>JAPDPK010000006.1:2843750-5687500 GCA_031772115.1 Heritiera littoralis | reverse complement strand
ATAAAAAGAAATCTAAGGTTTTTTTTAACAAAAAAAGTGTGAAAAAAACAATAAAACAAACTTTTCTTTCAAAACAATGAGAATGATTTTTCTTGGAGAATAAAAAGAGGAGAAGGATTTCTTTCAAAGATATAGACATAAAAATGAGAATAAATAGAAAAATGAACTTTATAAAGCAATAAAAAAGAGAGTTGACATTTTTCTAAATAAAGGTAAAATAGAGTCAACAAAATCTTTCCTTGATTTTTTATCCCTTTTTCTGAATAATTTAAAGAATAAGTTGACAAGAAAAAATTGAAGAAAAAAATATTTTTATTTTATTTTTGGGTCGTATAGGAAATTTAACGAAAATATAAAAACATTTGAGTTTTTCTTGAATAAAAAGATGTCAACAAAAATTGTCCTTGAATTTATTTGGTAAAGAATTTAAAGAATAATTTGATTGGGAATAAAAATGAAATAAAAATAATTCTTGAAAAAAATCTACTAGAAAATGTGAATTTTTTTAAAAAAAGGAATAAAAAATTTTTTTTTGTCTGGTACACAAAAAAAGAAAAAAGAAAAAAAAAGGGAGAAAAAAAGGATGAAAAAAGGTGTGAAGAGTGTTTAGTTTTAGTTAAAAATTATGTTTTTCTTCGTTCCTCCTTGCATACGGACTCAGCAGCAATAGAATTTGTGTCTAGGTACTGTGTATACAAGCATTCATTTTTAAGCATATTAGCATCATATATCATTTTAATTTCATATCATTTTGACATTATCGTGTCTACATGTATTGAAGATCATGTTAGGTGCATTTTAGGATCATACAAGTGAAATAAACAGAATTTGATTTTCATTTATAATTGTATTTTGCATAGATTGCATTTCGTATATACATGTCTTTCACCAATGCATCATTGTTGTATCATATCTCATGCATTTTTACATTGCATTTCAAAGAGAAAGAAATTCTTTCTGATTTTTATGAAAAAAGAAACTCCTTGGAACATTTTTTAGGGCATAAAAGGATTCTTTGATTTTTTAACTTGTCATTTTTACATGTTTCAGATTTGATTTTTCAAGATGATATGTAAACTTGTCAAACATGAGGGAATTTTCAACAAAAATTTTTGTGTATTTTACTTTGCTATACCATTAATTGTTGTAAACAGATTTCTTGAAAATATAGTGAAAATTTTTCATATACATTTTTTACTTTGATTTGTCATTGTATTTGATATATATAAATGACATTGATTGATTCTTTTTGTAAAGAAATCACAGTTTTTTAAATATATATAATGATTCAAATAAAGCCTCACATGACTAAACCGAATGATCAAAGAAGTTGAACAAAATGACAAAATAAAGAAAGATTGAAGAAAGTTTTGAAAAATTGGTGATCATTATCAGAAAAATTCATCCACTACCTTCGCTAATTGTTTTCATGCCCTAAAATTCTTAAAAGGCCTTCAGGCATTTGAGGGGCAAAAACTTGAACTCAAATGATCCATTTTCATCCGATCACAATATGCCATTACAGTGTGATGACCTTCACCTGGGCAATGAACAATGAAATAATCAATTTGATAAAATTCATTTTTGGATTCCTTGAATAATCAAGCATGACACTCTTTTAAATTTGAATTTTGGTAATTTGATATGTATCAAAACTATGCCAGAATTCATACTTGGCAGAATTGCCTAATTTTGTTTGAAGAACCATAAACCATGAGATTCCTTAGGCCATTTCTGAATCTTTGATTCATTCATGTGACTGAAACCAAGATTGAGGAGGACAAAGTATCATACCCTTAACTTGCCCAAATGATGCAATACCTTTTTCCTCTCTCGGTAAAAATACCATGAGCAACCCAAAGTTGAATATGCCAATTCCAACAGTTTTCACTAGCTTGTGGGCATTTTGTAGCAATATTTTGTTGTCGCATGAGTTGTAAAAAAAAAGGAAAGAAAGAAAAAAGCAAAAAAAAAAAGAAAAAAGAAAAAAGCAAAAAAAAGTGAAAAAAAATGAAACAAAAACAAAAAAAAATGAAAGAGAAAAATCGATTGTGACATCATGCACTCAGGATATTCAAATGATTCCATACAACAAAAGAGAGAAGAAGAAGAAGAAAATGCCAAAATATGAAAATATCCAAGAAATTCAATTCAGAAAAACAAAAAAGCCAGAAAGACAAAATGTTTGACCCTTTTGGCTCATGGAAACTTTCGTCAATTTAAGTGACCATGTTTGAAATGACAAATGGCCATCTTTCACCATCCTTTTCACAAATCTAAAATTTATCCATTTGCTACCCTCTTTGGGCCTTATAAATTCTTTCTAAATAAACCTTAACCAAGGATCATCCTCCACATCGGGGGGCACATATACAAAAATCTTGTCCAAGAGTACGAATGACCGGCCCCAATTCTAAGTCAAAATGGTTTATCATGTTAAGGGGCAAATGTGAGGTGAATTAGTTTTACAAGATTTTGATTTCACTCCATAAAGTAAAAAAAAATGATGAAGGAGTGGCAAAATAAGAAATAAGAGGACAAATGAATTGAATAAATCTTTACATTATACTAAATGATCCATGGTTGATCACCCTTAAACACATTTTTGGGCTTTATTATCCATTCTTTCAGAACCCCGAAACCTAGCCTACATTACGTACCTTGAAAAGTCCATTTCGATCAAACGTGGATACTTAAACTGAAGGGATTTTTCCTTGATGAATTATCATAACCAATGAAGCACTTCGCTCATTTCTCAACTAAGATTATTCTTCAAGAATCTTCACAACCAAATTTGGATGAATTTTGAATTCTTAAGTGCATGATGGAACAATTACACAAAAGAAAGAAGCAAAAAAAAAAAAAAAGAAGCAAAAAAAAAAAAGAAAAGAGGACGGGGCTTTAGGGTGAAAACCCCAAAAAAAAGGGGCAGTCTAAAGCCAAAACGAAAATATTTGTGAGGTCATTCATAGTGCTGGCAAGGTCAAACAAGAAGTGACATTGCGAAATAATTTTGAGACCCATGAACATCTAAGGCCCTTAAGAGAATGTCCATTTTGATGATACGTCAAAGGGATTGATGTAAAATTTTGAACCTACTCTCCATTCCCAAACAACCCAGCAAAAGCTTCAGTCCATTGTGGCTAGTTTTGACAACTATCAAAATACATAAATTGAAAATTAAAGGAGTGTCAAATTTTGTCTGCATTTCAAGATAAACCTTTTTGCAAAACCATGATTTGCAAGGAATTCATCATTTTTTTGAAAAACTTGTGTTTCATTTGTGAGCCCAAATGAAAGAACATTCATTCCCTTCTTCACTGAGTTGTGAGCTTTTTCTTGATGGACTAAACGTTGATGTGTGAAAACCACCTGATCCATTTGATGAGGATAAATTACCTTCCCCCCACACCTACCTAAATAGTGATCACCAATCTTCAAGAAATTCAAATGATAATTCTTTGTTGCATTTGTGTTTAACTTTCTTTGATCATGATTATGTGGGGCAATCTTGTGAAATTAAAAAGTTTTGGATAGATAAACGTTTTCAAAAATAAAAGATGTTTATCTTTTGAATCTGAAAATGGGAAGGATGCTTGAGGCAATTTTGTTTGAAAATTTTTCGATTGCTAATCAAAATTCTGATGGTGTTTCAAGCAGAAATGAGAGAGAATTTAATAATTATTGTGGCGTAAAGAATTTGTTTTGCCATTTTGGGGGAAATTTTTGTTAGGAAAAATTTTGATTGTAAAATGAATTCTTATGGTGTTTCAAAAAGTAATAATAAATAAAAATGTGATTATTGTCTTGGGGCAACCTTTATGGCACAGTAAAAAAATGGCTTCAAGTGATGAGACATATTTTAGGGTAAGATAGATGAGAAATCAGAAATGAAAAAGCTTTCGTCAACAAGAAAAGAAAATTGAAGGAAAATTTTGGATAATTGCATTTGCATCTTTACAATGCACATTCGCATGAAACATTAGCATTTGCATCTTGATAGAATTCATTTGCATTTGCATCATGATAGAAGTCGTCTGTATTTGCATCATAATAGTTGGTTATTCATTGATAAAGAAATTTGGACTCGTATTGTTGATATTGCATTTGCATTAGTGATCATTGCATCAGCCAAACATTGAAAAAAGGTGAATATAGGAGATTTTGGATTGAAAAAAAATTGATTAAAAAAGAGAGGAAAATTTGTTCGAAAGAAAAAAAGAAAAAAAAGGAAAAAAAGAAAGAAAGAGAGAGAGAGAAAAAAAAGAAAAGAAGAGAAGAAAAAAAAAGAGAAAAGAGAAAAGAAGAGAAAAGAGAAGAGAAAGAGAGAAGAGAGGAGAGAGAGAAAGAAAGAAGAGAAGAAAGAGAAAGAGAGAAGAAAAAAGAAGAGAAGAGAGAAAAAGAAAAGAAAGAGAGAAAGAAAAAAGAAAAGAAAAGAGAGTAGAGAGAAAAAGAGAAAACAAAAAAAAAGAAAAAGAAGAGAAAAAGAGAAAAGAAGAGAGAAAAAGAAAAGAAAGAGAGAAAGAAAAAAGAAAAGAAAAAGAGAGTAGAGAGAAAAAGAGAAAAAAAAAAGAAAGAGAGAAAGAAAAGAGAAGAGAAAAAAGAAAAGAGAAGAGAAGAAGAGAAGAAAAAAAGAAAGAGAGAAAGAAAAGAGAAGAGAAAAAAAGAAAAGAGAAGAGAGAAGAGAAGAGAAAAGAGAAGAGAAAGAAAGAAGAGAGAAAAGAGAAGAGAAAAAAAGAAAAGAGAAGAGAGAAGAGAAGAGAGAAAAGAAGAGAAAAAGAAAAGAAAAGAGAGAAGAGAAGAGAAAAAAGAAGAGAAAAAGAGAAAAGAAGAGAAAAGAGAAGAGAAAGAAAGAAGAGAGAAAGGGGAAGAGAAAGAAAAAAAAGAAAAGGAAAAAAAAGGAAAAGAATTTAAAGTTTCATTGCCTCTGCTGCAAGAGGAGCTTTTCCAGAAAAAGAATTTAAAGTTTCATTACCTCTGCTGCAAGAGGAGCACATTTTCAGAAAAGAATTTAAAGTTTCATCGCCTCTGCTGCAAGAGGAGCTCATTTCAGAAAAAAAAGAATTTAAAGTTTCATTGCCTCTACTGCAAGAGGAGCACATTTCCAGAAAGAATTTAAAGTTTCATCGCCTCTGCTGCAAGAGGAGCTCATTTCAGAAAACAAAAGAATTTAAAGTTTCATTGCCTCTGCTGCAAGAGGAGCTCATTTCAGAAAAAAAAAAAAATTTAAAGTTTCATTGCCTCTGCTGCAAGAGGAGCTTTTCCAGAAAAGGAATTTAAAGTTTCATTGCCTCTACTGCAAGAGGAGCACATTTTCAAAAAAATTTTAAAGTTTCATCACCTCTGCTGCAAGAGGAGCACATTTTCAGAAAAGAATTTAAAGTTTCATCGCCTCTACTGCAAGAGGAGCTCATTTCAGAAAAAAAAAATTTAAAGTTTCATTGCCTCTGCTGCAAGAGGAGCACATTTCCAGAAAGAATTTAAAGTTTCATCGCCTCTGCTGCAAGAGGAGCACATTTCCAGAAAAAAAAGAATTTAAAGTTTCATTGCCTCTGCTGCAAGAGGAGCTCATTTCAGAAAAAAAGAATTTAAAGTTTCATTGCCTCTGCTGCAAGAGGAGCTTTTCCAAAAAAGGAATTTAAAGTTTCATTGCCTTTGCTGCAAGAGTAGACATTTTTAGAAAAATTTTAAAGTTTTATCGCCTCTGCTGCAAGAGGAGCACATTTTTAGAAAAGAATTTAAAGTTTCATCGCCTCTGCTGCAAGAGGAGCTCATTTCAGAAAAAAAAAGAATTTAAAGTTTCATTGCCTCTGCTGCAAGAGGAGCACATTTCCAGAAAGAATTTAAAGTTTCATCGCCTCTGCTGCAAGAGGAGCACATTTCTAGAAAAAAAAAGAATTTAAAGTTTCATTGCCTCTGCTGCAAGAGGAGCTCATTTCAGAAAAAAAGAATTTAAAGTTTCATTGCCTCTGCTGCAAGAGGAGCTTTTCCAGAAAAGGAATTTAAAGTTTCATTGCCTCTGCTGCAAGAGGAGACATTTTCAGAAAAATTTTAAAGTTTCATCGCCTCTGCTGCAAGAGGAGCACTTTTCAGAAAAAGCATTTAAGTCCTCCGGGCACAATTCTAAGTCCTCCGAGCAAAATTTTAAAGTTTCATCGCCTCTGCTGCAAGAGTAGCACTTTTCAGAAAAGGAATTTAAGTCCTCCGGGCACAAATTATAAGTCCTCCGGGCACAAATCTCAAGTCCTCCGGGCACAAATCATAAGTCCTCCGGGCACAAATCATAAGACCTTCGGGCACAAATTCTAAGTCCACCGAGCAAAATTTTTAAAGTTTCATTGCCTCTGTTGCAAGAGGAGCACGTTTTCAGAAAGGAATTTAAAGTTTCATTGCCTCTGCTGCAAGAGGAGCTTTCTCGAAAAAAAAAAGAAGAAGAAGAAAAAAAAGAAAGGAAATTTAAAGTTTCATTGCCTCTGTTGTAAGAGGAGCACATTTTCAGAAAGGAATTTAAAGTTTCATTGCCTTTGCTGCAAGAGGAGCACATTAAAAAAAAACCAAAACAAAAAACAAAACAAAAAACAAAAAATGGATGGTTTAAATTTTAAAGTTTCATTGCCTCTGCTGCAAGAGGAGCATATTTCAAAAAAAAATCAAATCAAAAAAAAAGAGAAAAAAAAAAGAAAGAGAAGAGAGAGAAAAATTAGGTCATAAGTCGGACAAAATTAGTGTCTATTGTCTTTGCTCCATTCCTGATTCTCAGCAATGAGCAAAGAGGGGCAGCTGTAGACACCTAATTTTATCCTATTATTATTATTATTATTATTATTATTATTATTAGTATTTATTCTATTTATTATTATTATTTTTTTTTATTTTTATTTTATTTTTATTTTTATTTTTATTTTCATTTTCTGTCTAATCTACCGCCACTATCACCTACTCCCTGCCAGCCATCCCATCTCCGCTGGTCACCTGCCCCCTGTCACCTGTCCATCTCATCTCTGCCAGCCACCACGCATAAAGCCCCAAAGCTCTCGACACTTCAGGGCTCCCATTTTTTTCAACCAGGGAACCTCAAAAACCAAGACCACCTCAAAAAAACCAAAACCCGAGTTCAATCCCTCTGCCTCTCAAAACAGAAACCCAACACCATCCTCACCCCTACCCAGAGCAACCACCACACCGACATCATCCTCAACAACCCAAACCGGGACCAAAACCCCAAATCCGAAACCCCTTCAAAAACCCTAGATCTAAGCCCACACCTGCAAAAAGAAACCAACAACAACAACAAAAGCATGAAGCCCGAAGACTACCAACACCAGATCTGAGAAAAAACAAACAAAAAAAAACCAAAAAAAAGGGGGGAGGAAGCCGAGGGTGTCAACTTCAGATTCGCGAGGCTAGGTGATTTTTTTGGTGAAACGGATGCTAGATCTGGGCTTAGGAAGCTAAGAGGAATCGAAAAAGGGGTAGCTTTTTCATTTTTGGCCACCGGCTGCGGCGGCCGACGGCGGCGCACGGTGGTCCGGTGTGGCCAAAAATCGCCTGGCCGGGGAGCTTCAAAAGCTCTAAACTTTTTTTTTTGAGAAAGAGAGGAAAATGAAAGAATAAAAAAAAGGAGGGCTTTTATAGTTGAAAAAAAAAAGGGAAAGAGTTGAAGGATCCGCGCGTGGACTCGGATCTGACCCGGGTCCGCGCGCTCCACCCGCTTCGGAGGAGAAGACCCGCGTTCCAGCACCGACCCGATCCGACCAGCGCGCCCGACTCGCTTCGAAGGGAGAGGTACCCGCGCGTTGACCCGACCCGATTCGCCTCGACCCGACCCGAATCCGACCAGCTGGCAGATTGGGCCTTGAGCTTGGGCTGTTGATTAGGCCTCCTAGCTATTGGGTTTTAACCCAATTAATTTGGGTATACTTTTAGCCTTTTGTTATTATTATTATTATTATTATTATTATTATTATTATTATTATTATTATTATTATTATTATTATTATTATTATTATTATTATTATTATTATTATTATTATTATTATTATTATTATTATTATTATTATTATTGTTATTGTTATTATTATTATTATTATTATTTTATTATTATTATTTTATTATTATTATTATTATTATTATTATTATTATTATTATTATTATTATTATTATTATTATTATTATTATTATTATCATTATTATTATTGGGTTTTATATATGTATATATATATGTATATTTTTGTATTGTTATTATTATTATTATTATTATTATTATTATTATTATTATTATTATTATTATTATTATTATTATTATTATCATCATCATTAATGCATGTTGTAAAATAAAAGTTTTTGAAAATTTTTCTTTTATTTATATTTTCATTAATTATTATTATTGATTACGAAATGTAATTAAAAAATAATGAAATTCAATTTTGTGTAAATAATAAATTTTAAATTTAATGAAATTCTTCCGATGATGGGATGTCATGAAACTCACAAGTAGTGATTTCTTGACTGATCCCTAGGTGAGAAGAGTTGTACTAAATGTTACCAGAGTATTAGGATATTTAGTATGATTTTTCAATAATTTAAATTTTCTTTAAAAATAAAAATAAATAAGTTTTTAAAAGAAAATAGAAAAAAGGAAATTAATAATAAAGTTCCGATGATGGGATGTCATGAAACTCACAAGTAGTGATTTCTTGACTGATCCCTAGGTGAGAAGAGTCGTGCTAAGTGTTACCAGAGTATTGGGATACTTAGTATGATTTTTCAATAATTTAAATTTTTATTAAAAATAAAATAAATTAGTTTTTAAAAGAAAATAGAAAAAAGGAAATTAATAATAAATTCCGATGATGGGATGCTACGGAAGTCACAAATAGTGATTCCTAGCTGATCCCTAGGTGAGAAGAGTCGTACTAAATATTGTCAAAAGTATTGAGGTATTTAGTATGATTTTTCAATAATTTAATTTTTTGTTAAAAATAAAAATAAGTTTTTAAAAAGAAAATTAATAATAAATTTTAAATTTAATGAAATTCTTCCGAGGATGGGATGTCATGAAACTCACAAGTAGTGATTTCTTGACTGATCCCTAGGTGAGAGAAATTAGCTAAATGTTACCAGAGTATTGAGATATTTAGCCAAATTTATCAATATCAAGAGTTTCATTAATAAAATAAATTTCTTTTAAGTTCCACGTGCATCATGTACTATCTGTTTGCATCATATGCACTCATAATAATTTTTGAAGCAAGTGTGAATTTTTCGAGGATGAGATTTTGTAGAAGTCACAAGTAGTGATTCTTAAGAAATCTCTAGGTGAGGAAAATTATTTCAAATGCTGCCAAAAGTATTGGAGTATTTGATTTAATTATTCAATACAAAAGGTTCACATTTACTTTTGAAAAATAAAGTTTAACCTTTTAAAATAAAACAAAATAAATTCGTAAATAAAAAATGATTTTGAACAAAAAGGTTGGAATAAAAAAGGAATTAATTTTAAATATTAAAGTAAGATCATTTTATTAAAACAAAAAGGATAACACATGATTATTATGGTACCGTTTTTTAACGGGCGTCGTGGGGGTGCTAATCCTTCCCCACGCGTAACCGTACCCCCGAACCCAATTTTTGTTTCGCAGACCAAAAGATTATCTTTTTAATAAAACTTAATTAATTTTGAGATTTTGTTGAAAAGATAAACGTTTTCAGGTGGCCAATCACACCTAGTCAAAAAAGATTGGTGGCGACTCCCATTTTTGTTTTTAAACGCTTTTTCAAAATCGTCGAGCGCGAAGCCGTTACGACAATTATGATATTATATGATGTACATGTGGTGATTAGTTATGGATGCTAGGATTGTTGAGATGATACGTATTTGGTGAATATATTGGAGATTGTGGAAAAAGTTGCTTTGTTGCTTTGTGATGATTTGCAAGTAGTTAACTGGGTAGATCTCAAAATATAAGGGGGGATATTTTCAATCTGTTTCTAAGAAATAGTAAATTATGGATTATAAATGATCTTTCTCTACCTTAGAAAGTAATCTAAATTATAATTGAATTAAAGAATGAATGAAAATGGTTTAGTGACTACACTGACACGGAATACAAATCGTAAAACGAAAAGGAAAAATTTAGTCTACAAAATTGTAAGAAGGAAAAAGTATGAGTATCAAGTGCAAGTTACGGCCTACGGGTTGTGATAGATTTAATGGTATTAGAGTAATATTTGTCTAGTACGTGTCAGTGTAGATAAGTCAAAATAGTTTACATCTCATAGTATTATAAATGCCTAAATGTTAAATGCTAAATAAGTGTAGAAAACTATTCTAAATGCATGTGTTTTCACATAGAAATTAAATGATAACAAGGTAAAGACGACCGCTAAGATGTAGATGGCTTGAAGCTTCGGTAAGTGACACAATGGCCTATAAGGTATTGTGATTTGCATCAACATTTGTAAAGGCACAATAGGCCATATGGAATATTGGGTTGTGGAGATTGATATGGTATACTTATCACAGCTTATGAACGAGGCTTAAAATTTTGTTTGATGGAAATGATTATGGAGTGACCTAGCATGGTTGGCTTAGAAATGAGGTTATGCGAAGGTACAAAGTTTGAGTTACTCACTTAGCCTTTAGGCAAGTATGGGTCTTAAAAGTCTCATATTTGAAGCAAAAGGAGGAGTTTGAATGGCCTTATGCCGATAAGCTTGTGATACCTCACAAGTACAAGATTTAGTTAAATGCAGGACCCATCTGCGTTGTGAAAACAATTAGGGTTGTAGATTCCTATCAAAATATGGAAGTTTTGGATTTTAAGGGATCAACCATCCTTAATGAGCTTCAATCAAGTATGGTTTGGTTAAAGGCCTATTGGAGTAGACCAGTAAGATTTCGGGCCTGACCACAATAGTGGCAAGAGATTTATTAGATCTTATCCACCGTGAGTAGTAGGAAATTGAACCTCACTAAGATGTCTTAAGAGGAATAATTGCCTAACTTTCTTATGGACTCAAAAGAAGTACTCGATCCTATATACTTTGAAAGGTGTATGGACTTCGAAAAATCATATGATTTAAAAGGTATTTGATTTGGAACGTACACGAACTTCAAAAGTATTTAACTTTTGAAATATACCGTTTGAACTACATGAATTTTAAGTGTTCAATAAATTAAACCCTATGGTTTTGAACTATGTGGATTCGAAACCCACAAGACTCTTCAAATTCTCATTAGTAGAGTTGAAGTGAACACGACATGATATAGAAAAGAGGGTCTTTGAATGGAAATTGGAGATTTTTGGGCATGTCGAGCAAGACAACAAATTGATGTGAGAGTAAAGATAATGTGAGATAAGAATTTGAGATTATATTGTTATGATATTGATCTTAGCTTAGTTTGAGACAAGATACTCGAGATCATATTGGTAGTGTGATTGAGATGATAAAAAGTAGGAAAATTATGCTTGTGATGTCTTGTGGACTAAGGGAACATCTATTTATATAATTGTGTACATATACACTTATGTGTTGCATATGTAAGAGTTGAGGTTATGCTATTATGTGAATTGTTAGAAGTGAAGGAGTTATGTAGGGATGGAATAAAATTGATGCATATGATTTCATAATGCTATGAAATGGTTGGTGCAAATAAAATTTCTAAGTGAAAGTCAAAATTGTGATCATAAGCGAACATAATCAATAATCGAGGAAACATGATATGTCCTTAGAGAAATAGTTTCTTTTGAAAGAGTGAAAAATGACACCTCAAGTATATGAAGTAGTAAACTTTTGAGTATAACCTTATGGAAACAGGTTATATCGGTCAGTTACTCTATGACACTGCAATAATGATATCTTAGAAACATCTTTTATAATACGTATGAAAAGTGTCATGTATTCACAGTAGGGCTGAGAAAAAAAACCGTAAAAATCGAAAAACCGATTTGAACCGGGATGTTCAGATCGGATCGGATCGGTTTTTGGATGATTCGGATCGGATCGGTTTTTGGATGATTCGGATCGGATTCGGATATTGGACATAATATAAATAATACAAATTCGGATCGGATCGGGTTTTTCCCAACGGGCTCCGAAAATCCGAATTGACCTGAATTAAAAAGCCCATTTTTAAACTATGACTAAAGCCCAAAAGAAAATACTGCTCTGCCAGCCAGCTGGTCCGCTGGACTCTCACTCACACACCCAAATCACAATAGCCCAATCGGTATTTGGTAACCAGCAGCCCAGGCCAACCTTAGTTTTTGTCTGAAACTAAAAACAAAAGAAAAGAACCCTCACACTCACTCACACAGACCATCACCCACCGACCGATGACACAGCTCAAGGCTCAACCTCAAACAGTAGAAGTGTAGAACTATCTTAGTCTCTCACTCTCTCAAACTTCTCAGATCTCTCTTCTCAAGTCTCACAATCGACAAAATCAATCACCCACTTACTCACCCCTCAGTCTCCTCACTCTCTCAATCTACTCAATTTTAGCAGTAGCACATTCATCAATCGGACATCGCCCAACACTCCAGCAGCAGTGTCGCTCATCCGCGATGTCCCAGACTGATCGGCCATCAGCCATCGCCCAGCAACAACGACCGTGACAGGTGACATTGATAGCATCGCTCATCCCAGACCCATCAGCGATCGCCCAGCAGCAGCGTTGTTCATCCCCTGTAGTTTTCAAATCGACGGATCTAGCTTTCTCCTTCCAAGAAACAACAGATCTTAAAGGTAATCCCATTTATTCAGAGATTTAAGGTAGTAGGGTCGCCTTAGCAGTGAATGTTTTTTGTTTCAGGAATGCTTTAGTGTTGTCGTTTTGGTGAAGTTGGTTTTTTTATCTTGCATTGAATGGTTTCATTTACTATTTATTAACTCTCAGTTGAAAGATGGGGTTTGATTCGTTTGAATGGATACAATGGCTGGTGTTATATTGTTTTAATGTTTTTTGGGTGATTTAAGCTTGTAGACTGTAGTGTTATTTGGTGGTTGGCTGCTTTGCTGTCTTTGGGTTGGCTATTTTTGCATCAGGTAGATGGATTTAGGTGGTCTTTTGCTGTTTTTGGATTCTATTTTTACAAAGGTCTTTTCCTGGTATTTCTTTTTTGCTGGAATGTTGTGTTACTGTTTTGCATCTTTTGATGCCTATAACTATAATAGTATAATACAACCAATCAATAAGATCTGAGTGTTGCATGTCAGCAATGAGATTTATTCATTTTATATAATCAAAGGTATGGCTTTCAAAGATGAATGAATATTCTGCGTAGCCAATGATGCATGATTCATTAACGCTAAACTTACCTAAATAAACGAAGACAAAGCAGAGGTTTAGATTTTGCTATTAACTTCTTTTGAGCAAACATTTCTTTCACTTTTTTTAAAAATTTTTTTAGCAAACATGTGGGTTCTTTTCTTTTTTCTTTTTTGGGTTCAGTTTGAGCCAAATTAAGATAATTTACTGCAACATTACAGAAATTTACATTTCTATAAATTTACTGCACATATTGTTGGATATGATCTTGCTTAGTTAGGAGTTTACATGATTGAGTTGATGTTTGCCTTGTTTTGTAGTTTCAATCATAAATGTAAATTAATATACTAGTTTATCACTACTTTGTTCTTGTATGTGTTCTTCAAAATATTAGTTTAATAACAATAGTCACTACATAAATATAACTTTTTTATTTATTTATTTTTTGTTACAAAACTTTTTTATAATTAATATGTCATGTAACATGTTTTATTTGGCTATTGTCTAGGTAGCTCATACTTGGATGGAATCACTAGCATCAAGCATTCCCACCGATAGCAATACTCCACTTGAGAGTCAAAGTGGTGAAACTCCAATTGCTGGACAAGCAACAACTAGGACAAATGATGAAGCAAATGCCACTCCCAATGTCCCATCTAATGCTAAGAAACCACCTAGTGGAAAATTGGGATCCATGACATCCAAGGTATGGGAAAATTTTACCAAGTTGCCTTGTAGCAATAAAGTTGATAAAAAAGCCTCATGTAATTATTATGGTAAAATCATGAAGTGTCCTAGTATAAATGGTACAACAGTCTTGCGTAACCACACAAATAGATGTCCAAAATACCCTTTGAACAAGCTTGATGAGAACCAAAAGACCTTAATGTTTAAAGCTTTATCTAGTGATGATTCAGGGAGTGGTAGTGGTTCTTCAATTGTTACATGGAAATTTGATCAAGAAGCTTGTAGAAAATATTATGCTAGGATGATCGTTTCAGATGAGTTATCCTTTAGGATGGTTGAGCGTGAGGTATTTCGAGAGTTTTGTAATATTATGCAACCCCGATTTCAAGTTCCTTCGAGATTCACCATAGCTAACGATTGTTATGACTTGTTTTTGAGTGAGAAAGAGAAGCTTTTCATGTACTTAAAAAGATCACAGCTAAGAGTTTGTCTTACTACTGACATTTGGACATCTAGGCAAAATCTTAGTTATATGTGCCTTACGGTACATTTCATTGATCAAGAGTGGAAACTACATAAGTGAATCTTGAGTTTCACTCCAATTCCTAACCATTCCGGTAAGGTAATTGGAAAATGCATTGAGAAGCATTTGCTTGAATGGGGAATAGATAAAGTTCTCACTATCACGGTAGATAATGCAAGTGCTAATGATCTTGCTATCCAATATGTAAAAAGAAGACTTAATAATTGGAAGGGTAGTGTTTTAAAGAGTGAGCATTTGCATATGAGGTGTTGTGCACACATTTTTAGTCTTGTTGTGAAAGAGGGTTTGAAAGATTTAGGTGATTCAATTTTTCGAATCCGTTCTGCTGTGAGGTATGTGAGGTCATCTCCCGCAAGATTACAAAGATTCAAGATTTGTGTGGAGCAAGAAAAAATAACAAGTAAGAGCCTTGTTTGTTTAGATGTTGAAACTAGGTGGAATTCAACTTTTTTGATGTTAGAAGCTGCTTTGAAGTTCCAAACAGCTTTTGATAGATTAGAGGAACAAGATAACAAATATAGAGCCGAGCTTAGTGCAGAAAAAAATAGGGGTTCGCCAACTGGAGATGATTGGGATTATGTTCGTGGATTGTTGCCTTTTTTGAAAAGCTTTTATGATTCCACCTTGCGTGTCTCCGGTTCTTTGTATGTCACCAGTAATAATTATTTTCATGTGGTGTTTGGTGTTGGTATGCAAATCAATGACAAATTAAATGATCCAAATCCAAATATCAAGCTAATGGCTTCTAGAATGAAACAGAAGTTTGAGAAATATTGGGGAAATGTAAAGAACCTCAATCCCTTGTTATTCATTGCTGTCATTTTAGATCCTAGAAGCAAGATGGATTATGCTATGTTTGTCATTGATGAGGTTTATGATGAAGAAAAGGCTGCTGAATTGGGTAACCGGGTGAAAGTCACTTTAAATGCTTTGTTTGAGCATTATGCTTCTATTGTTGGTAATTTTAGTGAAGGAGCAAGTGCTAGTGCTCAAGCACCAATGAGATTGGAGGAAGTTGTTGATGTTAATGATGCAGAGGCATATGCCTTGTCAAAATACAAAAGGAGAAGGGCAGAATCACAATCTAAAGAGGGAAAGTCAGAATTGGAAAGGTACTTGGAAGATGCATATGAGCAAGATGTTAAGAACTTTGACATTTTGCTTTGGTGGAAGGTAAACGGTTGCAAATATCCAGTTCTTGCTGCGATTGCGAGAGATATATTAGCCATTCCTGTGTCTACTGTTGCCTCCGAGTCTGCTTTTAGCATTGGAGGGCGTATCCTTGACCTATTTCGTAGTTCTCTAACTCCGAAAATGGTTGAGGCTTTTATATGCACACAAAATTGGCTAAAATCTACTCCTGTGCCGAGTGATACTGATGAAGAAAATTTAGATGTTAGGGAAGACATGGAATGCAGTAAGTATTTATAACTTAATTGGATATATTTATACTATTTTGCTCATTATCTTTCATTCCTTTAAGTGATTTTATGAATTTTTTATGTATATATTTCTAGATTTTAAGGAGATTGTCCTTAATGAAACAAGGATGGTCATTGATGATTGACTTGAAGAGTGGAAGTGGGAAGGTAATTTGATTTCATTTTCTATTATTTCATTATAATTCTTTTTTTTCTCTTTTATATTGTAAAAATTCTTTGTATTTTTTGTAGGAAATTGAAGATGGAAGGGATTTGACAACAACAATTCCATTGCATATGAAATTCAATTTGCAATTTTTTGTTTTTTATTTCATATATGGAAATTGGGATGTTGTAGTTATATTTTTGGATAGTTATTTTGATTTGAACTTGACTTTGGATTATTATATCTAGAACTAGTAACCTAGTAGGTAGATATATTTTGGCTCTTGGAATTTAGCTTTAGCTTATTTGTGATGTTTAAAAGAAATTCTATGATCATTATTGATCTATCTTGAATCTAGCATTGTTCTTTATGTTGACCATTAAAAGAACTTTGGTTGCTTCTCTTCTTGTCATTTAATTAGTAGGATACAATGCAATTGAATTGGCCATTCCCAAGATGTGTAGCTGCAATTCATCATGGAGGGAGGTGACAGTTTTTTATCTTAATTCATTTTCTTTAAGAGGATATTTTATTTCAGTTAAATTTACTAAGTCATTAAATCTGATTTATAAGTTGTATTTTGGTTTGCAGAGAAGGGGTAGGGCTGGTCGTGTGCAACCAGGTGAATGCTACCACTTATATCCCAGATGCGTTTATGAAGCTTTTTCTGAGTATCAACTTCCTGAACTTTTGAGAATTCCTTTGAATTCTCTCTGCTTGCAAATAAAAAGTTTGCAGGTTGAAAGCATTGGAGAATTCCTGTCGGTAGCTTTGCAAGCACCAGAACCATTGGTTGTAAGTATTGTTTAACCTTTTTACTATGTATGGTTTTCAGTATCTGAGTATCTCCTACACTAGTGGAATTTGATTCTTGTATGATTTCTTATCTTTACTACAAAATTATCCATTCTTATGAGAGTACAAAGTTGCTGATTGAAGAATGATTGAGTGTAATACAACAGTGACAGGATTATACCATATGCTGTTGTTTATTACATTTGAGTAGCAACATGGAAATTCAGATAAAATACACTGATCCTTCTGTAAAATGGTAAAAGAACAAGATTGCATAAGCTTTCCTGGATGGCAAATGGGTGAGAATGGTATGTTTGACTCTAGGTAGTGTAAAAGTGGTTAAGTCCTTTAAAAAAAAAAAGTTAACAGGGACAAGAAAGCAATTTCTTACCTTTGCATGCAAATGTGTATCTATCCTTTCATATACTCTCTATTAGCAATTTTGTTTTCATTCTTGTCTCTCTATTGGTATTATTGTTTTAATTTTTTTTTCTGAATGCTGCAAGTGCAAAGTATGAGCCATATACTTTCCGAATGCTGTCGATTTTCTGAAAATGATTGGGCATTAGATGAGAAGGAAATCCTCACAAATCTTGGTTAGTTTGCTATTTCTTTGCTAGATAGATGTGTTTTGCAACATATACATTATATCTGTTGTTCCCTCCATAACAAATTGAATGTCTATCTTTCCTCTTTAGGGTGCTTCAAAATTGTTTCTTTTCCTATTTTTTGAACACCTAATCCTAGTTCTTTCTGTAGTCTACATGTATTTCTCGTGATCTTTTTTCAACCTTATGGAGTAAAAACCATAAAGCATCAATTTTATAAGATATTTCAGAATTTTAAAACAAAAAACAACGAGTCCAAATTCTTTTGTTAAACTCCATGCAAGTCAAATGTGGATGTTCAATGTGGAGTGGAGGGAGTACTACTTTTGGTATTGTTACTAACCATATTCTGTTGTATTTTTCCCTCTCTTCCAATCAGGAAAGCTTTTGTCGATGCTTCCTGTAGATCCCAAGCTAGGGAAAATGCTAATTATGGGTGCTATCTTCCATTGCTTTGATCCTGTATTAACAATAGTGTCTGGACTTAGTGTCAGGGATCCTTTTCTTTTGCCTCAAGACAAGAAGGATGTAAGTACATAAACATTAGTTCTTTGTATATTGAACTTTGTTCTTGTGCTTTTGCATTTAGTTCATATCACTTTATATGTGTTGAGATATAACGAAGACTTGAACTGGCATGTACTATCATATGCATCTAGGGAAATTTTATCAAAATTTATAATATTTTCCATTTTTTTCTCTAAATTATGCTCCCTTCTTTCTCTTGCCATGCAAATCAAAACTGAGAACAGAGAAATGAGACCTCTGATAATCATAAATAGCTCTATAGTTGTAATATACAATTCCTCTGCATCACTGGGTTTTCTTTTCTTCTTTCTTTTTCCCTATCCTTTTCAAGTTTCAAAATGGTTCTGATGGAACCAAAAAACGCAAATTGTGGGGGGGGGGGGGGGGTGTTGTGGGGTTGCATGGTGGATTAGATAAGTGGAATAGATAATACCTGATCCCTAGAAAAGAAACCCCACATTACTTGGAATAATTTTTGTGTATCTATCCATCATAGTGCTATTTTAAGGCACAAGTTGAAAAGAGCTGCTAGTTTTATGGTTATACTCATGAATATGATATTTGGTGACAGAAAGTTGACCCGGAATAACTAGAGGGATAAATGTAAACATCTAGTGTCGATGCTTCTGGAAATCTAACTAGGAATTAGAAACTTTATATTATCACTACTGCTTTAGGTAGGAAAGAAAGCAAAAATGTCTAGTCATTTTGTCAACTTTGGGAATGGAAATAACCATGATATGAGCTCATTTTGTAGCTATAAAACTTTCAATGTTTATGAATTAATAGTTTACTTTGCCTAATATAATTGGATTTTCTAAAGCAGCTTACTGAACTCCGGTGAACTTGGCTCAATTAAATCTTAGCCATTTACATATCCTTTAACTCAATTTGTCTATGTTCAAAGATCATATTGGTTAAATATCAAAATAGTGGCCCCATTCTGACCATGAAAATTGATTGGTTTTATAAGCTCAATCTTCTAAGTGGAAAATTGAGGGTTACACTTGCTACTCCTACTGAACTGTAAATTGATGGTATTCTGTTATTTATAGTAAACAACCTTTTGAACTCCATATTACTATTAATTTTGTAGTATTGCATCTGGTGCTTCTTTCTTAATTTTCTTCTCAGTGCACAATTACTTATTTGTGATATGTTTTTTTTCTGCAAGATAATAGCTACTGATCTAATCATTTGACAATGTAGGCTTTTGATATCTTTAGATTTTTGCTTGTATTATGAAGCTACTTGGCGATTTTAATCTATCCGGTTTCTTTAACTAATTATCCTTTTTATGTTTTAATTAGCTGGGACAGCAAAATCAAGATTTTCTGCAAAGGATTACAGTGATCATATGGCTCTTGTCCCTGCTTATGAAGGCTGGAAAGATGCAGAAAGGGAAGGATCGGCATATGAGTATTGTTGGAGAAACTTCCTGTCTGCACAAACTCTTCAGGCTATTCATTTTCTTCGAAAACAATTCAGTTTCATTCTAAAAGAAGCTGGCTTGGTAAATGGTAAACGCAGATGCAAGCTCCAATAATAATTTAAGTCACAATCAGTCTCTGCCTCTGGTCCATGCTATGCTATCATATGCTAAACTTGATGAAGATGATTCCCCACTTGATGTCACTGACAACATGCTAAACTCTTCAAGCTCCTAGAGAAATTTCAGAGATGAAGACAAGTACCTGTTACACTGTGACAAAGAGATGGAATCTTCCTTTTTAATTATATATTTATAAACATATATATTATATGTACGGAAGAGATGAAAAAACAATGAAATGTTAACTTTTTCTGCTTGAAATAGAGGATGAGAGAGTTACTTTTGCCCTTTTCTTTTTCCTTCTCTGTACCTTCTCTTCAGTTTCTTTTTCTTGCTATCAAATTTCAAGTGCTTTTTGGTCTTTGCAGTGGTGCTGAAAAAAACCCGCGGATCCGATCCGATCCGATCCGATTTCATGCGGATCGGATATATCCGGATATTAGAGAGTGTCGGATACGGATACGGATTGGTTGGCTAATATCCGAATAGGTTCGGATCGGATAAAAAATAACCGAAAATCCGATCCGATCCGATCCTAATGCACCCCTAATTCACAGAGTATTAATGATCTTCGTAAGGTGGTTTTTATGTCCCGAGGTATTGTCGAGAGATAATTAATTGATATGCGTGACAGATTTATTGAGGCCCTAAATGGATAAATAAGAGAAGAGGCACATAGCTTCAAGTACACAATGCATCCTAGTAATGTGAATATGTATCTAAAGTTACGTAAAGTTTATCGGTGAGTGGCATGAAGAGAGACACAGTAACCTTTATGTCTAGATACTTAGTGTGCCAACAGGTTAAAGTTGACAAAAAAAATGCAATGCCTTTATGCCGACTTAGAAATAGGAGACACTTGGAGTTTTTAGTTGGGGACAAAGTATTTTTGAAAACCTCTCTATCTAAAGGCATAATGAGGGTAGGTAAGAAAAAGAAAGTTAAGCCATCAATACATTGGGCCGTTCATGACACTAAAAGGAGTGGTTGACGTGGCATACCGACAAGTGCTACTGACAGAACTATCGGGTGTGCACAACAGTTTCCACGTGTCTATGCTCAAGAAGTATCATCCAGATCCCTCCCACATGGTTGAGTATGAGCCTCTGGAGATCATAGAGAACTTAAGCTACATTAGAGACCAATATAGGATTTGGATTGAAAGGATAAGGTATTGAGATTTAAGACAATTCCCTTGAAAAAAAATGCTTTGATAATGCCACTTTTTGGAGAAAACTACCTAAGAGTTGGAGATTTTGATGAAAGAAAAATATCTTCACTTATTTTAGGATAACTTCGAGCAATTTGGAGGATCAAATTTTTTAGGTGGGGAGAATGTGAGAACCGCAATTTCCTTAAAACCGATAAATGCATGCAATGTGCATGCATGCGTACGTAAATTAAATGCATACAACGTGCATGCATGCATGCGAATATATTTACCTACACGAAAACATATAATAAGTAATAAATAAATAGAGGATCTAGTGAAGTAAAATTAACTTAATATACACATAAAAAAATGTATGGGTATAGAGATGTATCTATTGATGTTTATACACATAAGTGTAAATAAAGGTACATGTAAATATATATATATATATATATATATATATATAAAAGTACACAAAAGAGTACATAAGTGAAAGATATATATGTAAAAAATATAAGCATATAAATGCGTATATTGGGCATAAATATATACGAATATGAATATATATTTATATATAATTCATATATATATATATACACGTTAAAATATAGAATAAATATCTATACATTAATATAAAAAATAAAAAAATTATAAAATAAAAAGTAGGTCGGTGGGAAAATTTCCCACCTACCCTATATGCTAGAGTGCTCTGCCATACTCACTCTCACCTTACCCTTCTCTCCTACGTCTCTCATCTCTCCTACATTCCCAAGTACACCATCTGCCACAAGAAAGGATACGCCACCCATCTCCTACCTTATACTCTTCCTTATCACGAGGAGTATAGTGAAGTCGGTGAGTGCGAAAATAGAGCAAAAAAGTATATAGAAAACAGAAATTGAAAATCGAGAAGAAAGTAAGTCAAGGAAGTCGAAAACCAAAGGGGATGCAGAGGCATTTTGTGTGGTTAGAGTGGGCTTTCAAGGTGAATGTGGGTGATCCTCTTGGTGCCGTGAGAGGAGATAAATGGTGGCTGTATGAGGGCTGACAAGAAAGAGTTGGGAAGAAGAGAATGAACCAGAGAGAGACAGGAGAAAGAGAAAGGAAGGAAAGATTGAAATGGGATGAGAGACTGATAGTGAGCTGAGGAGGGGGAAAACAAGTGAGAGAAAGGAGTAAAGGGCTCGACACAACAAAAGGAAAGTATGAACTGCTGCCACTGTCGACGCTGGCTGGAAACAGGAGCAGGGCTACAAGCTGAAGCGAAGCAGTTTCTGGTGGCATTAAATTAGGCTGAAGGTGCTGAATTAAGAATCGAAACAATGGCACTCTTGGGCCTGAAATTGTGTGGAAAACTAAGCTGGAAATATGTTGATCAGGCAGCTAAATGGTGTTAAGTTTCAAAGCTAAAATGAAGGAGGAAATTAAGGTGAAACTGAGGGAAGAAAAAACTGAAGTTGGGCATTCGGTCGAAAGGGGTTTTAGGTGCAATTTGTGGAGTTGCAGCAAGTTGCTGCTTTTGATGGCGAAGACATCCAACGTGGCACAGATCAGGGACTTTAGAGTTGATTTTGGATGCTTGAAATGGTGTGAGAATAGGGAAATTTGCAGTGCTGTTCGGTGAGGGTTTTTAAGAGTTAGAAAATATCTGTTATGAAAATTGTTAAAAGGGTGGTAGCAAGGCTATGTAGGCATTGAAACAAGGCTGGAATGAGGCTGAAATTGAGAGCTACAATAGCCAGAAGAAAGGATGAAGTAGCAGCTAGCCGTGGGTGAGGCAATCAAGAGTTAGGCCTAATTTGAAGCTTTAAAAAAGGGTAAAAATCATTTGTTCATGAAATGAGTTTAAAAAAGGTGATTCAAAATAGCTAAAAGTAAATAATAATAGTGCGCGCGCGCGTGTATATATATATATATATATATATATATTATATATATATATATATATATATGTATGTATATATAACACAATAAAGGAAAGGAAAGAAGATAAAAGAAAAGAGAAAAAAAAGAAACAAATAAATAAATAAAAGCAAAGAAGAAGGGAAATTCGGTTTAGTGCACAAATTGGATAAGAAATGTAATGGCCTTACATTTTATTTTAATAAAATAATTAGTAAAATTAGTTGGTAGATACTAAACCCTATGGGTTATGTTTAAATGTGTAGTGCGACATAAGGCGACGATTCAAGTTCAATGAAGCTCGGTGCACGAACGCCAAGCTCAATAGAGGTAAGACATTTATATAACGTAGAAGTAGAATTATATTGTATAAGTTGATATATGGTTTTTTAAGGATTCAAGTACTTAGAGATTTTGAATTTACTAGTAGTACAAAGTGATATAAATCGTGGTAGCCGACATGACACGGTATAGTGGTAGAAGTTAAACCGAATACCTACGTATGAAAAGTGAATGGATGATACCATGGACTTACGATTAAACAAAGTGAAATGCAGGTATGGCATTGAGCCCGTTAAAGGTACATATGCAATTTCAAGATAAATGTTCTAATGTGGTTTTGGGCCTATAGGCATTACTAGGTCAAAATGACATTGCATTGATGCACTTCACGAGCATTTTCTTGTACTGTTTTAAGCTTATGCTTTTGAATTTGCATCATCTCTAAGCACACTTTCTTTATGACTTGAGATTTCGAAAGAATGCATTCAGTTGAAGATTATTTACATATCTTACATTATTGATTTGTTTTCTCGAGAGAAAGAGTATATAATCTATAATGTATTTGAATATGTAAATGACCTTAAGGAAAGTTATTATACACTCTACACTACTTTCATAAGAAAAGTTAAAAGTTAAAATGTTTTATGAGACTATAGGCACCTTAAGAGAGTTGAATTTAATAAAGCATAGTGAAAACCTCCTAATTAGAGATTACTCATTAGGCAGAGATGCTTGTCCGACAATAGTCGTGGGCAGGGCTCAGACACACCTGATCAGTGGGGCTGAGAGACATGAGGTCTATAGCCATAGATAGCGCCCTAGTTGGTTTCCAGATGACATTGATATGATTTTCACTACTAGCAACAGTGATCTAAGTCTTTATTGATAGAGCATTAGGGATCTAGCCTAGTCTCAAATCAATATGATATGCAGTTTAGAGTATGATTTTAAATTGATATGAACTCTAAACTTGATAAGATTTCACAGTATATGAAATGTGTTTTGATATTGTACATGTTTTAAATATGCTTCAAAGGTTATATGTGACATGAAAAGAAAAATGTGCATGCTTTGATTACACATGATATGAAAGAGAAATATGCATGTTTTAAATCATATCTTAAAAATAAACAAGAATTGATTTGAGATTTTACGTGTTTTGAACTTGCTCTAATAGTATATGTAATATGATTTCGATACTATACATGCTTCACATGACTATATGACAAACATGATATGATATACTGTCTAGAATATAGTTTTATTTGATATGAACTCTAGACTTGACATTGTTTTACAGTATATGAGAAAATGTTTTAGATATGCTATAAAAGTGAATATGAAATGTTTTGAGGCATTATATGCTTTGTTTTAAACATACCTTAAAAGTGCAAATGATATGATTTGTGAATTGTATATACTTTAACATGTATTACAAGTAAACATGAAACTAATTGAGATTTTACATGTTTTGAACATGCTTCAAAAGTATATGTGATATGATTTGAAATGATAGCCATTTTATATAGTAAAGCTTGTATAAGTTTTGTACGCTTAGTTATGACATAACGACATGTTATCTACTTGATGTCATGACATTACACCGTACATAAACATAAGATTTATATGAAGAGTATTATGACTTTACAATACCTGTGATCATGATTTTCCATATGAGAAGCAATACGATTCAATATAATACAAGAGTATAAATGTTCAAATGTAAGTGAGCTGATATGATATTGCTTTTGAACATGGTGTTCGATTGAGACATGATATAACATGAGATTGATGTGAATATGAATTGATAGTATATAATATTGGAATTATACATGGTGCATTATTGCACGATGTATTGTAGTGTGAGGACTAGAGATTGAAAGTGATCATATTGATTTAATTAGAGGTTTGAGTGATAGACAAATATTGGGAATGGAGATAATGAAGTACGCTAAATGTGAAGACCGAGAATTTTCTAAATAAATATAAGGTATCCGAAAATTTTAATTTGGACAAAGTGAAATCCAAATTAAATAAGAAATAAAAAGGAAAATTAAATTGGAAATCAGAAATGAATGAGGAAATTTAATTTGGATAAATGGAAATCCAAATTAAATAAGAAAATGGAGAAAATAATTTTTGGATATTTAGAAATCCAAAACTTAATAAGAAATAAAAATATTTTGATATATTTATATAATTATATTATATAAATATACCTTGGATAAATATAAATATTATTTTGTGTTAAAAGTGTAAAAAGTATATATATAAATATATATATATTTTTAAAGTTGAGTATAGATGTATAAGTGGTTATATGAAATATATATTTTACATATATATGATATATATATGAAATATATATATAGTAATGTGAATTAAAGTGTATATATATATATAGGTGATTTATATAAAAATATATATACTTATATATATTTAAAAAAAAAAGAAAGAAACAGAAGTGGGAATCGGGGAACCCGATTCCCACACTTCTCTTCTGTTTACTAAAACAGAAGAGAAGCAAATAGAGACACAAGGGAGAGCCGGCCGGCGCCGGGAGGAAAAGGAGGCAGCTCCGCCGCCGGTGAGCCAAGGAGAGGAAGCTGACGTCGGCGCCAACGCCAACGGCGGAAAAGAAAAAAAAAAGAAAAGAGAAAAACGAACGGAAAACAGAAAAGAGAAAGGAAAAAGAAAAGAAAAAGGGAAAAGGCAATGCCGGCCAATCCGGACGCCACCGCCGCTGCCTTCGACGCCGGCGAGGTCAGGCCAAGTGAAAGGGACAACCGACGGTGAAGGAGGAAGAGAAAAGAGGGAGAAAAGAGGAGGAGAAAGAGGCCGCAAACCACTGCCAGATCCGTCACCGTCGGCGCCGTCGCTGGGGAAACCGAGGCCAGATCCGGAGTCCTTGCAACCTCGGCAAGCTATTGGGTGGCCGAACCGCCGGAATGGGTGGCCGCCGGTGACCGAACCGGCCAGCAAAAAATTGAACCGGCCAAGCCAAACTGAACCGGCCCGAACCCGACCCGAACCGACCCGACCCAACCCGGTTCAGAAAAGAAAAAAAAAGGAAAAAGAAGAAAAGAAAAAAAAAGAAAAAAGGAAAAGAAAAGAAAAGAAAGAAGAAAAGAAAAGAAAAGAAAAGGAGAAAGAAAAGAAGGAAGAAGAAGAAGAAAGAAAGGAAAAAGAAAGAGAAAAAAAAATGTGGTAAGGAAAATTTAAGTCTTTTCGCCATATGTCTATTGGATTTATTGGAAATTTTCGGATTATTTTCTAAATGAAAATATATGTTAATTTTTGAAATTGAAGCAAAAATGGAAATGAGACGAATGGTGGAGTTCGGCAAGGCTCGAAAAATCGGAAAGTGCGCTAAGCTTGGCAAATAGGTAAGATACTTTTATAAAGCATTAGTAGCTTTATATTGTATGTGGGAATTATGATTTTACATATGATGCATTTATTTAATTGATTTTAAATGGAATTGTGATTTTTATATGATGCATCGATTTAAATTGATTTGCTAAAAATGCTAAGAGGACCCACAACTGATGGTGGGGGTCTTAGTAAAAGGTAAAATTGGTGAGAATCAACGGCTGCAAGTATAAATTGTGTTTCCCTTGCAGGAGGTTAGGGAAAATTAAGCCGTTATGCTGCCGAAATTTTTAGGAAAATAATTGAGGAAAAAGATTAAGTTTCTCACATAAATGGAATCTTGGAGATAATTATTGAAAATAAATATTGAAAGGATTTTATAGTATTACCGAAAGAGTTTGATATTGAAATCGATGAGAAGACAGATCGTTGAAAACGATAATGTGACGAATTATATGGTTTAAACCTTATAGAACCGATAAATCAATTAATTTTAATATCACAATTGGTATCAAGTTGAGATTGAGGTAGAAGTATTTATTAGACGAATCACAGATAAAAGTGATGATAATTATATGATACAACTCAAAAGAGAAAAAAATCGAAGTTGTGATTTAGATGGTCGAATGATAGAATTTGCGGAGTTATCAATCGAGTGACGATTATAGAATTGATATATTCAAATAAATGGACCGTCTTAGTGGTAAGATTGTGATATCGAAGTTAAATAGATGTGAACTGAGATTTTCGCAATAATATGGATAGTCGCAAGGCGACTTAAATGATTGAAACACTGTTGATAGTAGAAATTGGCAAATTCTTTAAAGTGGTAAATTGCCAATCAAAAAGTGAATTGAGGATTGTGATTTGATTTTACGATAGTAAATGAAATTGAACCGCAAGTTGAGGATTCTAAATATGTACCTATAGGTCAAACCATAAATGGATTTGATAAGCGATTATTGATCTTGTGGTTCTATAATCCTCGATGTCGACTCTGGAATAGATAACGAATGAGGATATTAATATTGCATAATTTCAGTATTTTGATAGCTATATAGTGACATGATATTTAAATATTTATGAATACTAAGAGGATTCATGCAAGTGATGTGATCTTAGTATTAATAGTGAAAGGTAGAAATGATTGGTATAGTTTATAGCTATTGAAAAAGGATCTCGAATACTGAATGACTTGAATACCAAATGATCTGATTATTGAATAATCGGAGTACTGAATAAGTTGAAAACTGAATGAAATGAATATTGAATTGATTTGAACACTGATTTACTGATGTGTCAGAAGGATAGTTTGAAATCGAACGATTGATAGTGATAAAGTTAAATGAATTGTTCCACCGTATTAGAGGAAGGTATTACTTATATTGACATTTGAAACTATTACTAAAATTACATACGGAGATGATTTCATAGCATCGCTTTTAAGCATAATTTGCTATAGTTTCAGATGTCATAATAGCATTTATATAAATGCTATAAAGTATAGATTAGCTTTAAAAATAAAGTATATGGTATATATACGTATTTTTATATACGAAACCTCTTAAAGAATTTCACCATATGCTTTACATGATTTTAAAACGAAAAGCTAAAGATTTAAATGTTTTATGAGACTGTAGGCACCCTAAAAGAATTAAATTCAATAAAGCATAGTGGAAACTGCCTAATTGGAGCTTTGCTCATTAGGCAGATATGCTTGTCCGACAATAGTCGTGGACAGGTCTCAGTCACGCCTGATCAGTGGGGCTGAGAGAGATAAGGTCTATGGCCATAGATAGCACCCTAGTTGGTTTCCAGGGGACGATGACATGATTTTCACTGCTAGCTACAGTGATTTAAGTCTTTATTGATAGAGATGATAGGGATCTAGCCTAGTATCTAACCGATATGATATGAAGTCTAGAGTATGATTTTATTGATATGAACTCTAGACTTGACATGATTTATACTGTACATGAAACAGATTTGAAATGAAATATGTTTTGAAACAGTACATGTTTTAAACATGTTTTAAAAGTCCATGAGATATGAATTCGACACTATATGATTTATATGTGATTTTGTGTCGAACATGGCATGATATGCGGTCTAGAGTATAGTTTGATTTGATCTGAACTCTAGACCTGATATGATTTACGGTAAATGATTTAAAAGTATATGATAAATGATTTCGACACTTACATGATTTATATACGATTTTGTGTCGAATTTGAAACGACATGCGGTTTAGAGTATAGACTGATTTGATATGAACTCTAAACCTGATATGATTTATAATATATGAAAAATGTTTTAAAACCGCACATGTTTTAGACATGCTCCGAAAACGAATACATGAACTGAAATTGAACATGTTTCTATCATGCCTTAAAGGCAAATTTGAAATGAATTGAAAATTCATATGTCGAGCATGTCCTAAAGTATATATGATATGATTTTAAATGATAGCGGTTTAGACAGAAAAATTACATGAATTTGCATATTAAACCCTGATATGATAATATGCTTAGTATATGAGAATTCCATGAGGAATGTCGTGACTCGACGTAAATGATGTTTCACCTATACGATGACATGACATGATATGATATATGAACATGAGATTGATATGAAGAGGATTCTGATCTCACTCTATCGTGATCATAAATTCCCAGACGATAAGTGATATGAATTGATGTAATACGGGAATATGATTATTAAATGTAAAGTGAATTCGATAGGATATCTGCATTAAACATGGAGAATATATGAGGAGTGTCATGACTCAGTGGTAGCGATATTTCATCGATATGATGTCATGATATGATATGATATGAAACATGAATATAGAAACACACGAAGAGAATTATGACTTCGTACCACCGTGATCATGACCCATAATATGAGACTTGATAAGAGATGATAGTATACAGAAGTATGATTATGAACTGAAAAGTAAATATGAGAATTGATATGAGAAGATAGAATACAAAAGTATGATTATGAAATGAAAAGTGAATATGAGAAGTGATAATGAGATGTTATCGATGAGAAAGGATTAACTGTAATTGCATCCTTGCAAGTTTTAAGCATTTGCGGTTAAGACAGTATAATCCTACTCTTGCATTTATATTAGTATCTTACTGAACCGTGGTTTTGCTCACCCCACTAAATTTCATCTCTTTCAGATTATTGAAGTTAACATCTGCCATGTGAGCTGCTCAGTGGGCATCGGAGACGGTATATGGACTTGGTACTAGTCTTCTAAGGTATATGTTTCTTATAAAATACTTGTTTACATGTAAGACTTAAATTGATGCACAGTACATATTCTGTTTAACAAGTCGGGATGTAACTAAGAACCGTTTCCATGTTTGTTTAATATTTAAATGGAATGACTATAGGTCACCTAGATAGTATAGTAACTACACTGACACCGAATACAAACCTTAAAATGAAAAAGAAAATTTTAGTCCATAAATTTGTAGACTAAGAAAAGTATAAGAATCAAGTGAAAGTCGCGGTCTTCGGGTCGTGACACTAAATTACCCTTCAATCGATACTCTAGAACCCTCACTCACCTAAAATCTTTAGGACATGATCTTGTTATAAATATGAGATGTTACCAATTGAAATGGTAAATTATGATTGCAAACTTGCAGGTTCATGCATTTCATTTAGAACAGTATAAATTCTACTTTTGCACTTATATAAATGACTTACTGAGCTCTCACTCATTAAAAGAGAACTATTTTTTAGATTGATTGAAGGAACACGTTGGATAGTTCTGGAGATTTAATAGTGTGTCGACTTCCCAAGTCCTGGCTATTGAATATTTGGTATTATAATACTTCTCTCAAATATGCTTTATTTTCAGGCAATTTCTATATAGTACTATAGGATGGGATGTAAACTAAGATAATGAGTAGTTGATGTAACATTCTGATATTATATGATATACATGTGGTGATTAGTTGTGGATACTAGGATTGTTGAGATGATATGTATTTGGTGAATATATTGGGGATTGTGGAAAAAGTTGCTCTGTTGCTTTGTGATGATTTGCAGGTAGTTAACTGGGTAAATCTCAAAATATAAGGAGGGATATTTTCAATCTGTTTCTAAGAAATAGTAAATTATGGATTATAAATGATCTTTCTCTACCTTAGAAAGTAATCTAAATTATAATTGAATTAAAGAATGAATAAAAATGGTTTAGTGACTACACTGACACTGAATACAAACCATAAAATGAAAAGAAAAAATTTAGTCTATAAAATTGTAAGAAGGAAAAAGTATGATTATCAAGTGCAAGTTACGGCCTACAGGTCGTGACAGAAACTTTCTTTTAAAACATATATAAAAACGCATAAATTTCTCTGCAATAAGCAAATTAAATTGTATAAAAAAAAAAGGGTATCAAACCAAGACTATTTTATTAAAATTAAAAGATACCATATGGTTAAGATGGTATCATTTTTTAACAGGCGATGTAGGGGTGCTAATCTTTCCCCACGCGTAACCGTACTCCCCAACCCAACTTTGTTTTCGCAGACTCCAAAATAGTCTTTTTAATAAAACTTAATCAATTTTAAGGTTTTGTTAAAATGACAAATTTTTTTTAGGTGGCCAATCACACCTAACTAAAAAGATTGGTGGCAACTCCTTGTTTTTAATGTTTTCAAAATTGTCAAGCAGTCGATTCCCCGGATGAAATCATTACGACACCTATTACTTAAGTCAAAATTTGATTTTAAATTTAAATTTAATATTAAATTTAACACATATTATTAAGAAAAATTAAATTAATAAATTTAGATTAACTAATAAAAATAAAAAGTTAAAAGTCATATTTAAAATACTTAATGAATTAATTTAATTAAGTATTGTAATAACAATAAATAAATTATAAATAAAATGAATATAATAATATTTAAAATTAATATTTATATTTAGGTTCCGGTAGTAACTAGTAAGTACCCTAAGAAGATCACTACCTGAATTTTAACAAACATGTGATGAATAGTAAAATTACTACTTGAACCCTATATGAACCCAATTATTAAATACCCTAATCCTATTTGATAAAGTCGAGTAGTGCAAGGTGCTCGTTTATAAGGAACCTATTTACATCCCTATTCATAATGTATTAAGTTTTGGAAACCCAATTAGCTAGACACGAATTATGGAGTCACTACCAATCATTCAAACTAATATTTGATTAGTCACCTATTTAAACTAAGCATAATGATTAGTCTACATCTCAAATTTAGGGTTCAAGAGTACGGCTACATATAAAGAATATGTTAGCACCATCATAAAAGCATCCAAGGATGGTACTTAATTAATCTTATGTTATCTTTTAAATGGTTTTGATTAAATGATCTTTATCCAAATGTACTTTATTTTATCCAAATATTTAAATATTAGAAAAATTTTAAGAAACTCTTTGTCATTCTGGCAAAATTTCTTAAAAAATTTATACTCATCTCAAGAGTATTCATGTAGTATTATTCAACTCTCTTGAAGAGGATTCGTCATCAAATTTAAAAACCTACTAATTTATTTCCTAATCCTCTATTTTAATTTCTACACCTTATTTTACTTTATTTCCTTTTATTTTTCTTTTGTCTTCCTAATTTTATCTTTCATATTTTATTTATTTTAACTTTTCAAACAGATTTCGATTATTACTGTTGAAAATTTCGTTGAAGTTTTCATCATTTTGCCAAGACTTAGGAAAAACTTCTCACGTTGAAATTTCCAAATATTAACGATTTGTGACTCTTTAGAATCCTATCCTCAAAATAACCTTAATTCATCCTTAATTCATTTTTAGTATTTTATTATATTATTATAATTTTAAAATAAATATCGATTATTAATATTAATAATTTTTCTAATTTTTCATCATTATGGCAAAATTTAAGTAATATGTCTCACATAGAAATTTTCAAATATCAATTATTCATGACTTTTTGGAATTCAAAGTTAAGGTTCTCAAGGTTTTGAACTAATTCAATTTTAATCTATTGGTTTTGAAAATGAACACTTTACTCCAAAATCACAACTGATGTTAACATATATTAGTTAATTACTAAGCTTAAATTAATAATATCATATTTTCAAATATTAATAATGAATTTTATTACTATTTTATAACTTTTAAGTGTTTTTCACTACCAAAAAAGGTATTATGAACATTATATGAGAAATAAATGTTTAAGTTGATAGATTTTCTACTAGTGATTTAAGGGAACCCTTTTTTTGTACTATTAAATTGATAATTTTGGATTAAAATGTCTGTTTTCCAAACTAAGATGAAATTTACCTGAAATTCAATCATCGAATAATCTTTATTTAAATTAAAATTTTATAATTGTTGTTAAATTCTTAAAATAAATTTTAATTTACAAGTTGGTTTTATAGTTTTAATTTTATAAATTCGTTTTGAGTCAAATAATTACGGATCATACTTGGTCTATTTTACTTTTCAACAATAAGACAAATAATCAAAAACACATTCCTATAATTTGCAACTGAATAAATTAATAAGTAAAAGCATGAGAATCGACGATGAATCGGTTCTGAACTCGCAATTTATACTGCATCAAGTCGGGATAAAATATGATGTTTACAATGAAGATAATTATTTATTTATTTTTACTTGTTATAAAAGACAAAAAAAAGTACATTGCACGTGAATGAGAAGAAATTTAATGTTGTTGTGTCAGCGACCCACAAACGTACATAGCTTTAAGGCTGTACATATACCATGACTATATATAGTTAAAACTTGAAATTACAGCCTTTCCCAAGATAATGTAACGCCAGTCAATCTCTGTCAATCCTTGTATCAGAATTGATATATTGCAAAAAAAAAAATCAAATATTGCATTCATAAATCAATTAAACCAACTAAGCAACTTGAAATTACAGCCTCTCCCAAGATAATGTAACGCCAGTCAATCTCTGTCAATCCTTGTATCAGAATTGATATATTGCAAAAAAAAAAATCAAATATTGCATTCATAAATCAATTGAACCAACTAAGCAACTAATACAAATTACCGGACATACATATAACATGCAATTAAACTTATATTTGAAACCTTCTTTGGTCGTTAAGGTCTCAAGCTCTCGTCCATTAATGGTTAATTCTTAAAACAGCTGAACTACGATAATAATATTACTAACTTTGTCTAACTTTAGTTAATTAATCTATCCATTCATCTTCTAAATCCAGATAACGTGCTAGACTTCGAAGATCCAAGGTTTCACTTGTTTCCAAAGGGTTAGCACTTGCCCCCAAGTCATCGAGCCTTGCTCCATCCTGTGAACCGTAAAACTCTAGTTCACCAATTAAGTTGAAACCATTACCGTATTCCCAATACTCCACCACATTCTCACCATTTTCATCAACCTTTTGAATTGGATGGATGTCTGAGATTGGAGCGTCCGATACAAGAAGTTCATTGATGTCAAAGTTCATCAAGAAATCGATGGAATTATTCTCACGGATGGCTGAAGAAGAAGGTGTTCCACTAGGAGTGGTACTTTCAGATTTGAGGCCTGAAATATTGTTCCCGGCTTTCTGATTGTCTAACAGTCGTGGGAAAACATTGACAGCCTGGGTGCACTTCACAGCTTTGGTTCGAATCACCTTATGCTGATCATCTGTTTTGATGCATCCCAGTTTTCTCTGCTTGTTAAGGTGCGTATTTGAAGCTTGGGTACTCTTGGGAGTAATCTTTTGACCTTGCACTCTCTTACTCAAATTGGTGTTCCAGTAGTTCTTGATTTCATTGTCTGTTCGCCCCGGTAATCTACCGGCGATGAGAGACCACCTGAAAGCTTGTAGAATTTTTAGCTTTGGGTATAGAATGAGTCAGGTCACAGTTGAATTTTACACTTGAGATTTCCACCGTAGGTAATAATTAGTGTGTAATTTCAATGCAAACAGAAAACAAGTGATGACTACAATATCTGACAATTAAAGGGAAAAATAAGACTCAAGTAATTACCTGTTACCAAGAAGTTTGTGTAGTCTAATAATAAGCTCTTCTTCGTCGGTAGAGATGTTTCCTCTCTTAATATCCGGCCTGAGATAATTCAGCCACCGTAGGCGGCAACTCTTCCCACATCGTTGCAACCCTACTAAGTTCAAAACTCAAGCGATTCATGACAGAAAATACATACAAAATGGAGTCGGAGGCCAGAAAATTGAAGTTAGAGCTTAAGTAAATCAGTCTGTACCAGCTTTTTGAGGAAGATCTCTCCATTTGCCTTCGCCATGGAACTTAATGTAGTTTGTGAGGATTTTATCTTCACTCACAGACCACGGCCCTCTATTAAGTCCTTCTTTAGCACAGCACGGCCTCCTTCCCATTTAAGTACGCCTGGCCTCCTCAATTGGTATAGCTGAATAGCTTTGCTTTCTCCGTCAACACTAGTTCTCCTTATATAGTCTCGATTGTTTTACTACTTCTCTTCTTTTACTAGTTCTCTGGCTCTTTGGTTTCTACAAAACGCGTTTCTCGTAATTCTAAACACAACACGATGACGTGACTCAAAAACAGCACGAACAAAAAACATTAAAATGACACAAGCTAAAAGTTCATGAATTTTGTATATAAATATGATAAAAATTAAAAAATAAATTTTATATTTGACTCGTGGATACGAATTTTAATACAAAATTTTTGTGTTTTATATAATCCGAATAGGAGTGCAAAGAATTTGCTTTTTAATATATACACACAATGCACAGAAACTGCTCAATTACTTCTATACAAATAGAGTAGAAGCTTTTTAAATTAATTTCTTTTAAATTAATAACCTCTCTAAATTAATAAAAAAAAATCATCGTCCCAGCTTAGATCAATAAAAACAATAACAAACTCCTCTATTGTAATAATTAATAATTTTGTTTTAAAATTTAATGGAAAATTTCAGTCCCTAGTATTGCATAAATTAATAATTTGATAAAAAATACAAATTATATTACATAATATTCAATAACTAGAAAACACTTCAAAATGCTGATTTGTAAAACCTTACCAAATTAAAGATTTTTAATTCAAGAATTAAAAAAATATAAAATATAATACATAAGATATATTTGCAATGACATTTTTGAGGTCAATCAAAATGAGATTTTTAAGAAAATTAAATGTCAGTTATTAGAAGAGTTTAAAGAATATAAAAATTAAACACACATGTTTTTAAAGAAAGTAATAATAATTTACAAATAAAACCATTTAAATTAATAAACCTTCTAAATTAATGCTTAATTATATATAAAAACAATCAGAACTTGATCTACCCTTGTTATTTATTCTCAAAAGAAATTAGATCCAAAGTTCCATTTTACTTTCCCCCATATTGATTTTCAAAGAAATCATGCCATCTCTCTCGATATCTCTTTTAACACTAACACAAGAAGTTGTTTTTATTTGCATAATATAATCTATGGAAATCTCTCTTTTATCTAAAAGAATTTTAATAACTTTGTGAATATATATAGAGAAGATGGATCCATTTACACAAATGTAAAAAAATTATAATTATTTTCTACATTTTTATAATTTAACGTAGGATTTAATATTTTTACAAGTCAACTGTTACATTAAATGATCTAATTGTATTTATCATGCACATAAATTTTTGAGTCAATCTAATATTTTTGTAATTTCAATTGAAAATAGTATTTTTCAATATATATTAACTGTTGAGATTTTATTATTATAAAATAAATAGTTAGATATTTTCGATTAATTTAATATTTGGTGTGCGTGATCTAATTAAATAAAACATAAAATTCAAAGGTCAAATTAAAAAGATATAAATTGTATAAAAAATATGAAAATGTGTAAAATAAAATTAATTTTACACACACACATATATATATATGTGAAATTCTCCATTTATATATATATATATATATATATATATATATATATATACATGTGTGTGTGTGTGTGTGAAATTCTCCTTATAAATATTAATTAATTTATAAAACTTTCGAAAAGGTTGTGGTTAATTAATATTATTTGTCAATAATGGTCATTCCTAAAATTACATTCTCTCTTTTAAAGCAATACTTAATGGAAACTAATGTTTTAAAATTATAGATGTAGACAAAGTTTAATTATATCTCTTCCATATGGTCATATATAGTCAAATAATATACTTTTTTTATATAGTAATTAATATTGCTGTTAGAAACTCAAAGAGTATTTGTTATACTATACCTAACACTATGTTTGGATAGATATTAGTAAAGAAAAAGAATGTTAGGAAAGGAAAAAGTACATGTACTCTTTGTTTAGATAGCTAAAATTAATGAAGGAAAAAAAATGAAAATAATCTTAACTACCTTTGTTTAGTTAAATAGTGGAAAGTAAAGAAAATAATTCATTATAATTTTTTTATTTATAGCCTCTTTTGTTTTAAATTTTATAATACAATAAGTACTTTAAATTTGATATTTTACTTGTTAAAATTTTTTCCAAGTTTTCTTTCCTTCCCGTTCATTCCAAATTGGGGTATTAAAAAACTAAGTCAAAGAAAAAGCAATGGATGCTCATTCCCTCTCTCTTTTCTTTCATTAGCTAAAAATTTTATTCAAACAAGAGAAAAGTTTTTAACATTCCCTTGTTTTACTTAACTTCTCTTTTATTTCCCTTTCCTACATCCAATTCAAACATAGGGTAAGAGTGTAAAACGGACGAGACGGGACAAGTTGGGTTTGGCCCATACAGATATGGGCAAAAAATTATAATTACAGTCTGGTCTTAATGCAGGCCATACCAACCCACAAGCCAAGTCATTTATTTTTTTAAAAAATAAAATAAATACAATAAAATAAACTAAAATTTCAAAAAGTATTATTAAAATCCACATACAAATACAATCCAAATACAATATAATCCACTTACAATGTTTTAAAAATAAATAATTAAAACCTTGAAAAAATATAAATATCTATTAATCATTCAAACTTCTCCAACTTCTCTTTTTTCAATATTATATATGTAAAGTCATGTTTTGAATTCAAAGTAAAATTATATGAACTCATATTCTTTTCTTTTACAATACAATTAAGTCATGTTATATACTTTTTTGATAAGAAATAAAAATACATTTACAAAATAATTAAAAATCTAATTATATATATAATTATATATAATTAAAAAGCCTACTTATTATATTAGTGTATCTGCTATCTCATATGGAAAAATTATTTTGTTTACAAGAAAAAAGCAATCAGTGACACTTCATTGGCTTCAGATCAAATAATCTTTAGCCGCATGGAAGATATCATGACTTTTTGTTAGATTGTTTCTTGCTATGTTCGTCATTGTTTGAATTATTACTAATAGCCTCTGGCTAATGTCACAATTCGCATATCAAGTGTTAGATGAAAAAAGTTTAGGTATTTTAAATTCTAGCATTTCTTAAGCGCATACCTAGGATGAGGGACTATATGAATTACATGCTCATAGGATTAAAGCACTGAGACTGGGGTATATGAGACCAACCTTGTGGATAGGCACACAAGACATTACTCTTGTTGTAAATAGAGATCTTGGACTAAGTTAAAGTCCTTGGCAATCATGACTTTAGAGTTCCTAGGATTGAAGAGTCCATTGGAATTTAAACACTTGTACATAAAGTTCCAGTGTATTTTAAATATTTGTAAATACGCTTGGAAGTGTCTGGCCATGTAACGATAAATAGAGGGTCTCTTCACCTTCATTTGTACATCCACTCAAAATTTTTCGGAATATAATTTGTATATTAGATCCACAATGCCAATGCATTGTTCAGGTGAGATGAGGACTAAGGACCAGATTCAAGGTACTATTAACAATTCAACTAGCCAAGAGTATACAGAGTGAAGAGGTCACTTACTTGGCTGCATTAAAGCATGATGAGTCTTTAAAGGCTAGGACAACAATGAAAGCATATTTCACAAGGTAGGTTGTGATGGTCCAACACAAGCAGAGTCTTAAGGTGCACCAGTGAGAGTGGTAACCTTGTATGACAAGGAGGTCCAAGGCATACTAGCTAATATAGTTGTACGGAAGAGTAACTATATAGCGAGATACGAGTATTTTGTTCAGTAGAAGGGATTATCAGATAATGAGGCGAGTTAGGAACCAATCGAGACAGTGTTCCACTTTTCAAGAACGCAATGATAGATTCCACAATTAAAACGTGACAAATACATTGCTAAAAGTTAGAACAGGTGGAGACGAATGTCATGGTCTGCACACTAAAGGTTTGACGAAAGGAGTTCCAAGGCATACTCTAGCATTTCTCAAGCATACCTAGGGATGAGGAACTATATGGACTATTCGCTCAAAGGATTAGAACATTAGAAGTAGGGTGTACGGGGCCAACCATTCGGCCAAGCACATAAGAAAATAGTCTTGCTACAGATAGAGATCCTAAACTAGGTCAAAGTCCTTGGCATCAAAGACTCTTAAGTCCTTAGAATTAGAGAGTCCTTAGGGATTAAAACTCATGTAGATAGAGCTCTTGTGTACTTTAAATAGTTGCAAATAGGTTTAGAAGAGTTCAACAATGTTAGTGGACTTCAATATAAATGGAGGTCCTCCTACCCTCATTTGTACATCTAATTGAAGTTTTTCAGAGCTTACGAGTTTTCTTTTCGTTTCTCTGCTTCTCTTAGTTTCTTTTGTATTCTGTTGTGCTTTAGTACTATGAGTGTTTGAGTGCTGTCAAGGATTCCAAACATGTAAGCCATCTTATAGAGTGAATGAAGACAGACTTAGGCTTCCAAGGATGTAAGATCTAAGCCTAAGACCACATGTTGCTTGACTAAAGATTGCAGTATGTGACATTAAAAAAACCTTTTTCCTTATTATGCAACTGGATTTGCCTACATTATTAAAGAAAATGAAGAATATAAAAAGTTGACATAGAGGTCTAAACTATAAGTTCAAAGCATTGCATTAGATACTGTTCCTGGACCACTTTCTCAAATTCTGCATGATATAATTTACTAAATCTTCCTATAACACAAAACTTTCTCTATAGAAATTTTGACTTCTTGACTTTTCTTTTTTGCAAGTCTCGTGTTTGAGTGTCAACACTTATAATCTTCTTTCTTCCAAGTTAAAGACTTCTATTATTAAAAAAAAAAAAAGTAATTTCCCAAAAGATATTTGCATGGCTCTAAACTTCTAATTCCTCTTATTTTGAAATAGAACTTAGTACCAATTTTCATTTTAAAATTCTAGTAATCAAATGCCAAATTAAAGGGCTTGAGAATAAACCAATACCTCATCTTGTTCTTAAGCTTGTCCTGGTCTTCACTTCAAGGTTTCAAAAAAAAAAAATCGAACTAAGTGAGCTGAAATATGGTTAAACTTAAAAATAAAATTTGTAACCCAAAAGATTAGCTCAGTGATGTAAGGCCCCATTGAGTTCCTGAATGAAGACAATCCATAACAGGAGATCCCATGTTCGAATCTTCACCAAGTCAAATTCCTTCGGGCTAGTGCCAGCCATACAATGCGAGTGAGGATTAATCTCATATCTAATGTGGTATGAGAACATTTCGTGATTTACACTGAAAAAAATAAAATAATATCTGTCAGAATGGAACCTTCGATTTCTTAAGGTGAATTGTTTGATGTTTGGGACAAGTTCGGATAGTGGTGAGCTTAGCTTTGGTGATATTGAAAATAGTGGTGGTAGTGAGATTAGTTATTGTAGCGGTGAGATTGAAATCAGTAGCTAGATATGTATTTGGATGCAAATGTAGCGGTAGCAGTAAGATAAAACATAGTGAAATGAAAAAAAACACCTTTAAGGACATTAAATTAAAATTATAAAAAATAAAATTTAAAACATATTTAGTATTTATGAAATTAATAAATAATTAAAATTTAATAAAATTTAATTTTTTCATTGTAATAATTTATAATTTTATATTTACAGATTTTAAAGTTACAAAATAATATTTGTTCATTTACTTTTTTGGATCTAACCTTTTGTTTTATATATAATTAGTTATATTTAAAAATAATGCTTATAACAATTATGTATAATATTAAATAAAATAATATTAAATATATAAATATAAAATAAATAGAAAAATAATCATATATATACAAAATCAAAAAATCCCAAAAATTGTTATAAGAGATATATTAGGAATTATAATATTGAAAATAAGGGTATTTAGGTTCAGGGCCCAATGCATTGACTCCACTAAAGGTTAGTTTATAATGAGGAAAAAATTGAAAATAAAGGTGACGTTAAGGTTAGTTATTATAGCTGTGAGATTGAGTAGTGAAATAGTGATATGTATTTCAATATAATCACAACGATGGTGGTGCGATAAGTGTATTGAAAAGAGGAAAGACCATTAAGGATATTAGATTAAATTTTATTTATAGTGAAATTTATAATATATATTTTATATTTAAAAAATTAATAAAATTGTTCAAAAAATTAATAAAATTATTTTATATCAAATAATAATTTTGGTATTAGATATTTTAAAATATTTACTATTTCAAAAAAATTCAAAATATTTAATCAAATAAATAACATTTAATAAAAAATAAAATAAAATTTATTTTTAAAAGCTAAAAGGGATGGGAAGGCTGGGTCCTTCTCCTTCAGTGGACCGGTCCCCAGTAGAGGAGCTAACAAGAAATCCCCCACCGGAGGAAACAAGAAATCTTACTGTATTACGCTATCTTAATAATGCATTTTGTTTATTTTAAAAGTTTGAATTTCATCAATATTTGTTAGATCAAGTGTAAGAAACTTGATGCTACTTAAACAAGATCTTGAATTTGAACCTTATGCATAAAAAAATAATATTAAAAGAACTCTCCCTCGTATGAAATCTGATTCGGCTCAATCTCAAATTAATCGAAATTTAAAATAATTTTCGAATACAAAAAATGTTTCCATCAAAAAGTTTAAATTTCACCGCATCCGAACGAGTCCTAAGCCCTTGAACACGGGTCCAAACTTGGTACACAAACGCCCTTGGACTTTGTGCACTGCACCAGTCCCCACTTACGCGTTTATAGCAAAAGTAAAAGGACAAACCCAGACTGACTAGAATTAGAACATTTACTGGTTTCTTTCAGAAGCCATCTTCTAGTTCAAATATAGCATAATGCCTTTCTCCATTTTATTTTTTTAAGACTAGTAATTCCGGAAGGAGAATCTTTCCAGAAATAATTAGTTGACAGATTCTACACCTTTGCAAAGTACTTCAGCATTACTTTTGCGGTTAAATCACCCTGACACACTGATACACTGGCATGATATGAGAATTGACCAGGCATCAGTCTAACACAAAATAGTCACTTTACGTTTGGTCAACATGGTAATTTCACATGTTTAGATGTGGTTTAAATGCAAGGAAATTGGCTTGAAAATGTTCACTCTTTCCACCATTCGTATAAATATATAATATATGATATGATTATGGAGCTTAGAAAGTTTATCCTTAGGTAATTCAGCTATAGGATTAATGAAGACAATATGAAATATTCACCATTATTTTCGTATCCATCAAATGAATTATACAATAAGATTAAAATTTTTAATCCCAGTATGAAATCAACTTAAATACATATAATTAAACATAAACCAAGCATCAATAAACGTATAATATATTATAACTATCGTAAATACATGAAAATAAATATAAAAAAATTATTATCAATAGACGTAAACATAAAATAATTTTACTATAAGGTGTATTTACATTTATCATAATATATTTACAATGTTTCTAATATATTTTATACTAATGATATTAAATTTTCGTTTAATCATATATGTTTATGTTGATTTTACAGTAAACTCAAAAAATTTAACTTTATTGTAAAATTTTCATCAATTTAAAATTCCCATTTTTGTTAAGAACCTTTCTATCAGTATATTTATGTTTCCACTCGCAGCTGTGGTCCCAATTAATTCAAATTGTTGGTCCTTTTCTTTTTATAGGCCCAATTTGAAGGTGTTACAACTAGGAAGAAGGCTTCCCATAAACAGATACATCATTACAGCGAGGATTGCCACTTTTCTTCGGTGTTATGCACAACGTGCTGCATGGGTGTATTTGAACACCAAGGAGAGAAGAGCTGAAATGAAAATTTCGTAGGCAAGGCTTTTTCTTAAAACCATTTTTATAAAAAAAAAATAATTTTCTCATTTTTTTTTTTGCTAGAAAACAGGAAAACAAATTTCTACATAAACCTCCAACAAAATCGGACAATATATACTCCTAAAGCAGACAAGACACGTGGGGACCACATGGCCTTTTGCTCGTCTTTTTCCGCACCACTGACACCATTCCTCCAATACTTTGGGAGATTGGTGTTGTCGGTCAAATTAGGGGACCCATGTCATTGTCCAGACTTTGGCTCTGGAATTTTCTGTACGACTGAATTCGCTGAGAGCCACTTGCTAGCCACCAATTGGTTGTTGAACATTATTATTGTAAGCATTAAATTATAATGCCGTACGATCCAAACATTTTTGCTTGTAAATGTCAGATGAAAAAATTATAGTGCGGATATTTAATTATAACTTTTAAGGAAAAAATAAAATTAAAAAGAAAATCAATTTCAGACAAATGGAAAATAATTATATTAGAATTTATGAATAAGCATGATTAAAATTTTCGGGATTTTCATCCGGTTTTTAGCCAAGTTTTAAGAGTTGGAATAGATTTGGTAACTTGGTTTTATAATATATGTTTGTATTATATAAAATTATACTCATGTTAAATAGAATATTAAAATTTTTCTGAGATCGTATCTACACACTAAATACATATTTTTAATTTTTGTCAGGTTTATACATAGTTTTTATCAAATTTTAATTCATTTTATTTTTATGCTTTTTATTCATGTTGTACTATCATATTATGTCAAAAACTGCTAGATCTCATTTAAGTGAGAGTAGCTAGTTATACTAGAGCATGAACAAAGATAAGGTATGTGAGGGTTCCAATTGACTATCGTATTTAATAAAAGAAATAGACAAATGGCATATTGTACAATTAACAAAAAACCCAAAGTTAATTACATTCATAATCTTTACATATTTGGTCACATACCGTTGTGGTTCCCAAACTTTAAAAAAGTATTAAATTGGTTTTTATATATTTTTATACTAGTCACAAAACGGTCTTTCCATTAGTCAAACTTTAAAAACCTAATGTAGGTTAGACTGTTGCAATGTTTAAATAAAAACATAGTTATAAATTTTTTTTAAAAAAAAGTTGACAACAAATTTTTTTTCTTATTTTTCTTTCGTCTCTCGTTTTCTCTCATCTCTTCTTTATTCCCTTGTTTTTCTTTTTCTCTCTTTGTTTTTCTCTCATCTTAATTATGTCATATCATATAAAAGAATTGAATAAAAATTATCAATGATGCTTTTTTCAAAAAGAAAAAAAATAAACGAACAAAAGAGATGAAAAACAAAATGAAAAATTAAGGAGAAAAATGATTATGATGCTTTATTCAAAAAAGAAAAAAATATAAACGCACAAAAGAGATGAAAAACAAAATGAAAAATTAAGAAAAAAAATGACTATGTTGCAAATAAAGACATGTCTTAATATTTTGTTTTTCGTCTAACATAGATTATTAAAATTAAGGTTAAATATACAAATGAACTTAACTATTTGACTTTACCATGTAAATTCGTATTTTATTATTACAATCAATTGAATCCTTAAATATAAATTTGCAATCAATTTAAACTTTATTTGTATACAAATTAAAATATTCTTTTTAAAATTATGTTTGAACTATAAAACAGTTTCTAAAAATTTTCTTACTAAATATTTTTAATTGCTTCAAAAGTTGAAGCGTTAGGGTAAATTACATTAAAATTAAAAGCATAATAGTTAAATTACACCAATTTAAAAATTAATGATAAAGTTAGACTACTTTATATAAGTAGAACAGTAAACTTTCACTTTATTTCTAAATTTTTTTGTAAATTAATTTATATTTTTATTGGAAGAAGAAAATTTAAATTCATTTTTTAATAAAAATGTATAAAATTATTATTGAACTAAATAATTAATATTTTATATTCTTTTTGTTGCTGTTTGTTACCCTTCTGAATCCTCTTTTCTCTTGGGTTTAGACTACCTTTAAGCACAATGTTCTTTAACTTATCTCATATTAAGGCTCAATATTCTTTAGTACGACTCTTATCACTTTTAAATAATCGATAATTTTACATCAAAGTGTAATCGATAGAATTTTTTAATTTAACAAAAAACTATGATTTTCTTATTTTAATCTTCTTGAAATTTTTCATAGTACGTTTGTTCTTCTACTTTTTTTATTTTTCAATTATTATAGACAAGTCAATTGGTAACATGTGAGCCATGTGTGGACCAACTAGTATTTAATACCAAAACTAATTATATGACGGGCGAATGGACCCTTTTTTTAAAACTATAAAAATACAAGGATCAATTTAATACTTTATAAAATTTGAGGACCAAAGCGTTATATAGCCCCAAATTCTAAGGACCATGAATGTAATTTCCTCAATGCAATGTCCATCACATATTTTATTCTTGAGAGCTGTTAAATATACCCATTTTTTTCTTCCCACACCCTATTTTACACTATAAGTTACTGTTTATTTAAGAGGAAAATGGGTGTGAGAAGGAAAAAACAAGATGTATTTCTCAGCTCTCTTTATTCTTCCTAAAAGAAATCTAAAACTAGAGATATTTATGTATTTAAAATAATTATTTAATACACAGCCAATAAAATTTTTAAATTCTACAACTATAGTTAGGATATACCCATTTTATTTATTTATTTTTAATATTTCTTTAAGATAGACTTATTAGGCTGAGTTAGGTCAAATCCGAGCAAGGCCTAAGTACTATATCACAAGACTTCATGTGAGCCCAAAACCAACTTGGCCTGAAATTTAGGTAGGCATAATACCTTTCTTTTACAAACAACAAGAAAACTCAAGGCCCCCCACCCACACACACCCACAACCCCCCCCCCCCCCCCCCCATACCTGCCCATAAAAAAAAACACCTTTTGTTGAATTTAATGTTTATGTTGTAATATTATTATTTTTAAGAATTCTTACATAGCAAAGCTTAAATATATTATTTGAACCAATACACAAAATTTTTTTATGTTATTTTTGATGATTAAGGTAAATGTATCATATTTTATAGAATTAAAATTATAAAATGGATAATTATCTAATGCACTGTTAGTTGAGTTTTTTAACTCCACATGCGAGGTTAGAATGATGACACATCCTATTTTATTTATTTTTTATTTTCTTAATATTTTTAAAAGACATGTATCATCATCCTAAAATCATTTGTGGTGTCAAAAAATTTTACTAATAATGTATTGATTTTTATAAAATTATTTATAGATAATATTTGAAATGAATCAACTTAATTATTAATTAAAAAAAAGTAAAAGTTTAATATTTTCTTGGAATCCACCTAAAAATCAAATGGGCCTGAACGGTTAAAGGCAAAACCAAGGTTTAACGTGTATTTTAATCGGGCCTTATTTATTAGCACAAACTCACTTAAAAAGTTTAATATTTTTCTTCCAATCAACTTAAAAATCAACTGACTTTTTTTTTGGTGAAAAAAAATCAAGTGACCTTAAAGTTTAGATTGATAACCCTATCCACGAATAAATCTACTTAAAAAATATGTATCATAATCTTAATTTTTGTTGTGAATTGAATAATTATCTATATATATATATATATATATATAAAAAATATCAACCAATTGTCAATCGAGAGACAGTGAAAGAGACGGAAGATGGAGAGTAAACACGTGATGAGCAGTGTTTGAAGTACTTTTTGTTTTTCCTTGGGACAGCATTTGTCATCACGTTTCAAATATTAGATAATGGGATAAAAGTGAGCCAACATTTATTTGTGTGACTTAATTAATATAATTATGAAAACTACAATAAAAACATGAGTTTGTATATGATGTACTGACAGTGTATAGTTTCTATACACTGTCAATGCATCAGAGGTTGACACCTCATCAATAGGCCCTTTTGGGCAAATTAAAAAAATTTATTTATATTTGCATATAAGGGCCTATTGATGAGGTGTCAACCTCTTGTGCATTGACAGTGTATAGAAACTATACACTGTCAGTGCATCATATATAAATCCTAAAAACATTTATTAATTTTTTTACAAAGAAAATATTAAATAATTAAAAATAAAAGTGTTTAATTTGAACTCAAGACTTATAATATACCACAACTTATTTTTAACCACTTTACCATTAAGTTGTTGGCACATTTATTAATTTGCTTTCTATATGCAAAACAAAATTTTGAATATTAAAGCTTCAAGTCTTTTCGTTCTAAAAAACTACCTTCAAGGCTCTCCGTTCTTTTGCTCTTTAATTATTTCATAAATTAATATAAACCACAAATTAAATAATTATTATTGGAATACTTTAGCCTTCCTTAACTAATCAAAATTTATGCTTTACCTGATAAAAAATAGAAATGCGTAAAGATGAAATTTTATTAATTTAAAAGTTAAATTTTATAATCACTTTTTAATTTTATATTTTAACTTTTAAATTAACAAGCTATTGGATTAAAAATATTTAATCCCATTGTTTACCAGAGAGGCAACAAAAGAGCTATTTTTTTTTTTCACAATTTTCTTCGACTCAATTTGTCTTTTTGTCTTATCACATTTTTTTTTTCACTCTTTCTAACTCTATTTCTCTATTGATCATTCTTTTCCTTGTTTTATCCAAATCATGCTGTCAGACTCATGTCGTTTAAGTCAAGAAACTCGTGGTGTTGTGTAAATACTTTCAGGATGTAAAACATCTTTCTAATTTTATTATATGGATTAAATGAATTTAATCAAAATGAAGTATATCAAAGAAAACAATAAAAAAAGGAACAACCTAGTAAAAAATAAACCAAAAAGAAAAAGCCCTATAAATGCGCACAAACAAGAAACACATATATATATATATATATATATATATATATATATATATATTCAATCATGGGAATTTGATTAAAATAAAATGTTTTGGCAAAAAAATAAATAAGAGAAGGCCTTGAAAAAGAGTTAAAAAAAATAAAGAAAAGCCTAAAAAAAAGCCATCTGCGTCACATGAAATCACTAATAAAAAAATTTCTTGCAAAATATATCATGTATGGATAGATAAAAAAATTATTTGAATCATTTTTATAATAATATAATTTATTTTTCTCTCAACTAATTTAATTTACTGTTCATACTTGATATGTTACTTATATTTTTAAGTTGTTAATGAAAAATAAATAAACGGGCTGTTATTACCAAAAAAAAGGAGGGGGGGGGGGGGGGGGGGGGGGGGGGGGGAGGGGCTTAGAATAGTTGCTAGCCACGTCCACATCGAGCCGGATGTGATGTGACAAAAGATAGAAAACAAATATCAAGTTGACAGCTATCCAAATTATATATATAAGAGATCCATTTACACATGTGTAAACAAATTTAGTTTTACACACTTTCATATCTTTTTATATGATTTATAATTTTTTAATCTAACTGTTAAATTTTATATTCTATTCACATAGATCATGCATGTCAAATTTCAAATTAATTGAATACGTCTAACTATATATTTCGTAAAATAAAATTTCAGTCGTTGATATATATTAAAAAAAATATTATTCTCGATTAAAATGATAGAAATAATAGATTGATTCAAAATTTTACATACATAATAAATATGAGTAGGTTGTTAAATCTAACGGTTGGTTTGCAAAAATATTAATCCTATATGAAGATATAAAACTATATAAAATAAATTTGTTTTACACATGTATAAATGAATCCCTCCTCGTATATATATAAATATATATATATATATATATAAAGGATCCATTGTGTAAAACTAAAGAGTTTTACATATTTTTTTAACCAGAAGATCAAAATTAACGTATGGCTCAGATTAACACACTCTTTTTTAACTATCTGACTATTCTACATTCTTTAACGTTGTCTTCCTATCGTCTTTCCCTTTCCCACGCTGCCTTCTCTGTTTCTCTTTGCGAGTCTCTGTTTCCTCTCCAACGATGACACCTCGAGAGCTGGAGAATTTCTGCTTACAGAAGACTTGCTTAATTGATTTTGTTGTATCGGCTTTGATGTGGGTTTCTTGTTTATTGGCAAATGTTGGGGTCGGTCTTTGAGAGTAGTTCAAGTCTTCTGTAAGCAAAATATGATAATTTGCCCTTCACACCAATTTTTGTGAACAATGGTAAAAAAGCTAGCTAAACTTCAATTATAATAGTGCATGGGAATTCCAATAACGTCTTAACTGTTAAGTTTGAAAGAAACAAGGCCTTCAACATGTGATTGCATCAGCTTTTGGACACTGCCAGAAGAATTGTACCAAGTTCAAGGTTGGCGAGCTTGTGCCACAGATAATGAAAACATTTTGTTTTTGCTCAACCAAAACAAATTCATTAATAATAGACATTACAGTAGATAAATCCCTTTACAGAAGGGTCCTAAGACAACCCAAAAATTGAAACTAGTCCATTCTAACAAAAAATAACAGCTACAATACAACAGACTTACAAGTAAAAAGCCAAAGATAAAATAAACCACTGTTCCCAGACATTACAGTAGAGAAGCAAGTCTTCTGTAAGCGGAAATTCCTAGCTCTCGAGGTGTCGCCATTGGAGAGGAAATAGAGACGCGTAAAGAGAAACAGAGAAAGCAACATCGGAAAGGAAAACAGAGATAGAAAGAGGACAATGTTAAAGAACGATAAATAGTAAGATAGTTTTAATCTGTACCATGCGTTAAATTTGATCTTATGGTTAAAAAAGTGTGTAAAACTCTTTAATTTTACATCTGTGTAAAACTAGATAGTTTTACACCATTTTTTGACCATTGATTAAAAGTGGATTTGTGGTTGAGATTAAAATTCCCTATTCCACCATAGTGTAATTGAATGTAAATATATTTTTATTCTCTTTCCTTTTTTAATTTTTTATTTCAGTTTTTTAATTATCTAATTATTGTCCAATCTTTTCTCAACCTTTTTTTTTTCATTTTTAAAGTGCATATATATGTTTCAAATATGCACCATTCAATTCAAAATTGAAGGGTTGATCCTGTTTTCACCGATTTTATAATCTCTTGTGTTGAAAGATCATTGATTTTGATCCCTTCATCATGAATATTAAGCATAGTCAAAGGCCACTGATTGAAGGTCAACGACATCTTGGAAACTCCATTGTCTGTTGTTTGTTTGCATTTCAAAGGAAGATATAGAATGCCTTCACTAAAGTTGTAAATGAGATTACTGAATTTTCATAATTCTCTAAAGAGGTTGGATCCAGAAACCCATTCTCACAGTATGAATTTGTGCAGGGATGATTGAAGAGGTTTGGATTAAACTGACACAGTTGCCACCATCACACAGTTGTCGTCATCAACAGTTGCTGCCATCCCCTCTTTCTGCTATAATTTATAAGTACTTGTATAGGTAAAATGAGCTCATGAGCCATTTTATAGCAAGTGGAATGGTAAAGTTAGACCAACTAGGAGTGATTGTTATTTTTTTTTTGACAAGAGTGATTGTTAAATGTTAATGAAGCAAGCAATTGATCTTAATTGATTAAGGATATACACGAACAAAATGTTTGACAAATAAGTTATGAACAAATAAAAAATACAACTTATAGTGGAAAGAAATCTGTGAGAGGAAATAGAGATAAAGCGAACAAACGTGAAAAAGGATTGAAAAATTATTAGATAATTAAGATAATTAAAAAAGGAAAAGACAAAAATTAAAAAAAAGGAAAGAGAATAAAAATATATTTACAATCAATTACACTTTGGTGAAAGAGAGAGTTTTTATCTCAACCACAAATCTACTTCTGATTTCACATTAGTGTAACTTGATCCCTTTCTCTCTCTCTCTCTCTATATATATATATATATATATATATATATATATATATATATATATATATAATCCTTCCCCCTCAAGTATGGGAAGCTTATGAATTTTTCAATGAATATTTCCAAGAAGAACAAACTCAACAAGGATTCCAGAAATTATTGATGTTTTGCTCAATCTTTAGTCTGTCTTGGATTTCTTGTTTACTATCTTGATGATTTTTAAAGAATAGTTCACGTTTGATTTTATTCTTTTCAGAATAAAATTCTTTTCTTATTTTTTCTTTATCAATAGAAAATTCTTTTAGTAAAACGTTTAATTCTGGATTATTTGTCATTGAAGAGTAAGTTGGGGAAATTGGTAAATCTTCATCACTTTCTGATTTTGTTTGGGAAGACATAGGTTGTCTTTGCCTTTGGTAGATTGGTTTAGGAACACTTGTAGATGTATTTACAGATTGAAGATTAGTGGTTACAGATTGAAAATCTTGTAAAGTTGAAGGAATAGATGATGTTGAATATCTAGGAGTTTGAAAGCTTGAATTTGATCTTAAACTTTGATATGGTAGATGTATCGGAATATGAGAGGGATGTCCTAAATTTATATAATTTGTTCTATTAAAAGAAATCTTGACATCTCCATTATCAGCTTGAGAAACGACTCTTAATTCAGTTTTTCTTATGTTATAGGTTAGACTGCTTTTTCTAAAACCCATTCATCTGGAAAAGAAACTTCATTCCACTTAATTGGTTTGGGAATATGTATCCTGGATCTAGTCATGTCTGTTTGGAAAAGAAGTGTCTCTCCTTTTGGGCTATGGATTAAGGCTCCTAAACCTAAAGCTGAAATCATAGCTTTATAATATATTCTATAAGCTAAAGCCAAAGGCATAGATCCTGGTTTCATTTTATAATTATGGGTTTTTATTTGAAGAGTTAAAACATCTAAAATGTTTTTATCTTGTAAAGAAATAGTATAATTTGGAAAACAATTAAAATAAATTGGACCATTACAGAGACTTGATTCAATAGTTCCTAAGAGGGAATCATTGAAATCTTCAAATCTGGTGTCTCTTAATGTCATAAAGATTGAAGTGTTTAGACCTTCTTTTGAGAGTGGTTTAACTGCGACTTGAATTAATCCTATATGAATATACTTATATTTTCTTTGAATATGTTTGTTAATTGATTCTCTTTCTAGTAATTGAATTGATTCATAAGAATTTGCAATTGTGAGATCTTTTTCTTTTAATTGGATTGTATAATTCGTTTTTAACAGATGACTTATTAAAGATTTATTTTGTTTGTATATTTCGTTTAGATGTATTTTAGGAATTTCCCAATTATCTATGTCTTGTATTATGTTTGTCAAGTTGATTTCTTCTTCATTATCATTTGGTTCATGGGCTCTTAAGCTACTGGAAGCAGAAGAATTAGATCTAAATAAAGAATGCATTATTAAAATAACAACTTAACTATTTTAATGTTTATTGCTGCCTACAGAGGAAAGCTAGGTTGAATGCCTACAAGGGAGATAAAATCCTAAAACGCCTAACCCATGACTCATCAGGACAATCAAAGGACTCGGCAATCACTAGCTGGAAACTCAACAGCACAAAACTTAAGACAATTAAGAAGTTATTTCTCAAACAAACTCTATATTGACCTCTAATTGCTCCTTGCTACAGTGGCTCTGATACCAGAGACATTGTCTCTGTATCCAAATTTCAAAATGCTTAAGAGATAGTGTCAAAGACTGGTTCCAGAAACACCCAGAATTTTGCAAATCAGCTCAAACATCAGGTACCACACAGTTTCTCCAAGCCAAGTCACATGCCAATGCACTGTTAGCACAGGCCAAAACAAAGAAAGAATACAAAGAAGTGATGAAGCAAATCCTCCAATCAGTTAACTCAGATGATGAAGAGAACAGTGAACAGAGTAGCAATCATGAAAGCAGCACAGGATCTTTACTCTCGCTGGATTTAGCTCAAGACAATGAAGATGACTACTTCGGAGTCTTACCTTCAATCAAAACTGACAAGACAAAAAGAAAAAACAAACAGTAAAGATTCCACTGACAAGCACAGTGAGATTCCCATCAGTCAAAGCTCCATCAACAGACAAAGGTGTGGCTTGTTCAAACTTTAGAATCATGAAGCATAATATGTAAAAGATCTACTGTAGCAGTGATGAATTTGATTTATAAATTTGAATGGGTAAAAGAAAATTTGAAATTTTGAATATGATTGATGAAATTTGGATAAATAGATATGATTGATAATAAAACTTGATTTACAAAATAAGAAAGAGTGAGAGCTTTTAGAATCCTTAAAAATTGAAACTATCCGTCCTAAAAACTCTGATCCTCTATGGTTTGAGAATCCTTTTTATAGCTAGGATTCTTTTACATATGATGCTTCATGATTCTAAAGTTTGAACAAGCCACGCCTTTGTCTGTTGATGGAGCTTTGACTGATGGGAATCTCACTGTGCTTGTCAGTGGGCCACGCCTTTGTCTGTTAATGGAGCTTTGACTGATGGGAATCTCACTGTGCTTGTCAATGGAATCTTTACTGTAGCTTTGACTGATGGGAATCTCACTGTGCTTGTCAGTGAAATCTTTACTGTTTGCTTTTTCTTTTTGTCTTGTCAGTTTTGATTGAAGGTAAGACTTCGAAGTAGTCATCTTCATTGTCTTGAGCTAAATCCAACGAGAGTAAAGATCCTGTGCTGCTTTCATGATTGATACTCTATTCACTGTTCTCTTCATCATCTGAGTTGACTGATTGGAGGATTTGCTTTATCAATTCTTTGTATTCTTTCTTTGTTTTGGCCTGTGCTAACAGTGCACTGGCATGTGACTTGGCTTGGAGAAACTGTGTAGTACATGATGTTTGAGCTGATTTGCAAAATTCTGGGTGTTTCTGGAACCAGTCTTTGACACTATCTCTTAAGCATTTTGAGTAGTCAAATTTCTCCCACCACTTTGTTTTGAATCTTCTAATGATTTGTTTGTGACTTGATACTGGATCATTCATAAATTCATAGTGCCATGAAGAAATCCAAGACAGACTAAAGATTGAGCAAAACATCAATGATTTCTGGAATCCTTGTTGAGTTTGCCATGAAGAAATCCTTATTGTATGGAGGTTTAGATTTGAAAAATTATTTTGCTCGATCAGGAGTTTAATATCTTTATAAGTGACTTGGGAGTTGTCTCTTTCAGGATTTGTGACTTTGAGTGGGGATGCTTTCAATCCAGATCCTTTATGTTCATATTGAATTTCTGTCAATGGTGGATGTTGAGATTCAATTTGAGATTTATTTGTTTGCCATACTTTAACTGTATTATTTGTGTTAATACACTTATCATAATATTGTTCATACCATTTAAAAAATTTTATTTGAATTTTTATGTGTATTCATGAAATCATAATATTCCTCTTGGATTTCTTGTTTACTATCTTGATGATTTTTAAAGAATAGTTCATCACTTTCTGATTTTGTTTGGGAAGACATAGGTTGTCTTTACCTTTGGTAGATTGGTTTAGGAACACTTGTAGATGTATTTACAGATTGAAGATTAGTGGCTACAGATTGAAAATCTTGTAAAGTTGAAGGAATAGATGATGTTGAATATCTAGGAGTCTGAAAGCTTGAATTTGACCTTAAACTTTGATATGGTAGATGTATCGGAATATGAGAGGGATGTCCTAAATTTATAGAATTTGTTCTATTAAAAGAAATCTTGACATCTCCATTATCAGTTTTATATATATATATATATATATATATATATATATAAAGTTTGAGGACCACAGCCACAAACTCAAAGTTCAATATTCTTGACCTTGCAAAAATTGCATAACCAGTGACTTGCTTTTTTGGCTGCCACATGAAATAAGGAACTTGCCCAATGATTGCGAAAGTTTAGATTAATAGTACAAATTTAAAGGAGAACAATAATCGTATGAAGCACGCGGATAGGTTTTTAGAACGAAATGCAAGGGGTTTGCCCACAGTAAAGTCACAAAATATTGATTTTACTATAACGTTATGAGATATTATGAGATATTGAATATCTCATGAAAAATTAAATAAATTTTAAAAATTAAATAAATATGTTAATAATGATTTAACAGGTCAACAGGTAAACTAAAATTTAATTAAATATAATGTAAATTATATATCTATATTTTTAAAAGGTAACAAAATATGTAAATTACATTTTTAACCATTCGTAAAAAAAATTAAAATTACAATTTTATCCCTTCAAAATATGGAACCATATTATCTAATTGCTCAGAAAATTTAGGGTAGTCAAATGCTCGTTTATGACAGTTAACTAATCCAGTTATTTTACTGGACAAATTGCCTCTGGTATATAGGCAGTCGACTGCCTTTAATACCAATCGATTGCTATATTTAAGCAGAATCATTCTGTCTAGAAAAATTATTGAGTCAGTCAACTACCATAAATAGGCATTTGATTGCCTTAATAATTTTGGAATTGTTTTACACTTATTGTCATAAATTTTACGATTAATTATCGTTTATTTAAATTGTTTATAGTGTTTTATATTTATTATTGGAAGAAGAAAATTTAAATTCATTTTTTAATAAAAAATATATAAAATTATTATTGAACTAAACAATTAATACTTTATATTCTTTTTGTTGCTTTCTTTTCACAACAATAAATTTTGATTATGTAAGAATTTCAATCTTCTTACTAGTTTGTCTCCAATAACTCTGCAAGAAAGAAAATTATGAGAAGAACGTAAGGGCTTTGCCTTGTGTGCACACTCCGATACATAAGTCAAATCGGATTTCAGCAGAGTTTCAGTAAGCAGAATATAGCTTAGGTTGTAAAGATGATATCCGTGACCTATTTACAAAAGCTGTTTAGTGCCGCTTAATTACTATTAAAATCCATAACTCAAATGATCGCATATTGGATCTTTAATAACCCTTATGAGTCCTTTTTCTCTTGGGCTTAGATTACCTTTAAGTCCAATGTTCTTTAATCTAACTCATATTAAGGCCCAATATTCTTTAGTACGACTCTCATCACTTTTAAATAATCAATAATTTTACATCCAAGTGTAATCGATAGAATTTTTTAATTTAACAAAAAACTATGATTTTCTTATTTTACTCTTCTTGAAATTTTTAATAGGACCTTTGTTCTTCTACTTTTTTATTTTTCAATTATTACAGACAAGTCAATTGGTAGCATGTGAGCCATGTGTGGACCAACTACTATTTAATACCAAAACTAATTATATAACTGACGGAAGGACCGTTTTCTTAAAACTATAAAAATACAAGGATCAATTTAATACGTTATAAAATTTGAGGACCAAAGCATTATATAGCCCCAAATTCTAAGGAACATGAATGTAATTTCCTCAATGCAATGTCCATCACATATTTTATTCTTGAGAGCTGTTAAATACACCCATTTTTTTTCTTCCCACACCCTATTTTACATTATAAGTTACTGTTCATTCAAGAGGAAAATGGGTGTGAGAAGGAAGAATTAGGACGTATTTAGCAGCTCTCTTTATTCTTCCTAAAAGAAATCTAAAACTAGAGACATTTATATTTTAAGAATAATTATTTAATACATAGCCAATAAAGTTTTTATATTCTACAAGTAGAGTTAGGATATACCCATTTTATTTTTTTTAATATTCCTTGAAGGTAGACTTATTAGGGTGGGTCAGGTCGAGTTCGAGCAGGGCCTATGTATTATATCACAAGACTTCATGTGAGCCCAAGACTAGCCTGGCCTGAAAATCATATTATTGAAAAAACGTACTAAATACTCCACTACATTGGTAATATTTAGTAGACCTCTCTCATCTAGAGATCAGTTAGAAATTACTACTTGTGAATTTCATAATATCTCGTCATTGAAAATTCATTTGATTAAATTAAAAATTTGTTTTTTTTTAAAAGATGAAATTTGCAAATTTGCCATATGAATTTAATATTATAAATTTGTTTTATGAATTAAATAACCATGAATTGAATTTAAATGACTTTTTCTATATGACAACTGTAGATACTTGATTTTGGAAACTAATATTTGTTTCATGCTATAAGTGAAAGACAATCTTTTCTTAGAATAACTACTTCACAAGAATAACTTTTTCTCGGAAGAGCTCCTTCACAAGAACAACCTCTTATCAGAAGAACTCATTACTTCTTCTTTGAAGAGCTTATTCACATAATAGCTTTTCTCAGAACAGCTCTTCTCAAAACAGCTCTTCACAGAACAACTCATTTATGAAACAGCACTTTTAAGAAGAAGTGAAGATAACTCCGGAATAGGGCAGGGTTCTTGAGTTTACTTCACTATGGGGATGTCTTGCAGAGTTTGGCTTGGTGGATCAGATATGGAGGTAGTTAAGAGTTCTTCTCTTAACCTTTCTCTGAAGTATGAGTGCTCTTCCCTATTTCTTTCAGTACACCTTCTCCCAAAAACGTAACTCCCATTAGACAAAGTGTCAAACGTATCAGGCTTCGGGAAACCTAATAGCTAGACACAAAACTACGGAGTCGCCACCAACCATTCTAACCTAGGTGTGATTGGTCACCTATTCAAACTAAGGATAAGGCTTAGTCTACGTTAAGAGTTCTAAGTTCGGGAGTACGATTACGTGTGAGGAAGAATTAGCACCCTCACAACGCCCATCCTAAAATGGTACCAAAGAATCTAAGGTTATCTTAATTTTGCCTTCGACTTTAATTTCGATATAATTTAATATTGAAAAATCTTTTAAGTCTCCTCCATCAAGCTGGTTGGACAACTTAAAAAAATTTTCTCACCTCAAGAGTATTCAAGTAGGACCAATCGCCTTTCTTGAAGAGGCTCCGTCGTCGGATATTTAAATAAATTATGCAATCCCTATTTAGACTCCTATCCAATTTCTATTGATTTTATACTATTTATTTTATTTTACTCTATTATTATTATTTTCTTATATAAATTATTATTTCATATCTTTTTATATCTTTAAATAAACATGAATTATTTGATATTGAAGATTTTCTTAAAGACCTTCCATCAAGCTGGTAAGACCTTAAAGAAACTTTCTCACCTTAGGAATTTCTAAAGAAATTACTCAAGCGCAATTCCATTTAAATTCCATCCTCGGAATAATTCACATTTATTAGAATATTTAAATTAATTTAATTTCTATTTATTTTAATTATTTTCTAATTTTAATTCTAATTTATTAATTTGATCTTTATTCTTTATTATAATAAACTTAATTTTAACATACTATTTTTTTAATCTAATTTAATTTTTATTTTTATAATTTAATTTATTAAATCTTGGAAATGTCCTATAAATCTTCCATCAAGCTGGCAAGACTTAAAAAAACTCTCCTCACCTCAAGACATCCAAAAGTACTACTCAAGCGCAGTCCCTTTAGAATTCCATCGTCGGATAATTTGTATTTTTATTATTTTATTCTATTTTATGTCTAAATTAATTTTTATAGTTCATTATTTCTAATCTGATTATTTATTCTTTTAATTGCAATTAATTTTAATAATATTTTTTGAATTTTAAATATCGGAAATATCTTTTTAAATCTTCCATCAAGCTGGTAAGATTTAAGAAGAATCTCCTCACCTCAAGATATCTAAAAGCACTACTCAAGCGCAGTACTTTTAAAATTCCATCGTCGGATTATTTAGTTTGTTTTAATTTTTGATATCGTAATTAATTTTTACTACACATATTTTTTATTTTTATTTTTTTTTGTAATTAACTATAAATTCAATAGCATAAGATCTTTTGGCATTATATATTCAAAATAATCCAACCATATGTAACGTGTGACTAAAGAAAAGAAAAGCAAATAAATAAGCAAATAAGTAGAATAAATGGATAAACAAATATTTATAACTAATCTAAGAAATATCCCATGGAAATTTATAAAGCCATCAAAGAAAAATGTCATGAATATTTGAATGGGCAATGGAGATCACGTCATAATCAAGCAGGTAAGACATAAATAAAAAAAATAGAGAAAAGCATGCTTTAGTTCTGTACCTTTCCTATGAAACGATGCAATTTCCTTTCAACTTTTCCTTTTCAAACTGAAATTTAGTGCAGCGTTGTTTGTCTCACAAACAATGGTGTCTTGGGTTTGAGGTGGCAGGAAGCAAAAGCATGAATAGCAGCTGTCTACCAAGTCTTCTTATTGCACGATGTGATTTCTCCTTTCTCTTAAGCTTCACTTCCTCCTCGGGTTACCAAACTCGAAACGAATCTTGCCTTAACTTCTAAGATTGTCTGCTTAGAACTGCAGTAGAAGAGGGGCGGAGCAGCAGCGTGTGGCAACGATGGATGCAGAGAGCGACGGTGATGTTAAGTGAAGCCACGAGTTGCGCAGGCCATGCAGCAGGGGAGCTTAGTGCAGTGGCTGGACTTTGCTTCAGGCTTTATTCTCTCTTTCTGTTCGACTTTAACGTATAGCCAAGGTGCAATGAAGGTAACGGGAAGGCCGCAACTCAGGAATGGCGATAATGCAGAGCAGCGAGGACACAACAACAGCAGTAACAGGGCTTGTAGGGACCGGCAGTGGCTTCAACGTGAAAGACAATGCAAGGAGGTGGTTGGAACGAGATAAGCGAGCAGCAGTGCAGCAAGTAGAGGCAGTGACGCGGTGAGGAATAAGGCACGCAACCGGGAGACCGTGATGAAGGATGTCCTTAGTTTTTTTTTTTATTTTTCTGTGTGTTGTGCCTCCTCTCTTTTTTTCTGGTCCTTCTTCTGACTACTTTTCTTCTTCACGTTAGCAGTGATGATGGTGCAACAGGGTGGAGATGGGTGAGGACGGTTTACAAGAGAAGCTTGCGAAGATAGCAGTGACGTGCTTTCAATAATGTTACACAACACAGCTGGGGGCTAGCACAGTGGAGAAGACCTGGGGTGATGAGAGATGATGAAGCAATAGCATAGGGAAGTGAACTCGAAACGGGAGGCGATGATGATGAAGCAATAGCACAAAGGGTGGTGAACTTGACTTTGTCAAGGTGCTGGACAGGGGTGATGATGATGAAGAGGATTGACAGTGAAGAGATGATGATGGTGCGTGGCCACAGTAGCCACAGTAACCGGGATGCAGCAGTAATGATGATGAACAGTGGTTGTCCCGAGTGGCTAAGAGCAGCAACAAATTTTTTAGGGTTTTTCCTCCTCTCTTTTTTTTCTCTAGGGTTTCTTCAAGGTTTTTCTAGGGTTCCCCCACCTTTTTTTTTCTTGTGTTGTTCTTTTTATACACCTAGGTTTTCTTTTTTTGTTTTTGGTAATAAATCAAGAATCAATCCTTTAGGAAAATTTTAGATTTCAAGAATCGGATCTTAAATCCGATATTAATTCTGATTTTCCTTCCTATTTAAATTCCAATCTTTAATAATCTCATTTAAGTCTGCTTTCCTATCAAAATTAATTCCGATTTCTTTCCCTTTTTATTATATTTTATATAAAATAAAAATAATAAAAAAAATAAAAATAAAAATCCGAAATTTATTTCTAAATCTAAATTAAGAATAAAAAAAATAAAAAATAAAAATCAATAATAAAAAATATATATATATAAACTAATTAATTAAAAATATCTGAAGAAAACCCGGACAAAAATGGTGTCTACAGTTGCCCCTCTTTGTACATTTGCTATGAAATAGTAATTGTGCAAAGACATAGACATCCATTTTGTCCGCATCCATTTTATTATTTTTTTCTTTTTTTTCAAAATTTTTATTTTTATTATTATTTTTTTTGTTTTGTTCCCCTTTTTTTTTTTAATCTTTCACCTAAAGTGCCCATTCAACTAGGAAGGCCATGAGACTTTTTTAGAATTTTTCATCTCTAAAATGCTCCTTCGACTAGGAAGGCCCTGAAACTTTAAAATTTCTCATCTAAAATGCTCCTTCGACCAGGAAGGCCCTGAAACTTTAAATTTTCTCATCTCTAAAATGCTCCTTCGACTAGGAAGGCCCTGAAACTTTAAATTTCTCCTCTCTAAAATGCTCCTTCGACTAGGAAGGCCCTGAAGCTTTAAATTTCTCTTCTCCAAAATGCTCCTTCGACTAGGAAGGCCCTGAAGCTTTTAAATTTCTCTTCTCCAAAATGCTCCTTCGACTAGGAAGGCCCTGAAACTTTAAATTTCTCCTCTCTAAAATGCTCCTTCGACTAGGAAGGCCCTGAAACTTTAGAATTTCTCTTCTCTAAAATGCTCCTTCGACTAGGAAGGCCCTGAAACTTTAAATTTCTCCTCTCTAAAATGCTCCTTCGACTAGGAAGGCCCTGAAACTTTAAATTTCTCCTCTCTAAAAAGTGCCCAATTATGCCCGGAGGTCTTATAGCTTGTACCTAGAGGTTTTAATGAATCATGCCTGGAGGTATTGAAGATTGTACTCGGAGGTTCTAATGAATCATGCCCGGAGGTCTTATAGATTGCACTCGGAGGTTCTAATGAATCATGCCCGGAGGTCTTATAGATTGCACCCGGAGGTTCTAATGAATCATGCCTGGAGGTCTTACAGATTGTACTCGGAGGTTCTGATCTTATCTCATCATTTCAATTCTATCTTCTAAATCATCTTATCATTCCAGTTTCTTCTTTTTGTTATTTTCTATCTAAATATCACATTTTTCCATCTCATCTCATCACATCTTTCAATCTCTTTTTCATTGTCCCATCATATCCATACCTTTTTAATTTCCTTTTTCTTTCCAAATTTTTAACATTTTTGTTTCAAAATTTCATACCTTTTTTGTCACATCTTATTCCTAATGTTTCTCACATTTTCTGATTTTCTTTTTCTTCTTCTTTGTTTTCTTTTTTTTTTTTAAAAAAATTCCAAAATTTTAGTCATCTAGTCTTTCGGAACCCTTTTTTATCACATCTTATTCCTAATCCTTCTCACATTTTCTGATTTTTCTTATTCTCTCTCTTTTTTTTTGACAAAAAATTTTTCAAAATTTTAGTCATCTAGTCTTTCAGAACCCCTTTTTTTTATCCTATTGTCTTAACAAACAAACCTTTATTTATTTTTTTTTTGTGTCAAAATGCATGTAATGGAATGCAATGCCATGCATGTCATGAATGCAATGCTAATGATAAACAATGCCTTACCAAGTCACATCATCAGTCTTCCTTATTCCTTTCTTCAAAAATTTATCATCCTTTAATCTTCTTTTTGCCTTATCATTCAATCTTTCGCTACCTCATCATTCTTCTTTCTTCAAATTTAGCAATCCTAAAATCACTTGCCCTATCATCGTCGTTTATTCAGTCTTCTTGTTGCCCCACAATTCTTCTTTCTTTTAGCAACCATCACTCATTCAGTCTTCCCATTGCCCCATCATCATCATTTAGTTTTTTTTTTCTTGCCTCGCAATTCTTATCAACTTAAAATTCATCAATCCAAATCATCACAACAAAATCATCTCAAACTACTCACAAGAACACTTCACCACTTCTCATATCTTCCAGAAGATTCATGCTCTCATAACAACCAAAGATTGCCCCAAGAATGGTCTTAAAAACATCATCACCACACTTGATTTCTTTAAAACAAGAACTTGCCCCCATAAAATCTCAAAACTCTCATTTTTCACTTCTTCAAGTTTCTTTTTGAAAATAGAAAATTGCCCCACATAATAACTTTCCAAGGTAAAAAACATTTGACATTTAAATTTCTTAAAAATTGGTGATTACTATTGAGAACAAATAGAATGAGTTACAACTTGGTTTAGTTGAATAAATGTGCTGATTTGGTGCATCAAGGATGTTTGGTTACCAAGAAAGGTTCTATTGATCAATGTCTCTTCAATCTTGGCTCACAAATGAAACAAATTCCTTGAAAATCAAAATTCCTTTTGTAAAAATAACTTTCACAGAACACAATCCATTTTAGCACTCTCTTAATTTCTTGATACGTGGACTTTAACAAATGTCAAGACTAGCTGTGATGGCTCAAATTTCGGGGTAAGGAAACCAAAGATACAAATCTCAAGTCAAAATTTAAAGGTGATGGTTTTTGAATTTCTCAAAAGGTCTTGACTGAAAGCATCACTCCTCTGGTTTTTCTTCTTTCTTGTTATTGCCTTAGCATAGTCACAAACAATGGCCTTGAGTTGTTTCAAATTTGCTCTAGACTGCCCTTTCATGGGTTTTCACCCTAGAGCTTCATTCTCTTTTTTCTTTTTCTTTTTCTTTTTCTTTTTTCTTTTTTTTATTGATTATTCTACCATGCATTTGAGAACTCAAATTTCATTCCAAACAAAATAATGATGATGGTTTCTCAAAGAAAAGCTTTTCAATACAAGCATCTCTATTTGATCAAAATGGACTTTTAAGCACGTACCGTAGGCCAAGGTTTAGGGTTTTCAAAGAATGGATAAATAGGCCCAAAATGAGTATTTTCAAGGTTTATCGAACCAAGGATCATTTCTTCGATTGTGAACATCTGTCCTTCCCACTCTTCGAAGCATTTTTCTTTTCTTTTCTAACATTTTATTCGCATTCATTTCTTCTTTTTTTTCTTTTTTTATCTACCTTTTTTCATTTTTTTTTTTTTGTTTTTTTTTCATATTGATTTCCATCTTCACATATCTTTCTTCTCACATTTGCCCCTTAACAAAGGCATCATTTTCTTGCATTTGACATAGGACCAATCACTAATGCTTCTAAAACTCCTCTGATGTATTTACCTCTCCAATGTGGAGGGTGATCCTTGGTCAAGGTTCATTTAGAAAAGAAATCAGTAAGCTCAAAAGGGGTTACAAAGGGATGATTTCATTTCAGTAATAGGAATATGAAAGATGGCCATTTGTCATATCAAATATTGACACTTCTATTGAAAACCAATCCTCAAGATGAAAATTCGGCTTTTGAAATCATTTGAATATCCCTCGTGCATGGTTTCACAGTCAATTTTTTCTTCTTTTCTTTTCTTTTCTTTTTTTTTACTTCCTTTTTCTTTGCTTTTTTTTTTCACAACTCATGCCCAGAATGTATCAACTCAACTTTATGAAGGCCTTATGCAACAATTTTCATTATCATGGTTTAAAATAGGAAAAAGGATATCAATCAAATTAAGGATGGGCATTAAAAGATGTTGAGGTTATCAAAAGCTTGGCTCTTTTAATCATTTTGCCTCAAGATATAGCAACAGATGGTTTGAGTCAGAAAGTTCAAGTTATGAGAAAAAAATTTGGGTTAACGTGTTTGGGACTCTTAGCTTGGCCTTAACATCTATCAAATTTCCAAAAACAAAGTCCTTAAGAGAATGCTTCATGAATTGGTCTTTCAAACAATTCAAAAGTTTTGTAAATTCATCAATCATTTCATTGCTCATTGCCTTAACGAAGATCATTGACTTCAAAAGTTCACCATGGTAAGCAAAAATGAATGAATTTCAAGCTTGTGTGTCTTTATGGATTCCAAGTTTTCACTCAATTGGAAAGTATACTGGAAATGTAATTTCTCAATAACAATCACCAATGTTTTCAAAATTATTTCATTTCATCTACTTGGAAAGGAAAAATATGGAAAGCTTTCAAAACAACTTGATGCAAATTTCAAGAATCTTGAGAACATCTCACATCCACAAATCACACATAGGAACTTGGCTTATGGAGAAACAAACTTCTATTGTTCAATAAGCTCTTGAGTCAAGGCACCACTGCTGATGAGTTCTTCAACCTTTTCCTTCAATTGCCTGCACTTTTCTGTTGAATGCCCAATTGCCCCCATGTGATATTCACATTTGCTATTTGGTTCATAACTCCTTGCTGCTGGGTTTGGAGTTGTTTTCAAAGGCGTAGGCACCAGATACTGGTTCTTTATTAGCAAAGGCAATAGTTTAGAAATTGGAATTGGCAACCTCTCCACATCGTTTCTTGGCCTTCTTGGATTGTTTGGTGGGGCGGAGAGTGATTGAAGACAAAAGTTAGGCTGAAAACCATTTTGAGGAATTGACTGGTAAGGATGTGGACAAAAGTGGTGGGTTTCTTGCATGGGGTATGGGTGATATGGGGTATAACTTTCATACTGCTTTTCATTAGTCACAGCTTGAACATCTTGACTTTCGTTATTGAATGTTGCACCTCTCATTGTATTTGCCCATTCGATCTTCCCGCTTTTTATAGCATATTCAATCATCTCACCCGAGAGTACCATATCTGCAAAGTTTTTGGTGACATTTCCAATCATTCTCTCGTAGTATGGAGCCTTAAGTGTATTGACAAACAGAATTGTCGTCTCTTTCTCCGTAAGGGGATACTGAACCTGAGCAGCAATGTCTCGCCATCTCTGAGCGTATTCTCTAAAGCTTTCGGTAGCCCTCTTTTCCATATTCTGTAAGAACAATCGATCTGGTGCCATATCCTTTGCATGTTGATATTGAACTATGAAGGCCCTCGCAAGATCCTTCCATGAATGGATGCGTTCTCTATCTAATTGGACATACCACCTTGCTGCGGACCCAGTAAGGCTATCTTGAAAACAGTGAATGAGCAACTTTTCATTATGAGTATGCCCTGCCATTTTTCGACAAAACATTGTAATATGGGCTAATGGGCATTTAGTTCCATCATATTTTTCAAAGTTGGGGACTTTGAATTTCACGGGTAACACCAAATCAGGAACCAAACTCAATTTCTCCACATCAATGTTTTCATAAATAGTGCTCCCTTCGATGGCCCTCAGTCTCTCCTCTAACGTATCACACATACGATGCATCCCCTCATGAGAACCTAGTTCAATGGCTTCCCTCCTAAGCTCTTCTTGCTTGATGGGGTCTCCCATTTGTGGCTCCACTCTAACGTTAGTGTTTTCGTCAACTCCCTTCCTTTTGGCCAAGCTCTTCATCATCTCCATCATCCTAACCATTTGTTCCTTAGACTCTTCTTAGGCTCTGACAATCTCTTGTTGCACCTTTTCAATTCCATCAATTCGTGCCAATTGCCCATTCTCCCTTACTCTTGTCCGCAAGCAAGTATCGTATGGGCGACTGGCAATTTTAATGGCCGAGCTATCTTCTCACCTTTATTACCATAGTCTAAGTCAAGATGCCATGATATGCACATACAAACTATGCATGAGATGCATACTCAATTTATGTATGCCCAAATATATCTAGATGTATAGGCGCAATGTTGAAATTGACATGTCATGCATTGTAAAATCAAATAGATGCATGTCGTAATGAACCATTTTGTCTCCTAATTTTTTTCTTTTTATTTTTTGAAAAGGAATATTCCTTTGTGTGTCCTAGCTATAGGTTATTTCTACACATTAAGTTGGCAAGGCTTTGTCTAAAGTTGGGCCTCTTAAGTCATATTACATGCTGGGCTATGGGTAATTCAAACTTCTAAAAGTTCCCAGATTGCTCCTCACTGTCGTCCACATAGACTAGTAAGGCACCCCAATCCTCACCCATTACAGGCTTCAAACGGAAAAGGTTCAATCTGAGTGGGAGTATTTCACTGGCCTGTATGGAGGTTACCACCTCACGAAGGCAAAGCTACTTTACTTCCTCTTAAAAAGGTAAGCCCGGGTCGAAGGCTAATGTATGCACATGCAAGTGAAGTGTGTGTATTTAAATGTCTTATGAAATTTAAAGCTTTTAGGCAAGATTTTGATAACCTTAGACTTCCTAATGGCCTGACTCTCTAAAGGTCCCCAGTGGAGTCGCCAAACTGTCATAACGTATCAGGCTTCGGGAAACCTAATAGCTAGACACAAAACTACGGAGTCGCGACCAACCATTCTAACCTAGGTGTGATTGGTCACCTATTCAAACTAAGGATAAGGCTTGGTCTACGTTAAGAGTTCTAAGTTCGGGAGTACGATTACGTGTGAGGAAGGATTAGCACCCCCATAACGCCCATCCTAAAATGGTACCAAAGAATCTAAGGTTATCTTAATTTTGCCTTCGACTTTAATTTCGATATAATTTAATATTGAAAAATCTTTTAAGTCTCCTCCATCAAGCTGGTTGGACAACTTAAAAAAAATTTTCTCACCTCAAAAGTATTCAAGTAGGACCAATCGCCTTTCTTGAAGAGGCTCCGTCGTCGGATATTTAAATAAATTATGCAATCCCTATTTAGACTCCTATCCAATTTCTATTGATTTTATACTATTTATTTTATTTTACTCTATTATTATTATTTTCTTATATAAATTATTATTTCATATCTTTTTATATCTTTAAATAAACATGAATTATTTGATATTGAAGATTTTCTTAAAGACCTTCCATCAAGCTGGTAAGACCTTAAAGAAACTTTCTCACCTTAGGAATTTCTAAAGAAATTACTCAAGCGCAATTCCATTTAAATTCCATCCTCGGAATAATTCACATTTATTAGAATATTTAAATTAATTTAATTTCTATTTATTTTAATTATTTTCTAATTTTAATTCTAATTTATTAATTTGATCTTTATTCTTTATTATAATAAACTTAATTTTAACATACTATTTTTTTAATCTAATTTAATTTTTATTTTTATAATTTAATTTATTAAATCTTGGAAATGTCCTATAAATCTTCCATCAAGCTGGCAAGACTTAAAAAAACTCTCCTCACCTCAAGACATCCAAAAGTACTACTCAAGCGCAGTCCCTTTAGAATTCCATCGTCGGATAATTTGTATTTTTATTATTTTATTCTATTTTATGTCTAAATTAATTTTTATAGTTCATTATTTCTAATCTGATTATTTATTCTTTTAATTGCAATTAATTTTAATAATATTTTTTGAATTTTAAATATCGGAAATATCTTTTTAAATCTTCCATCAAGCTGGTAAGATTTAAGAAGAATCTCCTCACCTCAAGATATCTAAAAGCACTACTCAAGCGCAGTACTTTTAAAATTCCATCGTCGGATTATTTAGTTTGTTTTAATTTTTGATATCGTAATTAATTTTTACTACACATATTTTTTATTTTTATTTTTTTTTGTAATTAACTATAAATTCAATAGCATAAGATCTTTTGGCATTATATATTCAAAATAATCCAACCATATGTAACGTGTGACTAAAGAAAAGAAAAGCAAATAAATAAGCAAATAAGTAGAATAAATGGATAAACAAATATTTATAACTAATCTAAGAAATATCCCATGGAAATTTATAAAGCCATCAAAGAAAAATGTCATGAATATTTGAATGGGCAATGGAGATCACGTCATTATCAAGCAAGTAAGACATAAATAAAAAAAATAGAGAAAAGCATGCTTTAGTTCTGTACCTTTCCTATGAAACGATGCAATTTCCTTTCAACTTTTCCTTTTCAAACTGAAATTTAGTGCAGCGTTGTTTGTCTCACAAACAATGGTGTCTTGGGTTTGAGGTGGCAGGAAGCAAAAGCATGAATAGCAGCTGTCTACCAAGTCTTCTTATTGCACGATGTGATTTCTCCTTTCTCTTAAGCTTCACTTCCTCCTCGGGTTACCAAACTCGAAACGAATCTTGCCTTAACTTCTAAGATTGTCTGCTTAGAACTGCAGCAGAAGAGGGGCGGAGCAGCAGCGTGTGGCAACGATGGATGCAGAGAGCGACGGTGATGTTAAGTGAAGCCACGGGTTGCGCAGGCCATGCAGCAGGGGAGCTTAGTGCAGTGGCTGGACTTTGCTTCAGGCTTTATTCTCTCTTTCTGTTCGACTTTAACGTATAGCCAAGGTGCAATGAAGGTAACGGGAAGGCCGCAACTCAGGAATGGCGATAATGCAGAGCAGCGAGGACACAACAACAGCAGTAACAGGGCTTGTAGGGACCGGCAGTGGCTTCAACGTGAAAGACAATGCAAGGAGGTGGTTGGAACGAGATAAGCGAGCAGCAGTGCAGCAAGTAGAGGCAGTGACGCGGTGAGGAATAAGGCACGCAACCGGGAGACCGTGATGAAGGATGTCCTTAGTTTTTTTTTTTATTTTTCTGTGTGTTGTGCCTCCTCTCTTTTTTTCTGGTCCTTCTTCTGACTACTTTTCTTCTTCACGTTAGCAGTGATGATGGTGCAACAGGGTGGAGATGGGTGAGGACGGTTTACAAGAGAAGCTTGCGAAGATAGCAGTGACGTGCTTTCAATAATGTTACACAACACAGCTGGGGGCTAGCACAGTGGAGAAGACCTGGGGTGATGAGAGATGATGAAGCAATAGCATAGGGAAGTGAACTCGAAACGGGAGGCGATGATGATGAAGCAATAGCACAAAGGGTGGTGAACTTGACTTTGTCAAGGTGCTGGACAGGGGTGATGATGATGAAGAGGATTGACAGTGAAGAGATGATGATGGTGCGTGGCCACAGTAGCCACAGTAACCGGGATGCAGCAGTGATGATGATGAACAGTGGTTGTCCTGAGTGGCTAAGAGCAGCAGCAAATTTTTTAGGGTTTTTCCTCATCTCTTTTTTTCTCTAGGGTTTCTTCAAGGTTTTTCTAGGGTTCCCCCACCTTTTTTTTTCTTGTGTTGTTCTTTTTATACACCTAGGTTTTCTTTTTTTGTTTTTGGTAATAAAAATCAAGAATCAATCCTTTAGGAAAATTTTAGATTTCAAGAATCGGATCTTAAATCCGATATTAATTCTGATTTTCCTTCCTATTTAAATTCCAATCTTTAATAATCTCATTTAAGTCTGCTTTCCTATCAAAATTAATTCCGATTTCTTTCCCTTTTTATTATATTTTATAAAAATAAAAAAAATAAAAAAAATAAAAATAAAAATCCGAAATTTATTTCTAAATCTAAATTAAGAATAAAAAAAATAAAAAATAAAAATCAATAATAAAAAATATATATATATAAAAACTAATTAATTAAAAATATCTGAAGAAAACTCGGACAAAAATGGTGTCTACACAAAGCATTAATGCTTTGTAACTGTCAATTCTCATTATTACGTTATTACCAAAAATATGTAACTCTCATTCTCTACTCCTATATATAGGGGTTCTTGTTATCATTGAAGGGATTTTTGGCAAATCAGCTAATCCAGAAACTCTCTCAAAAATTCTCTCAAGCTAAGAAGAGATTGAGCCTACACCAGAACAACTTCAAGAGTAGCCTAAGCCACAAGGTGATGAGTTAGAGGAGACTAATATAGCCAAGGAAGAAAGAGAAACAGCAAAACCACTTTTCATTAGCAAAAACCCTTCAAGTGAACAAAGAATCATATTGATTCAACTCTTGAAAGAATTTCAAGATGTTTTTGCTTGGACTTATGAACAGATGCCTGGGCTAGATGAGAATCTGATTACACATGAATTGCATATTGCTCCTGGAAGTAAACTCGGAAAGCAACATGCTCGTGTGTTTCATCATGATATTGAAAACCAGATTAAGGAGGAAATCAATAAGCTTCTTAAAGTTGGGTTTATCAAGCCAATACACCATCCTACTTGGTTAGCCAATATTGTTCCAGTGAAGAAGAAGAATGGTACAATTAGGGTGTGTGTAGATTTTAGAGATTTGAATAAAGCATGACCCAAAGATGATTTTCCTCTTCCAAATATTGACACTCTGGTTGATGCTACAGCTGGTCATGAAATGTTTTCTTTTATGGATGGATTTAGTGGCTATAATCAGATTAAGATGGCTCCAAGTGATGCAGAAAAGATAGCTTTTCGAACTCCATTTGGAAACTTCTATTATACTGTTATGCCTTTTGGATTGAAAAATTCGGGTGCAACTTATTAACGTGCCATGACAGCTATTTTCCATGACATGATGCATGATTGTATGGAAGATTATGTAGATGATATAGTTGTGAAATCCAAAAAAGCCTCAAATCATTTTCAAGATTTGAGAAAAGTGTTTGAATGATGCAAAAAGTATAGGTTGCGAATGAATCCTCTTAAATGTGCATTTGGCGTTTCAGCTGGAAAGTTCTTAGGTTTTGTGGTTTATAGAAAAGGTATTGGCATTGATCCTGCAAAGATAAGTGCTATTCAGTCTATGCCATCTCTAGTGAATCAGAAATAACTTAAGAGCTTGTTGGGAAAAGTTTCATATATCAGGAGATTCATTCCAGCCTTGAGAGAAATAATAGTTCCTTTACAAGCTTTGTTGAAGAAAGGAGTGTCATTTGAATGCGGTGAACAGCAACAGGAAGCATTTGACAAGATAAAAAGAATCTTGACTTCTCCAGCAACCATGACTATATCACTGAAAGACCAGCCAATGATATTATATCTCACTTCTACTCCACATTCTATTGGTGCTTTGCTAGTACAAGAAGTAGAAGAGCAAGAACAACCTATGTATTACTTGAGTTGATGTCTACATGGGAGTGAGTTAAATTGTTCACCGATGGAGAAATTGTCTCACATTGGTTTTTGTTACTGAGAAGTTGCGTCACTACTTTTTAGCTCATAAACTTGTGGTAGAAACTAAGTCAGATCCTATCAAATATCTGCTCTCTAGACCAGCTTTATCAGGGAGAATAGCAAAGTGACTTCTTTTGCTTGGAGCGCTTGATATATCAGTTGTTCAGCCAAAAGCTATTAAGTCTCAAGCGCTTTCAGATTTGCTGGCACATTTTCCATCCCAACATGAAGAAGAAATACAGTATTCTATTCCGAATGAATTTCATGAAGAAGTTTGTTCAATGAATATAGAAGAAGGGGAATGAAATTTATATTTTGATGGTTCTTCCACAACTTTTAGAGGAGCTGTTGGCATAGTTTTGATTCCACCAAGTAGAGAAGTTGATTCCTCGATAGAGAGTTTAAAGTTAACCTCCTCTCATTTGAGTAGAAACAACATCTCCTTGGATGAAGAGTCAAGAAGAGAAGGATACTCTTTGATTCCTGGTTTAGAGTTAAACTCCCAAGAATCAAGTAGAGAACCTATCTTCTTTGTCTTCAAATTGGATTTTCCATGCACTAATAATCAAGCTGAGTATGAAACACTCATTCTGGGTTTGTTCATAGCTGACTCTATTGGAGTTAAAAATCTTTGTATTCATGGAGATTCTAATCTTATAATTAAGCAAGCTAATGGTGAATTTGCTTTGAAAGAACAGATGTTAGCTTCTTACAGAACACTTGTTTAATCTTTGTGGAAGAAGTTTCAGAATGTAAGATGTAAGCATAGCCCAAGATCTACAAATCGGTATGCAGATGCACTTGCTACCTTAGCTTCCAAAATTCAGATTTCAGAAGAGAATGAAAGTATCACTATGTCTGTTGTTAGAAGAACTTTACCATGTACAACTGGTGAATTATTTCAATCTCTTGAGTATGAAGAAGATGAAGATTAGCGTTCACCTATCATTAAGCAGTTGGTCAAGCCTACTTCTGCTAGTATTTCGAATCTGAAACACTTCCTCTTAATCCAAGGTGTTCTATGTCATAGAAGTGCTAATGGAATATTAGCAAGATGTGTTTCTAAGCATGAAGCTCAAGAAAGATTAAGCGCAGCACATGAGCAATGGTGTGGTGAAGAAGGACCTCCGTCACATCGCCTACTTCAAAAAGCTGGATACTTTTGGCCAACCATGTCTAAGGATGCTTTGCAAATTCAAAAATCATGTAGTAAGTGTTCTGAACCTCTAGATGTCAAAGAATGCAATTTTATTGGAAGTGCTGGCGATTGGCGTAGGCCTTATATTGATTATCTGAAGAATGGAGTTCTTCCAACCAATTATCATGATGCAAGACTGTTGAAAAGAAGAATTCAAAGGTTTTTTTATGAATGGAGATGATCTATTCCAAGCCTCATTTTTAGAAAAACCATTAAAATGTGTTTCTCCAGCTGATATGCATCCTTTGTTAGAAGAAGTATATGGTGGGAGTAGTGGAGAACATGAAGGAGGCAAGAAGCTCTATCAAAAGCTCTTAGATATTGGGTACTATTAGCCTAGTAAGGAAGCAGATGCTATGAATCACGCAAAGAAGTGCTACCCTTGCCAAGTTCATGGCAATGCTATACATGCTCCAGCAGTGGAACTACATAGCATAACAACTCCATGGCCTTTTCATACTTGGGCATTTGATTTAATTGGTCCCATAAGTCCACCTTCCAAAGGCTACACATGGATATTGGCAGCAACGGAGTGTTTCACAAAATGGGTAGAAGCTATTCCCTTGAAGAATGCAACAGGACCAGCAGTGGCAAACTTCATCAAAGAAAATATCATTTTTCGTTTTGGGATACCCAAAAGAATTCTCTCAGATAATGGAACTCCATTTATCAATTCCAAAGTGAGAGAATTGCTTGCACTTTATAATGTTGATCATGTGAAGTCTTCTCCATATTATCCAAAGGGAAATGGTCAAGCTAAAGCCACCAATAAGACTCTAGTAAAGATACTTAGTAGAATGATTCATGAAGAACCAAAATTATGGTGTGAAGCTCTTCCAATGGCATTATGGGCATATAGAACTTCAAAGCATGAGCCAACGAAAGCAACTTCGTTTTCATTGGTGTATGAAACTGAAGCTATTCTTCCAGCTGAAATACTAGTTCCTTCTGCAAGGTTAGCTCTGGATGCTGAAGTGGATAATGATGCTTTGCAGATGTTAGAACTAGAAGCATTAGAAGAAAGGAGAGATAAAGCGAAGAAGAATTTATCAGTTTACCAAAGGAGATTGAGTATAGCTTATGACAAATTAGTGAAAAGAAGAAATTTTGAAGAAGGTGATTTGGTACTTCGTGCTGCAAAACACATTAGAAGAGGAACTCCAACCCCTAAGTTCAGTCCAAAATGGGAAAGTCCATATATTGTACATGAAGTGAATTACAGTGGCTATTGTAAGTTGATGAATCCAAGGAACAATGCTATCACAGCACCCATCAACTTTCAATACATCAAAAAATTCCATGTATGAGACTCACACTTTGTCAAGTTTGTCTTATTCGATAATAAGTCAAGTTCATTGCTTCCACTTCTCTATGTAATGAAGCTTAATAAATGAGAAGTTTATTTCACTAATAGTCGCCGCTTAATCGCTCATATTTTGGCTATATTTCATTACTTACAATCTAGCCGCAACTTTATCACTCATACTTGGCTAAGAATTATTATACAATGACCGCAACTATATGCTTTTCTAAAAGGATTGAATCAATCTCCTATATATCGAGTTGAGAGATAGTCTCTCCTTGATGTAAAGTTGAGAAAGGTTCTCCTTGGTCGCATACATGAATATACAATTTTCTCTACGAAAGAAAAGAAAAGCAAGATTTGCTATTGATAAATAGAGAAATGAAAGTACCAATAGTATTGTAAAAATATCAGAAAATCCCAAAACAAAGAAATATTGAAATAGATATGCAACAAAAGAAAACAAATATCTAATTAGTTACATAGCTCCAAGGAGAAGAAATACTGCTACTAAACTCTGAAAAAGAATCTAACTTCTGCTGCAACTCAACTTGATGATTCTTCAATGAAGTAATCTTCACTTCTATTTCTTTTAGCTCTTCTTTTACTTTATTCTTTTCCACATCAATAGAAAAGAAGGCTTTTGTGATAACCGCAAAATTTTCCAATTTTTGGAAATTATTAATATTGGAAATTATTATTAAAGAAAATAGATAAGCGGAAATAAATAAATATAATTATGAGAACGGAATATTTGTGAAAATTCCGTGAATTGAGAAAGTGACGAATTAGGAAATTTGAGTGAAGGAAAGTTATTGGACATAAGAATAAGGTGGAAATTATGGAAATTAAAGAAAAGAGGGAATTTAATTTGGATAAATTGAAATCCAAATTAAATAAGAAATGAGAAATAAATATGAAATATATTTATATAATAATATATTATATAAATGTATTTTTATACAAATACATATGTATTTAAATGCTAGATAGTATATATTACTATACATTGGTATATATATGTATATATACTATTTTATAAATTTAAATTGTACATATGTATACAAGTATAACATCTTATGTAAATATAAATATATACATAAATAAGAAATATAAATATTATTTTACATTAGAGTTTGCATATGTATATATTGTAAATACAATATATACTACATTTATATGAATAAATATATATATGAATGCTGTATATTTTAAAGTATATAAATATACATATAAATATATTAGATATATATTTTTGTTAATACACAATATATATCTTTATATATAATATATATAGTACAATATTATACATATAAAATAATAATATTATATGTATAATATATTATATGTATAATATATAGTATATATATAATTATATGTAAATAAATTAAATAAAAATAAAAAGAAAATAGAAAGGAAAATCGGCATGAGCCCAATTTCCTTCCCAGGTGAGACCGGCCACCGTTGCCGGCGAGAAAGAAAGAGAGATGAGGGAGGCCGTCGCTGGCAAGGGAAGAAGAGAAGGGAAATCGATCGGCAACGGAAGGAAAACGGAAAGAGAAAGGAAGGAAATCGGCGGAAGTTGAGAAGAAAGAAAAAGAAAATGGGAAAGTGGCGGTGTCGACCAATTCGGCCACCGCCACTGCCACCACACCGCCGGCGGAGGAAAAGGAAAGGGTAGAAGGCCACCGGTGAGAGGGAAAACGGCGGAGGAGGAAGGAAGAAGAGGGAGAAGAGGCCGAACCTAGTCCGGCCAGATTCGTTGCCGTGCCGCCGATCTGGGCTGAACGGAGGCCACCAGCAAGTTCGTCGTGAAGTCGGCCAGCTGTGGAGCCACCAAACCACTGGAGAACCGGTAATCGGAGAAGAACCGACGATGAGGGAAGGTTGACCAGTCTGAATCGATCAGGCCAGAAAAGAAAAGGAAAAAGGAAAAAAGAAAAAGAAAAGAAAAAGAAAAAGGAAGAAAGAAAAGAGAGAAAGAAAAGAAAAGGGAAAAAAGAGAGAGAAAAGGAATTTTTGGGAATTCGAAAATTCTCGAGAATTCAGAAATTACGAAAATCCCGAAAATTCGGTAAGAATTATGAAAATTATTTTCGATTATTTAATTAAATAAATTATGAAAAATCTCTAAATTTTAGAATTTTAATTCCAAAAATTATTCTCGGCGAACGAGATGATGGAATCGGAAGAGATGGAGTATGGGCGCGACCGATAGCGAGGAAGTCGCCGACCCGGAACAGGTAAGGGATGCGTGTGTGAATTTGTAGGGATATCCGAATGCATGGTTTTCATGCTATGAATTTTATTAGATTTATTGGATATTAAATTGCCTTGAAATGCTACGTAATTGTGGTTTCTGGTTGTTGAGACTGTGTTTGAAAATGCTGGGAGGCTAGGACTCTGGCAGTCGTTATGCTGTCGAAATTTACTAAAGATATTTTCAAAAATATTATTAAATATTTTAGTGCATTATTGGTATTTTTCCTAGCCTCAAAAGTGATAAATTAATTAATTTTCATAAACGATGAATTTACAGAAAAGTATTTATTAAATATTCATGATACCAATTTCGATAAAGATTAAACTATCGAAAATTCATTCCACATGTTTTATAGGGAAATGTGTGATTAGTGAAGTGAAATGGTGAATAGTGAATATTTTATAAATAATTTTCAGTATAATATTCACTAAATTATTACGATTTTTCCTTTATGGATTAAATAAATTTTATCACGTGTAATGATTTCCATAAAGGCTTTATCACTGTATAATTATTGTTTTGAGACTAAAATGTCTCTGCACGTGTTTTATAGTGAAAATTGTATCGGTGGAATTATTGTTAATTTTGAAAAATAAATATTTTTATTTTTCCATTAAGTATGAAAATATTGGAATTAATTTCCAATAACTTTGAATTTCAAGTTTTGGAAAGAAAGTATGGAAACATGTGTGTATGTATTCTACAGTGAAAAAGAACAGTTATGAAATTTTATTACTACTGTGTGATTATCTTATAAACTGTTTTTCACCGTATGGAATATTATGATTTATACCTTGGAAAACATAATTGATCTTATTAAATTCCATAAAGGTAATGAGATTTCTTATATATTGTTTTGAGACTGATAAGCCCCGTATCATGCTCACGTGTCACGTGTTTCATGTCTTACTCATGTGTGAGGCTGTTGACAATGATCCTGTCTTCAACGTCCTGGTTGACACCTGATCAGTGTACGACCTAGGACACCTATAGACTATGGCCATAGATCTCAGGTGTTTATTATATTGTCCCTACAGGGATCTCATGTGTACCCTATTATTTCCTACAGGACTTATAGCATGATATCATTTGGGTGTTGCCTGGTCTCCATTATGATTTCACGTGTTATTATTGATTTTAGTGATATTTTCTTAAAACTATGATGATTTTCTGAAATGTTTCATTTCTAAACTATTATTATAATTGAATAGTTATTTTAGTGTTACACGTGTATAAGTGATGATTTCAATGGTGGAAACCTTGAGATTTTCAAGTATTAAATTAGTGGTTTGATAAAATGTTTTACTCAAGTGGATGATATATTTATATGCAGTAAATTGAATTAAGTTTTATATTAAAATAAATAAATTCCTACTCCTTATAGTCGCTCTGGGTTTTCGGAACATGACAGGTATTTCAAAATACCTTTCTTACTCTATCTGGATTTCCCAGCCGACTATAGCATCATTTCCTTATAGTATGCCCAGCATACCGATAGTAAACTAAAAGGTTTTACCGCATATAGTCTTCGTGATATCAAAATTTGCATACAATTCTCTTATTGAGCTGTGGTTTGCTCACTCCCCTACTTTTAAACATTTCAAATTTTCAGTGACTATGAGATCTGACATCTGAGGATTTTGGGCTGGGCATTTGAGGATAATTTGACAGCTTGACTGAAATATGAGGCACAATCATTTATTTTCTGTATTTAGACTTGTCTACAGTACTACTTTATTGTGAATTAAAATAGGGGATGTAACGACATTATAATTTTAATATAAAATAGTTTAAATGAAAATGAAAAGTAAAGTATCACAGACAGCCCAACCGTATAAAATGTATAGAAAAACGTGAAAAAAATGTGGTCACGGGCTGTGATAGCTTTGGCTTTGGAAATGCAAATGTCAATACAATCAAGCCTAAAACCAGCCTTTGCTGCATCATCCATAAGTCGCAACATCAACTATAATTTCTCTGAAGAAATGAAGACATCGGAACATCAGCAATCAACAAAGCTTTTCCTAACCCATCCAATGCGTAAGAAATAAAATCTTAACTTTGGAAGATACAAGAATCCCAAAATTCACCCTCTTTTTGATAAATGATCTCCAAATGCTTCACATACTGAGACCGAACAGAGAAACCATGAAAACCAACTCTAGCTATAACATTTCCAGAATATGTTCCAAAAGTGTCAAGGGTACTAGTAGCTTCCCTGTTCTCTGACACTAAGGGGGAAGAAACAACATCAAGAGCAGCTATAGCAATAACAGTGTCAGTCTGAATAGGTTGAGCACTTGGAACACGATCAACATTTGGAACAGGAATAGTTATGTCAGCCTGAACAGGTTCAACAGTTGGAACAGGATCAGTATTAGGAACATGTTGAGCATTTGGAACATCTTCCAAGATAGCAACTTCATCACTCTGAATATCTTCCTCAATTCCATTAAAGAAATCATCAGCACTTTTGTCAAATAGAGAAGTAGAATTCTCTAGTTGAACATCATCAGCTCCAGAAAAGGCATCATCATCAGACTCATCAGAATTCATAGAGTGCTCGTCACCAGATTCATCGTCATCATCACAAGATGTCTCATCATCATTAACAAATTGCTCCTTTTGAACTGATTTACCCTAAAAAAAAGGGGGAGAATATGAGAAAATGACACCAAAAGAGATAATAAGGAAGAACAAGAAAGAAAAAGAGAACAAGAACAACTTACTTTTCCATGTCTAGTACGTGAAGCAACGATATCAGTAGACTCCTCATCTATCTGATCAACACATTCTTTTCCCTTTCTTCTTGAACATGAAGGGATCAAACGCAATGATATGTCACTTTGAGTAACATCGACAAGAGTAAGGCGTTTTCTAAGATCAGGAAGAGGTATACAAAAAGCTTTCCAATCAGAAATACACTGACCCCAATAAGCTAGCCATCCTGAACTATAATAGCTGCGCCTTCCAAAAGCTGGTACAACCCAAAGTTTGATCTCTTTATGCTTCTTCGAACCTCATCAAAAAGAAAATCAGAAACACAAGAAAAGAAGTCTTCATCCAAAGGACTAAAAAGGGCACGTGGAGTCATTTGAGCATATCCAAATTGACGAGCAACTCTACACATTGAGTATACTTCAACAGAATGAGAATCTCTATCCAAGCCTGCATAGGTACTCTCTATCATAGAAGATAAGATGATTGGATTAGTCCACAAGTAAAATTCAATCTCTCCCTTACTTAATGAAGAAGAACGAGGTTGATTCTGAACACCATAGTAAGAATCTGGGTTACCATACCCATTCTTCTTACGCAAGTAAGGACGCCAAGTGAATTCCTTCATCACATCCAACATCTCAAGAACACATCTCCTCGCACTCTGATTATGCCAAGCCCAAGCTTTGTAATTATTCTTAGAAAGAGGTCCAGAAGAAGTCACAAGTTGAGGACTTTGATTAGGTATAGGAGCACAAGTACTAAACTTCTCCCATAAACACATTTGAATGAAAGAAACATCAATTTATGTAAGAATCCTATACCGAACAACTGATTCTTCAGTCTTGGAAGAATATAAATCCTATCTTCTATAAAGAAAACCCAAATAGAAAGGGGCTAGAGAAAAGTGCATACCTTTAGCAATTTTAATAGCTATTGGAATTAGAGCTGGACTAATACCATCATCTAGACATCCTGGGAAGACATGCCTGGCTAACCACATTATCAGTAGTGCTTCTAACTCATGCTCAGAATCTGGAAGATCAGGAGAAGTACTTTCGCCTTTTCTTGGTTTGAATTTGTGAAAAAATGATCCAATCCAATCCAATTAGAGAAACGAGCAGCCTTAGATTTCTCTTTTTGATGTTTGAGCAAATCACAGAAGAAACTACGAGTCTTCTCTTCTTCCTCAGATAATTTGATGGAACAAACATTATGTCTCCCAGGATAAGGAAGTTCAAGAAGAACACGTACATCCTCAAGAGTAAAAGTGAATTCTCCCCAAGCAGTAATCATAGTATGAGCAAAAGTACTCCACTGTGCTAAAATAGCACGCCATACATTCATTCTTCCTTCTCTATGAATACGAAGTTTTGAGGAAACCAGTATAGCATCAAGTACTCCCACTAAAGATAGAACCTTTACATGAGCAGGATTCTTCATTAGCTTATTCACCCAATCTTCCCAACCTTGAACAGGTTGAAAATTAGAACCAAACTTAGTTAAAGACAATGGCAATTCTCCTCGTTCAAACCTAAATTTCAGAATAGACTTGCCTGGAATATGAGTTCTAAAAGTTGATGCTTCAGGACTAATACTTAGCCAAGAATGGCCAACTGGAGGATCAGGATAAGAAGCAATTCGTCTACCATGAACCTCTTTCCAGAAACGATCTTCTCCTTCTTCCCTAATGATCTGATCTGACCAATCTTTAGGACCAGAAGGAAGCTCTCGGCCTTTTCCGATACGAAGACGCATTTTCTTGTCAACAGGAGCTTCAATATTAAAATCTTCAGAAATACTATTTTTTCTTGTCTTTACAGGAGCTCGAGCAACAAGAGAAGGTTGGCCGTATTGAATCTTTGTCAGTGGAGAATATCTACAAGAAATCAACAACACAACTCAGATAAGTATAAATATTCATGAAGATATATATACACACACATAAAAATATATATAATGAGATAAATCATAAAAAAATTAAAAAATTAAAGTACTGTTTTCTCATCTTAAAAGAAAATAAATAAATAAATAAAATTAATATATATTTTTTGCATTTTATTGGCATAGGTACAGTGCTTGTGTACAATAAAAGTCATGCAGGAACAATACTTGCGTGCAGGAACAGTGCCTACGTGCAATAACAATCCTTGTACGCAGGAAAAGTACTTGCACGCAGTAACAGCACGCAGGACTGCGCACAGGTGTAGCACTGTTCCTGCGCACTATGCAACACCTATTGCATTTTTAGTGTGAATTAAAAAAAAAACCTTTTTATTAAATGATAAAAAAAACAAATCAAACAAATTTTAAAGAAAAAAAAGACAGCAAAACATAGATCCAAAAAAAATTGATTTCGTTAAATAAATACTTGTTAATTTTTTTTTAAAAAATGAACACATATATAAATCAAACAAAAAAAATTTTAAATAAAAAAAATGAAGAATACGTACTTCTTCAAAAAATAGAAGAATAAAAAGAAACTATTACTGCTTAGCTTTAGCTTTAGCTTTAGCTTTTGATGTTAGAAAACTTTGAAGAGAAACCTTAATATTTATAAGACTTTAGAAATCAAGATTTTAATTACGAATATTCTGAATCATAGATACTCTTAATTACAAATATTTACTTTTCTTATCGAAATAATAAAAAAAGAATCAAATATAAAATATATATTCTTAAAAAAAAAAGAGGTAGCTCACGGAATAGTACCCGTAAGCTACACCAAATATAGCCACAATAATAAGTAGCTAATGTAACTCAAGAAGCTACAGCAACAAAAATGGATTCAAATTAATATTATAATGTTTCCAATAGTTACAAAATAGTGTCGTAACGTACTAGGTTTTGGAGAAAAACCTAATAGCTAGACACAAAATCTATGGAGTCGCCACCAACCATTCTACCTAGGTGTGATTGGTCACCTATTCAAACTATGGATAAGACTGGTCTACATCTCAAATTTAGGGTTCGGGAGTACGGTTACGTGTGAGGAAGGATTAGCACCCTCGCAACGCCCATCCTAAAATGGTACCAACTAGCTTTAGGTTATCTCAAATTTGCCTTAGTTAATCTTAAGTTCAATAATTTAATATTGGAAAATATTTCTAAGCATCCTCCATTAAGCTGGTGGGATAGCTTAAAAAATTCTCCTCACCTCAAGAGTATTTAAGTAGTACTATATGACTTGCTTGAAGAGGCTCCGTCGTCGGATTCATTTTAATGTTTTATGAAAAATTCCTAACTTTGACTCTTTCTACCCAATTTATTCTTGCCATTCTATTATTTATTAATTCTTTAATTTTATTTGTTCATTTTATTATTTTCTAATTATGTTCTTCACTAATAATTTTATCTATTATTAATTGTCATATTTATTCGTGAATATAAATTATTTTTATTTTAGAAAATGAATATAAATCATTTTATAAAAAATTCCTTTAAAATCCTCCATTAAGCTGGTAGAATTTAAAAGAAATTCTTACCTAAAGATTCCAAAGTATTACTTAAGCATAACCCTCTTTGGAATCTTATCATCGGAATAATCCATACTCACTTTCATGAATTATTATTAACTAACTCTTCTTATTATTGTATTTTATTTATCATATTCTTTTATTATTATTTATTATATTTTAGAAAATGCACATGAATTATTTTTATTGAAAATTTCCTTTAGCTCCTTCCATTAAGCTAGTCAGACCATGGAGGAAATCCTCTCACCTAGAGATTCCAAAGTATTACTTAAGCGTAACCCTCTTTGGGATCTCATCATAGGAACAATCAATATTCATTCTCAATAACTCCTATTCATCATTTTATTATCTCATCAAGTTTCATTACTATTTATTATTGTTATTTTATTATTATAGTTAATGTGAATTATTGAAAAGTTTTTTATCTTCTTAATTAATTACTTTAATTTTAATTTTAATTTAATAAAAAAAGAAATCAATTATTTTATAATCTTAAAAAATGAATAAAAATCATTTATTATTGAAAAACTATCTCTAGGCCATCCATTAAGCTGGTGAGACCTTGAAAATAATTTTCCCGCCTAGAAAATTTCAAGAAAATCACTTATGCGTGATTCTCTCGATATTTCATCATTGGAGTAATTCATATTCCTTTTTTATTATAATTTTAATATCTAATTTTATTTATTCCATTCCTTGTTTTGCTACTCATTCTTATTTCCATTATATTATCATGGATCATTAATATTGTTTCTAATTTTTATAAATAATTATTCTTGCTCTAATTTAATGATAAATCTACTGATTATTCATATTTTAATTTTATAAAAATGGATATAAATTACTTTTTATTGAAATCCTATTTAGACCTTCCATTAAGCTGGTGAGGCCTTGAATAGAACTTTCTCATCTAGAAATCTTTAAGAAAATTACTTAAGCGTAATCCTCTTAATTTTTCATCATCGAAGTAATCATATTCATTTTTTATATTTTTCATTTACTGAATCTTATCATTATTTTATTATTTTAATTTTATATTTTGTCATATTTACATTTATTATTTTTTTTATTAACCTAAAGAGTTATTTCATTATTACAAATTATGAATATCTAAATTAACTAATCAATTAATTAATTAATCTTAATCTTACCCAAGTTGACCAATTAATTAATTAATCAATTAATTTTAATCTTACCTAAAGACATCAAGAGCTAATCAATTTATTTGAAACTAGAATTAATCAATTGATTTGGAACTAGCTTAACAAACAAATAAAGTAAAATAACCAAAGAATACAAGCTACAGTTACCTTTGTTCCTTCACCATTCACGTACATGTGGAAAGACTTGCCTCTGTAATTTTCTCCTTCACTACTAGCCTTGGTTTTTTAGTTGTCTTTTTTCTTCTTTATTAACTGCAGTTCACGCCTTTCCTTTTCCTTTCCTTTGCTTTGATTTCACGTGGCTTGCAAAGAATATTTCGAACATCAAGCGAAGATGGTAACAGGGCTGGATAGAAACGGTAGAGCACCACCTCGTAATGGCCCTCAATACAGAACCTGAAACGCAGCAGTGCGGGAGTGGTTGACTGCAGTGAGAACTAAATGAGTGCCCTCTCCTTTTTTGCCTTCCTTGTTAACGCCCCGTCTCTTTCCTATCTTCAAAGTTTTGCAATATATGTGTCACCAAAGCCCAGCCACAATACATCGACGCAGCAAAGCATGTCCAACTCAGCAGGTCATGGTAACATGTAAGTGAGCAACAGGCGAAGATGGTGCTGGAGCAGGCGGCTCGGTGATGCTGGAGTCAAGTTTCGAGCTGCAGCAATGGTGATGATGCACGGTGCAGCGATAAATATGAGTGCAGCATGAAGCGGCGGGGCTGGAAGTGATGATGGCAACAAAATTGCAACGTAGCAGAGGAAGGCTCAGTGCAGGGCCGTGGCTATGAACAGAAGCAAAGCAAGGATGATGATGATGATAACCATGGACAGAGGTGCAATGGCAAGGAAGATGGGCCAGGAGAAAGGCTGAGTGATTCAATGGTGGTGAGGCCAGGTGTGGTGTAGTGCAGGTTCGGCGAGAATGGAACCAAACTTCTGATGCTTTTTTCTTCGTGAATCCTCGTATGTCTCCCCCTTTTCTTGTCGTTTTGGCCTTGTCTCGATCAAACAACAGATGCAGCGGTGATGCCCACAATCCTAGAATGGTGGCAAGGAGCAAATGGCTTTGGTTTTGACTGGTTTAATAACCCTGAGACAAAGCTCCACACAGCAACGAAAAAAAGGTGGCACGTAGCAGTAGGTTGTGATTCAGACAGTGCAGGGGTTGCCGAAGTGGGTAGAACGTGAGCAAGCGAAAGAGATGGTGATGATGATCGGTGGTCAAGGTGCAAAGCTCGGTTTGATGATGGTGATGATCTCGGCTTGGTGGTGGCGGTGAATGAATATAATATGGTCAAGCTAAGTTGAAGATGATGATGAACAGTGGGAGTAGCTGTCCCGTGGAAAAAAAGCAGTAGCAAAAATTCTTTTTCTTTTCTCAATTTTCTTTCTAGGGTTCCCTTTTTGTTTCTTTTTTTCCTAAGGGTTCCTCCCTATTTATCAATTTAAGAATCTGTTTTAATGGCCAAAATCACCTCCTATAAATTTTGATTCTCCTTTCTATTTATTTTGCTTCAGTAATTTATTCCAAAATATCTTCATTGAGGTATAATTCCTTTTCTAATTGATTCTCTTTCCGTAAATCTTCATCCTTCAAAAATTACCTCTGATTTAATTTCTTTTTAACTTCTGTCCAGATTTTATTTAATTTTTTCTCCTTTAATTTTCAAATCAGATTTTTGACTTTTCCTTATGTTGAGATCTTGATTTTCCTTTCCAAATTTCCTTTCTTTGGAGCTTGACCACTTTATTTTTATTATTTTTTCATTTTTATTTTCTTTTCATTTTTTATATTTTTATTTTTAATAATAAATAAATAAATAAATTCATCTTCTAATTATCAAACCCAATAGGCACAATAACATTAAAAGATCCAGGACAAAATGGGGTGTCTACAGTTGCCCCTCTTTGTACATTTGCTATGAAATAGAAATTGTGCAAAGACATAGACATCCATTTTATCTGCATCCATTTTATTATTTTTTCCTTTCTTTTCAAAATTTTTATTTTTATTTTTTTGTTTTGTTCCCCTTTTTTTTGTGGATATTTACTCATTTTAAAAGAAATTGGTTTTCATCATGAAAATGCTCCTTCGACCAGGAAGGCCCTGAAACTTTCAAATTTCTCATCTCTAAAATGCTCCTTCGACTAGGAAGGCCCTGAAACTTTTATATTTTCTTATCTCTTAAATGCTCCTTCGACTAGGAAGGCCCTGAAACTTTAAATTTCTCATCTCTAAAAATGCTCCTTCGACTATGAAGGCTCTGAAACTTTAAATTTCTCATCTCCAAAATGCTCCTTCGACTAGGAAGGCCCTGAAACTTTAAAATTTCTCATCTCCAAAATGCTCCTTCGACTAGGAAGGCCCTGAGATTTTTTTTTTTTAGAATTTTTCATCTCTAAAATGCTCCTTCGAATAGGAAGGCCCTGAAACTTTAAATTTTCTCATTCTTAAATGCTCCTTCGACTAGGAAGGCCCTGAAACTTTAAATTTCTCATCTCCAAAATGCTCCTTCGACTAGGAAGGCCCTGAGATTTTTTTTTTTTTAGAATTTTTCATCTCTAAAATGCTCCTTCGACTATGAAGGCCCTGAAACTTTAAATTTCTCATCTCCAAAATGCTCCTTTGACTAGGAAGGCTCTGAAACTTTAAATTTTCTCATCTCTTAAATGCTCCTTCGACTAGGAAGGCCCTGAAACTTTAAATTCTCTCATCTCTTAAATGCTCCTTCATCTCTTAAATGCTCCTTCGACTAGAAAGGCCCTGAAACTTTAAATTCTCTCATCTCTTAAATGCTCCTTCGACTAGGAAGGCCCTGAAACTTTAAATTTCTCATTTCTATAATGCTCCTTCGACTAGGAAGGCCCTAAAACTTTAAATTTTCTCATCTCTTAAATGCTCCTTCGACTAGGAAGGCCCTGAAACTTTAAATTTCTCATCTCTAAAATACTCCTTCGATTAGGAAGGCCCTGAAACTTTAAATTTTCTCATCTCTTAAATGCTCCTTCGACTAGGAAGGCCCTGAAACTTTAAAATTTTCTCATCTAAAAAATGCTCAATTATGCCCAGAGGTCTTATAAATTATACCCGAAGGTATTAGTGAATCATGCCCGGAGGTCTTACAAGTTGTGCCCGGAGGTTTTAGTGAATCATGCCCGGAGGTCTTACAGATTGTACCCGAAGGTTCTAATGAATCATGCCCGGAGGTCTTATAGATTATACCCAGAGGTTCTAATGAATCATGCCCGGAGGTCTTATAGATTGTACCCGGAGGTTTTAATGAATCAAGCCCGGAGGTCTTACAGATTGTACCCGGAGGCTTTAATGAATCATGCCCGGAGGTCTTATAGATTGTACCCGGAGGTTCTAATGAATCATGCTCGGAGGTCTTATAGATTGTACTCGGAGGCTTTGATCTTATCTCATCATTTCAATTCTATCTTCTAGATCATCTTATCATTCCAGTTTCTTCTTTTTGTTATTTTCTATCTAAATATCACATTTTTCATCACATCTTTCAATCCCTTTTTCATTATCCCATCATATCCATAACTTTTTAATTTCCTCTTTCTTTCCAAATTTTAACATTTTTGTTTCAAAACTTCATACCTTTTTTGTCACATCTTATTCCTAATCCTTCTCACATTTTCTGATTTTTTCTCTTTTTCTCTCTCTTTTTTTTTTAAAAAATTTCCAAATTTTTAGTCATCTAGTCTTTCAGAACCTTTTTTTTTATCCTATTGTCTTAACAAACAAACTCTTTTTTTTGTGTCAGAATGCATGTAATGGAATGCAATGCCATGCATGTCATGAATGCAATGCAAATGATAAATAATGCCTTACCAAGTCACATCATCAGTCTACCTTATTCCTTCCTTCAAAAATTTATCATCCTTCAATCTTCTCTTTGCCTTATCATTCAATTTTTCACTGCCTCATGATTCTTCTTTCTTCAAATTTAGCAATCCTAAAATCACTTGCCCTATCATTGTCGTTCATTTAGTCTTCTTGTTGCCCCATAATTCTTCTTTCTTTTAGCAATCATCACTCATTCAGTCTTCCCATTGCCCCATCATCATCATTCATTTAGTTTTCTTCTTGCCCCGTAATTCTTATCAACTCCAAATCATAACAACAAAATTATCTCAAACTACTCACAAGAACACTTCATCACTTCACATATCTTCCAGAAAATTCATGCTCTCATAACAACCAAAGATTGCCCCAAGAATAATTTTAAAAACATCATCACCACACTTGATTTCTTTAAAACAAGAACTTGCTCCCATAATCTCAAAACTCTCATTTTTCACTTCCTCAAGTTTCTTTTTGAAAATAGAAAATTGCCTTACATAATAACTTTCCAAGATAAAAACATTTGACATTTAAATCTCTTAAAAATTGGTGATTACTAGTGAGAACAAATAGAATGAGTCACAACTTGGTTTAGTTGAATAAATGTGCTGATTTGGTGCATCAAGGATGTTTGGTTATCAAGAAAGGTTCTATTGATCAATGTCTCTTCATCTTGGCTCACGAATGAAACAAATTCCTTGAAAATCATTATTCCTTTTGTAAAAGTAACTTTCACAGAACACAATCCATTTTAGCATTCTCTTAATTTTTTGATATGTGGACTTTAACCAATGTCAAGACTAGCTGTGATGGCTCAAATTTCTGGGCAAGGATTCAAATCTCAAATCAATTTCTCAAGGTAATGGTCTTTGAATTTCTCAAAAAGGTCTTGCCTGAAAGCATCACTCATCTGGTTTGTCTTCTTTCTGGTTATTACCTTAGCATAGTCACAAACAATGGCCTTTAGTTGTTTCAAATTTGCTCTAGACTGCCCTTTTATGGGTTTTCACCCTAGAGCTTCATTCTCTTTTTTTTCTTCTTCTTTTTTTTTCTACCACGCATTTGAGAATTCAAATTTCATTCCAAATTAAATAATGATGATGGTTTCTCAAAGAAAAAGCTGTTCAATACAGGCATCTTTATTTGATCAAAACGGACTTTTAAGCACGTACCGTAGGCCAAGGTTTAGGGTTTTCAAAGAATGGATAAATAGGCCCAAAATAAGTGTTTTCAAGGTTTATCAAACCAAGGATCATTTCTTCGATTGTGAACATCTGTCCTTCCCACTCTTCGAAGCATTTTTCTTTTCTTTTCTAACCTTTTATTCTCGTTCATTTCTTTTTTCTTTTTTTTTTCACATCTACCTTTTTCATTTTTTTTTTCATTTTCTTGTTTTTTCATATTGATTTCCATCTTCACATATCCTTCTTCTCACATTTGCCCCTTAACATAGGGCATCATTTTCTTGCATTTGACAGACCAATCACCAATGCTTCTAAAACTCCTCTTATGTATTTGCCCCTCCAATGTGGAGGGTGATCCTTGGTCAAGGTTCATTTAGAAAGAAATCAATAAGCTCAAAAGGGGTAACAAAGGGATGATTTCATTTCAGTAATAGGAATATGAAAGATGGCCATTTGTCATATCAGATATTGACACTTCTATTGAAAACCAATCCTCAAGATGAAAATTTGGCTTTTGAAATCATTTGAATATCCCTCGTGCATGGTTTCATAATCAATTTTTTCTTTTTTTTTAACTTCTTTTTTCTTCACTTTTTTTTCACAACTCATGCCCAGAATGTATCAACTCAACTTTATGAAGGCCATATGCAGCAATTTTCATCATCATGGTTTAAGATCGGAAAAAGGATATCAATCAAATTTAGAATGCCCATCAAAAGCTTGGCTCTTTCAATCACTTTGCCCCAAGATATAGCGAAGGATGGTTTGAGTTAGAAAAGTTCAAGTTATGAGAAAGAACTTGGGTTGATGTGTTTGGGACTCTTAGCTTGGCCTGAACATCTATCAAATTTCCAAATACAAAGTCCTTAAGAGAATGCTTCATGAATTGGTCCTTTAAAACAATTCAAAAAGTTTTGCAAATTCATCAATCATTTCATTGCTCATTGCCTTAACGAAGATCATTGACTTCAAAAGTTTAACATGGTAAGCAAAAATGAATGGAATTCTAGCTTGTGTTTCTTTATGGATTCCAAGTTTTCACTGAATCGGAAAGTATACTATAAATGTAATGGCTAGGTCTATTCATTCTCAATAACAATCACCAATGTTTTCAAAATTATTTTATTTCATCAACTTGGAAAGAAAAATATGGAAAGCTTTCAAAACAACTTGATGCAAATTTCAAGAATCCTGAGAACATCTCACATCCACAAATTTCATATAAGAAACTTGGCCTATGGAGAAGCAGACTTCCATTGTTCAATAAGCTCTTGAGTCAAGGCACCACTACTGATGAGTTCTTCAACCTTTTCCTTCAATTGCCTACACTTTTTTGTTGAATGCCCAATTGCCCCCATGTGATATTCACATTTGCTCTTTGGTTCATAACCCTTTGCTGCTGGGTTTGGAGTTGTTTTCAAAGGCATAGGCACCAGATACTGGTTCTTTATTAGAAAAGGCAATAGTTTAGAAATTGGAATTGGCAATCTCTTTACACCATTTCTTGGCCTTCTTGGATTGTTTGGTAGGGTAGAGAGTGACTGAGGACAAAAGTTAGGTTGAAAACCATTTTGAGGAACTGACTGATAAGGATATGGACAAAGGTGGTGGGCTTGTTGCATAGGGTATGGGTAATATGGGGTATAACTTTCATACTGCTTTTCATTAGTCACAGCCTGAACATCTTGACTCTCGTTATTGAATGTTGCACCTCTCATTGTACTTGCCCATTCGATCTTCCCACTTTTTATAGCATATTCAATTATCTCACCAGAGACTACCATATCTACAAAGTTTTTGGTGACATTACCAATCATTCTCTCATAGTATGGAGCCTTAAGTGTATTGACAAACAGAATTGTCATCTCTTTCTCGGTAAGGGGAGGCTGAACCTGAGCGGCAATGTCTCGCCATCTCTGAGCAAGTATTATAATTTTTACAAAATAGTATTATAACATTTTATAGTATTATAATGTTTTGTAGTTACAAAATAGTATTATAGTTACAACAAGTATTGTGAATCGCAGATACTATTTCTACGAGCTACAAAAAAATATATATTATAATTCTTTCCTTTTTGAAGAATATATTATTATTGTCGTAACGGTTTCGCGTTCGACGATTTTGAAAACGTTTAAAAAACAAAAGGAGTCGCCATCGCCACCAATCCTTTTTGACTATGTGTGATTGGCCACCTAAAAATTTATCATTTTAACAAAACCTTAAAATTGATTAAGTTTTATTAAAAAGACAATTCGAGTCTGCGAAAACAAGGTTGAGTTCGAGAGTACGGTTACGCATGGGGAAAGATTAGCACCTCCACAACGCCCGTTAAAAAACAATACCATTGTAATCACGTGTTATCCTTTTTGTTTTAATAAAAATGGTCTTAATTTAATACTTAAAATTAATTCCTATTTTATTCTACAATTTTTTTCAAAGCATTTTCTTATTATTTGTCTAAAAATCATTTCTCTCATTTTTAGAAAAGTTAAATTTTATTTATTACTTTTTTTTAAATTGAATGTGAACCCTTTTTTGTATTTAAAAATTAAATCAAATACTCCAATACTTTTGGTAATATTTGAAATAATTTTTCTCACCTATAGATTTCTTAAGAATCACTGCTTGTGACTTCTATAGAATCTCATCCTCAGAAGATTCACATTTTATTTTTTTGTAGTTAACCATGGATGCATATGATGCAAATAGGAAATGAATGATGCATATGTATTTATAAAATGAACTTTATATATTTTGATTTTTTAATGAAACTCACAATATTGAAAATTTTAACTAAATATCTCAATACTCTGGTAACATTTAGTTAATTCTTCTCACCTAAAGATATTCAAAGTGTAGACACCTTATTTTGTCTGGAGTCTTAATTTGTTAAAATAATTAATTAGATTGGGTGACATTGTATTTTAATTTAACAATTTAGAATTAGACTAGAATTAAATTAGAATTTTTTAGATTTTAGAATTAACATTAATTAGTAAATTAAAATTAAAATTAAAATAGGACTTAGGAATGATGATAAAAAAAAAAAAGAGAAGAGATAAGAAAAGAAAATGAAATTAATTTTAGGATAGGATAATTAGATTTTTTAGGATAATTATTTAGATTAATATTAAAGTTGATAAAGTTAGATTAGGATTAACATAAAAATTAAATAGATAAAATGTTAAAAATAAGAGATAATTAATAGAATAGGTTTAGTTGTATTAGAACTCTAACAAGTTCATGACTATAAAAATGGGTTAAACCCATAACTGAAGGACAGAGAATAAAATACACCATCAAGCACTTAACCCGAGCACTTACATCTGTCTGGCCAAAGTCGCTTACTGCCACTTTCTCCATCACGTCACCTTGCTGCTGTCCGAGCTTCACGCCTAGCCTCCTTGAACTGCTGCCTCCACCAACTGCACTAGCCCCTGCACCGACCAAGGCTTGCTGCTGCCGTTCCATCCCTTTGCTGATTGGTGCGCCATCGTTCGCCCTTGCATTGTCTTTCACTGACTGGGCCACACCTTACACCGCCATATTACTCCCATCTTGCTCGACCATAGTTATTGAAAATATTATAAATGCCGTGAAGAAATAAGAAAGCGAGAATTGTGAAGAATAAGACACCTGTTGTAGTGTTTGACAAAGAGGGCGAAGAAGAAAAGATTTGATTGGTCATTGCCAGGTTGGTTTCTTTAAATCATTTTGGTTTAATAATTAACTGTGATAATAACTTAACTCCATTTTGACTTGTAGATTAATGTATGGGTTAATAATAAGATGTAATAATCGGATTTAATAATTGATATATAATTTAATTTTAACTTGCATTTCGATTAATCAAAGGATATATAAATATAAATTTGTGAAATAATGGTTTTACATGATGTGTATATAATTTAATTTGTTCGTGTGGTAGTTATTTTGGATCATTAAAAATATTCTTTTTGCATGTTAATTATTTGGATGTTTTATTTGTAGTAGTTAACTTAATTTGCATGAATATAGATGTATGGTTAGAACACGATTTAGAATTTAGTAGAATCTTAGACAAATACAGTTTTTTTTAGTAAAAAATAATAATAAATAAATAAATAATAAAATAAAAATTTCGATGATGGAATCCTTGAGGCGATTGCGAACGAGTAACACTCAAGGAATTCCTAGGTGAGAGAATCCTTCTAAGTTTATCCAGAATGATGGAAGATTTAGAAGGCATTTTCAAAAATAAATAAACAAATAAATAAATAATAAAGATAATAACATAATAATAATAAATTTTATATTCTAAAAATAAAGATAAAATAAATAATAATAATAAATAATAAAATAATAATGGAATCCTCGAGGCGAGTAACACTTGAGGAATTCCTAGGTGAGAAGATTTTTCTAAGTTTATCCAGAATGATGGAAAATTTAGGAGATATTCTCAATATTAAATACTAAAATCCTAAAAATATTAATAAATAATATATACAAAATAATATTTAAAATAAATAAATAAATAAAAATAATTAAATAAAAATAATAATAAAATTCTAAAACACTTCCGACGACGGAGCCTCTTCAGGGGAGTCGAATGGTACCCCTTGAATACTCTTGAGGTGAGAAGATTTTTTTAAGAGTTCATTCAGAATTATGGAGGATTCTTAAGAGATTTTTCAATATTTAAACAAAAAATTAAAAGGCCACATAATTAAGACTAAGTTAAAATAATACAAGATTAAAATGGTACCAATTTTAATCTTGTAGGGGTGCTATAACCTTCCCTACATGTAAACGAACTCCCGAACCCAAAAAAACTTAAAATGTAGACTAGTCCTAGAGTCATTAGGTGGCCAATCACACCTAGGTTAAAAAAAAAAAAGATTGGTGGCGACTCCATTTGTTTAATGTCTAGCGTCCTAGCCTTAGGAAACGTTATGACACAAAGAATCACTACTTATGACTTCTACGATATCTCATCATCGGAAGAATTTCATTTATTTTAAAATTAACTTTTATGCATATGATGCAAGCATATAGTATATGATGTAGATGAATTTTGAATTTTATATAAATACTTTATTTATTTATTTTAAATAATAATACTTATTATTGAAACAATTGCACTATGTATTCCAATACTCTAGTAACACTTAGTGAATTTCTCTCACCTAGGGATCATTTAGAAATCACTACTTGTGACTTCCGTAACATCCCATCATCGGAAAAAATTGTTTATTTAAGTTTTAATTTTGTTATTAATTAAAAAAACTTATTGATTTAATTTTTAACAAAAATTTAAATTATTGAAAAATCATACTAAATATCCCAATACACTGGTAACATTTAGTACGACTCTTCTCACCTTCGGATCAGTTAGGAATCACTACTTGTGATTTCCGTAACGTCCCATCGTCGGAAAAATATTTAATTAGATTTAAATTTTATTATTAATTAAAAAACTTATTGATTTAATTTTTAACAAAAATTTGAATTATTGAAAAATCATACTAAATATCCCAATACGCTGGTAATATTTAGTACTACTCTTCTCACCTAGGGATCAGTTAAAAAATCACTACTTGTGAATTTCATAACATCCCATCATCGGGAAAATATTTAATTAATTAATTTTTCCTCTTACACATTTTACAATCTAACAATCTGCCTAGTATTAAAAAATTATATTAAAAGAAAAAAAGAAAAAAATTAGTGTTATTATTATTATATATTTTTTTCAAAGAAGTGTTTAATTTTATTATGGAAACTAATCTCATGCAATTAAATTAATTATAATAAATTCTAGACTATTTTACATGCAAATAGATATATGTTTTTACCATGAAGTATATTAAAAAAAACACACACAAGAAATAAACCATCCAACAAAACAAATACATAAATAAATGAGAGGAAAGAAAATATACCCAAATTAATTTGGGCTTTCAATCCAAGAGCAATGAAGAGCCCAAACAGCACTTGGAATGGCTGAAGCTGCTGGGCCAAAGCAGGCCATGGACGGGCCTGATCAGGTGGACCGAAGTAGGTCGTGCGCGGGTCAGATCGCGATGTGGGTCAAGAGCAGAAGGTGGAGTGGGGTTGCTGGTCGGGTTGCGCAAATCCTGGGTCAAGTTGGAGTCAGTACGTGGGTTTTCCTCCTCTGGCGGGCCTGACGCATGGATCCCGAGTCAGATCCTGGTCCACACGCGGGTCCTTCCCTTTTTTTTACACTATAAAAAACCACTCTTTTTTTTACATCATTTTCAACCCAAAAAAAAAAATTTCAGAGCTTTCCAAAGCTCTCCCGACCAGGTATTTTTTGCCGTCGCTGTGGCCGCCGCACGCTACCGTCGACTGCCGTCTCCGGTAGCCAAAAATCAAAAAGCTTCCCCCTTTCCAATTCTGACCTCCGATTCACTCAAAAATAGCCCTAACCTCGTAGATCTGAACTCCCCGAAACCATGTTTTTCCCTTTTTTGTTTTTATTTTTTCTTTTTGGTTGATGATGTTTGGTTGTTGCTTGTACGTGTGTGTGTGTGTGTGTGTGTGTTTGTGTGTGAATTTGATGGTGTATGTTTGCTGCCTTAGGGGTTTGGGATTCGGGTTCTGTAGGTGTTTGGCTGCAAGGGTTCCGATTTTTGGTTGAGCTGTTGGGTAGGTGATGGTGGAGGTTTGATGGTGCCTCGGGTTTGAGTGCAGCCGAAGGGTTGTTGGGGTTTAGTAAGGGTTGGCTGTTGTAGGTTGTTCAGGGTGGCTGTTGGTTTAGGATTGGGTTTTGTGGTGAATGGTGGGCAGAGGATGATGCTGTGGTGATTTTTTTGATTGAAGGTTGCTGTTGGTGTTCGGGTAATAGAGGGCCGAATGGTGGTGTGCAGTGGTTAAGAGTTGAGATTGGAAAAGGGTTTGAGTGATTGATGCTTATGAGGGTGAGAGAGTTACAGAGTTGGTGGCGGCTGGTGGAGAGGGGATGGATTGGCAGAGTAGTGTCAGGAACTGGTGCTGTGCACGACACCAGTTCTTTCCCTTTTTTTAATTGAATATTAATTAAATTTATAAAAATCAAACTAAAAATAGAAATAAATAAAAAAATAAAAATGTAAAAATAAAAATAAAAATAAAAATAAAGATCTTTAAACTTTCAAAATGGTTAAGTCCGGACAAAATTAGGTGTCTATTATTATTATTATTATTATTATTATTATTATTATTATTATTATTATTATTATTATTATTATTATTCGATTAGAACACTGTCTAAATTAAATAGAGACTTCTTCTCAAATTTTTGAAGAATAGTTTTCATTCACCTATTCCTAAAATTTTAGGAAAACACTCATTACCTATTCTCAAATTTTTAGGGAAAAGCTTTTAGTTGTTTCAAAATTTTAGAGAAACGCTCTTACCTGTTCTCAAAATTTTAGGAAAACACTTTATCTACATATTTCTAAAATTTTTAGGGAAAAGCTTTTAGTTGTTTCAAAATTTTAGAGAAACGCTCTTACCTGTTCTCAAAATTTTAGGAAAACACTTTATCTACATATTTCTAAAATTTTTAGGGAAAAGCTTTTAGTTGTTTCAAAATTTTAGAGAAACACTCTTACCTGTTCTCAAAATTTTAGGAAAACACTTTATCTACATATTTCTAAAATTTTAGGGAAAAGCTTTTAGCTGTTTCAAAATTTTAGAGAAACACTCTTACCTATTCCCAAAATTTTAGAGAAAAACTTTTACCTGTTCTCAAAATTTTAAAGAAAAGCTCCTGCATGTTTCCAAAATTTTAAAGAAACGCTTCTTACCTATTCCCAAAATTCTAGGAAAAACTTTATTCACTTGTTCCCAAAATTTTAGGAAAAAACTTCTAGTTGTTCCCAAAATTAAAAAAACAAATTTCTTACTTGTTCTCAAAATTTTAAAGAAACACTCCCTACCTGTTCCCAAACTTTTAGGAAAAAGCTCCTGCATGTTTCCAAAATTTTAAAGAAACACCTCTTATTCTCAATTTTTTTTTAAGAATAACATCTTCTTGTTTGTTATAATTTATGCATAGAATACTTCTTCTCTTAAGAAATTTCTATGCAGGGGGTAACACAACATAAGTAACTATTCCATCAGGCAACTATACAGCCAAACAAAAAAAATATTTTGCTAAAAAAAAATTTTTATGCCAAACAATTATTTGGCTAAGAAAATTTCATTCATTATTCTACTAAGAAAATTTCATTCGTCATTAAAATTTCATACAAGGGGCAATAGTAAGTCTAACTTAAACAACTTCAATACAAGACAATAAGTTTTAATAAAAATATTATTTTTCCAAAGACCCTTCATAATACTAATGCATGAGAACATCTTATACTAAGAATTCCCATGCAGGGGGAAAATGTAGATACTTGATTTTGGAAACTAATATTTGTTTCATGCTATAAGTGAAAGACAACCTTTTCTTAGAATAACTACTTCACAAGAATAACTTTTTCTCAGAAGAGCTCCTTCACAAGAACAACCTCTTATCAGATTAACTCATTACTTCTTCTTAGAAGAGCTTATTCACATAATAGCTTTTCTCAAAACAGCTCTTCTCAAAACAGCTCTTCTCGGAACAGCTTTTCACAGAACAACTCATTTATGGAACAACACTTTTAAGAAGAAGTAAAGATAACTTCGGAATAAGGCAGGGTTCTTGAGTTAACTTCACTATTGGGATGTCCTGGAGAGTTTGGCTTGGTGGATCAGATATGGAGGTAGTTAACAGTTCTTCTCTTAACCTTTCTCTGAAGTATGAGTGCTCTTTCCTATTTCTTTCAGTACACCTTCTCCCAAAACGTAACTCCCACTAGACAAAGCATTAATGCTTTGTAACTGTCAATTCTCATTATTACATTATTAATACCAAAAATATGTAACTCTCATTCTCTACTCCTATATAGAAGGGTTCTTGTTATCATTGAAGGGACTTTTGGCAAATCAACTAATCCAGAAACTCTCAAAAATTCTCTCAAATCCTTTCTACACTGTTTTCTCTCCTTAGCCTTGTTCTCAGCCTTCTACTGCCACCTGCCGCTGCACTCATTCCTCAGGGTCTACTCTAGTCTTCCTCTCCACCGCCTCTCGGCACACCCATTCTATTGGTTTGCAACGTTTCCTCTCTACAACAAAAGAACTCATCTACAATAACTAATTGAATATATTTCAAAATTACAAATGAACCAACTAATAAGTAAAGACATGGCATAGGATAAATCACGTGTACACAAAATCGTGCCATTAGTCCAGCAATCATTTAACTACACCAAAGCAACTTAAGTAACTTAAATATAAAAAGAAGCATCCAATAACGTTGCATAGTCAAAACAAAAAATTTAAACATATTGAAATTTGAAAGCAAACATTCAAGCTAGTGGTCAAATCAAAATGCATGTTAAAACATTGAATATAAAAAAAAAGGAAACTTGTACCGAAAACTCATTCCGTTTTTCTTTCTTATCACAAGCCAATCTTAGCTTCACATTTGGCTACCTCGAAGAGTGCCACTAGTCTGATCCCTTCAGCCCCACCACCAGTTCGCCGGTCGTCCAACCTCTCCAACCTCAACTCGTCAAACCACCGAAAGAGATATCTCTCAAGGAAAGACCCTAAACCCCCTAAAAACCAGATTACAAGCAACGATTTTCTGTCTTCATTTTTTGGTGATTCACATCTTTGCTATATGTTGGCTTAGGTTTAGATGCTTTGGGAAAGTGATGAAGATTTAAAGGGTTTCGGGTCTTTGGGAATATTTTGATTATGGCTATTTTGTCAAATGAGTGTCAGTACAAGTTTGGGTAGAAGTTGTTTTGGACTGGGGTATGGGGATGGATTCAAAGCTGAGAGCTTTCTCTTTCTACTTCGTGAAAAGGCCCCTCTCATGTAAATTCAGTTTCCATTTTAATCAAGTTAGGACCCCCTCTCTTAGTCCATGTCATGGCTTTTGTCCTCCAGATTTTTACAATCAGATTAGGTGATTAGGGTGTTTGATCATTGGAATGGGGTTTGAGTGACTGGCTTTCATAGGAATGGGCGAGTGGCAGAGTAATGGGCAGTTGATGGACAGGGTTGGTGCCTTTAATTTTAATTAGTTTGTAATTTTTTTAATTAATTAAAAAACTGAAAATGACATAAGTAAAAGAAAAAGATTTTAACCAAAAGAGGAAATTGGGCTTTGGATTCATAGCGTAACAAAATCGTAACCCAAGACTCAAGTAGGTTTGTACTTTGGTGACAAGCTTCGTAAGGTCCGATGTGACCAAAAAACGAAATAGACTTTATTATTTCGATCCAAAAAGGAAATAACTTAATCAATTGAAATTTTGAACATCTTCACGATATAATAAACGTTTCGATAAAAACATTTATTCAACCCAGACAAAATTAGATATCTACAACGATAAGATGTTTAAATCTATCAAGAATATGTTGAATTCTAAATTTGACATAAAATATATGGGTCTAGTAGGTGTTGTTCTGGGAATAAAAAACTCAAGAACATTTAGTAGACTCATTCTAAGTCAGTCACATTATGTAGATAGAATTCTTGATAATTTTAATAAGAATGATATCAGTGTGGTTAAGACACCAATAGATGTAAATTAATATCTATCCAAGAATAAAAGTGAGATCATTTCTTAAGTAGAGTACTCTAGAGTCATAGGAAGTTTAATGTACTTAATGAGTTTTACAAGACCTGACGTAGCATTCAAGTTTAACAAACTGAGTAGATATACAAGCAATCCAAGGTCTGACTACTAAAAAGGAAAAATAAGAGTATTACGGTGCACGTTTTACTCGTAGTTATAGGTTGCATTATACAAGATATCAAGCTGTAGTAAAAAGGTATTGCGATGCAAATTAGATATCTAATATTAAAGGTTCAAAGTCAACTAATGGATATGCTTTCACACTAGGTGGTGTAACAGTATTGTGAAATTCCTCAAAACAAACAATAATAGCTAAATCCATTCTGGAATCTGAGTTCATTGCTTTAGAGTGGCTACGCCAATTCTCAAAGGATATTCCTTGGAGGCCAAAACCTATGCTAGCAATTTATATGCGTTGTGATGATCAATTTGCTATTGGTAGGGCACAGAGCAATATGTATAATGATAAGTCTAGACACATATGTCATAGACATGACACCATTAGACAAGTACTTTCAACTAGGATCATCTCTATTGATTATGTGAAGTCAAAGGATAACATTGCAAATCCGCTAACCAAAAGGTTAAATAAAGAGTTAATTGAGAAATTATTGAGGGAAATAAGACTAAAGCCTATGATAGAATAAGTTGATGCAAAGAAAACCCAACCTAGATGACCAGACATCCCAAGATCTAGGTTCAAAAGGACAATCTAATTGTATAATTTTAATTAGATCACTGAGGAGGACATCCTCATATCCATTTCTATGATAAAACAATGAAGTTGTAAGGTAAAGTTATAAGGTAAAGGATAAGCAATACTTTTAATAGGTCTTATGCATCGGAGATTTGACCAGAGTAATAAGATACTCTTAACTAAGAAACCATCTATGTGAGAGTGAAGAGGGGCCACTTTTAAGGGATATTAAATAGGGCTCAGTATTCTAAAAACTCTTGTAGAACAAAGGAGATGTTCAAGGCCAAAATGAACATAACAGTAAAAACTGAATTTTGTCAAGAAAATTTTCTGTGTGACGTATGTCATCATTAACACGGACGATAGAACAATTCAAAGTCATCACAACTACTGATAAACATGCATTCACAAAGAAAGGTTCAAAGGGTACTACCTACGTATCTTATGCAAGTTTTGACTATTGAATTCTATCACCATATGAAGTTTTTTATTTTGTGTCCTTTGTAATTTTTCATTCATATGGGGTCTATTGGAAAATGGTCATTTAAATGAGTGATTTAACATTAATTTAAAAGTTAGAATTTGGGTGGGAATTCATTATACATTAAAAAAATACACAAGTGAATGAAAAATTGATACCCATTGTAACTGTCATAAGATTTGTGACGACATTGAATTAAATTGTCTGAATTACAATTCAAATTTGTAAGTGCTTTTGGTTTAACTTCAAATGTGTAACACGCATTGGATTAAAAGGCTAAATTTTTTGGATTTAATTCCAAAATTCTGAAGTACGAAATGCCATTGGATGACAGCTATCAAAAGAGACCTCTTCTCATTTGTTTAGCACACCAAAAAGATATGCTCTAATTTCTCTCTAATTTTTCTCTAAAGCTTGTTCTTTCTTATCTCCTAGTTTTAGGTATTCTGAGTTAAATTCTCAGTGTGATATAGTTCACGCATTTGAAAGTTCGATTGAAATAGATTGATGTCTTTACTACTTGGTTATCATTTATTCTAGAAGACAAACGTCAAAGTTACTCAAGTAGATAGAAAAAGAGAGTGAATTGGTTTTAAAGAAATTGTATGATACACATGCCTCGATTCACTTATTTTTTTACCTTATTCTATTTCAGTTATAAATATTATATTATTATTTTTGAAGTTTCCTTCTACTATTATTATTTTCCTACGTAATGGCCATTCACTAATACAATAATTTCCTACATGAAATACTTAAAAGCAGAACTTAGGTGTAACTCTAAGCACAGAGGGATGCAATAAAATGAAAGTAGCATCTACCTAACTAAATTGAAAACCATTCACACGGAGAGGGCAAGACAATAGACATGGGCGTTTTAAGGTAGAGATTGTTCATGGTTGGAGACCACCTTGCTACAAAGACACTAACAAAGCAACGGGAAAATAATTGAGGTAGAACATCGTATATGACGAAATTATATACATGGGCCATAGCGACATGACACACTGTCACAACGTAATTGTATCTGTGGCAGGTAGCCCCACAAATATTTCTCTTTGCAAAATCTTTCGAAGGTTTGGTGCAATTAAAATAATAATAAATTAACTTATGTTGGTGCTCATGAAGTTGTACAAAACATGTCTTGTCAGGGCACAAAAAGTTTCCTTTATCATGCAGGTGTTATTATTAGGTTTCCTGTTAATTTGATTGGTAGTGTCGGAGCTTGGAACGTATGAATACGAGAAAGAGAATTATTTTTTATGCTATCGGTGAATTTTTTTATTTTATAATAAATATTAGGATTATAATATTTTATATTAGGATTATAATAAATATTAGGATTATAATATTTTATATATTTTATAAAAATATTTTTGATTAGAGTCTTATTAAAAGTGATTGGACCTTGATATAAGTCATGCGGCAGGGTGCGAGGCTGCAGGAGGGTAACAGCCAATAGTAGGGTGCCAGGGTGGTATCTATGGTATAAGGCCTGCGACAAGAAAAAGCCCCTGTGTCTTCTGATCATTTTCTTTTTTGCAAAGTTCTTGGAGACATGTTAACACGCAAATTGAGATTCGTACGTCATCAAAAACATTTGTTGTAAACAGGTAATAATAATTGGCACCGTCTATGAGAAACAAACAAAAAAGCCATCTATAAAAGATATCTGCGAAAAGGTATGGAGGCCTATGGTAGAATGTGAAAGCCTATGGCAAATTAGGTGGAAAACCGAGGTAGGAGACCTGCAGCAGGGGTGCAACATGCGGTAGGCCTGCGGCAGGGTACCTCAGCTAACGATAGGCGCGGCAGGCATGTGGTCGCATACAACAGGGTGTAACGCACGTCAGGCATGCGACAGGATGCAACGACCTAGTAGGCCTGCGGCAGGGTACCTTAGTGAGAGATAGGCGCGGCAGGCATGTGGTTGGTGTGCAGCAGGGTGTAACACACGTCATGCACGCGGCAGGATGCAACGCACAATAGGCATATAGTAGGGTGCAATAGGCAGTAGGCTCGCGGCAGGCGGGTTAAAAATGCGTCAAGCATGCGATAGGGTTAAAAACGCTCAGGCATGCAACAGGCATGCAGTAGAATGCCTTAGCTTGCAGCAAGTTGCAAGGCTATGGCAGGGTACCCCTTGGTGGCAGGGTACGAGGCTGCGGCAGGGTGCGAGGTAGGGTACCCCTCGGTGGTAGGTACGCAAACTGCAGCAGGGTTTAAGACAGAGCTCGAGCAATAAGGTCATACTTTTGATCACCTTGGGTCGATAAGCCTTCACTCCTAGCTAACTTGAGCAAACTGGGAAAGACCTTACAAGATTAGAAAGGTGATCGGACCAAGCACTTATCCTTTGAAGGCCTTACAGTGCAAGAAGGTTCCAAAGACTTGGAACACTAATAACTTGAAACTGTACTAGCGGTAAGCACATGATATTTTTGTTTTAACATTTGTTGCAGTTATTTTGTTACTTGTTCCATTTGATTGAAAATATTACATGTTATGAAATTGAAGGCCAGTTATTCATAGCTTTATCTATACTATGATAATCTTCCATGTATGATAGACATGTTACGAGAATAGAAGAATCAAAAGTCCCTAAGCACAGAAGGTGCCAGACAGGCAAATTAAAAGGCCCTAAGCGAAAAATGTGCAAGACGGGCAAATCAAAAGTCCCTAAGCACAGAAGGTGCGAGACGGGCAAATCAAAAATCCCTAAGCACAGAAATTGCGAGACGGGCAAATTAAAAGTCCCTAAGCATAGAAGGTACGAGAGGGCCAAATCAAAAGTTCATAAGCACAGAAGGTGTGAGACGGGCAAATTAAAAGTCCCTAAGTGAAAAATGAGCGAGACGGGCAAAACAAAAAGTCTCTGAGCGAAAAATGCACGAGACGGGCAAAACAAAAAGTCTCTGAGCGAAAAATGCACGAGACGGGCAAAACAAAAAAGTTCCTAAGCACAAAAAGGTGCGAGACGAGCAAATTCAAAAAGCCTAAAGCGAAAAATGCGCGATGTAGGCTACGCATGGACTTGAAGCGAAAAGTGCGTGATGTAAGTCATGCATGAAGGCAAAAAGTGCAAGGGCTTGAAGCGAAAAATGCGCGAGGTAAGTCACGCACTCAAAGAAAAAAGTCTAAAGCGAAAAATGTGCGATGTAGGCTACCATGAACTTGAAACAAAAAATGCGCAATGTAAGTCATGCATGAAGGCAAAAAACGCAAGGGCTTGAAGCAAAAAATGAGTGAGGTAAGCCACGCACTCAAAGAAAAAAGCCTGAAGTGAAAAATGCGCGATGTAGGCTACATATGAACTTGAAGCAAAAAGTGCGCGATGTAAGTCATGCATGAAGGCAAAAAGTACAAGGGCTTGAAGTGAAAAATGCGTGAGGTAAGCAATACACTCAAAGGAAAAAGCCTGAAGCAAAAAGTGAAGGAAACCGAAACAACACGCAGTGGAATTTAAATCATTCGGCCTCCACCAAGATCGATTCGGAGAGTTGCCTGATTAGGGTTTCGAGATTTTACCTGACGTTTTCTCTGAATTTTCTGTCGTTGGTCGAGTCACAAGCAGCAACTTTTCGTTCCTGCCTCTACGGTATCCACACGAACGGATCTCACGACTCTTGAACGTCTCACGATCAGAAGCCTTAAAGAGCTTTTTAATTCCTTATAACCGAATTGCTAGCTTCGATTAAAAGGAATGTTTTTGTTTTCTGTTTTAAAAGTGCGGCCATGTTTTTTTTTTTGGGAAAAACATCCTTTTTATAGGCAGTAAATTTACCCTAAAATTTACTGCCAAACAGAACTCTAATCCTACTTAGAATAGGATTAGATATATTCTTAATCCAATTCAGAATAGGATTAGATATATCCTTAATCCAATTCAGAATAGGATTAATTAAGCTCCTCATTGATCCGTTCTAAGTGTGCGACCCAATAGGTTCTCAAAACAATGGCAATGACAAAATTGTCATAGGCAATGAGCGGTATCTAGCAACACATCATTGCTACCCATGTAACGAGAATGTCAATGACTCGACATAACCTTACTCGTGATAGATGTTACCGTGTAGTTTAATCCCTTTATCCTATGATGTCTTGATTAGACACAAGTCATGGAATGTGTCACACTTGTATAGTCTAATCAGCGTTTCTTGATTCCTGAGTAGACTAATTAAACAAATAAAATCAATATCTCATATTGACTTATTCGAGCACGGCCATGCATTTCTTAGTCTCACTCTATCAAAGGGCCCAAGACATCACTCTTGTTATATAAGAGGGATAAATCCTATCTTGATCACTCAACATCCCTCTACATAGATCAAGGCATACCCAATTACTACCTTTATAGTCCATCCTGTTACGAATGACATCTAGCAGCATTAAAGTATGCAATTCTCTATGTTGGGATCTCTGATGATCTCAAGTCAAAGGATCACATACACCATCATCACTATGAGAATCGCTTATGACATTCATATAACAATCCATGTAGCGTTCTCATGGAGGGTCGATCCAGTACATAGTTCTCTAACATGTACCTATGTGATGACTTGATATCCTATATCCATGACAATGGTCATCAGTCAACCACATACTAGTCTTATCGTATCATTGTTATCCTTGTTCACAATAATACTTGACTAGGGATATTTTAAGAATAGTGTGTTATTACTATTCTAAGGACATTATTATATAAGATTATATTACGCAGTTATAAGACAAATATAATAATGAACTATGATAAATAAAATGTCATGATACATAAAAAAAAATGCCAAAGTCAATCATCTAATGAATGGTTCTAAGGGCATAATCCAACAAAAAGTGCACGATGTAGGCTACGCATGGACTTGAAGTGAAAAGTGCGTGATGTAAGTCATGCATGAAGGCAAAAAGTACAAGGGCTCGAAGCGAAAAATGCTCGAAGTAAGCCACGCACTCAAAGAAAAAAGCCTGAAGCGAACAATACGCGATGTAGGCTACGCATGGGCGTGAAGCGAAAAATGCGCGAGATAGGAAACACATGGGCTTGAAGCGAAAAAATGCGCTAGGTAAACCGTGAATTAAATAAAAGTCCCTAAGCAAAAAATGTGCAAAATAGGCAACACATGGGCTTGAAGCAAAAATTGCGTGAGGTAAGTCACGCACAAGAAGAAAAAGGCCTGAAGCAAAAAGTGTACGAAGTAGGCTATGCATAGACATGATTTAAATAAAAAAAAAACTTTATATACTCTTCCACAAGGTATACCCTGTGAAAGAGTGGGAAGCAATTGATGAGAGTCTTACTAAAGGTGATTGGGCCTTGATATAAGTCATAAGGTAGGGTGCGATGCTGTAGCAGGGTAATAGCCAGTAGTAGGGTACCTCAGGGTGCTAGGGTGGTATCTGACGGTATAAGGTCTGCGGCAGGGGAAAGCCCCTGCGCCTTCTGATCATTTTCTTTCTTGCAGAGTTCTTGGAGACAGGTTAAGACGCAAATCGAGATTGGTACGTCATCAAAAATATTTGTTGTAAACAGGTAACAACAATTTTAAAATAAAATAAAACATATGTCATAATTTTAATTTTGTTTGTAGAATAAAAAAATTTAGCGATAATGTATAAAATAATTACCCATACTATACGAGAATTTAATAGTTAAACACAAAAGAAAGTTAAAAATATTAAGTCATTAATTTTTTATAGTTATATGTGTGATTTGTTAATTTATCTTTTCTTAAAGAAATCTTAAGCATAATTAAGGGTTTAAAAAGAATTAGATCTTCATGTACAAATCAAAATTAAATCAATAAGGTCTGAAGAATTAGCATTCCTCGATGTTCATCTTAAAATAATATCAATTTATCTTTACATTATCCTAAAATTATCTTGTCTAATTCTTTTTGTTTAAGTGAAATCCTTTCTATTTAGTTCTTTTTGTTCTATCACTTTTGTTATATTTGATTACTATTTTAAATAATGAAAACTATTTTTTAAATATCTTATATGCTTTGTTGTCGGATTAAATTGATATTTTATAAAAAATTATTTATTTTAATTTATATCCCCGGTTTTACTCCAATTTATAATTTTTAAACTAACTATTATTATTCAAACAATTTCTCAAATTTAATAACCCAATATTTTCTTAAAAAGTAAATAATTTTTTAATTTAAATATTTCAAGAATCTCTCTAACACTTTTAAGAAAATTCAAGAAAATTTTTTGTGAATCTCATCTTAATTTATAAGAATTTGAATTACCTTCAAAATTTTACAAAATTACATGACACAAAAATAAATAAATATATATACAATTATCTTGTTTTATGAAATCATATTTTTTAACATTTTATTTTTTTAAATAAGTATAAAAAATAAAGCAAATTAACAAATAAATAGATGGAAAATAAATGAATAAATAAATAAAATAATTAACCAAATAAATAAATATAATATCACATTTTGGCCAAAACTCAAATAATAATGGTCTTGGATTCTTTGGGTAAAGCTTCGGTTCATATATAAATATCGGATTGGAGAATTCGTCTAAGTTCCGAATTAATGACAACGATATTTGAATTTCAATCATTTAAAATTTGCAACTGTTTCAATAAAAGACTTCACAAATTAGGATTGTGTGATGGAAGATGAAAAGAAAAGGATATTGATTTTGTGGATTTGAGGATACGTCGGCAAAAAAAAAAAAAGAGATAAACCAAGCATAACTATTTTAGGCACTATAGAGTATGACTTTATTAATGACACTTTTATTATGAAAGTTACAACAATCGTTCGGTATTTTTAAAATGCATTTTTAAAATTTAATAATCAAAGAACTGACTCAATGGTGTAAGGCACCATTAGTTTTTGAATAAAGACGGTCTATAACGAAAAGTTCCATATTTGAATGTTCATCAAGTCAAAATTCTTTAGGCTAGCACCAATCACATAACGCAAATAGAGATTAGTCTCAATCTAAAAGTGGTACGAAAACAACTCGTGATTTAAAAAAAAAATCTATGGGTAATTTTCGTCACAATCAAACCACTGGTGATAACTTATCTTCTAGTGGCTTTTTGCACGCTTTTTTTCCTCATTCTATTGCCTCACACCTCTCTTCACTCATACTCTCTTCCTAGACTGATTTTCTTTTGCTCGTCATTCGTTTTCCATATCTAATCCAATCAAAAGAAAACACAATAATAATTGAGAAATGGAAGTTCCCCAAGGTCAAAATCTACAAACTAAAGGACAACTACCAAGGGTAAGTTTCGAGATCAGTGATGAATAATAGACTAGAGACAAAAAAAAAGTAGAGGGGTAAAATTACCCTTTCACCCCTGATTACAATTTTTTATTATTTTATTAAAAAGTGTATATCCTTAATGGTCATTTTTTATTTTTCAATCTCATTGAAGCTAATATCACCGCCTATCCAAACTAACTCCAAGCTAACAAAGTCAACCTCTACCACTAGGGCTGAGAAAAAAAACCGATAAAACCGAAAAATCGACTCGAACCGGGGATTTCGGATCGGATCGGTTCGGATAATAGACAAATTCGGTTCGGATTCGGATCATGACATCATTGAACCGAATAAAATCGGTTCGGATCGGATTCGGATACGGATAATATCCGAATACTTTGTTATTTGGTATTTTGTAATTTTTACTATTTAAATTAAAAGCTCAAGTTTTATATAAAATCCTAAAGAAAATTTAAAATAAAGTGCAAAAGTGCTTAAAATGCCTTTAAAAAATTGAAATAAAATTTAAAATTACATTAAAAAAACCGAATGACCGATCCGATCCGATCCGTATAAATTCGGATCGGATCGGATCGGATAGTTTTTTAATTCGGATCGGATCGGATCACAAACAAAAAAACCGCTTAATTCGGATCGGATCGGGTTTTTGAAAAAAACCGATCCGATCCGACCCGTTATCAGCCCTATCTACCACTACCGGCCATCAAACAAAAATTGCCAGCTTAAATGTGAAAGCAGATTGTATGAACCAACTGGATTTTCATGGTATTAGGTATTATGTGTTTAACTTACATTTTATAAGCTCTGATATTAACTAACAAATATATTCTAATATTATTTTTATCTAATATAAGATTTAAGCCAAGGGAAGAGTTTTTAGGAAGAAAAAGAAAAAGGTAAGATTATGACGACATTTTTGCCAATCAAAACAAATGTGCCATTGAAAACAAAGGAAGAGGCAAATTCAACCATATCAAAAATTTGAAAGTTAAAGAATCCAAATATTTGCTAAAGAGTTCATATTATGGTTGTTTTTGTTGTCAACACTATGTTATTTTTAAGACTTAATTTTGGATGTTGTTTTGGATGTATTAATACTATGGTTGTGTTTAAAATTTCATTTTGGATGTTATATCATGGTTGTTTTTCTTGTCAGATTTTAAGGCTGGAACATTGTACTTGTATGTAACTATATAGAGGCTGTTACCATTAGGTGCAACTTTGATGTTCATTTTCTTTCCATTTTGGTAATAAAGAAAATTATTATGTGATCGTTTTGGTTTTTCCATTATGAAGAATTTTGTATTGCTCAAGTTACCAATTGAAACTAGCAAACTGTTGAACAAAATGATTACTCGTAATATGTAATAAAACAAGAAACTATATTTCCAAACATTGATTTAAATCAACTCTGAAATAATTAATGTAGTATTATATTACATGACTATATCCAAAGATCTACATAATGATATATACAATCAAAGAATGATCCATGAGACTACCAAGTAGCAATCTTAAACAAACATCCATCATTTTTACTTTTTGCCACCATTCCCTCATATGTTTTCATCTTCTTTTTTTTAGTTTTAACATTATTCAACAATACATTGACTTCATCAACCTTGACACATTTCTACAGTTTTGTATTCTCAACTCCTTATTTCTATAAGCAATATATTATTTCAAAATGTCAATTCATTATTCACATATCTAAGATGAACCTCTGAACTTTGATCATCTTCATTTCTTTCAACCCAATGGAAAAACCCACAACCACTTGTCTATAATTGTAGATGCCTCATTTGGTCCGGATCCATTAGATTTCATCCTTATAGGTTTGGAAGAGTCAAATGCCTAACACAGATTATTTTGGTATTGTTCCAAAGCACATGAAGGTAGATAAGTAGTCCAGATAAAGATTCATCTCCCTGAGTGTCTTAAGGATAATATATCTCATGTATCCTAGCTCACATTAATTCCGAAGCCTATGGTCAAGGCAAAATATGAGTTGGAGTTAATGTTGGTAGCTTAAGGGTAAGAATAGAAATGTGCACAAAGTAGACATCAAGCCAAACTTTGTCCACTTTTGAGATATTAAGGAAAAAAGGATTGAATTACATTGAGATGTTGTTCATTAAATAGGTTGGTCAAATCATTTGACCTTTCTAATATTTTGATGGTTATGATACATCACTAGATGCCACTCTTGATCTATAAATTAAATAGATAATTTAATTAATTGCCAACATGTTGGAAACCTAATAGGTCACACACAATAAGATAACAAATGGATTAAATTAAATTGTCAGACTTAGAAATTTGGAAATTTCGTAGTAGGCTTATTAAGAGAGAATTATAATTGGGTCTAATTAAAATATTTAATTAGGAGGACTTAATTAAAAAAGTTTAATTAAGTTGTGGATCAAATGACAATTATAATAAATTCTAAGACTAAAAGGTAATTATACCAATTAAAAGAAGACAAAACCTTAGCCTATAAAAGCCTTATTATGACCAACAAGTGGTTGGAAGAAGTGAAAGTAGACTTTTTCCCTAGGTACTTAGAAAGAGTTCGAGTCTTGAAGTCCCTATTGTTGGGAGAGTTTTACCATTTACCACTCTCGACCTGAACAAGATTAATCTCAGATCGTAAAATAGATGAGGATACCTGTACTTGCACCTAAAAAAAGGCCTTATTATGGCCAACTATCATAAGAGAGAGAAACCTCAATTTAGGTAGCACAAACCCTGAGGAAAGGTTCCTCTCGCTACTGCCCCTTCTATCTTTTATAATCTTAATTCAAAAAAATCTTCTAGGCTAGTTAATAATTAACAAATTATTTCTTAAGAGCTAGAAGACAAAATCCAGACTTAATGGTGAGATTATGTGTAAGGACTCGCCGAGTAGCACTTTGCTCCCTTCAGGGACTCAAGAGGTGGCTCCCTCGGCACCCTTTACGTTTGGTGAGGTGGCGATCGCCCAACACTCACTTCACTTAACGTATTGTCCGCTTTGGGCGATCTCCCACACTAGGCGATCTCCACCCTCACGGCTTTATCCCAAGGGGCCTGAAGAACTCAGGATTAATTCCCTTGAGCGCGTTTTCACTCATGTTCGATCCCAGGACCTATAGGTACCTAGCTCTTACAATAGAGTTACCAATGAGACAAGTGTGAACCTATATAATGATCTAGTGCGATCCAAAGTTACATCCCATTTCACTTCCTAGTAATGTGAAAGTAAAGTTTGCACAATTATCAAAATGATATACAATTCGTATACCTCAAAAGTACAAAAACAAGGCTCGGAGGACGTAGACGAGTACCACAACCAGGTATAGTCCCCGAGAGCCTACACAATATTCTGAAGCTGGAGTTTAACTCAAATGATCTGCAAGTTGTTAAATTGAGGGGTAAGCAATCCACGGCTCAGTAAGTAGCTTAAATAAATACAGACTAGGCTCATGTCGTAAAATATGATTACGTATGCATGAACCGCATAAAATATCATGTATGCACAATGCCATGGTTAGCTACTAACAATTAATCTATAATAGATTGTATATGCTCATTCAAACTTTTTCTCCATATATTTAACTCACACAATTGCTTACCTTTCAATACTTTAATCGATATGGTTAGGCATAATGTTTCTAACCATTACAGATAGCTCATGATACTATAGCGTAATACAAATAAAGCTTAGCCAGTTATTCCAATTCACTGTCATGTGTATAACATCCACCCTAACTAGTGATGGGTAAAACGTCACAAAGTCATAACCTATAGCACTTAGTTCCCAAAAGACTTTAGAGGTGGCTCCCACAGTTTCGAAGGTAATTATGTAGCACGTAGCTCCTTTGGGGTCTCTAGATGTGACTCACACGGTCCAAAAGCAGTCGGTCTTATTCAGTTGCCTTTTTGGCGTATGATTTCTAATGATTCATAGGTACTCGTGTAGAACTTAGTTCCCAAAGGACTCTAAAGGTGGCTCCCACAGTTTCAAAGGTAATTGTGTAGCACATAACTCTTTTAAGGTCTCTAGAGGTGACTCACACGGTCCAAAAGCAATCGGACATATTCAGTTGGCTTTTTGGCATATGATTTCTAATGATTCATAGGTACTCGTGTAGCACTTAGTTCCCAAAAGACTTTAGAGGTGGCTCCCACAGTTCCAAAGGTAACTGTGTAGCACGTAGCTCCTTTGAGGTCTCTAGAGGTGACTCACACGGTCCAAAAGTAATCGGTCTTATTCAGTTGCCTTTTAGGCGTATGATTTCTAATGATAATGTTATAAATCATTCAAGTCCTCGAATCACATGTATGCATAAGTTGTCATACAAATCCAATATCCTAGTTTCAATTAATACAAACTATGTGCTATTCGAGGCTCATGAGTTCAACATCGTGAGCTGTATATATCATACACTTAATCACATACACATTCTCGAAATATCACAAAATACTAGCATGCTCACTTGGTACGACTTAAGTAGATCACACGCATTTCTCACAATGCAGGCACCTACGATTTATACAAGTTTATATGTTCACTGAGCATAAGCAAGTCATAACACACAACACACAAGGCACAAACAAAGTTTCATTCCAGCCCAAGCACTTTTCACAATCACATCAAGTCGAACTTGTATCTTACCAGTACTTATCTTTATAGTCGTTTCTGTGATATTTCACAAAACTTAATATGAGATTAGATAAATGTTAGATAAAGATTCATTCATCTCTTACGAGATGATACTAGCAAGGTTTATTTAACCCACTTACCTTGAGGCGTAAAACTTTTCTCCCTCAAGCTCTCAAATCCATACTTAAGCCTCCTTTATTAAAGCTCAATCTTCCCAATTTCGGTCGAATTCACTACATTCATTCCAAAATATATAACCCGATCATGCATTATGTAGACGCTAACAAGTATATCTATCTAAAAGCCCAAATTATTCGAGGTCCATTCTATATCACGAACTATATCTTCATCTTCGTATTAATAACACACGTGCACCCTTATACATATACACACACATACACTTGTGTAAATATATATTTTCTATTTAGAATTATACGTAGACTTTAATCCCATTATACATTTCCTTGTTTCTTGTCAATATATATATATATATATATATATGAATCGAGCCTACTCACCGACTTAAAGATCTCCAAAATTCTCCTCACTGCCACAATTACCTCTCTTTATTTATTTTTTTTCACTTATCCCAATACTATATATATATATATATATATATATATATATATATATCCATGCTCATTTTTTTTCTCCATATAAACATTTATTACGCATAAATATATATATTTATACATATATATATCATTTTAATGACATATAAATATATTGATCATCATGATATTTTATATATATATATATAAATGAATCTCTATCACTACTCTCATCCTTTAGCATGCTCATATGTTCACCTTGAGTCAATATTATTTACCTAAAACTCCATTGATTTCAGCCCCCTCTTTAAGACTGACTATGCCTTTCAATTGGTTGTTATTTTCCACCCTTGAGCTAGCCCTATTGCTATGTTGAATACCCAATTTTTTTGTCCCTTATACAACCTGTCAAAACAGCCAAGAATCTCATCACATTTGCCGCATTTCACACCTTGTACAGTCCCATTTATTTTCTGTTCTAGCCAAAATCTCACTGCCATTTAAAACTGTTGCAACACTCACGGTTTAGCCTCCAACAGCCAAAAATCTCAGTCTTTCAACCTTTGTTTTCACTGCCATTCCTTGCTTCTTCGATGGTGGCAACAGCCTTGGTTCAATCTCCACTTTGCCCCAAATCAGTGTCCCACACGTTTGCCTCTTCCCTAGTCGAACTCAGCCTCAATTCTCCCTGGTCTTCCCTTGTCCGGGGCCTAAGGAACCTAGCCTCCAACGCTTGGTTCAATCTTCTCCAATTTGCACTTCCAGGCCGTATTTTTCCTCCTCTGCTTTCGTCCCCTGCTGCTCACGATGGTGAGGCTGCAGCTGCACTTTCCTTTCTCTTCTTCTTCCTCTTCTCTTTTTTCCCTTCGGCTTCTCCTCCCTTTTCTTCCCGATTTATTTCAGCTTTTAGTTCTCTCTTGTGTCTCTCTTCCTCTCTTTCATTTTCATATTTTTTTCATGGCTTTTTTTTTTGATAACCCACAGATGATGATGACGATGATGGTCTGCTTAATGGGGTTTGGTGGGGGAAAGTCCCATCAAACTCCACTAAGTGTATTTAACTTATTTTATTTTATAAATTTCAAATTGTTTTATTTTAGTCTTATTCTAATCTCTAATATCTATATTTATATAATTTATAAAATATATTTACTCAACCAATATATATTATTATTATTTATTTTTTAATTTTTTTATTAATTTACATATATATATCTTATATTTAATATATATTCTCCTTATTTATTTTCTCTCTCTCTCTATATATATATATATATGTATGTATTTTATGTATACTTATGTATGTCATATTTAATTTAGTATACTTGTACCCTTAATGTACAAGATGTCCATTATTTCCTCCATTAGATTTATATATATATATATATATTTATCTCTAACTTATTTATAAAATTTCTAAATTATATATACATTAATCATTTATTGCTAAATGCTCCAAATTAGATATATATATGTATTTTTTTATATATAATAAGAATTACTGACTACATTTCAATACTAGCTTATTTAATGTCTTATATTTATTTACAAACTTGGTACAGAAATTTGAAGTCTTCACATTCTCCCTACCTTAGGAAATTTGGTCCTCCAAATTTTCCATATCCATATGAAAAAGGTGGGGGGTACTTCTCTTTCATTAGACTCTCTAATTCCCATGTAGCTTCCTCTAAAGTGTGATGCTGCCAAAGCACTTTAACCAAAGGGATTGTTTTAGACCTTAATATCTTATCTTTCCTGTCTAAGATCCGAATAGGTCTCTCAACATAGCTCAAGTCCTCCCTGATCTCCAAAGGTTCATACTCAATGACATGGGATGGGTCCGGATGATACTTCCTTAGCATCGACACATGGAAGATGTTATGCACACCTGATAGCTCTAGTGGTAACGCCAGTCAGTATGTCACATTACCAATCCTCTCTAATATTTCAAACATACCAATATACCAAGGGCTCAGCTTCCCTTTCTTACCAAATCTCATTATGCCTTTAGAAGGAGAGATCTTCAAAAACACTTTATCCCCAACTTGAAATTCTAAAGGTCTTCTCCGACTATCAGCATAGCTTTTTTGTCTACTTTGGGCTGTCCTCAATCTATCACATATCAGCCTCACATCTTCAGAAGCTTCCTCTACCAATTCCGGAGTAAACATCTTTCTTTCAGGTACCTCTTCCCAGCCAATAGGGGATCTACACCTACGTCTGTCCAATGCCTCGTATGGTGCCATCCCAATGCTAGAGTGAAAGCTATTGTTATATGCAAATTCAGCTAGTGCCAAATGATCATCCCATGAGCCTTGAAAATCCATGACACATGCCCTCAACATATCCTCAAGAGTTTGAATTGTTCTTTCTGACTGCCCATCGATTTGAGGATGAAAGGTTGTGCTAAAGCTCAGTTTAGTTCCCAGAGCATCCTGGAAGTGTTCCCAAAAACGAGAAGTAAACCAAGAATCTCTGTCCGAAACTATGCTCAGTGGGACTCCATGTAACCACACTATTTCTTTGACATACATATTTGCTAAGGCACTAAGTGAATCAGTAGCCTTCATGGCCAAGAAGTGAGTGGACTTCGTCAATCTGTCAACTATCACCTAGATTGCATCATGATTTCGATGAGTCCTCAGGAGCCCTAAGACGAAATCCATAATTACGTGCTCTCATTTCCACGTAGGTATAAGTAAAGGTTTCAGTAAGCCCGCTGGTCTCTGGTGTTCAATCTTAACCTTTTGGCATACTAAGCATTTGGACACAAAGGTCGCGTTTTTATGTAAGGACTCGCCGAGTAGCACTTTGCTTCCCTCAGGGACTCAAGAGGTGGCTCCCTCGATTCCCCTTACGTTTGGTGAGGTGGCGATCACCCAACACTCACTTCACTTAACGTATTGTCCGCTTTGGGCGATCTCCCACACTAGGCAATCTCTACCCTCACGGCTTTATCCCAAAAGGCCTGAAGAACTCATGATTAATTCCCTTGAGCGCGTTTTCACTCATGTTCGATCCCAGGACCCATAGGTACCTGGCTCTTACACTAGTTTTGTAGAATACATTGTTATAATTTGATTGATTATTAGTTTGGTTGGGTGGTTATAAGCCAATTTGGTTGGGCCAAACCATATTAAAAATTATTGTATTTGTTTTTGTTTTCTTCCGTTTTTGTGAGTATTTAGTTTTAGAAATATTTTGTCCTAACAGTGGACGTGTTGGGTTTCATTATCTTGAGTTACAAGTTCTCAAGATTAAGGTATGAATATATTTTGAAATCTATGCTCTTAAGATATATGTCCAGTTCTGTATATATTAAGTGTGATCTATGATTTAGTTATGGTATTGTATGTTCATGATTTCGTTTTGTAGTTGATTATTATATGTTTGATATCATTGAGCAAGAACCGAAATCTACACATACCTCTTTATATTTTGGGCAACTATAAAATTTTTTCCTTTTGTTCCATGATGTCGTTGAGGTATAAATTGGAGCCCTCAATCCACAATGACAATAAAATTTCCTGGCTAATTTTACTCTAGGTTTAGAACTCTGGATGCTTCTACTCTTCACCATTTTCGAGTTTCTTCCGTCAATATGAAGCTAAGGAAGTAGAAAATAGAGAAGATGATAATATAAAACTCGTTGACTTCCTTTTTTCTCTGTGTGTTTCTCGTCTCTATCTTTCTTGTCTCAGCTAAAGAAAACAAAGAAGTAGAATATGAAACCAACGAGTAAAACAGAAATGGAATTTAAACAAAGAAATAAAATAAATAAAAGAATTTTGTTTTTTATTTTGCTTTGCTAGATTTCTCCAAGAAAATGACGTGGCTTTTTTGTCAAATAAAACAACCTGAATGGTTACCATGGTCATGTCATTAATTTTTCAGACAGAGCTAGCTTTTGCGATGAAATATTTGTCAAAAGTAAAATTCAAATAGCAAAATGACAGTTATTTTTAGGCATCAAAGAGACAAAATGATACAATTCCAAAGTCAAATGATACATTAAATCATTAATTTTTACTGACAGATGAAAATGTTTTTACAAATTTTTTACTTGTAAAGGCGTTTGAAACTATCGAAAAAATTATTCCAACAAATACAAGTCCTTTTCTTGCAACTGATGGATTTGATTGTCGACAAGTTTTCACCGACATCCACTGGTGATTAATTGACAGTTAATTAATTACCAGCAATATAAATACTAGTGATTTGGTGACGTTTTTCCCACACCTATAAGTATAAATAAGGATGATTTTCCTTGTAATGAGAGTTTGAAGAAGCTACGAAAGTATTAGAGAGGCTTTTGGCCAGTAAAAGCAAGAAAATATTGGTACAAGAAAAGACTGCCACGAGATTAAAGATGAAGAGAATTTAAAAGCATAAAATAAAAACTTACTGATATAATTTACTGCTTTTGGCGTTTATTCTTCTCTAACAAAATCATTTTTTTTTGTTACCCGAATCTCAAATTAAAAAAAAAATAATGGCTTGATTTTCTCCGCTAATTATTTCTGTTCTTCCTATCATTTAAAAGAAATAAATAAATACATAACATATAGCATTGCTCGGTCTTACTTTTTAAAAAATAAAATATTCCAAAAATATATCGCACTTAGAATAGTTGACTATTTGCTTTTTCTTTTTTACTCCTACAGTGTAGTCAATTCTCGTAACTCTGAAATAAACTTAATTGTTGCTTTTAAATTTTTATTATAAACGACAAAACACATTTATCATTGCACATGATATTGATGTGATTTCAATTCGTACACCTGTGCGGCACGGCATTGAAGCATGAATGAAGATAATTATTTGTTAATTTTCACATTAAAGGAAAAATATAGCGTTAAGGCTATACATATACAATGATTTTCTAATTAAAATTGCAATTACAGCTTGCCTTAATGATAATGTAACGCCAATTAGTGACAGTTAATTCTCACAACAACTGACCTACGGACGGTTATTAACTTTGTTTTGACTCTAATCAACTAATCCACTCATCTTCTAAATTCAGATAAGACGCTAGATTCCGGAGATCCAAGTTTTCACTTGTGTGGAAAAGGCTAGCACTGGCCTCCAAGTCATCAGGCTTTGCTTCATCCACTGAACTGTAGAACTCAGCTTCATTTATTAAGCAGAAACCATTACCGTATTCCCCATTCTCGACCACATTCTCGCCATTTTCATCAACCTTTTGAATTGGATGGAATTCTGAGATTGGAGCGTCATATGCAAGAAGTTCATTGATGTCAAAGTCTATCAGGAAATCGATGGAATTATTCTCATGGATGGCTGAAGAAGAAGGTGTCTCACTAGGAGTGGTACTTTCAGATTTGAGGCCTGAATTATTGTTCTCAGCTGTCTGATTGTCTAACTGTCGTGGGAAAACATTGAAAGCCTTGGTGCACTTCACAGCTTTGGTTCGAATCACCTTGTGCTGATCATCTGTCTTGATGCATCCGAGTTTTCTCTGCTTGTTAAGCTGCGTGTTTGAAGCTTGGGTACTCTTGGGAGTAATCTTTTGGCCTTGCACTTTCTTACTCAAACTTGTGTTCCAGTAGTTCTTGATTTCATTGTCTGTTCGCCCCGGTAATCTACCGGCGATGAGAGACCACCTGAAAGCACCCAAATGTACATGTAGAATTTTTAGCTTTTGGGTATAGAATGAGTCAGGTTATAGTTGAATTTTACACTTCAGACGTCCACCGTAGGTAATAATTTGTTCGAAATAATGTATGGAAGAAACACAGAAACGAGTGATGAATTGTAACCCAGATGAAGTTTAAAGTCACCATCTGGGGTTTTGGTTGGTGATCAGGAGTATAATTTCTTTTTTTTTTTTTTTCCTCTTAACAAGTAGAAATTTGCAATTTGATACCACAACGACAATAATTGAGAAATTTGAGTTCAATGGTGTGACTTGCATTAAAGAAATTCATTTATTGTTGACTATTTCACCGGTATTTACTGCAGTCTATTAGCAAGTTTTTTGCAGGGACCACCATTTTTCTGCTTTCTTGTAATCTCGTGAGATAGAAATCTCCTACAATTTAACAATCACCATGCTCATTATTTCACCGACATTTTCTACTGTTCATAGCCCCTTTTCTTCCGAGAACACTATTTTTCTAATCTTGTACACTTGAAGGAAAAAATAAGACTTGGGTAATTACCTGTTACCAAGGAGCTTGTGTAGTCTAATAATAAGCTCTTCTTCTTCCGCAGAGATGTTTCCTCTCTTAATATCCGGCCTGAGATAATTCAGCCACCGTAGGCGGCAACTCTTCCCACATCGCTGCAACCCTATAAAGTACAAAACTCAAGCGATTCATCACAAAAGAAAACACAAAATGGCGGACTCGATCGGAAAACAAAACTAAGAAGACACCGGAAAATTAAACTTAGAGCTGAAGTAAATCATGAGAGATCAGTACCAGCTCTTTGAGGAAGGTCTCTCCATTTGCCTTCACCATGGAACTTAATGTAGTTTGTGAGGATTTTGTCTTCCTTCACCGACCATGCTCCTCTATTAAGTCCTTCTTTAGCACAGCAAGGCCTCCTTCCCATTTACGTACGCCTGCCTTGCTTATTTGCTATAGCTGAATAGCTCTCACTTTCTCTTTCAGTTCTAGCTACTTCTTGATATATAGCTAGGATTCCTTTACTACAACTAATAATTGCACGTTTTTTTTTTCTGATGATTTTGGTCTTCAACCATGGGTTAGGTTTACAAAAAAGGGCGAAAAAGCTGCCTTTTTATACACACACAATGCAGGAAAGCTGCTCAACTACTTCTACGTACAAGCACCGAAATAGGCAGTAGGCTGACCATTGCATTCAGGCACTTTCACCAAATTACACTAGAATTATAGTATAATTAATATTAATTGCCAAGGATTAACGCAAGGAATCGAAACGCATTTATTTGTCCTAAAATACAACTTGTATCTTGTCTTTTGTACCATTAACAGTTCATACACAAACTTTGAATTTGAAGCTAACATATCCCTTAGTAGATGTCATCTATGTTTTAATAATAACACAGCCACTTGTATTTATTTGTACACTATAATCTCTGGAAATTTCTCTTTTTCATCTAATGGAATTTGAAATATATTTTAATAACCATATATGAAAGCATTATTAATTAATTTATAGATAGACATTTTGCAGTTAATTAGTATAGTTTGTCAATGATCTTTCCTAAGATAGCGTTCTCTCTTAAAAGCCATACTTAATGTAAACATATATGATTAAACGTAAATTTAGTGTCATTAGGCACAAAATATGTTAGAAGTATCATAGACACACGAAAATAAATGTAAAATTAAAATCAATTGAGGTAAACACATGATAATTTCACTACAATATATATTTGTTTGTATTCTTATGTGTTTATGATATTTCTAATATATTTTACGTCTAATGACCAAATTTACACTTAATCATATGTGTTTGCGTCAACCATACTGTAAATAAAAAATTTTGACTTTATTGTAGAATATTCTTTTTTTTGTTACAAGAGGACTATTAAATAATTGGGATGGGGGTACTTGAATTCGAATCCAAGATTTATAATATGCCACAACTGATCTTTAGTCACTAGGTCAAGAGATTTTATAATTGTATAGCTCTCGGAGCTTGGCTAGAACTCGGAAAGTCTTGTTAAATTAAACCACAAGAATGCAACCCAAAAAAACCACAAGAAAAAAATTATTTCAGGAGGGGAGAGAGCGCCTGCCAAAGCCTATGGTTAGTGGATCAGCTATCGTATATCAGTATATGGAAAAATATCCTTCATTTCCCAGGGAAAAAAAAATTGACCAGACTAAAGTGCTTTTTGGCTTCAAATATCAAATAATCATCAGCTGAGTGGAAGATGTGATGACTTTGTTTGGTTATTTCTGGCTCTGATCATCATCGTTTTAATTATTACTAGTTGCCATGTGAAGGTGTTTGTTTAGCATGAATGGCCTCCTCAATCTTTTCTAGGCATTTCAAGTTTGATTAAAATTCTAGTAATTTACAGCTCGGATAGACAAAGATTTACTGGTTGGGAGCTCAATCACCTTTCAATCTAGCTACATTGAAATTACGTCTCGTGTATAAATGCGTTAAGATCACATCCAAACAAAGCAAGCCGCGCATCCACAAACTTTTGATTGATTTCCTTGTCTCCTGCTCTTATAAATCAATAATAACGATAACAACTAGTACAATAATTTCTCTAGCATAGTATCACTGTTAATTACTAGCCGCATGAGATTCACGTTGTAATGTAAGCTCAAGTTTCATATCACAACTTCAAAATTTTAAGGCTATGCTGCATAGTAGAAACGATATTCTTCGATCCTTAATAAAGAAAAGAACTATTAAAGTAAGTGATGTGAGTCAGGTTAAAGATTACTGAACTTTTCTATAAGTCAAATTGAAGACCATTGAGCCAAATAATAATCTAAGTCTAAGAGGAAAAAGGACTCAGAAGGCCCATAAATGATCCACTGATTTATTATTTAAGCTGTGGGGCTTAAAGGTAATTACGCGCAAAATAACTCCTATAAATAAGTCACAGGTATCATTCTTAAACCTTAAGCTCTATTTGCAAACTGAAACCCTGTCAAAATCTATCTGACTTAAGCATCAGAGTGCACGCGCAGGCCCTCTGATGGTTTTCTATTCTTGCAGAGTTCATAGAGACACGTGGAGGAGGAAGATAAAGATCGACGTCAGCAATCAATCATTGTTGTTTTGGGCAACAACAATTAGTGCCGTCTGTGGGAAATCAAACAAAAAAGCCATAACAAAAGATGGTGAAAAGACGATTTGCGGAATACAGGGTATGTAGCCTGCGGCAGGGTGCACAAATTACGCGATAAAGTCTGGGGGCGAGAGACTGACTCTCACGCGTGACAGGCCTTTTGGCGATAGAGTGCATGCAACTAGCGACAGCCCTACCGTACGAAAGATCTCTGGCGACAGAGCACAAAGGAGTGGGCGACAGCATTGGGCGAGAGCCATCTCTCTTGTTAGCATTGGGCGAGAGGCTAGCTCACGCGCCAGACAGGCCCTTGGCGAGAGACCTCCTCCTGTTAGCACTGGGCGAGAGCCATCTATCCTGATAGCATTGGGCGAGAGACAGTACGGGGCGAGAGGCTAGCTCACGCGCTAGACAGGCCCTTGGCGAGAGACCTCCTCCTGTTAGCACTAGGCGAGAGCCATCTATCCAGTTAGCATTGGGTGAGAGATAGTACTGGGCAAGAGGCTAAAGACAGTATTGGGCGAGAGGCTAGCTCACGCGCTAGACAGGCCCTTAGCGAGAGACCTCCTCCTGTTAGCACTGGGCGAGAGCCATCTCTCTTATTAACATTGGGTGAGAGATAGTACTGGGCGAGAGGCTAGCTCACGCGCCAGATAGGCCCTTGGCAAGAGACCTCCTCCTGTTAGTACTGGGCGAAAGCCATCTATCCTGTTAGCATTGGGCGAGAAACAGTACTGGGCGAGAGGCTAGCTCTCGCGCCAGACAGGCCCTTGGCGAGAGACCTCCTCCTGTTCGCACTTGGCGAGAGCTATCTATCGCGCGAGACAGATCCTTGGCGAGAGGAAACCTCCCTCTTGCGACAGGCCCCTAGTGAGAGGAGACCTCCCTCTCGCGACAGTCCCCTGGCGATTAGTACTGGGCGAGAGCCATCTATCGCGCAAGACAGATCCTTGGCGAGAGGAGACCTCCCTCTCCCGACAGGCCCTTGGCGATTAGCACTACTCACCACTAACATTTGCTATTTTTTGCACACATCCACGACAGACGCATAAGAAATTTAAGTCTGCTATTTGACATTTTGGCACAAACTTTGAGGAGCCTTTTGGCTACAAGGTTCCACGTGACAGAGCAATTCACGCCACAAGCCACTTAACCATGGTAACGCGGCAGGATGTGTGCACGACAGGTGCAAAAAAAAAAACACTTTGTCGCATAGTAAAGCAATATGGATGATAATAGTTGTTGCACGCAAGGTTCGCCCAATTCGGGTGAGCATAGGTCCCGCGCGAAAGGCCACTCTGGCTACACCGTGCTCAACTACGCGACAGCTAAAGCAAGCGAGCAATGATTCTTGTATGCGACATCTCCCCTGGGCGAGAAGAATCACCCGCATGTAAAACGACGATAGAGGGGCTCTCACAAGCAAACGGCAATAGAGGGTCTCCCGCACACTAACAGCGAGAGAAGGGCTCCCGCGCTCGACATTCCCTTTTGTCGAGAGTGGCACACATGGCAAGCGCCCGGGTAGAACAACGCATGTGTGCAAACAAAGCCTAAGTAGAAATGCTTGGCGAACAAAGGACTGTTACGATGACTCACGCCAGGGGCGAAATATGGGCAAACAGGACCATGCAGTAGGACCCTTTGGCGAGATATAGCAGCTCGCGCATGCAAGGGAGGTAGGGTGCCGCACGAAGAGCACACGCATGAGTGAATGTGGCGAGCATGTTGCATCACAGGCCTTTGATGAGAGATTGTAGCTCGCCTACCGACAGCCAAAACAGGCGAGCACAATTAAACACGGCACGAGTTTTGGCAAAAGAGTAAGCCACGATGGCGAGCACCACACATACACGACAGTCTTGGGCAACAAAGAGACGATGGCAAGCACGGCCTGTAAAGTAAAAGATCGAAAAAATAGCTAACATACAGCAGACACCAGAAAAGGTTTACAAGTGCCTATCCTCAGAAAAGGTTTCAATTTCTCAGCATCTGGATCGAGCTTCAACCAATCAAGAGCATGCAGAGTACAAACCACATATGATGAAACCAGATAAGAACATATGCATCCGCTTATGGCACTTCTTGACGATGTGCCCTCATGGCCCTAGCCCAGATTCACTTTTCTTCCTCTTGGCTAATAGAAGGCTTTGGTGGCTCTGCAATCTTGTAATTTCTCCTTATAGTTCTTGGTTTCGGTCAGCTAAGACCTTGAATTTGAAAAGAATGGTGGTATATTCCACTGGAGAAGCATTTAACTCAGAAGAGAAAAACGTATCCCGGTAGTGTTCTGAAAAGACACTTGACAAAAGAAATGATGGCACGACGTCGTTTCTGTTACAAATACTAATGAAGTTCACTAGGTGAGCCCTCAAGTGAAGATGAAAAGACTCTTGTGATAATCCCAGAAAGAGGATAGCAAAAGAATTTGAAAAGCCCATTTTTTATATACTCTTTCACAAGGTAAACCCTGCAAAAGAGTGGGGAGCAATTGATGTGGGTCGGGTTAAAGATTACTGGGCTTTTCTATAAGTCAAGTTGAAGACCATTGAGCCAAATGATAATCTAAGTCTAAAAGGAAAGAGGACTCAGAAGGCCCATAAATGATCCACTGGGTTATTATTTAAGTTGTGGGGCTTCAAGGTAATTACGTGCAAAATAACTGCTATAAATAGGTCACAGGTATCATTCTTAAACCCTAAGCTCTACTTATTGAAACCCTGTCAAAACCTTATCTGACTTAAACATCGAAGTGTGCGCGCAGGGGAAAGCCCCTGCGCCCTCTGATGGTTTTCTATTCTTGCAGAGTTCATAGAGACACGTGGAGGAAGAAGATAAAGATCGATGTCAACAATCAATCATTGTTGTTTTGAACAACAACAGTAAAAAAAATAAAAAGTTTGACTCAGAAAAGTCACAGTTTCCGCTAATTTAAAGAACGAAACGTGATTGAGAACGAAAGAATGCAGGATTGCCCCTTAGTATTGAATTGCATGTGTCTATCTATCGTTCAAAAAGGCCACATGACTTCACCTACCGACCGAGCCGATTCAGGCTTAATTACTAACTCCCAGGTTAGATTGCAGGTGTATTATACCTAACATTACTGACCTGGGGGCCTTCAATGGGGTTCCATCCTGCTGGCACTGTCACTCCTCGGAGAATGGAGACATTTAATTAATATTTCTTAGCCCCCTTTGGCCTTTAGCTTCAAACCTGTTGCTTTTGATTCCAACAATTGTGGATTTCGTACATGATTTTTTATTATTATTTTTTATTCTCGATCAATCGCCTTCTGTGGTCATAACCGTGATGGTACAATTAATAATACATATTTCCATACCAAGTTGGTTTGTCAGTTTTTACACATGGACGGTTTGCAGTGCGGGTGGAAAATTCGGAATCCAATTATTTTCAGCTCTCCTTCAATTTTGCAATATGACAAAAAAAAAAGAAAACAAAAGCAAAACTTCGTTCAACACCATTGACTTGCATGCTTGGACAAGAATCACGGAGAAGAGAAAGAGGCATAATGAAAGGGAAAGCAGCTTTGAAAATAACGTGACGGGCGTGATTTATTACATTTTGGTCCGAAATAAATTATTAATCTTTTCAGAAGAAATGAAATGAAGATGAAATGGATCTGATGCAAAAGGTTAATTACATTAGAACCGGGATAAGATGTAAGATCTGAGCACAGATCAACGAAAGGAAAGAAAAGAATCTACAGCCAAAAAGGCAACCAACTGCGCGTACTTGTGAATATCAGCTGGCTAGGTGTAAAGTTATTCGGGGGATATTCTCGCGGAAAAGACAATGTAGGCATGCGGGCAGCACCCTGCACTTCCCAAGAACCATAAGTAAAATCAGACAGCGGATGTGGTGTGGGAATACACTAATTGGGACGGTAATTTAGGCAACTTTATTTTTGTGATATAGTTAATTAAGGTAACTAAACATGTTTAAGAAACTACCTCATAGGACAAATATATATTCTTTTCTTTGGGTGAAAATATATGGATAATTATTTCATATATCATTGGTGAAATTTTTTTACTCCACAAATAATGTTAGGATCATAATACATGTCTTATAAAAATATTTAAAAAATAAAAAATAAATAAAATAGAACATGTATTATGATCTTAACCTCACTTATGAAAGAAAAAACCTCTACCGGCGATATATGAAATAATTATCCAATATATATATATATATATATATATATTCATTCATTGAAGGATATTTTTGTCCACTTGTATGAGTGTGATTATTGCTGGATGTGTTCTTTCATTTTGTTGAATCATTGATAGCAATATTAGACATCCCATATGACCAATTGCAATCACTAAATGTTAGTTTAGATGGCCAGTAATATGAATTTGGGTGAGATTAAAAAAAATTAATAAAATAAAAAAAAATTAGACATCGATGATGGAAGAATAATTTTATCTTTCCACCACCTTTACCTTTAATGTTGGATTTCACCACACCTCCAATGCAATAAAATCGAAACAGCATCTAATTATGAAACTTTAAAACTGCCCCAAATTTAAATTTTGTTTAAGCAATGCTCTAGAGTGAGTTTAAGTATATTTGCTAATAATGAACACGTTACCATAGACAAAACAACTGAAAAGTTACGGCTCTTGATTGTAAATAAAGATGTGGAAATTCATTTTTTAACGTACTTAAAGATCACTTTAAACAATATCTATCAATAAAATTCCCTCTCATTCTCTAAAATAGAGAAAGAATAGAAATTGTTTGTGGTAAAAGAACATGTATAAGAAAGATATATATATATATATATATATATATATATATATATTTCGCCTCTCATCAAAAATGTATAGTTGTTTAATTTCATTAATTAATGCAAAATTGCATCACTTTATTGTATTATATGACTGTTTGATTCATCTCTCTTACATCTCATAAGTGGTGAGGATGAAATTAATTTAAAAAAAAAAGCAATATTTGTAACATATGTCTTAAATTCATTTCATTTTAGATTTAATTATTTATCTTGTAACCACCGAAACTCACAAAGCGAACAATAATTGCATATTAATATTCTCCATTATAATTAGCATGCATGTTCGACAAAAAATATTCTAAATTCTAAATAATAGTTGAGTATTATAAACAAAATAATTAAGGTCTTTTTATATGATTGGGAATTTGAGATAGGGATAGAGATTGTTTGAACTTGAACTAAAATCTTACTATATGTTACATTTCTTTTTTAACCACTAATCAAAAATTACTATATAACAAGAAAAATTAAAAAATACTCATAGATATGTATGTGTGTGTGTGTATATATATATATATATAATTGGGGGTTGTTTTTTATAATTGGGAGTTGGAAATGGAATTATTTAGATTCGAACTTAAAATTTATAACATGTCATAACTCTTTTTTAACCACTCGATCAAAAAGTTGTTGACCTACTTCTATAGAGTTTTAAGCTGAAAGAAATCCAATGACGTCTCCAATGACAAAGGTAGAGATCAATACCTGCATTGACTAATTTAAAATGTAAACGTTAACAATATGGGTAGAAGTTAGAATATATATATACACACACATCTATGTATATGTATATACACACTTGAACCGATCAGTTGCTTGTCTTTAATTTAGAAATCCCGGTAAGATTCTAAAATATTTGCTTGAGTCAATTTCTTGGTCCCTTCATAGCCAACAATGAATTTGGCGTCGCCCACTCAAGCATCAACCATGTTTCCAGGATGGTAGCGTAGGTGCTAATTAAGATCTGAAAGTAACAATAAAACATCAACAACAAAAAACAATAATAAATCATAGCAATATGAGATTCCATGGTAAAATTAAATGGCAAGAGTCCTAATTAAGCAAAAGTATGATGTTGAAATAAGATTAATGCTGCAAAAAGGAAATTTTAATTGAAGGAGCTGTTAATAAAATCACAATTTGGCTAATTTAATTAGCTTTTTGGAACCTGATTAGAGACAGTAGGTACTTAACAACATAAAAGAGAATCGCGGACCATTTGTTTTCCCCAGGTATATGAAGGATTGTATCCGAAGCCTTTGACAATATTGCAATAGTTGACCACATTCATCAAAATAATCTTCCAATTTAAGGTAACCCATGTGCAAAAGTATGCAATTTCGCTCGTAAATCATTTATTTTTACAATATATATCAATTAATGTATTAATACAAACGTACTATTGGTTTGAAAATTAAATTCTATATCATTTATAATTATATCTCAGTAACTTCAGCCTCTCCTCTTTTTCCTCTATTTTCGTTACTTGGAATTGTTAAACGAAAATTTGAACTACAAAAATAATTAATTAATATTAAGACACTTTTGAAATCCTTTTCGTAATAGTAGAATTTTCTATACATAAAAGTATTTTCTAATATTTTTATTTATTCATTCAAACTCTTTTCTTTTTGAACATTTTTCGCGTTCCAACACTCTTTTCTTTTTATTATTATTATTATTATTATTATTATTATTATTATTATTACCAAAGGTAAATTAAAAAGGACAAATATTGTTTGATCCAATAATTGAAGTGTGTTGAAGTCAACCAGTTGATGGCCCTAATCGAACAGCATCTACTTGGGAGTCTGGGAGTTGACAAAGTCATCACACGGCCACGTGCTCTAATAAAAGTACCGTCTAATCTACGTTCTTAATTTCAAATTTTTTTTTTGGTATGATCATTTCAAATTATTTTCAATAATAATTGTTGGCTCTCAAATCTCAATCGATTTAATTAATTGTTGCGTCCATTTTACTAAATTTTTTGTCTTGTCTTTTTTTTCTACCTTCTCATCTTTAATTTTATATCTGTTTATTTAACACAATTAATTTAAAAAAAATCTCTTGCACTAATATAAAATTAATTTAATACATTTTTTAAGTCAATTATTGAAATTTATGTTCTATTCATCTTGATTTTAAAGTTGTGTGATGGATGAAAATACATTAATAAATTGGTAAATTCATATATAATATAAAGTTTATTTTGAAGCTTTATAATATAAGTTATTAAATTTACAATCAACCCAAAATTTCTATTTTTAATATTTTCTATTTGTATTTTGTATATTTTAATATAACAAAATAAGAAAATTATACATTGAATATAACTACAAATTAGGTTAGATTTAAATAAAACTCATAAAGTAATTTATTGAATCCAAGTAATCTATAAACAAAATTCAATTACATATTTGCTTTGAAGAAATTGAAAATTTTCTCATCTTAAAATCAATCTTGTGTACAATTTATTTAATCTGTAAATAAAATTTAATTATGTCTTTGATTTAAACAATCCAGTCTAAAGTTAATAGCATCCCATATTATTATAATTCAAACTTTCAACTTCTATTGATCTCTTATTAGAGATATTTGTTTCAAGTGATGGAGTCCTTGCATTATTAATCTAGGATACGATTTATACATAAGATTAGATCTTTAATTTTATAACTTATTTAATATAATATATCATAAGAATAAGTAAAAAATAAGAAAAAATTAGAACATATAAAAAAAACAAAAGACAATAGAACAAATATGTATAAGGTTATTTAAAATAAACTTTTTTAAAATTTTGAAATTTATGTTATTTTTACCTCTTTATAATTTGTTAAGAATTTCATGATATACTTTGTCTTTTTGTGTATCATGGATGTTCATTCTGAAATTCTTGGATTAATATCTTCAAGCCTTTAATTTTAATGTATAGAAAAAGATAATTGATTTTTTAATTTTAATCACATAGGTAACGAAATTGAAAAAAAAAAGGATAACGCTTTTTTAATTTTAATATATATAGGTAAAGAAATTGGAAAGGGTAATTATTTTTTCTTTAATTTTAATCTATATAGGTATAAGTTCTAGATAGTACACATAATTGATTTTTTTTTCAAATTTAATCTATAGATAAAGATAACTGATTTTTTTTATTTTAATTTATTGGGTAAAGAAATTCTAAAAAGAAAACTGATTTTTTTAATTCTGTTCTATATTTCAAGTAATGGTATCCCTACATCATTAATCTAGGATATGATTTTATCTATAAGATTAGATCTTTTAATTGTGTAACCTATTTAGTATAATAATATCATAAGTATATGTAGAAAAAAGAAAAAAAATAAAATATATGGAAAAATAGAAGACAAAAGAATAAATATATATAAGGTTATTTAAAATAGATAATTGATTTAAAAATATAATTGATTTATTTGTAATTTTAATGCATATAAATGTCTATCATTTAGAACATTGAAAAAATTATAATAATTTTTTACTTTAAATAATACACATGTCAAACATTTAGATTATTCACGTAGGATATTTTACTTCTAGCCAAAAGTTTTGGCTTTTATATATTTATATAAGATTTGTTAAAAATTTCATGGTGTACTATATTTTTTGTGTATCCCTCAAGTTTATTTTCAAATTCTTAAATTAATACCTTCAAGCCTTTAATTTTAATGTATAGAAAAAGATAATTGACTTTTTTAATTTAATCACATTGGTAACATTTCTGAAAATAACTTCTTTTAATTTTAATATATATCAGTAAAAATTGAAAAGGGATAATTTTTTTTAATTTTAATGTATATAGGTATGTTTTATATAATTCACATAATTTGTTTTCTTAATTTTAATCTATATGGATAAAGAAATTCTAAAAAAAATAACTGATTTTTTTATTTTAATCTATTTTTCAAGTAATAATGTCCCCCAATCATTTATCTAGGATACGATTTTATATTTTTTTAATTTTATAACTTATTTAGTATAATAATATTATAAGTATATTGTAACAAAAAAAATATTATAAGTATATGTAAAAAAGAAAAAATAAAAATATAGAAAAAAAAAAGACCCAATACATAAATTTAAACATTATCTACCAAACGTTTCACTGAAAAAAATTAAATAAAATTTATCAAAATATATAACAATTATTTATATAATATAAATTTTCTGGGGGTCAGTGGAGAGTTGAGCCCCCCTCGCCCCCACGAGGCTCCTCCCCTAAGAACAGGAACCTATTGGAATCCTGGAAGCGCGGAACCCAGATTTCCTACACAATTAAAAACTCAACATCTATATCTATACTATATATATCAAAAAGAATCCCTTTGTGGGGATATGTTGACGCCTATCTTTTTTTTTAATTTTGACATTAAAAATAATATTTATAACACAACGCCTATATAAAAGGGATCCTTTTTAGGTCTTTTGATTTACAAGTGTCATGATATATAAAAGTAAATTTTTTTATTATTTGTTATTTTTATTTAACAACGAAAAAAATAAAATATATTTTATTAGTTTATTTTATTTTTATTCTTAAAAATATTCAAAGTCTTTGATAATTCCAAATAGAATTTTAAAATAGAATTTTAAAAAATCAAACTAAACTTAAAAGTGATTAAAAAAATTATATTTTTCTTAATATAATATACTTTAAGAAAAAATTGAGTTTATGATTATTCTTACCATAATTTCAAGTTTTAATTTTGAATTTATATTTTATTATCAATGAGATTACTAATAATATTTTGTAATAATTATTTCGATAGATTTACCTATAAAATATTTTAAAAAGGTTAATATGATAACCATTTAAAAATTAGTTTAATAAATTTGAACTAAGTAAATAGGATGTTAATTTTGTGCGAGTGGAGAGCAATAACATACTTTGGTAAGGTGTAATTTTCATATGAAGAGTTTCAGCAAATTATTCAAAATTGGTTTAATTAATTTGAGCTAAACACCAAATTTAAATATTTACCAACTCATTTTATATTTTTATCTATTTAATTTTTAATTTTATGCATAGAATATTTTATCAAATTATCAATAATTTTTAATAAAGGTTAATACTATAAAAATTGAATAAATTAAATAAAAATTATTTAACAAATAAAACACAATAACTTTTTGAATAAGAGAACAATATTAAAAAAATTTTATTAAATAAATTTTAATTTTAAAATAATTAAAACAATTGAAAAAATGTAGATATGATATCTATTTTTTATTATATTTTTGTTAAAAAATTAATATTCAAATTCGCATGATGAGTTGAATAATTATATTTTATAAAAAAATAAAAAGTCATATTTTAAAATAACAAAATTAACTCTTGGCGTAGCCGGGGGCACACACTAGTTTTAGTAATATATAACACGTGACAAAACAAAGAATAAAAACAATTGTTGAATTAAAAAAAAAAAAAAAAGACCACCACGGCAATTACGTAGCTTTTTTTTTTATTAAAAGCGATAACGTAGTTTGCTGCTTTACGATGAGTTTTTTTTACAATAAAAAATGACTTTGAGGTTTTCAAGCAAACATAATTAAATTTGGTAAACTTTGTACAAACATGATGGATTGATCACGATAATTATAAAATCAAAGGCAATAGATGGATTGAAATTTAAACCGACCGTGACAGAATGACACCTTCACCGTGAAACCTGGCGCCAGCCCTCGTGGACTAATCAAATTAGATTGTTGCATATTATCTTAAAATTATAATTTGTCTAGTAAGAGTTAATTGTACTCATGGTCCCTATAATTTGAGTCTCATAACTAATTAAATCTTAAATTTTAAAACATAACAAATTAGTCCCTAACATTATAATATTATAACAAATATATCCTTCCATAACTTAAAACGTTATTGTAACCGTTAAATGTCAGCCGGATAATATGTTAACAATATGTGTGTCCAGCCAACTTTACTTAATTGCTAACATGTCTAGGGTTAAATGGATTAATTCGTTTTCAAATAGGCCAATTCATTTTTTTCTTTCTTATTTCTTTTTTTACTTTCATTTTTAATCTCTTTTTTTCTATTTTTTTTCTTTCCTGTTTGTTGTTCTTTTTCACCCAAACAGAACCCTTCCATGCCCTTTTTTCTTCTTCTCAACAACCAAGCCACCATCTTAACGAAATCGATACCCAAAAAAAGGCTTTAGGGCATAGGAATGTAGCATTTTCTAGTTGTGATATTAATTTAGTTCTTGTAGATTTGTTAACTTATTGGGAAATATATAGAACAATATTTGGATCATTAAAAAAATAAAAAGATTAACACAGCTTAAAAATTTTTTTAAAAATCGTCAAAAAATTAACACACCAATAAAACCCATTCCTCAAACCAAAAAAAAAAACACAACTTCAAAAATCTTGACTACCAACATCAACACAATGTAAGAACAAGAACAATAAAGTGATTTTTTTTTCTTGTTTCGATTTTAGGCGTTTGAGTGGATTTTCAAGGTTGGAATTTGAGAAAGTAGAGTAGGAGGAAGAGAATGACGTAATAGAAGTAAAATGAGAAGCGGTAAAGAAGATTTTTTTAGTTTGAAACCATCACCTTTAAACTTAGATCTATGAGATTTTAAGCATTTCTGAAAAAAAAAATAGCTAGACGGAAGAAAAGAGGACAAATAAAGAAAAATTTTATGTATTTTAGAAGTCAAATTGCTGCCAATGAGAGGCGGCTAACTGTGACCACTGACGGCCAACACGATGGCCAGTCGTTGGAATCTGAAAATTATTTTAGGCATGTAAGCCATGGCTGCTCATGGGTCAGGCCGGGCTCGAGCCAGGCTCATGACAGGTAATAAGAAGTTTAATTCATGTTCAAGTTTGGTTCGATTTGTAATTCGAGCTTGATTTGTTTGTACAAGTTCGTTTTCGTTTTTGTGCCATAAACTCAAGCCTGTCCAAATATAATTTTTTTATTTTTGTAAATTTTTATTTTTTTATTTTTTATTATTTATTTTCTTTAAAATTTAATTTAATTTGTCAAAATTTATATGTCAATTTTCATATTAAATATTTATAATCATATTTATTAATCAATAATGTTTTTTATATATATAAAATTATATTATGCTAAATAAATATATAAATAAAAAAATAATATAAAATAATATATATTAATTCGGGCCAGGCCTTGAAAGGCTAAGCCTGGGCCGGGGCCCGAGCCCATTTTTAAAACGGGCCTAAATTTTATTCAAGCCCGACCAAATATCGAGCAGGCTTCCAGGCTTGAGCGGGTAGCCCAGCCCTTGAGGAGGTCTAGCTATGGTGAGAGAAAGGAAAAAAAAAAAAAGAAGGAATCTTAATGAAAAAAAAGAGGAAAAAAAAGAACAAAATGCAAAAAAGTAAGAGGGTACACGAAATTAGAATAAAATGAAAAAAAGTAATTGGGTATATGTGCCATCCACATGTAAATCTAACTAGCATTTAAGGGTAATAATGACGTTTTAAGTAACGGAATGATATATTTATTACAATATCGTAATATTATGAATCAATTTATTACGTTTTAAAATTTAAGGACTAATTTGTTATAAGGCCCAAACTATAAAGATTACGAGTACAATTAACTTGTCTAAACATTAATATAAGAAAGTTTCAAAATAAACCTTAAAAATTAATTTTTACACTTCAAATAATTTGAGTAAAAGAATATTTTTAACTAAAGAGATTATTTTAACCTTACTAAAATTACTCAATTAATTACAAAATCCAATTTCTTTATTCTTCTTTTATCTTCTTACTTTGTTCCGTCATTTCTCGAGTGATCTTTGATATATAGAATATTACTAGGAAAACAGAGGATGAGATCAAGAACTATTAAAATTCTCATTTGAGCAAGAAAAGATAAGCGTAGACATTTAATTTTGTCTCAATATAATAAATTCAAAAAATTTAAGAATTAAATACTACACAATAAAATTGACTTGAATTTATTTTAGACATATTTTTTTATTCAAAATCCGATTAAATTTGAGTGAATTTTTGATCATGTAAATTTTGTTGGACTTACAAACTTAGTAGTACAATTTACTATTTAAGTTATGTTCAATGGGCTTGAAGGCCCAAATCCTTTGGTTATATTTTATATATTGTTATTTTTATTTTCTAATTTTGTTTTTGTTTTTATTACTTTAATGAATTTAATTAATATTAATTTAAAAAAACAAAAGAAGAAAAATTAAAAAAAAAAAAAGTAACTAAAAATGGAAACTACCAACTCCTCCACCCTCTCACAGTCCCTGTCCATCAGCCACTTTGCAGCCAATCCCTCATCCCATGAATCCATGATAGCTAAACCTGGTAGCTAAATGTGGCTGTAAAAACTGGAACCTGAGAACCCCAAAACCTAGATTCGAAATCCTAGACCAACAACAAAGCCCCAGCAACAAACCAAAAAAACACACACTCCACAGCCACAACAAAGCCCTTACAAGCTCGAAATCCTCTGTCAAACCCCTAAACTACCACAAGACCCGAGCACTATCGCCCCCATCAACATCGCAACCACTAAACACAAGCAGCAACCAAAACAAAAAGATCAAAACCCACAATCTAAGAGAAGTAACGACAGTCAAACAAAAAGAAAATGGAGAATAGTGGCTGATATTTCGGTTTGGGCTCTTTCAAGGGTTTTTCAGTTCCTAAATCTAAGTTAATAGAGATTATGGGAAGTAGTGAGAAGCATAGTGAAAAGAAGCCAAAGTTTGGTCGGCGGTGAAGGCCATTTTGGTGGTTTGAAATCAAAAGTTCTCGGGTAGATCTAGGGAGTAGGGCAGGTTTTGAAAGAAACGATTTGGAGAAACAAAAAGAGAGGAAGTTCTTTCCGAAAGTAGGTTCCATTTTGGTTTTCGACGCCAACCGACGGTCGCAGAAGGCGGCTAGTGACGGTCCGGCAGGCTGTGGACAGTAATGGAAATTTGAGAAAGGGAGAGAGCTTGAGAAGGCTCTGAAAATATTTTTGGAAAAAACTGAAGAAAAGTGAGTAAAAAAAAATTGGAAGCTTTTATGAGGTGCTAAAATGCACCTTTTTGGGGTTATCTGAGGATCCGCACGCCTCTCCATCTCCGATCCGACGCTTGAATGACCCGACCCTTGGCTGACTGGGGGCTGGACTTTGGAGGCTTTTTTGTTTTGGATTTCTAATTGCCAAGCCCAACAGCAAATTCATATATATAGCAACTTGGGCTTCAATTGGGGTATAAATTTTTTACTAGCCTTTTATTTGTTTTTTTTATTGTTATTATTATTTTAAATGCCTGTTGTAAAATAAAAATTTTGAAAATTTTTCTTTTATTTGCATTTGCATTTCCATTTATTGTTATTATTATAAATTAGAAAATGCATTTACAAACAATGATGAGTAAATGATTGTGTCATACTTGCATTGTCCTTGATTAAATTAAATGTGAATTCTCAACGATAAGATATCATGGAAATCGTAAGTAACGATTCTTTGAAAATTTTTAGGTGAGAAGAATTTATCAAATGTTACCAAAGTATTGGGATACTCGGTGTAATTTATTGATATACGAATCCATTTTGTTTTAAACAAAAATAATAATTATATATATATATATAAATTGTTAAATAAAATAATTGGAAAACAATATAATGAGTACATACATCATGCATTCAATATCTTGTTTTCTATAAAAATAAATATTTGTTTGATGATGGGATGTTATGAAAATCACAAATAGTGATTCCTAATTGATCCTTAGCTATGAAGAGTCCACTAAATATTACAAGCATTTTGGGAGTATTTAGTGTGATTTTTCAATGATTTAACAAAAATTAAAATGGATATTTTTTTTCTTTAAATTTAATAATAAAATTTAAATCTAAGTGAACATTGTCCGATGATGGGATGATACGAAATTCACAAGTAATGATTTCTAACTAATCCCTAAGTGAGAAAAGTCCACTAAATATTATCAACATATTGGGGTATTTAGTGTGATTTTTCAACAATATAATTTTTTTGTTAAAACTAAAAATGAATAAGATTTTTCTTAAAAAAATTAATAATAGTGATTCATAAATTTAAGTAAACAATTGCCCAATGATGGGATGTTATGAAAATCACAAGTAAGTAGTGATTCATAACTAATCTTTAGGTGAGAGAAATGAACAAAAAAAAATCTCTAGGTGAGAGAAATTCACTAAATATTACTAGAGTATTGAAATATTTAGTACAATTTTTTAATAATAAGAATTTTGATTAAAAATAAATAAATAATATTTTTATAAAAAAATTTAAAAATTCATCTGCATCATATAGTATTTGTTTGCACCATATGCATTCATTTAATTTCAAAATAAAAGTGAATCTTTCGAGGATGAAACTCTATAAAAATTGCAAATAGTGATTCTTAAGAAATCTCCAAGTAAGAATATTATTTCAAATATTACCAAAAGTATTGAGGTTTTTGATTTAATCTTTCAATACGAAAAAGGTTCACATTTATAAAAAAAAGAGAGAGAGAGAGAGAAAGAGAGAGGTAAAATTTAGCTTTTTTTTCAAACATTAAAATAAAAATTGATTTTGAGAAAAAGAATGTAAAAATGGATCAAAATAAAATAGGAATTATTTTAAATATGAATTTAAGACCATTTCATTAAAATTAAAGGATAACATGTGATTAAGATGATATCATTTTTAAAAGGACGTTGTGTGCGGCGCTAATATTTCCCCACGTGTAACCTCACTCTCGAACTTGATTTTGTTTTTGTAGACCCTAAACTTGTCTTTTTAATAAAACTTAATTAATTTTGAGATTTTGTTAAAAAGATAAATATTTTTATGTGACCAATCACACCTAGTCAAAAAAAAATTGGTGACGACTCTCTATTTTTGATGTTTTCAAAATCATCAAGCAATCGAATTCCTAGACGAAATCGTTACGAGAGATAGGTAAACTTTAGCTTTTTTTTCAAACATTAAAATAAAAATTGATTTTGAGAAAAAGAATGTAAAAATGGATCAAAATAAAATAGGAATTATTTTAAATATGAATTTAAGATCATTTCATTAAAATTAAAGGATAACATGTGATTAAGATGATACCATTTTTAAACGGACGTTGTGTGCGGTGCTAATTTTTCCCCACGTGTAACCGCACTCTCGAATTTGATTTTGTTTTTGTAGACCCTAAACTTGTTTTTTAATAAAACTTAATTAATTTTGAGATTTTATTAAAAAGATAAATATTTTTAGGTGATCAATCACACCTAGTCAAAAAAAGATTGGTGACGACTTTTTATTTTTGATGTTTTCAAAATCATCAAGCAATCGAATTTTTTGGACGAAATCGTTACGAGAGATAGATTTAAATAACTATGAGAATTCTAGTTGGAATTCTCATCTATCAGCTCTCTTAGTTGATGAAATGGTGAAACTCCAATAGGATTCTTTTGATTAGTTCTAATTGCTTAGTGAAGGGAATATCCTTTAGGGTTTTTTTTTTTTTTTTTTACGAAAACTCATTAAACCCATAAGTAAAAGAAAGAAAAAACAAATAAGAGGATGAGTCTCTCGCAAGCTGGCCTACACAAGAACATGACTCTCACACAAGTCAACCTACGTGAGAATGCACAGAAAGTCGAAAACCATTCATTCAAAAAACTGGAAAATGGAGATGTACAAAAAAATGAGATTACAAACAAATAACACAAAAATAACAAAAAAAGTAGACTAAAAAAATTCCTACTATTTTGCCTGTAATTTTGATTTAGTGATTTTTGGAGTTGGGTAGGAAGAATATGAATAGTGAATGTATTCTGTTTAGGGATAGATTGTAATTTTGACGGGTGAGAAGAGTATTTTGTTTTAGGAGGTTATGGTATATTTAGTAACAGGGTATAAAAATAAATATTTGTAGTGTATTTACTTAATGTAATCAATTTTGACAAAAAAATTTAGTTAAATCACTTTTTAAAAGTTTTTGTTTTAAGATATTAGTTTGTCTATTATAGTGTAAATTAATAGAGTTATAAAGAAAATATTTAATAATTTAGGGTAAAGGTGAGGTTCCTTAGAATCAAATCTAAGATTTATAATATGCCATAATTTTTTTTTAATCACTTGATTAAGAAGTTATTGGCTTAATGAACTTCTAAACGTTATCTCAAAATTTAAGACCGAAACGAAGAGAATCAATATTAGGCTTTAAGAAACCATTAAACGTGTATCATAATTCATATACAAAAATTAAAAGTGAAAGAGAAAGATTTTATTCTTGAAGAATTTGTTTATAGAGCTAGCTAGGTGCGTTGAATTAACTGTAATGAAAATTCATACAAGTCCAAAAAATATTAAAAACATTTTTCTTATGAATAAACATGTTTTAGATAAAGAATGAGTTTGTATATGATGTACTGACAGTGTATAGTTTTTATACACTATCAATCTATTAGAGGTTGACACCTCATCAATAGGTCCTTATGGGCAAATTTAAAAAATTTATTTATATTTGCAAATAAGGGTCTATTGATGAGGTGTCAATTTCTGGTGCATTGACAGTGTATAGAAACTATACACTGTCAATGCATCATATATAAATCTATAAAGAACTAGTTTGTGACCCGTGCGATGCACAGATTTTTATTTAAATATAATTGAAGATACATAAATTTAGTTTAATTTATATATTCAAAATAAAGTTAAAATAATAATACTTCAAAAAATATTTAAAGTATATAATATTTTTAACATATGTTAAATAACAATTCATAAATAATATATATAAAATTAAAAACTTCATTCAAATATAAACAAATTCATAAACCAAAATATTTATGAAATTGTTGAATTAAAATCTAACAGCTTCATCAAAATAAAAATTTTCTTCAATTGTCAGCATCTTCGATTGGTGTAGAATTTTTTATAGACCTATAAATATAAAATATTTCAAAAAATTCTTATATATTGTGCATATCCAATGATTTTAAGTAATTAAATAATGTACATAAAAACTTACTCACATGTAAGTGGTCTTTTTGATGAAGTTTGAAGACTATTTTCATCTTCATCAGTTCTATTACTTATCAAAATATTATGCATTTCAATTGATATCTGCTTCACATTAGATATAGAAGCACATTCTAGTAAAAGCTAAAACAAAATAGTTTTAGATATTGAGTATCCAGTAATATTAAACTATAACAATTCATTTAAAAAATAACATATATTAAATTATGAAATATATATTACTTACCATTTGTATTTTGTCAAGACACTCTTTTGCATAAATCATACTCTGAACGTGATAAATGTTCAATGCATTGAACAAAGAAAAGTTGTCTTGCAATGAAAGGATAAGCAATCATAAAGATTAATCTCTTTAGTACTTTAATTAAAGAAATAACTCATACCAATAAAAAAAAAAAGAAATAACTCATGATTCCTTAAATTTAGAAATAGTGCCCGGGTTAAGTATGAATGAGAAATAGAAAGGCCAAGGCTTTAAGCTTACACCGTTTCTATTGATGCTAAATTCCGTGTGGAGATCCTAAGGCATAAAGCCACTCTAGACTTGCAAAATAAAGCCAATAACGTCACTCTTGGCCTCTTAATATTGATTTTCTATAAATAAAAGATAAATGTTTAAAACATCATAAAATATTATTAAAATGGGAGTGCTTTATTTCTTTTTTCACATCTCTATCATTTTTTAACTTGACTTGGTTTTCATTATTTCAATCGAGCTGCAGAAAGATTTTCATGGCTTTTTCTATAATGACCCTGCAGAAGGTTGCTCAAAAATAATTTTTTTGGCAACAAATTCCTATTCCACTCAAAGGCATGAGATCATCTATGGCGAACTTGCCTCTTACTTTCTTACAGCAAAATCAACAAAAACTAACATGATATATATATATATATATATATATATATATATATATAAAGAATAAACTACGTTCAGACATAAAGTTAATAAAGTTTTATATATATACTATATATTAAGAAGAAAACTAAACTTTGAGCTTTGTTTTGATGCCTATTGAGATTTTTTTGTATCTGCAAATTAAATATTTTAATTATTTACATGAAAAGAAAATTAATACATTCAAAAGCAATTTAGTTTGCATAAAAGGAAAATTATTACCATAATAATTTTCTTATGATAAGAAAATTATTTACTTCACCCAAAATACCCATAAAGAAAACACCACCATTTTATGCAAGTCTAGAAAACTATAAAATTTTCGGTTTCCATGAGAAAATTTTATTCTATATATTTTCTTTAGGACTCAAAAAAAAATTATTCTGTTTAAGAAGATGAACAAACCTTGAGCACATTCTGTTGATGCTGCGTTTTTTGAGAAAATGTGCACTGCTTTGATGTCTATTGTTGTTTGCTAAAAAAAGAACTGAAAATAGTAAATTTTAAAATTGGTAATGTAACCAAAAAAAAGAAACAATTTCCTTACTAATGAAAAAAACGTTAAAAAGTGATCCTGAGTTAATAATTCATATATTTGGAAATTTATTTACAATTTATCTAAATTTAATTAGAGTTAATACTAATTGATAAAAAAACATTGACCCTAAGAACCAATTGATATATTTCAATTCATATAAATTTGAAATCCTGCCAATTAATAAGAACAAATTAATAAGAAATGGAGTTAACAATTCATATATTTGAAAACTTATTTACAATTCATATAAATTTAATTGGAGTTAATACTTATTGATAAAAACATTGACCTTCATTATGAATTATTTTGAAATATATTTGATCAAATATATGAATTGAAATACATGAATAATTGAATTAAAAGATTAATTTTTTAAAAATAATTTTCCTTCAGCAAATAATAATTGATTATATCAAATAAATAATTAATTAAGAGATTAATTATTTAAAGTATTTTAATAAATAAGTTTTTTGCAAATTCATATAGTTGCCTTGTTTCCGTCAATATGTATTGCAAATATCCGATTGCTTTGCAAGCATCAATGCCATAATTCGATTTTCCATATTGCTTCGATTTTCCTTAAGAAACAATTGATATATTTTAATTAATATTGATTGTCATAATGAATTATTTTCAAATTCATATATTTGCCTTGTTTCCATCTGTTTGTACTGCTTCACAAACATCAATGCTATGATTAGATTTTCAGTATTGCTTCTCCCACTCCATCCAGTGCTCGGGTGGCTCGTAACTCTTCAACATGGCCATCTCATGAATCCGCGTCCTCATAATATATTTTTAATATTTTAATAAAGATTTAAAATTTAGAAAATAGGGGCATAAAGTTAAAATAATTCATCTTAACAATTCATAAAGTTAAAAATAATTCTTCTTAGCAATTCATATATTTGGAAATTTATTTACAATTCATGTATAATTAGTTGGAGTTAATACTAATTGATAACAATATTAACCCTCATTATGAATTATTTTGAAATTCATATATTTGATAGATATATTAAAATATTGCCAATTAATAAGAGCCAATTCATATAAAATTAATTAGAGTAAATACTAATTGATTACAAATTAATTGTAAGATAAAATTTAAGATATATTTAGTAATTACTGCAAAGCTTACATGTCGACAATATAAACTATCCACCTAGGACTCTACATCATTAATACTTGCCACGCAAGCTTGTACCTTGTAATATAATATACATATATGATTTCGAACCAATTAATAATTCTGCCATTAATTCTGCCAATTAATACGTAAAATTTACTCCCATCAAATTTTATTCCCTTTAAATCCAAGTCGACAATGAATAAACCAATTAACATTGGCTGCCATAAAACCAAATTTTGAAATTTTGCCAATTAATAATTCTGCCAATTAATACGTAAAATTAACATTTAAAATTTTATTCCCTTTAAATCCAAGTCGAAAATCTTGTCATTCTTTCCCCACAAAAGATATACGACTTGGATTTTGATGCGTACGGACAAGACAAAACGTAGCTTGGAATTTGAAGGAGCTGACACGCAAGAAGACAGAAGCAAAGTTGATGAATGACAACTTCCGAAACCTAGACCCGAAGCCTAAAGAGACTCGAACCCAAGGTATTGGACCTTGACCCTACGAATAAGAATTCGAGAACCTAAGGTATAGTAATGGTGGATGGTGAAGAAGGAGGCGCCACAAGGAAGAAAACCTTGATAAGCCTAGTAGAGAGGGAACCCAAGAGAAAGGCACACTCAATTTTCTGAAAATTCAATTAACTGATCTCCCATTAATAGCGTTTACAAGGTATTTATAATAATACCTAGCACTTAAGCCCATAAACAAATGGGCTGGAATTAACACCAATAGAAAATAAAACTAAACCCAAATTCATGCCTAAACCTAGTTACATAAAATAAATAGTCCAAGACACAACAAGACTCAAACGTGGGCTATCCAAACACTTAGCCCATCTTATTGTTAAGCTAAAATAAGATAGTAAACCATGCTCATGTCGTTTGGGCTTCCAAGCAAGTACAGATGTCTTGGGACTCTTCATGGAAGCTTCCTTGACACTTCAATGATGCCAGAGCTTGTTGCATGAATGAGGCCAGGGCTTGTTGCGTTTTCTTAGCTCGAGCTCGGGTAATTGGACCTCCTTGGATGACCAATGGATCCTTAGCATCACGAACATCACGAGCAATTGGATCTCCATCTGGATCTCCATCATTCCCCCTCTCCTCAAAAGGATTTGTCCTCAAATCGCATATACCTTCATCAAAAGAAAAGGGAGAAAGATCAGAAACATTAAAAGTAGCAGATACACCATACTCACCAGGAAGATCCAATTTGTAGGCATTATCGTTGATCTTCGCTATGACTTGGAATGGTCCATCTCCTCGGGGATGCAGCTTGGTTCGTCGCTGAACAGGAAACCTCTCCTTTCTCATATGCACCCAAACCCAATCACCAGGCTCAAAGACTACTTTCTTTCGATGCTTATTTGCTTGGGTGGTATACTGCTCAGTCTTCTTTTCAATAGCTTGACGAACTCTCTCATGGAGTTGCTTCACAAACTTAGCCTTCTGTTCTCCATCCAAGTTACTCTGCTCCGCACTAGGTAATGGCAACAAATCCAAAGGAGTAAGAGGATTGAAGCCATAAACAACTTCGAATGGAGAGCAACTAGTAGTGGAGTGGACACTGCGGTTATATGCAAACTCCACATGGGGCAAGCAATCTTCCCAATTCTTCAAATTTTTCTGAATAATGGACCTCAATAATGTAGACAGGGTTCGGTTGACGACCTCAGTCTGTCCATCAGTCTGGGGGTGACAAGTGGTGGAGAATAACAATTTAGTTCCCAACTTTCCCCATAACGTCTTCCAAAAGTAACTAAGGAACTTTGCATCTCGATCAGAAACAATGGTCCTTGGTACACCATGTAGACGTACTATCTCTTTGAAGAAAAGGTCAGCAACGTTGCTCGCGTCATCCGTCTTGTGGCAAGCAATGAAATGAGCCATCTTAGAGAACCTGTCAACCACAACAAAAACAGAATCTCTACCGCGTTTTGTTCGAGGCAAGCCCAAAACAAAATCCATAGAGATATCAGTCCACGGAGTAGTAGGAATGGGTAAAGGAGTATATAAGCCATGATTATGAACTCTAGATTTAGCTTGCCTACATGAAATGCATCTAGCACATAACCTCTCTACATCTCTCCTCATGTTAGGCCAAAAGAAATGTGCTTGCAAAACATCTAGAGTTTTCCTAACTCCAAAGTGACCCATTAATCCTCCACTATGGGCTTCTCTAACTAACAGCTCGCGCAATGAACTCCTAGGCACACATAATTTATTTTCTCTAAATAAGAACCCATCATGCCTAAAGAACTTACCAAAACCAGATGTAGCACATGCATCATAAACATTACCAAAATCAACATCATCAGCATACTGTTCTTTGATATACTCAAATCCTAAAAGTTTAGCATCAAGAGTAGTGATAAGAGTATACCTACGAGATAACGCATCAGCTACGACGTTCTCTTTACCTTGTTTGTACTTGATCACGTACGGGAACATCTCAATGAACTCTATCCACTTGGCATGACGCTTATGCAGCTTACTCTGTCCTTTCAAATGCTTCAAGGACTCATGATCAGTGTGGATGACAAATTCTTTGGGCCACAAGTAATGTTGCCATGTCTCCAAGGCCCTCACTAACGCGTACATCTCCTTGTCATATGTGGGATAGTTAAGTGCTGCTCCACTTAACTTCTCACTAAAGAAAGCAATTGGGCGTTTGTCCTGCATAAGCACAGCTCCAATACCTACACCTGAGGCATCGCACTCAATCTCAAAAGTTTTAGTAAAGTCAGGCAGAGATAACAAAGGAGCAGAACAAAGTTTATCTTTAAGCAAATTAAAAGCATGCTCTTGTGCAGGACCCCAATGAAATGCAACATTCTTTTTGACCACTTCGATCAAAGGTGCAGCTATAGTGCTAAAATCTCTAACAAATCGACGATAGAAACTAGCTAAACCATGGAAACTACGCACCTCAGAAACAGACTTAGGTACAGGCCAATCTTTAATTGCCTTTACCTTCTCATTATCAACAGAAATGCCATGTGAAGAAACGACATACCCAAGAAAAACAATCTTATCAGTGCAGAATGTACATTTCCTAAAATTGGCATACAAACTTGCATTCCTCAAAACAGTAAGAACATTCCTAAGATGCTCAACATGCTCATGCTGGCTCTTACTGTATATCAAAATATCATCAAAATAGACAACCACATACTTACCAATGAAATCACGTAAAACATGGTTCATTAAACGCATGAATGTACTAGGTGCATTAGTCAAGCCAAAAGGCATAACTAACCACTCGTAGAGACCATGTTTAGTCTTGAATGCGGTTTTCCATTCATCACCTTCTCTCATACGAATTTGGTGATATCCGCTCTTTAAATCAATTTTAGAAAACATGCATGCACCATGCAACTCATCAAGCATGTCATCTAGCCTAGGAATAGGATAGCGGTACTTTACAGTGATTTTGTTGACGGCTCGGCAGTCAACGCACATCCTCCACGTCCCATCTTTTTTTGGCACAAGCAGTACGGGCACGGCGCAAGGACTCATGCTCTCTCTCACATAACCTTTCCTCATGAGCTCCTCAACTTGCCTTTGAAGCTCCTTTGTCTCCTCGGGATTACTTCTGTAGGCTGGACGGTTAGGAATGGTAGCTCCGGGGACAAGGTCAATCATGTGCTCGATCCCACGAATCGGTGGTAATCCACTTGGGATCTCCTCAGGGAATACATCCTCGAACTCCTGCAACAATGAGACAACATCAGTAGGCAAAGTATCATGGAGTTCAGCATCAATAAAATAAGAATCTTTAAATAAGAGTAAAAGGATAGGAGACTTAGCAAGAAATGCAGTCTTCACATCTCGGGGTTTGGCATAGCAGCTCACTGTTTTGCTGTCCTTGTTTTCCTTCTTTTCTTTAGCTTGCTTCCTTTGCTCGTCATGTTGCTCCTTTAGCCTTAATTGGTCCTCATAAATCTCCTTGGGGCTAAGGGGAGCAAGAGCGATCTTCTTGCCATCCATAGTAAAGGAATAACGGTTAGTGTAACCGTCGTGGATGACTCTCCGATCATACTGCCATGGTCTACCCAGCAATAGGTGGCTAGCTTGCATGGGCACTACGTCACACAACACCTCATCTTGATACCTTCCAATACGAAAAGGAACCAAGACTTGCTTCACCACGTTTACTTCACCACAGTCATTAATCCACTGCAACTTATATGGGTGGTGATGCTTGGTAATGGGCAACTTTAATTTATCAACAAGGTATGTGCTAGCAACATTCGTACAACTCCCACCATCAATGATTACAGTACATACCTTGTCACTAATATGGCATCTCGTATGGAAGATGTTCTCGCGCTGTGCCTCATCCTCAAACTTCACATGAGTAGTAAGAGCACGCCTAGCAACAAGTGCTTCACCATGAGCAGCATACTCAACAACTTCTTCTTCGTCGACATCTTCTAACGCAGGCATCTCATCTTCTACACCGAGTTCAGAACCTTCACTCTCAACATCTCCATTCCCATGCATGATCATCACCCTACGGTTGGGACACTGTGAGGCAATATGTCCACGACCTAAACACTTGAAACACTTAATGTCACGTGTCCTGCTCTGGGATGCTTGGGCAGGTTCAGTCTTGGGCTTTGGAGGGCCCTCAGGCTTGGGCTTAGCAAAGCTCTCTGACTTATGCGTAGGCACAGGCTTATCATCCCTATGAAAGGTGTTAGATTTCCAAACAGGAACTGAACTAGAAGTAAAACGGGATGTACCTTTCCTTTTGAGTTGCCTTTCCACTTTGATGGCCACATGCAACATCTCCTCTAAATCCATGTAATGCTGCAACTCGACTACATTGGCAATCTCACGGTTTAAGCCTTGAAGAAAACGAGCCATAGTAGCTTCTGCATCCTTCTGGATATTGGCTCGGATCATGGTTATTTCCATCTCTTTGTAGTAATCCTCAACACTCTTTGAGCCCTGGGTAAGACCTTGGAGCTTCTGGTATAACTCCCTGTAGTAATGAGTAGGAACAAATCTCTTCCTCATGATGCGTTTCATCTCATCCCATGTAGACACTGGAGGATCACCATATCTTCTTCGACAAGTGACTAACTGATCCCACCAAACCATAGCATACTCTGTGAACTCAATTGCTGCAAGTTTGACCTTCTTTTCTTCAGAGTAGTGGTGGCAGTCAAACACCATTTCAAGCTTCCTTTCCCACTCCAAATATGCCTCAGGATCATTCTTGCCTTGGAAAGGAGGAATTTTTAATTTTATACTGCTAAGGTTTCCATCCATCTTCTCCTTGCCTCTATCACGGGCTCTATCAACTCGATCTCTATACCCATGATACCTTCTATGATGTCTATCTATCCCAGACTCTTCATTCGAATCATACCCAACATTATCATCATACTCATCAGTGGCAACAACCTTACTTTTTTGACGAGAAGTATCACCTTGTTGGATCTTTGCAAACCGAGCTTCATGTTGGTTCAACTTATCATGAATGTCATTGAATTTCACATCCATCCGTTGGAACTGTTGTTGCATTGCCTGAAGCAGGAATTCAATCTTTTTAAAGTCTGACTTATCACCTTCAGAAGACATTGTCAACAAGTAATATCCTCACGTGTTTACACTCCTGTTTCACTCAAGTAATTTGGCTTTTCTCTACTAATGTCTCTCACACACACGTGCCTTTTTCCCTTACTCTACCTTAACTCTATAGGTTCACAATCACACTAGAGACTCAGTCAAAGATTCAACCTCGTAAAATCAACTAATTCACCAAGTATTGTCACCAAGAATTTTTTTTTTCTTTTTTTTTTCTTTTTTTTTTTCACAGAAAGGTGTGGCTAGGGCTAGGGTGACTCAAAGAAAGAAAGAAAGAATAAAAAAAATAAGAAAAAAAATAAAAAAAATCACTAGAATGACAAAAAAAATGAAAAATGGCCTAAAACTATAGGAAAACGATGGAATTTGGCCAAGATAGGGTGGGGCTAGTAAAGCAAAGCTTAACTAGGTCGTTTTCTTTCGTCGTTTTCTTTAAAACGGGTACTCACACGCCTCCTAACTCAACCAAAACTTCTGTTTGAACAGTACCGCAAAAAAAAAATTTTCCTTTTTTTTTTTCGAATTCTTTTCTTCTTCTTTTTTTTTTTTGAATTCTTTTCTTCTTCTTTTTTTTTGAACTCTTTTCTTCTTCTTTTTTTTTTTAACTCTGAGTGTTGCGGTTTCCTTGAAAGAGGAGGGGTGCGGCTAGGTTTTTTTTTTTTTTTTGAGGGGTGAGGCTAGGGTTTTTTTTTAGGGGTGCGGCTTGGGTTTTTTTTTTTAGGGGTGCAGCTAGGGTTTTTTTTTTTTGAGGGGTGCGGCTAGGGTTTTATTTTTGAGGGGTGTGGCTAGGGTTTTATTTTTAAGGGGTGCGGCTATGGTTTTTTGTGTAATGAAATAAGTGGTGGCTAGGGTTTTTGTGTAATGAAATAAGTGGTGGCTAGGGTTTTAGGGTTAAGAAATAAGTGGCGGCTAGGAACACACAAACAAACCATAAAGTGGAACGAACAAAAGAAAAAAAAAATTGAAACAAAAAAAAAATCGAAAAGTGAGTGACGCACGAACAAACCAGAAAATCGGAACTTGAGCTCTGAATACCAACTGATTGATGCGTACGGACAAGACAAAACGTAGCTTGGAATTTGAAGGAGCTGACACGCAAGAAGACAGAAGCAAAGTTGATGAATGACAACTTCCGAAACCTAGACCCGAAGCCTAAAGAGACTCGAACCCAAGGTATTGGACCTTGACCCTACGAATAAGAATTCGAGAACCTAAGGTATAGTAATGGTGGATGGTGAAGAAGGAGGCGCCACAAGGAAGAAAACCTTGATAAGCCTAGTAGAGAGGGAACCCAAGAGAAAGGCACACTCAATTTTCTGAAAATTCAATTAATTGATCTCCCATTAATAGCGTTTACAAGGTATTTATAATAATACCTAGCACTTAAGCCCATAAACAAATGGGCTGGAATTAACACCAATAGAAAATAAAACTAAACCCAAATTCATGCCTAAACCTAGTTACATAAAATAAATAGTCCAAGACACAACAAGACTCAAACGTGGGCTATCCAAACACTTAGCCCATCTTATTGTTAAGCTAAAATAAGATAGTAAACCATGCTCATGTCGTTTGGGCTTCCAAGCAAGTACAGATGTCTTGGGACTCTTCATGGAAGCTTCCTTGACACTTCAATGATGACAGAGCTTGTTGCATGAATGAGGCCAGGGCTTGTTGCGTTTTCTTAGCTCGAGCTCGGGTAATTGGACCTCCTTGGATGACCAATGGATCCTTAGCATCACGAACATCACGAGCAATTGGATCTCCATCTGGATCTCCATCAGATTTACATATTAATTAACATTTAAAATTTTATTTCCTTTGATATATTACAATTAAAGTTGGTTGACATAAAGATTTATTTTGAAATTATGCCAATTAATACCAATTACTTTCAATTTATATAGTAATTACTTATTCTCAAATATATTACAATTAATTAGAGTTAATACTAATTGATAACAATGTTGACCCAATTTATGAATTAATGACTAATTAAATGTAAGAGATGAACTAATATATATTTGGTAATTAAAACAAAGCTTACGTGTCAAAATTATAACTTATCCACATAGGCATCCACATCAGCAATATTTGACACGTAAGTATGTACCTTGTAATATAATATATATATATATATATATATGATTATTGCTATATCATCAAACAACATGCGAAACAAATTGATTATTGAATATTTTAAAGTAACAGTCGATTTTCAAAGGAGAGCAACCGATTCCTAAAAGCATTCCTTATAAAAGAAAACTAAAGCAGAGAAGATATGCTGCTACCAAGGGGCAGTCAATCGCGTATGCTTGTTTTTTCCCAAGAATTCGCCCGGATTTGATGAACAAAACAATTTTTTTATATAATATCTTTCCATTAGAAATTATCAAAATTTCTCCGCAGAAGACCGCTTTTTTTCTCAAGACAATGTATGATGTCTATAATGCAGTGCTCCTTCTCTGGTGTCTTCTCTCGATCCTCTTGGAGAGAGGAATCCCAGTTCTTTGGGTGCACGGTCACAGATGAAAGGAAATCAGTTCAAAGGATGTGTTACAGCTGAAAAGAAAAATTTACAAATGCATTGATGAAGTGTTTAAATTTATTTTTAAGGGTTTACACTTTTTTAAATTTTACTCACTAATGAGATGACATTATAAGCTTAATTGACAGTGTATAAAAATTTTATACCGTAAGTGTATCATATATAAACTATTCTTTTATTTTAGATAAACAATTAACAAAATGATTCCCTTTTTTTTTTTCATTCCAAACGCTTATTTTTACCTTACAACATATTAAATTCAAACTTTAAGCTACATGATTTCTCTTTTTTAGTAGTACATTATAATTCAAATATTTATTCTAACAATTTTCATCATAAAAACATTTAAAATTTCGTTAATTATTAATTAATTATTGATAATGGTTTTCACTGTCAGCATTTTGAAAAACACTAATTCTACTTTTCTTTTTCTTTCTTATTTATTTAGGTGGTGGTTAAATTTCGTAAATAAAGATTTTTTTTAATTCAAAATATCTTGTTAAAATTATAATAATTTTTTAAATATAAATATATAATTTTATATAATTAATAATCACATCTTTTAACTTTCTCTTATTGACAAAATGGTCCCATGTCTTTTATTTTATCATATTTAAATTTATTAATTTTTTAAATATATTTTTTCGTCCCTGTCCTAATTTCTTTTTCAGTACGATTTTTAATTTGAGAGAAAAGGAACTAATCGAGCAAAAGATAACTACTAATGTCATTTGTTAAAGTTTCATGTGGTATGTACTCAACATCTCGTTTTTGCCAAATACTAGTATTTACAAATGTTTTGAGATAATAAAAATTGTTTTGTTAAAGCTCAATCAATTTATAAGAAGTTTACAAATGGAAAACAACTGATTTCAAGTTCCAACTTTAATGGACACTTAAACATAAATAAAAATTTCATCCACATTATTTAACATAAATAAAAATTTCACTAGACAAAAACGATAAACAATATGTGAGTTACATGAAATACACCTAACCAACTCCATCATCAACATCAACGTCATTGTCATCAGAGCTTTTATCCCATTAGATTGGGGTGTTTACATGAATTAATATTTAAACTCACGTTAAATCGTTCATATGAATTCTACTCCTCCACACATTTTTATTTAAAGTAACGTGTTCATTCAACTCTTATGCCTCCATATCTTTCCGAACTACTTTCTTTTAAGCTTCCATATCTTTCCGAACTACTTTCTTTTAAGTCTTTTTTGATTTTCCTCTAGTTTTTATCATTCTTTTATCATTCATAACCTTCACCCTCTTAACTAAAGTATCTACACATCTACATCGTATGTTTCCAAACCAACGTAAACAACTTTCGCACATCCTGTCTTCAATAAACACCACTCCAATTTTCTTACGAATGTCTTCATTTTTCATTCTATCCTTTCTTGTATATTTGCACATCCACCGTGACATTTGCATTTCTGTTACACTCATCTTTTGTGTATGCAGTCTCTTAATCACCCAACATTTGCTACCATACAATAATATTGGTCTAACAATTATCTTACAAAACTTGCCTTTCAACTATAAGAGAAATCTTTTATCGCACAATACACCTGTAGCACTTCTCCATTTACTCGATCTAGCCTGAATCCTTTAGGTTATATCGCCATCAATCTCTCCATCCATTTGCGCTATTGATTCCAAATATTGAAAATAATCACATTTAGATAACGCCACCAACTCCATCCTAAAATATAAAAATCAAAAATAAAATCTAAAGAAGACATTGGAACATTCAAACCTTTGCCACCAAAAACTTTCCTTAACTCTCTTAATCTGTCCATTCTCATGCCTTTTTTGTTTTCCTACCATTTCTTTAGCTGCTACTAACAAACATTAATATGAGCATCGAACTACTTCCCAAAATAATATCTCTGATGTTATTCTAATTAATTTTTTCTCTTAAACAGGTTTTGCAGAGTTGATAGACCTGGTTTTCTACAAACCTTCTCTCACCGTACCAAAAAAAAAATAGAACATCAACATACTTCTGACTTCTCCTTTTTGTCCAACCATGAAGTTTCAATAAGCTTCAAAAAAACCATCACCAACATGATACCAATATACAACAATTCAACAAAATTCAAGCTAATGGTGTTACTAGAATTACTTCAAAAATAAACCGATCGACTTTTTCCTCGCAACAGTGTCTTCCAGAAAGTATATCCAAAAGTTTTAGTAATTCATAATTCTTGTATGATTTCAACCCTCTATCAAACATGCTTGTCCAAAACAAAAAAAATGAAACAAGAATTAGCATGCAATAATCCAAAAGGAACTGTTCAAAATAAAAGATGCATTCAAAATACACATGCAAAATCTTACATCCAAGTTCATTCTATCTCATAATTATTCAATGTTGAAAATTTCCCGAAAGCTTCCACAAAACAAGAAACAATATATTCTTTGTAGCTAATATCTATCAAAGACTTGAAGATGGCGATGATGGCACAACATAATCAACAACAATGACACCATCCAAATAATCCCTAACCTTCTGCTTCTGTAGGTTCACATACTCTTCATTTTCCTCTGCTGCATCCATTTCTTTAATGCCAGCAAAAACAGCAATTGAGGCAAGTGAAAAGCCCTTAGCTCTTGCCAGTGAGAAATTCTCCCCGCAAGTGATCTGTTGAATACCAGAGATTCCCTCCTTAATTCCTTTGATTACCCCTAGAATCTCACCTTGCACTTCATTGGAAACATTCTCTTTTAGTTTCAAGAAGGTTACTTTGATTGCAGAACTAGGGGGTGGAGACAGCGAGGCAGGATCATTATCAGCCACCCAATCAACAGCCATGACATCATCACAAATGGGGAGGACGTTTTCCTTGACCACACGCAGGTGATCAGGATGTGCAGAGTACATGTTCAAATCCTCTTTGGACTTGTACCGGCTATGGAGCATGTGGGTGAAATTGGAGATCGGAGATCGGGTTCGGAGCACAGGACCAGCAGTGATGTGGAGGACAGGATCGAGAGAGGCCAAGCCATTGAGGCCATTGACCATCGCGCTGATCTTTGCCTGGTCAGTGTCATCTTTGACTTTGAAAAGAACCACATGCTCAACAATGGACATGGTGATCGAGGGTTTTGAGATTTTGGTGGATAAAGTTAAGGGTCTTTTGAGGTGTTTAGAAGATGGGAAAGTGAGGAGAAATGGAGAGGAAAAGAGAGGGCGAGCTTTCAAACACAGCATCAAAATCAACTGGTAGATTAATAGTTGGAGTAAAAATAAGAAAACTTCAAATACCTGAAAATTTGAGATCGAATTATGACGAATTTCCATATAACTATCATTCAAACTTAAAAATCAAGCATAATTTCAACAACTCTAAAATTCAATCAAACCCTCTTAAATAAAAATCTGAAAGCACCATCAGCATTAGTCTGTTAATTAAAATGTGATAACATAAGTACCCATTTGGGACAACTCCCCACCATAACAGAATCTCTAACCAAAAAAAACACAAAAATTAGTTAATCTAGGCCAAACCCATTATTGGTAAATGAATATAAAACTGAGATTCATAACCAAATCCAATAGATTCAGCCAAATGAAACCTTAAAAGTGCCAAAGAGAAACTAAAAAAAATAAGCAGATTCAGCTAATAGAAATTTGTAACGTTAGATGAAGCATATCAACTAGAAATGATTTAAACAGCAGAAAATAATAAGCAGATTTCGATGAGAAGTAAACTGTTTGAGAGCTGAGAAAGTGAACTGACACTGACCTGAGAGATACCGTTGCAGCTCGCCAAACTTTGTGGTGGAACTGGAAAGGGGAATTGGACTAAGGTCCATAGGGTCTTTATTAGGTGGAGTTGGATATGTGTCACGTGAGGACAAACTCATTAGGTGGGCCGGCACAAGACTCAGCTGGGCTGAATAATGCAATGGTGAATTTTTTGTATAATGTCACGTCCACTTATTCTGATCTTTTTTTTGTATTTTAATTTTTAAAAATTTAAATTTAAAATAAATTGCAAAAATTAATATCATAATTATTCGAAATTTTAAAAAAAATTCAAGCGTTTGACTCGATGGTATATGGTTTTCTACTCAAATAACAGAATTTAAATTCCTCTTTAAAGAAAAATAGCAAATAACTAAAATATAACCAACTATAATATTATTCATTTATATAAAATTAAAGTCACATATTATATCATATAATACAATTAGAAGTAAAATTATATTATAATTAGCTTTGTATTTAGTTTTTAAATATATATGTAAGTATATTTTAATTTGTATATAATTCCAATTGAGGTATATATACATTAATCCTAAATACAAATAACGGGATCTAAATATCAAAGTGGGGATTGTGATAAAAAAGAGGTGGAAAGTGTAGAAAGTTCAGATAGTGAGCCAACGACTTTAGACAAATTTAGGGTGGAAGTAGGGAATTAAATCAGCCCTTCTCTTGCATTGCATGTCTACCACGTACAAACTAAGCACATGCAAAAGCAAAACGCAACCCTACTGTCTCTTGCATGCCCACCCACATGCACATTGGAACCAACCAAATGACAACTCTCAACTCTCAATCCACCTGCTCAATAAAATCATGCATTTACACCTTTCAATCACATATCACCATGGATATTTTTATCCTTTATATAGAACGATGATCTTTGATATAGAAAAAATGCGAATATTAATTTAAATTTGTAAAATTTTTACATTTTAAATATTAAAATACAAATATTTAAAATAATGTTCAATGTCAAATTCTTTTTATTTTTGAGATAAGATTTAACACACTTAATTCACTCAATATCTTATCTCAATTTTACAACGTCAATTTTTTTTTGTCTTTGTTCTTATTATTATAAAATCATCATCCCTATTTTTCTTTTTTAATCAATATTTCACACACCCAACCATAATCTATTTTTTCATATTTTCAATTTAACTTTAAATATGTAAAATTTTAACATGGTTAAATAACAGAAATTGGAATGTTAGAAAAATTGATTATTGAGAGAAAAAAATCAAGATTAAATAAAAAATACTAAATAAAAAAATTATTAAAAAATATATAAAGTTTTTAATGAGTTTTAAAAAAATGCATCAAGATATTAATTTTTTCATTTTGCCTAAATATTTGAAAAAATAAAATAAGGATGTTTTGAATGTCAAATATCAAAATTATATCACACTACTCATATTTGGTAATTAACTAATTTGCAATGAATACTTTACATTATAAGCTTAATTTTAAAATTAAAAATTTATGAGATGTTTCTTTTTTCTTTGCTTTTTATTTGAGAATTATGGGATTTACATATATAGAGTCCATCGAATATATATTTATATATATAATATATATTATATTACAAACTACATAACAACTATGGTAAGATGTCTACATAGACTCTTACATGGACAACATCTTTAATGACATGTAAGAACTATTAATTTCATATCCACCTAAGTCAAAATGAATAATAAGCATTAACTTCTATACTTTTTTATTTTCCTAAAATTTCTCTAATCCTTAAAATTTCTCAATCTTTTTAAACAAATATCTTAAACTGATTTTAAGTACTATCTAATCCAAACATATTTTTTAAAAAAATATAATTTTAATATTATATATTTGGAAAACTAAATAAAATATTAATTAATATCTATTAATATTATAAAATAAATAATTTTAATTTTAATTTATTTTAAAAACATTTTATTGTCTAAATTGAAAAGTATAAAAATAAGCTATAATCTCATGTATACTATTTAAATATTTAAAATTACTATTTTTCTAAATAAATAAATCTAATCTAATCTAATATTCATATTAAATCACAAGATACATAACAAATTTGGTAAGATACCTACATAGATGTTTACATAGATAGTCTATTTGAATAACATGTAAGTATTATTAATTTCATGTCTATCTAAGTTAAAAAGAATAATAAGTATTAACTTCTCTACTTTTCCGCTTTCCTAAAACTTCTCTAAATTCTAAATCTTTTTAATATATATATATATAATTAATTTTAAATGCTATCTAATTCAAAAATATTTAAAAAGAAACATAATTTTAATATTATCTATTTGAAAATTTAAATAAAATATTAATTTGTATCATTTATATTATAAACTAAATAATTTTAATTTTAATTTATTTTTAAAAATATTTATTATCTAAATTGAAAAGTATAAAACTAAACCATCAATATCATGTTCATTATTTAAATATTTAAAATTATTATTTTTCAAAATAAATAAAATTTATGTATAAAACATATAAATTTGTAAATATATATGTTACATGCATATTTAAATAGATAAACCTAATTCGTGCATTACACAAGTTACTATGGTCTCATATATAAATATAAATACTTTTATGTAATAATCATTTTTATATATATATATATATATATATATATATATATATATGAGAATGCATATTTATAATAATTATTATTTAGGTCAATAATAAAAATATACCTCAAAATGTTACTCTAACACTTGAAATTGTTAAACTATACTTTTGAGTTCCATTTTAATATTTTGTTGATGTGCTCAATAATATTATATATGATATGTTTTTCTTTTTTATTTTTCTTAATAGTTGTTTATCTTATGTTTTGAATTTTATTATTTTTTAATTAACATTTAATTCTTTTATAATTGGATATCTTAATTGTATTAGATATATTTTATATCTGCTTTAAACAAATAAATTAAATAACATTATTTTATATATTTATAATTTTAAATAATTAAAACTAATTCGTGCATCACACAAGTAAAAACTAGTATTTATATATATTTGTATGTATATGAGAAAAAATCTACTTACACTTACACAATACCAATTGTTTTACACATTTTTTGTAGCTTCATATGGTATTAATATCTTAACAAACCAACCATTAAATTTAGCAACCTACTTATATCTATTATGCATGTAAATTTTTTAGTAAATCCAATATTTCAATTAAAAAATAGATTTATATATGATACACTGACAATGTACAATCTCTATATACTATTAATGTACTAAAGGTTGATATCTCATCAATAAGTCTTTATGAGCAAATTGAAAAAAAAACTATTTATATTTATTTTTAAGGGTTTAGCATTTTTTTAGTTTGCTTATTGATAAAATATCAACCTCTGATGTATTGACACTGTTAGTGCATCATATATAAACCTTTAAAAAATTACGTGATAGATATAAGTAAATTGTTTTTTGTGTATAAATAAATTGTTAAATTCAACGATTAGTTTGTTAAAATATTAATACCATATGAAACTACGAAAAATGTGTAAAACATTTAATTTTACAAAAAGTTAGTGGAATCCTATTTTATATATATATATATATATATATATATATATATATGTACGTACACACAAGATTTATTTATTATTTTTTTTGAGTGTCCTAGAAAAGAACGAGGAAGCTGTACTCGAGCGTCATCAGCTGATGCCCAAAAGCAGTATTTGGCACCAAAGATATCTCACGGCGGCGTTTTTCAAGTTCTTCGGCTAAAGTACAAATTGTAAGTAACTGCTGTTGTTGGGTTCAGTGCTTTTTCTTTAACCTGTCCCTGTCTGGTGAGCCTTCAAAAGATTGAGATTCTGTTTCTCTGTCTCTTCTATTCTTACCCTCTTCAAATGCCCATTGCCAGAGTACTCGTTATTCCATCCATAGTCATGGATACATTTTGTTTCACTTATTTGGTTTTATTCTTTGAGGGTTCTTCAGATATTGTTTTTGCTTGATTCTTGTTCTGTGTTAATCATTGCTTCTCTCCAAATAAGGGTAACTGGTTCTACAATGCCTTGTTTTTGTGTTCTTTTGTTGATATCTCCTTGTCTCTGTTCCATTCATATTCTGACTTGCACTATTATTGGGTTTTTGGGATTAAATGGAGGCATTTTGCTATGTTGAATTGTTGACATCAAATATTAGATGTTTTGAGATAGAGCAAGTTTTGTTTGCTTGGCTGACATAGCAGTAAATACATCATAATCGTGTTAAAAATTTTTAATCAAGCAATGGGTTTATTGGTTTTGGTTAATTCTAATCAATCGGCATTGCATAAGAAGATGCTCATCGTTTAACTGTTGTTTTACCTTTGCCCTTTTTCATGCATTGCATGTAGAGAGCAAAATAGCGGAATTTCTCTAGTGTGGCTGTATAGCTGATGTTTGAAATTCATGGTTTATCTTTGTAGTGTGACTTCAATTTCATATCATGATATCTAGGCTTCTTTATTGGTTTGAAAATATGAATTATGATCCTTTAAACAATGAAATATCAGAAGAACTCAGAGGGATTTCTATGCTTGTTTTGTATTGCTAGATAAATGATTCCTGACACTATGGTTCATCTTTTTATGCACGATAATCAAACAATTTTGTAACTTCCTGGAATTTATTGCTTCCTGTGCAGGAAGCTACTGATAATTCTAATGATTGAATGATTAATAAAGAGCACAAAGCATTGGCAAATTGCAAGTGATACATTCTAGGACATCTATCATGTCAAATGATTACGTAAAAGTTCAAAGGAGACCACTTATGGAGCTCTTAACATGCCCCCTTTGTTCAAACCTTTACAGGGAAGCAACTACTATATGTGTCTGCCTTCATACATGTAAGTTCTGACCCAAGTTTGCTTTTCTTCCTTGGTTGCAAGCTCTCGCTGTTTTGTATCTGAGGTAAACAACTACAAATTTTGTTTATATTCTCGAAAGGCTTACCAGTTACCAGCTGTGAAGAAATTCAATTTTATGTATCATCTTGGACTTCAGCAATCCTCCAAAACTTTGCTCAACCATTTTAAGCAACAGAACCTTAAGTTTGTTATGTTTCAAAGATATTCTCTTAGTTACTGCTTTACATTCTCTTGCTGTCAAAACAACAGGAAAATACTCTTCGTTTAGATTTTTGCTTGTTTTTCCTCTATCCTCAAAGTCAATTGAGAAATCCCTTCATAAGTTGATTTCTATATTTTTGAGTTGTTTTTCTGTCCAAGGGCAACTATATTCCTACTCCAGAACTGCTCATAGAACAGTACACATATATATCGGATATGAATAGACTGACTTTATAGCTAATGGACTATTCTGTATAAGGTTAAGTTCAACAATTCAAATGAAAAAGGTAGATGGTACAGACTAGAAAGGAGCACTAATTAAACTCATTATTCGCTCATGTCAAATTTCCTGAATATGAGAAGGATACTCAAAATGTTCTGGTAATGTTGATATTTCTAATTCCTTGACATTCAATTATCTGTGACTTGCAGTTTGCAAACAATGTATCTATCAAAAACTTGAGAGGGAAAAACAAAATCACTGTCCATTGTGCAGCGCCTATCTTGGTTCCTTTCCTGAAGAACTGTTAAGGTGAATTGAGCTATCTTATTTTATTTCTTTGCAGCATGCTTGCTATATTTAGATTAATAAGAACAAATTTACACCAGTTAAATATACACAACTGCATTCCTGTTTCTTTTTGTAAATGGTTCCAGATTATCATTTTATACTACTCTCCATTTATTACTAGTGCTGAATAGAACATGGAGTTGTCCTATGTTGCTTATGTTGAATTTATTGCACGTGTCCTTTCTTCACTGCTTTCAGATCTCGCTGTTTTATTATGCTAGGGACCTTGTCTCTTGAAATTATTGCCATCCTTTTCCTTTTCTAGAAATGACCATAACTTGCGGGAACTTGTAATGCAAATTTTTCCCCTGGAGAAAACAAGTGAAGAAGAGAGATCAGCAGCTTCTTCTGTTAAAGTTAAAATTGCTGAAACTGCTGCAACTGCTTTAACTGAAGCAAATTCACAGCTTCAAGATTTCAGCATGTCAAGAGAAGCCAAAATAATTCATAATGACCAGGAAGTTGCTGGAAATAATCTTCATTTGAACCAAACAATGAATAAAATAAATTATTCATTAATTGCAATTGAGAAGCAGGTATCATTCTTCTCTAACATATTGTCTCTTGATGCTAAAATAGTCTATGCATCTCATAGAACGTTGCATTACCTTGAGTACCTTTTTATTCTGATCTGTTTTTCATGTATCAGAATGAATTAACAGATTTGGAAATGCCTGAAATTGCTTCTGTTATATCTGATCCCATAGCTCATGCATTTTCTCTAAAAAGATCAGAGAAAGGTCCGAGCTGGGAACATCTGGTAGGCCATGAAGAAGGTGAAACTTACAACTCTATCTTGAATAAAACTAAGGTTAATGCACAAATGAAGAGGAGAAGGACAAAGAGAAAGCCTTGCAAGTTTCTGACTGGCCAAAGAGAGGATGGTTCAAAGATTGGGACCGACAAAGAGATGTCAAAACCTGGTACAAGTGGTCTTGGGAGGTCAACTGATTCAGCGAATCAACGTGGAGAAACTGTATCTCTGAAGGAGCTTCGTGGTTATTCTCCACACCCTCTCTGGTTTTGTCTGCTTGCATGTCAGGAAAAGTAAGAAACATTTGAATGACTAACCCTTCTTTTCTTTTCTGGCTCAGAGATAAAAAGTTTTCTTCTGTATGTTTCAGGAAAGGCATTGCATTGCCTCAGATACCAAAACCCTTTATCTGTATCAAGTAAGTAAAGTGTATTTACAGGAACACAGCAACTGAGAATATTACATAGTAGAACAATTCATGCTTATTTAAAATGTCTTTGGTCTTGTTATTAAGCGTGATTTGAGAATGTCTGCTCAAACTTCTTGTTTGGGATGTTAGGGGTGAGTATGAAGAAGATTTACACACCTTTGCAGCTGTAAATCTTGATCTGACAACTCCTATAGCTTAATTATCTCAAATGTGTAGCAACACTAGCCAAATTGTTGTGCAGTTGAAACCAAGGGGTAGCTCTCATGTGCAGGGTTCTAGTATCAAAACGAGGGCTTTTTATTGATGATTAGCATAAAAATTGCAACTGTCCTGCAAGAACTCTGTTAAATTACTTCATGGCTTTCTTAGCCAAAGCTTGTGTTAATTATTCATCTTTTCCATGACACTATAGTTCCTGTATATTTATATTTGATATTATTTGGGATTGTGGATTGTGTATTAATTTGTCAATCTACTATTGATTTATTTGCAATATGGTAACACAATTTCTGCAATTATACAAGGAATGGAGATTTAGGAGCATCCTTCGTGAACAAGTACCTTGCAAGGAAGCTAAACCTCAAACACGAGTCTGAGGTAATGTTTTATTCCCACATGCTGATTCATATTAACAATACAGTCATAGCTAGCGAGCAGCAATTTTGATTTCTTCATACTACGTCACTCAATAGGGTAGTGATCAAAACAATAATCTTGTATAAGACTAGGCTGGAATTTTAGGATTCTGGAGGGATGGCATGGCACCATTGTTAGAAGTTGCTAAAATGATATAGCAAGGACAGTCCGAGATCTGTGCCATCTGGACTTTGTTACTTGGTTAAGTTTGATTGAGATACTCAACTCCACATCCAAGAACAAGAACAAATGAATAAGTTTTATTCCTCCTGCTTAGACACTGAGCAGTTTTAGTTATCCTGCAAATTTTGAAGGTATACTAGCTGGTTAGATAGACTATTGATTTGGTTGTCACATAGGACAAAAAGGGCTTGGGGAAGAGCTGGGCATGCTTTATTTTTCTCCTAAAATAAGTTTGGAAACATGTTTTTATGCAGGTGGAAGTCATGTGTTTCGGTCATTCATTGGCCCCGACCTTAACACTGAGCAACCTGATAGACATATGGCTAGAGGCTGTATCAAATATGGGACCAGTGTCAGTTAACTGTAATGCAGAGAACGGCAACGGCGGAAACTTGGTGATGGAATTAACATATAGAAGATCCAAGAGGCAGAGGGCTATGCAATAATATTTGGATTTGGTGAACCTTTGACATCTCCGAGCGATGCTTTCTTGCTGCTAATGACTTTTCCAAATTAATCGAGTACGGAATTTTCATAAAACTTATACTGTGAAATGAGAAAAAGATCACACCCTTGCGACCAGAGGTAAAATACCTCTCGAATTATGTTACCTAGTCTATAACTGTTTTTGTTAATAATATTTTTCAATTTTTCTTCTGTCGTCGTTGTTCATTAATAGGTGTTGATTTCATTAGCTTTGGCCTATGGACATCAACTCAGGTCATCTTAATAACTGCAAACTCAGTAGTCAGTCACAACAAGAAGGAGATCTGTGTTTAATAATGAACTTGTTCGCTGAAATTTTTATTCAGTTCATTTCCTCTTTTTATATCCAGGAAATAGTGGAGATCATTTTATTCTCACGAGACTGCATATTTTATGTGATATAAAAGAATACCTGTTATATACACTAATAGTTAATACTACTCTCGTTGGGAGAAAAGGAAAAGAAAACACTGCCAATAAGCTATGTTTTGCTTTGGAGTTTGGGTTATTGCCTGGAAACGTAGACGACTTTCTCAAGTCTCAACCAAGCATGAAGCTCAGCTTAGCTTAGCTGTGACATGATCATGCAACAGATTAGACTGCTTGAAATGCAGATGACGACAAGACAGCATGACTTTCCTTTTAGATTTCGCCACATGGAAGACGAAATTTATGGACCACATGGGGATTGATTGGGTTTACTTGTTGCCTCCTTTTGATTTGTAAGTAGTAGTACCAAGAATAAATGCAGTGGTCCCAAGCAAAGACCTTATCATCCTCCTCCTCCATTGAATTATCTACAAAACTGTGTTTTGAGGATGAAACTGTGGCATGAAGCCAAGGCCGACAGTAGATATGGTGAAATCAAAATTCAGAAATCTGAGAAAGTTAAGAATTCCTAGATTTTCATTTGATGAATAAGACCAAACAAACTTAGACAGACCAAACTACTGTCTGACGCAGAAACAGGACCGTATTGCCAATAAGCGGCGTCACATTTTCTGGTCATGAAGTGCTCCCATCAAGGGCTCATCGTCACCCACTTGCTCTCTTTCGTCACCTTCCATTTTTAATTCTCTTCAGCAGACTCCCCCACGTGGGAACCATTTGCATTCAAATGCTTGTCCTTTCAGTACTATTACTGCTACTCTGCTGTAAAATTATTCAAGCAGTTCTCAACATTTCATTTGCAAATTTCGATATGAAAAAGAAAACTGTGTGGGTTAGTGATGGGAATTAAAAGTAAGAACAATTGCCGTCAAATTGTCTCCCATGGGGACAGCTTATGATGGAGATTACAGATAACCGTTGAAATCATCGACGTTTTAAAGAGTGATTAAACAATTTCTAAACCACCAGATCGAAAGTGGGTCATCGAGGTGTGCTGCTGACTGCTGACCGGCTGTAGCTAAGCTAGGCGCAGCCTGACTGGCTGGCTGTGCGTATATTGCACGGTCCCAAGAAAGCGAAACGGCGCGTGATGAAAAGCATAAAAAAAAAAAAAAAAAAAACCCCAACTCACGGCCCAATTAGATTCTCCATTGCCTGACGCTGAGATTAGTCCCAATCGTTATATTAATAACAGAGTGGCCCATGACTCATTCCTAAGAAAAGTCAATACCGATGGTATTATTTCATTTGTGGCTTGCAAATTCTTGGTAGTTTCGTAAGATTGATGAGTCCATGAACCTTTTGACGGGAAAGAAAATAAATAATAACAATAGATTTGCATATTCTACAGTCAATATATTAATAAAATAAAATGATTAAAATCTAATTAAAAAGATTTTACATTGCCAATTAATTCTTTTTTGTATAAACCATAAGTATTTTCGTCCGTTTTTCTCGAGATTTAGTTACAATTAAGGCTCTTCATCCCTCTTTAAAAGTGTGTTTAGTGAGAATCAAACTCAAAAATTCTTTCTACAAATTCGATCTGTGTTGTCAACTGAGTCATAACCTATAGTTTATATTGCCAATTAATTCATGGCACCAGAGTATTATTTTATAAACTTAAGTGGTGCATTAACTTTATTCACAACTTTTTTTTATGCTTCAAAATAATTTTTTGTGGCTATTCAAATGCGGTTACTTATTGGTGTATTTATCCAATAAGATAAGCTATTGCCTTGGGTTGGTTTGGATGCCACGGTGTTTTCAATGATATCTCAAGCTTTTTCACTGCCAGTTAAAATCATTTTAAACTATACTACTCCTTCAGTTGGACACCTAAGCTAATTGGATCTTATGGTGGTTATATCATTATTATGAATTTTTTTTATTTTGTTAATTTTTTTATTTAAAAAATTAAATTAATTGTTTTTGTTTTGGGTTTAGGGTTTTACAATGTGAATATTTAATATATTGTAGCAAAAACAATAAGGTTAGTTAAAAATATCTAAAGAGTGAACCCAAAAAAATTATCTCGAAGTAGCACAACAGCAAATTAATAAAACTAAATAAATACATATAAAAAAAATCTTAAGTTGAAATATAATTTTCCGTGGTTTACTACAACCACATTATTTACAAAGGTAGGACTAGGAACTTATTTGTTTTATATTACTTTTGTCTCATTTAGAGGTGTTCATAGACGAGGTTGGGTTGAGCCCGGATCATATACTGATTGCCAATATACAAGCCTAAGCTCGGCTCGACTCGCAAATTTGGATTTGATTTTTAGTCTAAGCTAGTTTTTTATTTTAACATACAAGCTCGAGCCCAACTCAGCGCAGCTTGAATATAATTTTATTTATTTTAATTTTATTTTTTTGTTTATTTGTTATTTATTATTTTATTCTCTTTAAAGTTTAATTTGATTTGTTAAAATTTACATATCAATTTTCATATTAAATATATATAATTATGTTTATTAATCAATAGCGTTTTATATACATATAATTACATTATATTTATTAAATATATTAAAAAAACTTTTATTTGTAATTATGTTTAGGCCGAGCTTGGCCTAAGTTTCAAAGGGTCAAACCTGGGCCTAACTTGATTTTTGATTTGGTTTAAAAATTTTGTCCAAACTCGTTTATTATATTCGATATTTTACCCAAACCCTCCCAAAAATCAAGCCGACTTTCAGTAGTCTCATTATTTTTTTCTTTTACTGATTTTTTTTATCAAGGAATTCAATTTTGATTATTATTTTTAAAAACTTATAAAATAAAAATAAAATATTTTGTATACACTGTCAGTTAAATCTTTAAGTTCTACAAGTAAGGTTAAAAAACTAACACCTACAATTTAAGAAATATTATAGAAATAAAAAAACTATTTAAAAAGAAATTGGGACTTGTGTTAGGTTTTTAATCTCTCTTGTAGAATTAAGAATAGTAACAGATAGGATATCTACTAATTTTGAGTATATGAATTCGAATCTAACTATAGTTTACAATACCTGAATCCGTTTAACTATCTAAATAATTTGATTTTATTATTTGAACTCTATTCGTATGATATAAGAGATATATGTTAACTATCTGAGCTCACAAATACTCATTTATTAAGTAAAAGTTTAGACTTCTAATTTAAATTTAAAATCAATTTTAATATATATTATTAAGAAAAACTAAATTAATAAATTTAGATTAACTCAAAAAATAAATGAATGTTAAAAATCATAATTAAAATACTTAATGAATAAATTTAATTAGTATTATATTAATAATAAATAATTTATAAATAAAATGTATATAATAATATTAAAATTTTATTATTTTTAATCAGAATCGAATAGTAAGGTATCTTAAGATCATTATTCAAACACGTGACAAATAGTAAAGTTTCTACACGAACCTGATCATTAGATACTTTAATTTTGCTTAATCAGGTTGGGTAATAAGGATGCTGGTTTATAGGATACCTATTTACATCCCTATATGGAATTAAAAAATTTCACTTACAATACATAAGATAATAATTCATTAAAAATTTAAAAATAGGATTTATATATGATGCACTGACAGTATATAGTCTCTATATAATGTTAATGTACCAGAAGTTGACACCTCATCAATAAGCTCTTATAAACAAATTGAAAAAAAAATTATTTGTATTTATTTTTAAGAGCTTGGCATTTTTTAGTTTGCTTATTGATGATATGTCAATATCTGGTGCATTGATAATTTATAGAGACTATACACTGTCAGTACATCATATATAAACTCTTTAATAAATTCACTGATGCTACATGAGATAATAATTCATTAAAAAAAATTAAAAATAACATTTGTTAAATATGAGTTTCAAAATTTTCAAATCATTTTTTAAAAATTTAATTTAATAATATTTTAATAATAATGATAAAAATTAAATTCGTTTAATAAAAAAATCAAACATGGACATATAAAATGCACAGAAAGAATATATTTAACAACAACTTTGCCACTATTGGGATTTTTGTGCTACTTACCTTATATACTTAAAAAAAAATCCATGAAATTCAATGATCTATAGGTAAATTCAAGTTGTTGTACAAGGATGTATGGCAAAATTGTCTGTCTTTTTTATAGTTAAATTTTTTTTGATTCATAGAAGCTACGAAGAGAAATGAGAGAATTGAATTTTGAATCTAATCCCTCTTAAAGAGGGGTAACAACCATTAAGCCAAGCCATAATTAAATAGACTTTTCGCTATGGATCGTCCTTAGTCCTCATTTAAGAAGTCAATAAAACTTTACATCACTGAATCAACTCTTTGAATTAACTTTGTGTCTTCATTTGTGTAATCGTAAGTCAATAATAAAGTATACATGTTAAACAATATGAATTTATCACTTTAAAGCTACTTTTTTCTTTAAAACAATTTGATACGAAAATTAAAAAAAATAATCTTAAATATTAAAGTTTATATATTAAATTTAAAAACATTACATGAATTATTTATTTGAGATTAATTTCGGATTCTTCTTTTAAGTTTATACAAACGAGATTACCAAAAAAAGAAAAAGCTTAAAGAAATAAGGCTAAGCCAAGTATGCACGCACCAAAATGATGAGGAGGATGGGAGGAGAGGACAGAGGAGGCAAAGCCAAATGCGTCCGTATAAGCAATTAGGTACCATCACTCTGGCACTGACTGAGGCGCAGAAACATCAGCGTCGGATTTCGTGTTCGCATTTTTTTTCTTTCTCTTCACCCCTATTACTTTAGTGCTCCTGTGCCTAATTAAGGCGCGCGTGATGGAGCTGTGGGACCCCTCCTTTACCCTCGTACTACCACCAGCACAGAAGAAAAACAAAAAACCATTTTTAATTTTAAGGCTTTGGTTCGGGAATCTGGATAGCCTCGGAACCGAACCTATAGATCTCCCGAGCCTCATCTGACACGCGTCTGTCTTTTTTTCGTTCAGAGCAGTTGTTCTTAAGATTTTATTGTTGGGGATTGGTTATATATTGTATCGAACTTCCTATTCTATTTCTCGGCCGAAAAAAAGAACTTCCTATTCTTTCTCTTCACCCCCTTTTTTTTTTCACCTTTTTCTTAATAAAATTGAAATTGTAGCTTAAATTAAATGGTTGAGATTTTTTTATTGTTAAAAATTAGTGATAGTAAAATCATTTTAATCCATTACCTAATAGCGATATTAATCTCAATCTTTTCAACCCATCCTATTCCTACATTCAATGTATGCATTGAATAAATCTTATTGGACAAGTACAAACTAAGGGTTCATGACTTCGCATTTTAGAAGTTTCCACGAAGAACAATTCCGACCATAAAAAGAAAAAAAGAAGAACAATTCCAATTTCATTTTATATTCTTATTTGTTACTTTATATTTTGGTCAATTTTTTTTTTACTTATTAAATCTGGCTAACAATTATATGTTTTGAAGATGGATTATTAATTATTAATTGATACGATGTCATTAATAGCCCTTGTATAATGTATTTTTCTAATGTGATACATGCATGTGTTTTAAAAAAGTTTGATGTGATAATCGTATTATGACATCGTGAAATGATATGATATTTGAAGTTAACACCGTTGATTAGAGAAGATAATATGATGGTCGATCAATCATGCAACAATTTGTGATAGTATAATCGTGACAAAAAAGAATTAATACATGTCAATTTTTAATTTGATCAAAAGTTATATTATCGTCGTTAACTTAAGGTATCAAATTTTCACACATTTTACTAATATCAGTATCTCATTCACACTAAACATTTTTAAAATAAACATATCACATTATATATAGAGAGGGAGAATATTCATGAAATTAACCTTATTAATTATGATTTTTAAGATGCTAAACAACCTCATGTTTTATGTTAATTGTCAAATGAAACATAAACTTTGTAATATATTTTATGAGATTATTTGAATATTTTGCGAGTATAAATAAATAATCAAACATCTTAGACAGAATAATTAATACATTTAGATAATAATTAATTAGTCAACAAAAATTTCGAGGAAGCTCAGGTAATGGTCCTAGCATCTTTTTGACTTGAAATAGAGGAAAGTTTTATTGACAATACATGTATATATTCACAATTGTAACACATCATTGGTGTTTGAATTTAAGAATTAATGCGAGGTGTTAATAAAATCAAACCAACTCAATTATGGATTGATGTTCACCAAAACATGACTAAACTGATCCTTTGTGTAATTAGTCTTGATTGAATACGTCAAAAATATAAATCAATTTCTGTACTTGTATAAATTATTCAAAGAAAAACCCAAGAGCACGTAGATCAGCTGGCAGAGGGCTGTTCTAGCTTAACCAGAGGTCTCGAGTTCGAATCTCTGAGTATGCAGCTGTGTTAAAACTCTTGAGAGAGAGCTTTGCCGCCCTTTGGATCCTGCTCGGCTCGAATCCGGATTAGTCCTATACCAAAAGTATGGGAATACCGGATGGTCTAAACCAAAAAAAAAATTATTCAAAGAAAAATTTAACGGCTTGCACTCACAAGATTTAGTGCAATTATAGAGGAAGAGTTCTCATTGTTAATCCGATTTCGACATAAAGAGCATTTCGAAAATAAAATCATGAATACATCAAATCAACTTCACACAGAGAAGTGCACTTTTAAAATTGCATTAGACACAAATAATGGCTTGCTAATTACCATTCAATCATGTCTCAACTTCTAGATTAGAAAAAGGTAAACTAAATAAATTACTACATCCCCACAAACCTAAATTAATTTGACCATCCTTAGTCTAACATTAACCAACATAATCATGTCATATAATCACAAATAAGATTAAGACATGTTACCGAGACTCATTTCAATACTCATTGTATCTTGCAATTTTTTTTCATTTTTAGAATTCTTATAATTTGATGTTAGTTCCATTCATTAAAGAAAAAGAATTTCTATGTTTCATATTTGATCACAAACATTTTAAGATGGTAGATATATTCATAATGAAGAAGACATTTTAGCAATTAAAACTGAAATTTTGATTAAAAGTCTCAAATATAATTTTTCAAATAAAAAGATGTGATTGAAAGATTTTTAATCAAATTGTCATCAAAATTGAAAAATATATGAAAAATATTCTAGTCCCACGAATTTTTAAGCTTTGCTTGATAAAAAAAAAGACTAAAATAAAAAAAATTGTTAATCTAATAATTTTAAAAAATAATTATAAAATTTAATCATTAAATTAATAAACTTTATTTTCTTCCCTCTTTCTTTTTTTCCAATTAAGCAAAACCTTTGTGCCGAAAATGCATCTACAAGATCAAAACTTCACCGTATGAGAACCTCGGACAATAATTGATGATAGCTAACAAAAAAACATTTTTTATTTGGTGATTCCATATCTATTTATCTTCCCAATAACCAATGACGTATCAAACCAATATAATAATATAAAAACAAGGCGAAAATGACATTCAATATGTTCCCAAATTTATTTTTTTTTGGTGCAAGTTCCTTCCCAAATATTAATAATCACACCAAAATATCTAACATCGTCAAACTTTATCTTATATAACAATTTAAAATTTTATATTTAATGTTTATTAATTGAATAAATTTTATATATTATTAATAAATCATAACATTTTATTTCATTGATTCATAAAAGTAAACAAAAAAGAATTTTTAAGGTATAATAACAAAAATGTTTTATACAAAATAAATATAAACTCTCAACATTTTATTCAATACAAATAAATTCATAAACTTTTATTTTAATATATATAAGCCTTTAATTTTTCAAAATAATGTAATTAAATTCAAATATATTAAATAACATTAAACGTCATTTAGACATTATTCGTGGTAGTTAACGTAGATAGTTTCATGGATTATCATGTGACATGTTATGTGTGTAATACAAACAAGGGTTAGTGTTATTTAATAGAAATAAACTTAATTTTATGATTTTAAAAAATTGAAAATACACAGTAAAATAAAAGTTTATATTTAATAAAACGATGAAAATTTATTTTTATTTTGTAAAAAAGTAAAAGAATATTTTATTATTATTTTAATTCTTAAAAATAAACATTAATTTTTGTCCCATAAGAACCAAAAAAATTATTAAATCCAATAAATGATGAGCTATGTTATGATCGGTGATCAGACAACAAATATAAACTGATGAATTAAATTACATAGACCTCCATCTTCAAGAACACACACGAATATTATTAAAATTTGTTTAAGATATCCTGGACTGTGGGACCCTTCATCATAGATTGCAATTTTTCCATCAGTGACAAATGCCACGTGGCCAGCAATGAACCAGCTCGAATCACTCATCATCCCCGGATCTGAGCAAATTACACGGAAAGCAATCCCGTCCCCCACTGAATCCAAAAAAAAAAAAAAAGGTGGATATATATTTAGAATATATGGAACTAAAATATTAAGACACAACGGCGTCCGAGCGTGACTGTCAAATCTACATATTCTCTCTCTTTTCTTTCTTTCTCTCTAAAATCTCTCTCTCATAATTCAGGGAAACTTTTTTCTTTGGTTCCTCAGATTCCAATTAATCGGCGATCTTTTCCCTCTCTGCCTCGGGAATCCCTCGTCTTCCTTCTTTCAATCTGTGTCTCCTTCCCAGAATATAATGCTCCAGATTTTCAAGGTACGTAAATAAGTATATTATATAATATAAATTATAATTTATGTCTATTCTAGAGGTAAGAATACAACAAACATCCAATAATATCATCTCTTTCTCTGTCTTTGTTTACCTCTTGTGTAAAATTAATGATATGTTTTTTGAGCTGATGGGTTTTCCTCTTTAGTTCTTTTCCTCTGTTACAAGACTTTGATCTTATCAGCTTTTGTTTTTGTTTTAACACTGGCGTTTTTTTTTGGTTTTCAATCTGGGAATTTTGGAGAGTTTATGAAAGTTTTGTTCTAGCTTTTATGCTTTCAAAAGAAGATCTTCTTTTCCCAAATCGATGGTGGTATTTTTTTTGTTTTTGAATTCTGAATCCAAGGTCCTTGTTTTCTGTTAGTTTCTCTTTCTCTGAATTTGAATCAATTTTCTTTCTTTGTGTTTAATTTATTTTAATTCTGGAAATAAAAGCTATGTACATTTTTGTTGTTTTTATTTTTTATTGATACTTCTGATTTTCATTTTTGTTATAAAAAGATTAATAATGCTGTCTCTCTGCAGCACTGTAGTACTCTCTCATGAGACTAATCTTCTCTGCATCATTGACTATTTTTTTTTTTGTTTCTTTTATGGTCTTTGAGATTCTTCTTTGGAACTCTGTGCTTTAGGTGGGTATTTTCTGAGTACATTAAAAAAGGTTCCTTTTTATGGAAATGGGATCTGCTTTTTCACATCTCGCCATAAATAATAATAATAGCAACAATAATAAAAATAAACTAATAATATGAAGTACTGATATTATTTTCATGCCTGTTAATTGATCCTTCTGTGAAAAGTAGAGCCCATGGAGGTCATGATTTCCACTGCAGGCCTTTGTCTCTTATGCCCAAAATGCCTTAAACAATTCCAGCGCCTTCTTCATGTTTTGTCTGGGGGTTTTGCTTTATATAACTATGTTAAGAGTTCAGCCATGATTATGGTTATTTATTAAAAATATTAATAAATTAGTAGTTTTTATATATAACAATTAACACATTTAACGACTGTTGTCTCATCTTTTGTTCCCTCTCATATTCATCTTTTACTTTTGTATTTTTGGGTTCAGGAATCAGGACGTTTGATTTTATAGAACTTTGACTCGGAAAGTAGGGGAAAAATGGAGGGTGACACATTCTCAGGGCTTGGCAATGGTACTCAGATAGATACCAAGGTCGTGCAGACCTTTCAGAAGAGCTTTGTTCAGGTTCAGAATATCTTGGACCATAATAGGCTGCTAATCAATGAGATAAACCAGAACCATGAGTCCAAGATTCCTGACAACTTGAGCAGAAATGTTGGTCTAATTAGGGAGCTCAACAACAACATAAGAAGAGTGGTTGACCTCTATGGTGATCTTTCAAGTTCCTTCACCAAATCCATTGATGCATCGTCTGAGGGGGATTCAAGCGGTGCCATGAGATCAGATGGCAAAGCTGGCCACAAAAGAAACAGGCCTGCTTGATTCAATTAGAGGGAAAAGTTGGGGTTTTTTATTTAGTAATTCTTTTGCATGGTGGCAAATGAAGAACTTTCACAGCTTTGTTGATAAAGTAGTAGAAAATGGTTAGTTTCTGTAACTCCCCTTGTATCAGTCATGAACTGTCTTTAGTTCTCAGACTTACTGCTCACATTTGTTAGAGAGAATAATCGGTCTAAAATATCTTCTACTGCATTGTAACTCTGTGTAACCCTGGATCTAATTGAAATGAAGCATGTGGTGGTGTTCATTTCTGATTTTGCTGCTGCCTTGGTAATGTGGGTATTGCGTAATAATAAAAGGTCACTGCTTTTCAAGCTAAACCTTCTCTCTCTTTTTCCCTTTTCCATGTTCTAAATGTCAATCTTTACTTGTTTTTACAAGGAACTGATATTTTTCTGTCATGCAATTAGGACTTCTAAAGAGGCCTAAGAGCTTTTAGTTTATGCTAACTTTTTGCCCTTGTCAAAAAGGCTGATATCTGTAATTGGTCTTTACAAACATTTTCTCTCTCAGGTTCATTATCTACTTTTGGATAGAAACTCTCTTCCATTATATCCTACTTTCCAACCTCAACCCAAAGCATATAATTCTTTTAGACCTTAGCTGAGAAGCAAAAACTGAAGAGATCTGAAGATACTGTGTTCAGTCCGCTCCCATGATACCAAAGCTTCTTTTTATTATTATTCCCTTGCCATTTCTGAGAAATCACTGTTCACATTGCTTTTGTTTAATATGCCTGTGGAGACACTGAAAGCAGCTGCATACATCTCTGTGAAGATGCTCTGAGGAAAAAAAATGAAGGAAAGCAGCTTTAGGTAATCTTGTTGGTTCCCAATTACACACCACCACAGGAACAGAATCTCAGACAACAGATGATGAGCTTTTGACCATTTTCTTTTCTTAAAAAAAAAAAGAAAGAATTTGTTGCAACCAATTGCAATCCCTTGGATGGTATTGGGCAAAGGAAAATAAAGCATTCTATGGAGGTGTAGTTTAAAACAAAGCACTAGAGATGCAAGAGACAGACAGACGTGTAAACAGTGACCCCCAACAACATGACGAGGGGCCCAAGGTTCTTTTGGGATGAAACTGAACTTCTCCATGCCCATGCTTATCCCTTCTCCTCCTCTTAGGTTCATTCTCTCTTACCTTTTTTTTTTTCCCCATTTTTTTATTCTCTTTATGTAATAAATGCCTTGTATGACTTCCTTCAAGTTGATGATTCCCCCAAGCTGTCCTCTTCTCTGATTGAGCAGGTGTCTTTGTTGATGGACCCACATTATAGGGCAGCCTAATTTCCTGATCTTAGGAGGAAAAAAAGATGGCCCACATGATTGATTGCTGGAAATGGCTTCTTTCTGGTTTAGATTTTTCATTGGTGGTGAGGGAAGTACTTCATCTACCATTTGCTCCATTCTCCAAGCCCACACATTCAATTCAATTTGATCTAATTATTACCCTCCCTCCCCTTATATTTTCCGTGATCAAAAGTTACATCGGATAATTTTAAATGCATACAAATAAAAAATATAAAAATAATACAAAATAAATTTTGATAAAACTTATATATGTTAAAATTAATATTTAACTTGTTAATATAAATTTTGATATGAATTTTTTAAGTTTTATAAAATACATATCCGAATTATTAAATATAAGTCAGGTATATTAAGATTTTCTCTCTTATAGACTATCCCAGGAAAATGTCGGCTAACAACCATTGTAGAGCTAATAGCTGAATTGTTTCTGTGAGAAAGTAAATAACATATGTATGAATGAACACCAAGAACATAAAAATAAAAATAAGAACTATTCTAAGGAGTATATGTTTGATTATGACAATTAATTATGTCAAAAATATATATTGGTAAAATGTCTCTCTCAAAGGTGACACAAAAGTACAATATCAAGTAAGATTGTTATTATCAAGAATTTGAGGCATTTGTGGAGGGTTCACTATTGAAAATGAAAAGCAAATAATGTTTGCATGTAATCTAAACATGCCACCAACCTTAGATTCTTCTTCTTTTTTGTTTATAAATAAGTTAGAAAGAGAAATTTTGAAGAAGTAATTCTTTGAAGAAGTAAATTTTGATAACTAAATTAAGCCAAAAAATGTAACAACCGTATTTGCTTTTTTTTTTCATCTGTTAATGTTTGGAGCTGACAGTTTTAAACATAATATCATACCATGACAAAAACGATATGAAAAAATTATAAAAATAGTACATATTAAAATTTGACAATATATGAATTTGAAAAAAAAAAAATTAATTTTGTATTTAACGTATCGACACGAATAATAACATAGTAATTTTAGTATATTACATAATTTGACATGAAATAAACACAATATAAATTCAAAAATTGTCAAATCTAATCCCATTATCAATTTTAGTACCTTAAGTAAATATAATAAAGCAAATAATATATTTTATATTTTTTTGAATAAAAAAAATTCAAACTCAACCTTTAAAATATAAATAAATATCTATCACTAAATCAAATTTATTATACTATCTTAAGAAACTAACAAATGTTGTAATGGTTTTTCTAATAAACATCACACATGACATTGGACATAAGTTCTTGAATGTAACATCTTGACATAAATTAAAGATTTACTATTTTTTAACTAAAATTTAATTCATAAAATAAGATACACTATTATCATATAGGAAATTAAATATAAAACTTAGATTACATCATCAACATGACAAAATACAATCCAACGCCTGCCGACCGCCAAAGCCAGTCGCAGAAATCCCTTTGAATTCCACTGAATCAAACAAAATAGCAACTGTTACCATATGATGCAATTAATTATTGATGATACATCATACATTGATTCTAAGCTTTGGTGAGGGCAGATGGTTGACACGTTTCAACCAAAATTGGCTTCCATTATTGGCTGAAAAAGGGGTTTTTTTTTTTCATTTTTTATTTTCTCATATAAATTGTTTTTTATGAAACTTAAAAAAATGCAAAATATCAATAATGCATAAGATCTTATATAACATACAATTGACATGATTTCAAATAAAGACAATTTTTCATTGAAATTGAAGCGCCCCTAATTAGTATGAAGTGTCCAATTGATAGTCACATGTAATTATAATATGTAAAGTACTAGATTTTAATTTTAATACTTGTGTGTATTAAAATTTTTATTATATTTATAATAAAATAATTATAAATATATAAAAAAAATAAAAATGAAGCAATTATTCCGACATAACTGGGTCTAATTCAAGCAATAATGATTTGGCATTGTTTAAGGTAATTAATCATCCAAAGTGCTGAAAATTAAATAATCAAGGGTGGGTAGCTGAAAAGTCTAAAACTAAAGCCAAGACAAATTAAACATGCTACAACATTACATGTGCGAATGGGAATCTACTTTTTCCCTTTCTTTCCTTTTTGTTCCTTACATTTCCAGCAACTAGCTTATCCTAAAATAAACAAGGATCTTGAAAGGGGTTATCAACATCATTAGTTGGACCAGATTAGAGTAATCCAATTATATTAAACCTAAATTTCCCTTTTGACAAAGACTAATTATGGCCTAATTACATTTGTTTATAATTGTTATTAGTGGATGATAACATTAATAAATGACGTTTTCAGCAAAAGCCCATTCAGTCTTGTAAAGAGATTTAGAAAGTGGGTTTTCTTCAACAGTTTATTTCCAAAGAAACCTTTTGTTAGGTGACCAAAAAAAACAACTGCTTTTATAAGGTATATACATGTATTTCTTACACTTGCAACTTTGATTGGGTGACCTTAAAAAAATGGATGTTTAACTGAAACTTTCAAGAGATTTTTGTCGGTCTGGTCTTGGCGTAATTAGAATATAGATTTATATATATGATGCACTGACAGTGTATAGTTTTTATACACTGTCAATGCATCAGAGGTTGACACCTCATCAATAGGCCCTTATATGCAAATATAAATAAATTTTTTTAATTTGCCCATAAGGACCTATTGATGAGGTGTCAATCTCTGATGCATTGACAGTGTATAGAAACTATACACTGTCAGTGCATCATATATAAACTCTTAGAATATTTAGTTTTCAAGAGGGGTATTTTTAATCTTTATTTTATAACGAGGTATTTTGAGTCATGTCATTGTATACTTGTGGTAGATTGTCAAGTTGCGTGAGGGAGGTGGATTTGCTTCCACTTTCATTTAAGGGAAATCAATAATTGAGTCTTGAATTTGGTTGTCATGGTTATCTTTCTTGATTTTTGAGAGAAATGTTGAGAGAGATCACTTTATTCTCGTTCATCTTGAGAAGAGAGAAATAAAATAAGAAAATAAAAAATTTATTTTCTAATATATTATATTATCAGTAAAGTTTTTAAATTTTAAAAAAATGTTAAAATAATAATATTGATACATACATTTTTTTTATTTATTTTTTATTATTTTAAAAAATTATGTATCATTATCTTTTTTTTTTCGAAACTCTCGGTATCCGAAGGTCACTTTGAGCTTTGACTAATTCGAAGTTGAACTACTGTCGGACCCTGAACGAGAGAAGTCTTCTTATGAAATCTAAAAATTCAACTGACAGTATATTAAATAATAATTCAAAAGAAATGTATTTTCTTTTTTTGGAGTTCAAACATTTGAAATAAGGATTTTGTGGAGTTATTGGAATTTGAGGAAAAAATTAAACGAAAACATTAGAAATATGTTTGTATTTGATATAAAGATTATACACTATTAATCAACCGCAAAGTATTACTTTTTTTTTGCAAGGGAAATATTAGATAATATGGGATGGGGTAAAGTTACTTGAATTTGAACTCAAGCCTTACAATATGCCACAACTATTTATTAACTTTTCGATCAAGAAGTTGTTGGCAAAGTATCACCTTAATAATGAACAAATTTTAAAAATGTACAAGCCCTTAAAGGTAAATTAAAAATTTTTATTGATATTTATTTTTAAAGATTTGAATTTTTTTAACTTTGTTAATTAATTAGTGATAATTTGTGATTGACTTACAATTTATCAAAAATAAACTCTTAAATATTTTCAAAAATGTAAATTTTAAAAAAATATGTATCATTATCTTTTTTTTGTTGAAACCCACCGATATTCGAAGGTCACTTTAGGCTTTGAATAATTCGGAGTTGAACTACTGTCAGACCTTGAATGAGGGAAGTCCACTTATGGAATCTAAAAATTCAACTGACAATATATTAAATAATAATTCAAAAGAAATGTATTTTCTTTTTTTGGAGTTCAAACATTTGAAATAAGGATTTTGTGGAGTTATTGGAATTTGAGGAAAAAATTAAACGAAAACATTTGAAATATGTTTGTATTTGATATAAAGATTATACACTATCAATCAACCACAAAGTATTACTTTTTTTTAAAGGGAAATATTAGATAATATGGGATTGGGTGAAGTTACTTGAATTTGAGCTCAAGCCTTATAATATGTCACAACTCTTTATTAACTACTCGATCAAGAAGTTGTTGGCAAAGTATCACCTTAATAATGAACAAATTTTAAAAATGTACAAGCCCTTAAAGGTAAATTAAAAATTTTTATTGATATTTATTTTTAAAGATTTGAATTTTTTTAACTTTGTCAATTAATAAGTGATAATTTGTGATTGACTTACAATTTATCAAATATAAACTCTTAAATATTTTCAAAAATGTAAATTTTAAAAAAATATGTATCATTATCTTTTTTTTGTCGAAACCTACCGATATTCGAAAGTCACTTTGGGCTTTGAATAATTCGAAGTTGAACTACTGTCAGACCCTGAACGAGGGAAGTCCACTTATGGAATCTAAAAATTCAACTGACAATATATTAAATAATAATTCAAAAGAAATGTATTTTCTTTTGTTGGAGTTCAAACATTTGAAATAAGGATTTTGTGGAGTTATTGGAATTTGAGGAAAAAATTAAACGAAAACATTTGAAATATGTTTGTATTTGATATAAAGATTATACACTATCAATCAACCACAAAGTATTACTTTTTTTTAAAGGGAAATATTAGATAATATGGGATTGGGTGAAGTTACTTGAATTTGAGCTCAAGCCTTATAATATGCCACAACTCTTTATTAACTACTCGATCAAGAAGTTGTTGGCAAAATACCACTTAATAATGAACAAATATTAAAAATGTACAAGTCCTTAAAAGTAAATTAAAATTTTTTATTGATATTTATTTTTAAAGATCTGAATTCTTTTAACTTTGTTAATTAATTAGTGATAATTTGTGATTGACTTACAATTTATCAAATATAAACTCTTATAAATTTGAAACATTTTCAAAATGTAAATTTTAAAAATCTTAAATGACGAAGAGCGGTGTTATTTACTCCAATCCTAAGAATAATCAAAACTTCAATAGCCCATGGCGTGAGTGGCCACTACTAACTATGCGTAATAATGTAGGCCCATTTTGGGTTATGCTGGTTTTGCAATTGCAATGTTCTAACTCCAAGGTTCTCCCTAGGCAAAACCAATTAATGGGCTTCCAAGTCATGAAATCAATAGCTTGAGGGGCTCCATGCATGCAGTTTACGCAAGAAAAGATGGATGTTTCATGTTTTGTTAGACACTTAAAACTAGTTTAACCTAATGCTTAAGTTTCAACATTGGAATTATGGAGCAAAAATATTAAGGAAGATACACTTAGATCTTATTATTTTTTAATGCTTTCAGATTGTATATCTAAAAACCATGAGAAATAAATTGATTAAAATCAAGAATTAATGAAACTTTACGACGTCATAAGTTGTTTTTTTTTTTTAATGAAAACTGTCTTCTTATATTTTGGACCAAATTAATGGTTCGGCTTTTGAAAAAATGAACCGATGATCGATCCTAAACCATGACTTAAAGGACCTTTGATGGGTATTTTTCTACGTTATCCACTCGGTTGAAAATGACCTAAGGAAAAAAAATACAAATTGAGACTTTTACTTACATTTATGAGAATTATCCCATAAAAATAAAAAATATAGTCATAGAGAGATAAAAATGATGGCAAACCATCAAATAATTTGTATATTGGAAATTATTTAAAATATAAAAATTGGTATGTCGAGCACGGATTTACCTAATAATAGTAATATGAAGTTTCGAAAAAAGAAAGAATTAGACAAAAAAAGGTCAAATGCTCATCAAGTCTTTAAACTAACAAATGAAACGTAAAATTCAACAAATAAATAAATTAATAAATATAGTTTTGAAATGAAATAAAGATACTAGTTTAGAGATACCATGTTATTATTTCATTCCCATAAATGCATAAAACACTCTTTTTTTTCTAATGATGTGAAAATGAACATGCTTGATGCCTATGTGTTATTTATAGACTCAAATCCAAAAACCTAGTTCTCCCATCTCAAATACCAAATGAGAGATTCTATTAACACCCTAAATATTTTTTCATACACCCTATTTTTAATGATTTTTTTTATTACGAAAAAGCCCTTAAATGAAATTAGTATTTTGTCATTGAGAGAGCAGTGAGAGAGACGAGGGAGCTAGATTATGCTGTGTGTAAACTTTCAGCCTGATTGCGGATTGAGTTGAAATATCCAAGGCGTGCAAAAGCCTGTCAACTGCCAAAAGCGGATGAGAGTGAAGCCGAATAGGTCCCTTTGCTAAATGAAGTTGTGAGTGTGCAGGCAAAAAATCTTATTTTGATATTCTTTCTTACAATATCTAATATTTGGGAAGCATTTAGCCTCCCTCTAAAGGAGCCTGTTAAGCATGGTCATCACTATAGGTTTTTACTCCTGAGAACTTCACCAAAAGCCTCTTTTCCACAACATGATGGCTTCAGCAGGTGGACTTTGTATTACCCATCGTCTTGTATCGTGGGCATCCCCTAGTTCAATGGTCGGCAGCTCTGGCTGGTGAAAGGGGCTGCCGCTCACAGTCCCTTGCCGGTGAACCAAGAAAAAAAAGTAAAAGCTGAGAATGTTTAACGTAACAGAGGCTATTTTGAGTAGTACAATATTAAATATAGGATGTGAGGAATGAAAATTATAAAAAAAAATTTAAAAATTAGGGTTTTTTAGTAAATAGGGTGTATTTAATAATAGGTAGGGTGTGAATAGAAGCACTCATACCAAATTTGGATTTTTAATAAAAAAAAAAAGAGTATAACTTTGATAAGAGTGATTTATGAGGGTAATAATTATGAAAATTTTTTTTTGCAATTAAAATTTTAAATTTAAACTTTGAATTGTGCGTTACCCGTTGTAATAATAATGGGTATTTAAATTAATTTATTTTTTAAAATACAAATTAAATATAGCAATAATATCTACTGTTCAGATGCAAGAAAAAACAATTATTTTATGAAAAATTAGCTACCTAATTTAGTGTTGAAAAAATCGAACTTGATTTACACCAAAAAAAAATCGAACTTGATTGATTGGTTGGACTAATTAAATTAGTTGGTTGTCCAGTTCTACAAAGTATACTAAACTAACAATTGTTTAAATTCGTCAAAACACCCGATTAAATCAAATTAAATTGGACAAACATAAAAAATAAGAAAAACATAATATTTAAGAGTTTGTATATGATGCACTGTCAATGCATCAGGAGTTAACACTTTATCAATAGGCCCTTATGGGCAAATTAAAAAAATTTATTTATATTTACATATAAGGATCTATTAATGCGGTGTCAACTTCTGGTGCATTGACAGTGTATAGAAACTATACACTGTCAGTGCATCATATATAAATCCAATATTTAAAACGTGTAATTTTTTTTGTTATGATTCTCTTATAAACTGGATTCCATATAATAATTATTATACATGGAATAAAAACGTATGATGAAGCAAACAAAATTTAAGGAGAAAAATAGCAAAAAAAATTATCATTTTTTTATATTGAAAATGCTCGGGTCTCTCATGGCTTTTAAATCTAAGCCTGTCCAACAGAAATTGGGCAGTAAATAATGATTTGGGCTGTATGGTTGTTGCCATTCTGTTCTTTTTAGCCCAGTCACAACTCTTACACACGATCTCTAAGAACCCTAGAATCAATATATTTGTAATTTGCCAGACGCTAGGGTTTGCAGAGCCGTCTTCAGATCTCATCTCTCTGCTTATTCCCTTTCTTCTCCTCTACCTTCAGCCAAACCTCAAAAACATGGCAGCAACTCAAATCAGCAAGAAGCGAAAGGTATTATCTACCATCTCCCTTTCTCATTTCTTCCATTTGTTTCATGATTCTCCAACTGTTTCTTTTGTTTTCCATTGCTTTCAGTTCGTCGCTGACGGAGTCTTCTTCGCGGAACTCAACGAGGTCTTGACTAGGGAGCTGGCTGAGGATGGATACTCTGGAGTCGAAGTCAGAGTTACTCCCATGCGCACCGAGATCATCATCAGAGCCACCCGCACCCAAAACGTTCTCGGTATATTCTTAAAAATCCTGTTTTCTGGACTGGGGCTACTTCTTTCTAATCGTCGGTTTTAATTTGTGATAATTGGGGATTATAGGTGAGAAAGGGAGGAGGATTAGGGAGCTGACCTCAGTGGTTCAGAAGCGATTCAAGTTCCCGGAAAACAGCGTCGAACTTTACGCTGAGAAGGTTAACAACAGAGGCCTTTGCGCTATTGCTCAGGCCGAGTCTCTTCGCTACAAGCTCCTCGGAGGTCTCGCCGTCAGGAGGTACATACTTAAAATTGATTCGTCTTTACAGATTTAAAGCCTGTTGATACTAAACTCATTGTTCTATGTCAGATGTGATATTTTTGTGTAATATATGAAATGAATTTAAATAATTAAGCATTTGTTCAGATTGTTGTATAACGTCATCCACAAAGCAGATTGTTACTTCACTAAAAATTTTGTGTCGGAAGGTGACAAAAGTAATTGGATCATATATTTCCTCTGCTTCATTATCCTGCTGACTTGCACTTAGTTTTCTTCCAGTAACCGTAGGGGAAGGAACAATGTAAAAAATTTCTTATTCTTAATTTCTCAATGCCATATATGTAACTACTATTGTATGCATATGTAATGTCTTTCTATATGTTGAATGAGCTGGTAGTTCATATGTTTTTGCTGAATGAATGTTTGCATTCAATCATTTTTTTTTTTGATATAGCCAGCTATTTCTTAAAATTTTTTACTATATTTTACTTTTAGTCATCTATAAAGCAAATAGGTTATTACTATACCGATTTTGTGTCGGAAGATGACAAGATTAATTCAATCCTCCATTCGATCATCCTGTTTGAAATTCACCACTTTTCATACAGTAACATTTTGGAGGAGATATATATATATGCTTAGTTCTCAGTGCGGCTATTTGATCTGTGTATGTGTTTGTGTTATGGATTCAATTTTTAATCTGTGAAGTTGTGGATGGTATGAATGGTATAAATTGTTGATTTTTATTTTTATTTTTATCTTCTTGCATTCAAGCTGATAGTCGGGATGGTTCTTACAGGGCCTGCTATGGTGTGCTGAGATTCATCATGGAGAGTGGTGCCAAGGGATGTGAGGTTTGTATACTAAGTTGATTTAGTCATTCATAATATTTCATATGATTTCTTTAAACTTATAATTTTTACTTGTGCAAAAGGTTATTGTTAGTGGAAAGCTAAGGGCACAGCGTGCCAAATCTATGAAATTCAAGGATGGATATATGATTTCTTCTGGCCATCCCGTGAATGAATACATTGACTCTGCTGTCAGACATGTTCTTTTGAGACAGGTTTGCTATCCACCAATTCGATCGAAATCTGTCCATTTAATAGTCATTTCTGACCAATTTTTCTGTTGTTAACACAGGGTGTACTTGGTATCAAGGTCAAGATTATGCTTGATTGGGATCCCAAGGGTAAGCAAGGCCCTACAACCCCATTACCTGATCTTGTCACAATCCACCCTCCCAAGGACGATGAAGTTATTATCAAGCACGATATAGCTGAGCCAACTGATATTGAGTTGCCGGTGGTGGCTTAAAGTTGGACGATTACTGTTCTGATAGTCAATTTGATTTTGGAGTATGTGAGTGTCTTAGTTTTTGTAGCCAAAAGTTGGCCCCAAAGACCTCTGCTGGATTTTCTTTTTGTATCTTTATTTGATGCTTCTCAAATTTTGTTATTACTAAAGTTTTTACTTATTAGTAATTTTCTTGAAGGAATTTTCAATTTTAAAAAATTATAATATCCTCTTGGTCTCTGGTAATGATATGTTATTTTTCTCTGTTGTGGCAGCTACTTATATGTTGAAAGAAAAGTCATTTCTGTCAAATTGATTTTGGTGAGAACGAAAACAGCAATCAGATGAGAATAATTATAGTGGTTATTGGAGAAGTGCTAATAAATTTTTATTAAATAAATATTATTTAAAAATTTTAAAATAAAAATATAAAATAAAAACTTAAAGGTAACAAAGAAAATAAAAAGATTAACTAAAGTAAATAGTTTAAAATAAAATAAAAAATAAATTGTTAAAATTTATTTAAACGGATAAAATTGAATGAAATTTAATTTTTTTATGTAATCATGAATTATGTTCAAATGTATAAAAAAATATATTGTTACTTTTTGCTTGTTATTTTGATTGGTTAATGAAAATGATTTTAAAAAAATTTGGATTTTTGGTTTTTTAATCGGATTAATTAAATTAATCAAAATATATAAAATTTAAAAGTAAAATTAAAAATATATGAAATTGAAAGATATTCTTAATATTTGAAAATTTAAATGATGTTTAATTTAATGTTGTTAGAATTTTTATCTTAATACTTTGATACTTAAATATTTTGTTGAAAGCTAATATGCTATTATTTAATTTGTTTCAAATATAAAAATTTAATAATTTAATTTAAATATATTTTATTATTGCAATTAATTAATCGTATAATTTTAAATTTAAAAAATTTGATTTGATTAGCAAAATAAAAATAAACTAATTCAATTAAATTCAATTTTAAGCATATTAATTCAATTCAAAATTTATTGATCCGAAATTCCGAATGAATACTCCTTGGCTGTAAATATAAACCAGCGATTGAAATAAATAAACCGTTCGCCAGGCGCCAGAAATGTGAGGTTATAATTGTAACTTTGTCCTAAATAGAAATTTCGGTGCAAGTTTCCCTTTCTCGTTTCAAAAATCAAGTCCAAAGTCAGGTCTCCTCCGTCTTATCACTCAAGTTGGTTTTCTCCTTTTCCGCCACATCCCCGCCATTTTACTCTCTAAAACAAGAAGCAGCAAACGAAACGAGAAGAAAATCCCTCTTCAGCATATCACAAGCTCCCACGCTGTCCACAATTTATTACCATCAATCTGTTTAAAACATTCAAAATTCCTTCATATTTTGTAGGCTTTTAGTTTTGCTTTCCTTTTTGGTGTGGCTAGGTAGGGTTTTCTTTTCTCCCGAGATCTAGCTTTCGTGACCAAGATGCCGGTCAATCTCACGCGCAACGCGATTGCCACGATCAACGGTGGCGATGTTAACTCCAAGCCCTTGGTTCAGGTGGTGGATATTAAGCTGATTGGCAACTCTCAGGAGAGGTACCGGTTTCTATTGTCCGATTCCGAGTCCACTCAACACGCGATGCTCGCAACTCAGCTCAATGAACGTGTCAGGACCGGACTAGTCAAGAAGGGATCTATCATCCAGTTGATCGATTACATTTGCAGCACTGTTCAGAATCGCAGGTGCAATTTTCTTATCTCTCTAATCGTTGAATGGATATCAAATTAATGAGTGATCCGATTACTTTGAAGTTTGAATGTTGATATACAATTATGTAATTCAAAAAATCAGTATGAGAAAATTTCAGAAACATTTTTTTAAAAATTTAAGCCCTTTTTTTTTAACGCTAAATGGAGTTGGCCTTGGATTTTTACATTGAAGGTTATTTAGTAATCGTTTCATTTGATTGGTTCCTTGAGTACAAAATTGAAGGAACCTTTAAGTAGATGAATTATTGTTAATCCTATTCCCTCCCAACAAGGTAAGGCTTCGACCATTATGTAGAAGATTATTCCAATTCTACATATTGGCTCATATTTTTCATTTTCCAAAGTGTGTAATTTGAAGTCCAATTTGTTACATAGGCTTAAGTAAATTAGGCTATCTTTGTATGTTTTGGACAGTGATTATCTCTCATGCCTTATACACGTCAGCAGAACTTCTGTTTCTCTGAAGTCTCAGTTCTTTTGATTGAAAGTTGGTGAAATGTTCATTTAAGAAGTTTTGCATAAGCTTTTTTGTTCTCTTTGTAGGATTATTGTTGTGCTGAATATGGAGACTATAATTCCAGAGTATGAAATTATTGGCAATCCAAAAGTTCTTACGGATTCTGATTCTGCAACTAACAAGTCGATGCCTAATAACATTGAGCCTTCTGTGAGGTCCAGCAATAATAGATATAGTGCTCAAGTTCCTGCTAATAATGTCCAGAGTTTCCGACCCACTATTCAACCTGCATACCAGCCACCTCCGAATTACAAAATTCAGGGCCCAATAATGAAGAATGAGGCACCAGCACGGATTATTCCTATTGCTGCTCTGAATCCTTATCAGGGACGATGGGCTATAAAGGCTCGAGTGACTGCAAAAGGGGATCTTCGTCGCTTCAACAATGCTAGGGGAGATGGGAAGGTCTTCTCTTTTGACCTCCTTGACTCCAATGGAGGGGAAATACGTGTGACCTGCTTCAACGCTGTTGTTGACCGCTTCTACGATGTTATTGAAGTTGGTAAAGTTTACTTGATTTCAAAGGGTAGCTTGAAACCTGCACAAAAGAATTTCAACCATTTGAAGAACGAGTGGGAGATATTCTTGGAATCAAATTCAACTGTGGAGCTTTGCGCTAATGAAGATGGCTCTATTCCAAGACAACAGTTCTCCTTCAAACCCATCAGTGAAATTGAGAGTGCTGAAAACAATTCTATACTGGATGTTATTGGTATTGTAATAACTGTTAATCCATCAGTTCCGATTTTGAGGAAGAATGGCATGGAAACTCAGAGAAGAATTTTGAATTTGAAGGATGCAACTGGAAAGAGTGTTGAGCTAACCCTTTGGGGTGATTTCTGCAACAAGGAAGGTCAAAAGCTGCAAGAGATGGTTGATTCTGGGGTTTTCCCAGTTTTGGCTATTAAAGCTGGAAAGGTCAATGACTTCAATGGAAAATCCATTGGCACTATTTCTTCGACGCAGCTATTTATAAATCCAGATTGTCCAGAGGCTCAGGGCCTGATAGACTGGTTTGAAAGAGGGGGGAGGAATACTGCTTCTATCTCTATTTCTAAAGAAATTATGCCCGGAGGATCCAAAAATGAGATACGTAAAACCTTGTCTCAGATCAAGGATGAAGGTCTTGGAAGATCTGATAAGCCAGATTGGGTCACGGCAAAGGCAACTGTTGTTTTCATTAAAACAGATAATTTCTGTTACGTAGCTTGCCCGTTGATGATTGGAGATAGACAATGCAATAAGAAAGTGACAAAGTCTGGTAACAAAAGATGGCTTTGTGATCGTTGCAACCAAGAATTTGAGGAATGTGATTACAGATATCTACTCCAGGTTCAGATTCAAGACCATACTGGACTAACATGGGTAACAGCTTTCCAGGAATCTGGGGAAGAGATCTTGGGATGCTCGGCAAAGGAAATGTATCTGTTAAAATATGAATTGCAAGACGATACTAAATTCGGTGAAATTATTCGCAGCAGACTCTTTCAACAATATCTGTTCAGGCTTAAAATCAAAGAGGAACTCTACGGTGATGAACAGAGGGTTAAAATCACTGTAGTGAAGGTTGACAAGGTGAACTACTCTGCAGAAAGCAGATACCTTCTCGATACGGTTACAAAGAATTTGCCAACTAAAAGACAATTCTGAACCTAAGTAATGATTTTAGGAGTAGTAGATTTGGTTCAATGTAGTTGATTAACATTTCTCTGGCATTACCAGTTACATCATCGCTTTTAGTGATTCAAATTTTGAATGTCAAATGTCAAATGATAAAATATTTGTAGAGACCTTTGAAGAATGTAATGTGGCTATAATTCTGCATATTCTTGATCTTGAGGCCTAACATTTTAGTGCATCTTCTCTGTTCAGAATTAAAGCCAAGGTGACTTGAACTGATTATATTGTTTGTGCAGCATAATCATCTCAGCCGTCGTAGTTTGATATATCTAGCTTCAAATCTAAGATGACCTTAGCGAGTATCAACATTTAATCTGGTGTTAAATTCCTGGTTGAGTAATCCAAGAGATCGGAATCGAAAGTAATGCAAAGCTTCCTAGAAATTGCAGCATAAGTTTCAGTTTCTTTCCATGGTTTAGCTGTAGGGCACAGGCAATTTGTATTTCCAGTTTATAAATGCCTATGCCAACATGGAGGTTGGTTACTCTTCTACTAGATCATCATATTGATGATGGATATACAATGCTTTGTGCCAGAGCAATGCATCTGTAGATTTGTCCTATTTCTGAAAGGGACGACCGGAAATAGTATTCTCTTGAGAGCGAGAACAGAGAAGAGTTGTAGACTTCTAGGTAGGTTGTATTTGCTCCAAAGTTGTGCAAAGAAAAACAGAAATTTGAGAATTCACAGGGTCGCAGCCAAATTACATTACACGCACACAGAGGATGAAGTTCATTGCTGGAAACATCGAACAGATACATAAAGATGTTTTAAAAATTAATAAACAGTATCTCAGAGTGAGAATTACATTGCTCAGCTCCGCTTGACAGGGTCGAAGTTGGCCACACCAATTACAGCTCCAACAAGTACAAACGCGACAACACCACCAGCCACAATGCTAAGCAAGAAGTTCTTGAGAGATGGGGTAACTCCCTCAGCTGCTTGAGCCACCTCAGGGATCATCATGGATGTTGTCAGTGCAGCAGCTGTCAACCCAGTGATTGCCTTCTCCTTGAGTGAAGAAGCAGCCTTGACTTCGAGCCTTCCATTGGGTCTTGTAGTGGCCACTGCCCTTGATGGCTTGACTGGAATTGGCTTAAGGAAAGCCTCAGAGCTTCGCACCCTCTTTTGGCTAGCACGAGTTAATGGCAGAGCCACTGAAACAGCCGAAGTGGAAGCCATTGATTTTCTTCTCTCTTCACCCTGAGTCTAAAAACCAACAGCTCTATTTGAGTTCTTTCCACGAAATACAGATAGAGGTGTTGAAATGTGCGTTTTTGAGAGCAGGGGAGTGGAGCGAGGGGAACAATGAGAGGTGGAAATTCGAGATATCAGGTGACCTTGTCATCCCTATCTCCGTCCTACGTGGCAGCTTCTCAAGTTGGATTTGATGGATAAGGTTATCATATTGCTACAATCCGCATCAAGTTTGAAATTTGGCAGAGAATTTTTATGGCTGGCCACCCACTGACCCATAAAGACTCATCTCTTATTTTTGTGGTTCTTAGCCATTAGGTCTGATTTGGAACCTATTGCATGGGCTGCTGTTGGTCGGTTCTTTAGACACGACTTTATTGGGCTTACAACATCAGAATCTGAACATGAAAATGGAATTGAACCCAACCACGCTTGAAATGATTGATTAAAATAATACAAAAAATTTATCACATCATGCTTGCAGCAGAGAAAGAAAATCTTAGCAAAGTAGAAATGAGACCATCATCGAGCAGGTTGATGAATTGTTGATGCTGCTGACCCAACATTGGTGACCCTCACTTCCTGAGGCAGAAGATTATATTTAATGTCTAGAGCTTCAAAAATTCTCTTCAGTTCTAAGACTAGATCGGATCTCCGGGCACTCTTATCCCCATAGTTCTGAAAGTTTATGGTGTGAGTAACATATAGACCCATTTTCATCTTGTTCACATTTTCAATGTCCTTAACTTGTACACTATGTCCAGGGCGCCAATGCTGAGGCTTACTTTCCAGGTACCTGAGACAAAGTTGCAAAATCATAGATGCAGCAGAGTACATAATCGACAACTCCCGCAAAGATATTGTAACAATAACTTTAGTAGGTTATAGCATTGTATTTTACTAACATAACAGTGAAGAAAGAACATACTCTTTTATTTTAGCTTTCAAAGCTCCAATTTGCTCCACTGATGTCGAAACATCGACAGTAAACTCCACAGAATCACTCATCTCGGGGCTCCTGTAAAAATTGCTGATTGGTTTGGTGGCTAGAACTGAATTTGGAAAGAATATTTTCTCATTGTCATATCTCAAAAATATTGTTGTCAGAATGTTCATCTCTTCAACAACCATCTGGAAGGGAAAAATATGTCAATCAAGGTGATGTTGATATAATAGAGCTAGACGGTTTTCTGGATTAGTCATTCACCTGCACTCCATCAATGACACAGCGATCACCTACGTCAAATGGGTGCATCACAAACACAAATATGATGGCTTCAAATACAGTCTTTGCAGTGTTACCAAACATGAATGCCACAAGTAAAAGCTGAGATGAAATGAAGACAAGTATTTGGGTTGTTAAGAATCCCATCATAAGTAGCCATACAATGATGATCACAACAACCAGAACCGCTGAGATAAGCTTGTTCAGCTCTTCAACTGCTGTCTTGGTGTCATTCAAGGAATGTGCCAGAGATTTACGTTCAAGGTAAACATTTACCTGCAGACAAACAGCGGGGCACCGAATAAGCTTAGGTGAATTTATCTTGTTTAGGCTCCAATCTTCTAAAACGATGTTCTACAACTTCATGTCATAACTTACAACAACTATTACACCAATCTACTTTTGCATATTTAAAGCTGTAATGTCAAAAATTTGCATTCAAACAGAGACCAAAAGGTGTTTCAACCAATACAAGAAGAAACAATAATCCAAATAGTCTAAATTAGTGTAGAATACAAAAACGGCGTAACTTAGAAAAAGCATAAGAAACATAAAAGAACTTGCCAGCCAGTTCTTTAAAGTTGATCTCTTGATCTTCCTGGTTTCTGCAGCTCCTTCAAACAGTGGAAGCACATTGTCCACTTCCTCCCTTTTCATGAAGCGCAAGAGATCCTCCTCTTCAATGTACCTAGTCAATTAATTAGAGAGAGGTGACACAATTACAGAACAAACAATTATACAATCGAAGAGTTCCAATATGTTAGATAGGCTCACTTGCTACCAGGCTTTGCTACATTCTTGAATATCCGATAAGCAGCAGCCTTAGCTTCCCACTCACTAGTTATTTCCTTTTGCTCATTCTCCTCATCCTCAGCATCTTCAATGTAATTTACAATAGTAGACAGCCCTGAACCACTAATAACATTAATTAATCCTTTCATGGTCCAAGCAGATATTTTCTCTTGCTTCATTTTCTTAAGCCTGTCTACATCAATGACCTCTTGCTTTTCACCTCCCTTGTCCTTTGTCAAATTTGTGAAACTCAAATGACCAATGCTTGTACTGCCACCAACGTTTTCTGCCATTTCCATCAGTGGAGGCCCTGATAGAGCTTGAAGAATGTACTGATGAAAAATTGATTCTTGAATCCTGTCAAAGAACCTTGTACATTGGAAAGAAGAAGCCAATAGCTTTACAAAAAGCGTTTTCACCAGCCATAGAGCTGATCCAATGAGACAGGAAGCAAGAGCTCTAGTAATATAATTTAGAATCCGATTGGTTTCCTTTGATCTCTCAACTCCACGGTTAAACAACAAACCCCATGCTAGAAGGACCAAACCGAACCAAACAAATACCCGAACAATCCCTTTCAATCCATAAACAAAATATAAAACCTTCTTCTTGAGCAGATAGTTCTTTTCAATCAAGAAAACAACAATGTTCATCATCCATTCAGTAAACAATCTACCAAAGAAAATGACCAATATCAATACACACCATTTCCACAATTCCAGACTCCAAATCTTACTTTTTTCCAGCTTGTGCACAGTTAAAGTAGCAATCAGAAGCCCTATAAAACAAATAAATGCTACAAACTCGATGAAAAGTAAAAATTTCCACTTTTTACTTGATTTTTGACTTACTTTGAGATCAGCAGTCTTGTAAACCTCCTCCTCATCTTCTTCCTCCAGGTCTGGTGAGATTAAGGGTGTTTTTGGAGTAACAGGAGCTGATCTCAAATTCTCTTTAGGAGTAGTAGCTTTGTTGCTTGGTGAAGCTGCAGCAGGTGAGTTCCTATAAGGCGATGAGCCTGAATTCATCACCTGGGTACTCTTTTCTTCCATCAATTTAGCATCATTTAGATAGGCAGGCTCCACCAATCTTGATTTCGGCTTCGAAAACGCTGACCTTCCAAGAGACTTCCTTGGAGTAAGCTTCTTATCGGTGGGAATTTTTGGCGGCTTATTGGGAGCTGGACTCATCCTTGCAATCTCTCTGGAAGGAGAAGGAGATTCTACCGGAGTGGAGACTTGGACTATAAGATTCTTAGGCGAAGAGTAAGAGCCAGCTTCATTCATTGAAGAAAAGGCTTTAGAATCATTGTTTTCTTTATTGAAGACAAAAGAATCTTCAGGGCTTGAAATCTGGAGGACAACATCGTTTGTTCCTTTGCTCTCCAACAACCCTTTTCCAGCTTCCATTTCAGCTTTACTTTTACTCTTGAAATCCTTACTACCCACTTGATTTCAATCACTCGTATAAAAGCCCAGCCTTTGCATTTGCCGGGTGAAAGCAATGGTTTTCACTTTTCTTCAGGGTTAAATTGAAACTTTGCTGCTTATTCAGCCAATAAAAACGAAATAAAGATACAATCTTCAGCCCAGTTTCAGTTTATTTTCCAGAAAATTGGGAAAAAAAGGGGTAAAATTTTTTTTCTTTAGGAAACAAGCATCACAAAAAGAACAGAACGGTGAAACTGGACAAACTATTTTTCTTCAAACAGAAGATGGAAACGACCCTCAGATATAGAATAACCCAAACGAGGATTTAATTAGCCGTGCATTAAACGGTTTCAACAACTACAAATATAGCAGTAATTTCCACTAAAAGAGAAACCCCATCTTGAGAAAGACATGAAAGCTAAAAGCCCATAGATAGAGTTACAAGGCTAAGGTTTCCGTCGATCAACAACATGTTCTGTTAGGAGCTGCAAATAGTTGACTGAGAAGAAATACTCCGAAAGAAAGAAAGAAAGAAACACAGTTGCAGACTTTCAGCTGTGGCGCTGAGCACAAAGCATTTGGCGCTCGCGGGCGGCCATTCTTTTAAAATAAAATTGCCACATTTGACATTTATGACCAGCCAGCTGTCAAGACAATTTGTGTACTTTCAAAAAGTATTCAACTGTGTAGGATCTAATGGTAGTATGCCATCATTTTTTTTTTTTTTTTTTTTGTTTACTAGCAACGACACAATCCAGAAGGTTATTATCATCGAAATCAAATATTATGTTCATAAATTATTTAAATTAATATATGGTCGAATATATAATTTATACACAAGAAAACTTAAACATGAATTCCTTTTACCTCATTTAGATGTCAGATTCTCCTTCTTACTATCAAATTTTCATTAACATTTTTTAATTATAACAAGGGAAAATTTTATAAATTTAATTCGAGCATTAAGATTTTCTCATTTTTAGACAAAAAATTTTATTTTATTCAATTATTTATTTATTAAGTACTTATTATTATGCAATCAAGTTCTCTAATTTTGTTGGCAAAAGATTTTCCAAGTGGGTTGGCAGATTGAGATGTGTTTGACTAGATGAAGTTTTTGAAGTTTCCATGTTGGGTGACGGTAAAATGGGAATGTGAATCATGTGTTTTAAGACGATACTAAGGAATGGTTGAACGACTCATTGAGAAATTCTAAATATAATCATTTTTTTTATCTATACAATCATTTTACTCTTTCTAAAAAAAATTTCTTTAATATGAGAAAAAATGTGATTGTATTTCGCAGCTCTCCAAATCATTAGATCATCCCATCCCAGTGGTAAGGACAACAGACGTGTTTGTGGAAGCTGTTTGCTTAGGTCTCGTTTGGCATCGTTTTTGTTTTCTGTTTTCTGTTTTTGTTTTCAATTTTTTTGGAAACAGAAACAGAAAACGCGTTTGGTGACATGTTTTCGTTTTCAAAAAAAGAAAACAAAAACAAGAATTTCCAAAATTATTGGAAACAAGAATTTCTTATTTTCATTGTTTTTTGAAAACATGTTTTCATTTCGTTACTGTTTATAAGTAAGTGAACAAAGTTTATATATTACTATAATATTAATATTTTTTATAATAAAAATATAAATAAAATTAATTAATTTTTTAAATAAAATAATATTAAATTTTAATATAAAATATTATTTAATATTTTAAAATTAATATATTTATTTTAATATAGAAAAGTTGAAAACGTAAAAAGCAATTCAATATATATTACATTGAATTATAATATTATAATATTATTTAATTTAAACTTTTATAATAATTTATTGAATATATTAAATATTTTAAATAATATCAGTTATTATAATTTTGATATGCTAATAATTAATATTATTATATAATATAATTAATTTTTATTTTACTAAACAATATTATTATCTAATATTATATTCTATCTTAAATTTAAAATATATCACTGCTACTATTAAATAATTTAATATTATTAAATAAGTAAATACTTAACATTAAATGATATTATTTATATTAAATATAATATATTTTAATAACTATATAATTTATTATAAATTAATTAGTTAAATATTTTATTTAATAATGTAATATTATTATTACAATTAAATAAAAATTATTATTAAATATAATTTATGATTATTACAATTAAATTCAATAATATTATTTTATTTAATATTATATTTAATTATAACATTATTTAAATTATACTAAATTTTTATATGATTAAATAAAAATATTTAATATTAGTATTAAATAATATAAAATAATATTATTTAATGTTATCTACATATTATTATTTAATAAATATATTATTTTTATTTAATTTTTAAAATTTTTTTGTGAATTGAATTATTATATCTAAATCAGTTTAAATATTTGTTTTCAAAACGTAACAGTATGAAACAAACATGTTTTCTGTTTTCAGAAATTGAAAACAAAACAAAATAAAACAAAAACAGAATTTTCAAAAACAGAAAACATAAAACAAAAAACAAGAAACGATACCAAACGACCCATTAATTTGATAAACAATTAAACGTGGAACGGTTGTTGTTTTGACGATAAGTTTCTGATAATAATGACAAGAAACAGTGGATGGCGTGGTTCCATCGTTCAAGAAGAGTGTTTTTTTTTTTTTTTTGGTTGGTTTTAAGGCTTGGGTACAATGCCAATTTTGGCAAATGTTAAGTCGATTTTGTAGCAGAAATAATTTTTGTGTTTAGAAACTTATAATAATCAATTGTCAGTAGTAGTGGATTTTTTTTTCTTTTAAGATTATAGTTGGTGTATCAATTGGAAGATAGATGACGAAAGCACAAACTTTTTTTATTCACATGCATCACATGCAAATGCAATAATTTATGTTTTTTTTTCTTAATTCGGTAACTAAAATTTATATTTTATTTATGTAAATAATATACGTCAAATTTATAAGAATTAAAAATGTCAAATTTTTTATTTGATAATAATAAAATTTAACTATTAATATATATTGAAAAATATTATTTTCAATTAAAATGACAAAGATGTAAGATCAATTCAAAACTTTACATACATAATGAATATGAGTAAGTTATTAACTCTAAATATTGGTTTGTAAAAATATTTGTTAGTTCATAGGAAAGTATAAGGAGGAATGGGCAATTGAGATCTAATATCTCCTAATAAGAGATAACAACCGCTATATTTAATCTTGGCTTGTAAAAATATTGACTCTACGTGAAACTATAAAAAATGCAAAATAATTTGTTTTACATTGATATAACTTGATCTCTGCATATATAAATCTATATTTGATGTATTGTTACTTATAAATCTTATACATTATCATTAAATTATGAATTATTATTTAATACACCGTCAATGAAATTTTTAAATTTCACAAACTAGATTAAAACTATGTACATACCCTTAATAAAATATTTAAAAAATAAAAAATAAATGAAATGGAGGATGTATCATCATCTTAAATTATATGATGACATTTAATTAATTAGTAAATTTAATCATATTTATTTTTAAGATTTTTTATTTTAAAATTTATAAATTAATGAACTGTTATGTTATAGTTCATTGATAATTTATAAAATTTATATATTGACCCTGAATCAAATATAAATCTTACATATATATATATATATATATATATATGGGTAAGAAAAATTAATAAAATGTCATCTATATAATTAAACTAGATTTTTTTTACTCAATTAAACTAGATTAAAGCTTATGCCGATTGCCAAGTAATGTTATTTATTCACAATACTTGAATACTACATGCTATTAGGCTACAGAAAGCAGCAGGCAAACAGGGCCACAAGGGCGTGAAGGTCTTACCAATATTGTCATAAATCCTTCCGATACGTGTTAGACTTTTGAACAAAAATGTTAAACTCAATAATTGAATTTAAACAAGTTGTATCTTGATTTCAAATGAAGACTCTAACGTCAAATCTCTCAAATATATTATGACAGTATAAACATTAAAAAATACGTTAAATTATTCATATTTTAAATTTTAATTAAAAAAAATAAAAGATTAAAGATTAAAAATTAAATGAAAATATTTAAAAAATTGGGCATGTCTGAATGAGCTTTAACTATACCATTTATTTTCTAAGTGAGAGCCATGATAAAAATTTAGGTCCTAAGTGAGAGCTATAATAAAAATTTAGGTACCAATAACCGAATCGAACCAGATTTAGACAAATAATCATAATTTGAATTCGATTCGAATCCAACACAGTTTAATTCATGGACAACTTTAATCTAGGCATTTTCATTGACACACAAATAAATATATACCATAAAGGTTTTTGAAAATTTTAATTAAATATTATTTTTGTAAATCATATATTTAATTAAGAACAAAAGAATAATATTGTAATAATTAACTAATAAATTCATTTTGATGTTGTATACGAAAAAATATATATTATAACTAAATTATTTAAATTGATGACAATTTCTATGTTATATCTATATCCATTTATTAAAGTAATAATTAAATTATTTTGTTAGACTCCAAATTAAATAAAACATGTCATGTCTTGTTGCTAAATTTTAACACAATTTTTGAGAAAAAAATCAAATTATATGTGTGAATGTATAAAGAAAAGTAGTTGCAATTATGCATGATTAGAGGTGGCAAAAGTTGACTCGCCTCGAAAAATTCATTCAATTAACCCAAATCCAAACTCGACCGATCCGATTTAACTAAAAAAGTCAACAATCCAAATCCAACCCGATCCGAATCAGAATTGATCCGAAACCAAATTTATCCGAATTTACATTGATACAAACCCGACCGAATCAGAACTCGAATTAATCCAAACCCAAATTCATCCAAATTTAGATTAACCCAAACTCGAATTGATCTGAACCCTAATTTATCCGAACCCAAATTGATCTGAATCCAAATTGATCCGAATCCAAATTTACCCAAACCTGAAAAAGATTCAAACTTAAATTTAATATTATCAATAAATATTTAAATGTTAAAATTTAATATCAAAGTATTTTAATATAATAAAAATATAATTTTTTTAATAATATGAGTGTTATATATATTTTTAATCTAGTTAAATTTAAATATTCACTTTTATATTGCATTCATTTGAACCTAATGTATAATTATTTAATGGCTAATCTATAATAGAGTACAGAAGCTATATCATCTACATTAATATCTCCAATTATTCTATAAAAAATCAAATTAAATTAAAGAGATATATAATACTATTTTATGATATTTAGTAGGGATTATTAAATCACTTTGATTCAAAAGTTATTAATTATTGTAGATAATAAAAATAAAATGAAAAAATGTAATTAATTTATGAATATTGGTAAATATATTATAAAGAAAACTATCATACATATTATTAAATATTTTGATTTTTTCAATCCCAATTGTACTATAGGTCATGTAAAAAGAAAATTTTATTTTCATGAGTTTTGTAATTCTTAGAAATATAGTTTCAGTTGATTTTTATACCAGATAAATCACATCAAGATGACCAAAGCTTAATCCAGTAAATCTGTTCAATCGACCCGAATTCAAATTCGACCAACCCGAATTGACTAAAAAAGTCAACGACCCAAACCCAACCTTATCCGAACCTGAAATGATCCAAGCCCGAAATAGATTGATTTTTCCTTGACCCAAACCCGACTTTATCCGAACTCGAAATGATCTAAACCCGAAATAGACCGATTTTTCATTGACTCAAACCCGACCTTATCCAAACCTGAAATGATCCGAATCCGAAATGATCCGATTTTTCCTTAACCTGAAATGATCCGAACCTGAAATGATCCGATCCAAAATGATCCAACCCAAACCCGATCCGACTTGCCCATTTGCTACCTTCATGATCCAACCCCTATCACACATCTCACACGTTTTATATATATATATATATATATATATATATATATAATATATATATATATATCCTCGATCCCTACCAAGTTTTTTATAAATCACATTATACAATCAGATCGATCTTAATATAAGGTTATCTTATTTTGTATTTATTTTATACTTATTTTCATACTAGAAATATAGTAAATACTTGAGAATAAACATAAAATTAGTGTCAATATACATAATTACATGATAATAAGTTTAAACTTATAAACTAAATAAAAATTTAATTTCAATACATTTAAGCATATAATAATAAATGTAAGCACACGAAAGTAAACTTATATTTAAAGTCAATAAGCATAAAATAAGTTAACTTTACCATAAATAAGTATAAACACATAAAAATAAATGAAAATAATTGTAAAATAAACATAAAATAAAATAAAATAATCTTTAGGAAGATCTACCTTACTATAAAATTACCGCAACATTTTTTTTAAACGCAAAAGGTTGATTTCATTGATACGAGGTAATATAGACTCAATCAAGAATCCACTACATACGGATAGACCTGATTAAGGGCCAAGCTACTTGCTCAAGCTTGAAAGTCTATTTGATATTTAGTTGGATTTGAACAAAAATATCTAATGCAATTACCGAACTTGGATAAAATGTTTAGACTCGTTTAAATCGACCTTTCAAAGCTCGAGCCCAACTCGAATATTAATATTAATTATATTTTTTTATATAGTTACTAAGTATAGTATAATTAATTATATGTATATAAAACATTATTATTAATAAATATAATTATAAATATTTAATATGAAAATTGACATACAAATTTTAACAAATTAAATTAAATTTTAAAGAGAATAAAATATAAACAATAAATAAACAAATAATTAAAATATAAAAAATTAAATAAAATTATATTCGGGCAAGGACTGGGCTGGGCTTGAGCTTATAGTATAAAAATGAAAATGAACTTGAACAAAAGTTTAGGTCCAAATTTTTAAATCAGATCGGACTTAAACATATACTTAAATTATTGTTACCTATCATGAGCTCAGCCCTAACCCGCCTCGACCCAACCTATTATTAGATTTCAATACTGATACCACACTTAACATCATTGCTTGGATCAAAAAAAAAAAACATCATTGCATATTAAAATAAAACGGGATGAGAAACAACAATACAACATGACTAGTAAGGACATCACCATCCTTTGAGAAATAAACACAAACTACTTAAAAGCAATTAACTTCAAGTCTCTATTTTATACCTGTCTGACAATAAATCCCAGCCGAACAAACAATCACAAATAAGCAGCCGAACTTGCAATTCAACCCAGAACCCTTGATTTCACTAACCAGCTACTCAGCTCAAAAAGATCAACACCTCATGACTCATCGTCCCTCCCAACACTGCACTAACTCGAGCAAAAACAAAGCATTTAACAATGTTAACATCTTGCTTTGCTAAACTGTCTGCAGCCTCATAAATCTCACGGTGAATATGACAAATTTGAAAACCAACCAAATATGACTTTAAATTCTCAATCTGAGAAATATTATTGGATCAGCCGATTGAAACGTTTAGAAAGTTCACCTCTTTTTTTGGAAAGTTTATGCATTCTTAAATTAGTTACCATTGCTTGCATCCCAATAATGACTAATAATTGCATCAATTAATCCTCCCTAGACCAAGTTTTGCATACTTATTAATGAACTTAGCAATAAAATAGAAAGGTTTATAAATCAAGAAATTAAGTAATTTAAAGATCAATTAATAGAAGAAAATTACTATGCAGTCATTACAAATTTCAACCACAAAAATAAATTAACCAAGACATGAAATAATTGTAAGAAGGAAAATCCTAACAACAACATAAAAGACTGAACTATCCAAGGTTATGTATCTCGGATAAAACAAATTAGGACAAGAACAAAAAGCCAAAATACTGTAAAAGAGGTGCTATAACAATAGTCTTGTAGGTTTTCTTAGCTGGACTGGCTCTAAATCCGTTTGAAAGAAGACTCCGGAGTCGGGATGACTGTGTTTTGATTCAAGTCTCAACCGATGGAACTGACCATTCTTGAAATTATAAAATGTAGCACTGTACACTCCGATCATAAGCAGAGTATCAGCATTATAAAAAGAACGAGCCGAAGAATGAGTAATCTCTTTGTTAAATGCTGTTAAATTTACTGTGTGTTGTCTACTCCAAATCCTTTGGCCATAATAATTTTTCACCATCCAAAGCTCCACAAAATCAATGTCTGATTTCACGCAGATTAGTGCGAGATTCCCTTCATATTTTGCGAGGTCGACAGAATGCCAGTGATCTCTGTCGCAGAGTGGATCAGGTAATGAAACCAACTCCCAATTGTCTTCACAGAAAGATAATATATTATTCTTATCGCCATTACAAGTAACCCAATGCAGTCCACCGCATGCAGATATAGCATGTTTGGATTCGAAGAACTCGTTGTAAGACAACATTAGGTCATCTAATTGCTTCCAAACCCATAACTCTGAATCAAAAACTTCACAATGATAGCGTTTTTTGTTGTAAACATCGAGCTCAAGCTCCGAATCCTCGTACTCAGCATCTGAGAGTCGAACTACTTTGAACCGTAAAGGGTCAGACCTAAGCACCGTCATGGCTACCTTTATCGTAAAGCATTTAGTATTTGGAATAGGTATAATTTCCCACTGCCGTGTGCTAGGCTTACAAATATAATAACGGTTTTCTGATTGGTTCATGCAAAGCATCAAACCTTGATCAACCGTCGCTAGAATCTTCACAGTCTGATCAGGTAGAAAATCTAGGCTTAACTCCGGATCAAGGCCGGGATTGTCTATGGACAAGAAGGTTGAATGGTGCCGATTTCTTTTTAAACTTTGAAGAAAATATCCGGCTATTGTGTTTGTTCTCTGGCAATGAAGCCGCATGAAACTTGATTCATAGGTGAGACGGTTGCATTCCCTCGAGACAAGTCGACAACTCCTTAGCGTCTTCAGTTCCACTCTCGATAAGGTTTCAAATAGTACATCAGAATTAACATCACGGGGCACCATTAGAACAGAAAAGCAAAGAAAGAAGCAGAAGAACAATCTGGGATTAATTTCCTTTGCAACCAAAAAAAAAGAAGAACAATCTGGGATCAAAATTTGAGTTAACTGCAGCAGTGGAATTAATATTCAATGTATATATAGAGAGGGATAATCTGTCTCCTACAAGAACAACAACTTCTAGTTCGATTAGTAATGAGAGATGTTTTTATTTCCAAATATAAATTTATTTCCAAATCCTAACCTAGTACTGCTGACTTATCCTAGCTAAATAATAAATAGGCTTCCCTAGAAAACTTGCGGAGAAAGAAAGAAGGTGATGGAGTTCAATATTGGATAAGAATTTACCAAAAAAATTACCGGTCCAAGAAAAAATTTCACTTTTAAATTAAATGCTTAGCTAAATAATAAATAGGCTTCCCCAGAAAACTTGAGAAGAAAGAAGGTGATGGAGTTCAATACTGGTTAAGAACAAAAAAAAAAATACCGGTCCAAGAAAAATTTTCACTTTTAAGGAAAGAATTGGATGTTGTCAAGACCGAAGCTAGTGTTCTGATAACGAAAATGTCTGTTACGTGCTTATGTTTGAAACCTCAGCTCAATTATTTTCACAGATGGAGATTTGAGACACATCAGTTAAGTTTTCCTTAATTTGGACTGGCTTTGTTTCTTTGGCTTGGCAAGTAGCTGTTAGAGTTGGGGTGCTATCTTCCCGTAAAAAAATGCAGTATTGGTGCTTTCTTTTTGCTGAAATTATTTGCTTATAAGAAGTATTTCTTGAAATCCATGGTCACTTTTGAAAGCTAGAGACGCAGACATAAGTCAATGACAATAGTCTATAAAGAACTTTGGGCAACTGAATTGTCCTCTTCTGTTCTCTCTTGTTCTATGGTACCAGCCAACAGATGATGTTCGCAATGAATGGTTTTCTTGAGATTGCAGGGCTTTAAAGAAAAAAAAATTTAATCGTCTTCTTTTGTGTTTTGACGTTGATGACCCTTAACAATTTATCAAACTCCATGGAATATTCTCACAATCTGAATACATTTCTTTACCAAAAAAAAGCATGCAAAACGGGAAATTTACCATCTTTTGGATCGACTCATTGAGTGCTGTGTTGACAACTTGAAATTGAACCATTGCAATCGAAAGAGAACAAGAACCCTTTTTACATATATATATAGTTTTATTTGAGCGTATGAGTTTTAGAATCAAGATTATGTACTTATCAATTAGACATTATTGCAAATTGCATAAGATCTTGAACATATAGAGAGAACAACAACATAGCAGTGACAGTGAACGTTGCTATCCAAGTTTCCGACTTTGGCATAAAACATGTCTTTTCATAGGCCATCCATATAGGGCTGCATGCATGCATCAGGCATGTAGCAGAAGGCTTTCGACTGTCCTATTATATTATATCCAATTAAGCAAAAAATTAGTACAGTAGATTATAAAACAATTGAATATAATTCTTTTTTCCGTACATAGAATGATGAAATGAAATCAAACGGCAGCTGGGCCATCTTGTTGTTAAGCCTTGTGCACTCTCCTCGACAGTGCCGAAAGATTCGAGCCTTACGATGAGATATGTGAATAAAAACAATTCAAGCTTCTAAGTGACACATGACTTGTTTGACTATTACGTTCTTATGAGAGAGAACTGGTTGATCTCTTAGCTCACTCATAGTTGGATCATTCTTACTAGATTTCGTGCACTAACTATTTTTCCACATATTCTATTGTTCATAGGCAGAGAAATTAATTATGAGACAGATGAAAAATGTGTGAGAGAGAAGGAGAGGTTTCTTATCAAGAATTCAATCACTTTCACCACTACCCTTGTTCACTATCTAGTGATTGTACGTTTGCTTTGTCTTCATTCTTTTTGGCCTGAGATTTTGTGTAACGTTTTCTTCACGACTACATAACAACCGCGGCTTTTAGATTAACTACCAGTTATTTTTTATTATGCCATGTATACATCATTACATGTTTCTCTTGATGATTAACTCTACCAAAAATCTTCACCTCCCATGTAAATCCTTTGCCATATCTGAAAAACCCTCACTTTTTTTTCAATATGGGAGACACTCCAGGGCCTTCTCCTTCTCTTTCTCCGAAGTCAAATTTGCCTATGCTTTATTACGGCCTCGTCGTTGTGGGAACAGCTGCTATCGTGCTGGCTATATACAACCTGATCATCATCCGTTGGTGCACGCACCGCAGCCAGGATGAGTCCAGGCAGGGACCTGCCAGGCTCGCGGAAATCACAGCCAGCCAGCGTTTTGAAAACCAGAGCAGGAACTTGCTGTCAAGCTTCAAATACAAGAAGGAAAGCAGCAACATGGGGTCTCAAAACCCTGGTGGAGAATACGAATGTGCAGTTTGCTTATCAGTTTTCGAAGATGGAGAGGAGGTGAGGCAGCTACCAAGGTGCAATCATTCTTTCCATGCCCCTTGCATAGATATGTGGCTGTATTCTCATTTTGATTGCCCGCTCTGCCGTGCCTCTGCGGATCCTTCTCCGTTATGTCATCGGCACACAGTGGTGAATTTACCAGGGAACTCCGGAGAGAGTTTGCTGGATACAGACAGCCCAGCTTGAGTTCTCTATTTTTGTTTGATTTTTGCATCTTCTCTTCTTTGCTTTCTCTCTCTCTTGATTAGGCAGGGAAAGTCTGATACCCTGTATGTTTCGGTCCTGAAGTCTGTGGGCCTCAGATAGATGCGTGATGATGTTAGGGAAGAGTAAATTATGAAAGCCAGTTGCCCATGGATACACAGCAAACCCGTTTTAGTGCTACAACTGGGCCAGGGATTAAAGCTGGCCGAACATGTTGTCACTTCCCAATATATACACAAGTCAAGTTTTGGTATGTAGCATGTACAGTATACCTTTTTCTTGTAACAAACTAAAAACTGATGGATAATGCAGTTTTGTTAGAAGGGAATCATCGCCGACAATGACAAGAATAAAGATCACATTGAAAAATAAAGAAATTTCAGCCAGCTATCCACGTTTTTGAGCCTGCTATGGCAGGTCCTACAATGTGCTGCAAACACTACAATGCACGTCATGTAAGAGCAAAGCTCGGAAGGGCAGTTTCCCGATCAAGCACTAAAGTCACAATCTCTTTACAGAACCCACTGTGCTAGCTTCTCCGGAAAAACAAACTCGACACTGCTTACAATCGACAATGCATTAACTTTAAGAAAACCAACACTAACACGTGTGCCAGACACCCACGATCTCGGCAATATATCTTGCAATTCCAGAGCTCATTCAATGAGTTTCTAAGGGACAACAATCTTGATACGTTTATGCTTGCCCACCAAACACAACTGAGGCAATCGTCAGATGCGAAGATGTAAAGACAAGATAACAAATCCAAAAACATTGAGCAATAAATTGCACAGCTGACTACAAATAGTGTGCACGCAAAACCTATTATTTACTGCCAAAGCATGCATAAATTTACAAAAGGTAATTTATTATAATTTCCTCGTATTTCCAAATGCTGAATCAATAAATTCTGGAACAGTTTTCACAAATGTTACAATCCAAAAGCACTTCCACGTTCCAACTTTAGGGTGATGTCTATATATCATACAAGAGCAACTAGGCATACTTACTACATCCTTCTCAAATTGTCTAACCTTGCCTGTAATTCACTATCTATCCCATTGTCATCATTCCCAGTTGCTTCTGCCTGCGCAACCTTACCCTTTGCAGCTGGTGCCACAACAGCAGCTGATGGTGCATTTACAAGCTGTGAATCATATAAAAATGAGCAGAGTTAGTACATCTTAACAACTTAATTTGGCATGAAGTGCAGCCTATTCAAGCGATGAGCACTATGTTGAAAAGGAATGGTGAAAATAGTACTTCTTGATTAGTGTTGATTCCAATCTCATCAAGAACTTGGCTCACTAGTTCTTCTGTTTCCTCCTCTTCCTCATCCCCTTCCAAAGCATCATCAATTGCATCACCCATCACCTCAGTTGTCATCTCCATCTTCTCATTCTGTCTCTCAAATTCTTGCATAATTTTCTGCAAAGACGGCAAGTTCATCTGCCTGTTCATCCGACCCATTGCCTTTGTCACTCCTTTCATTGCCTCTCCCATTGCTTGTGTTGATTTCAATGTCTGGAAGTTGTACAGAAAATTATTCAAGCTTTAAACTTTCAATACTTAGGCAATAGCATCAAAGGTTGCAATTTAACTTGTAAAATTTACAAGGCTTCAATCTTGAAATATACTTCAAGTAGCCTAGAGCATTTTAGAAGTCAGCTAGATCATACAATTTGTTTATCCTATGCCAGAGACAACCAGCAGACAGATTGTTTCTCCTCACATATTTGGTGACTGCTCAATTTAAGCATTTATCCCCAAACCTTAACAACATTTTCAGATGAGAATAGAGCTAGATTGATCTTACAACTTATCTTCTTTTTCACATTTTGGCAAACAAAATAAAGTCATATTTAATCCTATGCATGGTGCAGGCAATTTCAAAACTTTCTATAATAGCCCCTGAATGGTTATAGCTACACCTCCATTTAATTGCAAAGCAGGACAGAGAGGATAATGTTCCATGTAAAATACTTCGATGAAAAATAATTGCAAACTTCAAGTCATTGACACAGATAAAATGGATATATCACAATACATACTTGAATTCGAAGAGATACACCCTGCAGCTGTGATTTAAGCTTATAAAACTTTTCAATCTGATGTCGTGTTCGGATAAGGTCTTTTGCCATCACCTTTACAGCTCCCTGAAATGAGATTCCATCATTCAAAACATGTTAGGTTGTAGGCCAGGTAGACATGAAAGCCTATACATGTTTAATACACATAGATCATATATAATGACTTTTATAAGTCTAGTAGTTACAACAAACCTAGTTTCCCCAAGAAGGGAGATGGAAAATACAATCTTGATGCATGATGAGAAAAGAAATGACTGAACCACTCCACTGAAAAGAAAAAACACACAAACCTCAAGCGGCCAACAAGATGCCAAAAGTACAAACTGTGACAAATGCATTTTCCTTAAAAATGGGGAAGAAGAAAAGCACATAAACTTTTTCAAAGAAATTGCATGATGTCTATCTGTGAAAGGGCTAGAAAACAATCATAAATAAACCAAACTAATCCTTTCAAATATGCCATACACACATAAAACAGAGTCATCAAGCACTGAATCACATCATAAAATCACAAATAAAGCAACTTCATGTGTACCAAAAAATAAAAACGTTTTTTCACAAGATTGCCAAGAAGAACAAAATTTTTCAAGCTAATCAGCACTTTATACAATACATACCACTTTCATCAGGAATTCAAGAAAACATACATAAAAAGACAAGCAAGAAAAACACTACTCATGTAGAAATATGGATTCACCATCTGCCCTTGCTTTGCACTTTTCTTTATCTCTGTAATCAGTTTCTTCTCTTGGGTCTGTAGACCTTGCCTCTCTCTCTCTATCTCTCTAATAGATTTGTCTAGCATCCTCTTATTTTCCCGCAGAAGCTCTGAAATCAAAAGCCATCAATACTTACATAAATTATTACCCAACATCTCAATAAAAATGAACAACACCATCGAAATTCACTGCCCAAATACCTCCAAATGCCGGCAACAACAGATAAAATCAACACCATTTAATCCACCTCATACAATGCACAACCCAACTATTCTGTTTGCTAGCATCTTTCATAAGAATAAAACGTTAAATTTACCAAGGCGACAAAAGTTCCATTCAATAAATTCTAAAACCCTATCAATACAATTATGAAAACCAACCATGCAATGATCGACATTAATATCCAAAATTAAACCAAATAAACAAATAGCAGAAAAAACTGCCTTCATTACCATAATTCACAAACATTGCCAAAATTAACAGAATTTTAGCATTCCATATTGAAATTTTTGATTCTAATAAAAAGTTCTAAAAATACAATCAACTATATTTTAATCACTTAATTATTCAATTATTAAAACCCTCTATCGGAAATCACTTTATCAAATTCAATAATGAAGATCAGAACAAAATCGCAGACTTTGTCTTCGATATTTATAAAATTTTCAATTATTAAATAAAATACCTGCGGGAGTCTTCCGATTGCCAAAGAGGAAGCTCATGTTCGATCGATGCTACGAAAAACTGTGTGAAAATAAAATGGAGGAGGATGAGACGATCCGATCTGAAGCAAAAATCGTCTCGTCGCAGCGTTTTTATGGTTGGATTTGTGAAGAGATTGCTTGATGGAGCTGCTTTGATCGCTCGGCCGCGAAGACAAATTTTTATTTTTCTCTTTTACGCGGTACAGTGCTTGAGGAAAAATTAATTCTAATTCTAATTCTAATTCACACGTGGCTTTATCTGGAATGGTAGGGCCCATTAATAAGTAGGCTTGATATTATCTTAGCCGAGCCATATGGGCTTTGGGTTTTACAATCTGAGCTTTGGAGCCCACAACGTTATGAGCCCTTGTTTTATTCTATGATTATGATTATTCATATTTTAACATTTTGCATTCCAATCGTCCTACAAAACATCAAATTATTATTTTCTTTTTATTTTGAAAAGCTAGAATACTTTCTAAATTATTTTTAATTACATATGAAATATTTTATACTAAAGTAGATATTTTTATTTTTACAATCGAAAATTAAAGATTGTAAGATGTTGCATTTTTAATTATTTTTTTATTTTTAATATATTTTAAAAATGCATACATCATATTTTTAATTTAATTAATAAAATTTAATAATTTTATTGACGATTTGTAAAATTATTTATTCTATACTTCAATTCGATTTATATATCGATGACTTGCCTTTTGGACTGCAAATTAGCCCAAACCAAGACAGAAAAACCAAACGGTCCAAACACCAGGAGCGTGCGAATGCAACATACGAGTGGCGAGTGGGGGAATTTAGAAGATGCATTAAACAGAGGAAACCGTGCCCGTGCGCCTTCTTTCTCCCTGACAGCGCATTTGTGTCTAATAAAGGTTATACCACCCGCTGTAACTTTTATATTTTATAATCTTAACATCCATTCCTGATTTATAAACTGAACCTTAAAATAATCAGTAAAAACCCAGCACACGTGCGCTTGGTGGGCATGCTTTATACAGAGAAGGGCAGGCAGTCACGTGCGGCTCTGTGGTCTCCCTCATTTTATTGTATTCCACGCTCTCCTCGGTGGGCTTGGCATGCCGACTACAACAAGCAGAGCACGTGCCTTGGACCCAGACAATATGGAATCAAAGGGCCCATTTTGAAATTATTGTTAGCTTAACCACAGTAATTTTGCAAATTAGCTACAGTAATTCCTGATCATTTTACCTTTTGTGCTGTCAAACAAACATTGTACCATCAAAAATTTGCTTTTAAGCTAAGTTTTTTTTTTTGGTTAAAGCTTTTAAGCTAAGTTAAAAAGTGCTAAGCAAATGAGTTTTTTTTTTTGCATCTCTGATTTACTAGCCGTAAGATAATTTTCTTTTTGTCCATACATGCCATATGACGTTGATATAACGACAGGTTTTAAGAATATTTATTATATTTGATAAATTACGACATGAAATAATATCACTCTATGAAAAAAGATATAAAAATAATTAAATTTTAACAAAAATTATATATAAATTTAATAAAAATTAAAAAAATATTTTGTTTTTAGTATGTCCATATAATTATGATAATTACTTTAATATTCACTTAAATTATTTTTAAATTTACTGTCCACCCAAAAAACTTCATCCAAAATGGTTGTAAGTTGTAATGGAGGGCATATTTTTCTCCAAAATGCTCCACATGCATTTTTTACAATATCATGGAAACCTACTATGTTATGTACCACAGATTTGTGTTTGGTTGTTGAGAAACATGCTCCACTTATACTTACTGGCAATTTATGTGCATTATCGATTGTTTTCTTCCTCTATTTAAGTCTTGTTGTCTTTTTCACAAGTGTTTTTCTGGGGATTAATTTTTAGTGCTTAATTATTGGTTTTGGGTTTTTCTTGGGAATTTTATAAGCATCCAGAGTCCAGGCATTTCTTATCTTCCATATCCATTCAAAGCTTTGATGCTTCTGCCATTCCATGGGATCTGAACAATAAACAGGAACAGTAGGTTGCCTCATTGTTTGGAGTTAAAAAGGGATCAAATGTCCAGGCCAACAAGAAATCCACAGGAACAGAAAATGGGTTAAGTAGCAGTTTCAATTATATGAGACAGACAAAAGAAAAAGGCCATCAAATCAAGGTTATTTTCAAATGTGAATCTTAATTAATGTGTTTAAACTTTAAATGCTAATGCGGCTAAATGGGTCTATTATTACAGAACCATAGTTAAGTTGTTGAAGATCATGGCATGTAATAAGTGTGAGAGAGAGAGAGAGAGAGACAGAGCTGTGACATGTTGAAATGGATCATGTTGATTCTCTAACCTTTATTGCAAAGTCCTCTTTGAACACATCTCAATCCAATAAAGTTGAAGATAACATGTGTTACTGTTAATAAATGTTCCCACCATTCTCAAGTGGAAAGAGAGTATTTGCTTTCTGAATTTTCTCCTTCGTTTCCTTTTTTTTTTCTCTTCTTTGGGATGGGGTATTTTCTCTTCTTTTAGTATGGAAGTAATTGATCGAAGGGTAATCAAGTCAACGATGATGGCCACTCTCTGCTGTCCAATTTCATCCCAAAGAATACATGGTTGCTCAATAACTTTTTAATTTTCTTCTCTGGTGCAAAAGTTGGATTGGATTTTTGCTATCATGTCTGATCCTGCTGCATTTTGACTTATAAGATTCCTTGTGTGACCCTACTTGTCTGCAAAGGGTTAGCATTATTCATCAGTTTAATTTGGTACTGCACATCTAGATTATTGACAGAATGGAATTTTCTTCCGGTTGAAGTTTAACCAGATAACTATATAGTCATTTGCTTTTCCAAACTTGGGCAAATTAATTCACCCTGGAAAAAACTTTTCTTGGCATCAATTTGTGAGTAAAGAATTTTGCGTTAAGATCAAATATGATAAATAAACAAGAGAAAAAGAACAATAATACAGACAAGACAAGATTTATGTGGTTTCATAATTTACTTACATTCATGTCAGCATTAGGTTTTTCTGATTAATTGTTTAGAACCAAATTACAAAAAAAAATTACATATTTATCGTATAATGAAGTTAGAATAACAAGTAACCGTACTAAGCTGCATATATGCCATATGAGCCGGATCCTATCAGATTTCACAAACTCCACATTTGGTTGATGCTAGGGTAGAACTACAGGTACTAGAATGAAGATGGTTATCTTATCTGATCTGAGTGTACTATTTTACCTAGTGTTCTTACTTCTTAGTTAATGATGTCTCTAATAATATTCTAACCAGTTGGTCCTGTCCTACCAAACCAAGAAATGATATTCCAACGAACAACTCTAACAGAAAGAAATCCTTGAGATTTCACTCTGTTTCTGATAGTACAAGTACAACATCAGACAGAACTTATGGAACTCAACAGTTGGCTATGGCAAGCATCGACTGTCCTTTTGTCGAATGTGATAGCTGAGGATATCCTCAACCAGAGAAACAGAAGCTGTGTAAGAATCTAAGAATGGATGTGACAGTCGGTTCAAGGCAATGCAAATCTGCAGTGAGGAGAGACAACTGTGCTATGTTCAAATGCGCAGAGATTTTTTAATCATGCAAATTTTTTATTCTGCGACTCCAAAGGGGAACTAATTTATGTTGGGATGTTGAGGCCATGTGCTTAATCCAGTGAAAAAGCAAAGAGTTTTCACTTTCTCCCTTCTCTCGTGGGGAGAAGATTTGTGTCTGCTTTTCCTTTTTTACCTTTTCTATTTCGACTTTATGTCTTGCTTTAACAGTTCACTTTGTGAACTGTGAAGATGACCATGAATCTTCACTCTTAGAAAACTTTATTTTTCACCATTTTAGACTGATGTTGTTTCAAAGCTAATCAAACATACAGAATCATCATCATGATTATCAGAAGAAAAAATAACTTGAATTTTTCATTTTGAACCGCCAAACCAATAATTACAATTTGAAAGATGATAATGAAAACTACAATATGAAGCCATTAGAGATGGCTTGATTAGTTTTCAAGCTAGTAGTTTCATACACTGGTAACTCCTCTCTATACCTTCCAATTCCAATAAGATGATCCAACTCAAAAAGATCAGAGCTTGAATAACTCAAAGCATCATCTTCTTCATCATCACCACCCTCATAATCGTCAATAAAACCTCTCAAATCCAGTTTACCAGGGCCCCTCCTTTGATAGCTCCTTGGAAAATCTCTTGCTTTATTGCTAATTCCTGATTCCTTCTCCTTAAAAAAATTCTTCAGCTCCTCCTTTCTTGAAGAACTCCTTTGAATAGTTGAAGTTGGCATTAAACTTGGGTCATCTTCATAAATACGTTTATGGCCACATGGTCTGCAATCTTCATCAACAATGACACTGACTGGACAGAATTTAACTGACCTTTTCTTGCCATTGCTGTACTCATTGCCTCTTGAAGAAGGTGTTTTGCTCAAACAAGACCTGGAAAATGAAGTGGCAGATGAGCATGTTGATTTTGATTTGCGGTCAAAACTTACATCATCTGAGACCCCAGCGGAGCACATCTTCACTTTCTTGGCATTAGCATGGAAAATGGAGTTTAAGAAATTAGTGATACGAGCGCCAGGGGAAATGGGTTGCTTCACTTTCTTCAATTCACCATATATCTTCAAAGCTTTCCGTTTGGTCTTTGTGAACCCACCACCTTCTCGCTTGGCCTTCTGTTGATTGTTGTCGCTGTTGTCAAAGTTTCTCGGCTCAAACTGTATAGACTTCTCGAGCTTAGCCGGTGCTGATCTTCTCGATTTCTCTTTATAACTTGACTCAGCCTCGGACGATGAGAAGATTCCGCCACTGCTGGAATCCGAGGAACTTGAAGTTGACTTGAAACGCACAGCTGAGCCACGACTATTCTGCTTCTCAACCCATTTTTCAATCATAATAGCCCGTCGAAGGCTGGAAACCTTTCTGTCTTCTTCCAAAGAAGCATTGTTCTGCTTCTTAACATGGGTTGTTTTTGTTTCCCTGTAATGACACAATGTTGCTTCATCTCCAGTACTCGATTCGTCGATGGAACGGTAAATAGCATCAAGAAGACTTGAAGAGAAAGAAGGGGTTCTTCTTCTTTGAGAACCCGTAGTTTCTATCACGGAACTCTCTCTTCTAAACATATTTGTTGCACACACAGAGAGGAAAAACAGAGGAAACAGAGGTTTATATAGGGAGAAAACAGAGTTATCAGATTAAAGAAAGAAAACAAAGAAAGGACAGCACGGGGGTTAGTTTAAGGGTGGCTAAGAGCTTTAATGTCTGGTTAGAGAGTGTCAAAAGCTGCAAAGACACATTAAGTAGACTGCAAATAGATCATGTGAAAGAACAAAAATGAGAAAGGGAATACAAATAGAAGAAACATCCTCACTATGAACCGGACTGTTTTTTTCAATTTGTGTACGCCACTGAAAAAACATGGATAAGTTAAAAGCAGAAGATAAGAGAGAGAGGATTTGGAGTGTGAAAAAAGGCAAAGCGGAGAGAGAGAGTGAGTTGTGTACTTTTGATGTTTCTGTGAAAAGTTTAAAAGGAGAGTGCAGCGCGTGCGGGTGAAAATTTGGGTTGGGGCGGGGGTAGGGTGGGTTTCACTTCGTTAACCGGTTCGCTGTCTGTCTAAGATACTCTTTATTTTTAGCCATTTTAGTATTTGCCAGTTTGATGAGGTTCCGAGGGGAGTTCTTTCATTTGGGGATGACTTTAAATTCTTTTTCTTTGGGTAAATTGTCAGGCTGTAAGAATGAAGTGCGTAATGTCAGGTCATTTTCACCTTTCACTTTTTGTTTTTGGAGTAATTGTAATGACCGAGTTTGTACCACCTGAATCAGAAGAAAGGAAAGCAAAACGCATCAGCTTTGTGCTTTTATGGAGATGGAACTAGAAAGATTGCAAGTGTCCCATCTCTTTTGCCGCTCATTTTGTGGTCAAGGGCAAAGTACGTGGGAATAGAGAGGCTGTTTTCTTCCTTCAATATTAAAGAAAAAAGATGTACAGCGGAAACAATTTGAGATCAGCGCTTTATGATATCCCTGTGTTTTCATGCTGAGAATACTTTGCAGATGGAGAGATGTCGAAGGGGCGTTTTACTTCCCAGTCAGATTTTCCTACCTCTATATAAACACTAGTTTATCAAAAATTCGCAAGAAAAGCACTTGTAAGAGACCAATAGTTCATCATCTAATAGACATTTTACATCTAATACTCTATTGGAGAGTTATTAATATTTATCAAATCTGTTATTATTTAACGGAAAGGCTAATTTTGGATCAAATGATAAAAACCTTTATGTAATAAGAACGAACACAAATAATACACCTGAATTATAAACCGAAACAGAATCCAAGTTGAATAAGAAATGAAAAACGCTAAGATATGCCCAAGTTTTAAGTCGCCCAAATTGCCAGAAAAGGTGCCTTTTTGGTTTGTTTTGGATTTTATGGTGGACTGGAAGATATCAGAACCCAGCAAAAGCTTGGGCCTGAAAAGAACCTCAGAAATAATTCGTTAATTTGGGCCAATGAATTCGGCTGAAATCTCCGAACAGTCCACCTCAAAGTTCTTGCTCCTGTTTCTGTTTGGTACGCAAGTTTCACAAGCTTTCCTTCTAAGATTCAACATATTGTTGATGTGCCTTTGACTTTTGATTAATTGTCCTGGGCTGGGCTGGGCCCGGGTGATATAAGAGGAAAGTACTGCTGGCTTTACGTGTGTGTTTCATCAGCCATCAACGCTAATCTGCAATTGCATATGTGAAGCCTAAGCTGGAGGTGTCTTAAAGTCTTCGGTTGTTAATGAAAGCAGCATGACCAAATGAAAAAGCTTGGAACCCCAAGTTTAGTCGAATTGATTTATGTAATTTATTTAAAAGATAATTTTCAATAAGTTTCGAATTCGAATTTTATCATCTATGTCTCCTTTTCTTAAATAGACAAAGTATCAAAGAAGAACGAGGAAACATATTCTTTCATTGATTTCATTTTTTTTTTCTTTTTACCACCACCCAAATACACAGTTGATGCTCTTTATCCGCCAACACCTTTTAAGAAACTACTAAATATAAAATTCCACCACCATATTTCTAAGCTACCATGAAGCCAAATAGGAGCAGGTGCCAGAACGCAGCAGCACCTGCTTAGATCTCTGTAGAAGGGATTCTACATGTATGGCAGAAGAAATGACAAAATACACACCCCCACAATTTAGAAAAGCGCCAGCAGACGGCCAGCCTCCTTTGTTTGCTCCATTACAAGTATTGTTCGTGTATCCTGGCTCGGTTCTCTTCCCACCACAGTCTAGCATGCATCTCACCAAATCTTTCTCGGCTGCAATATAGGCATCAAGTGAGGAATCCAGTCAATTACAAGATAAAATGATGGAAAAAGACAGTTGCATTTCCGCAGTCAAATGTTCGTGCTGGATTTGCCTTGGCATGGGAGTGAAACAGTTGGTGAAAGCAGAATGAGTGACCCAGTAATGATGCTGTCAGAAAAATTTTACAGCTAATAAATCTGTTTCTGACTGTCGGTAATTCAATTCATAATTGTTTCTAGGGTGGACCTCAATTATAGCATTGACTAGTGCTGGACCCTTCAACCTAGAAACGAAGTCAAATCTACGGGAAAAATGGCTTTTTGGAGCAATTCCAATGAGAGTCTCCAATGCTTTTGTGTTTCAACTTTTAACCAGTTAGCCTTCTTAGCAATTGAACCTATCAGAACAAGTAAAGATTTCTAATATAATTCAATCAAAAAGAGATTTTGCCAAAGACGACAATGCAGAAAATAGATCACTAGAATCAGCCTTCATAGGCAGCTGATTTATAAATACCAATCTCTATAGCAGAGTTAATGAAACTATAGAAAGTATGCTAGCCACGGAAAAGGAGGGTGCAAGTTCCATCACATTCTATCAACCATCATAGTCCATAAACAACAAGGAAAACGCCATCAAATAAAATTCGTCACATGGGTGACATCAAAAACCTGGATTTCAACTTGCAACAATTGTTATTAAACCTAGGGAAAGAAAATATTAGGCATATGAACTAATCTAAATTCGATTTAGATAGTTGCAGCTTGTAAGATGCACTTGCAGTGATTGCAAGGATCAAACTACAGCCTGCTACTTCTACCACTGTGAGATGTTGCAAGTTTTCTAAGATGTTAGGTGATTCCAAAAATATTTTGATGGTTGGTGCCGATAAATTCACACAAACACATTTATCTATCAGAAATGATTGCCCTTGTCATTATTAGTTGTTTCTTGGCAAACCAAGTATCACTGAAGTTAAAGAATGTCACAAACCATACCTGAATCTAACTCGCCTAAGCTCCCTTTTCCCCCCTGGCAAGGCTCTGATGGTAATGTAAACCCCTGGTTCATCTTGTTCAACCCACTCATTCTCAAGATCACTGGCATTGCTGATGGATAGATCTCGGGAGCGATCAGCCTCTCTTGATGAGCTACTCCTCATGGAGGCATCCATTGATGATGTCTCTGTCTTGGCACCACTAATGCTGGAAAGTTTTGGGGTTGAGGTAAGACCAGAATCACAATAATGCCGGGCCTGCATTGGGTGATAATCAAGTGAATCTGAGGATGAGTACCCCATGCCCATTCCTGTTGGATGATATAAATTACGAGGTAAGCGTTCTCTAGTAAGTGGTGGTGTTACGGGGCTCTCTTCTGCTGATTCCATTTTTGAGCTCTGTAAGGAATAAAAAAAAAATGATGTTACTGATATTGAGAAAAAACAGAGTCCGTGGTACATGCAACGCTCTAAGTTCAGTTCACGACAGCATTACTGCAAGGCATGAAGTATGTACAGTTCATTCACACAATGTTAAGCAGGCAGCAGGCTAAGAACTTACCTCATCTTCGGATCTCGGGGGTGTAGGTAGTGGAAATGCCTGGCGATTCAACCTCTGGACATTGTAAAGTTCCATGACCTTGTCATAATTCTCAGTCCACCATCTCTGAGCTTGCCATTTGTTAAACATTTCCCGACTAGTCAAAGAAAATAAACTACATTTCAGCACTCCTGATGTTCATCATCATAATAATAATAATAATAATGGTTCATGTTATGCATGTGCTAAAAGAGGTGACTTGCATTAGGGATGTCAGGCATAATCTTTTTCTCAAAATTATCAGAAAATGAAAGATAAAATTCATGTCCTCAAAATAGAACTCCTAATTTCACAATGACAATACTCTACACCACGCTATTATCATTTTTCACAGGTCAATGACTTGGAAAACCAACCATGACCAATATGCTTTTATCCTCCTCAATGTGAACGGAAAATTTTAATTATATATTGGGCCACTGGATTGGCTAATAGACATCTTTTGACTAAGCATTTCCCCTCTTTAGATCATAAAAAAAAAAAAAAAAAGCTAACAACCATTAGGTAGAGGGAATATTAAAATTTTCTAAGTGGCATCATTGCGTTTGAAGTAGTGGGATGTCTAGTCTTCCAAAAAAGAAAAAGCATCAGAGTCTAAAACCAACAACGAGCTTTTTAAGCATTACAATAGAATTTAGAAATATATGAATATGAAAGCGATGGAAAATGAAGTCAAGAAAGAGGTACAGCAGTCAAATAAGGACAAATCCATAAATGAGAAGCAAGGGCAACAAAGATGTCCCCTTCATCAAATGACTAATCCCTCCTGTCATTGTCCATGGAAAACATGGAAAGGTAACGGATGTAGTTCGGGTTTTTGTCTTTGTCCGTTGGCAAACGTAAGCTTAGCAAAGGGTCGTTTATATTGTCTTGCATGTAGTTTTGGGGTGACAAGAAATGGGTCTGAAGAAGACAAAGACACGGAGAATCAGGCGTGACGGGGAATTCTTTTTTTTTCGAATGAAAAGAAAGGGGAGAACCTACTCCGACACGACGACAAGCCTCAGTAAAAAAGCTTCCCAACACAATCAATCGTGTCCCGCCCTCCACTGATAAAGCACAATGAGTTCTCTTTTCGGACTTTTATTGGATTGCTTTTCATTAGGCGTGAAACCTACTTACACCGTAGGGCCCTCACCTAAAATTCTTCACTTTCTAACCGAGCTTGTTAAGGCCATGTTTGGATGCCGCGTTAAAAGAAAAAAAAAATGTACATTTTTACTATTTTTTACGCAGCAGTGAAAATCAAGCATATAACTTTGTGATCAACAAATAAAAGTGGTACCTTTTCTTTACAAAAGAAAGTCTTTTAATTTAATAAAAAAAAAGAATCAAACACTAGAAAAAGATTGTGTCAATAATAATAAAAAACTAAAACGATAGGCATCTAAAAAATGACATCCAAACAACCCGTATTTGAACCACCGAAACTCCGATCCATGCCGTGTCCATTTCATTCTGAAGTTACCAAGTGATTTTCCAAACGGTGACCAAAAATTTTAAAATAATTGCAACTGTACGACTAAAAACCACCGATTGGAAACAAATCAGAACCGTCAAAATCGAAAACGAGAAAAAAAAATGAGGGCGCACCTGAAGCGTATTCTCTTCAGATCGTTGCCGCCACGTGGAAGCGAAACAAACGTGATAAGCACGCCGGGCTCTACCTGTGCCACCCACTCTTTAGGTTCACTTTCTTCGACAAACACGATCGATTCGACTCGGCGGCCACTCACTGATTTCGGCGTCGCTTCTCCGCTGGAACTCGATATCCCTTTCAACCTCGCTTCCATCTCCTTTCCCCACGTCCTCGGCGTTGCCGAGCTCGAACTCCCCGTCCTACGGTACGACCACCTGAACCTGTCCGAGTCCGCATCAGAGTCGCCGGAGTTCCTCAACCGACTCTGCGCCGTGCAGGGGGTGCAGTGCCTGTACGCCCCCGACGCCTTTAGCGCCATGTCTTTCAACTAAGACACCAAAAAAAAAAACCTACTGTTAAAAGCCAAACAAACAACAAAGAACTCAAAAACCTTGACTTCGTAAAATTCAGAGTTAAATTTACCTGAGAAGTGACGGATTTGATGGCTTGGTTTTGCTTAGTGCTAGGAGTAGTGGAAGAGTCGATTTCCTCTGGTTGACTCAGCGAGTCATCACCGGGTTGCTTGGAACGAGCTATGCACGTCAGCATTGCTGTGTTTGGAATTCTCTGGAAAAAATGGGGTTTTCAGTGTAAAACAAGAGAAGATCACGTTCAAAAGAATCAAAACTACATTGTCAGAATATAAGAAGTAAACTATGAATCGCTAATCAATTCACCGGCAGCTTTTCTATTTAAAGAAAGATCTGAGCATTGTAGCATTGATTAAAAATAATTAATACTATTTAAATAAAGATATTTATGCACTATTCTCATTAATAATTAACATTTTCCTTTAAGGAAACAGAATAAAACAAGAAACATCAATAATTAACAGCGAAAGAGTTTCAAGTTTACCGTGCAGAGAAGGAAAATTTAATGTCCTGACAACTGAGTAATCTTAGGATCAGTGGTTGGGTTGGGTCTTCTTTTTTTGCAGTTCCAGGGAACTCGAAAAACGAGACTCAGTCAGGAGCTCTTTAATACCACGTTAAAAACGATCAGAGAATCTCTGCACTGAACAAAATAAAAGCAAATTATACGATAAAGGAAAATAAATTTAAATATATATATGTATGTATATAAAAAGATAGTGGAAAAGAAATAAAAAATCACCTCTAAATTATCATCGGAGGAGAGCGGAGGCGTTAAGCAGCTTCATTTGCTATGGTTATCTATAGTTTTCTGATTCTGTTTCAGATGGGTTGCATTTTTTTTCGGAGAAGGAAAGGGAAGCAAAGCAGATTGGTGTGAGGGGTGGCTTGCGAATCGCTATAATGGGATAGTGCTCATTGCAGTGTGATGTGAAAACTGTTCGTCAAATTTTTATATTTATCTTATTAACCAGCAACCGGATTGATTTACCGGCGCAGGGTTTTGTTTTTTTGTACATATATGGAATTGGCTGGTTTGCCGTCTATATACTAGAAAAAGAATAACAATGACAGGGAAAAACAGTGTAATTGTACGGAGACTATTCAATGTTAAATTTTAATTCAGTTTAATTTGGGAATTTCGAAATTTGAAATTTAATTTGAATCCAATTGAAATTAATTGGCTAAATAATTAAAAAAGCTCTTCAAATTCATCATTTTATTTAAATAAACACGTATACTTTTAGGGTTTATTATTATTATTATGCACTAACAATATATAGTTTTTATATACTGTCAATGCATTAGAGGTTGACACTTCAATATGCAACTAAAAAAAATGTCAAGTTTTATAAATAAATACAAATAAAATTTTTTTTATTTTGATCACAAAAATTTATCGATGAGATATTAATCTCTTGTGTATTGACAGTGTATATACTGTTAGTGCATCATATATAAGTTCATAATTTTATTACATTTAGATAAGTCCCTAAATTTTAATTTGTATTCAGGTAAGCCCTTAAATTTCAATTTGAGTATCCAAATAAGCTCTTAACTTTTACTTGGTACCTAAATAAACTTATAACAAATATCAATCTTTTACAGTGTGAGCAATCGATTGATTTTTTGAATGGATTTTAAAACCCAACTTCTTAAAAAAATCGATTATATATAATATATTATATAATATTTAATTATTTATATTATATATAATATATTAAAAAATGATTGATTAATTTAATTAGTTCAATTTGTTATTTTAAACACAAAATTAATCAAATAAACTAACCTAAAAAATTGACCTAAACTCGAAATTGAATTAAATGAACATAATTGATTGAATTTTAATCAATTAAATTGATTTGAATTGAATTTTACTCACATATAATCTTTTATTTGAATTAAAGATTTACTTGAATATAAATTAAAGCTTAAGAACTTATTTAAATAAAATAAAAGTATAAAAACTTAGGAAAATTATCCTATACATTGTCAGTGGAGTTTTTTAACTCCACAAGCGGGGTTAGGATAATAACATTTGTCCTATTTTGTTTATTTTTTATTTTTTTAATATTTTTAAAAGACACATGTCATCATTCTAATTCCGCTTGTGGAGTTAAAAAACTTCACTGACAGTGGATAGGATAATAATCCAAAAACTTATTTAATTAAAATAATAAAGATCAAAGGTTTTTTTAATATTTTAACCAATTCAATTTTTTAAATTTGAACTTGGCATGATTTTTAAAAGTCATTTGAGGTTGATTTGGTATGCTAAACTTAACTAAATAAACTCAATTTGTTATATTTTGGTAATATATTACAAAAATAAAATAATAAATTAACAATCAAATATTAAATATATATTAAAAAAATTGATTAAACTTGTAACTGCTCGAAACAGATATGAAAACATTCAAATTCAACTTCACTCGTTTCTTAAATACTCGAGCTCCATCCTAGCTTGCAAATAACTCATTCAAACTCAAATAATCACGTTAAATTCACCAGCTGCTGCACTCATTTACAATCGGAGGAGAATTTAGCGTGCGGTGTAGCTGGGGCCTGGGCTCCGCTGATGTGATGTTGCCGTTTTTATGCACAAATGATGAATTGATTGGTGTGCGCTTTCCATTTTCGGCTTTGGGTTGTTCGAGAAGACCTACTGGAGCGAATTAGAAGGCTCGAGAACGTTTTCTTACGTAAAAGATAGTGGCTTTATTGGACATACCCAATGAAAATTGGGCTTAAACATAAAACTATTCCCTTACTCAATAGCAGGCAGGTTTTAACGGAGAGCTTCTAAATATACTCCACTTTTTACTCTTCATACCCCATTTTCTTCAAACGAGTTACTGTTTATTATACAAGAGTTGGGGTATAGAGAGTAAAAAATGGAGTATATTTAGAAGTTCTCGTTTTAACGCTAGAGATACTTACTACTGGAAGGAAGTCTGGAATTTAAACTCAAATTACTCAAGTAATAATTTTAAATTTTGAATATTTTAATATGTATTCAAATTTATACAAACTAGAATTGTGCTTTCGTTTTTGAACTTTTTCCATAATCAACGTAAATTAACTCGATGATCCATTGAATTAAATTGATTCAATCAATTATTTAAATTAAAATTGAAATAAGGACGTTTCTATTCATTAAACAAAATAAAAAAAATAGCCTAACTATCAAAAATAAAATAAGAAAAAAAAAGCACGAGAGCCATAAGGTGTCACATCACATGAACGCCTCCATTGTTTTTCTTTCTTCCAAAATTTGGATTTCTTATATTTTTATCAAAATTTCAATTAAATCAGTTTTCAAATCAAATTAATCAAAAATCTTTCAAAATTATTTCAATAACCAACTTAAATTAATTCATTAATTGATTGATTAATCGAAGTAAATTGTTTCAGTCTACTATTTCAAATCAAAATTTGAACATCTTTATCATGGAAAAAATTTTTTTAGAAAAAACATAGCCATTGGTTAAAAAATTGAAAAAAAAGAAAAGAAAAAGAAAACAGTACACTATTTTTAAAAAAATGAAGAAAAAAAAGGCGAATCCTAAAATAAATAAATAAATAAAGCAATAAGTGGAGTCAGGTGTCAACACTCCATTGCGATTGCTTTTTGGAAAATAAAAAAAAAATCGCAATCCACAGGCTAAATATTAAAGTAAATAAAAAATAAAAAGAGAAATAAATGAATAAAAAAACCAAAGGGTTTCCACGTGGATCACTTCGTTGGGCTGCTTTTGTTTTTTATTTTTATAGCATTGATTGATTGATTATTCAAAGCAATCAAACTTTTTCCAAAAAAAAAAAGAAAAAAAAAGTCTAATCAAACTTTTTTTTTTATGTAAATCAAACTTATATTTTTACGTATACTAGAATGCACCCCGCTCCGCTCGAAACTTTTTTTTTCAAATATTTTTAAATAGAATTACTTTTAATTAAATCAATAAAAAAGACGAATAATTTTAAATTAATCATCAATAGAAATAAATAATTATTTAAATGTTATAGTTTTTAATTTTGACATCTTAAATAATTTAGTTAATTAATCATTTTTCCTTTATTTTATAAAACAATTTCATAGATATAATTTGTATACAAAAATTAAATATTAAATAAAAATAAAAATTTACAAAAATGAATTAAATATCTCAAATAGAATTGAGATTAATTCAATTTGATAGATCTTAATCCAACTCGATATTTTTTCAATTTTTTAAATCTAGTCCAAATATCAAATTTCTTTTATATCATCCATTATATAAAAAAAATCTTTTTAAAACACCTATATATATATATGTTTAATAAATTTAAATTGACACCTCAACAATCATAGTTTAATTATGAAATAATTTAGAATGATTAAAATCACATTGTGATTTGTTTATTTATTTTACCCAATAACCTTATAAATATTTAAAATCAAGAGGTCTGTCACAAATTTTAAGTTATAATAACTTGAACTTACAAAAATTAAATTAACTTTGTAGGCTTTTTTTTTCAACACAACTATAATTCTTCAACCAAGCTATAGTGTAGACACCATATTTTGTCCGGGCTTAGTGAGCTATTGGGCATATTGAACTTGTTAAGCTATTGGACTTGTCAGAGTGAGTTTATTTAAATTTAGAGCCGGAATTAAGTTCTTGGTCCAAATTAGCTCAAAGCCCAATTATTTAAGTTTAGATTTTAAATGAAAAAAAACAAAAAAAGAAGATAATGAAAATCCAAAAAAACAATAAAATAAATTTCAAAATAAAGATAATTAGACTTAGTTAGATTTATTTTAAATAATAAAGATAAAGATAAAAACTCAAAAAAAAAATCAAGATGATGATCAGATTATTTCAAATCAATTTTAAATTTTAAAATTTTATTACAACCTGGAACTATATAAAACACACGGAGAGCAATGTGAAGGGGGAACGAAGGGAGCAGATACAGAAAGGAAAAAGGGGAGGCACGAAGGAAGAAAAAAGAAAAAGAGAGGCAAAACAGTTCAGGCATAAAAGGGAAAGATTCAATCATCTTGAGGAAAAAGCGGAGATACGGAGAACAATTAGACAGAAAAATCGAGAGAGTAAAAGACAGAAGAGAGTGAGTAGTAATTATAGAGAATCGTAGAGAGAGCAATTACATAGAGTAATACAGAGGAGGAGAACCACAGGGAAGGTAGCAATTATATGACAGAGATAGAGTGAACAATTAGAGAAAGAAACACAAAGGGATTGAGTGAGAAAACAATTACAGAATAAATACAAACATAGAAGTGAGAACATTGGAAATAACGGCAGTGGAACACAGTGATGATGGAGCACGGTCATTGATGCTGCAACTGGAAGGGGAAAATATGTTGGTTGGCAATAGAGGAAGTTAAGGCTTAGGTTCGGGAAGCAAATGGCGTTTGCTTGAAGGAGAAAAGTACAGAGAGTAAAGAAGGAAATTGCAAATGGAATAAAAAGTGAATGAGATCATGAGCAGCAAAAAAAGGTACGTGAATAAATGAAACAATTCTTGTGTCCACATGTGTTTTATCATTCCTGTACTCCATCATCATGCACGTTTTTTCAAGATTTATTTGTTTATTTAATTTTTTTTTATGTATAGCTAATTTGTTGAAATTGTTTGATTCATTTATTTTGGTTTACTAATCTATTTAGTTTTTATGTAGAATTAGATATATTAATTAATATACATTAAATTAGGTTAACGAGTCAAAATAATGAGATGTCTTGTAAGTAAAGTAAAGTAAATTAATAATTCCGATGATAGAATCCTTGAAGCGATTACGAACGAGTAACACTCGAAGAATTCTTAGGTGAGAAGATCCTTCTAAGTTTATCCAGAATGATGGAAGACATAGAAGGCATTTTCAAAATAGACGAATAATAAATAAAGATAAAAATATAATAAAATAATAAAATTTATATTCTAATAAAAATAAAATAATAAATAATAATTGAAGTTAATAAATAATAAAATAATAATTCTGATGATGGAATCCTCAAGGCGATTGCGAATGAGTAACACTTGAGGAATTCTTAGGTGAGGAGGTTCTTCTAAGTTTATCTAGAATGATGAAAAATTTAGGAGATATTCTCAATATTAAATATCAAAATCCTAAAAATATTAAAAATATATATAAAATAATATTTAAAATAAATAAATCAAAGTAATTAAATAATTAAATAAAAAATAAATCAAGGAATAATAAAAATTCTAAAATACTTCCGACGACAGAGCCTCTTTAGTGGAGTCGAATGGTACCCCTTGAATACTCTTGAGGTGAGAAGAGTCTTTTAAGAGTTCATCCAGAATGAAGGAGGATTTTTAAAAGAATTTTCAATATTTAAACAAAAAATTAAAAGACCACATAATTAAGACTAAGTTAAAATAACACAAGATTAAAATGGTACCAATTTTGGGCGTTGTAGGGGTGCTATAACCTTCCCTACACGTAAACGAACTCCCGAACCCAAAACTAAAAATGTATACCAGTTTTTAAAGTCATTAGGTGGCTAATCACACCTAGGTTAAAAAAAAAGATTGGTGGCGACTCCATTTGTTTAATGTCTAGCGTCCTAACCCTAGGAAACGTTATGACATATAGCATGTGTTTTGCATTTTCTTTTTAACTTGCTACAATTTTTTTTCCATGTAATATTTCACTTTAATTTATTCTAGATCTCTATCTCATGTTGTTTTACAATTATTTACAAAAGTTGAAAACTTTTAATTTAATTTCAAAGTTTTAATTTCATTCTCTTAAAAAGTATATTTATTTACTTTTTATATAAGATATTATTTAACAATTGATTTGACATAGATGATTTACATAAATAAAAAGAAATTATCTGTACCATTAAAAAAATTAAAAGCATATATAAATATATGAAAGGGTATAAATTACTTTTATATTTTTGTAAGTTAAGTGAATCTTATAAAAAAATATAAAATGTAGTGTTTTGTTAATTGGCTTCCTCAAATTCAAATATCAAAATCCACCCCTGTTGTGGCATAAAAAAAGATGTTACTTTTGTGTTATAAAGAATCAATACAATTTTCATTTTTGATTTTCATCTTATCAAATCTCTTAAAAAAAAATTTTGTTGATAAATGCAAAAGGAGAAGTAAATATAATTTCAAAACTTTTATAGACTTGATTAAAACTGAAACTTTTCTAGTAGTAGTTTTTTTTCTTCTTTTATTTTTGATATTACATCTCTCTTTTCCAAATAAATATAATGATACGTATTTGTTAATTTTTTCTATCTATGTAAGGCTTATCTCAGAAAATGTTCCCTACAATTCATGCCAAAAAGCAGAGTACTGCTCCCTACTCGAGCTGAGATGGTGAAAATATTTGGAGCGAGAAGAGCTAGAAAGAAGAGGAAGGTGATGCAGTGTACTTTGTTTTTGGCAAATGAAAATCTCAGTCAATATTAAACTTTAGTGGATCATTTCTTATTAATCATTGATGGCAAAAAATTTAAAACTAATAGACGGCTTTCTCAAACAAATGAAAGAAAAAATAATGTTATTAGAAAAAAAAAGATTAAAATTCATTGAAAATCTTCAACAATTTAAATAATTTCTTTTTTATCTTTATTGGACACTTGTCAATTGTGGAATCATTGGGATTCTTTTTATATAAAAAATTATAGATTTTTTTTTTGATCTAGATCATTCGGTATCCCCATACCTTTGGTATAGGACTAATCCGGATTCGAGCCGGGCAGGACCCAAAGGGCGGCAAAGCTCTCCCTCAAGAGTTTTAACACAGCTGCATACCCAGGGACTCGAACTCGAGACCTCTGGTTAAGCTAGAACAGCCCCCTGCCAGCTGATCTACGTGCTCTTGGGTCAAAACTATAGATTTTGATACATAGATATGTGTGTATATATATATATGTGTGTGTGTGAGATAAAAATATAATATTTATCTTTACAGTTTTTATTAAATTTAATATAATTTAACTTATAAAATTTAAATTATCGGAGTAAATTATAAATTGAGTATGAAAAATAAAATTTGATGTCAAAATTTTGAATTAAATGGATGTCGGAATCAAATACGATGCTTAATTGATTCAATTACTATTCTGTTTGACATGACTTAAGCCACAGTAAAAATAGATATAAACTTCTGATGTTTGTAGGAGTCTAATTAGTAATTTTGTGCGTGAATAGTATATTTTATATAGCGTGTGTATATACATATATATATATATTTATACTCGTTAATTTATATGAAATGAGTTTATATATAATGGACAAAATTGAATTTTATTAACAAATGCACCAATTTACGTAGGTACATGCATATGTGTATCTCTTAACATTTTAAATCGGGAAAAAAGATTAATTTATATAAGTATAAAATTAAATTAATTTTACTTACTTTTCGTATTTTTATATTATTTATATATTTTTAATATGATCGTTGAATTTTATATTTTATTCACATAAATCATGTACGTAAATTTTTAAGTTAATCGAATATGTTTAACGTTTGCTTTATAATAATAAAAACGTTAACTGCTAATATATACTAAAAAAATGCTATTCACAATTAAAATTATAATAATATCAAATTGATTAAAAGAATTATATGCATCATATATAGTAATAGATTATTAAATCTAATGGTTGACTTGCAAAAATATTAATCTTATACTGAATCATAAAAAGCGTGTACAATAATTAAGTGTACACCAGCATAAATGAATTCTTTCATCTTTCAAATAAGATATAATTAAAATATGTATCAACAGTTGTAATCATAAAATTACTTTTTAATTTCAAATTGGGGAATATTGTTGGCATTATAGGATAAGACTGGACTATTTCTTGGTATCTATAGGAAAATACCTTTCCGTAAGCTTTGGAAATTCCAAAAAAAAAAAATGAAGAGAATTAGTTAGATTGTTAGAGAAGGGAGAGTATTTTGGATAAAAAAAAAATTATTTAAGTTGTGCTTAATAAAACTTAAATTGTAAATAGAATTACCCTTTGAATTCAAACCATACAATATCATCTTTCACTGCCCTTAATTATAAAAAAAGTTCTAGCAGTGAATGATTTTAAAAATTTATTATATTATTAATTATTATAATACTTCTAAAAAATATAAAACTTTGAAGTCTGAAGATTAAAAAACAAAGACATAAGTGGATAAAGGCGAAATAGAAAAATTAGAAAAAAATATTTGTATGAGCCGAGGTATTGACAAAAATAGAAAATGGAACATGACAACTCTGTCACATCGACATGTACATCTAGCATCTTTGACTTAGACCGAATCCGTATTGGCTACACGTATACGGTACATCAATTGGACTGTCGTAAGTGGCTCCATCCTAGAAGTCACCAATGGCGCCTTCTCTAGAACCAATCTCTTCGCGCTGCCAGCTGCTGTAGGGAATCAGGGATTATAAAAAAAGGGTTATTTCTGCTTAAATTACAGCCAATCCCGTGCTGCCACCTATAATCTTTCGGCCACTCGGCTGCTTTCGTTTTCTTTAACGCAATGAATGAGGAGAATCTCAGAATCAGAATTCGTAGTCTCCATTAACGAACACGCCCGCCCCACCGTAGAGATTTTTTAGATCTCGTATATTTTTGCGCTAAAACGATGTCGCTGTTGCGGCGGAGGAAGGGAGCGGATTCGTCAAAGTCAACGAACTCCGAATCCAGCACCGAGAAACAAGATGACAAGAAAAAGCAATGCAAGAGCTCCCGAAGAGAAAGTTATAACTCCAAAAATTGGTCGTGTTGGGACAGTTGTTGTTGGTTCATTGGTTTCATATGTTCCATGTGGTGGTTATTGTTATTCTTATATAACACAATGCCCGCTTCGATCCCGCAATACGTTACGGAGAAGATAACGGGACCGTTGCCGGACCCGCCCGGGGTCAAGTTGAGGAAAGAGGGCTTGACGGTGAATCACCCGGTGGTGTTCGTGCCTGGGATTGTGACCGGTGGGCTCGAGCTTTGGGAAGGGCATCAGTGCGCTGACGGGTTGTTCAGGAAACGCCTTTGGGGTGGCTCGTTTGGGGAATTGTATAAAAGGTAATAGCTTTTGCCTTCTTTTCTTTTTGAGAAATTTGAGGTTTACTGTGTTTTTTTGATCTGGGTTTGTCTTTTTGAGGAATTTTGGCATGCAAGGAAAGTGGTTTGACAAAAAAAAAAATGGAAGGCCTTTTAGGAATGTTAAAAGTCCTTTTGTGATGTTTACTTATGTTGGAAGTTATCAGAGAAGCTACTGTTTTCTACATGAATTTTAAGCTTGACTTATATTTTATTTTCTTTCTTTGTATTGTTTTCTTAAATTAAAACCTTTTCATTGTTGCAAATGCTTCTTCCTTTTCTTTTCTTTTATGTGTTATGGGACACTAGAAAGGTATCTTTGGTTACTCTTACAGCACCTTGATCACTGTCCTGTGAGTGGCATTGTTGATTAGGATTTGTAGTGATACCAGGTTGGATCATATGTTGTTATTCTGTAATAATTGAAGCTTTTTGCGAGGGGTGAGGACTTGATTATAAAAGCTTACAAAGTTGTTCATTAGGTTGCTGTAAGAGTGCAGAGTTTGATTTTATTTTGTTTTTCTACAACTGGAAAGCTAGGGATTAGGTTGCCGAGGGGAACTGACATATTTTGGTCTCAATAGCCAAAATTGCTAACTCTATGCATCCCCTTTTCTTTTGGTTGCTCTTCTTTTCTTGCAAATCTTAGTTTTACAGTGTTGGCCACATGGATTGATGTATACAGCAGTTAAAACCATGAAAATGCTATTAAGATTCTTTGCCTTTGATGTTAGTGTGTTCCTGCTTGAGTACTTCACATGATAATCATGGAAAAACATATTTGTTGCCATGAAGAATTTTCAACTTTTGCCAAGTAAAATGCTACTTAACTCTTCATAGGCCCTTACTGAATCTTATGTATTCTGCCAAATCGAGTTTTTCCTTTTTTGAAGGTGTCATCATTACACTTTATAACTATTGGGTTGTGTCTAGATTTGAAGCAGACCAATCTGTCTTTCAAATGATCAATGTATGCATTTTGTTTCTATTAGTTTTTGAAGTAATACTGGCTTCTCTTGACATTTCAAGAAGATTATAGGTTTTGCTTCAAGAAATTTTCTGAACAGTTTTCCTTAATCTGTTGCATATGGTTGTTATATTGAGTTTTACCTTTTATATTGTTTTTGGTTATAATAAAAACAGAAATTTCATTAGAAGAATGAAAATCGCTTTGAGTTCGAGCTGCTATTGCTATTTGTGCTAGTTCACATTGTTCTTCAATCTATTTGTAAAAGTTAATTTGTCTATGAAGTTTACCAAGGTTTATTTCCCCACTGTTCTCCCATTTTGATTGCAGACCATTATGCTGGGCTGAGCACATGTCACTCGATAATGAAACTGGACTGGACCCTCCTGGTATAAGGGTCAGGCCTGTCTCTGGACTTGTGGCAGCTGATTATTTTGCAGCAGGTTATTTTGTTTGGGCTGTCTTAATTGCTAATTTGGCTCAAATTGGTTACGAGGAAAAAACAATGTACATGGCTGCTTATGATTGGAGGTTATCTTTCCAGAACACTGAGGTATGACTTGTTTTGAAAATTCACATTCCTACCAAAGTTATTCTGCCAATAATTTTGTGCTTATGCATAAACTTTAGCTGTTTCTCTTTAGTAAATCTGCTGTGCTTATGATTTGAAATCAACATTATGTTTTTAACTTTCTGAAATCATCTTATCACTTCTAGTCTATGTGAATAAATCAGGTCAGGGACCAAAGTTTGAGCAGAATAAAAAGTAACATAGAACTCATGGTAGCTACAAATGGTGGGAAAAAGGTAGTAGTCATTCCGCATTCAATGGGAGTCCTGTACTTTCTGCACTTCATGAAATGGGTTGAAGCACCAGCTCCTATGGGTGGTGGAGGTGGATCAGATTGGTGTGCTAGGTACATTAAGGCAGTGATGAACATTGGTGGGCCCTTTTTAGGTGTTCCAAAATCGGTCTCTGGATTATTTTCTATTGAAGCCAGGGATATAGCCATTGCTAGGTAACTTTTTGGATTAATTTTTTGTGAGCAAAGACTCGCTTCTTATCTTGGTGTAAGTGGTCATATTCGTGCTGCAATCTGTGTCAATCAATCAACATAACTTTCTGTTGTGGTTGATAACAGTATACTTTCCCAGAATTTCTGTTGCATTGATAAAATTTTCCCTTTCGACTATCATTACAGATCATGTGCATGCACACATGTATGAGAGAGAGAGAGAGAGAGATAACTTTTTAAATGCTCTGCTTTTGTCATTTTGTGGCATCAATTTTACTAAAATCAGTAGTGAGTCTGGTATCTCTAAAGGTTTCTATTGTGATAGCGGATTGATGTTATCATTAGTAAAGGTTAGATCAATCTGTGGGAATCACTAAAATTTCAATCTTAATCCATTTTGCGTCTCTGTGACTGTCCAAACAGCCATTTTAGCCCCTCTTTTGTTTTCTCTTAATAACAGTCATTTCATGCAAGCCTTTGTAATAGTCAGTTTCAGTTGTTTATTCTGATATAAACCTTAAAATATTTTAGTTCTTTCTTAATTATGTGACACTCCAAAATGGTGCAGTCATGCTGTCGAGCATGCTTTTGCACCTTAAACCATATCAACATGTTTGATCTCATGTTGGCAAACATAAGGTAGTTGTTCAGACATGATGAACGTGCATTTCTACTCTTTTTGGGAGCTTGATGAAATCCTAATTGTTAAACAGGGCTTTCGCACCAGGTTTTCTGGACAAAGATGTATTTGGTCTTCAAACTTTTCAGCATTTAATGCGGATGACCCGTACATGGGATTCCACCATGTCAATGATACCAAAAGGTGGGGACACCATCTGGGGTGGGCTTGATTGGTCACCTGAAGGAGGGAGCTTTAACTGTATTGCAAAAAGGTTGAAAAACAATAGCACTCATAATACAGGCCAAAATAACAGCAATTTGGGTGACATGAAAAGTGTGAATTATGGGAGAATTATTTCATTTGGGAAAGATGTGGCTGAGGCACATTCCTCCAAGATCGAGAGGATTGATTTCAGGGTAATGTCCAATTTATTATTAAGTTACTCTGCATAAGTAAAATTAGATGGATCATCTCTCTCTGTCTCTCTCTAACCATGATAATTGTCACCTATTGCTACTAATCCAAGTCTTGAAGATCGTGTGATAAATTTGCTGAATGTTGATACTCAAAAAGCAAAAATTGTGCTAAAGTTTCAACCCCCTCGTTGTATGTATAATGCAAGCATGCCCTACTGGAAGATTTTATTCATTAAAATGCAATTATGAGAGTACAAGTTTTATATATTGTGCTCTTTGGCTTTGCATGTTAGGAGATAATCGTTTTCTTGGCCTGTAGCTTGGGGTTTATGTGATTATTGTTGGTCAGCAGGATACTGTGAAAGGTGATAAGTTGGCCAACTCAAGCAACTGTGATATATGGATAGAGTATCATGAAGTGGGTGTTGGTGGTATTAAAGCAGTTGCTGATTACAAGGTTTACACAGCTGGATCAATTTTGGATCTGCTCCATTTTGTTGCCCCCAAGCTGATGGCACGGGGAGGTGCTCATTTTTCATATGGGATAGCTGATGATTTGGATGATCCAAAGTATGAACACTACAAATATTGGTCAAACCCCTTGGAAACAAAGTGAGGATTTTCAACTTTTTCTGTTATTCTAATTGGTTTTGGTTTTCTTTGGGGTGCAATAATTAGTTTTTATAATACTTTGAGTTAAATGTAAAATGTTTATTTAGAGAACCTTTAGGTTAATGAAGTGAATTCATTAATGTAATTAACTATTATATAGTAGCATTTAATTTGTCGTGCTTGTAAGTTAACCAATCTCATAGTTAGCTTAGGTTCTTAGGATTGCAGAAGTTGTGGTTAGCATTTGTGACCTGTCGCTGTTAGTGAAGTGTCCATTCTCGATCCTAAATGTTCTGCTGATTTAATTGTTTGTTTTTTAATCCCTTGTCCAGTATGTTGTATCAGAGCAGAGAGCAGTTTCAAATTGTTACCCGCTTGAGTTTTATTGTAAAATGCTGTTGGGACTTTTATACTGTTATGCACTCCTCCCCAACCTTGCAGCTTTTTTTTTTTTCTCTCTCTCTATCTTTTATTGACAAGTGCCATCTGATTTTGCAGGTTACCAAATGCTCCAGACATGGAAATCTACTCAATGTATGGAGTTGGAATCCCCACCGAAAGAGCTTATGTCTACAAACTAACTCCTGCCTGTGATTGCTATATTCCGTTTCAGATAGACACCTCAGCAGAGGGTGGTAGTGAAGATTCATGTCTAAAAGGTGGCGTTTTCTCTGTTAATGGAGATGAAACAGTTCCTGTTTTAAGTGCAGGTTTTATGTGTGCAAAAGGTTGGCGTGGTAAAACCAGATTCAATCCTGCAGGAATTCGTACTTACATAAGGGAGTACGATCATTCCCCTCCAGCTAATCTTCTAGAAGGTCGAGGCACTCAAAGTGGTGCTCATGTTGATATAATGGGGAACTTTGCATTGATTGAGGATATTATACGAGTAGCAGCAGGGGCTACTGGTGAAGACCTGGGTGGAGATCGTGTTTATTCTGACATATTTAAATGGTCTGACAGGATCAACTTACAGCTCTAGTTCAGGACCTGGGAGGTGAGCACTCAAAGGTCAAAGTTAAATGCATAGGTAGGTTGAATATCATCTTCAACTCTATATATAGGGAGTTATGAGGCTATTTCTTCACAATCAAGCTGGTAAACAGGGGAACTTAATTAAATAGTGAAAAAAAATTAGAAGACTTATTTGGTTATTAAGAAGGCCCATGACATGAATGTTGCTTCTTACTTCAATACCTGGGAAAAATAAATGAAAGTCACTTAAGAGATAAAAACAGAACTCTATGTAACATTGTAGCTTTCTTTATGGACTAATCAGTTCTTTTTTAACTATTCAGGTTTAAGATAACAAATAAATCTGCACCATTTCACTTATACATACATTTTCTGCTCGATCATCTGGAATAATAATTATTGAATGTGATATTATCTCTTTTACATTGAGCTATTTCTTCAGTTGCTGCTGGACGTTTGCTTGTTTATCTGTTTTATTGACCTGTTAGGTTTTTTATAACATTGAACTTCAGGTTTTCAATCATTCTTTTCATGACAAAAACTGACAGAGTTCTTGTTCCACTTCCTCTTTTAACTTTGGGATTTCCCTGATGAAAAGCAGAGAGATGGGATTGAGCTCCATTGTTGGTTGTGGCAATCATCTTGATGGCCGTTCTATAATCTTGCTTGCATTGAATTATTGAAGTGCAAGACATGGTATTGAGCTTCTCGGAAATGTGTATTTCCCTTCTTTTGTACATGTAAAGTCTTTGGTTTTATTTATTTTACAAAGCACCAAAATATGGCATATGACAATGGTCCTTCAATTCTAGGAGCACTTACAAAGTCAATAGTTACCTCAATCTTCGGATCATATTCTATTAATTTACTATTATTATCACATACACTGATAATGAAATTTTTTGATTCACAACTGAAATAAAAAAATCTGACACATTCCATTTACTTTTTTAGTTATTTTTTTTAATATTTCTTAAATTGTATATGTTATCTTATTAATGTCGTTTGTGGAACCTAAAATTCTCACTGACAGTATATTAATTTATTTGTTTGTTATAGTTCACAAATATACAAGTCTGTCTTCTCCCTTCTGCAATGAGACTCTTCTCTCAGTGCTTTATGCACTTGCGGGAGTGCATGTGCAGAAATTCTTGCCTGCCTGGTGCCAGCCTCCTTCCGGCAAGGCGCATTCCTTGCAGAAACCACCAAAACTTGAATTTATTTATCATACTATTGAGCTGCTAGCTGTTGATTGTGCAAACCTGGGAATATTAAACCTCCTCTGAGAAAGCTTGGAGAGTGGTGGTGGTTATTAATATTGAACCAGATAGATTGGGAGGAAAAAAAGAGGGTAAGTTAAAATCTTGAAGCCTATTAGCAGCTTGTCTTTGTGGGCGAGCCCATTTGGAAATATTAATGTGCATGCAGTTGCAGTTGCGGTTGTTTCTTTAATGCAAGCAAATGGATATAAAATTGCCCAACCATAAAGGTGAAACTTGAAATGGGTAGGCATCGGATTCTATAATTAAATATTTTTACAATTATATGCGTATGTCAAGCTTAGCATGACGCCATCACATTGAGTAATAAGAATCAAGTGGTGACGTAAGGATTCTAGAGAATCTGTCCAGACTTATCATTTACTCAGTATTTATTAGAATTTTTATAAGACTAGTATTTTATATTATTTATCTTCTTAGGTTATCTAGGTTTCACAAATAAAATTATTTGTTTATTATAATTATTTTTTAATAAATTTTAGTAAAAATTTATATTTGATGCACAGACTGTATATAATTTTAATACATGATCAATGTATCAAAAATTGACACTTCATTAATAAATTTTTATGAACAAATTAAAATATTATTTTTATTTATTTTGAAGGGCTTGATATGTTTTTAATTTTCTTATTTATAAAATGTCAACTTCTAATACATTAATAATATATAAATTATACCCAAGAGCACGTAGATCAGCTGGTAAGGAGCTGTTCTAGCCTAACCAGAGATCTCGAGTTTGAGTCCTGGGTATGCAGCTGTGTTAAAACTCTTGAGGGAGAGCTTTGCCGCCCTTTAGGTCCTACCTGACTCGAATCCGGATTAGTCTTATACCAGAATGGTGTGGAGAAATCGGATGGTTTACACCAAAAAAAAAAAATATAAATTATATACTATCACTACATCGTTTACAAATTATTTTTTTAATTTGCTTATTTATGAAGGGTTATATATGATGCGTTGACAGTGTATAGTTTTTATATATTATCAATGTACCAAAGATTGACACAACTCATCTATAAGCAAACAAAAAACTATCAAGCCCTTAAAAATAAATACAAATAATTTTTTTACTCATAAAGGCTTATTGATGTGATATCAACCTTTTGGGCATTGACAATGTATAGAAATTTAAAAGCTTGATTTTTTTGTTTGCTTATTGATGAAGTATCAACTTTTGGTGCATTGATTGTATATAAAAACTATATATTATCAGTGCATCATATACAAACTCTTTATAAAAATGTGATAACTTTTTTAATTTTATCTATGAAATTAAAAATTTTCATCAATTCTTTTCATACTTTTAAAGTATTGTATTTAAAAGAAAAAGGACTTTATACCTTATCTTATCATGTACTATGTACCTTATTTTTTTCCGCTTTAGACAAAGTTAAAGCTATTCCAATCATAGCGAGATTCTTTTATTATTATTAATTTTAAAGGATCTGATAAAACCTTTTCGTACAACATAAATACATCTAAAAATAACAAAATAATCCGAGAAATTCATAAACAAAGTTTAATACAAACCTATGAATATTTATAGTTGTCCCAAATACATATATTAATAAGAAATATGTTAAATATATAAAAAGTTTATCTCGTATAACGTCAATAAAAATTTTAGATTATGGTCATGAATTTAACAAGAAGATATATAACTTTTAAGATACATTAAAAAATTATTAAAAAAGCGCATGTGACAATCTCTTAATTTTAATTATGAAATTATAATTCAATGTATCAATAAAGAATTCATATAAATATTAGGATTATAATTCGAGATATTGTCAATGAAATTTTTAGACTCTACAAGTAAATTAATATGATGGCACATGCTTTTTTTTATTTCTTAAAAAGTATGTGTCATTATTTTAACTTCGATTGCGGAGTTCAAAAACTGTATAGACACTAACAATGTATTGAACGATGACATATATCACAATCTATTAATATTATTATTGGATTATTATTTATTATATTGTCAGTAAAATTTTTTTATTCCTAAACGAGTTAAAATGATGATAACAATCTACTTTATTTATTTTATTTTTTAATATTTTTTAAAAGTATAAATTTATCATTATCTTAACTTTATTTGTGTAATTATTAAATTCCAGTAACACTTTATCTACTAATAATTTAATATTATTATTAGTTTTGGTGAAGGAGTGAAAACTGAAAAAAGGAGGTGAGAGATTTTTGCCTTTAGAGATGTCTGGTTGTGGAATTGTTGGCAATGGCAATGTGAATGGGGAGACGGGGTCAAAACTCAACAGATCTTTTCCAACCAGAACCAGCTTCTTGTACACATCCCCACTCCCCACCTTTTTTTTCCTTATAATATTTAATAATATAGTAATTAAAAAACCCTAGATTCTAACATCAAGAAGAAGACAACATAGGGAAAACGACAATCCAACTTTTTCCTCTTTTTTTTTTTCTCATCTCCTTTACTTTTTTTTGGATATATTCTCACCTCCTTTACTATATTACTCTCTCTCTCAGCCATCTCTTTCTTTTAATAATATATTTTCATTAAAAAATACATCCATAATTTATACAAAATTGATAAATACAAGTAATAATGATAAAAGTTTAATACTCAAATATATCATTTACATTTGTTACAAAATAAAATAAAATTCTCAATGTTTAATTGCATAAAATTAATCCTAAACGTTTCAAAATAACATAATTAATGATATTTTAGTTAAATTTCGTTATCTTTACAAAGTAATAAAACTTAACGGTGTTAGAGAAAATTAACGAAAATATCTTTAATTTTGTTATTTTGAAACATTTAGAACTTATTTTCATGTAATTAAACGTTGAATACTTAATTCCATTTTATGAAAAATATGGAAGACATATTTGGATATTAAGCCTAATGATAAATAATACAAATAATAAATTAAACTTAATTTCAATTTAGTAAGATCAAATCTAAGATCTCTTATTTGTTACTAAACGAATGACTTATATACACCCATCTCTCTCTCTCTTTATTTTTTTTTTAAGATTAATTAAGTAGAAAATATAGTTGGGTTGGATGCATTGCATGTCGATGTGAACTTTTAAAATAAAGAAAAGAATTTCACCATATAAATTTTTTAAATTGTTTTTTATGTATTTTTTCTAATTTTTTATGTAAACATGAAAAACAAGCACTTTGAATGTTTTTTATTTTTTTCTTTTAACTTATTTACTTGTATTTTCTTCTTGATTTATTCAACCTTGAAATATATGAATAAAAAGGCAGTTGAATTTTTTTAATATAATGAAAGACTTTTATTTAAAAATATAAACGTTGGTATTTGAATTTGAATTTTACAAAATTTTTATACTTTAAAAATGAAAATTTAATCATTTGTACCTTTTATTTTATAATTTTTTATTAAAATGTGCGTTGAGCAAGAGAGAAATTATTATATAAAATCAAATGCTTTAGCTTGATGAGTGAAGTAATCATTTTATTTGGATATGATATCAGTCGGTTATTAACAACAAAGTAGTTTTTTTTTTTTTTGGTTACAACATCAAGAAGTTTTACTGTCCTGCTAAATTTAGATTAAATTATTGTAACATAAATTAAATTCTAAACATTATCTCTAAAGTCTTAAGCCCAACTTGCTCACGAAACTAATCAATTGGTCATTTGCATTGACTACTAAAATTAGCACAAGAAATAAATACAAACGAAATTTCCAATAGACGACACAAAATACGAGAGATTCGTTATGATTATCACTGATTTTTATCAACAAAAAACATACATTTAAAAAAAATCATGCGTCAATGAATTGATTTAAATATTCGATTGCTATGATCATTTTTCATTACCAATTAAGCATTATATTTTAGGTTAAATAACTTTCTCCTTCTTACATTAACCATTAATTAATATAAATAATATTTGATTTTTTGTCATTTTTAAAAAATTTATATAGTCCATTTAAATTTAGAAAAAATTTGATAGGTAGGTCAATTAATGTCTTGTATGGGCATGTTTTTTAAGTAAAATTAATAGATATAAAAATAAAAATAAATAAAATATGAGATATAAAGCTAAACAAGTTGATTTTCTTTTTATAGTAGCTATTCAATAAAGAATGAACAATTAAAAACATAAATACCTAAATTATAGTATGAATTTCATTTATATTAGGAATATAATATAAGGATTATTATCAGATACATTGTCATCAGAGTTTTTTTATTTCATAAATTTATTAAGATGATAATACATATTTTATTTTTTTTATTTTTAAATATTTTTAAAAAATTATATGCACTATTTCAATTTTACTTGTCAGATAAAAAAACTTTGTTGATAATAATTGAGATAATATCATAATAATTCATAATCTAAACATTTAATATCATTTTTTCATAGCAAGGCAAAACAAAACGTCAATCACCTAGTACCAAGGCTAGTTGCAAGTCATAGGGGCATTTTAGAAATTAACGGATACTCTTGATCCCAAATGTTAAACCAGTGTCATTTTCGGCATGAAGAATCGTCGTCGGGAAGGACATTTTGGAAAATAAAACCATTAATCTGGGGCAATTGGGCAAAATAAAAAAGAAAAACATTGAGCCTCATTTTCCACGTCTGTCATCAACTCTCACGCCGATATGAGGCCGTAAACAACACGAACCAATCAGAAACAAGATATCCCGCCTTAGCACATCGGCATAGATTAAAAATAGACAGACAGTGAAGGGCGGCTGGACTGAAGAAGAGGAGCGTGGTCCCCACAAAGACAGAGGGAGGGACGTTAGTTAAAAAAAGAAGAAAAAATAAAATGTCATCAAAATAGTGAAAAGGAAAGAAAGCTGTGTTGTTGGCCATGGTTGGATTTTAATGGTGGTGGGTGTAATAATACTATTATTACTAACTTGTTTTTCTTTCTATTTGAATTTTTATTTATTATTTTGGCATTTCTACCGAGAAAATCTCTGAAGAAAAAGGGTAAAAAAATAAGGTAAAGATAAAATTAAAGAGAGAGAAGAGTAGTTGGAGAGTTTCAAGAGAGGGGACATGCCTAAGTTCTTCCCAACAGAACAATTCTTTGCTTCTTCTTCATGTCTCATCAGATCCCATAGGTTTTTCTTTCTTTTCTTTCTTTCCTTTCTTTCACTATCTTTATTTTATATGATTCAAGCTTATCCCATCTTTTCTTTCTCTACACTACTACTTTTTTGTTTGCTTTGCCTCATTTTCTCTCCTTTCTTTTCTTGATTCTTTCTTTTACTTTCTTTCTTTTTTAAATCTTCTGATACTTTAATTATTTGCCTTACAAGTGAGTTTTGTTTTATTTGCTGTTGTTTTTTCTCTGTTGAAATGCATGTCGGCGATGATTGTGAAGTTACTGCTGTTCTAAGTTGGGAAAGTTGTTGTTCTTGGTAAAGTGGTTGTTACTGTTGTTCATTATTATTGTTATTATTATTATTATTATTATTTTGCTGTTTTAGCTTTTTGGGTGCATTGCGTTTTTACTTTATATATGTAAGTTTTTTCAGTTGGTGTGGGAGTGGTTAATGACCTTTAAGCATGATCTTGTCCGTACAGATATAGTTGTTCGTACAGATTAAGATTTAATATCCCGGCCCTTTTCTCTCTTGCTGTCTGAATGTGATAATTCTTTGGTCAGCTCTTTTTCTTCTGCTTCTGCTTAATTAATACAACAGATGTTTGTTGATGAACTTGGATTTTATTCAGTGCTATGCTGTAGGTAACTTTGGATTCTTAAGTTTCAGGAATTTTTTTTTTGTTCAGAAGATTTACTGATGTTAAAGCACTTTTTTTTTCTTTTTGCTTTCTGATCTAAGTTTCCTCTTTACCTTGTTGATTGGTTATTTTTCCCTCGCAAGCTCTCAAATCTGTTATGGTTCTTGTAATAATTTCTGCTGCATGACACTGGGAAACCCCCTAGTTGTATACCTATGAAATGTAGATTTGCACCCTTCCCTCTACCGATGTCTAGAAGAACTAGGGTTTTCTTTCTTAATCATTGGAATTTGTAATAACTATGCTACTTTATTCATTGAAAAACCCATGAACTCTTTCTGGTTCTTTGGTGGATTTGCAGCCTAGGCTTTAGTTGTAGATTGTCGATCTTTTGAGGCGCTGTGGCGAAACTGATTGTATATGTTCTGGTTTTTCACAACTTCTTGTTGCATGCGAGCAAAATAAAATGCTAATTACAGGGTTGACTTTCTGAGCATGCCTGATAACTGCACAAACTGCTTCATTTGCTTGTTGAAAATTGACGTGTTATGATGATGGTGTGTAGATATGTTCAATTACTCAATAGATCTGGAGCACGTTATTGAATCTGGGTTCTGAGTATCATTCTTCATGGGATATGGATAAGGAACTATACCTGCTGTTATTATTGTGAAATGTCCTTTCGAACAGCCTTTATCTTCCTCTCTTTTTTTTTTTTTTGAAAATATGTTCTTTTGTTTCTTCTTCTTTTTCTGTTTGTTTTCCTTTCTCCATACTGTTTAAGAATTTGTAAAATAATGCTTTTCTTTTGAATGCTACTTTTGGTCACACTTGTAAATGCTTTTGTTTTGGATCCTTTGTCGGTTTTATGTATCTAATGTTTACTGCTGAAAGAGTTCTTAATGATTGAAATATGCATTTAAACTATTAATTTTCAATTAGTAAGTACAAATTCTTCATGATGACAAAGTGAATTCATCTTCAATTTACCCTCCCCAGACCGCCTGGTGTACTTGGTTGCCCTCGTCACTATATTTGAACTATTAATTGCATTTATGTATAAGTCCATCCATTTTTGCCTCTAAATTTGATTGTTTTGGAAAATCTAACTGCAGCAAAGGAACATCCCATCAACTATCTTTGGCATTGTTGTTCTTCTTATATGTGTTCTGGTCAAATGTTAATAAGTTGTCAAATATTACATTGAAAATCTAGCTTGTGATTTTGGTTCATATGGTCTTGTAAGTTGAGTTTGTTTAATTGAAGTCTCGTTATTCAATGTACATTCAATTGCGGGATCTGTCATCTTTCTTTAGCTTTGTCGTGTTCATTTATGGCTTGGATTGTTTGCAGCGTCTGTTTACTTTACATTAGCATATTCTAGCCTTTCTGGTTCTTTTGCTCTTGATATTGACCTGCGTGTGCTTTGCTTTCGATATTAACTTGGATGTGCTGACCTTGTGTTTGTAGTGTTGCATCTCCATTGTTTCTTGGGCAATGCCTTTGTTTGGTTTGATGATTTTAAATATTGTTGCATACATTCATATTTTGAGTATAACTTAGACAATCACAGCTCATTATATATTTTTTCCTCTTTTTTGTAGTTAATCTTGGAGTGAGACGAAAATAATCTATTTGTTGATAAGTATCTTCTGGGTTTTGCATCAAGACAATTGATGAATTAGATGGCTATTCGGGTCCAAAACTTGCCAAAGAAAACTTTTGATGAAAGTTCTGTTCATTCACTATCCCATTCATCTGTTAGTTGCCCGCCATGGTTGAATTCAAACAAACAGCAAATTGCAGAGTCTTTACCCCAGAATATAAGCTTGAAAGTGGAAACTCCCTCCCAACTCTATCATAATGCAAAGCACTTAGATCTTCAACTACCAGACCAGGAATCGACATCAGCTCAAGCTCTTTGCCAATCTCATCAAGAAGTGGGTGTCATAGGAGCGAACAATTCTCAATGCTATTCGTCTGAATCTGGTATTGATGCTTCTTGCTTGGTAGCGGCAGTCAATGGCTACAATTTTCTTTTACTGCCATACTTTTTCATTTTTCTTTTTTGACTACAATTTGCTCGGTAAATGCTACTGGTGCAGTGATCAAATGCTCTGGGGACTATGAACCACTCTAATACACTATAAATATCTCTAATAACTTAAATGTGCTTCAATTTGACTTTGAGTGATTTATTAGTGAGTGGCTGGAAAAGATATGAACTTTTGGTAGGAATTGTTTTATGTTTTAGCAATGCTATCGTTCTTATTGTTGGTTCTTGCAACTATAGCAAATAGTAATCTTGTTGTTGAAGTTTTATTCTTTTGCTAAATGTCTGGTTATCGCTTGTGTTTTGTTATTACGATGGCATTTGAGAAATTTCTCTCATCATTGTTGATATTTTAATGCTCCTTGCTGTAGTTTTTGAGCGGGCTGAAAGGAATTGCTAGACAGTTTATTGAAGAGGAAGCTTGTTGTCAAGCTTAACGGGTTAAAAATGTTTGTCTAATATTGTAATTGTATGCTCATGCATCAGGTCAGGATGAAAGTTGTGGAAAGGACACTGAGGGTCAAGTGAAGCCAGTTTTCTTGCTTAACAATCCAAACACTTTGTTCAGCCCTTCTCATCCAAATTATAACCATTCAATGGTATGTTTAGCAAACATGATTTAGTTCATTTTGTTGTCTTTGTTTTAAATTAACATTTCTCATCCAATTTCAGGCTTCTGTTCGATATCCTTATGCTGATGCTTACTTTGGTGGGCTGTTTACTCCATATGCGCAACAGGCTTTTGTAAGATCTCCTGATCAGTGAATAATTGTAGCTTGCTATTTATCTACGTTAGTTATTCGTGGGAATATTTTCTTTTTATAAATTGTTGGCATATTAGTAAGGGCTTATATATGATGCACTGACAGTGTATAGTCTTCATACACTGTTAATACATCAGAAGTTGACACCTCATTAATTTGCATACTAAAAAGATGCTAAGCCCTTAAAAGTTAATACAAGTAAAATTTTTTCAATTTGCTCATAAGGGCTTATTGATGTTGTGTTAGTCTTTTGTACATTAACAGTGTATAGAGACTATACATTGTTAGTGCATCATATATAAATCTTATTAGTAATCGCTTTTTATTTGCCAAGATTGCTTCTTAATCGCGTTATAGGACTTTTTGCAGTAATCTATTTTGACCAACTAATATTTTTTAGCTTTGGGTCTGATACCCCCTGCCCTTTTAGTATTGGGCTAGGTTTCAACTTGTGTACCATATGATCTTTGTTGTGACAATTTTTCTTCTTATGATGTAAATGCGGTCAAAACTTAACCAGATTCAGGCCCAGTCGGCAGGAAGTGCACCAACACGAATTCCGCTGCCCCTTGATGTTGCTGAAGATGTGCCCATTTATGTCAATGCAAAACAATATCATGGGATTCTCAGGAGGAGGCAGAATCGGGCAAAGCTTGAAGCACAAAACAAACTAGTAAAATCTCGAAAGGTATATAGATTTCCATCAGGCATTTGTTTGAACTCCCAGTGCTACATTTGGTGGCATGCAGTATATATTTTGGAAAATAATGACCTACTTAATGCAATGTTTGCAACCAAAAGGATAGGTGTAGCATTCACAATCATATTATGTATTAATACTATTATTGTTCATTTCGTTGCCATCCAACTGCATTGGTAACATTACTGTGTTCTTCATGGTTGATAGATAACACCCTAAATCCCACTGATCTGCTTTGTTTTGAACTAAATGCAGCCATACCTTCATGAATCTCGACATCTTCATGCACTGAATAGGGTTAGGGGTTCGGGTGGACGTTTTCTTAGCAAAAGGAAGCACCAACAGCCCGATACAACTCTTAACACAAGTTCCCATTGCATCTCTGATGGCAGCTGCTTAGACCAAAAGAATTATGGATCAGAGCTCGAGAGTCATTGCTCTCGCATGACAGAATATGTAAGTACAAGCTGTTCTGACATCTCAGTTGTCTCCAACAATGATGGCAATTTCCAGCAGCCTGCAGAACACGGATTCTCAGACATACCTCCTCGTGTGGAGAGTATGCATAATGGAATACAACACCGTGCTTCAGTTGTCCGGTGAGAAGGGGCAGCGAAGCCGGCAACTCATCCTTGGCTTTATCAGTTATCACTTCAATTATCCTTCATGCATATTGTGTAAGGTGTCTCTAACTGTACAACTGTGCTAAAATGTCTTCCGAGTTTGTGCCTTCTGCTTCTGGATTCTAGGATTGAGGATTGTTTTTTTTTTTTTTTTTTTGCTTGGAATTTTATTTCAATGATTCTTGACTCGTGGACTGTGGCTCTTGTTATGGGTGTTATATACGTGAACTTTGTAAGATCGTTCATAATTTTAGATCATTTATAAGCAAATAATTTATTTATTTAAAAGATCCAATTGAATATATGTAATGTATTTTCTACTCAAAAGATCATATAACAAATTTATTTTGTTTATATAATTATTTAATATATAAAAAATATAACACTTTTTCACTTGAAAAAAAATTTAAGATGAACTTCTCATGATTCACGAGAGAAATACAAATATTGCAAGTCGAAAACTTTTTCGCTTGCATAAAATAAATATTGTACCTCTTTCTTGCCGTCTGCTTAGGCCATGATCGTTTCTTTAAATTTTATTAACTGGAATAAAGATTTGACTATGTCACTCGACAAAATTTCTACCATAGTTTTACGTTTTCTCATAGGGTGATGAAAGGTATGTTAAACATATAATATGGGGTCCAATAAAAAAAAACATATAATATGGGGGAAGAATTTTGTTCCATTAATCTAAAATAAATTATTTTACACAAGAAAGAATTGTGCATAGAATTATTATTTTTACAAATCAATCTTTTTTTATTATTTTAATCAAAAATTATATTTTTTTAATATCCATTATTGTTTGAAATTTTATTATTACAGAATAAATAGTTAAATTTATTCTAGTAAATTGAAATTTAATGTGCATTTATAATCTACGCAAATAAAATAAAAAGTTTATAAATAAATAAAAAATATGAATCATATAAAAATATATGAAATAGCTTAATTTTTATTTTTGAAAAGGTAATAAGTAAAACTAAATTAATTTTGCATATGTTTAAGTGAATCAGCTTTTATAATATATTATATTATAGTAAAAAATAAAATGTAATTAAGAAATATGAAAATGCATAATCTGATTTCATATTATTTAATTATGATATATTAATAATCACTGGGACACAATTATTTGTCATAAATGAAAATTTAATTGGATAGGTCAGAAGGCAGACATAGCAAAACTCATCTCCAAAGCAACCCCTAATTAAATATTTTCTACTATTAGTTTATACATATATATATATATATGATGCATTGATAGTATATATATATTTTTATATACGGTCAATTAATAATAATAAAATAATATCTCATTAATAAATAAAATTTAAAAATATATAAATTCTTAAAAATAAATTTAAATACTTTATTAATGTTTATTTTTAAAGATCATCTCATAGTTAGTTATAGTTAGTAATTCTTTACGCGATATATATATATATATATATATATATATATATATATATAAACAATAAAAGAAAATTGAATGAAAATTAAAACAACCAATAACAAAACTCCACATAAAAAGCAGTCTCCAGAAAAACAGGTACCCAAAAACAAAGAAATCAGCTGCTACTGCCTACGAGACGACGAGGAAAAAGAAAAGAAGAAGAGAATGGTGTCTTACGTAAGCTTGTTGTACGGGGTGGGAGGGATAGTGGTGGCAGGGATGGCGTTGCTGGTGGCGTTTCAAGAGAAGCTCGTTTACGTTCCGGTTTTGCCGGGTCTAACCAAGTCTTACCCGATAACGCCGGCCCGACTGCAACTCGTCTACGAGGACGTTTGGCTTCGATCCTCCGATGGAGTCCGGCTCCATGCTTGGTTCATCAAGCTTTTCCCTGACTGTCGAGGTCATTCTCACAGTCTCACTACTGATCCGCCTTTTTTGGCGTTTTATTTCGTTTTTTCTGTATTTATTAATTGAATTATAGGAATTCGGTTTGTCTTAGTACTTTTTAGGGGATTAAGGTGTGATTTTTGGTTTGAATTTTTGGTGCTAGTAGTTTTTTGCTGGTTTAGGACTGTGATGGGTTGAATGCTACTTTTAGATTGATTTTTTTTTTCATTTGTTGGAAGCATTTTATTGTATCATTTGTTTTTTTTTTTTGAAATTCTAATTTCACTTGACTATTAGAATGTATAATTTGCTTTGATCTTTGCTTTGTATTAACTTTAAAGATAATTTGATTGAAACAAATGCTAAATGCTAAGGGTGTATTTTAACTAAATGATAGCTGAAGTAATTGTTCTAGACTGTGACCTAAAAGTGGGTGAAATATTGTGGGAGACATGTGATTTGTTTGATGGATGTACTGTGATGGATTTGGCTATGACTAATGTATTTGTAGTTCAATTTGATAAGACTGACATGTGCAAGGTATAACTGATGTTTTTCTCTTTAAAATGCCCATCGCTGCTTTTTCAATTTGTCTCGGATTAGGCACTCGGTTTGGCTATTACACATGTTTAAAAGTTTTAGAGAAAAACTTGTAAGTTATTGGGAGAAAATGAAAATGAAAGCATAACAAGCATTCATGTGCGGCATAACTTAAGCATAAACTAAAATGATTCTTGTAATATTTTGTGGTATGTTGGTGTTTTGTTAATTGTTATTAAGATTGCAACACTGTTTCACTGCTTAAAAAGTATTTCTGTTGGTTTTGCAGGTCCAACCATCATGTTTTTTCAAGAGAACGCTGGAAGTATCCTTTTCATCATCATTAATGTTTCTGCATTATAATTTTTGTTTCACATCTTAGCAGATTCAATTCGCAAAAGGTTTTTCTCTTTGTGAAATCCAAGGTTCCCTTGGGCAGCCTTGACCACTGATCTGCAGATATTGCTCACCGTCTGGAAATGGTTCGCATAATGTTACAGAGGCTACAGTGCAATGTCTTCATGCTTTCATATCGAGGGTGCATGTCCTAAATATCTAAGCTTCTCTGTTTTAGCTTTTTTATGTTGTTGGCATCATGACCTTGATTACTGTAAGTATACAATTCATCTACTGAATGAAGTTTAGCATCTGATTGATCAAACAGTTATGGAGCAAGTGATGGTTATCCTACTCAACATGGAATTATTAATGATGCTCAGGTTGCGACTGTCAGTTTTTCTATTCTAGATTCATAAAGTTACTACCTTAAAGGACTAGCAATCTTAACCACTTCTTTCTTTTCCTTTAGGCGGCATTGGATCATCTCACTCAGCGGACTGATATTGATCCAGATAGAATAGTAGTCTTTGGAAGATCACTTGGGGGTGCTGTGGGAGCTGTCCTCACTAAAAACAATCCTGATAAGGTATCCCTCTGGTGATTGTTTCATTTACATTTCTTTCTTTCTGACACTGGAGATATTTAAGATCAGAAACTACCATATTCTAAACCCATGGTTCAAACTCATGCTAGATAGATGAGCAACATACCGGTTTAACATATTATGCTTGTTGGATTTTAGCCTGGTACAACTTTGATTTTGTCAGCTTTAACATGACATGACATGATTGTGTCAATATCATGGCAAGATTTTAATTACATTTGGCACATTGTACTTGTAAAACTTGTGGTCTGACTAGAGAATCGGATCACTTGTGGGCTGTAGCTTTAACCAAAGTTTTGTATCAATGTTCATGAGCTGGAGAAATATGATATAGTTTAAAGTTAGTTTCAAAGGATGATGGGAGAACCAGAAATGTGCTAATGATAAACATTGATCTGTGGTTCAGAAAGTAGGGCATTATAGGCAATGGAATGGAAATTGGAATGGAAATGGTATTAACAAATCACTTACCCGGGTATGAGCTGTACTGCTGTAGTATTATGTTGATGACCTAAAATGGAACACTCTTGAGAATAGCACATTGAATGAAACTATATATAAACTATATATAATTTTTTTTGGGCAATGTAGATGCATTACAGGGATTTTAATTCACTCTAAGGTGTCATCATCATTCAACTATGTTAGCCTTTAATTTTCATCTATTTGGACAGTTATATTCCCAAGTTGATTACTATTGATATATGCTGCAAGGTTTTTTCTACTAATGTGATCAGGTTTTTCTACTTTCTACTGTTCATCATTGAGGGTAGAGAAAATTTTTGCAATAATTATTTGTGTTTTTAGCTAGACTCACCTATAAAGGTTTTAATATTTTTTTCTCTAATAACTATCTTTATCCTTTTTAGGCTGGTATGTAATTTCTTGGTTTGCCATTTAATTTCAGGTTGCTGCATTGATATTAGAAAACACTTTCACATCTATTCTGGACATGGCTGGAGTTCTATTGCCTTTCCTGAAGTGGTTTATTGGAGGCCCGGGTACAAAAGGTCCCAAAATTCTTAATTTTCTTGTCCGCTCTCCATGGAGTACCATTGACATCATTGGCCAGGTAGTTACATGTTGGTTAGAATTTTAACTTGTCTTCCTGAATCTTTAGACTATGTTGTTGACGTTCATATAGATGACAAAAACGTATCCTAATATCTGTTAGTAGCCTGCTCCATGGTCCTTTGTATATAATGAAAGGGTTTTTTTTTTTTTTTTTTTTAATAATTTGAGCATGCGCCCTTTATGATAAATTTCTTAGTGAATCGTGAAGGAAATGAGTCCCTTAGTTTGATCAGCAACTGTTTAGACATTTGTACTTTTTTTAAATCTATCCATTGCCAATTGACTGTGTATGGCATGCTTAAGAGTATATTTAGCTTAGCTACAAGATAATTTGTAGATACACTTTACATTTTGCATCTATTTAAATTTTTCTAATGTAGTGAATTGAAATTTACATGTCCCATTCTTGCAAAGCTACTCAATATCCGAACATGTTAGTTTTTCTTGAACTAGGAAGTCAGGGAGTTGATGCTTGTTCTACCTTTGTGTGTGTATGGCACTCAGTCACTTCACTAGTTGATATATCATTTTCTATTTTGAACTTAACATCTGCAGGTCAAGCAGCCGATCCTTTTTCTTTCTGGCTTGCAAGACGAGATGGTTCCCCCATCCCACATGCAAATGCTGTATGCTAAAGCAGCAGCTCGTAACAGGCAATGCCTCTTTGTAGAATTCCCTACTGGCATGCACATGGACACTTGGTTAGCTGGTGGTGACCACTACTGGAGAACAATTCAGCAGTTTTTTGAACGACATGTGCCAGAGAAAAAGGAAAATGAATCATCTCAAAATGGACATGGTAAGTCACCTTTTCCCAATGAAATTATCGTTGAATGATATTTGACAGGATTAGTTTTTGGCCTCTGGATATTTTTCTATCTCTTGCATTATAAATTTTGCCTGCTTCAGTTCAAATTGATGTTTGACGTTTAACTTTTTCTTCCCTAATCCTTGCTTTTCCTCCAAGTCTAGCAGCACCTTGTAAGCTACCTAGTTTCTGCATCTTGTTGATAGTCTTGGAAGAATATATTACTGTTGGAAGCTTATAATGTCATGGCAATATGGGTACATTGTTTAATATTATATATTTAACTGGAACATTTTTGCACCAATCTTTAAATGCCATTTTTTTTTTGTTCAACGGAGGCCTCTGGTTTGAAGATGCTGCTGAGATTTGAACCTCATACTTGAAGAACTCCCTCACCTAAATTTGGGTACATATCATTTGAGCTAATGCTCAAAGTCTCTTTAAATGCCTTATCTTTTGGTGCATAAATTAGCAAAGCCCAATTTAGAAACAAACCAACCTAGGCTGGCATAAATTAGCCAAATCATCATAAATCCAATTCCAAGTCCCATCTGGGTGGACAGTCATGAACACTGATTCAAAAAGGTGACAAGTATAGCCATTATTGTGCTAGGGAATAATGCACCTTTAAAACTTTGCTACATGCTCCTGTACTCTCTCTCTCTGTTTTCTTACTTGCAAAGTCGCAGCAACTGCCAATAGTATGTAACTACAATCATTAATTTCCTTTTTGTGCGCACCCTTTTTTTTCTCTTATTGATGGGTGCCTGATGCTGCTTTCAGGTTTCCGGAGGAGGTGACTGGCTGGCATGTAATGTTTTGAGATTTTATTGTTTGGCTCAGACCCTGGATCTTAAACTTTGTGCCTTTTCTTTTGAAGCTGCAGCTGTTAGAAGCTCTCTATAACATGCAGCCTGCGTGCTGTCTCAATTTTACTCCCAAGATTTTTTGCTGGCACACAGAACATAAGCTGATCAAAGGAGAACGAAAAGAACGTGAAATCTCTTTTAATATACCGTATGATTTTGACAAACATGCAAAATACCATATTAATTCTGACTAATGTCTGAAATAAGAAGACTCATAAAACAAATGCAGATTTATGGTTGTTGCTGATATGCTGAACCATGTCTGTTTTTCTATGGGACGGTCATAGGTGTTTCAGCATTTGTTTGACAACTTAGGATTTTGGAAACTCTTCCCTTTTCTACCGCCTTAATGGTAGTTTTGAACCATTAGTTTGTATGGAAAATGTGGTGGAAACTCGAAACCTCTTTCACTTTTATAAGATGCACACAAAATTTAGCATAAGAATTGAGACAGAAGTTCAATTCTTTCTTGCAATTTGTGTTTATTTCATGTTGGTATTATGTAATATAAAATAAAATTTATAAATGATACACTGCCAATGTATAATTTTTTATTATTGTCAATACATCAAAGATTAATATTTCATCAATAAGTTTTTATGAGTAAATTAAAAAAAATATTTGTATTTATTTTAAAGGGTTTGATTTTTTTTTAGTTGTTTATAATGAGTCAAATTTTTGTGTATTGATTGTATATAGAGAGTATATATGTCAATGTATCATATACAAATTTTATTAAATATAGAAATTTTGGGTTAACATGTTAAATATAAAATTAATCCTTTTTTCAATGTGATTATAGGAAGTAAAAAATAGTTGCATTTAATAAAGGCAACTATTAAAAAATAGTTGCATTTAAAAATTTTATCATTAGTGAAATTTTTTATTCTACAAATAAAATTAAAATAATGATATTTGTTTCTTAAAAATATTAAAAAAATAATAAAACATATGTAATCAATTTAATTTCATTTTACTGATCGTGGAGTAGATGATTATTTTAAAAAAATAATTGCATTTAAAATTTTTCAATTTTAAAACGCCTTTCCCCGGCAAGTGCGGGCGCGGGGGCGGGGCGCAGCCTTGCCGGGTGTCACGGTTGCCTGGAGAGCGCCATCGTCCTGCTGTGATTACTGATTAGTGTGCGAATTCCCTTTTCTTCACATCTGAATCTATAAAATCGTTGACGATTAATCTAAATTATAATCGCATAATTTTTCGATAAACACGGTACATAAGATTAAACGCACCATGGATTACTTGTACCAATTCTAGGCCTTGAAACCAGCCGCTGCTCACTCTGAACATATCCTTCTTCACCGTCTCGAAACCCTAGCGTTAAACCAAAATTTCAGTTCCGAAATGGGTTTCAAATCCGCAAAATACCCACTAGCTTCCTTTACGTGGCGAGTTTTCCACCAAACCTTTTACGACGCGTGGACTGCATGGTCTCTTTCATCCAGTCAGACCTGAGCATCTCAAAAAGGAAAACCTCTCCGTCGTCCAGCATGTCCAAATCTCCTGGTACAGTAGTACTACTGCTACTGCTAGTAGTATTATTATTTGAGTTTCTATGCTATGCACTGATAGTGTATAGTTTTTATACATTGTCAATGTATCAGAGATTGATACTTTATCAATAAGTCTTTATGAGCAAAAAAAAAAAATATTTATATTTGCATATAAAAATCTAATGATAAAATGTCAATTTTTGATACATTGACAATATATAAAAATTATACACTATCAGTACATAATATATAATTTTTTATTATTTTACATTGTCTCTTCTTCTTCTGGTGCCGAAATGTCTGTTGTTGAATTGTATTAAATCTGACTCACTGTAGAGCTCGGATTTTTATCCCTCTCCTCGTCTATCCGTTCACCTCACTTCTTTCCTTTTCTTCTACGTATATTCTTTTCTCTTCTTTCACTGCAGTGCAGTGTACGGTTAATGGACGGAGGAACTCAGTACAACCTGAGAACTGTAGAGGAGGTCTTTAGGGATTTCAAAGGCCGTCGTGCCGGCATGATCAAAGCCTTAACAACTGGTCTTCTTCTTATTCTTCTTCAAATTTTAGGGTTTTTTTATATGGTTTGTATAGCTCTTTCACGCATTCTAAATTTCAATTTTAGTGGCAGATGTTACAGAATTTTATGAACAGTGCGATCCTGGTTAGGGTCTCTCTCTACTGTCTTAATTTTGCTTCCTATTACGAGAAAAATTGAACATTTAAAGTTAGCTAAAATATTAAAAAAAATCTTTGAATTTTTTATTTTATTCAAATAAATCTTTATACTTTTATTATATCTGGATAAATTTTTAATCCTTTATTTGAGTCCGTATAAGCTTTTAAATTTTAATTTGTATTTAGATAAATACTTAATTTTTAATTTATATTTAAATGAACCATTAACATAAATCAATATTTTATAAAAGTGAGTAATCGATTTCTTCTATTGGATTTAAAACCTAACTTCTTACATAAAAAGAACTGATTAAATTGATAGATTTGCTAACAAGGCAGCTGACTGGATTGCTTCATTTGCTAAGAACGGGATGAGTTGGTATGGAAGAATTAGGCCTTATCCATCCTCGTTAGTTGGGATTTTAGACAAGGATGGCCTTCCAGCGCCACCTTGTTAGATGAGATGGATTTGGTCTTATATCAGAGATATCTTTGTATTTCTCATATGTATATAGGACTTATATGTTGGACTTATATTTGAAGTATCTTCATGTTTGTATCGAATTCATCAATAAAAGTATTCTTTTTGGCCAAAAAAAAACCTAACTTCTTACATAAAAAGAACCGGTTAAATTGAATATATTATATAATATTTAATTATGTATATTATGTATTATATATTGTGTATTTTGAAAAAAATATCAAATTAATTCAGTCGATTTAATTCTTGATTTTAGACATCAACTTGATCAAATAAATCGACTTATAAAAATTAACTTAAATCCGAAAGATTTAGGTACTGAACTTTTATTCTATTTGATTTATATATAATTTAGGTACTGAACTTTTATTCTACTTTGATTTCAGAATTGGGATATATATATATATATTCCCGCGTAGGAAACTCTTTCCCTATTAAGTAAAATTGTTACAATTCATTCTCACGTGATGGTTAATTGTGAATGTGCATTGTTTCTTTTTACTTCATTTGAGAGGGTCTGATTGTGAATGTTTTGATTGAAGTCCACAAGCAGTTTCTTTTGGTCTTGGCAAATCTTGAATCTGAAATCGTATCTTAACGCCGCTATTGATACAGGACAAAGTAGTGAAATCCCTCCCGCCTATTAACAATCCGAGTTTCAGTCATGACTAACATTTTCGATAATTTTCCAAAACGGCAAGAAAACGTTAATGGTTGATGAAAGTATTTGGTAGCCATGTCTTGCATGGGGCTAGGTGGTTTGTCCCATGCGTGGTATAATAAATCATGATGACGGCATGGTATAAGCATCAAGTGGCAATTTTTTTCTGTGGTTGATTTTAGATACGATAAAGTGAATTGATATGAAAATAAGACATAAAAATAATAGGACAACAATTTTGTAAAAATTATATATAAATTTAACAAAAATTTAAAGAAAAAAATTACATTTATCTTATTGATAAAATTTTGTTGAATTTCTACTCCTTGCTAAAGGGACTATCTTTATTTTCAATATATTCCCCTCAATTCTGGGAAACCCTTGCCTCGTGGAATTACAATGACCCGTGTTTCTTTCCAGCTACAGATTAGAATCAAGTAAACACTCTAGTTTTATTTTTAGTACCAACCCAAAGTCCTAGCAAACGTGAATCATGAAAAGGCCAGAGATGAACTGTGGCTGTTTACTCATAAATTTATCAGATTTGCCCCAACTTTTATTCATTAGATTAAAAAATGCACAACTCTCGCGACAACAAAAAAAGCTTCAATTGTATTCATGCAATAAAACAAAGCCTATATAAGTGCCTGAATGGAGGTTTTTTTAATTTTTGCTACAAGCGAACAAAGACAAATGATACAACACAACTTGCAGTAAATGAGACATAAATTACAGCATGCACTCATGATCACAAAAACATATTAATTCACAAGACCAGATTAAATGTAACCTCACCTTTGCTTTTGATTTGAATTGCATGGATGAACACTTCCAGAGTAACATACAAGAAAACCTCTACAAGCAGAACTCATCAACACTGTCTAATATCAAAGCTGTCTACTGTGGCTCTATATCAGGTATGTCGTCTTATTCAGAAGCACTTAATCCTTATAAGCAGATTCTGATGCATTTGCAATTCATCGCAGCCTGATAGTTTCATTGGGCATTATTACGTTAGGATTTCGAATATGCGGATTAAGGGCTGCCAATTCTTTCCATTTAGCCCCAGTACCATGAATACGAGATGAGATGCTCCATAATGTATCACCTGGCTGAACCTTTGTTGTTGAGGGGGTTGAAGATTTAGAAGCAGCCTTGGACTTCAATAATGGATGTTTACTGCTCTTTCCCATTCCATTGGCAAGCAACCATCGAGAGCCAGACTGTTGTTGGGTTGTGCTACCCCAAAGTTTCTTCTTGCTAGGCTCAGTCTTCAAACCTGCAACATGGACTTCTGTGATTCTGAATTGAGGAATCCCTTCCTGTTGGGAAGCTTTTTCTTCTTTTGTATCCTCCATTTTCACCTCCTCTTTCACAGCAGACTCAGAATCATCATCCTCTTGTTTGTCGTTCCTGAAAGCTGAAACAGTACTGTATATTTTTGGCTTTGGTGGGACAAACACTCTCTCCACCTGAATAAGAGCAAGCATTGGTGCACCAACTGGCTCATAATTTCTAATAGGATCACGAAGTTGCACCATCAATGCCACTGTGAAGTTATTCCCTAACAAACCACACTTTTTACCCCGTCTTTTCTCTCCCTTTGACCCTCTGCGAATCAAATCCAATGATGTAGCATGATGAGCAGAAAGGATTTTAGAAGTTCGCTCACTTATTTGATCTTCATCATCAATATCCCCAGAATCAAGCCTCATCCATTCATCAAGAGTTAGTGACAGACCCATTAAGCCATCAACATCATCACCACTGTCTTTTATGTCCAACAGTTGCAAACCAGCAGTTCCCTCCAGACCAAGGGACCCACTAATACCAAACCCCTTGCCTTGAAGGGCCGAAATTTCCCCAATAGACTGTGCACTGATGTTTGAAGGTGCCTCCTCATCTGACATGCCCGATTGAATTCTCAACCCTTCCATTGAGAGTGCTTCAATCTTATCCATTGCCAATGGAGCAAGATCTTCAAGGGATACATAATCAGAGCCCATCTCATTGACAGAGGTTGAGTTAAGTTTCTTAGACGTAGGCAGAGGTGATCTCCTTTTAACTTTCTCTTGCCCCCTACACATATCTTGCCCAACCTCAAAGTCATGCTGCAACAAACACTGCCTGCATAGAAGAAGCAATAACAAATATTTCAGTATGATTTCATAAACAATGTTAAGAAAGAAATATATGGTGGGAAACAAGAAAAATGAGTCACAAACCTCTCTGGTCCCTCCAGAGTGGGGACAGCTTCCCATGCTACTTGTTGCACAGTCTTACCGGTTATATCCTCCAAAGGCATCAACTTATTTGCCTGCATAGAAAGCTTCTCAATCCCAACTGAGGCAAGTCGCTGAAGTATATCCATTATACCAGAACCCATTTCTGCAGGTACCACAACTGGATTAGACACCTGCATGATCAGGCTCCCACCACTTTTAGCATTCCTGAAAAGTGAGGGGTTCATAGACCGCAAAAAACCTCCATTCTTTGTCTGAAGAAATGGACCTAAACCATCTCCAAGAGGCGGCAGTTCAAGTGGGTCTTCAGGAGGCAAATCAACTGGACTCCCAAACCCACCAGAAGAGCTAGATGGAGAACGCTGAAAAGCCTTCTCATTCAATCCCCATTCACGCATTAAAGCTTCAGTCTCCAAGTCTTCCAAGTCTTTAGCCCTTGTTTTGCACCTCTCATTAGTTGCCATCTGATGCTCTTGCTCAGCATCTTGAATAACAGATGACAGATCAAAACTGTCAGTCAAGTTCCCCCAACCAGATATAGTTGAGGTGTCAAAGCCACATTCTAGTTCCTCCCCATCAACCAAGTCAAAATCAAATAACGAACAACCACTGGCTAGGGTATCTTTCTCAAATTGCCTCAGTAAACGCTCCCTTGGTGACTCAGGCTCACTCTCAGAACTCAAGCCAAATGGACTGTGATCAATACCAAGCATATTCAAGAACTCACTTGCGACAGATTCAGTAGCTTCATCCAAGCTAAGTGACTTCGCCTTCCTATTTGTTTTGTAATTAGCTTTACACTCCATGTAGTTTTCTGGGTCTTCGGGATCAGGAGAATCTAATGCTGCCTCCAAATTTGTAATGCCATCCAAAGCTAACTCCAATTCTCTCATTACTGATTCTTTTGAGCACTGGTCATCCTCTTTGGTACTGCAATCTTGCACCACAAGCACTTCTCCTTGATTACTACCAGTCTCCTCATTTGAGGGGTGAAGCTGAGACCATTCTTCACAATTGATTTCCATGCCAGGATTAATTTCAACAACTAGAGGGCTTTCTACTGTTGATATTGCAGCCTCGATGGAAACTTCCTCTGACCTAACCTGCTCTTCTGAAGATAGCTCGATCCCTTTTTCCACAACAGAGAAGTCATTATCTTCAGTTTCTTTTTCAATATACTCCTTACGTGATTCAGATGCAAGGGAAGGTGAAGGTCTGCTGGGCTCAAAATGTTCAGTTAACACGTCAGATTCAGGCTTGGAAGCAGCTAAAGCATCTGACTTATCTTCATCAAATTTCTGAACTACCATATTTTTATCATCGAGCTCTGACTTTGACACAGGCAAAACTTCATGAAGATCTTTTATTTCCTCCACAAGGCGAGATGAACCAAAAGACCTCAAACCGGGAAGACTCTCAACACGCCTCATTGTGCCCTTCTGATCACCGTGACCAATTTTAGTAACTGCTGTTCCCACACTCAGATTATTCTGCTTCGTATGTGACAAGTCAGGGCCATGCTGATTATCTCCAAGTGGAACGGGATTATCCCCGATAACCATATAACCAAAACTAACATTCATTGTAGCACCTTTGGCCTTCCCTGATAACTTAAAACTTGTTGTCCACTTCCCTGAGCTCTTATCTTCCTCCAGTTCCTCCAATGAAAGCGGAAGTAACCGTGTAAGGTCAACTCGATGCTTCCCCAAATCAAGGTCTGGTGCTCCATACACAGATGCATAGAGCAGGAAATGCTTTGCCTCATACTTGGCTGAATGGTGAGGACCACTTCTGCTACCATATACAGAGCATGTATGCGTCAACTTCTCTTCGAATTCAGCAGTTCCATCAAAAACTTTAGAAGGACGAGTTGTCAAACCCCCATCCCGCCTCTTCCAATGCACACATAGACTACGATCATTAAAACTTGCGGGCAAACTTTCAATGGAGTGTACTTGAAGTGAGAAACAACAAGCAAACCTACGGTTTCTAACATTCGAAAGTGCTTTCAACGGCCTCCAATTCCAAATGGATTTCTTGTCTTTATTTGATGGGTTCTCATTATTGTTATTCTTAAGCTTCGATTTTGGTTCAGGCAAGTTGGTTTTCCAGGCTGGTTTGGACCGAGCATTAAAAGCAGAAACTGAATTCCTTGAAGGGTTCTTGTCCAAATACAAAGCTTTGCTAATAGCTTCTATTTCATTCAACAACTTCCCATTACCCGAACCCTCACCTTTCTTCTTCCTAGCTTCAACTTTGGCCAACATCATCTTTTTTATGCAAAAAAAAAAAGATTAACCCATGGTACCAAAAAAAACCGTTACTAAAACTTCATTAAACAAATCTAAATCTAACAAAATAAAAAATAATAATAAATGAATTAAGAAAGAAAGAAACCCATAAATTAAATTACCAAATTGAAGTTTCCAGAGACCAAATTTTCCCAATCAGAAGACCTGCTTCAGCCAGTTCAATACATAGACTCCTTTTGGCCTTTGCCTGTCCAAAATTTCAAAAAAAATTCCTTCGATTCAACAAAAATATATACAAAATTTTCAGGGAAAAAAGTTCAAAAAAATAGAAGCCGAAGACAATAAGGCGGAGATATCGAAATCTTACAAGAAGCGAGTAAAGGCGGCAGAAACTATTGAGCTGCGCCTATCTCGGCGGGTCGCTGTCCACTTTGCTGCCTTTTTCTCAATCCAACATTCAAACCAAATGACTAAGAGACAATTATATTACGGATTATATTTTTGTAATTATTTCTACATGGTATTTAGCGTTGGTGACCCTTTTCTTTGTACAAAATTTGTTTCCAAGATTGTACATTTTCCAATTTTTTCATTTGCACCCCTCTGTAAGTCTGTATCTATTTTTCCGTTCCGAATTCTGGAGATGATGTTACGTGGGTTAGATTTGGTTGCCATATACGTTGTATTTACTTTTATTTAACTTTTTGTTGTTTTTATAATTAAAGATTGATTATGAATATGCTTAAGTTCGAAATTCAAATTTTACAATATATTATATACTTTTTTAATCATTCAGTAGAAAAAGTCATTTGCTACTTTTATTTAACTTAGGTTGATATATTATACATTGGTTACTACTCAACCATGATCTATAGTTTTAATATAGGACATCAAATCTTAAATTTATTTTTAAGATTTTGAACAAACTATCATAATATGTTGCCCCTATTGACATTTTAGAGGCATTGATATAATTTTAAGAATACGTTTGGTAGAAAAAAAAAATTTGATTGATCATAATTTACTTTTGAAAATTCAAAAATTCAATTACCGGATCTCATTTAAAATAATAAATCAAATCAAATTAAAAATGATTAATCAAAATAGCAAAATCTATTTAGATCTATCAGTTTAATTGATTTATTTAAAAAATACATATAATTTGTATTATTATATGAAAGATATTTTATATTTATATTATATATTATATAAAATAAATTATATATCATATATATATGATTTTAAAGTATTATGTAAAATATGTTCTATTTAAATTCAATTATTAATTTTAAAAATCAATAATTTATCAAATTAATCAATTATCAAAATTGAATAAATCAAACTAAATTGATATATTTTATTGATTTTGATCTATTAAATTAATTGTAATCTTTTAACGTCACCTCCCACTGTACCTGGCATAAAATGAAGCTGACAAATAGATGTGAAGGTGGTAGATCCTAGAACATAAATAGTTAATCTTTTTATATAGGCAAATAGTTAAAATGTTTACAAAAATCTGATGGTGAAATTGGGCAGAAACTCAATAAATGGAAAATGAATGTTTTGCGTTTGTGCCGTGTGGGAAGCATTGCTCTAATTCTGAAGCGTCCGGCTTCGCTGAGCTGAGCTGAGCTGTCCCATTGGGCATTTGGTGGAGGCAGAAATTCTTTACTTGCATGTAGAGGTGGTTACGGCCGGACCGGATCGGTTTTCACCGGTTTCAGTCCTAACCAAACAAGTATCGATCTGAATCGGTAGAAAATCGGTCCGGTTTGGACCGATTTTATGTTATTTAAGAAGCGAATCGGTCCGGTTCGTTGGATCGGTTCGTCTAAAAGTCGGATCGAACCGGTTTAAACCAGTTCGGTTCAATTTTTTTTTTTACATTTAAAATTTTTATTTTTTAAAATTTATATTAATTTATTTTAATAAAAATAAAAATATATTAATATATTTTTATAATTTAATCTAACAAATTTATTTTTATAATAAATAATATTAATAGTTTAATTTAACAACAATTTATTATGAAGTTATTATAATTTATTTAATTAATGTAACAATAATATAAAAATAAATTACTATAAAATTATATAATAAAACTATTGTTATAATAAAATAAAGTTATATCATGAATATGATATTATAATAAAATTATTATGATAAAAAAATAAAATTTAAAGAATAAAATGATAATATTATAAATTTGGAATAAGAGAATTTAAGTGAATTTGAAAGAGTTTGAGTGATTATTGAGAGAGTATAAGTGAGTATTAAAAGAATAAGAGTGGATGAGTATTTAGATTTGAGAGAAAATATGAAAGAAAATTTTAAAAAAATAAAAGAAAATAAATTAATATTTATAGAAGAAAAATAAAAATTTAAAATAATTTAAAAAAGTTTAAAAAAATGAGAGGGAAACACTCCCTCCCTTTAGAATCAACATAAAGGCAGTAGCCTTTGTAGGCTACTGCCTTCGTTTTGCCTGCCACTGCATGCTTGTTTTTTTTTTTTTTTAATTTTTATTGAACCGGACCCGGATATTCCGGGCCCTTAACGAATCGTGCTCTTAACGGGTCCGGTTCAGAATTAGTTGAATCGGCCCAGCCCGATAAGATACCGAGCCGGGCCGGGTCGGTTCCTAACCAGTACTGTACCGGTTTGGTTTTTGGGCCGGATTAATCCGATCCGGTTGCGAGCTGGATCGAGTCAACCCGACCCAATAACCACCTCTACTTGCATGTAACAGGGATGCTTAAGCAACCCACTTTAGTCGAAACGACAAAAGAAATAAAAAATAATAATATTTTATTTATGAGAGTTGTGTGTAAAAAGTGATATGTTTGATTTTCATTTTTCAATTCCCTCCAAACAAGCTTTTTTCACATTATCAAAACTTTTCAAAATTCTTTGGGAATATGCCCTTTCCCTCCCTTGAGAATCACGTGAGAAAACTTCAAAAGTAAACTTTGAAATATCTTTATCTCCACACAATGTCATGTAATGTAGATATGATAATTAAAAAAAAAAAGAATGTGACACTTGATCAAATTTTGATAAAAATTAGAAAAAAATATTTTGTGTTTGGTACATCAATATATATTTTAAATTAATACAATATTTTTTATATTTTATATAATATAAATATACTTGATGCAATACGAATACAAAATATATATGCGAATTATTAAGTTTAATGTAACGTAGTGTCAACTATAACAATATAATTATAATCGGAATTCAAAGATGATTTTTAGTAGTTGGAGTTTGTAGACAAAAAAATTAATTAGTACAAAAATTCAGATGCTTCCAAGGTGGAAGTTTACAATAGCAGAAGTCCTTTCATTTCTTGCAAATGCAATGCAAGATTTAAAACTTTTTCAATGTCTTTTACGTATTCGAGTATATTTTACTTGTAATTCTTTTTACGATAATTAATCAATTATAATTAAAAATTATGTAATGGTCCATCATTTGTAAGTGTGAACTTTATGTATTATTTTGATAGATCTCATGTAATTCTAAATTTTGATTAATTAATTATAATGTAATAATTGTAGATGATATGTTCTCTTTTATGATTGTAGATAACTATATTCTTCATTGGTCCACTCCCAATGTTTTCAAAATCATCCCAACCAAAATTCTCAATATATTATACAATTCCCATTTATTTTTTTTTTGGTACAGCCCATTTATTTTTATTTTATGTTGCATGAAAACAATACTCCATTACTATATTCTATTTATGATTAGTATCTCATAAATGTGTCATGCTATTTGCAAGTCATTTTATTTTAAATACTTGTATTTCTTGACATGTTGTATGATTATTGGATATATCCAACATATGTTGTCTACTAATTTATAAATGAAACATTACAGTCAAACTAATAAATTATTCCAAATGATATATTCTATTTATAATTAGTATTTTCTTTATGAACTTTACTTGAAATTATATTCAAACAAATAGTATTAAGTACCTAGAAAGCTTTCCAATCATAACTTATGATTTACCTTTTTTTTTTTTTTCTGAATTTGATTGCCACCAAAGCATGTTGGTCCATGATGAAGAAACTTGTATATGGTGAGCGAGTATTATTTATTGCAAGAAGGGAAAGGAATTTTTTCTTTGTCGATGATCTTCTGCATTACAAAGAGGAATTCCATCTATGATTTTGTTAGTCTTGGAACTAGTTTAGTATTAAAGTTGAAAAATAGTTTTTACTTCCAAATATTGTTTTTATTCAATTTCAATGTTAAAAATTGTTGGCACAAAATAAAACAAGAAAGAGGAAGTGAATCGATTTTTTAAACTAATTTTGATCTTTTAATGATTTTCCAAATACACAAGGTTTCTGCCTCTGTATGGAAATGGAATGGAGGAAGCTTTCTGCTAGAAGTGATGCCTAGACAAGTGATTGTGAAGGAGAAAAAGAAAACAGAGAATCAAATGCAGCCAGAATTACAAAGTCAACACGATAAACCCTCAGATTTAATGCAAAATGGAACGAAGGAGGACTATTCTTCCGAGATACAGCAGGACTAATAGCCGCATGAATAGTTGTAAAAACTATGGCAAATTAGTGAATCCTCCTAGCTGTTGATTGTGTGTTAGGACAACTTGGATAGTCTGTTTGTGTTGCAGGTCAAGGACAACAGTGATTGGTTTTATTACATTCTAACATGTAGTTTTGATCGAGAATCTGTAATAATTTTATCAACTATCCAAAAATTTAATGATTGTAAATATAGTAAGATTTGTTCTGTCAATGTCAGGAAATGTTCATCAGTATTTCTCTACCTTCAATTTATAGTATTGAGGCTTGCTAGCATGGTCGAAATTCTAAATCTAGAAAATACAAAGATGATAGACCTAAAAGTTGATAAAAATTGAATGAGAATGAGTACGACAAGCTAATAAAATTTTGTATTTGATGTATTGATACAATTTTTTGTATTTTACGTGACATGAAGAACACGAATTATATAATTTAAAAACTTTTGCAAGATAAGAAACCAGACCATATTAATATATGAGAGTTACGGCTAGTATTACATGTTCTAAAGCATTTCCAGTGATTTGTTCTTGCTAATGAGATATGAGTCACATGTAAGGATAAACAAGAGAAGAAAGGGGAGGTGCACCATTCTCTCCCTCAACTCTCGAGAAAACAAAACATAAGAAGATAGAGAAACAGAATACAGCTACTGAGGTTCATCAGATAATGCTGACAGTATCTGAATTGGTAGTTTTTTCAGTTTGGTAGCTAATTCAATTTGGAACCAAGGAAATGAGTACAAAGACCAAGGGTTGAGCATCTCAGGACATGCCATTGTTCACAAAGCTAGATTCATTCAGTAGTAAAGGAAAATCGGATTTACAACATTAGCTCATACAACAAATCATGACCTATATATACAAAATGCAACTGTTGTAGTTAATCACACTCAAAAATCGCCAAAGAAGACCCGCAAACCCTAACCCAAAAAAATTGCAGAAGGGGCTCCTTGCCCCAAAAGATATTAAAAAATTCAAAAAAAATGTATACACTTTGAGATGTGAGATGATGTAATTATATGCACAGGACTAGTACAGTGATACCAAGTATTGATAAGTATGCTAGGCTGCAGCCATGGTTATCACTCTGAACGTGGAAGTAAGAACCCAAAATCAGAACTTTCACGAATTAATGATGGAGGATCAACATCAGCTATGTCTACTTGTTGCAGGGACTTGGAGATGTCATCCACAGTAAATGGGATGCTGCATTGACAAGCGAATTGTAAATATGGAAATCATAGTGTGTTGGATGAAGACAATATGGGGGTAAGTACTCTTCCAAATGAAGCTAAAAAGTTAAACGAACTAACCTTAGGTCATCGTCTAATAGAAAAGAACTACTAACAGCATTGTTGGAGTCTTCAATTATCATAACTCTCATGTTTGCAATGACCTGTACGGTTACGAGTTCATCTATAAATTTGCAAGTCTAGAAAGCAGGAATCTCAAATTTCTGAAAAGGGCTGGAACAAACACGTTTAGTATTTCACAACCCATATAAATCAACATTACATATATAATATTCTGAACTTACATCCGATGACACACTATGTGTGCCATATTTGTCATCCTGGTACATTACGCTGATTCTGTATAACTGTCGTATGCTGAGTACCTGAAGAAGCAGCATCAAAGAAAGATAGATGAAGATATGGAGAAGGAAAATTTTAAGAGGTGAGGAATCTTGAAAGAGAAAGGCATTTACCGGGCAAAGTTCTTTAGTTATTTCATTCATTGTCTTTTTGGGTTTCTGATGAATAACCTGAGTTGCAGAAAAATGGTCCATCAGTGAGTATTATGAGATCATTGAATATTAACAAATGCTATATTGAACAACAAATGCTGTAAGATGAATCTAACCAGGAATCCTACAGTCTGTCTTATGTGCTTCAGTTCATCCCAGGCAGAACCTGCATACTGTTCACGAGAAGAATTTGGGTAAAGGAACAGGAAAAGAATGGTAGGGTATAATAGTCTCCAATGATTGCCAAGAGCTTACTTCATAAGTTGCCTCGTAGCACCACCGTTTTAATTCAGCTAGACCAGCTTTAACATACTCCCCATTACTGAATGAGCAAGACTTGTGTTGCAAAAGAAGACTGCACAAATGAGCAAGACAAGTACCACAAAGTTATCATGGGAATTGACCATAACCTTTTACTTTCTCATAATAATCAAGTAAAAAACAGAAACATAGAAAGATACCTGTTGAATAGCTGAACGTTGATGAATGAGAATATCTGAGTGAATAATTTACGGACTAAGAAGGGAGGTACCTATAACCAGAAGAGTGAGATCGGTAAAATCCCCAGAAGCTAGAATTAAGGCTACAAATTTTCATTTTCAAGCTAAGTTTCAGATCTCACATAGTTTGCTTTCATAATCTTCAAATAACAGTTCAAGCTTTTCACAATGCTTTGCCAATGAGCAATTAAACCTTGCTGAGCAACATCATTTGCTTGAGAACGTCTCTTCACCAAACTAGCCTGTGATGTCCTAGGAGCCTGCATTGATTTGAAACTATGCAATTAAAGGTGATGCTCTGTCCTTGTTCATACTTATTTGTATCAGTAGTCATAAGATAACCATAAACTAGCAATTTCTAAAAATAGCAGCAGTAAGTTACCAACTGCCAAGTCTCTCGTAATCCCCACACCCACACACCCCAACTCAAAAAAAAAAAAAAAAAGGTCTCATCTTCAAAACTGAAAAAGGAACCAAAAATTTAGCTTGAAAAAGAAATAACTTAGCCATAACCTGAGTACACAATCCAAGCAGTGGAGAGATCTCTTTCTTTAGATTGTCCCTTATCATTCCATATATCTTCTCAGGGAAAGATGTAAGCTGTTGCTTAAACGATAATGCAGGGTACTTGGCCTCAACTTGTCGTAAGTCATCTATTCTACTGAGCCCGCGACCATTAAGAAATGAAAGCCCAGCAGTTTGGGGAGATGCCCGTAGTCCCTAGAATTCATATAAAAAAAAAAAAGAAGAGGAAAAGAAATTAACTAAATATATGCAAAGGATAGGATAAATTTTTTAGTAAGATAAACAATAGCCTTTTACTTGAGACAGCCTCCCAAAGAGTGAAGCTGATGCTGTTCTTCGCCTTTGTGGTGTCAAACTTGCAGCTCCACTTGCTTTAAGTGTGTGTTGGAGCAGCAGCAATAATATTGATGAGTTGGATAACCAATAGGCTAAGACATCATTATTGTCCTGGACCTTCAGTAAGGTAGACGTGGCTTACATTAAAGATATTTTTTCATCCATAAAAGTGAGAAAAAAGAGAAGACATGGACAACTTGCAGTTGCTCCCAATCTAATTCTATCAACCTCTAAATGCAAAGGATTTTGAGGGCTGATGAACTTTATTGCTTAATGATGCAAACAAGGTTTAAAAGTCAAACTATAGCTTACCTCTATGGCAGAAGCTATCGTTTGAATGATGCGGTCAAATACAGTTGTTCTTTCAACTTCAAATGACCTCCAGTGCAGAAGACATTTGTATATGACACAAGCAGCAATTTGTTTGCTCCCAGAGAATCCCGAGTTTTGTGATATACACTTGATCAGTAGGTCCTGGTTCTCCTGAAACGAAAGGCAGATTAGAAGCAATCCTTTTCCTCGAACCACATTGAGTATTTATTGCAGCTTTCTGGAGACTCTTATAATAAGAATATGCAACATAGCAACACAAAATCGCCTGAATGTTAAGAGAGGTATTCAGTCAATATTCAATTCTCTGAATTGAGTTCTACACCTCCATTGCTTCAGCAATGATGTGCAACTTTCATCTAAACTCACATTAATTTTATAAAGAGAACATGATCAAGTAGTTGTAGTAGGACCTGAATGATGATTGCAGCCTTAGTTTGCTTTCTGAATCTGAATTCATTTCGAGCAGTCATTGCCCTTAAGCCAGTCTGCAATGTGATTGCAGACAACCTTATTGTTAAATAGGATTCCCTGGCAATGTACCGCCTAAAGTTCTTTTGAATCTTCAAAGCAGCTGCTTCCCTTCTCAACTGCTCATACAGTTTGCAGGCTAATATGCCTAATTACAGCAAAAAGAAAACAGACAGGTTATAAACAAGATAAATGTTTCAGTGCGCTCAAAGTCAAAATTGAAGCATCTGAGAACCACAATTGCATTTCAAAAAAATACTTTTATACTTCTACTTATTAATACCATCAACTTCATACATTGCTTTTGAACTTTTAATGACAATAAAAAGATACCTCGACAATGAGATTGCAACATGATTGCTGCTTTACGTAGTGCAATGAACTCCTTCCGTGCAATACATGTCTGAATTTGCCTTTGAATGGTTCTGGCTGCATTTCCAGGCAGTTCTGCCCTTCTGGCATCTAACTCAGCCATCTGACCAGCTCTGAGGAAAACTTTGGTCTTACCGAGCTGCCATGCCAATCGTGTTAAACAGTGTAATACACAAATTACAAATGCACACTGATTGTTGTGTATGGATGATCTTTAATCATGGTGGAGAATAGAAAACAGATGGCTACTTCCAATGTCACCTCTGACAGATCTATAAGTGCTAGATAGCAGTTGACATTGATTCATCAAGGGTACATTCGATGACAAATAGTTAAATATCCAACCAAATCAGATACTTCTGCGACAGAGATGATGGACTAACTGAGTAATGATGATCTTTAACCCCAAAAGGACCAGGTCCAACATGGAGTTTATTCTTGTGGTTGTCCTACTTGATTACACTGCAATTAGTCATGGTTTTCATATTTGCTAACCAAATTTTGCATGGAACATGTTAAGAACAAACCAATCAATATGAACCTCAGCTATACTGTAAAATTCAAAGACACAATCAGCAAATTTCATTATTGTAAACTAATGGGAGTCTTTTTTATTACCCGGAACAGAGGAAGAGATGTTAGCAACCTGGGCTCTGATACCAGTGTTAGGTGCTATTGGGCCTTCTCACCCCAAAAGCTAGCTCAAGAGGTGAGGCTTTCCCTCACACTTATAAACACACACCTAGCCCCTTCCACAACCGATGTGGGAATATCCCAACAATCTCCCCCTTCACACATCGGGCCTTGGGAGAGCACTTTTCTGCCCGGAGCCGTGAACACTGGGATGTTGGGAACCCCAACAATCACTTCCTTCAACCATCAGGCCTTGGGAGAGCAGAGGGAGCCTTTTTTATTACCCGGAACAGAGGAAAAGATGTTAGCAACCTGGGCTCTGATACCATGTAAACTAATGGAGAAAAGAAGTAATTCTCTCTTATTGATTGATTGAAAAGGTGTTACATATTTATATACACTCTAATCTATCTATTTTAGGAATGTATTTAATACAGGAAAACCTCTACAATTAGATCTCCTATAATCAAGCTAGATCTCCTATAATCAGGTTAACTAATATAGGAAATACAGCTATTTACATCTGTTACTTTTATAACAATTATAAGTCACCTCCTCACCCTATTGCCATAAATTCAATGGTGCTAATAGCCCATGCTTACAAGCATAAAAGGTACAGCATGGGCAACACATCACACGTATCGCTTATCAATTAGTGGCATGCTTAAGAAATTAAACAATATTAAAGAATCAAGTAATCATTCAACTATTCTCCATTTTTGCTTAGATCTAAGCTACCTTGCCCTTGGTAACAGAGCTAGGGCAGGAGAGTGAAATTATACTTCTAGGATAGCAAGACCTCCCATTAATCCTCTCATCCCATTGTACTTGCTCAATGCCGTTACCACAATTAAAATCTGAAAGTTTCCGTTTCAATTACCTGATAACCTTTCAATCCCATCTTATCCAGGATCATCTCACATGCAACCTTGTCATCATGACTGCACATTTAAACACAAAAAAGAAATGGTAAAATCACATGCAATAGTAAGGAAAAACTAAACTAGGGAAGCTAAAAAAGATATATTACATATATAGCAGCAGAAAATCATATGCAACTGTAAGGAAAAACTAAACTAGGGAAGCCACAAAAGATGTATTACATATATACCAACATCAACCAATTTACTATAAGGGGGCCGTTACATGGTGCAATGATACAAGTCTTCAGCTAAAAAAGTTCAAAAGCATATGTTCAAGTTCTGTACCAGCCACTTCATGAGCAAATACTGAAAAAAAAGGATCATAACTGGACCATCTGTCACATATCCTTACGTTAGCAAGAGATGCAATTTTTTAACTTATGTATTATCACCATTAGCATCCATTGAATGAATATGTCCATCTGTGTCCCTAAACTTATTACAACTACAAAATGATAGGATTTACAACTTACTTTCCCTCCAAAATTTCTGGAGCGAGAACACCAAAGCAGTGACAAAACTCATAAAATGTTCTTCTTGTAGGATATCCAGCACAGCCAATCCTGATTGCCTCAAGAACACCCTACAAGAAAGAAAATGACACAAAAAACTTCATCACAACCATCAAAAGGATAGTTTGGAGCAAACCAACTATAGATTGTTATACTTCCAAATTATACTCACACCACATCGTAATTGCTGAATTATATTGGCATTCTCAAAAATTGCAGGCTTGAGGGCATTGTTTGGCTTCACACACCTGATATAGTGAGGTTCTGTTGAATTCAATTTCTCCATCAAAGATTGAAGTTCTAGCTGCAATTTTTGAAACATTTTTTTGCTTATCAGAGAGGAAATTATATAAATTCCAAGTTAAGAAGTCAGTAGTTACAATTGCAAATGAAAGAAGTGGATCTATCAACTATGTCATCTCTCTCTAGAAATCATTCATTTTAAGAGCATCAGCACATTACCAAATTTGGTGTAGAACAATTTGATAGTCATCAGAATGACTGGATTTATGGTTTTTATAAGCACTTTAATGTGTATAAGCTTCCTTAGCTTTATTTTCCGCATGCTGAACTCCAGAAGGCTACTGAAATCTGGATCTATTTTATTTTCCTTCGTCCACAAGCCATGCTATTTTTAAGCTCATAGAAAACAAAACCTTCATGGTTTAGATAACACGGAAATAAAATCATGAACTTTTTATGATAATGTTGAGACAAAATTACCATTTTGCTAGAAATAGTTATGTCATCACGTTTTCAGACAAAAGTTTCTAGAAGGACATGATATGACAACCCTTGTATTGTCTTTGCCATAAGCGTAGCTTGCCCAACCTACAGTTTCAACCCTCCCTCCTCCCTCTTCCCAAAGGAAAAAAGAAAGCCAGGACAACAACCTGACTTCGAAATAAATTGCACTGGTGAACTTCGCATTTTGTTTCATGTAGTCTTATTTTCCTTTTTCCTGTATTGTCTGAATTTTGTTTTGTGACCAGGAACAAAAAAACCATGATGATGCCCCATACTGAGTTATAGGGTCATATTCAGAATTAGAGGACAGAATTTTTTTAACTCCTTTATTTAAGTAGGTTTGGAACATTTTGATTGCTTCACTTTCCCAGTGACCATTAGTTTGCATTTTGTAACACCTGGATATGGGATCGATTAACGGTTTCATAACTGAAAAAAGTAACTTAGAAAACACTAATGAGAAGTACAGTTCATCTGATAAATAGAGTTGATAAATGAATCAATAATACCTTAAAGCGTGATCCAATGGACGAAAATTTGGATGATTTTGAAGACTCCTCAGCAGGAGGAAGAAACAGACCAGCCACAAAGGAGCACTTTGCGGCTGTCAACAGATCCCGATGTTCAGCCACTACATAATCTTTGTTCTTGTCAAGGAACAAATCAGCCAGATACGTTACCTGGGGAGAGGACAAAGAAACATACAGTTGAGTTATCCTCATAGTCAGAGAAACTTTGTAGACATTTAAGGCAAAACAAGTTACCTCTCCAGCATAGTGAGAAATAGTAAAACTCGTACGAGATAGCTTTGGTTTGATAAAGCGCTTGTTGTTTTTGAATGTCCGGAACAACTTTTGAGCAAATGTTTCATGTGTGGACTTAGGAAACATACTGCATGAAGCAGTTAAGTATGAAATCAACCAAAAACTACAATATAGTGCAGGAACGTGACTGACACAGTATGTGGTTTCTTCTTCAGTAAATATGTTGAGCATCATATGCACATGTGCACAGAAGCAGTAAAGAGTACACAGCAGCTATGGTGACTTAAGTTCCCTAAAAGGTCAAAACAATAATGTATCAAATAGAGCAAAATATTAGCTGCATACCAAGCTTCATCGAGAAGTGCAATAATTCCTCCAGGTTTCTGCAGAACGATAGAGCAAGTAATTGTAAAGTATGCAACATGATGCGTGAGGGCAGTGAAAATTACTTAAACTTATAAAGAAACGAAAAAAATTAGCTCATATTCTTGGAAATCATAGCTCATATAAATTAACAAGAGACAAGTTAAGCAACAATGTTGAACCTTCTCCATCAAATCCAACACATCTTGGTTATCAACAAATTCTATGTAGCTCCAATTGATTTTTTCTTTTGTGTATTCCTCCTGTTCCATTTTAAAAACATGCTGCGAAGACAAAATTACTATATATTCAGAATAAGCATGGCAATGATAGCATCTGAAGTAGGGGAAAAGAACTATGTAGAAGTTACAAAACCTGATTGAAATGCTGCTGCAGTTTTTCACTTGCAAAATTGATGCAAAATTGCTCAAAACTATATATACAAGAAAATAGGTGAAACCTTGTTAGCTACTATAGTAAATATTTCACTTCCTTGTATTTAAAGGCAAATGTCTTACCTATTAAACTTAAAGCTCTCAAACCCATAAATATCAAGGACTCCAATAAATCGCTTTGACTTCGGATCTTGTCCAATTGAACGGTTGATTTTATCCACAAGCCTGATGGAAACAAAGACAAATGTTTTAGAATTTCATGCACAATGTTGAATACAAAGTAGTGATAAAATTCTTTACCAATCAAACAAGCGAGAATAGATGGTTTTAGCTAATGCATCCCTGCTACCAACGGCAGCAACAGGATCCAGAGGTCTTCTAATAATTTCTTTTGGGGTAACCATTACACGCTTTATTAGTGCATCTTCCAAGCTCTTGACGTCACACCTATTATATATATAGTTTATGAGACAAACTGATTAGAGAAGTAATATATGCAAGATATGAAATCAAGAAATATATTCAAGAAAAAAGATGAACAGGTCATACTTGAGCAGTTCAGCTGTCGTATTAAGATGGAACCTAGATTTCTCATCCTTGATAACAGAAGAGTCAACCTCAGTTCCCTTTGCAAATTCAGTATTCCCAAGATGTAAAACGGCAGCCACAACACGAAAAATTGCCTCCTGAAAGAATCATTCATCATGAAAAATATGAATGCAATCACAAGTGCACTAGTTTTTAAACTAATAGAAGAGAAGACTGACCTGCTCTTCCTTGCTGATTCCAACTACATCCATGGCCCTTATAGTTGCAAGGTACTCCTGAGTGTCATCTACCCCATCCAATACATAGCAGTCGGATTGATTAAGGTAATGTAAAGATTCAGGCTTTCCCAGCTTAAACTTTTCTCTAACCTGAAAATTGTCAGAGAACATCATCAATCATTGCCTATTATTAGCAGCATAGGCAAGTCTAAATGCACATGAAGATTGATGCCAAAAAAAGAAACACTTCATCATAAAAGAAAAGCATAAATACCTCTGGCGGTGCGGCACAAAGAAGGTAAAAGCAGTGGTAATTTCTTTCAGGATTTGAAATTTGGCAAACTCGAGACCGCTCCAGCAAATATGTACGAACAGCTGCCCCAGATATGCTCCCATTCTTGTCAAATTGGAGCTCAACAAATTTACCAAATCGACTACATAGTAACAAGAGGCAGGAAAACTCAGATAAACACAAACTAATTCAAAGACATGATAAATCAAACAATTGACCAGAGAAAACATTGTTTTTATATTAAATTAGACCGGCCAGTTGCAATGGCTAAAACATGAACTAACCATTGATCCATCTTTATAAAACCTTGTTAGGTGCAACTTATGATGTTACAGATGAGTTGTTAAATAAGCTATCATCATGAAGAAGGTTGTAACTTTTCAAATCCTAACAGCAAACTCACCTTGAGTTGTTGTTCCTAACAGTTTTTGCATTTCCAAAAGCTTCAAGAACAGGATTTGACTGCAAAAATTAAACATCCAGAAGTACAAAATCAGGCAAATTCTCCCATTCATTTCAATTCATTGGATCTATGTCAAGCACGCAGAAGTTATACAAGAATTACATATATAAGCCGATAAAGAGCAGGCCAAGAGGGTGTAAGGTTTAAGATTCATCTTACTTCTAGAACTTGTTGTTCAACTGTCCGCCCTTTCACTCCAGATCGACCACCAAGGTATGCAAGGTATCGCATGAGCATCTTTGTAGTCTCAGTCTTACCAGCACCACTTTCTCCACTAACTAGAATTGAGTTGCTTTTCTTGTCATTCATCATTGCCCTGTTTAAATGATAAATCAGAGACAGCATCATGTGGAAACATCTGATGTCCAGGAGAACAGAGTATTTACCTATATGCAGCATCTGCAATGGCAAAAACATGAGGACTCAGCTTTCTGAATCCAGCCCCTTTATATTGTTCCATCATGCGTGTGTCATACAGGTGTGGTAACCTTTGGAATGGATTTATAGCAATCAGTATATTTCCAGTATATGTCTGAGGAAAGTAGCAAAGAACAGCACTTTAGAGTGCAAGACTATGATACCTTTGTAATTAAATCAACAATTTCCTTTGCTCAACATCTACTTAAGCATGTGAACAGATAAAGAGAGAACAGAAAATATCTTACATAGATTTCATTAAGTTCATATCTCGTAGCCAAGTTATGCAGAACTCCAGGTTCATGTAAATATGAATATGGGAGCTTTGTCATGTCATCAACACCTTCAGGAGGTGCTTCGGTATCTTTTGGAAATATCTTTGAGATATTTGCCACAGCCTGCCATCAGTTCTTTGTTCAGTAAGAATATTAATAGTAGAATCTATCCCAAAAAATGATTAGAAAAATATAAGCAAAAATAGCAGAGAATCCAGCAGATGTAAACATCAAAGTTTCACTTTGAAATGACTAAATGAACTTTAGATGCACACTTCAAACTACATATTAACAGATTGTACTGACCAACTGCTAAGCTAGAAATTGCTTGAAGTGGCCTTGTATGCCTTTAGAACTCGTAAATTTGGAGTAAGATTGAAATAGTAGAGTTAATCAATCACAAACATATTGACATCTAGTAGGAAATTCTATTCATATTAATAAGTAGCACATATTCCAGATATACATGCCAACAAAAAGCTAAAATAAACTCACAGGTTTTCCATTTGTTGTCTGGACGTGGACTTCTCCACCACTGATTTTAAAAACTTCTCCATCAACCCATGCAAGTTCGGGATCTTCAACCCATACATGAGAACCTACAATAATGTTAACTGGAGCCTGCAAATATATGAAAGTATTAGCCTTGCAAAGAAAGAAATGAAGTTTACAAACACAGACAGTCCTGACCGTATGAAACAAGCATGCACAAAGAATATTTCATTAAAAGAACATCAGGAACGAATAAATTTCTCATCTCCAACCAATAACAGGTTTCTGAAAATGAGCAATATGCCAAGTTAATGGACGATCCACATCATAAACAAGGATATTAAGATTAACAAGAATTAAACTGAAGTGTTTGTCAAGGAGTAAAATAGTGCTATTTTCTGTAAATAAAGACAAGACTAAAGAAAAGTGTAAAAAAAAAAAATCAATGCCAATAAGTCAATAACAAAATAGCCTCATAAACAAAGAAACATTTCATAGATTTTGTGTGAATTCCATAAAAATGACATGAAACTCCATCAAGGATTATAGCTCAAACTTTATTCATGAGAACATAAATCATAGTGGAGAACCAATTATGCAGCACATCATATATGTTACGCATCCAAAAAAAAAATGATATTTGTCAGCCAGTAGCTCTCACCAAACTAACCAGCATAGTAGCATCGCCTCACTGTGACATGCTCAACCAACATTTCAACTGCCAACTTGAGTCTAATTATGGTATTAATTGCTACCAAAAATTATTTTAATATATCCATAGTTGTTGGCTTAGTTGGCAACGCAAGCTGAATTTATAGGAAAAGTTCTCCGGTTCAACTCTCACTAAACACACCTTGGAGGGTGAGGAGCCTTAATTGTGACTAAGCCTCGAGAAGGATTAGTTTCAAACCGTTAAAAAGGATGAAGATACCTGTTGTTTACACAAAAAAAAATCCAAAACTGAAAAAATTGTTCATTAGGGGATGACATGAATGTGATATGAAAGAACAAAATAACTAATCCTCTGTTAAGTTGAACTTAATTTCTCTACTATTTAATTAATAGCGAGACATCCAACAAGAGAGAATAATGTTTTGTAAGAAAAAACATTTGAATCTTATATCCTAAACAACGATAAACTAAGCAGAGCATTGGAAAAACAGTCATTCCAAGTCATGTTTGTAACCGATTGGTGCTTAAACAGAAAAAAATAATAATAATTAATTTACAGCCGACAAACATTATACCTTTTACCTTTTAAACTGATCCAATGAATTAATCCTAACTCTATACTTCATTTACATCAAATCCGCTTTTAAAGATAAAAATAAAATATTTATAACACCGATTAAATATTGCTCTACATCAGGAGTTCATTTCAAATTTTCTAATACTAAGAACTTCTATATTTGAATAATTTTAATCTATAATTCAAAAGGCATTCATCATTTTCCAATATAACATGAAAAACAAAAATGCCATAGCACCGAATACATCCAAGAATTCTCCAGGGGAGGTACTCTCTCGGCTTTTGTATGATAAAATGGGCCTTTGTGTGCCCACAACTGTCGGCTGTAACCCCACTCGGGGATAACTTTGTTGTGTTTTTATTTTGGAAGTTCCTTTTACCACCAAAAAAAAAAACATCCAAGAATTTCCTACATAATATTAAGATTGCCAAAGCTATAAAATATATGATAAATAAAAATAAAATTAACAGAACGTCTAAAAAATTAAAAGTAAAGTAGGAATCAAAGAACAAGACGCCACGTTCGACAGATTCAATTCGACCAAAAAAATAGAAAAACAGCCAAAGCAATCGAATACCGTGACGATTATATGCAGCGATCTCCTTCTATCAACTCATGCGAGACACGACTGAGTCTAGGAAAAGTGGACTCGGCGAGTCAGAGCGGACTAGAAAATTGACTGGTAGCTCAAGAGTTTTAACGATAGAACTTGTAAAGAGACCAAAAACAGAAAGGCGATGAAAAAATTGGAAGCAAATGGAAATGGGGAGTTAGTTTACATTCAAAAGCAAAAAGTTTAAAAGTTTTTTTTTTCCTCTCTTTAAAATTCTCTAATTTTTGCTACTGGTCAGCTGCGGTCCAAAGTCAAGGGGGTAACTGAGAAGAAGGTCTAGCCGTCTTGTTGGACGTTAGTCGTCACCACGAACAGTGGGATTTTCAGCCTCTGAAACGACATCACTGAATGTTTCAAGACTTTTTTTTTTTATCTGACTGCGATAGGCACCATTAAATAAAAATATTGTCTGTTACAAACAAAGAAAGTATGAAACCAGGAACATCTTCTAGCCAAACCGACATCTCCTCCAGATTACGCGAGTGTTGGGCCAAAGCATGTGCCACCGCATTCCCTTCTCTGTACGTGTGATCAATCCGGGACTCAGAGAAAAAGACTGTTCGAGAATGGATGAAATCTATGATATTCCCAATTGGTGAAAAGTTAGGCTGTCTAGACTTGATGGAGTTAACTGCTAACAGCGAATCACTGCTCTGCTCACCAGTATTTTTTTCAAACCAATATCAGCAGCAAATTGAAAAGCCTCCGATATTGCCAAGCATTCAGCAGTCAATGGATCAAGGTCGCCTTTCTTTTTCATTGCAAAGAGAGCTATAGATTCTCCACGATAATCTCTAATAGCTATTCCAATTCCATAACCACCAATATCAGGGAACAATGCTGCATCCACATTAACTCTAAAATAACCTCTCTGCGGTGGAATCCAGTGTTTCACCTTCTCTATCTGTGTCGCCTGAGAGTTGTCGGCTGAATTAGCTGCAATGAAATCATGCAAACAGTCGAAAGCCCTTCTCATAATGGTTTGACAGCTTTCATAGCCACATGATCCTTGGATGAACTTGTTTCCGGAATACCAAATACAGATACTCCAAAGTAGCATCATAAATTCATCATACTTTCCTGAATCAACTGACGAGAGAACCCCTTAGATCAAATCCAAAACAGAAGAGGCATTCTGTCATACCCGGCCCACTTTTTTTAAAAGGCCAAAGCCAATATATGGAAGAACTAAAAAACGAGACAAGCCCTTCGGCTTTTAATAGTTTAGGTTAAAAAAAAATTTAATAGTCAAATATGTTTTTCACGTTTATCACAAAATAGAATTAAATTTTTAACGTTTAAATACATGAAAATCAATACTCGTTATAAAATAATTGAATTAAGGACATTTTCATTAAATCATTTAATTTCTGTTAAGTTTTATTACTGGTAGGGGTAACGAAAATTAAAAGATTTAATGGAAATATCCTTAATTCAATTTTTTGTAATATTTAAGACTGATTTTCATGCATTTAAACGTTGAAGACTTAATTTTATTTTGTGGCAAACGTAAAGGATACATTAGGCTTTAAACCAAAAAAAAAAAAAGAAACTAAGCAGTTTGGCGTGAAGTGCAACCGCCGTTTGCAAGCTTAGAATTCTTTACCTAAAGAGTTGATAAACAGAGAAAGCAAGAAGGATAGAGAGGTAGTTAAGCGGCACCAAAACAAAAGAAAGAAAGGAATTAAGCTTGGTTACTATAGAGCCACACCGAAGAAAATAAAATTAGAAAAGGGAGATCGAAGCTGTTGTTAGTGTAAGATCAAGAAAACCAAAGTGAGTATAATTTCTCTTTAATTTTATGGTTACGTTATGTAGTTAGGGATTGAGTTTTGAGAAAAATAAGATATTGAAAATTTGGGAAAAATTTGTATTTTAAAGAAAGTACAAATATTTTTAAATTTTATCAAATAACATAACTCATGCCAAGTTCATTATTTATCGAGTTATAGTCGTTTAGTGAATACTGTATAAATTGTCAGCTTCTGTTATATAGCATATTTTTCTAATATTAAATATTTTTGAATAATAGGTTTCGAGAGATCTTAAAGTTTTATTTTGGTTTTAATTTAGCAAGTTCAGGTAAATGACTCGATATCTCTTTGGTGTTTTGACATCCTTAAAATTAACTTTAATATAAGTTATGTTTCGTATACTACGTTTAAATATATTTTTATCCTATGATTTTTAAATTGGGTTAAGCATGCACAGTGTATAAAATTATTAGAATTTATTTGGAACGTGATTTTGTTCAAGTACATGAGTTTGATTTTTAATCGCTTTGATATTTAGATTTTGTAGTATATATTTTGGAAATATGAAATTGCTTTGTAATGATGAACGAAATTATCTTTGTATGAAGTATGTTACGAGACTTATAATACTGCTTTGTATTTTGGGTAATTTGAAATTTTGTTTTGTTTTGTCTCCTAGTATGGCTATGTTTTGACCCTGCCAATGGGGGTTAAATGTTGGTCATGTCAACATGTATTATGTTAAAAGAAACTAGTTTCTAACCGAACCATCGGTTAATAATAGTGGCTCTTTGTTCTGTTCTGTGCAACTATTAGTTGCTTTTGATATCTTTGACCTGAGCTATTGAGGTTAATTGTGGTTTTTGTTCTGATTCTGACATGTGCTACAAGGGTTAAGTGTGACCATAGCATGTTACGAGAAACCTGAAAATTATGATTTGTGAAACTTTTGTTCAGTTTTGGTATCTGTGAAATTCTGTTTAGTTTTGAAATCTGGGTATAAGAATTTGAATAAATTTCATGAATGAATATGAGATTACTCAACGTAGATTTTGAATATTTACATTGATATTTTGGCCTAATGTTTTTATGGTATACTTAATCCAACTGTTGGGATATCGGTTGTTTACTGAGTGATTGTACTAATCCTTTTCCTTAACATCTTACAGGTTTGGATATTGATAATGTTCACGAGAATGTTGGGAAGTGACGTTTTGGAGTTTAAGACATGTTTCAAGACTTTTAAGTTTATGATTAGATTGAGATTTAAGAATGTTTCAAATTTCTTTGTTGGCTTTAAGCAATAAATTGAAGTTTGGTAAACTTCTTTTGATCACTGGTGGAATATTTCAATTTAGATATTTGAAAGGATTGAATTTTAGCATGATAAATGCCTTGCATGTTTGTGAGATTATATTTTACAGGTTTGCGACGTTTGTTATGTCCAGGATTCGAGGTGTGACACATTCCACCGTGCTTGCAAGGAATGAAAACCAAACAACACCCATACTGGCCTTACTCGTAGACAATCCATCAAAGCATGAATTGAAGTTTCATCAAATTGGAGACAGAGAGGGCGCAAGCTATCTAAGATAATCTTCCTCTAAAGTAGAAGAGATCCGGTGGGAAGTATTTGTCTGCACACTCTCCATACCATGTTTTTACATTTTGGTCGAACATTAGCTTTCTAGATGAACTTCTATAACAAATCACATGATGTAGCCGATGATGATTCCCCAATCTGCTTCCCATTACCCTTATTTATTCCCTCTACAGGATAGAAGATACTAGAGCATGATATTATATCCTAACTTCACAGTATAAAGACTAGAGAAATTATGGGGCTAGACTAATATATCTGTGACATTTTTATTAATCAGAGGAATCTTAAGGATATGTTCAACATCCTCTTGCATGAAAATCTCATTTAACAATCCTCGTTCCACTATTTACCAAGAATAGACATAAGGGAAGTCACAGTGAGGTGCTCTAGATTTTGAGGATGCTCAACTAAAGGTTTGAAATTCCATAAACGAGGAATCTAAGGATCACCGACAACTCAGATTTTCTCACCATTTCCAACTCTCCACCTCAAACCTCTATTTAGGACCTCACAACCATCACATATACTTTTCCAAACATAAGATGATCCTGTAGATACCGAACGTCCAGAAACTGACAATGAGGAAAGTATCGAGCCTTCAGCACTTTATAATAGAGAGTGTTAAGAGAATGAAGAAGCCACCAACCTTGCTTTGCCAACAAAGCCATATTGAAAGTATGCAAACAATGAAATCCCAAACCACCCTTTGATTTCGGTAGACAAACACTTTCCCACCGCAGCCAATGAATTCCGTTTCGATTACAATCATGTTGCCACTAAAACTGATGGATTAGTTTTATTAAATCATCACAGAAGGTTTTGGGCAGCTTGAAAACACTCATTACATACGTGGGAATGGATTGGTAGACAAATTTGATCAAGATCTCTTTCCCAACTCGAGACAAACTTTTATGGGTAACAGACAAACTATACAACAAATAATAAACCAACACCATGAAAGGTAAATTCACATGCCAATTGAAATCTGTCATACCAATTTCAATCAAGAGTACAATTTCTACAGATTGATTAAGGTTCATGCATGATTTTTGTATTTGAGTTTGATTTGACTTCATGAGCTAGCCGAAGGAAAGGGAATGGTTTTGTTTGCTTGCATTTTCTTCTGCCGTAAATCTGACTAACAGACAAACAGCAAATGACAAAACAGAAGCCAGTGGTTTCATGACAACTATGGTTAACAAAAGACTGTTGTTGTCCGAATATTTTCTGATTTCTGGTTTGGAAAGAGTTGTTTTTCTAAATCCTAACTTCCTGCAGGAGGATTTTACAAGTTAAGCAAAATATATATATATATATATATATATATATATATATATAAAATCCAAGTAACTCCCACGTGCTGTCCAAGCGATAAGTAAGAGAAACTCCTGCGGAAAGACACCTTTGGCAACTTTGTAGCTTAATGGAGCCGAGCGTGGCTGCAATGATTGAGGTCATACCCCTTTTACAGAAGAACTCGAAAACCATGTCTTTGGTTGGCACTTTGTTAAAAGAAAATATACACTTAAAAACACAGAATAGAGTTCTTTTTCTCTTTTACCTTTCTCTGCTTATCGTATTTTCAGTGATATTTAGCAAACAATGATCAATCATTAGCCAGAGTAGCATAGCCTTACTCTTGGATAAAGCTCCGTCCTCTATCAGATGGAAGGGAGTTTGCCCATACGAAACCCTACATAGCATTATCAATAATTTTGAAACTTAATTCAAATGAATATGTTTTTATTTTTACTATATAAAAATTTTGTAATTTTAAAATTTAAGTTTTAATGCTTGTATTTTCTCTTTCGTAGGAAAACTTTTATTATTATTATTTTTGGCGTAAAAAAAACTTTTATTATTATTGTTAAGCCTAAAAGATTTACTCTAAACTTAAAGTATAACTTATACAGCTATCTCAACCTACCGTTTACACAATTATCAGCCAATTCAAAAGCTCAAGACCACATGATTGGCTACCGAGCTATCTAGTTAGAAAGCCTTGTCTACAATATTGCACAACATCCACCATTGAAGAATTGAACCTACAAAGTTAGAGTTTTATCTCGTAAAAGAGGCATGCGATCCCATATATAATAAATAAGAGCTAAAAGGGAGGATCAGAAGCAATTCCAATGTTCTTTCTTGATCAATAACCTAAGAACCCTTTGTTGGAATTAATTAATAAAACTCACCAAGTCATTAAACACAATAACAAAACAATAAATCTAACCTTTGGTGGGTAAGCCATAACCCACCACAATAACCACCATTGCAGCCACTGCTGAAGGGAGGATGTGTCGCCGGATGCACGCGAGAGGTCCGCTGGTGCTGGTGGCTCTGCCATAGAAAGAGAAGTTGGTGAGAGGGAGAGTGACGGGAGAGAAGAGAGGGAGAAGCTACCACTTGTGCACCCTTATTTTTTTCATAGCAAAAAATGGTTAATAGGCCACCATTTTTATATTAGTGCTAAGAGTAGGGACCTCCCATATTTTGAATCATGTATTATATCCGTCCCATTAAGGATATAATACATGTATAATGTAAATATATTACGTATATTCATAGTCACACCTTATACAAAATATACTACCAAATTAAGTTATATGATATTAATTATACTTAATTAGTCCATATTAATGAGATAATTCAACATTCTCCCACTTGGACAATTAAGTTAATTAACAAAATATATCATATAATCTCAGTATGTATTCGTAAGCCTTCTAAATACATTGTACCGAAAGGGTACAAATGTGTAGACTCATACATACTTTAACAACAACAACAACAAGCCTTTATAAGCTTCAAAATGCATCATACCGACAGGGTACAAATGCGTAAACTCATAAAAAATACAACAAAAATAGTAGTATTAGTGTGAAATGGAAATGATATGAAAACAGAAACAAATCCACTTCCATTAGGTTCATGCATCTAAACCGAATGATGCCTTGCTTCAACGAAAGCATATGAGACTAAAAACGAATGTCTCATCCAACAGAATGCCATATTCATCAAAATGCGCGCGAACAAAATATGCATATATGGCAAGTAGGAATCCATTAATACATTTATAACTGATTTCATTACATAGAGCTCCCACTAACTTAATACCGCAAATGGCTCCATATGCCTCATACAAGTGCTATGTCGTCAAAGCACTTAAGCAGCCAAACTTTCAGTTAGCCAAAAATGAGTTCTTTCATTATGTGCTCTACCGTCCAATCAAGCAATGGATTCCATTATTTCTCTCTAACAAACTGAATGATGATATCTAAACATTTTTGGAGTGTGAGGAACTTCTAACATTTTGAGAGAGAAAATACTTGCTGCAACATTACCACAGTACATCTCCAGGACTTCGAAATGGCAACCACACAAAACCAGCCCTGAGACAAAATTTTGCAGCCTAAATGGCCCATCAAATAACTTTACAACATGTTACATTTTTAGCCTCCACGATCAAAGATGCTGTAAGTGTTTGCTTTACACTTTCCAAAATACAGCTCCTTTATATCCACAAATATATATAACCAAAATAATTTTCAATATCTGGATAGCTTGCAAAATTAACATCAGAATATCTGACCAAACTCAAAATGTCAAATTTGTCAATATCCAAATACACTCTTTATAGCTTCCAGTTCTCTATTACAAGATCGCTCAAGTATATCTGAAATACATCTATAATATACACAATATCCAAATGTGTATAAATTTGAGCATACACCGATTACCCACAATAAGGCATACATCACACTCGATATGAGCTTTTTCATTATCATCTTGAGGACTTTGAGATTTTCACAATATGTCACTTTTCACTAAATGACGTCTTATTAGGAGAACAACATATAATAAACCTACTCAACACTCAATAAAGGTTTTATGAGACCAATAATGTATGCCTATTGATATGTCACGAAGAATCTTAATCCTTAAAACGAAATAACGCCTCACTTAGATTCTTCATCCTGAAGTGACGTGACGACATGAAATGTCTCATACAATAGATCAATGTCATTGGCTGCTATTTGATATAATCAATTTAGAGTACAATAACACATAACTGCTCCCACTGACCTTGCAATAGATCCAATTATCAAACGACAATGTTCTCCTCAAAGTGACAATCTCATTAAACTTTATATATTACAATCTGGATGCCTTTTAATGTTCATAATTGAACTCCTTGAGTTCGTAAACTGTATGTTCCACCTTAGGAACTACAAACTTTTAGGTTGCTTTATTTAGACATTTTACTGTCCAAGATGTAACTCCTAATCAAATGAGCTACTAATCATCATCATGATTCTAAAAGAATCTTAGGTAGAAACAAGAAAGAAGGTTTTCACAAAACAAATTCCTTCTTATTATTTAAAGCCTTGGCTAAATTTGGCTTTAAATCATCTACCTAATCTTTTGAGTCTCCTTTTGATCTATAATGATGTGATAACTGAAATAGATTACATGCATCCTTATACAACATAGATGTTTACTCATCTTGCGTGACTAATATCTAACTCTAAGAGTTCGAATCAGTATAATCTCCCGACAAATATCAGAAACAGAAGACACATGAATCTCACATTCATGTTCCTCTATAGGGTTAGGTGCAGGTTCAAAATATGGTATTGGGATCAACCATTGATTCCTTTGGTTTGTGGCTTTTCATCATCAAAAGATAACATATATATGGGACTGGCACAACAAAATATACTTCAATAATGACTTTGTGGAGTTCACAACTCCCACTCTTTAGGCCATCCTCTAAATAGATTGCATTGTCAGACATAATAATTCTAGTGTCACATAATCATAAAACAAAATCTAGAATTTTTCTAACCGATATAAAAGCCAACAGAATTGCAGCTGATAGTTTTCTCGTCAAGTTTTCTTGACTATGGGGTATAGCTCTTTTGCCTTCCCTTATAACCCTAAACACAGGAAGCGGCATAAAATCGGCTTAATGTCTGACTATAACTTGGGATGCATTTAGGAACTGGTCTTGCTTGGAGATCAACTTTGAATGTGAGTTGCAGTGTTCATAACTTCACTCCACCCGAATTTTGAAAATTTGGAGTGATCAACATAAATCGTACTATATCAAAATGTACGAATAACTGCTACTGCAATCTCATTCTGTTCTAGTATTCCAAACACAATATGCTAGGGGCCAATACAATTCTATAGTGCACTAATCCAAAAACTAGTATGGGATTTCGTCTAGCTTTATTATACCGAGCACAACATTCATCACACTGTCTAATCATTGCCTTAAGCAGCGCAACAGAATTAATCAGAATGCCTAAGGCCTCTACAAGATCAGGTCTTTCACTCCATATGACCTACATCAAAATGGTCTTTAGTGAAAGTAATGAAACACTTATATCCACTGAATACAGTATGTGGATATAATCTACAAATGTCAGTATATATCAACTCCTAACCATTTCAATATTTGCTAATCATATCCTCAACATTAGCAGCAAGTTTTCCCATAATACAATCCTATATGTGCCTCAAAATGTCCCTAACTCTTACACCACTACTTGATAGATTTCTTATCTATTCTACCATAATCAGAATCGATAGTCACATCATTCACAACTGAAGAAAATTTGCCCAGTATTGGGGTACAAGTCCATTGTGTATCCATCGCGCAGAATGCCAGAATCAATACATATGTTGTTACTAAATAGAAATACTTTTTTGTTATCAAGATAAAAAGTATCGACCAACAGTAATTCCAAAACTGTCTACTAAATGTAATAACAAACTGGCTATGTTTTCAGTATGGATTCTAACTCTATAATCCCAATTACAACAATTTTCCTTTATTCGATCTCTGGTCGCTTATGGCTTTATCAATAATAGCACCGGTATCGAAACACTAATAGTTAGAAGGCATATCTTCTATATTGGATTCAAAATGAAAGGCTAACGGAATGCCTTTTTACACATTCCAATCTAAAGGATTCTTGTAATCTACCCTCTTGTGCCTAAGATTATCCCAAAAGTGGCACACATTGATATTTAGAGGTGTTGATAAAACCAGAATGAGAAATAGACTTGGCAAATTTCTTCTTCTAAAATGATCTTTTATTGAGACCTCTTAATAATATTTCCTTTTGGTAGTAATATTGGCATATGTCATCATTATGGCTGAATGAGATCTGTTAACCTGAAAGATCTCCCACTCTTGAATGACAATATCAATTTTGATATTAAAATGCTATACTTCCTTCTGCATTAAATGAGATCTATAAACTTAGAAGATCTCCCACTCTTTACCCCAGAAGGAAGTGGTACTGAATCTGCCACATATGGAATCAAAATCCTATAACAACCTTTATCGATCTTATGCGAACTATATTCAAATGGCATCCATAAATACTTGTTGGTTATCGCTAATTTGGAACACTTTCTCTGATGTGCTCGTTAATGGCATGCCTTATATAATCAGAGGATTTTCACTTAAGTGTTCCTGAAATTCCAAATATTTTGTCCTCAACAAGCTCATACTATTGGGTAAAGTAGATAGATCAACTCTCGGGACTACTTCCTAGTTCAATATGTCCCTAACCGTAGAAAATAATTCATACTATCTATCTAATTTGATCTTGTTAGAGATTTTATATGTGATAGTTGCACAATATGGAGGCTAGTAGAATAATTCAATAAATATCAATTTTATTCCACAATACACTACAGAGGATAAGACAAAACTAGTTGAATACAACCTGAATGATTGCCCACCGACAGGGTAGGAAGATCGTGTCATATCTCAACCAGAACCCTCTTAGTCCCAAGCATCTCTAAAAGCAACTAACAATCTGACAGGGAGAGACTAGCCACTTCTAGAGATCTTAGTAAATTATACAACTGAAACTATCACTATGCATTACCTTATTATTATATCCTTAAAATTATCAGAATAAATCATAAAAAAATCTTCATGACCATTCCTGCGACAGGCAAGTACTAGTCAATCCAATTAATGATTTAGAATTTTAAGAATATTCACGAAATTTATTGACCAAAATTAACTACACCCAAAATATACAATTCCTGAAGCATATGTAGTAATTTTAGGCCCAATATTAATTAATTAAATTAATTCAACATAAATGTGAATATTCAAACAATATGGCAATGATATTTTAAGAGAGTTTATTTGTTTAAATAAATTATTAATGAAATGGGTAAACCATAATCCAAAATGGCTCAAACAAAATACTCAAATAATTTATTTAAATTTATTTAATTAGGCCAATTATCAATAATTTATGGGCATGTGTATATTTTCAAAATTAAGTGAATTATAAATTAAAAGGGTAATTGAATTTTCAAAAATTACCCCAAAATTAATTCCTACAAAAAAATTCACTTATATCACTTTAATTTTGGGCTTAACAATTAATTAACCAAATGACCCATAATTAATTAATCAAAATGGCCCTTAAAACCATAATTCAAAATGGCCATTTAATTAATTATGCAAAATAGCCAACAATTAATCTAAATTTAATAACCAAATAAAATTGATTAATGAATATGACCCCTAAATTAATTAGGCAAAATGGCCCTAAAATTAATTCATTTTAATTGCCCAAAATTAATTTAATACTAAATAGCCAATTAATAAAATTAAATAATTAATGCCCATAATATTACAAAATTATTCTTTTGGCCTATATTAAATTAAATATTAAGGCATAATTAAAATAAACAAATGACATTTTAGTTTCTAAAATTAAAAGCCCAAAATATTAACAATAATGGTCCAAACAATTACACCATCCCATAAAATTTGGCCCAAAATTAAAACCAAAACAGTCCCAAAAAAATTGTGGCTGGACCAACCCAACAAAAGGCCAAAAACAGCCCAGGAAAACGGGCCCAAATACCAAAAGGAAGGGCCTAACTTAAAAAAAAAAAGAAACCCCAAATTTTCTTTTTAAAAAAAATTTTCTGCTGCGGGCGCGTGAAACCCACGCACCCGCATCTTTCCCAAAATGGCGCATCCCGCGTGATTTTAAGCCATCGGGCGCGCGACTTGCACGAGCCCAATCTTCCTCGCCCAACTGGGCGAAAATAGCAGAAAAATGGGTAAGTTTACCCGACCCGGCCGGTTCTCTCTCTATTTCAACCATTTTCGGTCCAAAATAAATGGGTTTTTCATCCTTAAACATCATACAATATGAATCTATCCAAATTTTGCTTCGAAAACGCCAAAAATAGAAATGTGATTAAGTCATCCGAAAACTAAAAACTTTAAAATTGGCTTTTAATGGCTTCTCTCCCTCAAACAAGAATGGTTAATGACTCTTTGGGTGAGTGGCTCTGATGCTAATTGTTGGAATTAATTAATAAAACTCACCAAGTCATTAAACACAATAACAAAACAATAAAATCTAACCTTTGGTGGGTAAGCCATAACCCATCACAATAACCACCATTGCTGCCACTGCTGAAGGGAGGATGTGCCGCCGGATGCACGACGAAGGTCCGCCGGTGCTGGTGGCTCTGCCATAAAAGGAGAAGTTGGTGAGAGGGAGAGTGACGGGAGAGAAAGAGAGGGAGAAGCTACCACTTGTGCACCCTTATTTTTTTCATAGCAAAAAATGGTTAATGGGCCACCATTTTTATATTGGTGCTAAGAGTAGGGACCTCTCATATTTTGAATCATGTATTATATCCGTCCCATTAAAGATATAATACATGTATAATGTAAATATATTACTTATATTCATAGTCACACCTTATACAAAATATACTACTAAATTAAGTTATATGATATTAATTATACTTAACTAGTCCATATTAATGAGATAATTCAACACCTTTTTCCTATACCTTTGTCTCCCCTCAAATCTCATGACTCCCTTCAACTCTTACTCTTTTCTCTTCACTTCACACAAACATTGACTTAAGCATTGAAGTACGAATCGAAACATCAAGTCTAACACCTCCAGTCCAGACCTTGTTTTCTACTTCACAAGTCTTTTAGCCAACTTCCTTGAGGAGCACCTCATCCGACCTCTTAATGCTTTAAAAATTATAATTGAAACATATGTAAAGTTTTATTAATCAAAACTGTTGTAAGTGGTCAGTACTATCTAATACAAAAGAAAACCATGAACAAAATAGGGTTAATGGAATCCACTCATCCAGCACCATGAGCTTTCTGACCTCATCTTGCTAAAGATTTTAATGATTTCAATATTAGTATAAAATTAATGAAGAGACAAACAACTTTTAGCCAAACAGTGATGATTTTCCTCTTCATCTTTTCCGCGATTGGTTTCAGATTTTACCGAGACATAACTTTACTCTTTAGAAACAAACATAGAGAATATATATGAAAATTCTCACTGTACTTACCCCTCATGACAGCCAAACTATTCTTTATTTCTTAAGGAAAATTCTAAAAATATATATTTGAAGTGTAGCTCTTTTCTTATTCCTGCCCCACGCTTTTCCGTTTCTCACCGTTACAGGTCATTAGCTCATCCTTATCATAATACTGTTGTAATATCTCTAATTGTATGGACTAATTAAGTATAATTATTATCATATAATTTATTTAGTAGTATAATTTATGTATAGTGTAACCATAATTGCATATAATATTTCTATATTATATATGTATTTATCCTTAATGGGACGGATATAATACATGGTCTAAAAATATGGGAGGTCCCTACTGCTGGCACCACTATATAAGTGAAGGCCCATTATTCACTTGTAATTAATGGAGAAGTGAACAGCAGTAGCTTACCTCCCCCTCTCTTCTCTCCGTTCATCATCCTCACTCACCATCATCTTCAATTTCCTTCTTGGCACAGGTCACATGGCAGACCCAATCACCACCGGCGGACCTCCGACGGAGCACCGGCGTGATTTTCTCTCCATGGCAGTGGCATTGGCGTTGGTTATGGTGGGTATTTTGCTTACCCACAAAGGTTAGTATTTTTCATTTAATTCATTGTGCTAATGGGCTTTGTGGACGAATTTGTTCTAACAATTGGCATCAGAGCTCGTCCACAATAAAGCCATTAGCCATTTTTTGAAGAAAAATGAGAATCTATACATTTTTTTTATTTTGGGTATTTTCGGATTTATGTCATACCCAAAGTATTCATGCATTTTTTGAGCCAAATAATGCAAGATATTGATTGATGATGAATTTTTATTGAAAATGCCATGAAAATGAAGTGAAATGGGTCAAAAACGAAGCTGAAATGGCGAAAAGAAAGTCGGGTCGGGTAAAACCCGGTTTCTGCAACTTTTGCCCATTTTCGGGCGAGGAACGCGCCCGACAGCTCTTTTAGGCGCCATTTCGTAGGTAATGCGGGCGCGTGTCCTACACGCGCCCGCTTCTGGAATTTTAAAAAAAAAAAATTTTTTATTTATTTTTTGGCCGTTTTTCGTACGGGCCCACTTGTTTTAGGGCTATTTTTTGGGCCCGATTTTGGGCAAATCTTGGGGTTGGGTCATCATTTATTGGGCCATCTGGCTGGACTTTTCCATTTATAATTTTGGGCCAATTTTTATTTAGGCTGGGCTGGTTTTTGGACATTTTGTGTGTGTATTTTATTGGGCCACCAACTATGAAAATAAAAATGATTATTTATTTTATTTTAGTTAAGCCATATTGTTTAATTAATTAGGCCTTAATATTTAATTTTAGGCTAAATTATTTATGTAATATTATGGGCATTATTGTTTAGTTATAATATTAGTTGACCATTTAGTATTAATTTAATTTTGGGCAATTAAAATTAATTAATTTTGAGGCCATCTTGCCTAGTTAATTTAGGGGCCATATTGATTAGTTAATTTTATTTGGCTATTAATTTTGAATTAATTAGTGGCAATTTTGCATAATTAATTAATAGGTCATTTTGGATTATGGTTTAATTGGCCATTTTGATTAATTAATTATGAGCCATTTGGATAATTAATTTTAGACAATTTTGGCCATAAGCCAAATTTTATTTAATAGTCATAATTAGTTATTAAGCCCAAAATTAATGTGATATAAGTGAATTTTTGGAGGAATTAATTTTGGAGTAATTTCTAGAAATTTAATTACTCATTTAATTCTCAATTCACTTAAATTTTGAAAATATACACATGCCCATAAATTATTGATAATTGGCCTAATTAAATAAGTTTAAATATATTATTTGGGTATTTTGTTGAGCCATTTTGGATCAAGGTTTACCCATTCGTTAATAATTTATTTAAACAAATAAACTCTATAAAATAAAAATTGCCTTATTATTTGAATATTAACATTTATGTGAAATTAATTTAATTAATTAATATTAGATTTAAAATTACTACATATGCTTTAGGAATTGCATATTTTGGATGTAATTAATTTTGATCAATTAATTTTGTAAATATTCTTAAAATTATAAATCATTAATTGGATTGACTAGTACTTGCCTGTCGCAGGAATAGTCATGAAGATTTTCTTGATGATTTATTCTGATAATTTTAAGGATATAATAATAATAAGGCAATGCATAGTGATAGTTGCAGTTGCATAATTTACTAAGATCTCTAGAAGTGGCTAGTCTCTCTCTGTCGGATTGTTAGTTGCTTTTAGAGATGCTTGGGATTGAGAGGATTCTGGTTGGGATATGACACGGTCTTCCTACCCTGTCGGTGGGCGATCATTCAGGTTGTATTCAACTAGTTTTGTCTTATCCTTGGTAATGTATTGTGGAATTTATCGAGTCATTCCACTAGCCTCCATATTGTGCAACTATCACATATCGAATCTCTAGCAGGATCAAATTAGATAGATAGTATGAATTATTCTCTACGGTCATGGACATATTGAACTAGGTAGTAATCCCGAGAGTTGATCTATCTACTATACCCATAATATGAGCTCTTTAAGGACAAAAATATTTGAAATTTCGGGAACACTTAAGTGAGAATCCTCTGATTATAAGGACATGTCATTAATGAGCACATCAGAGAAAGTGTTCCAATTAATGAAAACCAAGAAGTATTTATGGATGCCATTAGAAAAATAGTTCGCATAAGATGGATAAAGGTTGCTATATGATTTTGATTACATATATGGCAGATTCAGTATTACTTCCTTCTGGGATGGAGAATTGGAGATCTTTCAGTTTTACAGATCTCATTTAATGCAGAAGGAAGTATGACATTTTAATATCAAAATTGATATTGTCATTCAAGAATGGGAGATCTTTTGGGTTAACAGATCTCATTTAACCATAATGATGACATATGCCAATATTATTGCCAAAAGGAATGTTATTAAAAGGTCATAATAGAAGGTCATTTTAGAAGAAGAAATTTGCCAAGTTTGCTTCCCATTCTGGTTCCACCAACACCTCTAAATATCAATATGTGCCACTTCTGTGATAAACCTAGGCACAAGAGGGTAGTTTGCAAGAAGTCTTTTAAATTGGGATTTGTGTAAAAGGCATTCTGTTAGCTTTTTCATTTTGAATCCAATCTAGAAGATATTTGGTGTTTGGATACCGGTGCTATTATTGATAAAGCCATAAGTAACCAGAGATAGAATAAGGGAAAATTGTTGTGAATTGGGGTTATAGAGTTAGAATCCATATTGAAAATATAGCCAGATTGTTGTTACATTTTGAAGACAATTTTGGAACTACTGTCAGTTTATACTTTTCATTTCGATAACAGAAAAGTATTTCTAATTAGTAACAACATATATATATTGATTCTGGAGTTTTGCGTGGTGGATACACAGTGGACTTGTACCCCAATATTTGGGCAAATTTTCTTCAATAGTGAATGATGTGACTGTAGATTTTGATTATGATAGGATAGATAAGAAATCTATTAAGTTGTGGCATGGGTTAGGGACATTTTGAGGCACATATAGGATTGTATTAAGAGAAATCTTATTGCTAATATTAAGGACATGATTAGTAGATATTGAAATAATTAGGAACTTATGTATACCGACATTTGTAGATCATTTTCACATATTGTATTTAGTGGATATAAGTGTTTCATCATTTTACTAATGACCATTTTGATGTAGGTCATATGGAGTAATAGATCTGATCTTATAGAGGCCTTAGGCATTCTGATTAATTCCGCTGCGCTGCTTAAGGCAATGATCAAACAGTAGTGATGAGTATTATGTTCGGTATAATGAAGCTAGGCGAAATCATATACCGGTTTTCGGTTAAGTGCACTATAGGATTATATATTGACGCCTAGTGTACGGTGCTTGGAATATTGAAACAGAATGAGATTACAGTTGCAGTCAATCGTACATTCTGATCTAGTACGATTTATGTTAATCACTCCAAACCTTTAAAATTCGAGTGGAGTGAAATTAAAACTGCAATTCACATTCAAAGTTGATCTCCGAGCAAGACCAGTTCCTAAAAGCATCCCAAGTTATAGTCAGACATTAAGCCGATTTTATGCCGTTTTCTGTGTTTAGGGTTATAAGGTAAGGCAAAAGAGCTATAACCCATAGTCAAGAAAACTTGACTAGAAAACTATCAACGGCAATTCTGTTGGTTATTATATCGGCTAGAAAGGTTTTAGATTTTCATTTCTCGTTTCTCGTTATATGATACTAGAATCATTAAGTCTGACAATGCAATCCATTTAGATGATGACTTAAAGAGTGGGAGTTGCGAACTCCACAAAGTCATTATTGAAATAAATTTTGTTGTGCCAGTCCCATATATGCGTTATCTTTTGATTATGAAAAGCCACAAACCAAAGGAATCAACAGTTGATCCCAATACCATATTTTGAACCTGCACCTGACCTTACAGAAGAATATGAATATGAAATGTCTTCTGTTTCTGATGTTTGTCAGGAGACTATTTTGATCTGAACTCTAAGAGTTAGATATTAGTCACGTAGGATAAGTGAGCATCTATGTTGCATGAGGATGCATGGGATCTATTTTAGTTGTCACATCATTATAGACAAAAGGGAGACTCTAAATATTAGGTAGATGATTTAAAGCCAAATTTGGTCAAGGCTTTAAATAAAGCAACCTAAAAGTTTGTGATTCCTAAGATGGAACATGTAGTATGTGAACTCAAGGAGTTCATTTATGAACATTAAAAGGCATCCAGATTGTAATATATACATAAAGAATGAGATTGTTACTTTGAGGAGAACACATTTGATAATTGGATCCATTATAAGGTCAGTGGGAGTTATGTGCTTATTGTGCTCTAAGTGATGATGTCAAATAGCAGCCTATAGCACTGACCTATTGTATGAGACATTCCATGTCGTCATGTCACTTCAGGATTAAGAATCTAAGTGAGGCTCTATATTTTTTTAAGGATTGAGATCCTTCGTGACATATCAATAGGCATACATTATTGGTCTCATGGAACCTATATTAAGTGTCGAGTAGGTTTATTGTTTGTTGTTCTCCTAATAAGACGTCATTTAGTGAAAAGTGACATATTGTGAAAATCTCAAAGTCCTCAAGATGATAATGAAAGAGCTCATATCGAGTGTGATGTATGCCTTATTGTGGGTAATCTGTGTATGCTCAAGTTTATACACATTTGGATATTATGTATGTTATAGGTGTATTTCAGAGATACTTGAGCAATCCTGTAATAGAGAACTGGAAGCTATAAAGAGAGTATTTGGATATTGATAAATCTGACATTTTGAGTTTGGTCAGATATTCTGATGTTAATTTTGCAAGCTCTCCAGATATTGAAAATTATTTTGATTATATATTTGTGGATATAAAAGAGCTGTATTTTGGAAAGTGTAAAGCAAACACTTACAGCATCCTTGATTGTGGAGGCTAAATATGTAGCATGTTGTAAAGCTACATGATGGGCCATTTGGGCTGCAGAATTTCATCTCAGGGTTGGTTTTGTGTGGTTGCCATTTCGAGGTCCTGGAGATGTACTGTGGTAATGCTGCAGCAAGTATTTTCTCTCTCAAAATGCTTGGAGTTCCTCACACTCCGAATATTTAGATATCATCATTCAATTGGTTAGAGAGAAAATAATAGAATCCATTACTTGATTGGATTATTGAGCACATGTTTTAAAGAGCTCATTCTGTCTAACTAAAAGTTTGGCTGCTTAAGTGCTTTGACGACATAGGACTTGTATGAGGCATATGGAGCCTTTGCTGTATTAAGTTAGTGGGAGCTCTGCAATAAAATCAGTTGCAACTGTGTGAATGGATTCCTATTTGTCATATATGCATATTTTGTTTGCGCGCATTTTGATGAATATGGCATTTTGTTGGATGAGACATTCGGTATTAGTCTCATATGCTTCTATTGAAGCAAGGCATCATTCAGTTTAGATGCATGGACCTAATGGAAATGGATATTGTTTCTGTTTTCATATCATTTCCATTTCACACTAATACTACTATTTTTTTTGTTGTAGTCTTTATAAGTTTACGCATTTGTACCCTGTCGGTATGATGCATTTTGAAGCTTATAAAAGGCTTCTTGTTGTTAAAATATGTATGAGTCTACACATTTGTATCCTTTCGGTACAATGTATTTAGAGAGCTTACGAATACATATTGATATTATATGATATTTTGTTAATTAACTTAATTGTCCAAGTGGGAGAATGTTGTAATATCTCTAATTGTATGGACTAATTAAGTATAATTATTATCATATAATTTATTTAGTAGTATAATTTATGTATAGTGTAACCATAATTGCATATAATATTTCTATATTATATATGTATTTATCCTTAATGGGACGGATATAATACATGGTCTAAAAATATGGGAGGTCCCTACTGCTGGCACCACTATATAAGTGAAGGCCCATTATTCACTTGTAATTAATGGAGAAGTGAACAGCAGTAGCTTACCTCCCCCTCTCTTCTCTCCGTTCATCATCCTCACTCACCATCATCTTCAATTTCCTTCTTGGCACAGGTCACATGGCAGACCCAATCACCACCGGCGGACCTCCGACGGAGCACCGGCGTGATTTCCTCTCCATGGCAGTGGCATTGGCGTTGGTTATGGTGGGTATTTTGCTTACCCACAAAGGTTAGTATTTTTCATTTAATTCATTGTGCTAATGGGCTTTGTGGACGAATTTGTTCTAACAAATACTTCATAAAAAAAATTATAATGTTCTTCTTTGGTGAAGAGGTAATTCTTCACATTCGTTCCATTGTGGATTAGTTTGCTCTTGAGAAGAAAAAATATCAAGGAAGTTGGAATTAAAATTTTCAGATGTGTTTTAAAGTTTTTTTCAGTGTTTGAATTAGATTTAATAATTTATGTATATAATCTTTGTTCATGTCATACATATGTCAAATCATGTTATTTATCATGTGTTACGTAATTTTTTTTTTAGTTTTTGTTAAATTAATATAAATTTTAACAAATTTTTATCTAGTATCAATATTATGTATTTTTTATGTTGTTTTGGTGTTGTATCATTATATTGTGTTTAAAATTATTAAATTTATATGAAAAATTAGAGAAAATGAGAAAAAAAGAGAAAAAACCTTTAAAAAATATGAAAATTCCTACGTGTGTTTCTTAAGTTAATATAAAACTTTTGGTTATGGCCCGAAGGCTGGCTTCCAACTTTCTTCGGAAAGGCATTTTAATTTGTTTGTGATGCAATGTTCCATCAAATTCAAAACAACGATGGACCGGAGACTTGAACAGAGTTTGAATCATGCAGCTGCTGTGATAATTACGCGCATGATTAACTTGTGGAATTAAGCTTAATTTTTTTTTTTGTGTCGATTCATCGAAATGTTCATGTAAATTAAAAATGCGGAAAATAAAAAAAAATGGATTATAAAGACAGGCGGAGAAAGGACAGCCAGTGACCACCAAGTGTCCTCTAAGTCTCTCCAACAGCTAGGCTGCTTGCGTCCGTTAGACAACCTGTTGTTTTCTCTCACGTGTCACTATTTTTCTGTTGTTCAATTATTACAAGTTAATTTTCATATATAATCAAGAATTATTTGTTTTACTAAAAAAAAAATTAGTTGATTAGACCTAAACCATTATCCTAATAAATTTATTTTTTCTTCGCTAAAGATGCCATTTCATTACTCAATGGATGACTACTTGAGAGCTTAATTACAATATCATCGCGGTTTCATTACTTAATTAGAATTATTTTTTGGATTTTTTATTGGGATAAAATATTAAAAAAATCCTTAAATTTTATCTTTTTATTTAAATAAATTTTTATATTTTTATTGCATTTGGATAAACGCTTAAGTTTTAATTTGTATTTAAATAAGTTTTTATTTTAAATAAAAAAAATTATATGTGAGTAAAAATCGATTTAAATCAATTTAACAAAATAAAATACGGTTAGTTCGGTTCAATTAAATCAATCTAGAGTTTAAGTCAATTTTTTAAGTTGTTTATTTGATTAAGTTGATGTCTCAAATTAAAAATCAAATTAACTAAATTAATTGATATTTTTAAATATATTATATGTAATATAAATATTTAAATATTATATAATATATTATATATAATCAATTTTTTTATATAAAAAGTTGGAATTCAAAACCCATTCAAAAAATTGATCGGTTACTTACCTTTATAAAAAATTGATTTATATTAAAAAATTGATCGATTACTTACCTTTGCAATACCAAGGCTACAAGCCAGCAGACCTTGCTTCTTCATGCTGAAGGAAAGAAGCACAGGGCAAAGGCTCCGGCTTTCCATGCTAAGCAACAACCTAAACAGACGGAAGAATCTGCTCCAGATACTAAGATTTCAACTGAAAATAAAGTGAATGGTGAGGTGCTGGAGAATAAACCTGATGGAGAGGCCAAATCGCAGGACCTTCCCAAAGATAGCCAGAACAACTTAGAAGCAACCAATGGAGATTTATCATCAAATAAAAAGAGAAAGCCAGATGTGTCTGTGAAGGATGGTACTGATAAGAATGGTGGGGATGATAGCTCAGATGAAGCAGGCAACGGAGAAGTCATTCAGATGGAGGAAAAAAACGGAGCACACAAAGAGAAAGTTGAAAAAAATCCAAACATCATGTTGTAAAAGAAGATAAAGCAGAATGTGCCACTACCAAAGATGATAGTAAGAAGAAGATAAAGCAGAAGAAGTTGATTAAAGCAGCCTTGAAATCTGTATGTCTCCTAGTTAAGATTCGTTCTATTTTAACCTTTTTTCATTATACTAGAAATTATGCTAGTTATGATCCCTGACATAGCTTTGTTTACATAAACATGGTGGTATAAATGCATGAGCTCCCATGCCCTTTCCCTTGAACCAGTGGTTGAGAACTAAGTACTCAAGAAATTGATTCCCCTATATTAAGTTACAATGATAGTTTCCCTCTGTCGTCCTTGGCATTTATGTATTATTTTTTATGCATGTGACAGAGTCCTGATGGAGTTTTGAAGATGCGGAAGCTGCAAAAACTGCTTCTTAAGGCCCTCCGGGAGTCAGGTGTTGATGATGATAAGGCCCAACTAATTGAAATGTTGGAGCAAAAGGTGAGGGATGGTTCTTTGTATTCATGAGTTGAAAGTTTTTTTTTAATGGTTTTGTAAATTCTTTTGGGGGATTTGGTTTAAGAATTGAAGTTCTTGTTTAATCTTGTGACAATATTTTTCTCTGTGATGTTGCAGATTACCTCAAGCTTCAGATTTACAGTTGACAACAAATATGTCCATCTAGTGGCTAAAGACTAAAATTAACCTTTGATGAAGCTCTTTTGTGCGGTGGATTTTGGAGGATGGCAATGGCACCACCAGCAATTGGTTTTCCATGGTAGTTTGTCAATTGTCATTCTTCTTCTTCTTCTTCTTCTTCTTCCTTAAAAAGGCCAGTCATTTGTTACTGCTTTTTGTCTGAGAATCAAGTTTTGCCTGGTTGTGGAGTTATGACTCACATTAAAATACCTGTAAAACTGATTGACAATGAAAATCAAAATATAAATAAATTACAAGTAATTAAATTACGATTTTTCAAAAGTTGGATGATCTAAATGTGTAATCTAGGTTTAATACCCAAATATATTATTTATGTTTGCCACAAAATGAAATTAAGTCTTCAACGTTTAATTGCATGAAAATCAGTTCTAAATGTTTCAAAATAATAGAATTAAGGACATTTTTGTTAATTCTATCTAACATCGTTAAATATTATTACTATGCAAGATAATGAAAATTAAAGAATTTAACGAAAATATATTTAATTATGTTATTTTAAAACGTTTAAGATTAATTTTTATGCAATTAAATGTTGAGGATTTTACCAAAAAAAATTTTTGAGGATTTAATTTCATTTTGTGACAAACGTGGAGGACATATTTAGGTATTAAGACTGTAATTTATTAATTTTTAATATTTAACATTTTTTATTAAGAAAATTATAATATTACGTCTTAATATCATATAACATGTCAAATGATATGATAATATCATGTATGTCGAATGATATGTTAACATCAGGTCATGAATTATTTTATAACGTGTCAATCAAATATTAGTGTTGAGTAAAAAAAATTTGAAATGTTAGTGATCATGACAAAAATTGTGAAGCTAATAATCTCAATTTAGTGCTAAAGAAAGAATTGTAATATATTGCAATTTGAGTTGAGTTTAAAACTTTCTTTCTTCTATTCTAAATTATCAAAAAAAAAAACCATGAAAACGTTAATTAGAACTAAACATATAATTTACCTTGTGCAAAATTAGTTAGTACCACAAAAGGGCTATTCGAATTTGATCATATCTAGCAATATTTTGTTGTCATTTCGACACCCTAGCCGTATATACTAGAGAGCTTACAATGACGAGCAGATTGGGACGGTATTGAAATTTGTAGGTAAAGGCATTTTGCATAAACATTCAACAATGAAACAAGTTATTCCATTAATGAACTCATCAAGTTACTTTTTTTTTGGTGGAATAGGAATTAAAATAAAACAAAACAAAAGTTAGAAGAAATTCCGTCCTCATCAGAGGGGTGCTCATGCTCTGGGTTTAAAACACCCAACATTATCATACAAAATATTAAGGGAAATAAAGTCAGTAGGTACATCAAAGTAGATAAAATCAACGTTCATCGATCCTGCAATGCATCCGCACAGCAATTAGCTCCCCTAAAGCAATGTTGAAGCTTGACCTCCTCCAGTTGGCGCAGAAGGGATCTGCAATAAGAAACAATGCCATCATAAATATGAGAATGAGGAACATTGTCACTAACATACCTAATAGCAGTTAGAGAGTCAATCTCCACAATGAGCTTTGTGAATCCTTTGTTAATGGCCAATTGAAGACCATCACGTAGTCCCCAAAGTTTCGCAGCCACACGTCGAAATCCCTATGTTGCTTGTGAATCCTTAGACCCACTCCGCATTGGAGTTTCTGAAAACGCCACCCCCTCCTCCCCCACCCCCCTCCCCCTGAACCTGCCTTCCCTGGGTTTCCCAGAGATAAGCCATTAGTGTCAACTTTGATGAACTCTGGTAGTGGTGGAATCCACCCCCACCAATATCTGTTGTTTATGTTTTCTACTTGACACTGGCATCTCATTGCCCAAAATTCTTTGACTTTGTTCCACAAGGTATTACATCGGGTTTGTGGGGATAAGTTTAATTATCAAAGACAACTCTGTTTCTGTTAATCTAAATATACCAAATGGCAAAAGAAAAGATAACATTCCAAGGTAATCCATCGACACACTGGGTGTCCATGGATTTAATGTTTTCTTGAATCCAAGATATGCAGTCAAGTGAAAAAGAAGGAAGCATTTTTTCCGGAATTGTTATCTCATTCCAATGAGCTTTAACTTCGTTGCAATCTTTAAGACAGTGGAGGATGGTTTCATCAACCAGCCCACATCTTGGACAACTCGGATCGATTTGTAACCCTCTAGACATCAAGGTGAATCGAGTGGCAATTTTTTGGTGAAGGCATTGCCATAAAAAGCTTCGTATTTTGGGAGGAGATGGATTTTTCCAAAGTTCCTTCCAATTGATAGACTCCATTTTATTTGAAACGTTGATCATTTTGTAAGCAAAAGAGATGGAAAAAGTACCATTCAGTCTGTATTTCCAAGCAATGGTGTCATCATTAGGAATAAACTCCTGAAAATGAATAGCTTTAATTCTTCTTTGAATATCCATAGGTAAAGGAGCACCAATTCTCCTTGATCGGATCTGACTTCACTAACCTTCTTGCTCTCATCTTAACTTGTCCATGGACCATAAATGATGGAATTAAGAGGACTAAGTCTTGTCCAATCATCTTTCCATAACAGGATTTGGTTCCCCTTTTTTAAGACCCATCTAATACCTTCTTCAAGATAAGGAGCTCCTCTTCTCATGCCTGTCCATAATGCTGAGCAAGATTTGTTGATAAAACTTTCACTTCTAAGGTATTTCGCCCTCAACACTTCCTTCCATAATCCTTCTATTTCAGTTAGGAACCTCCAACCCAATTTAATCATATTAGCTTCATTAACATAGTTCATATCTTTTATCCCAAGACCCCTTACTTCTTTCAGGGAAGGTCACTATGTCCCATTGGATCATATGCATCTTTTTGTTGCTTTCTGAAGATCCCCACAAAAAGTTTCTTGCGATCCTATTAATCTCATTGCAAACACTTTTAGGAATTTTTTATGCTTGCATGTAATAAAGAGGGATAGAATTTAAAACTGATTTAATGAGAACCATTCTACTTGTAAATGAAAGCATATTTGTTTTCCAACCAGTCAACTTATTCCTCACTTTATCAACATTGAATTTAAAGGAAGAAATCCTATGTTTCTTGGAAATAAGGAATCCAAGATAATCTCCAATATCCTTAGTGTGATTCATTCCAAAAATACTTCCAAGGTGGTTTTTAACTTCCTCATAGTGTTACGTGAGATTTGGCATGGTTCACTTTTTGTCCCAAAATGTTATAGAAATCTTGAAGAACCCTCATAGCATTTCTGCATGTGGTCTTTCTAGCCTTTCCAAGTAAGATCAAATCATCTGCATAGAACAAGTGCGAGAGCTTTGGACCTCTTCTAGACAATTGGACTTATCCCATTGATTATTTTCGCAAGTCTCAAAAATCTTTAAAGAAATTCCCTGCAAAGAATGAAGAGATAGGGTGATAGAGGGTCTCCCTGTCGAATACCTCGTGAAGGCTTGATATTGTCACTTTGTTCGCCATTGATGAGAATGGTCATCGAATTGGAGGTGACACAAACTATAATGAGGTCTATCCAGATCTGGGCGAATTGAAAGAAGTACAGACCTCTCTAATAAAACCCTATTCAATCTTGTCGTAGGCTTTTTCAAGGTCAATTTTTGCCAAGAAAAAACCTTGTTTGCCTTTCTTCTTTCTAAAAGAGTAAATGATTTCCTATGCTATAATGATATTATCCTAAGGTCTTCTTCCAACAATGAATCTGGATTGAAGTGGATGAATAATTCTTGAGAGAATCGACCTAATCCTATTAACGATCACCTTTAATACTATCTTATAGATAGTGTTATAGAGACCGATTGGTTGGAATTGGTTGATAGTTTTGGGATTTTTTACTTTGGGAATTAAATAGATGAAGTAGTAATTGATGCTGTCTGGGACTTTGCCTGAAGAAAAGATGTTTTTGACGAAGTTGCAAACTGATGAGCCAACAACGTCCCAACATTTTTGATAAAAAATGGGATGAAGTCCGTCTAAACCTGGAGCTTTCAAGGGCTTTATAGATTTGACAGCATTGAAAATCTCCTTATTTGAGATAGGTTTCGCCAGTAGAATTTTTTCATTTTCAGATATGCCAATGTTGACATTACAATCCAACCAAGGACTGCGAGGGCTAACCTCAAAACTAGTTGAGAAGAGCCTTTCGAAGTGGGTGGAAATAATCCTCCTGATGTTTGACTTTGTGCTAACTCGTTCCCAATCGAATCTTGAATAGAAATAATCTTATTATGTCTTTTCTGTTGGATGGTGCTAAGGTGGTAAAATCTTATATTACTATCACCATCTGAAATCCAAGGTGGTAAAATCTTATATTACAATCACCATCTGAAATCCAATCAACTCTGGATTTCAATGCCCATAATTCCTCTTCTAACTTAAGAATACTTTGATATTCCTTCACAAGGTCTTCTTTGAGTTTATTGAGTCTCTCATTTCTTCCATAATTTGTAGTTCGTTGGATAAGTTCAATCCTAGCTTGGATTCTTTTCTTCTTATGAAAGACATTACCGAAGGTATGTTTATTCCACCACAAGATATTTTCTTTAAATTTCGAGATGGCTAAAAGAAATTGATTGTGAGATTGTTGCCATGAGCCTTTGACGACATTCATAAAATCCAAATGTGAGAACCATATTATCTCAAATCTAAAAGGTCTAGGTCCAAATGAATTAAAGCTTGGATTGGAGTCAAGGACAAGAGGGCAGTGATCAGAGTGAACATTTGTTTTGTGAAAAATCACTAAATTCGAAAAAAGGAATTTCCATTCACCGTTAGCCCACGCTTTATCAAGCCTTTCCCTAATAATTTGGCCATTAGGTCCTAGTAAATTGATCACCCACAAAACCAAGGTCAATCATCCCATACTATTCCATGCATTCTTGAAACAATCAAGCTTGTGATCTATTGATCGGTTTCCCTCCAAATTTCTTTGACTCATGAATAATCTCATTATAGTCCCTTAGCATAAGCTAAGGACGATTGTGAGTAGAAGCAAACCAATTTAATTCTTCCCAAAGGGCTTGTCTCATAGCAAAAAGAGGATGTGCATAAATAGTTGAAAGAATCCAAGGAGAAAGTTGGTTAGCATTAGAAGAAGTATGAGAAAGAGGAGTTACCTAAATTGAGGCATGACTAGCTTGAGAATAAGCATGCAAAATGTCTACCATAACTTCAGAGTCTTGCCAGAGAAGCCAATCCCACCCGAGAAGCCTTCAACATCAACTCTAAAATTCTTTGTGAAGCCAACGAAGCTACATATTTCGTCAGCATTATCACCTGCAATGCGTGTTTCAACAGTAATGGCTATGTATGGATTGTTCAGCCTAGTCAAATCCATGAATGAACGTTTGAAGTTGGGGTTTGTTGCCCCTCTAGCAATTTAAAAAAGGCACCTCATTGGATACACATCAAGGTTGGTGATGTTCAGCAACCATTTCGCCATGTCTGGCATTGTCATGGCTCCCCCATTCTACTTCTTGCATAGTAAGTTGGGGGAGTGATGTTATTTTGGTATTGCTATCAAAGAGTAAACCACTTGATCTATCGGGTTCAGTTTGGATGTCTTGATTACCAATGTCAATGCGTTGAACATAGGTCTCGTCTTGCATAGGTATGCTATCTCTTTTTTCTCTTGTATTTTCAAAACCCTCACTGTGTCTATAAAGGCTTGCATCAACGAGATATGGTGTAGTGGCAGGAAAGGCTCCACCTCATTTGGAACGTAGTTGTGGGCATGCTTCTTCAGAAGGTGAAGAAAATAATGAATTTCCTGAAAATCTAAAGATACCATGAGGTTGTTCCATGCCCTAATGATCATGTCGATGTCCCACTCCGTCTCTTGTGAGTTGCTCTCCAATAACAGTTCCATTACTTTCTTTAGCTTTATCACCTTTTCGTCTAAGATGAGAAATATGAAGTCAAAGAGGTTGTGATGATTTAAGTGTCCTACCATGAGAAGCCAAGGAAGAAGATCCTTTGTGAAAGTTAACTTTTTTGAGAGCTTGGTTAAATCCCACTATCTTTGTGGAACTATTATGTCCAAGAATAAAGGGCTTGTTACTACTGTTTAATTCCTTTTGTACTGAATTTGCCAACTCTTTGTTGTTGCCATCATATTGAAATTTGTAGTTCCAAAGTTTTCTTGATTGACCTCTTTTGAAGCTTGATTGTGTCTCAATCCTCTCACATCAACATTTTGTTTTTTTGCCTGTCGTAAGTCAGTGGTTACGTGTTTGACAATTTTTCCTTTTCCTTTATCCTTCCGAGTATGGGTCAGGTTTTTTATTGGTTTCTTCTCTACCCGTTTCCTTTGCTTTTGGTTGTTTAGTTTTCTCTTGGTGACTAGCATCCAAGGACGAAAGCTGTCACCTTCATTGTTTTTGGATTGAACATCCATTGGAGCTTCTTCCCTTTGTTCTTCTTTAGCTTTATTCTCTGGTTTCTCTTTATTTAGTTTACAGACTTCTTTCTTATGACCAATTATACCGCATTTAAAACACAAATTTACCCCCTCATAAAGGAGTGGTTACATGATTTTTCTAATCCTTATTTTTGGAACTAAAGGTTTGTCAAGGTCCACTTGTATGCATATCCTAGCATACTTGCCTCTAGTGTTAGCTTCAGTAACCTTGTCCACCTTGAGAAGTGTCCCTATCTGGTTACCAATTCTGTTGAGAATACCTTTGTCAAAAACTTCGATTGGTAAGCCTAGTAATCGAACCCACACCGTAGTAGTGGAAAAAGTATTTGAATTTTCAGCAATGAAACCTGGTTCCCATAACCTCATTGTGAGGTAATAGGAACTCACAAACCAAAGGCCTCCATACAGCACTCTTTGGAAGTCATCATAATTCTTAAACCTCAATAAGAAGTAGTCCTTTCCTAAGTCAATGCATTCCATACCCCCTGTTGGTTTCCATAGCATTTGGACTCGTGGGTAAAGAAAGTTGAAACCCACTACTTTGCCCAATGTTTTCACTATTATAGCATTTTTCCAAGGGTTTTTGATTTTAACTTTCTCTTCTTTTGACAAAAGGTTAGTAGGAATCTCGTCTAGGTCGTCAGGTTCTTGGTCAAATTCCTCCTCAAGGAAAGCATGATTAGTGACAAAAGTGCAACAGGAATCTTCCATGTTCCTCATCAGCAAGTCTTTGTACGTTGTATCTTGTTGTTGAGTTTCACCCATTTCATGATCAGTAGTTTTGAGTTCTCCATTTTTTGTCCTTTTCACGCTTCTAATTTTTTGATCTACTTCTTTAATTGAGCTTGTTATGTTTGTGTTTCCTTTGTGCATGGCGAGAGAGTTTTCGAACAATCAATATTATTGTAGGTTACTACTCCACTTTTACATGCTCTGTACACTCATCAAGTTACTTACAAATAAACATTTTGCCTCAAATTCCATGGTTCTATCAAAGGCCAAGTACAATTTCTTGTATGAATTCCTATAAACAAATACAATTTCTTGTATGAATTTCCCGAGTATCTATTGTATTTACGAGGTTGCTCAACCGATGGGACAAGCTTGGCTTTGTTTCCCATATTGCAAGCAATAGTTTCCTCCAATATGGCCTAAGCATTCAATATTTTCGCATGCAATTCCTTTGAACTCAACATGTTCAAAGGTGTTAGGAGCACACTTCGATTCCAAGAAATTAGGTTGAAAATAGAACAAAAACTAATATGATCAGCACTACCACAGAGCATGCCATTGCCTGCAACAATAAAGACATGCTATTTACTAATCCCACCTCGAATAGGATTAATCTCAAACCGTAAAACGGATGAAGATAACTATAATTACACCAAAAAAAAAAAGAACCTAAGCCCAATCCAATTTTTGAGCCTATTTTTTTTGTTCAAAGTTGTTTTTACAGATAACAAATAAGCTCAAACTCATCCAAATCCGTCCAAAAACTATTCAATTTTTGAATATATATATTATAAAATATAAAAATATTAAAACACATAATAGTTAATAAGTATAACATAATAAGTTCAAATAAATTCTTACAAAAAGATTATAAGAAACATAAAGTATAGAAAATAATACAAACTCAAGTTATATTTTTAAAAAAAAAGGTAAATTTTCATTAGTATCAAAATAACAAAAATATAATTATCAGGTTGAGCCTGATCGAGTTTGAACTTAAAATGGTGAGCTTAAGTTCAGCCCAATTTTTAGAGAGTCCATGTTCAAGCCCAAACCAATTTAACAAGCTTAGTATTTTTTTCCCAAATCCTTCCAAAAATTGGTCGAGCCTTTTTATATAATTAGAACAATAGTAAATTAGGAGAAAAAGAATAATACCATTAAGATACGAATCTTTCAACATTTCAATGCAACTTTATGTGAAAACTTAGTCTCATTGATGGTTGTAATTGGATCCCATTACAGTTTTTCATTATTCAAAAAATTGGATTGCAATGAGTATTGGAAAAATTACTGTATGTTTTATTATTTAAATTACAGTAAAGGAATAAGAAAATAAAACTTAAGAAAGAAGATGATGACATGGTTTAAAATAGAGTAAAAGACATAAGCTCCCCATGTTTATACCAAAAGGACGCTAACTCCCATTTAGTTTAAAATACCAACTTTTCCCCCTTTCACTATTTTTAAATCCAAAAATCAGAAACACTAAATCCTAAATTCTAAACCCGAAAAACCATAAAGCATAAATTATAACCCTTAAATTCTAAACCCAAAACCAAAAACCCTTAAATTTTAAATCTTAAACTTTTTAAAGGGAAAATTTTGGTATTTTAAAACTAGAAAGGGTTAGTGTTCTTTTAGTATAAGTATAGAACGATTTATGTATTGCATTTGTTTAAAATATCTTGTTTAGGGAAATAAGTTTAAAATGACCCTTATTAGAGGATAAATATTTTTAAAAAATCGCACTATGAGAAAAAACTCAACTACAAACAAAACAACATTATTACACCGAAAAGGCCAATAAAAACTAAACAAATTAAAAACAATTTTGGACCGCCATATATATTAAACATTCTTCAACACCAAGAAAAGGCAATAATGCATCCCATAACATTCTTTAATATTGAAATTATCTTTAAAAAGGAAAAGAAATAGAAGCAATTGAAGTTATGTTTGTGTGATAGAAAAGTAGTTTTAAAATATTTGATGTCATGGAAAATGAGTCATTACTTTTATTTTTCGGGAAGTAAGGCCAAATCTAGGTGAATTTTTTCATGAATTTATATTTGATATTTTATCAATGTATAAATTTGCTAGTGAATTATAAAAAATCAGTACATAAATTTTAAATGAATTTTTTAAAAATAACTATTATTAAATTCATTAATGAATGAAATGTCGTGATAGCAATGTATGAATTTTATATATAGACAATAGACCTGTTTATGGGCCAGGTTGGGTTTAGGTGAAATATTAGAGAATTGAAAAGGAACCTAAGTACCAATAAGTGGTTGGAAGAAATGGAAGTAAACTTATTTATCAAGTATTTGGATATAGTTCGAATCCTGAAGTCATCACTATTGAGATGACTTTACCGTTTACCACTATTAACTCAAATAGGATTAATCTCAAACCACAAAATGGATTAGGATAATTGTGGTTACACCATAAAAAAAATCCTAAGGTCAATCCGATTTTTGAGCCTTTTTTTTGTTCAAAGCTGTTTTTACAGATAATAAATAAGCGTAAATTCATCCAAATCCGTCCAAAAACTATTCAATTTTTAACTATGTAATAAAATATAAAAACATTAAAAAAAACATAATATAATAAGTATAGCATAATTAGTTCAAATAAATTTTTACAAAAAGATTACAAGAAACATAAAGTTTAAAAAATAATACAAACTCAAGTTAAATTTAAAAAAAAAGTAAAATTTTCATTAGTATAAAAATAATAAAAATATATTTATCGGGTCGGGCCTAATCGAGTTTGAACTTAAAATGATGAACCTAAGTTCAACTCAATTTTTAGAGAATCCATGTTCAAGCCCAAACCAATTTAATAAGCTTAATATTTTTGTTCAAATTCGTCCAAAAATTGGACTAGACTTTAGGTTTAGCAAGTAGCTTAACCCTCTAACTTGTCTAACTAATAGTCATCAAATATAAAACTAATTTTTTATTGTACACCCAAACCCCTCTAAATTAATACTCTTGGGATTCATCATTGATAATTGAATATTAATTTAGAAAGGTTGTTAATTTAAATAGTTTTACATCGTAAATTGTTAGTTTTAAAAAACATGTCTATATAATTTTTACATTCTTTAAATCTTTTTTAATAATTTTATGAGTTTATATATGATGCACTGACAGTGTATAGTTTCTATACATTGTCAGTTAACCATGGATTGACACCTCATCAATAAGTCTAAAAGTGTATAGGCCCTTAAAAATAAATTTAAAAACTTTGTTAATATTTATTTTTAAGGACCTCCTTATGAGGTGTCATCCTGTGGTTAACTGACAGTGTATAGAAGTTATATACTGTCAGTACATCATATATAAACTCTAATTTTATAAACTCTAATTTTCATAAAAATGTCATTGTAAATAAAGATAGGCTTTGACTGACCCAGCCCCCCACTACCGGTCTAACACTTATATTCCCTTCCTCCAATTTTTTTTTCTTTCCTCACCCATTTTTACCTTTCTTTTTACCTAAAAAAAACAAAAGAATAAATGATGTGAATATTTGATGAATATATGACTTAAATATTAATCCAGGTTTAAAGTAAAAAATGAATCTTTAATATAATACTTTTGTCTTGCAATTTTTTTTGAGAAATGTCTTGCAATTTAACTATTAAACATATTTCATTATCCTCTTAATTAAGAGATTTAAAAAATCGTAAAATATCGTAAAATTTGAATTTAAATAATCTCAACTCAACCCATCAACAAAAACTAATAAAAAAAAAATTTCAAATATATCGTGACCCTTATAAATTTAACAAAGAACATTGAATAGCAAGATTGGAAACTGTGAGCTTCGAATTTGCCAAAGAAAGAAAATCTCTGATCATATCTTCAGTCTTCACCCTGTCCTGATAGAAGACGGAGTTTTTAAATGCGCCTTGCCCACGCTCCTTCAGACGCGGGAAGGGGATATATTCTATTATTCTTCTCCATCGCGGACTGCTTTACGTTTGGCAAATAATCAATCTCCGTGAGCCACGTAAGAATTTAAAGGAGGCATCTGTAATTTCATATTTCATCCAACATTTTATCCAGGTGGCCACTTAAGAAGAAAAGGCTAAGCAGAGATGGAGGGACATCAGAGCAGATTTATCTCGGCCAGAACTTTCTACAAAGGAGGGTGGATGGATCCAAGTTGCATCATTCACCCAATAATTTCCTGACAACTGTCATCCAACAAGCGTGAACGACAACCCAAAAAGAAGGCTCCACGTCATCATGGAATAATTGCCTCTGTGATTCGGAATTTTGTCTCGTAGTTTATACCTAAAAAATTATCATGACACCGACCTTAGTAGGCAAGGCATCGATATCCATAGTTGTGAATAGACCTGTTTATTGGGCGGGTCGGGTCGGGTCGGGTAAGGTTTAGATCGGATCGAAGGTCTATAACAACATATTTTAGTTATGTTCAAGTCCGGTCCGGCCTGTTAATTCGAGTCTGGATTTTAGTCAAAGTCCGTTTTTAATTTTATTATATAAGCTCGATGCCCGATCCTACCCGTCCGTATTTTATTTTTTTATTTATTTTTATATTTTATTTTTTATTTATTTGTTTTTTATTCTTTTATTCTCTTTAAAATTTAATTTGATTTGTCAAAATTTTCATGTTAATTTTCATATTAAATATATATAATCATGTTTATTAATCAATAATATTTTATATACATATAATTATATTATACTTAATAGATATATTTAAAAAAAATTAATTAATAATATGTTCGGGCTGGGCCGGGCTCGGGCTTTAGACAATCAAGCCCGGGCCCAGACCCATTTTTGATCGGGCCTAAAAATTTTGTCCAGGCCCGATAAATACGTCTAATATTTTTGTCCAAGCCTGACCAAATTTTGAACGGACCTTCGAGCTTGGGCGGGTAGCCCGGCCCTTGAGCAGGTCTAGTTATGAAATTAAATATTATGTTTAATTAATTACCAAATTGAAAAGGTTAATGTTTTGTGTGATCTAATGGTTTTAATATAATTTTAATTTAATAATGCATTAGCCAAGCAAATCTCAACATAATTATTATATTAAGAAAACAAAAAAAAATTGTCAGCTACGTAAGGAGACATGGATTTTGTGAAAGATTATTGTTTCAATTGGTCAATGATGATATAAATCAATATTAGACAAAGATATAAAAACAACAATAGTTAAGAAGAATTACTTATACATGAAAATTTTAAGTTTTTTGAAGTTATTAGAATAATATTTATTTTAAAATATATTAAAAAATGTGTATGAAATTAAATTTACAAATAGATTCTTGCGGTGTTCAAATTTAAACGTTTAGTGTTACCTTCAAATGATTTAAGTAAATTAAGAATTGAAGCTTTTGAATAAATTAAAAACTTAAAAGAAATGATCGATTAAAATAATATAATAATTAAATAAAATTAAAGAATATAGAGTAATAAATAATTAAATCCGAGTGGTCCACTTATGTACGACCGGCTGTGTGCTCCAGGCCAGGGCACGGGTCCACGGACTCTGTGATGTTCTCCTATTACCAAAGAGAAAATTGTTTAGTATTTATTAATCATGGATAATGATGTTTAGAAGTTAATTAAGATTTTTATTATTAATAAGTAGTTGAAAAAATAGAAATAATTTTTTTTTAAATATGTAAATGAGATTTGAATTTTGAAATTTTTATTATTAAAATTTTTTTATCGTTTATTACTATCTTTCCGAATTTAAGGATGAAAAAAGTTGAAATTAAAAAAAATTAAAATCTTTATTAACCCAGAAGTGTAAAGCGACATTTACATTAGATTTGTGTTTCCTCGTGTATGTGTGTATGTATATATTCACACGAAAGCCACCACCTTTTTCAGTTTATCTCTTGGTCTTTCTTCTTCTGTTATTAGATTTGATCTCTTTCAATTTTAGCAACCAAATAAAAAGAAAAAATGTCGAGCAGCGATGAATTCGGGGAGGACATGAACTCGAATGGGGATTCAACCGGGACGGTGACCCGGAGGTTCAGAGATCGATCCGAGGTATAACTGTTGGTTCTTCTTTTTTGAGTTTTTTTGAATCAAAGGTTGAGTTATCAGTATTCGCTTTCTTTTTCTTTTAATTTTATGATGTGGGTTTGGTTTTTGGTGCAGAAAGTGGCGAAAACGAAGGAGATGTTATCTAAACAAGCGGTTCACACAAAGGAGATGTTATCGAAGCATGCTGTTAAGATCGCTAAACAAGCTGAAGAACACGAACGCTTTATCAACAAGGTAATCTTTTCATTGTTTTCTTTTGTACGTTTATGTTTGTTGTGTGGATTTGTCATTACGAACATAAGGTGTCTGAAGTTATAATTTTGGATTTATTGTTCTTGGTTTTTTATGTTTAGGTGACACATCTTTTAGGGGTTCTCGGGTTCGGAGGCTTTTGCTTTATCTTGGGAGCGAGTAAGCCCTGAATCGATGGAATTGATTAAGAAAATGCAGGCAATGGAATTTATTAATATTTGTGTTATTTTGTTTATTTTGAATATTAACTTCAGGACCACAAGATATTCCTTACGTATATTGTTTCTTCTATGTCACCTTTGTTCCTCTTCGATGGATATACTACCGCTTTAAGAAATGGCATTACTATCTTCTGGTCAGCTCTATCACTATGCAATTTGGTCTTGCTTTTGAGAAATTGATCGAAAGATAGTGTCAAAAACTGATTAAGGTGATGCATTTCTGTGTGCCAGGATTTCTGCTATTATGCAAACACAATCTTCTTGGTTGACCTTCTTCTGTATCCAAGGAATGAAAAGCTTTTCATGGTTTGCTTTTCATTTGCTGAGGTAAGACTATATTACTTGGTTTGTTACGTTCATCTCAATTGGTGAATGAATCATATTAAATTCTTCTTTCTTTTGGATGCTACTGTAGGGGCCACTAGCATGGGCACTCATTGTTTGGCGTTGTAGCTTGGTTTTTAGTTCTGTGGACAAAATTATTAGTGTCCTTATTCATCTTTTACCTGGTATGTTAGTGTTCCTTATTTGCCTTTGCTATATTACTGTTATCGTTCTTTCGAAAGGGAATGAGGAGGGGGTGGTTGGATTTAAGACTGTTAAACATTTAATTTGTGAATGTGTGCTTTCATCATCCCATGTGGAAGATACTAATAGCTAAGGTTTATTGCACAATAAATTCCTGACAGTTATATAAACTCACAATGCTCATAAAACATCTTAAATATTTTACCTAATACTTTCATTTCTGATCTCAATACAATGTTCCTATTTAGGATTCTTTTCTGCTGTAGTACATGGGCTGAAAGAGATAAATTTTCCAACTACCCAGATTCTAATTTTTTTGTACATATCTTAAAATAGCAATTTTACAGGTAGTTGATTATCATCAAATATTCCTTGACTGATTTTGCCAACTCAATGAGTTGTACTTGTTCAGACTGGACTCTCCGAACATATACACGGCTCGATTCCCCTGTATAAACTTGATCTTGTGATTCTAAATAGAGGGAACTGCCTCTATGGCATCAATTCACTACTTTAAAAGGAGGTTCAAGAAAGCTGAGATGTCAAATACCTGGAATTTTTTTGTTTGTAGGACATACTCTGTCAGTAAAATTTTGAGGGTATGTTGCTTAACAAGGAGTGGAGGATGTAGTAGCTTCTTGTAGTTCAAAATTTTCATATGCCTGGTTTGAATAATTTGATTTGTCATATCTGTTATCAGAGCTAGGCTATTTCTGTACACAAATGTGAACTCTAGTATATAACTTCAAAGCAAGGGAACTTCAAAAGAAAAGCGCATACAGAATGGAGCAGATTTAATATTGGGTCATGTTTATGCACATCTTTGAAGAAAAATAATTAGAGATAACATCAGTTTTCTATAGAGGTTGAAAGACTAGTTTCATGTAGATTGTGAAGCTATAAACCCCAGCAGCTGGATCATTATTCTTTGCTGGTGGTCCAGAAATCCCACTCAACCTGTGGAAAGTGTTCACAGTTTGTACCTTTGGTGGCTATGGCAGATAGGTGTTGCACAAATTTAGGAGCAGGTGTTCTTGGAAAAGAACACAATTATAATTTGGTGGTCAAGGCTCTTTAGAAAGACAGGCCAAGCTTATGTTTCTTTCTAACAAGTCCAAATGTTCTTGATGCCTAATATAATCATTTCTGCTTTCAGGAATTGTTTTTTTCACAATTCGATGGTGGAATCCTGCAACCTTTGAAGCCATGCATCCTGAAGGTACTTCTCACAGAGTTTCATGGCCTTATGTAGAAGACAAATCTTACCTATGGACTTGGTTGTTTTGGGTTCCCTTAGTTGCTTATACCCTCTGGCAAGTTCTTTATTTCCTCATTGTCAATGTGTTACGTCGCCAGAGGTTGCTAAGAGATCCTGAAGTCATGACTTCTTACAGGTTTGCTCTCTCTCTCTTGCTTTGTTAAAATACATTGGTTCACTATAAATATTTTGATATATTTAAGCTGCCTGGCTGTGGCTTCTCTGCATTCTGGTGATTTTTTCCTTCAATAGGGAACTTTCTAAAAAAGCCCAGAAAGCAAACAACATATGGTGGCGTTTAAGTGGGTTGCTCGGGGATCAAAACCGGTTGTTCATGTACATCTTACTTCAAGCCATTTTCACAGTGGCAACCATGGCACTCACAGTCCCTATCTTCCTTTCATATAAATTCCATGTGATTTTCCAAATACTCAAGGTTTCTGCCTCCGTCTGGAATGGAGGACGCTTTCTGCTAGAAGTAATGCCTAGACAGGTGATTGTGAAGGAGAAAAAGAAAACAGAGAATCAGACGCAGCCAGTATTACAAAGTCAACAAGATAAACCCTCAGATTTAATGGAAAATGGAACAAAGGGGAACGATTCTTCCGAGATACACCAAGATTAATAACCGCATGAATAGTTGTAAAAACCATGGCTAATTAGTGAATTCTCCTAGCTCTTGATTGTGTGTTAGGACAACTTGGATAGTCTATTTGTCTTGCAGCTCAAGGACAACAGTGATTTGTTTTATTACATTCTAACATGTAGTTTTGATTGAGAATCTGTAATAATTTATCACCTATCCAAAAATTTAATGATCGTAAATATGGTAAGATTGTGTAGGTTTTTCACCGTCTTACATCGCTTGTATTGTGTGTATTGTGTGTGTTTACAAGGGATTCTAAGCTTAACAAAATCGTCATAATTTTGTTAAGTGTTGTGTCCCTTCACTGAATAAAAAAAATATAGTAACATTTGTTCTGTCAAAATCAGGAAATGCTCATCGGTATTTCTCTACCTTCAATTTATAGTATTGCGGCTTCCTAGCATGATCGAAAATCTAAATCTAGAAAATACAAAGATGATAAGTTCTAAAATTTGATAAACAAGACAGGGAATATAACACCATTGTTCACAATGCAAGATTCATTCAGTAATAAAGGAAAATTGGATTTACGACATTAGCTCATACAACAAATCATGACCTATATATATAAAATGCAACTGTTGTAGTTAATTACACTCAAAAATCACCAAAGAAAACCTGCAAACCCTAACTGAAAAAATTTGAAGGGGCCCCATGCCCCAAAAGATATTAAAAAATTAAAAAAAAAAAAAAAAAGGAAATGAGCAAACCGCCCGTTGTGGGCGGAAGAGCAAACTATTCCTATATTTTGCACATTATCACACCAATGGTGATATGGCTTCTTGGGAAATACCCCATGTTTTTGGAACATGGGGAAAAGAATCATATTTGACCCCAGACATCAAAAACCACCAGCCTGGGAGGATGTCAAAAATCGGAAAAAAAAAAGTATACACTTTGAGATGAGAGATTATGTAATTATATGCACAGGACTAGTACAGTGATACCAAGTATTGATAAGTATGCCAGGCTGCAACCGCGGTTATCACTCTGAACGTGGAAGCAAGAACCCGAAACCAGAATTTTCACGAATTAATGATGGAGGATCAACATCAGCTATGTCTACTTGTTGCAGGGACTTGGAGATGTCATCCACGGTGAATGGGATGCTGCATTGACATGGGAATTGTAAATATGGAAATCATACTGTGTTGGAGGAAGACAATAGGGTGCTGAGCACTCTTCTAAATGAAGCTAAAAAGTTGAACGAACTAACCTTGAGTCATCGTCTAACAGAAAAGAACTACTAACAGCATTGTTGGAGTCTTCAGTCATCATAACTCTCATGTTTGCAATGACCTGTACAAATAGGAGTTCATCTATGAAATTTGCAAGTCTAGAAAGCAGGAATATCAAATTCCGAAAAGGGCCAGAACAAACAGGTTTAGTACTTTACAACCCATTTAAATCAACAATATATATTCAGTATCCTGAACTTACATCTGATGACACACTATGCGTGCCATATTTGTCATCCCAGTACATTGTGCTGATTCTGTATAACTGTTGTATGCTGAGTACCTGAAGAAGCGGCATCAAAGAAAGACTGATGAAGATTTGGTGAAGGAAAATTTTAAGAGGTGAGGAATCTTGAAAAAGAAAGGCATTTACCGGGCAAAGTTCTTTAGTTATTTCATTCAGGGTCTTTTTGGGTTTCTGATGAATAACCTGAGTTGCAGAAAAATGGTCCATCAGTGATATTATGAGATCATTGAATATTAACAGTTACTGAACAACAAATGCTATAAGATGAATCTAACCAGGAATCCTACAGCCTGTCTTATGTGCTTCAGTTCATCCCAGGCAGAACCTGCATACTGTTCACAAGAAGAATTTGGGTAAAGGAACAAGAAAAGAATGGCAGGGTATAATAGTCTCAAATGATTGCCCAGAGCTTACTTCCTCAGTTGCCTCATAGCACCACTGTTCTAATTCAGCCAGACCAGCTTTCACATACTCCCCATTACTGAATGAGCAACACTCACGTCGCAAAAGAAGACTGCACAAATGAGTAAGACAAGTACCACCCAGTTATCATGGGAATTGACCATAACCTTTTACTTTGTCATAATAATCAAGTAAAAAACATACACATAGAAAGATACCTGTTGAATAGCTGAACATTGATGAATGAGAATATCTGAGTGAATACTTTATGGACTAAGAAGGGAGGTACCTATAACCAGAAGATTGAGATTCGTAAAATCCCTAGAAGCTAGAATTAAGACTGCAAATTTTCATTTTCAGGCTAAGCTTCAGATCTCACATGGTTTGCTTTCATAATCTTCAAATAACGGTTCAAGCTTTTCACAATGCTTTGCCAATGAGCAATTAAAGCTTGCTGAGCAACAGCATTTGCTTGAGAACGTCCCTTCACCAAACTAGCCCGTGATGTCCTAGGAGCCTGCATTGAATTGAAACCATGCAATTAAAGCTGATGCTCTGTACTTGTTCATATTTATTTGCATAAGTAGTCATATGGTAACCATAAACTAGCAATTTCTAAAAATAGCAGCAGTAAGTTACCAACTGCCATGTCTCTTGTAATCCCCACACCCACACATCCCCAACTCAATAAAAAAAAAAAAGGAGTCTCATCTTCAAAACTGAAAAAGGAACCAAAAATTTAGCTTGAAAAAGAAATAACTTAGCCATAACCTGAATACACAATCCAAGCAGTGGAGAGATCTCTTTCTTTAGATTGTCTCTTATCATTCCATATATCTTCTCAAGGAAAGCTGTAAGCTGTTGCTTAAACAATAATGCAGGGTACTTCGCCTCAACTTGTCGTAAGTCATCTAGTCTACTGAGCCCACGACCATTAAGAAATGAAAGCCCAGCACTTTGGGGAGATGCCCGTAGTCCCTAGAATTCATATAAAAAAAAAAGCAGGAAAAGAAATTAACTAAATATATGCAAAGGATAGGATAAATTTTTTAGTAAGATAAACAATAGCTTTTTACTTGAGACATCCTCCCAAAGAGTGAAGCTGATGCTGTTCTTCGCCTTTGTGGTGTCAAACTTGCAGCTCCACTTGCTTTAAGTGTGTGTTGGAGTAGCAGCAATAATGTTGATGAGTTGGATAACCAATAGGCTAAGACATCATTATTGTCCTGGACCTTCAGTAAGGTAGACGTGGCTTACATTATAGATATTTTTTTCATCCATAAAAGTGAGAAAAAAGAGAAGACATGGACAACTTGCAGTTGCTCTCAATCTAATTCTATCAACCTCTAAATGCAAAGGCTTTTGAGAGCTGATGAACTTTTGAGAGCTGATGAACTTTATTGCTTAATGATGCAAACAAGGTTTAAAAGTCAAACTATAGCTTACCTCTATGGCAGAAGCTATCGTTTGAATGATGCGGTCAAAAACAGTTGTTCTTTCAACTTCAAATGACCTCCAGTGCAGAAGACATTTGTATATGACACAAGCAGCAATTGGTTTGCTCCCAGAGAATCCCAAATTTTGTGATATACACTTGGTCAGTAGGTCCTGGTTCTCCTGAAACACAAAAGGCAGATTAGAAGCAATAAATCAGGACAGTACATCCATATGAATAGGAATCTACAACTCAAAATTAAGTATCAGATAAGATATTAGAATGAGTTTCAGAGAAGTGTCATGCATTTCAATGGTCGCTAACCTGCTGCTTTTCATTGAGAGATTTCTGAGGTTTTTCCTCGGATTCAGGCTCACGTACATTTGATATGGCAAACGTTGTGTCCTGAGAAGATACTGAGCTGTAAGCAATATAACTAATAAAACATCTAATATCCTATGAATTTTCAGTTTCCATTGATGTTCCCTACCGATGGAACCTTAGTTTCTCCATTTATATCATTTCCATTCTCCGGTGTCCTCTGCAAAATTAATTAACAAATACTCAGGGTATATTTCTCTAAGCTTGTACTTTACAATATGAGGAAGTGTAATGAACTAGTAATATCTAATTTATACCGGAATACTCATTGTTCTTTGTCTTGCAATCAACGGTTTCCCAGTAGGTGATATTGCCAGTGACTGCTGACGAAGTACTTGAATCTCAGATTCTGAATTGGCAAGCTTCTCTTCCAACCTGAAGCATAAAATGAATCAACTTTAAGAGGTTGAAAGGTATTAAATCAAAAACTGTCAATTAGACATAGGACAAAAAAAGCCACATGAAGAAGGAGGAAGGTGAGGAAAGGGTGCTTCCAAACAGAAGCATCAAGTAATACATGTGACAGATAAATTTGAGTGTCATGACAGAGAGGCTTGGAAAAGGGAAAATTAATTTTGTCACTCATCAGCTCTGAGATGATTAGGTCCCTTTTCTACATCTTTTGATTTTCTTTTCAACATTTTGATACAAAGTACTGCTAGTTTGTATTCAAACAACTTTCTTTTCTACACAGACCTCTGCACAGATTCCTGAAGCTGATCCACTTTTCTTTCTGAATCTTCAAGTTTCTTTACCAGCTCTGCATATCTGGCCTCAACATCTGTACAAGCATAACGAGCCTCCTCCGCTGCTCTTCTTTCTGATAGCAATGAAGCCTGCAATGACAAATGAATATTTCATCCCTGATGTCACCATCAAAGTTTCTTAAGACTACAATAAAAATAATAGAAAGCCAACAACGTTTAAGCTAATTGCTCGGCAATATCTTGCTAGTGTAAGTCAATCCACATTATGCATCCAATTATGATATGCAGGGCAACTGCATGATTTACTAATTTCAGAAAACTACAAAATAGAGCCTAAAATATTGACATCAAATGCCTACAAAAAGAACCAGTAAATAATTACTGGTTTATTGTCATCATTGATGTTTATTCTGCCACTTCATATATTTATTAACATTAGTCAATTCATTCATAGTCTTGATTGGCAATTTCATCTGATTTTCAGTTTTATACACTAACAAATAGAAGTTGAAGCCATTGGTAGAACTTAAACATATCAGCACATGGAGCAACAGTCTCAAGATTCATAAAGAGTATATACTTTAAATAGAAAATAAATTATTCTTGCATCTATACAAATCAAATTACCTATAGAATCTTAACATACATACAATTGCAGAACCAACTACAATCGTGTAGGTTATAAATCTTACCTTCAAACTCTCTACCTCAGCAGTTAAGGAATTAACCTTTTCTGTGTCCTGAACTATAACAGGAGTCTCCTTAATAACCGGAGGAGCTTCCTCAATAGCTTTCCGAGCAGCCTCTTGCTCTTTTATGACTCTAGCATTTGCTTCCTCCACTTGTATTTGCATTGCATGCAAAGCATCCTGTAACTTGGCAATTTCTTGTGCCTTCTCTTCTTCTAAATCAGTCTGTTAATAAATTAAAAAGTAAAGGTTTTACTGGTTAAAACAGATAATGATAACATTTTACGGAAGATTGCAACAATAGTAAATAATAATATATGTTAGGGCATAAAATGGCATAAATTACCCTCAAACGTTTCTCAAGCTGCAAACGCCATGTAAGTTCTTCCACGCGCTTTTCCAGTTTGTCTTTTGCTTCTTTTAGAGCCCCCGTTTCTCGGGCAGCCTAAATAAATATAGAACAATGGTTATAATTTGAGTTTAAAATGCCAAGTGCATTAAAGCTTTTGAGAGCAAAGTTGCAGTAAAGAATGTTATCAAACCATCTTCAGTTTTCTGAGCTCTCTCCTAGCAACCCTTCTCCTCCAACCACATTGAGTAGTTATTGCAGCTTTCTGGAGACTCTTATAATAAGAGTATGCAACATGGCAACGCAAAATCGCCTGAATGTTAAGAAAGGTATTCAGTCAATATTCAATTCTCTGAATTGAGTTCTATACCTCCATTGCTTCGGCAATGATGTGCAACTTTCATCTAAAATCACATTAATATTATAAACAGAACATGATCAAGTAGTTGTAGTAGGACCTGAATGATAATTGCAGCCTTAGTTTGCTTTCTGAATCTGAATTCATTCCGAGCAGTCATTGCCCTTAAGCCAGTCTGCAATGTGATTGCAGACAACCTTATTGTTAAATAGGATTCCCTGGCAATGTACCGCCTAAAGTTCTTTTGAATCTTCAAAGCAGCTGCTTCCCTTCTCAACTGCTCATACAGTTTGCAGGCTAATATGCCTAATTACAGCAAAAAGAAAACAGATAGGTCATAAACAGGATAAACGTTTCAGTGTGCTCAAAGTCAAAATTAAAGCATCTGAGAACCACAATTGCATTTCAAAAAAATACTTCTATACTTCTACTTATTAATATCATCAACTTCATACATTGCTTTTGAACTTTTAATGACACTAAAAAGATACCTCGCCAATGAGATTGCAACATGATTGCAGCTTTACGTAGTGCAACAAACTCCTTTCGTGCAATATATGTCCGAATTTGCCTTTGAATGGTTCTGGCTGCATTTCCAAGCACTTCTGCCCTTCTGGCATCCAACTCAGCCATCTGACCAGCTCTGAGGAAAACTTTGGTCTTACCTATCTGCCATGCCAATCGTGTTAAACAGAGTGTAATATACAAATTACAAATGCACACTGATTGTTGTGTATGGATCATCTTTAATCATGGTGGAGAATAGAAAACAGATGGCTACTTCCGATGTCACCTTTGACAGATCTATAAGTGCTAGATAGCATTTGATATCAATTCATCAAGGGTACATTCACTCATCAAAGACACTTAAATTAATGATGGAGATGAAAAATAGTTAAATATCCAACCAAATCTGATACTTTTGCAACAGATGACAGACTAACTGGATAAGGAAGGTCTTTAACCCCAAAAGGACCAGGTCCAACATGGAGTTTATTCTTGTGGTCATCCTACTTGATTACACTGCAATTAGTCATGGTTTTCACAGTTACTAACCATATTTTGCATGGAACATGTTAAGAACAAACCAATCGTTATTGAACCTCAGCTATACTGTAAAATTCAAAGATATAAGCAGCAAATTGCATTATAAATCACCTCCTCACCCTACTGCCATAAATTCAATAGTGCTAATAGCCCATGCTTTCAAACATAAAAGGTGCAGCATGGGCAACACATCGCACATATTGATTATCAATTAGTGGCATGCTCAAGAAATTAAACAATATTAAAAAGTCAAGTAATCCTTCAACTAATCTCCATTTTGCTTCAGATCTCAGCCACCTTGCCCTTGTTAACAGAGCTAGGGCAGCAGAGTGAAACTACATTTCTAGGATAGCAAGGCCTCCCATTAATCCTCTCATCCCATTGTACTTGCTAAATGCCATTACCACAATTAAAATCTGAAAGGTTCCGTTTCAATTACCTGATAACCTTTCAATCCCATCTTATCCAGGATCATCTCACATGCAACCTTGTCATCATGACTGGACATACAAACACAAAAAAGAAATGGTAAAATCATATGCAATAGTAAGGAAAAACTAAACTAGGGAAGCCAAAAAAGATGTATTACATATATACCAACATCAACCAATTTACTATAAGGGGGCCATTTCATGGTGCAAAGGTACAAGTCTTCAGTTAAAAAAGTTCAAAAGCACATGTTCTAAGTTCTGTACTAGCCACTTCATGAGCAAATACTGAAAAAAAAGGATTGTAATTGGAGCATCTGTCACATATCCTTACATTAGTAAGAGACATGCAATTTTTTAACTTATATATTATCGCCACAAGCATCCATTGAACAAATATGTCCATCTGCCCCTAAACTTATTACAACTACAAAATGATAGGATTTACAACTTACTTTCCCTCCAAAATTTCTGGAGCGAGAACACCAAAGCGGTGAAGAAACTCATAAAATGTTCTTCTTGTAGGATATCCAGCACAGCTGATCCTGATTGCCTCAAGAACACCCTACAAGAAAGAAAATGACACAAATAACTTCGTCACAACCATCAGAAGGATAGTTTGGAGCAAAATGGAACTATAGATTGTTATACTTCCAAATTATACTCACACCACATCGTAATTGCTGAATTATATTGGCATTCTCAAAAATTGCAGGCTTGAGGACATTGTTTGGCTTCACACACCTGATATAGTGAGGTTCTGTTGAATTCAATGTCTCCATCAAAGATTGAAGTTGTAGCTGCAATTTTTGAAACATTTTTTGCTTATCAGAGAGGAGATTATATAAGTTCCAAGTTAAGAAGTCAGTAGTTACAATTGCTACGTCATCTCTCTCTAGAAATCATTCATGTTGAGAGCATCAGCACATTACCAAATTTGGTGTAGAACAATTTGATAGTTATCAGAATGATGGATTTATGGTTTTTATAAGCACTGTAATGTGTCTGAGCTTCCTTAGCTTTATTTTCTGCATGCTTAACTCCTGAAAGCTACTGAATTCTGGATCTATTTTATTTTCCTTCTTCCACAAGCCATGCTATTATTAAGTTCATAGAAAACAAAATCTTCATGGTTTAGATAACATGGAAATAAAATCATGAACCTTTTGTGATAATGTTGTGACAAAATTACCATTTTGCTAGAAATAGTTATGTCATCACCGTTTCAGACAAAAGTTTCTAGGAGGACATAATATAACAACCCTTGTATTGTCTTTGCCATAAGCGTTGCTTGCCCGACCTACAGTTTCAATCTCTCCTCCCCCTTCTTCCAAAAGAAAAAAAGAAAGCCAGGACAACCACCTGACTTCTATATAAACTGCGCCAGTGAACTTCACATTTTATTTAATGTGGTCTTATTTTCCTTTTTCTGTAATGTCTGAATTTTGTTTTGTGACCAGGCACAAGAAAACCATGATGATGCCCAAAACTGAGTTTTAGGGTCATGCTCAGAATTTAGAGGTCGAAGAATTTTTTTAACCTCTTTATTTAAGTAGGTTTGAAACATTTTGAATGCTTCACCTTCCCAGTGACCATCATTTTGCATTTTGTAACACCTGGATATGGCATCAACCAATGGGTTTCATAATTGAAAAAGGTAACTTAGATAACACTAATGAGAAGTACAGTTCATCTGATAAATAGAGTTGATAAATGGCCCAATAATACCTTAAAGCGTGATCCAATGGACGAAAATTTGGATGATTTTGAAGACTCCTCAGCAGGAGGAGGAAACAGACCAGCCACAAAGGAGCACTTTGAGGCTGTCAACAGATCCTGATGTTCAGCCACTACATAATCTTTGTTCTTGTCAAGAAACAAATCAGCAAGATAAGTTACCTAGGGAGAGGACAACAAAACATACAGTTGAGTTATCCTCATAGTCAGAGAAACTTTATAGACATATCAGGCAAAACAAGTTACCTCTCCAGCATAGTGAGAAATACTAAAACTAGTACGAGATAGCTTCGGTTTGATAAAACGCTTGTTGTTTTTGAATGTCTGGAACAACTTCTGAGCAAATGTTTCATGTGTGGACTTAGGAAACATACTGCATGAAACAGTCGAGCAAGTATTAAATCAACCAAATACAACAACATTATAGTGCAGGAGCGTGATTGCTGCAGCATGTAGTTTCTTCTTCATTAAATATGTTGAGCATTATATACACGAGCGCAGAAGCAATAAAGAGTACACAGCAACTATAGTGACTTACGTTCCGTAAAACGTCAAAAAAATAATGTACCAAATAGAGCAAAATATTAGCTGCATACCAAGCTTCATCAAGAAGTGCAATAATTCCTCCAGGCTTCTGCAGAAAGATAGAGCAAGTAATTGTAAATTATGCAAAATGAAGTGGGAGGACAATGAAGAATACTTAAACTTATAAAGAAAAAAAAAGATCATATTCTTGGAAAGATTAGCTCATATAAATTAAAAAGAGACAAGTTAAGCAACAATGTTGAACCTTCTCTATCAAATCCAACACATCCTGGTTATCAACAAATTCTATGTAGCTCCAATTGATTTCTTCTTTTGTGTATTCCTCCTGTTCCATTTTAAAAACATGCTGCAAAGACAAAATTACCATATGTTCAGAATAAGCATGGCAAAGATAGCATCTGAAGCCGGGGAAAAGAACCATGTAGAAGTTACAAAACCTGATTGAAATGCTGCTGCAGTTTTTCATTTGTAAAATTGATGCAAAATTGCTCAAAACTATATATACAAGAAAATAGACAAAACCTTGTTAGCTACTATAGTAAATATTTCATTTCATTGTATTTAAGGGAAAATGTCTTACCTATTAAACTTAAAGCTCTCAAACCCATAAATATCAAGGACTCCAATCAATTGCTTTGAGTTTGGATCTTGTCCAATTGAAAAGTTGATCTTATCCACAAGCCTGATGGAAACAAAGACAAATGTTTTAGAATTTCATGCAGTGTGGTTGAATACAAAGTAGTGATGAAATTTCTTTACCAATCAAACAAGCGAGAATAGATGGTTTTAGCTAATGCATCCCTGCTACCAACGGCAGCATCAGGATCCAGAGGTCTTCTAATAATTTCTTCTGGGGTAACCATTACACGCTTTATTAGTGCATCTTCCAAGCTCTTGACGTCACACCTATTATATATATAGTTTATGAGACATATTGATCAAAGAAGTAATATACGCAAGATAAGAAATCAAGAAATATATTCAAGAAAAAAGATGAATAGGTCATACTTGAGCAGTTCAGCTGTCGTGTTAAGATGGAACCTTGATTTCTCATCCTTGATAACAGAAGAGTCAACCTCAGTTCCCTTTGCAAATTCAATATTCCCAAGATGTAAAATGGCAGCCACAACACAAAAAATTGCCTCCTGAAAGAATCATTCATGGTGAAAAATATGAATGCAATCACAAGTACACTACTTTTTAAACTAATAGAAGAGAAGACTGACCTGCTCTTCCTCGCTGATTCCAACTACATCCATGGCCCTTATAGTTGCAAGGTACTCCTGAGCATCATCTACCCCATCCAATGCATAGCAGTCGGATTGATTAAGGTAATGGAAAGATTTACGTTCTCCCAGCTTAAACTTTTCTCTAACCTGCAAATTGTCAGAGAGCATTATCAATCATTGCCAATTATTAGCAGCATAGGCAAGTCTAAATGCACATGAAGATTGATGCCAAAAAAAGAAATTCTTCATTATAAAAGAAAAGCATTAATACCTCTGGCGGTGCAGCACAAAGAAGGTAAAAGCAGTGGTAATTTCTTTCAGGATTTGAAATTTGGCAAACTCGAGACCGCTCCAGCAAATATGTACGAACAGCCGCCCCAGATATCCTTCCATTCTTGTCAAATTGGATCTCAACAAATTTACCAAATCGACTACATAGTACCAAGAGGCAGGAAAACTCGGTTAAACACAAACTAATTCAAAGACATGATAAATCAAACAATTGACCAGAGAAAACATTGTTTTTATGTTATATCAGACCTGGCAAGTTGCAATGGCTAAAGCATGAACAAACCACTGATCCAACTTTATAAAACCTCGTTAGGCACAACTTTGATATTACAGGTGAGGAGTTAAATGAGCTATCTTGCATGAAGAAGGTTGTAATTTTTCAAATCCTAATAGCAAACTCACCTTGAGTTGTTGTTCCTAACAGTTTTTGCATTTCCAAAAGCTTCAAGAACAGGATTTGACTGCAAAAATTAAACATCCAGAAGCACAAAATCAGGCAAATTCTTCCATTCATTTCAATTCATTGGGTCTATGACAACCATGCAGAAGCTATACAAGAATTACATATTTAAGCCAATAAACTGGAGGCCAAGAGGGTGTAAGGTTTAAGATTCATCTTACTTCTAGAACTTGTTGTTCAACTGTCCGCCCTTCCACTCCAGATCGACCACCAAGGTATGCAAGGTATCGCATGAGCATCTTTGTAGTCTCAGTCTTACCAGCACCACTTTCTCCACTAACTAGAATTGAGTTGCTTTTCCCCTCATTCATCATTGCCCTGTTTGCATGATAAATCAGAGACAGCATTACATGGAAACATCTCATGTCCAGGAGAACAGAATATTTACCTATATGCAACATCTGCAACGGCAAAAACATGAGGACTCAGCTCTCCAAATCCAGCCCCTTTATATTGTTCCATCATGTGAGTATCATACAGGTGTGGTAACCTTTGGAATGGATTTATAGCAATCAGGATATTTCCAGTGTATGTCTGAGGAAAGTAGCAAAGAACAGCACTTTAGAGTGCAAGACTATGATGCCTTTGTAATAAAATCAACAATTTCCTTTGTTCATCATCTACTTAAGCATGTGAATAGATAAAGAGAGAACAGAAAATGTCTTACATAGATTTCATTAAGTTCATATCTCATAGCCAAGTTACGCAGAACTCCAGGTTCATGTAAATATGAGAGCTTTGTCATGTCATCAACACCTCCAGGAGGTCCTTCGGTATCTTTTGGAAATACCTTTGAGATGTTTGCCACAGCCTGCCATCAGTTCTTAATTCAGTAAGAATATTAATAGTAGAATCTATCCCAAAAAAAGGCGAGGAAAATATAAGCAAAAATAGCAGAGAATCCAGTAGATGTAAACATCAAAGTTCTACTTTGAAATGACTAAATGAACTTTGGATGCACACTTCAAACTATATATTAACAGATTGTACTGACCAACTGCTGAGCTAGAAATTGCATGAGGTGGCCTTGTCTGCCTTTAGAAATCGTAAATTTGGAGTAGGATCGAACTAGTAGAGTTAATTAATCACAAACATATCGATATCCAACAGGAACTTCTATTCATATTAATGAGTAGCACATGTTCCAGATATACATACCAACAAAAAGCTAAAATAAACTCACAGTTTTTCCATTTGTTGTTTGGATATGGACTTCTTCACCTCCAATTTTAAAAACTTCTCCATCAATCCATGCAAGTGCAGGATCTTCAACCCATACATGAGAACCTACAATAATGTTAACTGGAGCAGCCTGCAAATATATGAAAGTATTAGCCATGTAAAGAAAGATAAAATGTTTACAAACACAAACGATCATGACCATATGAAACAAGTATGCACAAAAGAATATTTCATGAAATGATCAGGAATGAATAAATTTGTCATCTCCAACCAATAATAGGTTTCCAGAAATGGGCAATATGCCAAGTTAGTGGACGACCAACACCATAAAGAATGCATATCAATTTAAGATTAACAAGAATTAAACTGAAGTGTTTGTCAAGGAGTAAAATACTGCTATTTTTCCAATAAAAAAAAATACTGCTATTTTTTGTAAATAAAGTAAAGTGTATAAAAAAATCGATGCCAATAAGTCAATAACAAAGTAGCCTATAAACAAAGAAATATTTCTTAGATTTTGTGTGAATTTTCGTAACAACATGAAACTCCATCAAGGATTATAGCTCAAACTTTATTCATAAGAACATATATCCTCGTGGAGAAACAATTATGCAGCACATCATATATGTTACGCATCCAAAAGAAATGATAAATTGTCAACCAGTAGCTCTCACCAAACTAACCAGCAGTAGCATCGCCTCTGGCCTACCCTTTACCTTGATGGCTAGACGCTTGTGTCTTCATTATGGTCTTGGGTACAAAGGCTACCAAAAGCAGGAAGGAAAAAAAAAATAGTAGCATCGCCTCACTGTGACATGCTCAACCACCATTTCAACTGCCAACTTGAGTCTAATTATGGTATTAATTACTACCAAAAATTATTTTACTTATCCAAAACCCAAAACTAAAAAAAGCTGTTCATTAGGGGATGACACGAATGTGATATGAAAGAACAAAATAACTAATCCTCTCTTAAGTTGAACTTAAATCTCGACTATTTAATTAATAGCTAGACATCCAACAAGAGCTAATAATGTTTTGTAAGAAAAACATGTGAATCTTATATCCTAAACAACTATAAACTAAGCAGAGCATTGGAAAAACAGTCATTCCAAGTCATATTTGTAACCGATTGGTGCTTAAACAGAAAAAAAAAATTAATTCATTTACAGCCGACAAACATTATACCTTTTACCTTTTAAACTGATCCAATGAATTAATCCTAACTCTATTCTTCATTTACATCAAATCCGCTTTTAAAGATAAAAATAAAATATTTATAACACCGATCAAATGTTGCTCTACATCAGGAGAGCATTTCAAATTTTCTAATATTAGAAAGTTCTATATTTGAATAATCTTAATCTATAATTCAAAAGGCATTCATCATTTTCCAATACAACATGAAAAACAAAAATGCCATAGCATCGAATACATCCAAGTATTTCCTACATAATATTAAGATTGCCAAAGCTATAAAATATATGATAAATAAAAAAAATTAATAGAACGTCTCAAAAAAAAAGTAGGAATCAAATAACAAGATGCCACGTTCGACAGATTCAACTCGGCCAAAAAAATGGAAAAACAGCCAAAGCAATCGAATACCATGACGATTATATGCTGCGATCTCCTTCTATCAACTCATCCGAGACACGACCGAGTCAAGGAAAGGCGGACTCGGCGAGTCAGATCGGACTAGAAAATGGACTGGTAGCTCAAGAGTTTTAACGATAAAACTTTCAAAGAAACCAAAAACAAAAAGATGGCGGTTGAATCCACAAGAAGACGATAACAAGAGGAAAACAAAGCTTTTTTCTCACGATTTTTGCTCTCTTTTCCGAACTTTTTTTTTCTTTTTCACACCAAAATGAAAAAAAATGGAAGCAAATGGAAATGGCGAGGTGGTTTATATACAAAAGCAAAAAGTTTAAAAGTTTTTTTTTTTCCTCTCTTTAAAATTCTTTAATTTTTGCTACTGGTCAGCTGGGGTCCAAAGGCAAGGGGGTGACGAAGAAGGTCTAGTTGGACATTCATGGTCAGCACAAACAGTGGGATTTTCGGCCTCTAAAACCGACATTACTGAATGTTTTAAGACTAAACTATGCCTTTTTCGATTTTGGTCGGTGTTTTAAGTCTTATACTACTTGTTATTTACGGAATTTGCCATAAGTAAGTCCAACTAAGCAATCAATGGTGGCTAGTCATTTTCAAAAAAAGAGATTTAATTAAGCAATATCGTAATCGCATTTACCAATAATGTTTGGTTTGTCAATGCTGTAATTTTACATTTAAAGTTTGTTTTTTTATTTGATAATTAGTATATATATAATTTGTATTTGTATTGTATTAAATTATATTTGTATGTGTAAATTTTAAAAAATTTGTGTCAATATATTAAATACAAAATATTTTTTAATTTTTATCAAATTTATGTACATTTTTATTAAATTTTTTATTTATATCATATTCATATTTTGTCATATATATTTTGTTGTATTATCGTGTTGTATATAATATTAAAAATTGGCGGGTTCAGCTTTTTTTCTTATTTTTTTCATTTTTATGCTTATTAATATGTTCTAATAGAGAAGGGTATGTTTGTAATTCTAGAAAAATATAGTGGCGGGAGTTAGAAATACGTTCCGACAAAAGAAAAAGACAGCTTTGGGAGACGTTACACTACGAAATCCGGCCATCATTCGCTGGCGCGTAAATATTTTAGCTATATATTCGGTTGAGAGAAGATTTCTTGTGTGACGCACTCAGAATATTTACGGTACGTATGGATTACCAAAGCCGAAATCGGCCGCACGATCTCATTACAAACGTGGGACGGTTGAAGGTTTTGGTGGGTCCTAATATAGGGTGGAAGAAAGCCATTGAAAATTTGACACGTAATAAGAACAATTAAAAAACTCTTTTTTTTAGTTGAGATTAAAAAACTCTGGTGGGAATCGTTAAAGAAGAAGCCGCAGGCGACAGAGCCAGTGAGTGAGGGTTGCTCACATGTTTGAGCAAAGGGGTAAAACAATAATAGAACAATCCATGTCGAAATTACGAAAACTTGCAAGAACACGACAAAGTACACTATCAAAAAGACGAAATCATCCTTTTACCTTCGTCTAGCGATGAGCACGTACGATTGAAATTAACTTAGATCAAAATCGATCAAATTCAATTAAATCGATTTAATCACTTAATTTTGATTATGATCAATTAAAATAAGTGATTTATTTGATTAATTCAATTAATCATATATAATATTATATTTCAGAAAATAATAGTGACACATGTCATTGTCACGTTAGCTTTTTATTTTTATTTTTTTATTTTTTTAATAATCCATAACAACTATCAATTTTAAGTATGATCTAATTATCTATTTTAAACAAATTAATATTTTTTAAATCTTTTTATTCAAATCTTTATCAAATTATCTATTTTAAATAATTTAATTTTTTTCAAAAATATGTTATTCAAAATTTAAACATTATTTACTTATCCTATTAAATTATCTACTAATTATTTATTTTAAACAAATTAATAAATCATATATATATATATATTATAAAACAGAAAACAAAGGTAACATGTGTCACAATATCATTACTCTTATTTTTTTTATTTTATTTAATCTCAAATTTTTATTTCCTTTTAAATTTTTTTTTATCTAATTAATATTCTGTTAACTACTATCACACATAATTTTTTACAGTTTTTTAACTGACAACTCACCATTATCAAGATAATGCTAATATGGGTTCACATAATTTCCATTTTTTTATTTTCTTTTAAACTATATTTTAAAACTAATTAATATTTTTGGAATTATCTATTTATCACATTTAAATATTTATTATTCAAATTTTAAACATTATTTAGTTATGCTATCAAATTATCTACTAATATCTATTTTTTAAAAAAATAAATTAATTAATTAATTTAATAAATATTTAATTTTCACATCTTTATAAAATTTTTCATGATATTCTCAATATTAAACCCGTATTAATTTTTAAAATTAATATCTAATTAAATCTTTTATATATCTAATCAAATCTTTTAAAATTATTATCAAATCTATTTTAAATTATTTATTATCTAATTAATAAATAAAAACCAACTTCTAATAACCGTTCTATTTACCGTAAAATTGCTCCTTCCACATTTTAATATCCCTCTACCATCCTCATTCTGAATCACGTACTAATAACCCTCTATACTCCTCATTCTAAATTCACATTCTAATAACTCTTTCCAATCCTTACTGCAAAACAATTCAACTATCTCCTCCAATTTCCTTGCTCCAGTTACAAGTTTGCACATTGTCGTATTAGAAACATGAAAAAGGTAAATTTGCCTTTCATCTTATAGGTGACATTTTGGATTTTTCGTTTAGGAAATGTTTTAATAATTAAAACACATGAGTTGGATAATGAGTTGATTACTCTATTCTATGGTTTTTTATAGATGAAATTTTGGATTTGTAATTTGTTTTTTTTTTTTTGTGTTACATTTTAAAGTTTAATGCTATAGCTTACAAATTTGGTGAACTTTCATGTTTTATGAAGTTTTAATGGTTGGGTAGCTGTTTGCCTTTTCATATTTTCATTAAATAAGTAAAAAAAAAAGAAGTTAGCAGAAGATGATAATTTCATATTTTCATATATTGAAGTAATAACCAGAAGATGATAATTTCCGTCAAACAATTGCAAAAAAAAATGTACATGCGAGTAAGATTTTACGTTTTTTCATTAATTAGTTGAATTTTTTTTGTTCTATAAATAGATAACAATTATGTATGATGTAAACATAATTGTAGGAGTATAGATCCAACAGCATCATTTGAAGATTCTCAGAATTGAAGACCTTTTTTTTTCGATGATCGAACTTTTAGTTTTTAATTTAAGTGTTGGACGCATTTTTTTTATGTTAGTGTTTCTTATATTCGAATGCAACATTTATATATTTCATTCATCGTCATTTCTTATTTATTTTTTCTTATAAGATTTACTTACTTTGATTAAATTATGTTAATTAATTATATATTTAATTTTATCATCTAAATAACTAAATTGTAAATAAAATTTATTTTTTATTTACAAACACTTTTAAGTAAACAAAATTTTCGTGCATCGCACGGGTCATAAACTAGTTTTTTATATATAAAATTATTAATCGGATTCATCAAATTAATCGATCTATTTTAATATATTTTGTAAATATATGACAAAATTGTTATTTAATTTTTTTTAAAGTAATCAACTGCATATATGTAAGCGATCGACTTCTCTTTTAAAGGATTTTGTGAATTACGAATTGAATTTTAAAATAAAGTATCATTCAAGACAGGCAAACTGCACTATGTTATTCTTATATGATAAAAACTTTGGCTTTTCAAATGAATTGATCAATTTATTTCAATTCGATTATTTTTTATTAATAAAAAATATTTATTTTTAAATAAATATCAATTAATTCAATTATTGAGTTTTTAAATTAAATTGACAAAAAAAACTGAAATTATTTTTACTTCCAACTTTTACCATGTCTAAAAACTTTTTTGTTACTAGTAATCATGGAAAGTAAAAGAAATTTCAATGACTCACTTTTTACATATTTATCTCTAATTTTTTCTTTTTCAGTTACTGAATTTTTGAAACATGATCCTATGAATCTAAATTAAAAAAAAAAAGTTTAAAATGAATTGAATCGACTTAAAAATGCCGACTCATCATCATCATCCATAATAAAATATTTATCCAACTAAAAAAAATGTAAGAAAACTAAAGTAAATGTCGCTTAGTCGCTATGTCTATATATACATATGGGATGATATTAACTTGTGTATAATCGAATATATATATATATATATATATATATATATATTTATATATATATATATAAATTTTGTTATAAACAAACGCAGTAATTTCTACTAAAACCGAGATTAAATTTTCATAATTTCAATATTTCTCTCCAAATAAAAATTTGAAAACAAAGTGGTTTAGAAGAGTCGTCAAATGCCAATGAGGCCTTGACTTAGTGGCAAAAAAATGGTCTTGAAACTTTGAGATCTCATGTTCGAGTCTCACTAAGTGTGAACTTAAGTTAGCCTAGTTATTTACTAATCTACTTAGTTTAAATAATATAATTTTCGTAGTTATCTGTTCATGAAATGTAGTATGTTGATTGTAATTATAACTTCTAATGAAAATGTACTACTAAAAAAAAAGAGTTGCCTAATAGTCGGATAGGTATAACTTGAACTATAAGTCTTATTCTATTAATGTATGTTAATTTATAATTAATAACAATTGTATATATTTAATTGATTAATTAATTATTAATAAAGTAATATATTTTAGCCCTATGTCATGGTGAATGTGTAAGGTTTCATTGTCTCGGTTTATCATGTAGTACATGAAAAATAAGAAACAGATTAAATTAACAACAAACCAAAATCATCAAGATCATGCAACAAAATTACTTTCGGGATAGAATCTAACATTTTTGGTGTCGCTCGTGTAAGAATGTTCAACTTTTAAATATGGCAACCCACGAACAGCCCTCGATTTATCGTTAACTCAAGACTCCAACCGGAGAGAAGCCTTGTAACGGTATCCACACGAGTAAGACACAAAACGAGACCTTTGCCTAAGACAAAGAGTGGCTAACGACAAAGAGAGGAGGAAGGGAATTGTTTTGTGAGTGCTAGCTTCAAGAGGCAGAGCAACTATCAAGAATGTTTTGTCTAATTTTTAGACTTAATGTTGTTTATATATTGCCTCTTAAAAAAACCTTAAAAAGGCTTTAGCCTTAGTCCAACTAGATTGGGTTTTTTGGGCATTTTAAAATTACTTAATTCAAATCCAATTAACTAGTAGGGCATAATCTAACAATCTCCCACTTGTACTACAACCAATTGATCATGCATTTGGATTAATAATTTGGTTTACCCATGAATTATTAAATTAATAATTCATAATTATAATCTCATTATAATTGAAAAGTCCAAAATATCCTTTAGTAATCTCGGGTTAAAATTACCATTAGTTAAATCTCGAATTCAAGTTGGAACAGGATTATAGTCTCACTAAGAATCTTACTTGTACCAGGATTCATCACATGGATCCAACTCCAATTACCTTGTTTTGGTCATACTCTTATTATGTGTGACCCTTTAGGTTTATATTACTTTAATTTAAAACTTTCATGTTTCTTGTAATTTTTTTGTAAGAATTTATTTTAACTTATTAGCTATTATGTGTTTCAATATTTTTTTTATATTTATTATAATTTAATAAAATTAATAGTATTGGGGAGGGTTTACACTGATTTTGGTTTATTCATTATATATAAAAATGGATTTGAGCAAAACATTAAACTTAAAAAGTTAGGTCTAATCAAGCTTAGGTTTACTATCAATCTTTTAATACATTACTTAAATTCAACTTGAACTCAATCCAGTTTGGCCGATGAATGCATATTTTCAAATGATTTTAAGAAGATTTTTATATAGATTGATTTGATGTATTTAAATTTTGGATTAATTAATATCTAATACACTCTTAATGAAATTTTTTAACTTCACAAGCGAAATTAAGATGATGACACACTTTCTGTAAAAATATTTTAAAAAATAATAAATAAATAAATAAATAAAATAGAACATGTGATATCATCCTAATCTTGATTATGGAATCAAAAAACTTCACTAACGGTGTATTTGATAATTATTCTTAAAATTTTATTCTTAAAATATTTTTTATAAAAACTAAAAAAAATATTTTTTATTTTTTCTTTCACCGAAGTAACCATAATAGAAGATTTTCCTCATCAACAACCTCTTAACTAAGTGATTAATGTTGAATTGTGGTCTATTATAATGTTTGAGTTTGAATCCAAAAAACTCACCTCCATCTCCAGTTAATAAATATATCTATTGTAAAAAAATATATATACCTCTATGTCGTTGATAATCAAGGTTATAGTTGCAGTTTTGCCAAGCCAAGTGGCAATTAGTGGTAGGCAACAAAATAACCAACCAAGGAAGGGTAGCTTAGGTTGGGCGATCATATTTTATTTAAAATAGATTTAAACCCGTACAATGTACAGTGATTATTTTAATTTGTAATAATTTTATAAAAAACATAATTATAAAAAATTATTTTGAAATATATATTGAATAATGTATTAAAAACTTGATGCATATATAGAATACACAAATTAAAAAATAATTCAAAATCAAATAACAATTAAAAAAATTAAAGAAAAATTAAGTATCACAAATCTTAAATATGTAATAAATGAATTAAATAACTACAATTTTAATGAAAACAATCCTTACTATATTTATCATTAATAGATTATTGGTTAATATTGCATAATTGAAACTGATTTATTTTTAAAATTTGAATTTAGATGACTCCAAATTAATCTTATTTAGATTGTTGAAAAACTCTATCTTTTAGGGTTTTTAAAAAATTATTTATAATAGTCTCAAACATAAAAAGTAAGTAAAGTAAAAATGTTAATAGAAATAAAACTAAAGATAATTTATTATTTAAGTTTTTTAAAATTCAAATCAATTCAAAATAATTAAATGCAATATTTAAGATCAAACACATTTGAAGTGAACAGATAATCCATATGGACATTTTTTTTCCAAATAAGATGATTGAACAAATAATTCTGAAAAAAGGAATACATGAAAACTGAAAAAAAGATATGAAAGCTTAATTGAATACTAAAATATATAAACTCTTAAATATCTAGTTTTAATTTTTTTGATAAAAGATTTAAAATTTTAAGATAATTCTGATCAAAATATATGGATATTTTCTTAATTTAAAAATAACATAACAAGTGATAAAAAATTCAAAGTCTGATATAAATTTTATTTGATTTAAATTAAGATAATATAGTTGAAATCTATTTTTTTTAAATTTCAAATATTTTAAAATTAAATAATTAATTGAATAGGATTATTATATAAAAATTAAAATCAATTTATTATTTTTTTGAAAGATAATCAATTTATTATTTTAAGTATAAAAAAGTAAAGGTATCTTCATAAGATATTTGATTTTTAGCCAAGAGTTTTGGCTCTTTTTTTTTCTACGTATGATATAATATTATTATAAAAAATTAAATTTTATTGAAATTAGAAAGTGTAACATTGATCAATGATTAAGTATTTTTTGTGGACATGTTATACTTTAAAGATGAAAAAAATCATCTTATCACACATATCACGTGTTCATATAAAATACGTTTGTCTTTTTCTTTAAAAAATTGTATCCATACAAAAAATGTATATTAAAATTAATTATTGCTATAAATAATGTGTATAATAACAGTACATGTATATTGATAAAAGATAAGTAAAAAAAATTATAAATAATATGCAATTTTCTTTAATTTTAAAAATATATATATGTTTATATTTTAGAAATTAAAATTGATAATTGATTTAAAAAGATAATTAATTTATTTTGAAATTTTAATGTATATAGATTCCAATCTATAAAAAAATTGGAAAAAATATTATTTTTTATTTTAAGATATTACATGTGTCAACTTTTTAAACTATCCACAGAGGATATTCTACTTGTAGTCAAATACTTTGGCTTTTATATATATATATATATATATATATATATATATTTATATATATATTATATTAGATATTGGATATGATTTTTTAAACAAATTTAAATATTATTATATTAATAAAGTATTTTTATTTAATATGATAAAAAAATTTAAATATTAAAATATTAACATTAAAAAATTTTCAATACTTTAAGTATAAATATTTTATTTTGTACATTATTAATCCTAAATATTTGTATTATTTCTAGAAAAAACAACATTATATTATTATTTTAATAATAAATAATAAATACTAATTTAATAAATAATATATTTATTTTTAATATTTTCTTAATATTTTAATTTAAGATATAATGTTTTAATATTTTATTTACAAAATATTTTTATACTAATATTTTAATAATAAATATAAATAAATAATACTTTTGTTATGATTTTAGTAATAAATACTTTCAGTATAAAATATAATTATTTTAACAATATAAATATTTTTAATGTTTCAACAATAAAAATTAATATATTATTAATATTTTATATATATTTTAAAATAATAATATTACTTTAAATATTATAAAAATATTAACACAAGTAATAATAAATATTTTCTTTTAAATGTTTAATAATATAAATACTTTAATATAAATATTATTTTCAAAATATAATTATTTTTAATATTAATAAATTGATTAATAAATAGTAAATAATTTTAATATTTTACTAGTAATGTTAATATCATTTGAATAAAAAAAAAGCATATTTTCCAAAAAAATGAAACATTTTTTATTAACTCATCCAAACAACGAAAATTTTAAAATTTTCAAAATATATAAATATTTTTCAGAAATTAATTTTTGAAAATTATTTTCAATGTATCAAACGAAACTAAAGTTTACAAAAAAACAAACTTAACTTACTAATCAATTGTTACTAATTTAAAGTATAAAAAAAAGTTTTTGGTTTCGACCAAATGTGAGTGTAAATATTAATACTTGAACTTTAAATTAGTAGAACTTTTAATTTTTTTTTATAAGTTAGAACTTAAAATATGATCATTTAAAATCACTCAAAATCAATTGACTTGTTATTTGTTTCATAGCTGTTGAGCCTTTTCTCTTAATTTTTTTAAAACATAAGTTGGGCTTATACATATATGTAAAAATACGAACATTTAAGTGATATATCATTGGTGTTATTAAGATGTAACCGTAAGATGTGTTTCTTCCCACAAAAAAATATCACACTTTATGAAAAATTTTTATGGGTGAAACTTTAAGCACAAATTAAAATTAAAAGGCATTAACAAGTAATTGGAAGAAATGAAAGTAGACTTTTTTTCTCAGGTATTTGGACAAAGTTCAAGTCCTAGAGCCCTCATTGTTGTGAGGGTTTTAACATTTACTATTTTCAGTCCGAACAAGATTAAACTTAGATCATAAAACATATGAAAATGTTCAGGACTTTAAGCCTAAAGCCTTACAAACAATCATTTTATCCTAAATATAGGGTGGACTCAAAATAAAAAACTCAAAATTCAATATAATTGAATATAATTTTTAAAATTTGAGTTCAATTTATTAAAATATTTAAACGGTTTAAGTTTAATTTGATAGATTTAAATTCAAATTGATAAGGGTGATTTATAACTTTTGAATTATAATAAAATAATAAATTATTAAAAATTAAATTAAATATCAATATATTGAAATTCAATTTAATTTATTATTAGAATATTTAAAATTTTAATTTAATTAAAAAAATAAATAAATTAAACTCAAATAATAGTGAAAAAAATTCCAAAATCTCAAAAATAACATAAATGCTTAAAAACTTATGGCCCCATCCATTTCGGCATATTCCATTTTAAGACCTTCTTCCATTTTCCGTTGTAACTATATAAAAGCTAAAAAGACAACCAAAAATCCTCACACCACCACCGTCGCGGCGTCGCCACCATACCAAAACATGGCCTGCTCACTACTCCACTCCTCTCTTGCCTCCAAATCCAACTTCCTATTGCTCTATCATCAGAACCACCCAAAGTTCAATTGCCCCAACCCTATTGTTACCTCATGCACCTCCTCCTCCTCCACATTCGATCCCTCCCCGATCACTAATTCCTCTAACAACAACTCCCCTTCTTTGCAAAAGAATCGGCGCCTTGCCGATAAGAACATCCGTGACGAGCTCGCCGCCACCCCTCCACCACCAAGAACACCTTATCCGCCAAGTACGTTCCATTTAATGCCGGACCCAACTCCATTGAGTCGTACTCGCTCGACGAGATCATCTACCAAAGTCGCTCTGACGCTCCGGCGGACTGCTGGGCGTTCAGCACGACATGGATGCTTTGAAGAAGTTCGACGGCGCATATTGGAGGGAGTTATTCGATTCTCGCACAAGGAAAACCATGGCCGTACGGGTTAGGAGTTTGGTCAAAAAACGAATGGGTTTGATGGAGACCCATCAAGCTCACACAGCTCAAGTCATGTTCGTGATGTTCGTGATCCTTTGAGCATCCATGGAGGTCCAATTACAAGAGCTAAATCAAAGATAATGCAACAAGCCTTGGCTGGTTTCATTAATATTGCTAGAGAGAAAGCCCAACAAAGCGAATTGAGCTTAAATTAAATTAAGACAACGTTCAGCCCAATAATACTTAACTAAATAAAATATGCATCCAGCCTAATTGCATTTCGGCCCAATACTTGTGTGTGTGTCTTCAAGAAGGTTGAACTTGGGCTTGGATCATGTTGTAGAAGACTTTATCATCCTCCATGCTCAAGCTTTGTTGGGCTTTCTCTCTAGCAATATTAATGAAATCAGCCAAGGCTTGTTACAGGGTTTTTCCGAGATTGACTCGGACGACATTGTTTCGGCTTTCGAAGGGAACTCCAACCTGTTTTAGGCCGAAAGGTTTTGGAAAACAGTTTTTGGGGATGAACGATTTATAGGTTAAACACTGTGGAATAAGCCACACCGGCAGCTTCAAGGATCTTGGAATGACCATTTTGGTCAGTCAAGTTAACCGTTTTCGAAAACTGAAGCAACCCGTCGTTGGAGTTGGTTGCGCTTCCACAAGTGACACTTTAGCTGCCTTATCCGCTTATTGTGCTGCCGCTGGGATTCCTTCCATTGTCTTTTTACCGGCAAATAAAATCTCCATTGCCCAATTAGTTGAACTGATTGCAAACAGTGTGTTTGTTTTGAGTATCAACACCGATTTGGATTGTTGCATGAAGTTAATCCGGGAAGTTACATCCGAGTTACCGATTTACCTTGCCAATTCATTGAACAGATTGAGACTTGAAAGGCAGAAAACAGCTGCGATTGAGATTTTACGGCAGTTTGATTGGGAAGTTCCAGATTGGGTTATTGTTCCTTGTGGTAATTTGGGGAATATTTATACTTTTTAGAAGGGGTTTAAAATGTGCCAAGAACTTGGGCTTGTTTATAAGATACCTAGATTGGTTTGTGCCCAAGCAGCCAGTGCCAATCCACTATATTTGTATTATAAATCAGAGGGGAATGAGATTAAGGCGGTTAAGGCCAATACTACGTTTGCATCAGCTATTCAAATTGGTGACCTTGTTTCCATAGATAGAGATGTGTATGCCTTGAAGAATTCAAATGGGATTGTTGAGGAAGCAACTGAGGAGGAGTTGATGGATGCAATGGCATAGGTAGATTCTACTGGGATGTTTATTTGCCCTCATACTGAGTTGCATTAATTGCTTTGATTAAGCTTAGGAATAGCGGGTTTATTAGAGCTGGGGACAGGACAGTTGCGGTTAGTACAGCCCATGGACTGAAGTTTACACAATCTAAGGTTGACTACCACTCGAAGGAGATTCCGGATATGGCTTGCCGATTTGCTAATCCTCCCATTCGAGTGAAGGCGGATTTTGGTTCTGTTATGGATGTGCTGATGAAGTATTTGGTAGATAAAGCTCCAAAGCAGTAGGTGGGGCATTTTGTAAGTTTAGCAGTTTTTTACTCTTTGAGATTTATGCTTGGTTTTAATTTTGGTTTTGCCTTACTCTTTTATTTTGCCTGTATAAATTTTGTTCTAAGTTGCCTTACTGAATTTAGAAATCATCTGTTAGCCACATAAATTATCTAGATTTTTTATTCAGAAGCTTAATGTTTTTCTACCTAGATCAAGATTTGTTACAGTAGCTTCAATAACATGCTCAATAAAAGGTTTATGTATGTAGCTTTGGGCGATTACTTGTGAGCCAGATTGGTTGTGCCTCAAGCATATGCTTGCACATTTACTCTGCATTCACCCAGCAAAGTTTGTACCCATGTGAAGTTATGGGTTGTAAGTGTTTCTTCTGTATATACTTATCATGTAAAGAAAGTGCTCAATTTATTTCTAAAGTTTGTGAATAAATTGTGTTTGTGGGGTCACCGCCATGAAGTGTTTGTAATTTACTGTTCTCTTTTCACCATTCTTTATCATTTAAAGAAACTGTAAGTGTGGAATTTGTTGTGTTCATGGAGCTTGGGCATTTACTGTCGTTTTTCCAATGAAAGAAAAAATGAAAATGACAATTCATTAACATATTTCATCTTAAGATTCTTTATGTTCTTAAGTTCCTAATCCAATAATAGTTAATCTAGCAGAATAGAGGGATATATCATTTAGTAATCTAGTGTATTACTTGCATGCAAGAGACTTCAATGGAGGGATACTTAGATGTAAATATCCATGGAAGTTATATCTTGATAGAAACCATGTACCAAACAATCTGCTTTTGTGAAATATGGTCTTATGCCAGCCATTTCTAAGGGATAGATGTGAATGCCCATGGAATGGAAGTTATATCTTAAAAGAAATCATATACCAAACAATGTACCTTTGTGAAATATGGACTTCGTAATTTGTATTCCAACCATTTCTAAGCTTGAAACAATGATGTAAATAAAGGCAAGTATATGAATTAGCCTGCTGAAATGGAAAGATCAGTATCTTAGTAGTAAAAGTGTATTTTGAGATGCAATGCAACTGGGTGATAACATGCATCATTAATCAGATATAGGTCTGATGGAGACTTCATGATCTGGAGACTTATTATGGTCATCTCATATATTGAGAATATGGGTTATTGATAGAAACATGAAGGATATCCTCAAACTGTTAGAATTTTTCTTGATCCATTTCATTTTGGTTTATTTTATATGAGCTACTGATGAATCAGCATGTTTTTGGTCTCTATGTCAATTTTAATGATACCCCATCTGAAATCTGAATTAGAATTGTTGCATCCTTTTTGGTATAAATGTAGCCGTGAAGTGACAAAGAAAGCCTTTGAATTCTGTTTTCAGTTGCTCCTCTATTGAACTTTCAAGCTATGGTTGAATATTTGAAGTGAAATGAGCTTTGATGCTGCTGATTGGTTCCTCTGGTATTTATGATTTAGCGAGCTTAGAAGAGCAGCCGCTCATATATTCCCATGTTCCTACGGTTCCATTCGAGAGAGCCTCTTGTTTCCAAGAGAAACATCCATGAATAATTAAACTAATAGCTGAAAGTCGGAACATGTTAAAATGATTTAACATATTTCATGGGATTTATCTGCACAGCTTGTTATGCCATCAAGCGCATCAAGTACTATCATGTGTTTAACCTCCCCCTCCCAGTCTTTGCACTGGGGTGTCTTTGCCCCTAATCATCGTTTCATTTTGCCTTGGTTTGTTAAGAAAAAGCCAAGGGAAAGGTGATTTAGCTCAGGCTGTCATTAGACTAACGCAAACTTTCTATCATATATAATCTGTGCGATCAAGATGTTTACACCTGCTGGAAGTTGAAAATTTTAATTTTCTTTTTTTGAATTTTAACAGAATCCTAGAAAAGCGAAAGAAAATTAAAACTGAATTGGAAGAACCATGTTTTAACAGACGACAATACTTCCGTTCATTGCAAAATAGACCATGAGTTTTGAGTATTCTTACTGGCAAGCAGCTGCTTTCACATTCCGTCAGATCAATAGTGCCCCTTGTACTTAATGATGTCACCAAACAATATGAAAGTATGAATCACAACACAAGATTCTTCATTGATCACCCCGTCATACCATACAAACCGAATTGTTTCCATTTTCACTTAAAAATTTCATATATTATGCAGGTTGAAAAGACTGAGATGTTCTTCCATTATGCAAGTGTGCAAGAATTTCCATCTCATTTTTATGAAGAACAAGAAAAATAAGCAGAACAAAATCTAAAGCCAAGTTTCATATTCATTGGATCAGCGATAGCTAAACATATAGCAACATCTTGTAATGCAAAGAAATCCTTGATGTTTTTAATCTCTACAGGCCATGAACACTCAGGAACAATGATATAGCGATATACTCTTGTCATCCGACACATTAGCAACACGATCCCCTCCACCTGGTTGAAATGCCACTGCCCAGACCTGGTCCGTGTGATGGCTCATTGTCTGTGTAGCTGCTCTCATCCTTAAATCCCATAGTCTTACAGTTTTATCACTTGAGCCTGTTGCAATGGCCTCTCCATCAGGGCTTACATCCACGTTCAAAACCCAGCTAGCATGACCTGACATGGCCCCAATTATGGCTTTCCCCTCAGCATCATAGATATGCACATGACCATCATCGGAGGCTGAGTATAGCTTCCTGGAATCAGGCTCAGGAGAAAACACCAGAGACCTAACAGGCATGTAATGGCCTTCAAGGTGATGCAGAAATTTGGCACGAGCTACATCAAAAACAGAAATCGTGCCATCCCTTGAGCCACAAGCAAGTCGTCTTCCATCGGGACTCCATGCAACAGAGAGGACAAACTTCTTGCTGCTACTTTTATCAGAGGGCTTGTGTCCTTCACCTTCAGGACGAGGAATTGACAAAGTTGCAATCAACCTCCCTGTAGCAGTGTCCCACAGCTTGATTGATGCACTACTGCCAGCAGCAACTGCAAGTGTTCTACCCTAATTTTGAGAACTACTATTAGATAGCCACTCGAAACAAATTCGTAAGGAGCACTTAAACTCTTAAAGACATTCACCATAGCACCTTAATCATAAGTTATCATCATGATAATTATTCGTCATAAGTATGCTTAATATTCAGAATAAGATTATGACTTACAAGTACAACTTGAAAAGATATTTAGTAGATTATCATAGAATCCCCAGGCGATTCTTCAATAAAGAGTTGAAGACCAAAAAAGAGAGATTTTGCAATGATAAAAGCTACAAAGATGAGCTAGATTAACGCAAAGCAAGCATCTTCGGAGAATTTGTTAACATAAGATATTCTGGAAGAGTGACATTACTTGTTGGTGACAGCTTAATTTGCCAAGCTTAGCTTAATTAAATGTAATGTTTCATGATAATTACTAGAATCACAGTATCATATATTACAAAGAAATATGATATTAATGGGAATTTCTTTCATGTAAACAAACACTTTATTTCATTTCATTTCAATAATGCTTAATAGTATCCTTATCAATGGCCTTCAAATTAAATTAAAAATCAAACAATTCATAAATTAATAATTTTCCATAGCTATAATAAATTCTCCAAAATTCCTTCAAGTCATATAAAATATTACCTTGGGATCGAATTGCATTTGCCAGACTTCAGAGGGAGGAGCTTCAAGAGTAGCGATAGTAGCGTTGGTGTCGATGTCAAACACGCAAACAAAGCTGTCGAGGGAGGCGGAGGCTACGATCACGCCGGAAGGATGGGCGGCAACTGAAACGACATTGAGGTAGTGGTCGGTGTTGGTCCGCACGAGCTCGAGCTCGTCCGGTTGTCATGCAACTGGGTGCTGACTTGGAAAAAAAATAATGTTTGCTATTTGCAGTAAGCTAAAATATGGTTTGATGGTTATATCATGCAAAATCCAGTAGCTTCTTGGCATGAGTTCTCTAATGAAACGTGCTTGAGATTTTGTGATAAGGGCTGTGCTGATATCATTGAGGAGTTTAATAAGTTAACTCAGAAAACCACTGTTGAAGAGTATCAGGAAAGGTTTGAGGAACTCAAACTATACATGTTACAGTATAATTCTCAGTTGCCAGAATGCTATTTTGTGTCCAGTTTCATAAGTGGACTTTAGGAGGAACTTAGGCTGAGAGTTAAAGCAAATGAGCCATAAACCCTTGAAACAGCCTATAGGCAGGCCAATTTACACGAACTATCCCTAGAATTTGAAAACAAAAGGCATAAACCTTACATCAAACCAAACCCTGCACCTATTCCCAGCTCTTACCCCAGAAACATAAACACTTACCATAACCAGCCTACCAAAACACCACCCAACCTTACTGCAAACAGCAAACAGACACTTATGGAGCAAAGAAGAGCTCAACAACTCTGTTTTAGATGTGGAGAAAAATACATGCCAGGTCATGTCTGCAAAACCAGGCAGCTTAACATTATGGAAACTACAAGAGAGGGTGATGAAGAAAGGGAAAATGATGGAGATAATGTGGAACATGTAACTACAGATATGCCAGAACACCATGAGGACAATTTGGAGATCTTGATTAGTGCCTTGAATGGTGGAGTTGGACATAGCACATTGAGAATTAGGGGTCAGATTAAGGGAAAGCCTATTCATGTATTGGTGGATAGTGGGAGTACCCACAGTTTCATTACTCTTAAGTAGGCTAAGGATGGAGTTGAGTTAGTACACACTGATCCCTTGGCTATAACAGTGGCTAATGGGGAGAAATTGTATAGCACAGCCAAATGCAAACAGTTAGAGTGGAATATGTAAGGTTATAACTTTTCTCATGATCTAAGGGTCTTGTCTATGGGAGGAAGTGGCATGGTGCTAGGTGTGGATTGAATGAGAAAATACAGCCCCATGACCTTTGACTTCAGTGAGTTATCATTGTCATTTTGCAAGGAGGGTCAACAGATTACTCTCAAGGCTGGAGTTCCTCAAGCAACACTTAAGCTTATATCAGGTCAAAGGTTACAAAAATTCATAGAAAAGGAGCCAGAACTAACAGGGGAGTTATACATGCTTAATATGGAGCAAATGGATGAATATGTTCCTGTTAATATACAAACCTTGCTGAATGCATATTCTGATAGTTTCAAAGAACCAGAAGGGTTACCACCAGTGAGGAAGCATGACCACAGCATACCATTGAAAGTGGGATCACAACCAGTGAACTTGAGGCCCTATAGGTTTCCTCACTACCAAAAAATAGAAGTGGAAAAACAAGTTGCAAGCATGTTGTTTGCCTCAATTATACAGTCCAGCACCAGTCCTTTTGTATCTCCATGCCTCTTGGTGAAGAAAAAGGATGGAACCTGGAGATTATTTATAGACTTTAGACAATTGAACGCAATGACAGTAAAAAATAGGTTCCCAATTCCAGTGGTTGAAGATTTGATGGATGAGCTTAAAGGAGCTAGCATTTTCTCCAAAATTGACCTAAGGTTAGGCTACTGGCAAATCAAAGTTAAGGAGGAGGATGTACACAAAACAGCCTTCAAGACACACCAAGGTCATTATGAATTTAAGGTAATGCCCTTTGGTTTAACTAATGCTCCTGCTACATTTTAGTCATTAATGAATGAGTTGTTTGCTAATTACTTAAGGAAGTTTGTGCTTGTATTTTTTGATGATATCTTGGTGTATAACAACTTAGACAAGCATGTTGAGCATTTGTAAGTTGTTTTTGAGGTGTTATGAAAGAACCAATTGTTTGCCAAGAGAAGTAAGTGCTTCTTTGGTCAGAAGCAAGTGTAGTACCTAGGCCACATAATATCAGAACAAGGAGTAGCAACTGACCCTGCTAAAGTAGAGGCTATGCTGAATTGGCCACAACCTAAAACTTTAAAGTCCTTGAGAGGGTTTTTGGGTCTAATAGGGTACTATAGAAAGTTCATTAAAGGGTATGGTGTGATTAGTAAACCCTTAACAGACCTGTTGAAGAAGAATGGGTTCCAATGGAGTCAAGAAGCTATAGAAGCATTTCAAAAGCTTAAGAAGGCCATGGTCTTTGCACCTGTATTTGCTCTACCTGATTTTAACAAACCATTTTGTTCGGAAACTAATGCTAGTTCTAGTGGTATTGGAGCTATGTTAACTCAGGAAGGAAAGCCCATTGCATACTTGAGTAAGGCATTGGGACCAAAACACTTAGACTACTCCATATATGAGAAAGAGTTCTTGGCCATTCTAATGGCTGTAACTAAGTGGAGGCACTATTTAGAGGGAGGACCTTTTGTTATTAAAACTGACCATGAAGCCTTAAAACACTTGTTGGAGCAAAAGCTTACTACTACCATTTAGAAAAAAGGGCTGACTAAGTTATTGGACTGGATTACACCATCCAGTATAGGAAGGGCAAAACCAACCTGGTTGCTGATGCTTTATCTAGAAAATATGAAGATAAAGGTCATTGTCATATTTTGAATTCCACTACTGTGATTCCAGCTTGGGTTCAAGAGATTGAAGATAGTTATGTTAATGATAAACAGGCCCAAGAGAAGATCACTGCACTTACTGTCTCAACTACTGCACTTCCAAATTTTTCCTATGCTAGTGGAATACTAAGGTACAAGGGCAAGGTTTATGTGGGCAGCAACAGAGGTTTGAGGGAAAGAATCTTGCAAGTGTTGCATGACTCACCCCAAGGTGGTCATTCTGGATCTCAGGCAACTTACTATAGGATGAGGCTAAATTTCTATTGGCTTGGAATGATGCGTTCTGTCTAAGAACATGTGCAGCAGTGTGATGTCTGCCAAAGGAATAAGAGTGAGCATATAGCATACCCTGGCCTACTCTAACCTATCCCTATTCCTCATGGCACTTGGGAGGTTATTACCATGGACTTTGTTGAAGGTTTACCTCAATCACAGAGATCTAACAGCATTTTGGTAATAATTGACAAGTTTACCAAATATGCTCATTTCCTAGCCTTATCTCATCCCTATACTGCATTGGACATAGCTAAATTGTATTTGGATCAGATTTACAAGCTTCATGGTGCTTCAAAGGTGATAATTTCCGATAGAGACAAGGTGTTTGTGAGTTCAATATGGCAGGAACTAACGAAGTTGTTGGGGACTAAGGTACAACTAAGTACTGCTTATCATCCCGAGACTAATGGCCAATCAGATAGGCTTAATCAGTGTCTTGAGCAATATCTACGATGTATGTGTTTCTTACAACCTCAGTCTTAGAACAAGTGGTTAGCTCTAGCTGATACTGGTACAACACCAACTACCACATAACCTTGAAAATGAGTCCATTTCAGGCACTCTATGGATATCCACCACCTGGATTTATCTGGGATACAAGTATTGCAGCTAAGGTAGCTACTGTAGAAGAAATGTTAAAGGAAAGGGAGCAGCTCAATAAGTTAATGGTGGACCAATTGGAAAAGGCTCAAAACAAAATGAAATGGTATGCTAATAGAAAGAGGAGTGAAAAAGAATTTCAGGTTGGGGATGAAGTTTATTTGAAGATACAGCCCTACAAACAAACTACACTGGCCCTGAGGAAGAATCTCAAACTCTCATCTAGATACTATGGCCCATATTCCATTATAGCCAAGATTAGTCCTGTAGCATATAAGTTGTCTATACCAGCCAATGCTAAAATCCATCCTATCTTTCATGTTAGCTTACTTATAAGGAAAATTGGCTCCAAAGTGGAACCTTCAATTACACCTCCTGAAGTAAGTGAACATGGTCAGCCTCTAGTCTACCCTGCAGCAATATTGGACAAGAGAATGGTTAAAAGGGAAAATAGAGCAGTGACTCAGCTGCTAGTAGAATGGATTAATCTTGGTCCTGAAAATGCAACCTGGGAAGATTACTTAGTTTTGAACGCTTAGTTTCCCTCCTTTGATCCTTGGAGACAAGGATCAGCTACAGCGGGGGGTAATGTTATGCAATTAGGTGCTGACTTGGAAAAAAATGATGATCTGGAAGCTCACCTCAGCAAGATTGATAGTTCAGCATGCACAATGGAGAACCAAGCTGGCAATAGGGCTAATAAGGAGCACTCAGCAGGTACTACAGTTGAAGGACAGGAGGAACGAGATGAAGCAGACTGAGGGGACCAAGCTGGCAGGGGAGCATTTGGGCAACAATATTCCTTAATGTCAGAAAAATTCCTTTTCCTTATTGGTTGAGGTTGTTAGGAATTCAGTGTTGTGATTGGTCTTTGTAATTAAATGACATTCCCTAAGGTAATGAAGAAAATCATCAATGAAAAAGTTCTCAACTTTCTTCTCATCTTTTCTTATTTCTCTTCTCTGGTCTTACTCTCTATTTTGTTACTGTTCTTGCTGAGCTCAAACCTTATTCTATAACACCGGTCTCCACAAATTGACGGTTTCATCGAGGGACCCAGTTAACAAGAGGGCCGGGTGGGAAGCAGTGGCGGGAACCCACGTGGCAGTCCAAACCGACTCATTGTAGGCATTTTCCACGGATTTTAGGCCCCCTAGTTTCATTGATTTTGCCTTCTTTGTAATACGAACCCTAGCTAGAAGATTTCACAAATTCAGTGGAGAGTTAAGTTTGGATTTATTTACTCGTATAAAATATAACACGATAATTCGTATATTTTACTTGTATAAAATACAAAAGGCTTAATAATTAAATATACATTTGATAAGCTTTGAACGTTTTATTGTATATAAATCAGTACATAAATTTTTATTTATTGTAAATAAAACTGTGACATTTTAAAATAATGCAATCAAGTTCAAATTTTTTAAATAATTTTAATTATTGTTTAAACATCTTAGCAGTTGACGTGGATAATGTTATAAATTGTTACGTGACATATTACATGTGTAATACAAATGAAAGTTAATGTCATTTAACATATTTAGATTTAATTGTTATAATTTTGAAAGATAGAACGTTTTTTAAAATAAAAACTTATAGACTAATTTATATACCATACAATAATAAGGGTTTATATATTTTGCACAAAAAATTAAAAGTATATTTAAATATTAAGCCAACATAAAATAAACATGAATTGTGAAATACCTGGAGAAAGATATGTAGTAATGTACACAATAGTACAGTTGGTAAGATGCTGGCATGAGTTGTGGCAATGTGGGGATTATTTATTGGAGTATATAGACCCCAACCACATAAAAAAATAAAAAAAAAAGAGAGAAGAAGGGGTGATTTGGTGAGATATGTTGGAACAAAATCATCCACCAATCAAGCCACTAGCACCATAAATAAGAAGAAACACTAACCTGGATTTTGAAAGCCAAACCCATACGTACCACCACCACTTAAGCTGCTACCAGCCACCATTTGTGGCGCCAATGGCTGCTGTGATGGTTGCCCATCGGATCCCTCTTCATTTTGGTCTACCATTTTCAGATCTAGCCAAGAAACAAGAAAATGTGATGAGTAAAGGTGAGGAACGGGAGAGCAAGGAGAGTTGCTGCCCTTGTTCGCATTTCAGCCAAAAGGTAACGGTGTCAGTGGGCTACACTATTAACTATATATATGTGTCAAGGGCAGGGACCTCCTATATTGACAATATCATGTGTTATAATCCATCCCAATATGAATTAACACATGTAAATAATATATATAATTTTATAAGTCACACTCTTTACAAAATATACTACTAGTTAATATTGTATGATATAGATTATACTTAACTAGTCCACAATATATAGAGATAATTCAACATTTACCCACTTGGACAGCTAAGTTAATCAACGAAATATTATACACTATCAACATGTATTCATGATCTTTCCTAAAACATATTATACCGATAGGATATAAATATGCATTCTCACAAATACTTCAACAAAATTAAGCCTTTATAAGTTTCAAGATATATCATACCGACAGGGTACAAACGTGTAAACTCATAAAGACTTCAATCCAAAATAGTAGTATAGAAGTGTAAAATGGAAATGATATGAAAAACAGAATCAACTATCCATCTCCATAAGGTCCATGCATCTAAAAACTAAAATGATGCATCACTTCAATAAAACATATGAGATCACAACATAGAATATCTCATTCACCAAGAGCCATAAATAACAAAAATGCACAGACTGAACATACATATGTATATGACTAAATATGGCATAAAAGAGTCCAATCACAAAACAGTTGCAACTGATTATTTTATATAAGGCTCCCACTAACTCGATACAACAAAAGGCTCCATCAAGCCCATATTGGTGACATGTTGTCTAAACACCTTGGCAACTAAACCTTTAGTTAGTGGATCAGTTAACATGAGCCATGTAGGAATGTGCTATATATCGATAATGGACTCCATGACTTTCTCTCTAACAAACAAATATTTAATATCTATATGTTTGGAGAGTGAGGAACTCCTAGTGTTATGAGAGAAAGCAACTGTTGCAGAATTATCACAAAACATCTTTAATGGCCTTGGAATGGAAACAACAGGATCCAAGCCCAAAATGAAATTCTTCAGCCAAATAACTTGGCATGTAGCTTCATAACATGCCACATATTCTGCCTCCATTGTCGAGGACGCTGTAAGTGTTTGTTTTGCACTTTTCCAAGAAACAGCTCCTCCAACTATCATGAAAATATAACCAGAAGTTGATTTTCTGTCATCCGGGCAGCCTGCAAAATCAGCATCAGAATATCCGACTACGTTCAAATCATCAGATCGCTGATATGTCAAAACATAATCTTTGGTGCCTTGAAGATATCTCAGCACCTTCTTTGCTGCCTTCCAATGTTCCATCCCAAGGTCGCTCATGAATCTCCCAAGTACACTAACAACGAAAGTTATATCAGAACGTGTACAAACCTGAGCGTACATTAAACTACCCACTATAGAGGCATATGGTACATTTTGCATATAAGCTCTATCATCATCATTTTGAGGACATTGGAATTTTGAAAGAACGTCACCTTTCACTATAGGTGCCTTAGCTGGAGTACATGTACTCATATTGAACCTACTCAAGATACGTTCAATGTAGGCCTTTTGAGACAATCCAAGTATGCCTCTTGTTCTGTCATGTAGGATCTCAATTCCTAAAACAAAGTGTGCCTCACCCAGATCCTTCATATCAAAGTGACATGGCAACATGTATTTTATCTCAATCAATAGGTCAGTGTCATTTGTTGCTAATAAGATATCATCAACATAGAGCACTAAAATCACAAAGCTACTCCCACTGGCCTTAAGGTATATGCATTGATCAACAACATTCTCTTTGAAACCAAGTGACGTCACAATCCCATCAAACTTCAAATGCCACTGTCTGGAAGCTTGCTTAAGTCCATAGATGGATTTCCTAAGCTTGCAGACCATATTTTCCATCCCTGAAAGTATAAAACCTTCAGGTTGCTCCATATAGACATTTTCATGCAAATCACCATTAAGAAAAGCAGTCTTCACATCCATTTGATGTAGCTCTAAGTCAAAATGAGCTACTAATGCCATGATGATCCTGAAGGAATCCTTAGTAGAAACTAGAGAGAAGGGTTCTATATAATCAATACCTTCTCTTTGTCTAAAGCCCTTGGCCACCAATCGAGCTTTAAACCTTTCTACTTAACCATTGGAATCTAACTTTGTCTTGTAGACCCATTTGCAGCCAATTAGTTTACAATCATATGGCAATTCAATTAGATCCCATGTGCCATTATGAAACATAGATGCCATCTCCTCCTGTATAGCAAGCATCCAACTTGAAGTGTTAAAATCATTAATTGCTTCTTGATAGTAGTAGGATCAGAAGACAAGTGAACATCACACTCATGTTCTTGCAAATAAACAACATAATTATCAGAAATTGCTGGTCTTCTAGTCCTTTGTGATCTCCTTAATGGGACATCACCAACATTACTATCAGGAACTATCTCTTCATGTTCCGGAGCAGGTTCAAAAATAGACAGTTCAGGATCAACTGTTGGCTCATTTGCTTGTGGCATTCCAACCATCGGATAAGGCATGTAAGGAACAGAAATGACAACAGGTTCCTCTCTTAGAGTAACTTCCCGGGGTTGAGAACTCCCATTATCAAAATCATCCTCAAAATAGAAAGCATGGTCAGACTCTATGATTCTAGTAGTTTGAGAAAGGCAATAAAACCTAGAACCTCTTGGGCCAACACAAGAACCAACGAAATTTCCACTAACAGTCTTCTTGTCAAGCTTCTTCAACTGCGAGTTGTAAGGTCTTATTTCTGTTTTACAACCCCCAAACGTGGAAATGACGAAGGCTTGGCTTCTTGCCTGACCACATCTCGTAAGGAATCTTAGGAACCGACTTACTTGGAACTTGATTCAGAATGTATGCTGCAGTTTTTAATGCTTCACCCCACAAGAAATCCGGTAGAGTGGAGTGACTTAACATGCAGCGCACCATATCCAGAAGTGTGCAATTTCTTCTCTCTGCAACACCATACTGTTGAGGTATCTCAGGATTCGTATATTGAGCATCAATTCCACATTCCTGTAAGAACCTAGCAAAAGGCCTAGGATTCTGCCCAGTCTCATCATATCGACCATAGTACTTATTACCTCTGTCTGATTTTACTGCCTTAATCAACTTACCCTTTTGAAGCTCCGCAGCGGACTTGAAAACTTTAAAGGCTTCAAGGGAATCACACTTTTCTTTAATGAGTTCAACATGACCAAAACGAGAATAGTCATCAATGAAGGTGATGAAATACTTGTACCCACCTAATGCAGTAGGTGTCAATGGTCCATAAATATCTGTATGAATCAGTTCCAAAACATCCTTACTTCTACGTTTCTTTTCTTTCCTAGTTTAATCAGGAAGTTTCCCTTTGAGACAATCAACACAAGTACCAAAATCAGAGAAATCAAGATCTTGCAGAATACCATCTTTGATGAGTCTCTGTATTCTCTGCTCTGAGATATGTCCCAAACGCCTATGCCACAACATAGAAGAGTTTTTATTCACCCTAGCCTGATTAGAACCAACAACCATAGCATTCACATCATGCATATTAGAGGAAGAAGAGGAAGAAAACAAAGATTGGACATCATCAGAATGGAGATCCAATTTATATAAACCATCAAATAGAGTTCTGGACCCAATATACTTGTTATGACAAAATAAGTAGACCTTTACATCACCAAATTGGAAAGAAAATCTGGCCCTATCAAAAATAGATATAGAGATTAAGTTTCTCCTAATATTAGGAATATACACTGTATCTGGCAATTCCAAAATTTGGCCAGAAGACATCAATAGTCTAGCTACTCTGATCTGTGCGGCCTGGACACTAACTCCATTCCCCATATTCACCACAATCTCTCCTTCATTTGGACTCCTGTGGTTTGTCAATGCCTGTAAACAATTAGTTATGTTAATACTTGCACCGGTGTCCAACCACCATGAGTTAGAAGACACATCTGCCAAATTCAATTCAAAATTGACAAAGGCAAACAAGGTACCTTTCTTCACCTTCCACTCAGCAAACTTATTATAGTCAGCCATTTTATGCCCATATTTATGACAAAAGTTGCATTTTCCTTTGAACCCATCGGAATTCTGGGATTTAAACCCAGAAGAGTTAGTGGAGGTTGACTTTGAAGAAGAGGTGGTTCCCTTCTTTTTAAAGAAGGACTTGAATTTCTTACTAGGACCTGTTTTACTTGCTTTCTTCTTACCAGTCATACTGGCTTGTGTTGCCATAAGAGTTGAATGAGAAGATTTTCCAGCTTTGATTATCTCCTCCTCTTGACTCACAATGGCAGTCATCGTATTTAGGTCCCAGACTCCCTTCTGAGTATTATAGCTGGATTTCATATTATCGAACTGAGAAAGAAGCGATTCAAGTATCTACCATACCAAGAATTCATCTCCAATTTCAACTTTCTTCTCCCTCAATTTGTTGTAGTAGTTTATCATCTTTACGATATGCTCCCTAACACCACTAACACTATCATATTTCGTCGTGGTGAACAATCTCATGTAGTTTGATTTCTCAGCCTTATCAAACTTTGCAAATTGTTTCTTAATGGCTTGCATAAAGACTTTTGCGTTGCCAACTTCAGGAATACTCTGCCTAATCTTCTTATCAATTGTATACATCATGATCATTAAACAATTCCAGTTAGAGTGTTCCCAAAGGTTGTAGTAGTTTCTTTCCTCGATAGAGCTGGTCGGAGTAGGTACAGGTGGTGGATCAACTTTAAGTGCCAAATCTAGGTTCATCACACCCAGAAACATTGAGAGTGACTCAAACCAATCATCGAAATTTGACCCTGTAAGGGTCTTGATTGAGGACAGTTGCAATGACATCCCAGGATTATAGGAGGCTACTTGAATAACATAAACAGAATTAGCATATAATACAGAAATATGCAACAAAATATATTCAAGCTATCAAGGATGTCAAATGGCATATTACAAAGGATAAACAAAATTGATAGAATATAAAATCAAAAATGACTTGCCATCGACAAGATAGCAAAGCCACAGTATACCCTATCAAGATCCTTTCCATCCCAAGCATCTCCAAAATCAACAAGCAATCCGATAGGGAGAGAATTATTAATTTCAGAAATCTTGGTATATTTATTTTGCAACTATCATTTAATTTGCCGTATAATAATCCAATTATTTATTACAGAAAAATCACCAGAAAATTATCATGACTAGTTCTATGACAGATAGAAACTAATCACTTTAATTAATGATTTAATATAAATAAAGGATTATTAAACAACAAGGTAAACAATAATAAACTATAGCATATTCAAAATATAAGTGAATTAAATTAAACATATAATTAATTTCATTAATCTACTCAAAATAATTTAACCAAAATAATTCACTTACTATATACATAATTAAAATTTAATTCTAAATTATTAAAATTTAATTCTAAATTAATAAATTAAGGGCTTATAATTAAACAAATATGGTTGCCCAAAAATTAATTACCAAGCCCATAATTAAATTTAATTAGTTGGCCCATGATAAACTAAATGTGGACCCAAATAAATAAATAAACCCAAATATTTTGGCCCACTCAACAAATGAAAAATTGGCCCATTTTTAATTACTAAACCGAAGCCCATGAAGCAAAATAAATAGCTCAGAAACTGGTGGGCCCAGCAGGTAAAATCACTTTTTTTTTAATGTTTCTGTACGGGCGCGTGAAGTCCACGTGCCCGCACCACTTTACTCTCACATTGGGCGCGTGCGCTTCTTCAACCTGCAACTCATTTTTCTCGCAGAAACCCAGACCAGTTAGGTTTTCGACCCGATACGACGGTCTCTCTCACTACAAACCCTCATTTTGCTTCATTTTTATGCCATTTTCCATAAAACATCATCCTTAATTGATATTTGATATTATTTTGGCTCAAAATACATTAAATCTCATGGGTTTTGAGTAAGACCGAAAAAACCCAAAAAATAAAAAATCAACATATTTCGTTTTTTCCTTCAAAATGGCTAATGGCTTTGAGATGGAGGAGCTCTGATGCCAATTGTTGGAACAAAATCATCCACCAATCAAGCCACTAGCACCATAAATAAGAAGAAACACTAACCTGGATTTTGAGAGCCAAACCCATACGTACCACCACCACTTGAGCTGCTACCAGCCACCATTTGTGGTGCCAATGGTTGCTGTGATGGTTGCCCACCAAATCCCTCTTCATTTTGGTCTGCCATTTTCGGATCTAGCCAAGAAGTAAGAAAATGTGATGAGTAGAGGTGAGGAACAGGAGAGCAAGGAGAGTTGCTGCCCTTGTTCACATTTCAGCTAAAAGGTAACGGTGTCAATGGGCTACACTATTAACTATATATATGTGCCAAGGGTAGGGACCTCCTATATTGACAATATCATGTGTTATAATCCATCCCATTATGAATTAACACATGTAAATAATATATATAATTATATAGGTCACACTCTTTACAAAATATACTACTAATTAATATTGTATGATATAGATTATACTTAACTAGTCCACAATATATAGAGATAATTCAACAAGATATTCTATCGATTTTAAAATTTCGATCATGATATATCGCCCATGGCATTGGTCGAATTAAAGAAAAGGAAAAAGTAGTAGTAGAAGATTATTTAGTTGTAAGCAAAAAAGGAAGATTATTTAGCAAATGGCAAGTTTAAAGCTATGTGTTCACTTTTTCAGCTTGGCCTTAGACCTGCTCAAGGGCCTGGCTACCCGTCTAAGCCCGAAGGCCCGTTCAAAATTTGATCGGGCTTGGACAAAAATATTAGACGTATTTATCGTGCCTGGACAAAATTTTTAGGCCCGATCAAAAATGGGCCCGGGCTCGGGCTTGAGTTCTTGACTGTCTAAAGCCCGAGCCCGACCCGGCCCGACCCGAACATATTATTAATTAAGTTTTTTAAAAATATATCTATTAAGTATAATATAATTATATGTATATAAAATATTATTGATTAATAAACATGATTATATATATTTAATATGAAAATTAACATGAAAATTTTGACAAATCAAATTAAATTTTAAAGGGAATAAAAGAATAAAAAACAAATAAATAAAAAATAAAATACAAAAATAAATAAAAAAATAAAATACGGGCGGGTAGGGCCGGGCCTCGGGCTTATGTAATAAAATTAAAAACGGACTTGTACTAAAGTCCAGGCCCGAATTAACGGGCTGGACCAGGATTGGACATAGCCAAAATATATTGTTATAGGCCTTCGGCCCGGCCTGCCCAATGAACAGGTCTACTTGGCCTCATCGTTTTGGCTTGAAGCAATGAATATGAATGGGGACCAAGACAGACATGTTTCTTCAGCGTTGTTGCTTTTGATCGGGTATGCACTTAATTAAGCACAACTTTAACAGCTGCTTCTGATCCTTTGTCTATTGTCACATTGAATTGAATCCCTTCCTGATGTTCTAAAGAATCCTGTTTCTCACCATCAATGGCAGGCATTGATGTGTCTGTGAGTCAGTCTGTCTCCTCTAGCCAGGAACGAGTTACTCATCCCAAACTCTCCTCTTTCAAATCTTGGAAATTTAACTCGAAAATTTTGAGAGATATTGCCTACTTTTAATTTGAGAATTTTACAATTTTATCTCAAAAAAAATTCTTTTGTAAGATAAAATGACGATATTTTCGAATGAAAATGAATAATATTTAGCAGATTGAAAACTATATCTATAACTACAGTGCTACCTTTTCATGGAAGAAGAATTCATAACATCAAAGTAAGGTTTTAAATTGCAAACTCACACCATTTTTCAAGGCTCTAATAGATGAACAAAAAACACACAATTAGAGCTTAATTGTCAATACACAGCAAATCAAATCCTACACATGGTTCTAATATGAAAGCAATCAAACACAGAGAACTGATTCAAACTTGTAACAATCTCATCCAGCTTAGGCTCCAACTGGTGAGAAAAAAAAAACACAGCCAGAGCCAATTGCCATGTGCCGAAACTCGAAACATATCCCTGATAGGCGGCAGTGTCCAAGATAATACTCTTCAAAATCATCAGAACCTGAAAAAAACCCGAACTTACAAGAAGCTAGCTCCATGAAGATGAGCAAAAATAAAATCCCATGAAGCTCTCTTTCAATTCCTATATATATAAATATATATATATATATATACACACACACACACACTAGTAATTAAAATGTATACCGAATTATAATATTCAGTCATCTTTAATTAATCGTAAGTATGCGGAGAAACTAAATTCAACCAGAAAATTTTGAGAAATGTCAGAACTTGTTCTTCAACTCTGCTTGCTGGATCTGATCAGCCTAAATCCTTTGCTTCTCTTTCATGGAGTTTATTTTCTCTAATTTCCACCCATCCCTGAGTCTGGCAATAAAGGTTTCAGCTTTAGCGTTAACATCAGGACTGGGACAAAACACGGGGACCCCTCCAACACCAACCCCAACCCCATCGTCACCGTCCATCAAGCTGACCGTCTCCACATCATCTTTGCTTGATGAAACATCAACTTCTTCCAATTCCGCAGAGCTACGCCGAGAACTTGGACTGCTCCATATCTTAAGAAAATCTCGGGGAACCACAAATTTAAACCCTGGCATTTTAAATGGTGACGGAGGCGGCGGTATCGGAATTAACGGTGACTGTCCACCGCTGTTGATCACGTTCTCCTCATAGTAACTAGTATTTGATTTTGTCGGCAATGGTGGCCTACCTCTGTTGGCCGTAGTTTGTCTCTTTGAAGGTTCAGGTGGCGGTGTTGGTGGCGCTGGTGCTGGTTTGAATGGTGGCGAGATCTGGCTCTTTTGCTCTGATAATCTTTTTGTAGAGAAAAAGGATGGTGGCGGTGCAGGTGGTGGTATTGGTGGGATCTGACTGTTTTGCTCCGTTGAGCGTTTTGAAAGCGAAAATGCAGGTGGTGGTGGTGGTGGAGGCGGAGGTGCAGGAAATGAATGGAATTTGTTGGTTTTACTGCCCTTTCTGAAGAGATTGTATTTTTGAAAGACAGAGGATGGTGGTGGAGGCAGTGGCGGAGGAGGAGGTGGTGGTGATGGTGGTGGAACAGTAGTAGAATAATAAGATGGTGAGTCGTGTGGAGAATGCAAAGGACAAACTTGCTGATGATCATGATCCCTTGGCTTCTGTTTCTTCTTTCTCTTCGTTAACGAAGAAAAAATTATCTTTATTTCTTTGGTGGCATTACTTTTTCTACGTTCCAATTTCCCATACTTCTGCTCTGATCTATTTCCCAGTTGAACTATTGGTGATGGTGGTCGCCGAGGAGGTGGCGGTGGAGGTGGTGGTGGTGTTACTGGCTGTGGAGGCTTAATTTTATTGAATTCAAGATGATCATTCTGAGTCATATTTATCACCTTCTCTTTCTGTCCAACAGCTTGATAAGTTCGTCTTGATCTATGGCGGGCAGCTGGAGGCGGAGGCGGTGGTGGAGGTGGTGTTGAAGGTGCTCGAGACTCAGACGGTGGCGATGAAGCAGAAGAACGAAGCACAAAGGTGTCAACCGGAATGTCCTTGGCTTCAGATTCTTGAAACTCACTTCTCCAACTCCTACGAAGCTCATCATGAACTTGATCATTATAATTCATTGAAGATCGATATTTGTTTACTTCAAAATCATCATAAAAACGAAACCGATCCTCAGTGTTCTCCCACAAAGGCTCCTGTCTCAGATCTGGGTACGAGCTACTGCTTCTCTTCAACCTCCTAACGCTGGTCGCCGACGCCGTCTCGTTGATCGGAGGATCATCGTAGATCTTACTTTCTGAATACTCATCAAACCATTGTTGCGAAACAACATCGCTTGGCTTGCTATTATTACTATCAATTCTACCATTGTCGTCATTGCTTGTGCTGTTATTTCTATCATCATCGTCGTTTCTTCTGGCAAGAACGCCGCAAAGAATGGCAAACAAGACTAGAAAAATGTTGAGGGAGTCCCAGCTTTTCCTGACACCGTTGGGTCTAAAAATCTGAGCGGTGACGGAGAGAAAAGGAGGGACTGCAAAGAACAAGAGAAGCAATGCGACGATGGGTAAGAGGATGATGAGAACAGGTGGCGTGAAAAGAGGAGACGAAGATCTACGGCGAGGCCTGGAGTTGCTCAGCTGTGGCCATAACGGCGGAGGGTCTCCGGTTATTTCCATGGGAAGCGTTTCGAGTTTTCTGTCTTTCTATGTTTTTTTAGCTTGTAAGGCCAAAGACTTTATATAAACTACACAAGGAGGAAACTTGACTTTGGAGGAGAGATTTTTATAAATGTTTATAAATATTGTTATTATTTAGGATAAATTTTTACATTTAATGCATTATTTTTATGCAAATTAAATAAAAATTAATACATTAATTATAAATTTATTTTTTTAAATATCATTCTGAACATTTCCCTTACTTTATTTTACGCATTTAATTTTAATATAATTTGTTGGAAATAAATTAAATTTTCGTTAGAAAATTAAATTTTCAATTAAAACATGCAGCTTACCTTTTTCTATTTTTGGATAGAATGACAAGAAAAGCATATATTACCATTTATTGTACTCTAATTATGTAGTGGCAATAATTTTTGTAGCAAGACTAAGTCATATACTGATCACTTTTATATTTTTGAACTTAACTCCAATGATAAAATTCAAATTCATCTGAAATAATTCATGCAAATACTTTTATAATGTGATATTCAATAAATTTAAGTTTTTTATTTTAAAATTTCCTTCTCTTTTCCATCAAAAGATAAAGTAATCATCTTTTAATTATTTTTTCTTTGAATTATAATATTTGTAAATGTGTCAGAAATTTGCATGGATATGGCTAAAATAAATTATGGTGGATTAGTTTTTGTTTTTCTTTCTTTAAACGCAAGAAACTCTACATCTTTGTTATTGTAAGGATAATATTTGAATGACTGGATTATGTCTAACCTAAACATTTTTCAATACACAAACTAATTTTACGGCTAACAGACAAAGTATACAACAAATGATAAGCCAACACCATGAAAAGTAAAATTCACACGCCAATTAAAATCTGCCATACAGATTTCAATCAAGAACACAATTTCTACAGATTGATTAGGGTTCATGCATGATTTTTTTATTTGTAATTGAGTTTGATTTGACTTCACGAGCTAGCAGAGGCAAAAGGTTTTGTTTGCTTGCATTCTCTTCTGTCATTAATCTGACTAGGTTGATTTCATGACTAACAGACAAACAGCAAATGACAAAACAGAAGTCACTGGTTTTATGGCAATTATGGTTAACAAAAGACTGCTTTTGTCCGAATATTTTCAGATTTCTGGTTTGGAAAGAGTTGTGTTTCTAAATCCTGACTTCCTGCAGGAGGATTTCACAAGTTAAGCAAAATATATATATATATATATATAAAAAAAATCCAAGTAAACTCCCACGTGTTGGCCAAGCGATAAGTAAGAGAAACTCTTGTGGAAAGACATCTTTAGCTATCTTGTGGCTTAACGGAGAGTGGCTGCAACGATTGAGATCATATCCTTTTTACAGAAAAACTCGAAAGTTATGTCAGAGGGTTGGCACTTTATTAAAAGAAAATATACTTAATAACACAGAATAGAGTTCTTTTTCTCTTTCACCTGTCTCTGCTTACTGTATTCTTAGTGATATTTAGCATACAATGATCAATCATTAGCTAGAGTAGCATAGCCTTACACTTGGATGAAGCTCCGTCCTCTTTCAAATTGAACTGAGTTTGCCCAAACGAAACCCTAAATAGCATTATCAATAGCTTTGAAACTTAATTCAAATGAATATGTTTTTATTTTTAATATATAAACATTTTGTAATTTTAAAATTTAAGTTTTAAGACTTGTATTTTCCCTTTCGCAGTAATAAAAACTTATTATTATTATTATTATTAGGTCTAAAAATTTTACTTTAAATTCAGAGTAACTCATACAACTATCAGCCTATCGTTTACACAATTATCAACCAATCAAAAGCTCAAGACCACGTGATTGGCAGTCAATATATCTAGTTAGAACATCTAAGCCTTATATATTGCTCAACATTTACCATTGAAGAATTAACCTACAAAATCAGAGTTTTATCTCTTAAAAAAGGCATGTGATCCCAGATATACTAAATAAGAGCTAAAGGGGAGGACCAGAGGTAATTCCAGCATTCTTTCTTGAACAATAACTTAAGAACCTTTTTCCTCAACCTATGACTCCCCTCAACTCTCATGACTCCCTTCAACTCTTCCTCCTTTCTCTTCACTTCATACGAATATTGATTTAAACATTGGAGTGCATGTCGAAACATCAACTCTAGCACCTCCTGTCATTGATTTCTACTTCGCAAGGCTTTTTAGCCAACTTCCTTGAGGAGCACCTCACCCAACCACTTAATGCTTTAACAATTGTTGAGATGAAAAGATTAATTTCTCATATATTATAGAAAGGAGTACAAGATATGTATATATACAGAATTGTAAAACCTAAATTAGGTATGTTATTAACTAAACCTAGATATTTCAGCCTATAATTAAGCTATATACAATCTGTTAATTATGGTAATATATAGCTGTAATATTCCGCTAATATACAGCTGTAACACTCCCCCTCAAGCTGGAGCATAGATGTTAATCATGCCCAGCTTGTTACAAATATAATCAACTCGAGGTCCATTGAGTGCTTTTGTAAAAATATCCCCTAGTTGTTCTCTAGGGTTCACATGTTCTGTAGAGATCAACTTTTGCTGTATTTTTTCACGGATAAAGTGACAGTCAATCTCAATGTGTTTAGTTCTTTCATGGAACACAGGGTTGTAAGCAATATGAAGAGCAGCTTGATTATCACAACATTATTTTGCTGGTTTTAAAACTTCAAGACCAACTTCAGTTAAAAGCTGACATATCCACAATATCTCACATGCAGCCATGGCTCTGTACTCTGCTTCTGCACTAGATCTGGAAACAATATTCTGTTCTTCCTCTTCCAAGAGATTAAATTTCCACCAACAAACACACAATAACCCGTGATAGATCTTCGATCAATTTTGGAACCTGCCCAATCTACATCAGAAAAACATTCAATATGATTATGTCCATGATTTTTGTATAATATTCCTCGTCCTGGGGCTCCCTTTAAATAGCATAGAATTTGTTCTAAAACTGTCCAATGATGAATTGTTGGAGAAGACATGAACTAGCTGACAATGCTAACAGAATAAGCGATATCAGGACGAGTTACTGTAAGATAATTCAGTTTTCCAACCAATCGCCTATATCTTATAGGATCCTCAAATAATTCTCCATCTTTTGTAAGCTGTAAATTAGGAAGCATTGGAGCACTACATGGCTTAGCTCCCAATTTTCTAGTTTCAGTCAATAAGTCAAGTACATATTTCCTCTGAGACAAAAGAATACCTTTCTTGCTCCTTGTCACCTCAACTCTCAAGAAATATTTTAATGCTCCCAAGTCTTTCGTTTGAAATTGACTATGAAGAAAATGCTTTAGTTTTGAGATTCCCATAGCATCACTTCCTGTGATAACAATATCACCCACATATACTACCAGAAGAATAATACCAGATGCAGATTTTTTATAAAAAACTGAATGATCAAGTTTACTCTTCATCATGCCAAACTTTTCACCTGCTTGACTAAATTTTTCAAACCATGTAGGTGGACTCTATTTGAGACCATATAGTGATTTACGAAGATGACAAACTTTTCCATTCTCCCCCTGAGCAACAAACCCAGGTGGTTGCTCCATATAGACTTCCTCCTAAAGATCACCATGCATAAATGCATTTTTAATGTCTAACTGATGCAAAGGCCAATCATGAGTAGCTGTCATAGAGATAAGTAACCGAACATATGTCAATTTAGCAACAGGAGAAAAGGTGTCAAAATAATCTTCCCAATATGTCTGAGCAAAGCCTTTGGCCACCAAACAAGCTTTAAGGCGGGCAACTGACCCATCAGGATTGAATTTAACTGCAAACACCCATTTACACCCAATAGCTTTCTTTCCAGCGGGTAAATCAACCAAATTCCAAGTACCGTTAGAATCTAAAGCATTCATCTCTTCTATCATAATTGCACGCCGACCAGGATGAGACAAAGCTTCCATAATAGATTTTGGAACACAAACAGAATCAATCAAGGCAACAAAAGAACAAGATGAGGGTAACAAATTGTCATAAGAAACAAAAGTTGAAATAGGATAAGTACACTGACGTTTACCTTTACGAAAGGCAATGGGTAAATCAAGATCATCTATAGCTGGATTTGATGCCAAAGAATTAACTGGTGCTGGACATGGATCAGAAGGAACTCGACGACGAGTATAGGTATGAATAACAGGAGGTGGTGAATTTTGTGGTAGAGTTGTGACTGGTTGGTACGTAACATGATAAAGTAATAAATCATCATCTTCCCCCTTATTGAAAGAATTGGAAGAAGAAGAAAAGAATGGGTCATGTTCAAAGAAAGTGACATCGGTTGACACCAAGTACTTATTAAGACTAGGACTATAACACCGATACCCTTTTTGCACACGAGAATACCCCAGAAAAACACACTTCATTGATTTGGGATCTAATTTGGTTACTTGAGGATGAACATTACGAATAAAACAAGTACTCCCAAAAATGCGAGGTGCAATTGGAAATAATAATTTACTAGGAAAAAGAACTTTATACGGTATTGCACCATTAAGAATAGAGGAAGGCATGTGGTTGATTAAGAAACAAGCCGTGGAAACAGCATCAGCCCAAAAGGGTTTAGGAACATGCATTTGAAATAAGAGTGCTCGGGTAGTTTTTAAAAGATGTCTATTCTTTCTTTCAGCTACACCATTTTTGAGATAGTGTATCAACACATGATGACTCATGAAGCATACCACTCTGAATTATATAACTCTAAAAAGTATCTAAAAAATATTCTTTAGCATTGTCACTCCTCAAATTCCTCACAGACATATTAAATTGAGCTTTAATTTCAGCACAGAAAGCAGTAAAATGAGAGAATAATTCAGAATGATTCTTCATAAAATAAATCCAAGTCATGCGGAAAAAATCATCAACAAAAGTAACAAAGTATCTGACACCAGTTTTAGAAACAATAGGACTTGGACCCCAAACATCTGAGTGAACCAACTCAAAAAGAGAACTAGCTCGTGTATTGACACGTGGAACAGAAGGTAGACAATGATGTTTAGCAAATTGACAAGACTCACATGCTAAAGAAGACACAGATTGAAATTGAGGACACAATTTCTTCAGTAGAGACAAGGAAGGATGACCCAACCGACAATGTGCTTCAAACGGTGTCAAGATACTGGAACATGCAATAGACTCTAGCACCTGAGTATCCAAAATGTAGAGTCCTCCTGATTCATGTCCTTTACCAATAATCTTCTTCGTCACCAGATCCTGAAACAGACAATAACTAGGAAAAAATGAGACAGAGCAATTTAGAGTACAAGTAATTTTACTCATAGAGACTAGGTAGACTCAAAATTGAAGACAAAGTAAGTAATGGAGTCGGACTAATAGTGCCATAACCAAGAACAGATGAAGTAGACCCATCAGCTAAAGTGACAGTAGTAGGTGAGACATGGGATTGAAAAGTGGAAAATAGACTAGGATTACCTGTCATGTGATCTGTGGCACCAGAATCAACTACCCATTGTATGGAAGAAGACATAAGATATGTATTCGATTTACCTGTTTCAGCAAGAGCAGTGATAGACTGAGATGAATTCTTTAAAGACTCTTGGTACTGGGTGAACTTAACAAATTCATCCAAAGAGATCGAAACCATTTTATCAGAAGATGAGCTAGGTGAAGTAGTAGCAGAGGCAATATGAGCGAAGTTAGACTTCTGATTCTTGTTCTGCAATTTTCGGCATGTACGTTTAGTATGACCAGGTTCGTGACAATAATAACATGTAACTCCCCCTGCATCCTGACTCTGATTACCCCCTTGTTATTACTCCACTGAGAGAACTTCCCAGTATCTAAAGTACTACGACTGATAAGTGCATTAGGAGTCTGAACAGTAACAAAACCAGTAGTATCTATACGAAGTACTCTGGTAAAGGCCTCATGCAAAGTGGAAATTTCAGCGCTCGATAATATCTAGGATTTAGCAACTTCAAGCTGAGAGTTAAGACCAGCCAAAAAACTCATTACCGCCATTTGTTCTCGTTGAGATTGTTGGACTTTAATATCAGTAGCAAAGTGTTCAACTCTTCATAAGTTTTCTTAAAATGCATAAAGTATGCCTGAAGCGTCTGATCTTGTTGCTCGGCACGATAGAAACTTTTACAAACCTCGTACATACGTGAAAGATTCCCTTTTCTAGAAAACAAGAATTCTAAGTAGTCCATCAGTTCTTTGACATACTCGCAATGGTTAATCAAACTAATTACCTCTATATCTATATAATTTCGAATATGCAAAAACAAGTGAGCATCATCTTGGAGCCACTCCTTGCGAGTCGCGTCGTTAGGTGGATCAGCAGTGAGATGGTCATCCTTTGATAGACTCCGCAAATAGATTCTAACCGTCTTACACCAGTCTAAATAATTAGAACCCGTCAATTTATGGTCGGTGATTTTGGGTAGCATAGGAATCACATCACTTACAACCAAACTCTTTTGATCATCAGCCATGGGACTCGCAAGAAGAGAAAACTCTTCACAAAACAAACAGAAACATGGCCAAGAAACAAAGGAAAATCGGATCCCATAGAAGCCAATCAGAAGGTGGTGGTTACACTGGGCACTCACAAAGGTGACCCAAAATAAAATAAATCTGCTCACTTTGGGCAAAAAAAAAAATTGGTCACTGCTCAAAAGGCTCTTGATACCATTTTGAGATGAAAAGATTAATTTCTCATATATTATAGAAAGGAGTACAAGATATGCATACATACAGAATTGTAAAACCTAAATTAGGTAGGTTATTAACTAAACCTAGATATTTCAACCTATAATTAAGCTATATATAATCTGTTAATTATGGTAATATACAGCTGTAATATTACGCTAATATACAGCTGTAACAACAATTATAATTGAAGCATATGTAAAGTTCATTAATCAAAACCGTTGTAAGTGGTCAGTACTACCTAATGCAGAAGAAAACCATGAACAAATTAGGGTTAACGGAATCCACTTATCCAGCACCATGAGCTTTCTGAACTGTCTTGCTAAAGATTTCAGTGTTAGTATAAAATTAATGAAGAGACAAACAACTTTTAGCCAAACAGTGATGATTTTCCCCATCATCTTTTCCACGATCGGTTTCAGATTTTACCGAGACATAACTTTACTTATTAGAAAAAACATAGAGAATATCTTTGAAAACTCTCACTGTACTTAGCCCTCATGACAGCCAAACTATTCTTCATTTCTCAGGGAAAATTTTAAAAAAGTTCCCAAGCGTGACAATTGCTTGACCTGGAAAATCATGGCGATGCCACAAGCATTCGTGAAAAAAATATATATTTGAAGTGTAGCTCTTATCTTATTCCAGTCCAGCCCCACGCTTTTCCGTTTCTCTCTGGTACAGATCATTAGCACACCCTTATCATAATACTTCATAAAAAAAGTTTATAATGTTCTTCTTTGGTGAAGAGGTAATTCTTCATATGCGTTCCATTGTGGATTAGTTTGATCTTGAGAAGAAAAAATATCAAGAAAGTTGGAGTTAGAATTTTCAGATGTGTTTTAAAGTTTTTTTTTCCTAGTATTTGAATGTAGATTTGATAATTTATACATATAATTTGTGGTCGTACATATGTCAAATCATGTTCGTATAGGTATGATATAAAAATTTTGTATAAAAATTTATGTCGACATATTAAACATAAATTTTTTTTAATTTTTGTTAAATTCATATAAATTTTTATCAAAATTTATCTAGTATCAAATTTATGTCTTTTTTTGTGTTGTTTCGGTATTGTACCATTGTATTATATTTAAAATATTAAATTTATATAAAAAAATTAGAGAAAATAAAGAAGAAAAAAATTAAAAATTTTGAAAAGTCTTGCGTGTGTTTCTTAAGTTAATATAAAACTTTTGGTTATGGCCCGATGGCTTGCTTCCAGCTTTCTTCGGAAAGGCATTTTAATTTGCTTTGTGATGCAATGCTCCATCAAATTCCGAACAACAATGGACAGGAGACTTGAATAGAGTTTGAATCATGCTGCTGCTGTGATAATTACGCTCAGCTCAAGATTAACGTGCGGAATTAAGCTTAATTTTTGTGTGTGTCGATTCATTGAAAAGTACATTCAAATTAAAAAAGCAGAAAATAAAAAAAAAATGGAGTACAAAGACAGGCAGAGAAAGGACAGCCAGTGACCACGAAGTGTCCTCTAAGTCTCTCTAACAGCTAGGCGGCTTGCGTCCGGTAAACAGCCTGTCGTTTTCTCTCATGTGTCACTATTACAAGTTAATTTTTGTTTTTCTGTTGTTCGATTATTACCAGTTAATTTTCATATATAATCAAGAATTACTTTAATTTTGTTGATCAGAGTTCAGACATAAACCATTATCCTAGTAAATTTATTTTTTCTTTGATAAATTAAAGATGCCATTTCATTGCTCTATGAATGACTGCTTGAGAGCTTAATGACAACATCATGGCTGTTTCATTACTTAACTAGAATTATTTTTTTTGGATTTTTTTTATTTTAGATATAATGATTGAAATGAATTTTTATTTTAAAATATTTTATCGACCCTTGAAAAAGTCATTCAACATAGGGTTTTTTTTTTCTACATCTAATTTGATAAGAATGGATGAGCTTTAAAATTTATTTATTTTATTTATTTTTATGGAAAAGAAAGGACATGTTTTGAGTATTGAACATTTCAAGTTCAACTGATGACCCCATTTCAGAAAAGGTTTCAAAAAGCAGTTTCTTACAATGATAGTTAACATGGATACATGTTTGGTCGCCTATTTTCATCATTTCATAAAAATAAATAAAATGATTATTAGGATCCTAAGAAGAAGACCGAAAGATGAATAGAATTTTTTGGAAATGCTACAACCAAATTAACTTCTACCTTCAACTAACAGATTTGAGCTTAAGCTTTACTCTATATATATATAAATATATATATATATATATATATATATATATATATCGAAATGATAATTTTAGACTTAATTATATTTGTTTAAAAAAAATCTTTCACCTTTTGAACTGTACGTTAAAGCATTGATCTAAACCAAGTGTCGAGATCATAACTTTGCAATAAATTCTATAAACTAAATTAAAAGTACAGATTCACTAGTCATTTGGCAATTGTATGTCTTTATCTTGAGGTTAATACATCAAGAATAGTTTTATCTGTATCTCCGAAAAAGAATAGTTTTATCTGAAAGAGACTCTATAATTTGGAAAACAATTGAAATAAATTGGATCATCATTACAAAGGCCAGATATATATAAAAACTAACGAAGCTTTAGCATTCAAAATTCTAAGGTGCATTTTTTCAATAGTTTTATAAAAAGTTCATTTTTTTATATATGGATAGTAATTTGTTTTAAGTTTCATAAGGAGGCTAAAGATTGACTTATATCTTTTCTTTTTAATTATTATTATTATTATTATTATTATTCCATATATAGTCAATAAAAATTTTAAATTTCACAAGTGAAATTAACAAGATAACACATACATTTTAAAAAATATTAAAAAATAAAAAATTAATTAAAAAGGAAAGTGAGGCATGTAATAATTTTTTAATCTTATTTGTGAACTTAAAAAACTTCACTATTAATGTATGTAATACATTTTTAGTATATTATAAAAAATTTGTGTCATCTTGCTAACAACAACAATGAAATCTTAAAGATTCACAAAAGATGCGTGAAATAATGGAGGGGTGAAGAGTCTTAATTGTGATTAAATCTCGAATAAAATTAGTTTCAGACCGTTTAAATAGATGAGAATACATGTGATTAACACTAAAAAGAAATAATTTCAAATATTCTTCATTTGCATGGATTTGATGTAAACTAAAACTTGGAAAAACTAATAATAATTCAGCCAAAAAAAAAAACACTGATAATTCGGGAAAGCACGCGGAATTTGCAGCCTGGGTTGTGACCTGTGGGCTGAATTTAAGCGTATCTTACACTTATTTATATTCGGCCCATTTCCCCCATTGTCTCGGTAGCCCAAACGCTGCGTTTAGTTCCTAAATTGTCTGGAATATCCCATCAACGAGATCAAGAACAAAAACCCTAGCACCAGTGCTCCTCAAAAAGTGTTAAACCCCAAGCCAACCTATCTTCTCCTTTTGGATTAATTTCTCTGGCAGTCCTCTCTGTTTCTCCTTAACTTTCTGGAAGAACAGTAAGTAAAGAAGGAAAGAGACAAAGATGGTCTGGTTTCAATGCGAGGATTGCGGCGAGAACTTGAAGAAACCTAAGTTACCAAACCACTTCAGAATTTGTTCTGCTTCCAAGGTCTTATTTTTCCATTGTATTTCTCTCACTCTTTTAACATGTTTTCTTCGATTAATCTCGAATTCTCGACTAACCCATCTTCGTTTTGGTTGATTCTGTAGCTATCGTGCATTGATTGTGGAGTGATTTTCGGGCAGCAAAGCGTACAGGGTCATACACAGTGCATGACAGAGGCAGTAAGTTTCTAAATTTCTTCGTCTCTTAATCTTATTTGTTAATTGCTGATAAATGATAAATGATTGAGAGAATTTTTATCTTCATATTTAGGAAAAATATGGTCCGAAGGGACAAGGAAAAACTCCAAATGGTTCAAATGCAAAACCCAATAAGCATGCAAAGGAAAAACCTGATGTTGATATAAATGTGGGATTATCTCAGCGTCCTCCTTGGTTTTGTAGGTAATGTTCATTTTAATCCAGAGCTTCTTTTACCCATCTCTTTTTCAAATTATCAAATATTTTCTTGTTTGTGGTGGCATGTATGAGACTACGAGGGCATCTAGTAATTTCCTCGGCTCTTATTTGAATGTCTTTGTGGGTAGTTTGTCGCTCCGTGACAAAAACATTAAACTTACTAAAACAAGCTTGATTTTGTGAGGGGTGTTAGTTGGGAATTGTGCATGGCTTTTGTTCAATGAAGAAACAAAATAACTAGCAGTCTAGCAGTTTTGCTGAAATTGTATTTTGTATTGCTCAAGCTTCAAGTTTTTAATCAAAGTTTAGTTATTCTGGCCTACAAGTTTTCCTTTGCTTTGAATAGAGGAACCACCAGATCAACAAGCTACAAGCATTATCTTCATTCATGGAGAGTACATCTTTCTGCTCCCCTTGGGTGCCATCTTGTTTTCTGTGAATATTTTCGGTCCTTTAGCTGTATATTACTGAGGCCAATGCTATAGATTCTGGTAATTTTTGAGTTTAACATATAAGATTTAGTGCCAAATAAATTTTTGTTGATGTCTCATTTAGTATTTGTTTAGCTCCAGAATATAATGACTTTGACATTTCCATCTAATGAGGTAGTTTGTGTTGAGATCTTGAGCTATGGTCTGAATTATCATGATATAAAAATTAAACATGATAAATATTGCTTGTATATTAATCTTGTCTGTTATTTATCATTCTTTTGTTGTTATCTGATGAGATTCTCTTCATCATCTATGTATTTGCAGTCTTTGCAATACCCAGGCTACCAGCCAGCAGACCTTGCTTCTCCATGCTGAAGGAAAGAAGCACAGGGCAAAGGCTCGGGCTTTCCATGCTAAGCAACAACCTAAACAGATGGAAGAATCTGCTCCAGATACTAAGGTTTCAACTGAAAATAAAGTGAATGGTGAGGTGTCGGAGAATAAACCTGATGGAGAGGCCAAATTGCAGGACCTTCCCAAAGATAGTCATTTCCAAATCAACTCAGAATCAACCAGTGGAGATTTATCATCAAATAAAAAGAGAAAGCTAGATGTGTCTGTGAAGGATGGTACTGACAAAAACAATGGGGATGATAGCTCAGATGAAGCAGGCAATGGAGAAGTCATTCAGATGGAGGTGGAAAAAATTGAGGACACAAAGAGAAAGTCGAAAAAATCCAAACATGATGCTGTAAAAGAAGATAAAGAAGAATGTGTCACTACCAAAGAAGATAACAAGAAGAAGATAAAGTGGAAGAAGTTGATTAAAGCAGCCTTGAAATCTGTACGTCTCCTAGTTAAGATTCATTCTATTTTAATCTTTTTTCATTATACTAGAAATTGTGCTACTTATGATCATTAACATAGCTTTGTTTACATAAACATGGTGGTGTAAATGCATGAGCTCTCATGCGCTTTCCCTTGAACCAGTGGTTAGGAACCAGTACTCACGAAATTGATTCCCCTATATTAAGTTACAATGATATTTTCCCTCTGTCATCCTTGCATTTGCATTTATGTATTCCTTTTTATGCATGTGGCAGAGTTCTGATGGAGTTTTGAAGATGCGGAAGCTGCAAAAACTGGTTCTTAAGGCCCTCTGGGAATCAGGTGTAGATGATGATAAGTCCCAACTAATTGAAATGCTGGAGCACAAGGTGAGGGGTGGTTCTTTGTTTTCATGAATTGAGAGTTTTTTTTTAATAGGTTTTGTAAATTCTTTTGGGGGATTTGGTTTAAGAATTGAAGTTCTTGTATAATCTTGTGACCATATTTTTCTCTGTGATGTTGCAGCTTACCTCAAGCTCCAGGTTTACAGTTGACAACAAATATGTCCATCTAGTGGCTAAAGACTAAAATTAAGCTTTAGTGAAGCTCTTTTGTGCGGTGGATTTTGGAGGACGGCAATGGCACACCAGCAATTGGTTTTCCATGGCAGTTTGTTATTCTTTTTTTTTTTTTTAATTTTAAAAGGCCGGTCTTTTGTAACTGCCTTTTGTCTGAGAATCAAATTTTGCCTGGTTATGGGGTTATGATTCCCATTAAAATACCTGTAAAACTGATTGACAATGAAAATCAAAATATTAATAAATTACAAGTAATTAAATTATGATTTTTCAGAAGTTGGATGATCTAAATGTGTAATTTATTAATTTTTACTAATATTTAACATTTTTTTGTATAGAAAATTATAATATTATGTCTATAATATCATATAACATGTCAAATGATATGATAATTTTATGTACGTCGAATGATATGTTAACATCAGGTCATGAACTATTTTATAACATGTCAATCAAATATTAGTGTTGAGTAAAAAAAATTTAGAAATGTTAATGATCATGATAAAGATTGTGAAGCTAATAATCTCGATTTAGTTATAAAGAAAGGTATAATATATTGTAATTTTTGAGTGAGTTCAAAAAATTTTTCCTCTATTCTCAATTATTAAAAAAAATTCATGAAAACTTTAATTAGAACTAAACATATAATTTACCTTGTGCACAAGTACTCTGCACCATGAAAGGGCTATTCGAATTCGATCATATCTAGCAATTTTTTGTTGTCATTTCGAGAGCCTAGCCGTAAATGTGGGTGAGCTTAGAGCGATGAGCAGATTGGGACAGTATTGAAATTTGTAGGTAAAGGTCATTTTGTATAAACGTTCAACAAATTATTCCATCAATAAACTCATCAAGTTACTTACAAATAAACATTTTGCCTCAAATTCCATGGTTCTGTCAAAGGCCAAGTACAATTTCTTGTATGAATTCCTATAAACAAAACGTTTCCCGAGTATCTGTTGTCTTTACAAGGTTGCTCAGCAGATGCGACAAGGTTGGCTCTGTTTCCCATATTGCAAGCAACAGTTTCCTCCATTGTGGCCTAAGCAATCAATATTTTCCCACGCAATTCCTTTGAACTCAACATGTACAAAGGTGTTTGGAGCACACTTCGATTCCAGGTAATTAGGTTGAAAATAGAACAAAAACTAATATGATCAGCAGTACCACAGAGCATGCCATTGCCTGCAACAATAAAGACATGCAGTTTATATTATATTCCAGTACGAATCAATGGTGATGAGTGCATTAATTTAGAATTGAGTTGAAGTAATTCTTTTATCAAACAATGATTTAAACATAGAAGAAAAATAAAAATATAATGATCTTTAACCGACAGAAATTATGATTGATTTTTTTCTTTTCTGGTATGCATAGAATTATGATTGATTGTTAGATTAATGAAGAAGTTATTTTTGAGAGGAAGGGGAAGGGGCAGAGATCGAGAGTACTTACAGCAATTGCAGAAGCGGCAAGGCCTGCTCTCTCTCTAGGATCTTTGCGGTAGTGATTTCCAAAATAAAGAAATGTGGCATAGTACCACATCAATGGACACACAAATCCCAAAAGGAAGCTGTAACAAGCAAGACAACATGAGAGACGAAATGCTGCAGCAGGGATATAGAGAAGAGTGAAAAGTACTCACGAGAACCATCCTATCCCACAGCCGAAGCATGGAAGAGGTTTGTCGAAAGTCCCTGTCTGGAAGTCCTCCACATCTTTGATAAGTGTATACTTGCCTTTTCCTGAAGCATCTGGTGCTTGTCCTACCATAATAGCTTTACCTTTTAGATTGGTTGCATAGATACTCTAAGAAATAACATGATGCTTTCAGATAATGTTCAATTGATGGAGGATCACATGGCAAACTGTCGCAAAATAAATGTCTAATTGCATATCAAAGGAGCAGAAATGACACTCTGCCTCTGTTTGCTGCTGGGTATGGGTCAAAAATCCCCGACTGTACGTGTAATTAGCTTAATAGATCACTACCTTTAAATACTGAATGGTATCGAGCAGATGGCCTCAAAAGATCAAGATGCTTATCGGAGAGTGCTTTTCCAACCTCAAGGCTGTTTCTCAAATTCCCTGCCTCCTCAACCGGAGCACCTGTAACATTGAGAAGTCATGTTGTAGCTGGGAATCTAATTTATCATACCCATCAATTGACAAGAAACCTAATTGTCAGCTACTCCTTTGCTTTTTTTCCTCTTTAAGTTCCACATGGACTCCTCCTGGCAAATTGTCTAGAACAATAAAGAACAAGGTCTATTGCCATGATGTTAAGTTCATACTTGAAGGTCTACATAACCAATTACCATTTTTTGAGATCAGAGGATAAATTTACTTACAACTATGGGAAATCAGAACCTTTAGTGTTAAATGTAATCTCACCTTATTCAACATATCAAACACATATCCATTTGCGTTTATAACAATATATCAAGATATAAGCATTTTTCCAACAAACGATCATTGAGAAGTGTCTAAAAGAGATGTATCATATATGGCAGTTGGGACTATATGATAACTGCACAATTTAGGCCATGCTGATATGCTCTCAGCTGAACTCAATTTCATTCCTACCACGTAAGCAGCCATAGATAAACTCACAAGCTGTACTATGCCAATTGACTCATATCATCCAACACTGAGGAACTTTAAAAATACAATTCGGCTGAAGGACTACACTATTGAAGAAATTATTTGCCCTCGTATTGTATTTGCTTTTCAACTGCATCCCTACTAAGCCGCGTGATATTCTTAGACATAACTGTAATTCTATTAGTATTAAAATTCATAATCAGTGCATCAAACAGACTCTTATACTGGCAATATAAGACTACCCAATGTCTCCAAAAGGCGCAAACTACAAGAGCTTTTTTCAAATAAGGGAAAAGAATAAAATCAAGTAGCATTATACACAATAAAAATCTTCTCTTAAACTATTATCCTGATTAAATAAATGTGAAACTTCAAGACAGAAATTAGTAATAAAAAGAAAGAAAGATTGATTACTTTGATCCATGTGTGCAGGAGCTGATGTCTTCAGAGGCTTAAACACGTCAGTATACACTCAACAGACAAAATTCCTGCTCCCAATGATAAAGAAGAACCTCAGATTCAGTATTATAGCTATGAATTGCTATTGATGATCTCATGTTTTCAAACATAGTCCATTTTGTAGGATAAATACTAAGAACAATAAAAATTCAGCGAAAAATTGATCTATGATGATCATAACCAGCTAGGCTAGCCGCAGGTAAGCTTGCATAGAAGCAAATGAAGAACTAAAATCAGAAACATTCAACAATTTGCCCTTATAGTTCCCAGCTAATAATAATACAACTAAAATCCGGCTTTTAGGAAACTTTGCTTTGACCCATCTTAAGATAGAATTCATGAATTCAACAAAAATTGGAAATTATCCAGGATAACTGCTAACATTTACGCATATATTTATCAATTAATCGTTAGAGAAAATAAATAAATAAAAAAACAGAAATTAGAAAAGGAAATGAATACTTATTAGAAATCCAATATATTTCAATGGCTGGTTACTCGAATTTCAATTACTTGATTAGTTGAAAAAGTAGATAGAAATAAAGTTCAAGGTAAATATAAAAGAGGAAAGAAAAATATCCAGCTTAGCTACCCTACTCAGGAGAAAAAGAAAGAACAGAGAAGAAAAATAAAAAAAAAAATCTGAACTAAAAATCCAAGAGAAAAAAGAGTTCAAAACACAGTCGTAAACAATCAGATCAGATAAGAAATAATCCAAAGAACATTGAAGAAAACAAAAGAGAAGAGAAGGAAGAACTTGCCTGCTAAGAACAGGAACTAAGCAGTGAAACGTTGGATTGATATATAAGTTTTGTAAACCGAAAGAAAAGAAGAGGAAAATAAAAAAATAAATCAATTTTATGTCTTTTTGTATCGCTTCTAACAATAATTATGCCGGAAACTCATGGAAAAAAGATTTTTTTTTTTTCCTCGTCTTATTATCCTCTTTTAACATAAACTATAAATATATTTATTTATTTTAATAATCTGAAATTAATTTTATTTAAAATTTTATCATAATTAAAATTTTTTACTTTTTTTCAAAAAAATATTTAATGAAAATTAAATTCAAAATTTTTTTTCACAAATCCTATTTACATTATTAACTGAATCATAATTCATAAATAATTTATTGTTATCTTTATCATTGCTTGTAATAAAATAAACATTTTTTATTATTTAATTTATTTGACTGCTATTAGACGTATTGCCTTGAAAATTAATTATAAAAAAAAAACCCTTGAAAATTAGTGTATATTTTCCTGATTCGACCACGTGTGAACTGACAATTAAATCCTTTACTTTTAAGAGTTTGTATATGATGCACTGATAGTGTATGTCAATGCATCAGATATTGACACCTAATCAATAGGCTCTTATGGGCAAATTAAAAAAATTTATTTATATTTGCATATAAAAACCTATTGATGAGGTGTCAACCTCTGATGTATTGACAGTGTATAGAAACTATACACTATTAATGCATCATATATAAATCCTTACTTTAATCCCCGGCCTTGGTTTCTTGGTATTATTGAATTTTCATTTGGTTGGTGGTGTGGATACAGCCAAGGGGTGGGTACCATATTTCTATGGATTTCTCTTCCTTTTTCGAGTTTCTAATGGCCAACTTGTTGAGAGCAATGATTGAGTTATTTTAGTGCCGAGAAAGAATTTGTTATCTCTACTGTATATTTCTAATAAATCCTTCATTCTTTTTGAATAATCTAACACCGCCTTCCATTTTCCTTTTAGGTGGTTAGGGTAAATACTTCCTTGGATGATGATAATTTTTTAAGTTTAATTTGTAATATAAAATATTTTTTTTTAAGGGTTCAAACTCAACACTTTTTTTATATTTTTGAGATAGTTAAAAATTGAATTTTAATCACTCGAATTAAAAGTTTAATTTTTCATCAATTTATCACGCAATTGTTGACTTTTTTTTTCATTAAACCGGAAGGACTTAAGACTTAATATTTGAGAGGGAGTTGTAACATAAATTAGAACATAGTTTTGCTTAAAATGTCGATACTAATTAATAAGACATCTATAGTAATAGCACTAATTTTGATTATCATTCTTTTAAAAAAAAAATTTAATACCCAAATGTGCCATCAATTTTTTGTACAAAATAAATATAAGTTATTATCTCTTATTGTATGCCAATAAGTTTAAGAATTTTTATTTCATGATAAACAGGTAAATGACATTGACTATCGTTTGTATTATACACATGAGATTTTATATGGCAATCCACAATGTTGTCTGCACTATTCTTTAAGATGTTATAAACCGTAATTGATGCTATTTAACAGACTTTATTTATGTGATTTTGAAAATTTAAAATTTTGTTACAATGAAATAATTTTTTTTCTTTTTTACATGCAATAAAAAGTAAAAGATTTGTATATATTTTATCCTAAAAGATGAGGACATGTATGAGTGTTAAGTTAAAAAGAAAAAAAAGAAACTAATTCTTATTCTTATCATTTACTTTTTTATATTAAAAAATTTGTATATACTTTTTTATAACAAACCCATATTGAAAGAGAAATATATGATAGTTTGCTAGTGATAATTTAGTTTCATGATTAATAAAAAATTTCATTTACAAACAAAAATAATGAAATTATTCTGATATAAAAAAATGCCTAGTGGTTTAAACTAACCAGACGGAGGCAATGGTTTGAATGGATTATTGTTTGTGTGTGCTTGAAAATCAGAATATGGCCAAATCCATGTGTTAGGTCATTGAAATTCCATGATAAGGATTGATCCCTTTAAAATTGAGCTTTGTTTGTGAAGGAAAGTAATTTGCTTTGGAAGCAAATGCTAGAAAGCAGAAATTAATAAAGTTATGGTTATAATAAAAGTTCTTAGATTCTCCTTACCTGCCTACCAACCTCACGCATAAGGGTCTTTCAAAGATTAAATAGGAGGCAAGTTAACCAGACAAGAACTAAACTTGACATCAATGTCGCGTGGCAACCCTTTTTGCTCAGTTCATCAAACTTAATATTGATGGTTCTTTCTCGAAAAATCCGAAGAGAGCGAGAGCTGGAGGGATCTTTAGAGACTCCAATGAAAAGTGCCTAGGTGGTGTTGCCAGAAATTTTGGTCTCACCGCCAGCACATATGCAGAGTGCGGGGACTAAGAGATGGTCTTCGCATGGCTTTTAACACGGGGCTTCAACAACTTGATCGTTGAAGTTGATTCTCAAACAGATATAAGGTATGTTATTCAAGGTGTTCCTAAGTCTCATTTTTACATTTCTAGTTGCAGGCAATTTCTTAGACAATAGGGGAGTGTGAGGATCATGCACTCTTTTCTTTTTTTGGTGTATGCACACTTATTCTCATATATTTTATGGTCTAAAATTAATCATATCTAAGCTGAGAATAGTAAACGGTAAAATCTTCTCAATAGTGAAGACTCTAAAACTCGAACTCTGTCCAAATACTTGATATGCCTTTTGAGAGACAAATGCATGCGCTGATGCTTTCGCGAATATGGGAGGAGCTATGGAATCTCATTTTGTTTGTTTTAATGTCCCTCTTGATTGTATATAAATCTTCAACTTATGTTTGATACCATGGGATATAGCTATACCAGCACTTTAGGATGTTATCCCACTGGAGATTAACTCTTTGTTTTTATTTATTTAAGCTAGTCTACTCACAATATATATATATATATATATATATATATATATATATATATATATATATGTGTGTGTGTATATCATGAAATAGAAATCAAAACCAAGGCCGAGGCCTTATTTTGTGGCCATGGATACTCGAATTTATCCACACACTTGAAGTTGTCACCTTCCATTTATATCTAAATACATTTTTTATTAGTCAATGAAAGTTGGTATAAGTGGTTGAAATTTAAATACTAAGTCCTTTGCAGTCAGATTCCAATCTCCACTTTTCCTGGTAAAAGTTCAATGAATTTGTAAATTTGAGTTGTGACATAGTTACATAGTGTTGAGAGAGGTCAATTGACCCCACTTAACTTTTGAAAAATACATTAGACACTAAAATTTTTTAAAATTAGTTAAAAAAAAGGGTCAATTATAAATTTTATCTTCATTTTAATTTTAAATTTTATTACTTTTCTTTTATTACGATTTCAAATTTAATTCATGAGATTTAAAAATTCTTTTGTAATTAATATGTACTTATCTGTTGATTTTTATCAATTGACCCCACTTAACTTTTGAAAAATACATTAGACACTAAAATTTTTTAAAATTAGTTAAAAAAAAGGGTCAATTATAAATTTTATCTTCATTTTAATTTTAAATTTTATTACTTTTCTTTTATTACGATTTCAAATTTAATTCATGAGATTTAAAAATTCTTTTGTAATTAATATGTACTTATCTGTTGATTTTTGTCAATTGACCCCACTTAACTTTTGAAAAATACATTAGACACTAAAATTTTTTAAAATTAGTTAAAAAAAAGGGTCAATTATAAATTTTATCTTCATTTTAATTTTAAATTTTATTACTTTTCTTTTATTACGATTTCAAATTTAATTCATGAGATTTAAAAATTCTTTTGTAATTAATATGTACTTATCTGTTGATTTTTTACCAATATGTTTTTAATTTTATTTTAATTTTGATTTGTTACTTATTTCTTATTGAAATTTTCTCTGATGTGGACTAGGTCAATTATTACTGGGCTTTTCTATAAGTCAAAGATGAAGACAATTAGGGCGAATGATAACTTAAGCCCAAGAGGAAAGAGGACTCTGGAGGCCCATAAAAGATCCACTGAGTTATTATTTAAGCTGTGGGTCTTAAAGGTAATTATGCGCAAAATCACTCCTATAAATAGGTCACAGGTATTATTTTTAACTCTAAGCTCTATTTGCCTACTGAAACCCAGTCTGACTTAAGCATCGGAGTGCGCGCGCAGGGGAAAACCCCTGCGCCCCCTGATGGTTTCCTATTTCGCAGATCCTTGGAGACAAACAAACGCGAAGATCGAGGATCCGATGTCATCAAACATTTATTGTTGTTTTTGGCAACAACAATTGACGCCGTCTGTGGGAAAACAAACAAAAAAGCCATAACAAAAGGTGGTGAAAACACTATCTGTGAAAGACAGAGTATGTAGGCTGCGACAGGGTGCACAGACACGATAAAGTCTGGGTCGAGAGCTGACTCTTGCGCGTGACAGGCCTCTTGGCGATAGAGTGCATGCAACTAGCGACAGCTTTAAGATACAAAAGATCTCAGGTGACAGAGATACAAAGGAGTGGGTGACTGCATGGGCGAGAGAAGAGCTCTCACACCTGACAGCAAGGGTGAGAGCGATTCCTTGCGCAGAAAGGTCCTTGGCGAGAGACCTTATCCTGTCGCCTGGGCGAGAGCTATCTCTCGCTCGAAGAAAGGTCCTGGCGAGAGACCTCTAACGTTAACCTGGGCGAGAGCTATTTCTCACGCGCAGAAAGGTCCTTGGCGAGAGACCTCCTCCTACTATCCTGGGCGAGAGCTATTTCTCGCGCGCAGAAAGGTCTTTGGCGAGAGACCTCTAATGTTAGCCTGGGCGAGAGCTATTTCTCGCTCGAAGAAAGGTCCTTGGCGAGAGACCTCCTCTTACTATCCTGAGCGAGAGCTATTTCTCGCACTCAGACATGTCCTGGCGAGAGACCTCCTGTTCATACTGGGCAAGAGCCATCTATTGCACGAGACAGATCCTTGGCGAGAGGAGACCTCCCTCTCGCGACAGGTCCCTGGCGATTAGCACTGGGCGAGAGCCATCTTTCGCGCTAGACAGTCCCTTGGCGAGAGGAGACCTCCCTCTCACGACAGCCCCTGGCAATTAGCACTACTCACCACTAACATTTGCTATTTTCTACACACATCCACGGCAGATGCATAAGAAATTTAAGTATGCCATTTGACATTTTGACACAAACTTTAAGGAGCCGTTTGGCTACAGGGCTCCCGCCACAACAGGTCAATTCACCGTACACAAGGCGATAGTGCAAATACACGAGCACTGATCCCAAGCTGCATGCTAGCCCAGTAAGTAAAAGGTAATGGTAAGTACATTCGACAAGTCATATTACGATAAAGCAGCTCGTCATATGCAACAGCCATATGGGCGAGAAAAAGTCACACGGCAAGCATTCTAGGTGAACGAATGACCCTCGTGAGCCCAGCCTTCCGCACACAAGGTGTGAAGCAATACTGATGAATGCAGTGTCATGTGACGAACCAAGACCACTATAGCAGACACTTTTGACGATTGAGTGGCATGTGGTGATTGCATGACCAAAGCCACATCCCAGCCTCCGCAACAAGGCTCGCTTGATAAAGCACGTGTCAAGGCACAAAAAAACAATCTAGATGGGCGAGCAAGGAGCCATCCTAAGACCCAAACAAGCAAGCCCTTGTCAACCGATATAGGAACTCACCTAGGACAGAGAACCTTATGAGCAAGCCATTTTAGGTGGCCAAAGCGAAAAAGGATTAGGCAACGCTGTACATCATCAAGCACAACGCTCGAGAAAACATCCATCTTTGAACAGGAATGACAACACTGTTTCAAAGAAGAACTTGGGGAGCTATATGGTGTAAAGATACGCTAAATAGTGTAAAAGTAAAAGGTATTGGGCCGAAAAAAATGGAAAGACAAAAAAAAAAAAGCTGAGGCGACGACCAGTCACATATTTGGCGGCAGGTAGTGATCTCTGGCGGCAAAAGTTCCCTAGTGATTACGTACACGGAATAGGCAGAGCCCAACCTATCGCCTGAAAGATCTCTGGCTGCAGAGTACAAGGAATGGGCGACAACCATGTCCTCAATTCGGCGAGCACAGGCACGCACATGACAAATTTTGGCGACAAGGTTCCACGTAGCAGACTCTTTCTGCGAGAGGTGGCTCACGCGTGCGACAACCAAAAATGGCGAGAAAGAGGGACCACTATTGAAGATCTCATAAAGATGCCACTCTTTTACATAGTCAATTGCATGCAAGACGTTATGCTACAGAAACAATCAGTCGCTCGAAAGCTGCTTGCTACACTGCAAATTTGCGCGACTACAAGCATGCAACAGGCACTCTGTCCCGAGCTAGCTCAATGCTACGCGACAGAGCGGTTTGCACAACTATAGGCATGCGACACGACTCGAGCATGGGCAACCTTATCTTCTTCGTTGTCAAATTGAACTTCAAAGCCAAGAAGAGTGACGGGCCTTGTACAAGACAAGAGCTCCCACACGCAACAGGCCTTTGGCGAAAGAGAGCTCCCGCACGTGACAGGCCCTGAGCGAGACATGGGCTCCAGCAGGCGATGGGCCTTGAGCGAGACAAGGACTCCCGCACGCAACAGGCCTTGGGCGACAGGGTAGCTCCCACGCGCAACAAGCCTTGGATGAGATAGGGCTCTCGCACGCGACAAGCTCCCCACTTTGATAAAATGACAGCGAAGAAAACTAGGTGAACACAGCACCCATAGGCAAGATTCCCCCGTTAACACAATGCAAGCAAGCAAAGAACACCCGAGTCATGCCTTTCGGCAATGGCTATCAATGCTGGCGAGCACGGAATCCAAACTACTGGTTCGCCCTTTAGAAAAAATTTTGGCGAGCACATTTAAATTTGACGATCCAAAAGCGCGCCCAAGCACAGGATCTGAGCGGAATGATCTAGAATCTTCTAGATCTGGTGCGCGCACTAATCCGACAGAATGTCCAAGAGCTTCCTTCGGCCCATCTGTCGATCGTCTGACACATAAGCTTTCAAGAACTGCTCTAGCAACCATATAGAAGTGGCTTAAGAGCCACACACTTGGCCTATTGACAACCACACATGTGAAAGAGGATTTGTCTATATAAAGGGTGTGTCGGCTTCGTGAGTCTTTTAAACAAGACAAGGATGTGCCAGCTCAGGGTGTCGAGATCAAGGCTGTGTCTCCCTTGTAAGCCCCTATACATAGCATCCTTGAGTATTAATACAAGTGAGTGCTTGGCACAACAAAAATTGCAAAACACACTCAAGCAGGGACATACGGGTGGTAACCAGATTTGAGGTACTCTCATACGATGTCTTCGATCTTCTTGTCCACTCTAACAATTGTGATTGAATTAGGTAGGTGTCCGAGGCAAGCACTAGCCACTGTCGTGTAAGGCAGCAAGCCAGGGAGAGCTTGGCTCGATTGAAAACAACTTGTGGTAACCTCGTAAAGGTAGATTGCTGGTACCGAGGCACGACTTAGTGCACAATCCATGGTTGACAGCAAAACATCCTGGCACTGGTACTTTACAAATTTTACAAAGACAAAGGCTTAGAATTGTACTGGTGGTAAACATTTGCTATTATTGTTTTAACATTTTTTGTAATCATATTGTTACTTACTCCATTGAAAATACTACATTATGAAATGAAAGGTCAGTTATTTTTATCTGTACTAGGGTAATCCTCCATGTTTGATAGACATGTTGCAGGAATAGAAGAAGAAAAAATGGAAGCTGGCCAAAGAAGACGCGAGACGGGCACAAATAAGTCCCTAAGCGAAAAATGCACGAGACGGGCACAAATAAGTCCCTAAGCGAAAAATGCGCGAGACGGGCACAAATAAGACCCTAAGCGAGAAGAAGACGCGAGACGGGCTCAAATAAGACCCTAAGCGAGAAGAAGACGCGAGACGAGCACAAATAAGTCCCTAAGCGAAAAATGCGCGAGACGGGCACAAATAAGTCCCTAAGAGAGAAGAAAACGCGAGACGGGCACAAATAAGTCCCTAAGCGAAAAATGCGCGAGACGGGCACAAATAAGTCCCTAAGCGAAAAATGCGCGAGACGGGCACAAATAAGACCCTAAGCGAGAAGAAGACGCGAGACGGGCACAAATAAGTCCCTAAGCGAAAAATGAGCGAGACGGGCACAAATAAGTCCCTAAGCGAAAAATGTGCGAGACGGGCACAAATAAGACCCTAAGTGAGAAGAAGACGCGAGACGGGCTCAAATAAGACCCTAAGCGAGAAGAAAACGCGAGACGGGCACAAATAAGTCCCTAAGCGAAAAATGCGCGAGACGGGCAAAAATAAGTCCCTAAGAAAGAAGAAAACGCAAGACGGGCACAAATAAGTCCCTAAGCGAAAAATGCGCGAGACGGGCACAAATAAGACCCTAAGCGAGAAGAAGACGCGAGACGGGCACAAATAAGTCCCTAAGCGAAAAATGCGCGAGATGGGCAAAAATAAGACCCTAAGCGAGAAGATACAAGATGGGCAAAACAAAAAGTCCCTAAGCACAAAAGGGTGCGAGATGGGCAAAAATAAATCTCTAAACGAGGTACGTTACAATTTTATCATTGGATATGTGCTACAATTGATTGACAAAGTGCATTTAACGTATTATGTTGGCATTCCAGATATAAAACGATGTTATAGTCTTATCATTTATATAAAAACCCTATGCGAAAAATACGCAAGATGGGCAATTCTCTAAAAGTCCCTAAGCGAAAATACGCAAGATGGGCAATTCTCTAAAAGTCTCTAAGCGAAAATGCGTGAGACGGGCAATTCTATAAAGTCCCTAAGCACAAAATGGTGCGAGACGGGCAAATTCGAAAGTCCCTAAGCGAAAAATGCGCGAGACGGGCAAATGAAAAGTTCCTAAGCACAAAAGGGTGCGAGACAAGACAAACCAAAAGCCTGAAGCGAAAAATGCGCGATGTAGGCTACGCATGCACTTAAAGCCAAAAGTGTGTGATGTAAGTCATGCATGAAGTGCTTGTGCTTGAAGCAATAATTGAGCGGCATAAGCCACATATGTAAAGAACTTGAAGCAAAAAGTGCACGAGGAAAGTCTGATTATTACGTGAGACTAATACAAGGTAAATGTGTAGTTGCTTTTGTAGATGAGTTTAAAAATGGGCTGATCAGTTTGTAAAAGACTAAGCTCTTTCACAAAAAACTGGGGAGCACTCTAGATTAACTTCTGCCTCAAAAGGAGTATCGATACTAACAGGCACCCATGCATATGCATCTTGAGGTGCTATAATATCAAGAGCTTGATCCTTAAGGAAAATTATTCTCTGGATTATCTAAATAATCTTCGTCCAAACTTGTGAGAACCTCGACCATCTCGAGTCGACAAAAAGGCTTCTAAGAGCTGGTAAGATCGGATAAATCTTTACAAGTGTCTATCCTCAGAAAAGGTTCCAAATTCTCAGCATCTGGATCGAGCTTCAACCAATCAAGAGCATGCCGAGTACAAACCACATCTGATGAAACTAGATAAGAACATATGGCACTTCTTAACGATGTGCCCTCATGGCCTTAACCCAGATTCGGTTTTTTTCCTCTTGGCTAATAAAAGGCATTTGACAAAAGAAATGATGACACGATGTCGTTTCTGCTACAAATAATAATGAAGTTCACTAGTTGAGCCCTCAAGTAAAGAGGAAAAGACTCTTGTGATAATCCTAAGAGAAGGGTAGCAAAAGAATTTGAAAAGCCCATTCTTTATATACTCTTTCACAAGGTAAACCTTGTGAAAGAGTGGGGAGCAATTGATGTGGACTAGGTCAATTATTACTGGGCTTTTCTATAAGTCAAAGATGAAGACAATTAGGGCGAATGATAACTTAAGCCCAAGAGGAAAGAGGACTCAGGAGGCCCATAAAAGATCCACTGAGTTATTATTTAAGCTGTGGGTCTTAAAGGTAATTATGCGCAAAATCACTCCTATAAATAGGTCACAGGTTTTATTTTTAACTCTAAGCTCTATTTGCCTACTGAAACCCTGTCTGACTTAAGCATCGGAGTGCGCGCGCAGGGGAAAACCCTTGCGCCCCCTGATGGTTTCCTATTTCGCAGATCCTTGGAGACAGACTAACGCAAAGATCGAGGATCCTATGTCATCAAACATTTATTGTTGTTTTTGGCAACAACATTCTCTTTTGTGGTGATCATATGTTCGGGCTACAGTTTTTTTTCCTTTAGTTACATCTATAATACATATTATATATGAGTTTGATCAAATTTATAAATGATGGATTTGTTGTCTTTGTTGCAATAATCTTTTATATGTAATTAATTATTCAACAGTACAAATGTAATCTCATTACATAAGAAAAATTATTATGTCATGTACATACATTATCTTATAATATTTTTATTGTCATGAAAAAAAAAAGAAAAATTTTATATGACACCACTAAAGTAACCACTGAAATAAATTATGAATAGATCGTTAGAAAATTTATCTAAAAATTATTTTATATTATATGATATTTACTGTATTTAATTTTTTTCATTGTTGCATTAAGTGATAAAATAATTATTTATATATGATGCATTAATAGTTGATAGTGTATAACCTCTATATACTATCAATATATCAAAGATTGATACTTCAATAATGAACAAATTGAAAAAAATATCAAGCTTTATGAGTAAATTGAAAAAAAAAAAACTTATGTATTTATTTTTAAGGATTTGTCGCTTTTTTTAGTTTGTTTATTAATGAGATTTTAACTTTTTGTACATGGACAAATATAGAAATTATACACTAACAATACATTATATATAAACTCCAAAAAAATATAAAAAATAATATTATAATATTGATCTCGCTGATACAAATTCCTGCTAAGTAACTTTCAGTAATAAGTTGACAATTTACTTTTACCTTAAAAATGAAATAATCTGCTAACGCCTAAACTTTTATGACTAAAAAATACACATTGATTTTAATCTTTTAATCACTGTTGGATTCAATTTTACCAAAACCGATTTTATGTTTATCCAAATAAACTCATAATCTATTGCGTTGTCAGATTGGTGGCCGTTAAACAAGATCCATCATCAACTACCCATCTGTGACTGTTGGAGAAACAGAGAATAAAAGTAAGCAGACGTTCGATTGGGGCAAACAATTTAGAAAATTTGGAATAATGTTGTTTGGTTAGTTTTTTCCAACCAGAGGCCTGAACTTTCCTCTACTCGATTGGAGCCCATTGGTATTTATTATTAGCCGTAAGCAAAAGGGCAACGAGTAAACCTCAAATTAAGAAAGAAGGTCCACTACGATACCTCTTTCTAATCTAATCTAACTGCTTGGTCGGTTTGGTAGGAAGAAAATTGCATTTCGGGTCAGTCAAACATTGTATTTAGCCGCGAATTAAGGATGAACATGGGATTTTTTTTTATTAATTAGCTTCAAATCCTAAATTTTCTTATAAATAATTCGGGTAACAGAACAGTCACTTGTCATATTTTTAAAAATTATTTTTTATTTTTAAAAGATATGTATTAGCTCATTAATCTCGAAAAATTTAAAATCTCTTTTAACAATGTATTAAATATTTTTCTCAAATAATTAATTGAATATTAATTATTGTAGAAAACTTCAAAAATATCATAATTTGGAAACTCTTGATGCTTTTTTGGTCAGTAGATTGATTTTCATTGAATCGATCATCTGAGATATTTCTGATATTTTACTTTCATCATCTTAAGCCAAAGTTTTCATTTCAAAATATCTAGAATTAAAATTTATACACTTTGTGATTCATGTAGTAATTTAATGGTAGTGACTGCATGTTGCCTATTTCAATTAAAAAACATAATAGAGACAATATTGTCTTGAGCTAAAATTTTAACTGCTCAATTCATTTGTTATTGTATATGTATTTTATATGAAATAAAATTATATGCCAACCACCTTTTTATCAAATGGTTAAGTATAAGTTATGACATATTATCAGTTTTAATTTCGAATTCAAGTACCTTATTTCTAATTATTTAATAGTTTGCTTGTAACAAAAAAAAATGCACTAAAAATAAAGTTTAAATTGTGATATTGAGTTGTGCTGGTGTGCAAATGTCGATACGAAAAGTTATCTAGATAGGATGATAATGATTTTGTTGAAGAATAAAAAAATGACCGAGGGATTGGAGTATGAATTTTAAAACGTATTTTTCATTTAAACATAATTTTACGTTAAAAAATCTTAAATTAAATAAATTAAAAAATATTTAATCTTTAATTAATCAAAATTAAATATTATATTTTTAATTAAAAAATTTTGTAAAAATTTAATCTTAAATTGAATATTTAGCTATTCGATTTTGATAAGATTGGACAAGCTTTTGCATGTTCACTGCGTCGTGTCGAATAGTTATTCGAAGCCAAGCCCAGAACCGAAGAAGAAAATATCCAAGCCCAGAGACTTCTCTCCACGTCCACCCGCTCCCAACACTCAAGTCTTTGTTTTGTAGGGTTTTGCGGATTGCCGTACCGCCCCCGTCTTCCCCAGATCACAATTCTTGTCGTGTAGGGGACCGACCAGGTGTCTCTGGAGCGCCACGTTCAATGTCACTTGAATTCCGAACACAAACAGTTAGAAGAACATGCTCTGCTTTGAGGACACGTTTCACTAACGTCTTTTCCATTCTATTCCCCTGTTCACTTCCTTTTTCTATTTATAAATAAAGAACTTCAACACCCTTGTTTTTCACTTGTCTGTGTGGAGCGTGGGTTTGCTAGGAAATTTAAGATGGGCGATGATCACATGGGAACAGAAGCAGAAGCAGCAGCAGCGGTGAACGATCATAGTAGCAGCAGTGATCATAGAAAAGTGGTGGATATTTACCCTCTAAGTTGTTACTATTTTGGATCCAAAGAAGCCATTGTTGTCAAGGATGAAACTCTGTACGATCGGATTAATAGGATGAAATCCAAGTACTTCACCACATCTCTTTTGGGTTCCTTTTTATTTACCAAAATCTTTATGGGTTTAACGCTTTTAATTTGATTTGTTTCCAGTTATGCTGCTTATGGATTGAGGACTTCTGTGGAAGCAGTTATTCTGGTTGGTTCTTTTTCTCTACTCTCTTTCTGGATTGGCATCAGCTTGTCATTGTTCTTCTGATTGTTATAGTTCTGAAGTTTTGATTAACTGAAAAATGTTGCATACTGTTTAGTATTGGAGGAATTGCATAATTTAGGTATAGCAAGAAGTTGTTATTGACTATATAAAGGGATTTTAGGGAAGAATTGGGTAAAAAAGCTATGGAATTTAGTTAGTTCGAGGCTGAATCTTATGAGCTATTTTGTAGCTGTTCGTAAATAAGAAATCTTGAAAATGAATTCCAGGCTATGGCAAACTGTTAGTCAATGAGCAATGATTTTTAGGCCTAAGATGTGACTGTCATTAAAGGGCAGGCTGTTTTCAACATGGCACACCTCTTGAAAATGTTGTGAGAAGGCAGCCTTTTTAGTTTGTGACCAGACAGTTATATGGGTCTCATGCAAAATTAGCCCCATGGGAATGTATTAGTTATGTTTTGTACAAATGTTTTAAGCAATGACGTTTAATCAGGTTGAGTTGTTCAAACACCCTCATCTGTTGCTGCTGCAAATTAGAAATTCCATCTTTAAGCTACCTGGTGGTCGTTTGAGGCCAGGTGAATCAGGTAAGTTGCTAGTTCTATTAAACTTTCTTACAAACTTGGATTTGATTCTTGAGCTGCAGGGCATTTTTCTAAAGGTTCACTGAACTAAGGAATTTCCAGATGTTGATGGACTGAGACGTAAGCTTACCAGGAAGCTTTCTGCCAGTGAAGATGGCAATGAAGCTGAATGGGAGGTAAATTAGTTTTTCCCCTATTTATATTGAAGTATTATTGTAACATGGTGTAGAATTCTAATTTTCTTAAATATTTAGGTGGGAGAATGTCTTGGGATGTGGTGGCGGCATGATTTCGAAACGTTATTGTATCCTTACTTGCCACCCAATGTAAAAAAGCCTAAGGTATTTAGTACAGTACATTAATACTGCTTCTGCTGCAGTGCTATACCTTTCTCAGTTCTTATGTTAATCTGATTTTATAGGAGTGCACCAAACTCTTCCTTGTGAGGTTGCCAGAGAGTCGAAAATTTATTGTACCCAAAAACCTGAAATTGCTTGCAGTTCCGCTGACCCAGGTTCACGAAAATCACAAGGTACAAGTTTACACTACAAATTGGATAAATATAAGGTGCTCGGACATTCAATTAGGACCAAACCATAGCAGTGTTTTTATAACACTTGATGCATTATCACTGTCATGTTTTGGATGTTACTTTAACAAGTTCATTTTGAATATGATAGCTTCATTTTTATGTCATCCTAGTTATGCTATGAACTTGTTTGTTAATGATGTAAGATTTTCACCAAAGCTTCACATGTTGCTTATGCTTTTAATTTTTTTTAATTTTTGTAGACATACGGACCGGTAATATCAGGAGTGCCACAGTTGCTATCTAAATTCTCCATCAACATTATTGACGTTTAGAATATGTGTGTTGACCTTAACTTGTGGGTTTGAGGTAAAATTACAGAGAACAGTGAGTAGATGTGTGGGGCTGCTGGTACAAGTTTTCAATCTTGGGTTTGTAATTTCCATGAAATTTGGAAACACACTTGTATATACCATAGTTTTCTTACGGGAAGTGATACATAATATTGAACCTCACAATATTAAATTTTATATTCATGCTTGTTCTTTCTGAATTTCTTTTCCAGAATGCTTCAATCGATATGAGTCGAATTGTAAATCATAACAAGTTCTCCTTAATCTTGTTCGTATTTTCTTTTGCAATGTATTAGCTCACTTATCTTAGGTCGTAGCCACGGTAATTGTACATGTCTGTGTGATTATATTAGTAGGCTAAAGTTTCTGGTAAAGGCCACTCTCTTTGAAGGCGAGCAAGCATAGTAGATGATTCAATGAAAGGAACTTTGAAAAAGAGAGGCTTGAGGCATGTCCACTTGTCATTATATGCATCAGAATGAATCATGATTCATAGATAAGGTGATCATCATCATCATCATCATCATCATCAGAGTCTTTATCCCAATAGATTGGGGTAGGCTATATGAACCAATATCTAAAATCACGTTAGATCGTCCATATGTATTCTCTGCTTCCATAGATTTCTATTCAAGGCCATTTGCTCCTCTAATTCTAAAACCTCCATGTCTTTCCAAACTACTTCCTTCCAAGTCTTTTTCGGTCTTCCTCTAGTCTTAACCATTCTCTCAACATCCATAGCCTCTATTCTCCTAACTGAAGCATCTACATGTCTACGTCTTACATGTCCAAACCAACGTAAACGATTTTCACACATTTTGTCTTCAATAGGTACCACTCCAATCATCTTACGAATATCATCATTTCTCATTCTATCCTTTCTCGTATATCCACATATCCATCGTAACATTCTAATTTCTGTTACACTCATCTTTTGTGTATGTAGCCTCTTAGTCGCCCAACATTCACTACCATATAACAATGTTGGTCTAACAACTGTCCTATAAAACTTGCCTTTCAACCATGTAGGAATTCCTTTATCGCACAACACACATGTAGGAATTCATAGATAAGGTGATATGAGTTAAAATATGATAAAAATTTTATATGAATTTGTGTATGTAAATTTTGATACAAAAATTTTGTATCTTATACTATATAAACACAGTATTAAACTCTTTTAAGGGATTCCATTGGATTGCCCTACAATTAGCACTTTGAATCTTTGATAGATTGTGTTTCTTCAAAGCTGGTGGGCAGCAAAGCGGCAGTGAGCCATTTACCTTTAGCCACACTTGTTGAGAGTTTTACCCAAAATTTGGTTCCAACGGTCCATGGATTCCACAGAGTGGTGAGAGAAGTGGTCCCATATTCATTAATGGTGGATTAATAAGATTTGATGTTTTGCAGGTCAAGCAGAATCGTTGTACGATCTAAAGAACGTGATTGCGATAAGCGCGTTCTCCCTTGTCGTTATTTCAAGTGCTGCACTCAACGCTGGCTTTGACCCTACTGGTTAAACAAGTCTCGAGTTTTGCGGTTTTGCTTGATGAAACCAAACCCGGATTGCTTCACAAATTTTAGCCACCGTCACGTGAGAATATAATTTGATAAGAAGCACAAAAACAACGACGATTTATGGGCAACCGGTAGCCGTGACTACAAAATTGCCCGGGCCTGCAGGCAAGTTGCCCATTGCCTGCCAGCAGTTGCTGCTTCCAGGCTGGCTAGTTGGTACTGCTTGGCCTCTCTAAGCCCATTGGTAGTATTGTCAAAATAGATCAAGGCCCATTAAGTCAATTTAGACGGATCCATTTATTCAAGGTTTAAATCTCATTTTTGTAGTTCATTTAAGAAAGATGACTTTTTGACTCGGTCCATTTAGGCTTAGGCCTAAATAGATTTAGCCTAGGCTTAAATAGACCAACCTGTTAATTTTTTAATATTTGTAATTATATTAAAATTTTATTTTTATTTTAATTATTTATATGTTTAACATTTTAATCAAAGTAAATTATATAAAATTAATTTTATCTAGTATTACTAAATTACTTCAAACCAACATAATGACTCACAACTTCTTACACATGCTAGTTAGAAGGGGAATAGTACATTTGTTTTGAGTGATGTAAGTTCATTTTTGTTTTCTAAGTATATACTTTATTTTAAATTCTCTTTTGTAATGATAATTAATTTATTTTGAAATGTCCAATGACATAGATTTTCAAAAGATTTGAAACTATTTAAGTGAAAGAACCAAAATCTTAATTAGATCTTTATTTGGAAGAGCTAAAGATTATGTGTAGTATGATTGAAGATTTAAATGTATTGTAATGATGGAAAGATCATAAACCAAGATTTTCAAAGCTTGCAAGTATAACTTAAGATATCTTGAGCATTCCAATAATAACGGTGGCATAGAAGAGTTCTTTTAGTATTGGTTCTTGTATTTCAAATAAGTATCGAAATTTTTTAAATCATGAGCGCGTGAAAACTTTCATTTGCACTCGAAATTGGATTCTTGGTTTTGAAGGTATGTTATTAATTAGTTGAGAATTTTTAATCAATTCATAAGTTTAATTCTTGTGAGTTCTTATATTGTTCTTTATTTATGTTTGTAGATGACGAAGTTGAAAAAGAATTGATTAAATATGATTGACACTATAGTGGAGATGGATGGACATAGATCTATTTATCATGTTTTTTATTTTTAATATTGTTGAGACATGTTTTTCAGTATCTAGGTTTGTTAAAATAATTTATATTATGCTTGTTAGACTATTGATATGTAATGTTCAAATGATGTTAAAGACTTGATGGATTGATATGAATTTATTTGATGTTTGTTTAATATTTATTTCAAATTTTATTTTTTTTTATTTACTAAAAAATGGGATTTTAATATAAATTTTAATTTTTTTTAATTTCTTATACGGACCGGCCCATTTAAACCCGTTAACCCTTAGGGTCGGATATGGGCTTGCATTTTTAGGCTCATTTAACAAAAAAGGCTTTTGGCCCGGCCCATTTATGGCCTGGCCCGTCAAGGCCGACCCATTTTGACAATTCTGGTACGTAGCCCTGGTTACCCACACGTGAATCAGTTAAGGGCTACTTTAGATGGCATTGAGTTTTACTACTTGAAGATTAGTTATTGTAACATGAGATTGAGTACTTTAATGATGAAATTAAAATCAAATTGAAATTAGTAGTGAAATATGTGTTTGAATGTAAATGCAATGATGGCAATGGGATAAAATATTTAATAATAAGTAAAAAATTACTATTAAGGATACGAGATGAGAATTTATATATAATGAAATTTATCATTTTTTTGTAAATTAATAAGAAAATTAAAATTTATTATAATTGTTTATATATAAAAAAATTACTAAATTTTACAAAAATTATTTTTTATCAAATAATACTATTAAATATTGAAAATCATATTTATGTATGTTTTAATGCTATTAACATTTAGAGTCTTTAAAAATTTTATTTATTATATAGTGATACATTATTTTTAGGATTTTAAGTAATAAAAAATTATATTATAAATATAAAATAATAATTTATATAAGAATTTACATTTAAATTAAAAATCTAAAATAAAAAAAGAAACATCAAGAGTAAACTTGTTAATGGGTCAGATTGGGCTAGGTTATACAAAATATTGAGGAATAAAAAATGAGCCCAAATTTAGTTGAGCTGATTTTTGGATCTAATTTTTTGCTCAAATTCATTTTTACAAACTATGAATAACCGAAATCCATCCAAATCTATTAATTTCTTTAAAAAAATTATAATAGAATATAAAAATATTAAAACACATAATGGTTAATTAGTATAACACAATAAATTCAAATAAATTATTACAAAAGACTACAAGAAAAATGAAAATTAAAATTAAAATCTAAAAAAAATACAAACTCAAATTAATTACACAAAAAAGTAATTAAAAAAATGCATTACTATAAAAAATAGTTAAACAAATTATGGTTAATAGGTTGGGTCGGGCTAAACTTAGACTTGAAAAAATCAACGCAAGCACAACTCATTTTTTTAGCAAGTCTCAATTTTCAAGTCCAAAATTATTTAACATGTTTAATATTTTTATTAAAATCCGTCCAAGAAATGGGCAAGCCTTTAGATTTAGGTTGATAACATAACCCTTGAACAAGTCTAATCAACAGTAAAAAAAATGAGAAAGATAATAAAAATAAACAATTTATAAAAATAATTTAACAAAAAAAATAAAAATAAAAAAGGGCAAGCGCAAGGGGGTTTTCTCCCTCTAGTGAAAAACTTGGTGCAATTGGTTGGTGCCAACTACAATTTTAGGTAGCATTTTGTGTTTTACATGTAAAGTAATTGTAGTGCAAAGCGATTGTCGAGAAAGTAATTGCATGAAAAGTAATATTGCAATGTTTGGTGTGCATTATAAAATGTTGTTTAAATTGCAAGAAAAGTAATATTTCAGAATTGCAATATTTGGTAAGAATTGCAATATTTGATAAACTAACACTTTATTAGTAATGTAGTGACAATTTTAAAAATACCTTTAAGTATAAAAACAAATTTGACATATTATTAATTTAAAATGTATTTATTATATTATAATGTAAATAGCATAAAGTTATAATTATAAATATGTTAATCATTTGCAATATAACATTTAATATATTATTAATAAATTAAAATGTAAATAATATAAAGTTATAATTATTAATATGTTAGTCATTTGTAATATAAAATTTGATACATTATTAATGATTAAAAATGTAATTATTATATTAAAATATAAATAATATAAAGCTATAATTATTAATATGTTAGTCAATTGTAATATTCAATTTGATACATTATTATTAATTTAAAATGTAATTATATTACCAATGAAATAAAATAATAGTTTACTTTTTAGGAGAGGAAGGTGTTGAGTTAGAAAGGTATTTTGGGTAAATTATTTTACTTTGCAGCCAATGAATGTAAAATAATTGCACTGATAAAGTCACTTTGCAGCGTTATTGTCACAACTAAGCGTTACAATCATTTTGTAATCAATTAAATTACAACGCTGAGTACTAACATTCTTGATACCAAATGCAACATTAAATCACATTCAAGTTACAAGAGTACGATGAGTGATAAGAGCCAAATGAATCCTTAAATATTAGCTTTCGCTGCATCGGAGAGTAAAAAACTCACCACTAAGGCACTAAATCTGTACCAAAAAAAAAAAAAAACTCACCACTAAATCACATTCAAAGCTCTTTATCGACTTTGATGAACAATAAGATTAAGTTCAACTTGAAAACAACGTTAATGGTAAAAGTAATTATTCTAACGAAAAAATTAATTACCGCAACAACGAAAAATACCGATGAATACCAAGTTTGAATCATGCATTGAGGGGCCCCACGTGAGAGTAGGCGTTGGAACCTACTCCCAGCCCCACACCCCGTTTAATGAAAAATATCGATGGTAATATGCCCTTAAGCCACATTCAAAGCTTTTTTTTTTTAAATTTTCATAAGACTTTTTTTTTTGTTCAGAGAAGGAACACACCACTAACACCAAAACGCGTTGATTTGGGTTAGCGTGGAATTCCTTATAAACCCACACACACACCACCAAGCAAGCGATGTGGGACGGTGAAAACCCACACACACATGTTTTTTAACACACACGCATGCAGTCAAGCAAATGCTTAAGTCAATTTTCATAAGACTGATTTGCATGAATTATGAGATTAAACCTCAAAAAACAATAATAATGATGAAATTAATTTACGTAATAATATAATATTTTTATAGTGAGATCACAAATTTTGATTTTATTTAGGATCAACAAACATATGATTAAAAGTAAATTTAAAATCATCAAACTAAAATATGTTATAAGTATCATAAAAATATGATTATCAATATAAATATTAATGTCAATAGATTTAAATATATGATAATTTTATTATAATGTATGTTTATGTTAATCATGTGTTTACTTATTTTTAAAATATTTTACACATAATAACTTTAGATTTATGGTTAATCATATATTGTTTACATTAACTTTAAATTAATTATCAAGAGTTTATGATACTTCTAATATATTTTACGTATAATAATTATAAATTTACGCTTAATTATATGTATTTTACGTTGATTTTATAATATAATCAAAATTCATAATTATACTCTAAAATTCTTCAACAATAAAATTAAAATCAATGACTATAAATTTGGAAATAAATGCAACTGAATTTTATAATATCCAAACGAAGTCATAAATCATTAATGGCCAAATAAAAAAATATTGGTATTTAATTCACCTTGTCGTCAATTGAAATTACAGTACAACAGAACGCGTAAAATAGAGTGTTTTTCTCACTCTTTTTTTCTCCGGGTGGTCGAGCTTATCCTTGTGGAAAAATAATAGAATCTAATCTTTTCACACGGATCATCGTGGGCAAACACTGGAGAATAGATTGGAGGATGGAAAACGTTTATTTTTTTATTTAAAAGAAAATGGTGGATCTTTCACGTTGTTATCAGAGTCATTAGTCAGTAATGTGATTAATCTTAGTTTCTGTAAAAATGACAATAAGCTTGCTCATATCTTACTATTGGTGTCACGTTCAACTAGTTTTAGTCAAAAATTAATGTTACTTTCCTGCTTTCTTCATTCTATCTCTCTCTCTATATATATATATATATATATATATATATATATATATATATATATATATATGCTTCCATTTATTTAGCCAATGTGAAAGCAATAAAAGTGCGTTTAATGGATGTTGAACTTAACGTGAAAAATAACAAAAAACTTAATAAATTTATTTATTTTTGATAAATAAAAAATTCCTTTCTAGAATATGAAGTGTGAACTGTTTGCTAATGCAAGTTTTCAATTACTACTATTTACATTAACCTTTGAATAAAATTGTTTTAAATAGATTTAATTATTCGTGTATATATTTTGTATTTATATTATATTAAATTACATAAATACAAAAAATATTCATGTTATAATTTATATAAATACAATAATCAAAAAATATTTTTTAATTTTTATCAAACTCATAAATAAATTTTATTAAAATTATAATTTTTTTGTGGAATTAAAATTTTAAGTCGTACCCTCATGTTTGGCTTAAAATTTTTTTAAAAATTATTAAATAAAAAAAGAGAGGAAATTGAAAGAGGCGCGGGTAAATTAAAGAAAAGTAAACGGTAAGTCAGGTCATCTTCCCCGTGTCTGCTATGTAATGGAGGAGACTGGTCTCGACTCTCTGTCTCTCGGCTCTTTGTCGACCATAAAAAACACTCTCCCACTGCTTTTCTTGTTTATTAATAAATAAATTTAAAGAAAACCGAAAGCAAAATTAAAAGGATCCTTCTTTCTCTTTCTTCTTCGTAAAATCTAAATCTAAAAGCCTTGTTAAAGACGAAGACCGACTGCCACCCACTGTGCTAAAGAAAAGAAGGAAGAAACCAAAGAGCAAAAGAGGAAAAGAAATGAAGGGAAAGGGGATTTTAAACCCTAATTTGAAGCTCACTCTTCCTCCTCCAGCAGAGATCTCCTTAGCCAAATTTCTGTAATGATAATTTATTTTTACGTCCACCTATTCACATTTTCTACTTTCTTTTCTTTCTTTCTTTTTTTTTTTTTTGAGTTTGATTTTAGTGATGAATTGTCATGGCAGAACCGAAAGCGGTACGTTTAAAGAAGGTGATCTCCTCGTCAACAAAGACGGAGTTCGAATTGTCTCTCAATTCGAACCTGACGCTGTAAGATTTTCCATTTTTTCTTTCCATGGGTTTTCGTTTTTCTTTTTAAAATGTTTTTCATTGTATAGATTCTTTGATTTGATATGTATATTTAGATTGCTTTTGACTGAAAAGATATAACCAATTGATTAAAACTGTTTCTATAACCAAAATAAAAAATAAAAAACTGTTTCTTTTATTAAATTTGGTTTTAAAAATTTCATGTTTCAAAGATCTAAATTGGTTTCCGTGTGTGTGTTTTTTTTATTTTAGCTTCCGCTTATTAAGCCATCAGAAACTGACACGGACAACCAGCTGAATTTAGAAGATATGGATGTGATTAAAGTTGTTGGCAAGGGTAATGGTGGAATTGTGCAGTTGGTCCAACACAAATGGACTGGCCAGTTTTTTGCATTGAAGGTATTTTCATTTTATTTATTTATTTTTATTTTTTTGTTAAGCAAGAATTGTTGCCCGTTCAACAACATTTGCATGGTTTTATGCAGTTTACCTCTAGGGTCATAAAATTACATTTTGTGAACGTTGGAACCTTGTCTTGTTGGGAGCAGAGAACAGAAGTTGGTTCCCTGAACCTTTGATTTTTCTATTTCCAGTTAAATTCGATGATGCTTTTGGTTACAAAAATATAAGTTCAGTAGTTGGCCTGGCTTATATAATTAAAGTGCCAGAATTCTTTGGGTGAAGTTATTCATTTACCTTATGTCAACTCAAGTCAAGGCCTTGATTCTTAGAAACTTATTGATAGGTTTGATCATGGCAAATAATGATAAAAAAATCTCTCCTAAATCATGCTGAGTGACGTATTTCCTGTTTTAGAAATGCAGCTATGTTGGATGCACTATGAATTAATAAAGCATTTTCAGGCTTTCTTGATCTGATAGAAGCCATTCTTCTGAAACAGATATTTTTGTTCCTTTTTAAATATTGGAGCTAGCCAAATAAATATTTTAGCAACCAAAATGCATTTTTTTGTTTTGCATCTCCATGTTGTTCTCACAATATCTTAAATTTTGAGCTGTTTTCTTTTATCAGATTATTCAAATGAATATTGAGGAGTCAGCTCGCAAGCAGATTGCAAAGGAATTGAAAATAAATCAATCCTCTCAGTGTCCATATGTTGTTGTTTGTTATCAGTCTTTCTTTAACAATGGTGTCATTTCAATTATCTTGGAATATATGGATGGTGGATCCCTAGCAGATTTTCTCAAAAAGGTTAAATCGATTCCCGAACCCTTTCTTGCTGCAATTTGTAAGCAGGTTGGTACATTTGAACTTCAAATTAATTATAATATGTATTAGATTGTTCTCGTATGCATTTTGAAATTCTTCTCATTATGCAGGTTCTGAAGGGTTTGGTGTATCTTCATCATGAAAAACACATTATCCACCGAGACTTAAAGCCGTCTAACTTGTTAATAAATCATAGAGGAGAAGTCAAGATCACTGACTTTGGTGTGAGTGCAATAATGACAAGCACCTCAGGACTGGCAAGCACTTTTGTTGGCACATACAACTATATGTCTGTAAGTAATTTACTGTACCAAAATAATGTTTTTTTGATGGGAAGGTGTATTTTATTCTTATTTGTTCAAAACTTATTAGTTTTTTAATGTTTATTTACTTGTTTTGAAGCCTGAGAGAATTACTGGTGGCAATTATGGGAATAAAAGTGACATTTGGAGCTTAGGATTACTGTTCCTTGAGTGTGCAACTGGTCAATTCCCATTTTCCCCACCAGAGCAGGCAGAAGGATGGACTAATTTCTATGAGCTCATGGAACAAATTGTTGAACAACCACCGCCTTGTGCACCTTCTGAGCAATTTTCACCTGAGTTTTGCTCATTTATTTCTGCATGGTAAATATTATTTTTTGAATTACTGGATAGACTTGCCTTAATATGTTCTAGAATATTTTTGCACTATAATGAGTTATTGATTTTTGTATTAAATAAGAAGCTTTTTTCAAATTGGTATTCTGTCAAAAATGATAATTTATTAGTTTCCTCTTTATAATGGAGAGACAGCCTATGCAACTGGTATTCTTTTTTTCTCACTCGGATTCTATAGAATTTCTTGATCATATCAGTTTACCAAGCCCAGCATTGGGTTCTTTTATCCATGGCAGTGTAAAGAAAGACCCAAAAGAAAGAAAGTCAGCTCGTGAACTGCTGGTATATAAATATTTGCATTCCTCTGTGGCACTTTATTGTCAAGTAACATTCATCTGTTTAGGATGCTTCACATATGATTTTCAATGTGAATGCAGGCACAGCCTTTCTTGAGCATGTATGATGACTTGGATGTGGACCTCTTATCTTACTTCAACAATGCAGGATCACCGCTTGCAACACTTTAGAACTTATGTGGTATGCCTATCCTTGGCTTTGGTGTCATAATTTTCTTATATTGGGTTTCTCTGGTCACAGGACTGCTGCTTATTTGTTGAAAAAAAAAAACTTGTTTTCACTAAATTTATTTTGTCTTTGCTTCATATCTAAAGCATAATGCAACTCTTAAATCTTAATCATTTTCTTCTCTCGGTTTCTGTTTATTTAGAATCTAAGAAATACTTTCATTGCTTTGGAAGCCTTGGACATGTTCGAAAAACAAGTAAAGAAAGAAAAACAAAACAAGAAAGACTTAATAAGCAAAGTTGTTATTGGCTTTGGATACAAATAATGAAAATTGTGATGAACTCTAGCAACTTTTATCAATGTGTATACCCTGGGTTATTTAGAATATGGCCACATTCTTTCTACTTGAGACCTCTAGTGTTTGTAACTTCTAAGCACCCACACAGATGGTGTCCCTATCTATTTTGTCATGATGATGGACTTGATAATTGTTAGAATTTAGCCTTTAAAAGATAAAATTTTTTGATTGTTAATGCATGTGTTTTGCTTTATGATGTTGATCATATGGTATGCTGCTCAGTCAATGTGTTTGGTGACCTGTTGTTGAAGAGCTTTATTTTATTTTTTCCCCAAAAATAATTATTCATTTTGGTAGCTTTTAATCTATGTGCTTAAAGTGACAGGTACTATTCATGCTTGAGTTGTAATTAATATTTATTACCAGGGTGAAGTTTAAAGCAAAGCCAACATTGTCACCTTCTTTTTGGCAGAATTCTGACTGAACAACTGCTCTGTTAGACTCAAAAGAAAATCAGCAGAACCCAAAGTTGTAGAAGCATAGAAGATTTGTAGTTCTCATTGACTAAACTCTGGAACTTATTTGAGCGGCTGTTGTGATGGCGAGCCCAAAGTTAAGCATCAAAGATTATACAAAATTTTCTTGCCATAGGATTCAAGAGTGTGAGGTACAGTTTATTGCTGTGCTAATGTCATATATCAAGAACAACTTTATAAGCTTCCTGAAATAGGAATTGTACTAAATTAGATCATGGAAAGTGACAATTTTTATTTGCCTATTTAAGTTTCGGGTGCATTAGTTCTGTTTAGATTATGGGACCTATCATAGTGCATGCATTGGTAATAAGAATGTGTTAACATTAAGGTCTGGCAAGTTTAGGGGTCCTTTCACCATCTGATAGCTAATCCGAATTTTTATGGTGAGTTAGTTGTAATCTGGTTGATTCTTCAGTGAATAATAGTTTGATAATCTTCCCAACATCTAAACTACCATGGATGTATTACCATACCCTGTAAGACTATTAGATCTTTCTGCATTGTCTTTTCATATAGAAAAACGCCTCTCAGGAGCCATCTGCTTAAATGCAAAGTATAATATCAGTCCACAATTTGATGATGGTATGACTGAGCTAGCAAGCAGGTAGAGATATGGCTGTCCGCTGATTCTTTTTCATTCCCCCTGTTTCATGTATAATTTAGAACTTGAATTCTGCCTTAAGGGCAGAGTTTTCAGTGGACTTCATGATCAGGGGTGGTGGGCAGGGTGAGAAGGGGCTTGGTGATTTGAAGCACAGCATTTTATTTTCTAAACAACCGGCATGATTCTGGAGCCAGAGCGCTGGCTTATTGATGTTGTGTATCTAACGATTATTACGGAAGTTTGCGAATTTGCCTGATGAAACCATTTGGAAAGCAGCTGGCGTCGCATTCTTCTACTCCGACTTGATAAGCGTCCGAGTCTTTCCCAGTAGCTGCAGTCTCTGTATTGCAAATTTGCGATGGTTTCTTTGACTGCTTCCAACCATCAAGTAGATTTTTCTTTCTCCTCTCAAGGCTCTCAAGTTTCTGCGCAAGGGTGAACCTTTCTGCTCAGACTCGCGATTGTGCTGAGGCTGCCAGGCATGCGGCTTCCGATGCCCGAGTGTCCTTATACATAATCTAAAAAATAATAATAATTTTTGCGTTTGTATATGATGTATTAAGTATAGTTCTTTTACAATGTCAATGCACTAGAATTTTTTTTTGTGTAAACTATATGTATTTTCATCCGTTTTAACGGTCTGAGATTAATTTTGTTCGAAATTTCATTGCAGTCAATGCACTGGAAGTTGACATCTTATCAATAAACAAAATAAAAAAATATCAAGCTTTTAAAAATAAATACAAATAATTTTTTTCAATTTGCTTATAAAGATTTATTAATGAGGTGTTAATTTCTGATGTATTAACAGTATATAGAGATTATACATTGTCAGTGCATCTTATATAAATTCATATTTTTTGTTAAAATAATAATTGTATTTAATCAAAATAATAAAAAAAAAGAACACAAAAATGAAAAACACCTTAAGTAGGGGGACAATATTGTCCATACACTATAGCTACTAGGGTGAAAAGAAAACAAAAAACATAAGCAAGGTTGTTTTAGGAAGAATATGGCTGCAGTGGGATTTTCAGTCTCCACCAAAGCCCTTCCCTTCCCCCAATCAAAATTGAAGCCGGTGTGACTTTTTTGGGTGCAATGGAATTGTAGCTTTGTTGTCCAAACACGTTGTTTAGCATTTTTGAACCCCAAGAAGATGCACAACCGCGTTGAAACGAGGCGAGTAAAATCAAAATGGTCCCTAAGTCAATTAAGATGAGAGATGTGCTGAAAAAGAGGAAAATGAGAGTTGGAGAGTGAGAGAATAGGAGCTTCAGTGTTTAGGTGAGTACAATAATGTTGGAGAATCCAAACGGTCCTTTTTTCCTGGGCTTTTGTTTTCATATTTGAGATTTCTTTGGGATTCTTGCTTTTGTCTTATGACAAGTCACTGTTTCCATGGTTTAGGTTGTTTGGCCAATTCCAAGTCCTTTTCACCTTATGCTTGGTATGTTGAGTGCCCAAAGTTTACACTGATTTTTTTAAAAGGAAAATATTAAATAATTAGGAATAGAGTTTTTGGATTCGAATCTCAAACTTATAATATACCATAACTCATTCTTAAGTACTCGATTAAGAGGTTGTTGACTCAAAGTTTACAGAGTCTAACTCTTAGTAATATCAATTTGTTGAAAGAATATATCTTAGGTGGTCAGTCTTATGAAATAATGTGTCATAGGTAGTAGATGGGACTGCTAGCTATGCGATCTTGAGTCCTTGATTAGTCTTGGTCATTTGGTTTCTACTGGTTTAGTCTTAAGCCCAAAGTAAAATTTTAGGCCTAAGCCATGATTTTGGTCTCGTTATTTGGTCCCAACCAAGTCCCTTGATAAGAGAACCATATAAAGAAAGTTCAAGAGATGATTAGGAAGACATTGGATATCCTGAACGCTACAATGAATGGTGAAGACAAGAAAGATGTTTAGATATTTAAGTTTTGCTTGGTAAGAAATAAAGAAAGGGGTTGTGTCGCTCCAACATGCACTCGTAGGCCAGGCGGGTCATTCAACCGTATTGTCCGCTCTGGAGTGCACTTATAAGGCCAACCCTCCACATGGTTTATAAGAGTGCACCTCGAAGGGTCATCACTCTAATTCGTGTTTAGAGGAATTCGAACACTTACCGGAGTTCAAACACTTAACATTATGTAAGTGTTGAATACCTCTTAACCAATTGTAGGTTAAATATTTGAATTCCTCCAAACGTGAATTGGAGCGATAGCTTTTCGAGGTATATTTCGATAAAACCTTACGAAGCGTTGGTCCTATAGGTGCATTCCAAAGAAGATAATACAGTTGAATGGCCTGCCTGACATGGTGGCTTGCAGGTGCATGTCGGGACGTCATAATAAAACACGCGGACAATTGGTTAGGAGGGTTCAACACTTACACAAGGTTAAGTATTTGAATCTCTCCAGACACGAATCGAAGCGTTGGCCCTTTGGGAGGTACTTCGATAAAAACTATAAGGATCATTGGCCCTTCGGGGTGTACTCCAGAGCGATACAATACGGTCGTTTTATTGTGAGACCTCGATATGCACCCGCAGGCCACCTCATTGGGTAGGTCACTCATCTGTATTGTCCGCTCTGGAGTGCACCTATAGGGCCACCGCTCCGCACTGTTTTATCGAAGTGCCCTCTGAAAGGCCATCGCTTCAATTCGCGTCCAGAGGGATTTGAACTCTTGACACCATGTAAGTGTCGAGGACAATTGGTTAGAAAGGTTCGACAATTGAATGGTGTCAAGGATTCGAATCCCTCCAGACGCAAACTGGAGCGATGGTCCTTCGAGGTGCACTTTGATATTCATTACTTAAGGAGACATTTGGAATCCATCTCACTTTTTCTGCGATGGAATCTTTAATATAAGACAAAATCAATTCGCATTGTAGGTGCATTTGGATTGCATTTGTGGTACAAATAAATTAAGGCCCTCGTCCAAAGAGGGACCGTGATAGAAGGGTAAAATTACCTTTTCACCCATTTTTGAATGATTTTATTTTTTTAATTTTTTGTTAATTTTTATTTATTTGTAATAACTTTTAAATATATTTTACTTTTTAAAATAGCAAATTATTTTTAAAATAAATTTGAAATATTGAATAATAAAAATATTAATTCATATAAAATAATTAATTTTATAAATATAAAATATATTATAAATTTTATTATATATAAATATTAATGTAATGTTCATGATAATCATTTTCTTTTTCAATTACATTCATCTCACCGTTATTGCGATCGCATTGAAACACATATCACCATTACATTATTCAATCTCACAGTAACAGAAACTAATTTCATTGCCATAGTTGTTTTCAATCTCACTGTCAATCAAAATTAGCCTTAAATTACAAAAAATAACAAAATAATTATTAAATCTAGCCATTAAATTAACAAATTTTCTAATTTTGTTCTTTCTGTCCTTTCTATCTAGCAAAATCATAGTGTCTCGTATGAAAAAAATGTTAGTGTAAGATCCCACTGAGTTTTTGAGTGAAGACGATCTATAGCGAAAGGTTTTTGAATCCTTATTAAGTCAAATTTTCTTGAACCAGCATCTATTACGTAGTACGAATAAAGTTTAATCTCATATCAATATGATACGAGGACACCTGATAAAAAAAAAAAAACTTATGGTAGCGGTTTGACCTTCAAAGATTGGGCATCAACCTGCATGATTAAAAAATCTAACAATTGAAGTCGAGTGTTTACCGCTGCCGAGTTTATTTAGGAGCCCCAAGTTGTTGAAGCCAGGAAGATTTGTAGTTGACATGGCGACCGAAGTGAGGGTCCTATGCCCAATGCTCTTGAAGCATTCAAGGATCTCACAGCGGAAAGCTGTGTTAATTGTTTCATAATCGATCAGTAATGCTGTCTAATATCATCGAGAACTAAAACAATTATATAAACTTAATGGAAAAGGACTTGTACTGGATCGGAGTATGGAAAATGGCAAATCTTTTGCTTCCCTATTTGAGTTCAGTTGTATTAAATTCTGTCAACATGAAATCAACTATAGTGGTGCTGTTGCATTTGAATGCATGCTTATGAGATCCTAATCTACCAAGGTTGGACTCTCAGTTCTGGAGATCTGATAGCTAATCCATATTGATATGGTTGGTTAGCTGTAATCTGGTTAATTCTTGAATTAATAATAGCTTGGTAATCATCCTTTTCACATAGAACGATGCTTTGATCACAAAATATAATATCATTCCACATTTTTATTTTGGTCGCTCATGAATTAGGTGTGCCAAGCCAAGGTTTGACTGAGCCAGCACGCTGTTGGCATCTGCCTGAATATTCTTTTAATGTTGTGTACCACAGGAAGAGTTCTTAAATCAATGATTCACTAAGCAATTAGATTACGAACTTCAATCATCACGTAATCATATTGACCAAGCAAGCAAGAACGATGAGCTAACTCTACTAACTGGGTAGATGTAACTAACTATTTGCTTATTAAGGTTAAACTCAATTCCATAACCGGGCATATGTAGGTAGATCGCGAAATTCGATCATAGTAAAATAGTGATTATGTCATGTAAAACATAAAAATTTCATGTCGACACTTGAAACACAAATTTTTGTCATATTCATATACAATTTTTATTAAATTTTAACTTGTATCAATTGCCATCTTCATTTTTATATTATGTGTAAGATTGTCGGATTTACCTGTATACAATCCTCTCCGAAATCAAAGAAGATCGAGTTGGCCTTGAGAGAATTTTCTGACAAGAATACGTGCAGTAACAATTATAGCAGAACAAATTACTTTGGTTCCCTTCTTTGCCCTCTTTGTCCAACGTATTTTCTGAAGTCTTTATCTTCACTTAAATATTTATACAAAATCAGAGCTATTAAAGATGGTTGAAGATTTTTGCAGGTAATTGATATATTGCATATTTGCATGATTTAGTATACAAAGATATTGCAGCATTACAACAAGCCCAGGTAAAAAAACTTAATGGGCTAAAAATCATATATTTGTTACAACAACATGTCAAAAAATTACAAGAGAGCTCACTGTTGGGTTTTCTTCTTAAATTTTCTTTGAGTTTTTAGGTCTACCACAATGACAGTGATATTGTCTTTGCTTCCTTTACTAAGCGCAAGCCTTGAGAGGTACTCTGCTGCAGCTTGAGCAGCAGGGTCAGCTCCCTCACCCCTTTCTGCAGACAATTTATCTCCATGCTTTTTATGCCAAAGAAGGATTCGTTTTCGTGCAGTGTCACAGGCCTCCTCGTTGGTTATGACATCCCATAAGCCATCACTGGCTAAGATAAGACACTCATCTTCTTTCACTCGAGTAACGAACACAACTTCTGGATCTGGAATAATCCATGGTTTTAAGTATCTGTCACCTGACGATCATAAAAGATCATAATCAAATGATTTAGAATTACGAATCAAAATGTTAAGATTGGAAATGGTTCTGGCAAGTATTAGAAACACCTACCAATGGACCTTGACATCGCAAGAAAACAAAAAACACGAGAACCATTCCATTGTATGACCTTGCCTCCAGCAGCTTCAATCCTTCCATGTTCATCTTCTCTATCAGGCTGAAACAGAGGTATTATGAACATCAATGTCCTTGGATTACTAGTACAGTGGAAAGAAAATCAAGCAGGAAAACATGTCTTACTTTGTGGTCTACAGACAATGGCATGGAAAGTTTTCCACGGTAGAGAACTGCCCTTGAGTCGCCACAATTGGCAAGAATTATGTGTGTTGCACTAACAATTGCAACCAAAGCGGTAGAACCGACAGTTTCAGGGGCAATGGGTTCACGATCAGGTTTGTTTCCACCAGTGCCTTTATGAACTCCTCCAATCTCAGCATCGACTTTGATGAAACAATTCGAGAATGCTTTCTTCCATTGTTCCTGCCAGTCGTGCACAATGTTTCCATCGTGAATATATGCTTTTGCAATTTCTATCTCCTCAGCCAAAGCGAAATGCATACGTCCACGACAATAGTTTGCAACCTATGCAAAGAAATATTCTTGATTAGAAAAACCAACTTGAAAAAAAAGCACAGTAGCCTTTGAGCAATGAGAGTCCCATTTCCCACATATAGATCACTTTCAAAATAGAAAAATAGAAGCTAAGAGAACAGAGCAGGAGGTCATGAAGCATACCTGACAGCCTCCATGTCCATCATAAACACCGTAGAAATGAGCAGTTAAGTCATTTAGACTGTGATTCATTCCATTTGATATGCTCTTAACTTTCATCATTTGTGGAGGAACTTGCAAAAATAGAGGTATAACCATAACAGCATCTTCCATCTCCAGTCTCCTACCACACATGGATGAAAATCCCCAAAGGGGTATGCTATTTAATTCAAACAGACACTGGCTTTCGGTTTTTCTTATCTTCTTTTGGTATGGCACCTCAAGAAATGACTCAGATGATTTTGGATCAGACTCATCAGACTTGTTGCCATCATCCCATACAAGATCCACTGCAACCTTCTTGACATCTTGAACATCACTAGTATTTCTTTCCCCTAACTGAGTAGTTGATGAATTTCTCTCAAAATTAATCTCTACAGATGAAACTTCCTCAACAGATAAGCAGCTGATATTACCAGCTACAGACTGAGAACATGAATTTTCATGATCCCCGCTGAATGATAAGGATCCATCTTCTTCACTTCCCTGATGAGTGTATTCTCTAGAAATACAACTATCCTCAGTTTCAATTTGATTTGACACAATGGCTCCATTATCTCTACTGTTACCTTCATGTTGAGATAATGGTGCTGTACTTTCTCCGCATGAACTAGCACCACAGAAACCTTGGTTTCCACCAGAAATGAACTTGCAAAGTTGATTTGGCTCGTTCTCAGGGGGTGACAACAAACTTGCCTTCTCCTCAATAAGCTTACAAACAGTAACCTCCGTGTGTATCATTGTTCTTGAATCATTACACATCACATCACATAGCCTAACGGCACAGGGACCAGCAATTGGTGTAGATATATCCTCCATTACTCTTTTTTACCTGCAATAATTAATTAGCTCAAAGCTCAGAACCTTTCAAAATCGTGCAATCTATCACTCTTCAAACTGCTTTTTCCTTCTTCTCATTCAGTATCACACAAAGGGATAAATCATATGCTATCCAAAAACTGAAAGTACGTAGAAAGCCTTATCACATAAATTTCAGGAAGCCAGAAACTAAGAACTGAAAATTAGCTTGTGGCAATATAAAAACAGAAATTATAATCCACAATTGGATGCCTCTAGAGCCTAAATACAAATCGATCAAACAGAGCTAGTAGAGATAAGAGAAAACCTTCGCCTCCATTTAACCAACTCTTATGAAGTTTGATCCGTACGCAAGTTTACCGTAACAAATTCAAGGAAACAAAAGCCCATGGGGTCATGATAAAGTACCTCAAAACATAATACTAGCAGAAAAAAACCAGAAAAAACACTACCAGAATCTGTTTCGCTGAATCTGAGGCAACTACATCATGCAGCTCGGCGTTTCTCTCTCTCCCTGTCTTCAGTCTTCAGTTTCTTTCAACTTTCCACAAAACCACCCCTTCAAACCAATCAAAGCTAAAAAGGCAACGCTGCGACACCGACTAATCTTTCTCACCTGATCCAGCTCCAGAGATCTCTTTATAGAACTTGTCAAAAGTATCTCAGAACACCAATATAGAAACCATTAGACAATTTTCATTTGAAAGAACACGCTAAAGAGTTTTAGAACAAGTAGAACAAGAACAAAGTGGAAAACTGATGGGGTTGCTTACTACTTTGAAACACTGCAATCATCAGAGCGGGAGCCAAAAACAAAAAAAGGAACCGAAAACGGTAGATGCCAGAAAGTAGAGAAACAGAATGCAGAAGCACACGTGTCGTTTCAGACAAAGGACCGTTTGCTGATGTTAGAGAAACGAATTAAACTAAACTAAAGAATCTGCACGTCAGCCAATGACAGAAATAAAAAAGAGAAAAAAAAGTTGAAATATCCCAAGGTAGAAGAAGAATTATTTAGACTATTATTATTATCATCCTTGCAAGAAAAGGGGAAAGAAGCATCAAGTAATTGTCTTTGTCTTGTAGCTTTTAAATAAAGAAAATTATTCTATACGTTATCAGTGAAATTTTTTAATTTCATAAATAAAATTAAAATAATGATATGTGTCTTATTTTATTTATTTTTTATTTTTTTAATATTTTTAAAAAACACATATCATTATTTTAATTTCGTTTATAAAATTAAAAAATTTCATTGATAATAGATAAAATAATAATCTTTTAAATAATAAGAGTTTTAAAAGAGAAAAACGTCTGAAATTGAAGGAGTCCCATGCAGGATTTGCCACGTAAAAGGTCTGATAAATCAGGTTGGCGACCAAAGAGGGTGACGTGCTTTGTTTTTGGGAGAGAGAGATGGGGAGATGAATTTAACTAATGGGTGGGTAGCTAGATTCATGAGCTGACACTCGAACCTCTTTCTTGGTATTGGTTTGGGTTTTCTTGTGTAGAGTAATAGATTTCTTGCCATCCCTCTTACTTTCCGCCACGTGTATCTTTTTTTTTTTTTAATCTTAGCTCTTAATTTTTACTGTTTTTTCAATCCACTTTCACTCACTTCGGATAACGAATTTAGATCATGGAAACGTAAATCTGATTAATTTAATCAGAATCGATCCTACTCGTTTTTAAATTAGAAAAATCCTTTTGACCACAATTTCAGCAAAGGATATATGCTATAAAATATTCTATTCAGGCCAGGTGTCGAGTGTTGTTGGCTGAATGAAACCTCCCTGAGTTACTCTGAGAATTATTTCGCCAGGTGCGTCGGTCTCAACCCCTGAAGGACTTGTTCTCGCAGCAGAAATTTCCCCGTAAAAACCTGACTGGGAATCTAACAGCCCTGAGCTTTAAATAGCCACATACTTTACAAGCTTACTCGCATCACAATTAACTGCTATGGTTGATTTCTTGATGCTCTTTTCAATAGTGTTGCTTCCGTAGCCATAGCCTTCTCAAGGGAAAAGTATACATACACCCAGGACCAAGGAAGGAAATTTTTATACTGACAGAAAGCAAGCAAGCTATATAAATGCAGAAAGGAGGTGGTTTCTGAATTAGATAATACAATGAACAGGAAAACAGACCATCCAATCCAACCTCGAGAATTTCCCTCTTTTGTTTTGCAACTTGATTCTCGAACCATGACATACATGAATGATTTCAAGAAACTGAACAAAGTTCATTAAAGACAATAGTCATCCCTACACTGAGAAGTATTGCAAATCAAAGTTCTCAACAACTAAATCCCAGAAGTGTGCCTCACAGTTGTTTTGCCCATATTTGAGTAGCTAAACAAAGCCTTCAATTCTACGGGAAAGAGTCATGAGTCTCGAACAAATTCTGCGCTTAAACATGATAATTGAGCAGGTCGATACAGAACTATGGATAGAGTCATGCACAAAACCAGTTAGCAATTTGAGACAGCATAAATAATTAAACGTGCACCTACGAGACAGACCCGAGATTTTGACATGAAGTGAAGCATCAAAGGATATTTGAAAATGTTATGATGCATTAAAAGTTATACTAAGAAAACATTGAAAAGATTAAGTAATTAGGATATCGGCTAGGATGATAAGTTGATAACAACTAAAGCAAAGGTATACTCAAGCCTAAAATCTACTGTTCTAGAGAAGAAATTATAATGAAAATTAATTCTCAATATGAACGTGACAGGATTATCAGCAGGCCCATCCAATATGTCAAAATTTTAATATAAATCAAGTCGAGAGTCATGAACACTAAATCAAATGTAAGTTTTAAACTGCAGTGGATGAACATTACAAACATGAGCCTTTACTGCCAAGCCTTCAACAGTGTCCTAGAAGTGATACCTTCCCTTTCAAAGAAAAAAGCAAACGAAAGAAAAGTAGATAATTCTCTTGGAAATATAATTGTAAACAACAATGTAAGATTTATGGAAAAGTATATAGCCAAGGTTAGAACAGGGTATTCTGGATTTACCTCAGTGGTAATGCAGGTTTATCAGAATTTGGCGGATGGCATTATAGCATACACTATGAGGTATACATATCTTGATCAGAAAATCCAAGAGATCAGTTTTACCTGCAAACATTTTTATACTTTTACCCAGAGAGAGAGAGAGAGAGAGCATGGAAAGGAATGCAAAGCAAAATTAATTACAAATAACAGCTTAAAGCATGACCTAGAATCCCTAGGACTGTAAGCTGCCAGTATCCTAGAAACACAGTAATAAGATGTTCGAATTGATGCAGTAACTTTATAATATGAGGTTAATAGATGCAGTTGATAAAGATCTTACTGTAGTTCCTGAGATTATCAAAGTGAGAACCTGCAACTTCAGGTGATACAGAGTTTTTTTTTTTTTGGTTACAAGGTGATACAGAGTTAGTAGTCCCCAGTCAGCACTAAAATCATAATTTTGTGATTGAAAAAACATGGCCAATTATTGTATTGACATCTTCATTGAATATACCTCTTAGCCTCATAAGAGAAACTTCTTGAACAAACCTAGGGAGAGATTACAAAATCTGATACAACAACTTTCAACTGCTGTTGCAGTTGGCAAAGTGAAAATAAAGACCCATAAACCAGAAAACCCTATATGATTATGTTTACAAGGTAAAATTACACAGAACAAAAAAACCTAATTTTATTGGGAATATAAATGTATGTACAAGAAGAGCATTGCTCAGTGATTTGTAAACGCTACAGCCAGGATACAGTGTTTGCTAAGATATAGTTGCTAAGACATGCTAACTTGCAGGAACAAAAGATCTTTACAGTAGAAGTCACCAACTAAGAGAAAAATTCAAAGATGTCCAAATGGTTCACTCGAAAATCAACTTGTGGATGAGTCTAAAAAGAATCTATGTAACCTAGTTGTGGACCGGACAGCCAAACAACTATCCATGTAGTGGTCATTTCTTCATGACAGTGAATATGTTTTGTTTGTCAACAGTATTAATGAACTAGACTTTACAAAGAAAGCAACTCAAACCATCATATTTAAATCGGAAAGATCATCCATGGGAATTTGAAGGCCCTGGAAGTCATGGTCTTGTAATCCATCATCATCAATGTTCAACCATGAACCCAAGTCTTGTCCTGGTAGCTGCAAGTCATCCAATACATCTAGGCTAAACTCATCTTTTTCTTTCGCATTATTAGTGGCAGTTATCTCACTTGACTTTGAAACAGAAGTTGATGGATTTGGTTGCTCTGACATCTTGCCAAGAAGGCCATTTACAGAAACAGAGAGTTGAGTTTTTTGCTTAGGCTTTGTTTTTGATTTCCTTTCCCCCTTAACATTGGATACTGGTCGACCAATCTTATTAGTTCCATTTCTAGATAAAATCTCTCTACCATGTCCCTTTCCTTCTCTGTCTCTCTCACTTCTCTTTCCTTTTGTACTGCTTGACAAAGAACTTCCAATGCCTGACTGTACACTAGAAGTACCGATAATACCACCAACTACATCCTCCAGCAATAACTCTCTCTTTTTCACCCTGTTAGACCATGAGTCATCTTTTACAGTACTTTGATCAGATAACCGATTTGTGGGTGTAAGCAAATCAGAAGAATTAACGGCATAGCTATCCCCATTTTGACCTGCTAGAGAAGTAGCTGTGTGTGAGAAACCATGGAAGCTGCATAGAAGACTAAAGTGAAATCCACAACTGAATTGCACCATAAGACAAAGAAAAAGGAGAAAGTAAAAAGAGAAGACAGTTCTGCAGACTGCAAAAAAGTACTACACATAACATTTTGCAGATGATTACAATACATGAGATCAAACACACACAAAAAGACACAACTACACATGTCAGAATTAAAGAATGTACCATCTAGGCAGCAAGTAAATACCTGAAGTTCTAGCTTCCAGAGAACGGGTGAAGCTGTTGGCACACGGCTTCCCAGATTCACCATCTATAGGAGTATCTACTGATTGTGCACCATTTAGCTGGGAAGACCCAGAAAGAAACATGTCTCTAAGCATGGGCTCATCGAAGCAGCTCTTGCCTGTGTCTTCAAATTTATGATATTGATCTAATGTCCGTTTAACAAATGCTAAGGCAGCTTGCTTGATCATTTTGTTACTGAAACTCTTCCCACCAGTAGCATTAGGACCGCAACAAGTCTATCAAAAGATTATTATAAATTATAAAAAAAAAAAAATAGAATGCCAGCATCATATCATAATATGTCAGCATCTAGCATGATAAATAATATGTCATCAAAAAAGAGTCCAACTTTTAGATAATTAAAATTTTTCAAAGGAAAATGACAAGCAATAACACACACAAAGAGACTCAAGCAGATTTATCCACCTTGGTAGGAAGCTATGGAGGGGAGAAAAACCAGAAGCAAACTCAAATTCGAGAGAATATCCCATTTATATTATAAATTTTGCAACAAAAAGCCCTAACTACTATTCAGTTCTTAGCATTTAACGACCTTCCTCGTCTATGCAGCTAAGAGAAAGACAAGAACGTAAGAGTTATTAGATAAAGCTCCTGGCCAAATTCTTCATCAGACTTCGGAAAGAATTTTCACTATCTAAACCCCTGAGACTCAAAGGTGTCAAAATAATTGATTCTTGAGAACGTCAAAGAGAATACCCAAGCATATTTAACAGGAAGCAAAAGGACAAAGTAGCCTACCTCAATTTAGATGACATTCAACTATGTGACAGTGGAAACAGATTCCAAAAATCAAATCAAGAGCAACTGGAGAAGCAATATCTACTTGGAACTTTAGATAGCAACCAAAAGGTTTTTCTGGACCTATGTTGTTGTCTCTTCTCTGTCTGAATATTGTTAGGAGTTCGAACTACTCAATAGGAGGTAGTTCTCTCCTGGGACATAGAAGATTGTCACAAACTTTGATGGTTTTTGTTATATTTGGGCTAGCTGGTTAAGTTAACAATATTGCCATCCTGCCCATGTGCATCTGTTTTTTTTGTTTCTTTCTTTCTTTGTTAGTTTTAGTCCACCCAGACAACTATTTCCTTGAAATTCGACTTTTTTTTCTAGACCAGAGTTTAGTTTACGTGTTCTCATGTTTAAGGGCTTTCCTACACCAATTTGACACAACAGACTTGGTTCTGGACACTCAAGACATTAAAACATTGCTTGTATGGGTGTGTGCAAGTGAAAACCGAAACAAAATGGAGACTGAACATTAAGAGAATTACCATGTACTTTTCATAAGCCATCGTGACAAGTTTGTCAAGAGCACGTTGTTCGAATTCCCTATATCAAAATGATACGTTTATACATACGCTAGGAATCAAAGACTATTAAGTTAAAAGGCAAATCATATAAAACTATAAGGAGAGGAAGGATAAAACAATACTTCTCCTGAATTGTTCTTGTTTCTGAGGCAGCTTTCAACAGTTTATCAAGCAAGCCTTTCTTCTTTGAAACCTATTGCATTCCCAACAAAATTATAAAGTGAATTCAGAACAAGTTTTGAACTTCATGAAGAAAAATTCAACAATAATTTAAGTAGCAGGCATAGAAGAAAGAATTTGTTGAATAACTAAGGGCAGTTATCATAAAATAGATGGGTGAAAACAATATGTAAAGGAAAAGAAAGTATCGGATTTGTATTAGAGCTTCAATAATTCCATTGAGAAACTACCTGTTCATTGTGCTTCTCCATTAGCTTACTAATGTCCTCACGGATTTCATCATCCTCCATCTGTGCTATGTCAGGCTGAAAAACAGCGAAATACATAAAGATAAATAACATTAACAACCTTAATGTTAGGGATGAAACAGAACAAACCAGACACAATCATCTACAGTAAACCACAGCAGAGTCAAAAAAAGACATCGGCCTTCAAGATAATAAGGAGGTGCAGTGGACATACATGCACCGTTTTACAACCAGCCGTTCAGATAATGATAGAAATGCAGATCAAATTGCTAGATCATGATAATTATTGATTTTGAAATAACGAGAGAGAGAGAGCTGACAACTGTAGGATGGAATATATTATGCAACGAAGGATAATGCAACATTTAATATAAATATTCATTTAGAAGTAGACCAACCAGTGGTTCTAAGAAAATTCCGATACTTTGAGCCTCCAAAAAAAGTTTCTCATTTATCTTGATAGTCTCATACTGGAATTCTGAACAAACCATGCCAGGCATTGGTTGGTCTGGGAAAATGCCATTCAGGGAATGACCAAAATTTGAGTTAATTCCTGTGTTTCCCAAAATATCAATTTCAGGATCATCATGTTCTGGCTTCCCAGTTATCCTGTAACCATTGAAAGAAGCATGCCCAGTAGATTGGAAGTTAACAATATGACTCAAACCATTGGATCCCAATTCTCCATCCATCTCAAATCCAGTTCCATATACATCAAATGGAAGGTCTTCATTTCCACAGTCACTATCTTCTTCTGGAATTAGAGCTGCTATAAATCTCTGATAGAGAGGAATCACATTATTGTCCCTTATATCCAGGACCAACTGTTGTGAAAAGGCTTCATCAGTTGATCTTAAAGCAGCAATTCTGCCATCACCTTCCTGTTCAAGCAACCCACATCCATCGGAGATGGTACTACAGACATCTGGAATAGAAGGAAATGGTGTTGATCCCAATTTGGTGAGCTCATAATTTCCCTGAAAGATATGAACAGAGTTTAGAGAGACTAAACAGTTGTCAAAAAGATGGGTTCTTGAGTCTCAAACTTCAATCACAATAAAACCAAAAACATTTATGGAATCCAATAATAAAAAATGTATAAGGAAATACTTCACTAAGCTACTTTTACCTTTTTCACAGAAAATAGCGCATTCAAAAAAGGATAGGCACTCTTTTGTCTTTTTTTTTTAAATTTATTTTTATTTTTACAAAGGTGTAGCAGTGTTTCACACATACGTGGTTGATGATAAAACTCATAAATTTAAATAAATAAATTTGACATGGTAAACATAAGAAGATGAATTATTGAAAAATAGTCACAGTTTGACAACAATCAATACCTAATATATATCAGCAAGTCAAACAGGAATTTATTTATTTATCTCATGTCTTTCTTCAAAATTTGATGAAAACATAAATAATGGTAACAACCCATGCTGCTCTAGTGGCAATGGAGGGTCAAGGTCGAGGTTCAATTCCAGTTTCCCCCTATCTTGTTTAAAAGAAATTACCTCACCCTGGCCAAAAAGGAACATGAATTGCAGCCAATAATTCATATGTAAAGCATTTCAATAAAAGATTTAATCCAAAAAGGTTTTTCCAATGATTTCATTTTTCTAAAAGAGCCACACAAGATATTTCACGGCAAATAATCTTTCTAAGATCTTATTATAGCAGTGACTATCAATCTTAATTGGCGGGACAAGGAACAATACCTGCTGCTTCAAATAGGCAATGTCTACATCAGATATGAAACCAAGAAAAGGCTCCATCTGCCTCCAAAAGGAGTTGGGAATGGCATGGGCTGCAATTACTGTAAAATCAACCAATGCAAAAGCCAAATTTTTAACCAAATAAATAACAAAATTTTGACAAACAAAAAAATCACCAAAGATTTCAGAAGACACTACCAGAACCAATAAGAGCATTTACAGCAGCCACCAACTCTTCATGTCCATCCTCCGAACCAACTAAAAAAAATGTACTGAAAGTGATTAGAAGGTACAAAACATGTAGTCGAAGATTTAGAAATTCAGAAAAATTAGATATGCATGGATATTTAAGAATCGAAGGAGATTTCTTAGTTAGCCAAAGTATAACTACCAAGAAGATCTGCAGCTGCAGTGATTGCTGCATGCTTCTGGCGTGCATAGGCCTTGCGGTCAGTGAGCTTCCTAGTTGGAGGACGACCAGCCTTGCTGAGCAAAATATTCATCAAACCATGAGATTTCAATCAGAAAGAATGATGGTCCTAGACCACAATAAAAGAAATATTATTAGAGAAAAAGGTAACAGATGGTCAGGTAGGAAGAAATATTTAACCTTTCGGCCTTATCCAAACCAAGCCTGGCACTTCTGAGCTGTTTTGCTGTCACATTGCCAAACTTCTCAACTGTCATTGGCATAAGAGACCTAGTAGAAGTAATACCCCGCCCAGTCCTCCCTTGTCGACGTACACCATCTCCAATCTCTTCTCCAGTCAACAGCTTATTCTTTCTAGATGGCAGGACCAAAGTGGATACCTTTTGAACATTCTGTCCAGCTTTCTCATCTATTTCATCAGACTTTTTCACCTTCTCTTTGGATTTAATTTCAGCAACCCCAGACTCCTCACTCTCGGAAAGAGCAGCTGAAGATAAGGCATCACCTTTTAATTTAACTTGTTGAGGAGAACAGCTCGACCAGCGCCTAGCAAATCCTGACCCAATTTCATTACCTGCCATATCAGATACAGTATCCAATGATGGAGTTTCATCATTGCTTGAAACAATAGGAACAAGATTTGTTCGTCGTGCGGTACGGCAGCTCTTCTGTGGTCTGTGGCTGGCCCAGTGGGTGACAGGTGGTGATGAAGACCGAGCTGATGTTGTGCGTTTACGATTATTAGCTCCACCAGCAGTAGGCGGTTTATTTGTACAGTGAGAAAGCTCCCAGTCATTTGATACAGTTGCTCTATGAACAACTGGTGACAACTTTGAAGCAACTCCAGAACCTGATCGTGGACCACGGATAGATGCATTCATTTTTGTGCTAGAAGTAGGACTAGCCGAATTAAATTCATCACGAACACTCATCCTGCACATTGTACAGAACAAAGGGCATACCAAGAAGTACACATACAGTAAGGCCCAAAATGGAAAAGTACTCCAGGAGCTAGAAATAAAGATGCCGCAAATGACCAAAAAAATAAAGGCTTAATAAAATAGAAATGGACGAGAGAAATTCATGCAAAAAATGGAAAATCAATTATACTGAGAAAACTATGCATACTTGTTAACAGCTCTGAGATTCACTCTCTCTTTATCGGAAGCAACAGGACGATCTCTCCTATCATTGAGAAGGGAACTGTTGTCCAGATCAGTCCTAGGGACAGATGATCGTGGACCCAAGCCTGTAGGCTGTGAGATACCTTCTGACTTTCCGACTCCAACAGATCCATTAGCAATTCCTGACCTATAACAAGTTACATATTTATTATTATAAAATCCAGAATAGGATAAATCAAAAGGTTAAAAAATAAAGGTAAAGGAAAGTTAAGTTCGCGGAATGATCCAAAAAGAAGATTTGAAGAAATGGCACACAAGAAAACCCCTAATACAATTTCCCTACAGCCACCATTATGATCATTTATTGAGGAAATTCCTTCCCTCTATAGTGCAAAGCAAAGGCCCCAATAAGCATTGTTTCTTTATGCGTCTGAAAATAATGCACTTGAATCTTAATCAGAAGGTTAGGTCAAATCATGACTAAAGTACTCTACCTCTCAAACATCATGTGCAAGATGGATTAAATCATTGAGTTGGTTAATTATATAGTTGAAAAAACACGAACCAATAAAAATTAGTGAATGTACCATCTTTTACTTCTCTGGCAAATATTCCCAAGTTTAAATGCACCTTTAAGGTGTTAGTTAGATGTCCTATGCACTACTTGCTTAATCTACAGCTCTATATCATGCATTCAGGTGATTTTAGATTTCAACCAGAATGGCGTGCCAAATAAGGAGAATACAGCACAGAATGATAAAAGGTGCGTAAAGCAATATATATATATATATATATATATATATATATATATTTATATGGAAAAGTGACAAAGGGTTACCATAAATATATTGTTACTCACCGTGGCACTATCATTAACAGCATGCTCAAAATAAAATAAGAAGCTCAAAAAATAGATATACAACTGGAATCAAATAAAAAGAACCTCAGAAACATAAAATGCAAGCTTGTCATCTCTAGCTCAGCATATCCTCAGCATCACAGGCAATTAAATTAGATTACAAGAGGATATTGACAGAAGCTGCTACTGCCATCATTATTATTTTTGAAGCCCCTTATTCCCACAAATCTTTTGGCAGTGGCCTGAAAATATCAATCATAGAGTGTTGGTAATTACATCAATGTTTTTACAACCGGACTGGAGTTCAGTGAGGTTCCCGGTACAACCATGTAAACTGGCAGGTCTAATTAAGGAGAATTGTTATTGTTTGAAGCATGATTTTGACATTAAATAAGCATTAAATATAGTGAATACTTAACAAAAATGCATTTGACTCCGTGGTTTAGTCATTAATGAAAAGGTAAGTGGTCAAAGGTTCAAATCTCAACTTACAAAAAGTTTTTGAAAGATTAAAGGGTCGTTTGGCATCATTTTTGTTTTCAGTTTTTTTGGAAACAATAGCAAAACATGTTTGGCAGCATGTTTCAGTTTTCAGAAAATGAAAACGAAAACAAGAATTTCCAAAATTGTTGGAAACAAGAATTTCATGTTTTCATTATTTTCGGAAACATGTTTTCATTTTTTATACTGTTCATAATTAAATGAACATAGTTTATATATTAATATAATATTAATATTTTTCATAATAAAAATATAAAATATAATTAATTAATTTTTTAAAATAAAATAATATTAAATTTTAATATAAAATATTATTTAATTATAAAATAAATATTTTAAAATTAATATATTTATTTTAATATAGAAAAAGTTGACAATGTAAAAGGCAATTAAATATAAATTATATTGAAATATAATATTATAATATTATTTAATTTAAATTTATATAATTATTTATTTAATATATTATATATTTTAAATAATATCATTTATTATAATTTTGATATATTAATACATAATATTATTGCTAAGTACTATTATCTAATATAATTAATTGTTATTTTACTACACAATATTATTATTTAATATTATATTCTTTCAATTAAATTTAAAATATATCACTACTACTATTAAATAATTTAATATTATTAAATAAGTGAATAGCTAACATTAAATAATATTATTTATATTAAAAATAATATATTTCAATAATTACATAATTTATTATAAATAAATAATTAAACATTTTATTTAATAATTTAATATTATTACAATTAAATCAAATGATATTATTAATAGAATTTATAATTATTAATTTATATTATTATTTAATATATAAATTTAGAATTTTACTAATCTCAATTATTATCTAATAAAAAGTAATATTTAATATTATTTTTAATTGAATTATTTTATTTAATATTACATTTGTTTATAATATTATTTAAATTATATTAAATTATTATATGATTAAATGAAAATATTTAATATTAGTATTAAATAGTGTAAAATAATATTATTTAATATTATGTAAATATTATTATTTAATAAATATATTATCTTTTATTTAATTTTTAAAATTTTTGTTTTGTGAATTGAATCAGATTATAGTTGAATCAGATTAAATATTAGTTTGTAAAACATAACAATATTAACCAAACATGTTTTCTGTTTTCAGAATTTGAAAACAAAACAAAACAAAACAAAAACAAAATTTTCAAAAATAGGAAACAGAAAACAGGAAACAATCCCAAACAACCCCTAAATAAGAAAATAAAAAACTAAAACTAGTTTGATACCAATCCAGTCCAGTTTAACTAACTTGTTCTTGACCGGTCTGACAGGCTGGTCCAATCTGGTTCTGATGATACTAAATTACACTAATGATCCTTATATTATTATTATGACTGTTATGGCAAAAGCTTCCAATGATAACAAGGGTTATAAATCAAGGTGATTGTCCTCCTAGCACCCCCTACGCATGCCTTTAACAGATATTATTAAAGCAAGCATTCAAATAATCACCATGGTATACGCACAATAATAGCACTTTCAGCAGACCTACCTGAAACCATGGGAGTCATTATTTAACCTTGATCGAGCATCAGAAACAACCCTTTGCTGTATTCCCTGTTTAGGTTCCCGGTACCCTTCAATGGGTTTAGTTGATGCCATACTTGAAGATACATCAGGTTTTATCACAGAACGCTTTTTCTTCATCTTTGCCTTTTCCCATCCGTCAACACCACCCGATAAAGTTCGATCTTCGCCCTGAACCACTCCACTATTTGAAACCCTGAGCATTTCCCTATCCCTATCTGCATTACCAGGCTGCCTGACTAGAGCATTATTCCGCATATCCATCTAGATTCATTAGAACAAATGTTTAGTCTTCTCTTCTAGAGATAGTGATGCAAAAACGCACACCAGATTTAAATTGGGCACCAAGCAACCCAGATGAGACCAAAGATATCACAACTGTGAAGAAAAGTAAGAAATGCGATGTAAAAGAATATTCTTATTAGTGCATGTGTAAAAAAGAACATGATGCGGATTCTTGTAACAGGAAAAGCGTTTTCTGTCACTCACATAAAGTACTAACTCAACCATAGAAGTACATACGAAATCAATTGAAAAGAAAGAGTAAACAAACCACCCACCACCATCTAGTTGGATCAAAAGAAAGAAGTGAGGTTTGGATTCAGTGACAAATGGAAAAGAAACCAACTAGTAGTGTAAAAACATGAAGGAAACGCCACAGAGAAGACACAATAAAAGCAATATCAAGAACAATAATTCCATTTGGACATGCACTTTTTGAGCCCAATCATACTTGAATATGGCACATAAAACAGCCATTGCACAAGCTTGAAAAGTGAGCTACAGCCAGCCTAATAGCAGATATGGAATAACAATATTACTGTGACAGAAAATGCATAGAGATGGAAGATATCAAAGATACAAACCCTCACATCCACCAGAGAAGTTCGAGTACGTTTATTTGGAACAGCACTTTTTGGCCTTTCTTCTGACTTCTGCTGTTCAAATTCAAAACCTCCAGCAATTGAATGATTATGGATTCCCATCTTGCCAATGGTTGACCCCAAGACTGACCGATCACTAGATAACAAGGTGTTAGGTCGCTCGCCAGAAAAGCTTTCTGATCGAGATCTCTTCTTAGATGGTATGCTTGGGAAAAACTTATTGAATACTGATAAGGCTTCACTGAAAGTTTTTGACCGCTCCCTGTTAACCAATTCATTTTAATAACTAATGACAACTTCAGTCCAAAATACAAAATTTACAAAGAACTACCTTGCTTTGACAGAGCAATCACGTAGACCAGCCTTAACTCGTTTGATTTCCTCTGGTATGGGAGAAGGCTGCAGTTTGCCTTTTGGCAACACAGTAGAAGATTCATCAGCAGAAATGCCAAGAGCAACATTAATGGGCCGTTTAAATTCTCCTTGACGACTAGACTTATTATGATCAGCAGCAACCACCTTGGGATCAAAACGCAAGCATTGAAAGAAATTGGATACATCTCCTTGAGCTACTACAGAACTGCCCCTTGACATACTTGGAAGAGAAGATAGAATTTGATTCTCCATGGTCTCGCGAAAGCTACCTGATCTGTCTAATTGAGCAGCTAAGTGGGCTCCACGCTGCCCACTGGTGAACAATGGCCTATCTGGGCTACCAGAAGACAGATCAAACTTGCTAGATGTTGCCATTGCATCAGCTTTTGCAAATCCACAATTTTACAAGGCCAATAAATACAGGGGTGCATGACAAAACTGTAGTAAAACAGCACATATAGGCTAATTTAAACTCTTAAGGACAAATGGATAACTTATCTGCAAAGGAGAAAAAACCAAGGATAAGCATATAAAATTTGTATTAGACTCCAAATCCACTCAATGCTACCTTAAATTTCATGCTCTTTTATGCATAATGCATACATAAAAAATACAACTAGAAGTAGTAGGTAAAAATAATTCATAGATAACTAGTTATTAGGAAGTAGCAAACGCCATGAAAATAAGATGAGATTCTTCGCTTTCCAGATTCCACTGCCTGTGCCATAAACTTTTTACTGTCTTGTTTTAATATAGTACTGGCTTCCAAAGGTTAAGAGAGGGTATTTTGGTAACTAGCGTTTAGTTTTTGGATTAATGATTGAAAAGCAATCAATTTGCATAATTAACTTGATAAACTCATGGTATGCATATTAGTGAATATAGGGATTTTCATCAAAATAAAAAAATTTGTTTAGTCAACTAAGTAGTAAGTAACATGGCAAAGGCAGACATAAACTGGAAGCAGTGAATTTAAGTAACAGCAACAACAAAAAGGAAGCCTTCAGAAAACAAAGGAGAGAATAAATCTTGTACAAATGGCTGTCATAATAAGACACAGTCAATTGAACAATGAGACTCAACAGACGACAAACAGGTCATTCACAAATATATTTTCCCATCTAGATGCACATCCTATATAACATTTAGGCAATTATTTGTCTCACTCCACCTCTACCACTGCCAGAATTTGTTTTATCTTATTCCTGTCCTATTAATAGCCTCAGGTAGAATAAAAATAACTCCTCTTCATCGTCACTGAAGCTTATAGAATGGAATATGGTTAGACTCTTTTCAGAACATCCAACTGTGAAGTTTTAGGTTGTTGAACCTCTAGCTTCTGATTATATTCATTTCTTCCTCTAGATACTTTTTCAGTCTTCTGCTACAGGCATTTAAAAGATATGTATATCCTTGCTCACAGATATTTAATTAGATCACCTTTTTGCTCCTTAGGGACAGAATTAATGTATGCAGAAAGCCAGATTCAAATTCATTCATCTCTTCCTTTCATATATGAGGATCAAATGTTCATGTTCTATTCATGTACCTGTTTCTTATCAAATGCAGCTTAAATGACTTTCAATCCTAGCTTTAAATACCATGGTGATCCTAAAATTTATCCTGACTTTATAACAGCTAGCCAGACGTATACAATCAATTTGAAATTCTAAGCAATTCTCAATGCTCTGATTCACCCAATAATCTCAACGACTCACTAATGAGAAGCTAAAAAGAACTGAGCTCAGATAGATATTGAGGGTACTCCATAAGCCTCATACTTAATAAATAATTAAAGACAAATTAATATAACCTAAAATACCCTGTATGTAAGTAGGATTTTGCTAACAAGCTCCAAAGGGAACTCTTTAAGTTTATCATATTGAGTAATATTTTCTCCAATGCATTGGAATTCATCGGATTAACAGTCGACTACTGCATCTGATACAAGAATATTGCTATGAATAGTATCTTAACTGACCTTAAAAAGTTCCCTAGGGCACTCGCTGGCAAAACCCATATAAATATAAAATTATAATTGAACCACCCATGAAATTCAAATTATTATTTATTTAAATAAATTTCTAAACTGTATGATTCCTCCATCTGGATTACCCTCTTATGCATCCGGAATCATAACTATCTCACCATGATTCATGACAGTGCATGCATACACTCATCGGGAAAAAGAAAATTGTTAGTTACGTCATTTCACCCATAGAATCATAGTTCAATAATGTTAGCTCAACGAATCAATTTCAGCACATTAATTACACTGGAACAGAAGAACACTGTCATTAATTAACTAATGCTCCAACTGAGCAATATTCTAACAGTTTATAGTTTTATATTATATCAATAAATTAAATATCTATCCGGCCAAGTTTAAAACTGTAAAAGCAGCAAAACTACTTGACTAATGGAACAAACAGCGATTTCAGCTGGCAGAGACTTCTCCCACATAGCAGTCAGTAAGAGCAGCATTCCCATTTTAATTATTTCCTAGTCAACATTGCTCTTCTGTTTCTCCTTTTCTTGACCATGACAAGGATACAAATAATTGCCTTCAACTTCACCTGCCTTACTTCAATTAAATCCAAGCTATAATTGAATCAAAGGACAGCAAAACCAAACATTATCTCAGTTAAATTACCCAAAATTTCTTCATTTTTCGACTAATCAACAAAATCCAGCTTCATCAAATGAAATGCTTTATTTTGCACAGCAAAGCCAGTCTAAGCTCAAAAATTACCATCTTAACCTCTAATTCTTCGATTTTACATCTCAATCATACTTCATTCATCAAAAATTCAAACAATTCAAAAAAATTATTATTAATACTATTTAAAAATGGCAGAAAACCCTTAAAAACTAAATCAAAACAAATATTAGAAAATAAAAATAAAATAAACAGTCAATCAAAGAAATAAAAAAAAAAGTTAATAAATTAAAGAAAGAAGAGGAAGAAAACCCTAGAGCTTGCAATCAAGAATGTGAGTAGAAATCTACCTTCGATGAATCGCGATAAGAGGTGATGATGGAGGCCGTAAGTTTTAGCAAGATAATTAGATTCTTTGAACTAAGGATACGAATATGGTTTACGTAATTGATTCGAAGCTGGAAACCGAAATTGGAAAGTTCGTACATGGCCATGGAGGTCGAAAGCACCCGTGTTTTGATCGGCAATGGACTTGGATTAAATTAAATGACTATTATACCCATGGTCAGTTCCACTTGGATGCGAAGATGTCGAGTTTTTCGAACGGGGACGTTTTAGTAATAAGAGTTTGTTTAGCCGGCTTGTGAGACAGCTCGTGGTTCATGTAGTGTGGTGGGAGTTACATTACACTAGTTAAAATTAACGATAAAATATGTAATTTCAGTTAAACAAAAAGATTTGGACTTTAGATTATAGAAATTAAAATCCAAAAAAAAACTTACAAATTTTAGATAAAAAAGAAAATGAAATGAAAATATTTGATAAGAAATTTATGCAAAATTGATAACTTATCTTAATCAAAACCTAAAATAAGACAAAGGTATTAATCAAAAAGTTTTACGCAGCAATACCAATACCAGGCATGAGAGGAAATGTATGTAAAATAAATATAAAAATATTTTTTATACGAGTGTGTAAATATCAAAACTTCAACTTGAAACATACAGAACTTTTATACTATGATAATTTAAGTCACGATCAAAATCGCATAAAAGCATTTTGTTATGTCACTGGAATTGTTATACTAAAAATAAAAACAATTTTGTTAGCAAGGTAAAAAATAAATAAATAAATTTTGAATGAAGAATCATTCGCATCCAAGATATTAGGAGAAAAGAAAATAAAAGATTCAAACAGATGAAAACAAACAAACTGCACTGACAAAAGATGCAATTAATCCATGATATTGTATTTAAAAAGAATATGGTTTCCCATTTTATACAATTGGTGCTCAACATTATTCCAACTTCAGAGCTTCTGATTCTTTCAAACTCAATCTCTGATAAATAATGGTTCAAATGACGGGATATGGAGACAGACAACCTCCCAAAGACAAGGACATGATCTGCAGTTCATTACCATAGAACAAGGCTTCCACATAACACCAGTCAGTGTCCTGAGTCCTGAACACTGGCATTTGGCTTGCCCAACCTGGATAATTATTAGACATCATAAACTCTCACTAATGGATGCTACCAACCAGCCTCATCAAAGAACTCTACTCATTCTGATATGCAAAGTATAATCTGACTGCAATAAGCTTGTTTATCCATTATGCATGGTGCTATACACGGGAAGGATTGAGCCAGTCCTTGAAGCGACATGCCATCTCTCCTGATGGTCAAAGCGTCTTTGTTTCCGGGTCATTGGAAGAGTAGTCCACACCAGAATCACCTAAAAGAGAAACTCATTATGAGAAAAGTTTGACTCAATAGGGCAAACAAAAGCAGCCCCATAAAACGGTGGTCTAGGAATGAGATCTTACTGTGGAATGAATCTGTTGATGACTGCCTTTCTGGTGCAATGCCGCCCTTTACATCTGCAAGAAAAACTCTGCGTTGGGCGACAAAAGGAATCGAATACAGTTCAAAACAATACATGCATGTGCACATGGGATTCTGCTATATTTGAGCTTAACGGTCGCACAGTCTCTCTTTCCCTTCTTTTCTAAGCTCATAGACCTATCCTCTGGTTAAGACATCCCTTGTGTTTTCAAGTATCATGCAGATCAGATTATTGACATATTTAGACGGTGCATTTTACATGAAGAAAGATGAACAATTCTAGAAAGAAGGAGTTTAATATGAGTTGGTTGACAGCAGGAGGGCAACCATAGCTTGACTGCACATCCATGCATAGGCCTGGGCCGCCTGGCTTGTTGGAAGGACCAAATTTCTTTAAAGATAAATATCGATGTGACCTTATCGATGAAGCTGATGCAAATTATAACTGGAATATGACAATATCCTCCCAAGGGAACATTACTTAGTTTACTTGAAAGAACTTATTGAGTTTTGATCAGAATACTCAAGGAACTAAACTCTCGTACCAAACGAATGACGCAAACCTTTGACAGCCTCAAAATTCTTGTATGTATAGCCCACAAAATTAAGATCCTTAGGAGTTAAAAGCATCTGCCAAAAGGGTAAGAAATAATAATGGTAAGTTATGCAAGACATGATTAAGTTTGGATAACTTAGGCACATTCAAATGCACAGTCAACAGTAGAGATGACCTAAGAGGCCACCCAAGAAACTTCCATCATGAACTTCAACTAGAATGCCAAATGCTTACAGCAAAACAATGGTTAAGTTTATTCAAAGTTCAAACAACTGCCAATTTGCATTCACACTTCACAGTCATCCTTGCAGTCCTTGTGGAAAAGTTAGATACCTTCCTTAATGGCCCAGATCCCGTTCTTGTTGGTTTTGGACATTCAACCTGTGGCATAGTCAGAATTTATATCAGCCAGTAGGTTAAGTAGAAACAAAGGCAGAAAGTGCCTTTTTCAAAGCATCAGAAGCAAAACATAACCCTCCCTCACCCTCACCTTCAATTGAGAAAGTATGTATATGTCTCGTATAAATTACCTCATCAAATTTCATAAAATTTTGAGTATCTAGATCTCCATAAACCTGTGGTTTAAATGCTGCTTCCATTTTGTAGAGTTTGTCCCATGGAGTGTCTTTGAACCAAGGATGAGCCTAATTATAGTCATAGTTAATATCTGAAAAGTACAATGTAAAATGGAAAATGACTATATTGGTATTCACAGAACTTACTTTAATTTGGTCTGCTCCTAAAGTGCCGAGCCTATTGTCGACGTCACAAAGCAACCTACAGATCAAATCCTTTGCTGCTGGTGTCAGCCTTGCTTCATCTGGAAATTTCAAATGGTTTTTCCAGTTCACAATCTGGTATGCATTTGTCAGCAAAACAAGGAATAAGCAAATAAAAAGAAATAGAGTATTCTAACCATTTCTATAAGGTTAGGGAGCTAAACAATTAATATGAAACACTTAACATCAGTTGCTGTTTAATATCAGACTAAACATCAAGTCATTATATAAATCTACAAAATGAATTGAATTAATCAAATACGATATCAAGCACTTAGCCTTAAGATTTCCACTAAGACTACCAAAACAAAGACAAAGAAGCATGACAATGAACCGGGCAATATATAATGGTGTTATGAAGAAGAACACATGAACATATGAAATGGGACAATGTAAGTTAAAAGATAAGTAAATATCCCATGATTCGACTCAAAGTAGCTGAAAAGTTAGAAAACAAAATTTTAAAGCAAATAAAACCTTTCTGCATGTCGTCATTGGATCATCAGAGTAAAAAGGAGGATAACCAACGAGCATTTCATACATGATAGCACCAAGTGACCACCTGCAAGTAGGTAAACTGATAAGAATTTGTCATAGAGAAAATCCAATTACCTTATACACTAGGATTATATACAAAGCATATCACAGATGTCTCATAAAAGACCATCTCTATAAAGTTATCCTGTTATTGCAGTGGGGAAAAGCCTTAAGAGTACACTTTTGCATATCCAACTGCAACTTACTTTAGGTCACTCTCTAACCATTTTTGTGCACTAAACTTTGAAAGATCTTGAGAAAAAAAAAAGAAGGATATTCATCTTGGTTTAATTAAAATTTCTTACGTAGAGAAAATGACTTTGTTTTCTTCGGCCTTTTTTCAGACCCCGCTGATCTTCAAATAAGGATAAAAGAAGCATGTCTTTGACCAAGTTTTCTTGCAACAAAATATATTTGAATTGAAAACTTTAACTCCACATTCAATTAAAGACATAAGGAAAAAAACAGATGCAGGATGACAGAAAGAAGACCTAGATTTTTCAAATCTCATGAGAAAGTATCATTCATCCTAAGTCATACCAGTCACACTCTGTGCCATATCCTTTCTTCAGCAATACTTCAGGTGCAATATAATCGGGTGTTCCAACTGTTGAAAATGCCTGCCATTGAAATGGGAAGAAAACAACCTAAGAATAATTGACAGAATAAGTAATTGGATATACCACTCAGTTCCCTCCAAAAGCTTACTAACAAGGATGCAGCCTTCTAACAAGTCATACAAGCAACAAAAGAAAAGGAAAGGGAATAATAAATCAGTTGAATGCTAAAGTTCAAATCATCCAATATCTTAAAAGATATGATGGAAATGGGGCTAGAATTTAGGTTTTAACAACTTTAGCAAGTTCGTTTACCGATACACCCAATCATCCATAGGATTCAAACCTAATTACCCAGGATGTTTTTGCTCCCTCCACACTTCAGTTGAACATGCATCTGAGTTATTGATGAAATCTTGAAATGATATTTCTCTGGTACAAAGACACTCGCCATGGCTCCATGCAGAGCCTCAAAATTCATTTGCATCCATTATTATTACTATCACTGGGTTTAGATTATGGTATTCTCTTCCTGTATATATGCATGCATGCATTAGATCGATTGGTTTGTAGCTTAACAAAAGGAAAGGATGGTTGTACCAATTTCCTCCTGTTATGCTGCCAGTGCTGCAACTGTTCAAGGGGACTTTTCCAGCACCTTCCTCTACCAGATTCAGGGAAGTTCCCATCAACGTCTAGTGATTCATTTAAATTCTCATCATCCAGGGTATCATTTTCGTTTAAAGCTGATAAATTTCTATAGTCTAGAGGCTTGCAAAGACCAAAGTCAGAGAGCTTCATATGGCCATTTTTGTCCAACAGAAGATTATCAGGTTTAATGTCCCTAGAGGAAGGAAAAAGAATAAGCACATGTTTGTCAGTTATTGATAATATTACGAACTACAGCAGGTTAGAATATTACAGCCTTTACAATGTTCCACCACCTGGTATTTCTGTCAGAAATCAACAAAATGCTACTAACCTGTGAATGTAATTATGCCTATGAATAGATTCAATAGACAGAACACTTTGAGCAACGTAAAATCTAGCCACATTCTCGGTTAGGGTGTCTTCTCTCATTAGCAAAGTCATCATGTCACCACCAGGCAGATACTCCATGATTAGATACAGATACTCAGCATCTTGAAAAGAATAATAGAGTTTCACAATGCAGTGACTGGCAACTTCTGCAAGCAAATTCCTCTCAGCTCTCACATGTTCAACCTATGTTATATGCACAAAATTTGTGACTAAAGAAATTAAACAGGTAGCACAGCAACAAGAGAAAGAGAGTTTTCAATGTCATGAAAAAATATAGTAGAAAGAAAAATGGAGGGGGAATTTCTCAAGCATGCTATGAATGCATAAATTGAACTTAAATGACTCAAGATTTCAGTTTCAGATCTCACTTGTCCCCTGCTAAGCATTTCTGACTTCTTCAGCTTTTTCATGGCAAAAATATCACCTGATTTTTTCTCTCTACACAATCTTACCTGTAGACCAACAACAACATGTGAGCAAACCATAACCTCCCACATCATAACAGAACTGTTAACATTTTTAAAAAATCATAAAAATGAATTGTGCAAGTGATAGGACTTAGGAGTAGCACTCAAGCAGGAAAAAAAAAAGCACAGCAAAGAATCCACATCCAATCACAATAGGATTATCTCTGAAGAGGTTGTAATGAACAAAGACTAGGCAAAAAGACAGAGGAAATTGTGTTGCATTTATGTTTATCTTGTGAAGGCCTAGCATTAAATTTGAAGTTGTATGAGACAATAACAGCATAAAGGGTTCTAATCAGGTTAAAATTGGAGGATTTGTACTCTTCCTGGAACTCAAGTTCTTCACCACCATCAACAGCTCAGTACATAGAAAACTGGGACTTTGAATTGTCAAGTAATGTCCTTAAAAAAGGGATTGACATGTCTCAACCATACTATAAAACTGAAAAATCCAAAGCGTATCGGTTTGGAACTTCATTAATCAGCTTTTCTAGCTCGCAATGATCCTACCACAACCTGCAGATTTGCTACATGCTAAAATCCACATTGAGCACCATAACCATGGCATCATGGATAATTTGATGACAAGATCTCAGAAACAACCATCACTGTCAATAACTTCTATCTTCACCCACCTCAGAAACCACTGTCTCTATCTTTAGCCACACCACAATTACTACATTCATGGGTGCCATAGCTCTCTGTTAGTTGCTTAGCATTTCTAAATCTGACTTCAAGTGGCACAGATTTTTGTTTTCCATTTAACAGAATGTTTCACGCCGTTAATCTCACAATCATATCCAAATATCACACGAGCACAACATGATAGTTCTTACAGGTAATAGTCAAAAGGATATCCTATGAATACTATCAAAACTCTATGTGTTTCCAACCTCTCCAAAAGCCCCTCTTCCAATAATAGTTAAAAGGTCAAAATCATCAACACATATCTTGTGCCTTTTAAGCCGCATGTAATCTGACTCTTTGCGCTCCAAATCCTTCAGCAGATTGATTTGTTCCTCTTCTGGAACATCTGAAGATGCCAACATCTTTTCCAAGATCGAACGCCTGCCATTCATAAAATTTACAAGGATATACCAATGTCAATCATCTTACAGTCTATCCTCTCATTAATATCTCTCTTCTTCATCTAAGATAATTATACAAACAATTACAAGGGAAAAAAAGGATGAAGAGGCAGAATTAAAATTGTAAAACAAAGAAGAACAAAAGCAACACACTTATAAGTGTCTCTTTCTGTGTAAAGAGAGATTATAAAAACAAAGAAGGAAACTGACATTAATTCATTAATTAAGAAAAGCCTTTCTAAACCAATTTCCCTTGACCCAAACTTTACAACTTTTAACTAATTTTAATTCAAATTGTCAACAACAAAGAAGTAAAACAAAATCACAATTTCCCCATGTTGTCAAAACCAGTCCCATGCAATCAAAACACTAAACACATTCCAGCTTCCAAATCAAAGATCGTATACATAATCATGCCATAAGAATATGGCAACCCAAAAAGTCAAAAACCCAAAACAAGATCTTCCTGAAAAAAACATCCAAAGACAAAAGATTCAAGGCCATGCAAGAACGTTAACGACTGAGACATATAGATGTAATTATCATGCTATATATAATACAGTATGAAACAATTTTTCCTATATACCTTTCTTTGCGTTCTTGGATATGTTTCATCTGGGCTTTATAGTGACTCTCAATGAAATGCTTAGCTGCAGCCACCCGTTCAAGCGTCAAGCTGCTGGTCACATCATTCCCTTCTTCCTGCTCCTCCTCCTCCTCCTCCGCCGCCGCCGCCCCCGCCATTGATCCGTCCTTGTCCTTCTCCTCCTTCTCTCTTTCTTTCACCTCCTCCTTATGATTCTCCATTATTATAATCCTCCCTTTCTCTCGCTCTCTTCCTCTTTCTCTTATATAAAGACAATAAACTCTTTTTTGCTTTTTCGCCTTTTTGGTCTCTGGTGATTGTGACAACGAAGCAGGCCAGGAGGGGCCTCAGGTTATTACATGTAGGGGACTTAGACGAACGGGACCTGAATACAAACGAAGCTTTCTCTCTGCGTTCGTTTCAATTCAACAACACGGCTTTGTTTCTTGACACGTGGAGATTTACAATTGGTTTTGGTCCCACAAACTGATGGCTTCGACAGTTTGGAACCTGGAACTTGTCCATGTGCGCTGTCCGACACGTAGGATTGTTTTAGCATGGACCCCTGTTTAGTGGTGGGACAGACTTGTCAAATTAACTGTCTTCAATTCGTCGATGGTTTCAACAAAAATGGGGTCAGATGGGATCCTCTCTAGCTGGTCAACGTTCAGGACGAAATAGCACATCAAGCTACGTGCCGATGTCCGTATGTCAGCTCCTGACAACAAGAAACTTCTGCTTTTATGATTTTATCTGTAAGAAGCATGGGACCTACTAAAATGTTCTACTCCGGGGATAGATTGCGTGTGAAGCCAACGTCAAATGTAAGAAAATCAAGATGTAAGAACAGAGTGATGATGACAATTATTTCAACAAATCTTATACACAGTTTACACGATGGCAATTACCAAAAATAAAATATAATACATTTTCGAAAATATTATAATTTATGTACAAATGTAAGGTAATTATTAAAATTTTAATATAGTGAGATTTTAAGCATTATTTCGAATAATTATATTTTCACTTGTAAAAAGTGCGAATCACAGTTCATTGCAACATTTGTCAAAATGCATCCACTATACTCACCAAAATTTAGTTTTTTGTGAATGATCTAAGCACAACCATAAACAAAAAAAAATGTTGGCAAACCCATATATAAAAAGTAAATCAAGAATGATCTTTATTACCATAGCCAAAAAGAATGCCAAGCAAATATCTAGCGGACTACAAAAAGATTTCTAAATAAATATTAGTAACTTAGCATCAAAATAAATATTAGTAACAGTACTATAGAAAACCAGTGCCACCAAGGCCATGGTGCAACAAGTTGTGAGCAGTCTGATCCCTAGCTTGTACGGAAGTCATAGACCTTAAATTGTTATCTGGGATCACCCCATCATCGAAAAGCTCGAACTTGAGCTCAGGGTCCATGTCCTCATTTCTCATCTCGCAGATATTGTGCAAAACGCAGCAGGCTCCAAGCAAAACAGGCAATTCTTGGAGCTTAACCTCGGTTCTCTTCTGCAAACATGTCCACCTCCCTTTCAATCTCGCAAATGCTTCCTTACTCACGCTTTCAATCTCCCCAATTTTCTCGTTGAAAGCATGTTGAGCCCAAGTCAGGTTCGGGTGAGTGAAAGGAACCAAAACCCAGTCCATCAATGGATACCCTTTGCCCCCCACGACCCAAACATTCTTCAGAAGCCCCGTGGTGGCTCTTTGGTAAAAGGCTGACTTCTCCAAGACTTGATCATCGGACATCGAACCGGGCCATCCAATGCAAACGTCGGTGAAAACTCCTTTTTGATCGACGACTCCTTGAAGGGTGACTGAATATGAAGTTTTCTGATTCCTCTCCGTGTGCTTTTTGTTGAAATACGCCGCCACGCTAACCTTTGGTGCAATGATGGGTACGTGAGTTGTGTATATTGAGCCACCCACGTTTGGAATCCCGGTGGCGAACTCGAATTCCTCTTTAATCCTCTTCATTTTGTTCTCGTCGGGCCATTGAACAAATTTAGGCATCAAAACGGTTTTAATGGCTGTGCAAACCTCCAATACCAGCTTATGACAAGTTGAGATTCCCAATCCGAATCGTTTCGATACCATCCTAAGCGGCTCGCCCGTGGCCAACCTCCAAATACAAACCGCCACGCGTTGTCGAACCGGGATCGCGTCACGAAGCATCGTGTTCTTTTTCATCACAACCGGTTCCAACTCCTTGCAAACCATGTCGAACGTGGCTTTACTCATCCGGAAAGCGCGTTTGAACTCCTCATCGGGGAAATCCGGGTGACTGCACTTCTCCCACCAGTCTTTAGATCGATCTTTTACCCATAGCCGCCTTTGCTGTCCGGACCCACCGGCCGATTGAGATGCGCCCACATTGTCCGAGCCAGCTGAAAACGTCGCAGCGGTAGCAGCTGCTAAACTGGATTTACGGGCGCGTTTGGTTCTAGAAGTATCCAACTCGTTCATTTCAGAGTAATGGTTTTGGAGCTGATCGAAATAACCATTCATTTCTTGAACTTTTTCCTTGTAATTGGATTCAAAGAAAGCTCTCTCTTGTTCAGACTCAGTCACCCATTGATATTGCTCTTGCTTTGCTTCCTCATCCAACAACAAAATCGTTGAGAGTATATCTCCAAACCCAGAACTCTTCAAATCTTCGTTTACTAAAAATTCCTCATCTTTTCTGCCCCTCTTCTTGCCGTTCCCATTGAACCCAGTTTCCATATCCTGAAACCAAGTGAAGTTGGCGCTGCTGTTGTTAAAAGCAAAATCTTCTGGAGAAAGAAATGTGGAAGAACCGATTTCCATTTACGAAATAAACCAGGGGGTTTTTGTGATTGATCGGCTTGATTGACGAAATGTGAAAGCAAGGTGATTTGAAATTGGAGATGGGAACGGAGGGATTTGGTCATTTATATACGTACCAATGCTACGCGGTTAGCATACAGGGAGGTCTAAGGAAGCGCGTGGGGGGCCGCAGGTGTGAACGCGGTAGGATGGGCTCTGACGATGACTTGACTTTCCTTTTTCTGTGGATTTTATTTTGTTCTTTTCTTTTTTTTTTTTTTTAATTTAAGCAACTCGGCAAAAAGACAAGAAGAGTTACTTTCTTTACGGTGGTTTTTAAAAATTTCTGGGGGCAGCGATTTTGAGAAAACACGTTCGGAAAAGGGAAAGTTGGATGGAAGGTTCGTTAAAATGGGAGAGAAAGCAAAGGGAAATAGCTGAAAAGATTTAACTGGTGAGGACCTTAACTGAAAGAAGAAAACTCCTTGTCCTAACTCCTAAACAATGGCAAAAAGTGTTGATTCAATTAAAAATTTACATAAAACGAATATTTTAGGTTAACATATTTTTTAATTATATTAATGATTATATTGTTTAAAAAATAATTATTTATTACACAACATGTATGATAGTTAAATGGTAAATATTTATTACAATAGACTCATTAATGATTTTGATAATTAATTATTTGTCTTTTTAATGATATGATTATGTAAATAATTTAAATGGAAATAACATATGCTAATGTTATTTAATTGCTTCATATAATTTTTTCCAGTTAATAGAGATCTCCAGAAAAAAATTATGAAAACACTTTAGGAAATATAATAATATCTTATTTGTATCTTGTGTGATGCACAACTTTTTAAAACCCTTTCATGGATTTTAAAAACCTTCAATAAAACCTACGATAAAAAATGAAATTAAAACTAAAAAAGACCAATTTAGAGCATAAAATAGAAAAGTTGTTAAAGAAATAATTAGATTATTAAAATTTAATTTTTTTAGTGGATTATTAGTTTTAAAGAAATGAAAGATAAAATCGTAATTTGTTTTAAAGTCCTCTGCGACATTAAGAGAGAATGTTCATGTGACTTACCCTCTCTAAAATATTTTATAGAAAATGAAGAAATCTAAAATGTTGTTTATTTTTGGTAAATGATTCCACGATTTATTTTAGTTATTACAATAAATACAATAACATACACCTATTACATATCTATGAGTAGATGTCCAATTTTTTTTTAATTTTGAGGTACCCAAATCCGAATCCTATTAACTATTTGAATATTTTGATTTTTACTATCCAAATCATTCCCATTTAATATATGAAATACTTATTAACTACTTCAACTCGATTAAATACCAGTTTATTAAGTCAAAATTTGACTTCAAATTTAAATTTAAAATCAATTTTAATGCATAGTATTAGAAAAAAATTAAATTAATAAATTTAAATTAACTTATAAAAATAAATTAATGTTAAAAATCATAATTAAAATACTTAATGAATTGATTTAATTATTATATTACAAAATAATTTATAAATAAAAATTGTATATAATAATATTAAAAAATATTATTTATAATCGAATTCGAGTAATTGGGTATCCTAAGAACACTACTTGAATCTGTCACGGGTAATAAAATTATTATTCTAATATGATTATTAAATATCCTAACCATACTTAATCGAATCGAGTAATACAAGATACTCATTTATAAGATATCCATTTACATCTCAAATCTTCTTAGTTTTTAAGGGAAAAAAAATCTACTAGGATACCGGATAAATTAAAGAAAAATAGATTGACCAATAATTAAAATCAAACTTTCACATTAATTTGTTTCCTAAAAAATAAAACTTGCACCTTAATTTGCTAAAGTTTAATTCCAAAACTCCAATTTCTTAGCTTCTTTTTTTTTTTCAGAAATTCATAGCTTCTTCTCAAACCATTGTAATTTAAAAGTTTATTAAAAAAACTTAACTGACTTTGTACGGTCCACAAAATTTTTAATATGAATTCATGATAAATATTTGTAAAATAATATATAATTTTAATAAAGTAACAAATTTATTCAAATAGAATTCAATTCAAGTATAAACTACTAAACAAATTTTATATGTGCGATGCATTGACAGTGTATAGTTTTTATACACTCATGAGCAATTTGAAAAAAAAATTGTATTTATTTTTAAAAGTTTGGCCTTTTTTAGTTTGCATATTGATTAGATGTCAACTTCTAGTTCATTGACAGTATATAAAAACTATACACTATCAATGCATCATATATAAATTTTTTTTGAGTATTATATTTTCATTAGAAGTTACAATCACAATCAACATATTTTATTCTATGAATGGGTAACTAAGAAAATCGCATTACTCAAACTAGGCAAACTAGTAAATAACTATAACAAACTAAACAAACTAGTAAATAACTAGACTAACTCAAGCTCACACTTGGTGAGACTCGAATCTGATACCTCAAAGTCTCAGGGCCTCCTCCTTACCACTAGGCCAAGGCCTCATTGACATAAATTTTAAAACTTAATTTCTAATGATTCACAAAAATTTATACTTTTTACAATGTACTTAAATATATATATAAAAAAACTAGAATATAACAAATTGGATTTTATTTATGAATATTTATACTATTGAATAGATATGTGAAAAAAATAAATTACATTAAAAACTAAATACATGCATCAATAATCAATTGGGTTCATGAATATCATAAATGGCTAAGTTCATGCAATTTGAATTTGATCCATTGTTAACAACCAATGTTTGATCTAGGGGTTGTTACCCCTCTTTATGAGGGACTAAGTCAAATGTTAGATTCTTCCTTTTCTACACTTATACCTCCCATGAATCAAAAAAAAAAAGAATTTGATCCATTGTCGTTTATAATATAAATCTAACCAATAACCTTTTGATCAAATGGTTAAAAATGAATTGTGACTTATTATAAGTCTTAAATTTGAATCCAAACACTCCATCTCCAATTATTTAATATTTTATTGTAACAAAAAAAAAGAGAGATAAGAATCTAGATTCAAAATATCACATTTCAATGAAACCAAACATAAAGCACATTCACCCACAATTAGTTGAATTTATGAATATTATGTATTCCTAAATGATTAAATTCATATATAGTTAGATTTATATAACTTAAAAAAAAAGAGTAGTTAAGAATATTGATATCATTCTACACGACAAAATGACTACAAGAAAAATTGTCATAAAACAAGAGAGCAAATATCATAAAAATTTAATATTAAGAATTATTTGAAAATTACAATTTCTTTTTGTTATATAAGATTAAAAAAATGTCCACAATCCATACAAACAAAATCTAAGATATATTACCCTGTAATTATCAATGAAAAATTATTTTTTTTAAGTTTTAGAAAAGAATTTAACAAAGAGTACAAAAATATTAAGAAATAAGTTTTTAAGTTATAATAATATGATAAAATTCCTCTTTCATTCCCAATCAATGGTGGCTTAATTTGTCAGAAAAAGCAATAAAATCTCCCAAATATTATTTCCTCCCAAAAGCAATCCCAAATATTACATTGTATAAGGTTATATATTTTCTAATAGTCCAATAATAGAAAAGAAATTTCTGGAAACAAGAAACAAAATCTCTGTCTAGAAATGTAGGTAAGTAAGTTTGCACTTAGCATTATTTACGCTCAATTTTTGTTTTTTTGTTTTGTTTTTTTGTATAATAACACTAATTACATGGACGGGAGAACATTTGAGAATTATTTAATTTAAGCAGAAATTTATTTTCATTTTTTCACACTCGATAAAATGGGAGAGTCTTGAATTATTCTGGACAGCCTCGTACTCGTCTGATGATTGATCATTGTCATGTCCGAAAGACAAGCTGTAACATCAAAATCAAAGCCGTCCATCACACCTGTTTTGAGTTTTTTTGACATTTATTGTCCTATGATAGATGAGGTATTGCATTGCCGACAAGGCCATTACATTTTATTTTGGTTACAACATTACAATTTACAAACATATTTTTGGCATGCATTACCCCCATGTAAATTTTTCTTTTACTATTCGAAACAAAATATTTTTAGTAAAAATTTTAAGTTTTATAAACAATATTAAAAATAATAAAATATATTTTATTTTTTTACTTTTTAATATTTTTTAAAATATACATGTCATTATCATAATTTTACTCGTAAAATTTAAAATTTTCACTAATAGTCCAAAATTTTATGTATTATTATTAAATTATATCATGATGCTTCATTAATCAATAAATTTTATAACATTTATTTATATATTAATTATTTTGAATTTTATTTATTAATAAAGTGACATATTAGATTTATTAGTAATATTGTATATACAAGATTGATCTATACATTAATAGTACATCAAATGTAAATTACAATCTAAATCAACCAAATTAATGTCTCTCATATTGCATAGATTCACACAGTTTTTTAAAACAAAAATATTTAAGTAACTTGTTAGAGTTTCAAGTTCGTATAGATGAGCAATGTGATAGGTTTTGATAAAATTAAAAAGAATGAAATTAATATTAAGTATATATTTTAATAAAATAATAAAAAGTAAATGCGGAAGGACCATTTATCTTTTCTACCAATTTTTGTCCTATATGTAGCATTCATTACTGCCCTTCCGTGCACACTAAGCATTAATAAAATCAAATTATTTGTAATATTAAGTTATTTAATACCAATTTATTTTACATTTCATTTGATAGGAAATAAAATAAGAGAAAAAAAAGCTTTACTTTATTAATCTTAAGGGCCTTGACAATACTAACTATTAAAAATTTTTATTTTACTGGAGAAATTGTTGAACTTGGGTAAAAAAATGAGCTTCTGCTAAAATCTTAAAGAAAAAAAAGGAAGGCAGTAGTAACAAGTTTTGAAGTATTATGATCTAAGCTGAATTGCTAATTAAACTATGTTTGGCTGATTTTTTTTATATATAATTTTATTATTTGTCTCTTGTTTTTAGTTTGTTTTTAATTGAAGAAAAAACAAGAAAAAATAAAATAAAAACACAAACCAAACAGAACCTTTAAAAATTTAAGACATCTGAGTTTTTAATACCTAATATCCAGCCATGTCCATATCTAATGATTAACATCCACGAAATTGGCAAACATGCCTATCTAATTGGAAATATCTTATTCTTATATGAATTGAAACATATGACATGTTTTTTAAAAATCAGAACATATAAAATGACTCTAAACAGTTTATGATTTTGAAACTTGAAAGACTGGTCCATGATATAGAATTACAAAAACAACCATAATTTACTTCTTTTATAATCTATAATCAAGTTTGTTAATGTAAACAGAATATTACATTAACAAAGTTTATGTAGCTATTAACTAAGGTAATCAAAATCCAAACTCCAAACAATTGTTGATTCTTGAATAGTATGTTTTGTTTGCAATCCCAATTTACCAAATCGACGGTCCAATATACTCCAGTCTCATGATTTTCTTGAACAAAACAAACTCAACTTTAACTGTTATATTTAATAAAAGAAAATATTTCTTAAATTATCCGTGAAAATTTTAAATTTTATTTGACAAAATTTATAAAATGACACATACTTCTTATGTTATATTAAGAAACTTAAAAATTGAGATATGTAATAATTTTTTAATTTTGTATTCGAAGTTAAAAAAAGTAAAAATATTTATTACATATACTGTCAGTAAAATATTTTTATTTCATAGACAATGTTAGGATTGTAATACGTGTCTTATTTTATTTATTTTTTATTTTTTTAACATTTTTATAAGATACTTGTCATGATCTTAACACCGTTTGTAAAATAAAAATATTCTATTAACAGTGTATGTAATAACTATCCAAAAAGTAAACTATTAAATTATTAAAAACAAACTCTTTTAATAAACTTATAATCTATAAAACTTACAAAATTGTTTTTTTAATTTTTATTTAATATGATATTTTAAAGATAATTATTAAAGTTGGATGAGTTTTTATATAAAAACGTGTACAATTGAAGTTGAACAAAGAAATAATTTTTTTTATCAATACAAAGAAAAAATATTTTTATTCAAACCAACAAAAATATTTTAATTAGAGCAAATTGAAAAACACATGCACACTTAAATGATTATTAATGGTTAGCTGTTTTTTAAGTAAGGTATGACTTGACAGCTAAGTCTTTTGAATTCCCACTGGCTTTGAACAAGCAACGCAGCTGACTTTCTTCGGTTTCATCGCATGCTCGCACAACTTCAGATTGAAGGTTTTTATTTTTATTTTTTATTTTTATTTTTTTAGGTTTTCTTAGAAGCCCAATAATTTATGTTATTTGCACAATTCACTTATAATTTATTGTCTGACAGGATTATTCCTCTTCTCAACCAGTGGTTGGTGGCTTCTGTTCATTTGAGAGAATCTGAGCCAAGAACTAATGAATGGTTTAACTTTGCACGTGGGTTCGAGACAGTTAAAACAATAAAGGGGAAACGAATTAACAAAAGAGAGTGAAGCCATGGCCTCTTTTCTCAGTCCCTCTGCAGCAATTTCTCTGCAACACAAGGTAAGTTTATCAGCTACCAAAGAGATTTGTACTAAGATTCTATCATTGACTTGATCTTGTAATCAGCTAAATGACTAAAGTTTGACTGAAACCATGTTGAATTCGATGAGCTGATCTTGATTTTACTAAAAAATGTCTGGATTTCTGAAAGTGGGTTTGATTAATCAACCCCAAGCATGAACCCTTTTGTTAGGTTATTTGCTGGTTCTTCTAATACTTTCTTCTTCCCTTTCTTTTTCTACGGTTTGGCAGTTGAATCGTACGAGTTTTAGTGCCGTATCTCCAAAAACACAATCCAAAATTTCCCCTACTGTTCTGGGAAATGGCAGATGTCAAAGGTTATGTTTCAAGACTAAAGCTAAGGGTTCTGTTGAAGGAAGTGTTCTTGAGAAAGAATCAGCTAGTATCCCTGAGAAGATAGGTAACTGCAGCTATTCAGTTTTGTTTGTTAGCTTGCAAGTTGCAATATATTTGCTGTTTATGTTGGATATCTGATCTCAGGGAAAACAAACACAGTCCTGGAAGCCTGAATTCTGTAATATCCAGAGCTGAAATTGAGACTGAAATTAGCAGCAGTTCTACCCCCGTTATAGCTCATCTGGCTTTTCAAGCATGTTCGAAAATTTTGATTTACAACCACTGAAGAAAATTAACATTTCATTTGTAATTCATGTTTCTCTGATTTACAAAGCATACTTATTCTCCTTATGATACTTTTTTCGTATAGTTCTTCCTAACTGTAAATGTTATATTCCTAATTAGTTTATAAAACAGAATGAAATGCAAGTCTCTGGCTTGTTGTTCATTGTTGAGAATAGAAATGTAGACCCAACCATCTTGGGGGCCATAGCTCATAGTTTGTCACTGTTCCAAGGGCTTTACAGGCTAAATAGAGTTCGTATTTGTTTCCTAAAAGTTTTCAGAGTGTATATTGTTGCTTTGTCCTACATTTTGTATGCATTTACGTAGTGCCATTGATGTAGATTATGGAGTTGTTGGTGTTCACCATGTTGGAATTCTGTGTGAAAACCTTGAAAGATCGCTTGAATTTTATCAGAATATTTTAGGTATGCTTCCCTTTCCTATATTAAAACATCCATTTGTTTGTAAATGAGAAGAGAATTCTGAATTGAGCATCTGCTTCTAACTGTTTAATTAGGTCTTGAAATAAATGAGGCTAGGCCACATGATAAGCTTCCATATAGAGGTGCTTGGTTGTGGGTGGGTTCTGAGATGATTCATTTGATGGAACTTCCAAATCCGGACCCCTTAACTGGAAGACCTGAACATGGGGGTCGAGACCGTCATGCTTGCATTGCAATTCGGGATGTATCTAAGCTGCAAGCAATCCTTGACAAAGCTGGTAAAATCCTCTTTCCTTTCTTCCATGGGCATCTTTGCCAAGCAATATAGTGTAAATTTATTTGCATGCTATCTTTTTCTTTCAAACTTTTTCTAATTGTAGAATTCTCAAGTAGATCTAGAACGAGGATATCTTATTGCAATATTGTTCCATATTGCAGGTATTCCCTATACACTAAGCCGATCTGGTAGGCCAGCAATCTTTACACGAGATCCGGATGCAAATGCATTAGAATTCACAGAAGTTGAGGCCTGAGATGTTTTGGCATTCAAAGCCTGGATTTGTAGAAAATATCCCAGGTCCTTTTTTCGCTCAGGATAATACCATTATGTACATAATAATCGATATTGCCAAGTATTCACACCATGCCATTGGTATGGAGACTTGCTATAGATTAACAAGGATGTAATACTCAAATCCCGAATCAGTTTGCTTGAATTTCCCAGTGGGATTTTGGGATGATGATCAAAATCTTATCAGTCAAAAAGGCTCTTGCTTTTGGTTCTTTGTAAACTTTCACCTAATTACCCCATGCTAGCAAGTTGTGTTTTATTATTTTTCCAGTTGCGCTAGGGTTTTCACTTGTAAACTAGTAACTAGTAAGTATGGTTTAGTCATTAGAGTGAATTTCTCAACCTTGAATGTGGGGCTTCTGGGCTGCCTGCATGCATCGGTTTGCTATGCTTTATCATTTGTCGTCATCTTACCTTCTGTATTTTTTTAGCAGAATCGTCGTAAGACTTATTGGTGTTGACTACCAAGCGAGATTATCCAGGGAAAAATATTTGCAAAAATCAAGATAATTGCTGATTATCCATAGTCTAAGACTGATTACTGATGTATGCCTTACCCATCAAAAGGCCAGGAAGAAGCGTTCCACGTGATCATAATGCTTGAAGCTTCTTCTGCTGCTGTTTCATTGCTGGTGTGTTAACAAAATTACAAGTCTCCTGCTGATTTCTATCCAGAGATAATGTTCAGATTTCCCGTTGGGTCATTTTCCCATCTTGATTTCAGTTTTTAGATGTTCTTGAACTGTTTATGAACTTGAGGTTTAGATAACCCGAGCTCTTCCCAGTTGAGATAATGTTCACATTCAAATTCCATAACGAAAATGATAAAACTTGAGGAAGAAATACTTCAACGAGGGAGAAAAAGATATGCTGTAGAGTTTTAAAGAATGAACAATGCTAAAAATAGTAGAAGCTAGAGAAGAACAGAATCCCACATTCCCAAGAGACAAACAAATGCACCTCAAGCCACTTCTTTAAATACAAGAGCAAATGGGAGTTCGAAGCACGGAGCCGCGCGGTGAGCACAGAGCGAACTATTCTTTCGCCTTTTACTAAAGAATACCGTGTGCTCGCCGCTCTAAACGGCATACGCCAATTTTTGGAGGGCTGTTCCCCGCTGAACCGGCCCTATCAATTTCAGGCTTGAAACTTTTTGGTTAACCTACGAAAGGCTTCCTTACGGTAAGGGCAGAAGTATTCAAAATTTTACAGTTTCAATCTCAAAATGTTCTTGAAATGGTTGGCCCCTTTATGGGAGGGTTTTTCTACCTTAAAACTCTGCAGGTTGAGGAGCCTTATGAAGCGCTTTCTAATAATTATTTAGTTAATTTTAATAATACTAATTTACCGAATTTTACATTTTCATTTTGTCTTTCTAATAATTATTTAGTTAATTTTAATAATACTAATTTACCGAATTTTTACATTTTCATTTTGTCTTTCAATAAGTCATAAAATTATCAGAGAACTACATTAATTCACTAATTTATTTGTTCAATTTTTATTTTAACTAGATTGGAACCGGCGCTTTGGCGCTTTGTTGCGAGACCAATATTATCAAAATGTCAATGTAAAAATGCAATTTTTGCAAGAATTTTTTTCTAAGATTTATGCATAAACAATTTATAAAAGCACAGATAAATAATCATAATAATAATAATAATAAAGAAGTATCCCTATATCTCTATCCTTAGTTGTAATAAAATCTACAATTGTTGCATGCCCAACTAAAACCTCATGCTTACTTAATGGATGACAATTTCAAAGTACCCTAATTGTTCTCGTAAATTATGATTAAATAAGCAAGCTTGGGTAATATGGAATTCAAAAGTGTAATATAGAATGAAAATATCAAACATCAAAAAATACATTTTGCTTCCTCTATCTGGTTATGCAACTTTTTTCCTCATTGCCTGTTCTTCATGGACTTCTGTTTTAGATCTTAAAATTGTCTCACTACAGTTAGAGTATTAAGATATGGAGGCTTTACAAAAAGTTAAATTCTTTCGTTAATGGTAATATATACTCACACAAGGCTTGATCTACAAATATCTTGTTTGGTTCTGGAATTGAATCAGCACAGTCATGAGCTTTATTAGTAGGCTGAGAATGCTCTTGCTTCAAGGTCTGAAAAGGATCAGTACATATGAAACCCTTTTACAATGTTTAAGCCATTCTATCAAAGATGATTTCTACAATTTGCAGCGAAAATAACAATATTGTTTACCTTTTTTTTTTCTCCAACTCAATGATTGAAAAAAATTCAAAATCTTATATCACATTCATATTTCGTAAAAACATCCTCCTTTTTGCCAAGGCTTGATCTACAAAGAAACAGTAGGCATGATTAGAAGAATTTGTAACAAAAATAACCATCCTTACATTCTATAGGTATTTTTTTTTTTCATTTTAGCAACCTCCATTTCTACAAATTGTTCTTCCATCAGGATATACAACTAAACCCCTCCTTACCTAAATACGCAAACACATACATATTAATGACATCCAAGCTTCATACCCTTAATCTGTCCTAACAAAAACTCTTATAGCTACCACTTGTAATACTTGTTTACAATAAAGTCCTAATTAATTTCACTTGCCTTGTCTTCTTGAATGAAGACATTTAAAACTCACGTTCTTTTGGAACCATTGATGTTTACAATGAACCAAATAAACATGCTAATGATTAAAGTTAACACACACAAAAAATATATATACATGTATAGAAGCTAAACTTGATCAGGCAACAAAAATTAAGAATTCATGCTACTACCAGAAAGTTCCATATTGCCAGTGGCAAAGTCCTACCTGACCAGTAAGAAACCAATATTAATCACCATAGGAGATCATTAATTAATTAAGAGTACTAAAGTTAAAAAGAAAAATTAATGATAGTATAAAGCATAGCAAGATTGGGAATGTTTAAATAAATGAAAAGAAAATTGAATCAACTTAAATGAGATAAAATGACAGACACATCATGCAATCCAAATCTTCTTAAATTTAATCTCATTTGTTTTCACACAATCTTGTCTTGAATATTGATTTTCAATTTTCATTTTATCAAAGGTTTAGATATTAAAACCAATTAATAACAACTGAATCAAATAACAAATCATTATCATCATCCTCAGAGCCTTTATCTCTATACTGAGATAGCCTAGAATCAAATACAAACCAAAAAAGGTAAAGCCTTAGAGACTTCCAAAGGGTAGTAATAAGAAAAAGAAGGTCAATTTCTTAACATGAATCATATCCTGCTAATTGCAAAACAAAATGCAAACGCCAACAAAAGTGCTATAACTTACCTCCTAATGCTACTCCTCACTCAAATGCCCACTCTTTGATGCTGGAGTAAACGTTTTTTAAATCCAAGAAAACATTGAATGTTTAGCTCTTCATTTATTTTCTTTTTCCCTGTAGAAACCATAATTGATAATGTGTTACAAATATTTAATAGTGTATGAAAAAAATTGAATCTAAAGTATCAAATTTTCACAATCCAAGCTTTAATTGTGGAAGGGTGGCTACAAACTAAGATTCCTCCAATCAATGACTTATAAGCCCAAAAACCATATTCTTTTTTTGAGTAAAGAAAAGACCAAAAGAACCCAACAAGTGATATCAAAAACAAAACCCAACAGCATCAACAGTGCTGATCCCACCAACAACACACACACACTATAAAAAGCAATGGTAAAAGGTGTAGACATTCTAGGAAGGAAATAACAATCTGGAATTTGTCTAACGTTCTTAGGTCAGGAAATCCTGATTGCATTTTGGGATGATAAATAAATCTAGAATTTCTCAACAACTAACAGCCTTGTATACACAAATTCATATCATTTATCAATAGCTATAATAATTTTTTGTCAACAAACACACACCGGGATTTTTAATTTGATATTTAATTAATACAAAAAGTTTGATTTTCCTAAAATGATCAAAATCACATACTATCAAAATTAGATTCTCATGTTGCACAATTTAAATACAAAATATATTTGTATGATCAAATAAAGAAAATGAAGTTAAAACTAAAGATAATTTGAGAAATAAGAGGTTTTTACCTTAGGATTAAGAATCCAATTCATTGAAGCATATAAATAGATTAAAAGAGATGCGGTCTCAATATATAGATAAAAGCAATGCAAACCATCATTAAGGATAGCTACAATCAGCATCATGAAGGGAGGGAAATCAAAACTCAACTTCTGATTGACATGCTCAACGAGTAAAGTGGAAGAAGATGCAGAGACATTAGCTATGATGACACTTTATGATTTACTTTTATCTATGCAGCGCAATATCAAAATGTTAAAAAAATCTATAATTGATATAATGCATAACAACTTGAGATCTTAAGCAAAACAACATAAATTTCAGCTAAATTTTAAGAAGGTTCTAACTTCTAACATAGCACAATCCAAACCAGCGAAATGACGTAAAAAAAAAAAGTAAAAGTAAAATGCCACATCCTAAACCTTTCAACTCAAACTCTCAACCCCATTAGCATATCAAACGTCAAAAAGTAAACAATAGCAGAAGGGCTTACCCAAATAAACTGAGAACCATCATTTCATTAGAAAAATACCCAGTCAAGAAAAGGGACAAACAAATATATTAGCAGGAAGTAGAAAATGAGTCAGACAAAGAGCAAAATATAAAAAAAAATAGAGGATATATTATTGCAGGTGGTTTCTCTTTGCACAAACCTTGTCCTTCTTTTCCTGTTCTACCATTGTTTCTTGCAATCACCTATATTCATTCAAACTTTAAAAAGTTAGTTATGGCTAATGACGTTATCGATCGTTTGAAACTAATAAAAATCATCCAAAAAATGATGTGTTTCACCCCATATAACTGCAAACAGCGTCAAGTTGGAGACGTAAGTTAGCATATACAACACAAAAAAGTTTCTTTTCAAATTTTCTAAACTCCAACAATGGAAAGCTCTCAAGATTTGCAACTTGCATGGCATTTTTTTTCATAAAAAGTAACTAGCCAAAAAGAATTAAAAGGCCAAAATTGTCTTCATTTCTTAATCAACATTGTTAATCATTCAATAATCATATCTAATTCAAAAACCAAATGAACAACTTTAATAAAAAAGAAACGTAAAACCCTAACTGAAATTAACCTAATTTACAAAAACACCTGATCAGAACTGAAGGACTCCCGTCTTCTTCTGTTTACGACCGCTCTTCTTGGCTTCGCCCGCGCATCTTCCCACGCTAGTCTTCCGTTTCACAAAGGCCACCTCCTTCTGCTTTCCCTACCCCAAACCAAACGCAAACCCATCTAGGCAAGCAAAAGGAGCAATCCAAAGGAAACAATTTTTCCTTCTTTTCTTTCTAAGAGGACGTAACCCAAAGGAAAAACACAATTGAACTAAAATGGGGATTTTGGAGGGGTCGAGGATGGGCTTAGATGAGGGGAAGAAAAAGCGAAAACCATGTGAGCTAAAAAACCCCACCAGTAATTACTTTCAAACCAACAAATGAACAACCAATAGCAAGCAAAATGAAGGTTGCATAGTGTCAAGTTGCGAGTAAGTGACCAGAAGTGCAAGCAAGGAAGGATGTTGGGATAGAATGTTGTATATATTACCAAAGTTATATCTTAAAATCATTTAGATTGCATATATGTTAAAGAAAATGAAATTGGAAGTATGGAAAATGAGTTGGAATGAAGAAAATACTTGATTAGTCAACTGCTCTATATGTCGGGGCTTTTTGGAAATAATTTTTGCATGAGAATTTGACTTACATATAGGGGCAGTTGACTGCCTTAAAAGGGTAGCCAGTTGCCCCAAGTAAAGTTAGGTTCTGTTTTGAAAATACACTAGGGAAGTCGACTCTCCTTCTCCGGCATCCAACTTCCCATTCTAAAAATTCAAAAAATATGTCCGTTGAATATGTTTTTTTATTCCAAAAGTCATGGTTCTTCATTCAAATGATGTCTAATCATGAAGGGTGTTTATAAGACCATTTTGAGTCATAAATATTTTCACTTTCATAAATTTAAAACAATTTTCTACATTTTTTCACTCAAAATCAGATTCTCTTCTTGCACTCTTTTTTCTTTGGTTGGTTTAAGTGAGTTCAAGAGAGAAACTCAAAGTGCAATTGAATTTCTCTTGGAGTAGGCATTGTGTCCTGGGAACAATGTTTCCTAAACTATTTGCACCGGTGTGGAGAAACTATTGTTCTTAAGATAGCTTCCTGAAAGTGCCTTGCCTATCAAATTTCTTCTTCAACTTGTTTGCAACAGTACACCATCCACACAAAGAAGATTTTTCATTATAGCAATGAAGAGAAAAAACATTATGGGATAAAGGAGGATTTCTGCAACAAAGTAGTGTGACAGAGAGACAAAGTTGGAGGTTGCCCCACGCGTGAAATCCATGTCCTAAGTTAAAATTACGATTTCACCCAAAATCGAACAAAGAATAGAAATCAAATGCTGGATGAACAGAGGCAAAACGGTGCAGAAAAACGTGATTGAACCGTAAGTCACGTAGATCTATAACTTTTATATATAAGATTAGTAAACTTTTTTTTTGTACTTTTTATTGTTTTACTTAAAATTTTGTGATTTAATTTAATAAAAAAATTATTTTTATTTATTAAAAATAAACCAATTTTATAAAATTTTACTATATCCATGCATTAAATTTACTTTACTTCTTTTAACAGCAATTTTAAAACAACTTGAATAACATTGTTTATAAAAGCTCCAACTGAATCAACTCGACCCACCAGATCAAATGATTGCAATGGAGAATGCATGCCATCCTACAGATACAGTTTATGAATGGATATTCCAGATGAATGAAAGAAACTGAAAGTAGACTTTGAATTCTATTTTAAAAGAGTAAGAAGAAAGGTTTTAATACAAGAAATTGTGTTCTTTCATATATAAACATTGTAATGTGCAAAATCACATTTCAACTATTCTATGCCTTCCCTATCAATACCATATACAAATCTATAGTTTGAGTGTTTTTGTTGCGGGTTGAAGTCAAATAGTTCTTTTTCATCCTGAAACAAGAACTTGTGATCAATGAAGGAACCATGGCATCCAACTTGCTTAATGTAATGTAGTAGACAATGTCACCCGTGACTTCCACTCCTGTATGGCAGAGCGTAATGCGTGATTTGGAGTCAATATGGAATGCTGAAGCCTACGCTTTGTAACTGGTGAAACATTGTGTTTCTCAAGCCATGCCTTGATTGCTCGATGCTCGTACGTAAAACCATCGGCAGCAATGTGAGGGTCATCCATCACTTCCTGCATTATCCGAAAAAAATTCATTGAGAATGCTATTATGCTTAAGCTGTGAACTAGAAATTCTGCTAACAAAATTTCACCTGAAGGATTGGACAGAAGAAGGGGCTTGACGCATGTACATTGTTCTTTTCCAAATTTAAACTAGCATTTGCAACCTCAACAAGTCTTTTGAGAACTGGCAGAACCTCTGTGTCAAGATCTGGTCTGTCCCTGCATCTAAGCTTTGAGCACTTGAGTGCTAGTCGAGCTAATTCTTCTGTTTCAGCTAGTGGCCAATCTGTAACTGACTTGTCTAGAATGTCCGCTAAGGAGCTCGTTTTAATGGCATTTTTAACAGCCGATAGAAGTCCATTGGGCTGGCGATCTGTCAATAACTGGAGTGCCGTTACTCCGAGAGCATATAGATCTGATTTTGGTCTGAGGGTGCCGGTTCTCTGATACTCAGGGTCCATGTAGTAGAGAGTACCAGCAAGAATAGTGTCCCTGTACTCAGTGATGTTGTCAGGCACAACATCTGAAATAAGCTTAGCCAGCCCAACATCCCCAATTTTGCTGACATAATTTCTATCTAACAATATATTACCCGGTTTTAAGTCTCTATGGACAATAGGATCTGGCTTTGAGTTGTGCAAAAATGAAAGCCCAGAAGCTACTTCAAAAACTATGCGGAACCGAATATACCAAGGAAGAGGAGGTTTTCCGTTTTGCTGGAGAATGTGTTCCTCCAGGCTACCATTTTCCAAGTATTCATAAACCAAGCAACCGTTTTCTGGACAGGCTCCAAGAAGCAAAACAATATGTGGATGGTGTAGCTGGCTTAGAACTTCAACCTGCAAAAAATTTGGATTGACATTTTTATGCCATATGGCAGTGAATTATATTGAACCATCCCAGAGGACTCATAGCCAAATACTTCACCACTAATGGAAACTAGCCATAGCCCATAGAACACAAAATTGAAACCTTCTAGCATAGAAGTTCATGAACTTTACGGCTAAATGTTAAGAGTATGATAGCAAAAAGGACAGCCAGGCATAGAGTTCAAAGTAGGAGCAATCTTTGCAGCGGATCCAGCTAAAAAAGTTGTTCAAAGAAGTCATGATGGTTGAAGAATCAATGAAATCAGTTCATAAACATGACCTCAGCTAGAAACTATAGGCTACAGAAAATTACCTCCTTCAGAAATTCCTCTTTCCTGTCTACTGCATCAGTTTGAAGAACCTTAACAGCGACAGGAGTATGATGAAGACTACATTTATAGACCTTCCCGTATCCTCCCTGACCAATCACATTCTTCTCGGAGAAGAAATCTGTTGCTACTTCAATTTCATCCCTGGTGTATTTTCTGTACCTTCTGTCACTACAGAAGAGTGAATCGACAATTTTCTGCTTCTCCAAGGATTCTTTATGAGCATTCAATTCAGCCACCTGCCTTTCATAAGCTTCCTTAGAAAGCAGGTTTTTTGCCTCATCAACCTCCTTCATTGCTTGCAAATGTTTTGCTTTCTCTTCTGCAGCAATTTTTCTAAAAGTTTCTTCTCTTTCCTGAGCAGCATTCACCCTTCTTGCTTCCTCAAGGCATTCTGAAGAAAGTAATTGGACCTGCAAATTAAAGCATAAATGACGACATTCAATAGCATGGAGAAAAAAAGACAAATTTATTTCTAGGCCACTCAAATTCACAAAGTATTCTCTCTCTAAACTCAGGATTGAAAAATACAGCAAACGTGAAAACAAAGCAAATTGCATTTTAAATACCATTTATTCAGCTGTGTGGACTGAGGTTGAAATCCAGTAATTCCAAAACATAGATTTTCATTTCACAAACTTTTTGACTATTGGTTGGCAAACTAGGGGAGATAAAGTCATAGAGAGATCTCTTAAAGAACAACATTGTTGAAAGGGTTTTCAAGAAAGGGAAATTGAAATTGTGTGAAATGCAACTTGTCGCAAGAGTATCAACTAGTGAACATCTTAAAGTGCTCATTTTCTCACCTTGTTCTGTGTGTGGACAAGCTCTTCACAAGCATGTTCATACATTATAACAGTATTTTGTAATTCTAGACGCAGCTGTTCCACTTCAGCCTGAAGATCCAACTGCACATAATTTCTATCAAAACTCATCCAAAAAACACATGAAACAGAAGAATTACCAAAATAACATGCAACCGCCAAAATAAATGCTCAAGAAAACTCACCTGTTCAATACTTGTAGAAGCCATGGAATTGGACTGCCAAATAGTCCTCGCACTTGTTGAAGATCCCGCAGATGACAGCACATGTAAATATGGGCAGCTAAGCTCTGATAAAGAAGCTATCAAAAAGGAGTTTTGCTGTGTAGATTCTGCAGATGCATTAGCATGACAACATATATGTTTATTAATGCCGCTGGAACTTTCTTTTTGATCAGTTGCAGTAAGCACTGGTGGCCTATCCGTGGTCCCTGTGATATTGCAAAAGACAGAGTTGGTAAACTGATCATCTTGAAAGCCTCCAGTAGCATGAAATAGATATACGTTAATGCAACTATTTCTAACTTACCACTAATCCATAAGGGATTAGCTGATTTTGTGATGATTCTTTTTCTGTAAACAACCCGAATGTCACAAGTATCAGGAGTGCAACTCAGGACAGTATTAGGCACCCCGGGACCCTTCAACTTCCTACAATAGACATTGCTGAAGATAAGCATTTGTATTTCCATAGCCATAAAATGATAACAGGATTATTATATAGGCATCTGAAAAACTTGGTCAGCAATATTTCCTATACAAAAGCTTTTTATTCTACTTTCATGCAGTAAACTTACAAGTAAATGGATGCCCTTTAGCTCAGTACATACATTCACATAGATGTCAACTTTTACCAGGAAAAGAACAGTGGCAATGCATACCTTGCTATACAACAGGAACCATAAGAACCCAATACCAAAGTGTTAATCCCAAACTCAGAAATGTATCTTACAAGACCAGTCGCAGGATTGTCATCCTCTAGCACTAATGTTTCCATCTACAAAAATGAAATAAACTTTTTTACACGAAAATAGAAAAGAAATTTGGTATAAAATTTAGACTTGATTTGCAAGATTAATTTGAAAATAACCCTTTTTATAATACAAAAGAAGCCAAAACTCACCTTTCTGGTTTTGAATAGCTTCTTAAAAGGTATGAAGACTTCTTCAAACTGAAGTTTCACTTCTTGAACATACATTGCCACCACATTCCCATCCATCTCCGTGATGGGTATTCGATCTCCTGCTGTAGTAATCATATACATCAAATAGTCAACGTAAAGTAACTTAATTTGATACCTTTCTGTTTTAAAAAGAAAAAAACCAAAAGTTATAACACTTTGCACCATAACTATTCACTACGGAATTTTTTTTTCTTTTCGAAACTTGGTATATTTTCCTGCATTTAAAGTTAAATTATCTTGCTTGGTCTCAACAAGTGAGTTAACCAAACTAAATTTTCTTCAAAACTACAATCCCCCATTAAAATTTCAATATCTATAAATTTATGTAACTCTCAAAAGTTCAATTCAATCAGCATCATTTGATCAAACAAAAAGGCTAAAGAAAGAAATAAGAACTATGAGAAATGTAAAATTATACAACTAATACTTACATGGAGTCGGGACAGAGGTGACTGTTGGCATGACATGGACCAAAACGAAACGATCAGCTTTCAAATTCTCCACCGCCCATCGAGCCGCGCGTTGGCTACCTCTTCCTCCGGAGGCACCTCCCTTCACGGCAACCGCAACGGTCGTCATCTTCGGCAGATAACCACCGGTGCTGGCACTAGGCACTCTCGTTTCCAGTAATTTGAGTTGAAGGTTGGGACCTTTGAAACCTTATCGCAGGTAGCGTTGACGATGACTCATTTGCTCATTTTGACTTTGATTTTACCGGCTGCGCATTTTTTTTTAAATTTCTTTAATAAAATTTAAAAATTTTACTTATCGTGTATAGAATATTTTTTATAATTTATATATAAATTATTATCTTGTTTTGATATTTATATATAAAATATTTTTACATAAATTTTTTTTACTATGGTTTTACAAGATATATAAACCATTATCTTGTCAAACCATAGTAACAATAAAAGAATTTAGTTTTTTTTTTAAGTATAGGCATTTTCATTCATTTTACAGTTTAAGATTAATTGTGTTCAGATAGAAAGTGATAAACAGTAAACTTCTCTCAACAACTAAAATTTCAGGACTCAAATCTTATCCAAGTACATATGGAAAAGGTTTGAAATCCACTTTTATTTCTTTCAATCACTTATTGATAAAAAAATTTAGTTTTTAAACACTAATGCAAATAATTTTATATATTATAATTTTTTTAAAATTTTTTAGCAACACCATGTATTGATGTACAACAAAAGAAGCAAAGACATAACTGGTTGCCATTTAAGCTTTAATTGAAACCTTTATAGAAAATAATTTTTTTTTGAAATGACCTTTGTAGAAAATAATAAAATAACTCAATTTTAATATAAATAAATTTTTATTTTTATTTTTATTTATAGTAGTAAAAAAATTACAAATGATTTTTATGGATTAAAACAACAGGTTGGATCCTAGCGATTTGGGTTTCAAGCCTATCGGAGTTGGGAGTAGCTGGGCCCGAATCTCTGCTTTTCAAAGATTCATTCGATTTTGTAACCAAAAAAAAAAATTCATTCGATTTTTGAGAAAATTTAATTAGAAATTTTTAAATTCATAAAATGGGTCAAAAAATGATATTCGATCAGAAAGACATTGTTTTCACTGTTTAAAATTACGATTCGATTGAATCCGATTATTAATTATACAATAACTATATTATATAAATTATATTAGATTTACATTGGTACAATTATAGGTGATAATTTTAATTTATAATAGTTTTTTAAAAATTAGAATAAGATTATAAAAAAATATAAAAAATACATATTGAATAATGTATTAAAAATAGGATTTATATTTGATGCATTGAAAGTGTATAGTTTCTATATATTATCAATGTACAAGAGATTGACACATCATCAATAAGTCCCTATTAATGAAAAAATTTTATTTGTACTTATTTTTAAGGGCTTGACCTCTTTTTAGTTTGTATATTGATGAGGTATCAACTTCTAATGCATTAACAGTGTATTAATAGCAGAGATTATACACTGTCAGTGCATCATATATAAACCCTAAAAAATAATTTGAAATCAAATACCAGTTAGAAAAATTATAGAAAAAAATAAATATAACAAATCTTAAATATTAAATAAATAAATTGAATGGCCACAACTCAAACGAAAACAATTCTTACACATTAGTTATTAATAGATTATTGGTTAATGTTACACTTACAACTTTGAAACTGATATATTTTTAAAATTTAAATTTAAATGACTCTAAATTAATCTTATAAGATTAATTAAAGTTGAAAACTCTATTTTAAAGATTTAAAAAAAAAAAGCTTCATTTATAGTAATCTTGAACATATAAAAAGTAAATAAAGTAAAATGTAAATAAAAATAAAAATAATTTATTATTGGAGTTTTTAAATTTTAAATCAATTTAAATTTAGAGTTTATATATGATATACTAACAGTGTACTGATGAGATGTCAATCTCTGGTGTATTGATAGTGTATAAAGATTATACACTGTCAGTGCATCATATATAAATTTTTTAAAATTATTAAATACAATATTTAAGATAATACACATTTCAAAAGAATAGATAATCCATATGATTTTTTTTACCAAAGAAAATAATTGAACAAATAAATAAACAAAATGATTAAACAAATAAATCTGAAAAAGGAATGGAATGAAAACCTAAAGAAAAAAAAACATATGGAAGTTTAATTCAATGCTAAAATATATAGAATTAAATATCCTGTTTTAATTTTTTTGAGCTAAAATTTATCAAAAAAATTTGTTTTACTAACATGTCATGTGTTTATATAAAATATATATGTTTTTTCTTTCATAAAATGCATCCAAGTAAAAAATTTATATCAAAATTATTTATTTCTATAAATATGTTTTTAATTATATAAAGAGCAATAGTACATAGATATTGATAAACCATGTGTAAAGAAATTGATAAATGATGCGTGATTTTTATTTACTTTAATATATATAAATATAGATGTCTATATTTTAGAAATTAAAATAGATAATTGGTTTAAAGATATAATTGACTTATTTTGTAATTTTAATATATATAAATTTCTATCTTTTAAAAAATTAAAAAAAGATAATTATTTTTATTTTAAAATTTTACGCGTGTCAAACATTTAGATTATACACAAAATATTTTACTTGTAGTCAAAAGTTTTGACTTTTATATATTTGTATAAGATTTTATAAAATTTAAACTTTGAAAACTAAACATGGGTTGTAATGTGTTGTAGACCTACTCAAGGGTTGGGCTACTAGCCCAAATCCAAAGGCCCGTCCCATATTTGATCGAGTTTGAACAAAAATATTTGATGCAATTATTAGGCTTAGGTAGAATTTTTAAGTCTGTTTAAAAATCATGCCAAACCTGAGCTTGACCTTTCAAAACCCAAGCTTGGATCGGCCCGAATATTAATATTAATTAAGTTTTTTTAATATATTTACTAAGTATAATATAATTATATCTATAAAAATATCATTAATTAATAAACATGATAATAAATATTTAATATAGAAATTGACATACAAATTTTGACAAATTAAATTAAATTTTAAAAGGAATAAAATAATAAAATTAAATAAAAAATTAAAATATAAAAAATTAATAAAATAATATTCGAGTTGAGCCAGGTAAAGCTCGAGCTTCTATTGTAAAAATAAAAACGGGTTTAAACTAAAAGTCAAGCTCAAATTTTTAGACTAAGTTGGGTTTGGGCATAACATAAACTATTTTTTTATACCTTAGACCCACCCATGGTCAGGTTTAATGCGTTGTATGAATGTAATTTTTTAATCCCATATTATTTACTCATTAATCATATTGTAATACTCATTAAATCTTTATTTTTATTTTTTTGTTTGAAACAAAAATTGAAAGTATCATTTCAATTTCAGTGATATTCAAATGATCTCAGCACTTTTGATAGTCTTTTAGTTATTTTTTTATTAATTTTTTATTAAAAAAGCTTTTTTGAGTTAAAAAAACTCTTTATTTTTGTGAAGGTTAAATGCGTTCAAACTCGAATATCATACGTTTAAATTTAAAGAATTTTAACAATTTAAAAATAAAGATGTAATCATTTAAGTTAATATTCAATGTCTCTTATTAACAATCAAAGCTTGACCTAGTGATTGTTACCCCTCTTTATGATGAATTAAATCCAAAATTTGATTCTCCCATTCTCCCTTTGTATCTCCTTATGAACCAAAAAAAAATGTCTCTTATTAAATTTGTTTTATTTAAAAATTTAATATTCTTATTAAGTTATTCTCTTCATAGGAAAAAGAAAAAAAAAAGAGTGATTCTATTTACATCCATTTTTTTTAATCTCGCATTCATTTTTTCTCCTACCTAAACAGTAATTTATAGTGTAAAATAGGATGTGAGAAGTAAAAAAATAGATTTATATAGAATTTCTCAAAAAAAAAAAAGTATACTATTCATATATAGAAAAGTCAGACTTCCTTCCGTGCTTGGACTAAGTTTTCTTTCATAGATGAGAGAAGCCAAAATCCACTTCTTTTGCTCTGGATGTCACGGTTTCCAAAGTCAATAAAAGCCAAAATCAAACTCGTTTGGTTTTGAATCTTAAACGACGCAATAATAAAAGTCAGTAGAAGCCCAAATCTATGATTCTGACTATTAATTGCAGCTATTTTCTTCAATATTTTTTTAATTTAATTTGATAATTTATGTATATATTTTTATTTTATATTTTGTTAAATAATGCCAAATATAAAAATTATTATATAATAATTTGAATTGATACATCAAAATATATATTTTTTTAATTTTATCAAATTCATATATAATTATTATCAAAATTTTAATTCGTATTATTTTCATATATTTAATCATATATATGATTAAATTTTGATTAAGTTCACGTGCAGTTCGAGTTGGATGGTAGAATTTTCAAAATTGAATTGAGTTATTATTCAAGTAGATCGAATTGAAAATAAAAAATAAATAAATCAAACTTAAATAATCAATAAATCGATCTCAAATAATTCATGAATAATTTAACACATTCCCATCTCTCTCCATGCTTACGAAAAAATTACAGAAGAAAACAACACTTACTAAAAAAGAAATTGGTTTTTCTAGGGTTTCCTTGGATGATCATTTAATTTTGTAGCCGTATTGTGCATAATCTTCAGCACTTAATTAAAACTATTTTTTACGGAAGATGAGACAAATAATTCTTGGATGATCAGATAATTTTGTAGCCGTATTGTGCATAATCATCAGCACTTAATTAATACCATTTTTTACGGAAGATGAGACTAATAATTTAACTAATAGTTCATCATTTTCAGCTTAAAAATGGGGGATGCTGGTTATTGGTACTTAACGAAACATGAACTTTGTAGAAATCACGTGGTAATTAAGTTTTTTAATCTTGACTTCGATTCAATAAAATATTCGAATCATTCGAGCTCATTTAATAAGTTTGATTTGTTATTTTTTATTATATATTATAAGGATAAAATGATAAGTTAATACTAAATATGAAAAATATATATTGAAAAATTTAATTAGACTCACGAGTGTTCAGAATCAAGTATTAAAATATTTGACTTTACTTGTTACTCAACTAAAACGAATTTGACTAAAAAAATAAATAAATCAAATTCAAATAAATTACAAATAATTTGATTAGCATATACTCTAACCAAACTAAAAGGAATAACGAGACAAATCAACTTTTATTCAACATGAAATTGTCCTTTCAAGGGTTTCATTGTCTGATAATTTAATAATGTGAGGTTATGTTTGGTGCATAGAATAAGAATAAGATAAGATAATATAAGATTATGGATAGGATAAGATTAGATTATATCATCTTATTTTATGTTTGATGTGTATAAGAATTAAGAATAGGATAAGATGATTTTTTATGTCTTTCACAATATTTGTTATGTATAAAATTAAAAATAGTATAAAATGATTTTTTTAAGTACTCTTTTTTAAAGTAACATAATTTAAATTTATAATTTTTTGTTATAAATATAAATGAAAAATTAAATATTATTTATAATACTATAATTAATAGTCCAATTTATTACCTAATTTTTTAATAAAAAATTACTTCTAAAAATTTATATTACTTTTTCAAAAAAATTATTTTGTTAAGAAATGAATTTTTATAAAAAGCATTTTCTCTATTTTTTCATTTTTTCCTTTTTGTTTTTATTTCTTTTATATGATTTAAATTTAAAATAATTTTTTTATTGTAAATTAAATATATTTATTTTTAGAAAATTGAGTTTTTCATGGAAATAATTTTATTTTTTTAATTACATTAAATTTTCCAAAAGACTCTTCTTAAATATTTTTCTTTATTTTTATGGTTTCTTTATCTTCTTTTTTTTGTCAATTATAAGGAAATATAGAAAACAAAAAAAAAAGAAAAATACAAGTTAAATTTAATAATTCAATTTTGATGAATTAAAAAAATATATAATTTCTAATAATTTATGGTTAATAGTCACTTTTCTTTAAATTTTTTTTCAGGCAAAAAGAAAAAAATTAAGAAAAAAAAAATAAAAATTTAAATATAAGAACAAACTAGTTAAAAATATATTTTATAATAATTTTTATATTTGAAAATTTATTTTCTAAAAAATAATTTAAAAAATGTGTACAAGAAAATATTATTTTATCAAATTATAGTTTTTCTTTAATCAAAAACAAGAAAAAAAAGAAAGAAAAAGAAGGAAAAATGAAAAAGAAGGAAAAAAATATATTAATTAATTAATTAATTAAAGATCCTTACTATTTTATTAAATGTTTAAGTTAATTTTTAAATATAAATGTTAAAGATAAAATAATAAAATATGAGGATTTATTTCTAATCTTATGAGATTAAGAATAGTCCTCACCTTCGGAAGATGATTGAGTTATCATATGCTAGGAGGATGACTAATCTTCCTTGCAATCTAATCCTCTCCTTAATGTGTGTATCAAACATAAGATATGATAAATATCATTTTATCCTAACAATCATCTTATGCACCTAACATGACTTGAGATCATATATTATTAGATTCGCTATAAAATATTTATAGTGCGTACAGCTGTAGCATCGAAAAAGTTGCATTGTCTAAAAAAAAAAAAAAAGGTTCAACGCATTCTTACCGTAATGTGCGTAAACATACAGCTCTTTATTAGTACTTTTTTTATTTTATTTTATGGAAGAAGAGGCTAATTGTTGAACTAAAAACTCATCTTTTCCGACATGAAAGTGGGGATATTGCTTAACGATGACTTAAACCTCTGCAGCTGGAGGTGCAAACTCTTCAATGAGCCGAGTGAACCCATCCAAGCAACTGTTACTTAACTCTTCACTGCCGAATATCTCTCTCATTGCCCACGCATTTGCCCTGATCGGCTCCCCTTCTGCCTCCACCATCACCTTCCTAATCGTCTGAGCCACCAAGTCGCCTGTGAATGAGCCGTCCTGTTCATTTCTCTCTATTTCTATCCCAACTTTCTTGTTATGCAGCAGCCTAGCGTTCAGCCCTTGATCCGAGCTTGCCCCGGAAAACAAGATCAAAGCACGCCCCAACTTGAGTGCCTCGACGATTGAACTCCAACCGCAGTGAGTCAAGAAACCCCCAACAGAGGGGTGAGCTAATATCCGTAGCTGAGGAGCCCAATCCCGCAACACCAAGCCTCTGTCGGAAACTCGAGCTTCAAATCCCGGAGGGATTATGTTCTGGTGACCCAGCTGCCCTTCAACAAGTGGGCGGTTTCTAACCACCCAAATAAAGGGCAGGTTGGATTTCTCTATACCAAATGCCAACTGATGCATAAATTCTGGACTCAGACTCACTTCGCTACCAAGTGCAACATAGAAAACCGACTTCAATCCTTTGCTATCAAGCCATTTCTTTATGGCTGCCCATTTCTCATCTCCTTTATCTTCGTCAGTTGGCAGTGATGGAGGCAGCAATCCGAGTGGAACAACAGGTTTCTGGTAAAGTTTGCTAATCAATTGAATCTGATCGGGTTCGAACTCGGAGGAGCTGCGCAGAGTTACAAATTTGCAACCTTGAATCAATAGTCCGAGCCGTTGAAGATCAGATACATCGTCCATGCATTCTTGGTGAGTCAAAACCTCATGGAGCTTAAAAGCTATGTTACAAGGATAATCTATCCACTTAGGGACAACTGTGAGGTCTTCTGGTCGTCTGGGGCGATCATCAAGCAAAGCTGATGGCGGGCCAAGGAAAACAAGAAAAGTGGCATTGAATATGCTGAAAAAAACTAAGTTGATGCCGAGCGGAGCAGCAACGCCGGGTAACCAGTGAGGCGCAAAGTCGTGGATTACCCAGTTGACATGTGAGGTTTTTAGGAACTCAGTCAAAGGGGCTTCGAGCTTGTCAAATGCCTTCTTAAGGTAAGGAACTTTGTGGACCGGTATCTCAGCGGTGGACTCAACTCCGGCTGGTAGGCCATCAACCTGAGGAAGAGGAAACTCAACAAAACTTATGCTAGATGACAGATGTGACGGGAGTTGAGGGAGTTTGGCAATGTTTTTAGGGGTGGAAATATAGGATATGCGATGACCCTTTTGAGCTAAGATCTTGGAAACCTCAAGAAATGGCCCTATGTGACCAAAAGCTAGCCATGGGAACATTGCTATGTGAAGCTTTTCTGCTCTGTCCATGGCGATGGCGTTTTGTTGATGCAGATCAAGAATCAGAACGGGAATGAGGAGTTAAGACTTTAATTGTATGTTTTAGGCGGCTGTCGATTAATTAAATGGAGAAAATTATCTTACGTCAGAGAATACTATTTCTTTATAAATGGAGAAAATTCAACATATTGCAATCTTTTTTTTCTTTAAGGTCTCATTCGATATTTCGATGGGCCACATACTCTGGTTTTTTCATTGCCAATTAGAAGCCAACTTGCAAATATTGCAGCTTAAAGTTCATAAACATTTTATGGAAAATTCGAACTTTCTCTAGAAGTTTAAAGCTAGAACTTTGAAAAGAATTAAGCTTTTTGCTTCTGGTCCGAAACTCAGCCGAAATACCATCTTTTAGTGTTTTGAAAATTGAATACCATCGGTAATTGGTGGTGTGAAATGAAATGAAAGTACAGAAAATAACTCTATTGAGCAAAATTTCCCCCCAGAACCTGTCATTATAGAGCTTAATTATAATTAGTTTCTGATGTGGACTAGATTAATTATTACTGGGCTTTTCTATAAGTCAAGCTGAAGACAATTAAGCCAAATGATAATCTGAGCCCAAGAGGAAAAAGAACTCAGAAGGCCCATAAATGGCCCACTGGGTTATTATTTAAGCGTGGGGCTTAAATGTAATTACGCGCAAAATAACTCCTATAAATAGGTCACAGGTATCATTCTTAAACCCTAAGCTCTATTTACCTACTGGAACCCTGTCTGACTTAAGCATCGGAGTGCGTGCGCAGGGAAAAACCCCTGCGCCCCTCTGATTTTTCCTATTTCACAGATTCGTTGGAGACAGACTAACGCGAAGATCGAGGATCGACGTCAGCAACGAATCATTGTTGTTTCGTGCAACAACAATTGGCGCCGTCTGTGAAAAATCAAACAAAAAAGCCAAGTATAAAAATTTACGACAGGCTACGAGAGACCGATTACCTGCGAAAGATAGTCCCGCACGTGAGAGCCTTTTGGGTGAGAAAGTGTCTCTCGCCTTAAATATAAAAATAAAAATAATAAAAAATTATATACATGCGACAAACAGTTTGTCGTATGAAAGGTTTCATGCGACAGATATTCTGTCGCGCGCAAGGTGCACACGACAGAGCGATTCACAAGCACGGACATGCGACAGACATTCTGTCGCAAGCTAGCACGAGGCTCACGCAACGGAGCAATTCATTCAACTATAGACACATGCGACAAACCTTGGCATTGGGCGATAGACTGTCTCTCGCCGCGATAGGTCTTTTGGCGATATAGTGCATGCAACTAGCTAGCGACAGCCCCACCGTACGAAAAGATTATTGGCGATGGAGTACACACTACTGGCGACAGCCTTACTTGCTTGTCGCTTGAAACATCTTTGGCGACAGAGTACAATGGAGCGGGCGACAGCCTTGACTGAGAGAGTGTCTCTCGGGGCGACAGGCTTTGGGTTACATAAACACTAAAGCACCGACTAAAGTTTAAGTAACACACTTGTCAATGGACACGCAAAGTGGGTCGGCAAACGCGTTGAACAAAACAACCAAGCAAGAATTTCTCAAGATTTTTTTTTAGTCTTTTTCTTACAAGCTTAGAACGACAACTGTAATGGGACAGTAAGTAGTGACGAAGTTGACAAGAGTAGTAATGGGTGAGCGAGAGTCCTCTCTCTCTCTCTCATGCACGCAGACACAGTTGGGCTCTGTTGACACGAAACCTTGAAATCAATACGGGCTCAACCTAAAAAAAAAAGTGAAAGAAAAGGGTAACTTAAGAGCGAGAGCTTTGGAGTTAAAACTAATGTCGTCTTCTGTTTAGTTCCAGTTGTCATAGTTGTCGTAGTTCCATTTGACACCCTCATTTAATGCCACTCATTAAATCCTGATTTAACACATTGCTTTGGTGTTTTCCATTTAACACCCCTAGTTTTCTATCTTCATCGTGCTGGTCAAGCCATCATCTTCCTCGCTTCAGAAAGCAAGACCGAGCTTCCCAGTTTTGACCAAGATTCTTGCTGCCCAACATTACCAATCGAGCAACATAGCCACAATCCCCACAGTGCTACCCCAAACCAAAAACCACTGCATTGAAGCCGCTACGTCTGTCTAGCACAATCCCTTTGCATCTTCATCATCCTTCCGTTGCACCAGTTGATCATCACATCCCCATCTTCATCGCCGGCCTACCTTGTGGAGCTGTCGCGTTAAACTCAATGGTCCATTCCATTGTATCTGACAATATTAAATTCTCGTGTAGAAAAAGAATGAAACAACAAACCTAAGTAACTAAACTCGACTTTAATATATGAAACTCCGTAGACGAGGAATAAGCCATCATTTATGGGATGCATCAAACACCCTACTCGCATCAACTTCATTCTGTCGGGACATCCATTACAACCACCTAATAGTTAACTCCACCATTATAGTAGTGAGACAATGACGGCTCTTCTACATACTGTAGTTTCCTAGCTCTGGGCTTACTGGATGATGATCTATAAGATGAACTGTTCCTAACGTTGGTTGCATCTGGAAACCTTGTCAACCCCGAACTAGCATCAGCACCTGAGTCTGTACTCCTATGTTGGGACTCCACATCAGAGTCAACTTCGTCAAGCGTCTTAACAGCTTGCTGCAAAACATGCAACATTTCTCGAGCGTGCTTTCTTATTGCAACAGCCTCATCTTGCTCCTGCAAGAGTTCTTCAAAAAGGTTCTCTCAGTACAATATTTGTATTGAAGTGTTAGGAAGGTTCCTTTTTGTATAATTGACCAGAAAGTACATTATAGCCTTTGGCACTAAATCTTGAATGTTCTTCCGGACTATATCAAAGTAGGATTGCACGAGTAATTTAGTGGTAATGATTTCTGTTTCTTCATTCTCTGACATTTCAAGTGGTCTTAAGATCGAGGGAGGCTCTCTCAGACGGATAGTTGATTGCATATGCTCCACTTCTTGATGAGTTTCTCCAGGAGATTCCATAGCTGGACTCCTAATCAATGAGGCCCTGCTCCTAAATATTGATGAAATACCCCAAGTCCTTGTTGATGAACTACCAACTACATAAGAGTTACCAAAATTAATGTTCATGTAACAAACAGCTTTACAAATCGTTTATGCCAAGGCCTATCAGCATCATCTATGTCCGAATCATAAACTTGCTCAGACGATTCATTGTTTAATTACTATACATCTAATTTAATTTTATATTATCTTCAATTTGAAATCACACCTTCCATTCCTTTCAAAGCTACAAGTATTACATAAATGACTTTTTCTTGAAGTTAATAACACAGAGTAGGGTTAGAATCTCCACAAAGGCCATTCTTACTCTATTGTGCATGCCGGTCTGTTTTGTCGTTGCTCTACACCGCACGTCACTGCTTGCTTTTGCCGCGTGTTCCACCACTGCTGCATATCCCTGCTACTATCTTTACGAGGCTGCCATTCTTACTCTGTTGTGCATGCCGGTATGTTTTGTCGAGGCGTTGCCGTCGCCGAGGACTCGCATTTGGGCCAGCCGCGAGCGGGGGGCGCACGGGAGGCCATTTGAGCCGTTTTGTCGTTGCTCCTTGCTGTGTTTCGGACCCGCTCCTCCCTTGTTCATCGTCATTGCTCGTATTTGTTGCACTTCGTTTCACCCATTAGTTGCAGCCATAGTGATTGTTGCGACTACAACAAAGGAAGAGGCTAACTTCTTTCACTTTTCAGTAAACTCTAAAAGCTCACTAACCGACACTGTTCTGATGGGAACATCCATGGAATCTTCTTCCGCTCGGGTGAATACAATGAGCATAATCTGAGCTAGAACGGACTTAGCACAGATATGATTGGTTCCACTTAAACCGCTTAAATATACGTTATAACAAGTTCTAACGACGTGAAGCAAGCAATCGCCACGGATCAAAGCGCAAGGGCATCGAACGGTGGAAAATAAAACTCGTAGCACAACGAGCTCGATCGATTCCTTGCCAATGCCGCTGACTTTGCAAACACTTTCAATAACTTTATAGAAGATCGAATTTAAAAACATATATATAGGTGATTGATTGGCTCGTGCATCAATATATATTAAAAATATATAGATTAAAAAAAACTAATTAAAAAAAAGAAAAGAAAAGAAAAAAGAAGCTTGGAATCCTGCTTTACTCACCCCAAATTTAAAAAGCTGCCTTTGAAGAACATGTAGATATATGGCGCTTTTATGGTAGCAAGTGAATAATAAAAGAAAGCATGTGAATTTCATTATCCGATTTCTCATGATTGGAGGGATGCAGAGAACGGAGTAATTGCCATTGCTTTTGTAAGGAGAGAACACTTATACAACGTGGAATAAATAAAGAGACTATTTAATACAGAAAAAACAAAAAGATATGGGCTGGAATGCGAGCTGTCGTTCGCTAGGCACATGTGTGGCTATATGCACTTTGTGTTTTGAGAGAAAATGGATTCCAGGCATTGGCGAGAGAGAGCCTCTCGCTAGCGACAGGTATTGGGTGAGAGAGCTTCTCGCGCATGACAGATCTTGGACGAGCTGCACAGAAGGTTCGCCCAATTCGAGTGAGCATAAGTCCCACACGGAAGGCCACTCTGGCGACGCGGTGTTCAACCACGCAGGCAAACAAAAGCCACGTGGCAGACTCTTTCGACGAGAGGTGGCTCACACTCGCGACAGGCCTTAAGCGAGACAAGGGCTCCCGCATGTGACAGGCCTTGGGCGACAGGAGAGCTCCCACGCGCGACAGGCCTTGGATGAGATAGGGGCTCTCAAACGCGACAAGCTCTCCACTTTGATAAAATGACAGCGAAGAAAATTAGGTGAACACAGCACCCATAGACAAGATTCTCCCGTTAGCACAATGCGGGCGAGCAAAGAACACCCGAGTCATGCTTTACGACAATGGCTAGCAACGCTGGCGAGCACGAAATCCAAACTACTAGTTCACCCATTAAAAAAAAAAGGGAGCGCGTGGCCAATTTCCTGGATGCAAAGTTAACGAAGTCCCTTACACATTGTTATAATCTTCATCGACCAAGCAGGGACATACGAGTGGTAACCAGATTTGAGGTACTCTCATACGTTTTTGATTTTCTTGTCTACTCTAACAGTTGTGATTGAATTAGGCAGGTGTCCGAGGTAGGCACTAGCCACTGTCGTGTAAGGCAGCAAGCTAGGGAGAGCTTGGTTCAATCGAAAACAACTCATGGTAAGCCCGTGAAGGTAGATTACTGGTACCGAGGCACGACTTAGTACACTTTCAATGGTTGACAGCAGAACATCCCAGCACTCGTACTTTACAGATTTTACAAAAACAAAGACTTGGAATTGCACTGGTGGTAAACATTTGCTATTATTGTTTTAAACATTTGCTGCAATTATATTGTTACTTATTCCACTTAATTGAAAATACTACATTATGAAACGAAAGGCCAGTTATTTTTATTTGTACTATGATAATCCTCCATGTTTGATAGACATGTTGCAGGAATAGAAGAAGAAAAAAACAGAAGCTAGCCGAAGACGCGAGAAGGGCACAAATAAGTCCCTAAGCGAAAAATGCGCGAGACAGGCAAAAATAAGTCCCTAAGCGAGAAGAAGACGCGAGACGGGCAAAAATAAGTCCCTAAGCGAGAAGAAGACACGAGACGGGCACAAATAAGTCCCTAAGCGAAAAATGTGCTAGACGGGCAAAAATAAGTCCCTAAGCGAGAAGAAGACGCGAGACGGGTACAAATAAGTCCCTAAGCGAAATATGCGCGAGACGGGCAAAAATAAGTCCCTAAGGGAGAAGAAGACGCGAGACGGGCACAAATAAGTCCCTAAGCGAAATATGCGCGAGACGGGCACAAATAAGTCCCTAAGCGAAAAATGTGCGAGACGGGCACAAATAAGACCTTAAGCGAGAAGAAGACGCGAGACGGGCACAAATAAGTCCCTAAGCGAAAAATGCGAGAGACGGGCAAAAATAAGTCTCTAAGCGAAAAATGAGCGAGACGGGCAAACAAAAAAGTCCCTAAGCGAAAGATGCGCGAGACGGGCAAACAAAAAAGTCCCTAAGAGAAAAATAAGTCCCTAAGAGAAAAATGCGCGAGACGGGCAAACAAAAAAGTCCCTAAGAGAAAAATGCGCGAGACGGGCAAACAAAAAAGTCCCTAAGCGAAAAAATGCGTGAGACGGGCACATCTAAAAGTCCCTAAGCACAAAAGGGTGCAAGATGGGCAAAAAATAAGTCTCAAAACAAGGACCAATACTCCAGTAAAAGTTCTTCTTTGGACACAAAAAGTCGCAAAGAAAAACGTGGGGAGCACACAGTATGCAGGCTGCTGTGAGGTATGTTACGAGGTATGTTACAATTTTATCGGATGTTATGTTCTTATGATGTTATACTCTAATCAAGTCTATAAAGTCAAAAGGTGTGAGAAAGGCAAATTCGAAAGTCCCTAAGCGAAAAATGCGCAAGACGGGCAAATTAAAAGTTCCTAAGCACAAAAGGGTGCTAGATGGGCAAACTAAAAGCCTGAAGCAAAAAATGCGCGATGTAGGCTACGCATGTACTTGAAGTGAAAAGTGCGCAATGTAAGTCATGCATAAAATGTAAGGGCTTGAAGCGAAAAATGCGCAAGGTAAGCCACGTACTCAAAAAAAAAAAGAGCCGAAGAGAAAAATGCGCGATGTAGGCTACGCATGTACTTGAAGCGAAAAGTGCGTGACGTAAGTCATGCATGAAGTGCTTGTACTTGAAACAGTAATTGAGCGGCATAAGCCACATATGTAAAAGAATTCGAAGCAAAAAGTGCACGAGGAAAGTCTGATTATTACGTAAGACTAATACAAGGTAAATGTGTAGTTGCCTCTGTAGATGAGTTTAAAAATGTGTTGATCAGTTTAAGACTAAGCTCTTTTGCAAAAAACTGGGGAGCACTCTAGATTAACTTCTGCCTCAAAAGGAACATCGATACTAACAGGCACCCAAGCATGTACGCCCTGAGGTGCTATAATTTGAGAAGCATTTAGCTCAGAGGAGAAAAACATATCCTGGTAGTGTCCTGAAAAAGGCACTTAACAAAAGAAATGGTGACACGATGTCGTTTCTGTTACAAATAATGATGAAGTCCACTAGTTGAGCCCTCAAATGAAGACGAAAAAACTCTTGCGATAATCCCAAAAAGAGGGTAGCAAAAAGAATTTGAAAAGCCCATTATATACTCTTTCACAAGGTAAACCTTGTGAAAGAGTGGGTAGCAATTGATGTGGACTAGGTCAATTATTACTGGGCTTTTCTATAAGTCAAGCTGAAGACAATTAAGCCAAATGATAATCTGAGCCCAAGAGGAAAAAGAACTCAAAAGGCCCATAAATGGCCCACTAGGTTATTATTTAAGCGTGGAGCTTAAATGTAATTACGCGCAAAATAACTCTTATAAATAGGTCACAGGTGTCATTCTTAAACCCTAAGCTCTATTTGCCTACTGGAACCCTGTCTGACTTGAGCATCGGAGTGCGCGCGTAGGGGAAAACCCCTGCGCCCCTCTGATTTTTCCTATTTCGCAGATTCGTTGGAGACAGACTAACGCGAAGATCGAGGATTGACGTCAGCAATGAATCATTGTTGTTTCGTGCAACAACAGTTTCAAATCCGTATGATGTATAAAAATACATTAATAAATTAGTAAATTCATATATATAATATAATTTTCATTTGAAACTTTATAATATAAGTTATTAATTTTATGACTAGCCCAAATTTTTATCTTTAATATTTGTATTTAGTATATTTTAATACAATAAAATAAAAATTATATATTGGATATTATTATGTAATTTTGGTCAGATTTAAAGAAAACTCATATAGTAATTTATTGAATTCAAGTAATCTATATTAAATATTCAATTATGTCTTTGAATTGAAAAATAGAACTTTCCAATCTTAAAATCAATCTAGTGTACAATTTTTTAAAGGTTCGTATATAATATGATGCACTGACAGTATATAGTCTATATACTGTCAATGTTCCAGAAGTTGACACCTCATCAATAAACAAACAAATAAATTATCAAGCCCTTAAAAATACAAATAAATTTTTTTCAATTTGCTCATAAAGAATTATTGATGAGGTGTCAATCTTTGATATATTGACAGTGTATAGAGATTATACGCTATCGGTGTATTATATATAAATCCATTTTTTAACTTGTAAACAAATTCAATCTTGTCTTTGATTTGAACTATCCAATTTTGAAGTTAATAGTATCTCATATTTTTGTAATTCGAGCCTCTCTTATCGGAAATATTTGTTTCAAGTAATGGTGACCTTGCATCATTAATCCAGGATATGATTTTGTATATAGGTATATATAAAAAAATAAAAAAAAAATTAAAATATATAGAGAAATAGAAGATAATAGAACAAATATATATAAAGTTATTTAAAGTAAACTTTTTTAAGTTTTTTTTTGATGGAAACATGAATTTGAATAAATAACAAAAACCTCAAAAGAGGTCTACAAATTAGAGTTTATCCCTATAATATCGGAGTTAGCAACTACAGATCGGGGAAATTGGATTCCCCTCTGATCTGCCTCTAAAACAAGAGAAATACAAACAGGAGGATCTTCAAAAAACAAGAAGGAAGAACTAAGTTCGGTCCCCATCTTTGCAAGCTGGTCAGCAACTCCATTTGCTTCTCTGTAAATATGCATGAACTTGGCTTCCGGAAGGTTTTCCTTTTGAAATTTATGTTATTTTACCTTTTTATAATTTGTTCAAAATTTCATAGTATACTATATTTTTTTGGGTATCATTGATGTTGATTTTCAAATCCTTGGGTTAGTATCTTCAAGCCTTTAAATTTTAATCTATAGAAGAAGACAATTAATTTTTTTTTAATTTTAATATATGTCGGTAAAATTTAGGTAATACACACAATTGATTTCCTTTTAATTTTAATTTATAGAAAAAGATAATTGACTTTTTTTTAAAATTTTAGTCTATTGCATCATTAATCCAAGATACAATTTTATATATAAGATTAGATTTCATAATTTTGTAACTTATTTAATGCAATAATAACATAAATTATGTAAAAACTAAGAAAAAAAATTTAAAACATGTAAAAAAGAAGACATTAGAACAAATATATAAGATTATTTAAATTAACTTTTTAAAATGTTGAAATTTATGTTATTTTTACCTCTCTGTAATTTGTTAAAAAAACTCATGGTATATTATATTGTTTTGCGTATATTTGATGTTCATATCGAGAATCTTGGATTAATATCTTGAAGCCTTTATTTTAATCTATAGAAAAGAGTAATTATTTTTTTTAGATTTTAATCTATATGGGTAGAGAAATTAAATTAAATTTTAATTTATATTGGTAAAGAAATTGAAAAAGGATAACTTATTTTTCAGTAAATTCAATCTATTTAGGTAAGTTTTAGATAATATATATAATTCCCAACAATCTTCTTATCAAGTGGTTAAGTATGAATTTGTGATATCTTGTAATGCTTGGATTCGAATCTAAGTAACTCCACTTCTAATCTCAGTTATTTAATATTTTTCTTGTAACAAAAAATAATATACATAATTGATTTTTATTTTAAATTTTAATCTAAAATTAGTTTTTTTTAAAATTTTAATCTATGGATAAAGATAATTGATTTTTTTTAATTTTAATCTATATTGGTAAAGAAATAAAAAAAGTGAGTTTTTAAATTTAAATCTATATAGATAAAAAAATTTAAAAAATGAATAATTTCTTTTAATTTTAATTTATATAGGAAATATATGCGCTGAAAATTGAGATTATCCTTATATTCAGTCAAAATTTTTATATATTTATATAATATTAAGCCAAACAAGATCTGTTAAAGACAACAAGATATCCCAAAAAAGTCAAAAGAAAAGTATTATATTATGGATAATTATTACATACACTGACAGTGGAGTTTTTTTACTCCACAAGCAGCGTTAAGATCGTAACACATGTCTTGTTTTATTTATTTTAATATTTTTATAAGACACATGTCATGATCTTAATGCTGCTTGTGGAGTAAAAAAACTCCACTGTCAGTGTATGTAATAATTATCCTTATATTATATATTTGTGATTGCACGAAATAATAATGATTGGTTATTGACGTCGGATTCTCGATTTTCGTGTCAAGCTGTCATCCAGAATTCTACAAGAAAGAAAATCATTAGGAGGCGCAGGAGCTCTCCCCTGCGCGCGCACTTCAATGCTTAAGTCAGATAGAGTTTTTAGCGGCATTTGAGTGGGCAAATAGAGAGTTAAAAATAATACTTGTGACCTATTTATAAGAGTTATTTTACGCGTAACGGCTTAAATGATAATCTAGTGGATCATTTATGGGCCTTCTGAGGCCTCTTTTCTCTTAAGCTAAAATTATCATTAGACCCAATGTTCTTTAGCCTTATTAATATAAAAGCCAGTAATCTTTAGCTTGACCTACATCAATATTAAATGTTGTCTCTGGTATAATTTTTTTAGCAAAAAAAATTTAAAAATGAATTCATATTAATTTATAATTTTATAGTTAGTATAATAAGATAATAATTTAGTGTTTGTATGAAATATATAAGTGAGTTCAATTTAATTTATTGGGATCATACATGATATATATTTTGCTCGTCTTGTTATGTCAATGTGACATAGTCAATGAGTAAATCTTGAAACTCTCTACTATAACATATATGACCAAGTTCATTTTTCACCTCTTATAACACCGCTATCTATTAACTGAGAGCCACCTAAAAGCTAAGTGATAGGGGAGAAAAATACATTTTTCTTGGTGTTAGCGTTTAGTCAGAACCTTGTAAGCTATATAATCCTAGCACCAGAAAGATTACTACCAGCTGTGACGTTAAGATATGGAATAGCGACTTGTTCAATAACAACTCCCAACAAATTTTGATAGGGATAACGAAGAAAATATGCAGCAAACAACTATTACTCAAAGTGTTACGATAAATAGTCAAAGTCCACCCGCAGTTGAAGATGATGAACAAAGGCCACAACGTGTTAAAAGAAAACCTGCTTGGATGACTGATTATGAGGTAACTAGAATTGGTCAAGGTGAGGACCCACTTACACATTTTACTTTATTTTCCAATTCCGATCCTGCTGTATTTGAAGAGGCTGTCAAAGAATTAGAATGGAGGAAGGCGATGGATGAAAATTGCGGCCACTGAAAGAAAGATTATTTGGGAGTTGACTAATATTCCAGGGGGCACAAGACAATTGGTGTCAATTAACTGTTCAAGACAAAGTTGAATGAAAATAGAGAAGTTGACAAGTACAATGCGTGCTCAGTAGTAAAAGGCTAAAAGCAAGAGTTTGGTGTGGATTATAGAGATGTCTTTGCTCCTATTGCAAGGCTTGACACAATTAATTGGTGATTGCTTTGATAGCTCAAAATTCATGACTTATTTTTAAAATGAATGTAAAATCAACATTCTTGTTTGCTGAGAAAAAATATCTCTTAATCCAAACACTCACAAAATTGAAGAAAACAAAAACAATAAATTTTAATGTGGTTTGGCCCAAAACCTATCTATAACCATTCAACTAAACTAATAATTAATCAAAATTCCAGCTATACAATTTTTAAAAGAAAAAAATTGTAAACTCCTTACAAATCCAAACTCCAACTACTCAAAGAATCCAATTATACCTTTTATAATAGCCCAAACCTTAACTATTTTGATTGGTGTTTACAAATCATTGAGATACTTTACAAATCATGCCCGAAATATCATTTATAAGAGAAAAATACTTTCGATGTGGAATTCAAAACTAACTCTAACACTTGCATGGTGAACTACAAGAACAAGTATTTATGGATCAACCTCTTGGCTACGTGAAGATTGGAAGTGACCATAAGGCATCAGACTAAAACAAGCCCCACTTGCTTGGTATAATCAATTGAAGCTTTGCTTTTTGAAGTAAGGTTTTCATAAATGTCCATATCAACATACACTTTTTGTTTAAATTGGAAATGGTGGAAAAATGCTCATTGTATGCTTATACTTTGATGATCTTAGATACACCAGAAATGATAGTGTCAAGTTTGAAAATTTTAAAAGGTCGGTCCATGATGGTTGGATTTGACATGTCAGATTTTGGCAAGATGCATTATTTTTTTGGTATTGAAGTATCGCAATCTATTGATGGAATTTTTATCTCCCAAAAGAAATATGTCCAAAAAATTTTAGACAGGTTTCAAATGAAGAATTATAATTCTGCGAGCACGCCAATTGAGTTTGGTCTAAAGTAACTAAAGATCATGGTGGAAAGAGGGTTGATAGGACGCACTACAAACAAATTGTTAGAAGTCTGATGTATTTAAAAACATGGCCAGATATTATATACTCTATGAGTCTTATTAGCAGATACAAGGAGAGTCCTACTGAAAAACATCTTTTAGCTGGAAGAGGATCATTCGATATTGCAAGGTACGAAGGAATTTGGGTCGCTCTACAAGAAGGGAGATAAATCAGACTTGATTGGTTTCACTGACAGTGATTATGCAGGAGATCAAGATGATAGAAGAAGCACTTCAGGATATGTTTCATGCTAGGTTCAGGGACTGTTTCAATGTCATCAAAGAAGAAACCAATTGTCACTTTATCAACCACCGAAGCTGAACTTGTTTCTGCAACTTCTTGTGCACGTCAAGCTATAAGGCTGAAAAAGATTCTTGAAGAGCTCCATTTTAAAAGACAAATTCCCACTACAATTTTTTGTGACAATATATAGCTCAACAATCAAATCCTCAAAAAATCCTCTTCTACATGGAAGAAGCATGCATATAGATGTGAAATTTCATTTCTTTAAGGGACTTCACAGAGGGAGGAGTCATTGATCTTGTTTACTGCAAAAGTGAAGATCAAGTTGCTGATTTTTACTAAACCTCTCAAATTGGCTGCGTCTCAAAAGATAAGGATGCTACTTAGTGTTTGCCCGCAAGATGTTCCTTATCAACCTGAATGTTTGCAAAATTTCAGTTTGAGGGAGGAATTATAGAAGTCACGTGGTAGTCAAGTTGAGTCCTGGTCTAACGGAGTTTGCTAGTAGTGAGTTTGTGTTCAGCTAATTTTTGGCATTTACTTTTATGGTCGTTGAATGGGACAGAAGATTTGTTTATTCAAGTTTTAGTGCCTCTTAGCTGTTTGAGATGTAGTGCCTATAAAAGGCTATTACTTTGTACTGGTTTATCGTTAGCAGCATCACTAAGGAGTAGGGATTACGTCCTCTGTTTTTTTATTATAGCAGCGGAGCAGATATTTCGTTTATACATACAGTGTTCGAGTGGCAACAAACTTTAACAGCTATCTAAACTTAACAGTTATTATCTGCTTTTTAAAAAAATTAAGAACAAGAAAAGAAAACTTTCGAGCTGAAGTTGCATAACCTTCAATGAACCGACTGAACCCATCCAAGCAGCTGTTACTTAACTCTTCACTGCCAAATATCTCTCTCATTGCCCACGCATTTGCTCTGATCGGCTCCCCTTCGGCCTCCACCATCACCTTCCTAATTGTCTGAGCCACCATGTCGCCTGTGATTGAGCCGTCCTGTTCATTTCTCTCTATTTCTAACCCAACTTTCTTGTTATGCAGCAACTTAGCGATCCGAGCTTGCCTCGGAAAACAAGATCAAAGCACGCCCCAACTTGAGTGCCTCGATGATTGAACTCCAACCACAGTGAGTCAAGAAAACCCCAATGGAGAGGTGAGCTAATATTCGTAGCTGAGGAGGCCAATCCCTCACCACCAAGCCCCTGTCGGAAACTCGAGCTTCAAACCCCGTGGGGATTATGTCCTGCTGACCCAGCTGCCCTTCAATAAGTGGCCGCCTGGGCGGTTCCTAACCACCCAAATAAGGGGCAGGTTGGATTTCTCTATACCAAATGCCAACTGATGCATAAATTCTGGACTCAGAGTCACTTCACTACCAAGTGCAACATGGAAAGCTGATTTCAATCCTTTGCTATCCAGCCACTTCTTTATAGCTTCCCATTTCTCATCTTCTTTATATTAGTTAGTTGGCAGTGATGGAGGCAGCAACCCCAGTGGAACAACAGGTTTCTTGTAAAGTTTGCCAAGCAATTGAATCTGATCATGTTCGAACTCGGAGCAGCTTCGCAGAGTTACAAAATTGCAACCTTGAATCAATAGTCCGAGCCGTTGAAGATCAGATACATATCCCATGCATTCTCGGTGACTCGGCATCTAGGGACAACTGTGAAGTCTTCTGGTCCATTGGGGAGAGCAAAGCTGATGGTGGGCCAAAGAAAGCAAGAAAAGTGGCATTGAATATGCATGAAAAGAACCAACTTGATGGCTGATGCCGAGTGGACTAGTAACTCCGGGTAACCAGTGAGGCGCAAATCCATGGATTATCCAGTTGACATGTGAGGTTTTTAGGAACTCAGTCAATCGGGCTTCGAGCTTGACATATAATTTTTATTTTTTAGACTTCAATATTTATTAAGATAAAAAAGTTCTTGTGTAAAAAATATTTTAATCAAATTTTTGAAAACCATATAACTCATCTTTTTTTTCATCCAGTTTCAAATTTCTATAACCTTCTCCTCTTTAAGAAGATGTGGATGGAACTCTGGAAAGAGCCCTTTTTCATTGATTTTACTCTACATATGCTCCTAAATGGCATAACTCATCCTTGTAGTTCACATAGTGGAAAAGGAGGCATTATTTGTGGTCTATTGTTTTTTGTTGAATTGAATGAACTTTCCCAATTATGTAAAAAATGAACAGTTACACATGATCAGGCCCATCACAATTCTTCTTGACTTTTATGATTTGCCTGCTGGAGGATCATCGAAGGTTGGAGAAAGAGATAGAAAGCTGACTAGAGTAGTGGCAGAGAGGCTGTGTATATCCATTCCAATCGAGGTGATAGCTCCACTCGACGAAGGAGAGAGATCAAATTGCACCGGGGGAGGTCCCATGGAGATAGTGATAAAGAAATGATGAAATAAATAAGTGAAAAAGAATAAATTAAAATTGTGAATCTATGAAATATATTTAGTGAGTTTTAAGTGTAATTAGAAGTGTAGTATAAAAAGGAGAAATTACAGTGTAAATAAAAATTCTCATGATGATCACAGAATACATTAATAATGGTACCTACAAGCGGGTTTCTAAGCTGAAAAATCAACCACGTTTCAATTGAAACTAATTGATATGAGCTGAAACGAACATCACAAACGTTTCAATTGATACAGTTACATGGAAATATGAATGAGTCTTCAATTCTTCAACTACCGCATATTCTTTTGAAGCAGACTGATGATAACGAATTTCCTAATAAAATTATTAGAACGAGCAAAGATATTTATAGTTTATAAAAAAAAAAAAACTAATCAATGGTATCAAAAAGCTTCAGTTTGAAGAGATGGGAGGTCAGGTACCACCTTTTGAATGGTCAAAATGAATGTTGCAAGCCACTGTCAGAATGGGTGTATGGTTGAAGAAGGCTTCTTGCGAAATGACAATGCAATTAAAATAGGATAAATGGATAATTTTAATTAAATGAAAAGAATAATATTTTGTTGTAATTATATTTAAAAATGAAGTGTAGAGATAAAAATAACAATAAAACAATTAAAACTTTGGGTGTGGGTCTCGACTCTTACTTTGCGTCCAAACTTTCAAATGCCCATTATCAAATTCTAAACCAAACCAAAAAAAAGTCAAACAAATATTTTTAAACGAACTATTAAAAAGGCTTGTAGCCTGTAGGCTCGAAGAGAAGAATAAGGTCCAAAATTTTGAAACATAATGAAATCTCGAACATGGCGTCTACACTCACTTATTGCTTGGATGATTATTCTAAATAAGCTTCACAAAGAAGAGGTATTATCATCAAGAGGGAGAATTTAGAAATCATTTGATTTTTTGTTATAAATTCACAAAAGAAATCCGATAAAGGATCCTTCAGTTATTAAGATTAATACAAGAGTAGAGAATTGGTTTGAAAAATTGGGTTGACCAATGAAGAGACTAAAAGAGAAAGTTCTGATTTTCATTAATATTGCTCATGTATTGCTTGGAGTGCTTGTACAGATCAAATATATAGATGGAGAGAATGAAATTATTGACTGTTTAAACGTATGGAAAAATTTTAACACAAGTGATTGATCAAAATAATGACGCTGTTAAAATTAGATCACACGAGTTTCGCCAAATCTCTTTCAACACAGTAAATAAAGAATTATGTGATGTTTGAAAGTTTAGTGTTGCTATCTTAAAATAGTCTACTATTGAAAAATGATTTTTGTGGCATTATTCCAACATATCCAAAATATATATATTAATTAATTCTTACATATCCATCCCAACTAAGCTTTGAGCTACTATTCTACCACTGATCTGCACAACGACGATGGATGACTGATAAGTTGCAAAGAGTGAAGATTAAGGGCCAAAATCCAGTTCCTCGTCATTACAAAAAGTAAAGATAATATATATGACTATAATCTACACTTCTTTTCTAGGACGTGGCCACAAACTTTTACAAACATAATATTTTTTATAAGCACATCTATTTTTAACCACAAACTTTTTCTGGAGCACAGTATGATGTCCCAGTTGATCATACCTCATCATGCGAAGGTGGGAATTCTTCAATGGACCGAGTGAACTCGCCCAAGTACTTGTTACTCAGCTCTAAATTGCCAAAAATCTCCTTCATTGCATATGCATTTGCTCTGAGTTCCGAACCCTGGGGATCCACCATGACTCGCTTAATAGACTCAGCCACCAAGTCGCTTGTAAATGATCCATCAAGATCGTTTCTTTCTATTTCAAACCCAACCTTTTTGCCATGCATCAACCTGGCAACTAATCCAAGATCCGCACTTGCAACAGGAAACTGTATCAAAGGTACACCAAACCCAAGTGCCTCGATAGCTGAACTCCAACCGCCGTGAGTTAAGAAACCACCAATCGAGGAGTGAGCCAAGATCCTGAGTTGGGGTGCCCAGTCCCATAAAACCAAGCCCCGATCTGAAACTCTTTCTTCGAGCCCGGGTGGAATTGTATCCTCTTCCAACTGTCCTTCGACCGAAGGGCGCTTCCTGACGGCCCAAATAAATGGCAAGCCTGATTTCTCTATCCCAAATGCCAACTCGTGCATGAACTCTTGACTCAAGTTCACCTCACTACCTAGTGCAACGTAGAAAACTGACTTCTCTTGTTTACTATCAAGCCATTTCTTTATTGCTTCCCAGTTCCCATCTGCTTTATCTTCGTTACTTGGCGGTGATGGCGGCAACAGTCCAAGTGGGACAATTGGTTTCTGGTGAATCTTACTAAGCACACGAATTGCGTCGGGTTCGAACTCATAGCAGCTCCTCAAAGTCAGAATGTTGCAACTTAAAAGCACTGTTGCAACCCGTACAAAATCGGAAACAGAATCCATGCACTCCTGGTGACCCTTCATTTCATGGAGCTTATAAGCTATGTTATTAGGATAATCCATCCACAGCGGGGTCACCGTGAGGTCTTCTGGTAGATTTCGACTTCCATCAAGCATCTGCAACGGAGGCCCAAAGAAAGCGAACGTTGAAGCACAGAATATAGAGAAGAAAACTAAGTTGATACGGAGATGATGCGCCACAGGTGGTAACCAGTGAGGAGCAAAGTCGTGGATAATCCATTTGACTTGCGATGACCTTTTAAGGAACTCCGTCAACTGACTTTCGAGTTTGTCATATGCTTTTTTGAGGTAAGGAACTTTGTGAATGGGTAGCTCCCAGGTGGACTCAGCCCCTGGTGGCAGGCCATGGACCTGAGGCAAGGAAAGTGGTATAAAGGTTATGTTGGAGCAGAGATGCGGAGGAAGCTCTGGAAGGCGGCTGATGTTCTTGGGAGTTGAAACATAGTATACACGGTGGCCTTTCTCAGCTAAGAACTGGGAGACCTGAAGAAATGGCATGAGGTGACCGTAAGCTAGCCATGGGAACATTACTATATGAAGCTGCTTTTTGCTGTCGCATTCCATGACCTTTCTTTATGTTACGCCGTAGCAATAATGTTCAGTTCTTTAGTTCTTTGCTTGAGAGACAACCGGTGAAGGGTAGTAAGGCGTCGCGTCATACTCAGAGAGCATTGATATTAATGTTGCCAACTGGTCATTCAGAAAATAAAAAATTTGGTTCACGGACTTAGATTCCTTCCCGATTGATCGTTCAAATTTTTCCTTTGATAATGATTAATGATCAGTCATATATTTTGACAGTATCGAATCGAGAGAAAAATAAAACCTGTCTTCCTTGAGGTTTTTTGAGGATTACGGTGGGCAAGAAAACACGCTTTCATTTTATCTTCATTTATTTACTTTTTCCTCTCAACAATTTTACCCTCTAAACAATACATCTATAACCATATAAAAACAATCCCATTTATGTGAGAGTACTGATATTTGTTCATTTTATATTTTTTATGAATTTATATATGATGTATTGATAATATATAATTTTATATATTGTTAATATATTATAAATTGATATCTTATCAATAAATTCTTATCAGTAAATTAAAAAATTTATTTATATTTATTTTTAAAGACTTAACATATTTTTTAATTTATCAAATAATAAAATATCAATTTTTGATATATTAATAATTTATAAAAATTATATATCGTTAATACATCATACACAAACTATTTTTTTATTTCAATCAACAGTGACATAAGCAGACAGTACAGTCGTTAAGAATTGAGGGCCCCAATACCTGTTCAATTTTTTTATCGTTTACTTTACACCTGTTCAATTTCCTTTTAAATTGCAAAATTTTATTTGAGGAAAATAGATTTAAAGTTATGCATGTGATCTTTTAAAATTATTATTTGAGTTTGGAAGGAAGATTCGGTGTACCTGACACTATGCAGAAGAAATGGCAACTGTGGTGGGAATTGAGGATTAACTTATGCAAATCCCAACTTGCAAATCTATAATTAGCAGTAGGAGATGTTGATAAACATCTATTTCCTGAAGTGGTGTTAGTGTTCTTTTTATTTATTATTGATTTTACATTAAAAAAATGAAATGGTAAATTATTATAGTGGGCTAAAAAGTCAAAAAAAATTTCAAAAAAAATAATTTTCGCAATTGAATTCATAATTTTTTCGTAATTAATTGAATTTTAATATTTTTATTTTCATTTAATTGAATTTTTTCGTAGATTAAAATTTTAAATTTGTATAATACACATAGCTAAAAAGTAACATATTTAACGATTTTTATTAAAAAAATTCAATAAAATAAAATTAAAAATATAAATACTAAAATAATTGTAAAAAAATTAAAAACTCAATTACAAAATTATTTATTATTAGAAATTTTTTTTATCATTTAGCCATTATAATTTGGCTTATCAAGGTCTGAACTCAATGGTGAATATATTTCCTTTTTTTTTTTATGCTTTACCCCGTGACGACTCTCTTCCAGATAACTTTCTTTGCTAGAGAGAGACAACTTGTTTGGGGCAGGTAGGTATAGGTGTGGATTAGCATGAATGATTGCTCCCAACGTAATAATTCTTGAGAATCTCGAGGAAGATTCTCGCACAAACGACTATTGATTTGAAATATATCTAATCATACTAATTGTAATCTTAAAAATCTCCCATTATATTATTAGTTGAAATATATATAATCATAATAATTGTAATCTTAAAAATCTCCCATTATATTATTATTTTTTCTATGTTATCTTCTCCAGATATATAATGGAAAATTTATGCATTATTTATATTATTTAGAATATCAATAAGGTGAATTTTAAGTCTTTTCGTATACGCAAATCATCATTACCGAATCATTTTTTTATATTATTATTTTTTATTTATAAATTATTATTATTATTATTATTATTAGACAAACATATTAAAAAAGCCTTCCAACAATGCCACATTTTTTAAATAGGTTCCTATATTGTTATTGTACTCAAATAAGTTTTTATCTTTTAATTTATACTCAAATAAACTTTTATTATTAATAAAATGTTTCATATGAATAAGAACTGATTCAAATCGACTTAACCAATCAAAATTTGGTTAATTCAGTTCAATTAAGTTACTTTTAGGTTTAAGTGAATTTTTATAAGTTAATTTATTCGATTAAGTCAATGTTTAAAATAACAAATTAAACCAACTAAATTATTAAATTTTTATTAAATATGTAATAAAATAATTATATATTGTATAATATATTATATTAATTATTTATATTATATATAATATCTAACTGTAACTTTTTAAGTAGAAAATTTGATTTTAAACTCAACTGAAAAAAATTGATTGCTCACACTTATAGAAGATTGACTTATGTTAAGGGCTTATTTAAGTGCAACTTAAAGGTTAAGGGCTCATCTGGGTATAAATTAAAGTTTAAGAGTTTATTCAGATTCACATTAAATCTTAAGAGCTTTACTAGATGCAATAAAAGTATAAAAGTTTATTTAAATAAAGTAATAAAATTTAAGGGTTATTTTAATATTTTAGCCTTATCTTTATTATTAAAAATTTAATATGAAATCAGAATTTCAAGCTCCAAAAAGTAAATATTTTTTTTAATGAAAAACATAGACAATTAGGTCAAATTATGCAAATAGTCCTTGTACTCAACATTACAAAAAAAAAAGACCTTTAACGACAAAATTTTAGTGACGGAAAGCTAGCATCTGCAACGGATTAGCGACGAAAACAGTTTTATACTTAGCAACGGAATTTCATCAGTAATTTGCGACAAAGTGTGTTTCGTCTCTAAATGTGACGAGAAGCTACTGTTCATTTGGCGCCTAAATTAGCGACGAAAATTTTCGTCACTAAAACTTATACGTAAGAAATTTATGGTTTAGAATCAGCGATGGAATTAGTGACAGAAAAATCTGTCGTTGATTTCAAATGATGCAAATTTATTTATTTTTATAATTTGAAACATTAGCGACGGAATTTTCCGTTGCTAATTCCATCATTGATGAGTTTTTAGTGACGGGATTAGCAATTGAAAAATTCGTCTCTGATTCTAACGAATAGAAATTTATTTATTTTTTGATTTTTTTTTAAATTTGAAGCATCAGTAACGGAAATTTTCGTCACTAATTCTGTCGCTACAAACACATCAATGACGCAATTTGTGACGGAAAATTCTATCACTAATTTTCTGTCGCTGATGCTTAATGAAGAAAATTTATTTATGTATTTTTATTTTTTTCTTAAGGCACCAACAACGGAAAGTTCCGTTGCTAATTTCATCACTGATGCTTTTCAACAACGGAATAAGCAATGAAAAATGTCGTCTTTGGTTGTTTCATACAAAAATAAAAATAAAAATTTGGAATTAGCGACGGAAATTTCTGTCACTAATTCTAGTTTTTTGAATTTGTCCCACCTCCTTAATAACAGGAAATATGTTGAAATAATATTAACGACAGAATTTCCATCGCTAATCCAACAATAATTCCATCGGAAATTTCTCCATTATACGCGCCAAATTCTTTATATTTTCTCCTATTCTTCATTTTCTTTCATCTTCACTCCTCCCTATTTTCTTTGCTGGTCTGTCTCTTCATCTTTTCTCAGTTTTTCTTCTTTATCCCTCTCTCCTTCTATTTTTTTCTTTTTTTTTTTAAATTTACGATGTTTATTTTTCTTTTATGTTTATGCTGTTAATTATTTTTTTAGATGATGAACTATAATACTTATGTTTTTTTTTTACTTATAAATGATGATGATGATGCCAAGGAGAAGGTCTTTTAGTTAATTTATTTTTAAGATAATGTTTATGTATCTTTAATAACTTAATTACTTTCATAGATGTTGGTAGATTTTATTTCATTATGTCCGTTTTATGGATTTATGTATAAATATTGCATTTATTGTATATGTTTTTATATTAATGGATTTGAATGTTTTAAGTGTTTTTCTCTGCCTTTCTCTCTCGATATAAATATATATAATTTGTTCCAAAAATTCCAGAATATGTTTTTTATGATGAAATTCATAAGAATTAGCAACAAAATCTGTTAAATCAGTGAAAAATTCATCAAATTAGCAACGGAATTCATAACATTAGCGATGAAATTCATCACATTAGCATCGAAATTCATCACATTAGCTACGGAATTCATTACATTAGCTACGGAATTTCCGTTACTGATGCCCTTTAGTGATGGAATATTTATTGAATTAACAAAAATAATAAACTATCAACGACGGATTTTTTTATAAATTAAATAATAAATAAACTATCAGCAACAAAAATTTTCGTTGTTGGTGCTTTTTTGAGATGTATTTTTTTTATAAAATTAAAAAAAAAGCTATTAGCTACGAAAATTTCGTTGCTGATAGCGACGAATTTTCATGTAAGTTAAAAAACGAAATTATGTTTTTAGCAATGGAATTTTCCGTTGCTGATGATATAAAATATGTTGCTGATGTAAAAAAAGTCCATCACTTTTTTTTGGATAGAGTGAGCATCAGCGACTTTGATTTTTCCAACAGAAAATTTTCATCGCTAATCCGTCGCTGATTGTCTTCAGCAAAGAAATTTGACACAACGACGAAATTTTTCGTCGCTAATTTCATCGCTTAAGGTTCATTTTCTTGTAGTGCAATTAAATTTTGAAATTTAGTTATGTAATATTATTTAAAGAAATTTAGTCCTCTTACTAATTTAATTTGATAATTTCAATGGTACCATTTGTTGATTCCATTAGCCTCTGTTAAATGTGTAAACATGACCGCTGACCTTTTCTGCGTGGTGTTGACTATGCTAATGTGTCGTTGACCATGCTGACTTGACATTTTAGTTCCACTACGAAGATGTCAAACCATATGCATGGTCCGTATATTATGTTAAAATTTGAAATTTAGTCCTTGTATCATGTTAAAATTTGAAATTTGGTTCAAATAAACATTTATATAAATAACTTTCTACTACTAACTCTGATTCATTGGATAACTGGATATTTAGCCACTTAGTTCAACAAATTTTTATTTTACTTTATTAGACTTTTTTGTCATTATATAATAAATTTTTTAATAGCATTTTATGTTTTTCATAATTTTTCTTATATTTACTTTTTTTTTTGTTTGGACATAAATTAAATAGCAACATAATTAGGTTGTATTTAATCATATACACATATACTAGTTAACTCAATGTTCAATTAGAATGTTAAACAATTGAAATTAAAAGAGTATCACTTAACTTTAAAAATTTTAACACAAGTGATTGATCAAAATAATGATGCTGTTAAAATTAGATCACATAAGTTACGCCAAATCCCTCTCGACACTATTGAAAACGGATTTTTGTCGCATAAAATTTGTTGAACTGCAGCGGATTTCTATTAGAAATTCCAACATATCCAAAAAATATATATTAATTAATTCTTACATATCCATCCCAACTAAGCTTTGAGCTAGTATTCTACGACTGATCTGCACAACGACGATGGATGACTGATAAGTTGCAAAGAGTGAAGATAAAGGGCCAAAATCCAGTTCCTTGTCATTCCAAAAAGTAAAGATAACATACGTGACTATAATACATTGGCTTAATAGCTAAATATATCTCCAACGTTTACCACAATTTGTAATTAACTCCTCAACGTATAATTACATGAAAATAAGGACATTACGTTTAATTTTCAGCATATTAAACCTAAACATTATAAAATAATAGAATTAAGGATATAGCCGTTAAAAACTGTGATTTTCGTTTGTTTTGCCCACGTGGCATGCCATGTGTCATGCTGACGTGGATTATAATACCACGTGTCATGCTGACATGGCATAATATTGCCACGTGTCATGCTGATGTGGATATAAGTTAAATTTTCTCTTTTTTTTTCAAGGTTTAATACCCAAATACATCCCCAACATTTATCAAAATATACAATTAAGCTCTCAACGTATAATTACATAAAAATAAAGACACTAAGTTTCATTTTCAGTATGTTAAACCTAAAAATTATAAAATAATAGAATTAAGGATATAGCCGTTAAATAACTGTGATATCCGTTTTTCTCATGTGGCATGCCACCTCAACGTTGGCATGGATTATAATGCCATGTGGACCAGTGACGTGGCATAATATTGCCACGTGTCATGCTGATGTGGATATAAGTTAAATTTTCTTTTTTTTTTCAAAGTAAACATTTTTTAAAATTTTATTTCTTTTCAAACTTATATTTTTCATGGTTTCATTTTTTTTAATTATATATTTTTTAAAAATTATATTTTTTTCATAACTTCATTTTTTAAAATTACATTTTTTTTCATAATTTCATTTTTTAAAATTACAATTTTTTCATCATTTTATTTTAAGAAGACGTGGATATAAGTTAAATTTTCTTCTTTTTTTTTTTCAAAATTTCATTTTTTTTCAAAATAAACATTTGTTAAAAGTTCATTTCTTTTCAAATTTACATTTTTCATAATTTAATTTTTTTAATTACATATTTTTAAAAATTACATTTTTTTTTCATAACTTCATTTTTTAAAATTATATTTTTTCATAATTTCATTTTTTTAAATTAAATTTTTTTATCATTTCATTTTTTAATAATTACATTTTTTTCATCATTTCATTTTTTTGTTGTACAATACCAATATTAGTACAAAAATGTATGTGGTATTCAACCAAAAATACTGAAACGATGAGAAAGAAAGAATTAGTATAGTAGAAAAAAATAAAGAAAAGAACCATACCACATGCATTTTTGTACTAATTTTGGTATTGTACAAAAGAAAAAAATGTAATTCTTAAAAAATAAAATTATGAAAAAAATGTAATTTAAAAAAATGAAATTATAAAAAAAATGTAATTTTAAAAAATAAAGTTATGAAAAAAATGAAATTGTTAAAAAATATGTAATTAAAAAAATGAAACTATGAAAAATGTAAGTTTGAAAAGAAATGGACTTTTATAAAATGTTTATTTTGAAAAAAAAGAAAATTTAACTTATATCCACGTCAGCATGACACGTGGCAATATTATGCCACGTCATTGGTCCACCTGGCATTATAATCCATGCCAACGTTGAGGTGTCATGCTACCTAGGCAAGAAAAACGGACATCATAGCTATTTAACGGCTATATCGTTAATTCATTTATTTTATAACTTTTAGGTTTAACATACTGAAAATGAAACTTAGTGTTCTTATTTCTATGCAATTATATTTTGAGGCATTAATTGCATATTTTGATAAATGTTGGGGATGTATTTAGGCATTAAACCTTGAAAAAAAGAGAAAATTTAACTTATATCCACGTCAGCATGACACGTGGCAATATTATGCTACGTCAGCATGACACGTGGCATTACAATCCACGTCAACATGACACATGACATGCCACGTGGGCAAAACAAACGAAAATCACAGTTTTTAACGACTATATCCTTAATTCTATTATTTTATAACGTTTAAATTTAATATGCTGAAAATTAAACATAATGTCCTTATTTTCATGCAATTATATGTTGAAAACTTAATTGTATATTATGATAAACGTTGAAGCTGTATTTAGCTATTAAGCCTAATACATTTAATCTATACTTCTTTTCTAAGACGTGGCCACAAACTTTTACAAACATAATACTTTTTATAAACACATCTATTTTTAACCACAAACTTTTTCTGGAGCACAGTACTGATGTCCCAGTTGATCATACCTCATCATGGAAAGGTGCGAATTCTTCAATGGACCGTGTGAACTCGCCCAAGTACTTGTTACTCAGCTCTAAATTGCCAAAAATCTCCTTCATTGCATATGCATTTTCTCTGAGTTCCGAACCCTGGGGATCCACCATGACTCGCTTAATAGACTCAGCCACCAAGTCGCTTGTAAATGATCCATCAAGATCGTTTCTTTCTATTTCAAACCCAACCTTTTTGCCATGCATCAACCTGGCAACTAATCCAAGATCCGCACTTGCTACAGGAAACTGTATCAAAGGTACACCAAACCCAAGTGCCTCGATAGCTGAACTCCAACCGCCGTGAGTTAAGAAACCACCAATCGAGGAGTGAGCCAAGATCCTGAGTTGGGGTGCCCAGTCCCATAAAACCAAGCCCCGATCTGAAACTCTTTCTTCGAGCCCGGGTGGAATTGTATCCTCTTCCAACTGTCCTTCGACCGAAGGGCGCTTCCTGACGGCCCAAATAAATGGCAAGCCTGATTTCTCTATCCCAAATGCCAACTCGTGCATGAACTCTTGACTCAAGTTCACCTCACTACCTAGTGCAACGTAGAAAACTGACTTCTCTTGTTTACTATCAAGCCATTTCTTTATTGCTTCCCAGTTCCCATCTGCTTTATCTTCGTTACTTGGCGGTGATGGCGGCAACAGTCCAAGTGGGACAATTGGTTTCTGGTGAATCTTACTAAGCACACGAATTGCGTCGGGTTCGAACTCGTAGCAGCTCCTCAAAGTCAGAATGTTGCAACTTAAAAGCACTGTTGCAACCCGTACAAAATCGGAAACAGAATCCATGCACTCCTGGTGACCCTTCATTTCATGGAGCTTAAAAGTTATGTTATTAGGATAATCCATCCACACGGGGGTCACCGTGTAGTCTTCTGGTCGATTTCGACTTCCATCAAGCATCTGCAACGGAGGCCCAAAGAAAGCGAACGTTGAAGCACAGAGTATAGAGAAGAAAACTAAGTTGATACGGAGTTGATGCGCCACAGGTGGTAACCAGTGAGGAGCAAAGTCGTGGATAATCCATTTGACTTGCGATGACCTTTTAAGGAACTCCGTCAACTGACTTTCGAGTTTGTCATATGCTTTTTTGAGGTAAGGAACTTTGTGAATGGGTAGCTCCCAGGTGGACTCAGCCCCTGGTGGCAGGCCATGGACCTGAGGCAAGGAAAGTGGTATAAAGGTTATGTTGGAGCAGAGATGCGGAGGAAGCTCTGGAAGGCGGCTGATGTTCTTGGGAGTTGAAACATAGTATACACGGTGGCCTTTCTCAGCTAAGAACTGGGAGACCTGAAGAAATGGCATGAGGTGACCGTAAGCTAGCCATGGGAACATTACTATATGAAGCTGCTTTTTGCTGTCGCATTCCATGACCGGAGAATCGAAAGAACTGATAAGAAATTTTTTATTTTTTGGTGAAAGAAAGATCTTTCTTTCTGTTACTCCAAAGCAATAGCAATTCTCTTTAATTCTTTTATTCTTTGCTTGAGAGACAACTGGTGAAGGTTAGGAAGGCGTCGTGTCATACTCAGACAGCATTGAAGTTCAAAATTTTCCTTCAATAATGATTAATGATCAGTCATATTTTGACAGTATCGAATCGAGGGAAAAATAAACGTGAAAATAAAACCTGTCTTACTTGAGGCTTTTTGAGGATTACGGTGGGAAAGAAAAAATGCTTTCATTTTATCTTCATTTATTTACTTTTTGCTCTTAACAATTTTACCCTCTAAACAATACATCTATAACCATAAAAAAACAATTCCATTTATGTGAGACTGATATTTGTTAATTTTATATTTTTTATAAATTTATATATGATGTATTGATAATATATAATTTTATATATTATTAATATATTATAAATTGACATCTTATCAATAAATTCTTATCAGTAAATTAAAAAATTTATTTATATTTACTTTTAAAGATTTAGCATATTTTTTAATTTATCAAATAATGAAGTGTCAATTTTTGATATATTGATAATTTATAAAAAATTATATACTGTTAATATATTATATATAAATTATTTTTTTATTTCAATCAATAGTGACATAAGCAGACAGTACAGTCGTTAAGAATTGAGGGCCCCAATACCTGTTCAATTTTTTTATCGTTTACTTTACACCTGTTCAATTTCCTTTTAAATTGCAAAATTTTATTTGAGGAAAATAGATTTAAAGTTATGCATGTGATCTTTTAAAATTATTATTTGAGTTTGGAAGGAAGATTCGGTGTACCTGACACTATGCACATGAAATTGCAACTGTGGGAATTGAGGATTAATTTATGCAAATCCCAACTTGCAAATCTATAATTTGCGGTTGGAGATGTTGATAAACATCTATTTCCCGAAGTGGTATTAGTGTTCTTTTAATTTATTATTGATTTTACATTAAAAAACTGCAATGGTGAATGTTATAATTGGTTAAAGGGCCAAAAAACTTTTCAAAAATAATTTTCACAATTGAACCCATAACTTTTTTTTAATAATCAATTGAGTTCTTTTTTTTTATTTTCATTCAATTAAATCATTTCGTACATGAAAATTGTTAAATTAAATATGAAAACCGTTAAATTTGTACAATATATATGATCAAAAATAATAAATCTAATAATTTTAATTCAAATAAAAATAAAAAATAAAAACTCAATCAATTGCGAAAAAAATAAAAATTTAACTACTAAATTTTTATCATCTGTGTCATAACGTCTAGGTCCGTGAACCTAACCGCTAGACTTTAAGATTCAAGGAGTCGCCACCAACCATTCAAACCTAAGGTGTGATTGGTCACCAATTCATGTCTAAAGATAAGGCATGGTCTACGTTCAAAGAATCTTAGGTTCGGGAGTACGGTTACTCGTGGGGAAGGATTAGCACCCCCACGACGCCCATCGTAAAATGGTACCAACTACTTTGGGTCATTCTAAATTTACCTTATTTTGAGTTAATTTCGATATGCTTAATATATTGGAAATTTACTTAAAATCCTTCCATCGATCTGGTTCAGACAATAAGTAAATCCCCTCACCTCAAGAGTATTCAAGTAGTACCAATTGACTTGCTCGAAGGGGCTCCGTCGTCGGATCATTTAAATACATTATGACAACCCTAATATTGACTCTATACCTAATAAATCATTTTAAATTTACTTTAATTTGAATTAATTTCAATATGTTTAAAATATTGAAAATTTACTTAAAATCCTTCCATCAATCTGGTTCAGACAATAAGTAGATATCCTCACCTCAGGAGTATTCAAGTAGTACCGATTGACTTGCTTGAAGAGGCTCCATCGTCGGAATATATTATGAAAATCTTAATTTTGGCTCTATACCCAATAGGTCGTTCTAAGTTTAATTTAAATTAATTTCGATATGCTTAAAATATTGAAAATTTACTTAAAATCCTTCCATCAATCTGGTTCAGACAATAAGTAAATCTCCTCACCTCAGGAGTATTCAAGTAGTGCCAATTGACTTGCTTGAAGAGGCTCCGTCGTCGGAATATATTATGAAAATCCTAATTTTGGTTCTATACCCAATTTTCTATTTTATTTTAAATGTGTATTATTTTTTTGAATTCATATTACTTCAATATCCTATTTCTATTTTATTTCAATTGTCTTTATTATTATATTTTATTTATTTTTATTTTAGAAAATGAACACATATTATTGTATTGAAAATTTACTCTAAACCTTCCATCAATCTGGTTCAGTCTAGAGCAAACTCCTCACCTAGAAATTTCCAAGGAGTACCATTCGACTTTCTTGGAATTTCATCATCGGATAATTTGCATTCATCTTCTTAATATAACTTTATTATTTCCTTATTCAATTTTTATTCTATTTTATTTTTATTTGCATTTTTGTCTTTAATTTAATTTATTATTTTTATTTATCTAATATCGTACTAAACATACAAATCATAAAATATATCATACAAACATCATTCAAATTAAACTAACAAATCATGTCAACACACTAATTATTTATTCTATATCAAATATTATCAAAATAATTAAATCATGCAAAGTAAGTCAACTTATATTATACAAGCCATACAAATCAATCCGCAATTAACTAATTCATATTAAATTATTACTCCTAAATACAAAGTCATTTACTAATAATATTGTTAATGCATTAATTAATATTAATGTTAATAAAACAAACCTGATGAGTGATGAAATCCCTTGCTTTCTTTTGTTTTTTCCTTATGCTTTTCACGGTTCTCCCCTTTTTACAACGAGCGGCACCCGAGGATGTATATCCAAAACAGGTTGGTTCACTCTTCAATGGCAAGCGGTGGTAATTGACGTCCAAGTGATAGCAGATCAGGGTGCGTGACAGGCGAACTCGCTGGTTGTGTGCTTGATTGCGTATCTTTTTTTTTTCTCTCTGAGCTTTAATCCTTTTTATAGCCACAAATTAGTTAGAGTCCTAATACAACTATACTTATTCTAATAATTATCTCCCCTTTTTTTTAAATATTTTATCTACTTAATTCCTATATTAATCCTAATCCAACTCTATTAATCTAAATAATTATCCTAAAAATTAAATTATCCTAATTATCCTATACTAAAATTAATTTTATTTTCTTTTCTTATCTCTCTCTTTTTTTTAATTATTCCTAAATCCTATTTTAATTGTAATTTCCTAATTAATGTTAATTCTAAATCTAAAAATTCTAATTTAATTCTAGCCAAATTCCCAATTATTAAATTAAAATACAAATGTCACCCACTCCAATTAATTGTTTTTCACAAGTTAAGACCCCGGACAAAATACGGTGTCTACAGTTGCCCCTCTTTGTGCATTTACTGTGAAACAGTATTTGCACAAAGACATAGACACCTATTTTGTCTGACTTCTTCTTTTGCTCTTTTTTTTTGACATCTTTAAAAATTTTTTATTTTTATTTTTTAATTTTAAAAAATTTTTTATTTTTTTCATTCATCATTTTTTTTTGAAAAAGCTCCCTCTAAACAGAAAGGCAGTCAAACTTTAAAATCTTGTCCAAAAAGCTCCCCCTAAACAGGCAGGCAGTCAAACTTTAAAAATCTTGTCTAAAAGCTCCTCCTAAACAGGCAGGCAGTCAAACTTTAAAAATCTTGTCCAAAAGCTCCTCCTAAACAGGCAGGCAGTCAAACTTTAAAAATCTTGTCCAAAAAAAGCTGATTTTTTTTTAAATTTTAGGAAACCCTTCTAAAATTTTTTCTTGTCAAAAAAATTTTTGGAATCTTAGGAAACCCCTCTAAAATTCCTTTTCTTATCCAATTTTGAAATTTTGGGAAACCCCTCCAAAACTTCTATTCTTGTCCAATTTTTGAAATTTTAGGAAATCCCTCTAAAATCTTTTTTCTTGTCAAATTTTGAATCTTAGGAAACCCCTCTAAAATTCTTTTTCTTCTCTTTTTTGAAATTTTGGGAAACCCCTCCAAAACTTTTTTTCTTGTCAAATTTTGAATCTTAGGAAACCCCTCTAAAATTCTTTTTCTTCTCTTTTTTGAAATTTTGGGAAACCCCTCCAAAACTTCTTTTCTTGTCAAATTTTGAATTTTAGGAAACCCCTCTAAAATTCTTTTTCTTGTCCCTTTTTTTTTTGAAATTTTGGGAAACCCCTCCAAAACTTCTTTTCTTGTCAAATTTTGAATTTTAGGAAACCCCTCTAAAATTCTTTTTCTTGTCCAAAATTTGAAATCTTGGGAAACTCCTCCAAGACTTCTATCTTGTCTAATTTTTGAAATTTTAGGAAACCCCTCTAAAATTTCTTGTCTTGTTAAAATTTGAAATCTTGGGAAATTTATCTTATCCATGCAATTGCAACCTGTTCTATCCATGCAATGTCATTCATGTAAGCTATCTTATTCAAGCAACATCATTTATGCAATCTAGTCTATCCATGCAATGTTATTGATGCAATCAATTCTATCCACGTAATGCAGTCTATTTTATCCATGCAATGTCATTCAAGCAATCTGTTTTATCTCTATGATGCAATCTATTCTATCCATGCAATGTTTTTTCGAAAAACATTTCAAGCTCAATTGTGGCAACAACAAGGTTATTCTTCATCAATCTATCTCATGCATTCTTCTCTTTTCAATTGTCATCCTATCTTTATTTTTCCCTTTCTTTTCTCATTTTCCTTCTTCCGTTCCGTTTTTCTTGCCCAATGAAACTCTTGCCTTCATGCCCTCTTTATCTTATCTTCTCCCTTGATTCTTCTTTTTACTTTCCTCTCTATCCGGTCACTCATTTGCTCATTAAAATCTTTACTGAGACCTCATCATTCATTCTTTCTTATTCATTGGTTTTTCTTGATTTCCAATTTCCATTCATCCACAAGTTTCCTCTTCTTTCATTTTCCTAAATAATATAGGAGTCTTTCACATATTTTGCCAAGCAAACATTCATTACCATTCTAATTTCAAGATCAATGCAACACAATTTCTCAATCCCTCAAGGTAAGGATATAGCAAAGAAATGATAAGTGAAATGAAGAGAGTGGTATTATTCAAAATTTGGAAAGATTTAACAAGAAATTGCCAAGCATAAAAGGAAAGTAGGCTTGAATGAAAGGTGAGAATTTTTAGGATTAGGTAATAGTATCCAAATAATAACAATTCAAACAATTTTGATCAATGAATACAAAATTCCCTTCAAAGGTCCATTAATCTGATTATGTTGAGTTTATCAAAACATCCTCTTTGCCCCAATATCATTGACATCCAGCTTTTTGGTATCTAAGTCGCCTTTTCAGGTTTTCAACTTAGATGCACTCCATTGATCCAAACCGCCCTTTTTGGGTTTTCGATCTGAATTCTCCTTTCATCTTTTTTTTTTTTTCTTTTTTTATTTCATTTTTTTTTTTCTCTTTCTTTTCATTTTCTTTCTTTCTTTTTTTTTCATTTCTCTTCATTTTCAACTTCATTGTCCTTGATGAAGCTTCTCTTGTCTATTCTCCATTCTGATTCATGCCCTGACATCAAATATTTCTTCACCCAATTTTAATGTTCAGATGGATCCAAGAGAGTCTTTGGAATCTCACTTCGTCCATCTAGACGAAATCTTTTAGCTTATCCTGATCTGCTTCTCCTGATTCCATCCGAAGGATCATCATCTCATTGTGTAAGTATACCTTCATTCAACACATGGTTCTTCAATGCGAGTACTTATATTTGATCAAAATGGACTTTTAAGGCACGTAATGTAGGCCAGGTGAGGGTTCACGAAAGAAGGGATAATATAGGCCCAAAATAAGTGTTTCAGGGTTCATCAAACCAAGAATCATTTTTCATGAATCATTTAGGCATTCTGACTTTTGCCCCATTCTAATTTGCTATTTTCTCTCCTTTCTTATTCAAATGTGACTAGGGTTTTCACTTTCTTGATTCAAACCCTCTTTCCTTCTTCATTCTCTTTTTCTTTTTTTGTTTTTTTTTTACAAAAGGTTTTTTTTTTTGCCCCACTGATCTTTCATCTTCTATTATCTTTGCCCCCCAGTGTGGAGGGTGATTCTTGGTAGGTTATATCAAAAAGAATATAATAGGCTCAAAAGGGGTAATCAATGGATAATTTTACTCACGCTTGAAAGGTAGTGAAAGAAGGCCATTTCTCATCTCAATACAAGTACTCACATTAAAGGTCATCTATTGAACAAAGGCAAACTCATTAGAATTTCAGGTAGAGATTCACCTTTAATCGTAACATTCTATAGGTGAAGATTTTAGATAAATATCTTACATTCTCTTCTTACTTGAACAATCTTGACAAATTGGAGACCCATTCAACCAACCAAAGCAACTCTTTCAAAACTGAATTTTATACTCATTGCCATCATCATTATCATGTTCATTATTTGGATACTTTTAAGCTTGGTAACAATGTAGAGAATATGGGTATTGGTGTTCGGCATTAAAGAACAAGATTGGAATGAGGAATTAAGAAATATGCATCACACTAATCCTTTATTGAAAATGAAAACAAATGAAAACTGGCCCAATACATAAAAGAAACTCTTAATGCCTTTTGGGCTTAGGCACTCCTATATTACCTAAGAAATTGAAATATCCTAAGATGAATGAAATTAGAAACAAAGAAACAACCATAATCTTCAAGTTAGTGAATCAATCAATATAATCCACTTTCTTCCATAGCATTAACCGCTACCCCTTGTGTGATCTGCAGAGGATTATCCTTCATATTTGGGTTATTCTTTGCCTCAAAACTCAAAATTCCAGTGTTGACAAGTGCTTGGACTTTCCTCTTCAAGCCCATACAATTCTCAATAGAGTGACCAACATTGTCATTATGATAAGCACACTTTGCGTTAGGATCATACCACTTTGGGTAGGGAGGCTTCAAGGGCTCTACATAAACAGGGGCAATAAGGTGACCCCTTACCAACTGTGGGAAACAACTCTGTGTATGTCATTGGTATAGGGTCTATTGTGACATTTCGGCTAGCTCGAGTATTCTTTTGGTCATTAGGTGAAAAAGTGGGGTCTTGTGAATGGGAAATGGGTTGGTAAGCATTCTGATGATAAGTTTGTGGGTGGGGTTGAGAATAAGTGTAATTCACTAAAGGTGAATAAGAGGTATAGGAGCGACGTGAGTTATTGGAGACAGCTTGTGCATCTTCTTCCTTCTTCTTTGAAAACCCATTCCTCTTGCTATCATTCATAGATGCTTCAATCTTACCACTCTTAAAGGCATTTTCAATAGCTTCGCCTGTTAGCACCATGTCTGCAAAATTCTTGGTCACACTGCTAAGCATACGCTCATAGTAAGGACCCTTTTGAGTATTCAAAAAGAACATGGTGATTTCCTTCTCAGTCAAGGGAGGTTGAACTAGTGATGCCACGTCTCTCCATCGTTGGGCATATTCTTTGAAGCTCTCATCTTTTTTCTTTTCCATACCTTGGAGAGATAAGCGGTCAGGAGCTATATCAGACACATGTTTGTATTGAGCTATAAAAGCTCTTGCCAACTCAGACCAAGAGGAAACTTTGCTCCTTTCCAATTGGTTGTACCACTTAGCAGCTGACCCAGTCAAACTGTCTTGAAAAACATGAATTAATAGCTTGTCGTCCCATGCATATGCCGCCATCTTTCTACAGTACATGGTGAGATGATCTTTTGGGCACGATGTTCCATTGAATTTTTCAAATTCAGGCACTTTGAATTTTGGTGGAAGCACGACACCAGGTATCAGACATAACCTTTCAGCATCAACAGGTCCAAAATAGTCAACTCCTTCAACGGCACTTAGTCTTTCCTCTATCAAGCTCAGCTGAGCTTTAGTACCACTATATTCTTCTTTATGCTTCAACTTTTCTAACTCTGTGGGATCATCTAAATTTGGTACCTCCACTGGGTTTTGAACTTGTATCTGTAGACGTGTGGGAGTTTTGACAGTACTTCCTTCAGGCACAAAAATAGGGTTGTCTCGCATGCTTGGTTGAGCCTCTTGGATAGACTCCTCTTGATTACCCATCTTCTCCTTTCCTTTAATCATGGCTTTTAGCAACTGGGTAATTTCGCTCAATTGCCCCTTTATCTCTGCATTTTCCCTTTTCAACTTCTCTATCCTGTTATTTTGATCTTCTTCCATTATGCGTGCTTGATACCTTGTATGATATCTGTGGAGGACAGATCGTCTAGTGGATGCAATTTTGATACCTTGAGTGCCACAATTAAGTTGAAATTATATTTCATATGATGATATGTTTATGCACAAAAATGAATGCATATGGAATGCACTTAAGTCTAACAATCTCTCCTAACAATCAAAAGTATGTTCATTCTCATGATAAGACAAATGCAAACTTATGTGCATGATATGTTATGCAATGCAAAATCAAACACAATTATGCATGACTTAATGATAGCAAATTCACCTCCTTTTTTTTTGTGTCCTATTTTGGATTTGAGTCTAATACTTCAAGGGTTTTGTAAGGCTCTATCTAAGGTTTGGGCTTCTTAGGTTTTCCTATATGCAGGGCCTGGATCATTTAAAGTTCTAAAGGTTCCCAAATTGTTCCTCACTGTCATCCACACTGGACTAGTAAGGCACCCAATCCTCACCCATTATAGGCTACAAGCGGAAAGGTTCAATTTGAGTGGGAGTTTTTCGCCAGCCCATGCGGAGGTTATCACCTCACGAAGGCATAGGTACTTTTCTCCCTCCTAATAAGGATAGAGCCCGGGTTGAGGGCTTATGCATGTATGCATGTGAAGTGTGTGTGTATTAAATGATTATTAAGCATTATGAAATCAACATTATTTATAAGCAAATTTCTAATGACCTAAAATATATGTTGGCCTGACTCTCTAATGTCCCCAGTGGAGTCGCCAAACTGTCATAACGTCTAGGTCCGTGAACCTAACCGCTAGACTTTAAGATTCAAGGAGTCGCCACCAACCATTCAAACCTAAGGTGTGATTGGTCACCAATTCATGTCTAAAGATAAGGCATGGTCTACGTTCAAAGAATCTTAGGTTCGGGAGTACGGTTACTCGTGGGGAAGGATTAGCACCCCCACGACGCCCATCGTAAAATGGTACCAACTACTTTGGGTCATTCTAAATTTACCTTATTTTGAGTTAATTTCGATATGCTTAATATATTGGAAATTTACTTAAAATCCTTCCATCGATCTGGTTCAGACAATAAGTAAATCCCCTCACCTCAAGAGTATTCAAGTAGTACCAATTGACTTGCTCGAAGGGGCTCCGTCGTCGGATCATTTAAATACATTATGACAACCCTAATATTGACTCTATACCTAATAAATCATTTTAAATTTACTTTAATTTGAATTAATTTCAATATGTTTAAAATATTGAAAATTTACTTAAAATCCTTCCATCAATCTGTTTCAGACAATAAGTAGATATCCTCACCTCAGGAGTATTCAAGTAGTACCGATTGACTTGCTTGAAGAGGCTCCATCGTCGGAATATATTATGAAAATCTTAATTTTGGCTCTATACCCAATAGGTCGTTCTAAGTTTAATTTAAATTAATTTCGATATGCTTAAAATATTGAAAATTTACTTAAAATCCTTCCATCAATCTGGTTCAGACAATAAGTAAATCTCCTCACCTCAGGAGTATTCAAGTAGTGCCAATTGACTTGCTTGAAGAGGCTCCGTCGTCGGAATATATTATGAAAATCCTAATTTTGGTTCTATACCCAATTTTCTATTTTATTTTAAATGTGTATTATTTTTTTGAATTCATATTACTTCAATATCCTATTTCTATTTTATTTCAATTGTCTTTATTATTATATTTTATTATTTTTATTTTAGAAAATGAACACATATTATTGTATTGAAAATTTACTCTAAACCTTCCATCAATCTGGTTCAGTCTAGAGCAAACTCCTCACCTAGAAAATTTCCAAGGAGTACCATCGACTTTCTTGGAATTTCATCATCGGATAATTTGCATTCATCTTCTTAATATAACTTTATTATTTCCTTATTCAATTTTTATTCTATTTTATTTTTATTTGCATTTTTGTCTTTAATTTAATTTATTATTTTTATTTATCTAATATCGTACTAAACATACAAATCATAAAATATATCATACAAACATCATTCAAATTAAACTAACAAATCATGTCAACACACTAATTATTTATTCTATATCAAATATTATCAAAATAATTAAATCATGCAAAGTAAGTCAACTTATATTATACAAGCCATACAAATCAATCCGCAATTAACTAATTCATATTAAATTATTACTCCTAAATACAAAGTCATTTACTAATAATATTGTTAATGCATTAATTAATATTAATGTTAATAAAACAAACCTGATGAGTGATGAAAATCCCTTGCTTTCTTTTGTTTTTTCCTTATGCTTTTCACGGTTCTCCCCTTTTTACAACGAGCGGCACCCGAGGATGTATATCCAAAACAGGTTGGTTCACTCTTCAATGGCAAGCGGTGGTAATTGACGTCCAAGTGATAGCAGAGCAGGGTGCGTGACAGGCGAACTCGCTGGTTGTGTGCTTGATTGCGTATCTTTTTTTTTTCTCTCTGAGCTTTAATCCTTTTTATAGCCACAAATTAGTTAGAGTCCTAATACAACTATACTTATTCTAATAATTATCTCCCCTTTTTTTTAAATATTTTATCTACTTAATTCCTATTAATTAATCCTAATCCAACTCTATTAATCTAAAATAATTATCCTAAAAATTAAATTATCCTAATTATCCTATACTAAAATTAATTTTATTTTCTTTTCTTATCTCTCTCTTTTTTTTAATTATTCCTAAATCCTATTTTAATTGTAATTTCCTAATTAATGTTAATTTAAATCTAAAAAATTCTAATTTAATTCTAGCCAAATTCCCAATTATTAAATTAAAATACAAATGTCACCCACTCCAATTAATTGTTTTTCACAAGTTAAGACCCCGGACAAAATACGGTGTCTACAATCTGAGATTTTTTTTTATCATTTAGCTATATAATTTGGCTTATCAAGTTCTGGACTTAATGGTAAATCTATATATTTTTTCCATCTACTCCGTGGCGACTCTCTTCCAGCCTCCAGGTAATTTTCTTTGCTAGGGAGAGACAACTCGTGAGGGGTAGGTAGGTGTAGGTGTCGTTTAGCATGGATGATTGCTGCCAAAGTCCTAATAATTCTTGAGAATGTCGAGGAAGATTCCCGTTTAAACGACTATTGATTTGAAATAGATATAATCATAATTATTGTAATCTTTAAAAATCTTATTATATTATTATTTTTTATATGTTATCATCTCCTGATATATAAAGGAAAATTTATGCATTATTTATGTGATTTAGAATTTCAATAATGTGAATTTTTAAGTCTTTTCGTGTACGGAAAATCACTACCGAATCATGTATTTTTATATTGCTATTTTTTATTTATAAATTATTATTATTATAATCATTATTATTAAAAATTCAAACATCAAAATTTCAATCTCAAAAATTAAACTATATACCTTTTTTAATGAGAAACACAGACACTTAGGTCAAATTATGCAAATAGTTTTTTACTCTATTAAATTTTGAAATTTAGTCCATATAATATTATTTAAAGAAATTTAGTTCTTTTACTAATTTAATTTGATAATTTCAGTTTTATCATTTGTTAATTCTGTTAGTCTCCATTAAATGTGTAAATATGGTTGTTAACCTTATCAATGTAGCATTGACCGTGCTAACACGTCTTTGAGCATACAAACGTGGTATGTAGGTTACGCTATGAAAACGTCAAATGATATGGATAGTCCCTATACTATGTTAAAATTTAAAATTTAATCATTGTAACATGTTAAATTTTGAAATTTAGTTCATATAAACATTTATATATATATATAACTTTCTACTATTAACTCAATGATTCATTGGATAATTAGATACTTAGCCACTTAGTTTAACAAATTTTTATTTTACTTTATTTGATTTTTTTGTCATTATATAGTAAATTTTTAATAGCATTTTGTATTTTTCAGAATTGTTCTTATGTTTACTTTTTTTTGTTTGGACATAAATTAAATAGTAACATAATTAGGTTATATTTAATCATATACACATACACTAGTTAATTCATTGTTCAATTAGAATGTTAGACCATTGAAATTAAAAGAGTATCACTTAACTTTAAAAATCAATTTTTACAAATTTTAGAAAATCGTGATATATAAAAAGTAGGGTAAATTAAATAAAGATACCTTGTTGTTAGGGGCGAATTAAATGTGATACTTGATGTTTAAAATTTAACACTTAACCACTCTGAGATTTATTTTTATATTACTTTACCCCAAACCGTTACTTTTTTCATTATTTATTTTCATTTTGTTAAGCTCCAAATCCATATGAAGAGCCCAAAAAGAAAAAAAAAATAAAAAAGAAGACAATAAAACAGTTTTAGAGAAAGAAAAAAAAATAGTTGGAGCAAACAAAAAAAAAGAAAAAATGTAACGGTTTGAGGCAAAGTGAAACAGAAATAAATCTCAATATAGTTAAGTATCAAAGTTTAAACATTAAGTATTACATTTAGTTTGCCCATAACCACAAGGTATATTTATGTAATTTATCTTAAAAATTAATTTCATAATTTATTTAAAGATCCAACACTATGGTTTTGTTTTTTTAAATTATATATATTCATATTTTTCTTAGTCTTGAATTTAGGTTGGTTTCGAGTTAGAGTCCAATCAATTTTGAATATTTTTATTCAATTTTTTTTTGAATTCAAATATTTTTGGATTTGATATGGGCCTTATTCAGTTTTTTGACTTTTTAAGTCAATTCCATATCAAATAACTCCTACAAAGGTTCAACACCTCTTCCTTTGGCATATCTCATCGTTCTCTCTTATAAAGGTTTATCACTTCCTCCTGTGCATCAAATCATCTACAAAGCTATTCACATAAAAATTTACTAAAATCCATTTATGTAATTCTTTTTAAGTTGACCACTTCAAATCGATTTTTCGTGTCTTAACTCGAGGGAGAGTATTGAAGAAGATTTTGGTAATCAAGAGAGCAGTCAACCATTGATTTGAAGAATATATCAATCATAATTAGTGTAATCCTTAAAATCTCTCTCATTATTAATTTTTATATATTGCCTACATAAATAGGGGTTCTAGATACTATTTTATATACCTTGAATATCAACAATGTAAGCTTTTGGGCTTCGCCATGGATGTAGGCTATCATATTCATAGCCGAACCAAGTAGTTTTGTGTTCTTCATTTTCTATTGTTATTTTTCATTTACAAATTATTATTATTTGAAATTTAATATGGTATCAAAATCGCAAGTTCCAAACAGCAAAATTTTTTTTCCTTTTCTTCCTCTTCCATGGCTAATTAATACCTATCTCCAAACAAAAGTTTTAACACCTCCTCTTACAAAGGTCTATGACCTGCTCCTTCTTCATCACTTGACTCCTTTGGCACACCTCATCCTTTATTCCTATAAACTATAAAGATTTAACACGTCCTTTATATCAAATCACTCCAACAAAAGTTTAGCACCTCTTTCTATAAAGGATTAGCACTTCTTCATTGGTATCAATTAACTCTACAAAGGTTTAACACCTCATTCTTCATCACTTGCCTCCTTTGGCATATCTCATCCTTCACTCCTATAAAGTATAAACATCCAGCATCTCATCCTTCACATCAAATCGCCTACAAAGCAATTTGCATAAAAATTCATTGGAATCCATTTTATATAAGGCTTAATAGCCAAATATATCCCCAACGTTTATGAAAATATGCAATTAAGCCCTCAACGTATAATTGCATTGAAATAAGGATATTACGTTTTATTTTCAGCATTTTAAACCTAAACGTTATAAAATTGACAGAATTAAGGATATAGCCGTTAAAAACCAACAGTGTCCGTTAACTTTGCTTAGGTGGCATGCCACGTGGACACTGACGTGGCATTACGTTGCCACGTGGACCAATGACGTGGAAAAAAAGTTAAATTTTTTTTTAAATTTCGTTTTTTTTAAATAAACATTTTTTGAGTTCATTTTTTTTTGCTTAATAGCCAAATATATCCCTAACGTTTATGAAAATATGCAATTAAGCCCTCAATGTATAATTTCATGGAAATAATGATATTACGTTTTATTTTCAGCATTTTTTTAAGTTCATTTTTTTTTCAAATTTACATTTTTCATAATTTCATTTTTTTAATTACATATTTTTTTTAAAATTACATTTTTTTCACAACTTCATTTTTTTAAAATTACATTTTTTTCATAATTTTATTTTTTAAAAAATTACATTTTTTTCGTAATTTCATTTTTTTAAAAATTACATTTTTTTCATCATTTCATTTTTTCTTCTTCTATCTCCCTTACAGGAAGTTCATTGTCATTGCCTGTAAGGGAGATAGAAGAAGAAAAGGAAGAAAAAATGAAATGATGAAAAAAAATGTAATTTTTTAAAAAAATAAAATTATGAAAAAATGTAATTAAAAAAAATGGAGTTATGAAAAAGATGTAATTAAAAAAAATGAAATTATGAAAAATGTAAATTTGAAAAAAAATGAACTTAAAAAAATGTTTATTAAAAAAATGAAATTAAAAAAAAAGAAAATTTAATAAACAAATGAAAAAAAACGTCATGATGACGTGAAAAAACTTAAATTTTTTTTTAATTTCGTTTTTTTAATAAACATTTTTTTAAGTTTTTTTTTTTAGATTTACATTTTCCATAATTTCATTTTTTTTAATTACATATTTTTTAAAAATTACATCTTTTTCATAACTTCTTTTTTTTTTAAAATTACATTTTTTTCATAATTTCATTTTTAAAAAAAATTACATTTTTTTCATCATTTCATTTTTTTTTCTTTTTCTTCTTCTATCTCCCTTACAGGCAATGACATCTTCAATGAACTTCCTGTAAGGGAGATAGAAGAAGAAAAGAAGAAAAAAATGAAATGATGAAAAAAATGTAATTTTTTTAAAAATGAAATTATGAAAAAAATGTAATTTTAAAAAAAAGAAGTTATGAAAAAAGATGTAATTTTTAAAAAATATGTAATTAAAAAAAATGAAATTATGGAAAATGTAAATCTGAAACAAAAAAACTTAAAAAAATGTTTATTAAAAAAACGAAATTAAAAAAAATTTAACTTTTTCCACGTCACGATGACTTTTTTTTTCATTTGTTTATTAAATTTTCTTTTTTTTAATTTCATTTTTTTTTAATAAACATTTTTTTAAGTTCATTTTTTTTCAAATTTACATTTTTCATAACTTTATTTTTTAATTACATCTTTTTCATAACTTCATTTTTTTTAAATTACATTTTTTCATAATTTTATTTTTTAAAAAAATTACATTTTTTTTTCATCATTTCATTTTTTCTTCCTTTTCTTCTTCTATCTCCCTTACAGGCAATGACAATGAACTTCCTGTAAGGGAGATAGAAGAAGAAAAAATGAAATGATGAAAAAAATATAATTTTTTAAAAAATGAAATTACGAAAAAAATGTAATTTTTTAAAAAATAAAATTATGAAAAAAATGTAATTTTAAAAAAATGAAGTTATGAAAAAAATGTAATTTTAAAAAAAAATATGTAATTAAAAAAATGAAATTATGAAAAATGTAAATTTGAAAAAAAAATGAACTTAAAAAAATGCTGAAAATAAAACGTAATATCCTTATTTCCATGAAATTATACGTTGAGGGCTTAATTGCATATTTTCATAAACGTTAGGGATATATTTGGCTATTAAGCAAAAAAAAATGAACTCAAAAAATGTTTATTTAAAAAAAACGAAATTTAAAAAAAAATTTAACTTTTTTTCCACGTCATTGGTCCACGTGGCAACGTAATGCCACGTCAGTGTCCACGTGGCATGCCACATAAGCAAGGTTAACGGACACTGTTGGTTTTTAACGGCTATATCCTTAATTCTGTCAATTTTATAACGTTTAGGTTTAAAATGCTGAAAATAAAACGTAATATCCTTATTTCAATGCAATTATACGTTGAGGGCTTAATTGCATATTTTCATAAACGTTGGGGATATATTTGGCTATTAAGCCTTTTATATAATTCATTTTTAGTTAACCACCCCAAACCAATTTTTCGTGTCTAAACTTGAAGGAGAGTACTGGAAAAGCTTTTCTTAATGAAGAGAGCAATCAACCATTGATTTGAAGAATATATTAATCATAATTAATATAATATCTAAAATCTCTCTCAATATTTTTTATATATTGTGTACAATACCTACATAAATTGGGTCCTATGTATTTTTTTTTATATAGCTTAGAATATGAACAATGTAACCTTTTGGGCTTCTTTGTGGATATAGGCCATCATGGTTGAACCATGTATCTCTTTGTATTCATCCTTTTCTATTGCTATTTTCACTCACAAATTATCATTATTATTATTATTATTATTATTATTATTATTATTATTATTATTATTATTATTAAAAATCTAATAGGAAAATTTTTAAAAATATCAAAAATATTTAATTAATTGATATTATAATAAAAAATTACTAATAATTAATTTATTAATTAATTGATATCATAATACTAATTAATAAATAATTTTTATTAATTTTCAATCAGATTTGATAATCCTAAACACAATATAGTAGCACAATATAAAAACAACACGAATAAAAAACATAAAAATGATATGGGCTAAATTTGATAAAAATAGTATTTAAATATGACAAATTTTTTTAAAAAATTGTATTTGATGTATTTTGTATATGAAATTTTCGTATTTTAGACCATGAATGCAATTTTGCATGCAAATTATCGGATCTATTATTCCTAGTCCTTTTCTCGACACGACATGGTAAGTGAAGGTATTTATCATTTCTTGTTTAATTTCTTTTCCATCTAGTGCCCCAACACCTTCTTAACTTGCTGTTCTCTTAAATCCCAACACTAATACAGTACACAAGCGCACTAATTATGTACTGGGATGTAAGCGAATCAAACATGAACTAATTTTTATTACGTTTGTGTTTGTTCGTTTATTTTAATAATGCTCATGTTCAGTTTGAGTTTGTTAAGCCCATTCATTACATGCATGTTTATGAATGTGTGTTCATAAATATTAATAAATATGTGTTTCTTAACATTAAATGAACATATTTGAGAACATTAAACAAAAAATTTATACAAACAAATTATATTCACCATAATATATATGATGTCAAATTAAAAAAACTTTTATCATTATGCAATTTTAATAATTATATATGTTAAAATGACTTATGAGTAAATATGTAATTTAAAAATTTATTATTATTGAACAGCAGATGAACACTAATGTGGTGCTGGGTTCGTGGAATGGAATGACGGAGTATAGAAAAGATATTATGTGGGAATAGAAGAAAATGAAAGAAATAGAATAAAATACATATTATAATGCTTGGTTCATTGGAATAGAATATAATAGGAAATAATATTAATGTGTTTAGTTGGTTTATTGTAAGGCCCCAGTTCACTAAGCAGGGTCACCTTATTCACTCATACTGTCTGCTTTAGAAACCCCACATGCCCCTCACGGTTTTATCGGAGACTTACACCCCATTCGCGTCTGCATGTCTTGAACCCCTAACCTCTTGCAAGTGTTGAGACATACTAACCATTAGGCCTACAATTGGTTAGGAGTAACTTGACATTTGAGGAAGTCAAGGGTTCAAGTCCCTCTGGACGTAAAAGAAAACCGTGAGGGTCTTGTTTAGTGATCTGGACTCAAAGCGGACAGTACGGGTGAGTAAGGTGACCCTGCTCAATGAACTAGGGCCTTACATTTATGGAATATGGTTGGAACAAGCTTGAAAGATCAATCTACATTTCTATTAAAATAATTATAAGTTAATATAATACTAATTATAATTAAATAAAAATTAATTCTAAATAAATAACTATTAATTATTAATTATCACTTAATTGAATTAGGATATTTACTTATTAATTATCAATTATTTATTCTAAATTATAAATTAAGTATTTAATTATTAATTATTAATAAATTCCTTTTTCTTATTATAAATATTAATTAGTAAAAATTAACTATTATTCGTAAATAATTAATGAAAAGTAAAATTTTCCAAAAAATTTTAAGTAGTAAAAAAATAAAAAATCTTTTTTTTTCTTTTCTTTTTCTCTTTAGAATATAGTAGTAAATGGTATTAATATGTTCGGTTAGTTCCTGGAATATAGTTGGAATAAGCTTGAAAGATTAATTTACTTTTTTCTTAAAATAATTATAAGTTAATATAATACTAATTATAATTAAATAGAAAATTAATTCTAAAAAAATAACTACTAATTAATTATTAATTATAACTTAATTGCATTAGGATATTTAATTATTAATGATCAATTATTTATTCTAAATTATAAATTAAGTATTTAATTATTAATTATTAATAAATTACTTTTTTCTTATGATTAATATTAATTAATAAAAATTAGTTATTAACTTATTATTCATAAATAATTAATGAAAAGTAAAATTTTCCAAAAAAACTTTAATTAATAAAAAATAAATAAACCAATTTTTTTCTTTTCTCTCTTTCTCTCCCCATTTTCTTTTCTCTCTCTCTCTCTCTCTCCCCATTTCCTCCTCTCATTTCTTTTCTCCTCTTTCTCTCTTTATAATATATATGTAATTTATTATATATATAGCACAACTGCACAAGCCTTATTAGAGCTAGGAACCACATAATAAAAATATTTCTAGCAAGAGTACTTCCACAATTTTACATTTTCTTCTTAATTTTTGAGTGAATGAGGTATGTCCTGGTATTCAAACAATTACGTCTAGTTAAGTTAGAACGTTTAGTTAGTGGGAATTTAGTTAAATTTATTAAATTATAAAAAATAATAAGTAATAATAATAATAATTAAAATTTTCATAACCGATCATAATTTTTAAAGATTTGATAATGATGCGATTTCATATTTTAAAAATGTTGTACAAAAATTTTATTATCATTACTTTTGAATGGATCTTTTTCAACGTACACAATTAACATGCATTCATAATTTTCGTAATTTATCTACCATTTGATGATGCAAATGAGTTTCAAAATGTTCATTGCTATAAATTCTTTTTCTACTATGGCAACAATAACTTATAGAATCAACACTAGTATCAACAATTAATAAATTAATGATACAATTTATAATTTTTAGTCTCAATCATTTTTATAATAAAATTGTTGATTCCTTTCAACCATAAAAACTCAATGCTAAAACACATATTTATAATATAAGTTTGAATTTAAACTTTAAGTGCCGAAAACTTAATAAAAAAAATTTTCCAATAAAATATAACAAAATGCATTTTTTTCAACAATAAACACAGAGACCGCCACTGCATGTAGTAACACTTTATTTAATTGGTTATTTTTATTAAGGCAGAATTCTCCTATACGCTTGTAATACAGGCGATTGAACTAATTAAATAAATAAACTGGGCATAACAATTAACATGGAGTATATTTATTATGAGAGTTTTACCGTTTATCACTTCGATTTAAACAAAATTAGTCTCAAACGAAGGTACTTATAATTATAAAAAAAAATAACATGGAGTTCAATAGAGTTTAGACCAGAATTTAAGATAATCCATCTACTTCATTTCTCTCTATCTCTAACCCAACCCCTTTGCTCTGCAACAATCTACTAGCAAGTAGCGACCTTAACCAGGACCCTAACTTACTCGGTTGGCCCAAGAGAATACTATCAATGGCCAGCCCAATTCTTGTCATTCCCCCTCACTCAAAACAGAAATCCAATTGCAAAGTACTGAGCCGAGATCCTACGATGAGGTGCCTCGCTAACCCCACAAGACCATGCCCCGGCTCGAAACTCAGTCTTCCGACCCAGGCTGCATGGGATTATGTCCTGACCCAACTGCCCTTCAACAAATGGCCGGTTCACGAGTCTTGACCGCCCAAATCAAAGGACAATCAAACCTGCCCACGTCTTAAAATTGGGTCAGCATAGAAGAAGAAGAAGAAGAAGAAGAAGAAGAATTGGTCGTGTAGTTTGCCCAGTTGGAGATATCTACATATTTATAAAAAATGAAGAACTTTGCCAGTCATCATCGTTGAAGTTCATTAATGTTTTTGAACCAGATAATTATAGCCGTTATCAAAGTGGGAAGAGAAAATGGTGGGTGACAGGAAGAGAGCAAGCACATAGAGTTTCAAGCATGAGCCCTCGCATGGAAGAAAGAACCCAGTGTGCTCACTCTCTTCTGTCACCTTCCTTACAAACATACCTGGTCAAGAGTTTCCGACACACACGCTCTAACTAAATCACCTCGTTGCACCAAAACGACCTGTTATTACAAAGATCCTGCAAGCTTCGATCATCCTAAGGCTCTAATTTAGTACTATTGCACCGGCAAAGAAATCTTTGTTTTCCTTCTGAGCAGTGAGGAAATGATGATAGGGTGTAGGGCTTTTATAGAAGGTGAAGAGCTGAGAATGGAGGTGATGACATCAGATATGACGAGAATATGCATGAGTTTTAACCTTCCATAACACATGATTGGAACTCATTGGTTAGTCTCTTGCTTTCTTTAATCTTTAGAAATTTCTTCCAATTACGATCTCTAAAATAATTTCTCTTCTAAAATTAATTGCTGTTGTTTGTTTATCTTTGTTTTCTTTTTCTTAGTTTTTAGGGTAGGGTTTTACATGCAGCCTACGAAAGAATATTAATGTTTTGAAAGATGCCATTTGGAAACTTTATAGAATTGAAAAGAAAAGGTGAAGGCAGATTAGTCATGGTGAAAAGCACGCGGGACGGCAGAGACCGAGCCATTTCATTAGTATCATCACTTATAAATTCTAACTTTAGGGTTGAAATAAATCATAAAATAAATATACAAATTTTATATATTGCAATAATATATATATGTATGTATGTGTGTGTATGTAACCCAGTTCAAGCACAATTTAGTGTTGTATACTCTCAAATTATTATTACTTATATCTTGGTGGTAAATGTAATCAATGATATTTTTTTTGTTGATTAATCAGTTCATTACTTTATGATATAATAAGGTTTTGAACATAACAAAGATTTCGAATGATTATTCGACACGTGAAGTGTATGCTGATCATGAAGTTTTTATCGAATGTTCCTTATCGTTGATTATTTGTTAAAACCAGACTAAGGAATATGGTGAGTGTAATGGCTGTCTTTGTAAAGTATAAAGAAGTTGAAGAAGAATAATGGTGAGATAAACAATTTTCATTCCTCTACGAAGTGATCAACCAATGTGAGCTCGACAAAATCTAAGTAATCAAATATTATACTAATCTTGAGCTCACCAAAAGGTTTTATATTGCACAAAAGTAAGCATAAAGTATATATGCCTTATGTTAATTAAAAAAAATCTGGGTACCAAGAACCATTGAATTTGCTAATCATGCTAATTAATAGACAAAAGTAGGGTAGCTAGGTGATGTCAAGTGTGGAGAACCACATCCAATTTGAGGTATTGTTCGTTTTGATTTGAAGGTCTCACGATTTTGTACACAAAAAATTCAAAAATATAAGTTCATATATCTACTTGTATCTCATAAAAGAATCTCACAATATCTCGAAGTAGGATTGGAGCATTACATAAAGCCTTTACTACATTCTCTTTCAAGCACCATTTTTGCTATTTATTTTCAACAATATATATATATATATATATATATATATATAGATGTGATGCTTATGAAACCAACCTTTTGGATTGGAGTAATCAAAGACTAAAGAGAAGTTAAAGTGTTTTTCAAACATGCTTATGACGCCAATGCCCCAACACAATCTTGATCAGTGGCAACGATAACACTCTTTTTAAGTGTTTGATTCTGCTTAACGTAGTCTCTGTCTTTTTGACATCGGTAATTACTGATTAGAATTCTTTACCATTTCTGAAATAAATAGAGGGTGATGGTTCTACTTTTATTGAGAAAGCAGACTAGATTTCTTTCACCCTCCATTGCAAACAGAGTAGATTCTGGTTTCCTAAATATTGTGAGGTTAATAAAGGGTCGGGCTGGAGCCTAAGTAGCTTTCGATAATTTGAATGTAATCTAATGAAAATTCCATCCATGGCTGCCTTTCCAGCACTCAACTGCTGTGTCTTAACTAACCATGGGTCCATGGCTCGAAGACACCTCTGATTTCTCTAGGCAAAGAGTACTTGTACTTGGAGCCATGCCAATGCTTGCTCAAATTACCTCAAGCCTTATTAGATCTCCTGTTTTGAGTTCAGTTGCTACTGTTTGCTTTTCTGCCTAGATATGATGCCCATGAAAGGTGTTGATATTGGATTAAGTTAATTCAAATGCTGAAAAGCATCTGAAAAGCTTGCAAGATTCTCGGAGTTGTGAGACTAAAAAGGTAATGATAAATGTCATCACTCATCACCATCTTGAGTGGAAGGAGAACAACTCCAACAAGTCTTTGAGTTCTCTTGAATTTGTTCCCCTGAATTATTTGTTTAATTTAAGATTGTCATATTTATGGATTAAAACCTGGGGCTGCTGGGGTTACTGTGGGCTTCTAGACATGAAGCAGATGTCATAGGTGTACAAAAGGAGTTTATCTTTGATGCACTGATAGTGTATAATCTCTATATAATCAGTGAACCATAAGGTGCTATTTCATTAATAAGCAAAGTTAAAAACTATGCAAATCCCGGTGTATTTTTTAATTTTTTTTTGTTCATAAGGAGATACAAGGGGGAAGGGGAATTTGAATCTTAGACCTAATCCCTCTTAAGGAGAGTCAATAACCATTGGGTCAAGCCTTGACTACTGCATTTTTAAACTTTACTTGTTAATGAAATGACACATTATGGTTGACTCTCAATGCATCAAATATAAACCTAGACAAAAGAGGCTTTTGTTTTTTCATTTTTGCCATTCTAACAGGACAGAATGTCCACTTTAAGGATGCAGTATAGACCAAAACTTTGCCACCTGCATACCAACCCAACCAACCATCATCTGCAGAGATTTTTTGTCATACAATCATACATTTATATCATATAGTGGAAACTGTCAAACTCATAATTTTGTGGAAAATGTAGCATGACTGTGATTGTAAACTAAGTTCAATGACCATTAGCCTGAAGCATTTTAGACTTTTATTTTCATTTTCCTATGTTACTTTAACTCATTTAGTGTGAAACATGCTATTTTGCTGTCATCTCTGTTTGTTGAACCATGGTGCAGACTATTTTGAGTATGACAGAGAACTTAAACTAAGATGCTAATCCTAATTTTGATCCTTACTCCTGAGGAGATCTCCAGCTGTACGTTTAAACATTGAGAGTTTCTACCTAAGATAACATTTCTACAAAGAAAATGTTGGAAAGTAAGACCTGGTTATAAAATAAAGTTTTGTATCCAAGGAAAGCATGACATACCAAATATCACGAAGTACATACTCCATCAATTTGATGTGAAGTTGGTAATGAAAGCAGATTTGGTATTGGGTTCTTCCCAGTCTAATCCATCCCACCATTCCATACTACAGTACACCGTTGGCAGTGTTGAGGAATTATAGGTTCTGATTGGTAAGTTCTTCAGCTTTGGGCAATCAATCACAGCAATGCTCTTCAAGCAGGGGAGAGCCATCGCCCACGGAGTGATACTCCTCAATTCAGGGAGGTCACGGATGGATATAGTTCTGAGCTTCGAAAATGCCAGTGAATCGGGCTCTAGTTTTTCTTCTCTGCTTACCACTTCTTCCATTTCTTTGCAGTAGAACAGGTAAATTACTTCTAACCTTGGAAGTAATAATACCCATGAAACATTCTTCAATCTATGGCAATACCAGATATTCAACAACCGCAGATTTTGCAGGCTTGTTTTACTCACCGGGGTTTTCCACACTGAAGTTACTTTCGGTAGGCCTTGCAAGGCTAGAACCTCCAGGTTAGGTAGCCACTTTTCTCCATTTTCGGCATCCACCACCAAGTATTCCAAGTCATAGCAGTTTCTGATGCTAAGTCTTCACAATATTTTACCATAACCGGAAGTTGATGACAATTCTAATCGAGTTAAACCTTCACACTCCTTTATGTGTAAATACTGTATACATCTAACTAAACTTCTGAAGTCAGAGAGCCTATTCAGGGTGGTTATTGTGGAAATGGTTAGACCCAGTACGCGGAGCTGTCTCAAGGTTCCCAATTCCTCAAATCCAACTTCAGCTTCACCATCCCAACCCTCGTAACTGTAGTACAAATGCAAAACCACCAACTCTGAAAGTCCAGATATAGCCTCACGAGGAATTGTTCGAAGAGAGTATGTGCGCAAGAGATTCAAGTGGTTCAGCTTTGCTAAACTTCCTAACTCCCTGGGCAATGTGGTTATTTTTGTAGCTGCTAAGTTAAGATGACGCAGCTCTAATAATTGACTGATGCTCACCGGGATCTGTCTGATGCTTGTAAATGACAAATCCAGGACTCTAAGAGCAGACATAGATTGAAAAAAGTCATCTGGTATTCGATTCAGACCATTATTCCACTGAAGCAGCAGAGTCAACAGATTTGGGCACAGAGGTACTTCTCTTAGTCTTGTGATTCCATTGTCTAACAATGATATTCTCTGTGCTCCTTCCCAGTTATTAACTCCGGGAGCCTCAGTAAGGCCCAAGCTTGCCTCTACCAAAAACTTTCTCCTGTTTACTCCAGATTCAGATGCTATCCATAAGGCAAAACTTCGGATAACATCATTCATCTTCACTTGAGTTTCTTCTTCACCTGTTTCCAGTAAGCAGGCCACTTTTAGGGAGCCAATTGCAGCATACCCTTTATTATGAGCATTACTGTCATAGGAACTGTCCAGGAATCCTTCTGCAATCCAGTACTCTACAAGCTGTTCTTTCTCAATGGAATAGCTTTCAGGGAATAGAGCACAATACAAAAAGCATATTTTCGTTGTTTCATTCTCCAAATTGTCATAGCTAAACCTTAGGAGGGTAAATACATCTTCCATACCTCGAAGTTCAGATGGAGATTTGTTGAGTAATTCAATTGCATACTTCCATTCTTCTTCGGTCTCCTTATTGGCCATGGCTCTCCCCACAGTGATCAAGGCAAGCGGTAAACCTCCACATTTTCTGACAATTGTCTCAGCATAAGTTCTAATTGGTGGTGACTCTAAAATCTGCTTTCTTCCAACCTTCTCACAGAATAATTCCCATGATTTCTCATCGCCCAAGAATTCTACTCTGAGCTTCCGGTGAGCATCCATGTCAGTACACACATCCATGGAACGTGTTGTGAATATCATCTTGCATTTATTTTCCTCATCAGGAAAAGGAATTCCTATATCCTCGAGATCAATTCTTTCCCAAACATCATCCAGCAGTAGGAGGAACCTCTTCTTTTTCAAAACATTATAAATCTTTGAAGTTTGCGGTTCATAGGCTTCATTTTCTTCCCAGGGCAACCCTAACCTGGCCAGAATGGACTGTTGGATCTTACTGACAACAAATTCCTTAGAGACCAAGACCCATATTACCACATCAAAATTGTGCGCTCTGGTAAGAAATGCATTATTGATGGTCTTCAGAAGGGTTGTCTTCCCTACACCCCCCATTCCATATAATGCAATAATTCCCACTTTATCCTCCTCAAGAAACTCCCAGACCTTATCTAACTTTACACTGATGCCGATAGCTGGCTTACATGGTTTCTCCTCAGCAGCAGCAGGATGTGGCTCTGTCACTGGTCTCTCAAAAACACCTTTCCCCTTCAGTTCTTTTATCTCCCTCAGCTTCTCTACTATCTCCTCGCTCAAACTGTATATTGAACAACAGCTTGAATTTAAGCACCCCAAGCCTTGCCTACTCTGTCCAAGATTCTCCACAATGGAGGTTGCTTCAGCTTCAATAACTTCCACTCTTGCCAGCCACCTCTGGACTTCATTTGTACGTCTCGATCCATCCAGTTCAGCTCGCTCAACCCGTCTCCGTAAGTCATCTCTCTTGTCCTTCAGTTCATTTAGTTCAGTGGTGAACGTGTGTATCCTTCTGTCCAAATTGATAATGTTGCTAATCCGACTAGCCGTAGCTGTGCATAACCTGTCAAAAATGCTGATAAGAGGAGAAGTAAAATCCATGGACAAAAAGCTTAATGTGCACTGTAGAGAAGAGAAGAGACTCAAGGGTTTTGTCTAAATGACTAATAGTTGCTTTCTATACCACTACCTGGTTCAGAACAGATACATCCAAATGATCAAAGAAAATTCAATTCGAAAGCAAACTGCAAGCTGTGTTGAAAGGATTGATCACCAGCCTCTGTCTCAAGTCTAGTAGAGAAAGCCGCCAGGGTTGAAACCTTCAAACTGACTGGGCTATAATCTATAGTCAATGTCAAGGGTATAACAAATAAAAATGGTTCCTGCGAAAGTTCTCAGTCGTTTCCTCAACATGGACAATTGGCCAGTTGACTTCCAAGAGTTTGATCATTATACAAGTCCATAGATAATGCCAACTCATATTAAGATGATCTTAAAAATTTCATTTTTTACGCACCAATAATATAATGTCAACTCATTTTTATAAGCACACATAATAATTATTGTATACACTAGCATGAGACCGGCACATTGTTGCTGGGTAGGGACGAAAAGGGTGAGATAGGATGAATAACGATGCATAAAGAAAAGGAAGATGCAAAACTATAAATACTAAATATGTTTGAAAGGATCTAAAAAAATAGGAGAATACATAAGACATACATGAAAAAGATAAAATGACAAATTTGAATTCATTTAAATAGAACAATCGAATTTAGATTTGAGGCCTGCACTAGTTAGTAAATCATGACTTCAAATACCAATGGTTTAAGCATGAGAAATGAACATAGATCTCTGATTCGAATATGATCATCAATCATAAATTATTTCCATCCACTTGATAGCACATTGATAGTATCTTCTTGTGGTAGCTATATATGTAGCAAATTGTCCACAAAAAGTTGTTGTTTGGCAGAGAAAGAGTGAGGTTTGCAGGGTGTTTCAGCATACATATCTCGTGGATTCATTTGGTACGAGCTGTAACATAAAGAACAAAGAAAAATAAGTAGCTAATTAAAGAAAAAAGAAAGATATTCATCATCACATAAAAAACAAAGAAAGATAAGTAACTAATTAAAGAAAAAAGATTGATTTTCATCACAGCCAGAATTCCACTCCACAGGCTATTGCAGTACACCAATAAAAAAATGTCAAATATATGTTGCTAATCCGACTAGCTGTAGCTGTGCATAACCTGTAACCTATGCCGATCAGAGGAGAAATAAAATCCATGGATAAAAAGCTTAATGTGCACAGTAGAGAAGAGCAGAGACTCAAGGGTTATAACTTATGTCAAAATGACTAATAGTTGCTTTCTATACCACTACCTGGTTCAGCACAGATACATCCAAATGATCCAAGTGCCTACCCATTGATCAAAGAAAATTCAATTTGAAAGCAACCCACTTAACGAAAGATTTCGTTAAGGTGGCGTGTGTCAAAGAAAATTCAATTTGAAAGCAATCTGCCAGTTGTGTTGAAATGATTGATCACCAGCCTCTATCTCAAGTCTAGTGGAGAAAGCCGCCAGAGTTGAAACCTTCAAACTGACTGGGCTATTTTCATTGGTCAATGTCAAGGGTATAGCATATAAAAATGTTCCTGTGCAAGTTCTCAGTCGTTTCCTCTCAACATGGACAGTTGGCAGTCGACTTCTAAGAGATTGATCATTGTACAAGTCCATAAATACATGACAAGGGGAATGTTGGATACATTCCCTCAAAATTCATCCAAATAAACAAAGAAAAAGAAAATTCCACAAAGACCCAGAAATATCTTCAAATGCACAATCTGCAACTTCTTTCAACCGTAGAATGCAACAGATGTTAAAGCATGATTTCTTCCACTTACGGTGTAACTATAATCACCCCAAAACTAAATAACAGAAAGAACCTAGTGTAATTTGAGTACTTATGATGCATACATCAATCATCAAACTACAGATTTCATAAAATATAAAACCCTCTCCAAAATAAATAAAGACTATTGTAACCTCCGTCCAACCTAGCCGTATCACTAATTCGGCGTTAAAAAACTCTTCAATAAATGGAAAGCCGATTTCATATAAGCTGGTCAGTGATTCTATGTTTTTAGCCTCCACTGACTGCAATGGAGCCTCCGGGCTCCTTCCATGGTAAGTGATTATGCTTACTATAATTGTCTAATAGAGGCAGCAGACATCTTCTCTAGACAAAATCAATGGAAAAACTGGACTGAATGAATATATCACTGCAATTGCCATTAAAAGTAAAGCCTTGAGAGCCATCCAAGATCCAAGCATAAACTCTCACTCCATCTTTTAGAGCTGTCAAAGGTTGTTAAATGAGTGATGCGGAAATAGTGAGCAAGCCATGACTTGCTGAAGGAACAATACAGCCGAAGTTAATTGAAACTCAAGTATGCTTGGCCAACAAGAAGTACATAAAATATTAATATATATGTACTCAGATTTTAGAAGAAAATTTCTAGCATTGTATTTAACAAAAAGAAGATATATTACATGCAAATGTATGAATATACAAATGCCTATTTATTTTCACGGTGGATAGCTCCTCATGGTACTGCTTGAATGGCAATTCAAAATAAAACCAAACAGGGGAAGAAATACAAAAGATACCATCTATAGAGTGAGATATGTTCTTATCATAGTTGCTCCAGTTGGATTTGAAAGTAGGTGCCTGATAAGGCACTTTCTCATATCGTTTGGTGCTATAACAAACATATAGAAGGCCAACATAATGAGATCCACGGAGGAAAGAGTAGAACCAAGAAATCCTTGCCACATCCTGCAATGAAGTATATCCATATATTGATCATTACAAAGTACAATTTCAAGCTGAAGCAACTCAGGCTAGTCAAGCATTCATTTGTTTATATAATGTTTAATAATAAAAGAATGCTAATAATAGGTTTGTTTATTCATGAAAGAACTTATGTTCCTCTGCCTCAAGTCTAAAAACTGAAGATTTGTGTGGGGTTATTCGGAGAGATCAGTTAGTTCTCTTGGTTTTCTTAATAAAAAATATGACAGATGGTAAATTTTGAGTTGAGTCATACCAACTCGGCAAGCGGAAGAATGTGAGGAAGAATGCTCTAATGCCTTTAATATCCAGTTGCAATATGAGTGCTAGCCCAAAGAGAAAGAATGACCTCTGCCGTTTCCTTTCTTGTGGCCAAAGAGTGTTCCAAGCTGAATCAAATTAGAGTAACACATCAACAGAAGGAGATACCATGCATTGGGTTCTTAAAAGTTAAAAAATCACATCAGGCAGGATAGCATCACATCACACAATGAGCATTCAAAGTACCCTCAAGGACAATTCAGCAAACAGAAACACACAAGCCAAGGAAGGGAAAAACCACACATCATAAAGACATCGAACAAGGATGACAATTGACATGTCATATTTACGAAGACTAAAGTAACCAAACAATGCATTATACTCTTAATAAAACCATTGGAATATCTAGCACATATAAACATATGCCTGACTGCACATACAGCATATTCTGCATATTTTACTTGAAAAACTAAATTTTGATTGCTATTATTATGGTCTTGCTTAAGATGAAAGATCTTAGTTACTAACCATTAAAAAAGGTGAGGTTCACAGGATAAGAGGATAAATCACACAGCATACCTTCCATTGAGAGATTCCCATTAGTTCTTTCACTGGTAAGCATGCTTTTATATTGATCCTTCTTCAGGATATTTGCAATTACAGAAGCATAATTGGGAGCCTCTGACAATGATCTAGCAACCGAATAACCTGTTTAAGAAGGTTTAGATAGGTACTATCAAGTAATTACTGAAGGAAACATCCATTAACCCAATTCTTACCAGTAGTTGGATGCACCATGTTTGCGGCAGCACCAAATGCAAGGTTCTTCTGCTCTGTGTTTGGTAACGAACCACCAAGTGGAATATAAGACCACTCCTGAAGATTGAAAGGTTTGGGAACTAATATTTTGCCTCCAAGAAAATGGCATCTTACTAACAAATTTTGGCATTAACAATACATGCTATTTCACGAGGCAGTTGGAACATGGAATGTTAGGAATGAAATGAGACAGACTAATCATTGAGAAGTGGAAATATAGACCGGCATTAATTCCGGGAGCCAGGATTAAGACCACTGGGCTTTGCCTTCCGTCATTGACCACAATTATGAACAAAAACCAACTCAATTGCAAATTATGTGCTACCATGATAGAAAGTTGAATCCTGAATTTGATGTGCTATTGTGATAAGCTGTTTTCTCTGATTTTTTACTATTACAATTGGAAGGTGAAATGGTGAATTTGAGGTGCTGTCTCTTAAACAATCATACATGAAGAAATAATGAAAAACGTAACACTCAGAGAAAAGGTGTCTTTTGTCTACGAAACAAAAAAAAAAATAGTATATGTTGGAAGAATTTAAACAAGTTCAGTTCCACTTTATAAACCCCTTATAAAATATAGAAAAAAAGGAAATTCATTATAAAATAAACATGAAAATATCATGCTAGAAGGCTGAAAGCCAGCTATCCAAGTAGATAAATTAGGAAGCTAGAAGACAACAGTATTGATATGAAATAGGTTCATTTAATCCATGAATATGGAGACTGTCATTAGTTAATTAAACGGCCTTATCCATTGCAAGGAAATGTGTTGAACATTCTGCCTATCTGATATCTCATATCTCTATATGGTTGTGCAGGTTACCTCTTCATAAACTTTTAAAATCCGGATTCCCATGGTCTCTAGCCTAGACATGAGCTTCTTCTTTAATAAATCAAAAGGCATAACATCTTTTGAAGCCAAACAAGTTTCCTGCAATGCAACTTTCTAAATCATTTTGCATGTAATCATGACATACAACATGAACAATACACAAAATTAACTGCGTGGCTCAAACCTCAAAGAAAAGTTTTGTTGAGGACATGGGCATGGCATAAAGAAATGTTGGATATTGAGCTTCTAAACACGGAACTTCTTGTTTAGCATAGTCTCTGTAATCCATAAAAACCATCAAGCTAGGATCATAAGGATTGTTCTCCACCTGGCATAATAAGAAAAAAGTAGTAGAATTATAACAACAGTCAAACAAGTTCAGAAAATTGTTTCCATCCTCTTAAAGGGTAACTTTTTGGAGCATAAACTTATCAACTCCACACCCCCAACCGCACAAAAGAGAGAGAAAACATACTATCTAATTGATGAAAGGAAAAAGCGAGTGTTCACTCCTTTCTAATAGTAATTTTATTGTTTCTGATGGTCAAATTCAACAATCCACACTTTCTCCTCTTACAAAACAGCAAATGCCATAAAAAAATAAAAATAAAAAAACAGAATTGGTAAAAATCAACTTAGCAGGAGAAAGGCTGTGCTGCTGTGATGATAAGATAACAGATGCATAAAATCTACAACTATTAACAATTGAAGCTGTACGATACATTGGTAACTGAAGTAGCAAATCAGCGTATCTTACATACCTCAACTTCAACGCCATAAGCTGTTTGTATAGAGACCCCTGGACCCCCCATCTCATATTGCAACAGTTTACCTGAAGCTGCTCCTGAAGCAACAGTGACAAGCCTATAATAATACATTAGGACTTAGGAGCTTGAGAGGATACTAAAATGTCAGATTTAGGAATGGTAGCAGAGGAAAAAGAATTGCCCTACCTGCAAGCAACAACACGATTGTTTTCACATGCTAAAAGACTACGGCCATCTGTAGCTTCAATTATTGTTTCGACCTTCGAGCTAAGATACATTACACCTGACTCGACACACCTAAGGAAATTAATACAAATTAAATATTGATGGTAGAATATCCGGAAGAAACAATGATCAGGTGAAACTAGACTGTAAGCATCATTGGCAAGGAACTCTGAATACCTCCTCAACAACTCGTCTTGGAGCAAGTGCCGACTAACGCGTCCATAAGCGCGACCAGTCCTAATGGGCTTGTCATCGTCAAGGTATACTACTGTATCCCGCCAAACATGCTCAATGCATCCTTCAAGTCCAAGGTCTGGAAATGACATCAGATTAACTTACATGTTAAAGCTATTGTATCAGATGCAAAAAATAAATAAAAAAATAAAAGTTCTCATAAGAAGTTATGGATAAATATATCACATTGCAAACGTCAAATAATTGCTTGAAACGGGGCTTTAATAAGAAAAAGAAAAGAAAAAAAGCTAATACCTTTAAATTCATCTTCCCAGACTCCATAATTATTGGTGAAAGGAAGATCAGGGCCAATTAGTCCAACATTTAAACCCAACTCGGCTGACTCTGCAGCAAGAGCGAGGCCAGCTGGCCCACAACCAATGACCACCAGGTCCAGTACGTTATCTCCGGTTGCTATCGGCGGTAACTGTGAAAATATATAAGTTAAAGAAAGGAACTCAAAAGGAAATTCCTACAAAATAGTAAATCCACTAAAATAGAAAGCAAATTTTCTTTTCTAGTTACTAGTTAGTGGAATTTAAAAAAAAAAAGACATCTAAGATCTTCCTTAAAGTAACAAAACAGTATTTACAAATTTCTATACACATTATGCTTATTCTATTCTTCAAGCAGTAATCGAACAAGAAACCAATACTACATTGCTAATTTCTTCCCAGTTCCCACCAAAGGCAAAGGCTAACTACTACTAACCAAACGTGCGTGAATTTCACATGTCATAATTTTCATGTAAGTGTTTCATCACAATCTTCATGTCGCCACAAAAAATGCAATCCAATAAGGTAGGGAAAAAATTGACAATTAACCTTATCCGCTAATTTCGATTGCTGATTCATTTCCTTATTCTGTTGCATTTGAACAAAGAGAAGTTCAGAGCCACCAGCTTTTATGTAATCTTCTTCGTCAGCAAAATCTTTCTTAACCGCCGAGCGACACTCGCTCCCTCCTTCACTAGCTCTCACCTTGAACGAAATAAACCGATGATTACTCGCGTTCGCGGTTTTCGTCCTCATCAGATTTCTCCTCCGAGACCTCCACGTGGCGCACGTAGAAACCGCCATTGCCGCGAAGTTCCGAGCTCCAACACTCACGCACTCCATTAACATCACTTTCCCGGCTAACAAAAACAGAAAATAAAAGCATGAAAGAAAGCTCTCTCTCTCTTCTTCACGCCATTGCTGTTTTTAAATGCAACGTAATACACGAAGAGTTATTATTTATTTTCCTTACTTCTGGCTTTCTTTACTGACAGTTGAATTTTGTTGGTTGGGTGGGAGCAGGAGTTTAGCTGGCGTTGCTTAATTTTTTTAAAGACGTGGAAATTTGAGAATCTCTAATGTGTTTCTTTTTTATGAATTATTAAAATTTTGTGTTAAAATTATGTTAATTAAATTTAATAATTTGTATCTGTGTTGCATAAAATTATATTTATGTTATATAAAATATGAAATTTTACTTTAAAATTCATGTCTCATATTAAACATAAAATATTTTTCTAGAGTTTGTTATATTTATATATTTTTTTTATTAAATTTTAGTTTATAATTTTTTCATCCTTTATTGGTATTATTTTTAAGCCGATGTCTATTACTATGTTTTAGAAGGTTTAGTATAAACATGTCAATTTCAATTTTTTTTAACTTTTATCTTATTTATATATAATTTTTGTAAAATTTAATTTGCATTATATTTGTGTCTTTTAATTATATCATGATATTATTAAATTAGCTGTTGCCATTTGTTTGCCACGTGGATTTTATGAATTGGACAAGTATGTTAAAAATCAACCTTCATAGTAATACATTCACATTAAAACCGTGGTTGCTTTTTATATTAATCTCAAATTCTTGCAATAATAAATTAAAAATTCAAAAAATGATTTAATGTGAGTTTATGTATTGATTTATATAACTTATATTTTATTATTGAGATAAATACTCTTACTATAAACAAATCAATCAATTTAATGTACAATAATATATTTGTATTATAATGCTATTTATTAATTAAATACTTTTTTTAAAATTTATAAAAAAAATTGTAGCTTTTAAGAAATCCAACCGGAAAATTAATTACACAGCATCCAACCAGTATCTAACACGTGTGACACATAGTACTTGGTTGACATTTAATAAAGTTAATAAAAGAAATTGACAAAAAGACCCTTTTGTCGCAACAACTAAAATATATGAATCAATTAAGTTCATTTGTGAAAAGTGAAAACTTGACATTGAAACGATATTCAACCCAAGGTTTAAAGATTACAAAAGTGGCGGAATTTGAGTGGTGGCCATGGTTCCCGGCAAAAATCAAGGACACCAAAGCCTAAACCAAGCTCCGATGGTTCAACACAGCAGACCTCTGTTCCTTTTAAGCGAAATGCGTTGCCCAAACCACTCATTGATGATTCATCCAAAAGCATTGCTCCAAAGTATACAACTTCTCTCTCTTATTCTTTTTTCTAAAGTGCATTTATGCGGCCAATCTGTTCATCAATGTATCTACTGCCACCTAACTAATTAACAATGTTTATAATGCTTGGTAACAAATGATAATGCTACAGAGTTAGTTGAAGCATAGGGTTCCACAGAACTAAAAGGTGGGAGTTAATTCGAAAAGTTTTCCATGATTATGGTGGTAGATTTCATCAAATTTTGGTATTTGTCATTTCCGGCTACTATATAGTTTTTCTCCTGATATGAAATGTTGGGGTCAAGCCTTCTGCTTCATAAAGATGTTTTGATGGTATACTAACTTTCAAACACTAGTTTACTGTGATATGGACTATTGCTAAATTATTTCTTCTCCCTTCCCTTAATCTCTTTGTGGTAATCATTGTTGTGCTGTGATGTTTGACATTGTTACGTACTTGTAGCCGGTGCAATGAAATGATAATTGAAGCTGCATCGGCGTTGAAAGAGCCAAACGGATTAGATAACGCAGCAATTGTCAGCTACACTGAGGTAGTATTTTATTTTCTTGTAGTCATCATTTCATGACTATATTTCGGGGGAGAAAAGGACCTGTTTCATTGGGAAAAAACATTTCCGTTGTGCCGTAAAGAATATGTGGACTTGTGATTCTGATTATGTCCAGATTGGTTTTGAGATATTTTTTCTAATCATCATGGAGGGTGAACTGGGTTTTGAATAAACCATACATCTCGTTATTGATGACAAGACTGAATCTGAGAAACAGCTGGATCTAGAAAACCATGCATGTGGACTGTCTGTTGAGCCAGAGGAGCTTTCCTTAACCCCCACCGTTTATACCAAAAGGATACAAATCCCATTTTAGTTTCAAAATATCAATTTTCCTTCCTTTCACTATCTTTAAATCCAAATATTGCAAACAATAAACCTTAGATTTTAAACTTGAAAAACCATAAACCATAAACTATAACCCTTAAATTCAAAACTCCAAATCAAAAACCCCTAAATTTTAAATCTTAAACCTTGTTAAAAGAAAAATTTTGGTATTTTAAAATTAGAAGAAGTTAGTATCTTTTTAGTATGAAAGGGTTTATGTATTTCACCCCTACAAAAACTATGTCTGGGCCTAAGGTCATGCTAAGCATGGTGGGCTTGCCACCGAAGGCTTTTCAAACCTGAAATATTCTTGAGTTAAATACAGCATCCATGTTTATCCTCCTCCTTTTTTTTTTTTAATTTATGAATCATCATTTAAGGCTCATTGAAATACCAAACGGTGGTTGGTCTCAAATACTTGGATGTGGTAATCAAAATTGCTTCTCTACCATTCGAGTCTCTCTATCTCAGCATTGTAATTTAATTTCTCATTGGTTGTTAGCTGACATTATCAAAATAACGAGTATGTTCTTTCCTTAACAAATTATGCAGCAAAGGCAAGAGGTACCTCAAACATTTTGGAAGCAGTTATGTTCAAGGTTGAACTAGAAAAGGTGAATGGCTCTATCCTTCTTTTTATCCATTGCCATTTACTAGTTTTTTCTTAGCAAAAAAAAAAAAAACTGTTTTTTATTTACTTTCAAGTTATTTAGATTACTGTTGATAAAATAATTGTTCATATAGAATTAGTATAGGTCCTATTTATAGTATGGACACTTCTATACAGAGATCAACATCAACTGTTGATATGAGTTGTGAAGAAGAGCTGAAATGACCTTCTATATGTTTTTATAATAAAACTATAAAAAGGAAATACAACTGGCATGTAATTGCCGATACAACTCTTTTTAAATCATATAAGCACTTATCCTTAATGAGAATTTTTGGTTAGTAATACGAGCAATCGACATCATTCAAGTATATCAGCTTCTGATAGAATAATAGATTATTCAATTAACAGAGTATGACTGATTATAATTTTCTTGAAATATCTTTGTTGCCTTGTAATGGAAAAATTTTATATTTTGAGAAATATTCCAGCCGCTGAGATGGTGCGATCACTACTACGCTTTTTCAACAAGCTGTTCTTTATAGAAACAGAAAGGAACTTGGAGATGTCTACGATATAGACATAGTATGCTTATCATTCAAAATTTTCCCCACTTCAAAGAACCTGAGAACAAGAGCTCATGGGAGTCAAAATATATTGGCAACAGTCAGTAAGGTAAGAATGACAGTCTTTTACTTGTGCTTACAGAAGGAAACAACTGCATAGCTATTTCTCCTTTTTTTACCAAGTTATTTTATTGAAGATATATAAAAGTTACTGTACTCAAAAGTTAATAGTTTGACTAATGTAGCCTTTCGTTGATTTTGTTACAAATTTCCCTGGCTTCTTGTGATTTCTGGCCATCTTAGACATTTCGCTTATGAACCTTTACTTAGAAAATGCGTTATGAGGGCATAGAAAAAGAAATATGTATGCAAGTTCTCTGTGATGATCACAAGTAAATCTACCTAATAAATTTCTAGCTGCTAAGAAATATATATATATATATATATATATATATATATATATATATATATATATCTTAGAAACAAAAAAGTGGGCGAGCCAAGAACAAATTTAGCAAAGTTGTGGAATTGAATACTTCTAAGAATACACATTTCTGAGAAAAAAAGTGCGGGTGAGCCAAGGAAGAATTTCTTGAAGTTGTAGAAGTAAATTCTGTTTGCAATTTGTTATGTTAGGGTAACATTATATAGTAGATCTGACATATGGGTTCCATGTTGCCTTATCTATCATAATAATGCAGGTGCACAATTGCTGCAAGATAAGAAAAGATGAGAGACTTGGGACGAAGACACCTAGCCCAAAACAGAGAGGCATTCAGTCTAAGTAGTTGCATAACAGTGATCATATAACTTGTGATGAAGTTGAAGAGGCTTCAGCAACTGTGGCCTATCTTATTGCCGAATCAGAAAATAAGTCATTTGTTGCAGCTGAAGCAGTTAAAGAGGCAGAAAGAGTCTCAAAAATGGCTGAAGATGCGGATTCACTGCTACAGTTGGCCAAAGAGATTTTAGAAACATGCACTATATTACATTATAATTTGGAGCTCATACTTTTGCATTATTAGGCATTACGTTTCAATTTCTTAATATTATTTACTTCTCATTTTTGCAGGTTCTCGAGGTGAAATTCTGCTCATAGCATAAGATATGTGGATTAACTTATTAGAGATGACACCTTGTATTAGAATATCTACATAATGTTAGTTCGAGGGATCGCTTCACAAGCCATAACCATTCCAACTCAAGTGGGATGTTATGCACCAAATCTATGTGCGGTTGACGGTTGAAAACATTCAGTTTGGTAAGGTTGACGATGATTACTCAGATTTGCCAATTTGGACACCAAGGAGCAATGGTGATGAAGCTGAGTGGGTGTTGAAATCAATAAAGGAAGTCATGTTCTCTTTATTGTGGCAATAAACTAATTAATCTTGATCCCTAATTTTTGTTGCATGTCAAATAAAGTTCTTCAAGCTGATTTACATCTAGTTTGATTGATCTCTCAGTGTGAAAGTTTAAGAGAGTGGACGGAAGCTGATTTTACATCCATTTTCTATCGTATTTGACAATTCGTATTTGTATTGTATCAAATTGTATGTATATCATGTAAAATATTTTGTGTCAACATCTTAAATGTTAACATATTTTTTTTGTAATTTTTATTAAATTTTAATGTGTATAACCTTCATATGTTTAACTTATGCTAACTGTAGTTATTTTGGCAATCATATACTTATGTGAACAGTATTTATTTTAGCAATTAATGATCCATTCCCTCACAATCCATGGTTAGACTGACTATGCAAAAATTTCATTACTAGATAAAATTAATGAAAAACCACGGTTGTTGCAGCTTTGGTTAACCACTTAACCTTAAAGGAATTAATCAAGTTAGGAACAAGGATAATAAGCAGGAAAAGCAATGAAAAACTCAAGGAGCATTTAACCACATGCAAAATCTCAAAATTATTGGTGTCCATGAAACAATATGCACTGTCAACAGCAATGTTGTATTTGCCTAAGCAATTAAATCTCAGTCACACAACAAAGGCTGCTTTTGGATGCACTGCAAACCGAATCCTAGGATGCGGATGGCAGTGGAGTGATAAATATGATGGCAATCCAATCCTCATCTGGAAACAAAACTGCAGCACCACAGACGGAACATACCAGCCTATAAGAGTACAAGACCAAGCTCTGATGCTCTCAAGGCACTTCGTATCCGATAATTATAGAGGTAGTAGTGAAGCTGTCCATCACCCGGTCCGAACTTCAATTCTTTGAGGAAAGACTCATTATGCATGACATCCAGTGCATTGAAAACATCAAAATCCTTTTTCTTAGCAACAATAAGTGCATCATTCATCAACTGAAGCAGTGGGGTCCTAGTGGAGACATTATAGTAAGAGTAGGCAGCTTTCAGAGTCGAATAGTTCTGGTTGCCAAGAATTGACGAGGGAAGTGTGTAGAAACTACAGAAGTCAGTTATCTCATGCGTTTCTGGGCTCTCAACCAAGTAACTATCCACGACGTCCTCAGTAGGAAGAAGCCAGTGCTCCACATCATTCTCATCAAAATCTGGAGAAACAGCGAACTGGCTCAAGTAGTTTCTAAGCAGCCTAGTAACAGCAGAAACATCACGGAGCTCCATCTTTCTAAATCCAGGGGTGGCCGGAGAATCAGGTAACTTGTAGAGTTTGATGGTTCTGCTCATAGTCATCCTAGCCCCAAGCCTAGAAAAGCCAACATCAATAAGCTTCTTGGGGTTCAATGACCTATGCCAGTACTGGCAAGTAGTAACTGGTGTTGGAAGGACAACTCCAGCAGTGTAAGCAGCCTGCCAAATATTCTCCAAATGAACTCTCCTAGTAACCTCCTTTATCATCACGGGTGCAAGTCTCTTTGATCTCAGCTTCTTATGAACGCACAAGAAATTGATCTCAGCCATCTTCACAACTTCATCGCGCACTCTTATTCTCGCAGGGACACCAGTAATGAAAGCAACAAGCTTCTTTGATGCCTTAGCACGGACCCCAATGTGCCAGCTCTTGTAATAACCAGGAGGGCGCAAAGCCCACCTAAGAAACTCCCTGGAATAATTGAACCTAAACATATTCTCATCATCCTCAACGTAATTGTTCTTCAAAAGATTGTAAACCTCGGTACAAGTCTCTTCTGAATCCATATCACAGGTGGTCCATTCATAAGGACTAGGAAGGTTATAAGGTTCCTGTTTGACTTCAGACAATGGGGTCGGAGGCTCAATTGGGCCCTCAGGTAAACTTGTGTCACCAACATCCTTATATTGACCAACAGGCTGAGTTTCCCAAAATTTGTGTCTTTTTGTTAAGGACATGGAATCCTGAAACCTTCGAACTACGGTTTCCAGTGAGCTATCATCTTTGGGCAATGGGTTAGCCTCAGAATTCTGATCTGGGTTTTCTTTGGGTGATCCAGGTGGTGACTTGTTATCACTCATTTCAGCTACTTTAATACAACCAGTAGATTATTTGAATATCTCAACTATTTTCTCAAAATATACCTGAACCAATACCAAAAATTGAAAATTAAAAAATACATTTATGCCCAGATTAAAATCGGAGTAATAAAGCACAGCAACTAGCAAGGACATAATTTATAAAACAATCGAATTTATTACGATAAAATTAACTACTATCAAGCAAAAACCTATTGAAACGACATCTAACATTCTTTTCCGCAAGATGATATAATAAGCTAATGGATCTGCGAGATTAAGTTGAAAAGATTAGTAGAAATACGTAACTTACTGGGCTTCAAAGCACAAAACAATAGCAGACTCCGAATCTGAGGAATGTTGAGAGATTTAAGGGGCAGATTTAGGGATGAGAAAATATAAAATCAGATCTTCAAACTTCAAAGCCGAAGCAATAGAAAGATTAATTTTTCTTGTTTTATTTAGCCGAAGGGAGAATCTTTAGGGTTCTCTTCAAGAGAGCAACTGCCAACTTTGAAGATGCCGAAACTCGTTTTCGTCTTGGTAATGATGACAGTGAAGAAAACAGTGTTTTTCTTTTGTTAATTCTATTAACACTCCGGTTGAGCCCAAAAGCCCAAATGAATCTTGGGCTCTCGGTCCGATTTCGCATTTAAGAAACGACGTCGCTTAGCGACTCCAACTCTAACCATCTCCGTTCTCACCTTCAAGCTCTGGAGTTTCAGCGGGAGAGCCAAAGGCAGAGCTGCTCGGAGCTCCAAACCCGTACCCGATAAACATTCGAATTAAGAGAAAATGTGCGGGGACGCGACGAACTGGGACGAAGAAGCATACAGGGAGAGCATATTAAGGGAAAGAGAGATCCAAACCCGAACCGTATTCCGAACCGTTTGGGCTCCTTCCTCGAACCCTAACCCGGAATGCGTCGTCGTCGCATCAAGCGATGGTTCGATCGCTTCTTATTCCATTTCTTCTTGTGTCTCCAAACTCGTGAGTCCTCTTCCTTCTTTTGCGTATCACAAATAAAGGAACTTAATTGATAGAAAAGAAATGATTCTGATTTGAATTTCGTTTTTGCTTGCAGCCGATTGGTTTTTGCAGTTCTAGGGCTCAACGGTAAAAGAACCGTCTATCGTGAACTATTAAATTAATTAATTAATTACTATTTTCAAATTTGAGTGAGAGTAATTGATTGTGTGTTGGCTTGTGGTGGAATTTGCTAGGTTGTTACCGGCTGAGCCGGAGGGATTTCTTGAAGGGCATGATGGACCTGCTTATGATCTGAAATTCTACGGCAATGGCGAAGATTCTCTGTTATTAAGGTTCATTTCAATATGTGCCCTAAAATCTATCCTTTTTCCTGCATTTAATTGTGTGCATTAAGAGCAGGAAATTGCTCTATATGGCATGGTTGAGCTCAAGGTGAATCTTCTTGTTGTTCATTAAGTTAACCAAGTTTGATTAGAATTCATTCCTAATGGTCAGTGAGCCCTTGATTATCACATCTTACATTCTCGAAGCTTTTTTGCAGTTGTGGTGACGATGGTAAAATCAAAGGATGGAGGTGGAAGGAATTTACTGAATCGGAGGTGCCTATTACCTTTCAAGGTACCATATTTTGGAAATGTGCAGTTTGTTCTTTTAACAAGATAGCATATAAAATTATGTGAGACTACCGTTTTATACTCAAGGGATGAAAATTTGTGACATTTTTTTTTTCTTCTTGTTATCTGAAATTTTCATTGAGCTTTAAATGTTGGCCATCTGTTTTACCATTCTTGGTCTTTAAAACTTGGATTGAGCAGAGACCCAGTATGTATTTTCCCATCAGTCAAATGCTCCTATGGGTTGGAAATGCAATTTTGCTTGTATTTTAGCATAGGTTGTCAACATGTCATACTTATTATTCAATGATGTTATCTGTTGCTTTTGTTGAATGTGTTTAATTTGCCAATTTGATTCGATGTTTTTGTAGGAAATCATATGAAGCCGGTGCTTGACTTGGTCAATCCCCAACATAAGTGAGTAATCACAACTTATGGTAGATGCTTTTGTGTGTTTTAATGCATATCTTTATCCTTCTTCATTAATATTTAATCTTAGAGGCTCACTCCATTTGCTCCCTTCACTCTTCTATTGTGCGGTTTGATAACGCCTGTAGCTTCCGATGTATAAGACATGCTATATGCAGATAACCTCCTTTTTGAGTCCAAAGGGAACTTATAAAATGTCCTCTGTCTAAGCCTATGCATGGTTTTAAACCTGTGATATATTAAACCTGTGGGTTTGATTAAACCTGATTATTTTCTAGGTGTTCAGCTCGCTAAATATCATTTTCATGTCTGCTGTTTTTAATTTTGGAAAACAATGAAGTCTCTGAAAAAGAATTACTTGTTATTGCTCTGTTCTATCTGTCTAATCAACTAATTTCCCCCTTTATTGGTGTGTAACTTTCTAATTGCTGTTCTCAGAGGTCCATGGGGTGCTCTCTCACCAATTCCTGAGAATAATGCCATTGCTGTTGATCCTCAGGTTTTTTATACCTCTCCTTTCAATTTGTAGGTTATACTGACATTTGCTTATATTTGTGGCAAATTATGTTTTATGTTTATTTCTTCTGTCTACTCTCTAAAACAGGGGGGATCTGTTTTTTCCGCCGCTGGTGATTCTTGTGCATATTGCTGGGATGTGGTATGTTTTTGTTCCAACTGCCTATGTTCCTTATGTTCTGTCTGTGAAGTGATTGTTAATATTTTCCTTTTTCATTGGGATATCTTTAAATTCCTCCCTTTAATTTGCTAGCTGCTCTGATTCTTAACATTCTTTCTGATGGATCTTTTCAGGAAAAGGGTGAAATCAAAATGGTTTTTAAGGGGCACTTAGACTATTTGCATTCTATACTAGCCCGTTCCTCTACCAATCAGGTCAACCTTTTTCTCTCTTTTGATTCTCTATTTTGGTTGTTAATTTAATTTTGCTTCCAGACAGACAACAAGATTAGTAATTCTTACTGCCTCAACTTGATCCTTTTAGCTTTAAGTCTGTGTTTCTTTTTATCAACTGATAGGAATGAACTTTTTTCGGGTTGTCATTTTATTCATTTAATCAACCAAGATTGTTTCTATATGCTAAAAATAATATTGCTAATCAAGAAAAGAGGTCCTGTTGAGCTATTACCATATTGTTTATGCTGATTGTAGCCATCTATGTATCTAAGGTTGACATACGGGGCAAACTTCTTAATCTATCACCTTTCTTCTTTTTCAGATTATAACTGGTTCAGAGGATGGGACCGCACGAATATGGGGTAACAGTCTTCTTTTTTTTTCAATAGAGAGCTAGTTTACTCTCATGTTGCAGTTAGCTTACTCTATCTTATTCTAGTTCTAGTTTAGGAAGATATTTAACGTGAAATCCACTGTTGATTGACGTGGCTAGATGAAATAATTTTTCTATATGATGTGTTATATTTTTGAATAATGACTATGTAAAATAACTTAACCCATTGCCATATCACCTATTGTAACCTGACTAATATATTGTTTTACATAGATTGCAAAAGTGGAAAGTGCGTTAAAGTAATTGACCCACTGAAGGACAAGAAGTTGAAGGGGCTAATCTCCTGTGTTAGCTGCATTGCTCTAGATGCAAGCGAAAGCTGGTTGGTAAGAGCTTAAGTGGTGAAATCTTTATGGCGTTCTTATATTGTTTCTTATTACAAATATGATTGTATGAATTCCATTGAGGATTTGGCCTTCAATAATATTAAAAGAAAGGCCTCCTTGTCACCGTTGGTTGTGACCGTTTAAATCTCATAGACTTCAGTTACCTTAGTATAATCTATTAGACTTCAACAATTGAAGCCTATTGTTATTTTTTTCATTCGAGGGATTCTTATTATGCGGTCTTATGAGCACTTCTTTTTCCCCACTCTAGCAAAGATCTTTCAATAACTATTATGTTGAAACTGTTTTCTTCAATTATAGGCAGAAAGCTGAATTTATGGGCAGAAGCTTACTACAAGTTATGTGGTTTTGAGGTTCCTGATTGAACATTTTTTAATCAAGATCTTAACTGACAGGCTTGTGGCAGTGGTCGAAGTTTGTCAGTCTGGAATCTCCCTGCTTCTGAATGCATTTCAAGTATTTCCAGCCGTGCATGCATACAGGATGTAGTGTTTGATGACAATCAAGTAAGTGAGACTTGGTTTTCTCAAGCTGACCAACTGTATGACTTCCAATCTATTATCACTTAGTTAATATTGTTCTTAAACTTATCCAGTTACATATCATTTTGGCTTAACCCTTCTGTACTTTCCACCTAATAATAGTTATGTTGTCATATCAGATATTAGCTGTTGTTGCAGATCCTGTACTCAGCCGATTTGATTTGAATGGAATGACACTTTCGCAAATACAATGTGCCCCTCAGTCAGCATTTTCAGTCTCTTTGCACCCATCCGGTGTATGTTCCTATTAATTTCAATTTCCCCTCACAGCTGCCTTTGGTTAAGTTTTCTTATTTATTTTTGAACATTTTTTTTTATGTGGAGTAATATTTTTCATGTTTTGACCAATTTTTTTTTCTGTCAGGTTACTGCAATTGGTGGTTATGGGGGTCTTGTAGATGTCATATCACAATTTGGAAGTCATTTGTGCACATTCCGTAGCCATTGTGTTTGAAAGTCATTGAGATCTACACAACCTGAGAACCGATAAGCCCTCGAAAGATGATAGAGCAGAAACAAACAATGTGCTAAAGTTGCTTTTGGGTTACTAAACAACAAGATTCTTAGTGATGAACATGTACCATAACTCTTTTAAGTTATGCTATCATACTTAAAAGGTAATCTCATTTTGAATTGCCAGGATCAAGTGATTGTCACGTGTTTTGTGAAGGGATATTTGACCGAGCACAATGTTGTTGTCGTTTTACGTGAGGAAATTGTGTACCAGATGAGTTGAGTTTTAAGCAAGTACATGTTCCGTAATTCTCTTCAAACTTTTGCAGCTACTAAACCCATCCATGCATTTGAAAGGAAAGGGTAAGAAATGAATGTAGCATTATTTCACACATGTAAAATATTGAATTTTCTGTGATTTTATATTTAAATTAGATTTTTTTAGTTATTGTTAATCGCTTTTAAGTTTGAAGTCTAACATGATATAAAAATTTAAATTTTATTTTGTGATTCCTACTTATTACTCTTTTCAAGTTTATTACGTAGTAGACTTTATATTTTTGTTTACACGTGATAAAGAATTATTAAAGTGATATTTTATCTATTTAAGTATTAATTTTTATAGTTTTATATTCAAGTTAGATTTTTTTATTTATTTATTAATAATTAGTGTTCGATTGGACTCAAAACATGAATAGATCACCGGCCTTCGCCGCAGGTGAAATTTCTCAGGCGAAAGATGAGGACGAGGACGGAGAATAGATAACGGGGTCGACGGCGGACAGCTTTACCACCAAAACCGATCGTAAAAGTACTGCCTACTTTCGTGTCTGTACCATAGAAAGTGGCATCGACTTTTGAAGACCCTCGTACTATAAAAATTGAGGATTTTATTTTTCTTTCGATTGGGCAGACAAGACACGCACGACGACATGATTCTGGTCTGGAGTTATGGCGGATTGCATTTCCTAATTCTGACGTGGGTCCATTTTGTTTAAATATAGTTTAAATTTAATTTTATTAATAATATTTTTAATGTGTTGCATAAAGTTAAAAATTTAAAGTTTCAAATAAATTTTAAAATTGTATAATGTTTTTTATATATTTGATTTATTATTGTATTAAAATAAAAAAATTATTATAAAATAAAAAATAATAAAATGTTAAAATAATTTTATAATAAAATTCAAAAGTTAAATTAATAATATATTTATTATAAATACAATAAGTATAATATTAAAGATTATTTGATATCATATATTATGGTATTTTAAATTAATTTTATTTAATATTTCAATTAAAAAATTTAATATTTATTTTACTGATAATACATAATTAATATAATTATATAATAAATAATAATTGTTTTTAAAATTTTGAACTTTTTAATTAAAAAAGTGAATTAATTAATTATTTATAAATAATAATTATATAATTCTGATTCTGATTTTTTTGGATTATAAATTTTATTTATTATCAGTTTTGGATCGAATCAATCTAAATTTTAGATCATATTGGGTTCGGATTATATGAGGTTTGGATTATATAGAATTCAGGGATATATAAAGTTTGGATTATATCGAATTTAGATTTTTTTGATTTCAAATTTTTTCAATTTCGAACTTTTAACTTTTTTTGATTAATTCTTCTCACACAAATTCAAGTGGATTTTCATACTTGATCACCTTTCGTCACCTCTACCGAAAACCAAAGTACAAAATGTTACAGGCCGACGACAGGAAGGGTAACTACATGCATATATGGGTTTACACTACAGTCACCCAACCCTCTTCACCATTCTCTTGCTCTCGCTTTGCTCTTCTCAAACATCTTTTCCTTGAGAACTCCGAGGCGTTGATCCGAGGAGTTTGTGGAAAAATAAAAAACTAAATTCATCGAATATTCAGTAAAAGGCTTCTCTTTCGATTCTCATCTATCATCATCTCCAACTCCAGGTTTGTTTGTTTTTTTAATCGAACGGCCTTTTCTTTATTTTTATTTTTATTTTTTTGCCTTTAATTTTTTTATATCGGTTTTGGTGGGAAGATTGCAACTTTTTCTGACTGGAGGATTCTTTACATTTTTCTTAATTTCTGGACTGTTTTGAAATATTAATTGATAGCGAAACTTGGGAATTAAAGAAATTTATGTCGATGTTTTTTTTGTCTCAAATATTTTGACGTTGTCAATAGTTAATTAGATTATCGCTTCGTGTCATGAATGTTTTTGTGCTTTTATGCAGTTATGGCAGGGGCTGCACCAGAGGGATCGCAATTTGATGCTCTCCAATTCGATATTAAAATGAATAAGGCTTTCTTTTCTGGGTCTATTTACCTACAGCAGTTCCATTTAGCTTTCTGTTTGAAGATGTTGTTTCTGTTTTTCGTTGTTTATTGAAACAGTTTAGCTTTTAAATGCTTAGCGTTCTGTTTCTTTTTGTAATAGATGCTAATTACTTGTTTTGGTATGTTGATTGCTACAGCCTTATAGCTGATGGGCAGGAAATTTTTACCTCATGGGACGAGGTTTATGATACTTTTGATGCCATGGGTTTGCAAGAGAATCTTCTCAAGGGAATTTATGCACGCGTAGACATTGTTCTTTTACTGTCTCTATCCAATTATGTAATGAAAATGTAGTCCTTGTATGGCATTGTTATTGCTATTATTTTGCATCTTTTGTTTTTTCCAATCTAGACGTGGCAAGTGAAATTTTATATATTGGTACCTAACAATTCTTGTTTGTGTCATGAAAATCCTGTTCATATAGGATAAAATATGAAAATTTTGTATCAAAATTTGTATCGACACATCAAACATAAAACTTATTTTTTGACTTTTATCATATTCATATACAATTTTTATCAACTTTTAGCCCGTGTCACTTTCATATCTGTCGTATCATTTTTGTATTGTGTCACCATGACGTGTCTAAAATTGTCAAGTCTTGGTGGCTTATGAAGTGCCCCTTTGCTTTTTTCACCTCATACCTGACATTAGTTAGTCAACTGAGCCAGCTATTTCTTTTCTAGGTTTTGAAAAACCCTCTGCAATTCAACAAGAAGGAATTGTTCCCTTCTGCAAGGGACTTGATGTGATTCAGCAGGCTCAATCTGGGACAGGAAAGACTGCAACATTTTGTTCGGTACTACAAAAAAAGGGACCTTCAGCGACGGAATTAGAGACAAAATTTTCCATCGCTAAAAGTTTGATTCCGTCGCTGAAGCATTTTAGCGACGAATTAGCGACGGAAAATTTCCGTTGAAAAAATCAATGTCGCTAATGCTCATTCCGTCGCTGAAAATATACTTAGTCGCTAATTCTGTTGCTAATTTGCGACGGAATTTATACTTATCAGTGATGAATTTTTTCATATCAGCGACGAAAATTTTTCGTTGTTAAAATGAAAATGCTGTCATTAATAATCCGTCGGTAAAAGTATCAACGACAGAATTTTTCGTCACTAACTCCGTCACTAATTTTATTTTTATTTTTAAATTTTTATTAAAAAGCTTTGTCGCTAAAAGCTTTTACCAACGGAATATTCCGTCACTAATAATAAATTTATTTTTTATGTTATTAAATTATTCCGTCGCTAAATGTTATCAGTGACGGAATATTCCGTTGCTAATAATAAAAATTTTCTGTTGCTAATGGTATTAGCAACAGAAAATTTCGTCGTTAATGCTATTATTTTCGTCGCTAATTTCCTTGAATTCTATCACTAATGATATATTTTTTCATCCTCATCTTTTATTTGTGCATTTTGCTACCAAAATGTTAAATTCCAAAATTCTTTCCAAAAGTTTTCCGAAATAAATCTAAATTTATGCTTAAAACCCTAAATTCATACATAATCATAAAACATGGTTAAAATTCATAAAATCCATAACATATCTCAACAACCATGAAATTCTTAAAACATAAAAAGAACAAAGTACTTAATATTTCTTACATTAAAACAGAGATTCATGAAGAAGGCCCATCTCCGAGGTTCGGTGAGTGTCTATCATCGGGATTTGAAGGGCCTCCTTTGCTACTCTTCCATGCATGAGTCATCTCAGCCATCCATTGGTGGGGTCTGAGATTGTAGAGTAGGCATGAAAAAGGACTTCCAACCCGTTGTAGAAGGTCCACCGGGTCGAGACTTCTTAACAGATGATTTTTTTATGGATTCATTATACCTGCAATACAGGAAAAAAATAATATATGTATTAGAAAACTAATGAACTTAACAAACTAATGAAAAAAATAATATATGTATTAAAAAATAATATAAATATATATATCAACAACATTAAAAGCATTAGTAACTAATTAAACAAATAAACAACAACAAAGTATATATATATATACACAAATAAATAAATACAAATATATGCAATATATATATATATTTATATATAGAGATAACTAACTTTGACATACACAAATAAATAAATATATACACACAACAAATTAAAAATATATACAAATAACTAAATATATTAAAACTATTAATACAACAATATATATATATATATATATATATATATATTATATATATATAACAATGTGTATATCTCACATTGAAAAACACATTGAAAAAAATGAATAATACTTTCTGAACAAAAAAAATTAATAATACTAATTCAATCAATTTATTAATATCATATAATTAGATACACTAAAACAACAATAAATTTTCATAATTAAAAATATTATAACCAAATTAAGTTTACATAAATAAATTTATATATTTAAAAGCTAACAAAAATAAATATAAACATTTAAATAAAAATTTCATAATAATATTCTTATATATACAAATAAATATATACTATTAAATATGTGTGTATATATATATATATATATATAATATATATATATCAATAGCATTAAAATCATTAATAACTAATTAAACAAATAAACAACAACAGAGTATATATATACACAAATAAATAAATACAAATATATGCAAAAAAATAAATATATATAGACAACTAACTTTGACATACACAAATAACTATATACAAATAAATAAATATATACACACAACAAATTAAAAATATATACATATAACTAAATATATATATATACAAAGAAATAATAATATATAAACAAATAAATAACAAACTAACAATATATAAAAAGAGAATATATATAAAAATAAAACTACTAACAATATAAACAAATAAATATATAATTTTAAATGTAAAAATAAAAAATAAATATATATTACCACTGTGAGGGGCGACCGGCGGTGAGGGGCTATCGGCGGTTGGGGGGCGAGCGGTGGTGGTGGAAACAGGTGGGGGGAGGGCAACACACTTTTGTTTTTTTTTTGAAGACAGCAAGAGGGGCGATCGGCGGCTGGGGGCGAGCAGCTGTGATGGAGGCCGGTGGGGGGAGAGGCGACTGGAAAAAATGAAGAAGGGAGCTAAAAATGGCAAACACCGGCGGGAAAGAGAGAAAAAAAAGGAGGGAAGTTGAGAATTTTGAGGAATTAGCGACAAAATTTCCATCGGATTAACAACGGAAAAATTTCGTCTCTAACTAGATTTAACACACTTTTCGAGGTTTTAGCAACGAAATTTTTTCATCGCTAATTGTCTTTAACGATGTAATTAGCTACAGAAAAATTCTGTCGCTAATTTTCGTACAGATATATGATGAAAAATAAAAAATAAAAAGAATTATGAATATTTAGCGACGGAATTTTTCTGTAGCTAATTCTGTCGCTACTTGTCTTTAGCTACGGAAAAATTCCCTCGCAAATTTTCGTATAGATATATGATGAAAAATAAAAATAAGAATTATGAATATTTTGCGACGGGATTTTTTCGTAGCTAATTCCGTCGCTAAAGTTATGAATATTTTGCGACGGGATTTTTCCGTTGCTAATTCCGTCACTAATAATCTTTAGCGACGGAATTAGCTACGGAAAAATTCCGTCGCTAATTTTCGTACAGATATATGATGAAAATAAAAAAAGAATTATGAATATTTTGTGACAAAATTTTTCCATAGCTAATTCCGTCGCTAATAGTCTTTAGCAATGGAATTAGCGATGAAATTAGCTACGGAAAAATTCCGTCGCAAAATATTCATAATTCTTTTTTTATTTTTCATCATATAACTGGACGAAAATTAGCGAAAAAATTTTTTCGTAGCTAATTCCGTCGCTAATATGGAATTAGCGATGAAATTAGCTACAGAAAAATTCCGTCGCAAAATATTGATAATTCTTTTTTTATTTTTCATCATATAACTGGACGAAAATTAGCGACGGAATTTTTCCGTAGCTAATTCCATCGCTAACTTTAGCGATGGAATTAGCTACGGAAAAATTCCGTCGCTAATTTTCGTCCAGTTATATGATGAAAAATAAAAAAAGAATTATGAATATTTTGCGACGGAATTTTTCCGTAGCTAATTCCGTCGCCAAAGACAATTAGCGACGGAATTAGTTACGGAAAAATTCCGTCGCTAATTTTTATCCAGTTATATGATGAAAAATAAAAAAAAGAATTATGAATATTTTGCGACGAAATTTTTCCGTAGCTAATTCTGTCGTCAAAGACAATTAGCGACGAAATTATACGGAATTAGTTATGGAAAAATTCCGTCGCTAATTTTCGTCTAGTTATATGATGAAAAATAAAAAAAGAATTATGAACGTTTTGCGACGAAATTTTTCCGTAGCTAATTCCGTCGCTAATTGTCTTTAGCGACGGAATTAGCTACAGAAAAATTCCGTTGCTAATACCTAATTTTTGGCAGTATTGTACAGTACCTCCTGTCATAATTAGCGACGGAAAATGTTCTGTCGCTAATTTCGTCGCTAATCTAAACATAATTTCTGTTAATAATCCTTCGCTAATATCATTTTTCAGCGACGGAAAAATTCCGTAGCTAAATTTCCGTCGCTGAAAGTCTATTTTCTTGTAGTGTGGTATTCTGCAACAACTTAATTATAGTTTGGTGGAATGCCAGGCCTTGGTTTTTGCACCCACCAGGGAGCTAGCTCACCAGATTGAGAAGGTTATGCGAGCACTGGGAGACTATCTTGTTGTGAAGGTTCATGCCTGTGTTGGTGGGACCAGTGTCCGCGAAGACCAACGCATCTTAGCAAGTGGTGTCCATGTTGTTGTTGGCACTCCTGGTCGTGTTTTTGATATACAGCGGAGGTAGTCACTTCATGCTGATCACATTATGATGTTCGTGTTAGATGAGGCAGACGAAATGCTATCACGAATTTTCAAGGATCAAGTCATTTTTATACCATTCTAATTATATTCTTTTTCTTTCTCCTTAATATTCGATGGATGACTTGCCTTTTCTTCTCATTCCTGTAAACTCAAACTTATAGTCATTGAACATACGACAAATTACACATTGAATAATATTTGTTCTGATTGAAAATTTCTTGCAATCAGATCTATACATTTTCCAGCTTCTGCCCGCAAAAGTTCAAGTGGGTGTCTTCTCTGCAACAATGCCACCTGAGGCCCTTGAAATCACCAGAAAGTTTATGAATAAACCTGTGAGGATTATTGTGAAGCGTGATGAGCTCACGCTGGAGGGTATAAAACAGTTTCATGTCAATGTTGACAAGGAAGAATGGAAGCTTGAGACACTAAGTGATCTGTATGAAACATTATCCATTTCTCTGAGTGTCATCTTTGTGAACACCCGACGGAACGTTGACTGGCTTACCGACAAAATGCGAAGCAGAGACCATACAGTTTCTGCCACACACGGTGATATGGACCAAAATACAAGAGATATCATCATGCGTGAATTTCGTTCTGGGTCATCTCGTGTTCTCATAAGCACTGATCTTCTCGCTCGTGGTATTGATGTCCAGCAAGTCTCTCTTGTTATAAACTATGACCTTCCCACACAACCAGAGAACTACCTTCACTGAATTGGACGTAGTGGGCGATTCGGAAGGAAGGTTGTTGCAATCAACTTTGTGACGAAGGACGACGAAAGGATGTTGTATGACATGCAGAGGTTCTATAATGTGGTTAGAGGAGCTGCCAGCGAATGTTGCTGATCTCCTCTGATGAAATTTTGACATCCCCTATTAGTGGAGACTGGAACAAGTGACAAGCTGTTTAGCACGTTTATTTGTTTGTGCTTTCCTCTTTTTCTTCCTTTTTTTCTTTCTCTCTTAGCCCCTCGTTAGGCTCTTAAATTTAAGTTGCTTGAATACCCAATTTTTTAGTGATTCGAGGACTTACGTTCTGCAATCTGGAAACCGTTTGGTATTGCATGCAATTGTTGTTGCAAGTTATCTGGTTATTAGGATTTTGTTTTAGATTTAAAACATCTTGGGACATGTTCATTTGTTGATTTGTTTTTAGGTGCAGAATCTACTTATGGGGAGCATGTATGTTGGCAACAGTTGAACTAGATTTTACTAGTATCTCACCCTGTCTATGCTTGCTGGGAAGCTATTAACTCTGAATCATTGGACAAGGCGCTTGGTCGAAGAAAAAAAATGCAAAAAGAGCTATGACGCATAAATAACACGTACTCCAATGCAAGGCTGAATGATTTTCATTTCATGCGAGGAAGAAGGAAAAGTATTAATACAGTGTAAAGCTCAAGTAAGGTCTACAATGGGGTCAAGTTATAAGGATATTGGAAATGAGAATACTTGAACTTCGTCTCTGATCAAAGACAAGATGAGATGTGACAATTTAAACTTGTTTACCATTCTAGAATCCAGAATACAAATACGAGAGATATAATTTTTTAACACAATTGTTTAAATTCTTTTTATCGCTTTTTTCTTTCTCACAGCATTTTTTTTTGTATATAATTATTTTATATATTGTCAGTGAAATTTTTTTACTCTACAAATAGAGTTAAGATTATAGTACATATTTTATTTTATTTATTTTTTTAATATTTTTATAAAATATATGTTATGATTTTAATACCATTTATGAAATAAAAAAACTTCACCAATTATGCATATAATAATTATCTTTTTTTGTTTACTTTTATCACTCTTTATAAACATTAATTTGAATATTAAAATTGCCTATCAAAATCCAAACTTCGGCACATCCGACTTTTCTTTTATCTCATGATAGGTCAAATGAGCTCATCCGAAAAGATAGATGTGGGGCTTTGCCCAACGCGTTATTTCCCTGTTAAAAAAGTTGGATGGAGTTGAATCAAGTGTATTTGGTTTCTATTTAAGGTTTTTTTTTGGACAATATTTTTCTCTGCAGATTATGCACCTTAGGTAGAAACACCCGCACACAGTTTTCTCCTCACAATCCCCTTGTCCTTACAACTGAACAGCCCCACAAATCAAGAACCACTTGGCCCTCATCACTAATATTATAAAATTAAGCTACCAAAAAAATATATTTATATATGATGCATTAACAATGTATAGCCTCAACACACTATTAATGTATTTGAAATTGATATTTCATTAATGAGAAATTAAAAAGATGTCAAATTCTTAAAAATAAATACAAATCTTTTTTTTAAAGTTACTTAAGAGAGCTTAGTATCTTTTTAGTTTACTTATTTATAATATGTCAATTTCTGGTACATTAATAGTATATAGAAGTTATATATTATTAGAGCATCATATACAAATCCAATAAGATAATACAACGAAAATATTAAGCTCTTCATTTTTCTATAAGAATAAAAGTGGAGCTGTTTTCTTATTGTTTTTCTTATAGTTACTTTTTGGTACTTTTAATTAAGTAGAATGATTCGTAAAAGAAGTTTTCTTCTTCACAACACCAACGACAAACTATATACAAACGATCCAATGCATTTTTTTTTATATAAAAGAGATCAAAATTTTGAAATAAAAAAATAGAAAACGAATTGTAAATGCTAAAATTTGAACTTAAATTCACTAAATGAATGCATAAAAGATTTGATATAAACACTAAATTTATATTCTTATTTTTTTCACATTAATAAAAGAATATATTATTATAAATGACACTTGACACGTATGCCTATATATATTTGTAATGGTAACAAAGGTGTAGGTTAACGAAATTGAATACTTTATATATGTTTTGTCATAACGTTTCCTAAGGTTAGGACGCTAGACATTAATCAAATGGAGTCACCACCAATCTTTTTTAACTTAGGTGTGATTGGCCACCTAATGACTCTAAGGACTAGTCTACATTTTTAGTTTTGGGTTCAGGAGTTCATTTATGTGTAGGGAAGGTTATAGCACCCCTACAACGCCCAATATTGGTACCATTTTAATCTTGTGTTATTTTAACTTAGTCTTAATTATGTGGTCTTTTAATATTTCATATTATTGTTTAAATATTGAAAAAATTTTTAAGAATCCTCTATCATTCTGAATGAACTCTAAAAAGACTCTTCTCACCTCAAGAGTATTCAAGAGGTACCATTCGACTCCCCTGAAGAGGCTCCGTCGTCGGAAGTATTTTAGAGTTTTTATTATTCCTTGATTTATTTTTTATTTAATTATTTTATTACTTTGATTTATTTTTTTTAAATATCATTTTATATATTTTTTTTATATTTTTAGGATTTTGGTATCTAATATTGTGAATATCTACTAAATTTTCCATCATTCTGGATAAACTTAGGAGAACCCCCTCACCTAGAAATTCCTCAAGTGTTACTCATTCGTAATCGCCTTGAGGATTCCATCATCGGAATTAATTATATAATTTATATTTTATTATTATCTTAGCCTTCTATCATTATTATGGTTACACAATTATTTTATAATTATTTTTTATTTTTTATCTAGAGAATAAAGTGTCAACCTTTATTTTTGAAAATACCTTTTAAATCTTCCATCATTCTGGATAAACTTAAAAGGATCCTCTCACCTAAGAATTCCTCAAGTGTTACTCATTCGTAATCGCCTCGAAGATTCCATCATCGGAATTATTATTTTATTATTTATTATTAATTTTTATTTTATCTTTATTATTTAATTAGAATATAAATTTTATTATTATTATGTTATTATCTTTATTATTTATTTATTTATTTATTTTGAAAATGCCTTCTAAATCTTCCATCGTTCTGGATAAACTTAGAAGGATTCTCTCGCCTAGAAATTCCTCGAGTGTTACTCATTCGTAATCACCTCAAAGATTCCATCATCAGAATAATTTTAATTTTATTAAACAATTTTCAATATTCATTGGAAGATTTATCCTAATTTTTATTTGTTTATTTTTATCCTTTATTTTAATTCCTATTTTAAACCTTATTTGTCATTATCCTTATACTTATACCCACTTATTCTTATTAAACACCATTTCTATCTTCTTAGAATATAAAAACGTGTACTAACTAATTAACAAAAAACCCATATAAAATATAAACAATTCAAAAGGCATAAAAGCATACCAATGTTGTCAGATGATGATGGCCAAATATATTACTTTTATTTTTGACTTCACGTGGCCTTCAACTTCCAAGCAAATGAACCCAATATTCCAAGCGTTGATGTCTCTCGTAAATCCTTGATGTGGGCAGCCCTTCCTTCCTAGCTGCTTTTACTCTTCGCTGGAAACTTGCCTCAGAACCTCTTGCCTAAGCTTAAATGCCGCTCCCGAAAACAACGAGTGGCCAAATGCCGTCACTGCTTTGATTGAAATTCCCTTCTTCTTTGCTTGCTGTTTTTTTCTTGATGCAGACTGCTTTTCTTTTTTTATGAATTTTTCTCTGAGGATTCTTGTCCCCAGTTATGGGGTTTGACCCCTTTTTATAGTCATAAACTTATTAAAGTCCTAATACAACTAATCTATTCTATTAATTATCTCTTATTTTTAATATTTTATCTATTTAATTCTTATGTTAATCCTAATCTAACTTTATCAAATCTAAATAATTATCCTAAAAATCTAATTATCCTATTCTAAAATTAATTTTATTTTCTTTTCTTATCTCTTCCCTTTTTATTATCATTCCTAAATCCTATTTTAATTTTAATTTCCTAATTAATGTTAATTCTAAAATCTAAAAATTCTCATTTAATTCTAGCCTAATTCTAAATTGTTAAATTAAAATACAATGTCACCCAATCCAATTAATTATTTTTACAAATTAAGACTCCGGACAAAATAAGGTGTCTACAGCTGCCCCTTTTTGCACATTTTCTGAAAATCAGGAATTGTGCAAAGACAATTAGACAACTATTTTGTCCGGATTTTTTTTTGGTTTTTTTCCTTTTTTACAAAATAGTTACAATTTTTAAGACACATTTAGTTCCTCTCACCAGAGGCTGTAAGACTTTGAAACAAAACCTTGTGCTCCTCTCACCAGAGGCATCGGAACTTTAGAAGAATAACCTTATGCTCCTCTCACTAGAGGCATTGGAACTTCGAGACATAACCTTGTGCTCCTCTCACTAGAGGCATTGGAACTTTGAAAAATAACCTTGTGCTCCTCTCACCAGAGGCATTGAAACTTCGAAAAATAACCTTGTGCTCCTCTCACCAGAGGCATTGAGACTTTTTGAAAATAAAGAGCTCCTCTCAACAGAGGCATTGAGACTTTTGAAAATAAAGAGCTCCTCTCAACAGAGGCCTTGAGACTTTTGAAAAGAGAGAGCTCCTCTCAACAGAGGCATTGAGACTTTTGAAAGGCTTGGAGACTTTTGAAAATAAAGAGCTCCTCTCAACAGAGGCATTGAGAATTTTTGAAAATAAAGAGCTCCTCTCAACAGAGGCCTTGAGACTTTTGAAAATAAAGAGCTCCTCTCAACAGAGGCATTGAGACTTTTTGAAAATAAAGAGCTCCTCTCAACAGAGGCATTGAGACTTTTGAAAATAAAGAGCTCCTCTCAACAGAGGCATTGAAACTTTTGAAAATAAAAAGCTCCTCTCAACAGAGGCAGTGAAACTTTTGAAAATAAAAATTTTATTTCAGAATGCCAGCTTTCATGGGTTTGACTGGGCTTAACTTTCATTTTGTTGCCAACAATATTAGGCTTCATCCTCCTCTAAGATGCCAGCTAAACTGGGCTTTATTCTTATCTAAGGTTTTTCAAAAAAATATTTTTCTCATCATCTTCTCATACCTCATTATTCTTTCAAATTACCATCTCTTATATTTTCATCCTATCCATTGTATTCTTACACTTTCTCTTTTCTTCAAAATTTTCATCATTTAGAACTTCTTATCCTAATGTCTTAACAAATAGTTAAATGTTGAAATGCAGTAATGAAACGTCATGCATGTCATGAATGTAATGAATGCCATGAATACCACAATGCTATGAATGTTATGCACATGTCAATGTCATGCCCCCTGAATTATTCCATGAATGTATGTAAATGCAATCTCCATTGTGGTAACAAGATTCTCAAGCTCATCTCATTTTTCTCAAGTTCACTCAATTTGTTGGATTCTTCTTATTTAAATCTTTTATGTTCACTTCTTATCCCATCTCCTATTGAGTCTTGGTCTAATTATGCTCGAAGACTTGCCATCATGCTTTCAAGTTTATATTTTCATCATTTTTTATTGTTGTTTCTTTCTCTCTGCAAGATTTCTCAAAAGAATATATTTCTTTCAAAACTTTACCCAAAAAGGTTATCAACATTTATTTATTTTCCTTCCAACTCGACCACCAATGTAATGCACTCATACATCTTCTCAATTTATTATAAGGGTGGAATGAATTTAAAATAATCATGAGAGATATGGGTATTCATTCTTAGAAAAGGAACATGAAATTAAGAAAAATCAATGGGACAGTTTGGAATAGGGTTTTCAGTATCCATTTAATAAACATTCTGACAATTTCAATCAAGTCAATCTAAAATTCTTTTCCAAAAGTCCACTCTTATTTATATGTTCTTTCATGTAGTGTCTGCCGATCTTACCCTCGTATCAGAACTTTTTGATGCTGATATTTTCCTAAGTCACCTTCTCAGATTTTCAACTTAGGTACCCCTTATTTGATTCAAACTGCCCTTTTTGGGTTTTCAATTTTGAATCCTCCTTTTTTTCTTTTTATTTTTCTCTTTTTTTTTTTTTTTCCTTTTTTTTTCATATTTTTATTTTTTCTTTTTCTTTTCTTTTTTTTTTCTTCATTTTCAACTTAATTGGCTTTGACAAACTTCAACCTTCAGTGCTCAATCCAAATTCATGCCCCTAATAGGCGTTCTTGATTTCGATCCAAGATATCTTCTAAAGCTCATGGGTTTCTCTATTCAACTTGATCTACTTACTTCAAAGGATCATTATCTCATTATACAAATATGTCTTCATTCAATACATGATTCTTCAATTTAAGCATTTACATTTGATCAAAATGGGCTTTTAAAGGCATGTAATGTAGGCTCAGGTGAGGGTTTATGAAAGAAAGGGATAAAGCAGGCCCAAAATGTGTTTCAGGGTTTATAAACCAAAGGATCACTTTTATTTAACAAGTAAAACACTCAAGCATTTATTACCTTTCTAGTTCACTCATTTCTTTTCTTTCTTCTTCTTCTTCTTTTTGGGTTTTCTTTTGAATTTAAACCCTTTTTCTTTTCTTCTTTTTCTTTTTTTTTTTTCACAAAACTGGGCTATTTTTTTTCGCCCTTTGATTCATCATGAACACTTTCATCTTTGCCCCTAAAATTTCTTTATAAATGATTTTCATCTTCTTTGCCCCCAAAATTTCTTTATAAATGATTTTCATCTTCTTTGCCCCCAGTGTGGAGGGTGATCCTTGGTGGGTTACATTACAAAAAATATAATAGGCTCAAAAGGGGTAATCAAAGGACAATTTTACTCATGCTTGAAGGATAGTGAAAGAAGGCCATTTATCATTTCAAATGTAAATACTCTCATTAAAAATTGTTTATTGAACAATGACAAACTTGTTAGAAGCTTCTGTGAGAAATTCACCTTTCTTGTACCATCTATCAAGTGCAAATGGTGAACAACATTTCCTTCATTTTCTTGCTTTCACAACATTAGCAGACTAGTAATTCATCAACAGTAGTAGTTCTTTCAAAATTGAATCCCAGATTTATTGACATCATTATCATCATGTTTATTATTTGGATACTTGTGAATAAAAGGTCAGGTGAGTATGTGGGAAATGGCAAATGAACAGAGAAAATGAGAAAATGACAGTGCATCACACTAGTGGCTTTATTGAGAAAGGAATAAATAAAAGTTAGCCCATATATAAAACTTTATCTTGTGCTTATGGGCTTAAGCACTTTCAAAAACTATCTTGCATTACTTAAAGAAGCAAAAACAAAACTAGAATTTATAAATCTTCAAAATCGCATGGCTAGAACCCTTCATGCCCCCATAAGACAAATCTTTTTTTTTAACTACAACTTATTCTATTACTCCCTTTCCCTTACCCAAAATTTTCAACAACTTAATGATTTGGGCCAATTGCCCCCTTATATCCTCTTGAGCTTTTTCCATCTTCTCCATGTGAATGCTTTATTCTTCTTCCATAACCCTAGCTTGATAACAAGTGTGATATGAATGGACTTTTGCTCGAGCTATCTTTGAACCTTTATTACCACAATTAGAGTTCATCATTTTTCATGTGGTGATGCTTGAAGAAGTTTGAAAATGCTTTGTTTAAAAACAATGAATGAAGATAAATCAAAACGAGATGATGTGTATGAATGGAATGGTGTGGTAAAAAGTTGTCATATAACAATAATGGATGAGTGATGCATGGAAATGTTTTGGTAAAGGACTTATGGTACCCTCTTAATGTCTCATGTGTAAACCAAAATCAAACAAACTTGATCAAGCATGTGTCCTGAGTAATGGGTATTTTCTATAGCATGGGTTGATATAGCTCTATCTTACAGTTGGTCTTCCTAATTTCATTATATGCATGACTTTACATAAAAGGGCTAAAGGTTCCCAAATTGTTCCTCACTATCATCCATTCTGGACTAGTATGGCACCCTAATCCTCACCCATGACAGGCTATAAACGGAAAAGGTTCAACTTGAGTGAGAGTATTTTGCTAGCCCATGCGGAGGTTATCACCTCACGAGAGCGGTATGTACTCTACTCCCTCCTAGAAAGGAATGAGCTTGGGTCGAGAGCTTTATGCATGCAAGTACAAAGTGTGGTGTGTGAGAAGGAACTTCTTCTTATTAATTTCCACAAAACACTTAAGAAATCAACAAAAGAGCATCAAACAACATCAGAACTTTCCAAATTTAGACCATCAAACTTAGACTTAGTATAACACAAGATTAAATTATGGCTCGACTCTCTTAATTGTCCCAAGTAGAGTCGCCAAGCTGTCATAACGTTTCCTAGGGTTAGGACGTTAGACATTAAACAAATGGAGTCGCCACCAATCTTTTTTAACCTAGGTGTGATTGGCCACCTAATGACTCTAAGGACTGGTTTACATTTTTAGTTTTGGGTTCAGGAGTTCATTTATGTGTAGGGAAGGTTATAGCACCCCTACAACGCCCAATATTGGTACCATTTTAATCTTGTGTTATTTTAACTTAGTCTTAATTATGTGGTCATTTAATATTTCATATTATTGTTTAAATATTGAAAAATCTTTTAAGAATCCTCCATCATTCTGAATGAACTCTAAAAAGACTCTTCTCACCTCAAGAGTATTCAAGAGGTACCATTCGACTCCCCTGAAGAGGCTCCGTCGTCGAAAGTATTTTAGAATTTTTATTATTCCCTGATTTATTTTTTATTTAATTATTTTATTACTTTGATTTATTTTTTTTAAATATCATTTTATATATATTTTTTATATTTTTAGGATTTTGGTATCTAATATTGGGAATATCTACTAAATTTTTCATCATTCTGGATAAACTTAGGAGAACCCCCTCACTTAGAAATTCCTCAAGTGTTACTCATTCGTAATCGCCTTGAGGATTCCATCATCGGAATTAATTATATAATTTATATTTTATTATTATCTTAGCCTTCTATCATTATTATGGTTACACAATTATTTTATAATTATTTTTTATTTTTTATCTAGAGAATAAAGTGTCAACCTTTATTTTTGAAAATACCTTTTAAATCTTCCATCATTCTGGATAAACTTAAAAGGATCCTCTCACCTAAGAATTCCTCAAGTGTTACTCATTCGTAATCGCCTCGAAGATTCCATCATCGGAATTATTATTTTATTATTTATTATTAATTTTTATTTTATCTTTATTATTTAATTAGAATATAAATTTTATTATTATTATGTTATTATCTTTATTATTTATTTATTTATTTATTTTGAAAATGCCTTCTAAATCTTCCATCGTTCTAGATAAACTTAGAAGGATTCTCTCGCCTAGAAATTCCTCGAGTGTTACTCATTCGTAATCACCTCAAAGATTCCATCATCGGAATAATTTTAATTTTATTAAACAATTTTCAATATTCATTGGAAGATTTATCCTAATTTTTATTTGTTTATTTTTATCCTTTATTTTAATTCCTATTTTAAACCTTATTTGTCATTATCCTTATACTTATACCCACTTATTCTTATTAAACACCATTTCTATCTTCTTAGAATATAAAAACGTGTACTAACTAATTAACAAAAAACCCATATAAAATATAAACAATTCAAAAGGCATAAAAGCATACCAATGTTGTCAGATGATGATGGCCAAATATATTACTTTTATCTTTGACTTCACGTGGCCTTCAACTTCCAAGCAAATGAACCCAATATTCCAAGCGTTGATGTCTCTCGTAAATCCTTGACGTGGGCAGCCCTTCCTTCCTAGCTGCTTTTACTCTTCGCTGGAAACTTGCCTCAGAACCTCTTGCCTAAGCTTAAATGCCGCTCCCGGAAACAACGAGTGGCCAAATGCCGTCACTGCTTTGATTGAAATTCCCTTCTTCTTTGCTTGCTGTTTTTTTCTTGATACAGACTACTTTTCTTTTTTTATTAATTTTTCTCTGAGGATTCTTGTCCCCAGTTATGGGGTTTGACCCCTTTTTATAGTCATAAACTTATTAGAGTCCTAATACAACTAATCTATTCTATTAATTATCTCTTATTTTTAATATTTTATCTATTTAATTCTTATGTTAATCCTAATCTAACTTTATCAAATCTAAATAATTATCCTAAAAATCTAATTATCCTATTCTAAAATTAATTTTATTTTCTTTTCTTATCTCTTCCCTTTTTTATTATCATTCCTAAATCCTATTTTAATTTTAATTTCCTAATTAATGTTAATTCTAAAATCTAAAAAATTCTCATTTAATTCTAGCCTAATTCTAAATTGTTAAATTAAAATACAATGTCACCCAATCCAATTAATTATTTTTACAAATTAAGACTCCGGACAAAATAAGGTGTCTACATGTTTGAAGATAACCCTCAAAGTAATTTTAACGAGCAACCTAATTTCTCCTTCAAAGCAAGAAAATCATTAGGCCAAAAGAGACATATAATAAAGTTCTCTGCTAAAGTGAAGTTATAAATCTGTTTCTCAAACCACCTTACCTCTATGCTTCCTCAAGTCTTTCTTTAACTAAACAAAGCACGATCAGTGTATTACGTCACGCGTTTTGAAAAAGTACATCAATTTCAAAAAAAAAGTTGTTGAGTATATAAACATAAACATTACACATTCTAATAAATCAATTTTGCAAGAAAAGAATAATTACATGTGACGAGTGACATCAAAATTAACCCTTAATCATTCGAGATTCTACACCAAACACCTCAATGGGATAAGCAGCATGAGCCAGTTCCACACCAAGCTCCCATAGAGTATTGACAAGTTGAATTAGCTTTGACAAAAGTGTTACAAGACTAGATATACAAAGATGTCACTTATGCCTCAAAAAGAGATTAGACAAAGTGATTCAATCTTATATCGAATGTGAAAATAAATCGTTGGACATATAAACATAAACCTTACGTACCAATAATGCAGTTTTTGAAGAGAAAAAGTAATGACCAAATAATACATGCACATACGTAAATGATACTGGTCACAGATAAACCAAATATGACAGCAGGATTAATTTTCAATTCTTTAGGTTAGCTAGGATAATTCACATTGTCAAGTAGATTTTATTCTTATTATTAAAAAAAAAGGTAGATTTCATTCTTTTCTTGCAGCAAACATCAAGGCTCAAGCTACAGCATAAGCTACAACATAAAATATGCTAAAGCTTCCAACCCACTCCTTCGAGAATAAGAGACTTTGTGTAAAACTAGATATGGATGTTAATCAAATGGGTAAGACATTCATTAACTTTAATATATATATATATATATATATATATATGTTACAAAGAAAATATTAAATAACTACAGATGGGATGTTTGGATTCAAATTTAAAACTTATAATATGCTGCAACTCATCTTTAACTACTCGGTCAAGAGATTGTTAGCAATTTAATATATTTAAATCTTAATTCAATTATATTTTATAGTATTAAATTGAATTAATTATTGGATTATTTTAATTTTTATTACTCGAACCCTCTTTATATAATATAAAAAATATTTCTTAAATATTTATTTATTAATTCAAAATTTGACTTTTAAATTTAAATTTAAATTTTTAAAATTAATATTAATTTTTAAAAAATATAAAAAATTGAATTCACTAATTTAATTTAACTCATAAAAAATAAATTAAGGTTAAAAATCATATTTAAAATATTTAATAAATTAATTTAATTAAATGTTTAGAGTTACTCTGAAATTATAAAAAAAAACCTCTGAAATTGTCAGGTTAGATGTCAAATCAATAATTATAAATTTAATAACTAAATTAAATGCTTAGAGTTAGGTGTTGTTTGATAAATTGAAAAATTAAATGCTGAAAAATTAAGTACTGAATTTAATAAGTGTTGAATTTGAACTATGAAAACTATTTGGTATTTTATCAAAAATTAAGTGCTGAATAAATATATTGTTTGATAAAATAAATGTTAAATTTTGAAATTTTGTTATTTTACATTTTTACCCTTATATTTCAAAAAATATATGAATATGAGAAAAAGTATAACTATTAAAGCCAAAAACATCATAAATTTAAAAAAATATAAAATAATATTTAAATATAATAAAATAATATTTTTGGAAAGCAAAAACTTGAATCCGTTTATATAAAAAAAACATTACAAATAAAAATCTCAAATTATTCGTGAGATCATTGCTTCTTCAAGTAATGATATGCCAAAATGAAACAGAACAAAAAAACTTTGGAATGACAATTGAACACCAAAATAAATAAAGCTAAAAAAAGACAATATGTGCTATTATATAGTCTCTAAGATCTGCAATATATATCTCCAAAGTCTTTAACTCTGAAGTTGAATCAAACCAAATTATCCTCTAATAGCAAAAGAATAGTGGTAGAGAAATGTTAAGTCTTTATGTAAATCTGATGAGATAATAATATAACTTAAACCTGCTTGGAGTATGTAAGTAACTTGAATGGATGATTATGTAAATTTTTTTGGATTAAATAATTCAATTTATTTTATTTTTATTGATAAAGGAGCTGAAAATTTTTTACATTAAAAGGTGTTTATCTACTTATCTTATTCAATGTTTTTTCATTGAAAGTTTTCTTTTAAGTTGATTTTAAAATACATTATCAAACATATTGAAAATACAAAATCATTAAAAATTTTTATTTTCAATGAATTAAAAATTTTCAATGGTTTAACAAAGAGCACCTTACTCTTTCACTGAATGCCAAATCCTAAGTACAGTTTTTTATAAAAAAAATAATCAAAATTTAAGAATAAAATAAAAAGAGGCAGGTTTAAATTCTAGATGCACTAATAATTTAGATTAAATCCAAATTTAAATAGATTTGATAATTTTAGCCGTATAATTCATGTACGTATTATGTAAAATATAATTATTATGTTATCAAAATTTATATTGATAAATTAAACATAAAATATTTTTTTATTTTAACTAAAATTAAATATAATTTTTATCAAATTCTAATTCATATTATGTTTATATTTTTTATTATTTTCGTATTATATAATTATATCATTTTTAAAATTATTTTTTATAGTTTTTGTATTATTTTCGTATAATATAATTATATATATTTAGAATTATTAAATCTTCTTTCCATTTTATATATTTTTTTGGTGAAAAATAGTAGGTGAAATAGGCACTTATTTCGGGTAATAGAGCATTAAAATTTACCATTCTTTCACTCTCTATGAAGATTTTTTCCGAATTTCGAATCATTGTACTTTGATAGATAAAATGCACTCGGGACCAACATGCTACCGTCCACCAACTTGGTAAATCATATGTACATTTTGATATCCTCTTAATTAATTCAACCTATTTTATTTTATTTTAAAAAAAGAGCAATCTCCTTCCTTCCTATCGGGCTGTTTTGAAGGGCCAAAGTGGCTATTTAACGATATTTAAAGAACTTTCCTTTGTCTGCCTTTCTTCGTCTCTCGACTATTAACACCAGCCACCTTACATCGCATTTTTTTCCTTAAATATTTAAATATAGTTTTCGAGTTTGATTCATTTCACGCCAAAAGCCGTTTTAACTTTCCAGTTTCCATTCATTCTGGCCTCTGCTCTTTGCATGAATCCTTCCTAGTTCCTTCTAGAACTCTCTGTTTTTTCTCTTTTTGTTTTCTTAATTTTGTAATGACGATATCCGAGTCACCGGCGATTTTAGAGAGCACGGAGATGGTGAAAATCAACTCTCACAGCGACTCTGATCGTAACCTTTTCTCACTTCGTCGTCGAACCACCTCCACCGCCGCCGCCGGGAGCAGAGCTCCGGACTCTGACGATTCCAACGTTGGAGAAAATGCAAACGAGATTCCAAGTAGTTTCGATATAAGATTCAGGTATCGGCCTTGTTTTCCCGCTCACCAGAAGATCAAAGAGAGCCCTCTCAGCTCTGACGCAATCTTCAAACAGGTTTTAACCACACGTGTTTTTTTTTTTTGGAGCCTCATCGTTTTGAAGTGGACCTCTCTCAGTTCTGGAACTTTTACTCTGTTATATTTTAAGTATTTTTCTGTTATTTTAATTTTAAAAAGCGTAAGCTTATTGCTAGTTAGGTAGGTTTATTGCAGTTTTGTTAAAGCTTGATAGCTATAAAAAAAAATTGCTTGAATTGAGTTGAATTTAGTATTTCTAGCTCTGATTAGTGATCTTTCTTTTGAACATGATAGCAGAGTTACGAGGGTCTGTCCAACCTCTGTATAGTAGTGCTTGTTGCTGTAAACAGCCGGCTTATTATTGAAAACCTATTGAAGGTTTGTGTTTAAATTTTAGTTTTCTTGGTGGTTATCGACTTATGGTTTATTGGATTGATGTCTTGTTATCATTGTTGTGTTGTTGTTGATAAATGCTGCAGTATGGGTGGTTGATCAGATCTGGTTTTTGGTTTAGTTCAAGATGGTTGAGTGATTGGCCTCTTTTTATGTGTTGGTAATGCTTGCTTACTTTAATCCTGGTATTAGTTTTGCTAAGAATGTGCTATGTGAGGGCAAGGCATGTCTTCTTGGATTATCATTTTCATGGTTATGTGGGCTCAATTATCATTTAACTCATTATGTTCTACTTGCCGGTTCAAATTTCAGTCTTACTCTTCCAATTTTCCCACTTGCGGCCTTTTTAGTTGAAAAGTTGGAGCAACAGAATTATATATCTGAATCTGTAAGTGTTTCAACTGCTGGCTGCTGCTATTGTGAAAGTAAAGCTTGTTCTATCGTCCTTATTACTTTTTTTTTTACTTGAAATTTCAATGGAGAAATGGAAATCTAGAAATTTCTTCTTTTTTCTTTTATGTTTGGTGTCAGAAGTTAAAAAAGTGTACTAATTCTTACCAGAGAACAAGACAACACAATAGTGTTATTGAAGATGCAGAAGTTGATTGCTAATTTCTATATTGCAGGTTGTTGTTCTTCTTCATGTAATCATTAGCACAACAGCAGTTTTGTATCCGGTTATTGTTATTCTCAGGTGAACTTTCTTTTTTCCTTTGAATTTCATTTTATTCCAAGCATATAGTTATTTACTTCTACTTAGCATTGAAAGTGTTGCTTTTATCAACATTTCCTAGGTTCAGAGTTCACTAGCCCACTAGGATCACAAGATGCTCAACTTCTTTCTCTCTCTCTCTCTCTGTATATATATATGTATGTGTGTGTGTGTGTGTGTGTGTGTATATATATATATATATATATTAGATGAATGCCTGGCTAAGCTCATGTAAGGATTTTCAAGTCCTTTTCTCAACCATACTTTAGAATTCAACTTGTTCTTCTTGGAGTTGGCTCGAGACTGCCAATTTTGCTGAAGGCATTTTTTTGTTTGGTTCATTCTTTCTGTTTAATGACTATTTTTGAGGTTTCATGTAGTTGTGTTGTGCCCATTCAGTGTTAAGAGGAAATTGTGAAAATTCTTAATTGATTAGACTTTGCTTCTGAGTAGCGCAGGTGTGATTCTGCATTCTTATCAGGCGTTGCACTGATGCTGTTTGCTTGTATTGTCTGTTTAAAATTGGTATCCTATGCTCATACTAACCATGATATGAGAGCACTTGCTAAGTCAGCCGAAAAGGTATATTAAAATATTTTTAAACTTTTGTGGTTGATTATTGAAAACAGCATGTTTGTATTTGTGATAAAAAATATGAAAAATTCTGCCGGCTTAATACAAAGAAAAGCTTGTAGCGCTTGTTACAACTCCCCCTCCCCTCTGCGGTTCTTCTTTCTCTCTTTTTACAGTTCATTTATGTATAATGCTTTTATGGTATGGTTGGGAATTGAGAAATATGATCTGGAAAATAAGTTGTTTATTATAAAGTACTTCTTGGTTCACATCAGGAATCTTGTCAAATATTAGGTGCTATTTAATTTTCTTTAGAATAAGAAGGTAAAATGCTCTCTCCATTTCCCCCCATGTTTTCACTTCAGTCTATGTATGTTTCCTACTTTATTTATATTGATTCATTCAGTATGATTCTGTTCTTGATGTTAGAGAAATACAGATCACATATATAATGTTAGCTTCAAGAGTTTGGTATACTTCATGGTAGCTCCCACGTTATGTTACCAGGTAAGAATCATATTCTTTTTGGTGCCTAGACTGATATTTTCCTTTATCATCTGCTACATTGTAGTGTGTATGAGTGCCCAATGCTCAAGCTAGAATCTATGTTTTATGTGATTGAACAAGAATTGAGAGAAAATTTGATGATTTCTAACTGAGAAAATTGTACATATATATACAACCTTGAAGAGACTAAAAAAAAAGGCAGAAAATCATCTACCTACTCCAAAATAAATAATTCCTATAATCAAGCTATTCCTAATTAGGCTAATAATACAAATTTACAACCTATAATTACGCCCTATAATTCTTGTAACACTCCCCCTCAAGCTAGAGGATAGATGTCAATCATGCCCAACTTGTTACAAATATAAGAAACCCGAGCTACATTAAAAGCTTTTGTAAAAATATCTCCTAACTGCTCTCCAGTCTTCACATATGCAATAGAGATCAAGTTCTGTTGAATTTTCTCACGAACGAAATGACAGTTTATCTCAATATGTTTAGTTCGTTCATGAAAAACTGGATTCGAAGCAATATGAATCGCAGCTTGATTATCACACCATAGCTTCGCTGGAACTGAGATTTTAAGACCGACCTCAGTTAAGAGTTGAGAAACCCACATAACCTTACATGAGGCTTGTGCCATTGCTCAATACTCAGATTCTGCACTAGATCGCGACACCACATTTTGCTTTTTACTCTTCCATGAAACCAAATTACCACCAACAAAAACACAATAGCCAGTAGTAGACCTTCGATCAATCTTGGAACTCGCCCAATTCGGATCAGAAAAGCACTCAATATTATTGTGACTATGATTCCGATACACTATCCCCCGACCAGGAGCTCCTTTCAAGTAACACAAGCTTTGTTCTAAGGCGGCCCAATGATGTACTGTAGGAGAGGACATAATTGACTTACAATACTGACTGAGTAAGCAATATCAGGACGAGTCACTGTGAGGTAGTTCAACTTTCCAACTAATCTTCTATATCGTTCAGGATCATCAAAAACATCTCCATCCTTTATGAGCTGCTGGTTAGGAAGCATTGGAGTACTGCATGGTTTGACTCCCAGTATTCCAATTTCTGTTAACAGATCCAAAACATACTTCCTCTGAGATAGAAAAATGCCTCTTTTACTCCTTGCCACCTCAATTCCCAGGAAGTACTTTAGGTGCCCCAAATCTTTAATATTGAACTGGCTCTGCAGGAAAGATTTCAAGGATGAGATACCCTGCGCGTCACTCCCAGTGATAACAATATCATCTACATATACAACAAGTAGAACGATGCCAAATGAGGACTGCTTATAGAAAACAGTATGATCAGATTTGCTCTTCGTCATCCCAAACCTCTCTACTGCCTGATTGAATTTTTCAAACCAAGCTCGAGGACTCTATTTTAGTCCATACAGCGGATTTCGAAGACGACAAACTTTCCCAGACTCCCCCTAAGCAACAAACCCAAGTGGTTGCTCCATATAAACTTCCTCCTAAAGATCTCCATGCAAGAAAGCATTTTTAATATCAAGCTGGTAAAGTGGCCAATCATATGTAGCTGCTAGAGAAGTAAATAATTGAACTGAAGTCAATTTAGCCACAAGGGAGAAAGTGTCAAAATAGTCCACTCCGTATGTTTGTGCATAGCCTTTGGCCATCGAGCGAGCCACGGATCCATCAGAATTAAATTTGACTGCAAAGACCCACTTGCATCCAATCGCTTTCTTACCAGCAGGTAACACAACTAGATCCCAAGTATCATTCTCAAACAAGGCATTAATTTCCTCAAGCATGGCATTATGCCACCCAGGATGAGATAAGGCTTGGTGAACAGTTTTGCGAATCCCTACAGAATCAATAGAGGCAACAAACGAGCAAGAAGCAGCGGAAAAACGATCATAGGTAACATAAGAGGAAATTGGATAAGCACACTGGCGTTTACCTTTCCGAAGAGCAATAGGTAAATCAATGTCACTAGGCACTGGATCCGATGACAAAGAAGAGATTGGTGTTGGACTTGTCACAGGAGGATTAGGTCGTCGAGAATAGACTTGAGTAATAGGTGGTTTCGGTTGAGGTGGTGGTGGTGGTAATGGAACAACACTAGAGTTTGGATCGGTGACATGATATACTAGTAGATCATCATCCTCTTGTGGACACACAGGTGTAGATGGAGCGATAAAGAAAGGAAGATGTTCATGGAATGTAACATCAGCTGACACAAAGTACCTGTTCAAGAGAGGAGAAAAACACCTATACCCTTTTTGGAGACGAGAGTATCCCAGGAAGACACATTTTAATGACTTGGGGTCTAATTTGGAAACCTGCGGACGAACATCACGAACAAAGCAAGAACATCCAAAGATACCAGGTTCAACAGGAAACACAGATTTATTAGGAAACAAAATCTTATAAGGAATCTGATCATTTAAAACAGTGGAGGGCATGCAATTAATCAAAAAACACGCTGTAGAAACAACATCAGCCTAAAACTATTTAGGAACATGTGTCTGAAATAAAAGAGCCCTGGCAGTTTCAAGAAGATGTCTATTTTTTTTCTCAGCCACCCCATTTGGAGATGGAGTGTCAACACAAGATGATTGCTGGAGAATTCTATTCTGAGTCATGTAGGTTTGAAAAGAATCAGAAAAATATTCTTTGGCATTGTCACTTCTCAATGTTTGTATAGACACATTAAACTGGGTTTTTATTTTAGCACAAAAAGTTTTAAAATGTGAAAGCACCTCAGAACAAGATTTCATTAAATAAAGCCAATTCATACGAGAAAAATCATCCACAAAGGTAACAAAATATCTAAATCCATTCTGAGACATAATGGGACATGGTCCCCAAACATTTGAATGTACTAGCTCAAAAGCATGACTAGCCCTTTTATTAACACGAGAAACAGAAGATAGACAATGATGCTTTGCCAACTGACAAGACTCACAATCTAAAGAAGATACATCATGAAACTGAGGACATAACTTTTTTAATAATGGTAAAGATGGATGCCCCAATCAACAATGAGCTTCAAAAGGAGATAAAGTACTGGAACAGGCAATGGTCAGGGGTACCTGGGTATCCAAAACGTACAAACCTCCTGATTCTCATCCTTTACCAATAATCATCTTCATCATAAGATCCTGAAACCAACAATGATCAAGAAAGAATGAGATACAACAGTTAAGAGTACGAGTGAATTTGCTAACAGATATCAAATTAAAAGAAAATTTTGGTAAACTCAATACAGATGACAATGAAAGTGTTGGTGTGGGATTGATATTGCCAGATCCAAGGACAGAAGAAATAGAACCATCTGCTAGGGTGATTGAAGAAGGAAAAGTGTGGGATTGGAAAGTGGAAAAGAGACTAAGATTACCTGTCATATGATCTGTTGCACCAGAATCAATGACCCACTAAGAGGAAGAAGAAAAAAGACATGTATTGGTTTTACCTGACTCAGCAAGGGCAGTGATGGATTGAGAAGAGTTCTTTAATGCTTCTTGATACTGGGTGAATTTCGCATACTCATCTGCAGAAATTGTAATGGTATGATCTGACGATGGAGGAGGAGCATCACTTGTAGTTACAACACAAGCTGACTGAGACCCAGAAGACTTCTGGTTTTTCTTTAGCAATTTCTAGCAAGTCCTTTTAGCGTGAGCTGGTACATGACAATAGTAGCAAACTACTCCCCCTGTGTCCTGATTTCCAGTATTCTGACCACTATTACTACCACCTCTGCTACTATTTTGAGAACGAGACTAGCCAGTTGATCCACTATTCTGACTGACAAGAGCACTAGGTTGTTATACAGGTGAGACATGAGAACTAGTATCTGTACGAAGAACCCTAGTAAAGACCTCTTTTAAGGAAGTAATCTCAAGATTAGACAAAATCTGCAATTTAGCACCATCAAATTGAGGACTAAGGCCAGCCAGAAAACTCATAATAGCCATCTGTTCACGTTGAGTCTGCTGAACTTTGACATTATTACTGAAAGGTAACAAGGCGTTCAATTCCTCATAAGTACGTTTGAAATTCATGAAGTAGGTCTGCAAAAACTAATCCTGTTGCTCAGCCCGATAGAACGCCTTGCAAACCTCAAAAATATGAGAAATATTCTCTTTACCAGAGAACAGAAAAGCCAAATATTCCATCAATTCCTTTACAAACTCACAGTGAGAGACATGACCGACGTACTCATTCTCAATTGAATTACAGATTTGTAAAAACAGTTGAGCATCAATTCTGAGCCATTCAATACGTGTTTCATCAGTGGGTGGGTCCTCAGTTAGATGATTATACTTAGAGATACTCCGTAAATACAGACGAATGGTCTTAGACCAATCTAAATAATTGGTCCCGTTCAGTTTCTGTTCAGTAATTTTAGACAGAATGGGCATAACACTAGGCATAACCAGGTTCTTTTGTTCAGTAGCCATTATAATTGTGATCACAAGAGAAATACACCCCAAACAGATAACAGAGACAGCCAGCAACAGCAATATGAAAGCAGTAACAAACAATGGCAGCAGGTCTGAAGTAATATATCACGATACACCAACAAAGAAAAGAGATGTAAAAGGACTTTCTTGGTGAAGCTGAGGGACCCAAACACACTTAAGAATGGTGCGACCCAGCTGTCACTCAAACAGGGTAACCAAGAATACTGCTCACTTGGGCAGTGAAAAATTTCAGACGGCTGGACTTTGAATTTCCAGCTCTGATACTATGTGATTGAACAAGAATTGAGAGAAAATTTGATGATTTCTAACTGAGAAAATTGTATATATATATACAGCCTTGAAGAGACTAAAAAAAAAGGAAAAAAATCAACTACCTACTCCAAAATAAATACTTCCTATAATCAAGCTATTAATTCCTATAATCAAGCTATTCCTAATTAGGCTAATAATACATATTTACAGCCTAAAATTATGCCGTATAATCTTGTAACATTTTCCATGTACCTCATCTACTCTTCATGTCTTATGGTACTGTGGACAATGATCCATCCTGGTCTTCCCATCCTTTATTTCTTTTGTTTTCACCTTTCCTCTTTGGGCTGGGTGTTGGTGGATGGATTGATCATGTTTTGATATTTGGAAGACTGCAATTATTGCATGAAGGTACTAATATTGGCAGCTAGCTTACCAAAATAAGTTTTTTTTTCATTGCTTGTTTTGGTCTGTGCACCTAATCTATGATTAAGATCTGTCTTAAATATGTGTTACCATTTCTGTAATTGTGAGTATTAAACAGCATGGCTTGATATTGGCAATCTCTTGTTCTGAGTGTTAATGAATTTCCATGCAGACAAGCTATCCTCGTACACCAGCTGTTCGAAAAACTTGGGTGGTTCATCTATTTATCAAGCTTATAATATTTACAGGACTCATGGGATTCATAATAGAACAGGTTGGTTCTGATTCTTAAATTGCTTCTAGCGTAACTTATTCTGCCTTTTGTTTCGGAACATTTTCACCAAAATGCTAAAGTTTTAACGTATTTGTATAAATCTGCAGTATATCAATCCAATTGTTCAGCACTCTCAACACCCTTTGAATGGGAACCTTTTATATGCCTTAGAGAGAGTTTTGAAGCTTTCAGTTCCAAATTTATACGTGTGGCTCTGCATGTTCTACTGCTTTTTTCATCTCTGGTACATCTGCAGTTATTGTTTCTGGAAAATACAGTCTTTTTCTCTTCTTTTTCAGTATATAGGTTTCTGTTATGTAAAAAAAGAAAAAAAATTGTTCAAGTAATTCTTCCTTTAGTTTGATAGCTATAGTTGCGTTCATTTTATATGCATGACTCCATCATTTAATAGCAGCAAGTTGCTTATTTCTGCTTTCAAGTATGTACGTGTGAGCTAGCTCATTGCATGATCATGCAAACAACTAATTAAAACAAGGTATATCAACTTTGATGCCAAATTACTTCCTCTGTCCACCTAATGGCCAACCAATCTCAAGCACCAGCGTCTCTTTCCTTTACAATATTTGGGGATTAGGAAAGACAAATTGTCTCTCCTTAGCATGATGCATCTTGATTCTTTGTTTAACCATTTTGACAGAATCTGCTCCCGAGGATGGAGTATTAATGCGAAACATTGCTCTTGCTCTCATGCAGACACTCTTAGGCATGCACATGCATTAGGTCACATGCATAATGGACAGAGATCAACCCTCTTGGGACACTTAAAAAACTTTGGCAGCATAATGTTTATATTGCGTGCTGCACATACCTTTATTTATAATTACAAATACAGGTTAAATATACTAGCTGAGCTCCTTCGTTTTGGAGATCGTGAGTTTTATAAAGATTGGTGGAATGCAAAAAATGTCGAGGAAGTAAGTTCCAACATCCCGTAATTATTATCTAGGGCTACATTTCACTCAATTCTTTGGCGAAATTCACCGTGAACTTTTTGTGTCTCTTGCATGGATTTCCCTACTTATGGCTGTCATCAGTATTGGAGGAAGTGGAATACGGTGCGTTTCATTTTACTCATAATCTGTGTCATTTTTTACCCTAACATACTTGCTCTCTCGTTTTTATAAATACGAAGTCATTGCCTGATTTTTCTTCTCTTCTCATTGCTTTCGTATTACACTGGTTTGATATGGGTCAAAATTTTAAATATTTTAATGATTTTTCTTGTTTCAGGTAGTATACAATGTTATTAGAGTCTTTATGCATTCTTGAATCCCTTGCTGTGGTTTTGCTCTCCTTTTATAAATACTAATTACAAGAGAAGTTACAATTGATAATTAATTATTACATCCACGAGGAAGTCACTTGATTAAATCAAACAAACAAACTAGTATATAACTGAACTAATCCAACATAATGTTGGATCAAACTCACATATGGTGGGACTTGAACTTGAGACCTCAAGGTTCCAAGGCCTCTTCTTTGCCACTATTCCGTTTCATTGGCCGATTTTGCTCTCCTTAATTTAATTAAGTTATCAGAATATCAAAATGCTTCTTATGTGTTAACTCCTGCCTTCTATTTTAACACTTTTTTCACAATCAACGTTATTTACCCTTTTCCTTTTCACACTCAGAAGGAAAATTTTAATTTTCCATTGCTGACTGAATTTTAATTGATTACAGCCTGTTCATAAATGGATAGTTCGCCATATCTATTTTCCATGCATAAGGAATGGTATACCAAAGGTGAATTCCTTTTCTGAAAACTTCAGTGCTTTAGTCATGATATTTAGCTCTTTGTTTTTCAAGTGATGGAAATACGGCAACTTTCCGTCAAGCTTACTGTTATCTGATGGTCATTTATTCCCAAAGGTGATGTCTTTCATTCCAGTTGTTTACTTTTGAATTAATTTGTTTTCTTTTCCTTCCTTATCAGGGAGTTGCCGTCATTATTGCATTCTTGGTTTCTGCTGTATTTCATGAGGTATGTATGTTCCCATAAGTCTTTATTCTTATAACTTGCCTTCTGTGGATGGAAGAGACACAGTAGAGTGGAGATTCTAATATTTATTTAATTTAAATGTGATTATTGTTGTCGGATCGAAAATATGCTCAGTACTTATAGTTTAGGTGTGCACCAATTGCTGCCTGTTCTTTTGTACATTTTATTGTCTTTCATTCACCTTGAAAAATGAATGTATAATTGAATTCATAACAATCAGTACCAACTTTTGCTGAACAGCCCAAACTTATGCTGTCATCATTAACTGTTTTGTTTATTGTTACCTTATCAGCGAGGATAATTAGCAATGAGAGAGGAAAGAAGAGGAAAAAAACACAAGATGCCAGGCTTGTTGCCTATGATTTTTGCCATGTACACAGATCAAAAGCATAGATTGCGAAAAAAGGGTGAAAGGAGGAAAAAGTTTACAGTATTAGTCTATAAATTGAGAAGTAGACATTCATTTCTTGTAGAATGAATATACCACCTTGCAGTATCAGATCTTATAACTGTTGATGACAGTTCGAATATTGCTCATGCTGATTAATTACCAGATTACCTTATGCAGTATCATGAAAGCCATCTGCTTTCTTTTTCTCTGTTTATTACCCCACAACTTTAATAAATGTCAATATTTTCATGCTCTGTGCAATGAATGTCAGAACAGCCTGTTTAAATGGCTTTATTTCAGTTAATTTTTTTACCAAGGTTAGTGCTGAAGCTCCTGTGATTAAATTCCAGTTTATACCATGGACATGCTTTATTTAACTCCTTCATCCTATAAATATGCTTTACCACATTGTTTTTTTGCTTCTATTGTTTTATAATTATGTTTACTTTATGACAGCTCTGCATTGCTGTTCCTTGCCACATATTCAAATTATGGGCTTTTATTGGCATCATGTTTCAGGTAAGAAACTAAGAATATTCTTGTTTCTTGTACATTAATATAGAAAAGTGAAGATCAATAGTCATTTAGCACTTTTAAATGCACCAGTATTAGTAGAACAAGAATTGGTATCGGACATGAAATTCATAAAAAAAATTTCTCCTTTTCTAACTTTTTATCAGGTTCCCTTGGTCTTGATCACGAATTATCTGCAAAACAAGTTTAGAAGCTCGATGGTATGCTTTTTACTTTGACTTGTATCTATGAAGGTTAATCTATCGTTTTTTTTTTTAAATTACTTGAAATTATCGAACTTCCTTCTGAATTAACATCTTTATCATTAAATTTTATGGAGAAAATGTGAAGAAGTTATTAAGAGGCTCTCTTGTTCTGCAAGTCTGAATGTATGGTACTGGGCTTGTTGTAGTCCTGTAGAGCTATTATGAGTAATAGTAAAGGCCGAAGTGCCATATGGTGGAAGAGAAGAAAGGGAAAGTAAGAACTATGTTCCTTCTGTCTTTACATGTTTTGCCTGAGGATATTAAGTAAAGGGAACAATGTTAGCCTAGTATATCCCGTTCTTGTGGAATGCTAATGCTCGTTTTTGTCAAATGATCATTTACATTTTTCTTTTGATGCCAGGTGGGAAGTATGATTTTCTGGTTCATTTTCTGCATTCTTGGTCAGCCAATGTGTGTACTTTTATACTACCACGATTTCATGAATCGCAAGGGGAAAGCAGATTAAACTGCTTACTATAACAACCCGATGCCTGATGGCACTTGATCCAGTAGCTGCTGTAGATCGTTTTAGCACGGTAAACTCATCTAGCATATGGCATTTCTCCGCATGCTCTGGATTTGTACATTCCATTCCATCACGCCACTTTCTGCTGAGATGTTTTGACGTCCAATATATGATTTTCATGAGCCGATTATCTGTTAATTCCTTCAATGTCGCGACCAAGCATAAAATCAGTATCAATGCTACAAACGTTGTACCCGTGTAACTCTTCTGGTTGTCTATCCGTCGAAAAGTGTACATGATTCAGGCTCAGCCTTCTGTCTATAGTTCGCTGATAATTTACTGACTTAAATCTAGTTTATAGTGTAACATTCACCTAAGCCATGGGAGTTTGACTTAGATGCCTAGCAAAACTAAAGTGCTTTAAAAAAAAAGAAAAAGAAAAGAAAGAGAAGGGACTCCATTAATTGTATCATTTTAATGAAAGCTGGAATGTACCTCAGTATGCTTGCAGGGCAACAACTCGATCACAGCAGATTGTGTGCTGGATATTGATACTTGTGGAGCTCAGAAAAAGCAGAGTTTGTCCCAGAGCAAGAACAGGCTAGAGCCACACCATTTAATATGGATTTTAGATTGACAGAGTGATTAGACACATTTTCTGGTACAAACACGATGATACAAAAACAAAAATAATACGAAAAAACAAAAAAAATATTAAAATCTTATAAAATTTTATACAAATTTATAAATGCATAAATTATAACACAATAATTTTTATATTTTATATGAATTTGACAGAAAATAAACATAAAACAAATACATAAATTATCATATTTACCTCAAGTTAACTTTAGACTAAATAGTTTTTAGCTTTTTTATTATGACTAAATAAAACTAGTTTTAATATAATACGAACTAGTGGATTACGTGAAATAATGAAATGGCTGAATGTAAAGAAGTGGTACATATAACATGTAGATCAAGCGGCTCGGCTTTTAGTACACCCGGGCCATGACCCGGACCTTAGTTCTTTGTCGTAACTTTACTTTCGAACCACCGACGCAATTTTTATCATTAAAGTCAGCGCACAGAGGAATCATGTAAGAAAAAGTGTCTCGTCTCGATGAAATAAAAGAGTCTATAATGGTGGATGCACCAAAAAAAAAATGTCTATAATGGTGTAATTCCACAAACACAAGGCTCCAAAGCACAAATTCCACTAAATTTATTGGCTCTAGCAGCTACAGCTTTAGAGTTATAAACTGAAAATCTGGGCTTCCAGAGAGAGAGAAAGTAATTCCCTTCCTTTTCTGTGATAGCTCTTACAGTAGAAGAATTCATGGAAGACTTGAGATCCAAATCATGTGGCGATGGAAGAATGCAGCAAATAGAGAACTATAGCGGACCCGCTTCGTCGTATGGGAATGGCATCCATAGCATGCAAGATCTTAGGTGTTACAGTGCATCCTATGCCTCAACAGTTTGCCATGGCCAGACCCAGATGCCAAATAACGATGCTAAGTTGAAAAAGGGGAAGTCCACTAATGGTTCTGCTTCGAAGAGCTGGGGTTTCAATGATCCGGAGTTGCAGAGGAAGAAGAGGGTTGCTGGCTATAAGGTTTACGCTGTCGAAGGGAAAGTGAAAGGGTCTTTCAAGAAGAGTTTTAGGTGGATCAAGGATAGCTACAGTAAGGTAGTTTATGGATGGTGGTAAATTTTTATGCAGTCGGTTCTTCAATTTCTCTACAGTTTTGTTGTTGTAGTCTTAATTTGAATGAATGAATGTATTACGTATGGGTAAAAAATTAAAGATGTATAATAATCATGACTTAGCCTAGTTACCAAGGCTTAATCCAGTTGGTGTTGCTTTTTCTTTAGGAAAGAATTAAGTTGAAGGATCAATTCTCCTTTCTCCTTAACCTCCTCATGAAAAAAAAAATTGAATATATTAAAGAAATGGTTTATGTCCTTTCCTGTTTGAATTAATAGTCGTTCTATACTTGCTTTTGCTTTGTATGCTGGTTATTTGTTGAGAAGTGTTAATTAATAGAATATGATGCCTTTCTATGGGTTTAAATTTGCCTTCTGTATGTAATTTGAGGCTCATCTCATTTGTCTTTCTCAAAACTGAATTCTGAAGGCTCATGTATTGGACAAGTTGGAACATAAATGCTACCATAAATGGTGATTGCCAGATGAAATTGAGCTCAACCTCTAGAAATTCAGGACAGAGGCGACTGCAACCACACGCATGCGTATCCTTGCACTCGTGGGATCGCTTGTAGAATATCAGTGCCGACTGTCATGCTGAGGGGACCATTTATCCACCATCCATACGTTGTTTGCCTTGATATTTTCTTACTTCCGTTGGTTACTATTGATAGTGAAAAATATACAACTCGGACGAAGCACCGATACACTGGATGTTTTATTAAAACTACTATCTTGATTCACGAAGAATAGAATGTTCAACGGAAGAACGTCAAAGGGAAAAGAAACAGCCTATTACAAAGCAATGTTTTTTTTAGATTCATAATAAGTACAAAAAAGGGTAAGAAAAATTAAATCTTGAACCAAACCTCTTCTAAAGAGAGATAAGGGTAACAAAAATCAAAACCTGAACCGAATCTATACTAAAGAGATAACAGCGAGACCAAGAGTGACGAATAGTCTTAATTACCATATCCTGAATCCTATTTTCCCCTAATATTTATGTATGAATATCCACTATATAAATATATTTAAAAAAAAAAAAAAGAAATGAATCTATGAATTTGCCTTCCGTGCGGTTGTAAAGCAAAAAAAAAAAAAATAACAACAATAGTGACAAGAATACCGTAAGCGATTTACAATACCATTGAGTTTCAAACCTCAAGAAGTCTCAGATGACAGAGAAAGCATAATCTTAAAGACAAAAGGGACACCATAAAAACAGTGAGTTAAAACTGTTATGGAAAATAGCCATACCACACTTGAGCCTTCGCAGGCAACAAACTTGATGCAGTCAAATTTCACTTCACAAGCTTTCCGTGAGGGGAGAAATTTAGGCTTTAGGCGCACCAGTCAAATCAGGAGCTCCAAGTTCCAAATTCCTGGAAAACTCAAACCCCCACAAGAATAGTACATCATCTGTTCCATGATTTTACAACATTTCATTTAGCTGAGCATTTAATAATGAATTCTCTCATCACTTTCAAATTGCAGGCCCTCGATTCCCTTGAGGGCAGCTTCGTAGTTCTTGTTGTGAGAGGTATTTCTCCCAGACAGTGTACGCTTAGGGTCAGCAGATTCAACTGGACTCCTTTGCCGGCTTGAAATTTTGTGCAATGCTCCAGGGCTAGCATTGGTTGTACGAGACCGTTGGAGGTCAGCCTCACTACCAGCAAAAGCATCACGACTGCTAGAAACTGCAACTCGCCTTGAAGAAGATCCACCTGACTGCCCCATAAGCTTGGTGCAAGTAAATTCAAATTAGCACTTAGGAATGAAAAATATATATGTGTATATATATATATATGTATATACAATGGCACTGTCATAGGAGCAGTTCAAAACAACCCAATATCTGTCTGCTAAAAATGGACATGGAATGTGAAGCACATATATGAACTACTGTACAGAGCCTCCTAAACTAAAAGGGTGACTTGCTGATGACAGAGGGCTAATGGAAAATCATATAAATTTCGGTTAATATTGGTCATCCCACGTACCTGCACCAAAGAAACCTAGAGATACATCCTAAATGAAAGGAAGCAAGACAGTAACTGGAATGCAAGATTGATGACAAATCAACTATATACATGTGCATAATCATAAAATGAATTAAAATAAAAATACCATGGGGTTTTTAGTAATTGCAGGATCATTTGCAACTGGACTCTTCTGCTTTGCATAACTTCCAGAATTCATCAAGAGTCCTGATGTTCTCCACCGAGAGGAATCCACGGATGACAAACCAGCTGCTCGCACGTCCTCTGCAGCTGCAATCAAGAGATGCAAATGGTAAAATTCCAAGCATAACATGATATTTCAACTTGAAAGAAACAGATTAAGACAATTGATATACTAATGCAAGCATTTTATTTTCTAATTACATATCAAAGAAAATTTAAAAAATTGGAGAACAAATAACATTACTGGTGTGCTTGTGTGTGTGTGTTGGGGTGGGGGGGGGGGGGTGTTTGGGGGTTGCAGACACGCTTTAGTAATCAAAATTTCAAAACCTCCATGGTAGTGCTAATTAAGAGACAATCAATCATACGAAAGGAGCAGCAATTACCTGTGTTTCTGTCAGCATTGGCAATAGCAGGGGGCATGGCAGAACTTGTTCCAGCACCAAGGCCCTACCAGAGATAAGCATTACAAAAGATACATTCCTTACCTACTACAAACAGAAGCAAAATACCCTACTAAGAACTCACTGAGGCTCGAGCTGGAGGAGTGGACAGCTGTGATTGCTGATACTTCAAAATTGTCCAATCAAAGACATAATCAAACTGGAAGCCTGTTTAGCAAGGATCAACAACAATGAGAAGATGTGACATCACTATGATCCATGGAAATAATACAAGTTGACAGCATTATTGCTAAAAATGTAAATTCAAACCTTCACGAATAAAGAGGTCCCTAAAGATTCTTTTGAGATAAGCATAGTCTGGCTTATCATCAAACCTTAGTGAACGGCAATAGTGGAAGTATGATGCAAATTCTGTCGGATAACCTCGACATAATGCCTGAAACAGCATCATTCTTCAGTCATAATTCAATGTAAAACCAGAACCTCCAAACCACACATCTACCTCTTTCTATTTCCTCAAATTCCCTTTACAGAACCCTATGCAACTGCAAGATTTAAAGACATCCTTACCTCAATTGAAGTAGAAACCTTCTTCTCACTAATTTTCTCGTATTTCTGTTTCTTAGTTCCAGCTTTCAGACCTTGCCAAGGAAGACTGTAAGAGAACAGACACCAATAACGAAAACCCTTCAGGAAATAAACACAGGACAAAAAAGAAAGTAACATAGGTAGCAAGAATTCACCTTCCTCTTAGGAAATACATAAGCACATATCCAAGAGACTCTAAATCATCCCTACGGCTTTGCTCTACATGGTAGAGGACAGAGAATCAAAATTAAGAAGACAAGAAGGGTCCACACATTAACACCACAAATAAGATTGACCACACATACCAATGCCCAAGTGTGTGTTCATGCTTGCATATCTTGCAGTTCCAGTCAGATTCTTATTTTCCCTGAAAATGTCATGACCAGGTAGAATTTAAAATTTGGCTGGGAACATCCACCACAAATTATTAACAGAATAAATGAGTAAAAAGAATATTAAAAGATGTCAGATACGCCAGTGCAAGGCAAAGAAGTCCGATGCATCATCATTGCCACCACAAGTAATACAGCAACCCTACCGACAGTTCTTCACAATGCTTTATATTGGAAACACACAAATACATGCATACCAACTATTACAGATATAAGTTGAAATGTTGTAACCAACCTTTTTGGAAAATCTCATAACTAAGAAGATAAAGGAGACCAGGGAACCAGACAGGTATCAATTAATTTTCAGGCAGACTATGGAATAAAAAAGGTAAAGTAAAAATGTCTTCTCAGGCAATAGCGCCTCAAATAAAAGCTTGATAACTTTATATTTATCAGCAAATGCTCTCCTCTTACAGGTCCAAATGACTGCATATTTTTTCAGCATCATATTAGTTCATTCATGTATTGACAAAAGTTATAATCGAGTATAATAACATTTCTCTATGAACATTTTCATGCCAAAACATACATGGTATTATTATGCATAACATTTATCATAATCACAAAAGATATATGGGAATTCATCAGAGCTTCCATCTCCTAAAAGGATGATGCTCCTTCTCTATAGCCATCAGCCCATGGTAATTAATAGAGGTGCAATCAAGAGAATCTCATAGTAGAATTAGTATTGGTATTAGCATACCAATCAAGAAGAAGTGAAACAATATTCTTTTTTTTTTCATTTTAACGGGTAGTGGGGAAGACGGGGAATGGAAACAAATCCAGGCCTTCTAAACGACATGTAAAATACAATAGATCACATGCATGTGAAGTTCTATCACCTGTAAGGAATGTGTTGATGCGTTGAACTGTCTCTATATTTCTTAGCCAGACCAAAGTCAATGATGTAGACCTATGTGAAAGTGACAAGCATAATGCATTCAAATCCCCTGCATCATATAACTAAAAAAAACATATATAACATAATATTTTGACCAGAAAGCAGAAACCTGATTTGCACGCCTTCCCAAGCCCATAAGAAAATTGTCTGGCTTAATATCTCGATGTAGGAATGATTTTGAATGAACAAATTCGACACGATTGATCTGGGGAGAAGGGATAAAATAGCATTAAGTGAGAAGACATTAAAGGAAGAGACACTGAAGTAGAAAATGTATGAAATTCTACAAAACTACCATTTGATCTGCAAGCATGAGAACCGACTTCAATGATAGTTTCCTACTGCAAAAATTAAATAGATCTTCAAGGCTAGGTCCAAGCAAATCCATAACCAGAACGTTATACTCTCCCTCAACTCCAAACCATCTCACATTTGGAATCCCAGCTGCCAAGAAAAAGATTGAGATGGTGAAAGTCGGCCACAGATCGAAACAAGAAGTTTATGCTCTGGAAAGAAAAAAAAATAACTCAAGGTATCATTACTTCCTCCCTGCAAGATCCTGTATAACTTTGATTCATATAACAACTGAGGATGCTTTGTCTTCACATTTTCCTGATCATTAAAGAAAAGGTAATCAACTTCCTTATGTAGCAAAAAGAATTTATTATGGTTAAAATAACCACAACAAAGGAGTTAATCACTATCAATTTTAACATGAACAAGGCACTATTATACAGAACATCAAATATTTGAACTAATTGAATCAAACCAATAATTCAAGCAGAAACTTAATTCATTAATTGTCATTCAAACTGAAAGTGCCCCCTCAAAAAAGCTTAAAAGCATTGTTGATTAACATTAAATGAATTCAGAACAAATATCAAGAAAATAATGAGAATAATGCGTATACAATGGTAAATTGGTAATAGACACTATAAAGGAAGCCACCCCGTTTAACCTTATTTATCTCAGGGGATAGCCACCCAAAGCATATTCTTGTTGTCCACTATGATGCCAGCCAATCATTAGAAAACAAGAAAATTCATTTATGAACAAATTCGATCCACCTTTTGACGTGATACGCTGAATACCCAAGTTAAACCAATAGTCAGCCTCTCTGTTTGTTCCTTGAGGGAGTCAGCAAACTCTGATTATCATTTTAAAGCAAAAATAGCACCAAGTCTAGTCAAAACCTTAAGCATAAACCAAAGTGTCAAGTGGCTCCAAACATATGCACAGTTTTCTTGCTTCCCCTGCATATTACAATTTTGTCCAGGACAGAACAATTGAACCTCCTCTAATCCATTGGAGCCGAATTTCTCCTTTCCATGCACATTTCGAACTAACTAAACAATTACATATTTCTACAGTTTCTTGCTTCAATATATCTTAAAACTAAATTGCACCACTAAATTATAACTGATAGTGTTAAAACAGATAACCAGAATAGCAACTAAATTGCTATTTTATAAAACGTTACATGCAATAAACTACAGTTACAAACAAGCAAACAACCAAAAGCAGGAAAATCATACAAAATTCAACAAAAATAGAAAGTGAATTCGCAAAGATTACTTACAAGCTTAATGGCAACCTCTTCATTTGTCTGAATGTTCGTACCTGCAAAGAAAAAAATTACAAAACTATATTCAAAATCACGCAGACAAAACAAAAAAATTAAAAAAGGGAAAAAAAATGAGACAAACCAAGATAGATCTCTCCAAAGGAGCCGCTACCGATCTTACGACCAAGTCGAAACTTATTACCAACACGAGGCTCCATCAATTCAACTTAAAACAAATAAAATGAAAAAGAAAAATCGAAACCCTAATTTAGAAAACTCCCCCAAATTAAAAAAGCGAGGAAATTACGGCGACACTCGACACCCAATCAACCACACCGACAATCCATACAAATCCAAATTTTTGATAACGTAAAAAAATAAGAAAAAAATCAAAAAGAAAAGAATATAAAGATCTAAGTTCCGTGTTTGTTATCAACCAAAAATATATAAAAATAACATTAACAAAAGAAAAACTAGGGTTCGGTTAGATTATCAGAAAGGGGAAAAAAGAAGGGAAGGAGCAGCTAAGAAATCATAATTCTGATTCTCTCTCTAAAAACAGTTAAATTTGCACATTTTCTCTCTCTAAAAGCCTTGTTTTCTCGCATCGTGTACGTGATCAAAGAAAGAAGGCAAAATAAAAGGCTTTGAACGACGGAGGATGTGTGTGTTTTTGTTTGTCTGGGTCTCACCCTTTTTTTTTTTTTGCTTTCGCGCTTTCTTTTTCTTTTTTTTTTTCTTTTAAATATAAAATTCTGGGTGAGAGCCTGAGAGAGAGACGCTTGGCCACGCGTGTTTACTACGCGTGCAAAGGATGCGAAAGTTCCTCTCTGAGAAACCAAAAGAAAAAAGATTTTGGCGCCACTGTCAAGGTGTGGTCCGCCCGTAACGTGCATTTTATCTGACCGTAGACCTGTTCGAGAACTCAGGAGTGTATTTGTCACGTGATCTTGCTGCATTTGGATTTCTTTTTGTTTTTGCCGCTAATAACAATTACTTTTATTTTTTGGTGAAGAACAATTACTATTTTTATTAATTATATTTATACAAAATCAAGATTCAAAGATTCACAGAACTCTGCTTAATGGGACGAAAATTAAGTTAGAGATTCTAAATTTTAAGTCATAGTGTTTTCTTTTGGATGAAATTAAATAATTTTAAAAATACAAGCAAATAATAATTCGATACTCTCATGTTTTTTTTTTGAGGAAACTCTCGTGTTTTTGTTATTCATTTATTTATATAGAAAAAAGTGTCATTTTTTATAATATATATATATCGAGGTCTATACATAACATCAATATGATACGTGTTTGTCAAAGTATGATTCGATTAATTTGACTATTCAGACTTAAAAATTTGCTTGGACTTGTTCATATAATATATAATAAATAATAAGTTTAGATTGAAGCAAATTTTATTTTAAATAAAATATATAGTATTTTTAGAATTTGTTTTTGGGTAGTAACATTGAAATTTTCAACTCTAACATTGAGATCAAAAAAATTATCATAGGTCTCTTTTCATGTATTAACTTTGTTAGTCAATTTTTAAAAGTCTACTCATACTGTATAAGAAAATTTTTTTTGTTAATTTTTAAAGCATAAATAACTTAATAATTATATTAAAAACAAATACTTATCTTTATAGAATATGTATTATTTAATTATCCGACCGCATTAAAACCGAACGAAAACCTTAAATTACTGAAAACGATGCATAATCTTTTTTTTAAGGAGTCTTAAAATTTTATTCAATTTCATTTAATATTGAAGTCAATTATGAGTTTATTTTTAAAGAGATCGCAAATTCTTGTCCAAATCTTTTTAAAAGGCTTTTTTTTAATATTCTAAAAAATCTAACACATCTTAAAATTTGAATTGATAACCCATTCTTGGAGACCTCAATCAACTCCTTCAAGGTAGTAAACAGGTTTGTCTCAAACGGATATCTGGGACTACCCATCCCGTTTAGATCGGGTTCGCATACCTGTTAATCGAGAGGTAGTACCCATATGGTACCCTAAACCCGAGTCCCAATTAGCATAATTTGGTTAGGGTACCCGAACCCTGTTACTGAACCCGATACTTGTTTATGTATATTGGCAAAATATATTGTTGTAAGGACTTGAACCCTCGTCAAGTCTCCAAGCAAATGATTTACCAAGTGAGCCACAATTTGTATTAGACATAATGAGTCAAAAAATATTTATACGATAAAAATTTGTGAGCCTAAAAAAATAAAGTATAATAAAAATAATTATGAAATTAAATTAATTATACTTAATAAGTTTTTTTTTTAATTTTAAGCATAAGACATTGAAATTAAATTAATAAAAGTTTCATAATTAGTTAAAATGCAATTTTTACACATTCACCATTTGCATGTATGACATTATAGTATACTTATAAGTCATAAATTGTACTTAAAATTGTAATTTTTAATTTTAATAAAATATTGTTGACTAAAAAATTTAATGAAAGATAATAATAATAATAAATTAATTGTGAAATTAAATTAGTTAATTATGCTTAATATAACATGCAATCTAATTAAAATAATAAAAGCTTCATAATTTTTAAAGATGCAATTCTTACCCATTCACTATTGTCATAAATGATACTGTAATATATGTATTTGATACAAATTGTATTTAAATTGTAATTTTCAATTTTAATAAAATATTGTTAACTAAAAAATTTAATGAAACATAATAATAAATTAATTGTAAAATTAAATTAGTCAATTATGCTTAAGATAACATGGCACTCTAATTAAAATAATAAAAGTTTCATAATTAATTAAGATGCAATTTTTACACAGTGACCATTGACATAGATGATACTATAGTATATGTATATGATACAAAATGTATTTAAATTGCAATTATCAATTTTAATAAAACATTATTGACTCTGATAATTAATGAAACAGAGTAATAAAATAATTATAAATTTAAATTAGTTAATTATGCTTAAGATAATAAGTATTTGAAGTAATCATAAAGAACTTAAATTAAATTAATAATGGTTTATAATTAGTTAAGATGCAATTCTTACATATTGACCATTTACATTTTGATGTTATAGTATATGTATATGATACAAATTGTACTTAAAATTGCAATAATCAGTTTATGGTCTACGACTACATCAATCCATTCTTTTGATATTATGATCATTGATCAAATTAATATAGATTACATGAATACATCCTAAAAAATCAAACGGTTGAAATTAGATATACAATATTATATTCTAATCTATGATAATAGATTAAAATTGAAAACGTTTTACATTAAGCTAGAAGTTGAATAGCATGCAACTTTAAATCAAATGGTCCATGTAAAATAACAATTGAATAATATTGACGGATATAGTGTAACGACCTTTTATACTGAGAATACGAACATAATTTTTCCTTCTTTTTTTTTACTTATTTGGTTGGGCTGTACGTAGTGTCACTAATCAATTCTTAAGCTAATATTATATTAGCTAAGTCAATGTCTTTTAGTTATCTTAGGTCCCAGTTAAATTCTCTCACTAAACATGCATTTATTACTTCGAATCATTCTCCTTGACTAAATACATCTCTACCCCAAGTTGCATGCATTGTTATAAACCACAACTATATCCTATACTTCCTATAATTACATCATCATACTATAAAAGTACCGAATATAGAAGTCTGAATACAAAAGAGAATATTGTACATCACATACCTTCAAGAGTGGTACAAAAGCCTCGAAGGACTTGCTTAAACCCCACGTACGGAGCACCTACTGCAAATAATCTGGAAGGTGGAAAGGGGGTGAGCTTTTTGGAAAGCCCAATAAGAAATACATATAAGAAACAGATACCGAATTTCTATATGTAAGTTTCTAAAACATTTATTAAAACTTGAATACTGTATTTCATACCATTCGGAAATCGAATCATGCTTATGCAATGCATCAGAAAACATTTCATTTAAACCAAAACATAACAACTGAATTCTAAACATATTTCAAAATATACATGCTTATCACATTTAGTTTCAATACGAATTGTCAAATCAAATTCTTATTAGTTTCAGAATCCAAATATCATTCATTCAAAACTCATATACAAAGATAAGCACGAAAAATTATATACATACTAAGCTGGAGACATGTTAGCGACTAATAATTAATCATGCAATTCAAATTGACATTTGGCCATAGTCCAGGGGGTCCACAGTAATCACTGATCAGGTGTCAATTGGGCCCGCTGTAGACTGGATCAAGGTCACACAGCATCAAAAATAAATATCTATTGTGGACTGGATCAGGGTCACACAATAGCCAAAATGAATATCTACTGAGGACTAGATCAGAGTCGCACAGTAGCCAGAACGAATATCTACTAAGGACTAGATCAGGGTCACACAGTAGCCAAAACAATACTGCAGTGATTTGGCTACTCATGTCTCAAAACATTTCCATACATATAGTTCCTACTGCGGACAGATTCAAGGCCACACACAGTAGTCCGAATACAAATTCCTACTGCGGGCAGAATCAAGGTCACGCACAGTAGTTCCAAAACAATACTATATATTTTCGGAATTCAAAACAGTATAGTTCCTACTGCGGATAGATTCAAGGCCACACACAGTAGTCCGAATACATATACCTACTGCGGCAGAATCAAGGTTACGCACAGTAGTTTCAAAACAATACTATATATTTTCGAAATTCAAAACAATATTTTCGTGCTTTAGGAAAGTTCATAACAAAAGTCATACCTTTCTTTCAAAACATATAAACTATACATACTCATAATATCTTTAAAACAATAACATAGGTTAAAATTCCTTGAGATAAATATCATGGCTGAAAGCCTTGTAAACAATTCCAAGTCATAAGATTTAACCGTTTTCAAAATAAGTCTACCGGATAAATGGTTATTTTCAAATGATTGCTTAAGTCAAGCTTAAATCATAACACCATTATTTTCATAAAAAATCCGGCAGCATAACGGCTCATATTTTATTAAAACCTCCTGCAAGAAAACATAGTTTATAAACTCAAGGAAGTTGATCTTAAATTGACTTCAGTATCCCCTACGTTCTTATATATATCTCTTACCTAAAGGTGTAGCACAAGTATAGCTATAGCACCCTTGTTCTTCTCGTTTGCCTCTTTCCTTAGTTTTTAATTTAGTTTGTCAGTATCCCCCCACCTTGTATCCTCTCCTCCTACATTAAAGCATAAAATGAATAACATTTATATTATTAATTTATCAAAAATAAATTTACATTTTTCTTTTGAGTCACTTAAGGAAGTGTATATTTCTTAAAGTTTCCCTTAAGTGCCTTACCTTGCTTATTCTTTCTTGGTTGGCAACTAGTCCTTTGTCTTCTTAAATTTCCTTTCTCCACATAATCCTACATCAACGACCATATATATGCATATTTAGCTTTATAATTATTAGCATATTGCTTCCTCATAAAGTCCTCAATTTGAACTTCCTAACATATATATATATACACACACACACACACACACACACATTTTTCACCACCACTCTAATGCCTTTTTGCTTCTCTTATAATATTAGGTAATTAAATCCAAACACATCAATTATACTTACTCTTCTTTATTTCCTTTTCTTTGTTCAGCTTCCAAGCACATAGAGCAGCCCAAAATGAGGATAAATCTGCCATAATTCAACCTTATTTTATCATCATTCATTTTCTAAGTAGATAACTTAATTTAAACTCAAATAAAGCTCAACAATAGCTACCTTAAATTCAGTCTTTTTCCATGTGGTTATGGCAACTAAAATAGGAAGCTTTCTGTACAAATGAAACAGCTCCAACACAATATGAATTTGCCACAATTTCAGCCTAAAATCACCATCTTTTATTCCAAAAATAACTTCTTTAATCTAACTTACTTAACTCCAACATTACATCTCAGTCAAATAGCATTTGCCTTGATCTACTTCCATGTGATTAGAGAAATCTCCCAAGCAGAAAATGCCCCACGTTTCTAGCTGTCTCTTCTACACGCCAAATGCACAGCCAACTACAGCCCAAAATGCAAGAAGATAATCTGCCACACCTCAATTACTAGTCCAAACCGAGACCCCCTTTTTGCTTACTGGTTTTACTTAGCCAACGATAATCCTCTGTTTTGCATTTCCTTTCCTCCTTGCTCTACTATTTTTTAACTCTCTCAAACAGATCTTACAGCCATTAAACTCTGAACCATCGCCACCTATTCCCCTGAATTAATCTCCAGTATAAGGCCCCAACAATGTCGAACCACCAAGCTGAAAACCTCAACCCTTGTCGGGAGAAAATATAGCAATTTCTTGCTGCTCTTTTACTCTGAACTGAACCAAAGAAGATTCCCAATGGTCCAATTGCTTCAGCGTTCTTTCCTCATCATGTGTTACTTGTTCAGGCTGTGAGGATGGCTGTCTCTCTTCCCTTTCGGTCAACAAGAAAATGCAGCTCACTCTTGTCGATTCCTCCTTCAAATTCTTTTCTTAAATCTTTTCCTCTCTGGTTTCTCCTTAAATCAGCTTTGAATCCACTCGTCTTTGCTATTCCTTCCTTAAACCTTAGCTACCAACACAATATGGAATTAAGATGCAATGAAATCGTGAGAAGGAGAATGGCGATGCTCTTGGTATAGCAGCAAGCTAAGGGGACGGGTTAAAAGGGTTGGCATTAAGTTGATACTGATGATGATGATGGACGGTGATGAAAATGCAATAGGTTGTCGGTTGGGATTTGTGTTAGTGGAGGTGTGGTGATGGCAAGGCTTCTTCAAGAAGCCACTTCTCTAATATTTTATATTTTATTTCTTTCAATTTATTTTCCTTTCATTCGAGTCTCCCTCCAAACTTTGCTTCAATTTTCCTTTCTTTTCTATATTTTTTTTTTGTACAAGTCTGCTAACAGTAGACTAGTAGGTGGAAAAATTTCCACTAACCGAATAGGCCTTAGGAAGCTTGTCCCTTCTCTTTATTATTATTATTATTATTATTATTGTTGTTGTTGTTGTTGTTGTTGTTGTTGTTGTTGTTGTTGTTGTTGTTAATTCAATCCTCAAGTATTCAATAATATATACACTTAAATTCCTTTGGTTAGATTTTCAATATACAAATTTGTCTCCAAATTACATTATTTAATCCATCAAAATTAATTAATTTGCAGTTATTACATCCTCCCACCTTAGAAAATTTGGTCCTCCAAATTGATCATGGTTGTCTTAAACTTGTGAGGATGCTTTCCTTCTTCCATCTTCTCTATACGCAAAAATGATCCAAAGTCTAATGATTTCTCAAACTCTAATTTCCTAAATGAAGCTTGTCCTGAAGATTATATCTAATTCATATTAACTTTGAAATTCAACTATTCAAGCATTCAACAAATCAAAGATACCTCCTTGTCTCACACTTTGCAATAGACAATCTCCTATAAATCAAAAACCTTCAACGGAGGTAAAATCAATGTTATGATAAGACGATCTCGAATGTCTTATCTCCTACAACCTTAAATTTCAAATCAATTGTTATCTTGTATAAAGCGTCCAAATAATTCTTTAATATTCACTCCAGGATTCACTTTTTTTATAATCTGTCATTTTCAAACTTGACTCTACTAATTGGGGGTTTGAAGAGTCCTTTGGTTCTCAAAATTTCGCCTTTTTTTGTCCCATAGTTACAGACTGCATATTTTAGATCGTTGAACCTTCAAAATCCTTGAAATTCAAACTGTACAATTTTAAGAGTCCATATAGTTAATCAAGTCAATATGAATTTTGATGCAAAGTAACTAATTCTACACTTAAATCCTTAGGGCCAATTTCAAAAAGACAACATCGAATTAAAATTTCATGAACTCCAAATCTTATCCATTTTTTTTAACAAATTTAATATGTAGTTCCTCTCTTATGGATCCATGAACCTTTATCTAATAAACTGCCATCAAAACTCTTAATTGTACTTTATCTGATAACGAAATCAACAAAAATTTTATTTTCAAATTTTGTATAGTCCAATAAATAACGTTCCAACTTTTCAATCTCTAAATCCGTAACTTAATTCATACTTTTCTACACACTCTGATATCTCATTTAAATATAACCCTAAGACACCAATTGTATATCCAGTAGCCTTTGCACTAACAAAATCTCTTGTCCATAACAGTACTTAAAATAAAGTTTCTAATTCATTAATTGTCAATAACTTAGTTGCCACAAAGGTATCACATATTAATTTCAATCTCCTTCACGTTGACTATCAAAAATTTTTTTTCTCCTTTACTAAAACATTGTAAAGTTGTAATAAATATTAGACCACTACAGTAGATTTTATCCACAATTTCACACTACACAAGATTCGAATATAAAAATTTTAGGAAGACAAACTCGTAGGACTTGAGATAACCCCATATTCAGTTATTGCCTTCCAAATTTGATCATGGTTATCTTAGAATAGGTGAGGTTACTTCGCTTTTATTAACTTTCCAATTCCTATATAGCTTCTTGCGAAGAATAATGTTGTCAAAGTATTTTTTTATCAATGAAATCACCTTAGACCTCAATACCTTATCCTTTTGATCCATAATTGGGGAATCCAAAGTCCAATATGTTACCATTTATCTATGAATCAATTTTCATTTTACATTAGACCTTAAATCTCAATATTCAAGCAATTCACAATCGGGTGTATCTCATTAGTTTATACATTACAAATGTACATCATTCTATAGATCCAAAACCCTTAAGTTGAGCTAAGATCAATGTCATTTAAGATGATCTTGAATATTTTATCTCAAAAAAAATCTAAACCTTCAAATCAATTCACCACCTTGCTTGATATTCCTTAAAGGTCTCCAGTAATACTCAAAGAATCATAATTTCTATAATCAATCCTATTCAATATCAGCTCTACTAAAAGTTTCTCTATTAGTAGAGGTTAAAGACTAAAGACTTTTCAACATTCACAAAGTTTGCAAAATCACATGATTCAATCAATTTTTTTTTTGAAGTTTGTAGACTTTTCAAAATATACATGATCCAACACATACTTCAATTTTGATTAGAGATCAGACCTTAACTCTTTTTTTTTTAGACATATCATATGGTCTCTTATTATTTTTTTTTCATGCACAGTGAATAGATTCAAATAATAGTTACTTGCTACTATTGTAGTAAGGTCCAAACCCTATTTGTCAAGTCCAATAAGCATAATCAAAATCACAATAGATGATGGGACTCACTAAAGCTTATCAAGGATGCCTAATCCTCAAATTTCAAGTTTAATAGTCTAAAATTGCAATCCTAAAATTCATATAGTTCTTAAAACAAAAGCCAGATCATGTATTTAATCGAATCTTATACTCTCTTCATAGGAAAATAATGTTGGCATAAGACTTTAGATTTGAATGGCTCTATAAACAAAAAGCTCAATGTACGGTTCGATTTCTTTCCAATCACTCGAAATAGCCCACATATTTAAGATTTCTAAATACATTAACCCTTAAATCCATGTATAATCAAAATCAAACGATTCCAAAATCTCAAAGCTTATGCTAAATATGTCCATAGGCTATATCAAGGCACGAGTTGAAATATTTAAGGTTCGTAGCCGTGTAAATGAATTCAATATGCAATTAAGCAAATTCATCACATGCCATTCTCAGGATGCACTATCAGAACTCAATTTGTATTCCAACACAATTCCCAAGTAAGCAAGCTTCATTCCAAAATTTCATAGTCTCTTATCCTTATCTTAACATAAATTTTTATCATTATTCCATCAAAAGCCTCATGGTACCCAACATACGTTTCTACAATTCCATATTAACGAAGTTCTCTTGCATCTTTCAATCATTACCTATTTTTGCATTATTCATATAAGATATAATAATTCTATCTTGTTTAAAGCAAAACGTATTCAAATTGATCGTTTTAGATCATTGCATGACCTATCTTAGGCCAACTATGCTAGGTGTTGCCATTATCATCTCCATCAAACACAACGTCATTCCTTATTCATGAGTCTTGATAAGTACACTACATGAATATTTCATTCACATAGGCCATTGTGCCTCTACTAACATCACTTCAATATGTTCAAAACCGAACAAATAACATTTACCACTTCATTACGTATCAAATCATATCATATATGGATTAGGTAGGAAAAAGCTATAAATTATCCATATAGAATAAACACATTCAATGCCATTTTAAACAGAGATGTACAGTTTATATTCAGACATGTACAGTACTTTGGGGATGTAAGCAGTTCTTGACCTACTGACACTAACGTACATCAGACCAACCTTGCTCTGATACCAACTTTTGTAATGACCCTTTATACTGAGAATACGAACCTAATTTTTCCTTTTTTTTTCTTTACTTGGTTGGGCTGTACGTAGTGTCACTAATCAATTCTTAAGCTAATATTATATTAGCTAAGTCAATGTCTTTTAGTTATCTTAGGTCCCAATTAAAATTCTCTCACTAAGCATGCATTTATTACTTCGAATCATTCTCCTTGACTAAATACATCTCTACCCCAAGTTGCATGCATTGTTATAAACCATAACTATATCCTATACTTCCTATAATTACATCATCATACTATAAAAGTACTGAATATAGAAGTCTGAATACAAAAGAGAATATTGTACATCACATACCTTCAAGAGTGGTACAAAAGCCTCGAAGGACTTGCTTAAACCCCACGTACGGAGCACCTACTGCAAATAATTTGGAAGGTGGAGAGGGGGTGAGCTTTTTGGAAAGCCCAATAAGAATTAAACTATAAGCCCCTACGAATCTCTACATGCAATTCGCTCACTTCGGGAAGGAAAGAGGAGGCCTTTATATATTTCGGAAATCGAATCATCATGCACTCAGGCCTTTCTGAAAGCCATGACGCAGGGTCACACGAATAGAGAAAGACTGAGCTCGCTCATGCTTCACACAAACCCAGGCTAGGAAGCTTTAATTTAAATACGGATTGTCAAATCAAATTCTTATTAGTTTCAGAATCCAAATATTATTCATTCAAAACTCATATACAAAGATAAACACGAAAAATCATATACATACTAAACTGAAGACATGTTAGCGACTAATAATTAATCATGCAGTTCAAATTGACATATGGCCATAGTCCAGGGGGTCCACAATGATCACTGATCAGGTGTCAACTGGGCCCGCTGTGAACTGGATCAAGGTCACACAGTATCAGAAATAAATATCTATTGCGGACTGGATCAGGGTCACACAATAGCCAGAACGAATATCTACTGAGGACTGGATCAGAGTCACACAATAGCCAGAACGAATATCTACTGAGGATTGGATCAGGGTCACACAATAGCCAGAACAATACTGCGGTGATTTGGCTAGTCATGCCTCAAAACATTTCTATATATATAGTTCCTACTGCGGACAGATTCAAGGCCACACACAGTAGTCCGAATACAAATTCCTGCTGCGGGCAGAATCAAGGTCACGCACAGTAGTTCCAAAACAATACTATATATTTTTGGAATTCAAAACAGTATAGTTCCTAATGCGGATAGATTCAAGGCCACACATAGTAGTCCGAATACATATACCTACTGCGGCAGAATCAAGGTCACGCACAGTAGTTTCAAAACAATACTATATATTTTCGAAATTCAAAACAGTATTTTCGTGGTTTAGAAAAGTTCATAACAAAAGTCATACCTTTCTTTCAAAACATATAAACTATACATACTCATAATATCTTCAAAACAATAACATAGGTTAAAATTCCTTGAGATAAATATCTTGGCTGACAGCCTTGTAAACAATTCAAAGTCATAAGATTTAACCGTTTTCAAAATAAGTCTACCGGATAAATGGTTATTTTCAAATGATTGCTTAAGTGAAGCTTAAATCATAACACCATTATTTTCATAAAAAATCCGGCAGCATAACGGCTCATATTTTCTTAAAACCTCCTGCAATAAAACATAGTTTATAAACTCAAGGAAGTTGATCTTAAATTGACTTCAGTATCCCCTACGTTCTTATATATATCTCTTACCTAAAGGTGTAGCACAAGTATAGCTATAGCACCCTTGTTCTTCTCGTTTGCCTCTTTCCTTAGTTTTTAATTTAGTTTGTCAGTATCCCCCCACCTTGTATCCTCTCCTCCTACATTAAAGCATAAAATGAATAACATTTATATTATTAATTTATCAAAAATAAATTTACATTTTTCTTTTGAGTCACTTAAGGAAGTGTATATTTCTTAAAGTTTCCCTTAAGTGCCTTACCTTGCTTATTCTTTCTTGGTTGGCAACTAGTCCTTTGTCTTCTTAAATTTCCTTTCTCCACATAATCCTACATCAACGACCATATATATGCATATTTAGCTTTATAATTATTAGCATATTGCTTCCTCATAAAGTCCTCAATTTGAACTTCCTAACATATATATTTATATATATATATATTATATATTAAGCTTTATAATCATTAACACACTTTTGTTCCTCATTAAATCCTCATTTGAACCTCTTACTTCATATATAAATATATATATATATATACACACACACACACACCTATATATATATATATATACACATACACATTTTTCACCACCACTCTAATGCCTTTTTGCTTCTCTTATAATATTAGGTAATTAAATCCAAACACATCAATTATACTTACTCTTCTTCATTTCCTTTTCTTTGTTCAGCTTCCAAGCACATAGAGCAGCCCAAAATGAGGATAAATCTGCCATAATTCAACCTTATTTTATCATCATTCATTTTCTAAGTAGATAACTTAATTTAAACTCAAATAAAGCTCAACAATAGCTACCTTAAATTCAATCCTTTTCCATGTGGTTATGGCAACTAAAATAGGAAGCTTTCTGTACAAATGAAACAGCTCCAACACAATATGAATCTGACACAATTTCAGCCTAAAATCTCCATCTTTTATTCCAAAAATAAATTCTTTAATCTAACTTACTTAACTCCAACATTACCTCTCAGTCAAATAGCATTTGCCTTGATCTACTTCCACGTGATTAGAGAAATCTCCCAAGCAGAAAATGCCCCACGTTTCTAGCTGTCTCTTCTACACGCCAAATGCACAGCCAACTACAGCCCAAAATGCAAGAAGATAATCTGCCACACCTCAATTACTAGTCCAAACCGAGACCCCCTTTTTGCTTACTGGTTTTACTTAGCCAATGATAATCCTCTGTTTTGCATTTCCTTTCCCCCTTGCTCTACTATTTTTTAGCTCTCTCAAACAGATCTTACAGCCATTAAACTCTGAACCATCGCCACCTATTCCCCTGAATTAATCTCCAGTACAAGGCCCTAACAATGTCGAACCACCAAGCTGAAAACCTCAACCCTTGTCGAGAGAAAATGCAGCAATTTCTTGCTGCTCTTTTACTCTGAACTGAACCAAAGAAGATTCCCAATGGTCTAGTTGCTTCAGAGTTCTTTCCTCATCGCGTGTTACTTGTTCAGGCTGTGAGGATGGCTGTCTCTCTTCCCTTTCGGTCAACAAGAACATGCAACTCACTCTTGTCGATTCCTCCTTCCAATTCTTTTCTTAAATCTTTTTTGTGATAACCGTAAATTTTTCATTTATTGAAAATAAATATTGAAAAAAATAAATATTGGAAATAAATAAATAAATAAAATTATGAGAACGGGATATTGGTGAAAATCTTGAGAATTGAGGAAGTGATAAATCGGGAAATACGAGTGAAGGAAAATAAAATTGGAATTATGGAAAATAATGGAAAGAGGAGATTTAATTTGGATAAATGGGAATCCAAATTAAATAAGAAAAGGAGAAATATATTTATATAATTATAAATTATATAAATATATTTTTATACAAATACATATGTATTGATATACTAAATAGTATATATTAATATACAGAGGTATATATATAGATATATATACTATTGTATAAATTTAAATAATACATATGTATGTAAATATGACATTTTATGTATATATATATATATAAATATATACATATATAAGAAAAATAAATGTAATTTACTTTAAAGTTGTATATAATAAATATATATATATATATTGTAAGTACAATATATATTTTATTAATACATTTATATAGATATATGTAAATGTTATTTAATTTAAAGTATATGAAAATATACATTTTCTATGTGTAAAAATATATATTATTAATATATAATATATATTTATATAATATATAGTACAAAGTACTATTTAATAAAATAATATTATATTTATAATATAGTTATAAATATAATTAAAATTAAAATATAATACAAAAAAAAGAAGGGAAGAATCGAGAAAATCCCGATTCTTCTTCCCAGGCGAGCCGACCTCGTCGGCCGACAACGGGGAAAGAGAAGGGAGAAAGGGTTGTCGTCGGCGAGCGGAAAAGGAAGAAGGAGGGTGACCGGCGCAGCCCGAGGCGGAAGAAAGGAAAGAAACAGAGGCGAAATCGGCGGAGAAAGCCGAAGGGAAAGGAGGAAGGAAACGGCGGTGCCGGCCGGTCTTGGCACCGCCACCACCACTCGAACCTCGACGAAGGTGAGGGGAAGGAAAAGGAGGCCACCGGTGAGGCCAACGACGGCGGAGGAAGGCCGACGGAGGAGGAGAGAAACCGAGCCAAAAATCGAGTAGATCCGTCGCCTTGCCGCCGATCCAGACCGAACGGAGGCTAGATCCAAACTCGTCGTGGCGTCGGCCAACTGAGGGAAGTCCAAACCGCTGGAGAACCTGCCGCCGGAGGAGAACCGGCCATGGAAGGGATCCGATCGGTCTGAATGGCCTGAACCATCCAGGAAAAGAAAGGAAGAAAAAAAAAGAAAAGAAAAAGGAAAAAGAAAAAGAAAAAGAAAAAGAAAAGAGAAAGAAAAGAGGAAAAGAAAAGGAATTCCGGGAATTTGAAAAAATTTCCCATAATTCGAAAATTACGGGAAATCCCGAGAATTACGGGAATCGATAAGAAATCTCAGAAAGTGTTAAATTATCTAAATAAATTATTTATTTAAATACTTATGAAAAATTTCTAAATTTTTAGAATTTTAATTTTCAGAAAATTCCCTCGATAACCGAGCCGATGGAATCGGGTGAGGTGAACACGAGCGCGACCTTCGAGAGGTAGTCGCCGACCCAAGACAGGTAAGGGAGGCATGTGTAGCTTGTAAGGATATTCAGTATGCATGTTTTAAATATGCATTTAATTTTATAAATGCTGTTGACAATGATTGGTTGGAAAGTTGTGGTGATTTACCGGTTGAAAATATAAACTGTATTTTTCGTGCAGGAGGCTAGCCAATTGGCAACCGTTATACTGCCGAAAAATCTTAGAAAATTACTGAAAATCATAATAAATGATTTTACATTACGAGAAATGATTTCCAACACAAAAATCGAGAAATCGATTAGTTTTCATAAAACATGAATATATTGATAATTAATTTTAAAATATTCATGTTTTTGAAAATAGTGAAAAAGGAAATTACCTAAATTTATCCCGATAGGTGATATTTCACGTGAAACGAAGTGAAAAAATGAAAAGGACCAAAGTGAATATTTTACTAATATTTCTTCAAATATTCACTTGATTTTATAAATAACCTTTATGGGTTCAATTGTGAAAATAAGTGTTTATAGAAAATTCTATAAAGGTAATTAAAGGTGGAAAACAGTGTTTTGAGACTAAAAGGTCTCCGCATGTGTTTACATAGGAAACGTGGGACGGGAGTGTAGATTTGGAAAATAAATATTTTAATTTTTCTATAAATCATAAATATAATTGATTTGAATCCCGATAACTTTGAAAAACATGTTTTCGATAGAAAAGACGGAAAAGCGTGCGTATATGTTTTACGGTGAAAAAGGATAGTTATGACCTTTTATATTTTACAGTGATTATTTTATAAACTGTTTTCACTGTATGAAAAATGTGATTTATACTGTTCTATAATGTTTAGAACATTTTCGGGAATGATGACCCCAGTATGAATATTTTATAAATTGTGATTCATAAGGTGAAAATATTTTCCTTATGAATATTTGTGGATTGATTAAACTTATATTTAATGAAATTGATTTCATAAATGGGGTTTATATCACGTGTTTACTGTTTTGAGACTGTTAGGCCCCATATCATGCTCACGTGTCACGTGTTAGTGCTGATAGACACTGATCCTATTATCAGCGTCCCAGTGGACACCTGATCAGTGCACACTGAGGACCCCAAAGACTATGGCCATAGATCTCATGTGTTTCCCCTATTAGGGATTATATTATTATAGCATGATATATTTAGGGTGTTGCCTGGTCTCCATGATACTGAACTGAAAGCTACCGAATCCTGTTTATTGAATTGGTAGCTACTGTTTACTGTTTTACTGATTTGCAAGATACTGTTTTACCAAATGATACTATATTGAATATTACTATGTTACTGAACTGTAAGATACAGTTACTGTACTGATGAGAAAGAAAGTAAACTACTGTTTTATTACTGAACTGTCACGTGTTTTAAATTATACGGAAGTGAAAAGAAATAAGTGGTTTACTTTGTGAAAACGAAAATTATATCGTTTTGAGAACAAGGAATATAGTACTCTCTACAGTTGCTTCTAGGTTTCGAGACAAGACAAGTATTTCAAAATACCTGCCTTACTCCATCCGGATCCCTAGCCGGCTGTAGTATCCTTCCTACATGTGAGCCTAGAGCCTCTAGGAAGATTTAAAGAAAGTGAAAAATTATTTTCAGCATATAGGTAGCTGAATATCAAGTGTTGCATATAACTCTTTTACTGAGCCGTGGTTTGCTTACTCCCCAATATTAACATTTCAGATTTTCAAGGACTAAGAGACCTGACATACGAGCATTTCGGCAGTGCATTTGGGGACACTGCGATAGCTTGATTTATAATATGAGGTATGATCATTTATTTTCTGTATTTAGACTTACTTTCAGTACTACTTTCTTGAGAATTAAGATAGGGGATGTAATTCATATTATAATTCTATACAAAATTGTTTAATAGTAAATGAAAAAGTGAAGTATCACAGACAGCCCAATCGGGTAAGTTGTATAGAAATACGTGAAAAATGTGATCACGGGATGTGACATTTTCCTCTCTGGTTTCTCCCTAAATCAGCTTTGAATCCACTCGTCTTTGCTATTCCTTCCTTCAACCTTAGCTACCAACACAATATGGAATTAAGATGCAATGAAATCGTGAGAAGGAGAATGGCGATGCTCTTGGTACAGCAGCAAGCTAAGGGGACGGGTTAAAAGGGCTGGCATTAAGTTGATACTGATGAATGATGATGATGATGGACGGTGATAAAAATGCAATAGGTTGCCGGTTGGGATTTGTGTTAGTGGAGGTGTGGTGATGGCAAGGCTTCTTCAAGAAGCCACTTCTCTAATATTTTATATTTTATTTCTTTCAATTTATTTTCCTTTCATTCGAGTCTCCCTCCAAACTTTGCTTTAATTTTCCTTTCTTTTCTATATTTTTTTTTGTACAAGTCTGCTAACAGTAGACTAGTAGGTGGAAAAATTTCCACTAACCGAATAGGCCTTAGGAAGCTTGTCCCTTCTCTTTATTATTATTATTATTATTATTATTATTATTATTGTTAATTCAATCCTCAAGTATTCAATAATATATACACTTAAATTCCTTTGGTTAGATTTTCAATATACAAATTTATCTCCAAATTACATTGTTTAATCCATCAAAATTAATTAATTTGTAGTTATTGCATATAGCATTTTGTTGTCATAAACATATCAATTATCCTTGAGAGTTAAGAATATTTTAGAAAAAAAATAACGCAACATGTGAAATTAAATTAGTTAATTTTTTTAATAAAAAATTAGTTAATTATTTTTATAAATATGAGGTATTGATATTAAATTTATAAAAATTTTATGATCAGTTAATTTATTATTGTTGCACACTCATAATAAGTTAACTAAACTCTAATTAAAAAAGATATGAAAATAATTTATTAAAAAAATAATCTCATAATATAAAAAATATTTATGTGTATACTATAAACTAATACTATAGACTATAATATTTCATTTTTCATAAAAATAATTAAAAGTTAAAAAAAGTCAAAAAAAGACAAAAAATAAAATGACGAGTTTTTGTCTTTAGTAATACTAACACAGTATTACATAGCAACTGGCCCTCTCTTAGGCTCTGCTTGGTACAGCTGAAAAGTGGGAAGAAAGAAAATAATGGAGAGAAAAGTGAGAGGAAAATGGATTTTAGTGTTGCTTGGTAGAATAGAAAATGAAAGGGAAAGAAAAGGTAGAAGAAATGTGTTTTCTGCTCCAAGACAAAATACAAATCCGTCCAAATTGGACAGAAAAAAAGAAAGAAAATAAAAGCATGTGAAAAATTAGCTGAAAAGACAAAATTATCCCTATAAAAATTTAAAATTCTCAACTTCAACGTCTTCTTTTTTTTTTTTTCATGTCTCTCGTAAATGTAACTACTCTCTCCCGATCTCTCCTTCTCCATCGCCGATGTGATCTCTCCAACCGCTGTTCGAGTCGCCATTTGTATCGGGCTAGGTGATTAGTGCTTGGCTTGGACTCTGGAAAATGGAGATCATTCGCTTTTCCAAAACATGAGCCCAGGAAATTAATGGGAGGCTAAACCAGTAGGCAACGTAAATGTAAATCTGGGAGCGCTCCCTCAGCTTCAAGCCTAGGAAAAGCATAACCCTTTATTATTTCTCACACAAGGAACCGTTAAATCCTTTAATTTTTGTTATTTAATGCATTCACATTACCAAATCATTGCATTCTTTTCATATCAGATCCATTCTTAACCCTTTGGTTCGATTGTAATTCTGACAGAAAACAGAGGGTGCAGGGAGCCTCTGAATTCTTCTTATAGCTGGTGAGTGCTAAGAAACATGATCTCTTTCTTTAATTTTTAGGGCCTTAATTTTGTGTATTTATGCGTTAATGGCTTTGATTTGCCTCAGTTATTGCTAATTGGGTTTCTATTTTACATCATTTGGGTTTATTTGTCAATGTCAATTTCTCAATTACGTTTTTGTTGTTGTTGTTTTTTTTTTAATTTTTTTATGCCAATTTAGTTTGTATGCTATTGTTAATATTATTTCGTTAATATTAAGAAGTCTAGTGATTCTATACGGGATTAATTGTATTATCATTTTGCCCAAGTAATGCTCAAATTAGTGTTTTTTTAAAACTGAAATTTTAAGATTTTGATCATATCGAAATCGAATTTTGTGTCCCTATATAGTGAATTCATTTGGAGATTTGTGACTTAATTGGTGTTATTGGGTCTTTTTATATGTCAAGAATTAAAAATATGGCTTGATATATGAACTTGGTTAACTCAATTGTTCTGGTATTTGAGTCCACCGCGAATTATTTAATTTGATGGTAGTTTGCTTGGTGATTTAAATTTCTAATGGTATCTCATTGAGGTGAAACTAAGTTTAGATATGTCGTATTTGATCCCACTTTTTGACGATGCAGATACTGTGCTTTGTGTTCAAGACCATATCTTAACTTCTTATTCTTTGATTGCTGAAATTGATTTACACTTGCATTTATTGTTTATTTCGTAGCCAATACTTACTAGTGTTTCCAATTACCGTTTCTTTGTTTCAGTGAATTTTTATGAAATTTTTTGGTAAGGGAATTACACATCCATCTTGATTATGGGTTGGATTAGACTAGTTTGGTCATGAATCAGATGTTGTTGATAATATAGAAAAAGATATGATGGAAAGAAAAAAAATTAGCTAGGTGATTAGTGTTTTCTAGTCATAAGGAAAACAATCCTTTTTGAGGAGAAATTAAACAACAAGGAAATATGAAATGAATATTATATGTTAATCAAGCAGACTATTTATTTGTGTGGTGAACTCTCAGGTGTTGATAGCAATTCATTTGGCTATGACAGTATTAGGCAGCAAATCATATTACATGGTTGGTAGAAATGTGGCTTGATGTTATGTCTATGGTAATACTAAGTATTACATGGTTTCGTTTTATGATTTCTCATTCGTGAAAGCATCATTTGACATCATAAATTCAAATCCAAATTTTATATAGCTCCTTCTATTAAAGAAAGGTCGGACTACTTCCCTGAAACTAAAGTGCCACTGAAATAATTAAGAGGAGGTCAATTTGTTATGTTAGCCATTGTGTGCAACAAGTGCGGCATTTTTGTTGTCATAATTTTTTTTTAATCTTGTTCTGCCTTTTCCTGTTAAAATTTATTAGCAGGATTAGTCAGCTTTCATTGTTAAGTTTGTGATGATCCACAATGTTAGACAAACAATTGTGTCTGTGGCAGTTAAAAGTGGTTGAGCTTATGTATTGATTATTGCGTTATAAAGCAATGAAAAATGCATGCCATTGGTGTGAGCTTTTCCTGCAAAAATTTTTGATAGCTGCCTGGTGATTTTGACCTAGTTCCTGTGGCCATCAATATTTTTAAATTAGATCAATGAATTGTTCGAAAACTTTTGATAGCTGCCTTTTTTTCACTTTCATTTTCCTTTAATTGTTACAATCTTGAATTATAACGTTATGCATATTTGTGTAACTTGCTTCAAATTGGCCCTGAATAATTTTTGCCTTCTTTGAACAATTTGGAAGAATAAGGTGAAGGTTTAGTTCTATCTTTAGTTGTACAACTTTAGTTTGATTGGCTTCTCAAGAAGATTTGGGAACCGTATATTTTACTCTGTTACTGATAGAATCCTTTAGAAAGTCTCTTGTGCTAAATTAAGTTCTCCTTTTCTGTATTACCAAGGCTGTATCTTTCTGTGAACAGAGTGATTGGCAAGCAACTCAGGCTGCTTTATTTTCCATTCGAGCTATATCAAATTATGTTTCAAAAGCTGAAGCAAACCTAATGCCTCAGGTATTTTCTTAAGTGCTATTTCTTTGTTGATACACAATATTGATATTTTCCTTAGACATCTGCACTTGTTGCTTTAAAATCCTAACATTATGTCCCATCTCTTTATTTAATCTTCAGCAGAAGTCAATCTATGAGTCTTTGTATAGGCAAGTTGATGGTAACTAGTAAGTTTATACAGCAAAACAATAAACAATAGGGAAACTATATGCAGCAAACAGCACGCCCCCATAAAATCCTCAAAAGATCAATTATGCTAAAAATTTGCCTTCTTGCAATGTTTCTATATGAATACTCATTATTCAAGTCATTTTGATGATGTTTGTGTGTGATATTTTAGGCAAAATCTTCTGCTGCAAAATGAAGGTTTATCAAGATTCATGCTTATGGAAAGCTATATGAGCAGCTTTTTCCGAAAGACAGAGCTAATGGTAAGGGAGCTTGTAGTGCAAATGACAGAATTCGAGAATGGGCAATAGAAGAAAGAGTTCCGACTCAACAACGTAAAGCGCTACTTTTGAAGATGACGAGTAAATGAAAGAGCTCTTAGCATTAGGAATTTTTTTTATAGTACTTTTATTGCTGGGAACATAGGTTGATTTTCATTACTAATGAAAAAAAAAAAGAAATACTCTTGGATGGAAATACTTTGAATATGGACTTGTTTATAATAGTTGATGCATTAATATATATCAACATCTATGTTTTCTTTTATTTTCTTGGGGGCATATCAAGTTTCTTATATAAAAATAATTCTATTAGTATTAGACATTTTTTTGACATTATTCATGGTTGAGTTGAGTATTTAACAATTATTAGTCATTACATAATTAATTAATTAATAAATTATATAAATAAATAAATAAATAATTATAATAATTAATTATTAATGAATTACTTTGACTAGATTTTTTTAAAAAAATCTCATTAAAAATGAAAACTCAATAAATGCCAAAAAAATATTATCCAAAAACAATTATAGTTAATAAATATTTGTATAAGGGTAGGATGGTAAAATCATTTTATTTTTAATTTTCTTTCCTCTCATTTTTTCACTCTACCAAGCAATAGGAGGAAAGAAATATACTTTCAATCCATTTTTTCATATTTCATATCAAGCACACCAAAGGAAAAAAATTAAAGTTTTCCATCTTTCCAATTTTCCTTCCCTTCAATTTTCTTTCTTTCCATTTTTCTTTCCATCCTACCAAGCAAAGCCTTAGTCTCTTTAGTCTTTTAGTTTTCATTTTCCAAACCGTAAAAGCAAAAATCCCTAATTCCAAACACTACCGCTGCCCATTGCTTTCCCTAACATCAAATGGTCAGACCCAATACCCACCAACAGCATCGACGACCTCTCTGGCGTGACCATCTCTCAACTCAGGTGCGACAACTCTCATCACTGCGACATCACTTGCGCAGCCGCTCTCATTGCGGTAGCTCTCTCCAGCGATGATGCACTCAGATCTAACAATGATGAGCTTAGATCCAAGTGTGACGTGCTCAAATCCGGCTGCGACAGCAATCGTTACTCTCTCCAACATCGCGGTAGTAGCATTTTCACTCTCTATTGACAGATACATAAGTGGACGCGTTCATACAAGTAATATAAGATTTGAATATCAAATTATCGTTTCATAGAGATTAGTTAAGTAATTTAGCTAAATACTAAAATTGATCATTCTAAATTTATTCAAGCAATATGTAATACTTCAAATTAACTAACTAATAAAAATTAATAAAAGTAAAACTTAAAATAAAATATAAATAACATTTAAAGAACTTAAGAATTAAAAGCTCAATTAAAAAAAATGAACGGAATTAATAAGGAAGAATGAAACAAATAAACATAAAATAAAGTAAAATTACTTCAACTTAAAATTTAATCCAAAATCTCATAAAGTTACGTATTAAACCTAAAAATCATAAAAGCATGCAAATTAACTATTTAAACTAATAAAATTTGAATTAAATCAAACCAAAATTAAGGAATATTATAATAATCTAAACTACCATTTTCACTAAGCTATAACCATAACCAACTAATAAACAATTACCCTACTATAATAACAACCCAATAAACATATAGAATATAAAACTATTAAACTATTATAAAATATAAACCTTTGAAACTAAAACAAAAGGTAAAGTAGCTTTCCTCCTTGCTGCCAACCCGTGGGATTCCTTTATCAGCACACACGTCCCCTTCATTTGCTGTCTAGCCAAAGCTTCAGCCACGCTTCACACAATCTTCAGCCAACATCAAAGTCCACATCGCTTGATCCAGCAAGACCGGTTCTTCACGCCAGCTCCTACTTTCCTTCAACACGAGCAGCCCACGACAGCAGCTGTTTCGCACCGCTCCAGCCACTTCGCTCTTCTGCTACAGCCAGAACAGAGCAGTCCGCGCCACTGCTCGCCTTGCACCAGCACAGCCCAGTCACGAAGAACGCAGCAGACAAGCAACAAGGAAAAACGATAACAGATGCAGAAGCAATAATAGAAAATAAACACAGGACATTGATGCAGACAAAAATATTTACAAATTTAGACAGAGGAAAGAAAGAAATAAATATTCAGAAAGCAAAGAAAGAAAACATTTAATGCAAAGATGAAAAAAAACGTGAAGGTAGAAGATAAAAGAAGCGATGAAGCATAAGAACAATAATCCAGAAATTAAATTTTTAAACCTGAAATATAAAGAAAACAAGAGTAGAAAATTGTTGAAAGAACAAAACACAATGAACCGAAGTAAACAGAGCAAAGCATGTAAAAGAAACGTAAAACAAAACACTAATACTGCAAGCAAAGAACTCAAGAGAGCAAAACAGTGAGGGAAAGGACCCAGCAGCCTGTCACGCAGCCAAGCAACCTTCCAAACATCCAAGAAAATCGAAACAAAAATTAAGAATTGCAATGCAAAATCCGTTACAAAACAAGGGAAAATTCTTGATGTGTCACTCAACAAATCTTCTCCTCTTCTAAACTTAAAGTTACTAAAATAAAATGTTCTAAGCTAGGGAAACAATAAAGACTGAATGACAGTAAATGGTGAAGATGAACTGTGTCACGCAGCAGCCTCCACACCCCTCAACTTAGGGCAGCTTCAACTAGGGCTCCATTGGTTCTCCTTCCTTGGCAGAACCTTTCTTTGGGTTGGACTCTTTGACATGTACTTGGGTTGGACATCTCCAACAAATAAAGATGATGGCTCATACTTTGGATTTAGAGTATTTTATTTTGACATATGAATTTTGGGAATTTAAGGTGGGTTAGGTGAAATTGGGCTTTATGTGAGAATGGGTTAAGCTTTAAGTGGGTTATATTTGGAGTACGGTGAAAGGCTTTAAGGGTTATAGTAATTATAGGGTTTAGAATAAGGTTTCGAGAAAAAAGGTTTAAATTTTTCTAAGGTTTAAGAAGGTTTAAGGTAAAAAAAAATATTTTAGGGTTAGTTTTTAGGATTCAAACACCAAATCCAACCATTTTTCTTTGATTTTCTTGCTATTTTCTCGATTTCTTCATTATTCTCGAATTTCTTACACATGAAGACAATTTAATTAAATCGGGAAGAAAATACATTAAAATTCCAAAATTCAATCAAAATTGATACAATAAAATACTCTAAAAAGTGTGTATTTTAGCGACATATCACAGCGACAGTTGTCACATCCCAAGTACACAGTATTTTACACTTTTTCGCACATTTCATACAGTTGAATCGGTTGGACTGTTTGCGATGCCTTTATTTTTTTTACATTTAAATCACAGTGAACACAATATCCGTAATTTAAATAAATTTTTATGGAAATAAAATATTTACAAAATTGTATTTAAAGTTACCACTTACATCCCCTAATTATAATACAATCATTGTAGTACTGTAAATAAAAGTCTGAACATATAAAATAAAATAAATATACCTCCAGGATCTATATCTACTGCCTTGAGGTGCTTAATATGCAGCTACTAATTCTCAGATAATATACTCAACGGTCACTGAAAATACTCTGGAAAGATAAATATTGAGGTGAGCAAACCACGGCTCAGTAAGAGATTTGTATGCAAATTTGATACCTCGAAAACTATATGCAGTAAAATCTTTAATTTCCTATTGGTATGCTAGGCACACTAAAAAGGAAAGAATACTATAGTCGACCGAGAAATCCAAATAGAGCATGAAAGGTATTTTGAAATACATGTCTTATCCCAAAAATCCAGAGTGATTATAGGGAGTAAAATAAATTTTAATATAAATTTCATTTAAATATTCACTGCATATAAATATTTAATAAATTTGAGTAGAATAACTCATTTAATCATGTAAACAACACTTGAAAATAATTTGATTTCCACCATTGAAATCACCACTTTAAACACGTGCAACAATAAAAATAAAACTATTCCAATATTGCACCAATTCAGTGATAAAACACCACAGTAAACAGTATATCCTAATAATTATCACCAAAACCAATAATAACACGTGGAATAATAGTGGAGACCAGGCAACACCCTGATAATATCATATTATAATAATCCTTGTAGGGAGCAGTAATAATAAACACGTGAGATCTATGGCCATGTCTATAAAAGTCCTCGGTCGTACACTGAGCGGGTGTCAACCAGGAAGCTGAAGACGACTCAATGTCAACAGCATTTACAGATGATGAGTAACACATGAACACGTGAGCATGATATGGGGCCTAACAGTCTCAAAACAGTATTTACATAGTGATAAAACCTTTATGGAATTTATTTCACATGATAAATATTTATTCAATCCATAAAGGAAAATTTATAATAAAATAATGAATATTATACTGAAAATAATTTATAAAATATTCACTATTCACCAGTTCACTTCACCAATCACACATTTCATTATAAAACACGTGGGATGAATTTTCTGTAGTTTAACCTTTACCAAAATCAGTATCATGAATATTTAATAAATATTTTTCGGTAAATTCATCATTTATGAAAAATTATTATTTTATCACTTTTAAGGCTAGGAAAAATTTCCATAATACTCCTGAATATTTTATAACATTTTTAGAAATATTTTTAATAAATTTCGGCAGCATAACAGCTGCCAGTATCCTAGCCTCCTTGCACTTTCAAATACAATCCCAACAGCCAGAAAACCACAATCTCATAGCATTTCGAGGCAAATCAATATCCAATAAATCATATAATATTTATAGCATGGAAAGCATGCATTCGGATATCTCTACAAATTTACACACGCGTCTCTTACCTGTCTATCGTAATCGTCCTACCGAGTGCACCACACGAACACCAAGATTCTCGAGCTGCAATTTAATTCCACCAAAATTATTAGCTTATTTAATCCTTATTTTTAAGCTAAAGTTCATATTAAAATGCAGCCACATTGGATATTGTAAATATTTTTGCAGTATAATTTCTACCGGTTATATATCGTAACTTCTCCATTTTGCGTCGGATTTTAAATTCGAACATACCGGCAGACTCCTCTTAATTTCTGCAATCTAATTTAACCCTCAAAACATCCAAATAGCCATGAATCTTCTCCCCTTCATCTTGACCCAAATTGGTGGAGAGTGAATTTGTTGGATTTTTAACAATTTAATTTTCCTAAGTTGTTTTTCTAAGCTTAATGAATTATTTGACATCATTTTTAAGCCTAGGACCACATGAATCCACTCTTTTCCCATGTTGGCCGAATGGGTCTTTCATGGTGAATTTTTGTTTTCCAAAATTTAAACAAAATCATGGCTAAAATCATGCTTACTACACTTAAAGGAAATGATTCATGCCATTGAATGTAAGAAAATCACAAGAAATGGTGGCTTACCAAGACTTGGCTGAATGCTATCTCCCTCCTATTCTCTTTATTTTGTTGGTTTTTCAATGAAATATGGATATAGGATTATAGAGGGAAGAGAGAGGATTAATTTTTGTATAAAAAGTGTAGGGAAATTCCAAGTAATTTGTTAGTTATTTTAGCTAGAAAATTTCCTTTCTTTCTTCAAGTGGAAATGGCATGGGAGAGGGCTGAAGAGAAGATGAATAGTGGCCATTCAGCAGCTGAGGAAAAATAAAGAGAGTTCTGGAAATTCACCAAATGATCAAAATGTCTTTAGTTATGAAATTTTTGGACGGTTTTACCTTTACGGTTTTGTTGACGTAAAAATCGCGTAAACAGGCTTCAAAAATTCTGATTCTAGTTCCAAATGGTCATATTAATCCTATCTAGATTATTGGAAGTGGTTTCGTTGGTGCGTGGTGCATAGATAATGAGAAATTATGATTTTACCCCCACGACCCGCCGGTGAAATTTTCTGATTTTGTGACCATTTCGACAAATCCGTTGACACCATATTAAAGTAATTTTCATGTAGAATAACATTATATTTTTACTTTGTCCCAATTCATTTTTGTTTGAGAGAAATTTACGAAAATACCCCCGAGACGTATCTGTCATTTTTCAATTTGTTTCTCATAATTCACAAAACATTGCAAATTGGGTATTTTTACTTCTAATCACCATAACAACATTATTTAACCTTCCAAAAATTATTTTCTCACTCATATCATCATTCGGGTATGGAAATCTAAGTGGGGGCCCACGTGGCTTTTCACTTAATATTTATAAAATTATTCAAAATAATTTATTTATTTATTATAATTTACAATTTCGTACATGTACAGTACAAAATTATGAATTCTCACAACAGTAGCCCTTCTTTTCTCTAGCAATGGTGTCCTTCAGTTCTAGCGACGACAACAGCTTTCTCTCCTTCCAACAGCAACTCCTCTTCAGATCCAGCAACATATCATTTGCTCTGTAAGTAAATATGCCAAATCTGAGATTTTTAGTCAATGTGTTGAAAAAACTTGCTGATAATGAATTGTGTTTGTCTTGGAATTTATCGATACTTGCTGGTAAATGAACTATCACTGTATTGAAGATATTTATTGCTAAATGGATTGTCAATGTGTTGAATATATTTATTGCTAAATGAACTGTGAATGTGTTAAATATATTTGCTAAATGAATTGTTGTTGTGTTGAAGATATTTATTGCTAAATGAATCGTCATTATGTTGAATATACTTGCTATTAAATTAACTGTCAATGTGTTGAACTTCTAAATGGAATAAGCAAGTGAATATAATAGATAATGTGGATTTTTTTTTAACTCTTAATGAGTTTACTTTCTTTTTATTTCATTTGTTTTTTTTTTCAAAAGTAGTTTATTATTATATTCACCTCAAGGCTAGTAATATTTATTTATTTGAGTTTTTCGTTTGAATATTGTAATTTAAAATCTTATTTTCCAAAATATCATATTTATAAATTTATTTGCCAATATATAATAATTTTTACCATGTCATCAATATGCCATATTTTTTTAATTTTTAAAATAAATACTAAAATAATAAATGCTAACATTAAACAACTTCATCTTCCTGTAAAGTTTTAACCAAAAAAATGTTTACTGTAAAGTAGAAACAACTTTACTTTTTCTTTTCAGATTATGGCTGTCAGACATGTCAGAATTAACTTTACTCTTTTAGTTCTTAAATAGTAATAATCAACAAACCATCTAATATTTAATCTCTCATTTTTTTATTATCTACCTAATTTTTTTACTTTTCCTTCTTCCGTTTAACATTATTTGTGATTTAAAAAATGGAGTTGCCATGGAAGAACATACAGGAAACCAAAATGTTTAGTAAGAGGATGCAAAATGCACATTGAGCTTTAACTTCAATAAAAACTGGATAAAAGGATTTAATAAAACCCCATATTAGATACAATCAATGAAAAATAGAGTAAACCCAAAAAACGAATCAAATAAATTTAAATTTAAACTAAAAATTAAATTCATTAAACTTGGCAAAAAAAAGTGAAAGATAAGAAACAAAATAAAAAAAACCTCTATTATCAACAACTAGATGGTGAGAAACCAATTAGATGGAGAAAGAATAAAAAAACCAAAAGATGGAGAAAGAACAAAAGGAAGTCAGTGGTGAAAAAGACAAGTCATTTATTTTCTTTTAAGTTATTTTAATTCAATTTTTTAATCAAAATTTTAATATAGTTTTAATTGATATATGTTTATATTTTTTAAGTATTAAAAAAATATGACATGATGATGACATGTCAAAAATTATTATACATTGATAAATAAGTTTTTAGTTACAATATTTTGGGAAATAAAATTTAAAAAAACAATAGTATGATAAAAAAAATACTCTTATTTATTTTATATGTAACACCATCTACAATTATGCGTTCAAGTTGCATGTTTAAATAATGATGATGAAGAATGAAGTTGTTATGACTTGAATGATTTCAAATATGTTTGTATTTTTATTAAATTATGTTTGTTTGTGGTCGCATAGAAATATTTATATAGTTTAAATTGTTTGTTGAACTATTATGGTTTGTTGAATTGTAATTGTGCTTGAATGTTTTTTTAATTTTATGTTTTTAATTAACAAAAAAAATGAATTATTAGAAATCTTTTGGCTTCGGGTTTGGATTTTGGTTTGGGTTAATAATTAGGTTGTCAAAAAGTTTGAAAGTATAAACGGATATTTAAACGGGCTTAGATAATAAATAGATAGTATAAAAATTAATAGGGTAGGATTCGGGTCGTACATTTAAAAATTAATCGGGTTTTTATAAGGTTCAGGTTCCATCAATATTAAACGGGGTCAGGGTCAAGTACCTCGAAATTGACGGCTACCTGTCCAGTTTACATTCCTAATCATAACCTAAAAGTTATAAATAAATAAAAAAAAGCATACATATAATTAAATTTATTCATTATTCGGGTTAGGTCAAATTTAGATAAGATATTATTCGATTGAAAGTGAGCATTAGCCAGGTCTAGTTGGAATTTTTTAGTTTGATTTTTTGCTCAAGCTTGTTTTCTATATATACAATGATTAAGCTCAAGCCTGGCAAAATATTATTATTTTTTAAATTATAATAAAATATAAAAATACTAAAACAAATAATACTTAATAAGTATAACACAATAAGTTTAAAGAAATTATTAAAAAGATCACAAAAAAAGTGAAAATTTTAAATTAATGTCTAAATAGATAATACAAGTTCAAACTTAAATACACAAAAAAATGCATTAGTATAAAAAATAAAAAATTATAATTATCAGCTAGGACTTTGACTTGAAATGTTGAATCTAAATCCTGCCTAATTTTTTTTATCCAGACCTTGATTTCTTATGCCATTCTCATTTAAAATTAAACAAACTTTCGAATTTAGACGAATAACGGGAAATTCTATAGTAAGGTCACAAATTTTGACCTTATTATAAGGTCAACGTAAAAAACATATGATTAAATATAAATTTAAAGTCATTAAGCATAAAAAATGTTAAACGTATCGTAAATATTTGATAATTAACTTAAAATTAATGTAAACAGCACATGATTTAGCATGAATCTAAAGTTATTAGGTGTAAAATATGTTAGAAGTATGTAAACACATGATAATTAACATAAACATACATTATAGCAAAATTATCATGTATTTAAATCTATTGACACTAATATTTATATTGATAATCACATTTTTACGATACGTTTAACATTTTTTATGCCTAATGACTTTAAATTTACGCTTAATCATATATTTTTTACATTGACCTTATAATAAGATCAAAATTTGTGACCTTGCTATAGAAATTCCCGACGAAACCTATCTCTTAGACAAGTCTACATATAATAATATTTATTATTTTCCCATTTCAATGCATAAGTATTTGCGGATCATAATCCTAAAGCTATTATAAAATATGTGACAAATTTTTAAGTTTGTTTAGTTAAAAAACTTCACAGTTGTAAATGGAAAAATTTTATAGTAAGATCATAAATTTTGATCTTACTCTAAGGTCAACATAAATAATACATAATTAAGCGTAAATTTAAATCATTAAAAGCAAAATATGTTAACCATAAATATATGATAATCAATCTAAACATTAATGTCAATAAACTTGAACACATGATAATTTTACTATAAGATATATTTATGTTCAGTATCATGTGATTACAATACTTCTAACATATTTTATACTTAATAATTTTAAATTTAAGCTTAAACAATGTATTGTCACGTTGATTTTACAACAAAAATCATAAATTTTATGATCTTATTTTAAAAATTTCCCTATACATGAGAAATTGTCCATCTAAAATTTTCTCACGGCTCTGTATTTTGGTATGGGAAATCCAGCAACAAGACGAAATTTTTAGAAGGAAAAGGCAGAGGGTGAAGCATTGCTTTTCTCATCTGCTCCGATTCTGAAGCCGACCAACCTCAAAAACCCAATCGAGCGTCTATTAAAAATCTACAATGCAACTGGAAAATGGGCCATGGGCTCCAATCCTCAACTGTCCACGAAAACGAGCAATTTATGCCCGACCCAGATTTCAATTTTCAGTCCCGGTTGGCTGCATATATTCACCGGAAGCCACACCCACAAACAACACCGCTGACTAACATAAACCGATCGTGAACTTGAAACATTTTCTATCCATTCAAAACTGCATTGAAAGACTACGCCCCCCACCAGACACCCCAGACTTCTTTTTTCTTTGTCGAAGAAGATGAAACAAGCAAAGATAAAAGAAAATTGAGTTTATGCATGGGCTCTTGTAAGAGAGAGATACACATTACGGATTGAAGAAAGTGGAGCCACATTTACATTTCCATCCTTCGGGCTCATAATTGGTGTACTGAATTCCAAGTTTATCAGATGTAGCAGGGATTTGAGTGGCAACACAGGGAGTGCAGCCCCCACACTTGCGCTGGCAGTTCGGTGGCCTTGATCCAAGTCTTCCCAGCATTCTACCATACGTTTCTTCACTCCCATAGCTTTCAACACCCTGAAAAATAAAAGAAATAACCAAACCCAGAAAATGAGTCCAACACCATTATTCAAGATCTGAAAAAGAGCAGAAAGAGAATAATAATAATGATAACCTTTTTAGGGTCAAAGGCAACTTCTGAGAACTCTGGAACTTTATCTGTGTGAACAGATTTAGATAATTAGTAAAGGACAAAGCAGTTTTAATTGAGTGAAACCAAATCTGTTTAGGGTTAAGTCATTATAAGAAAGATGAAAAAGAAGCTTTTGCTGCTGAAACTAGTGGAGAAGGACCCAAAGATTGAAAACAAAGATGTGAATCAGAACAAATGGAGGTGCAGTTCTAAGATGACTAAATAGCAAACCTTGCTGAGGCACAACATCATGAGATGCTAAAGACCTGGATGATGCATGAATCGAGTTTATTATCTGCAGAGCAACAATGAGAAAGCAACAAGTTCTTTGCTTCATTTTCCTTAGAATCCCGAAATGATGATGAGATGATGATAATCTTTATTCCAAAGACTAAGAGAGAAACGGGTGTTTGACTTGAGTCAGTGCTTAGTTCAAGAAGACAAAGAGAACAGCTGGAAATTGGAATAGCAGCGCTGCGTAAAGGAAGCTTATAGAAACAAACAAGCCAGATAAGCACCATAAACTATTCATTTAAAAACAAAACAAAACAAAACAGAACAATTCAGACAAAAACCTTATAATATCCTCTTTCTGTCTCTGTCCCAGTCGTAGATGTCTCGGCGGGGGAGAGATCTTGCTTCACAGACAAGTGATTCTGCCTTCTTATCAAACAGCTTGGCAGCATGGGAACACTTACTCTGCTTTCCTGATTGTGCACCTCGTTTCTTTCTTTTTGACAACTCTATCATGTAGGATTCGTAGCCAGTAGACAGTCAATGTAAACTGCAAATACTAGTATTACTACTGTTAATGTTAGTTCATAAATTTCTACTATAATAAACTTACAAATAACCATTCATATTAATACATAAATTTCATAGAGTGAAAACAAAGGATTAGTTCGATAGTTTAAGATTTTGTTAAATTCATAAGTGAGGATGATTCATATCGAGAGATTCCCTATTACAATATTTAATAGGTCAAATTTTTTGGACAAACGCTAACCAAGTAGAGCTAATGGAGATTAATTTCATATCTAACATAATATGAGCATATCTCGTGACTTACACTTAACACAATGATTTGACTATTAATACTAAAAATACATTAGTTGCAAACATGTATAATAACTTTTAATCATAATTAAGACAGACGAAAGAATCGAAGTATTGAAGTTTATTTTTTTATAAATCACAAATATTTTTATCCATTTTAAAAATTTAAAACTAATTTTTCTCGTCACAATTAAAACTTCCTACCTCTTCCTAAGGTTGTGTTCGAAATCTATTTCCGTTTTAATGGAAGCCAAGTCATGGACTATTTAACTTTTTCTCTAACCCTGAATCCCCAAACTATAAAAACACACTTGCACAGAGATACTGATGGTGGCCATTCCCAAAAGGATGGTTTCCAGTTTTATGGCCCTATTAATAGCCCAACGCCAGCCCTATGAAAACCTGGACAATGCAGTAAAAGACGAAGCCTTAGGCTGCATGCCTAGACTGCAGTGCCTCGTCTGCTGATTCAAGCACAGCAAAGAGATAACAAGTTAAAATAAAAATAAAATCTTAGAGTTTTGTTTTTTTATATTTAATTAATTTTTAATGTGATCTATCTCCTATGATGAAAATAAAATTATAATAATTATATTTTATATATATATATATATATGAAGATAAATGGAAATAAATCTGCTAAATCTGCTGCTGATGAACAAGCTTATTTTTTTCATTAACTTCGATTACTTTTGCGCAGTGATCAGTGCTGACATTGAAAATTTAAGTGAGAAGGAGGTACGCTGAATAATGAATAATACGTGATAAATGAAGAGGCAGCTCCTCCATAACTTAAGCCATGGAGTTCCCAGCACCTTGTCCTAGTTTCATTCTCAGCCTCAGCCATGGCAAAAGCCTTTTGGTCAGTTACTCTATCCCCTTTGAATTGATGAGCAAATGACAAAAAATAGAGTTTTAAATATACAAAATTTTATATGTTACAAAAAAATTTTCATACACAGCAACGGAACAAATATAAATTAATCATAAAATATTTACTCAACATTGAAAATTTATTTTCCTGATTTAACGAATAGCCTCCTTATATATATATATATATATATATATATATATATTATATGAATGTATTGTACTTTCAAAAATATGATATTCGCAAAAATCAAATATAACATGAGACATAAAAATATAAAACTGTTTATATTGCATAAACATAATCATCATCGTCATGAATTATCGTCAAGAATCACCCTATCATGATTACCAATTCTTTCGATGGATTATTATACGTTAAACATATATGCAGCTACATTACATGATTCTTAATATAATAATTTTATAAATTTAATGAATTTTGCAACGACACATGACAACATCTGGCCAAATCTCTACGGAAAATTATAACTATTCAGAAGCATGAAATAGTTTTCTAACTTAATATTGTCAAAATCATTCTCATACAATTAAATCGGGAAAAAAAATTAGTTACGTAACAAGAAAATCATTGGTTCTCAAAATTCGAAAGTTTTGATACCAAATGTTAATTAAATTATACTGTATAAATAAATTATAATTTTGCATAATCTTAATTCTCAAGTTCCTGGAACAAAATAATTTTCACAATTTCTATATTAAAGAAAAAACATACCTTGATCAATGAAAATTTCTTGAAAAAAACCTTTATGAATTCTTAAAGAAAATTTGAGAAGAATTTTTTTTACTCACTTAACCCATTGTGTTCTTAATCATATTTTTCTGATTGTGAGAAAGATATATTTATAGAGGTGATGAGAGAATGGATATTTTCATGAATTTCATAAACATTAATAACATTTAATGGTATACACTTCCGTAAAATATAACCTTTTAATCCTATCAATACATTATATCTCTTAGCATTCTATTAATGATGATAATTATTTGTAAGTGAGAACCAACCTTTCGTAAATATTTTCTCACTTGTACAATAACACAACCTTTTTCAGTAAGATTGATAGAATTTAATGGCGAGGTTGGCAGCTGTCTCAATGGTTCCCACCGTACGTATGTCGTGGTCCTAAACCCGTCAGGATCAATAGCCTAAACATGTAAAAAAATTACGATGACATAAATATCTTTATCATTTGAAAGATTTAATTTAATCAAAAAATTAAAGTGATATATTCTGTTGAGATAGTCAACGATTTGCCAATTGATTATAGTACTTTGTATGGAAGATTGTATGGGTGCATACAGGTTGTATAGGCAGATTTTCAGGGAACTAATTGGAGATTATAGTCCTATATATACTGTATATGACCAGTCAAGAAATAATAACAAAATTAGTTTCCTCATTTCTGTTTTCATGGCATTAGAGCAAGGCTCTTTCGATCTTTAAAAAAAAAACCCAAATTCAAATCCCAAAATTCCAAATCAGATTTAACACTTTCAACCATAAACCAAAACACCCAAAACCCATACCTTAACACAAACCAACATCACGCCTCTGCCCATCACACCTCTACCAGTCACGCTACTGCTTGTCGGATCTTTGCCTCCGTTGTACTCCTTGTAGATATCTTGCACAAGGCAAGTCTAAGTTGCCCAACCTCCCTGCCTCATCGTTCAAAAGAATTGGATTGGGCCCAGATTTCATTAAGGTAGATATACATTAGGGTCCCATTGTTTTATTAAAAAAAAAATGAGTCAACAAATTGAACCCTCAGAAACCAAATCTATTCCAGTTCTTGTTCAGTCTGAAGGTGTCTTTAATGCAAGCATTCTACATACTGAAACAAATTACGATGTGTGGTCTCCATTGATGGAGATGCACATTGCTGAACTAGAGAAACTCTCCTACATCATGGGCAAAACCGCTCCACCTACTACGTCAGACAAGGGATACGAAAAATGGTATGCTGAAAATCAAAGGGTGAAACGTTGGCTACTGATGTCTATGTCTCCTAACATCATGAAGCACTATCTCCGTATACCCACTGCTCGTGAAATCTGGAGTACTCTTTCCAAAGCTTTTTATGATGGTAATGATGAGATGCATGTCTATTCTCTACATCAAAAAGCCTTCTCAGCTAAACAAGGTGCCAAATCTCTCTCAGTATATTATGAGGAGTTAATAGAGATATTTCGAGAACTAGATCATCGTGATAAAGTGGTCATGAAGGATCCATATGATGTTACAGCATACTGGCAGTCCATTGAACGAACCCGAGTACACATATTTCTTGCTGGATTAGATAAAATTTTTTATCAACTTCGACGAGAAATTTTACGTCGTGAACCACTCCCAAGTCTGGAACAGTGTTATTCCTTAGTCCGTCGTGAAGCCATACAATCTACTGCTTTAAACGAGGACATTGAAAAAGTTGAAGCTTCTGCTATGATTTCTCGCCTTCGACCCAATCAGACGTCACAAGATCGGCCAAAATTCACCAATTCGAAGAATTTCAACAATTCAGATAAACCTCCATACAAATGCACTCATTGCAATCAAACAAGCCATTCAAAAAGTCGTTGCTTTGAGCTTATTAGATATCTAGAGTGGTGGGATCCAACATGGCATCGAAATTCCAAGCGACCATCTACTACAGCAGTCGCTCAAACAAAGGAGGACAATGCCACTCCTACGTCATCAACATTGGTAACCACTACAAGCACTAGAGGTAAGGTCTCAAACATTTCTACAGCTGTTTTGAATAGTGCATGGATAATTGATTCTGGTGCTATTGATCATATGACATTTGATGTTAGACAAGTCTTAACCCTTAACCCCTCCTCCCAAAATTGTGTCTCCATAGCCGATGGTAATACTACCCCAGTTATTAGGGAAGGGTCATCACATCTTACTAATACTTTACATCTTGATTCTATGTTAGTTATTCCCTCCTTAGATTATAACCTTCTCTCAGTCTCTCAGATCACTAATGCCTTATCTTGTGTTGTTACTTTTTGGCCTGATTCTTGTGTGTTTAAGGACATTCAGACTCGACAAACGATTGGTTATGGTGTTAAGAAAGGGAAACTGTATTATTTGGACTTGGAGTCAAAAACTTCAAGCAAATTACAACAAGCTTTAGCAGTAGAGAGCACTACTTCCCAAAAGAAGATAACTAAGATTTGGCTCTGGCATTGTCGTTTGGGACATGCCTCATTTGGGTATTTGAAAAAATTGTTTCCCTGTTTATTTACGAATTTGGATATTTCTGTTTTCAAATGTGATGTGTGTGAACGTGCAAAACGCCATCGTGCTTCATTTCCTTTGGTTTTAAATTAAAGTCCTATCCCTTTTATGGTTATTCATTCTGATGTTTAGGGACCATCCAAGTTCCCACATTGGGGGGGGGGGTCAAATTGGTTTGTTACCTTTATAGATGATTGTACTCAGATGACTTGGTTATGTTTGATGAAATCCAAATCAAAAGTTACGTTGCTGTTTCAGAAGTTTTATAACACCATTCGTACATAGTACAATGCTCGAATACAAGTGTTACGAAGTGATAATGGAGAGGAATACCATAGTTCAGAACTTCAGCAATTTTTGGACTCTAATGGCTCTATTCATCAAACTAGTTGTCCAGATACACCTCAACAAAATGGTGTGGCAGAACGCAAGAATAGACACGTATTGGAAGTTGTTCACGCTTCCCTAATCAAAGCTCACATGGCCTTATGCTACTGGGGCGAAGCTCCTCTCTCTGCTGCATATCTTATCAATCGTGTTCCATCTCGTTCTATCAACTTCAAAACACCCTTTCAGACACTTGCAGAAGCTATTGTTGCTCCCACAGTCCCAAACCTACCTCCTCATGTCTTCGGATGTGTTGCATATGTTCATCTTCATAAACACCAACGGAGTAAGCTAATGCCTCGAGCCTTAAAGTGTGTCTTTGTTGGATATGCTATTCATCAAAAAGGATACAGATGTTATCATCCCCCTACTAAATGCATGTTTATCACTATGGATGTTGTCTTTCATGAAGATATTATGTATTTCTCTAAGTCTGAATTTCAAGGGGAGTATCTTGAGGAAATTCAGACTTTTGTATACAACCTTGAAGAGGATGTGGTGGAAGTTTCTGATCAAAATGTAGGTGATTTGGATCCTAGTGGTCAAAACTTGGATATGAGTGGTGATACCCTACACAACAACACAATAAGCGTAGAAGTGAATGAGTTGGAATCTGGTGGTCAAAACTTGGATCTAGGTGGGAATGAGCATCCAGAAAGCCAGGAAATGTCTGAGATCGAGCTTCAGTCTCTTCCAATTAAAACACCAAACCAATCATTGTTTGAGGATATTCCTTATACAGTGTCTGAGTCATCTAGGAGACAGTTACCACAACGTCTCACAAGAGGTATTCCAAAACCTACATATGAACCTCAATTGTCTAGTAAAGTAAGATATCCCATGAACCATTATATGTCTACACATCGCTTGTCAAAAACTAATCAATCATTTGTCAATCAATTATCTACTGTATCTATACCTAACAGTGTGCAGGAAGCCTTAATTGATCCAAGATGGAAAGCCGCAATGAATGAAGAGATGGCCTCCTTGCAAAAGAACCAAACTTGGGAGCTTGTGGACCGTCCCATAGGAAAAAAATAGTTAGGTGTTGATGAATCTTTACTGCGAAATACAAAGCTGATGGTACGATTGAATGTTTTAAGGCGAGATTGGTGGCGAAAGGATACAACCAAACTTATGGAATTGACTACACCGAAACATTTGCACCTGTAGCTAAAATCAACACAGTCCGAGTCTTGTTATCCTTAGCTGCAAATTTTGAATGGCCGTTGCAACAATTTGATGTGAAGAATGCATTCCTACATGGTGAACTATCTAAAGAGGTCTACATAGATCTCCCGCCAAGGTGCATGATAACAGAGAGACAAAGCCAGAAGGTATGTAGGCTGAAGAAATCATTGTATGGACTGAAGCAATCTCCTAGAGCATGGTTTGGAAGATTCACAAAATCTATGATAACCTTTGGTTACCACCAAAGCAATTCAGATCATACACTTTTCCTCAAAAAGGATCAAGGAAAAATCACAGTGCTCATTATATATGTGGATGAAATGGTGGTTACAGGTAATGATCCTAATGAAAAGAAAGCCTTACAGAATTACCTTTATAAAGAATTTGAAATGAAAGATCTAGGTACTCTGAAATACTTTCTTAGGATAGAAGTATCAAGATCAAGTAAAGGTATTTTCTTATCCCAAAGAAAACATGCCTTAGATCTACTACAAGAAACATGTATGTCAGCATGTCAACCAGCTGATACACTAGTTGAAGAGGACTTAAAATTATGTGTTAAGAGTGATCAGGTTCCAGTTGATAAGGGGAAATACCAAAAACTTGTTGGCAGGTTAATGTCTTTAGCTCACACAAGACCTGATCTTGCTTATGCATTAAGTATTGTCAGTCAGTTCATGCATAATCCTGGTGAACAACACATGAATGCAGTGACGCGTATTTTGAGGTATCTGAAGTCTGCTCCAAGAAAGGGAATTTTATTCTTTAAAAACACATTGGAACAAACCATAGATGTATACACTGATGCTGACTGGGCAGGAGACAAGAGTGATATGCGATCCACTTCAGGGTACTTCACTTTTGTAGGTGGCAATCTTGTCACATGGAGGAGTAAGAAACAGAATGTTGTCGCACGTTCTAGTGGCGAAGCTGATTTAAGAGGAATGGCACTTGGAATTTGTGAAGGGTTATGGCTAAAGTTTCTCCTACAAGATTTGGGATATTCACCAAATAAACCAATTCGATTATATTGTGGTAATAAGTCAGCACGTGACATGGCCCATAATCATGTTCATCATGATCGAACAAAGCATGTTGAGGTTGACCAATTTTTTATCAAGGAGAAATTGGAAGAGAAGATTTTGGAATTACCTGAGATTCGATCAAAAGATCAATTGGCTGACATCCTCACCAAAGCAGTCTCAAATCGAATATTCTCAAAATTTGTGGACAAGTTGGGCATAAGCGACATCTATGCACCAACTTGAGGGGGAGTGTTGAGATAGTCAACGATTTGCCAATTGATTATATTACCTTGTATGGAAGATTGTATGGGTGTATACAGGTAGTATAGGCAGATTTTTAGGGAACTAATTGGGGATTCTAGTCCTATATATACTGTATATGACCAGTCAAGAAATAATAACAAAATTAGGCTTTGTTTGGTTCATGAAAATATTTTCTGTTTTCATTTTCTATTCTCATTTTCTGAAAACAAGTTTTCATTTTCTGTTTTCTGAATTTTGGAAAACTTGTTTGGTACACGAAAATGAAAACGTGTTTTTGAAAATGAAAATATAGAAAATGTGTTTGGTATCTACATTTCCCCTTTCTTGGCATATCCATCAATGAGAGCATTGTATGTAATGGTATTAGGCCTCTCTCCCCTTCTCTGCATCTATTGAAATAGCCTCTTTGCCTCAACAATGTTCCCTTGTTTGCAGTGAATATCAATCAAAGTTGTGAAGTTGACTACATTAGGAATCACTCGCTTTTCTCCCATCATGAACAACCATCTCTTTGCTTCCTCATGCTGTTTCAATCTACTCATCCCACTAGCCATAATGTTGTAAGTAAATACATCAGGCTCAAGACCTTTCTTCTCCATAATAGCCAGTTGCCTCAAAGCATCATCCATCATCCCCTTTTTGCAATATCCATGTAGAAGTGTATTAACTACCACCTGGTTGACAACAATTCCTTGACTTTGCATATCATTCACTAACATTTGAGCTGCCTCCATCTGCCTAACCTTGCAGAGACAATCAATTAATGCCCCATATACATGTGCATTCGGAACAAGGCCCTTCTCAACCAACTCATCAAACAAAGCAAAAGCTCTCTTAGTGTTCCCTCTTCTACAGTGCCAACTAATCATAAAAGTGTAAAGATAAACATCCACTTCCACCCTTCTCTCACGCATTTCATCAAACAGCTTCTCAACTTCTCCATGCTTACCAACACTTCCAAAAAACTCAATCAAAACAATATAAGTAGCTGCATTATACTCAACTTTCTCCTTTTCCATCAACCTCAAAACCTCAGTAGCAACTTCAAATTCCTTCCTTTTAACATAGGCATTTAAAATTGTATTATAAGTAATAACATTAGGCATTACCCCTTAACTAACCATTTCATTCATCAACTCCCTAGCTTTCTCAACTTCCCCTCTATTACACAAGCCATCAATCACAATTGTCATAGAATAAACACTAACTTCCACACCAAACTCAACCATTCTTCTAAAAAACCCTAGAAGAGAATCACCTTTACCACACTTCTTCAATGCAATCAAATACAAAATGCAAGACCTTTCATCAATCTTAAAACCCATTCTCTCCATATAATCGAAAGCCCCATTTGCCTCTTCAAACATTTTGTTATCCATACAAACTCTAAAAAACAAGTCAGAGAACTATTCAAGAAAGTTCGAGTCATTACACTCAAACCCAACTAAGAAAACAATTCTCAACTGGGTATCTAAAATTATCATCAAAGATAATGAACTTCAATACATCTTTTTTTCTCTGAATTTCCAGCTTTATACAATCTGAGAATGAAGGTTAAATGGGTTTTCAGATGGGTTTTTGGGCAGCAAGAGAAAAGTTTTTTTTTCAAAAAGTTAAAGAAGAGGGTACAATGATGAAGAGGGAGTTTGGGTTGGAAAGAACGAGGTTTATTACGTTTGAGTTGAGACCAAAGAGCAAAGATGGATTGGTTTTAAAGGTTGAACCCGTGTTTTCCCCTTTTCCATTTCTCTCAAAGTCATTTTCATTCAAAACGATGAAAACTTCATTTTTTTGTTTTCTAAATTTAGCCTATTTTCACTTTCATTTTATAAAATTTTATTTTCAATTTCTTTAACCAAGCATGTTTTCTCTCATGTTTTCCGTTTTCTATGAAAATGAAAATAGAAAACAACTTTATTTTCATTAACCAAACACACACTTAGTTTCCTCATATCTGTTTTCATATTCAAGATTTAATCACAGTGAAATGATTTTTTTTCAAACAAAATTTCATTATGAGTCAAAAAAAAAACGTAACCAATTAAAAATAAAACAAGAATCACACAATAAAACTTGATTCTAATATCATAATAGGTATTCAAATTAAAATTAATATGCCATAATTAGAGAGATTCAACTTAATAAAATCACAAAAAACTAAAAATTTAATAAATATAAAAGAATACCACTTGATCGATCCAAATTTATAACTTTTAAGTTAAATTTATTGAGTTTATACAGCATTTTTTTATTTTTTTTAGTATTGATTTCAATTGAATGAGCAATCAACTTTAATCTCAAATTTCCACTGTCCCAACGCCTTTTTTCATCACCGTCAATTAAACTTTGACAGTGTCTCGTTTACAGACTACAGCCTTAAAAAAGTTACGACTACTATTATTATCCAGAAGAAAAAATCAATTAAATTCGTCAGGCCAAAATTTCACAATTAATCATGCCTTCGTGTTGACGGTAAATCGATTTTTAAAAAATAATAATAGAGTAAGCATGGATGAGTTAACACATAAGAGAAGAACGGCAAGATTCGGAAGGAGACAGCGATGAGAGTGAGTTAAAGCACCGACATTGATTGGTGTGGCTGTTTAAAATTGAAGACGATCGCCACATTTGCTCCGATGTCTGATCATCGCATTAATCACAGAAAATCCAAGCTCACCATCCTGATTAAGAGGCTTCGCGTCTTCCCTATAATCACACCCTACTCTCGCCATTTCATTTATAAAATGACCGAAGACTCTCTGGAAAAAAAAAAACAAAAAACCAATCTTGCGTGTGTTTGGTGCGAGCTATACGTTGAGACCAAAACATTAACTTTACTCTTTGGAGGTTTGTTTTCCGTTTCACATGTGTATGTTTAACGTGGTATGTGCATTTATAAAAGATTTTGCGCTCCACAAAATAATCATAATTTTGTTAAACAGTATGTTTATTCTTTGAAAAAAGAAAGACTGAAGACCACATGAAACTATACCTGATTGTGGCCAAGTTCAAATAAAATTTAGGTAAATACTAATATATTTTGTGTGTACTCAACTTCCATTCAGTTTAATATTCGAATCTTAATTTTTTGCTCAAACTCATTTAAATAATAATAATAATAATCTAATATATGTATATATAAAAGTCAAAGTATTTTACTACAAGTAGAACATCTTATGTGGATAGTTTAAAAAATTGACACGTGTAATATCATAAAATAAAATAAAAATTCCAATTTTCTTATAGATAGGAATCTATATTTATACACATACATTAAAAGTTGAAAATAAATATCTTTTTAAATCAATTATCTATTTCAATTTTTAAAAGATAAACATATATATTTTTATATATTTTAAAAAATAAAGAAAAACCTCATATTATTTATAAATTTCTTTAGTCATCTTTTATCAATATACATGTATTGTTGTTATATACATTATTTATAAAATAAATAATTTGGTATAAATTTTTTATATCGATACACTTTTTCAAAAAAAAAGATAAACATATTTTTATATGAACATATGATATGTGTGGTAAGAAGAATTTTTTTCATCTTTAGAGTATAGAATGTCCACAAAAAAATCACTTAATCATTGATCAATATTACAAAAAAATCACTTAATCACAAAAAAATTTCAATAAGATTCAGTTTTTTATAATAATCTTATATCTTATATAAAAAAAATAAGGATTATTATCCTATCCACTGTCAGTGAAGTTTTTTAACTCTACAAGCTGGGTTAGAATGATAACATGTGTCCTTTAAAAATATTAAGAAAATAAAAAATAAATAAAATGGGACACATGTCATCATCTTAACCCTACTTGTGGAGTTAAAAAACTCCACTGACAGTGTATAGGATAATTTTCCTAAAAATAAAAGCCAAAACTCTGGGCCAAAAATAAAATATCATAGGAAGACACCTTAACTTTTTTATACTTAAAATAATAAATTGATTATCTTTCAAAAAAATAATAAATTGATTTTAATTTTTTATAATAATCATAATCCTATTCAATTAATTATTTAATTTTAAAATATTTGAAATTAAAAAAAAAAGATTTCAACTGTATTATCTTAATTTAAATCAAATAAAAGTTATCTTAGACTTTAAATTAAAAAAATATCCACATATTTTGATCCGAATTATCTTAAAATTTTAAATCTTTTATCAAAAACTTTAAAACTGAATATTTAAGTTTATATATTTTAGTATTGAATTAAGCTTCCATATCTTTTTTTAAATTTTCATTTATTCCTTTTTCAGAATTATTTGTTCAATCATTTTATTTGGAAAAAAAATGTTCATATGGATTATCTATTCTCTTGAAATGTGTATGATCTTAAATATTGTATTTAATTATTTTGAATTGATTTGAATTTTAAAAAACTTAAAGAATAAATTATTTTTAGTTTTATTTCTATTAACTTTTTTACTTTACTTACCTTTTATGTTTGACACTATTATAAATAATTTTTTTTAAGAACCCTAAAAAATAGATTTTTTCAATGCTAATTAATCTTATAAAATTAATTTGGAGTCATCTAAATTCAAATTTTAAAAATAAATCAGTTTCAAATATGCAATATTAACTAATAATTTATTAATGATTAATATAGTAAGAATTGTTTTCATTAAAATTGTAGTTATTTAATTCATTTATTAAATATTTAAGAGTTGTGATATTTAATTTTTTTAAAATTTTTTAATTGTTATTTGATTTTGAATTGTTTTTTAATTTGTATGTTCTATATATACATCAAGTTTTTAATACATCATTCAACATGTATTTTAAAATAATTTTTTTATAATTTTATTTTTTAAAAAATTATTATAAATTAAAATAATCACTGTGCATCGCACGGGTTTATATCTAGTATATATAAAAACCAAAGCAGTTGGTTACAAGTAGGACATCTTATGCAGATGGTCCAAATATTTGACACATGTAATATATTTTTTAAAAAAATAATCATCCTTTTTCAAGTTTCAAAAAATAGAAATATATCTAAATATAAAAATAAATTAATTATATTTTTAAATTAATTATCTATTTTAATTTTTAAAAGAGAAGCATATATATATATATATATAGATTAAAATTAAATAAAAATTACATTTCATTTATCTCTACCTACATTAATATTACAAAATATAACACCTATATCTATAGCTTTTATCAATTAATTTTTATCTAAAAAATAACATTTATATCTATGTATATTAAAATTAATATGGATAATGTAATATATAACATGCAATAATATAACATCTTATGTACAATGATTACCCTCTTTTGCAATAATGTAACATGCAATAATATAACATCTTTTTTTTAATTTTTTAAATTAATACGCAACATGCAATTATTCTTTCTTTCATATTAACATTACAAAATACAACATTTATAACTACTGATTTTATATATTAATTTTTTTAATTGTCTAAAAGGTAACATCTATATCTATATATATTAAAATTTTTAATTTTCTTCATTTTTATTATATAAATTGCATGTAATAATTTTTTTTATCAATGCTTAGTACGCATGGATCTTAAGAGAAAAAAAAACTCAAATTTCTTTTACTTTTTTGTATTTAGTTTATTCTGGCATAAAATTTCATTGCACATCACATAAAAACTAAAATTTGATGAAGTTTCAATGTTTATAAATAGCACACCTCTGTCGGATATTAAAATATTGGTTATAAAGTCACTGTTAAATGTATTAGACTAACATATATTGTTTTCAATTATAACATATATAGCAATATAGTTTTAAAATATAATTGATCTAGCATGTATGTTTCTATTGACTATTTTTAAATTTGTGTTTTATATATATATATATATTATATAAGGAAAATCTTTCACCAATAGAGTAACTATCTTGAAAGTTGATCTAACTTTTGGTTGGTATTACATGTCACATGAGTGCAACAAAAGGTTGTGTGAAGTTAATAAAAAGTTACATTGTTCCCCATGTAATATTGATGTCTCTAATCCAACTCTAAGGTAAATAATAATTATATTTACTATATTTAAGACATAAAACAAAAATTATTCCATGATGACAATATAAGCATTTTATAATTTTAATATATATATAACTTAATTGTAGTATTTTATATACCTTATAGGTAAAAGTTAAACATTGAGGCATTTGATGATTCTAGAAAAGTGATGTTTTGTACTTTTCAACACTGAAGCTAAGAAATTAATTAATTAATTAATAAAGATGTTAACAATCTTTGTAAAATTTTTCTTAAGGTATTGATTAATTAACAATTATACTTTATAGGTAGAAGTTGAATGTTGAGGCATTTGATGCTTCTGGAAATGCGATATTTTTATTTTTCAACATTGGAGCTAAAAAATTAATTAATAAAGATGCTGACAATCTTTATAAATTTCTCTTAAGATATTGATTAGTTAACAATTATTTTAATATTGTCTAATATTTAATTTAATTTAATGATATGTCTATGACCATAATTTAGGAAAATTGAGATTATAAAATTTGAGAGATATTTGAAGATCTCATAGGTAAAATTTTTTGTTCAAAACAAGAGTAACATATTTTAATACTGAGATGAGAAATACTAAGCTTAAAACTTTCGGGCTTTAACAAGTAGCTTGACCTTTGAGTAAGTTTACATGAAACTTTAGGGTATCAACAAATAAAAAGTTCGACAAATAATTAAGAAATATTTTAATTTTTGTTCGTTTACCAATTTTAATAAACAATTTTGAACAGTGATGTGGTTCATTCGTTTATATTGACAAATAAATTCATTTAAAATTTGTTTAAAACTTGTTCACTTAATAAATTATTTAGTGTTCGTTTATTATTCGATAATTATAAAATTTAAATTATATAGATACTTATAGGTTATTTAATATGTAATTATCAAAATTATATGTTTATGTAAAACTTTTTAATTTGGTATCATACTATCATATAGATATTAAAGTTTATACAATTTCTTTGTATAGTTTTTGTTTAATATTTACAGAAATAATCGTTTAATGTTCAAAAATACATATTTATAAATATACTCATCAATATTCAAGAACATTTGTGCACGAAATTTTTTTAATAAATGTTCATGAACATATTTATTAATGTTTATAAACGACCTTATCAAATATAAATTCGAATACGGACTGTATTAAACAAAAGTAAACTAACATGAGAATAGTAATATTTGTTTACATGGGGATTGTTTATTTCTCCGATGAATCTTGTGAGGAAACATTGCCTTCGGTCATGAGTCGTGACAAGAAGTCACGGTAAAAGAAAAAAAAAAAGACAGAAACTCCATAGATCTTGTGATTGAGATGATTGCTGGTCAGCGTTTAAGCAGTACAGTAGGCACCGCTGCTTAGAGGTAAAGCCCACGTCTAGCGAGAGCATGGCTATGCCACTGCCACTGTGTAGACTGACCAGCTAGAGCGATGGGAAGGTTTGTTACTCTGTCTGGCTAAGTTCTCTGTGTGTCTGTCTAGTTAAAAAATGTCAACAACAGTTAATTTTTAAAATTAATTTTAATACTTTTTATTTTTAAAATTAATTTTAATACTTTTTTTTATTTAATTATATCATTTTTTATTTTATACGAAAACCGATTATTTATATAAAAAGAAAAAAATTAAAGTTTATAAATGTTAAAAAAATTAAAATATATATTTTAAATAATTTGTAATTATAAATAATTAATTTTTACATAAAATTAAAAAATAATATGATTTAATAAAAATAAAAATATTAAAAATAATTGTCATTAACATTTTTTTTAAATTTTAATTCTTTTGTTTTTTTCAATTTGTCCGATATAGTTTTTGGAAGTCTCAACAGTGATTTGATTATTCATTGTGATAGTGAGGTTTGATCTCTGCCTACCATGAACTTCTGCAATTTTCTGCAAAAGGTTATTTATGCACGCAGTTATTGGTGTTGTCGCGCACATTACTTCATTTAGAGTTGCGAAAAGATTAAAGTAAATTAACTACGTACAAATTGATGAATAAAAAAATAATGAATGGACATTGTTGTCAGTCGTGGACCCGTGGTGCCCACATTGCCTCTTTAGGCACAAGCGGTGGCCGAGGGGCTAATGGTATTTTCGAGCCATTGACCCAACTTACGGTCATCTCATCTCCTTCGGTGAACTGCCTGGCTTAGCTAACTGCTACTGTGGGCCTTGGACTTGGCAGACCCATGCCTGCAATCCCTGGGGAAAGATGAATCCTTGGACTTGGTCGTGGTGATGGAATTGGAAATGGACTATGTTTCACCGAGCCAGGAGCAACCCTTGGTGACAGGTTAACATGCTCGAGTGCCCTCGACTGCAACTCGCTAGGGTAGTCGCGCACACACCCAATACGGGGTCCAACACCCGTGGTCCACTTGCATGACAATCTCTTGGCCATATTGAACACTGGTGCTTCCGCCTTGGCACCATCGGTGTCGTTCTTTTCATCTGTGCTTGCTGCTCCCCTGATGCTGTCACCGCCATCACTAACATCAGCTTTCCTGGTTTCACCAGAATCGGCCATTGCTTCTGGTTTGGGTTCCTTGGCTGGAGCTTGCCCATAGGAGTAGTCATCATCGATGGCGCACCTCTGTAAACAAAAATATCACAAGCACCATGAGCAAATTTATCCAACTAATCCATTCTGAAATTTCAAAGAGAGCCAAACAAAGATTTTACCTTAACATTTGTGAGATCTACATGATTTTCCTCAAGGAAGTTAATGAATTCCATGAAATTCTCTTCTGTCGGGTGATAGTGACCACTGTATGGCCAAATAGCCTAAAAAGAAATGAAACAAACGAAAGTCAGCGACAAACACTGAGATTAGACGAGCTCAAGACATGAAGTACATGCAATGCATGAATCATGAATGAGATTTTACCTCAAGAAATCCATCACGAGCAACCAATCTTCCAGCTGCTGTGGTAGCACCTCCGGAAAGAAAGCTAGAGTGTTGAAATTTACCCTTTTCCTTTCGGCCCACATACAAGGCTCTAGTGGTGCTAAGGACAAAAATCCATTTGGATTCCCCAATCGTATCCACCGGTAACCCACTTCGCCTAAAAACAAGTCTGCCATCGTCAAGTATGACCTCATATTCTTCCCTTTCTTTCTGCAAAAAACGACAGATTTAAGCAAATATTAGTTCTATAGGCTGTAGGCAGCTATATTAAAACCGAAATTTATTATTAATCAAGCTGTTTTGATTAGAACGTACTGGTCCAAGATATGTGATGCATTGCTGTTGTAGTTTTTTCCTTGGACATTTGTCAAGATTTACTTCTTTCCCATCTCCAACATCCAACCTTTCAGACACAAAATACACACGGAAGTCTTAGACTGCTATAAATTGCACCTTTTGACTTTATAGGGATGCGGTGAACAGCTAATTTGCTACTGTTGCTGTTCTAAGTTGAACGAGAAAATTTTGAAAGGCTGCGATGAATTACGTACCAGTAGAAGAAAGGCTGTGTGCTTTCACTTGAGAACCAAACGTCATAATACAGGTGTAAGTTATGCCCATAGCGATGCCGTGGATCAATCTGTAAAGAAACAACGAAATGGCAAAGGCCATTTTTTAATTTAGATTAATTACAGATGTTCCATGTTTAATTATGTCTAGATAAACTGAATGAATAAAGCAGCCAAGAGGATACAGTTTCATCTTAATTTCAACTATTGAATATCTTGAATACTAATTTATATCTGTATTGTATTAAGCAATTTCAACTGTTGAATATCTGTTCTAGCCTTTCAAACCCTAGTTAGAAAATTATTATACTAAACGTTTCAGAGAACTTACAGCTTCAAGCCAGTGTTGAAGGGCTAGTTTTTTAGCTTTTTCATCCTTGGACAATCCCTTTCCTACCTGCACTCAATAAGGAAGAAATATCATCAATGTGTTTAAAGAATGAGATTGTTGTTGAAAATTGAATAGGATTTGAATGTGTTAAAAAGTACCTTTGCTGCTCTTGTCTTGGCTCTTGCCCACCGTGAAACTGCAGATTCTGGCTTTTCAACATCGAAGAATGAGACGGAACTTTGCTTGAGCTCCGCAAGGTCTAAAATCTTCCACCATAGCTCCTCAATCACCACTGCACAATCGGCAAGGTTTCTTCGAGTCCGGTAACTCTTGTAGACCTTTTGAAGCTTAACAGCAGCCGCATCAAGCTCGCTAACGGGTCTTGGTGAAAACAAAATCGTTGGTTCTGGTAGCGAAAGTGCGGGCATTGGCTTATGCAACAGTCCATTCGTTGGATTTGAACCCAATTTTCCTTTATCCAGAACGAGATTCTTGAACGAGAAAGCTTTCTCTAGTAATGCTTCATGATCAGGTTTGCTACTTCTCAATGTTATCGAATTCTTTCGTTGAATTTTAGCAGACCCAACTGAGTTGGTCATGATTTCTGAATCAGTTCTCTTGAAGCTATTTACCCTCAAAGTCATCTCTCGGTGCTCTCCAACTGTTGAACAGAAGCTAATGTTGTAAGCCAAATCGAAAAACCCGTGACTTAGAATTTCTTGCCAGGCTGATAGAAGCGAGGAAAGTGACAATCCCATAAGCCAACCTGCTCAACATGATTGAGAAACTAAATTACAAGATCGTAGACATGAATCAATACTATTAATTAATCATGAATGTCAAGTGATCTAAAACCCAAGAAAGAAAAGAATCAAATCATTTCAGAATCATTAAACTATAACCAGAACAATATGAATCAATACCAATAGATCACAGAAGACTCCATGAAAGGACTAAACCATTTCCATCAGGAATCGATCCTACATGTAATCTCAAACTAAACTAACTTTGGCAAAGACTGACTGGTATATCTACCTGTATCCCGAATATATAAAACCTTCTGGCTTCTGATATGTTCCTTTTTCCTCTCTCTCTCTATCTCAGAAAAGATATTTCAAGCTGGCAAAGCAAAGCAATTCCTCTTAGAGTCGATCGAAAAGATGTTTTGATTCTGACTGCTCTTTCTCTCTCTCTTATATATACTATACAGGAGGATAAGTTAAAAAGGGAAAAAGTATGGAGTCTACTGAACCTTCAAAGACGTACCGATCCTAAGAAAGAAAAGGCCAAGGTTGTCCTTGGAATGTCGTATCTAGCTATATATCAACTGAGATAGGTTTTGAATGGAAAAATGGGATTGGGAAAAGATGGGTCTAATTCAACGGTTCTTAAGCCTCGTGGCTAAAGACCACGAGTGGTTTGATGAATTCAAAGCTCGAAATGTTGGAATTCTTTTTGGAAAATTTGGGGGGCTTATTTCCAAAGGTCATCGCCTTCCCTTCCTGGAACCTGAGACCCTATGGCCAATACAAACAAAAACAAAAGCTTACAAAAATCGAAGTTGGAGATCTACAGACAAGGAAAAGAGGAGAATGGTCAAAGAAAGTGAGCTTGTAAGAAAGGCTTCCATTCCATGTAAAAAACCACGAAAGCGGTTTAAAGTCTCCACACACTGTGTTGTTGTGTAGCGTAACAATCACCGAGTGATTGGTCAAGGCTTCGGTCATTCACGCGCCTTTGTTTTTTCCACAGTGAGGTAAAAATTAAAAAAAAAAAAATTAAACCTTGGATCTTGGATCAAGTCATGCTCGTCCACGCGCCTTGTTCAAGTGTACTATAACGATTTAAGTTCGTCTGCATGCTCAACTGTTCTTGTTGCCCACTGTCGAAGTAATCTCTGCATTCACATATCTGCCACATTTATTGACTTCTCACAACACCATAAATTACTTTATAAACCCAACCTTTTTTTTTTTTTGTTCATTTGTAAACCCCACTTTGATTTCTCGTCAAAGTGAAAACTGATATTTGATCTTTCATACGTACGTGTAAAAGATGAGACTTGAATTTTATTACAAGGCCAGACGTTTACGATTCTAAGGATTCTTTCCTACGATCAAGAAAAATGTAAACACCGGGCTTGACATGATTTTACTTTTATTTTATATTTTCATATGTATTAAAAATTTTAAAAAGTAAAACAGGTAATAATTTTTTAATTTCCTTCATAGAATTAAAATTTTTTATTATCAATATATTAAATATGAGTTTATATTGTTGAATATTAATCTAAAATTAATCAATAATAAGTAAATAATTTAATTTGAATATAAAATTATACAAAAATTAAAATTCAACATATATGAGATAACACTATTTTTAATAGATCTTCATCATGTATAATGAAAATAAATGAATTTATCGAATGGTAAACTTGAAAACAATAATATAATACAAATCACAAAACAAACTTGAATTCTAAATTTATATATTAAACATTTAATCTAAAATTAATTTACAACAAATAAAAGATGTGAAATTGAATATGAGGCTATAAAAAGTTTGTGATGTAACATTTATTTACATGTTTGATGATGAAAATGATATTGATTTTAAATAATAAACTAGGCACGAGGGAAACATCAAACATCTAACATGGCAGGCAGAGTCAAATTGGCTTATTTGCTTGTAAAATAAGAAAATGTTTTTGTCCAAAATTAATGCATGGTACAGTAGCAATACGCGGGTAGAAATCAAACTAAATATATTGGTCAAAAATAAAAAAGTCTGTGATTCGATTGGGTTCTCTACACTTTTTTTTCCTTTTCTCTCTTCCTGATGCCACACCCAAATTTTCACCCAAAAGATGTTTATAAATATTATTTTTAAAAAATTTAAAATTTAGCAATATATTCTGTTCGCTATACTTTTTGAAATATCATTTTAATCGATATTTTTAGACATTTATTAATATTTTTCAATTATCAAATTAAAATATAATCAATAACTTTTTGTCAGAAAATTAAAAACAATTTAACACGTTATAAGATTTAAATTATATATAACAAGAAAAATTATATTGTATATATATAAGCCAAAACATTTAAGTACAAGTATAACTTTTTATGTGGATAGTCTAAATATTACATAAACTATTAGTGAAATATTTTTATTCTACAAGCGGTATTAGGATCGTAATATGTGTCCTATAAAAATATTAAAAAAATATATAAAATTGAACACGTGTCATGATATCAACACCATTTGCGGAGTAAAAATATGTCACTGATCAGTGTATGGAATAATTATCCTTAAAATAAACAAATAATTATCTCTTTCAAATTTCAAAAAGATAAAATTCTCTATGTAACCATATTAAAAATACAAAATAAATAAATTATATTTTTAAATTAATTATCTATTTCAACTTTTAAAATAAACATCTATATATATAGTGTTTATCAATTAATTTTTTTTTAAACAAATAACATCTATATATATAAACCATATATATTAAAATCAATATGGATAATGTAATTGATGTGGGTCAGGTTAAAGACTACTGGGCTTTTCTATAAATCAAGTTGAAAACCATTGAGCCAAAGGATCATCTAAGCCCAAGAGGAAAAAGGACTCAGAAGGCCCATAAATGATCCACTGGGTTATTATTTAAGCTGTGGGGTTTAAAGGTAATTACGCGCAAAATAACTCCTATAAGTAAGTCATGGGTGTCATTCTTAAACCATAAGCTCTATTTGCCTACTGAGACCCGGCCAAGACCCTGTCTGACTTAAGCATCGGAGTGCGCGCGGAGGGGAAAACCCCTGCGTCCCCTGATGGTTTTCTTTCTTGCAGAATTCCTGGAAACAGACTAATGCGAAGATCAAGGATCCGACGTCAGCAAACATTTATTGTTGTTTTTGGCCACAACAGTAATGTATAACATACAAATAATATAACAACGCCTTACATTTAATGATTGTAATATCTATATTTATAGCTTTTTATCCATTTTTTATTTTTAAAAAAATAACATATATTAAAATCAGTACGGATAATGTAATATATAACATGCAAGAATATGACAACGTATTACCAATTAAATTTTTTAATTTTCTAAATGATAAAATCATTTTTAAATTTTTTTAAATTAATATGTAACATGTAATTATTTTTTCACATTAATATTACAAAATATAGTATTTATATCTATCGTTTTTATCAATTAAATTTTTTTAATTACCTAAAAGGTAACATCTATATTTATCTATATTAAAATTTTTAATTTTCTCCATTGCTATTGTATAAATTGCATGTAATCATTCATATTTCTTTTTCATCGATGCTTAAGAGTCAAAAATTAAAATTTCTATTACTTTTTGTATTTAATTTTTTAAAGGAGATTTTGGCATAGAATTTTATTGCACACCACATAAAGGACTAGCATCGAATAAGATTTCAATATCTATAAATAGGACATCTCTGTTAGAAATTAAAGTATAAGTCATAAAGTCATTGTTCATTGTATTAGATTGACATACTGATTTTCTATGATAAAATATATAGCAACATAATTTTAAAATATAACTGATTTAGCATGTAAATTTTAATTGACTATTTTTTAATTTGTGTTATAAGTATAGAGAAAATCTTTCCCTAATAAAGTAACAATTATGAAATTTGATACAACTTTTTATTAATATTATATATTATGTGGGTATAACAAAATGCTATCCGAAGTTTATGAAAAATTTCATTATTCCTCATGTAATATTAACATTCTTAATCCAACTTAAAGGTAAATAATAATTTACTTGAAGTTTATACCGGAGCTAGTTGATTTACTACCCAAACATCAATAGAACTAGTTGAAACAACATACTCAGATTGTATGGGAGAAGCCTTCTGCAGAAATGGTGAAAGTTAACGTGGATGCATCTGTTAAGGGCAATCCAGGTTGTTCAACAATAGTAGGTTTAATCAGAGATTCATATGGAAGGTGGCTGTGTGGATTTAGCAGGATATTGGGATGGGGATTAATATCAAGGGCTCAATTATATGTTCTTTATTATGGTCTAGAGATGGCATGGGAGTGTGGACACAGGAAGATCATCATCAAATCAGATTCTTCCTTTGTTGTTTCTAAAATTCTTCAACCACTCAAAAGTCATGATCCTTTCTATCAAATCATACATGCATGTAAGAAATTGGTGGAAAGGAATTCGGTATGCATAGTATGGCATGTTTACAGATAGGCTAACCGGTGTGCAGCATAGTGTTAGTGAATTTCTCGCAACCCCTTAGTAGTCTCAGCAATTTGCTACACAATGACTACACGAGTTTTGGTATTTTTAGGCTTTGCTTACATTAAGCATTTAATTGCTTCTTCTGTATCAAAAAAAATATATTTAAAACAATAAATAAAAATTATTCTGTGATAATAATATAAGCATTTTATAATTTTAATATATATAACTTAACTATAGCATTTTGTATATCTTATACGTAGAAGTTGAATATTGAAGCATTTGATGATTCTAGAAAAAAGATGTTTGCACTTTCTGGAGTTGATAAATTAATTAATAAAGATATTAACATTTTTTGTAAAATTTTTCTTAAGATATTGATTAGTTGATAATTATTTATATTATAAAGTTTCAAAATATATATTATAAATTATTTTATTGTTTGATTAATGTATCTTCGTGCATTATATGAGTTTAAAACTAGTTATAATAACAGTAACTCTCAGTTTCAGTAAGCAGTGGCAGATCTTGAGAATTGATTTTGGGGGGGCCAATTAATATTATATTTATCTTATTCTTTTATAAGACATAGTCTATCAACACATCACATAGATGAACACAATGATGTTCGAGTGTGCACACCCCCCATATTTATTTATATGAAAATATATACTAATAATAAAAAAAATAAAGTCATAAAATTAGAAAATAAAAGTATTATAATGACAACATTAAAATTCTAAAAATGTCAAAACTTTTAATATAATAGTAAATTTACCAATTATACAATCTTTCAATGAATTATGAAAACTTTTTCGAACAATTTAATAAATAAATCAATTTTTAAATTATATTTTTTATTTGAACAAGAAAAATAGATATATATTTTTTTATAAAACTAAAGTTGAAACTTTGAAATTAAAATTTACGATTTTTTTAAACTTTTTATAAAGTGCTTTCAATCTAACTTTTTATTGAAAGAAGATTGCAAAATAACATGAAATAAAGATATGGAATAAGATGAAAAATTATATAGAGAGGAGAAATTATAATAAGTTACAAAGAAAATAAAAAAAATTAGTCTCTCCTATTTCTCATGGGGTTTGAGCTCCTTTTTACTAAAAATAAAAGAAAAGAACAAAAAAAAAACATTTAGAACTTGATAAGAAATTTAAAATCTTATAAGAATGATAAAAAGTTAGTACGATTTTTGTCAAAATTATTGTAATTTAAATATTGTGACATTTTTAATTTTTAAAAATTTATAAACAGTTATTGGTAGACATAATATATAGACAAATAATAATATAACTTTAACCTCTCATAAATTGCAATATATAAAATTTAATTTTGGATCAAAACATAAATAAACAAAATTAAATTTATTCAAACTTTGAGGAGGCCAAACTTCTATTAAAGCATAAACTTTTTATGTTAACACATAAAGATGGTACAAATTTTAGGAGCCATGGCCCCCTCAAGGGATAATGACGAGCCGCCCTGTCAGTGAGATAATATCAATTTATTGACTAACATCTAACGTTGCTTCGAGGAAATATTATAGTCACACTGTTGTATCACGAACATTGACTAAAATTCTTATAACCAATCAAACAAGTTACATGCACGAGTGTCGTTTTTCACATTTATGTATTACTATAATTAATTACTTTTAAATCAAGTGTCGTTTTTGACGTTTACATATTACTATAATTAATTACTTTTAAAATCCAACAGTAATTTATATTATTAGATTGATGAAGGCATCAAAGTAAGCGATAGCTATACTTGCAATATTTTATAAAAGAAATTATTTTACATTTCATCGAAAATGAAAATTTATTTTAGTGATAAAAAAGTAATCCAACATTTTTTGTAACTTTACAATCGAGTTTTATTATACATAAATTTAGCTTAAATTTATATTATGTTCATACATCAAATTATATTTTCTTCATTGATTAAATCATTATTATAATATGAAATACACTATTTAATTATAAATATAAGGCTTAATAGCCAAATGTGTCATTCACGTTTGCCACAAAATGGAATTAAGTCCTTAACGTTTAAATGCATGAAAATCAGTCCTAAACGTTACAAAATAATTGAATTAAGGATATTTCCTTTAAATCCTTTAATTTCCGTTACCCCTACTAGTAATAAAACTTAACGAAAATTAAAAGATTTAATAAAAATTTCCTTAATTCAATTATTTTGTAACGTTTAGGACTGATTTCTATGCATTTAAACGTTGAGGACTTAATTTCATTTTGTGACAAACGTGAAGGACACATTTAGCTATTAAGCCTAAATATAATTATGATTTCCTCTTATTCTTGTAATTTTTAATAAAACAGTTAAAATTATTTTGCATTCCTCTTTGCAAATTTTTTTTACACAGCTTGCTCGTTGTAGATTTCGCAAAGAAAAAATATCAATTGAGATAAAAAAAATCATCGATAAAACTTATGTAACATAAAATTTCATTTATTTATCATAAAAACAGGAGAAAAAAAAGTTTCAGCGTGAATTTCATTTTATTTTTCACAAAAAAATTTCAGTGAGGCATTTTAACTAAACCTGAAAGAAATTAATTGGTGCGGGGATTTAGGTGAATTCACAAAATAATGGTGCGTTCAAATTGGAAAATGGAAAAGAAAAGAAAAGTTTCAGCGTCGTTGTTTTCGCCGTATCTATCGGGTGGTTAAGCCGTCGCCAATTGCGACGCGTGGGCCAAATTTTTAATGGGTTTATTTATTTATTTTTTCCTATAGTTTTATTGCATGGTCTTGTCGCTGTCAACGTTTTGAAACATCGTCGCAGCAGAGTGGCCATCCTCATCATTGTTACCACGGACTCTTAACACCGTGCTAAATATTATTGTTATTAAAAAATGTGAGGAGCCTTTTATCCATTAAAGGGAAGTCGTTAGTAAAGGCTGCTATACTCAAATGGCTAACCAAACACGGAACAGGTAGCCCGGGTGGAAGATTGACCACTAGAAATTAATTATAACTATTTTATATTATATATAATTAATTATTATTTTGATGAATTTTACTGCATTAAATATTTAAAAATACATATTTGAAAATTATTTAAAAAGTTTTATTACTCACGTATTTTTAGGATATATTTTTAATTAAAAATACCATTTTTTAAACTGTTTTAGTAAAATTAAAAAACTACAACAATAATGTATAAAATTATAATCTTTATTAAAATAAAAGCATTTTATTATTGAGTTAATTGTGCTATATAACTTTAAAGACGGCCAAGTTCTTCAAACTCAAGGAAAAAAAAAAGAAAAATTTCTAATAATGTACATATTCTAGAAACCTACCCAGAATCTAATTTCTAAATCGAAATCGGTATTTAATTTATTATTTCTGAAAGCATATATCGTTTTTTTAATTTATGCACGGCGACGGCGGCGTAGATAGTTTATTATTTGCATTGCACGCTTAAGCTCTGGGATGTAAATAAATAATTAAAAATAATAAAAATATTCAATTGGATATCATTTCCAGTTTCTTCTTACTTAGGGCTTAGGAATTATTCCTATGTAAAGGAAATATTGAGATTGATTTAAATAATGAGCAGGATAAAATTTTTTAATTTTATATGCGAAATTAATAATCAATATATGTTTTATTTTTAATTATTTTTTTATTAAATGTCACTATTGATTTGAAAAATATATTGACTATATATGAGATATTTTTTAAGAACAGTAGTATCATACCCCTCGCTTTGCTTCGGATTAATTGATTAAAACATATTTAAATGAGTCAATAACAAATAAATAACGATAAATTTATATAACATGTTATAATAATATTTAAATGTAGAAAATATATTGATTATTGAGTTGAATTATATATATTAGTAATTTTTTATCAAATTCCCCCCTCCCCCCCCCCCCCCCCCCCAACAAGCAATTTTAAGCCTCCTCCAATAGATTTTTGATATATATATGTATATATATATATATATATATATATATTGGTAAATAAATTTAAATGGTTTTTTAAAAAGATAATTATTCCATACACTGTCAGTAAAATATTTTTATTCCACAAGCGATGTTAGGATTGTGATATGTGTCTTATTTTATTTATTTTTTATTTTTTTAGTATTTTTATAGGATACGTGTTACGATTTTAATATCGCCTGTGGAATAAAAATATTCTATTGACAATATATAGAATAATTATCCATTTTAAAATTATTTTACCTCCCCAAGGAACCTTGGACCTAAGCCCTCCTAATGAGAGAAAATAACTACTAGATTAAGCCTTAGTTATTTATTTATTGTACCAACTAATCTTTACTTATAAATCCTTTAAAATAATTAAGAGTTTTTTCACAATGGTTAAATCATAATAATGCGAGTTTAATGCAAAAATAAAATTAACTTTCTAATTTTCTCATTAAACCAAGTACCAAATATGTATTTTTTTTAATGATTAAGACTTGATCTAATATAGATTTAAAGTATGAATCCTCCTTCCGGCTTTCCCTCTTATATATCGATATAAACCAAAAAATTGTTTTTCCTTTTTTAAAGTATGCTACAACTTCTTCCCTATAGTTTTTCACTTTTAATTCTACCCTAAATCTTTTTCTTTTCTGTCAAATAAATTTTTCAACATAAAACTTAAATGGAAATCGCTTTATAAAAGGTTAAAAGAGCACCCAATCTCTAATATCAAATTTCAACTTTATTATTTTAATGATAAAATTTATTTTTTAAATTTTGATAAAAAAATATAATATTATTTTTTTGGTTACAAAAAAATAATATTATTTAACAATTGATTTATTTATATTTTTCTAAAAAAGTTGCTCAAAATTATAAGTCAAATTATTTATTTAATGTATTATGTTTCTCTATACACTTTTTTATGAATTGGTAATATATATAATTTTAGAAAATTTATTTTTTATTTAATATACTACTTGCATATATATGTATTTATATTAATAATATAATAACACATTTTATGAAAGAAATTAAAATCACTCACATATTTGTTGGCCCTCCAAAATTGAATGTAAAGATCCGCCATGGCCCATGGATACTCTTTATATATAGGATATAGATTATATATTAATATAATAACCCTATAATAATACGAACCAAAGTACTGAATCGTATAATACTCAGCTGTTCTTTCCTTCCAGTCCTTCAAGTACATCGTGGGCCCGCTTCCACCCAGAACAAGAGCTAGCCCAAACTCCAAAAACAAATATTATAAAAATATCTTATTTTTATTTTTTGTTTTTGGTGAAAGAAAATATCTTATTTTTATGTTTCACACGTTCGAATTACAGCAGATATAAAATTAAGTTTTATTTATTAATGATATTTGTTTTATTTATTATTATTTATATTTATAATTTTATTAAATTATCTATTTATATAATGTAATATGTTAATTAAAATTATAATTTTAAATAAAAATATTCTATTCAAAAAAATATTTTCTATTTTTTTTTTCAGTATTATTGTTTATGTTGTCACACCACCTTTAATTATTTTTCCTTCCCTCTTATAAACCATTAAAGACGAAACCATTTTATTGTCTTCAAATTTGTTGGTTTACTTTTATTATTGTTCTTATTCGTTAAAATAAATTGTATTAGGCTCAAGTTCTTTCTTTTGAATTTTAGAATATTTTTTTTTATGTTTATGAACGTATTGGTTTAAACGAATTCATTTAACTATTACGAATTTCGTTCGTGAACATTAAACCAATGAATATATCAATGACTATATATTTGTAATCACTAAATAAATTATAAATTAAACTTAATAAAATCTATCATCATTTTTGCATTAGATTTAAAAATAAAATAAAAATGTAATTTTAATAGTTAAAACAAACGGATATTAAACGATCAATTAAATAAATGAATTTTAAACAAATATTAAACATATTTGTTCGTTCGCGAATGTAAACAATTAAAATACACTGATGTTTGTAACAAATATCAAAATGTTGTTTAAATTTGCTTGTTAAATTTTATAAACAAAATAAAGTTCAACGTATACATTAAATGTTCTATTTGTTCACATACTTAATTTTATGCGACTAATAATTAAAGAATATCGGAATATCAAAATAAAAATGTTCTTTTTTGGGTCGATGGGAAATTTAATGAGAAAAAGCCACGAAAGTTATGATGGGGAAATTTTGTAGCAACAAGTCTAGACCAAAAAAATTTCTGTCAATTTTTCGTTCCCAAATAGTAGACAAAGCTGGAAGAACAGAATTCCTGCTCTCTGACTGCCTCTACAAAACTCCGAACCACCACCTGCAAAGGAAAATGTACTGTTGACGGTAGGGAAGCAAGCTGGAAAGCAAAACTGGAATTTAACAAACAAACAAACAAACAAGAAAATTCAATGCACTGATGTTCAAAGAATTTTAAACGGCAAAATGAAAACAGAAATCCAGAAAGAATTCAGTTGACAAGTTCCAACAAGCCGCCTCAAAGGGAAGAGTGTTTGATAGATAGAAGGGGCAGTTTGGTAGACATTGAATCCTGCTGCTATTTCTCAATTTTCCAAAAGAACTTGCCTACATCTAAACATTTTAATCATGAGGGAGTACTAAAGCTGCTTATTGGGTCGGGTTGGCTCGACCCGGTTCACAACCAGATCGAGCCAACCCGGCCCAATAACCGAACCGATACTGTACTGGTTCTTATTAATTGGAATCGGACTCGCTAAGGATCCGGCCCATTAAGGATCGGGACCGTCCGATCCCTGTCCGGTTCAAAAAAACAAAAAAAAAAATTAAACGAAGGCTGCCAAGTCACAGAGTGACTTGCCTCACCCATCAATCTTTTTTTTAATTTTTTTCTTATAAATACCTCTATTTTATCTTCTATTTTTCTTTACATTTCTTATATATTTTCTCTCAAATCTACTATCTACATTCATCTACTCTTATTCTCTTCACTCACATACTCTCTCAATATTCACTCAAACTCTCTCAAATTCACTTAAATTCCCTTATTCCAAATTTATAATATCATCATTTCCTTTCTAAATTTCATTTTTCTTTTTTATTTTATAATTTTACAAATTTTACTTTTAATTTTCAAGTTTCAATTTCCAAATTCCAATATACTATATATATCAGACATCTATTTTTTTAATTTTTAACATATATTTATTTTCAAAAAAAATATAAAAATGTCAAATTTCTTTTGTCGTTCATGCTTTGTTTCTCGACCTTTTGGTTCCACTGAAATTCTTAATTTGGGTGACGAATCATTTAATGAAATCGAACCTGATATTCATCCGGAGGAGGAGCTTCCTTTGGCACCACCATCGTTTGGTCGTGGTCGTGGAGGAGGTCATGCTCAAACACAATCATCAGCTGCCACCACTGCTGCTCATCTTCAAGACCGAAGTTTAGTAAAAAAAAAACAAGCAAGGTATGAGAGTATTTCGACATTGTAGCAAAAGAAGGTGAGACGAATAAATATTGTGCTATCTGTAAATTGTGCAAAGGCGTTTACTCTTATAACTCCGATGGAGGTGGTGGCGGTACAGTACATATAAAAGACATTTAATTACTAGACATAAAATTAATCCTGATGCCGAAGAAAATGAAATTTTAGAAGGTAAACAATCTCAAATTAATACACATGATGGTGGAAAAAATTTTAATTTTGATAATGTTCAAGCTATACGTGGTTTAGTTAGATTTGTAGTTAGGACTGAACAACCATTCACAATTTGTGAAAAAACAGGATATTTAGAATTTGTTTGTAAATATTTACAACTTGCATATAAATTTGTTTTTAGACATACATTAAAAAAAGATTGCATGGATATGTTTAAAGAATATAGACAAGCTTTAATTGATAAACTTAGTAATATTTCATCTAGGGTTAGTTTAACTAGTGATATATGGACTAGTACTAATGGTATAAGTTATCTTGTTATAACTTGTCATTGGATAGATGAAGATTGATCAATGCAAAAACAAATTTTATCTTTAGATGTAATAGAAGAAGCACATAATTCATATACTATTCATAAATATATTACTAAAGTTTGTAAATTATATGGACTAGAAAATAATAGAGTTTTTGCTATTACTTTTGATAATGCTTCGAGTAATACTGCAGCTATTCCTCATTTAATTAAAAGTTTAAACCCTATTATGCAAGGCATATTTTTTCATACAAGATGTGCATGTCATATTATAAATTTATGTGTTCAAAGTGGTTTTAGTTCTAGTGCTACTGGTAGTGGCATAGGTCCAATTGATAAAATTAAAATTTTAGCAAAATAGATTCGCACACCAAGTAATAAACGTGAATGGAAGCAAATTTGTATAGCAAATAATATACCTATTAAAGCGTTTCTACTTCCTGTGGAAACAAGATGAAATTCACTTCATCGTTTGCTTTCTTATATTTTACCTTATAAAGAACTTGTTACTCCTTTTTATAACAATTATACAAGTAACACACATTTAGTACTTTTTGAAGAATATTGGACTTTTATTGAATATTGTATTGATTTATTATCTACTTTTAAAGATGCAACCGAAAGATTTTCAACTCAGTTTTATCCAACTACACCGTATTTTGTTCCTATTATCTACACAATGTTTGAAAATTTTGTAAAATTTAGGAATCATGAAACTTTAAGTTCTTTTGTATATGATATGAAGGAAAAATTTAAAAAAATATTGGGAAATAATTCATCCTATTTATTGTATTGTAACTTTACTAGATCCTAGTCAAGGTGAGGTAAATATAGAGATTTTTTTTATTGTTATAAAGAATTTCTTGGTCTTGATTCTATTGAAGATCAAAAGTCCTCAATTAACAATCTGTTTCGAGAATTGTTTAACGTTTATGAAGCAGAAATGGAGCAATTCAACTTTAACTGAGGAGAAGAAGATTCATACGAAGAAACCGAGAGTAACAAAAAAGAAAAAGAAATTTTAAACGCAATTAAGGAAGCAGCAAAGAAGAGAATGAAGCTAAAAGGAAAAGCTAGAAGATCGGGATCAACAACTCGACGAAGTTCTAGCTTCAATGAGCTAGGATTTTTCTTAAGTCAAGATTTTTCTGTAGATGAAAACTTTGATCTTCTCCAATGGTGGAAAGAAAACCAAAAACAATTTTCAATTTTAGCTTCCATGGCCCGAGATGTTTTTGCGGTGCAAGTTTCTTCTGTTGCTTCGGAATCCGCATTCTCGACGTGTGGAAGAATTATTGGAGACCATCGAACCACTCTTAATCCGGATTCATTGTGCATGTTAACATGCCTTAAAGATTGGTTTGATGCGGAATTGCGCAATATCGAACTTGGAATGGCTAATGAATTCGCTGATAATAATTTAGAAGAGGAGGAAGAAATTTCCAAGGCAATCCATATAAATTATGAAGAGTAGAGAATAATCTTTTTTTTTTGTAAATTGTATGTAAAATTGTAAATAAGTTTAGTCATAGTAAATATTTTTATGGACTACAGTCCCGTGGTTTTTACCCTTCTAACTTTTGAAGGGGTTTTTCACGTAAAAAATCTTTGGTCTCCTACTCTCTCTTTTTTCTCTTTTTATTATTATTATTATTATTATTATTATTATTATTATTATTATTATTATTATTATTATTTTATTAATGTTATACTTATCTATGTTTAAAATAAATAAATATTTAAAATACAAAATGAATGAATATTTTAAAAACATATTAAATAAATGAATAAATAAATAAATGAATAAATATTAAGTAAATGATATTTCAAATATAATAAATTATTTTAAATGCAAAATGAATATAATAAATGAATATAAATAATGATATGCAAAATGATATTGCAAAATGAATATAATAATAAATTAATAATATTCATAATATCATTTTATCATAATAACTTTATTATAATATTATATTCATAATATAAATTTATTTTATTATAACAATAATTTTATTAGATAATTTTATAGTAATTTATTTTTACATTATTGTTATATTAATTAAATAAATTATAATATAACTTTATAATAAATTATTGTTAAATTAAACTATTAACATTATTTATTATAAAAATAAATTTATTAGATTAAATTATTAAAATATATTAATATATATTAAAATAAATTAATATAAATTTTAAACAATAAAAATTTTAAATGTAAAAAAAAAAAAAACTGGACCGAACCGATTTAAACCGATCTAACGAACCAGGCCAGTTCGCCTCTTAATAACATGCGAACCGGACAGACCTGGACCGATTTTCTACTGGTTCAGACCGGTTTTCATTTTCCAATGGCCGGAACCCACCTCTAGGGAGTACAAAATAGAATTGAAAAATAATTATGAATTATAACGTACAAAATCCCATTTTTGATTTTTGATTTTTGTAGTTTGATGTTGAAATTCAAGTTGACCAAAGCATTAAGAATTTAGTACAATGTCTATAAAGTTTGTTGTGTGTACATACACATATACAATAGTAGAGATCCACTTATATTAGTGTAAAATTAATTTACTTTTACACATTTTTATATTTTTTATACGATCATTATTTTTTTAATTTGACCGCTGAATTTTTTACTCTATTCACATTGATAATATATGCTAAATTTTAAGTTAATCGAAAATGTCTAATTATTAAATTGATAATAATAAAACTTTAACCATAAATATATATTGAAAAAATATTATTCTCAATAGAAATAATAGAAATATTGAATAGACTCAAAATTATATGTGCACGATAAATTCAAATAAATTATTAAATTTAATATTTGGTTACTTAGTTTATAAAAATATTAATTCTATATGAAGTTGTAAAAAATTTGTAAGATAAATTATTTTACACTCATGTAGCTTCATCTATTCCCCTTCTCTGTATAATATATAAAACGCAAAATTCATCAGTAGGATTAAAAAAAATAAATCGTATGAAAAGGGATGAAAGTGTAAAACTAAATTAATTTTAAACTAGTGTAAATGGATCACTTCTATATATATTTATAGAAATATTTAATATAAAGTTAATGAGATTTCTAGATTCTATAAAAAGATCAATAAAGTGACACATACCTTTTAGAGTATTAAAAAAAAACTAAATGAAAAAGTGAAAATATGTGATAGTTTTTAACTTCGGTTATTGAATTAAAATTTTTTAGTTTCAATGTATTAAATGCGAACTATATATATTGTGATGATTTTCTTTAATTCATTAATTGTATTTTTAGAGTAAAAATATTGAAATTTACTTTTACAAACCAATCTTGTTTCGCCAAAACAAAAGAAAGCGTTTTTATGGCCTGGTGGAGTGTGGACCAACAAATCTTGGGCATAATAGGCCTTCTTTGGGCTATGTTTGCAAACAGCAGTTCCAGTGTGGCAGGCGCAAAAACATCTGACCCATTGTTAGTTTCAAACAGCGAACTGCTCTGCTCATCCAATTCCAACTCACATCAAATTCCGATTCCGACGAATCTCGATTCTCAGGCGGAACTGTAATGGCAGAACCCAAATTCATATAAACCCCACAACGAATTTTTATGTTTTTCATGTGGAATCAAGTGTCCCATTCCACTTCAATTAGGATCATAACAATTCATCATACTCCGCACTTGCTCTTTTTCTGTTAGCTTTGCGTTTTGATCTATTGGTTTTTTATAGCTTCGAGCGAACATTATACTATTGACATCACCACTCATGAGATCTGGGGAGAACTACGCCTCGAAAGCTAGTTATTGAGGTGGAAGAGCCCAAGTATATATATAGCCCACAATGAATTTTTATGTTTTTCATGTGGAATCATGTGTCCTGTGCCACTTCAATTAGGACTGTAACAGTCAGAGTCCAATAACATAAGGTTTTTTTATTTTTATGTTGGCAAAAAATGGTGTCAAGGCCCCCTATTTGATTGAAAGATAATGAAGAAATGGGCCTAATCTTGCACCATGAGATGGGAAACGATTTTGCTTCCTCACCAATGGAAGAATGGGATTCTGGCATTGCTTTGGACTAGCCTTGGACTTGGCTTGGGATTGTAAGAGAGATTTTGTTCTATGATTTTTGGCTGTTTGTTTGTGAAACTTCAATTATGTAATAATAATAATAATAATAATAATAATAATAATAATAATAATAATAATAATAATACAAGATTGTTGTACCATTCATTAATTATTGTCTCTAAACTTGGTGTTCTTTTTTACGTAAATCACAATGTGCTAGTATCACAAAATTAATTCCTGCTAGCACTGTATGAGTGTGATTGGTGCTGGTTCAAAAAATTTAATTTAGTAAAAATTCGAGTACAAAATCTCTCGTTATGAAATTTGGTGAATTCTTTGTTTTTTCCATTTCATTATTTTTTTATTTGATTTGACATTGAAAATAATTTGGCTGCAATTTTCTCGAAATTAATTTAAGCAAGTTAGCTCAAATTTTCGTGTTAAATCTATAAAAATAATTATATTTAATGCATTAACAATATATAATCTCAATATGTAATTTTATTAATAAATAAAGTTAGAAAAAATATATTTTTAATAATAAGTATCACTAAAATTTTTAATTTATTTTTAATCTTATTTGTTAATAAGTTTGATATTTTGTTGTTAAGTATGTATAAAAATTATACATTTCAATACAATTAATTAAATTAGACAAATAAATTGATTAACAATTCAACACATAATTAAATAAATATGTAATATAAATTTATATAAAGTTGCACATCTTTTCAAAATAAAATAAAATAAAAAAGAAAACCATCCATACAAATCTCGATGGCTGTGGTCGCTGGCGATCACTCAAGGCTAACTGACGAAACTTTTAATAACGGCCGCAGACATTCAGCTAAGATTAGCACAAAATTCCATCGATTTTTAAGACAAGGTTGAGAATAAATCAAAGCCATTAAATCCAGATTAAAAATCCAAAAAGGTTAAAAGGGATCAGGATGTACGGACGAAAAGCCGGGCAGAAAATGAACCAATGATACCATAATAATAAAAAAAAGGCAATCTTTTGATTAAAGGATAAGACAATTTTATTAAATAATTAAAGTATCTAACTCTTCTTAGGACTGTTTCTTCCTCTTTTCTTCGTCACGCCCATGTTCCTTCTCCAGCCTGATGCTGGCCATGGCGACCTCTTTCTCTCTCCCTCCTTTGACTTTCTTTCCTCTCTGTAATCCATGGCGGTTTCTCTCAATTCCCTCTATCTTTATTTCCGCAAACTCAAAGCCTTCCTTTTCCATCACACGATCTTTCTGTGAACTGGCTCTTCAATTCGGCTACCTAAACAAATGGCTTTGAGCCTCAAATAGTCTTCCTTTCCTTTTTTCTTTTTCCATGGCTCATAGAAATCGCTTTTCCGATTCAAACGAGATCAGCAATAACAGCAGCACGTGCTGCATCGTGGCCGTAACCAGCAGCCAAACGCTCGCTTCATCAGAAGCATTGAATACTCCCGACGTCGCTGCTCTTCAACATCTTTCTACAAACCTCGAATCCCTTTTCGAATCAACGGTCTCCGATTCCTTCTACTCCGACGCCAAAATCGCGCTTTCTTCTGGCAGCGAAGTCCCCGTTCACCGCTGCATTTTATCGGCGAGGAATTCGGTTTTCAAGACGGTGTTCTCGGGGCTAAAAGCGAAAGAAGCTAAATTCGAGCTGAAAGAGTTGATAGGAAAATAATAAGATTATATGGTTTTGGCTTTGAGACGTGTAGAATTATATTTTTTTGAATATAATATTACTGTTTCACACAAAAACAAGTTACTTCAGGATACAACAAAGCTTTCAGAATATTGTGAAAAATCAAAATGTAAAGTAAAATCTTTTCTGGAAATCATCATTCTTATATAGAATATGAAGAGACATAAATGAATGGTTGTGATTTTCTGTTAAATAATAACCATTCATTTCAGATATAACTGTTCCAGACGTATAATCGAAAATATGTCTGTTGGAACAGTTAAAATAATTTTAAATTCGAAATTGAATTTAAAATATTCTGTCGAAAAATAAAATTTTGACTTAAGTCAAAGAGCCAAGAGCTCAAGTGTCCATCTTTAACTTTTAAAATAGCTCAAGCTCTAGACCAAGCCTAAGCCAAGCAAGCTCAAACCTAAGTCAAATGGTCAAAACTCATTCTCTCTTTGACTCCAAATTACTCTCAAAAATTAATTTTCCTTTATAAATATATCACTTTATATTTTTACAAAGAATGTAAAAATTTATTCTCTTGCATTTATTACAAGCTATCAACAAGAGTTGGCTAGGGACTATGAGATTGGTTACGATTCGCTGGTAGCGGTGCTGGCTTACTTGTACACAGGAAGAGTGAGGCCGTTGCCGAAAGGCGTTTGTGTTTGCGTTGACAATAATTGCTCACACATGGCGTGTAGACCAGCCGTAGATTTCTTGGCAGAGGTTTTGTTCGCAGCTTTTACTTTTCAGGTCCCTGAATTGATTGCTCTTCATCAGGTCAGTAATTACTTAATATGCTTAGGTTTTTTTTTTTAGAGCTAGTTTGGCTAACCTGCTGAACCATGGCTCGATTCACCTTTTAACAAAAGGACAAAAAATGACAGTAAAATTTTATTTTTATTTTTAATTTTAAAATTTTTTTATTTTATTAAAAAAATATTTTTAAGTGTCTTTTCATTATTTTTAATTTTACCAAAATCAAATTCATCGTCTATCCAAAATAACCCTTAATCATATTTAAGTTTTAATTAATTCAAGTATGAATTGAATAATTAAACATTCAAAGCTTTTGAATAACAAAATGTATGATTTTAAGCAATGTTTGAAGTTGAATGTATAATTTAATCCTGATTTTTCTTTTTTTTTTATTTTATAAAATTTATATTCTGTTCTTAATTCCAGAGGCATCTACTAGACAATATCGACAAGATTGCAATGGATGATATATTGGTGGTTCTCTATGTTGCAAATATGTGCGGGAATGCTTGTGAGAGATTGCAGGCAAAGTGTATAGAGACCATTGTCAAATCTGATGTTGATATTGTAACACTTGACAAGGCCTTGCCTCATCACCTTGTGAAGCAAATCATTGATTCCCGTCTGGAACTTGGTTTGGACAAGCCTGAGAACAGTGGTTTTCCTGATAAACATGTGAAGAGGATTCATCGGGCTTTAGATTCGGATGATGTTGAATTAGTGAGAATGTTACTGAAAGAGGGTCATACTGATTTAGATGAGGCGTATGGACTTCACTACGCTGTCGCATACTGTGATGCGAAGACAACGACAGAATTACTTGACCTTGGACTTGCTGATGTTAATCATAGGAATTCAAGGGGTTATACTGTGTTGCATGTTACTGCAATGAGGAAGGAGCCTAAGATTATAGTATCTCTTTTAACAAAAGGTGCCAGGCCATCTGATCTCACCCTAGATGGTAGGAAAGCTCTTCAGATCTCAAAGCGGCTCACTAGGGCTTCAGATTACTATAAATGTACTGAGGAAGGAAAGGCTGCTCCAACGGATCGTTTGTGCACAGAGATATTGGAGCAGGCAGAAAGAAGAGATCCATTGCATGGAGAAGCTTCTCTTTCTCTTGCCATGGCTGGTGATGATCAACGGATGAAATTGCTGTATCTTGAAAACAGAGGTAATTTTCATATCATATTCAAATTCCTTGATGATTCAGGTTAATTGCTTTGCTTTGGGCAGCCCTCAGTTTTTACTTTAGAAGTGCCAGTTTTCTAGTTATCAATGTTCTCATTTCTTATTTATATACAGTTCCAATGATCTATTAGAATGCCTTTAGAAAAATTCCACAGCAAGGAGATCTTTAGTTTTCTTTTGCATGTCAATGTTTGTATTTACCAATGAATAGTCATGCAGCTGGCACTGTGGGCTTCAATCAGTCTTGCTAACTTGTCCAAAATTTATGTTTATACAGACCATTAGGCAGTAGATGATAGCGGCAAATTGCAACTTGTTAACCAGAGTGAAAAACACCAACTTCGGCATAGTGAAAAATGTGCTTTGTTTTGCAAGGAAATGCTGTTCACACTTAAAACCATAGCAATTATTAGACCAATGTAATGTGAATTAAGGCATTTAGCTGACAAGTATACTACTTTACTTATAATACAGTGAATTTTGTTGCAAACTGACATTCTCATTTTATATTTCTTTTCAATGAAAGTATGAAATTCTCCACTACTTAAAGATTGTCTATGTTTCACTTGTCATTAGTTGAAATCTGAACGCTACATGCATATGTGTGGTTATTTTACTTAATTAGTGGTAGCATAAGGTTCAGTTAACAGAGAAGCATCGTAACAATACAAGGGCAAACCAAGCTTTCTTCTCACTACATTGTGTAGCAACGTAGATCATATTGTGTAACTCTGTTCTATTTAGACCTTATGTTTAACGGTTTCAGGCTTTCAGTGCTGTAAAATAATGATTTATTTCTTTTTTTTTTTCGTCATCCCTTTCTAATGATTCAAGCTTGAGGAGTAAGAAGGGGGTAGTGGACAGAACAAATTCTGAGAGAATTTCTCGCCGTATCAGTCCTTTTGTATAGCATAGAGTAGGAGGATCGGGGGACTTGATTTTGTCATTCTTTTCTACTGATGCAATTACAGGCTGTTGCCAAACCCGAAAGCATCCTAATCGACTTAGAATTTTGAACTCACCAACATATTTGTTGATGTTGTTTGAACCATCCGTCAAGTGATGCTTATGGTATTGATTTCTATTATCTCATCTTTCATTTTGCAGTCGGACTGGCAAAACTTTTATTCCCCATGGAAGCAAAAGTTGTGATGGATACTGCTCAAGTGGATGGAACATCGGAGTTCACATTAGCCAGCATCAATTCTAACAAATTAACTGGTGCACAAAGGACAACCGTGGACTTGAATGACGCACCTTTCAGGATTCAGGAGGAGCATCTAAATAGGCTGAAAGCACTTTCTAGAACAGGTACTAATGCTTTACATCAACATTTCTATTTTCCTGTTAATCTCACCTTACATTTTCTTGAGTTAGTGCAATGCCCTGATAAGCTATTCCTGGGCTTGTTTAGATGTTATTCTGAACTTAACCCTCTCTCTTTTTGTGGCAGTTGAACTTGGGAAACGCTTTTTCCCACGTTGCTCGGAAGTGCTAAACAAGATTATGGATGCCGATGACTTATCACAGCTAGCATGCGGAGGAAATGACACCCCGGAGGAGCGGCTCGTTAAAAGGAGGAGATACGTGGAGCTCCAAGATGTGCTTAGTAAGGCATTCCATGAGGACAAAGAGGAGTTTGACAGATCTGCCATCTCATCATCATCTTCTTCAAAGTCCATAGCGGTGACCAGTAAGCTCACTGGTAGTCGTCGGGGTAAGGGTGGTTAGACCAAAGGCCTAAATCTAATGCAATCTTTTGCAGTTGATCATAGTAATTCTGTTTCTGGACTCTTTTTTTTTTTCGTTACAAGAGAAATATTAAATAATTGAAGATTGAGTGCTTGGATTCGAACTCAAGACTTATAATATATCACAACTCATCTTTAACTAATAGGCTAAGAGATTGTTAGCTCTGTATCTTGACTCTAAACCCATTGAAAACTATAAAATTGGTTTCCTGGCCAGGAGTATCGTTTTCTTTTTGTTGATATTAAAGACGAATCATGCAGTGAAATAGAGAGCCAAGCCCCCTTCTTAAGATAAGGCCATTATTAAGCTTACAGAGCGTCGACGCCAATCTGTCATTTATTACCACAATCTAGGCTGTTCTTGGAATTCAATTTAGGGGTGTATACCATACAGAATGAAAAAGATAAAATAAAACAAAATCAAATCAAATTATGAAGTTTGTTTTAAAGTCTTGTCTGATTTGTATGAGTTAAAGACTCAATTAAAAAAATTAAAATATTTAATATTTTTAAATATATTTTAAAATTTTTGTTAATAATTTAATTTGTCAAATGGATTTGTATGGGATTGAATTTGAATTTGTTTTCTTGTATTTGTTTCGAAGCGGATCAAATTCATGGGCTATAACAAATAGATTATCTCGTGGACAAATCTAGTTTAATTCCATTAAATTTATATTTTATTGCATTTGAATTGATAGAAATTACTATGCCAATAATTTTTGTTTGATTTAAATTACGATGCCAAGATAAGGGTATTTCCTAAAGAAGACTAAGTGTACTTTTCCAATTTATTTGTTGTTTGTCTTTGCTTCTTTAGGCAACAAAGTCTTCAACCCGAGCCACTTTTTAGTCACATCCGAAGAGCCAAAGTTTACCCAAAGAGGCTGATAACCACCTTCGTCTGACGCGTGGATAGACTTTAATCAGTGGTTGGATGGAACCTTCTAGCCGTGATCGAATCATGAAAGCCCTTTACAAAGTCTGAACTTGTATTTTATTTTGTTAGTTGATGCTAATCCTAGCTTTTTTTTTTTGAGGGTTATTCCAGGATTTACTAGAGTTCGATAATAGAAAGAATCGTCAGCAGCAGCAGCATCTTAACAAACGGTGGAATTGTGCTTCTAAAACTTTCAAGAACCTCACTGAACAGCTTTTAGGAGCTCAAACTTTAAACTATAGCCATTAAATATTTTAATCAAATAATTTTATAATCTAATCTTAGGAGTGGGATTGAAATGCTAAAAAAAATTTGTTAAATTGAATAAGATACTTATCTAATACTTATAGATTAAAATGATCTTCAAAGAGGAGTATTTGACACCTGCTCAGCTTCAATTAGACTAGATATTTGCTAAGTGTGGGTTTAAGTTTTGTGTCATTATTTGTGTTGAATTAAAAGTATTTGATTTATGAGCTTTGCAAATAGCTTTTATCCACAGTTGCTTGAATTGCATGTAAGTCAAGCACCAAACATATAACACTATGATTTCAACCTGAAGAGAAGAAGCAGAATATATATGATGTTAAAAGGACCAAGTTGTTTGTTGTATATACTCCTGGTGTAGAATAGAAATTTTTACAACCTATAGGACAACAGTAGTAAACGAAGAGGAATTAAAGAAAGAAAACGGAAATTTTAGAAAGCTATGAACATTTCTGACTGGGAGAATGTCACTGGTATGAACATCTGTTGCCATCAGCTTCAAGCCTTCAACAAATTATAATCATGGCAGTAACAATTCCTTTTAAGCTCTCAACTCTTTGCTATCATATTGATGAAGAAGAAGAGCTAGAATAAAAGGCAGCAGCAACAATTCAACCTCCTGCAGGTATGGGTCAGACACAGCCAGTTTGCTCTACCAGCTCACTTGCAAATCCATTCGAGCTACGAGGCTTCCAATTGATTAAATCCTCCAACTCAAGATAAATCTTGAAACCATTCACTGATAGCTCTTCATTTGTTGCATTCTCTGCAGCTGAGGTTTCACCAAGCAGATTTTCAGACATAACATGATAAACAGAAGACATTTCTGGTGCCCTGTTCGTTTGATCCTGAAGGGAACTGCACAAACCATCCTCCATAGAACCAGAAAACCCTTTCTCCATTTGGTTGTTATTCTCCACACAACCATGCAAAAACTTGAGCTCATCAGATTCCATTGATTCCAGTCCCTCCTGGTCAACTTGGTTTCTGCTCTTGGCACTTTGATCAATTCCAATAGCCTCAGGCAAGCTCTTGGTGACTTGTGTCCCAAGCAATTTCCTTTTCTTGCTAAATTCCCCCTCATCGAGCTCTTTCTTCTGCTGCTTCCTCTTCTGAATCAATTGCTGGATAAAAGCCGGATATTTAGCTATTTTAGCAAAGAAATTGCACATTTGTTGTTGCCGACGCTCAGCAAAACGAAACCGCTCTTCAACAACACTCAGCTGATGATTTGATTCCTCCTGTTGTTGTCTCAGTTTCAGAACTTCTAATTGCAATGCAATCTGATCTTTCTTCAAAATCTCAAGCTCAGCTGCCAATCCAACAATATTACCCGTTGAGTTATTAGCACAAGCGACTTCTTGTTGCTGCTTGTTATATCTAGTTCTCTTGATATTTTTCAGCAAATGCTTCTTTCCGCTTTGAAACCCTTCATTCGCAAACTCCCATCTATCTGAATCAATCTTTCTAAACCCCTAACAAACCACAAAAATTAAACTGTAAATGTTCGAAAGTAAAACTTAATTAAAGCGCAGGAAATTTTAGAGCAAATGAGTAAGAATACTTACGTAAGTGTTGAGTTGGCGAATAAAGCTGGAAAAATTCTTGTGCTTGAAATGTTTCGGCAGGAGATTTTCAGAGAACTTGTGAGAATCCCAAACGATGAAGCTATTGCGGTTAACACTCCAAGAAACAATCGAGTCGGTTTCTGGATCCTCCACTATCTCAAACGTTTTTCTCAAAAACGGCGGAGGACCCGACTCATGTAACCCTTCCATTGGCTTCGGTGAAACATCCGATGAACTGGAAGACGACGACCCATTGTTACTGATGTAGTTGCAATCTCCACCGTTCATCATACCATCAACGACTCCGATTTCCTCATCGTCTTCCTCTTCCTGTTCCTCTTTAACTTCTTTTAACAAAGCCTCCTGATCATCTTCTCCGTGGCCGCAAGTAATAGCTCCGCTACTTTCTGTTGCTGCAGCTGTAGCAGCCGCAGTCGCCACCACTGGCTCTTCCTTGACTGTAATATTTAACTCGCTTTGATTCTCATTTTCTGGTTCATCCTCCATTTTCATCGATTCTTTCAGAAAATCCGTCGTGTAGCTCAAACCAAAGACTTCTCCAGGTCCACCCCCACCTCCATTGTCAGGCACCACCATTTTCTTTTTTTTTTTTCTTTTCTTACAGATTTGCTACAACGAGAAAATAATGGTGGAGAAATTGACAGTGTTCTGAGCAGAATATATACTCTATCCAAAGGATATTGCCACGGTCCCTTGCTTTTCTTCCATTTTCGCCATTTGTATTTTACAACTATCTTTTTCTAGTCTCCGCTTAATCTAAACCCCTACGTTTTCTTTTATTTTCATAGCCACCCCTTTCTCAATAAAAAATTTACCAATTATGAAACGCCACGTGGATGATTAGAGAAAGCGATCAGTTAACCTTGTTGTCCTTTCGTAAGGAAACGAGAATTCCTGTTTGTTGTAGGGACGTGCAATAGGGTGTCCTAGCCGTCGGATCTCCTCCTGGTGATTATAAAAGGACAAGATCATGCGGTCGCTACATGACAAGCGTTCGACCTTGCCTCTGCATGTTCGCCACGTGTCTATTTTCCCTTCTATCAAAGTGTCCGTTTCTTTGGAAAGAAAAAGATTGTGCAGTCTTTTATTTACAAAAGTTTATAAAATTCTGCCAATAACTTCGTGTCACATATCGAGTGGCGCAGTGAGAGGCAAAAGCAAAGCACTTGGGATTTCAGCACACCAGTTGAGGTGGGAGCCGTACAAGTGGCACATGATGGAACGTCAGTTGATTCATGTGTCGGGAAGATCGTGACTTAATTTGCGCCTCTTCTTTATTTTTATTTTTATTTTTTTATCCAAACAAAATTGTATTGCATCGCAAGACAATTACGATATAGCCAAAAGCTCACTAGGTGGACAAACAAACCAATCTGGTGGGCATTCTCTTGATCTAGTTTTCCTACTAACAAATGTGAAAGTGCAAAATTCAAAAGAGTTTTTCATCTCAATAATATCATTCTCCCAGCTGTAGTCGACCAGCATCGAGATTGGTATTTGTCATTTAATCTATCGATAATTTCTTTACAGTGAGACTTAATGATCACCTTCCTCCACTTTCTTCTTGCGGCAAGAGAACAACTGAGTCTAATTGCAAGAGCTTAAACAACCAAAGCAGAGTGGGAGTGCACTACTGCATTCACACCATCCACAATGGTCCCTCTGTCATCTCTAGCTATATCTACAATACTTGCCTTATTAAGAGTACCATCCAGAGAGGCATCATAGTTCACCTTAACAAAAGAAATTGAGGATTTTTGCCAACAAGGAGAGCTCAATGCTTGCCTTACCACTTCCGGATCAACAACCTCCAACCTCAAAAGTACAAATTCTTGGTAGTTTCGGCAAGCCTCCTACCATGAAATAAATTAGATTACCTGAAATGCCTTCAAAAACAAAAAGATTCCTATCCTTCCATATTCGCTAGCACAAGAAAGCAACAAGACCTTTTGGACTAAAAGAGCCAAAATCCAGAATTGGCCTGATTACTTCATTTCACTAGTGAAGGAATCCTCTAAAGCCTTCCCTAGATGGATAATAATTGAAATTGGAAGCTTTCCTAACACCAAAAGCAAATCGGCAAAAGAAAAGCACATGATCCATCGTTTCAGGTTCATTATCGCACATTGGACAGGAAGCAGATCTTCTCCTACCTCTCTTTGCCAAGTTAACTGTGGTTGCCATAGCATCATGGTAGACCTTCCACAAAAAGTTTTTCACCCTTGGAGCAACCTGTAAATTCCAAATAATTTTCCAAAAAGAGTGATCCTTTACAGGATTGTTGCTGGAAGAAGGTGATGAAGTCAGGGTTTTCTTCTCAAGATAGACCTTGAAACTTGATTTAACATTATAAGTGTCGTCCTTAGTAAAATGCCAAACCAGAGAATCCTCCTTATCTAGGTTACCAATTGGAATAGAAGAGATAGCCTTAACTTCCTCCTTTTTAAACAGAAACCTGAGTAAATCAATATTTCACTTTCTTCTTTCCTATTCCATCAAATGATTAACCAGCGTTGGGCCATCAATAGATCTCCCTGTAGAAGAGACCTTAAACGATTTAAGAGTTGGGACCTCTAGATCTTCCTAAGTTAAAATATTCTTTCTGCTAACAACATTGCATTTAGTCCCTCATTTCAGAACCTCAATCCCTTCACAGATGCTTTTCCAGGCCCATGTAGACTTTTTCCCTTTATGTGCATTGAAGAGAGAAGAAGATGGAAAATAGATTGCCTTTAGCACTTTGGCCCATAAAGCCTCAGGTTGAAACAAAAGTCTCCACACCTGTTTAGTTAAAAGAGCCTCATTGAACAAACGAAAATCTGTAAATCCCATACCCCTTTTTCCTTTAGGTTCTGAAAGCTTAGACCATCGCATCTAATGGATAGAGTTCTTATCAGCCTCTGAATTGCTCCACCAAAATTTGTTTAGAATTACGTTAATATTTCAACAAAAGGAAATGGGAAGTTTAAAGTGATTCATAATATAGACAGGTACAGCTGATGCTACCGACTTCAGAAGAATCTACTTACTAGCTTGAGATGGTAATTTACCTTTCCATGCTTAGGTCTTGGCTCTAAGCTTATTCAAAATAAAGTTCAATGCTTCTTTTTTCCCTTTTCCCCATATGGAGGGGGGCCAAGATACTAGCTTGCATTCTTCATGTCCTAAACCCTACATTTTCTTTTGATCTCATTTCGAATCATTGTACTGGAATTGGGGGAGAAGAAAACCGATGGCTTTGTGAAGTTGATCGCCTGGCTAGTGGTATTGTAGAATTGCTTAAGGATCTTTAAGATAGTCTCACAATTCTAAAGATTTGCATAAGAGAAAAGTAAGCAATCATCAGCAAACAAAAGATGGCTCAAAACTAGGCATCTTCTGTTGATCCAGAACCCCTGCAATATACCGTCCATCAAGGCTTTCTCAAAAAGACATGATGGAACATTACTAACAAGAATAAAGAAAAAAGGGGATAGAGGGTCTCCTTGTCAAAGCTCTCTCTAGGGTTTGAAAGAGGATCGTCTTTCCCCATTCAAAACAATGGCAAACTGAGAGGAAGAGATACATTCCAAAATCCTTTGAGTAAAAAATGAACAGAATCCCATTTTAGTCATGAGTCATTCCAAGAAACTCCATTCAATTTTGTCATGGGCTTTGCTAAGATCAAGTTTGAGAGCCATAACCCCTTCCGAGCCCTTCTTTCAATTCTTGATTGCATGAAAGGCCTCATGAGCAATAAGAATGTTATCTTGGATCAATCTTCCTGGAATGAAAGCCGAATGGCATAGAGAGATAACTGATGGAAGAAGAGGTTTCATGCGATTAGCAAGCACTTTTGAAATCACTTTATAGATAAAATTGTAGAGGTTGATAGGTCGAAAGTGAGAGATTTCCTTTGGACTTCTTTGCTTTGGGATGAGGACAATGTTTGTCCTATTAAGTTCTTTAAGCATCCTTCCACTCTAAAAGAAGCCTTTAACTGTATTACCAACATCCTCTTTAATTCTGCCCTAGAATTTATGGAAGAATATTCCTAGGAAACCATCAGGACTAGGTGCCTTAAAGGCTCCAAGCTCAAAAACAGCCTTATGAATTTCTTCATCTGAAATATCTCCACATAAATTAGCTTTCATTTTCGGAGTGATCACCTCATTCACCGAGTTTAGAAACTCTTCCACATCCATGATTGTTCCAGCGTTAAAAAATTCAATGAAGTGACTTTGAATAAGATCCGTAATCTATCCTTCATCAGAGATCCATTGCCCCTCATAATTCTTCAACTTAAGAAAAGCATTTGAGCACCTTCGATTCATGGTAGAAACATGGAAAAATATAGTGGTTCGATCCCCCCACCGAAGCCAATCTATTCTTGATTGTTGTTGCTAGAATCTTTCTTCACTTTCCCAATGTTTATCAACTTCTTGTCTCATCTTCTTTCCTCTTCTGTTATCTCATTAGTCCTGTCCATCTGCTGTATTTCAGCAATCCTTTTAACAAGTTTATTTGTCTCGAGTCTCAAATTAGAGAACTTCCTCTTGCTCCATTTCTTTAGTTCTTTGCTAGTAAAGTAGAGCTTTCTCTGCATTCTGAACATTTGGGAACCTTCAATTTCAATTGACCAAGCTTGGTTAACCACATCACTACATTCTTGATCATGCAACCACTTGGTTTCAAATTTAAAATTCCTCTTCCTTTTCTTCCAAGATATGAGCATTACCTTATCATCTATTAGACCAAGTAAATGAAGAACCATACAATTCCATTTCAAATAAACAGCATTCATCAATGAAACAATTGAACTCCTCGATCAATCTTTGACTCACAGGTCTCCCTCCTCGCTTTTCCTCTTGGGTTTGAATTGCATTAAAGTCACCAATACAGCACCACACTATCTTTGACTCCATTCTAAGGTTTTTAATATCTTCCTAAACAGCTCGTCTTCCCTGTCGAATCAGATCTCCGTAAACAAAAGAACAAAACCAATAAACCTCCCTGTTCAAGTTCAATTTAACATCAATGAAAATTTTCGACTCCACCAAGGCTTCTAAATCGAAATCACCCATCCACCATAAAGCTAACCCACCCGAGCGTCCTGTTGGTTCAACATAACACCTATTTATAAAACCAAAACAATTCCTCAACCTTTCCAACCTTGAACTTTTTTGCTTAGTCTCTATTAAAAAAATAATAGAGGGACGATATTTCATGATGAGCTCTCGAAGAGCTTGAATTATCAAGGGTCGTCCAAGCCTTCGACAATTCCATGCAAGGATACTCATTGGCCCCCGTATGGCTGTTTTAGGTCAGCCACCACCACCCTTTCCTTGTTTTCATATAATCGTTCTTCTGGTAAGTTTATTAGCTCTAACTTTAGAAGCTCGTAACATTGTTGCAATCTAGATCGTCTTTCCTCTGCCCATCCCTCTAAATTTTTTGTCCACCACATTTGCCTCTCCATTCTCATCTTTGTTTTAGCAGCTTTCTTATTTGTAAAGGCCTTTTGTTTCCTTCTCCTTTTCCTTTTAGCTGAATTTCCCATCTTTCAATTAGGCTCAAACATTCCTCTCTTGGCCCATGACCAAATACCTCCTTCAACAGATTTTCGTCTTGGGCTATCCCAATATGCATAAAGTTCCACATGCCCGGTTCTATTTCATAGACCTAACTCTGAATTTGGGCTCTGACTTCTTGCTTTTGCCTCTTGGCTATTTCCGAGCTTTGCTCATTCATTCCCCTTTTGAGAATTTGGGTTTGGCTTTTCTCCGTCATGGGCTCAGTTTTAAATCCATCTTCCATAATTTCCTTTAGGGGCCGTTAGGTTCATGAAATTTAGGATTACCTTTAGAAGTCATTTAACGAAAAATTATTTTACTTGACGAATTCCTGGGAATATTAGATTCTTGTGTTTGGTTGTATTGGTGGGAATATAAGATTTCTTGTTTGGTTAAAGGAATGTAAGATTACTTAATTACTTATTTTACTATAATACCTTCCATATTATTAGTTGATGTAGAGTGAATAACATTTGATATAAATTATATTTAAATTACTTATTTATTTATTTAAGATACTCATTTATTTATTTATTTAGTCCCTTTTTTTTATAAGGTTTTTGTTATGTAAATTATTTTGATTTAACAAACTATTATTATATTAAATTGATTTTGATTAATAAAAAATCATAGGGTCCATTTTATTATTGGTCCATTTGATTTTAAATTCATTTTTCTCTTTATCAAAATAAGAAAAAAAATGGTTGTAATATTAGATAGGTTTAGGGGTAAAATGGAAACAAAATATAATTATTGGAGGGTAAAATAGGCATAAAAATGGATTCCCCTCGAAAAAAAATACCTCAAGTTTTGGGGGGAATTTTTTCACCCCATTTTCCGCCCTCTTTGTACTATTGGGAAAAAAATTTTCGGTGTGAAAAAATTTCGTGAACCAAACATGGTAATCATTTTACGAAAAAAAAATTACTGGCCGGAATCAAAAATTCCGGTAACCAAACGCCCCCTTGGATTGGACTCGGTGGCCTCGCCTTGCTTTTCACTGTAGCTTACCTTTATCTGCTCCTTTTCCTTATTCATCATCCCCGAGAAAGGCGTGTCCTCTGCCGTATCGAAACTTCTGAGGCACATTCTAGGTTCCCTTCCCAAGTAACTAGCCTTTCCCTCATTTTTGTTTTAGAACCTCTTGTCTTTTCATTTATTATTATATCACCTATCACTCACTGCTCCTTTTTTCCTTTCTCACACGCCTCCTCTACATATTTGTCTTGTTCTAGGATCCTAACACCAATCTGCCCTTTTGTTTTGCTTCCTATTTCTTTTTTCTCCTTTTGCTCTGCCCTCAACCAGTACACAAAAAGTGCTTTCCGAACACCGTCATTTCTATGATAACAATCCTTTTGTGTGTGCCCAAGTCACCCATAATGGTAGTAGAAATTCGACAATCTTTCATACCTGAACTTAACATCGACAAGCATATTGTCCTTCCTTCTGAGTTTGAAACCTATTTTCAGTGGTTCCTCCCCTTGACAGCTACGTTCATTTACAATATTCTTGTCCATTTAATCTTCTCCTCTGGCTCAAAGTCTAGCTCCAGAAGCTTCGAAAAGATTGATGAAATTTTAACTGCATTTTCCTTTGTTAGATACGATATGGCATTTTGTGAACTTGCACCTAGAACTCTATTGTTGAAAAATCTATTTCCTCAAGAACGGCTTCAAAAGGCCACTCTTTGAGCATGAGATGACAATTCATGACAGACCAAGATCCTTGAGTTAGCACCCTCCTTGTCGTAACAATTTTCGTCTGGGGACTCGATCGCTAGACGATTTTGGATAAACACAATAAAGAGGAGTCGCCACCAATCTTTTTTGACTAGGTGTGATTGGCTACCTAAAATTGTTTATTTTTTTAATAAAATCTTAAAATTAATTAAGGTTTATCAAAAAAATAATTTTTGGTCTGCTAAAACAAAGTTTGGGTTCGGGAGTTCGGTTACATGTGGGGAAGGATTAGTACCCCCATAGCGCCCGTTAAAAAACGGTACCACTTAATCATATATTATCTTTTAATCTTAATAAAAATGGTCTTAATTAAATATTTAAAAGAACTTCATTTATTTCGAAATCATTTTTGTTATTTGTTTTATTTTGAAGTATTTAAGTTTTATTTTTTATTTGAAATAAGTGAAAATCTTTTGTATTGAAAATTATTCCAAAGTACCCTAATACTTTTGGTAGCATTTCGGATAATTTCCTCACCTAGAGATTTCTTAAGAATCGCTACTTGCGATTTCTATAGAATCACATCATCGGGAGATTCACACTTATTTTGAAATTTCATGGATGCAAATGATGCAATCAAAATACAGATGATGCACATGAGAAATCCATTGTTTCGTTTTATTATTTTTTAATTCATTTATACTTATATTATTATTTTGTAATTTATTTATATTTACAAAATATTGTTTTTATTGAAAAATCATACTAAATATTCTAATACGCTGGTAACATTTAGCATATTTCTCTCACCTAGAGATTAGTTAGGAATCACTACTTGTGAATTCCGTAACATCTCATCATCGAAAATTATTTATAATGTATGTCATGTTTATTTATCTTTAATTATTATTATTTTTTTCTTATCTTCATTGTTATTGTTATTATTTATTCCAAAAGATTAATTGTAACAATTTTATATTCTTGTTTACTTATTTGTTTAAAAAGATTTTATTTATTTATTTTTAAATATTAATTTTATTAGAATTGTCAATATCGAACTAAAATTATTTGAATACCCCAATACACTGGTAATATTCAAATATTTTATTTCGACCTTAAGGATTATCAAAGAATCACTACTTGTGATTTCTAAGAAATCCTATCATAGGATATTCTTTTAAATTTATATTTTATTTATTTATTTATAATTCATATTTATATTTATTTATTTGTTCATTTTAAATTTTATATTTCATTAATTTATTTTTATTTTTTATATTAATTTATTTAAAGAATTTTGAAATTGAGATAAGACCAATTAAATGTTCCAATACGCTGGTAACATCTAAAGATTTTTTTCGACCCTAAAGATTGTTGAAGAATCACTACTTATGATTTCTTCGAGATCTTATCATCAGAAATTTCTTATTCATTTAAATTCTATAATAATTCATCATTTTATAAACATTGAATGTTATATTTTTCATGAGGCACAAAAAAAAAAGACATATAAGCCATTTATATATATATTTTAATTAAAATGAAAACAAATAAAGAACTAAAAAAAACATGAAAAAGATGAAAAGTGAACAAGTAGAGATAAACAAGAACCAAAAACTACATGGCTGAACGTGACATACTTAGCAAATATACAAGTAAAATATATGTAATTTATTACCTTGAAGTGACAACACGTTGGATTGTTCATAAGCTTTTTTGCCTAGCACCTTGATTTAACAACAACGTAGCAAAACACCTAGGAACCGACAAGCCTTCTTTTATATGCTCTTGTTCACGTTCTGTTTATATTTTTCAATAGAACAAAGTCTACAGCAACTCCACAACAGCAACAGATGGACAACGCTGCAGGTAAATGACGCAGTAGCAGAAACTTGTAGCCACCAATGGGTTTGGACAGGGACAATGTAGAAGACAGTGCAAGGTTGGAACTGTGAAAGGTGTAGAAGCGATCGGTGGGGGCGAAATGCAGCAAGCTATGGCAAGTGATATGCAGCAAAATGGTAACAGAAACGCTACGCAGTGAAGTTGCAAGGAGCAGCTGTGGCAGGGATGGTGAGGTCGGAGAGGAAGATCAAGATGAAAATGATGATCGTAGAGGCTGCTAGATGAAGATCAGCAAGCCGGATCGTGTGATGAAGATGATGACCCGTGGTTGTCTCCCCTTTTCATTGGCTTTTATAGCCACTTCTAGCCTCAAACTTTTATGGAAAGAAATCAAAAATTTATAATTGATCCCATGATCATGGGATTTTTCATTTATTTTGTTTGACTTTCCCTCTTTTTTTTTTAAATTTATTTCCATTTCATTTTTTTTATTTTTGGTAATCAATTTTCAGATTTTATTTCACTTTGATTATTTCCTTTATTATTATTATCTTTCTTATGGCAACAAATCATTGAAGTCAACTCTCTTTTATTTTATACAAATCCTTTGGTTTGTTTCTTTTATTTATTTATTTTTATGTTTTTTATATATAAAAAAAATGTTCGTACAAAATTAGGTATCTACACTCCTTTTGTCCTTTTTTGCTTGAAAAACAAAACGGAAGATGTTCATTTCCATTTCATGGACCTCCATCCCTTTTTCAACCAACCAAGCTTTTGACAAAATAGTCCTAATCGGACCTATCTTTATCACTTTGTTGGTTATCACTTTGCCTATTAAAGAATGTTTCTTGACTTGCCAATTCACCTCATCATCCACATTTAACTCTAATAGATTCACGTCTACAGTAATGTCTTCCTGCTGTTCCACACCTACAGCCTACCTCTCTTGAATTACCACCATGATTAGGCCCAAGGAGGTCAATCATCACAACAAAAAAAAAAGGAAAATAAACTTTAAAACAATAAAACAATGCAAAACCATGAGAGTTGGGAGAGGAAATATCAAGAGAAATCAAAAGCAAACACTAGTTAAGAGAGAGTTGAAACAAAAACTCCTTTTAGGAGACAAAAGGGAAGTCAAAGAGTTACAATGGCTCAGGGAGAGTTCTACAAGCTTCTTTATAATCATGAATTTGAGTTTACTTAATATTTTGTTGGAAAAAAAAGGCTGAGCCTTGGTGTTGCATACAAGTATCATAAATTTATCACTCACTTTTAATGTTATTTTACTTATAAATTTATCACTCACCTTACTGTGCATGCTAAATGACAATGTATAGATATACTGCCACCTACTCAAAAGTGTTTATGAGTGCAATCAAACTAATTTAGATCGATATAGGGTTGGTTTGGATGAATGGTAAAGTTAATTTCGATGATATTAAAGATGGTATGATGAAAAGATTGAATAGTATAACAATGATGTATGTTTTGGTGTAATTTCAATGGTGATGGTGAAGTTAGTGCAGTAAAAATATAAAATAATTGTTAAGAGCATAGGTTAAAATTTATATATAACTAAATTTATAATATAAATTGTTATTTATAAAATCAGTAAAAATAAATAAAATTATTTTAAATCAAAGAACTTTTTTTGTATAAATTAAAAATTAATAAAATGACAATTAAAGACATGATATTAAATAATATAAATTATAATATATTTTATATTAAAAATAATTAAAATAATTAAAATAATATTAATTTTTAATGAATTAAAAGTTATTAAAATAATAAATTTATTATTAATTTATATATAAATTTACATATAATTTGAAATTGATTAAATAAAAATAAAAAAGAAGCGTAAAAAATAACTAATTAAAAATGTTTAAATAATCTTGGTATTTTGGGAGTTGGAGGGGTTTTAAGATCCAGCGATGGTAAGTGGTTGGCAAGTTTCCGTGCTCATCTGGGTATATGCTCCAACACAAATGCTAAGCTTCAATCTGTGAGATTTGGCTTGCTATTAGCCTGGAACAAGGGTTAACGGAATGTGATCTGTGAGATAGATGCCATGATTGTATTGAACTTAATCAAGTCTGGAGATGTTGACTACCATCCACTTGGAGGAATCATTGAAGATATTAGGAAGCTTGCTAGAAAACCATGGACATGCCAGTTTCAACATGTGCTCAGGGAGGGTAACTTTGTTGTCGATGCTCTACCAAAGTCTGCGTATGAGATTGATGAAGACTGTCATAACGTGTCAAGTCCTAAGACCTAACCCGCTAGACTTTAAAATTCAAGGAGTCGCCACCAACCATTCAAACCTAAGGTGTGATTGGTCACCTATTCATGTCTAAAGATAAGGCATGGTCTACGTTCAAAGATTCTTAGACTCGGGAGTACGGTTACGTATGGGGAAGGATTAGCACCCCCACAACGCCCATCCTAAGATGGTACCAACTAGCTTTAGGTTATCTTTATAGTTTGCCTTAAGTTCATATTAATTTCGATATACTTATATATTGAGAAAATTTCTAAGATTTTTCCATCAATTTGGCTCCAACCTTAGAAATTCCCCTCACCTCAAGATATTCAAGGAGTCTCAATTGACTTTCTTGAACTCCATCGTCGGATAGATTTTAATATTTTATGAGATTCCTTCTTTCTCTAATCTTGTCTCTAGTTTTGACTCTATATTCATTTTATAAATTTCTTAGATTTTCTAAATTATTTTTATATTCTTATTTTTAAGAAATAAACATGAATTATGTTTTATTGAAGATTCACTTTTAAGCATCCCATCAATTTGGCTCAGCCCAAAAGGAACCTCCTCACCTAGAAATTTCCAAGGAGTCTCAATTGACTTTCTTGAAATTTCATCATCGGCATAACTCATATTTATTCTTTTTCATTTATCTTATTTATTATAATTCTATTTATGATATATACTTTATCTTATCTTTATTTGTTTATTTGTCTTTATTTGCTCATTTTTATTTATCTATATCTAATCCATCTATCTTATCTTACTTTTATTTTTATTATAAATAAATATGAATTAATTAAAAAAATTCTTTCAAAAGTATTCCATCAATTTGGCTCAACTTAAGAAAGTTTCTTTCACCTAGAAATTTTCAAGGAGTCTCAATTGACTTTCTCGAAATTTCATCATTGGTATAATTCACATTTATTTATTTAATCTTAATTATATATATATTTATTGTTCATATATTCTTTTTTATAACTTTAGAATACTCATCTAAATCATACAACATTGTTAAATCAAAAATATACATGCAAACTAAATCAATGTACTATACTATAGTCATACAACAAATCAAATAACACAAATATACAAATTAATATTTTACAAGCAGTTATCAACTCAAATTAATTATCATGCAAATCCATATTAAAATATCATACAATTGATCATTAAATTAAAACACAAATTAATGTCAAATTAACATGCTTATCAAGATTATATTAATTAAATTATTAAGAAAAATTATTATGTTATCAGATTAATTAATCATGCAAATAATTATTAAATCAACGTACAAATTATTACAAGGTTAACATACACATTATTAACTTATTAGATCTAATACTAATTATTAAATTAATTTTACTTAATTATTTAATTAATAAAAAAACAAACAAAACCTGGAAATCAGTCCCAATCCTAGTTCTTTCCAACTCTGTCTTTCTAGATTTTCTGTCTTTCGTTCTTCAACACACAGCTATCTTCCTTCTTTAGCAGCTAAAAACAGAGCATGAACGATGGGCGCTTGTCGAAACAGGAAAGGGCGATGAGCTAGCTGGGCAACACAGATGCAGTCAAAGCGTGAACAGGTGTAGAAAGCAATCGGCGGCAGCAAGTTTAATTTTATTGGCGAAACAAGGGCCGTGATGCGGCAACGTGGAGAAGTATTGAAACGCAGCAGAGGGCGAGATGCTGATGATGATTGCACCTAAAGTAGCTACAAGATGATGCGTCTGGTTAGAAGGCTGGACACCGTGGAATGCGACAGGGGCTTTTTGCAGGTAGAGTAACAGTGAAGATGGTGGTTCGGTGTTAAGGGAGATGGGGTTTATGTGTATGGTCCGTTTTTAATGAACTTGGGGAAGATAGCCGTCCAACGAGTGCAAAGGCATTCGTGGATGGTTTATAATAATGCAGCAAAGGTATAGGTGCAGTAGCCTGGCAGCAACTGAAGATGACGATGCTACAGGTGTTGGAACCGTAGCTGGTGCAGCGAAGGAGCAAGGGACGGTGTGAAGCGGTTGCGGCGTGAAGATGCGGACACAGTGAAAATGATGATGCAGCAGGTGTTGCAGTGCAAGGATGGTTAATTGTAGATGCTTGATTGTGTATTTTCTTTTTTTTCTTCCCCTTAAACCCTGAGCTTTAATCCTTTTTATAGCCACAAATTAGTTAGAGTCCTAATATAACTATACTTATTCTAATAATTATCTCCTATTTTTAATATTTTATTTATCTAATTCTTATATTAATCCTAATCTAACTCTAATTCTAAAAAGTCTAATTTTAATCTAACATTAACTCTAAAATAAATTATCCTAATAAATCAATAAATCCTAATCTAATTATCCTATTTTAAAAGGTTAATTTTATTTTATTTTCTTATCTTTTTTTTTATTCCTAAATCCTATTTTAATTCTAATTTCCTAATTAAGTTAATTCTACATCTAAAAATCTTAATTTAATTCTAGCCTAATTCTAAGATACTATGTCACCTAAATCAATTACAAGTCAAGACCCCGGACAAAATAGGGTGTCTACAAAGACTATGAAGAATTGCAGGATCCACCTGACTTTGTTTTGTAAAAGTTGTTACTTGATGAGAGGGGAGTTTGTTTTCCCTCGTGGCTTCACATTAGTGTAGTTCTTTAATTTCTCTTTGTAACAAAAAAATGTTTAAATAATAAATAAATTAATAAAATAAAAAATTACATTTAAACTTATATAAAAAAGAGGGGAGGGGGAAGATGGGCAAATGTGTTCCCTTTGTAGTTTCAATTTTTCAACTAGACTTGCTTCCTCTAGTGGGAAATTAGATTTTCATAAGAGATAATCACACTGTGTGGTACATTCCAATTGCACTGCACAGTGGCCTGTGCAGTTAGAAAAAGGTGGAAGATCCATGCGTAAATTGCCTTGGATACATACGCAATGAAAATGCGGTACTATCCAAACTAATTTATAGTTAGAAATTTGAATTCCAATTCAAATTTAAATTCAAAATTTTAAACTCTATTCAAGTTCAATTTAAATTTATTTTTTTACTTTTACCACAATTTGAGATAAAAATCAAATTATTTGAAGTCATTCAATTAGACTTATTTATCAAATAAATAAAAATTTTGATTCTCATATTCGATTTAAAACTCAATTTTTGTTTTCAAACTAAGTCTCTACTTAATTTTTTTTACATATATTTTAATATTAAGAATAAAAATAGATTGATAATTAATATAACAAATATATATTAATATTTAAAAAATTAATTAAATTCATGTATTACTCTAGCCACTCATATTTAAGTCACTCAATAATTTGATGACTCAAGTTACTTAAATTCAAACTAAATTATAATAAAGTTGAATTCAAATATTACTTGAATAGTTTATGGACACAAGCATCTCATTCACACATCTAAATGTGTGATGTTTATCTAAACATAGCAGTAAAATGATTGCAACACACTAACTCAAGCCTCACTTTATCTTTTAGCTATCACTGTACTGATATGAAATATGATGGGATTTTTTTTACAAATTAACTACCAAGAAGGGAAACTAGATTGTAAATGAACAGAATGTTCGATAAATAATTTGTGTATATATTCAGTTTTTGTTTGTTTATGTTCGTTTATTATTCTTAACAAATGATCATGAACAGATGTATAATTCGTTCGTTTATGTTTGCGAACAAATTCGTTTAATGAATCATTTACAGTGCGTTTGGATAAAGAATTTTAAAATTTTGAGGCATTTTAAATATGAAGGTATTTCAAAATTCATCATTTTAAAATATTAGCATTTATAATTGACTTGTTTGGATAAATAATTTTTAGAAAGAATTTTTGGACACTATAATTTGATTAAATAAAAATAATTATAAAAAATTAATAATATTATATATTAGAAAAAGAAAAATATAAAATAAAATATGTAATATGGTTATTATTAGATTTGTAAAATTGTATAGATATTGTTAATAATATAAAAAAATAAAATATATATTATATTTAATAAAATAACATGTTTATGTTTTTAAATTTATATTTAATAGTGGGCCATGTTTAATAAAGTATGGAAAGTGGGAGGAATTTTAAAAAACCACATTTTTATGTGGATTTTCAAGGGAGAATTTGAGCATCTTAAATTCCCTTTTAAAGTCCCTCCTAAAATTTGAAATTCTTCAAAATTTTTTGCCAAACAAGGAATTTGGATTTTGGATTTTGGATTTTTAAATATCTTGATTGAAATGAATTTTCTACTTAAAATCCCTCATCCTAACACACTCTTATAGTGCATTTGGATGGAGAGTTTTGAAATTTTGAGACATTTTAAAATGAAAATATTTCAAAATTCATCATTTTAAAACACTAGCATTTATAATTGACTTGTTTGGATAAAAAATTTTTAGAAAAAATTTTTGAACACGAGAATTTGATTAAATAAAAAATAATTATAAAAGAAAAATAATAATATTATATATTAGAAAACGAAAAATATCAAATAAAATATGCAATATGGGTATCCTTAGATTTGTAAAAATGTATAAATATTATTAATAATATAAAAAATAAAGATATATATTAAATCTAAATAAAATAATATGTTTTTTTGTTTTTAACTTTATATTTAATAGTAGGTCATGTCTAATAAAATAGAAAATAGTGGAAGAAATTTTGAAAAACCATATCTTTAGGTGGATTTTCAAAAGGGAATTTGAGCATTTCAAATTCATTTTTGAAATCCCTCCTAAATTTTCAAATTCTTCAAAATTTTTTGACAAACAAGAAATTTGCATTTTGGATTTTTAAATATCTTGATTGAAATGAATTCTCTCCTTCAAATTCCTCATCCAAACACAATCTTAGTGTTTGTTTACTGATCGATAATAATAAACTTTTAAATTATATATTTACTTATATATTATTTTAAAAAATTATTTTAATATGTAATTATTAAAATTATATATTTATGTAGGATTTTTTTAATTTGGTATCATATATATATTAAGGTGAATATAATTTGTTTGTATAAATTTTTTTGCTTTGTATTCATGAACATGTTTATTTAATGTTCACACACTCAATCTACTTTCTTGGCGTGACAATTGCAACCCTCTCTATAAGGTTAGATTGTAGGAAAAGTTCACCCTCAAATTACCACATTTACCTAATCATTTCTTTCCTTTTGCTGAATCGAAACCCCTCTTGATAGAACCTTTCATCCTCTCTACAAAACCTTTCCTCCTCGCCTTGTCCTCCTCACTATGATATAACCTTAACTGCTGTGGATCCGTTTGTCTTGCAATTCCAATTTAGAGATAATCCTCGAGCTCCACTAAGTTGAGACTTAAAATTACACTTAGTTTATATCTAGTTAATTTTTTTTTTTAATTTGAGATACTTAATACATTTTTGGCATCTAATTACATCTTACCTTTGCAGCTTGTTTTGAAAATAAGGCTTCATTTAGACTTTGCTTTGCAGGGTAGAAAGCAAAATTGAAAGATGGAAAATTGAAGGGAAGAAAAAACGAAGAGATGAAAAACATTAATTTTTTTTCCCTTAGGTTTGCTTGGTAGGAAAGATAGAAATTGTGAAAATATATATATAATTTTCATTATTTACATTGCTTGGTAGAGTTGAAAAAAGGAATGAAAGAAAATGAAATAAACATAAATTTACCATTATGCCATTAATTAGCTATGGTAACAACGTAATATTAAAAGAATAAAGGATAATTTTGTAATTATATGTTCTTAATTTACATCTCTCTCATTTTTTTCTCTACTAATTTTTTTAATCTAAAATGATTTAATTTTGTTAATAAAAAAATTGCAATTTTTTGTATTTTATTCCTCACACTTTTCTATCCTAAGCACTAACAAAAGCCATTTTTTTTCACTTTTTCATATACTTTTTTTTTGTTCACCATGGTATTGATACGAAATATCCACGGTCGAAAGCAGTGACTAATATCCGTCGAAGACCTAAGCGCACACAAGGTGGGTAGTCCCCTCCCAGCATGGTCTGTTCTATACTCAAAGCCAAGAATCGAACCTTGAACAGCTTGATTAAGAGACACAAGCCGCTACCACTTGTGCCAACCAATGTTGATATATAGCTTTTTCCATCATTCTACTTTTTCACCTTACAATGCACATCCTTTGTGCGTCTTTTTTTGGGCTTCCCCTGCCACAAAAATATGTGTTCATTTTTGTTTTCTATGTTTACTATCATTGGTGATGTTATACCAGTTGTTTCCAGAATATGGGTGTACCAAGAGATGCAATTTCTATTGTATTTGGTTTATATCATGTTGAACACAAAGATAGTGCTGAAAGATGGAAAGCAACCTTCAGTGTTTAAATTAGGTAATGTTTCGATGTTACTAACATTACTTAAATTAGGCTGTTCTGAGGTGATTAGAGTAGGTTTTTGCTACTTTTTGGTGCATTTTTTAATTATTTATATTTTAATATAATAATTAAATTTTAAATTAATAATAACGTATATAATTTTTTTTTTGTTACAAGGGGAATATTAAATAACTGGGAATGGAGATGCTTGGATTCAAACCCAAGACTTACAATATGCCACAACTCATCCTTAACCACTAGGCCAAGAGATTGTTGGCATAATGTATATAAATTTGGTATTACAAATTATGAGCAATATCAATAATTATAACTTTATGTTATTCACATTTTCATATAATAATTACACTTTTAATTAAATACATTGTATCAAAATTTTCTTTATAACCAAAAATATATTCGAAATTTATCACTATATTACCAATAAAATAAATGTTTTACACTGCATATGAAATACTATAATATTAGTTTCCTACCAACCAATTTCCTAACAATTAATTTCACATCAATAACTTTGCAATGCGATTCCTATGCTATGTATCAAACACCACCTTTGTCATCTCTTCCAAAAGGGAAAGACATTTTCCCAACCTAAAACATACCCTTCCTCAAACCCTTCAACCCTTACAATTGAAACCCCATCTTGCCGCCGCCTGTCTTTGCTACGCGGGCACCGCCTTTTCTCTTACCGGAACCGTCTTTTGTCACGGGCGACAGTCTCCCTGTTTCCCTTGCAAGTTGTTCTCTTCATCTTTCAGTTCGGGTAAGTTCTGTTTCATCCTTTGAGTTCCTGATTTTTTTTCTATCATTTAAAAAGTTGAAATCTCGAAACAACTTAACAAGATAAAGATTGAACTTTAATGGTGAAAACCCAGACTTTTATTGTTGTTGCTATATGCCTGGTTCGTCTTCTTTGATATATTCACCGAGGTATTTATTCGTTACAAATGTACGTTTTTTATTTATTACAAATGATTTTTGTTGCCCGTTAAAATGTTTGATTGTTCAAATGAATGTTTAGGCAATAAAATTTTTAGATCCAGATTATTTATTTGTCAATTTTTTTTTGAGTGAAACGCTTTCTTTATTCATGTATGCATGAAATGTAAATCAGAGGCTAAGATATTATTTAGTAGAGTAGGGGTTTCCTCAACCCAGAACTTAGCCTGGTTACAATCTACAGCATAAGAGGCTAAGATATAATTTGTCATTAAGAATAGCCATTACTTACACTAACTGTTTCTTAGCGAAGTCTACATTTTTGCAGGGAACAAAACCTAAAAATATTATTCAGATAGATAACAAAAGAAGAGAGTGTGAGAAAACAAAATGGTGGTGAGGATTCGATTGTCGAGGTTCGGTTGCAAAAACAAGCCATTTTATAGAGTTATGGCTGCCAACAGCAGATCTCCAAGAGATGGGAAGCATCTAGAAGTCCTTGGTTACTATAATCCTTTGCCAGGTCATCTTCCTCCTTCTTTGGCCTAGATGAAAGGACATCTAACTGAGTTAGCGAATGGCTGATACATTTCCATTTTATATTCTTTTTCTACAGGTCAAGACGGAGGTAAACGAATGGGTCTTAACTTTGAAAGAGTGAAGTAAGCAGCTATCTTTCACTCATTTCTTTTGGTCCTAAATTCTATATTGTTGCATATGTTACCTTTTGTTATTGCCTTGCATTTAGACTGGAAGAATGACTATGTTATGATGTTGGTTTTTATAATTTCTTTATCTATTTTTCTTTGCTGAGAATAATAAGTCCATTTCTGCTGCAGTATTGTCCCTGTTTTATTGTGAATTACTGAATTCTTGAATTATAGAGGATTGGAAAGGTCATGGGATCAATTAGAAGCATTGCTACAGTGAGTAGCATTTTCAGATTTTAGTATTCTAGAAACAAGGGCTTATTGAGCACATCCGACCTTCATAGTTCAAGTTTGATCAGAGAAATAGAGTCATCTTCAGTTTCCGAGAGGAGAAGTGGAGAGTTTACTGATATTATATGAATGTATGAGTATTTATAGAGAAATCTTTTGAATTTATACATTGTAATCAGGAGGTGGGGGAATGAAAGGATTAGTGAGGGAGAAATGCTTTATGGATGGAACTCCGAACTTAGGAAAAAGAACCTCTGCATTCAACTAGGCAATCAAGATTTGCAGAATATGAGGCACAAATAATTAAATTATTGAAAATTTGATATGAAATGTTTGAAGAAGATGTGCTAGGTAATTACTAATTAGGGTGCCCATAGCTGTTATATTTGCATAATTTTTGCTGCATCATTGTAAGGAGAGTCCTTGAAGCTATGAGAACTATCATGAGAAGTTGCATGGGAGGCATATGTTGTAGTTGCTGCAAACTATGCCGTGTAGAGTTATCTCAGTTTCAGAGATTAACTTTACTTACTTGATCTATACATTTGTGTAAATCAGTGACTACATCAACGTAGAATTAGTCCATGTAAACAAATAATAAGTCAGCATTCTTGTTGATATTAGGATGGCTGCTTCTATTTCCTCATATTAATATACTTGGATGTTTAGTATCATTTGTTTGCTTAATAAGTTTTGTAGAAAGACAAAAAAAATTTTTATCAGACTTATCCCAACATTTGTATAGTTTTGGGGAAGAATAATGAATGACTTTTGCATAAGCTTGGCAACTAGCAAGTCTTGAATCTTGATCTACTGCTTGTGGTGAAACGTCTCAATATATATAAACTTCTATTTTCAATGTTTTTTGCAGGTACTGGTTATCAGTTGGTGCCCAGCCTTCAGAACCAGTCCAACGCATTCTTTTCAGAGCTGGACTATTGCCTCCACCACCCATGGTGGCAATGGGACACAAGGGTGGACCACGAGATATGCGTCCTGTTGATCCTATGACAGGACGCGTTCTGAATGTGGAGATGCCAGCTACTGCTGACCAACAAAAAGTTGGTGAAGATGAGGCTGCTGATGGATCAAGTTCCACATGAAATTTCAATGCATCCCCATTACACTCCCCTGCAGTTTCTGAGGGTTAGACCAGGTTTAGGGATGCGGGCCATGCGGCTGACAAATGTGGATTTATATTGAATGATAGGAAGTGCTTGTCTTAAAAGTAACATTTGCCTTCTATAGAAGATGCAGTTTATTTATGGACTTTGATTCCATTGGCCCTGCATAGAAGCTTAGGACGATTAAATGTGATTCCATGACAACTATTGATTTCCCTTTAGACCATGGAATGAATTTCAGACATGTTATTAGTAAATGTTGTCTATCGATCTTCTGTTCTTCACTTAAATGATTAGGAGTTTATCTCGAAATTATTGCTTAGTTGTGTGATTCTCAATGGTACTAGCTTATATGTGCATGGCACCAGCGAGTCTACACTCAATTTTGCTGAAGATGTTTACATAATGAAGTGCTTGCAGCTTGGGTAGATCAACTGCTGATTTATTATCAGGTGGATCAGATGCTTCATGTCAAAAGATTTGGCTGGGTTAGCAGATTGTGTGTGACTGTGAACCCGGCAGTCGATTCCTATATCTAGCAAACCAAGATCAGAAGTTGAGTCTGATCGAAGATGTTTGTAGTTATCCTTGTTCAATTCTCTCTGCCATGCTGTGTGATACAAATTGCTTGTTAGTAGTAGTACTATTACCGTGGACAGGTACATTTTAACTGTTGATTTATGTTACCGACGGAAAGAATGGAGAGAAAATGTTAAAAATTTCCCTTTTGTCTTTTGTTTTTTTAACATAATATAATCTCTTACGATAAATTTATTTTATACGTTAATAATGAAATTTTAAAAATTGCTTAAAATAATTAAAAGAGTTGTCAATGGAACTTTGATTTATTGTGGATGATGAGATTTTAAGATTTCGAGATTTTAGATTCAAATTTAATTACGTGTGAGTTTTATATTAAGTTATTGAATTTAGTTATAGCAGAATTTTTCTAAATTAATACTCTTGAGATTCATCCTTGAATATTAATTTAGAAGATTTATTAAATTAAAGGGCTTTATCTTGTAAATTATTATTGTCTTAAAAAATGTCTTTAATTTTCACATTCTTTTAAACTCTTTTGATAACTATATAGTTTTTACTTTTCATAAAATTCTCCATTGCAATATATTTTTGAATTTTTTTTGAAGTTTTTTGAAATAAAAAATCATAAATATGATAGTCTTTTATAAATTAGTATATTGATGTGCTTTCTAGTTTTTGAACTAGAATATTATGGAATATATTTTGATTTTTTCATCAAATTATTAATTTATACAGTAGTCAGGGCTGAAATTTTACATTAGGATTTAAAACAAGATTATTAATTATCATGATGAAGGGTTTATTAATTTTTTTATATTAGTCCGAGTTGGGATCATGATTTTTTATTAATTTATAAGAAATAAATTAGAGGGGTTCTACTGTCTTGTTTAGTCAGTTAAGTGACTTTTATATGATTTCAAGTTTTAGGAATACAATACTTGATTATAATGGTAATTTCTCATATACTGCTTCCGAAAAATATTAAAACAGTTAATTGACACATGTTTCATTAATATATAACATTGTAATAATGAATATTAATAAATTATTAAATGAAAATATGATAACTATTACATTGTTTATAAAGTTAAAATTTTTATTGTCAATGTCTAAAATAATAATTAATTCTCTTATCATATTTTATTCCCAATTTATGCTATCATTGTAGACAAAGTCAATATCTTGATATATTAGGATACTCGTCAAAGAGTCAAAGTGCAAATGAATCAAGTTATATATATGAATTTATTCAGGTTGTTTTGATGATACTTGAAATTGATTTGTACTCCTACATTTTGAGTCAAATAAGAGTTTGAATTATTTAAATAATGAATTAAGTTAAATTCAAATACTGTAATACTTAGTTTAAGAGACTGATGAATCTGATGAAAACTTTACTGAATTTATTAACGAAAACTCAATTTACTGAATTTATTAACGAAAACTCAATTGCACTTGAGTTCCAATTAAACTTAAAATCTCATAATCTCGAATCCAACTATAAAGCATTGATTACAATCTTCATAAAGAACCGTAAATTGGGAGAGTGGGAAAAAATTTCCTTCATTAAACCTAGTTCCTATGAATTGAATTTATCTAGTTGGTAATTAAATTCCTGTATAACTTGTTTTTGGTAGCATATTCCTATATATAACATTAACTTTATATTTTTTTTTGAAAGGTACATCTCATTCAAAGTTACAATCATAATCAGATATTACATTTGATGAACAGATAACTTGATGAACTGATAAATACAATAACTATATTTAATAAATTAAGTAAACAATAACAAACTAAACAAATTTCACATTTAGTGAAACTCGAACTTGAGACTTCAAAATTTTAAAACCTCCTCTTTACCATCAAACCAAGAGCTCATCGACTACCATTAACTTTATGTTTAACTTTATACTACTTGTAATTTGTAAAGATATTATATTGTCATAAATACGAAGAAGTACCTGGATCCAATGTTTGTTGTACAATTATTGTCATCATTCGCGAAGTTAAAATGTTGGCAGAATTTCTTCAAAAAAAAAAAGTGTTGGCAGAATTAATGTGTTTATTAATGCTTTTTTCTTATAAAACAATATTAAATAGATCCTTTTTTTTTGAGAAATTAAATATATATCCTTTTTGTTATAAACCTGGAGCACGAACAGCAGAGGGAGACGAACAAGATTCTGGGCGTTGGGGTTGGGCGAAATTGAAATTCAAAATATCTCAAAAATCAAAATCTTTGTATAGTAATTTGAGTTCTAAATCATTTTGTCGTGACAGCTAATATACTAAATATAATTGCAACAAAAAAAATATAATAGCATTATTTACATATATAGAATATATCTCTTAAAAGTAAAATACAGTAACGTTTTCATTCTAACATATTTATTTTGAAAAATCGTCAGCCAAATTCTTTAAAATATCTTTTGAGACAATCAAATATATTTACCTATAAAAAAATCAAAAGTTTTTTCTTATTATTTTAATCATGTTTTTAATAAAAAAAATTAAGTCAATAACAATAAGTAATTAAGTTCATATTAAAAAAAAATATTCTATGTATATAATTTTTTGAAAATTTAAACAGGCTTTTTTTAATACTTGCATTTATTTTTTTTCCCAAAATTTTAAAATGTGAAAGTTTATAAGTTGAATTATCGGTGCAATTGTCTGAATCAATAGAATGAAAATTTTGAGTTTAACTCAACTCAAAATTCAGAATTCAAAAACTGATTTGAGTTTAATCAGGTTTTATTTTTTAAACATGATTTAGACTGAAATAAAAATCAAAGTAATTTAACCAATAAATTTGACTTAACAATAATCAAATTGAATTCAAAGATTTTTGAATCAATCTTTATAATTTATGAGTACAAATGTTTCGTTTATATTTTAGATATTTTATCTCATTACAAACCCAAAAAAATTAAAAGAGGAAAATCAATCCAGAAAATAAAAGAAAAGCAATAACAAAAGAAATAAAAGTAGGATTTTTTTGATAAAACAAAAGAAAATAACTGACGCGATGCGGCATACTCAACTAAAAATGCGGTTTGTGATCGGCATTTTAAAAAGCGTACGTGCGATGCGAACCCTATTTCGAAATAAGAAAGGGGAAAAAAGTTTGCTTGCCATGTCTTGTCTGCCGCCTCAGCGATAAGAAGGATTGTCGGGGGAGTTTAGGTTTTACAAGGAAAGTGACGGGACTTGAAGCGAGGCTACGTCTTTTTATACGCCTTTTGCTCAAACCCTTAAAACTCCTTTTCCCCCTTTTCGCTCCACTCTCTCCCATCTAGGGTTTTAGGTCCCCGCATTTCTGCTTTTTAGAAATTCCTCAATGAGCAACGAAGGGATTAACTTCAACATGCCCGATCTCGGCGATGGTAGTCTCTTTTCTCTTTCTCCTCTAACACCCTCCCTCTACCGCTTCACCTTTTTTATTTATTTATTTCTATTTTTTTAATTTTTGGTTGCAGCTCTGAACGAGGAAGCTCGAGCTGGCCTCGTTAACGCTCTCAAGGTCGGTGGCTCTCGGAACTTTTTTTTTTATTGGTTTCTTTTTTACTGTGTTTTAGTAGTTTTGATATTTTTTTTTGGCAGAATAAACTTCAGACTCTTGCTGGGGAGCACACCGATATTCTGGAGAGGCTGTCGCCGAATGTCAGGAAGCGTGTGGAGGTTCTCAGAGAGATCCAGGCATGTTCTTTCTTGCTAAGCTTTTTTTGTTATTGTGTTGTGAAACGTTACTATGAGTTTACTCGTGTTTCAATTTGTTTTTTTCATATTAATCGAATTTGAGGTTGGATTTACCTTCATAGCTAGGAAACTTGAGTGTACTTGGATGTTTAAGATTATTCAGTTTGTTGAATTTGTAAGAATGTCTGTGCAAGTTTTGATGGTCTGGGTTCTACTTTTTAAACAGAGCCAACACGATGAATTAGAGGCTAAGTTTTTTGAGGAGAGGGCAGCACTTGAAGCTAAATATCAGAAATTATATCAACCCTTATATGCCAAGGTTTGCCTTCTGAATATTGTTTCCGTTTTTCTTCAACCAGTTACTGTTGCTTTTTGCCTGATTAATTGTCATACGTTGCAGCGATACGATATTGTGAATGGTGTTGACGAATCTGAAGGAACTCCAAATGAAGTAGCCATGGACCAAGGAGACGACAAAGCTGTTGAAGGTATGATCTTGTTAATTTTGTTCCTTTTTTCTCCAGCAACTCCTTTCTCTATGTGTGTGAAGGTATTTATGTAATTATGCTTTGTGCAGAGAAAGGAGTTCCTGATTTTTGGCTTACTGCAATGAAAAGTAATGAAGTGCTCTCTGATGAGGTGAGTTATCTAGTTATAATTATTGTCTTGATACATTTGTCTTGTTGGAAATAGTGATGCTCATTTTTACTTGTTTTGAGTTTGGAATCAGATTACCGAGCGTGATGAAGGAGCTCTTAAATATCTCAAGGATATTAAGTGGTATAGGATAGAGGAACCCAAAGGATTCAAGATTGAGTTTTACTTTGACACCAATCCTTATTTCAAAAATACGTTGTTGACAAAGACATATCACATGATTGATGAAGATGAACCTATTCTTGAAAAAGCTATCGGGTATATACCATTGCGGCATTACCATTTTTTTTAAATGTCATAGTGGCTTATTAGATTACAAGGCTTCTTACTTCATTTAACTAAAATTTTTTGCACTTAATTTGTAGGACGGAGATTGAATGGTATCCAGGAAAATGCTTAACACAAAAGCTCTTTAAAAAGAAGCCTAGAAAGGGATCAAAGAATGCCAAGCCAATCACCAAAACAGAAGATTGTGAAAGTTTCTTCAACTTTTTCAGTCCTCCACGAGTTCCTGATGATGATGAAGACATTGATGAGGATACCGTATGGCCAACCTCACATATCTATAAAAACTTTGATGATTGATTAATTTTTTCCGTTCTTCAAAATTGTTTTTACTTTCTTGCACAGGCTGAGGAGCTTCAAAATCAGATGGAACAGGATTATGACATAGGGTGTGTTCTCTTTTCAGCTTACTCTAGTCATAGGCATTTTTCTCAGTTTTAACTCCTCTTCATGCTTTATATGAGCTTATATGGATGAGTCAAATTGATAATTAGAGATGTCATTACTCAATGTTGCATGCATGAAATAGTTATGTTTTTTATTCTTTCTCTTTATCTGTGCAGGTCAACAATTCGAGACAAGATCATTCCACATGCTGTGTCATGGTTTACTGGAGAAGCTATACAGGGAGATGAGCTTGATATAGAAGATGATGATGAAGATGATGAAGGTGATGAGGATGAGGATGAGGAGGATGAGGACGATGATGATGACGATGATGATGAGGATGATGAAGAAGAAACTAAGACCAAAAAGAAGGTATGAGTACGATATGCTAGATTTTCTCGGTATCTTATATGTATTCCCAATTATTTTTTCGCAGTTTGGAATGATGCTAATATTTCATCTGTTCCTTGTTAAATTGCATGAAAACGTTGCTGCAGTCATCATCTGCACAAAAGGTACACCAATTCCATATCATTTAGGTTTCTTTTTGGCCCCTCTTATTGAAATTTATGCCTGATTATTTCTGTTATGTACTGTAGAAGATTGGAAGAGCACAAGGGGATGGGCAGCAAGGTGAGAGGCCTCCAGAATGCAAGCAGCAGTAGCTAATTGCTGCTGTGGCAGATGGGTGGCAATGTCAGCAAAGTGCTTTATAAAATATCCTATTGGAAGAGAAGGGGGAAGGAGGGTTTGCAGTTTTGGTGGTTATTTATTTTTACATTTTTCATGTTATACCAGAATGATTGGCTTGGAGAAAACCTTCTTTTCCCTTTTTTGGTCTGGTCTGTTGGACTTGGTCTGGTCTGGTAGTCGAGAAGTGTTGAGATTTTATTTATGGTAATGTTTCCAGAAACTCGCTGAGTATATGTCTCTACCGTAGGGCTCTTGTTGTGATAGCTTGTTATCAATCATTTTATGGCCTCTCTGATTATAGTTATATTTTAATCTCTCGCCAACTCTTGAGTTGATTTTTGTTTTCATAATTAATTTTGCTCCGTTAGCTCTTCCCAAGCATTATTTGTTTTGTATCTTTGATGATTTATATGGTGTTATTTTTTAATTTTGAAGCGAAATTAAGAGATTATGTTTTATTTTTTATCCAATTTTTTAAAGATCAGTATCTAATGTATTGTAAACATATCATTATTTTATTATTTTTTAAATATTTTTTGAAGAGTATGTATTATTATTTTAATTTTATTTGTGAAAAATTTCTTTGATAACATATTTGATAGTAACATATTTAATATATTATAAAACTATGTTATTTTGTTCATTTCGGAATTTAAAATTTTTTAAAAATTTTACTCGTGTACGAAATGTTCTTTTGTTATTTAATTGTTTTTGGGATCTTCATTATTTCTTAAGCCAATCGCTACTAGATAGGCTAATGATTTAAAAGTTTCTCATCTTCTCTCGATGTGTCCGTAGTGTTTGTTTTATTTATTCTGCTTTAGGCCTTTGGAAGGCACAACGAGAGGGGTTTTTTTTTTTTTTTTTTAAACAGAGGCAATAGGTCTTGGAAGCTTAAAAAAAGCTAGAGTCGTTTCATATTGCATTTTGGAAATTCCAAATGGCTTGTAGATATTAACAATAATAATAAAAAAATACAAAAATCATTTTTCTTTAAAATGCTCCAATGACAAAATAAATTTGTTCCCCTTATAAATGGTTTTATTAAGTTGTCATTATTTTTTTTTACAATGGAACCATATGATTTGAGAGAGAAAATGTAGATGTTGAGATTTGAGTAATAAATTTTTTGCAATTGAAAAATAAAAATGACATTTAAGCTACAGTTCAATATCACTTTAAGATAACATACAATTAAATACATGAAAGAGTTTATGTTTGACTCAATGATAATATATAATAATTATATAATATTAGTCGATCACAAAATAATATCTCATTAATAAATAAAATTAAAAAAGTTACAGACATTTAAAAATGTTTTCAGAAAGCTAATGGAAAAACAAGATAAAGCCATTGGCACTTGACCCGCGTGACATGATCAGCGTGAAAAGCTGGCAGCCCAAGAGGCCAACCATGCTTGAAACTGTGCCCTTTCAGCAATTTTCAAGACAATCCCCTTCAAGGCCTGGACGGCCCAACCAGCTGGCTCCTTGCCTTGGCTGAGTACTTAATCAGACAGAAATGTCAAAATGGAGGGAAACTCCCTAAAACCCTAACTTCACAGTTCACTGAGCAGAGTGCCTCGCCATTTCTCTGCACTGTTTTTTCTTCTCTTAAAATACAAAAAGATATAACCCACACTTTTTTATCCATGGAATAGCATTTAAGTACAACTAATTTTTTCATCTTCTCCTTTCTTTTTTCTGATTTTATAGTTCTGAATAGAGCCCTTTTCGTCTGCTATGGCGAGGTTTCTTCGGAATATTTCTTCTCTGAAACGTTCTGTCTTCGCTCCAGAGGTTTTAATGCTTACCCTTTTGTTTATTTTCTTCTATAAGTCCCCATCCCTGTGTTTTTGTTCTGTTCAAAGTATCTGATTATCTTGCACTGTGTTCGTTTTCTTATAAGAACGTTTAGAACAGTAATAAAACATGAAACTTTGAATCTTTTTTTGCAGGTATGTAGAGGAGGGGTGTTAGGGTCATCTTCTCAACTGTGTAACTTTTCTTCTAAAGGTATTGAAACTTCCAAAGCCATTATAAACTTTAATTAGAATGTTGATACTCAATATTATTATTTGGTTATTTAGGCTCCTTTAGCTGATGTTTTTGTGATTTTCTGTTTTCATTTTTTCAATAGAAAGTGAAAAGTGAAAAAATTAAAAATGAACTGAAAACAACAGACATATAACAAAAACAAAGAGCAAAAGCAAAAAGTGTCAACCAAATGGAGTTAATATTCTCTGTTTGATTAATCGCCATTTGTTTTATTGGTTGGAAATTTTAATCTGTAAATATTTGAATGTGACAGTAGAAGAGCGATTTTTCATTGGATTTTTATTAACTTGATGAATGTTTTGAATTTCTATTATGATATTTAATTGAAAGAAGTCAAGTCTACCATAAAGCATAGTGCTTAATTTAGTGTCATTTCTATTGAAAATTAAATATAGTGCAATCTAAATGATGGAGTTCTTTCTTATTTTTCTTAGTTTCAGTTGAAAAGTAGATATGGTACTTCCTTTTCTTGTGTTTGGGTGTATCTTGATATATGGTACTTACTTTTCTTATTTTTCTTAATTTCAGTTGAAAAGTACATATGGTACTCACTTTTCTTGTGTTTGGGTGTGTCTTGATATATGTCTGCTTGAAGGTAGAAGGAAATCCAAGTCAGATGGAAGTGATTCCAATGATGAGAATATGTCTAAGAAAGATTTAGCCCTAAAACAAGCCCTGGATCAGATTACTAGTTCTTTTGGAAAAGGATCTATTATGTGGCTTGGTCGTTCTGTGTCTTCTAGAAATGTTCCGGTCATTTCCACTGGTTCTTTTGCTTTGGACGTAGCACTTGGAATCGGTGGACTTCCTAAGGTATTCTGCAATTCTTGTTTCATTTTTTTCTTTTTTTCCATTAGTACATTCTGCTACTAAGTAATAGCTGCTTGTGATTTTTATTAGTTCCTTAGACATCTCTTCATTGGAATTTTACAGGGCCGTGTCGTGGAGATATATGGACCAGAGGCTTCTGGAAAAACAACTCTTGCTCTACATGTAATTGCAGAAGCACAGAAGCAAGGAGGTCACTTAATTTAGTTTAACTTAGTACTGTCTGATTTTTGGATTGTTATGGTGAACTGTTCATTCATCATGTCATCATTATTCTGTCTTGGCAGAGTAGAATACCTTTCCATTTGTAACTTCTTCCTGCTCTGCTACTTGAAAACAAATTTCTTATTTTTTAATGACTAGAACAGATAGTAGGATTCTATGATAGGTTAGACTTTCATGTTAGTTTCAAATACATGCCTTGTGTACTAATTCTAGATTTCTGAAATTTGAAAGGTTATTATGAAAAAAAGCATCTGAAATATCATAAAGGAGTGTTGCATGCAGCACATGACATTCTTAAATCTATTTATGAGGTGATCACATTTGGAGGGTGGAGATTTTGTTGTGAATATCTTCTAGTCTGTTGAGGTTTTTTCTGTTATCTTTCTGCTGGATGGTTACATGTTTTATAATATTCAAATGCAGGTTGTTGTGTTTTTGTCGATGCTGAGCATGCTCTTGATCCAGCTTTAGCGGAGACAATTGGGGTAGACACTGAGAATTTGCTTCTTTCGCAGCCAGATTGTGGAGAACAAGCTCTGAGTCTTGTAGACACCCTTGTACGGAGTGGATCGGTTGATGTTGTTGTTGTTGACAGTGTAAGGTGTTTTTAGTTTCATTTTTGTTCCATGATGGAGTGTGGCCCAATAAATACTGCTGGTAGTTGGTAGAATTTTGCTTTTGTCATGCTTATGAAATCTGCTTTCTTCTCTTTGGCTGCAGTTTTCCTTTAGACTGCTCAGGTAGTTAGGTTGGTTCTATGATGCTAATATAGGAGGGGGGGGGGGGGTGTTTTTTTTTTTTTTTATAATTGTTTGTTTGCCAAATAAGTTGGATACTCATCCTTGTAGCTTGTCCATGGGCAGGGCTTAAGGAGGTCATTAAAGAATTACATGTAAGCCCAAGGCTGACCCAGCCCAATTATTCGGCCCATTTTTACATGTATTGTAAAAACTTGGGCCCAACCCAATTTTTGATTGATGGAGAAATTAAGATAGTGGCTCTCATTCGTGCTACGTTTTCCCAAAGTGGTTGCATATTTGAACAGCTATATGTATATCCCCTACCCCAAACATCTCACTCTGTTTCCTTCATGAGCTTGAGCGCGTGGTTCATTATATGGCATAAATATCGTGTACGATGAGGTTTGTAAGACATGCAAGGGGAAGGGAGAGTGAGGAGAGGGTATTGTATGAGGGGGAAGTGGGGGGGGGGGGGGGGGGGTTGCTTGCTTAAAAGCATTGACAGTTGGTTTTGTTTGGGTTTCAACTTGCAAAGGGATCTTGCTATTTCCAAGCCTGAGTTTTCACTATTTCCCTGGTTATGCTGTTTTGTTCTTCTATTTGTGTTTGCAATTGAGAAAAAAAAAATCCAGAATTAGGCAAAACATTAGCAGAACTTGCTGGGAGCTGTCTTAATTTCTCTATCAATCAAGAATCAAGCCGGGTCGGGCCTGACTTTTTAGTGGGCCAGTATTCTTGTCCAATCCTGTTTATTAGACTTGATACTTTTGTTCAAACCCTCCCAATAATCAAGTGAGCCTTCGGGCTTGATCACGCCACCCAATTCATGGACAGCTCTATAAGGGTTGAATTCTATAATTTTATCTCTGCAGTGGTGCAATTTATCATATTTATTCAGAAGCGAGTCCTAATAATAGCTTTATTTTCATCTCAGGTAGCTGCCCTAGTGCCTAAAGGTGAGCTTGATGGTGAGATGGGTGATGCTCATATGGCAATGCAAGCCAGACTAATGAGCCAGGCTCTTCGTAAATTGAGCCATTCCTTATCATTATCACAAACCATATTGATTTTTGTAAATCAGGTATAAACTTTATAACCTGATTAAATCCTTGATGAGTTTTGATGATCAAATTCCATTTGACCACCATAGTCCTCTAAAGCTTTAGTTTGCTAATGTGCAGTTGTTAAAGTTCTTGCTTTGAGTTTGCCCTGTCAACTTTTTGGCCCATTTTTTAAGGCTCTTATTAGGAATGCAGACTACTAATTAGATGGTTATTGGATTGTACGATATTTTCTAGCTGAACTGTTGCTCTTGATTGTGGTCAGGTGCAGAATTCTCATGACATTTTAGGTTGAGAATGCAAATTGAAGCATGGAAAATATTTTTATTATAACGCATCTTAACTATTCACACATATCAGGTGAGGTCAAAGCTTTCAACTTTTGGTGGATTTGGCGGGCCAACTGAGGTTACATGTGGTGGTAATGCCTTAAAGTTCTATGCTTCAGTGCGTCTAAATATTAGGAGAACTGGGTTTGTCAAGAAAGGAGAAGAGGTATTTGGTTCCATCCTTTCTTTCCTTTTCAGTTTGTTGGTTGGATTTGGATGCAGTAGTTTCAGAAAGTCTCCCATCATATAATTCAATGTAAAATCTGCTTGGGTGGCAATGATTTGCTTATTTTCCTTTAGCTTGGTTGAAACTCTTTTGAGCAACTCATTAAAATTTCCTTTGAACGGTCTCTTGCATTCCCGAGCAAGTTAAACATGTAGTAGTCATATTGTTTTGGCTTGATCTGCAAGCCAGCAAATATCTAACCTCTAGCTTGAACAGCCTCAATTCTTCCATCAATTGAGTCCTTCCCTGTTTACTGCCTTTCATATCCTGTTTCTGGCAGAAAAGGGACTTATGTAGAAGATAGGAAATGACAAGATTCAAATCTAGAAATTCTTTTCTTTGCAATGGATCACGTTCTGCTATATTTTCCATGTCTCATTGTGTTGTTGATATTTCTATAATCTGCAGACTGTTGGAAGCCAAGTTCTTGTGAAGGTTGTGAAGAACAAGCTTGCCCCTCCATTTAAGAAAGCAGAATTTGAGCTTGAGTTTGGCAAGGGAATATCCCGGGAAGGGGAGATCATAGATTTGGCGACAAAACACAAATTTGTCACAAAGGCTGGCGCATTCTACACTTTCAATGACCAGAAAATCCATGGCAAGGAAGCATTCAAAAGATTTTTGGCTGAAAATGAAAGCGCACGCGAAGAACTTGTGATAAAGCTTAGAGAAAAACTACTTGAATCCGAGAGCAAAAAGGAAAGAGAGACAAATATCTCGGATGGGGATGCTGTAGAAGAAACAATTTCAACCGATACTACTGATGAAGAAGCCGTTACCGCTGTTGAAGCTTAAGTATGCATTTGACTCCGACTGAAACCCGCTTCTTCCCCTTTCAAGTTCGGTCTTTTCTGGGGTTGCCTTATGCTGTTGCATCAGTCGATAGCTAAGTGAATTTTTAATTGGACGCATGACGGAAGGATTTGAAAGTCCTTAGATTCATAGTTGCATTCAACCCTTTGTCATGGTCGATATTGGTTCAAATTTTCGGCATTGTAACATGAGTTTATTGGTCGAATTTGTACATGTGTCGGTGCGTTGGAAAGTTTTGTGGGTTCAATGGATGGAAGAATACAGGATCTTCGTTGAAATCTCTTGGGGCCTTCGTCTCTATTGTCGAGTGTCCAGCCACATTTTACATTTCAAGGCAAATATATATAATTATATATAAATATTCTGCTAAGAAGGTTACTTTCTTCGTTACCTTCCCATCTTCTTTGACTTGTAGTTGTTGTGGGTTGAAAAACATTGATTTTGTCGCTTTCTTTTCAAGGGAAAAAAATGGAAGCTTGCTGTTTTCTTTACGGTGTCCATGCATGTGGGAAAAAAAAAAGCTTTCTTGTCTGGTTTGGAAACAAAAAATTATATAAAAATAGAAATAATTTACCAAGAATCTATCTACACCATAAAAGGAAAGTCATTAATTTTGTTCCTTTTCTAACAGGTATAAATAATAATAAAAAAAAACCCTAACCTCACTGTCTCTTCTTAAAACTGCAGCAGACCCCAAAACTTTTAGGTGTCAACATTAGTACTTGTTTTGCAGGAAGAGTGGTGACTACTTTTAGTTCTTCAAGCAAATCAGGTCAGCTACTTCTATTTTCCCAGCAAAAAAGAAGTTTTACCTCGAATCTGATAACTGTTTGCTCTCTTCCACTATTAGCATTAATGGAGTGTTCTTTTCTAGTTCACCTTCCGCTAGCAGACTCCTCAACTATCATAATTAATTTCCTGCCTGATAAGAGTTGTAAAATTGCTGATAGTGAATGCTAATTAAGTTGTTCAATTAACGTATGCAAAACACACGACTACTTTCTCTTGTAATAAAATCTAATTAAGAACTTGAACTTCGGTTAACTATGATGTTTTTTTGTCCATGTTTCAAGTAAATTTTCTCTAATTCTGTTGTTTCTAATTTGGTTTTGGTTCATTCATCAATCAAAGTGAAATTTAGCTATGTTTTTGTAGTGAAAGATGTCGGAAGCAGAGCCCTCAGCATTATTCAGGACGAATTGCACCTTAGCCCTCAGGCTTTTGGCTGCCCTTGCTTCGCTTGTAGCCGCCATTGCAATGGGCATAAGCCATGAGACAATCACCCTCCCCGCCTTTTCAATCAAAGTAGAGGCCAAAGACGTCTCATGCTTCATGTAAATCACTTCTTTTTCAATTTTTTCTTAGAAATAAACTCCATTAAATCCTTTTGTGATAACACTGAATACTGCATCAATGTTCCAGGTACTTCATGGGAATAAACGCAGTAGTCAGTGCCTACAGCTTCCTGGTTTTACTGCTTCCGAGAACAAGTTTGCTCTGGCGAAGCATTGTGGTTTCCGATATGGTATTGTCTTTGACACGATCTTTCTCTTTCATTTAAAGAAGTGAAATTAAACAATAGCAAACAAAACTATTCTTGAGTTACTTGAGTTCAATTCGATGATTATTCGAATTAAATTTATTTATTTTCAAGCCAAGTTTGAGCTATTTAAGTAACGAGTCAAGTCGAGTTTGAATATCTTAATACTCGACTCAAATGATTCATGAATCTAATTGAATCTTTTTTTTAATATATATTTTTATATTTTGTTATTAATTTATTATTGTACTCTTATAGTATATAATTAAAAAATGACAAATCAAGCCTATGGAGTGAAATTCAAATTTATTGAGTCAAGTTTGAACTACTTGAATATTTTGTCCAATTGTGTGTCAAATACTAAATTCGATTGAATTCGAGTCAACTTCGAATCAAACCAAATTCGAGTATGGTATTAGAACATTTCAGCTCGGCTTGACTACACTTCTAAGCAAGAGTGAGGCTAGCTTCATCTGGTTTAACAAAATTTGATTCGTTAAGGCTATGTCCTGGACCAGGTTGCGGCAGTGCTGCTGGCTTCAATCAATTCAGCAACCCTGGGCATGTTTTATATGGAGATGAAAGGGAATGCTCATGCACGTTGGTCGCCAATCTGCCATCTTGTCTCTTCTTACTGCACCCGGGTTTTGACTGCTGTAATTGCTGGCTACGTTGCCCTCGCCATGTATTTCTTTAATAACATTTTTTGCCTCTGCCTCTCGCTTAATCCTCTTCTCCTCCAAGCGCCGAAGAAAGAGCCGCCGCCACCACCAAAGAAAGAGCAGAATGCCTCCTGATTTCGAGCAGTTTTTAATGATAATTAACGACCATTAATTATTTGTCCTCTTGATTTTAAAGTATTGTTTGGTGGAGAACTTTATCGGTGTTCAAGCAAATAGCCTGTCTACAAGAAAAATGTTGTGTGTTTGTCATGTTCAGCATCACTTGATTTTAAAAGATTTCGGGAATTACAATGAAGCTAAATGATCCTATATGCTTATTACCGTAAATTGGGACTGCTTTGATTCAGTTCCTGAAATAATAGAAGAAGACTGCTATTTCATCTGTTAAATATTTTTGTGAATTTATATTCAAATTGAATTTCTCTACTTAATCAATCGGTTTTAGATTGGATAATTAAAAAGTTACAACATTGAAATAAGTTTTGGTTTTGTTTTATGAAGCATACATGTGATAGGAGTATGTTAAAATGGGGCTATTCCATATATGTTTTTAATGATTTTATTGTCAAGTTAAATCTCTCTACTTAATTAATTAGTTTTAGAGACAATTACAATGTTGAAATAAAATAAGTAGGTTTTGCTTTGTGAAATAGTAACAGTTATAGTCCTAAGAAACAGAGAACGTGCTTCAATCTACTTAGAATAATACCCGTGTACAAAATTTTACAACAGAGAACGTGCTTCAATCTACTTAGAATAATACCCGTGTACAAAATTTTACATCAGCTTCAAGCTCAACTATACAATGGACAGGCTTCACAATTCCCTGGCAATTGTGAGCTAGTCTTATTCTTCATCTTTCGATTGCCTCCTAAGAAAATTTTACCCAAGCTTCTTTCCTGTAAGAATTTGACTTGTCTGCAGATTCCTGTCGCCGTGGATGTATGCAGAATGATGATAACTAGGAAAACCCAAAGGCAGAAGAAAAGAATAGTCAGTGATATACAACTACAAGTCATGGATCAAATCAAATTCTATAAAATCTCCTATTTTGAGGCTTACAAGTTTGACTGAAATCAATTATAACGTGTGTTCCTACTATTAGATTCTCAACTTCTATAATTGTTTCAAAATCTTGACTCAGGCCCGAGGGGAACTAATAAATTGTTTTATGGGTTTATATATTATGATGCACTGACATGACACTACATAGATTCTACACATTATTAATCAACCATATAATTTCACTTTATTAATGAACAAAATATAAAAATGCACAGATCCTTAAAATAAATTTAAAAACTTTATTAATATTTACTTTTAAAAGATTATGTATTTTTAAATTTTCTCAAAGGTGATGTTATGTAATTGACTGATAGTATATAGTTTTTATATAGTATCGGTGTAAATATAAACTTTTGTTTTATCAATGGCAGGGATTGTGTGAAAATTCCTTAGAAAAGTTCTATTAAACATAATTAACAATTTAAATTTAATTTTCAAAATTAAAAAAATAGAAAATAAATATTTTTAGCTAATTTCGAAAGCCTAAGTTCTTTTTATAATCAAATCTGCCCCAAAATTAGAAACGCAATTAAAGATGGAGGAAATAATCCAATGTGCAGACAGGTATTACTGTTAAAGTAAATTAAAAATATAATCTTTTATATATTTTTTTTTGGTGAATAACGAACTACCATTCAAACGATGTAATCTTTTATACTAATATAATAACAGTATCGGTCCAAGTCTTGCCCAGACTTCTCTCAAAATCTATGGCTTCCACAGCTACAAAGTCCATTCAAAGCAAACCAAAAATAAAAAGGTCCATTCAAAGAAAATGTCAGTCAAAAGTGTCGTCTCTGAAAATCTTTTTAAAATTTTTTAATTATCATTAGGTATGAAATAGACAAAAAGAAACATTCAGATTAGATCAGATCAAAAAAAGGACATACTGAGATTAGATGACGATAGCATTAAAAAAATTTCAAAAAGTTACGTCATTCAAATACAGATAGTTTTTGATCAATTATTTTTTTTTACAAATTATATGTATTTTTATTCGTTTTAATGAGATTAATTTTATTCGAGATTTAATCACAATTAAAATTTTTTATCTCTTTTCTAAAAATGTAGTTTCTGATCAATTATTGTTATTGTATAAGTTTTACACATTATCATTAAATGCATCATTATATTTTATTAATTAATAAATTTAATAATATTTATTTTTATTTTAAAATTTATGAAATAATAAAACAATACATCACATATAAATTTCTATATATATTTATATTTATATAATTCATTTCATAGCTTGAACAAGTAATAATTTGTTGACATGGGACCAACTTTAAATGCATTATCTATCGACGTTCTATTCTTGGATTTATGGATTTTTTAATTTCTTGTTCAATAAAAAAAAGGGTCGTTTTCATAAAATTGCAGTCAATTTTGAATATGACCCAAAAAAAAAAAGCAAGCAAAAAGAGAAGCACACCATCAAAGTAATCACTGTGCCAGGTCTAGCCTTTTCACTGCTTCCTGGAAGGTGGATTCATCCCATTCATTGCCCTATGTACCACAAAAGTATTAGAATTTAGTAAATATCAAACATCATTCATTAATTATAAGACAATTTCTCATGCCGCAATCAATTTAATGGCTGCATTAATGAAAATCTTGATTTGCATTGCATACCTGAATTCTGAGTCTCATGTTAACTTGATTATCTGAGCCTAATTCTCTTATCTGGGTCTTAGCTTCAATGGACATCAAGTTCGCATTTCTGTCGAACTTCAAGATTTCTAGCAGGCGGGTTAAAATATCCACCATCGACCTTTCTCCTCTAACACTGACTCTCAGGTCGATAAGCCTTTGTTCAGATGTTGGTTCGGATACGGGTGTTATCCGAACATTTAGTCTTTCGCTTGATGAACCACTAACTTCCTCGGTAGCTTCTCTGGAAGGCAAAAGCTGAGCTTCTAATAGCTGGTTTTGCAGACTAAGCTCCATGATTTGAGCTTTAAGTGAAGTCAAGTACTCCCTTGAACTAGTTAGCACCGATGCTTTGTCTCTCTACATGAATCCCAAGTCGTCCAAATTTAATAAACATTGTTGTAAATTATAAATCATTTGGAAATTAGTAACTATTTGAAGATAACTGATATGGTACCTTGGTGCCAGGAGGAAGAAGCGATCGCAATGCATGGAAACTTTCATTGAGCTTCTCTCGTCTCTTGCGTTCTGACATCATATGTTGCAATTGATTGCTAGTTGGGCGGCTTGGCAGCAGCTGTTCACGCCTTACTGAATTGATTTTTCTATAGAACAAAATGGATCGTTTCAGCATACTTTGGGCTTGTAAACTGGCCCTCGCTGGTGTTGTTGGAGCGCCTAACGCAGAGACATAACGATTAAACGCACTAGATTTGGGTTTTAGCTGGTAATTGCAAGGTAAATGTTGGCTTTGTTGGGTATGATGCGATGTGGAAGACGAAGAAGAAGAAGGAGAGGTGAGAACAGCTAGGATTGCTCTTGTCATCGCCGCATTTTCGCTCTCTATCGTCGGGAACTGAATATCGCTCCACATTTGAGACAAGGCTTGCTGGTGTGGATCGTTGATTGAGGAAGCGAATGCTCGCAGTGAAGAAGGTGTTGTTTCTGTCGGAACCTGGGGGCAGAATGCGCTTGGCATGGTGTAGATCAGAGAAGAGTCTGGGCTACCCGTGGACAGTGACCTTAACGATGACGAAGACGAAGATGGCCTGTTCGGATCAGTCTGCGAATACTGCTCATCTCCTACAGGAGATAATTGTCCTGAAAATTCTTCCGGGAAAATGCTTCCCATCTCCATCTCCATGTTAAGCTATTCACAAGATAACAAAGTTTAGATATCCTTATATAGATTAAATATACTTTGAATAAACAAAAGCAAGTTGCATTATATTATTTAATTTCGATAGTTTACTTTCTTACTTGTATGACACTGGAGGACCCTAGCTCAATCTCTCCACTTCTGCATTCCATGAAAATTACAGTCGTCTGCAATATATATATAGCAGACAAAAAGGAAGCCTACGTACACAGGATTATTTTAGTATTATACTATGAAGATCAAAGACGCCAAGACATGAGCTTAACTACAAAGCGAGCAAACCTTGATTGATTCCTGCTTTCTGCATTAAAGACAGATGTTAGGTTAGTCCGGTTAAACAAAAATATTAATTGCAGTATTCAAATCCTGTTCTATAATTTCCTTTCACCTTGACCTGATTAAACACCAGGGCCTAGTATTCCCAAAAGCAAATCCTCGAAAGAGGCCGCTGTAGCGCAGACATCCCAGAGGTTAATGGCAAAACTATTACTTTTACTGATCAAATAGAACACAATCGGTAAGAAATCCCTCCACTGCTGCCATGGCTTTCATGTCATCTGATTGTTTTCTCCCCCTTTTGTCATGTTCCCGAGAACTGAGAAGCTACGCTTGAATAATATTGGAAAGTTAATAATCATATATATAGAGAAGGGTGCCTGGAAATGAATAATCTATGAATCGTATTTAAGCTGATCACGATGGGGAGAAGAAACGAAATAACGCAACCCAGACAAAGACAGAAGGGGTTTGAAAAGTAGCAGAAAATTACCCAAGAAAGGAGCTAACCTATCAGAGAAGATGCGATTTATGTTAACAAAAGAAAATTAGAGGGTATTGGTGAGCGACAGGGAAAAAATTGTCTGGTAAGTAAGAACTTGGAAAAGTATTGAGGAGAGAGAATTGTTCAGAAAAGGAGATTTGATGCAAGCAAAGAGAGAAAGAGACACAGCCAGCCAAAGGAAAATTAGAAAAGTAAAGGTCAAACTTCAAAGGCCTCCCTGAGGATGATTTGCTGGACAAAAGGAGTCAAGAATGGGATGCAGATATCCGAATCATAACGTACAATCCCAATTAAATAAAGTTTGTTTAAAACCATCATTTGGACAGAAACAAATTATTGTCGCACATGACCTTGTTTATAAACTATAATATCGTACGAATTGGAAGTAATTAAAAGGAAAATTATATGATATACAATAAGTGAAACTTGTAAACTTCACGGTTGGAATTAATAAAATGATACATACTTTTTAGAGGACTTAAAAAAATAATTAAAAAAGAAATGGATTGTATGACAATTTTTAATTTCATTTGTAAAATTAAAATATCTACTGTCAATAGATGAGATAATAATTTATAAAAAGATTATTGCACTAATTGTAAAATCTATTGTAAATAAGTCTAATTAAATTGATCCAAAAAAAGAAGATATATACGATGAAATCTACAAACTTTTAACTAAAAAAAAAACACTTTTAATTTTGCTTTTTAACATGACCTAAAAGTTTAAGAGATATCATTCTCTTTTTATTCAATGTTGGATTCCAATAGTATAAGACGATCCTTATTGGGTTGACCAAATCAAAGAAAATGTAGTTTGCATTTATGTTCTCGTATAGTAATTAATAAATGGTTGGAAAAGGTAAAAATATATTTTTAAGTATTTGAGTATAGTTTAAATTTTGAAATTGTTATCGTTAAAATATTTTTATCATTTATTATTTTTAATCTAATCAAAATTTATATTAGACTATAAAACAGGCAAGACCTATGATTGTACCAAAAAAAATTGTCTGCATATGGTAAATTAGTAATGCCTACAGCTTCATTTTATTATGGCAATAATAAAAAAAACAAACCACCTTTTCCAGAAATTTAGGAAAGGAGGGAGGGTTGTTTAATAATTTGATTCAGAGCGCCAGAGCCCAACTGTCAACTGATCCATTAATAAAACAAAAGCAGCCGCCCATGTGTACTTGGGGATTTTAATTATACTAATAAATAATTAAGGTTTTTAAAAGGTTCCTCGCCAAAATTAATTAAGATTATCTAACTTTTGATGCTTTATATGAGTCTTTGTGACTCTTTTTATAATAAAATATTCTTGATTTTTTGGCTTAGTCAAAAAAAAGATTATTTAACTTTTTCTTAGATTGTGATTCAATTGGTAACGTAGGTTAGATTTGTGAAAAGAGCTCTTGGATTCGATTTTCACTAAACACACTTTTGAAGAGAGGTAAGGAACTTTAACTGTAACTAAGTCCTGATTAGAATTATCCTCAAACCGTTAAAACGTACGAAAATATCTGTGATTTACACAAAAAAAAAAGAAAAAATTAGGTTATACAATTTGTTTCTCTTTTCGCATCATCTGTTTTCTTAATTACTAATTAAGGCACTTAATAATTTTTCTGTGGGTTAAACATGGCTGCACATCAGTATTATCTCAATACACTTGTTCAAGCTGCCAATTCTCAGAATTGCGTGGCATTTTAAGTGCTAATCGAAAGTATCATACTGAGATATGCATAAAGAAAAAAAATTAGGGGTATTATTTTTTAGATTAATTTTTTTTTTTTTGAAAACTTTCTAAAACCAAAGACTAAAAAATAATCTTGTCTAAGCAACAACTTGTTTGTGAAATAATTGACACATACATGCATCAAAGGTTTCTATTAATTCGAGGAAAATTTGTCCTAAATTAATGCTTCTAAAATTAATCGTATGAGTATATCATACATAATTGACTTATTATAGAGTGCCTTGATTTTTTCTAGTCTTCGCAAGCACCATTAGGTTTTCATCTACAAAGTCAACATACACGAACACACACACACACACACATATATATATATATATATATATATATATATTTAAATGAATGATATAAAATTGCTGCGTGATGGGAAAGAAAGGAATGAATGGTGATTAATTAGTAATTTATTTTGCAAGAAGCCTTTGATTCGAAAAGTGTGACATCCGATGATGAGAGCCAGCCGAGTAAATTAACAAAATTGCAAATGCTAATTAATTAGTTCATTAATAAATTTCTTGCCCAACAAGTGCGACGAACATTCTAGCTGGTGCTTACATTCAAGATAAAACCTCAAAGTCTGTCTAACACATCGACCCCATGTTCATTTATTGCTGCAGTTGGTGATTGATGCGAGCAGCACCAGCCACCAGCTTTGTCAACACAGCCTAATTAAGGGCCTATCATCAATAAATAAAACTAAACAAATAATTCACCAAAAAAAAAAATAAACAAATAAAAAATGAGCGGCCATTGGCCATGCATGTGAATGCGTTGATTTAGGTTCTGAGATCCTTGAAGCTCAAGGATGTGAACAGTTCTCTTCAATTTCTTATGCATATGGAGACACACATGATTGAAAATTGAAGCTCAAGGATGTGAACAGTTCTCTTCAATTTCTTATGCATATGGAGACACACATGATTGAAAATTGAAGCGTGCAGAATATATAATGGAAATTATAATTTCTGATGAACACTCTTCTCTTCTAGTGACTCTGGTCTTAATCAGAACATGTTGTACATACGTTGAATAATGTTTCTTAGTGTTCTGAAACAGACAAAGATTTTCAAAATTCACACAGGCTGAGATATTTAGGAGGAGAATATATATATAAATATATTTATATAAGAAGACAATAGAACTTTCCGAAGACAGCTACTTCAATATTCAAAGGGTTTATGTTTGATGTAATAATAGTGTATAGAAACTGTATATTATAGTCAATCACAAATGCTATTTTATTAGTAAGCAAAGTTTAAACATACACATAGCTTTTTCACCAAAAAAAACATACACAGCTATAAAATAAATAAATAAAACTTTATAAATATTTATTTTTAAGGGTCTATATATCTTTTAATTTTACTCGTTAATGAGGTACTAATTTGTGATTGACTGATGTGTATATATGCTATACATTTTTAGTGCATCAAATGCACATTTTATATTTAAATGCATTTAACTCTATTAAGGCTTTTTCTATGAAATAGTAAGAAATATGGAGCATTTTAAGACATATAATTAAATCTAATTTTGTAGGTCAAGTGATCACGCGAGGATAATGGAAATTTTATAAATAGGTATCTTGCACTAACTTGATTAATTAAGATAAGAATATTAACAGTAACATATTAAGGTTCTTTATGCCCAATTTGTTTTATTTTCATCTTTCTTTTTTTTCTTACCTTAGAATAGCAAGTGAGCTTATACTTTTAATATATATTAATTGAGAAAAGATCCACATCAATAGAAATATAATTAGATAATATTGGGGCCAGCTTTTGTATAAAAAATATATTTATTTTTTATCTCATGAATATAATAATCAGGACCGAATACTGGATCCAAGTCGGATTCTCGGGCCTATATTAGGTGGGATTTATTTTAAGTCCTTTTCTGAGTCAGGCTTTCAAGTCCACTTTCTTAAAGCGTTAATGGACTTTCGGCAGTTTAGTTTTTGTTTTCTAATACCAACTACGAAGGAAGTGGTAAACTCTAACATGAAAATAGAAAAAAATTGAAAATGTTGAAATTTAAATTTATAATTTATAATTTATTAAATGTTACTTTTAAAAATACTTGCATGGATTATTTAAATTAAATTTCTTAGGTTCCCTTATTTGTTTTCTAGAAATTAATTTTAAAAATTAAAATTTGTATTTATTTGATAAAAATTGATTGATCAACAAAAAAAATATTGATTTAAAAGATGAAATTAGTTTTTTTGGCAATTTGTCTTTTATAAGAAAGGAAAAGATAATTTTAAAAAAAGTTGTTTGTGTAAAATTAGAAATTTCTACAGTAAGGTCACAAATTTTGACCTTATTATAAGATTAACGTAAAAAACATATGATTAAGCGTAAATTTAAAGTCTTTAGGCGTAAAATATGTTAGAATTATTGTAGAAATATGATTATCAATGTAAACATTAGTCACAATAAATTTAAACGCATGATAATTTTGTTATAATGTATGTTTGTATTAATTATCATGTATTTACATACTTCTAACATATTTTACATCTAATAACTTTAGATTTATATTTAATCATGTATTGTTTACATTACTCTTAAGTTAATTATCAAGTGTTTATGATATTTTTAACATATTTTACGCCTAATGACTTTAAAATTATGCTTAATCATGTATTTTTTACGTTGACTTTATAGTAAGGTCAAAATTTATGACCTTACTATAGAATTTTATGTGTAAAATCACTTAACCAATTTGTGACTCGTGAGTATAACTCTCTTTAAACCAAATCTTGAACATAATTTCTTAATGTCAAACCTAATTGAATTTTGATACAATACAAAATATTATTATATTAATAAAAAATATTTTATTTAATTTTAATAAAAAATATTAAAATATTAATGTTTAAAGTCTTTTAATAGTTTAATTTTAAATATTTTAAATTAATGTACATAAATTAATTTTTTATTTTCGAAAAGGATTTCATATTTTAATATGGATTATATTCTATCCACTGTCAGTGGAGTTTTTTAACTCCACAAGCGGGGTTAAGATGATGACATGTGTCCTTTAAAAATATTAAAAAAATAAAAAATAAATAAAATGGGACACATGTCATCATCCTAACTCCACTGACAGTGTATAGGATAATTTTCCTTTTAATATATATATATATATATATTTTGGTGGTGAGGATTTTATGGTGCCGTGTGTATATAGTATGGGTCATAGACCAATCAAACCCGGCCACATAACATGTTAATGTTAAATATGTCCAAACCTTAATGCAGTGCTCTTCGAAAAGAAAATGAGGGAGTCCCAAATTAAAGCCCAAAGTGAAGAGTTTGGGGGCCGCCCGACAGCCCTTCTACACAAGCATTCAAGGAATGCACTCGGGCCTTATTGGTCCCACAAATTCACTCTGTCTTTGTCCGATATCTCCAAGGTTCAATTCCAGCATTGCTTCAAATTGTCGTATTATTACGATATAGATGATTCGAAGCACGAACTTTATCTTTATCTCTAATTAATTATTAAATATTTTTTGTGACAAAAAAATACGAGTCTCAATCCCTTCATACTTCTTTCTCCTTCACTTAGATTATTAGCCCCCGTTTAGAAAAATAAATAAATAAGAAAAATTATCAGGAAATTTTGAACTTGCAGCTGGCCGTGGGTATGCAACAGCATATACAACTCATTGAGTTTGGATTTGAATACTTTAATCCAAAATTGAAGTTTGATTTCAGAAAAATAATAATTGAAAGTGACAAAGAATAAAAACATTAATCAATAGTGTTGGAATTTAGTTGCTGTAACAAAGAATAAAACACAAAAAGTCAAAAATGATGGGAGAAGGGAGCACAGCCAAACTGCTCATGTTTCCTGGTTTTGAGCAAATTACATTAAGAGTTGCCTACATTAATTCTGAAACATTATAATAACCTAATGTTAGAAAATATATATTTAATAATATATTTCTTAATCATGTAAGGAGAACTTGAAAACCCTAAAAGCAATTTACTCTTTCTGCCAAGCCACCAATCATGAGCTTAAATTGTTAATTTTTTCTCATGAATAGAAAAAAATGTTGAGTCCTTTTTTTGGTGGAAGTGGACAATCATTTTGGGAGTCGAGCAATAAGGTACCTCCTCTCCTAACGATGATCTTCAAGTTTTAAATCTCTACTTTTTTAGTAAATAAGATCCTTTTGAAGTCAGCATGCTACAACTGAACCAACACGTAATTAGTACAAGAGATGTTAAGTTTTTTAGTATTTGATGCCTTGCATGGTGCATGTAGTATGAACTGAATTCTAGTTCTTTCTTATTTTTTTAATTATGGGATTCTTTCATTAATCTTGCGAGAGGATTGGATAAGATTTATACAAACTATATCCCACATAATATAATGCCCACCAACCTTATCACTTCAAATATTGGTAAGTTGAAAATTTCAATTAAGTTCCACTTAATTATAAATGGAATATTCCAATTATATTGTTCTAATTAAATATTGAAAAAGGTTTATATTCTAATAAGATTTGCTTAGAAAAGGTTAAGAACATGAAATTTTATTCTTATCGACATAAGACCAACCAAACTAATTAATAAAGGGTGAGGAAATATATGAAAGATTTTATAGGATACTCTTATTAATTAATTTACAAAATGAATGTACATGAAATGTATGTGTTTTTTAGAATTAATAAGTGACTTTATATATATGATGCATTGACGGTGTATAATCACTATATATTGTCAATGTACCAGAGGTTGACACATCATCAATAAGTAAACTAAAAATATGCCAAACTCTTAAAAATAAATGCAAATAATTTTTTAAATTTGTTCATAAGAGCTTGTCGATGAAGTGTCAACCTCTTATGTATTACATCATATATAAATATTTAATAACACTATACTATTATAAATTAAAGAGGTTATATTCAATACACTATCATTGAATTATATCATGTCACCTCATTAGTTATTGAAAATTTTAAGAAATTTTTATTTTAAAATTTATGAATTAATCAGATTGCATGCTATAATTAATTTAGAGTATATGCATTGGTGTATTGACAGTGTGCCAAATTTCCATTATAAAATGAAGACTAATTGTAAGTATTGGCTGAGAAAAAAAATATAAGTATTGTAAAAAAGATTTGAGTAATTCATAATATTCCTTAATATGCATATCAATGTTAATATGTCAACTTGTGAGAATAATATATTTATATATTTGCTAAATCATAGAGTTATACACTTACATGTACTACCTTTTCTCCATAGAAAGCCAAGAGAAGTCTCCTAATTAATAATATTCCTAAAAATACAAAAAAAGGACTAATTAATTGTTATTGAAAATTCTCTGCCCCGGTGATAATAACATTTTTGGATCAAACTGATATTTTCTCTGTTGAAAAGTCTTCCATTTTGAGCCAAAGTGATGAACCCATTCTTCTTTAGTAGTGTAATGAGGGACATACTGCTTAACCCCAATGCCAGCCTTTTCACAAAACTGCATTATTTTCTTATTTTGATCATCAAAAGCTTCCCAATCATCAAACCCACTTGAATGCAAAAATCCAACAGTGTAGAAAATTTCTTCATCTGGTATAACAGCTGACATCCTGTCATCCCATCTGCCATTAATCCAACATCAAGATGTTAATGTGAGCCTCTTGATTTTGTGTTTTATGAAGAAATTATCTAATTATGCTCAAATTTTTAGTTGGAAACACTCACTTTTGTCTGTTCATGGGGTAAACAAGGACAGGTCCTGTAGTAATGTTTCGCTCGAGGACAATGCCCTTGAAAACACGATCGTTGAAATCTGCTATCTGAGATTTGGGTATGAAAAGATTCAACCATGGGTGAGGAACATCCCATAATCCTTGTGACATAAGCTTCAGCTCTCCACTTCGGACTCTATTCAGGAATTCTGCGTACTGGACATCTTTTTCGAACAAAAATCCAGGCATGTAGCTGAAGCCTTTCAAAAGCTGTTGCAGCTCCTACAAGAGAAAACAACAAATATAGGCAAATAACTCAGCATAAAATTATATAAATCTCACGATGTCTTTGAATTTGTATAAGAATATTGACAAATGTGATCATTTACCTTGTCCACTGTGGTTTTGGTTTGATGATCGTAATGCTTGACAACTTCAAGACAGTAAATAATTCGATGCTCGGTTATCAAGGAGATTATCTTGGGGTGATCAGCTTGTGGGAAAAAGGAGGATCGCCAGTTATCCGGAGAACCTTGATCCATGAGAAGTGAACCTTCCAAATAATCTAGTGCAGTCTTGTCTTTCCTTCCATTTTTCGAGATTAAAAGCTCTTGATCTCTAGTAAAAGCAGAGAAATCATTGTACAGAATTCGTACCCACTTAACCTGCGAGCAAAACCGCCAACAGAAAATGAGAATTAATTGAAAGAAAAACATATACAGAGCAAAATGAATAGGTTGTAGCGAGATGAATAGATATTTACCCGTTTTGGTGCTGGCTCGAGTGGAATTCTCGCTCTGGTTATTATTCCAAACTGGCCTAAACCTCCAAGAACAGCATAGAAGAGCTCTGAATTCTTTTTTGGGGAGCAAGTCAGAAAATCAGCTTTTCCTGAAGTGAAGAGACACAAAAAAAACCTAGCTCGTAAGTAAACCCTCTAGCTAGATAACTGTATGCATGCAAAGCAAGCAAGCAAGCAACATATAGTATATTTAAACATGTAACCATATAAATTAAAATATATACAGTACCACTATATAATTTTAGCAGTTTATTTGGTATGGCAAACTCAAATACAACAAGAACACGAATACATGAATTGTCATATCTAATAATATTATATGATAAACTGAGAGATCAAACAGATTACGGTGACAATCTATGGTAAACAGTTGGAAGATTTTAAAACGTCTGGCTGGGGAATCGATGATGACCGCCGAGTGAACTTTTGTCCATTGGCTCCTAACCGTGGGACCCTGGACGAATACGTTTATAGAAATGATAATTTAATTGGTTGGCATGAGAAGGACTGAATCTAAATGTAAAATGGTGATCAACCACCATCTAAATTGTCCATTCAGGGTGTTTCCATTAGAAAGAGAGAAAAAATGGTGAAAAGGAGAGACAAAAGAGCAATCATATACCTGTTATAACATCCATTTCATTAACATTACTGATCTGAGGACCATAGCGAAAGGTTTGCCCACTGATCCCAGCATTGGAGAGTGTCCCACCTACGGTTAGGTACAAATAATCGGTCCAGGATATGGGTGCAAGTCCATGTTCCAGCGTTGCATTCAACACATCAATCCAAAGCTGTTCGCCGCCAACATCAGCGTACAGCCCGTCGCTTGAGACTCGGATTCCGGTTCCGTTTCGGTGCTTGTTCAGGGCTGTCATGTCCACCACGACCCCGTTGTTTGCCATTGCCTGGCCTCCGACAGAATGGCCGTGGCCTTTGGCTGCTATGCGGAAGGGAACTGAGCTATTGTAGCTGAATTTTATTAGTGTAGAAATGTCTTCAGGAGTTGACGGGTAAAGAACCGCTTTGGGAATGGCTTTTACCATGTGGCCGAAATCTTGAGAGGCTGATTCAATGGCTGAAGGGTCAGCAGAGAGTTTGCCTGCAATATCAAGGGTTAGAAGCTTAGGTGAAAATGGCTTTGATATCCACATGATGGACATCAAACGGCTTATAATGAATATAGCCGTGAAACATGCTGGAATCATGAAGCTCACAGCCATTATTTGTTTTCCTTTCTGGAGAATCAAAAGCAGAGAATATATATTAACAAAGAAACTTCGAGCAAGAGGGCCAAAGAATTAGGGAAAGAGAAGTTTAATTTCTTAAGTTTTTCTCTGGTTTTGAGTTGATTTATGAGATGGTGAAAGGAAGAAGAAAAGAGAGGAGCTTATTTATAGATGTAGAGGGGCGGAGGAAACTTTGCATGAAAACAATTGAAAGGTTGGTGAAGAGAAAACGACGACGTTATGATTCGATGGCTGTTAACTAATAATCAAAGTTACCTTAAGTAGTAATTATAATTTTTTTCATAAAAGTTTAGGAGTAGATAAAATTATCTTATCTCTAAAATTAAAGCATACCGTTAATTTATTGTTGAATTTTATTGATTTATTGAATTGTTATTTATGAATTTTTCAAAATTTATAAATCGTCTCTCATTAAAATACCATAAAAGTTCAAATTTAAATATATTATTTTCAAAACTTAAACTTTAATCACTTAACCAAACCGTTAGCGTAATTACTACTACTTCGACACCTAAGAATTTGGTTCAATTGGCAATACAGGCTAAGTTTGTGAGAAGAGCTTCGGGTTCGACTCTTACTAAACACATCTTTGAAGAATGGTGAAGAGCCCTAACTATGACTAAATTCAAAACAGGATTAGTCTCATACCGTTAAAACGAATGAGGATACTTATGGTTTACATAAAAAAAATTACTACTACTTCGTCATTAAGGACAAAAGCCTGGGATCCATTTCGTGACTTACTGCTGTCAAAGGAAATAAACAATTCAGCTACATAATCATCAAAGATTCCCCAAGCCATGGTTAGCCGGCCAGCCACCCACAGGTTTTTCCACATTTCTTGTGGGGACCCACAATTCATTCAGACCGTCTGATCAAGATCGCATGGTCAATATTAGTCAATCATGGGTCAATTGGGCTGTTTATACTGAATTTTCTTCGTGTTCGAACTTCTTGATTCTTAATAGTATTATTGCTCCCTCCTTCCTATTTAAGGATGCAAATGCAAAGGTTGGTCAAAATTAGGTAATCATAAGGATCTTTAAGATTTCTTTTATATTTCTTTTGGAGGGTTTTGGAAGAATTAGTCTTCATTATATGAATGAAGGGATTGTTTCGTGTTTGGATTGGAGATTACAATTCATATATTTGGGAAATGGTAGAGTCTGAATGTTAAATGGGAGAGTGGAGACATCAGCCAGATTTTTCTTCTTTAGAAGATTTGGTTTGTATGCATCTTAGGCTACATGTAAATCGAATCAAAGTCAATTTGGGACCATAATAATAACCCATAGCTGCCTTAGTTGTCACATTAATTAAACTCATTTGTCATGGAATACATATATCATCGCTTGATTTCCTTGAAATTCCAATCTAAAATTTAATGAAACCCCAAAACTACTATTAACTAAAGTTGTTTTAATCCCATATTAAGCTTTTAATTACCAAAATCTGTTGAATCAGAGTCCATTTGGATGATTGGTGAGATGAAAAACAGCAATGAAGTGAGATTATATAGTTAATATATATATATATATATATATAAATATAAAACAATGAGATTGGATAATTTAATAGTGATATGTGTTTAAATGCAATTACAGCCAAGGTGATAGGATAAGTATAGTGAAAAGAGATCATTAAGGACATTATATTAAAATTTATATATAATGAAATTTATTACATATATTTTATATCTATAATATTAACAAAATAATTAATAATTAATAAAATTATTTTATATCAATTAATATTTTATTATTAAATATTTAAAACTTATTTTTAAAAATATTTAAAAAATAAAATATTTTTTAAATTAATATAAATATATAAATAAGCAATGTTTAACAAAATAATAAAGACATTTATTTAAATGAAAAAAGAGGGTGGTCCAATCTCCACCGGAGGGAAAATTGGTGCAGACTACAACGTGAGGTGCAATCCAAATGTATCCCACCGTACAATTGGATTTTGTCTTTTGTGTAGATTTTATCACATCAAAAGTGTGATAGAATTCAAACTCAACCTTATTATTTTCTCGATCTGATTTTCAAAAGAGTTGGTGAATAAATTAATTATGTTTAGGAATAGCTAAAGCAATTTTCATGCATTTAGAAAAAATGTACTAATGTCAGCTAAAGGGAAAAATTAGACACAAGAAATTGACCCTTTCTAATGTATTATTGTCGTGCTTGCAAGACGCAACAATTTCATGTTTGGTAAAGAATGAAATCAGTCGTGATCTTAACAATTAAAGTTTAATCGAGCGATTATTTTTTTTAAGAGAGATTAAGTCTAAAATTTGATTCTTTATTTTTTTATACTTTTTTATGAATAAAAATATAAAAATCAGTGGTGATCTTTATTTTTTGTGAAAAAAGAAAAAAATTAAATTAATTATATTTTGCAATTGAGCAATGTATTGATGTTGTAATGCAAATGGCCAGAAATAATTATATAATTTAGGTACTATATTTGGTTGGAATTCAAGTACTAGACAAACAAAAACATAATTTCATTCAAAAGACAATCTTTGACCTAAAGATCTTACAGGTACAAAGACCTATCAGATAGCAGACCCTTCAACATTCATTTATAGCTTCATCAATACCATATTGTTGAGAATGTAATGTTTAACTTTCATGTGCAACATGCAATTGTCTAAAATATTAAATGCTTTGCCAATCCCAACCATAAACATGAGAAACCAAATGTAAGAAAGATCAATTTCCATTCAGTAGTTTTTCAAGTGATACTTAACATCAAGAAACTATCATGAAAACAACTAAGCATGCCATCCCCACATGACAAAACAGTGATAGTTAGGCTTTTTATACCTAACAGAAGAAAGTGAAAAGAAGAAGAACGTGGGTCATGCCCATGTATAACTCGGAAATTTGGAGTAATAACTAAACCATGAATAAAGTATATGCACAAATCAAAGCAAACGAACAAAGAGTTTTTCCAGTCGGTTTTTCCACCATTGGCAATGACATTGTGAAGAAAATTGATTTAACCTTTTGGAATCAAATGAAATGTTGAATTGTATAATGATTTTAGTAGTATTCATCACAATTATGCTTTTATATATCTATCATGAAATTATATTTTAATTACAACTATATGAAGTTGGAAGAGTACAATTTTGCCAAAGGTGGGAAAGGAGGAATTCAGATTACGTTATTATATATATATATATATATAATTACGGGTGAAAATGAAGTTGTTTGAATTTCATTCAATAAAAAAATTATTAGGATTCTCTTGATGAAATTTTCAAGAATGTGACATGAAAAAGATCTCTAATAGTATTCAAAATGTCGATGTATATATATATATATATGCTTTTTCATATTCTTCAAACAAATTATTCAAGAATGTGATGCAACTCCAAAGAGTTTTCAAATGTCAACACACATGCATCTTCATGACGAATATTACACAAACAAAGGGGTAGAAATCCAGAGAGGGAAATTAATTGAGACGGGTTGTAAACATCACTTACGTGATCATGGTCATGCTTACTAAAAAACAATTTCTGATCCAAGTCTTGGTGACGAAGACTAGCATGAATCATGAAGTGAGAGCCAAGCCCAGAGGCCCCCCCCCCCCGTGGCCGTGCAGATAGACATGGTAAGGGACCCCCGTACTGAGGGGGGAGGGGGGCTATTGTGAGATACTGAAAATCTTTATGGGGATCGAAGCCAGCACACAAGATCACGTGGTCGTAACAATACTATTATCGTAAATTAAATATGATTCAGACAGAATATAAAAATGATATAAATAAATAAAATATAAAATTAATATAAATTAAAATTTGATAAGAATTATATATTAATATAAAAAAAATGTTAAAAAATGTTTTTTACTTATTTTACTTATTGACATAAGTTTGTTATGTGAGGCACTATATTTATATACGAAGTATCAAATCGGATCGCAGCCGCTCACTGTCACCAACCTTTTGCACCGCCAAAATCTAAGCCCCTGTGATTGCTCACTTACAGCAATCATGTCTTCCCCTACGTGCATGAAAAAATACAAAAGATAAAGCACTTTCTTAATTATGCTGTTGCTTAATTACGCAGCATAAATTGCTCCTTTCAGAGCTCAAAATTTGCTAAAAAAAGTGGTTGTTTGATACGTACACTGTTAATCCACAATAAGAACAAGAAAGTCACTGGTATCATCGAGAAGAAGACGACGTGAGGAGTCGGAGGATGGCTACAAGTGTTTTGATTGAAAAGAGAGAGAGAAAGGGTCTTGAAGTTTTGTATTTTTTTTATTGAAAAGAGAGAGAAAGGGTTTTGAAGTTTTGTATTTTTTGTCTTTCTCCGCTTTTCAATTGCAACTTTCACCATTTATAATTGTCAAACTGTCATCTTTGCCATGGAAAAGTCGACAATGGACCATCACAGCTCGAGCTTACAGCCTTGATGGGGATATTTCCTGAGAAAAGATTGCTAATAAAAACAAACAGAGAACTTAAAACCTGTCACCTAGCTACATTGCTGGAGAAATTTCCAAGGAATTACAGATTTAACCAAACGTATGGTTCAAAACAGTTGAGGGATGACAACAGATGTATCATTCTGATTAACGAAAGGGAGTGGGGAAAATGTTTTTCACGATCCGTAGACTGGTGGTGGGGTTAGGTCGGGAAGTTGTTCTTTCGATGCCTGTGGTTGGAAGGTAATGAACGTTGGCCACCGAAGGTAATCAAGAAGTTTGACAAACGACGCCAATTGTGAGGCAACTTGCTCAGTTTTACATGCGCTCTCGTGCTGAATATTGGCTGTCTATGCCGTTGGTAAGAGGAAGCTTTTTCAGTCCAAGATCAGGATATGTCGTAGATCTCAATGAAAACTTATATATCATCCACTAAAAAAGATTGTTGATAACAAGAGTCGAGCCTAAATCTTACCAGCGAAATGGAGAAGGAGAACCAGTATTAATTCAACCAATCTCTATCAGCTATTTCTATTACTTTATGAATATGAGATTCAGTCACTATTGCACCCTACCTAGCTATGAGCATATTTTTTTTACAGCTTTGAGCTTTGTCCGTGAGTTGTCCCAATCTATAGCCAATAATAATTGTTTATATATCTAATTTCTAGTGGAATGTATCAATCATTCTTAATTTTGGTATAATATTTCATTTTCGATTTCATATTTATACCTTGTTTCTATTAGTGAAAATTTTTAATTTTATAAAAAAGATTAAGAGACAATTACATATCTCTTTTTTAATTAATCTGAAAAGACATATATTACAAATAACTTTTAAATCGAGTTATTAAAAAAAATTTTAATATATTATAAAACTTGAATTCGAATTCAAGCAATTTCACCATGACTCCTAAATATCAAATATTTCGTTTTGTAACAATAAAAAATTTTATGTTATCTTATTAATCTTACACATCAAATCTAAAATCTTAAATGACAGTTTATGAAATATTTCCTTTCATTTTTATTTGAAAATTTTAAAGCTCGGTATCAATCTCAACATTTTTGTTGACCTAGTAGAACGTGAAAAGATGTATTGTAAACCACATAACATTGTACTAAATTAAGCACATGCTTAATTAGAGTTTCCATAGTTTTTAAATTAATCTATCAGCAATCCTATCACCATCGATTTCAACCACCAACATCTCATCGGCATCAGGATCATAGGCCATTGGGATGACAATGGGATTTTTACTTTCTAGACTCTAGCACCGACCTACTGAACAAGACGTAGTCTTCCTTAGAGACCCAAATACCTAAACCCCTACGGAATGCATACTTTCCGGCCATGTATTGAACTAGCTGGTCTTAATCACAATACGCATGGAAGAAAAGCATCTTCTCCATTATTAAATTGATCTCATGGATGTGCATTCTGTGGTCAATTTTTCCAGTGCTGCCTGCCACCGTCTGTCTCCTTTCCCAGTATCTGCCATTAGATCTTCGACGATGATCTCTCACATGATAGATCAATCGATCCAATTGGTTTCAGAGACAAAGTACTATGTACTTGGATACTCTGAGCTCCGTCGTGCTACTACCTCAATCTATCATGCATCCGTACTAGATCGATTCTGTTTTTTCTAGCAGAAACTCTGAAGCTGATGAGTAGCAAATCAAATTTTTTTAGCTATTGCGTCTCATTGTACTTATATTACACGATAAGACATACGAAAAACAAAGAATTTATCGTACTTGATCTACTGACAGAAAATTTAATTTAAAATTTTATTTTATATCATATGAGCATGAAATGCAAACAGGGCATTGCCAAGTCAATTTTCCATCCTATTTCTACTATGGTAGAGAATCTTGAATAATGACATCGAAGATCACCAAGATATGGAAGAGCAAAGCGTCCAATTGACAAGATTTTGGGGGCAAGTATAGGGAGAGAAATCCACGCTGTACTGAAGAAGTCTGAGCGCTAAACAACATAGAATGGGCTGAACTCGGATATTAATCAAATACCATGTGAGCAAAAAAACAATGCACTAGAGAATATCATGTCGTCAGAAAAAGATAAAGAAAAACAACACAGCAATCCAGGAGGAAAGCGATGGGAAATTGGCTGGCAGACCGGAATTACAAGCTGCCATCCTGGAATTGAATTTTGAATTTGACTGGGTATGGTTCATCTTTGGGCAGTCTCTGGTTGAACAGCATGAAAATGGAAATATGATTCTAAAGGGTGAGTTTGGCTCGCCGAACCGATGGACATCACCGTGCCGTGCCACTTTTACATATTTGTTCCTTTTTTCTCAATTTTTTTCATCATTTTAATATTATATCCTTTTTTTTCTACATTTATCTTATAATTATTGTCTAGCTTGATTCCAAATACATCATTATTTCACACCAATCTCATTATCACCAGCTCATCGCTGTTTTCAATTACACCAGAATTAATCCAAACTAACCTTATCTTGATGGATCATTCAAGTCAAACTTCTTTAAAATGGTCTGCTAACTAGCACTAGCTAGCTTTCTGATATAACTAGTAGTTGGTCATTGCTGCAATTCCAAGGTGGTCTCTACTCTAAGCTAGTGAGTTTCCTTTACCTTTCCTGGCCAGTGCCCATGGGAGTGGGTAAAGACTAAAGCCGATGCCAAGCAGCCTGGAGCCATTGTTTTATCTAATCAATTATTAGTTCCCTTCAACTCTTCCCAGCTGGCTTAGATTACTCATCTCCAAAAGGGTTGTCTCTTGTCTGCACATAGGGCACCAATTTCCATGGAAAGACACCGACATTTGCCTACTTTTAGATTGTGGCCTAATAACCAAAAGGAAATTAGAATTTTCTAAAGTTTCTGCAGAGAAAAGGGTTTTACATGCCTCCTCCAGAATTCTTTTCTAATCTCAGTAAGCTGACAATTATGCTTATTTTGTCACATATTGTAGTTAGTAGGAACACACTAGACTACAGAAGCTTTTGAAGCTAATGAAATGACCTGCTATTCTACTAATTTGAAGCATAAAAGAAAAAGTAGCAGCCTCTATGCTATATTCTCCATGTAGGCTTATCAATTTATGCAGCATCTTCACTCATCTAATTAAATATTTCTTATATAACTATACATATATATAGGATTTATATATATATGATGCATTATCAATGTATAGTTTCTATACACTGTTAATGCATCAGAAGTTGACACCTCAGAAATTGACACCTCATCATTAGACCCTTATATGCAAATATAAATAAATTTTTTTTATTTGCCCATAAAGGCCTATTGATGAGGTGTCAACCTCTGATGCATTAACAATGTATAGAAACTATACACTGTCAGTGCATCATATATAAACTCATATATATATATATAATTCTACTGTTTCAGTCATTACCCGCAAAATTCAACAGGGAAAATCAGTTTTTGATACTATGATAGTTATATGTGATGGAAGATGCAATCTCTGACAGGGTTGTCAATTTGGCATCATGCAAACATACAAATCTAATCTGATTCGCAGGAAAATGTTAGGATATTACCCGGCAATAATTCATTCAAGAACTCCTAAACTTGATTGACAACACCATCCTTTCCAACAGATAGACTAACCAAAGTACCATCCGGATTTTTCCCCTGAAGAAAAGAAACATCTTTCAATGGCAAGAGAAATGGTGCTTGTAATGCCAATTTTCTAACAAGATTGTCTAATATTGCAGAGCAAAGGGTTCCCATCAAAAGAGAAAAATGTTAGAAGCTAGCATTCAGATATTCTTTTGGGATAATACATGGATGAGGCTGAACCCTTAAGTCTTGACATGTAGCACAACACATGGTGCTTGGGAAATTCAAATATTATTTCAAAGATTCTCAGTGTGATTCGAAACAGATGGGACAGAAAGAAATAAAACCAAATGCCATGATTGAGACAAAAAAAAACAAAGGAACAACTGGAATAACTTAATGTGTGTGGGACAACTTTGGTGTTGAAAATGCTGAGATATTGGGAAGCAGTTTGAGATGAGAACATGAGCAACTCATTCAAGAAAGAGCTGTCCCAACATGCTTTGGGAGAGAGTTGAAAGCAAAAATGTATTCACACTAGTAACAAGCTCACAGTGTGAAACAAAATGTTGGCTGGTCTGGACTCTGGACCAGGCTACTAAAGAGACGATGATGATGGAGGTAAGCTGGAAGACAGTAATAACAAAGCTTGGAAAAAACTGGCCAAATGGCGAAAATCGGCTCCCTGATTAGACTAATTGACTTGCAAAATCTCCAAAACACCAACTTCCCTTAATGTAATTAGAGTAGCCGTGTAGGAATTATCCAAAAAAAGAGCAACAAACAAAACAAAAGGTAGCACAATCAGATTTGAAAATTTAGTCACAACTATCACATGATGAGAGACTGTTAGCCCCACATTTATGCCATATTAAAAATAGCTCGGCTCCCCATTATTTTAACCACATTATTGCAATCACTTAGCTTTTGTTTTCTTTCTTATTCTAGTTCATATTGATGTAATTCTTGGTGAAATTAATCTTTTTTTCTCAGCCATCTCTTCCCTGTTTTACAAAAGAACAGTTCTAACAAGGCTTCAAAATAAAATTGGCAGGGATAAACTTTCATTTGCTCAGCAATCTTATACATGACATCAGTTTCCAAGTCTAGAACTCAAGAATGTGGGAATCATGAAACATCACCAAGCAAAAGAAAGTTACAGAGTCCCCACCTTCACCGAACAACAATTTCAAATGAGATCATGCATCACAGTCGATCAATCGAATTGAAATATGTACCAAGATATCTATGAAAAAATACTCTGAGATATTGTAGCCAAAACACTCATGATTCCATAGCGACATTTTATTTAGAATGAAGCGAGACAGTCCAATTAGACCCACTCAAGGGTTGAACTACCCGCTCAAGCCCGAAAGTCCGTCAGATATTTGGTCGAACTTGGACAAAAATATCTGATGCAATAACTGAGCTCGGACAAAATTTTTAAGCCCATTAGCCTTTCAAAGCCCGAGCCCGACCCGATATTAATATATTATATTATTTTATATTATTTTATATATATTTATTTAGCATAATATAATTATATATATATATAAAACATTATTGATTAATAAACATGATTATAAATATTTAATATGAAAATTAACATATAAATTTTGACAAATTAAATTAAAATTTAAAGAAAATAAATAATAAAAAACGAATAAATAATTAATTAAAAATTTAAAAAATAAATAAAATTATATTTGAACGGGCTCGGGCCGGACTCGGGCTTATAGCACAAAAACAAAAACGGGCTTGGACAAAAAATATGACTTGATTTTTCGGACTGGGCTTGGGCATAAACTAAATCTCTTTTTACCTGTCATGGGCCCTACTCATGATCAGGTATAAGTCCAACTAGCCATATAGGTTTATTAGATTAATATATTTATGAACATTTAACTCCAAAAGTATTGGAATCTCAATATCACATTGTAAATACTGCTCAAAAAGTTAGCATGAATCAAAATGAACTTACTTTCCCGAAGGAGTCCACTATTCTCAATGTTATCCAACCAGTCAAACACTAGGCCCAGCACACAGAATGTGTTACAAGTCTTTTTAACCCTGGAATTTTCCTCTAAGCCATTAATTATTAATCTTAGAGACTAGTACACAGAAAATGATCAGACCGAGGTTCCGCTCCCTAGAACCCACAATGGGGAGCCTTGTGCACTAGGTTACCTTTTTTTTTAAAGACTAGCTTAGATTCCATCCCAATCAAACCAAATAGTTAACATCAAACCAGGAAGCAGCAAATGGCACAAGACCCAACCACGAGCAGCATCAAACCATCCTAGCCATATATACACAATCACTGAGCAAGCCACCAACACCTCTATATCATATCAATAATATCCATCACTTGTGCTTGGCCACCGCTTATGCAGAGAGACCATTATTTATATATCCCCCGTTACTACTACACTCCTGAGTCCTGACTGAATGATGCAGACTAATTTTAATCACTTTTTAACCATAAAATATCAAACTCACTTCCTATATCATTAAGAAAGTACTTATTCTGTCATACACAAAGTCGATTCCTAGATATATTATCGTAGTTCATATAGCGAGATGTCTGCAACCATCAAACCTAAATCTGACTGCAGAGTCTCCAAATTGTGTCGAAACTTGATTACATTTAAGAGGTTAATCCAACTAGAAGACAGAATGATAGGAAACTACATAGAAATCATTTTAGTTTACAGAAAACTCTTAAAACACACACGATACTGATATTTCATAGGAGGCACAAACATAAGCAAAACATAGGAAGCACAACAACAAGAGATGAATTGACTGTGGAAAAGCAAACTCACCACGAAAAAATTAAAATAGCATCTTGTCTAGGAAATTCTACTCTGAATGCAAAATAGTCTGTAAAACATTGATAGTTGCCACTATACAGACTGCATCTAATGATTAAATGCACATACATGTTCACTTCAACTGCAGAAATTATACTATTTCGGCAAAAGAGTAACAAGTGACTCTGAAAGAAAGGATAGGGTCTCACTGGCTGTTGAATTTTGTCAAGCAGCACTTCTCAATTTGACAGGACCACACATCTTACAGAGTCTCATTAAAAGGGGAAAGATGATACCGCGATCCTTATTACAGAGTCCCATTCAAAGGATAAAGATGATACTGCAATCCCTATTATGTATCAGCTTTTCTTTTAAAGTCAAGCAGCTGGAACCTTTTTTCCATCCTCAATAAAGAAAATTGCAGTTTCCAGGACCTAAAAGTGGAAAACAGAAGTTGGTTAATAAATGTAACCTGATTACTGTGCAATAACTTTGTAGGAGAAAAGTGTAGGACATTTAGATAAACTTATCCTGAAAAAACTGAGGGCACTCAAGGCATAAAATGTTATGAAGATACAGAATCATTGAAAAATTCATCTCAACCTTTCTTGCAAACTTTACCAAAAAGAAAAAATCTTTTTCTTCCACTACTACAAGCACAACCAATAACCATGAGCCCATGACTCTCAACAACTCATCGAAAAAATCAATGTTTTCTAATTGCTTCTTTAAAGAAAATATTCAGAAAACTCCAATTCTTATTTGAGCTGTGGCAATCTGAAAAACACAGACAACCTTTTTTTTTTATCTTAACACAAAATTCCAAAGAATAAATGCATGAAAAATTTAAGCCTTTAAGCCCTCACCAACTCTTCATTAGCACATTATAGGTTTTAATATTACTAATCAAGTCATTATATCAAGGTTTCAGATGACTTCAAAATACTGTTTCCTCTTTCCATGCTTTTAAGTTACTTAAAAGAAGAAAAAACAAATCTAATGACAAAAGAAGTATACTTCTTTCTAGTTTCTTTGACAAGTCAAAATGACTATATGCAAAAGAATTTCAACACTATTCCACAGCAAGAGAGGTGTCAGCAGTTTACATGTAGGATGTACATCCATTAAGACCACCAAATGCAAATTTTCACCGCCATTAGTTTTTCTATAGTTTTCCCTCTTGGAGACATGTTTACTTTGTGAATGGAAAGTAAAGGGTCTCTTATATGGTTTACGTTGACAAATTTAGATGCCACATTAGCTAATTTTGGCTGAAAGTCCTGATATAAGGAGGGATAGACTGCAATATAGGATACAATTTGATTGATATAAAAAGAGATAGACTTATTCATTTATTTGGTATATAGACTGCTTTTATTTTGATATAAGGTAGTATGCATGCTTATTTGGCTGGACTTCTTAGTATAAAGAGGAATAGCCGCCTAATAGGAACCATTGACTTTAAAACAAAGAGATGGAGACACATTCAACCCCATCACAAAACATTAAAAAGGACAGAGAACGATAGGAGTATTACATCAGGCCAGGTTTCTGTAATGAATTCCACAATGTCATATGATATGTCTCCTTGGACATCAATCTGTTCCTTGTCAGTTGGGCCCTGAAACCAATCAGATGACAAACAATAGGGCATGATGTGATATTACACCAGAAAAGATCTAATAGACACTTTCTGCAAAGCAATGCACCTTTACGACGGAGGCTCCTGTCGCAAACTTCTTTCCAAGTTTCTTTGAAGCATCACTTAGTTTTACACCTGAACCAAGTTAAGCATGATGATGAGATGGGAATATTAACATCAAGTTACACTTTAAAAAACAAAAACCAGCAAGGGGCTCACCAAAAAGTTCCAGGCCTTTTACAGTGGTTATACATTTGCGCTTGTTACGCACAACCTTTTCAATGACAACTTCTTTCTTCTCCTACACAAAAAGCAATTTAAATTTCAGTTCTATTAAACTAACTTAACCTGTCCACGGAATGTTATGTGATTCATTTAATGTGAATGATGTTTGTGCGCATTGAAGAGTTTGTGATTGTACTTTCTTTTTAATCTTCCCACCAGGAAGACGTTTAACTTCCTCTTGCTTGGGTTCTGAACTACCACCAGCAGCCAAAATAAGAAAAAGAGGAGTGAAGAATGCCATCCTGTTAAGCAAAAATATTAAGTATGAAAAGAAACAAAATTAATGACACCAAATCACACATACATACACAGAAAATACATAATTAAGCATGGAGAAAAGGTTTTAACTCCCTGAACCATAAAGTGTTCATAATAAAAGAAGAAACAACTACCTGGGAAAATGTTCATTTGCAAATAGTATTTGAAGCACTTTGGACAATATGCAGAATGTTCAATCCTAACATAAGGCATGATCTTATGCATGTATGTAAAGGTTACCCATTTATAAGCATGTTTGAACAAGCAAGGGTAGTTCAAACAAGCTATTAGTGCATGGTACAGCATTGTTTACTCCCACATAACTGACCTATTCTAAGTCCAATTAACACCTAAAAGACATTTTGAGGAAACTTTTATCTACTTTTTGTTACACTAGCCCCTCTTTTTCTGAAACTTCTGTCCAACTATATTAGTCTCTTACTATGACTCACCATTTAGAGTACAGCAGAAGAGTGGAAATTTTCGCAAATATTTTGCAGTAAGTGCAATGAAATCTATTAATATTTTTATAATTTTAACAGGTGTATTTGCTATTATCAGTTTGGAATTCTTCTTGGCTTGACAGTGATATCTTCAACCCCTGAGATGTACCTTTCCCATCAACAATTACCACCTAGTATCAGACTAGTAAACATTCTCAAACTTTTACTCCAGTATTACAGCATGCCCTATAACTACGAAACTTTTACATCCCAGAAACTATTCTTTTTCTAGATAGAAAACCTCTATGGCAGGTATACTTGTTAACTATTCCAAAAAATGTAGGAAAATATAAAGTTTAATCCTGTTCTTTCTTGTTCAGGGACAGTAGAATGATATATTAGGTCAGTTATTCACTCAACATACTGCTCCTGCCAACGTTATCATGTCAGCCTGGTAGGCACCAGAAAACCCACAGGCTACAACTGAAACAGCCAATTTGAAGTTTCTCTTGCTCCCAAATTCTTAAAGCTACCATAAGATCACAGTTTTACATCTCGAATCCCCCGTTTATAGTTACCATGTACCTTACCCACCAAATTCCGTTTCCTTTTTCTTTCACCTACCTGTTATAACAATCAAAAAGAAATTGAAAGTACTTCATAAAGACAACAACATAAGCATCTTGTTCTTCTAAATTGCCTACCTATACATTCAGAATCAGTGTGCCATAATTGAGCATCATTAGTACATGACAGCAAAAAAAAAAAAACATAAAAAAGGTTTTAGATTTTTGAAAGATCAAACCAGATTGAACCAAGTGGAGTTCACTATTCCACAACGAAAATAAAACCAAATTAGACTATTAACCTAACCAAGCTACATTCCATATCATTACAGCTTCACCCCCCATCTTTCAAGCCCTTAGGCCAAATTCCATAATCAAATACACGACATTACCACGCTAATATACTTAAGCCGTCTAGTTACGAAAGAAAACAGCCTACTCACAGGCATGAGCGACTCGGATAAATTGGCACATTATCAAATGGATTTACTATTTTACTAAATGCGAATCTTTTTTTCTTTTTTCAAGAATTATTAAAATGTGATTTACAACAATAAGCTTAATTAGCAAACTACAAAATCAACTTTGAAATCAAACCCGATATTCAAAATTGAAAAAAAAAAAAGAAATTTAAGTATGTAAAAGAGAAATTACAAATAAAATTTACCTGCAGCAGCATCAGTAGAAGATATGCCAGTGGATTGTAACTGATCAGCAACTTTATCAGCTTCTGTAGCATTCGCAGCTGTACATAAAATTTGGATTAAAATTTATTTAAAAAAATTACAAAAAGATCGGGGATTAAAGGGCATTACCTTTAAGGAGATCGGGGTAAAGGTCGGGTGCGTTTTGGATCAACCAGGGCTTGCATTTGTCAAATTCGGGTCCGAATTCGCAATACTCGGCGGGCAAACCGCATACTTGACAGTATTGTACGATGACCGGTTGGGGTTTCTCCGCCATTACACCGCCGCCTCAATGAGACTATTGTTCTCTCGCTTCTCTCTAGGACGTGTGGCTTGTTAACTTAGTCTGCAAGAAGGGGCTAGAAAACGCAGCGTTCCGAAAGCGCCAACCGCCTATCAAGCTTCTTTTTTTTTTTTTCACCAATGTAGCATACCACTCTAGACTCTAGACTAGATTGCTATTGTTTGAAATATTATTAAAAAAATAAAATATTCAAATAATATTAAATTAATTAAAATTTTTTCATTAAACCAACACGTGATTTGTTTTAGGTCGATAAAATCTTATAATATATAAGGAAAAAAAATACAGGAATGGCACAATATAAATATATGGAAATATATAAATTAAAATTTTATAAAAATTATATAAAATTTTAGTTAAAAATAAAAAAATTAAAATATCAACACGAATTTCAATATAATAATTTTGTAATTTAATTCGTTGTAAGCATATAAAATCTTATATACATATATGACAAAATAACAAAATACAAGAACAACAAAAAATAAATAAATGAAAGTGATACAAATTAAAATTTAATCATAATTATTTATGAATTTGATAAAAATTAAAAAAATACTTTTTTGAAGTAACAATAAAAATTTTAACAAAACTATTTTATGTTTTACGTGACGTATTATTTGACATTAGCACACGTGTACAAAGTATATGCATAAATTGTTACAGTACCATATGGTCCAATAAAAGCAATGCGGCAATGCCTAATAAAATTTTACGTACATCAAAAGTAGAATCTTAAAACTGAACTCTTTGAATGAACAAAAAAAAAAAACTGAATTCTTTGAAACTTCAGAACCAAAAACATCAAAACAAGCCACTGTTGAAGCCCGGGTTTGAACTCTGAATAAAGGGCCCTCTTGTCTGGACTCTGGAGCATGAGAGGCTCTGACCAACCAACCATGACACCCAAACAAAATCTTCTTTGGGCCTAAGCTGCCTAGACAATGCTTATGGCTAGGCTTCGTAGTATCGTTTTACAAATAAAAAAAAATTAAGTTTAATATTCAAACTTACTCTCAATTTGTTTACAAAATAAATGATAATTATTTAATACATTATTAGCAAAGTCTAAAAAACTCTACAAGTAGAGTTAGTAAGATGACACATACCCTTTAAAAATATTAAAAAATAATAAATATATAAAATGGAGTATGTGTCATTATCCTAATCATGCATGTGGAGCATTTAGACTCTACTAATAGTATATTGAATAATTATCCTAAAATAAATATTACTAATATTAAACATTTTATTTCATGCAAATTAGTTAATAAATTTTTACTTTAATGTAAATAAACTTCCAATCTTTCAAAATAATATTATTAAGTCAAATCTGTTAACTAACACTAACTTTCATTTTGTATTAAACATATTGCATGTCACGTGACAATTCACAAAGTTTTTTGTATTAATTTCACATAAGATGTCCAAACAATAATTAGTGTCATTTAACATATTTAAATTTAATTATGTGATTTTCAAAGTTTATGTATTAATTTATAATAAAAAATATTGAATTGATTTACATGTAATAAAATGTTAAGTATTTATATTGATTTTATGAAAAAAAAAACAAACATACATTTAGCTATTATTCCAAAAATTTACATTGCTTCACCCTTTACAAGAATTCCAGACCTCCCACCCCACCCCAGCCCTTTCTTTCCCATCCAAAGCCAAAAGTATCATAAAAGAAGATTCTTGCATGTTATGGGATCGCATTTTGATTTTGCTTTACAGAGAGTCTTCAAGTCGCTTTACATTATTCCTAAAGTCTTTACTTTTAATTTTTTATAAAACTATTGATTCTTCAAAAGTTACTATTTCCTTCTCTTTTTTTTTTATAAGTGCGTATAAAAATGAGATCGTAGTCATACCATCATGCCATGCAAAGGTACACATGACACATTCATGTCTTTTAACACAGTCTAATTATAATTATTAGAATTATAATAAAAAAAGTTAACAGTATTAAAACGTGATTATTGACTTAATCGCGTCAACATTGGCTTAATCCACCGAAGGAAAAGTCTATGTTCACACTTCATCATTGCAAAGTTTACACCTAAGAGAACAGGTGCCATGGCTCAACGATACTGTTGCTATCCTGTCTTGTCCTGGCTTTAGGCTAACAGATGAAAGGACAGTCATGGGAAACGAAACGGAACGAAACCAAACTAATCAAAAGTGTACTGATAGTCATGAGTCAACAACAACAAGAGCTCAGTTCAAGCATCTTCTTCACCGCACAGTTGAAAAGTTTGACAATTCATCCCAGAGGAACGAGAACGGACCTGGAACGTGGAAGATCGATTCGGTGTTTGTTTGCTGGTTAAGCAATTTAAACGTAGCCATGAATATTTTTATTATATTCTCGGTGCCTACGTCGACCATTCAAGAAATCCTCTAACTAACGCCCACTAGTAGAGATCTGCATTCTAAAGGTTTGCAGAAACTGTGCTGATTGGGTTTTGTAATTATCAAAATGGCACGATCTCATTGTCTCATTGTTTATGGGCTAATTTGAATAAACGGTACGATTGATTTAAGTGAAATTAAAAAAAAATGATTATTGTGAGTATAAATTTTATAATAAAATATTTAAAAGAATGAGTAAAAAATTAATTTTACATGATTTTTTTATCTTTTACTATTTTTTTTCCTTATTTGTTTCCACCGCACCTCCATCCAAACGAAGCCTATAGCCATGTCTGAGATGTCAACTTTATGATTTTTAAGCTTCCGTTGCCTTTGATGCAATGCATTTAATGAGTATATTTTTTTAGGTATAACGCTCAAATATTCTTTCCACCATCAAGTAAGGTTTGCACTAATTGATGTTTTTTTTTTTTGAAGAAATAAGTTTACTTGATTCTTCTTCCTCTTGTATCTTTTTATGAATCAAAAGTATTTTATCATTATTGATTAGTACAAAATGAATATAAACTCTTAACATTTTATTACATTTAAATCCATTCATTAATTTTTATTTGACTATAAATAAATTTTTAATCTTTTTAAAATAACTGCAAGTGACACCACAGAGAATTTTTCATATACTAACGTTTGGCTATATCGACAGTCATTTTTTGTCAATAAAAAGAGGTTATACTGACGGATTTTTAGTATCGTCAGAATATACAGTACTTATACCAACACTTTCTCCACCTGTTGATATAAATTAACTCTTTTCTGACAATCTATGAATATTTGTTAGTATAAGTATGATATATACTGATAGATTTTTAATACCATCAAAATATACAATACCTATATCAACACTTTATTCAACTGTCAGCATAGCTTAACTCTTTTCTAACAATCTATGATTATCCGTCAGTATAAGTATGATATATATTGACGAAATTTTAATGCCGTTCGAATATACAGTATCTATACCAACACTTTCTTCTGCAGTCAGAATAGATTAACTCTTTTTTTACAATCTATCAGTATGCGTAAGTATACGTATAGTATATACTGATTTTTTAATATTGTCAGAATATACACTACCTATACCAAGGTCTTATTTAGCCATCGGTATAGATGAATCATTTTTTGACAGTCTATCAATATCCATCTCTATACGTATTGTATATACTAAAGATTTTTTAATACCTTAAGAACATGTAGTACCTATACCCATATATTATTCAACCATCGATATAAATGAACTTTTTTCTGATAATCTATGAATATCTGTTAATATAAATATGATATATAGTATTGTAGCTATCAGTATATATACAAAAAATGAATATCCAATTTATACAAAATTAATTTTATGCATAAACACTTCCACTGTTCTAGATTTTAATGTAATGTTGCAGATCATGATGATTCGTGTGTTAGATGAAAAGCAATGTAAACGGCTGATGACAATTCAATAAACTTCAGTTCTATTAATATCATTTTGAACATGGTTAGATTTTACAATTATCACATCTTCAATGTAAATGTTATTTAGTTGCTTCAGTTAAAGGTTTTTTGCACCTTACTTAATAATATACGGTTTTAAATTATGTGAGAATATATATGTTTGATACTTATTAAATTGTAATAATTTCAAGATTATTAAAAACAAATAATTAAAAAAGTAACAACTAAAGGTGTTCACGAGTTGAGATGGGACAGGTTTGGGTTAGGCTTAGATAAAATATTAAGGGATCGATTGAAAGTGAGCCTATGTCCAACCCGACCTGTTTTTCGAATGTATTTTTTTGCTCAATCTCATTTTTACATACAATGCCTGTCTAAATAGAATTAATTTTTTTAAAAATAAAATAAAATACTAAAATATTAAAACACATAAACATAAAATTTTAAATTAAAGTCAAAAAAATTAATATAAGTTCAAATTAAATTGCGCAAAAAAATAAAAAATACATTAATATAAAAATAATAGAAATTTTATAATTACAAGATAAGGTCAAGTTTAGTTTAAACTTAAAATAATAAACCCAAATTTCAAAGCATGACATAGTCCAAATCTAATATATATACACACACATATACACGCGTGCGCGCGCACTTAATTAAGACCCCGTCAAGGATGACTTCCAAATCTAACATTATATACACACACTTAATTAATTATACATAATTAATTAGATGTTTATTTAATAAATATTAAAAATTATATCCAACTAATAGAATTATGAGAAAGGCAATATCCTAAAATATCAAGCCATTATTCTATTTGAGGAGATAAAATTCATATAAAAAACAATTTTTTAATACTTTCGATAAAAGCCATCAATACCAAATAACCAATTAAAAATAAGCTGTTTATTAATTAAATATTATTAAACTCTTATCTCCTCATCCAATTATCTTAATTAATTTGAATTGTTAAGTTTATATTAAGAAAATCAATCAAGTCTTTGGTGCAATGCCAACAAAATTTTTTTTAAGTAATTAAAAATTATTATACTTCAAGTTTTATATCAATTTTATCTAGAATACTAGAATCCACTTTTTTTTTTGCAAACTCCCTCCACTAGCAATAATATTAGTGGCGGAGCCACGTTATAGCAAGGAGGGGCCATGGCCCCCCAACATTTTTGACATTTTTATTTGTATTGTTATACATGTATGTATTTTAAATTTTAATTTACCTTTGGCCCATCCAAAAAAACAAAATATCTCCTCTCCTCATAAATCCCCCCAAAAAAATGTCAATCTTTTTAAATATAAGAGCTTAAATTTGAAGAAAAAAATCAACTATCAGATTTTAAACAAATTTCCAAAGGGTATTAATATCATTTTGTAAAATGAAAAAAATTATTTGATTTTAATTTTTATGAAATTATTTTATAGATATTATTAATTTAAACTTTGTATGTTAGATATATGTTAAAAAAACTAGTTAACCATTTTTTTTAATTGTTACAGTCCTATAAAAAATTTAAACTTCACTTAATTATTTTTTATATCCTAAATAGATATTGTTAAACAAAACATTACTTAAAATTCGAAAGAAATAATTTATTAATATAGTTCAAGTTTTTTATTATTAATTTTTTAGATAAACTTATAATTGTGAAGAATGATTAAATTAATGTGTATTTTCTTATTGATAGATTAATTAATCTTACATCAATGGTTTTCACTGCACCATTTTTTAAAAAAATATTTTTAAACAATGAAAATTGTTAAAACAAGGTTCCAAAATAAAATGGAATAAAAGTTAATCTTTATTCTCTGCATTGAGATAAAATTTATTAAAACTTTCAACTCAAATAATTTTTTTCTTACCAAAAATAATCATGCACTGTTTTAAATAAAAATATTTGTCTTTCCTCCATTTTCAATAATTATATATTTTGTTCTTTTCATACTTCATTTTTTTATCTATATATGTTTATATATGAAATGTCATGTTTCACATGTATTTTTTACGTTTTTGGTAAAATAGTAATATATTAGATGCTAAATAAAAAATTTAAGCTAGTAACAAATTTTATTGAATAATTAAATTTTTTTATGCAAATAGTTTGGCCCCCTAATCCAAAATCTTGGCACCACCACTGAGTAACATCCGCTAGTCATCTGCACTACCCCTAAATCACTCGTTACTTTTCTTAACTCCAGCGTCTAGCAGCCTTTCCTCTGCAAACTGCCTCCCGCTTCATGCACGAGACCGCAGGGATAAGTTCCTTCTATCCAATTTACTTCACTCAAATTATGGGATCGCATTTTGATTTTGCTTTACAGAGAGTCTTCAAGTCGCTTTACATTATTCCTAAAGTCTTTACTTTTAATTTTTTATAAAACTTTTGATTCTTCAAAAGTTACTATTTCCTTCTTTTTTTTTTTTATAAGTGCGTATAAAAATGAGATCGTAGTCATACCATCATGCCATGCAAAGGTACACATGACACATTCATGTCTTTTAACACAGTCTAATTATAATTATTAGAATTATAATAAAAAAAGTTAACAGTACTAAAACGTGATTATTGACTTAATCGCGTCAACATTGGCTTAATCCACCCAAGGAAAAGTCTATGTTCACACTTCATCATTGCAAAGTTTACATTTAAGAGAACTACTGTTGCTATCCTGTCTTGTCCTGGCTTTAGGCTAACAGATGAAAGGACAGTCATGGGAAACGAAACGGAACGAAACCAAACTAATCAAAAGTGTACTGATAGTCATGAGTCAACAATAACTAGAGCTCAGTTGAAGCATCTTCTTCACCGCACAGTTGAAAAGTTTGACAATTCATGCCAGAGGAACGAGAACGAACCTGGAACGTGGAAGATCGATTCGGTGTTTGTTTGCTGGTTAAGCAATTTAAACGTAGCCATGAATATTTTTGTTATATTCTTGATGCCTACGTCGACCATTCAAGAAATCCTCTAACTAACGCCCACTAGTAGAGATCTGCATTCTAAAGGTTTGCAGAAACTGTGCTGATTGGGTTTTGTAATTATCAAAATGGCACGATCTCATTGTCTATAGCCATGTCTGAGATGTCAACTTTATGATTTTTAAGTTTCCGTTGCCTTTGATGCAATGCATTTATTGAGTATATTTTTTAGGTTAATGCTCAAATATTCTTTCCACCAACAAGTAAGGTTTGCACTAATTGTTGTTTTTTTTTTTAAGAAGAAATGGGTTTACTTGATTCTTCTTCCTCTTGTATCTTTTTATGAATCAAAAAATTTTATCATTATTAGTAAAAAAATGAATATAATCTCTTAATATTTTATTACATTTAAATCCGTTCATTAATTTTTATTTGATTATAAATAAAATTTCAATCTTTTCAAAATAACTGCAAGTGAGTCAAATCTATTAAACAACATTAGTTGTTATTTGCACATCATACGTGACCATTAACGCTTATACCAGGTGCTATACCGCGTGTATAATACAAATAGATATTAATATCATTTAATAAATTTATACTTAATTATATAATTTTAAAATATTAAAATTTATTTAATTATAGTAAAAAAATCGTGTACCGAGTTTCATATAATAAAAGGGGAAATACTTATACCCTTTTGTACTAAAAGTGTAAGACATATTTAGATATTAAGGTTTTGTTCTTATGAATAAAATTTATAGTTTGAAAATAAAGAATGATTGAAATTTAAATTTGCTCAATATTGTTTTTTTAAAATGATTATACAAATCATTTGAACAAAATTTAAAGTTTCAACAAAAATTCTTTAATTGGAAGTGTGATGATTCTCACCGTCCATAAATACCACGCAAACGTATTCAAATTACAACCCTGCCCCTGCCACAAAGTACTCCTACTACAGTCCTACTACACACGAATTTTACGAAAAAGTAACTTAAGGCATATTAAATGACAAAAAAGCTCTCACCACACCATCTACCAAACTGACTGAAACCAAAAGGCAATTATGGTCATTTTAGTTTCATACTTTTACCTGGATTACTGCTCACTGTTCAGCTAGCTCTTCTTCCCAGTTCTCTTGCCATTCACCGGTCGGAGTAAGCCGGCCGGTCATAAAGATAGCGATAAAGCTTACTAAGAATAAAAAGAGAATTCTGACATTACTTGCCCATAAGCATATCCCTGTAACGCAAGAGAGAATCCAACCTCTGCAACCTAAGTTGCTGCTTGAATTTGTTTATGAAATCGTCAGCCTTTGCATCGACGCCATGATCATCATCTCCAAACGAGAATGTTCTCTCGAACCTTGTAGTCACTGGTCGTCTTCTCTCCACTTCTTCTTCGTCTTCTTCCGACTCCTTTTCCTTCTCTTTTGCCTGGGGCCTCGAGTTCTCACTCGCTGACTTCTTCATCTTCTCTGCTAATTTCCTTTGTCTTACCTTAGGCTCTGACTGGATTCTCTTTACTTGGCCACGAACTGGACTCATATCCGTGTCCGAATCGGAATCTTCAGTTTCAGTGTGTTCCGTTTGCAGGTTTGATTTTACGGAGTCCGATCTGTAAAAGGAGGTGAAATCGATCGACTTGACTCGCTCAAGGAGAGACGGTGCTCGGCTGAGGGGTTGTGGGTTAGTGTTGTCGTGTTCCGTCGGCTGAATACATTCCGTGTCTGGATTTTGAGGAGAATATTTGTACCAGGAGAAGTCGATGGACTTGACTCGCTCTAGAATTGACGGGGCTCGCTCGAGCGGATGGGCTGCTAAGCTGTCTTCAGCTTGGAGATGGTGGTCGAAGTCTTGGTTTGAAAGAGAAAACTTGTACGTTGAAAAGTTGATCGACTTGAACCGGTCGAGCAGCGACGGAGCTCGCTGGAGTGGCGGGGGTGAGTAGTAGCCCTCGTATCCAAACTGATGGTGATGCGGCGGATTGGGAGAAGAGAGACGGGAAATGAGGAAGATGGCACCGATCATGACGTTGAGGAGGATGAAAAGAGAGGTTGGCGTTAACCAGCTCGCCATTAAAGCCAACATGTCGGAAAACAACAAGAAAAGTATTACTGGAAAGACTGAGAAAAGGAACTGAAAGACTGAGCTGTGTTTGGGGTATTACAGCGAGCTGCGTCTCGTTTTTTCGGATATATAGCGAGAACAGATTACAGAAGTAGTTGCCTCGAAGCAGAAGACTATAATGTGGCCGTGAACTTTTTGTTTTTCTTTTTCAAACCAGAAAGAGATGACCTAACGTATTGACCTCGCACACGTGGTTCGCTTCGCTTCGCTTGCCCTCATTTTTCCTCTCGAGCCAAGCGAATGGCAAAGTCTTCTTTATTTAATTATTTATTTTAGAATATGAATTAGTTTAGATAAATAATAAAATTGATTCGATAAATTTAAAAATAATAAAAACACTTGAAAATATTTTTTTAATAAAATAATTTAAAAAATTAAAAAGTATAAATAAAATAGTACCTCATTATATTTTTGTCGTTTTGCAAGCGGATTGCCCTGCATTGGGAACCGATCTGCCAGCCAAACCAAGCCGACATAAATGGAAAAGTATACTTCCCGGAAAGTGAAGCTCATGGCTCCACCGCAGCATCCATGTTCAAAAGATATTTATTTGAATCATAATTTAAGTTTTTTATCTTTCTTTTGAAAAGTGAATATATATTGTTGGATAATTATCTGATACTTATTTTTAGCTTTAATAATTAAATATGATTTTAACATTTATCATAAAATGAAATTAAGTTTTTAATGTTTAAATATATAAAAATCAGTCATCAACGTTATAAAATAATTGAATTAAAGACATTTTCGTTAAATCTTTTAATTTTCGTTAAATTTTATTATCGGTAAAGATAACAAAAATTAAAAAATTTAACGAAAATATCTTTAATTTAATTATTTTGTAATATAAAGATTGATTTTTATGAATTTAAACGTTAAAGATTTAATTTCATTTTGTGACAAACGTTAAAATCATATTTGATTATTAAATCATTAATTTTAAAATATATTAAAAATAAAAATGAAGAAATTAAATTATAAATCATTATTTTAATTTCGGTTGATATTATTTTTATCTTATACAATTATATATTCCAAGAAATTAGTAGAGGAATGGGTGGGTGCCAAGCATGACGGGTGGAGCCATACTGTCAACTCATTCTACTCATATGGATTTTGAGCCATTTATCTTTTGCGACTATGACCCACAATATATAAAATATTGGACCATCATTTCTATGTACACGCGAGCATGTATACGCCAGCGTGGCTATTGTTGAAGTTGAATCTGACAATTTTACGCTATCACAAGTCCCTAAGAGTTCCTAACAACCCTGCTTTGGGATGTATCCAAGCACCAACAAGGCCACAACGACAAACTACAATAGACAGGACAATAAATAAAGTTGAAGCTTAAATCAGATTCTGATATGTTTCCCGGCATCCATACATAGTGGAAAATTTTAGACGCGATAAAAACTAAAAAATATGATTAAATTTTAATTAAAATTACATATAAATATAATAAACAATCAAAAATATTTTATATTTAATTTGTTAATATAAAAATCTTATATTTTATCTTATTCAATACAATTTTACATAAAATAAAGGTGACACAAATTATCGAATGCTCACTCGGGATAAACCAAGGGTCAGTTATCCTAAAAAGAATCTTGCTGCAATTTTGACAGGGACTTGGTCTGAGTCTTACTCTTTCTTTAACGGTAATGGATGAACCATATGGTCCATAGAAGTGATTAAATTGAAACTTTGTTATAAATCATTTTCATTATCAAATGTTGTCCAACGGTAGCCACTTGCTTGAACTTGGTTGTCTTATATTTTTTATATTTTTACGTATTTGAGGTGACGTGTCACTGCTTTCGTCTAGTTCATTCCAAATTCTAAAGTAAATAGTAATAAGGTGTTGATTAGAGTATTGCAAGATCGATGCGTTGCACTGACGTTTTAATTAAATAAATATATTATATTATACATAAATGATTAAAAATATATATTTGATTAAATAAATAAAATAATATGGAAAAATGCAATTTTTTTTGGTTAACGGAAAAATGCAAATTTAAAAATTTGATTTTCAGCCAAACTGAAAGAATCTATTTTGATTCTAATTTTTAGTTTATTATAAATAAATTAATTAAATTTATTGTTTTTTATCTAAATCGATTAATTAATTTTCAAATTTCCAAACTAAATTGACGAATCAGCCACCGAAAGGGTGAAATAAAAATCTTATTTAAGTTGCTAATTAGGCATTTGGTTTAGTGATAAGGAGAAAGTTCTGAAATTTTGACGTCTCAGATTTGAGTCTCACAAAGTGTGAATTTGAGTTTGTCTAGTTATTTACTAGTTTGTTTAGTTTGTTATAGTTATTTACTAATTTACCTAGTTTGAATAATGTAATTTTCATAATTATCTGTTCATGAATGATAATATATTGATTATGATTATAATTTTTAATGAAAATATATTACTAAAAAAAATCTTATTTAACTTAACTGCAATCATTTATGGCATGCAAATCGTGGCATGCGGTGGGAAATTTGGAATTCTGGCTTGCTGCACTTTTTCATTAATCTAAACGCACATATTAAATAGAAAGTTGGTTTTTATGCCGTAAGCTCATAACATATTCACCAAACACTTATTAAGAAGGCAAGGCAAAGTCAAAGCCTACCTGCATCTCAAAATAATATAGGCCAAACGTGATCCGAAGGATTCAAATTATTCTAACTAAACTTGAATTAGGTATTTGATTTATAAGAGATTTGAAAAATTTTTACTTAATTAGTTTGATAATATTTTTAAAATTTTAAACGGTTATTAATTATTTAAAATAAATAATTTTAAAAATATTCCATAATCAGCCAAAAGTTTTTTACTTCAACACTTATGCTACTTGATATATATAATTATATATACATATATATATGGTTTATATTTAATTGATTGATAGTATATGGTTTTTAAACCCTTAAAAATGAAGTAAACATATATATATATATATACATACATTATATATATATACATACATATATATATGAGTTTATATTCGATGTATTGATAATTGATATGAGTTATATAAATGACAAATGAAAAATAATAATAATAATAATATTGATTTTACTATTAATAATAATGATATGATTATCATTATTAAATAAATATAATCATTATTTAATATATATATATAATATATCATTAGTTCAATATATATAATTAAATGTTATTATTAATTAAAAAAAATGGAGAGCACTCTCCAGCAAATGGGCGAGTGCGCTACGTGCTCTCACGCAAACAGGAGAGTGCGCTAGGCACTCTCCCCTTGAGCGGTAGAGTGCCAACTGCCAAGGCATTTTCCCGCGAGCGAGAGGTGCCCATGCACCCGCATGCGGTAGAGAACCTGTCGTGAGCAATAAGTCTGCCAATGGCCACCCGCGGAGTAGCCTGTCGCCTAATGCTTATGATATCTGTTTGAGGTCTCCCGCCTAGCGATAGACTTCTATCGCCTCAGATTGGTCTTGCTAGTGATGTACTGGGAACAAATTCTTCTCAAAAAGATGAAATTGCCCTCCAGGTAATTACTCTGTAATATTGACAAATTATTCGCCTAGAAATATGCCACATATATTATTTTACTCTCTAATTTTTGACTTCTGGCTTTTATGTTTCCCAATACTCAAGAATCTTGGACTGACTTAAGCATCAGAGTGTCTACGTAGGGAACTACCCCGTGCCTTTCTCTGACTTTGGTTATTTAGCTGAAACTTTTAGAGACGTGGAGGAAAGAACAAACACTTATGTCAGCAATCACTCATTGTTGTTTTATGCAACAACAATTGGCGTCGTCTGTGGGAAACAAAATAAAAGCCAGTTGAAACATTAAAGATGGTGAGGATAAGATCAGCAATGGCACGAGAGGGTAGTGAGGAAAACTCGGTGAGTTCTCCAGAACGTCAACCTCAAAGGGGAACACAGGAGAGTAGGGAAGAGCCTGGAGCAACTGGATCCTTGGTTGAATTTGAAGCTTTGAAAAAACAGAGTGAGGAGACGACTTGAGCATTGCGAACCATGGTTAACCTCTTCAACGAAGTTCTCCATCAATTGAATTTGCCCCAATCTGTACAAAATTTGGCGGAAGAAACAACTCGAGAGACTTGACAGCATCAAGATGGACGGCAGGGTGTGCAGGCTGCTGCAGGCGAGCAGGCTGCGACAGGCCTGTAGGTTGTGGCAGGTGAGCATGCTGCGATAGGCGTGCAGGCTGCGGCAGGCGAGCAGACTGTGGCAGGCTCCTTTGGGTGGCAGGGTGCGTAGGCTGCGATAGGTTCCTTTGAGTTACAGCGGAGTATGTCCAACCTTCTAGCTTGACAAACTGGACCCGAAACAGTGCGAGGTGTGTGAGGAGCTAGAAAGATAGGGCCTAGACGAACACGACCAACTCTTGACGGAGGAAGTGCTTGGTAGACTGACTTAGAGACTGGCCCTACTTGGAACGCAAGAATGATGCAAAAAGATGCATCTCAGAGTAAAGAAAAGGGGAAAAATTATCCTACGTCCGCAATTGACATGAAGAAGATTATAGAACAAGTGTTGGAAGAAAAGAAGCTAGTATATGCAGAAGAAAGTCAGAAAAGGTGGGTACCGTTTTCTGTGGCTATTATGGAAAAACCCTCTCCACCTAAGTTTCAAATGCCGCAAATGGCTGCATACTCGAGAAAGACAAACCCCTATGATCATATCCAAAATTATGAAGCATTTGATGCTACTCCACGGGTGGGAAGACGAGATCATGTGTAGAGCTTTCTCACTCACCCTAACTGGACATGCTATGAAGTGGTTCAATGGTCTGACTGAGGCATCAATCACCTCTTTTGACCAATTGCAAAGCAAATTTCTGAAAGCCTTCATAGTTAACAGCTAGAGGAAGAAAGAACCTACTTATCTGCTTACACTTAAACAAAGAAGTAAGGAATCACTAAAAAGCTATGTGGATCGATTCCGAAATGCAACTTTGGAAGTTAGTGACTTACAGGTCAGTGTCGCAGTAGTAGCAATATTACGAGGGACTAGGTCTGAGAAGCTACAAGAGTCACTCTCTCTAGATCAACTAACAACACTCACGGAGTTATTCACTAGAGTTAACAAAGATATCACCTTGGAGGAAGTGTTGAAAATGGTACAAACTCACAATCTTGAAGGAGGAAGGAAACAGGAAAGAGAATTTGTTGACAAAAGCAGAGATAAGTCCAGCAAAAGCTCCAAAGTTGAAATACGATAGTTACACTTAACTTAATGAGCCTAGAGCCTTAATTCTTGCAGCTATAGAAGAGATAGGACTACTACAATTTCCTAAAAGAGCAATGGGAAGTATGGGAGGAGACGTAGATTCTTATTGTGATTTCCATTTTACAAATGGTCACTTGACTGAGAAATGTAGGAAGCTAATGAATCAGCTTGAGAAACTAGCTTGAGAAGAGAAATAGACAGATACCTTCGTAGGAATGGGGGAGCCCACTATTTTTCATGCAATCGGAGAAATAATTTGCCATAGAACAGGCAATATGACAATAACAGAAGAGAGGGGGAGTAGATAGAAGGAAGAATGATGAAGCAAGGGGTGATCAGAGAAACACACAAGAAGACAATGAACCTACAGGACCAGCCACAAATGTTATCTCATGAGGAGATTCCATGGTTGGAAGTTCATCTTCGTCACAAAAGGCTTATGCTTGCCAAGCATATCAAATCAATTCAATGATGGGAGAAAAGGAGGACGAGGAATCGATCATATTCACCCCTCTGACAAAGAAAATGTGATCACTCCTCATGATGATCCAATAGTAATACCTGCAGTAGTGGCCAAGCATCCTGTTAGTCGAATTTTGGTGGATAATGGTAGCTCGATGAACCTCATTTATTGGAATTGTTTTGAGAAGATGAACATCAGGGAAGATAGATTAAAACCTATCAAGACACCATTGTTTGGCTTCGCAGGAGATAAGGTGGATGTAGTCGGGTCCGTGTCACTGCTCGTTACCTTAGGAGAAAATCCTAAAGATGTGACCCGACAAGTGCTGTTTATGATTGTGAAGTCAAGTTCCATGTCCTACAACGTAATTCTTGGACGACCATTGTTGAACGACATGAAAGCTGTGATATCTCCTTGTTACTTGCTGATGAAATTTCCCACGCCTAATGGAGTAGGCCAGGTTAGAGGAGACCAAAGAGCGGAAGGACCTGTTATATCTCGTCCACTACAAGCAGAGGGACTCAAAAGAAAGAAACTCATACCACGATTGACCCCTATATATGAAGATGGATAAGGAAGATTTGAGGCATTAGTATTTTAAAGTTTCAATTAATATCAGACATGTTATTTTGAACATTTTGTCTTTATATTCCATATTGTCGTTGATTATTGGTAGTATGCAATAAAGTAATAATTCTTGATATATATATATATATAATTTATTTTCTCATCATGATTGCAACAGGAATACAAAAACCATGTCAGGCCTGAAGCGAAAAACACGCGATGTAGGCTACGTATGTACTTGAAGCGAAAAGTGTGCGATATAAGTCATGTATGATGGCAAAAAGTGCAAGGACTTGAAGCGAAAAATGCGCGAGGTAAGCCACGCACTCAAAAAAAAGAAGCCTGAAGCAAAAACTGTACGATGTAGGCTACGCAATGGCTTGAAGTTAAAAGTGTGCAATGTAAGTCATGCATAAAGGCAAAAAGTGCAAGAGCTTGAAGCGAAAAATGCGCGATGTAAGCCACGCACTCAAAGAAAAAATCTTGAGGCGAAAAATGCGCGATGTAAGCTAAGCAAGGGCTTGAAGCGAAAAATGCATGAGGTAAGCCACGCACTCCAAAAAAAGAAAGCCTGAAGCGAAAAATGCACGATGTAGGCTATGCATGGACTTAAAGCAAAAAGTGCTCGAAGCAAGTCATGCGCGAAGACCAAAGTACTTGGACTTAAAGCAAAAAATGAGCAAGGTAACCCACACACTTAAAGAAAAAAGCCTGAAGCGAAAAATGCGCGAAATATGCTACATATACATAAGCTTGAAGCAAAATAATGAACAACGAAAGCCACATACATAAAAGAGGAAAAAGTGCACAGGCTTGGTACAAAAAATTCAAGACGTAAGTTGTGCACATGAAGCACGAGAATTTGAATTTGAAGCGAAAAATTCAAAAGCGTGCGAGGTAAATATGTAATCGCTAAAAATTTTTTTGCAAACGACTAAGTTCTTTTACAAAGAATTGAAGAGTAATTGATATAAGTTACACAAATGGCAAATGAAAAATAATAATAATAATAATAATAATAATAATAATAATATTAATTTTATTATTAATAATAATGATATGATTATCTAAACGCACATATTAAATGGAAAGTTGGTTTTTATGCGTAAGCTCATAACCTATTCACCAAACACTTATTAAGAATTTAGAAGGCAAGGCAAAGTCAAAGCCTACCTGCATCTCAATATAATATAGGCCAAACGTGATCCGAATGATTCAAATTATTCTAACTAAACTTGAATTAGGTATTTGATTTATAAGAGATTTGATAAATTTTTACTTAATTAGTTTGATAATATTTTTAAAATTTTAAACGGTTATTAATTATTTAAAATAAATAATTTTAAAAATATTTCATAATCAGCCAAAAATTTTTTACTTCAACACTTATGCTACTTAATATATATATATATATATATATATATATAATTATATATACATATATATGGTTTATATTTAATTGATTGATAGCATATGGTTTTTAAACCCTTAAAAATGAAGTAAACATATATATATATATGCGTTTATATTTGATGTATTGATAATATATAATTGCTATACATTGTCAATTAACTACAAGGTGTCATATTATTAATAAACAAAATTGAAAAATGTACAAGCCATTGAAAATATTTTTTTCAGGTTTATTAATTTATTTTAAAGACTTTTATCTTTGTTTGATTTCACTCATTAATGATATGAGATTTGATGCTTAATTGATAATGTATGACAATTATACGTTGTTGGTGCATCAAATGTGTACTCTACATGATAAGAGGATAAACTTAGTAATTTTATGCATGATATAATGATATAAATATGATAAAAAAAATATGAAAAATAACAAAAATTAAATTGTTTTGATAAAAATTGTATATAATTCAATTAAAAAAAAATTTTGTATCTAATATGTTGACGCTAAATTTAACACGATAATTTTTTATTTACATGACATAACTATAATTTAACACAACATATAATACGAAATATATTCACAAAATTTCAAATTTAAAAATGTTAGCGAGAGATCAAATACTTCTGTTTCTGTCTTCGATACGAAAACAATAAGCAAGAGAAGAAGCTGTCAATTTTGGATCGAGCCAAGATTTTTCAAGCAAACAAAAGATGTTCTCTTTACTACCGGAATATGAAGCACACACTATGTGTCAAGAGGAATAATCCGAAATCTGTACAACTAAAAAAAAAGGAGTTCAAGTTGCGAGTTTGGTTCAATTTTCATGTTAAGCACTACTCACAGAAAAAGTATCAAATTAGAAGGGAACAGAAAATGACTGATCAAATATGTCTTTTTTTGAGCTTCAATTTCAAGAGATTTTGATGATGATGCTGATGCTTCATCTTTCTTTGTTTTCTTTCTTGGCTTCCACTTTGATGTTCTGACCACTTGCATGTTTTGTTCTTTTTTTAATGAACTTTCCTTGATTCCGAAAAAAACAAATTTTTAAAATGTTGAGACGAAGAAAACGAGCGTGGTCCGTGCCGGCTGTGAACCCTCAGGTCTGCATAAAGGTAGCCAAATATGTAGCCAAAACTTTTTTACCATAATTTGTCGTTTCTGCTCAGATTCTTCAAAATCATTTTTACTATAATTTGTTGTTTCTGCTTTTGTGAATTTGTAGTCTTACTTGGCTCTTTTCTATTCTGATTTCTGTAAAGTTTTTCATTTAAAAAAAAATAGTAAATATAATGGCAAAATTGACGTTTACCTCACTGCTTTTTCTTTCTTCCTATTAACAAAATTATATATACCGTTGTAAGAATAACTTAGTAGTCTAGTAGTCATGTATAAAGATTTATATTGGATTCACTGTTAGTATACGAATTTTATATTATCAATGATTCATAAATTATCATATTCTTAATTAATAAAATTTGAAATGAAGAATAATTAAAAATAAATATTTTTAAATTTACTAATTAATGAATGTCATAATATGATTCCATATGGTTTATAAAATTTCTATATTGACAATATATTAAATATAATCAATCCTCTTTGAGTTTTATATTTAATGCATTGACATTTCCAATCATTTATAAAGTACTATATTAGAAATAAATTTTAAAAATTATTAATATTTAATGTTTATTTAGTTTTTAATTTTACTGTGACACTTTATGATTAACTAACCGACAATATATAATTAACAAGGGTTTGTATATGATGCATTGACAGTGTATAATTTTCATACATTGTCAATGCATCGGAGGTTGACACTTCATTAATTGTCAAATTAAAAAATATGCCAAGCCCTTAAAAGTAAATATAGATAAAAATTTTTAATTTGCTCATAAGGCTCATGAATGAAGTGTCAACTTCTGATGCATTGATAGTGTATAAAAACTATACATTATCAGTGCATCATATATAAATCCAATTAATAAATACTGTCAATGTACCAAATATAAATCATTCTCTTTTTCAGATTAATGATGGATTAAATTATATATACAAGTATTTTATTCAAATGGTTAATTATGCTTTTCTTTGATCAAAGAACTAGATTTGAATCTTTCCATAAAAAAACATATGGGAAGTATATGTTTTGAGTGGTTTTATTCACACCCACAAAATCAAGTCTCATACCCTATTTTAAACAATTTTTAATACCAAAATACCTTTTATTGAAATTATAAATTTGCCCTTACCATAAAAAAATTTTGATACTACCGAAAATTTATTTTCGGGATTAATAACTTACTCATTGGAAGCATTTTCCCAGGAGCAACCCTACGAGCTATGAAAGCATGTTTTGGTGGGGTATTTATGCCTTACATGAGGCAAAAAATATTTTGCCCCACCAGTGGGGCTTGGTCCCCACGTGGGACAAATTTATTTTGCTCGCTTCCGTGGGAAATATTTCTTGTATGGTGCATTACACAGTGCCCCTCGATGAACCAAAAGTGACTCCCAAGAATTCCATGCTATGAGCATCATAAAATAAAAAAAAAAAAAAACAGTCGGAAAATATTTAGAGAATGGGAGGATATTTTGAGGAGGCTAAAATATTAAAAAAGTTATTGAATTTTGTTTTTTTATTTAAATAAATCTTTATATTTTTATCGTATCTAAATAAGTTCTTAACATTTTATTTGAGTTCGAATAAGTCCTAAAACTTTAATTTTACTTAGATAAGCTCTTAACTTTTAATTTATATCTAAATCGGCTATTAATATAAATAATCTTTTATATGAGTGAGTAATCGATTTTTTTGGTTGGGTTTAAAACGTAACCTCCTACATAAAAAGGTTGGTTAGATAGAAAATATTATATAATATTTAATTATGTATATTATATATTATATAATATTGTATATTTTAAAAAAATATCAAATTGATTCAATTGGTTTAATTCGTGATTTTAGACATCGACTTAATCAAATAAACATACATATAAAAATTAACTTAAACCCGAAAGTTACTTAATCAAATTGAATTAATTGAATTTTGATTGGTTAAATTAGTTTTAAACAATTTTTATATATATGTAATTTTTTTATTTGAAAGAAGGGCTTATTTGAGTATAAATCAAAGTACAATGGTTTATTCGGATACAATAATAATATAAGAAGTTATTTAAATAAAGTAACAAAGTTCAAAGGTTTTTTTTTTAATAGTTTAGCCTTTTGAGTAATACAATACTAAATATAAGTCGTGAGGAGTAAAAATTATAAAATGAATTTGGAGATTAGTTTTTTTTTTTTGAAATATGGAGATTAGGGTTTTTAAGTAAATTGAGTGTGTTTAGTAATGGGTAGTGTGAATAGAAACACTCATAATTTTTTGTTTCATAGGAAAAGAAAAAAAGAATCTAACATATGGTTTAGCGTGAGAAAAAGTCAAAAAAATAACTTAAGGCTCGGCCCAATGCCTGTAGTGATATATTATAAACATGGGCCAGAAGGCTCGGAACATTTGAGCCCGTCCTTATAAGTCCAAGCTTCCGCGTCTCTTCGGCCCCTGGTCTTCTCTCCACTGCCATCAGATTCAGTTTTCACTTCAGAGCACCAAATCCAGCATACCCGCTTTTTCGCTGTCAACGGTCTCTCTCTCTCATGGCTCCTCCACGAATTCTACTATGTGGCGACGTCTTAGGCCGCCTAAACCAGCTATTCAAGCGAGTCAACTCGGTAATTTTATCTCTTATTCTTTTTTTTTTGGTTTAAATTTCTGTATATTTCTGATAGGGTTTATTCTTTTAAACTGCGGTGAGCTGGAAAAATGATTTTATTTTTCAGGTGAACAAATCAGCGGGTCCTTTTGATGCTCTTTTTTGCGTTGGCCAGTTCTTCTCCGACGAACCAGACCGGCTCGATGAATTAATGGACTACGTCGAAGGCCGGGCCCAAATTCCTCTCCCAACTTACTTCATTGGCGATTACGGCATCGGTGCGGCCAAAGTCTTATTGGCCGTTTCGAAGAACTCCGCCAATCAAGGTTTCAAAATGGACGGGTTCAAGGTTTGCGACAATTTATATTGGTTAAAAGGCAGCGGCAAGTTCACTCTCTGTGGTATTTTTTTAACTTATGTTAAGTTTTTTCTGTTTGGTTACTTAAAATAATAGATGGAATTGGAATAGAAAGTGAATGTGAAGTTTTCTGCTATATCTGATTTTATTGTGCTCAGATTTAGGTTTGTCTGTTGCTTACTTATCTGGTAGGCAGTTGTCTAGTGGTCAACAGTTTGGAACATATAGTCAAGATGACATTGACGCATTGCGAGCATTTGCAGAGGAACCTGGAATAGTTGACTTGTTTTTAAGATATCCTTCACTTTGCTAAATGCTAGGCATGGAAACTTTTCGTTTTTCATTTGAATTTGTTCTGAGGTTGTTCCTCTTTACTTCCTTAATTAGTTTTTACTAATGAATGGCCAAGTGGTGTCACAAATAGAGCCACTGCATCAGATATTCCTGCAGGAATCTCGGATTCTTCTGGCAGTGATTCCACTGTGTCCCAGTTAGTTGCAGAGATCAAGCCACGGTATTTGATGTTTGAAGAATTTTGCATTACTTGGTGCATTCAATTGTCGATAGACTGTCTTTATGCTGCCTTGTCAGATTTCTGATGCTGCTGTAGCAATCATGAAATTGCTCAAATTAGTGTTTAATGATGATTCTGATCTCAGAAAGACTTAAAGTCACTGTGACTGAGCCCAACTAAATGTCAATAGTAAAATGATTTAGTCATGAACGTGAATCCTCTCCTTTTTGTATGTTCTACATGGTCTAAGATCATACTCTCAGTGACATGTTACAAATGAAAGATACATTTGATCATTTGAATTAATATTCTGCTTTTTTAATATCTCTAGCTTTCTTGTGTTGTAGAAGACTCTCGGTTTTACTATAAAAAGAAATCTTATATTAGACATCCTGATCTGTAGAAGACACCATGCTTGCAATAAGATTCTTATCTCCTCTCAATGAGAATATCTCTGGTCCAATCCTACTGTACCTTTTCAAAGCAACAGTTTCCTTGGTCAGATACAGGTTGTAGTGTATATACCCAAGTCAGGTACCACTTTGTAATCTTAGGAATTGAATTTCATTTTCATGAAGTTATATATAACTATGGAATATCCATTAATGGTTTAATGTCTAGTGCAAAGAAATGTTAATCCTGAAGAACATAGATTTTAGGGACTATTTTGATAGTCATCAGCATAGAGATTTATGTTTCTATATTGTAACATTTTGTATTGGCTGGAAAATGAACCATTGTCTGCCAATGCACTGATACATTTAGATGTGACCTCGTTCGCAGAAGTTTTCTGGTGAAAGACTATGGCGTCTTAAATGCAAGATTAAAGAATTTACAGCCCTATTGGAATTTTGTTTTCTATTGCATTTGCAGTACTTAAAAGTTGTCTCATTTCTTTTGCTAATGGTTGTTCTCCCTATTAGCTATCACATTGTAGGTACTAAGGGTGTATTTTATGCTCGTGAACCTTATTCTAATGTTGATGCCATTCATGTAACTCGATTCTTGGGTCTTGCCTCTGTTGGGAATAAAGAGAAACAGGTCTGACCGTCTTATGTCAACTCATTCTTTTTCTGCTGACTATCTATTGAAATATTGATTGTATTCAGCTGAGGCTTTTAGCTATAAAGCTCTATTAATGAAGCATTAACCTGCATTGACATGATGTCAGTATCTACATAGAGGAGCAATTAAATTGCTAGTACACTTTGACTGGACCTCCTTCTAAAATGAGACTGTTGTTTCTTGCTAGTACACTCTGCTTAGCTCTTTTCTCCTTTTTAGAGAGCTCATATATCCCTGCAAGGAACCCACCATAGAAATGAGAAAAAAAAAGGAAAGTAGATCCAACACCTTTGTGTTTTGTTTTTGATGAATTTCTTCATTATCAAACTAGCTTTCTTTATATCACGATTTTGGGTTAATATACTATCCATTATTGTGAAGAATATTTTAAGTGTTTATTTTTTTTTAAACACCATCAACTGCTAGATTTAGCTTCTTTTACGCATTCTATGACTGTTGATTCCTGCACCTGCTTGTCAGAAATTTCTTCATGCACTTTCTCCAACCCCATCATCTGCCATGTCAGCTGCTGAGATCAGTGCAAAGCCACCAAATACTACCTTATCACCGTATACATTAGCAGACCAAGCAGATCATCCTAAAGAAGCCCCAAAGAGGGCCAGTGATAATGTTCTTGATTCACAATACTGGAGATATGATGTCTCAAACAAACGGCAAAAGCATGGGAATGGTGATGGTAATAAGGTGTGTTTTAAATTTATATCTTCAGGGACTTGTCCACGGGGAGAAAAATGCAACTTTCAACATGATGTAGATGCAAGGGAACAGTTTTTGAGAGGTGTTTGTCTTGATTTTATTATCAAAGGGAAATGTGAAAAAGGTCCAGATTGCAACTTTAAGCATAGTTTACAGGATGAAGGTGAGAGTTACTCTCGTAAGAGACCTGGATCTGGCAATAGTAATGCTAACAGGTTGGTGTCTTGTTGCCTTTATCATTTTTTCCCTTAATTTCATTTGTAGGTAGCCCGCTGCATATTGTTTTTACTTTGGTGACATTTTTTAAGAGAAAAAGTGGACTATCCAGCATAACAAACACTGTGGACTGTTTCATCCTTACTGTAAAATATATAAACCAGTATCGTGATTATCTATATTGTGACCGAGTACAGGTCAAAAGAGTGCTGGTTTTGTTTGTCTAGCCCAAATGTGGAGTCACATTTGGTTACTAGCATAGGAGAGAATTTCTATTGTGCACTAGCAAAAGGCCCACTTGTTCAAGATCATATACTAATAATTCCAATGGAGCATTTGCCAAATACTCTCTCTCTGACAGTGGATGGTGAAATTGAGCTGGGCAAATACCAGAACAGTCTCAAGATGTATCATAAAAACCAGGGAAAGGAAGTTGTGTTCTTTGAGTGGATATCAAAACGTGGCACCCATGCCAACCTTCAGGTAAAAGAGATTTCTCTTATGAATGTCTTCGTGGAGGTATAATGTACAACGTCTTAAACTGGTGAATTGCTGAGGGCAACTTTATTTGTTTATAGAGTCTATCATCTTAATTATACGTTACATCGTGGAACATGAGAAACACTTGCAGATAAAGTTTTGTTACCGTGTCCAATCTAAACTTGCTTCAATAAGCAATTTTATGCATCATTGTTCAGTTATTTAAAGAGTATATTTATAAATTACACATCCATACACAAGGCATGTATTGATTTGCTCTATAATTGTTTCTTTAATATTCAGGTTTCTTTATAGTTAAGTATTTGCTCTGGTATCGAATTGTATCTTCTGTTCCTTTGCGCAGGCTGTTCCTGTTCCATCATCCAAAGCGGCTGCTCTTAAAGACATTTTTAATTTGGCAGCTGAAAAGTTGGGTTTTGAATTTGTTACGAAAAGATGTAAGTTTATTACATTTGATGAATGTGGTGCATACATGTTGATAAAGTTGCCTTCAAAATCCCCTTTTTCATGGGTTATGTAAAGCATATACGTGGTGTCTGTCCATAAGGGATACTGAATATAGTTTCTATCCTAATCCTCAAATTTATGGGCCTTTATGTTCTTCTGTAACTTTATGGTGATGTTTCTCCTGCAGTCAACAATAATTCTGAGGGGAGAAAATGGTTGAGGACACAATTTGATAAGAATTTTAGCTGCTTCTATGTGGAACTCCCTGAAGGTTCAATCCTATCACATTTGGTTGAGGAGAATGAAAAGTTTCCTGCCCAATTCGGACGTGAGGTAAGATTCTTAATTGTTCCATTGAATGTGATGTGGCTGCTGATTTGTACCTGGGCACCTGCTTACTAAACTGAAACCTGAGTAAAACAATTTTGCTATTTTATTTTGGAACAAGATGATATGAATTGTATCCTTTTTCCTTAATTGCCATCTATTGAGATTATTCATAATTAGTGCCTTCATTTCTTTAAAATTGATTTTCACTATTGGCTTTTCATTCTCATCAATGACTGTCATAAGAAGTTACTTCTTGCCTGTAAGCTGGGATCAGCATCTTATGAATTACGTCAAATGTAATTTTTGTTTTTTAAAAATAGGAAACTGAGAATAAAAAGTAGTGGTGGGACATTTGCCAGTGTTATTGAAAGAGAAAAAATGTTTGACTTGTTAACTGACAAGTTGTTCTTTACAATGGCATACCTGTTCATGCTTCATGTGACATTCATTCAGGATGTGGGATTATATGTTATTCTTGGAATTCGAAACATAAACTTAATATTATTTTCCATCAGAAAGATGTTTTAATTACTATTAACAAATAACCAATCGTTGGCCTTAGGTCCTGAGTAGTAAAATTGCAACAAAAACTGCGGTATTTAATATTCTAGTATTTGAGACTTCTCCATAACTGTGTGAAGGATAGTAAATTGTGATGTTATTAGCTGAAGTCCTTTGGTTGAATGCAGCTAATGATAGCATACTTTTCCTTTCGAAATGAATAACCAACATACTTTAAACCCTATGGCTAATAATCAAGAGATGTATCTGTCACAATGGACCCTTTCCAAACCTCAGAAGGTGGGAGTCTTATGCACTGAGTTCGCTTTTTTGTCTGTCACGATGGAAAAAAGAATGATCGGGTTGTGAAATCTTACGCAGGTTCTGGCAGGCCTACTGAACATGGCGGATAGGGCTGATTGGAGGAATTGTACTATTGACAAAGAAGAGGAGACAAAGCTGGCAGAAAATTTCAAAAAACGGTTTGAAGGATTTGATCCAAGTCAATGATTTTAAGAATGGATATGATGATCCAACAAAAGAAGCACTGATATCAATGAACAGGAGCTCCAATCTATGGCATTGTGCTCACTGCACATAACAAAGTGTGCCACGGGGGGTGTTCAGAATCAGGTTGGAAGGATGTGCCTTTAGTTCGGGGCATCTTACATGGAATCCGCAACTATGCCCATGTTTGGCTGGTATGGGCATCTTATATTACTGGGAGTGTGAGTTATAGAAGGGAAGATACCGAACGCTTTCCCTCTTAGGCCTTCTAGTAGTCTGAGAATCCAATTTTTTTTTTTACTATAATGCCTTTTAATTTTGTTTCGGACCAAAACACCCTTCAAAGTAAGGTGAAATTTTATCAAAACTAGTTTCTATTGTGATCTTGGGTATTAAATATTAATTCAATCAGTCGTATTTTTATTTTTAAGATGTGAGAGTTTTGTGAGAGTGTTACAAGATTGAAGCTGGAATCTATCTGTATTTTTCTTTCATTAGATCCAATGTCTGTGTTGCAAAACAAAAAAAAAAATTGTGCTATTCCTGCAAACTGCCTCTTATTTATCTAAAATCTTTTTTTTGGTGTAAATTACATGTATTTTTATTTGTTTTAACGGTTTGAAATTAATTCTGTTTAGGATTTAGTCACTGTTAAAATTTTTCACCATTTTTCAAATGTATATTTAGTGAAGATCGAATTAGAAAGCTCTACTTTATATCTTTAAAAACCGGTGAAATCCTTCCATCAAGATTTAATAGCCGCACAGCCTTCACCGTCAGAACCCTATGACCTTTGCAGTTGGACCAGTAGTACGTCTTAAACGTTCATTTTTCTATTTCTACTTTTTTTTTTCTTATAAAATAGATGTCGTAGGTTGGGTGGGTGCATTAATGCCGGGAACTTAGACTAGAATCAAATCGTCAAACCGAGGAGTCTTTGGTCATGAAAGGTTCCTTGCTAGTTAGGTTAGGTGAAAGGGATCCAAAACCAATATCACTCAAAGGTAAGCTCTTTTACAGCCTTAACAAAGGCAAATCAAAGCGTATAGAATATGCAAAATATAAAAATCACGACTGCAAAATTATGTAGGTTACTGCATATCTCCACATGGTTTGCAGAAGAGTAGATGAAAGCCTTTATTTAATGGTCCCTCGCCTAGCCTAGTTGGGGCCGAAAACAAAAAAAAGCTGGCACTCTTGGCTAAAAGTGGCGAAAATGGCGTGTGTGACACTCATATAAATTTAGCAATTCATGTTTATATTATATTAATTTATGTTTGTATAATACAAAATATGAAAATTTTATGTTAAAATTCAAGTCAACATCAAACATAATTTTTATTTTAAGTTTTTCTCAAAATTGTGCATAATTTTTATTAAATTTTAATGCATATTATTTTTGCGTATTTAGTTTGTTGCTTTCGTTTTGTGATACCATAATGTATTTTACATTACCAAATCTACATTCAATCGGTGGAAAGCCCTCGTGACTTTCATAGCCTGGTATCATATCATTTTTTTTTAATGTTAGGCTTTTTGGATAATTAATCAAGTCATAATCTCCACATGTTTAATTGTTGTCTAATGAGATCAGGGAGAGATGGATGAATCTTTTGATGTAGAATTCATGGACAATCTTCGCTGATGACCCAATAAGTCGAATTCCCTTTAAGAAAATAAAATCCAACCAACATTATATATGTATAATTTATACATACAGTTTATTGGCAATGAAACTCAAATAAACTAAGCCTTATTGACAACAATAAGAATGTAGTTTGAACAGTATATTTGTCGTCTGTAGAAGCCTTGGCAGATTGATGCTGTCTTGTATGAAGTCATCTTGTGAAAACCTTGGATTATAATTCTATGGAAAAACAAAACACTTCACAAAAATCAAAAGAAAAGAGAAAACAAATCGCGCACACACATATGGTAAAGGATAACAAGAAAGAAGACTACATCCTTTACGACAACTTGCACACATGCTTTTTTAACTTTATACTTGTTGTTTAATGTTGTTTCTTAGGAACTAGAAGCTTTAAGCTCTGTCATCAAACATTAACACAAAGACAAATGACAATGAAGACTTTCTTCAATTCCATTTCAATGGAGTCAGCCTCCTGGGTCCCCTTTCTACTCACATGCGCAATAGTTTTTTGTTTCTTCACCCTCCCGCCTCATCCCCAGCAATCGTTATTGTTGCCATGTTGTGAAAAGTGTCGTCGTTAGCTATTTTCCACGTAAACCCCTCTTTGTTCATAAAGCCTGGCTATGGTGGTGAGACCCATTGGCCGTTAACTCTTGTAGTTTCTTCACCAAGGTTTGGAAACTAGCTTTCTGTTTTCCATCTTGTCAATCCATTATCTGTCTATGAAAATTAAGGATTTAATAATGTTATTAATGTGTATGTTTATTGGATTAAACTCCCTTTTATAGCTTTTGGGAGTTCGAAAATTAACTCAATTATCTCATGAAATTCAATTTTAGTACCTGTAATTTTTTTTTTATCAAATTATGATATCTTCTTTAGATTTTTTTGGCTATGAATAAATGAATGATGAAAAAGGAAATTTCTCCTTCATCTTTAAAAGATTGCTTAATTCATTCATTCAAAGTTATCAACTTAGACAAATTGACTGGCATGAAAACGCCATGGAATTGACAATTTGATCTTCTTTGCTTTGTTGGGTCCATTATCCTATCAAAGAGAATGATAGCCTTTAGATTTGCTTGAAGCTTCAAAGGTCCTTAATGAGCTGCAACTAACAAAACTGTTACCTGAATTCATAAATATATCGACATAAACAAACTCTGTTCCACAAAATACTTGTATTTGAACAATTTGATTACCTCTTACTTCTGGTGATCACAATGAATGAATCATAAAACAGAATATTCTTACTTAGAACTTGTTTTATGGTGGGACCCTTACTTTTGTCTTAATAAAGGATAAATTTAGGGAATTTCTAATTATACTCCTCGTTTTGCTCTTTTTACTCCAACCTGTATACCCCACAAAAAAACATTGCAAAACCCATTTTTTAGACTATTTTAACCCTCTACCACATTAACCTTAAAAACAAAATCCCGTCGATTGAACCATCTTCTCTGAAGCTCTTCTTCTCCATCGTTTTCCATAGCAGGTAAAATCTGAAAATGTGATTTGGGACAGGTTGCACGAGGACCCTGCAGGAGGAGCCCTACTCGCGCGCCCTTGCCCAGGTTGATTTGTACAGACAGTTTGCGCAATAATCCCACTAACGCGCAAGTCAACTTGCACGGATATTGGTCCTCAGCGCAAGAAGACATGCGCAAAGCTAGTATAATTGCGCAAACTTTCTTGCGCCAAAATGGCCTGTATGCGCAAGTTGGCTTGCACAAAAATGTATTCTGAGCATCCAATAGATTGATTCTGTACTAGCAAATCATATTGTTCAGTCTTTCATATACGTTCTAGCTCTATAAATACAATGAGTGCAAAAAAAACTTCCTCTCCTTTCAGTCGAGCATCTACGAACCTGCCCCCATAGCAGAGTTATTTCCTACAATTCTAAGAGGGTTTCAAAAGCGCAAGGTCTTCATTCTAATAGCTAAGAAGGCTATGCTCGTGGAACCAGATTTTATGGCTGCTTGAGCAAAGGCCTTTTTTACGGGACGTGACAAGGAGTTCTTGCGCAGTAGGGAGGCTTTCGCGCGGCAGGACTGGAAGACGGGGCGGGAAGACAGGGGTAGAATGGTCATAAAATTGGGTAAATTTAATTGTTTTCTTTTTTGCGTTTAAGTGGAGTAGAAAAAGCAAAAAGTGGAGTGCATTTAGTACCTCTCTAAATTTATCCCAAGATCATTAAGAAATAAGAGAATTGGTTGATGTTTCACATGCCAAGTCTCACTTTCATGAAGTCACTATCCCTTACTGGCCAACAGGATCAACTGAAAATCAGCAAGAATATGAGTGAAAAGTTTAGCAAAGCCAAACCCATTAAACAAATCCTTATATAATATAAATTCCAATCCCAAAATAAAATAAGTTGGTTCAAATCCCATTAAAACACCACTTAAATCTAAATCTCACCACTAAAATATACATTTGCTTGTGTTAAACTGAGTTTCTTTTCTTCTTTTCTCTTTCACTGGCACATATCCACCAGTCCACCACCAACTGTCCAAATCTTTTCTTTTTATAATTTTTTTTCTTCTCTCTTAAATGAAGGTTTTGTACGTTACTTGGCACTGTCACTCCGAGGTGTATTTGTTTCTTGTTTTCATTACATTTATTGTTTTTCTGCCTTTCCTGGGTCAGTTTTATTTTGTGTTCAACAACTTATGTTAGCAAAAACGGTTCTGTCAAACATGGAAAAATCAGAACTTTGTAAAGTTGAGAACTTTAGTTTTGAGGAAAAAAAGATTGCTTTGCTTCTTTTTACCAAACCCAATTCTGGGTTTTCCCAAATGCAGCCTAAAAAAACTAAGTCTTGCTTGTTTTACACTGTTGGTGAGGGCATTTGTTAATCTAACTTCCCTTATCTTCTTCCTTCAAGTGACCTGTCTATCTCTTATATTACTGTTTCATTCTTTTGTTACTTTATTTGGTGTTTAATTTTCTTCATTATCATCATTGAGGGAACTTGGTCTGGAGATTTTGTGAGATTTGGTGCTTTAGAAGATTAGGATGTTGATGCCACTCATTTTCCAGCTTGCCAAACTCTGCATCATTGGCTTTGCTTTAGTTGTTCAAGGATCTTCAGGTAAAATTCTATATATAATTTGATTAGACCATTACCAGTTGCTCAAAGTTATTGGATTTACCTGTGTTTTATGAGTTCAGTTAATTTTGAGCAAGTTAACAATCTTTTTTTATCACATTTAATCTTGCAAATGTTTGTTTCTATGACTGGTATCAACTGCTAATTCCAGGAAGCTTTGGCTTGTCAACTGCTGAATTCTGTTTGCAAACTGTTCTTTAGAGTAACATTCACTTCCAGAGTTAGGATCCACTGAATTTGGATTCAGCATCTTCATGGATCTGTATATTCCAATATGTTATAAAATAAATGAGAGTTGCCTAACCAGAGACTTGAAGCATTGTCCATCTTCACTCAGGCTCCTCTTTGGGTGTATAGAAGGAAGGATTTTTCCTCAAGGCATTCTCTGAGAAATGCTTTTTATAACATAATTAGCATTAATGGTCTCTGTGGTTGCCTTAACACATTCTATTTTTTTCTGATAGCAACAAAGATCTTTGTGCCAATATTGGGTGGCATTAACTGTTGTTTGACAATATTGTTTTTATAGATCATGGATCATAACCTATTTGATCTCATAAATTACACTCCTCGGTCATGATTTTGTAACAGGTGAAAACAAAATACTTCCTGATAAATTGCACTTTGGTGTTCGCATAAGGGATTTTCTAATATCTAACATACTTTTCAATAATATAATTGACAAATGGGTGTCACGTTGTATGCTTCCTTTGAATTTATGCAGAATATATTCATTTTTTTTGTCTTGTTTTAGGGCACAATGCATCCCCATCTTCAGCAAAGTTTTCTATGTTTCCTCCTACAGAAGGAATCCCCGTTGCTGTTGAACAAAGAAGCGTTGCACCAAGCACACTATCTCAGCCAAATGGTACTTCCATTTTCCAGTGTCAATTGTTTTTGTTCTTGAGATTTTTTATGATGTTTCTGGCTTGACAATCCAGGGTCAGATTTGCATTCTCCTCCTGCATTACCACCTCTTATGACTGCCCCAGTGCATGAAATGACCAGAGAGCATGCTTATTCCTTGTCACCGAATAATGCAATGGAACCACCAACACATAATAGAGCTTTGCCACCAAGTATTGCATTGGTGTTACCACCATTTAATAGAGCTCCTCCACCCCTGCTTGTTCATGTACACACACCATCAAAGTCACCAACTGTTCCTCAGAAAAAGGAACCAGTTAGTAAGTCTTCTCACTCAGTGTCAGATGCTCCAGGCACATCGCTAAAAGGATTTCTGTTGTTCCTCAATGTAAATTGGAATTGGATCTAATCCTTCTCTTTTGGCTTTAATATGCAGCTCCAACTACAACTCCATCGAGGAATTTGCCTCAAAATTCATCGGCTACTCACCCATGTATGCTTTCTAATCAAAGGAATGCATCAAATATCTTGGTAAACTTAGAATTGAGTATGATTCTAATTAAAGGATGCACTTGTTCTAACTTGCAGTTCCATCAATAACACCGTCTCAGAATTCTCCAGAAAATTCACCTGTCGTCCATCTGAGTAAGCCATATGCCGTGCAAAAGATATTCATTAAATAACCGAGTGGACTACAGATTGAGTGTGGTTCTAATGCAGCTTGTTTTATTCTAATCTGTAGCTCCAGTTGCACCACCAGTGAGGAATTCACCACAAAAGTCTCCATCCATTCACTCCAGTAGGTCAAGTGCTTTCCCCCCAATTGCTAATCAAAGAAATTCAGCTAATAATAAGGCTCCTGTTCTGGAGCCAACTGCTCCAGGTATATAATCAGCAGTTTGATGTGCGATTCCCGAATAGGATTAAAACCAATTTTGGTTCTAAAGCTCTGCTTTTACTCTATTTTGTAGCTCCAGTAGCGCCACAATTGAGGAATTCACCACAAAATCCCCCACCTGTTCACTCCAGTAGGCCAAGTGCCTTGGCCCCAACCCCAAGTGCTAATCAAGGAAATTCATCAAATAACAGGGAACCTGTTACGGAGCCAATTGCTCCAGGTACATAATTAGTAGTTTGATGTGTTATTTGTGGATAGATTTAACACCAGGTTTGTTTCTAATGTTGCTTCTTTAACTCTATTTTATAGCTCCAGTTGCAACACCTTGGAGAAATTTACCTCGAAATCAAACAGCCATGCACTCCGGAGGACCAACTGCTTCACCACCAAGTGCTCCAATTCCAGAGCCCACTGCTCCAGGTATATAATTCGTGGCTTGATGTGTCATTTTTAGATCTTAGTAAATGCTCTTTGGGAACTTTTCTACATTTACTCATTCTACTTTCCCTTTACCATCCCATCTCTACCCAAAACACAATATTAGTTGCGTCTCCCCCAAGGAAATTAGAAAGGACCCCACCATCTGTCCGCTCAATCATGCCACCGTCCGTTTCATCAGGTACGCGGTAGGCCTAGTTACTTTGTTTTTTCTATAAAATTTCAATAAAAGAGACTGTTAAGAGTTGCTTAATTTGTTATATAACGCAGTGCCAGTACCACCGGGAGAATCACCTCATAATTCACCAGCCATCCATGCAAATGTGCCAGGAGGACCCCCATCCAAGTTACCAGGTTCTACATAGGAGACTATATCAATTTCATTTTAGAAGTTGAGCAGATTACTAGTTTTCCATGTCTATAGATTCTTCTCACTTTTTAATCATTATTGTATTTGGTTGGTCTTGTGATTTTGCAAATTCTAATATCTGCTTTCCTTTTTTCCTCGGTATTTTTGATTGCTTGGATGCAGATGCTGATGTTTCTCCTGTTTCAACTCCACTCTCAAGCAACAACTTGAACAATGATAGAATACCTGTTGCGTCACCTACAAATGAGATACAGAGGCCAGTGCTACCTGTGAACCATGCCTCAGAAAATGGTATTTATTGTGAATCTGCAAATACCAACCTAATTTTTAATTTGTTTTTTACTATCAATGCCATTGAGTTGCTAAGCATATTTTTATGCAGGTTCTTCTCCAGCCATATCTCCTGCACCAAGTGCTATGAGACGACCTAGTAACGCTCCAGCATTGTCACCTTCAATCTCGTTTCATAAGCATCAACATACAAGAAATGAAAGAACCAGTCCTGCTCCGGCAACATCATACCTGATTTCACCTCCGCCTTTGAAACAACAGGGTCTAATTTCTTGTGCCCAAGACTTGTCCCACCCATACTAACATTATATGGGCTTATCACATCCCGTTAAAGTTTTGTTTCAATATTTATCTAGGTCCAGTCATCTCTCCGGCATTTCTTCCTGGAAGAAGGCAAAGACACTCTGCTCTAGCACCCCTTCATCCTGGTAACAGAAAAGCAAATGCTAGATTGATTCTTTCGGAATAGGGTCTGCGAAGTGAGTAAAAAATGTTATTTTGATTTCTAACATCTTTCATACATTGCTGATTCTTCAGTCTTCCCATCCCATTCTGCTGTTCCTTCATCTGTAAACACTGTTTCTCCTGTTCCTTCACCATCTCCAATGACTGCATCTAGGCAGACCAAAAGTAAGAATAAACTGTTACTCAAATTTGTTAAATATTTGTTTGTGATATATCCCCAATTTTCCCTATTTTTAGCTTACTTTTTCATGAATGTTTCTTTTCCAAAATGCCACTTATCTTCCCAAAAGTTTCTCGTTCCATGTCTCCAATGAGGAGTCCCAAGGTGCCACCTCCACCACCAGTTATGTCATTTCCACCTCCACCTCCTAATGAAGGTTAAAGACTAGGTTTTTTTTTTTACATTTTAATTTTTCTGGTATGTTTGCTCTAATTTCATCTCCAAGATGTCCTATTGTACAAATGTGTAATATGTTTTTGGTCGTATATGTAGATTGTTCAACAACTATTTGCACAGAACCTTACACAAATACACCTCCTGGATCACCATGTGGCTGTGTCTTGCCAATGCAAGTTGGATTACGCCTAAGTGTTGCACTATATACTTTCTTCCCTTTGGTTTCTGAGCTGGCAGAGGAAATTGCTGCTGGAGTTTTTATGAAACAAAGTCAAGTTCGCATTATTGGAGCTAATGCTGCTAGTGAGCAACCAGAGAAGACCGATGTCCTTGTTGACTTAGTACCGCTTGGTGAAAAAATCGATAACACCACAGCCTTTTTAACTTATCAGAGATTTTGGCATAAACAAGTTGCTATAAATACTTCATCATTTGGGGATTATGAAGTATTATACGTGAGATATCTTGGTATGTACATGCTCATTTTATTGGTTTTCCCTCCTTTTTTTTTCCTTGTTTGATATATATTTTCTTGGAAATATGTAGTAATACTGGATTTCTAGGTTTGCCTTCTTCTCCACCTTTGCCACCTTTCGACATTGGTATAAGTGATGCTGGAACATATTCTGGTAATGGCAACAATGCAAGGGATATAAAGCCCCTGGGTGTTGATGTCCATGGGAATCGGCATAAATATGTGCTTAGTGGTGGTCTGATTGCTACAATTGTTCTTTCCATGTTGGTGGCTGTGGTGTTGTTCTCCTCCATTGCATGGGTTTTACTTTTCAAACGTAGGGATCACGCGGGTCAACAAGCAGTTACTCCACAGCATCAGCTAACATCTCTTGCCAAACCATCAGGTTATATTTGGCTAAATATATTCTGGCCTATCAGGTCTTTCAATTTTTCAATTTACTGAAGAAAACAACAAGCATATTATCTGATACCTCAAACTAATAATATCTGTTTTCACATTACTCTGACATTTCTTTAGTTGGCTTAGTCTGTACTTATTTTAGTGGAAATGTTTGGCCTTAACTTTAGATTGTAGTCATAGGCAGAAAACTGCATCCATCAAAAACTTTTCTTTTATTTTTTTCCCTATTAAAGAGGGAAAAGGATTGTTGAAATTTTCAGGTTCTGTTGGGTCAATGGTTGGAAGCGGTCTAAGTTCCACATCATTGTCATTTGGCTCTAGCGTTGTAGCTTATACAGGATCTGCTAAGACCTTCAGTGCAAGTGAGATAGAAAAAGCCACTGATAATTTTGATGCTTCAAGAATACTTGGGGAAGGTGGATTTGGTCGTGTTTACAGTGGTGTACTTGAAGATGGAACTAAACTGGCAGTCAAAGTTCTGAAGAGAGATGATCAACAAGGTAGCAGGGAATTCTTGGCTGAGGTGGAGATGCTTAGCCGTCTTCACCACAGAAACTTGGTGAAGTTGATTGGTATATGCACAGAGGAGCGGTACCGCAGCTTGGTTTATGAACTCATTCCAAATGGCAGTGTTGAATCTCACTTGCATGGTAATTAAACTAGTGCTTTCTGTGGATTTATTACAGGGTTACAATACTCAGCATTCCTAGTGGTCAGTTCCATAGAAAATGGTTACATTTGCCTTTGTTTTGTTTGTTTTCAGGAACTGACAAGGAATCTGCACCACTTGACTGGGATGCCCGGATAAAGATCGCTCTTGGTGCTGCTCGTGGACTGGCTTATCTCCATGAAGATTCAAGTCCACATGTCATACACCGGGATTTTAAGTCAAGCAACATTTTGTTGGAGCATGATTTCACGCCAAAAGTGTCTGACTTTGGTTTGGCTCGAGCTGCCATGGAAGGCAGGCACATATCAACACATGTCATGGGAACTTTTGGGTATGAAACCTCCCTCCTCTACTTGAATTAGCTTTGGCAGATCCTTGTTATTGTGTGTGACAACCTGGCCTGCTATACGCGTGACGCATGAGCATCAGAAAATATTTTGTACTTGATATTCTTATTGATGTTATCCCTTGATTTATGCATACTGGTGTGAAATAGCTTTTCTCTGAAAGAAATGGAAGCAACTCATTAATACCCTAAGGACATGTATATTCTTTGGGGATATCTTTTTAACAAAGCATTTTAGAAATTGATTTATGTAGCAGTTTTGTTTGATGATGCTACATAGCGTGAAAATCCTCATCTCTTTAGCTATTTATAAGGTTAGGATAAAAATAAAATAAGGAAAGAAAGATGATTACTGGAGCTTAATACCATATTAACCATCTTTCCATTGATCAATTGGTTTTGTCTTATCTGACTTCCTAGCTTATCTCTAGAAATCATTTAGTTCCTCCATCATTGTTTGTTAGTGCTATTTGTAATTTGACATTTACTCCTGATGAATCATTGGTCCAGTTATGTGGCACCCGAGTATGCAATGACCGGCCATCTTCTTGTGAAGAGTGATGTTTACAGCTATGGTGTAGTCCTTCTTGAGCTTCTGACAGGGAGAAAACCAGTAGATATGACACGGCCACCTGGTCAGGAGAATCTAGTTGCATGGGCCCGCCCCCTTCTAGCAAGCAAAGAAGGGTTAGAAACAATTATAGATCCATCTCTAGGTTCTGATGTCCCTTTTGATAGCGTGGCCAAAGTCGCAGCGATTGCTTCTATGTGTGTTCAACCGGAGGTATCGCACCGACCTTTCATGGGTGAGGTCGTTCAGGCTCTAAAACTAGTATGTAATGAATGTGACAAGGCAAAAGAAGTAGGCTCAAGAGGTTCGAGTCAAGATGATATCTCCATTGATTTGGATGCTAGGATTGGGACTGGCTCAGGGCAGTTGACTGATCCCTTACAAAGCGATTATTTGATTCCCAACTATGACTCTGGTCTTGATACTGAGAGAGGACTATCAAAGTCGGATATGTTTGGTTCATCGGCAAGATTTGGGAGGCAGTCATCCGAATCATTGAGGAGGCACAGTAGTTCAGGGCCCTTGAGAACAGGTAGGGGCAGTCGATTCTGGCACAGAATGCAAAGATTGTCTGGGGGCAGCATCAGTGAACATGGTGGTACGATCAGGTTCTGGCCAGGTTCGCATTGAAAAGCCCTTCTTCCATGCATGTACATAAGCTTGTCCAATTTTTGAATGTCAATTTGTTGGCACTGATGGAATGATGAAAAAGCTGTGCGTGGTTCTGAAACCAGGAAATAAACAAGAAAACTCTTAGAAATGCTAAATTCTGCAGCCAGATTCTTTATTTGGAACTTCTGATGGATGTTACTGCTAGTTTGTATTAACGTCAGATTGGCAACTGGAGGAGCTTTCATCGTGCAGCTGCACTATGAGCAGTGCATAGAACAAACCGTTCTTTTTCTTTTCATAATGAAAGGTTTCATGATCCACGCACCAAATTGTACTGTTGGGTCTGTGTTTTCATAATAAGATGGCGCGAATTTCCCATTTTGAGGCTCAGAATCATTCTAAATTCATCTTTCATCTTCTCTTCTTAGGAGGAAAAAGGAGTAATCCTTGTTTTCCCATGCCACAACACCTTTCTTTGTTCTGTGAATTCCCATGCCATTCACATGTATAGATAGAATATTTTTGTATCATGGAATGCATTTCTTAGCATCAAAACAGTAGAATACCAGAGAAATTGTTGTTTTCTGTTTGCAAAGATGGGTTGATATATCAATGAAGGGAAGAACTTGCCTAGGTTATGGACTTTTTGAACGAATTCTTGCATTATATTTTATATGATAGTTATCCGGATGTGAATTGTAAGAATAATTCAATTCATTACAAAATCGATGCAAAATTGATATGTATTAATAAATAAAAATCAATTTTATTAATAAATGGTGACATAATTATCAATATATAAGTGAGTAGATGCGAATTATATGATATTAATATTATTGGATACACTTGAGATGAATTCTGGTGTGATTAAATCAAAATCTTATTAGATCTAACTATGTAAAAATACAATTTTAATAATTTCATAATTTGACAAACTTAACAACTTAAGCTTAAAAAATGTAAAAAAAAAAACTTTTAGTTAATAGATTGACATAGAAATATAAAAAAATATTATTAATGAACATGTTAAAAATTAAAAAAATCATATAATTTATTTATATCATACATTCAGTTAATCCTATTAATAAGTAGAATATTTTTATTTATTACTTATATATGTTATTTATAATTTTTTTAAATTATTTATCATATTTTAAAATTTTCGATTCATGATACGTGTCCTGCTTTAATAATTATGCTTTATATTGGTGGATTTCCTTAAACATTACAATACAAATATAGTCAACCAAATAAGTCCTTACAATATAAATGAAACTCATAGATTGTGGCTCACTTGACAATGCATGTTAAGTTTGTGAAAAAGAGCTTTCGGTTCGATCCCTACTAAACATATATTTGGATAAGGATGAAAAGTCTTAATTGTGATTAAATTTCGAACAGAATTAATCTAAAACTGTTAAAACAGACGAAGATACTTGTGCTTTATAAAAAATATAAAAGCGAAGTGTAAAATGCAAAGTGAAATTTTGGGCAAAAAGCTCACTACCTGCAGTCAGCGTTGACTTCTCCAAACTCGCCTAGGCCCGAGAACACAAGCATTTAATACATCACGGTGTACCGAATCCTAAGTTCCAATACTACTAAAAGACTTCAGAGCTCATAAAGCTCAAAACCTCTTACTAACTGCTACTCGCTCGCTCGCTCGCTCGCTATTTCCACCGTCTTCGATCGATCTCCGCAATCCGAATCGAAGAGGCAAAGATCAATGGTAAATCTCTCTCAATTGAAATCGGAGCATATTTGGAGTTCATTTTTTCTGTTTCTGTGAATTTCATTTGATTCGATTATGATTTTTGTTTCAGGCTCCTCCTGCAAAGGCAATAACGAGTCCAGTGCCAGATGCGTGGTACCCAACGCTTGCTGTCGTCATGCTCGCCATTGGTCTTGTCCTTACCGCTTCCTTCTTCATGTAACAACCTTGATCTTATCTCCTCCACAAAATTTCTTCCTTTTCTGCAATAATAAATTTCATTTTTTCTTTTTGTTCATTTTATTAACTCCATTTAGGAGGCAGTTTTCGCTTTTTTCCCCTCATATGTTTGATATTTTTTAATAGTAGATCTGGGTGTTTTTGTATGATTTATAATTGATGATTGATTGTTATACAATAGGAATATAGACATACTTGAAAATTATTTTTTTGATTTAGAATGTACCTTTCATAGCTACAATTTATTCGTTTATTTTTGGTGAGAATAGAATATAAATGTGAATTTGAAGTTGATGATTCCTCTTTGCGTTTTTGGTGGGTAACATGCTACATTTCACTTCTATTTACCTTTGTCTTGTAGAATCATCAGGTGGAGTCTGTGGAATTCCATGTCTGCTTAGAGTAGGGCTGTAAACGAACCGAACACAATCAAACAAATTAATATCTCTGTTCGTTCGTTTATTTTTTATGCCATTCGTGTTCATTAAGGAATTTGATTTTTACGTTCGAATTCATTCGTTTATTTGATAGAAATTGTTTGTTAAATTTTTGCGAATAAGCTCGTTCGTCTTAAATGAACGGGTTCGCGAACATGTAAACAAACGCATTCGCAAAAATTTAAACAAAAACTTTCGCGAACAAGTGTTCATAAACTATTTAACAAATATATTCACGAACATATGTTCTTAAACAAGTGTTCATGAGAACAAACTAAATATTAAATATTAAAAATCTTATATAAAGATTAAATTTCACATGTAAATTGAAATCATCCAATATGAGATCTTAAATATAGCACAACTTAAGTAAGCAATGTTTTATTAAATTTGATAATTACAATTTTAAGTACAATTTGTATCATATACATGTACATATATTAGTATACATATTTAAAGTATCATATATATAAATGCGTGCGTATACACACATATGTGTATTCTATATATAAATGGTTAATGGATAAGAATGAGATCTTAATTTATTATAAAATTTTTATTAATTTAATTTCAGTACATCATGTTTAAAATTTAAAAAAAAATTATTTTAAGCATAATTAACTAATTCAATTTTATAATTATTTTACTAATTTTTTAAGCCAACCAAGTTGTATTGTATAAATATGTTTAAGAATTAAATACTAATTTTGTAAGTTAATGTCTTAAAAATAGAGTATACATTATATAATTTATATAATATAAGTAATTTTAGTATTTTCATAAATAATAAATGAACAATAAATGAAAAACAAATAACACTTTAAATGAACGAGTTATAAATAAACATAAAGAAACGAATAACAAATGATACTTTAAATGAACGAACATAAACGAGCCTGTTCGCAAACAAAAACGAACGAACCACACCTTGATTCATGTTTGGTTTGTTTAATAAATGAACACTAAAATGTTGTTTGTGTTCGTTCGTTAAGCTTAATAAACGAACATAAATGGACGAAAACTGAACAAGTTTACGAACAGTTCGTCGAACGTTCTTTTTGTTTACGTCCCTAGCTTTGGGTCTTTTTGAGTTTCAAAAAATCTTGTCTCAAAAGAGTATCTGGTTTTTCTGATTTGGTTGTGGTGTGTTCAAGTTTGAACTTTTATCTGGCCTAAGGCATGAAGCAGATTCAAAAGAGATAGATCAACTTTATTCATGTGTAAAATTGTATCTGAGCTCCTCTAGTTTGTTATTGTAGAGCTTTCTTCTTTCATCATGTTTCGTTGATTGTGCTATTTTAGCACTACATGTTTCTGGTTTTTGAAGATGGGAGCATTTTGCGATTAAAAAGTGTATGAGTTGGATTTTACAGTTAGAACTTAGACTTCTCTTTTCATTGAACTGTATTGATGATACCTTTAAATCTAATTGCATTTGGTTTTGCTTGAGTAAATATTGAATTTCTTCATGCCCATTGGATCTGGCATTTAGAACTTAGAGGTCTATTTTTATTGAACCGTACTGATGCTGCCTATGAATCTAGTCAAACTTCTTTTCACTAGAGTAAAGAATTTTTCAAATCTGTTTGATCTAAACTTAGAGATCTCATTATAGCAATGCTACCTTTCAATTATTCAAACTTCTTTTCACTTGATTTGTTTCCCTAAAAATCTTTATCTTGGCTTATATTGCTGGTGTTTGGAAAGATTAAGTTAGATTCTTAATTTCCTATGATTAGATTCTGATTGCTATACTGTTTGGCATTGCACAAAACAAGATTCCATTTGATGCAATGCGTTATAGGCCTGAGATTATATTTGGAAAATTCATGAAAAATTTCTTTCTGAAAATGTGCAGCTATGAAGCAACTTCTTCTAAGCGAAGTCGGAATCTTGCCAAGGAGCTCATCACTGGGGGAGTGGCATCTTTCTTCCTGGTATAGCTCTTTGTGTCTATTTGGGCTGGATTTCTCATTCATAATTCATATAGTTTTGTGCATTACTGATGCTTGATTCTTGATATCCTCACAGGGCTTCGGATCATTGTTTTTGCTACTCTCAGCCGGTGTTTATGTCTGATTTTTATATTGTTAAACGAGTTTACAAAGTTTTATTTAGAAAGCATGGTGTCATGTGAGTGATCATGGCTTTGACATTGTTACTCGTAGAATTTTTCTTATTTATCAAATGAGGATAGCTTATTTGATAACAATTTCACATAACCTGGGTGTTCTTAGTACGTGCTCGAATTTATGACTCTGGTTGTATTAGAGTATGTAACCTGCACACACACTGGTTCAATCTGAAGTTCTTAGTTAACATAAGAAGATCCGTCTTGTCTCACTGGTGGAAAATCCATTTCGGGTTTGTGGAAAAAACACCAAGATAACATGCCAAAAGAAAAGTTGTGTTTGTCGTGTCGGATTTATACAACACCAATACAATTTTACTTAATGGAAACATGAATCACAAACAGACAATTCATCGTGTCTATTTCCAAGCAATTTGCCCCGGTCCTGAAAGCAAGCGGGCAATGGCTGGATCTCAAAGACATGCTTTCTCTTATCTAACTTGTTTGGTTTTCTTTTGGACAAAATTTAGATTCGGTTCAATTTTTGTAAAGTGGAGTTTAATTTTAAGTAAAGTGAATTATTTTACTAATTAAATTTTAATATGTTAATATCTGATTTGATTCAAATAATTTATAAATTTAATTGTTTTAATTATTAATTATAATTTTATTTTTAATATCTATAAAAAATTTGTAAAAAAATAATTTAAATTGAGTTCAAACACAAATAATCAAATATTAAATCGAATTTAAAAATCAATTTCATATTTTATTTTATAAAAAAAAAAAAAACTCAAATGAAATTGAGTAACCGAATTAAGTCTGAAATTCCGTACTTCAAATTTAAAATGCAACTCGGAACTTCTCATCTCAGTCTATTTTACGCTAGGAACGCCAGAGGGCGCGCCTCCTACTTGCCGCGTGTACATCACTCAAATTTAAAGAGCGTAAAAATCCCTCGCCATCGTTTTTACATTTTTACATCAATTAAAATTTTCCCATTCTCTTCCAAACCTCCAGCACAGTCACAGTAGGTCCGGTCTCGGGTCCCCGGAAACCAATCGTTGTTTTTTTCTCCTTTCTTTGCTTTTAAAGCATCAGCAGCACTCCCAATCTCAAAAATGGAGTCTCCCCAAACTCAACAAGAACAACAACAGCAGCAGCAGCAACAAGGCCCCAAGAAGAGAGGCCGAAAACCAAAGCCAAAGGACGAGAAAGACCAGCAACAGCAACAAAGCGCTGGTAAAATGAAAGAAGGGAAGAAAGCCCATCAACCCAGCGTTGATGAGAAGTACACTCAGTGGAAGTCTCTGGTCCCTGTTCTCTACGACTGGCTTGCTAATCACAATCTCGTTTGGCCTTCTCTCTCTTGCCGGTACTTCTCCTTAAACCCCTTTTAGGGTTTTTTGGTAATTTCGTTGCAAAAGCTTGGATTTTTGGTTCGGTTGATAAAAAAACGTTTCTTTTGCGTTTAGGGTTTATTTGGGTTTTCGCTGAGTTGCTGATCTGTTTCCATTTCTTGAATCCTGTAATTATTTATTTATCCTTGTGTTTTACGTGTGAGGTGGCTGGCATTAACGGTCTGTAATTGTTGAGGAACGAGGAGATTTTTTTTTTTTGGCTTCAATTTTGTGTTAGATTGTTGTCAACTTAGCTCCCTTTCTTTTTTTTTTTTCCCTTTTTTTTCATGCTTGTCGATGATAATTTAATTTGGTTTTGAACAGCTGGGGACCACAGCTTGAGCAAGCTACTTACAAGAATCGCCAGCGTCTTTACCTCTCTGAACAGGCGAGTGAATTTCCTACTTTGGCAATATTTTTTTGGCGTGCTTAATCCGGGCTTGAATATAATCTGCAAACTTCATGGATGGGCCTATTGTTTCATTCTTTTTGTTGGCGCTTGAAGTTTCACATAACAAAAAATGTTGTTTCTGGAGTCGTAATTTATTAACAGCTATAGATGCATCATGCTTAATGGAACTTAAAAAGAAAGCTTGGTAAAATAATGATGAAGCGTGATAAGTTTGTGCTTAAGTTTTTTTACTAAACATCATTCTTTCGGGAATAATTGTTATAATAATCTATTTTGATTTGTTTTCTTTTGATAATGGTCTTATGCTATAATGCCAGACTGATGGTAGCGTTCCAAATACTCTGGTGATTGCAAATTGTGAAGTTGTCAAACCTAGGGTTGCTGCTGCTGAGCACATATCTCAGGTAACTCATTTTATGGGATCTTTTTCCTTATTCTGCTATTTAATACTGATGCTTGCAGCTTTCTTCTCTTTATATAGATGATTTCTTCATAATTTTCAGTTTTTTTTTTTTGGTTAAAATCATAATGTTCAGTTTAATGAAGAAGCACGCTCACCATTTGTGAAGAAGTACAAGACCATCATACATCCTGGAGAGGTATGAATCTTGCCCAATCAAGAAAAATTAATGTGTTTACGGCTGCATAAAGTTGTGTGATGACATATCCACTAACAGTCTTGTTGGATATGATTCAACTAATTGATTTGACAATGTAATTCTCCCTTTTGAGATGGGGCATTAAAATATAAGCCATGCTTTTGATTTATGACATCTGTTGGAAATAGATATTCTGCTTACTTGAATTCCCTCTTTTGCATGTGTAACATCAAAACTTTATAATATTCCTTTAACCTTTTGCTTTGCTTTTCTTTATGATAGTTTATTTTTTTGTGATTGCGAAACACTATCTTGCAGGTGAACAGAATCAGGGAACTTCCACAGAACTCTAAGATTGTGGCCACGCACACTGATAGTCCAGATGTAAGACTCTAGTTGTTTCTGCGTTGTTAAGCTATGTGGAGCCAATATTTGTGTCATTTTTTCCTTTTCTGATAGTTGTTAAAGTCTGCCTGATATGTGACTTGATAAAATTTAGGTTCTTATTTGGGATATTGAAGCTCAACCAAACCGTCATGCTGTTCTTGGAGCTGCACATTCTCGCCCAGATTTGGTATATTTGTTTCAAAATTTCAGTTAAATGTTTAGTAAAAGCTATCTGTGTTCTACTTGTGCGTATGCGTGTGTTCTTTGACAGGGGGAAGGAAGTGTTTTTCACTGACAACAAATTTTTTTTTTTGGACAGATTTTGACTGGACATCAAGATAATGCAGAATTTGCTCTTGCAATGTGTCCCACCGAACCCTATGTGCTCTCTGGAGGTTGGGAAGTTTCTTCATTCTATTAAGTATTAACTATATACTTGGTTGGAATTAATGCTTTTGTTGATAAATTTAGCACTGAAAACCATGGAAATTATGGTCTTATACATTTGATATGATCATATGAGATGTTGTGAGTTCATTATCTTCCTATCACAGAGTAGTATGAAGTTAAAAGTTATTTAATTTTAGAGCTGAATTTACTCTTTCTTATATAAAAAGCATGATACGTTTGAAATAGCTTCACGGTTTGGTTTAGGAAGTGTATATTTTGTCATATTTTGCTTGATGGGATGTCTTACTGTGTTCCATCGCATAACTCCATAAATTTACTTTGAGGTGATAGCCTTACAACTTTTGTTTCAAGTTCTGAAGGGGATTATTTTACTTTTTTAAAACTGGCTCAACAAAACTGAATTTAATTTCATGTTATGGGCTTTTCTTCTTAATGAGAGGAATCTTATGACAGGGAAGGACAAATCAGTGGTTTTGTGGAGCATCCAGGACCACATAACGACAACTGCTACAGACTCTACCAAATCTCCAGGGTCTGGTGGATCGATCATCAAACAGAGCAAGCCTGGGGAAGGTAATGATAAAGCTGCTGATGGGCCTTCTGTAGGTCCTCGTGGTATCTTCTGTGGGCATGAGGATACTGTTGAAGATGTCACGTTCTGTCCATCCAGGTAGCTGCTTTCTCTTGGACAAAAATCTAAATAAACGTAATTCTTTATTGTATTATGTACATTCTTTTTGCTTTTACTTAATAATATTTTCATGTAAAGGCAAGTTTATTCAAATGGCTTTTTCATTCTTTTTCTTCCACTGTAATAGTGGCTTTTGAATTGATACTTTTGACTTTTTTATACGGCCTCTAATTTCTGACAAATTCTTTTATATCTGCTGAAGTGCACTGGAGTTTTGTAGTGTAGGTGATGATTCCTGCCTCATATTATGGGATGCACGAGTTGGCACTAGCCCTACTGTCAAGGTAATTTTCCTATTATTAATTCTTTCTTTTTGAATAATAACAATAGCTGCTTGGGGGTTTTCCCTTTTATTTCCTCTCTTTTTCATTTTCACTTACTTTGGATAAAAAATTGCATATCTTCATGAAAAGGAAATTTTAAAGAGTAGAATAAAAAAGGGCAAACTCAGTGCATAAGGCTCCCGCATTGTGGGCTTGGGGAGGTATGAGATGAAAAATATAGTGCAAGCTGGGCTTTTGATTGACATCTGTAAAGTGGCTTACAGTTGAAAGGATGGTGTATGATTTGAACCAGTCAATTAAGTAACATTGCTTTGTACCTGCTTTTTTCCTATTTTATGTGAGTGGGGTGGAATGCCATGCCCACTTCAAACTGTTTGCATATACTTGTTGAAATTTTGGTTGGCTGTTTTCCTAATTCTAGTTATACATTGTTGTTCCCTCTGTTTGGGACTTCATCCTGGACCATTGTCTGTTCCAAATCATTTTTAAGTAGATGCTGATTTGATATTAGGAAGCCAACCATTTAGCTTCTTTCTCCACTTATGAATTCCTCTTGCTGGAATCAACCAAAGCTTTACGTTTCTCATGCTTTTTGTTATGATGTTGTTAATATCTGCTTGCATGTAATTTTGAATTTTAAATATACTGATTCTTCTGATGATAAGTGAAATTGTTGGTTTCTTGTTGACAGGTTGAAAAGGCTCATAATGCTGATCTTCATTGTGTTGATTGGAACCCCCACGATGATAATCTTATCCTGACTGGGTACATCTCCGTCCATGTTTCTTTCAGTTTTGCACTTTCCTTTTGGCATCAAAGTTATGCACTATGAGTGTCGCATGCTTCTTCATGTTTTGCAATGATGGGTAAACGATAAATGTGTCTTCTTTTGTTGATCTCACAGGTCTGCAGATAATACTGTTCGTATGTTTGATCGAAGAAATCTTACTTCTAATGGAGTTGGATCACCCATTTATAAGTTTGAGGGTCATAGCGCTGCTGTTCTATGCGTGCAGGTATCAAAAGGACCTGATCTTTCATATGCTTTACTTCCTATTATGTTGCGAATGTGATTATAGATGTTATCATGCATCTGTTTTACCAATTTTATATGTCTAATGTTCAGTGGTCTCCAGACAAGTCATCTGTATTTGGTAGTTCTGCTGAGGATGGGCTCTTAAACATTTGGGATTATGACAAGGTGCGATTGCTTGATCTATCTTCAGTTAATTGCCTTTGCATACATGATACAACATGTATTTTAACACAGATGACACTCATGGCTATGCATCTATGTTGAACTGTTTAGTATCCGTATGCTGCTCGTACATTTTTTTTAGTTTGCATGAATAATTTCTGTATGGAAATAATTTTAGATTTTTCACATAGTTAGGAAATTGTACTCTCTTCAAATGAAAGAGGATGTTGTTTGTGATACGTCAATTCTGGTTCATATCTTTCTGAGAATGGAATATATGTGAATAATGATGGCAGTGAAGACAATATCTGTCATCATCACTCGAGCACTGTCACGATATTTGTTATAACTATAAATTAATAAATTGAAAGTTAATAAGTGACAGCGAATATAAAGTAATTGCCAGTAGTTACACACTTAGATAACGAGTGTTTAGTTCTCAGTCACCTTATCTTCTTTATATCTTGAGTCTTACTTTTGATTTGTATAATTATTTATGTCAAGGCTTTCTTTGCCTCTTCCTTGGTTAGGAGATTCCCTTTGTGTTCAAAGTCTAGTTCGGGCATGTTGCTTATTCGTATGGTCATAGCTGCACTTTTTGCTGCATAATATTTTGTGGTTGGTTTTACTTCTTCATCCCTATTGCAGGTTGGCAAAAAGGTGGAACGTGCTTCAAGATCTCCTAGTACTCCTGCAGGACTGTTTTTCCAACATGCTGGGCACAGGTTTGTAAATTTTTTTCAGTTTGTGATACATCATGTATTTGGACTATTCTTTTGAGCCATGCCATCTATGTCTTAATCTCAATACGCTTTTCTGTCATCTTTTGCCATTTATTCTTTTTATTTTCTTATAGTGCTATTTCTGTTCTTTTAAACTTGCACCATTAAACCAGTTTCCTTAAAGCTCATTCCACCAGTATTTCTTATATTAGTGTACATATAAAAGCTTTTAAAGCTTTACTTCTATCTTAAGATATTCTATAAGAGTCCTCGACGAAAATTTTAATGTTCCACCAGATAGGGAGGTTTATGCTTTTACAACACTGTCCATGGTGTTTCTTTTATTGAAAAAACAAAAAGTGGGTACAATGATTTAATTGCTAGCGAATTTGAGATGTCATGAAACTCAATCTCGAGGCATGCTAAAGCAAGCTCAATTTTTTTTTTTTGGTTTCTCTGGTGGAATATAAAATATGTTTTTATGCAGCTCATGCAAACAAGTTTTTCGGTTTCTGAAAACATTTTCCGACAATATATTTGATTGTTCTTGCTCAGAATTTGGTCTTTCCTAATATATGTTTCAGTTGACAATCATGCAACAATTCAGGATTTTTTTTTCTTTTACCTGATTTTTTATCATAATTTTTTTAATCTTTTAACTTTTATACAGGGACAAAGTGGTTGACTTCCATTGGAATTCATCTGATCCATGGACCATTGTTAGTGTGTCTGATGACTGTGATACCACTGGTGGAGGCGGCACATTGCAGGTATAATTACTAGTTTCCCATGTAAATGTTCTGTCACAAAATGCAATATTTTTTCTCCAGACGATTCAAATAAGCACCGACTGTGAAGGTAGATATGACATAACACAGACTAGTCAAATATTACAAGAAACATATATAAAATTGTTCAGGAGATTTCACTTCCCTGCCAATATTGCAAAATATGTTGCTTCTATCATCAGGGGAACTGTTGCTGGCAGTAAATGCTTATACCAGAAACTGCTTGTAGTGACATTCCTTCACCATTGATTAAGTTGCTGCAATTTGAAGGGATTGATTTGTTGAAAGAGCTTTGTTTTGCATATTGGCTTCAGAAGCCTAAGTGCCCATTTTGTTCTTTCCTTCTCCTCCCAAGTGTTTGTTTTCTTTCAAGAAAAGAAATGCAGTAAACGTGAATGAAATTACAACTATTTATATTCTAAATGATGATCTGCAGATATGGCGCATGAGTGATCTGATCTACAGACCAGAGGAGGAGGTTTTAGCAGAGCTTGAGAAATTCAAGTCCCACGTCATTTCATGCACATCAAAGGCATGAGAGACGATTGGAAGGAGGAAGTGCCAGAATATTTCCTGGTTGCTTGTAACAAATCTCTCTGCAGTAGCTTTCATATGCGGACTGGGAATTTGAAGAAACTGGGTTAAGATGCCCTTGTTTGTAGGCTCATTGTCAGCGATTGTAGATTTTCAGATATTGAGGCATTTTAACAGATTTACACTGATTAATTTATGAGTATGTTGAAGACTCATATACTCACACCTGGGTAAAAATTATGATCAATGAACTGTTAATCAATGAACCATTATTAAATTTATACCTGGCTCCATCAGATTCTTGACGACTCCAACTAGATAGAAATACCGTATTGAAGTTTGCATTGGGAAGGAGAATAGTCGAGTAATTGAAGTTAATCGAAATGAATTAGTATTAAATTTGACTTTAGTTCAATTTGAGAATTTGAAGTTGGAAGTTCAGTTTGAATTTAATTAAATTTAATTATTTAAATTTGAGTTTGATTTAATAAAATATTTGAATTGTTTGAGTCTAATTTTAATAAGTTAAAATTTAATAATTTTTTTAATTATATATTATGATAGAAAAATGATACAGCCTTCCCACAACTTCTATTCGCATGCCCTCACATAGATATGACAATTTTAAATGTGAATGATTAAAATTTTAATTAAAATTATATATGTATTATAAAAACTAAAAAAATGTTTTATATTTGAAATAGTGACACGAAATAATCTTTTATATATATATATATATATATATATATATATATATATATATATATATATATACACACACACATATATATAAGGCAAAGCAATTGATTTGAAATAAAACAATCTTATATGGATATTTAAAAATTTGATACGTGTAATAAAAAATAATAATTTTATTCAATTTTTTAAAAGATAAGAATCTATAAATATTAAAATTACAAAATAAATTAATTATCTTTTAAAGTCAATTATCTATTTTAATTTCTAAAAAATAAACATCTATATTATATATATATATATATATATTAAAATTAAAGAAAATTTCATATTATTTATTAATTTCTTTACTCATTTTTTATCAATATATATTACAAGTGGCAAATGAGTAGGTCGAATCGGGTTTTGGTTGGGTTATTTTGGATCAGATCATTTTGAATTAAGGAAAAATTGATCTATTTCGGTTCGGATCATTTCGAATTCGGATAAGGTTGGGTTTGAGTCAATCTAAATTCGAGTTCAGATTATGTTGAATTTGAGTCATTGATTTTTTTAGTCAATTCAAGTTGGTTAGATTTGAATTCAAGTCGAGCCCGGACAGGTTTTTCAAGTTAAACTTGATCATCTCAATGTGATTTGTCTAGTATGAAAATGAACTGAAACCATATTTCTAAGAATAACGAAACTCATGAAAATAAAATTTTCTTCTTTTATGACCTATAATAAAAAATTAGGATTGAAATAATCAAAATATTTAATAATCTATATAATAGTTTTCTTTATAATATATTTAACAATATTCGTAAATTAATTACATTTTTTCATTTTATTTCTTTTATCTCTAATAATTAATAATTTTATGAATCAATGTGATTTAATAATCCCTACTAAATATCATAATACACTACTATACATCTCTTTAATTTCTTGACTTTTTATAAAATAATTGGAGACATTAAGTGTAAGTGATATAACTTCTGTACTCTATTATAAATTAGCTATTAAATAATTATACATTGAGTTCAAATAAATATAATATAAAAATGAATATTTAAGTTTAACTAAATTAAAAAAAACACTCGTATTATTAAAAAAAATTATATTTTTAATATAGTAAAATACTTTGATCATTAATTTTAACATTTAAATATTTATTGATAATATTAAATTTAAGTTTGAATCTTTTCGGGGTTGGGTTAATTTGGAATCAGATCAATTTGGGTTCAGATTAGGTCGAGTTTGGGTAAATCTAATTTCAAATGAATTTGGGTTCGAATCAATTCGGGTTCAAATTAGGTCATATTTGGATCAATGTGAATTCAAATCAATTTGGTTTTGGATCTGGTTGGATTTGGATTGTTGACTTTTTTAATAATATCGGATCGGTCGGGTTTGGTTAAGGGTTGATAAGGTTAGTTTTTCGAGTCGGGTCAATTTTTGCCACCTCTAATATATATGTACTATTGTTACATACATCAAAAACATATTTATAGAAATTATTAATTTTGATATAAATTTTTTACTTGGATGAACTTTTTTAAAGAAAAAGACATATGTATTTTATATGAACACGTGACATGTGTGGTGAGATGAATTCTTTTTCATCGCTAAAGTATAAAATATTCATGGAGAATCAATTGATCATTGATCTAAAGTTACACTTTTAATTTCAATAAGATTTAGTTTTTTATAATAATCTTATATCTTATACAAATATATAAAAATCAAAGCTCTTGGAATAATAAATTAATTTTAATTTCTTATAAATAATCTTATTCTATTAATTATTTAATTTTAAAATATATGAAATTTAAAAAAATATATTTTAATCGTATTTTCTTCATTTAAATCAAATACAATTTATCTCAGAATTTGAATTTTCTGTTATCACTTACTAGATTTAAACCTAGAGGATGCACGGTGATGGTTTTAATTTATAATAATTTTTAAATTAAAAAAATATCCATATACTTTGATTGGAATTGCCTTAAAGTTTTAAATATTTTATTACAAAATTAAAATAGGATATTTAAGATATATATTTTAGTATTAAATTAAACTTCTATGTCTTTTTTCAATTTTCATTTCATTCCTTTTTAAAATTTATTTATTTAAACATTTATTTAGTTATTTGTTCAATAAATTTTTTGGTTAAAAAAAGTCTACATGGATAATCTATTAACTTGAAACATGTATTATTTTAAATTAACTTTAATTTTAAAAATTTTAAAAATAATTTATTTTTATTTACATTTTTACTTTACTTAGTTTTAATGTTTGAGACTATTAAAAATAATTTTTTTTAAAATCCTAAAAGATTAAGTTTTCAACACTAATTAAATTTATAAAAATAATTTGGAATCATTTAAATTCAACTTTAAAAATAAATCAATTTAAAATATGCAACATTAACCAATAATTTATTAATTAATGAAGTAAGTGTAAGAAATCTTAATCGATTTATCTAATGTGTCAACACCGAAAATCATAGATTATAAATGCGGAACAGGATACTAACCTCCCGCCATTGATATTGAAAATATTGAGTTGCGATAAAATTGCGTGCATTTCGTATTTGATCTTCTAATCTTAAGCAAACTCACTAATGGTGTGTTTTTCAGAATGCTCAGATTAGGGACCCAATATCCTATCTTTTTCTTTATATACGTCTCCCATTAAAAAACGTAATTCAATTTGTGGGTAGTTATCACTTGTAGATATGAATAAAATAATTTAAAATTTATTAGATAATGATAATAAAATATAGGACCATAATAGGAAGTTTTAAGAGGTTATGAAACTAACCTCAAGTCTTTTATTTCCTATAAAACACTACTGACTAAGTAGTTAACTCATGTGGGGAACTTACATTCTCCCACTTGGTCCGTATATTTTATTATACTTGTTATTTCATCCATAATCTATGAATCCTTATACTTAAATTAAAGAAACAAAATACATGAATCATGGCGACAAGTCCTCTAAGAATGAGTAATATCTTCCATGTATTACAATATATTTCATCTCTTCAATATCAGCCTATATGTGATAACATAACTTAATGAATAAACCTTATGTTTATTCTAGGTCCAAAATTTATTGTTATTCTCAATAACTAATATGTGCACCAAATATTGAGAAAACAAAACAAATGAATAAGAGTTTCATTACAAATAAAAGTTGTCCATACAACTAATTCACAAGATGGAACCAAGTCCCATTCGCACTATATGATCCTTGAAACCTTTTGGTGGCATGCCTTTTGTTAAAGGATCTGCTATCATCAATTCAGTGCTAACGTGCTCAATGACCACTATATTCTCTTTAACACGTTCTCTTATGGCTAAATACTTAATGTCGATATGTTTACTTTGACTACCACTTTTGTTGTTTTTAGCCAAGAAAACCGCAGCTAAATTGTCACAGTATATTCTTAATGGCTTAGAAATGGAATCCACAATTCTAAGCCTAGATATGAAACTCTTCAACTATACACCATGTGAGGTAGCCTCAAAACAAAAAACGAACTCAGCCTTCATGGTAGAAGTAGCAACTAAAGACTGCTTTGCACTCTTCCAAGATATGGCTCCACCAGCAAGCATGAAAACATATCCAGATGTTGATTTTCGTGAATCAACACATCCAGCGAAGTCTGAATCTAAATAACCAACTACCTCTAGGTTGTCAGTTCGTCTATATATAAGCATGTAATCTTTGGTTCCTTGAAGGTACACATTACTTTCTTTGCAGCTCTCCAGTGGTCCATACCCGGATTACTGTAATATCTTCCTAACATTCCGACTGCAAATGCAATGTTAGGTCTTGTGCAAACCTGAGCATACATTAGGCTTCCAACAGCTGAAGCATATGGAATGTTTTGCATTTGTTCCCTTTCAAGTTCATTTTTCGGGCACTAGTTCAAATTGAACTTGTCACCCTTTACTATTGGTGCTACACTTGGTGAGCAATCTTTCATCCGAAATCTCTCAAGAACCTTATTGATATAGGTCTCTTAAGACAGTCCTAGGATACCTTGAGGTCTGTCTCTATGGATCTTAATGCCAATGACATAAGATGCCTCACCCATATCCTTCATATCAAATTTCTTAGAGAGAAATTGCTTCACCTCATGCAGCAACCCTTTATCATTGATTGCAAGTAAGATATCATCCACATATAGGACGAGGAAACAAATTTTACTCCCACTAACCTTGTGATATATACATTGATCCATGATGTTCTCTACAAAACCGAATGAAGAGATGACATCATGGAATTTTAAATACCATTGACGGGAGGCTTGTTTCAATCCATATATGGATTTCTTGAGCTTGCATACCAAATGCTCACCATTACTAGAGGAGAATCCTTCCGGTTGTTTCATATAAACCTCATCCTCTAGGTCTCCATTCAAGAATGCTGTTTTCACATCCATTTGATGCAATTTTAAGTCAAAATGAGCAACCAATGCCATAACAACACGAAGAGAATCTTTCTTTGATACAGGAGAAAAAGTCTCTGTGTAATCGATTCCTTCCTTTTGAGTGAATCCTTTATCTACGAGTCTTGCCTTATATCTATCAATGTTGCCTAATGAGTCCTTCTTTGTTTTAAAGACCCATTTACATCCAATGGCCTTTACACCATTAGGCAACTCAACAAGATCCCAGACTCCATTAGATGCCATAGAATTCAACTCATCTTTCATGGCATTGTACCACAATTCAGATTTACTACAACTCATGGCTTGTGAAAATGTTTCAGGGTCATCTTCGGCTCCAAAATTATAGTCAGACTCTTGTAGATACACAACGTAATCACTAGGTATTGATGATTTCTTCATTCTAGTTGATCTTCTTAATGTTGTGTCAGCATCCTCCTATGGAGTATGTTGCACAACTGGTTGCTCAACAGTCTCTGGTAATTGTTGAACAACTGGATCTACTGGATTGTCATCAGCAACTTGTGGAGCTTCAATGATTGGTTGTTCAACATCCATTTGAACTTGAGGGAAGTTATGAACAACAACCAATTTGTCACTTGAAATGGGAGCTTGAATATTTGAATGATCCTTCTTAGAAACTACGTTCCGAGATTGATCACTCCCACTAATCAAGTCATTTTCAAGAAACTTTGCATTTCTTGATTCCACAATTCTAGTGACATGTGATGGACAATAAAATCTGTAACCCTTAGACTTTTCAGCATATCCAATGAAATACCCACTTATAGTCCTTGGGTCCAATTTCTTTTCTTGTGGATTATAAACTCTTACTTCAGACGGGCATCCCCAAACACGTATATGTCGCAAACTCGGTTTCTAACCTTTCTGTAATTCAAAAGGTGTTTTTGGAACAGCTTTAGTTGGAACCCGGTTTAATATATACACTGTCGTTTTAAGAGCTTCAGTCCACAAGGATTTAGGAAGCTTGGAGTTGCTAAGCATACTCTGCACCATGTCCATCAAGGTTCGGTTTCTTCTTTCTGCTACACCATTTTGGTCTGGAGATCCAGGCATAGTGTATTGGGCTTGAATCCCATGCTCTTCAAGAAACCTTGCAAATGGACCAGGCGCTTGTCCATCCTCAGTGTATCTACCATAGTATTCTCCACCTCTATCTGATCTCACGATCTTAATTTGCTTTCCACATTGTTTCTCTACTTCTGCTTTGAAAACTTTAAAAGCATCTAATGCTTTGTTCTTATTATGAAGCAAGTATAGATACATGTATCGTGAATAATCATCTATGAATGAGATGAAGTATTTTTGACCATATGAGTCCATATCCGGACTGCAAATGTCCGTATGTACGATCTCTAATATGTCTGAACTCCTCTTGGCATTTATTTGTCTTGTTGGTCTGCTTTCCCTTTATGCAGTCCACACAAGTATCAAAGTCAATAAAATCCAAAGTACTAAGTATTCCATCATTCACTAACCTTTTAATTCTCTCTATGGAGATATGTCTTAATCTCCGATGCCACAACATAGAGGACTTTACATTCATAACACATCGTTTAATACCAACATTGTCTTGGACGTGCATTATACTATTTGAAATACTATTTTGTAAATGAATTCGAAATAAACCATCAATCAACATCCCATTTCCAACAACACTAGATTTATAAAGCAAGCGGAAAGTATTTTCATAAAATTCAAAAGAAAATCCAAGTGGTATAAGTCTTGAAACTGAAATTAAATTTCTAGAGTAACATGGAATATAAAAGGTTCTTTCCAAATTCAAAACAAAACCAGTATCTAAAACTAATCTGCATGTCCCTATTGCTTTCACTTGAGAACGCATCTTGTTTCCTGAATAGATGCATTGCTCACTGGCCATTGGTTTCCTTTGGTTTAGAAAACCCTGCAAGGTATTTGAAACATGGATTGTAGAACCAGAATCAATCCACCAAGTGTTATGACAAACATCAACCATATTAGATTCATAACAAACAAGTGAGATTGGATTACCTTCCTTTTCAAGCCAAGCCTTATATTTGTTGCAGTCCTTCTTCATGTGTCCCTTCTTTTTACAGAAAAAAACACTTGGACTCTTTCTTCTCAGTCTGGATAGGTATTTTACCCTTTCCCTTTTGTTTGGCTTGCGCTTTGTTCTTTCCTTGTGTTGCCATATGTGCACTTTCACCCATTTCCATTAGCAACCTCCCTTCCTCTTGAACACACATGGTCAGGAGTTCATTAATTGACCATTTTTTCTTATGTGTGTTGTAAGAAATTTTGAAAGGTCCATATTGTTGTGGAAGGAAATTTAGAATAAAGTGCACAAGAAAAGATTCAGACATCTCAACCTCAAGAGACTTCAACTGAGCCGCTATGTCCCTCATTTGCATGATGTGCCCACGCACACCTTTAACACTAGTGAGCTTCATAGATGATAACTTTGTCATTAGGGTGCTAGCTAGTGCCTTATCCGAAGACTCAAACTGTTCATCACTAGCCTTCAGTAATTCCTTGACATTTTTACACTCAGGGATTGAACCACGAATACTAGCCGATATACGTGTCCTTATGAACATCATACTTAAGCGATTAGATCGCTCCCATCGTTCATATAGGGCAATCGCACCTTGAGAGCTAGTTTCATTAGGTATAGGTGGTTCATCCTTCCTAATGGCATAATCAATGTCCATGCACCCTAATTGAAGAAGGACTCTCTCCTTCCATACCTTATAGTTATCACCACTTAAATAGGGAACATCACATTTATCATCAGAAAAATTCAAATCTTGTATAACTGCAAATAAATCAAACATTCATGCTTATGTTACAAAATTTGAGGCAAATAAACGTATATCATGCTTTACCAATGTAAATCATGCATCAAAAAATGAATCAAATATCATATAAAACTGCCTGTAGGCGAAGTTCTAATTTAAACAGAATCATTTATAACTTTATGATGAAACTAACAAATTATATTCCTTTTCTTAATTCCTGTGGGTAAACTAAGAAAAATAATTTGTTACTTCATCCTAATTAATCACACAAATATAACAAAAATTCATGTAGGATAAAATTTATTATATTAAATATGATTAATTACAATTAATGTCATTTTTCTATATGTGACCGGATATACTTGATATATAATTTAACTTAATCAAAGATGCTGTGACTATTCCTTGATGAAGAAAAATTATATAGATCACATGACATCGAATTTTATGCATAAATAATAATTTTCCAAACACGTACACAATCAACGTATTATAAACAAATAATATTGTATACATACATTCATTACTTACACATAAAATTCAAGCATACAATAAAAAAAATTAATAATACCAAAAACCAAACAATGACATAAACTTAATTCTTTTATGATTAATTTAATAATCACCACTTTCAAATTCTTATCCACGACATGATGCAAGATTTATCATATTGTTTAGAAACAGCGACAACAAGCTAAACCAAATACCGTATGCGTAATTTCTAAAACTTATCCAAGCATATACAAAAATCAGAGCATACTTGAAACTTGAGTCGGCTAGCATTTAATCATATATATATTTGGTACAGAATTATATATATATATATTTAAACTTAAGCTTTCAAATGCTTTCCATCTCCCCTTATTTTAACGCTTTAAGGATTCTATTGGAAGCATTTAATAGGAACATTCAGCCAATAACCTTTTGTTAGCCAAAAGAAAATTGCATATTGTTGCATTTTGAAGTCAATTAGTCAAATACTTCACGTGTTTCTTAGCCACAGAAAGTTAATTTGTAAATTTTCAAAATTTGTCGTGATTTGTAAATTTAATCAGGAATCACGACTAACTTCGCTTGTTCTAAACAATCATCGATATGAATTCAAAACATTTTATTCATATAAAACAATCATAACTTGCTCAAATAAATTCAAGGTAGAGGTTAACAGGCTCGGATACCAACTGTAAGAAATCTTAATCGATTTATCTAATGTGTCAACACCGAAAACAACACATCATAGATTATAAATGCGGAACAGGATACTAACCTCCCGCCATTGATACTGAAAATATTGAGCTGCGATAAAATTGCGTGCCTTTTGTATTTGATCTTCTAATCTTAAGCAAACTCACTAATGGTGTGTTTTTCAGAATGCTCAAATTAGGGACCCAATACCCTATCTTTTTCTTTATATACGTCTCCCATTAAAAACGTAATTCATTTTGTGGGTAGTTATCACTTGTAGATATGAATAAAATAATTTAAAATTTATTAGATAATGATAATAAAATATAGGACCACAATAGGAAGATTTAAGAGGTTATGAAACTAACCTCAAGTCTTTTATTTCCTATAAAACACTACTGACTAAGTAGTTAACTCATGTGGGGAACTTACAGAAAGAATTATTTTCATTAAAATCGTAGCTATTTAAATATATTAAGATTTGTGATATTTAATTTTTCTATAATTTTTAACCATTATTTAATTTTGAATTATTTTTTAATTTGTGTATTTTGTTTATGCATCAAATTTTTAATACATTATTCAACATGTATTTCAAAATAATTTTTTAAAATTCTATTTTATTTTTTAAAAATTATTATAAATTAAAATTATCACCATGCATCACACGAATTTAAATCTAATTGTTGTTAAATCTCAACATCTTTTCTTGTTTTTTTAAGAGATAACAGCAACTAAGGTCGGCTTTGAAACTGTATTCAAATGGGAAGAAAAGGTCGTCTGCCAACATGCTTTTTTAATTTAAGAGTCAGTTTGCTCTTCTTATTAACGGTTTATTTTGCCAATTGCTATGGGCCCAACAGCACCAGCCCCCTAACTAAACTGTTCTAGTGCTCTTAATTTTGAGCTCGACCTCTTCCATGGTAATGTGATTTTTGGCTTTCTTCCTCTATTTTGTTACGATTAAAATTCGATCAGATAATTTAACCCATCTTCAAATCATATGATAATTTGAAATAAAATATGCTGTATTTCATCAAAGTGTACATCTAAAACTATACATGAGCCATCAATCGAAAATCGGATTACAATTTAAGAATGTGTATCAATTCTTTTTTCCAAGAAAAACGCATGATAAATGAAAATTTTGTTGTATATATTTCCAAACTCATATGTTTTTCAAAATATTTCAAAGTGTTTGATTTTTAAATAAATGTTTATAAATCATATAATTGCATATGTATAATGAAAATGATATTTTCAAAGCGTTAAATAAGCTTTGGAATGAGTTTAGCGAGAGAATTTTAATACTTTTTAGTGAGCATTTAAATACTTTGAAGATTTGATATTCTGTTTGGGATTTGACTTAATTTGCTTCTGTTTGAGAAAATTTACATAGGGAATTTGAATGCTCTGATAAAATATTTGAACATCCCTTTTGGAAATTAAAAAAATAAAGTTCGTTAGACATAGTTATTCATTTAAAAAAGTAGTGATTTCTCACTAAAAACATGTTTTTTTGTCAAGAATGTTTCTTACACCTATTGAAACTTATAAATACTTGACACCAATTGATCTAAGTTTTAATATTTTAATATTCGATTTGAACAACTGATAAATTTAATTGAGCTTTTTTAATATATATTTAATATTTTATTATTAATTTTTTGTTTTATTCTCATAATATATGATTAAAATCAACAAACTAAAATTTATTAAATCAAGTTCAAATTTATTGAACTAAATTTAAACAATTTAAGTATCCTATTAAGATAAGCTTAAATTTTAAAAATAAACGTAATCCAACTCAAACTAAATCGAATTTAATCCTCCATTGTATCATGAACTCGGTTTTAAAAATACCTAAAACATGTCATTTAATGTTCATGGTTACGAGTTTTGCAGCCCCTGCTAGGTGGGCCGTAGAGTACAGAATCTACTAGGCTACCACCTATCGAACAAAAAAAGTTGTTGAGCGAAAAAATAATAATTGGACATCTATAGTTAAAAATTGTATTGTATATGTATTTGAAAAATTATTTAATTATTGAGTATTTGTTAATTGTTATGTGTTAGTTAAACAATATTTTTAGAGATTGATTTTATAATTTTAAAATTTATTATCATTATTGATAAATATTAAAATAAATATATAAAAAAAACAACCAATTGCATCAAGGCAATTGGCAATAAATTGGACTACAAATTGCACAGTACCAATTTGTAGAGTACTTTATATAATATAAAAAATAGATTAAAAGTATGAAAAAATAAAAAATAAAAAAAGGTTGAAGAACCAAAAAAGGGAGAAACTAAAAAAAAAACCAGAATTTAAATAATATTAAAAATTATTAACTTAATTAATTTTTAAAAGGTTTTAACATATATATTTAATATTAAAATATTTTTATTTTATTAATTATCAACATTAAATATATAGAAATTAATGATGTACAAAATATATACTATAAATGCATTTGTAAATGTAATCTATCGTTAAAAAAAATGTACTGTATATGCATTTGAAGAATTATTTAATTATTGAGTATTTGTTAATTGTTATGTGTTAGTTAAACAATATTTTTGGAGATTGATTTTATATTTTTAAAATTTATTATCAATATTGATAAATATTAAAATAAATATATAAAAATTTATTATTTGAACGATTAATTTTTTAAGAAAATAAATATATAAAATTTAAAGATCAATTTTTTATGTTGTTTATTTTTTTCTCTATGAAAAATAAAATTAACATATAAATGGCTTTTTTTTTCTTTAAATTTATGAAAAAAAAATAAAATAAAAAAGGTTGAAAAACCCAAAAAGGAAAAAACTGAAAAAAAAAAAGCCAAAAGCTTGACACGTTGAGGGTTTGGAGACAAAAATATATATTATATATATGTATAGATTATTGATAAATATTAAAATAAATATATAAAAATTTATTATTTGAACGAATAATTTTTTATGAAAATAAATATATAAAATTTAAAGGTCAATTTTTTATGTTGTTTATTTTTTTCTCTATTACAAATAAAATTCACATATAAATGACTTTTTTTTGTTCTTTAAATTTATGAAAAAAAAACAAATAAAAAAAGGTTGAAAAATGAAAAAAAGGAACAACTGAAAAAAAAAAAAAACCAGAGGCTGACACGTGGAAGGACAGGAGACAAATATATATATATATATATATATATATGTGTGTGTGTGTGTGTGTGTGTGTCCTTATCCATCTTAGGATAGTGATAATGCCCGTCAAACACACTCGTATTTAAATTTCAACAGAATTAGTTTTTTAATCATATATTGTTTTTAAATTTTGTTTCCCATAATTTTTTCTGTTTAATTTAAACAAATTTGTTTATGTTAAAATTTTAAATTCATAAAAATATTTTACAAAATTAATTTATCATAATTTTATAACAGTTTAACTCAAAAAAATATCAAAAAAATTATTAGCACTTAATACAACATCTATTGAACCCAAAATGAATTCAAAGTAAATTTGAATATTTGTATATATAATTTGTATATGTGTTATATCAAATCATATTTGTATATATATTATAAAATATGAAAATTTTTGTTTTGTACAATTATAAATATTTTCATCTATTTTACGATCTAAGATTAATCTTATTCGAACCAAAAGTAATAAATAATAAGACCATTCCAAATAAAATATGAAAATATGCTTTAGCATGTTAAATACAAATTTTTTTTTAAAATTTTATAAGTTTTATATATTATTTTTATTAAATTTTGATTCATGTCATATTTATCTATTTTTATTAAGTCGTTTTAGTATTATATAATAGTTTCGTGTTTAAAATTGTTTAGATCTAATTCAAAATCACAACTTTATCAAATTTCTCCAAATAAAGCAATGAATCTCTTTATTGGCATGTAACTTGTATATTTGCAAAGCACCTTAGCAATTCCGAGCTTTTCTTTATATTGGCTATTTCCATGCAAGAGGAGTAATTTCAACGAACAGAAGGGGCAAAAAAGGAAAAGAAAGAAAATAAATAAAGAAATGAAGGGCAGAGCTGTAATTTCAACAGTAAAAAAAGCCAACGCCGTTCTGTGAATTCCAAAACGGGGTCAGAGCTGTAAGTACCAAAAGAACTGACATGTATATACTTTACTTCCCAGTACAAGCCAACTGACAGACACAATTTCCCGTCATTTTTTTACAAATGCTTTCCTGCCACGTCACTATAAACTTCCACGTGGCATTCTCTTTTGCCATCTGGCGTCCCCATCTACGTCGAAGACCTTAGAAATGTAAATCCATCGAATCAGACGGCTGGCATTAAATACATCAGCGATGACATCAAAATCAAATTTCCAATCTTGTTTTCACGTCGTTGCTTAAATATGTGAAGTGTTTTTGGATTTTATCTGTGAAGGGCAAGCTATGGAGGAAGAGGAGGAAAGGAAGAGAGGGAGTCAGGAAACCGACAGCGATTCCGGCGTCGAGCCCCCGGCGTTGAAACGGCAGAGAGAGGTGGGAACATGTGAGTTGAACGATGACGTCATGGAGTGGTTATCGATGGAAGGTAGTGAGACTGACTCAATGAGTGAATTGTTGAAGCTTCTGGACGACTCAGCCGAAGCCACCGCGTTATCATCCTCGTCGACTTCTTCCCCAACGTCGTATGGGATAAGAGTTAGGTTCAGCGGCAACCCGTACTCTTCGGCGTTGATTTTCCAGTCGTCGTCTTCGTACGTCACCATCAACGGCAACGAGGAGAGCTGCGGCTCGTCGTTTTCGGACTCGGAGTCCAGCGTGATGGCCAGTGTGGACATGGGAGGGATTTTGAGCACGAATGCGAAGGTCGGGAGTGTTTTAGAGGAAATCAGAGTGTGGTTGGAAGCGGAGGAAGGAGGCACGTGGGGTAACAGCGAGGAAGAAGCGTGCGGGTGGATGGTAAATTGGGAATGGGAGCTATCGAAGTTTCTGGGCGAGGAGGATTTCCTTGTCTGAAAATCTGAACTGGAAATTTCCGAGCAAACGTGAACAGTGATAAACCATATTTTTAAATGTACACAGTTTTTCTTTCTGTTTGTTTCTCTGTTTCTTACGTTAATTGCACGAATAGAATGAAACAATGAGAATCTTACGTTAAAGAATCAATTGCCAAGAAGGTGAAGAAAAGGAGGAAAACGTTTTCCAGGAAAATTCCAAACGATGTGAAATGCAATCCTGACGCATCCTTTGAAAGACATTTGTAAAGTAGCAATAGTTTGAAAGGAGGCCATTGGGAAAAGATGAGAAAGGGATTTCCATCAGGCAGGCCGGCTAGAATACAGTGAAAACACATGATAATTGTACAGTCTCCTCCAACTTCAATGGACATGACTGCTGACTCTGACCTCCACTCTTTCTTCCCTTCGGCTTTCCAAGAGTAACCTCCTAATTCTCGACAAGGTCCAGCAGCGGTAATCTTGCAAGCTTTAAGGATCCAAACTGTTTAACCTGTTAGGCCAAACCAAGGCATTTGGCCCATTTGACCCAATCCCTTAAGCAAAGGCAGAATTTGATTTCACTGAGATAAGCCCATTGTTTTTACTACCTGAAGGAAATGAAAAATCAGAAGATGGCCTGTGTTAGTCTGTTATAGGTACTCCTATATAGTATGATTTTGTTTGATCACTGGATTGCAAGATATAGAAACCAACTCTCTGTGTTTTTTCCTCTAATTTTTTCATTATTCAGAAAAGCAACGCTTTGGCCGCTGATCAATATGGTAAAAGCCATATATAGTAAAAGCTTATTTCCCCTTTATGGCATTAGGATAGGTTCAATGTATCTTTGTTTTCCTTTCTTCTCAGCCTTACCCTTGACAAATGAATGATTTTTTTTTTCTTTAGATCTGTAACTCATATGTATATAAATTGTGTCGAATATATGTATAATATAAAAATTATTATGTCATAATTCGTGTTGATACAACTAGCATAAAATTTTTTTATTTTTTTAAAAATTTATATATAGTTTTCATTAAATCTTTAATCCGTATAATTTTCTTATTATTTTGTGTTTTACATCATAGCGTGTTTAAATTTATCAAGTTTACATGTCATATCTTTTCGTTGTAATCTATTTCTTTTTCTATTTTTTCATTTTTTTATTCTTTCTTCTGTGAGTAGATTTAATAATCTTAAACATGAAAAAAAATACCAATAAAAAAATAGAAAAATGATAAAAGTTATATACGACTATGATAAAAGCAAAAAATTTGATTTTGTATTTGATGTACACACACGAATTTCACACAATACAAACATAATTTTTCCATACATGATCACAAAATTTACACACAAATTATCACGATAGCTTATAAGTTATAAGCAAAGGATAAATACAAATTTATTGAGCTAGCATCAACCACGAATCTCAACTCTTGATTAATTTTATATATCTAATATGATATGAGAACATGACGTAATGATTTACACAAAAAGGATGGAGCACTAGATTCTCCAAATATATATTTTTTAGGCACACACGACGGCCATTGATCCCATACTAGGAACTGAAATTAAGGATCAGCAATTAAATTTAGCACATAGCAAGACTAGGGACAGTTAGTGGCTCAAGAACTCTAGTCTAGCTTCAGCTTATAAGCCCTGAACCTTCTCACATTTCTTAATTAACCTTTTCGCTATCCCTTCGCATCAAAGGGTTTTGGCCCTCTTGATCTCTTCGTTATTAGAGGCTTAGCATAACATGGAAAAGACCTAATAATGAACTTAGTTTAAATAATTTGGCTCAAAGGAAGAGGTTTTAAGATTTTAAAGTTTCAGATTCGAGTCTATTAAGTGTGAAATTAAGAGAGTTTGTTATTTTTATAATTTTTTAATTTATCAATTTATTAAGTTATGAATTCATCGAATCTAATATGCTGATTATATTATAATCTTGAAGAGCATGTACTATTAAAAAAAAGTTTGTGTGATCACTTTTAAAATGTAATAAAATTCTAGTAGTTGCAATTGTTTATCTCGTTTTGATGTTTTGATTTTTTTTTTGAATATTAATTTAAATGATCACATCTTCAATCTTAAAATGTAAAAATTTTATAAATTTAAAAATTCGAATTTAATATTTATTTATTTGTTCTTCCTCTATTATAAAAAAAAAAAAAAAACTAATTAACCTTTACTTGTTTTTTACCCTCCTTTTGAGCTTTACCTCCTGATTGAGGCCTGAGGTTCTGAGTTTTGGCATTTCTTCTCCAAGTGCACGTGAAGCTACGGAGACCATTTTGGATTCATGTTTCAATGCTCAAGGAAAATAAAATATGGTCACGAGAGACGATGTGGGAAAAAAATATCTGTATTGGGGAACTCTAGAACTTTGACTTGTCTTGATTAAGCCCTGAAAGCGATGCATCACCCCGTCTTTGTACTATTAAATGCCACAATTAATTGAAAGCTTTCAGTACACCAAATTTATTTTTTTCTTCAATTTTTTTCTGCTTATGCTTCTGACCATGATTGTCAACGCCGGATTTAATCTGTCATCAACCCTGACCGTAAGTCTATCGTCCCTGTTTATAACGGACAAATTGAAATTTGCTCAAACACTTCAAATAATAATTTAGAATCATATTCATGTTCAATTCACTTAGTTAATTTGAAATTTGAAATTAGATTTCAATTCAATGAAATTTTAATTTTTGATGGTTGAATTCAATATGATAGGTTTGATTTATAACTTTTTAACCATATATGATGAATAAAATCATATTTAATCAAATATTAAAATATAGGTTAAAAAATTCGATTAGATCTCAAATTATTTGAGTAAGATATTAAGACACTTAAGTTTAGTTCGATTCATTATTAAATTAATTTGAATTCACATTAAATTAAAAATAAATAAATTAAATTCAAATAATTATTAAATTGAATACGAAAAATAATTCACGAAATATTTGTCTAATTTAGACCTTATTATAAGTTTTCAAGCAACGAGGAAAAGACAAAAATTTTTAAAAAGCTACTTGATATTTGAGGTTCAAGATTCACCTTAAAGTACTAAGATAATTCAATTTAGTATCACTCATTATTAGAATAATTCTAGAATTAAATTCTAATAATTCACAAAAATTTGTTTCGTTTATAGTTCACCAGGAGTTTTCGAGCAACGGGAAAAGAACAGGAACTGGGATTCGCTAATATCATCTTCAATTGATTTTTTGCCTGTGAATTATTTATATATATATATATATATATATATATATATAAATCACCTTTAATTAGGACTTGGTATTGGTAATTAGCGTAAAAAAATCAGTGCGATTAAAGGCAATTAATCCTGTCGGCTGTCAAAGTCAAATGGATAATGAAAAATCACTGAATTTTTTTATTTGGCAGGCAAGTATCTGATCAAAACTTGTTTAATCGTCATTCGCCTTTATTTCCTTTTGATTTTTAATTTAGCACAGATTTGATACTTCAACCTATGGATCCGCACCACCTTTAATGAAGATTTAGACGAAAGTTTTGAGCTTTGGGAGATGTCGACACAAATTAAAATGCAATTTAAATAAGATAAAATAACTTTGTTAAAGAGAAGAGATAAGTGAATAACATATGCAGAATCATATTCAGCCAGTTGATTTATACATAAAATAATAATAACAATGGGTCATGTTTAAGAAACTCTCTGATTGTGCTTATCTTCACCCAAAGATTCATGGTGGCTATATCTCACATCATTAGACAATTCCCTGTTCAAACTCGTGGGCCAAAAAAAAGTTATCAAACCCTAATTAAATGATTTCAAGATTATTGTGGTTAGATAGATGATCTATTGGTAAAGAATTAATTATGAAAACTTAATCTTTGATAATCTTAAATATTCAAAAAAAAGTAAAAAAATACCCTAATGTTAACATGAATCCGGGTGTTAATTTAATTAGTTCATATAGTTTTTTAAATTGAATTTTAATAAATACGATTGAAAATTCAAATTTCAACTCAAATTGTGATTTTTTTAAAGAAATTTGTCATTACCTTTGTTAATTGATGTATACTTTATTATAATTAAATGAATTAAAAAGATAATGAACGTAGTTATCCAACAAAAAAGGTAAAGCGAAAGGATAAAGGTGAAAGTCAAATCATTTGATTTTAGTAAAGCTTTTTATCATTAGTACTCGTTTTAAACAACGTAAGTTGGGATCGAGCTAAAAATGACAATAGGTCTTGATATGATCAGAGCATTAATCTTTTAATTACTGTTTTCTTTAAGAGACGGATTAGGAATTAAAGCAAAAGGTTAAAATCTGTTAATTTTTGAAGATGAAGAAAGCATGTCACGTTTTGCCTCCGATGTACTTCAAACATCTGGCCAAAGTAATCCTCTTCACTGTTGGAAGTAATGTCTGATGTTTTGTTGCCTCTAAATCCGCCGTATGATTCCAAAACTAATGCTTGTCGCGCTTTGTCCATTATGTACTCGCTTAAAACCAAAGAAACAAATGGATTTCATTTTGCACTAATTTGATCCCTCACTTTGAATTAAAACCATCTCTCCCATTCTTCCACCAAAGAGAATGCAAGAGTGCTTAACTTTGAATTAAAACAACCGTCTTATCTTGATAAATTTAACCATGATATAATGATATAATAAAACGATACGAAAATTATGTAAAAAAATACAAAAATAACATGAGTTAAGGTTTTCGTTTGTGCTCGAATTAGATTTCCTTTGTTAGTCTAGTTACTTTTAATAAAGTGAACATTCCCTAACAGGTCAATTCATGGATGCTACCATGAGATATACAGTGTTGGAATGCAGACAGAAACGAAGGACAGAAGCTCAAAGCATCGCAAATAATGTATCCTCAAGGCACATATAACAAAGGGGGTTTATAAAATATTACATTTGTATGATTACCTAATTATGTGATACGATCCATGAGGATAGCAGTGATACTAAGCAGCTAGCACATGTTCAACCAGAAGGCCAAAGACAGGAGATCGAAGAGAGAGAAAAGATGGCTTCTCAAAGGAAAGACATGCAAAGCATTGCTCAAACTCGAGTTAGAAGGGAGATAAGAAGACCGATCAGATATAGGACTGAGATGAGTTGGCTTCTCAAGTTAGCCAAAGGTAGTTATAATTCTGTTGTGTAACTGAATGTTGGTTAGTACTTGAATAAACGGTGGGGAGTTGGATTTGTAAAACTGAGTATAAAAATTAGAAGATTGTTGAATGCAGAGTATGCAAGAAATACCAAATTCCAGAATTTTCTCATCTACCCCTTTCTCTCAACTCTCTTCTTTAATCTTTCAATTCTTCAATATTCACCTTCAAGAACGTATCATTATGTCTAAGACAGGCCATTCAAAACGATCGGGATCAATGACTTGTTCTGCGGGTGGGCCGTCCTCAGCCCCAATTTACATGTGAGGTTGGTGAAAGGCACCGTCAACCTGTTATTGTCATTCATCCCACCACCATTATATCTCTATAATAATTGTTTCTATGTTTTTTTCCTTGTTTTAATGTACTAATACTATTGTTGCATCGAAATTATCACAAGTGATTAATATTCAAATGTTATATGCAAAGCATGAAGATTCGAAATGTTCAATCTTCCGATGATTTCAATAATAAATTGACAGTTTATCTTTACCTCGAAATAAGATTTGACATAAAAATTTTCACTAGTCAAGGGTAAAAGGTGTACCGTGTACACGATACAATGACATCAAAAGCAGTGTGTTTTAGGAAGACTAGGAGAGGATTTTAAGAGTGAATGGCTTTTAGGGTATGGGCAATACTTTTGGCTCGTAGAATTCAAGATTCAAGAAAAGTAGAGCCCTGTCTTTATTAGAGAAATTAAGTAATGTGAGAAATTAGTCTGAAGAAGCCATAGACCATACAGTAGACACTCCCTTATAAATTCCTTATCCGTAACTCAATATAACCTCACAGTTCCTCACTTGTTCTCTCCTTTATTAAAATTTCCCAATTGTTTCTTCAATCTTTCTGCTGCTAGTGAAGCTTTCAAGGTAGCTACTCTAATGGCCAAGAAGCCAAGAATTGTGATAATTGGAGCTGGGATGGCTGGTCTTACTGCAGCCAACAAGCTCTATACTTCCACTAGCTCTAAAGATTTTTTTGAGCTATTTGTTGTCGAAGGTGGCACTAGGATTGGTGGGAGAATCAACACTTCAGAGTTCGGTGGTGACAGAATTGAGATGGGTGCTACTTGGATCCATGGTATAGGAGGCAGCCCGGTTCACCAAATTGCTCAAGAACTCCATGCATTAGAGTCTGACCAGCCATGGGAGTGCATGGATGGATTCTCGGATGAGCCAAAGACCTTTGCTGAAGGTGGGTTCGAGCTGAATGCCTCTGTTGTTGACCCCATATCGACCCTTTTCAAGAACCTGATGGAGTTTGCTCAAGGAAAACTGACTGAAGACTGTGCAGGCAGCGGAGATGTTTGTTATGATTTTGCAGCTAAAGCAGCATCCAAAGGTTGTGCAAGCAATGGTGGCTTTGGTAACCAGAGTGTCGGTGGTTTTCTTAGACAAGGCCTTGATGCTTATTGGGATTCTTTCAAGGACCGCAAGGAGCTTAGAGGATACGATAAATGGAGTAGAAAGTTGCTAGAAGAAGCCATTTTTGCCATGCATGAAAACACCCAAAGGACTTATACTTCAGCTGGTGATCTGTTGACTCTAGATTTCGAATCAGAAAGCGAGTACCGCATGTTTCCTGGTGAAGAAATCACCATTTCTAAAGGCTACTTGTGCATAATCGAACATCTTGCATCTGTTCTTCCTCCTGGTGTAATCCAATTAGGCCGCAAAGTTACAACAATTGAATGGCAACCTGAGGGTCATCAATCTGTAGAAATGGCAAATTGTTATGATTCCAGGCCTGTAAAGATACATTTCTGTGATGGATCGGTTATGTCAGCTGATCATGTGATAGTCACAGTTTCACTAGGGGTCCTAAAAGCTGGAACTTGCCAAGATTCAGGTATGTTCAATCCTCGACTTCCTTCTTTCAAGACAGAGGCTATATCAAGACTTGGATATGGTGTTGTTAACAAGTTGTTTCTACAATTGAGTCCAACTGATAATCGAAAAGCCAAAGGCGTGCACGAGTTTCCATCCTTGCAAATGGTTTTTCATCCTTCAGACTCAGAGTTAAGGCATAAAAGGATCCCATGGTGGATTAGGAGGACAGCTTCTCTGTCTCCTATTTACAACAACTCAAGTGTCCTGCTATCTTGGTTTACAGGAAAAGAAGCTCTTGAGCTTGAAAAGCTCAGTGATGAAGAGATTATAAACGGAGTGTCAAGAACAGTTTCCAGTTTACTATCACTACCCCACAAGGAAGAGAAGTCTAATTCCCATGAATTCTGCAATGGGAAAGTGAAATCTGTTGAGAGCTCTAGTGAAAGTGAAGTCAGATTTGTCAAGGTTTTGAAGAGCAAATGGGGCAGCGATCCACTATTCTTGGGATCCTACAGTTATGTTGCGGTTGGATCAAGTGGTGCTGATTTGGACACAATGGCTGAGCCATTACCAAGGGTTGGGAGCTGTGCGTCAGCTGGCGTGCATCCACATCCACTTCAAATGTTGTTTGCTGGGGAGGCTACACACAGAACCCACTATTCTACAACCCATGGAGCTTACTTTAGTGGCCTTAGGGAAGCCAATAGGCTTCTCCAACACTATCATTGTGTTGGAGTTTAGACTTAGCAATTTAATTTAATTTATTTATGAAAACCCATTTTGCTGATCCTTCTCATTTTCCATCTAAAGCATCCTTCTTTCTCTTCTTTAAAGTAAGCAAGAGTGAGTGAGAGCAAAGGAGGGGAATGAAAGAGGTAGATGGGGACATTTTTAGATGTATGGCATGAATTAAAGAAACTTCTTTTCAATTTTCTATTGGTATTATCTTTGTTTGTGAGTTCAGGGTTTCGTTGTCCATATATAATCTTGCTTTGCTATTCAAAGTAAAACCATATTTAAGATTGTTTTTGGTATTGAATGTTTGATAGTTGGGAGTAAAGAACAAGAGCTGAGCAGCTTTGGATCCCACTTCTCTTTTCATCTCTCTCTGTCTTTGCGGATTCTTTTGGCTCTTGCTCACTGGACAGGATCCGCCAAACCCGGCTCTTTCCAGCTAGAAATATCCTAAATACGGTTCCTCCTCTGGCTTCAAACCCAAACAAGCTTTGTTAACAAAAAAACACGTCGGTTATCGGTTCAAATAATCGTATTTTGATTTTTAAGGTGCAAAATTTTACAAATCTAAATTTTTTTGTAAAATTTTTATGTATTTAAAATTTAAATGATCACATTTTTATTTTTAAAATATGAAAATTTTGTAAGTTTTAAATTTGAATCTCCACCATTGTACTGAAACAAAGTGTAATGAAGTTGGGACAATCAATGAGCTGGCTGTGACGTAGTAGAGCCACCAATAGGACAGCTTCTGCATCCAAGCAATGCAGTCCTGAGTCGGACCAATAGCTGAGTCCATTTTCTTACCAAGAAATGTCCTGAACGATCAGACAGAATCAGAGATGCTTATTGACATCTGATGGCTATGATCTTTGGTTCGGGTGGGGGACCCATTCGGAATGATAGGTCCAACTCCATGCATACGTGAGTAACGTGACATTGCAGACATACACAAAGACAGTTAGCTCTTAGCCTCTTACCAGACAGCAACCTGGCCTACGACAGCACCCTCTTGGTACCATAGATTTCTCTGCAAAGCAAATCCATAGACATCGACAAGGACAGTCCATAAGCAAACGATATCAACTTAAAATACGACAGATTTTTCTGTCTGGGGTTATTTATCTTCCCATAAATCCCAATTCCATCCGCTTGAATGTCATGGTATCCGACCATCCAACGGTATCTTCATCTTTCAACTTGGGTCCAGCACACCTTAATAATTGCAGTTCATCAGTTTGAAGATATCCCATGGTTTAAAACCAAATCTGTAACAAGAAGAAGAAGAAATCTACTAATGGTTAAGATTAGAGTGAGTGAGACTGTGAAAGCACTGAATGGTCAAGTCAGTAGAGTTGTTCATTGAGACTCCATTATTGTGGTTTGTGAGATTTGCAAGGGTCTCTCCCAGAAAACTGGAATGGCCCACTTGCTCTCTCTTTTTGCCTCTTGTGGGTTTCAATCACCATTCGATGATTGTGCAAATGGCAGACCCCTCTGTCACCAAGTCCTCGTCTGATTCATAAGCAAACAAACGAGAATTTCCCATTCCCAACCCACCCACCTCACCCACTGCCCCATCCCAAACATCTTACTTCTAATTTCTTACTTGAATGGACTCTCTTTTTGCCTGCTAATCATTATTATCAACCCCTTTGTTCATCATGGTGCTAATGGTTAATCAATTCCTCTTTGCTATTTGATGCCATGATTTGCCATGATCACTCTCTCTAATTCACAAGTCTCTGCAATCATCAATGCCAAATTATAGTCCAACTATTGCCGTAATTATTCAGGTTACCAGTAGTGCAATGCAAGCTAACTCCGATTTTCATGTTTGCGCTAGAACTTTCCATCGAATGCTTTCATTCGGTTTAAACTTTTTTTTTCACTGGTAGATCGCGGCCCTGCCATGGTAGTAACCATCGAATCGCCACGTGTAATGGGGCGGCTGGTAAATAATGTAGGATTAAGACATTACGGTGTAAACAGATTCTCCAATGCAATGAGACGCTTAGTGGATTTTGCTCTTTAATCTCGCGTTACATGGAAGATTATTACTATTATCATTGACTTTACATTTTCCTTTTTTAGTGTTGTCTTTTAAGCGATTCTCATATTTGTTGGGTTCCACCGTTAGTTGTGGAAGGGATTGAGGGTTTATTTTAAGTGTGAAGGGCTTCACAACACTCACCTCTTGAGCTAATTTTTGAGGTGAGAAGTTCTAATAGCACCTAATATTAGTATCAGAACTCAGGTTACCAATATCTCTTTCTCTGTTTTCAGCAGAAAAAACGTTCTTCCAATGCTCGATGTGTGAAGAAAGAGACTGATGGAATTCTCAATATCTCTCTGTATTCATGGTTTAGAGGAGAAAAATGCTCTCCCAAGGTCTAATTGTAAAGAGAAAGATTGTTGGGCTTTTGCATCAATTGTTGAAGTGGTTGGATGTGTATATTTATAAATGTAAGAAAAAACCTCATCTCTTGAGTTAGTGTAGAAACTAAAAGAACGATTTGGCATTTTTTACTATATTGCTTTATAAAAATACAGCCTTATTTGTAAGATATAAGTAGCTGAAGAAACATACCTCAAACAGCTAGGTTATTCAAAAACAAAAACTAAATTACTGCAGGGATATTCTCCTAAAGATCGGGAGAATATCTACTAGAAAAGGATAACTACTGGAGAGTTATCTCTCCTAAAAATCAGGGAGATTATCTCCTAAAAATCAGAGATATTATCTGTCAGCAAAGAAGAAGAGAAATCCTCATCTAGAATTCTACACTCTCCCTCAAGCTGGGTTATGAATGTCAATCGTGCCCAGCTTAGACTTCAAACTATCAAAACTATTTCTTGGTAGGGCCTTGGTGAGAATATCTGCAGTTTGGTAGCTCGTAGGAATGTAGACCAACTTAATCAAACCTCCTTCTAACTTTTCTTTGATAAAATGGCAATCAATCTCCACATGCTTTGTCCGGTCGTGGTGCACTGGATTCTTTGCGATGTTTATAGCTGCCTTGCTATCACATTGTAACACCATAGGACTGCTCATAGGCACCTTTAATTCTCTTAGCATTCGCTCCAGCCATATTCCCTCACATATGCCATGACACATAGCTCTTAATACAGTCTCAGCGCTGCTCCTAGCTACCACTGTTTGTTTTTTACTTCGCCATGTGACCAGGTTACCCCACACATAGGTGCAATATCCCATAGTTGATCTTCGGTCTTCTAGAGAACTAGCTCAGTCTGCATCAGTAAGAATTTCAAGACCCCTATTTGTAGTCTTCTTAAAGTACAATCCTTTTCCTGGACTAATTTTGAAGTACCGAAGAATTCGTAGGACAACTACCATATGCTTTTCAGTTGGACTATTCATAAATCTGCTAAGCCATCCTACTGCAAACCCGATGTCTGATCTAGTGTGAGCTAGATATATAAGTTTGCCTACTAGCCTTTGGTACCTACCCTTGTCCGTCAAATAACTCACTTCCTCCATCTTAGATTTTCTTGTTGGATCCATGGGGGTATCAGCCGGTTTGCAGCCAAGCATCCCAGTTTCCTTTAAGAGGTCAAGAGTATACTTTCGTTGAGAAATCAAAATGCCTTCTTTTGATCTAGCCACCTCCATGCCAAGGAAGTGTCTAAGCTGACCTAGATCTTTAATCTCAAATTCTTCTGCCAAGAAACTCTTCAAATGGTTTATTTCCTCCATGTGATCACCGGTCAAGATAATGTCATCGACGTAGACTACTAGGATGGCCCTTTTTCTATCAAGAGAGCTTTTAATAAACATAGTGTGGTTTGTCTGACATTGAATGAACCCGTGTTTCTTTACCACCTTAGTCAACCTCTCGAACCAAGCATGAGGAGATTGTTTAAGACCATATAGATACTTTTGGAGCTTACACACTCAGCCAGAATTTTCTTGAGTTTCAAAACCAGGTGGAATTTCCATGTAGACTTCCTCTTCCAGCTCACCGTTCAGAAATGCATTTTTGACATCTAGTTAATGGAGAGGCCAATTCAAATTAGCTGCAAGTGATAATAAGACACGAACTGAGTTTAGCTTGGCAACAGGGCCGAACATCTCCTCATAGTTAATGCCATAGGATTGGGTGAATCCTTTAGCAACAAGTCTAGCCTTGAACCTGTTTACACTCCCATCTGCATTATGGTTGATAGAGAAGACCCATTTGCACCCAACTGGTCTCTTCCCTGCTGGTAGATCAGTAATTTCCCAAGTTGAATTCTTCTCCAAGGCTAGGATTTCTTCTATGATCGCTGCCTTCCATTTTGGTTGAGTAAGCACTTCTTGCACATTCTTGGGAATCTGCATTTCTGTTAGGGAGGTCACAAATGCTTTAAAGTTGGGAGACAACCTGTCATATGAGATAAAGTTTCCAATAGGATGTTGGGGGCATGATCTTACACCCTTTCTCAAAGCTATTGGCTTGTTAAGAGCATCAGTAGTCTTAACCAAAATTGATTCAGTAGGAGTATTAGAAGTGTTACCTGTGCGAGTATTCTGAGTTTTAGGACCCGGTTCAGATTCTTGGTTTTGTCGTGGCAATGTGTGGTCCTCTGTCTCCCTTTGAGTTTTCTGTTTCCTAGAATAGACAAGTAATTCTTTTCCTTTCACCTGTGTAGTAGGGTCAGGGTCTGGGTTATTTGAAGAATCAGGTTGTGGTGTGGTGTTTAGCTCAAGGTGTGGCTCAACCAAGTTGGGAACTAGTGTTGGAAAAAGAAAGGACGAGGACGGCTCAGGTTTAAGAAACTCAGTTCTATCCCAAAGATGATATTCCTAGTAATTGGGTTCTCCCCCTGAATGTCAGATTTGGGATAATATGGTTGATCTTCAAAGAAAGTGACATCCATGGAGTTATAAAATTTCTTTGTGGCAAGGGAATAACATTTGTAGCCCTTTTGGTGTGGGGGTAACCAAGAAAGATACATTTTATGGCTCTTGGATCTAACTTATTGCGATGTTGTTGATGGATGTGGACAAATGCTGTGCAACCAAAAACTTTGACAGGAATGTTGGATAGAAGACGAGTGTTAGGATAGGTGGTTAGGAGTTTATTGCATGGTGTCTGAAAGTTTAACACATGAGATGGCATCCGGTTAATGAGATAGGTGGCTGTGAGAATTGCCTCTCCCCAAAACTATTTTGGAACATCTGTTGTCATCATCAAGGATCGGGCAACTTTCAAGATGTGTCTATTCTTCTGTTCAGCCACTCCATTTTGCTAGGAAGTGTCAACACATGAACTATAATGTATGATGCCTTGCTCTAGTTGGTATGAGCCAAGTTTTGAATGGAAATATTCCCTTCCATTGTCCGTTTTAAGAACTTGAATTTTTTCCTGGAATTGTGTTTGTATCATATTGCTGAAATTTTGAACTATTTGTCTCACTTCAGATTTTTCTTGCATAAAAAAGAGCCAGGTGATCCGTGTGTGATCATCGATAAAGGTGATAAACCATCTAGAACCTGTGATGTTATTTATCCTAGACGGTCCCCAAATGTCACTATGTATCATTGAGAAAGGGTGAGAAGGCTTATAGGACTGATTTGGATAGGAATTACGGGTATGTTTAGATAGCTAGCAAATTTCACACTGAAAGGACTTTTAATGATTATTGAATAAAGAGGGAAAAAGTATTTTTAGGTACACAAAGTTTGGATGTCCTAATCGATAGTGCCATAACATTATGGCACTATCTTTAGAAGCTACATAAGAAATCTTTTGGGCTGTCTTTTCAGGCACATCAACTCTCAGAAGATAGAGACCTGCACACATCCTAGCATTGCCAATCGTCTTCCTCGAGTCCAAAACCTGAAATTCACACATATTTGGAAGAAACTTAGCAACACAATTGAGATCCTTGGTTAACTTGCTTATAGACAGAAGATTGCAATCTAAATTTGGAACAAACAAAACTGAATCAAGTATTATGTCTTTAGATATCACAACCGAACCTATACCAGCCACCTTAGAGTATGTTCCATCTGCAATTCATACCGTGGTATTATCATGACAAGCGATATATTTATGAAACACTGTGGCATCTCCAGTCATATGATTAGATACCCCTGAGTCCACAATCCAAGATTGTATATTTCCCCATCTAGCATTAAGAGCTGTTAGGAAGTTACCTTTGTGTGCAACATTTCCCCTGCTATCTCTGTCTTATGAAGAACGAGGTTTCCAGTCAACAGGTTCAGGATTTGGCACTGTTTTAGAGGTGACACTTTCTGTGCCATTGGTCATGGCTGATCTTGGGTATTTGGTCATGGCTGGTATGGCTGATTTCAAGATTTTTAAGAGAAGAAACGGCCTAGATCTTGCTCTGATGCCATGTAGAAAATAAAAGAATGATTTGGCATTTTTTACTATATTTCTTTATAAAAATACAACCTTATTTGTAGGATATAAATAGCTGAAGAGACATGCCTCAAACAGCTAGGTTATTCAAAAACAGAAACTAAATTGCTGCAAGGATATTCTCCTAAAGATCATGGAGAACATATACTAGAAAAGGATAATTACTGGAGATTTATCTCTCCTAAAAATTAGAGAGATTATCTGTCAACAAAGGAGAAGAGAAATCCTCCTCTAGAATTCTATAGTTAGTTTTTGTGGTAAAAAGGCCTAATAACATTCAATAATTTTCATTTTTTTGGGTGAAAAAACCTAATAGCATCTAACAATATTCATGTTTCATGTTCACAGATTTTGCATATATTAAAGTTATTTTTCATCTGAAAGATGTAAATGAGATGTTTGATGAATCAAAAAACGTTGCAAACAAGTGAAACGAAATGTGTCACTAGTTGAAACGAGATGTGTGAAGAGGAAAAGAATATAATGTCTTAGGTATAAGTGATTTTTCCTTTTTCTGAACAATTTACAAAAGCCTACTAAAATTAGTGATCATTTCAAAAATTTCTTTCAAACCATCTAATGTAACGTGGAGCGTAGAGACTGAAGCAGGGTGGAACAATTTTGTCCAAAGCAATATCAAAAGTAAAAGGGACAAGAAAAAAAGGATGCATTAAATCAACACCTACTGATCAGTGACCAAACCAGCTTGTCAAGTTTTACACAGCAGAGGAATTCTAATTAAATTTCCTCTCTTGTTCTTTTTCCCTTCTTCCATTCTAAGTTCTAACAAGTAATCTTCAGGCATGATCAAGAAAACAACTTGCTTCAACAATCCTGTCAAAGGGAAAAAAGGGTTTTTTTTCCCAGTTTTAACCCACATGCTGATGATTTCAGTAATGCGAAATCAGAAACTTGGAACCATACGTACGATTCCAGCCCTGCTTCCATACTTTCTGTTTTCTGCTGAATGATCATTTGAATCATTTCCTTGTTTGAAATTCTTTTCCACTTACTATTGTGTTAGGAATCCCATTTTCTCTTCTTAAATCAAATGATCCTGTTTACTTTCTTGCAAATCTTGGATTTAAAAACTCTAATGACACACAAGAAGAGAGCTGTGTGCTTTATTCTGCCCAAATGAGAATAACTTTTCTATCCTTAGAGAGCCAATGAAACCTCCAACTTGGAGATTATCTGATTTAAGTAAGTTATCATGTTGGCATCTTAGCATTTTGCTTTATAAAGTTCCTTCCCTGTGATGATAGCTTAGCACTCTCCCTTAGTCTTTTAACTCAAAAGAACAAATAGCATGTCAAGAAAGCTTATTGGAAAGGAATCTAGAGAGCTACTTATAGGTACAATAAGGGGTCTTTGTATGAAGGCTAACCTTGTTAACTCTTCTATAAAATTTACTTTTATTATGTAAATAAAAAAAATTATGTCAAAATTTATGTTAATACGTTGAACGTAAAATTTATTTTTAAATTTATTTTTTTATATTTATAAATAATATTTATCAATTTTTAATTTGTATCATTTTTATATTATATCATGTCTAATATTATCCGGGGGCTCTCCCCTCGATGCCCTAGCAAAAGTAATGGCAGCAGCTGATGATAATCAGCTCTTTTCGGACACTGAAATGATGCCTTCTTCTTTTACCTGCAACTGAACTTTATTGGTGATGCAATGCTGCTCCATGATTTGTTTTTCTTCGAACAAGCGTTCAAAACCACCAGCTTGTTAGATTTGTCTTCTTAATGAGTGTATAGGGTCCATCAATGTTAAAACAGTGAGGTAACTACCGGTAGAAAACAAAAGTTTATGATTTGGAGCCATTTTGGCCAGTGGGAGTGGGACAGGGCAGGTAGTTTGCAGAAGGAAGACCCCTAGGTAATAAATTGCATTGATGAGGCCATGAGGGGTATTTTTCTGATATATTTACTCAGAGACCCTGTCCTTGGACTTTTGTCCCCTAAGGTGGAGTGGCAGTATTTTCTTTTAGTGATATTCCAATCAGGCTCACATTGTCATCCGCTCAAAATGATAGTAAGCAGTTTGATTAATCGGACATCCGATACGAAAAGAAAGATTGTTAGTTTTATAAGTGTGAATGCTTCATATTTTAATAAGTTAATTTTACAAAAAATTGATAATGATCACGTGACAAATAATATCATAACAAATTTTTATCATCCAACTTCACGTCGAGAACCTCAACGGAATAGCTAAAATGGATCAGTTTTACGTTAAACACATCAATTCACTTGGATTTGGTTCAATGTGCAATACTCAGCGACATTCCAATCATATTTAATGTGAGATCAAAATATCTTATTTACTCTTTGATGTGGACTAGGTCAATTATTACTGGGCTTTTCTATAAGTCAAGTTGAAGACCATTGAGCAAAATGAAAATCTAAGCCCAAGAGGAAAGAGGACTCAGAAGGCCCATAAATGATCCACTGGGTTATTATTTAAGCTGTGGGGCTTAAAGGTAATTACGCGCAAAACAACTCCTATAAATAGGTCACAGGTATCATTCTTAACCCTAAGCTCTATTTGCCTATTGAAACCCTGCCAAAACCCTGTCTGACTTAAGCATCGGAGTGCGCGCGCAGGGGAAACCCCTTGCGCCCTCTGACTTTTCCTATTTCGCAGATTTCTTGGAGACAAACTAACGCGAAGATCGAGATTCGACATCAGCAAACATTTATTGTTGTTTTTGGCAACAACAATTGGCGCCGTCTGTGGGAAACAAACAGAAAAGCCATAAAAAATTGGTGAAAGACGATCTGCGGAAGAGAAGAGACGTAGGCTGCGGCAGACTTGCATGGGCGGGAGGCGATTTCAACTTTTTGTTTTATAAATGAGGCACTATGACCCTGACTGCGGGGTTCCCAGGGGCGGCGGGGTCAAGGGGCAGCGCACCTTGCGGGGGTTTGGGGGCGGAGCCCCCGAAAAAAAAAAAAAGAGATAGCAAAGCTGTTGGCGATAGCATGCCTGTCGCCCGAGACAATGGCGAGAGATAGCAAAGCTGCTGGCGACAGCACGCCTGTCGCCCGAGACAATGGCGAGAGGTAGCAAAGCTGCTGGCGACAGCATGCCTGTCGCCCGAGACCGTAGGCGAGAGATAGCAAAGCTGTTGGCGACAGCTTGCCTGTCGCCCGAGACAATGGCGAGAGGTAGCAAAGCTGTTGGCGAGAGGTAGCAAAGCTGTTGGCGAGAGATAGCAAGGCTGTTGGCGAGAGATAGCAAGGCTGTTGGCGATAGCTTGCCTGTCGCCCGAGACAATGGCGAGAGGTAGCAAAGCTGTTGGCGACAGCATGCCTGTCGCCCGAGACAATGGCGAGAGGTAGCAAAGCTGCTTGCGACAGCATGCCTGTCGCCCGAGACCGTAGGCGAGAGATAGCAAGGCTGTTGGCGACAGCTTGCCTGTCGCCTGAGACAATGGCGAGAGGTAGCAAAGCTGCTGGCGACAGCATGCCTGTCGCCCGAGATGTTGTCGCTCGAGACAATAGCTGACGACAGCATGCCTGTCGCCCGAGATACTATCGCCCGAGACCATGGTGAGAGATATCAAGCTACTGGCAACAGCATGCCTGTCGCCCGAAACCGTAGGCGAGAGATAGCAAGCTGCTGGCGATGGTCTTTGATGAAGCAGATTCCCCCTTTAGCATGGGTTTTGCTGAACCATTGCATAAAATCCTTAGCCAGCTTAGTGAAGGTCTGGTCTGTGAAGCTGATGAACGCAGCGGAAAGCAAGTAAAAACAACAAGGAATTTTGTCGAACCAAATGGCAAGCAAGAAAAGGATTGAGTTCTTGAGTTGCTGGAATCCGAAAGCAAATTCCTTTGAAGGTGATGGTCGTAGATGCGGCTCCCTTGCAAAAACAAAAACAGAGCAAATAGGATTCATGCAAAAAAGAGCTCATCAGAATCATTATCTCTACTACATGACGCACAGAGTTACAACCAATGACTAATCATAAAAGCCGAGTAACAAGGGAAAGATTACCAGGATCTCTTTCTAGATACTTATATGAGTGTTCAAGAAATGAGAGACCGATTAAACAGTCAAAAGAGACTGAGTTGGTGTGAAGAAAAGCCCAAAGGATTATATAATCATTATCCCGATATAGATAAATGAGACATAAATGATGTCTATAACTCACGTTTGCCAACATTCACGCATGATCTGTGGAACCACTGGATCAACGTCTTCAGGAATTTCTAGACGCCTGTTCTGGAATCCAACAGCTCCAGCACGCTACACCTCCTTGGGCGAGAGGGGGTTGCTTTAGCGCCGACATGCTTGGGCGTGAGGTGTGGATCTCGCGGGCGATAGGTGTTGGCGAGGAAGCCTCCCGCCTGCGACAAAGCAGCTTAGTCCAACCACTGGCCTTCTCTTCTCTGACGCCATAACCACCCCCATCACCGCATCCTCCAAGCACCACTGCTTATCACCGAAGCTCCCATTCACCATCAACATCTTGCTATTCCGTTTTGGTTCTTCACTAAATCGAGGCCTATCATTGCAAATGTGTTTGCTACCGTCTGCATGAAAAAGAAAGCAAAAATGTGAACAGCAACAAACTCAAAACCACCACTTGTTTGCTGACTTGCATATCCATAGCTCTCAAAAAATGCATGAAGCCCAGCTTAAAGGGGCTGAACGAAGACATAGAGGAGAAGAAAACGCAAGTCCGCTAATGTACGACAGGCACCTCCACAACAGAAGGGCTCCTGCCACGACAGATCGATCTGCCGTACGCTAGGACAATAGGTCAAAGGTAATGATGAGCACATTCGACAAGTAATGTCGTAATAAAGCGATTCGACAGCCATGCAAGTGAGAAAAAGTCACACTGTAAGCATTCTAGACAAGCGAATGGCTCCCGTGAGCCTAGCATCTTGCGCACAAGGCACAAAGCAACGCTTACGAGTGTAGTGTCATGTGGCGAGCACAAGACCACTGGCACTTTTGACGATTGAGTAGCATACGGCAATTACATGACCAACGCCACAGCCCAGCCTTCACAGCAAGGCTCGGCTGGTAAAGCACGTACTATGGCAGAAGTGTGCACACAACGCTAGATGAGCTCACCCAGGAAAGGAAAGAGCTAGACGAAGAACTAAGAACAAGCGAGAATAAGTCCAAGAGAGCTCTATTGGGCGGTCCCCAACCAAAGACCTCAGGTAACACGCTAAAACTTAAAATGCACCCTCGTGTTCGCCCAGATGTGCAAGAGCATAGATGAGCGGCGAAAACCGGACAGGACACAAAAGGTCAGACGAGCTAGTTGCCACCACGAGAGTACGGTTGTGAATAATGAGTAAGAATACAGCCATCCTAAGACCAATGCAAGCAAGCACTTACCAACCGACATAGGAACTCGCCTAGGAGAGAGAACTCTATAGGCGAGCCATTCAGAGTGACTGAAGCGAGAAAAGATTAGGCAACTCTGCACACCATCAAACACAACGCTCGAGAAAAAGTTCATCTCTGAACAGGAATGACAACACTGTTTCAAAGAAGAACTCGGGGAGCTATATAGTGTAAAGGCAATAATCTCACGCGGCAGAATACAAGAAGTGGGCTACAACCCTGCCTATCGCCCAAAAGTTCCCTGGTGATTGAGTACGCGGAATGGGCAGAGCCCAACCTGTTGCCTGAAAGATCTCTGGCGGCAGAGTACAAGAAATGGGCGACAGCAGTGTTTTCAATTCGGCGAGCATAGGCACGCACATGACAAATTTTGGCGACAAGGTTCCACGTGGCAGACTCTTTCTGCGAGAGGTGGCTCACGCGTGTAATAGCCAAAATGGCTAGAAAGGGGGACCACTATTGAAGATCTCACAAAGATGCCACTCTTTTGAATATTCAGTTGCATGCAAGACTTATGTGGCAGAACAATCTGTCGCTCGAAAGGTGCTTGCTACACTGCAAATTTGCGCGACTACAAGCATGCAACAGGCACTCTGTCCCAAGCTAGCTCAAGGTCACGCGACAGAGCAGTTTGCACCACTATAGGCATGCGACACGACTAGAACATGGGCAACCTTATCTTCTTCGTTGTGAAATTGAACTTCAAAGCCAAGAAGAGTGACAGGCCGTGAGCTAGACAAGAGCTCCCGTGCGTGACAAGCCTTTAGCGAGACATGGTCTCCCGCATGCGACAGACCTTGGGTGACAGGGGAGCTCCCACGAGCGACAGGCCTTGGATGAGATATGGGCTCTCGCATGCAATAAGCTCCCTACTTTGATAAAATGACAGTAAAGAAAATTAGGTGAACACAGCACCCATACATAAAATTCCCCCGTTAGCACAATGCAGGCGATGTCTGCCCATGCCCAAGTGCGGGATTTGAGCGGAACAATCTAGAATCTTCTAGACCTAGTCCGACCGAGTGTCCAAAAGCTTCCTTCGACCCAAGAACTGCTCTAGCAATCTAGAAGTGGCTTAAGAGCCACACACTTAGACTATTGATAACCACACATGTGAAAGAGGGCTTATCTATATAAAAAAGTGTGTCGGCTTCATAAGTCCTTTAAGCAAGACAAGGATGTGCCGGCTCAAGGTGTCGAGATCAAGGATGTGTCTCTTTTGTAAGCCCCTATACATAGCATTCTGGAGTATCAATACAAGTGAGTGCTTGGCACAACGGAAATTGCAAACACACTCAAGCAGGGACATAAGGGTGGTAACCAGATCTGAGGCAGGTGTCCGAGATAGGCACTAGCCACTGTCGTGAAAGGCAGCAAGCCAGGAAAAGCTTGGTTCAATCGAAAACAACTTGTGGTAAGCTCGTGAAGATAGATTGATGGTACCGAGGCACGACTCGGTGCACAATCCATGGTTGACAGCAAAACATCACAGCACTCGTACCTTACAGATTTTTCAAAGACAAAGACTTGGAATGGTACTGGTGGTAAACATTTGCTATTATTGTTTTAAGATTTGCTGCAATTATTCCACTTAATTGAAAATACTACATTATGAAATGAAAGGCCAGTTATTTTTATCTGTACTATGATAATCCTCCATGTTTGTTAGACATGTTGCAGGAATAGAAGAAGACGCGAGACGGGCACAAATAAGTCCCTAAGCGAGAAATGCGCGAGATGGGCACAAATAAGACCTTAAGCGTGAAGAAGACGCGAGACGGGCACAAATAAGTCCCTAAGCGAAAAATGCGCGAGACGGGCAAAAATAAGTCCCTAAGCAAGAAAATTCAAAAGTCCCTAAGCGAAAAATGCGCGAGACGGGCAAATCAAAAGTCCCTAAGCGAAAAGTGCGCGAGACGGGCAAACAAAAAGTCCCTAAGCGAAAAGTGCGCGAGATGGGCAAACAAAAAAGTCCCTAAGCGAAAAATGCGCGAGACGGGCAAATCAAAAGTCCCTAAGCGAAAAGTGCGCGAGATGGGCAAACAAAAAGTCCCTAAGCGAAAAGTGCGCGAGACGGGCAAATCAAAAGTCCCTAAGCGAAAAGTACGCGAGATGGGCAAACAAAAAGTCCCTAAGCGAAAAATGCGCGAGACGGGCAAATCAAAAGTCCCTAAGCGAAAAATGCGCGAGACGGGCACAAATAAGTCCCTAAGCGAAAAATGCGCGAGACGGGCAAATCAAAAGTCCTCAAGCGAAAAATGCGCGAGACGGGCAAACAAAAAGTCCCTAAGCGAAAAATGCGCGAGACGGGCAAATCAAAAGTCCCTAAGCGAAAAATGCGCGAGACAGGCAAATCAAAAGTCCCTAAGCGAAAAGTGCGCGAGATGGGCAAACAAAAGTCCCTAAGCGAAAAATGCGCGAGACGGGTAAATCAAAAGTCCCTAAGCACAAAAGGGTGCGAGACGGACAAAAATAAGTCTCTAAACGAGGTATGTTACAATTTTATCAGATTACATTTAATGTATTATGTCGGCATCTCAGATATAAATGATATTATATTCTAACAAGTCCTTAAGCGGATAGTACGCAAGACAGGACCAATACTTCAGTAAAAGTTCTTCTCTGGACACAAAAAGTCGCAAAGAAAAACTTGGGGAGCACACAGTATGCAGGCTGTGAGGTATGTTACGAGGTATGTCACAATTTATCATTGGATATGTGCTGCAATTGGTTGACAAATTACATTTAACATTTTATGTTGGCATTTCGGATAAAAACTATGTTATAGTCTTATCATTTCTATAAAGGCCCTATGGGAAAAATGTGCGAGATGGGCAACACATAGCCCTAAGCGAAAAATGCGCAAGATGGGCAATTCTCTAAAAGTCCCTAAGCGAAAATGCGCGAGACGGGCAATTCTATAAAGTCCCTAAGCAAAAAATGCGCGAGATGGGCAAATTGTGAAATCCTCAAGCAATAAAGTGTACGGATAAAGGCGATACCCAAGTACGAATTCTTCTTTAGATGTAAGTGCTTCATAAGAAGAGCTGGGGAGCACTATAGATTAACTTCTGCATTAAAAGGAGTATCGAAACTAATAGGCACCCATGCATATGTGTCCCGAGGTGCTATAATGTCAAGAGCTTGATCCTTAGGAAAATTAGTCTCTGGATTATCTAAAAATCTTTGTCCAAGCTTGTGAGAACCTCGACCATCTCGAGTCGACAAAAAGGCTTCTAAGAGCTGGTAAGATCAGATAAATCTTTATAAGTGTCTATCCTCAGAAAAGGTTCCGAATTCTCAGCATCTGGATCAGGCTTCAACCAAACAAGAGCATGCCAAGTACAAATCACATATGATGAAACCAGATAAGAACATATGCGTCCGCTTATGGCAGTTCTGGACGATGTGCTCTCATGGCCTTAACCCAGATTCGGTTTTCTTCCTCTTGGCTAATAGAAGGCACTTGACAAAAGAAATGATGACACGATGTCGTTTCTGCTGCAAATAATAATGAAGTTCACTAGTTAAGCCCTCAAGTGAAGATGAAAAGATTCTTGTGATAATCCCAGGAAGAGGGCAGCAAAAGAATTTGAAAAGCCCATTCTTTATATACTCTTTCACAAGGTAAACCTTGTAAAAGAGTGGGGAGCAATTGATGTGGACTAGGTCAATTATTACTGGGCTTTTCTATAAGTCAAGTTGAAGACCATTGAGCAAAATGATAATCTAAGCCCAAGAGGAAAGAGGACTCAGAAGGCCCATAAATGATCCACTGGGTTATTATTTAAGCTGTGGGGCTTAAAGGTAATTACGCGCAAAACAACTCCTATAAATAGGTCACAGGTATCATTCTTAACCCTAAGCTCTATTTGCCTATTGAAACCCTGCCAAAACCCTGTCTGACTTAAGCATCGGAGTGCGCGCGCAGGGGAAACCCCCTGCGCCCTCTGACTTTTCCTATTTCGCAGATTTCTTGGAGACAAACTAACGCGAAGATCGAGATTCGACATCAGCAAACATTTATTGTTGTTTTTGGCAACAACACTCTCTTTTAAAAATGCATGGGGTGATACCTTTTAGAGCTTTTTTTTTTTTATCAAAGATACCTTTTAGAGGTTGTTCTCTTGTATTTGTTTATGGAGAAATTCTAAACCTACCCCTGTTTTTACTCTTTTACCTCAATCTTTTCACGTGTTACTGTTCATTACAGAAGAAAATGGGGGTATAAATAGCAGAAAAATGGGATATATTTAGAAATCCTCTTGTTTATGGTTAAAATTTGTCTTGGACATTTTTACAAGGTAAAATGTTTGCCAAGAAATTTTGAAATATGAACAAGAAATTGAACACTCTCATCTTAATAACAGGCTATATATAGTAATGGGAGTTCATTAAAATCAAGTACGAAGATCTTTTGAAAAATGAATACATGCATGCATTTTGTTTTAAATGGAAAAAATACGTCAACCTCTGTACCAAAAAAAAAAAGATATAACCAAATATATATATATACACGTCAACCGAAAAGAGGATTATGAAATCTTAATTTGTCCACCTACTTCCCAAGTACAACAAACTCAATCATCATCCAACGACAAGAAAGCAAAAAAGTAAGTGGAAACCGTGTCAATTTCTATACAGAGAACAGTAGGGTTTTAGTTTTGAGTCAAAGTAGTTTGGTCTAGCTTTCTTTACTTCTAATCTTTTTCTTGGTGTAAACTATAGATATCTTCGTTTATTTTAACGGTTTGAGATTAATTTTGCTCAAGACCTCGTCACAGTTAAGACTATTCATCCTTTCTCCCAAAAGTGTGTTTAGTGGAAATCGAACCGAAAAACTCTTCCCATAATCTCAGTCTGCTTTACCAACTGAGCCACAACTCAAGAGTTTCTTTACTTCTAATCTGGTCATTGTATAACAGAATGGAGCTCTGCTATTAAGTTATTGAATCCCACATTAAGCAGTATTAGAAGTTTTTGGAAGCAACATCAGCACTAATTGAAGGTTTGAATCCCATATTCTCGAAAGCTTTTCGGATGAATGGATTGTGTCTGCATTTAAGAAAAGAAAGATCAAGAACTACTTATTAAACTATCTTTTTGATTCTTATTTTTGAACTTCGATTAATAATTCTCAATATGTATCTACAACTACATATAAATTTTTATTTCACTTTTTTTTCTCCCTTAAAAAGTAATGAAAATCAAAAGCCCATATTTCAGTACTTGTTGAACAAAATGAGCCATCATACCAAAGCCCGTGAAAAGTAACGGAAAGCCCAAACCAATTCAATTCTGACGGGAAAATCTCATCATCCTCCTCTGTTATATTATTCATCGTCAACAACGGCCCGCCACCCTCATCACCGTCCGAGTGACTGGAAATCATGGGGACACCGCCATCAATCACTGACGTCTTCGCCCGACTCGTGTCTCACGTTCAATTACCGATCAGCGAACGCCAAAACGAACAGGAAGTTCTCAGTCTCTCAATTTCAAAGCTAAGCCAATATTTAAACCTCAACGAAAACACTTCTAAGGTTTGGTTTTTGGATAACTATCTCTCCCTCGTGTGTTTCATAGAACCCCAGGTAAATTCGTCAACAAAGTTGTAAGTTTTAGGGTTACTTATGTGATAATGCTCTGTTTGCCCATTTTTGTAAATTTACATTTTTCCTAGGTTTGTGATTCGGTGATTGTGTATTTGGTGAATACGATCGTCAGCGTTTTGTCTTCTTCGGCTAATTGCAAGGTTTTTCGGCGTCAAGGTGAAGAATTTCTGCTTATAGTGGGCGCAAGTTTAGGTCTCAATTGCGTAGAATTGGTAGTAATGTTTAACAATGTTTAAGCAAAGTTAGAGCGAGAATGTGAATTTTATGTTGATGCAAAGTTGATTGTTGACTAAAATATCAGTCTTGGGCTCTGAAACAGTTTGGCTTATTCAAAGAATCATCTACCCGCAAGAAGTAACTTGAGAAACCAAAAGTTCGTGACAATAGGGAGGATTATGCTTTGGGAGATGAGTATGATCGTCAAAAGATTCCAATCTGTCTCGATGAAATCAAAAACATATACCTTCAGTATGCTAATACAACCATCAACAGTTCTGCATCTGCTAAAATGTGCTTTTTAAAAGAATCCTGTTAGGCAACTTGATTGGGTGCCTCAATTGTATACCTGACGATGGATGTGAGCCTCTGCTGCACTATGCCGCAACTGGGAGAATACTTCAGCCCAGGGAATCTGACTGCTGGACTAAGACATCAAGACTCTACAGTCAACATGAATGGAAAAATGTAGTAAAAGAGATGTTTTAGCAGGAGTCTGTCTTATTTTTTGGTTTGAACGATGCTGTTAATAGTACATTTGCTTCATTGTTTGAGACTGAAGAGAATGGTAGATTTTATTTATCAGGTAAGCAAAAGCTGGACGGTGTTCAAGTGCATCAAGAGACGAAGTCTGCTTAACATTGACTGCTGCATGAAAATCAGTGGGGCAATGGGCGAAGTGTGAGGAAGGCCATGGAAATAGCGGAGATGGTGATTGCCAAGATGGCAACCGTTGCTGTTAGTTTTGTTAGTTAATATTAGCTGGATTCATTGATGTTTAAGATTGTAAACAGAAGATATACTTATGAACGAATGTTAGTTTTGTTAGTTGATATTAGCAGGATTCATTGATGTATAAGATTGTAAACAGAAGATGAACTCATGAATGAAATTACAAGAAACTTCTCTCATTCTCTCTTGTTCTATTTTCTTGATGACTTGATCTTCTTCTCTAGAACAGAAGGCTCGTAGTTTGTTCTTTCTTCTTTTCAAACTGCCTGCAGTCTCAACTTTTCTTCTCAAGGTTTTAATCGCATCATCGACAGGGATGGAGTTTTGCTGTTAAGGGGTCTGTGTAGAAGATTGAGGCAATGGAGGCAACAGGGCAAGAAATATTACAACTTGAGAAAGATACTGATGATGTCATCGATGACTTGAGTCAGAAATTATCTTCACTATGAGGAGATTTTCTTAGGGGAACAGATATATTTTCCTTGCTCCCTTCCATCTTCTGTTAACTCAATTTTTACAAATACAATCATTCTAATGTGTTCAGCAAGAGAGATCTTCAATGTTATGAAAAGAAAAGTGTAACAAACGATTGCATTGTGTGTTCTTTTCCATATATGTCTGTAAGAATGAGTTCCTGTCTCCTAGAAACAACAGTAACATCTTTTGGCATGTAAATTTTAAGCTGTATATCAACTGAAAGCTGTTAGAATAACTTCCCACGAGGCCAAAGGAGGCCCTGCTTCATGCCAACATCCACGCCATTGAGTCCAGTGAATAGATCAATGATGAAGCTACATCATGATGAATGATAGAATAAGAGACAGTAGCAACTTTTACCAAAGAAATTACAACTCAAGATGCTATTGAAAAAGCTTGGATTTATTACTTCCGCATTTATTTTTACGAAGAGTAGCAAAGAAGTTGCTTTCGTTTAGAGACTTAACAGGCACAGATTGATTCCTGTAAGCTGAGTAATCCTAGATTATATAAAGTGATGCTAAGTATGCTGTATAAAGCTGTATTAGAAAAATAGTAGCTTCTCTATGTACGTAAAGCATCTTCTCAACCACTTCATAACCAATATTTGGCATTGGCCAGACAGAGTGTGCTGTGTTCACTCTGTTCAAATCCTTATCATCTTTGCAGTATGGGATGTGTAAGCTTGAACTACCTATAAAACTCAGACCCTGAGGAAGTATCTATATACTGAATATGAACTAGTCCGGACTTCATTTTTTCAGTTTATCACAAATATATCTTCAGTTGCAGGCTGCTTCAACTGAGAGCTTCTTCATGCTATCTGGACATGGATCTCCTCCAAATACTTCAGGAGCCACGGTTACCGAACATGATTGTTTTCCAATGCAATTCTGAAAGAGACCCTTATGTTAATTGTAAATTACAGGGACAATCAATGCAAAATTTGAATGATAAGTCATAAGCGCAGAGCAGAATGGTGACCTTAGTTTTTTACATACCTTTTGAAATGCATCATAAGACTGGTGAGCATGGCAGCTTCCTTCACGAAAGCTTCCGCAAGTCCCCTCTGGCATTCCATAACTAGCGAACTTTATTTCCGAAATTTTTTGCCCGGGAGGACACCACAAGTGAGCTTTTGGTCTATTGATTTTGCCAGAGGCTAGCATTTCCCAATTCTTTATTGTTGGTTGCCCTTCAAAAATATCAGCACAAACACTTCCAGTCGTTCTTTTGACCAAAGCAATTCCAGATGGATTGCCACCCCATTCTTCAAAGACAACCAAAAGATTTCCACTTGGCTTCAGCCATGAACGTGGAACATGATACCTGAAAGTACAAACTCTACTATGATTATTTGAATCAGATCGACAAATAATAACAGTAACAGAATAGTTTCTCACCATCTTTGAGATGGCTGTCCACAATTAGTCCGGCATTTCTTGTCACTATAAGTTCCAGCATAATCACAAGCACCGCAACCACCACGAGCTATGTATCCAGGCCAGTGGCGTCCAATGCTCTGGCCATTAATCCATATTTGCCCTTTTCCCATGCTACTCATATCTAAAGCTAGTGGTTCATTGCCTCCCGGTGCATTAAAAGTTGTCTGTAAACAACAGAAATTAAATATTTAAATCTGGATCTATCTTTACAAACATGGTATCAGTTTAATCAACATGGGAACTTCCTGACCTTGTACCAAGTCATAGGCTGTTTCTTTCCCAACAGTGATCCTTTAACCCATTCAACAGAGGAGCTTCCAGTAATGGTGTGAAGGTTTAAGGCTTCCCCTTTGAGACCAATCTGCTCAGAATCATGTCAACATAGTGTATTAGTATATCTACACGCTAGCAAATGCAACAACCGATTAAGTTGGTCCTAGAATTTATTTCCCAGATCATTCCAAGAGTTTTTGCCATGGCTTATCTAGATAAACAATTACTTTATCGGTTTAAATAAATTGTAATGAAATTTATGTTCCTATCCCTGAATATTTCAGTCAGGTAGCATTAGTCAACAAACCTTGTAAGACCATTTCTGCTTGGATAAGTCTCTTGTGCCCCCATTGACACCCTTCAATGTAACCGGGCCTAGAACCCCAGCATTCCATGTCTCAAAATGAAGGCCGACATTCTGAAACATATGAAATTTGATAATAGGATATTAAATAAAATCGAAGCCACATCAGAAAAGTGAACAGAACTAACCGGGAGTCCCACTGCAACGCTTAATAAAGATATCTTGTTTATCCCAGCTCTCAGCTTGACATAGTTGCTGAATGTTAATTTTGGATTTTCTAATCCTCCATACACAGTCCCTGAGATCGGAATAGCATAGATATTGAGGCATTTAAGACTTTTTATTATATCAATGAAGAAGCATGAATGCAAAGTGCCAGAGTATTGGTTTTACCCGATAGTTGACCATTAATGAAAACATGCAAAGCATGACCTGCTGACCAAATGGTGAGAAGAGGATCTTGTCCACTCTTCAAAAACCCTTCATTAGGATCAATTTTTACACTGATTGAACAACAGCATGTAAGAAAATTGTGTAAGGAAATTGAAAAACTTTGCAGAGGTACAAGAATGTGTTTTAATGGGTAAGATCATTATTACTCAAGATTACTCACTCTGTCATGTACCACAAATAATCTGTAGCATCCCTGGTGACATATATCTGTTCCCAGAGCCCATCATGTACAGTTGCATCCTGATCATCGGCAGTGGGGCTTTGTTCAGTGTACGATTGCCAAGAAAATGCGCTGTTTACAGGTAGCATCTTCTTCTGCGAGCTCTGAGCACCAAGCTGTGCAACAATTACATTCAGATGTTAAATTTTACATCAAAAAGCTCATCATATAGATAGAACAGAAAGAAAATTTCGTGTAATAAGACTCTTTAAGGCCATACTATCCCTGTCTAAATCACCTTACTAAGTTTTTCCCCCCATAAAAGCCGCAGTTTTCAGAATGAAACTGTAATGTTTACTTCTATAAAATTGATATGTATGAGAATACTCCAGACACGGTAGATTAAAGTACTGAAATAGGATTAGCTATGCTATAACAAAGCGTTTTCCTTACCCTGGCGGTGTTAAAAACAGCAGTTTTACAGTCAGGAAGGATGCTGATGGACCAACGTGGCAAGTCATATTGCACTTTTCCAAAAGTTACTTTTACGGAGTATTTTGTGTCATAGTTCGCAAGGAATGCAGCACATGCACCAGACTTCGACCTGAATACATGGGCCTGGGAATAAAAACAATTATCAATTATCAGCAGAGAAAATTCCAACGATAAAACGGTGGTTGAGTTTCTTTGTATAATTTTCTTTATCTCTTTCAGCTAGACAAAAAGCTTACCTCCTGATTACTTCCAAGTGATATCACAGTAGGATCTGCAGAAACTAAAGCTGCTTCACTTAATTTGATGGCTTTGTGCAAATCTCTTAGATGTCCCCATTTTGGTTCCCTTGGTAGCCCTGGCATAAGATCAAAAGGCCATTTAGAATCCCGAAAAGTTATTTCACAGATTGAGTATTCCTTATTCTTTGCATGCGAGAAATAAAATGTATCCTTATGTCGCATAAAAACAAGAATAGTGCTCTCAAATCAAGTGGTCTGAATCTTTAATGCTTATCATGAAGCAAGTAAATAAATTAAGTGCAGCCTAGTTCAGAGTTCAGACTACTCTTCATATGTACATACCAAATTCGTCAATAGGAGCATCATAATCATAGCTAGTAGCAATGAAACCCCCGGCTGTCCTGCCAAAATTGGTTCCTCCATGGTACTGAAGAAAAAAAGATTGAAAAGGTTGAAATAGAGCCAGTTATCCTTCACTGCATATCATTGTACAGTATGTGAACAACATTTACAAGGAAAAGAGAGACACCAGAACTTAATATACCATATAATAATTGACAAACGAACCACCATTCTGTATGAATCTTGCAACTGAAAATGCTATGTCCTCTGCAGGTCTGGTAGGAACTGCACCACCAAACTCCGTATACCTTGGATTTAGACAAAACAAGGGCCAAAATAGAATTACTCTTAAGGGAAGATTTGATGTAACTAAAAAGAATGAAGTTATCGGATCTACTATATAAGAAAGCATAAGACTACAAAATTAAACCACACAGAAAAATAGTAGGCAATACAGGCAAAATTTGTCAGACATACCAGCCAGTCCAGTTCTCTGTCCACATCTTTGGTTTATATTTTGCGTTGGGAGTAAAATTTTCACAGTAGAATCCATTGCAGGTGTTTATCTGTCACAGTATAAAGCAACTTAGAGAGATGTACTAGGAGACAAAGAGATATCTGGAAGTATTCTCCTATAGCAATAGCATGTAATTACTATTCTAAAGTTACTAACAAAATTACTCCGGATAAAATTTCCCTGAGACAACAAGTAGAAACTTCCTTTTTAATTGAACCCTCTCATTTGAGACCAGGGAGGAAACACTGATGATTTCCATCATTATGAAACTCAGAAGCCGAAAGAATTTTTCAGACAAGACAAAAGCATGTGGAAAATGATGGGAGACAAAAGGAGTCCGTGAAGTTGAGAATGAATAAAGACTAAAGAGCAACCAGACTTGAAACCGTGTGAGATAAGTTTTTACTACAATTTAAGGCCACCCAAGCTGGGCAGCCATCGTATCCGGACAAAGAATACTGTTAAAAACCCCACCGAGAAAGCAGAAGAGCACTAATTCAAAAGGCATGCCAACAAATCTTTAAAGGAAAACGACAACAGCAAAAGCAAAAACCAAAGCTTTTGATGACTAAAATAAAAACAATAAAGAAGAAACCAATGGCAGAAGATCTTACCACAGGGTCAGGAGCATCATCCTGCTTGCACATAATCCATGGGACTCCGGTGCCAAGTCTCACTGCCATTTGTGCAGCCCATTTAGTGTAAGCTTTACCAGGAGCACCAATTTCCCATTCAACAGGACCAAATTCATTCTCAATCTGCCATTACAAAATTCATTGAGAAAAAAACAAAGGTAATTAATCCATTTTGAGTCAATTTTGAAGAAAAAATGATAATCAAAGTCAATGAAATGACTATCAAAACAAAACCAATGAAATAAAGAAGGATGGATTCCAACCTGAGACATAATTATTGGACCTCCTTGAGGCTGAAACAACTTTTCTGCTTTCATCATGCTGACTATCTTCTCTGTGAATTTTTGCATTGCAGCCTACATTATAATCAATTACAAGTCTAATTATTTGATTAATAAAATCAATAAATCAAAATTGAAAAAAAGGGCAGTTAGATATAATAAAGTTATTCAAAGTTCTCAACCTTGAAAGGTCCATTGTCTGTCCTGAAAGCAATGCCAGGGACATATTTGAGCCAAACAGGAAATCCCCTGAACCAGAAAACAGAGCATATCAGTAAATCTGCATAAAATTAGAAACAAACTCACAAATTTTTCTCTATGGTGATTGTTAAAAGGATATTAGTTAGCAAATATATTCAATATAATTACCCAAGGTTCCATTCAGCACAAATATAGGGACCAATCCGGAGATGAACATAAAGGCCAGCTTGTTGCACCAGCTTAATAAATCGAACCAGATCATATCTATCCTGAAAATAATACTGCAAAAAGAAAGAAACGAACAATAGGATAAAAAATGATTAAATTCATACAGAGAAAATCAAGAACTTTATAAATTAATTTGAATGCACTTGCATTACTTTTCCAGGAGAAGGCTCATGTCCATTCCAGAAAACGTAAGTTTGTATTACATCTAAGCCTCCTTCTTTGGCCTTCGCTATAAGATCAGGCCACATCTGCATATGCAAAAAAATGGTGAATTTAATTGTTAATAAGATTGATTGGAAACTGAGAAAACCAAGAACGAGGCAAGTTCTCAGAAAGGAAAGGGAAACCCAAGGAGCTACATTGGGGTTAACATTACCTCAGGAGTGCTTCGGGGGTAATGAATAGAACCTGAAAGAAGAATCCTTCTCCTGCCATTAAGGATGATAGCTTTGCTATCATAGGAAACAGAAGCTGAAACTGAGAAAACCCAGGAAGAAAACAATAGCCATAACAAGAACATGTTGACACTCGACAACATGTTTTTGTCCCACATTATCAGCGCTTCAACAAAGCAATGAACTTCTGTAAAACATTAAACGAAGAAACAAAGAAAGAGAAATGGGAGAGTTAGCAGAGTTCAAAAGAGACAGTGGCTTTGACAGAAGAGTTCTTGGTATTGGTGGCTTTGAGTTCAGAACCATGAATGAGAGGCAGAAGCTTTCCTAACTGCTTTATAAATATTTTGAGGAATGAAGGAAAGTGACCCCACGAGTTGCCTTTGGGTCACCCTCTCTGACACGAAACTTAACCTCTTCCAAACAACTGCCTTTAAGACAAATGTTTAACCTCTTGTTTTTGGTTTTGGATGTGTGAAAACAGGACCAAACCAGTGGTGCTTTCACCATACTATCTTGTTATCGTTCCATCTTGAAGAAAGATTCTCCCAATCCCAAGGCCACTCAAATTTTTTTATTATCTCTTATTCTCTTCTTTTCTTAAATTACTTGTTTCTCTTTTGTTCAATTGTATGTCATCCATTTTTTTTTTCTTTTTCTTTTCATGCAAAGGGTATCAATTTTATTATTTTAAGGAACTCCCCTTTCTTGTCACTGTCAATTGAACTTTTTTTAGTATTAATTCTATGTTTATATCAAGTTTTATGATTATGGTTAGGACATTTAGAGGGAAAGAAATGTTTTTTATTTGCACCGTCTTCATCAAAAACTCACTTTGATTTTATTTTTGTTAGATTAAATTAGTTAACTGCTAATCAAATTTATTTTTATTTTGTATTTTATCTATTATTTTAAATTATTTTATAAATTTTATTTATTGTTATTTTTATTTGAGATTGTATTTATTTATTAGTATCGTCTATTTAGGATTATTTGTTAAAAGATGATTTAAAGCAAACTTTTTTAATTTAATTTTTTAATTTTCTAATTATCCAAACTCTTTTTTAAGCCAATTTTTTATTGTTTTTTGGTACATAATATCTAGAGATAAATAAATTATTCTAACTCTCAAATAAAAAATTTTATTGATTACGTTGGAAATTATCCTTAACAATTATCTCTTCATGCATTTTGTATTTCTTTCTGTGACGAGTTTAATTTAAGTAATTAAATTTCCCCTGCTTTAAACAAAGTCAAGATGCCGCATCCGTATGAGTAAGTGCACACCACAGCCAACCCAAATGACGTATTAATTGTTCCTTTATTTTCTTTGACTGCAAAGCTTGAAACTGATCTATTTTTGTTTTTTATTTTAAACGAAGCTTCTGAATAAATGGTTAGTCGGAGATGTTAAGATTTGAGCAGCAGAGTTGTTGGGTATTATTTCTTAAAAGTAAATTTGATAATTTGTGTATATAATTTTATGTTTGAATTAACTAAAATTATATTTATATTATGTAAAATAAAAAAATTATATTAAAATTTGTATCGACATGTCCAATAAAAAATGATTTTTTTTTTACTTTTGTTATATTTATATATAATTTTTATCAAAATTTGGCTTGTATCACCTGTGTATTCTATTTGTGTAAAACTATTAATTTGTCATATTTATTTCAAAGCAATTGCATAAATCATTTATTAAATTTTAAATTTTGATTTATTTTTTCTTATTTTCATAAAAGAAAAAAGTGTATGTTTCCTCAAATGAAAGTCTCATGCACCACGAAACCAAACAAAAAAAAAAGTCTCATGCACCACGAAACCAAACAAAAAAAAAAGTCTCATGCACCAAAAAAAATCCCACAATTGCATGTTAGGCTCACGTTCAGACAAGGCAATTCAATGAAATAGCTGTTTTTGTCTTAATAATTTCGTAAGTTTATAGATTATAAACTATACACATAATTTAATTTATAATAAAAACTAGAATATTAGCACTATTTAAAATAAAAAATTCAAGTGAGAACCGAAGTGATGAAATCATTGAACTACAACAAACAGCTGTTTCAACAATTCATGGCTTGAAAATCAAGCAAATTAGATTATAATAAAAAAATAGAAAACAACTCAAATTCGTCGGTTATTATTAATTATGGCTACGTTATAATTGGTGTTTGATTAATCACAAAATTTTTTCTCAAAGAAGAAATAAAATTAATATATAGTAGTTGTTATGGTGGTTGATATATGATCCAAAACATAGGTCAAATTTTGATTTTAAAGCCAAATTAAATAGAAGGAATTAAGTCAAAATAAGCTTCATCATGCATGATATAAGAAACCCAACCTCCTCTTAATTTCTAGTTTCGATTTGGTATAATATTATATTTTCCTCTTGGGTAGGAGTGTTGTCAATTGTCACAGAGCAATTTGGTTGGGTGGAAGAATATTCGATTTTGTTCGCTTAACAACTTGTTCATTAATATTTAATTTATTTTTCTTTTGAAAATTCATTCACACAAAGACAATCATAGTTTAATTTTATTATCATGTATAATTAAGTATGGTGATCATGTGTTACATATTAATTATCTGAAATTCATAATTGACACCAGTTGAATTTTGAGTCAATATTAATGAAACATGATTTGGAATTTGTTAAAAAAGTGATGGTGTTAACAAAATTAAGTTGAACCATGTCTTTCTTTTCTCTTAAATAATAAATGAAAAAAATTAAAATGTTTTAGAAATTACATGACGTCGAAGCTTTAAATTAATTTATGTCAACAAAATAATTTATTTTTAGTGTGCTTATAAGGTATATTGCATGAAATTAAAGATTGCCATGTGTATCATGTTATTTTAACCTTAATCATGGAATTTTGTTGCTTTATTAAAAAAAAAATTCCTTGATGCATGACTTATCAGGGAGAAGAACCCTGCTTTCTGTTCTTCTTTTTTACTTATAATTATAATTATAAATTAAAGATGGGGTACTTTAAATTAGGCTTACATACTTTGCCTACTTCTGTGCTTTGATAAAGTGATTCCCTCAAAAACTTCTTGCTTAGCCTAATCAAAATGGAATACAAACGCGATATCTTTGACATTTGCACTCTTCCTTCAATTAAATCATGTAGACTTTATTGAACCATCTTTAGACTATGCACTTCAAATTTTTTTAGTCCAAAAGTTAGAGATAGATCTGTTTCTTATCTGGCTATCAAATATTCATCAAGTTTTAATTAGACTTGACAAGTCGAATTTGTGTCGTAAAATTAAAAAAAAATTGTGTCAATAGTCATGTCGACAGACTAGACACAATTTCTTTTAAATTTTTGTCATATTCAATACAAGTTTTAACAAATTTGAATCAGTGTCAATTTTGTATCTTTTATTTATGTCGTATCTAAAATTATCATGTCTAGTTTTTTTTTTAATTTTTAAAACTATATTAAAGTATATTAATTGGAAAGCCTTGAATCTCCTCCCCAATCTAAATAGCGAAAAAAAATAGTTTATTGTAATAAATAATTTTTAAAGAAAGCTGGTTTGGTTTTTGTTCATTCTTTTTGCATCTCCTTTGAATCAAAACTCTGATATTTTCTTTCTAATTCCCCAACTAAGAGCAGCCCACTAAACAAAAGAAATAAATTAGTTTGCATAAGTGGTTAGGAGGAAGTTCACGTAACCTTGTCAAAGCAAATTACAAGACAAAACAGTCAGAGAAAAGGGTTTCAAAAAAGTCAGTAGTATCAAATTTCCAACATCTGAATTTAGTTGCTGTGTAATTTGTGAAGTCCAAATCAACTGGCCTAAATTTATTAATACTAATAAATTGTGTTTAAAGTTCTTAAAAAATAATACATAATCGTTTATTATATTTTTAAAAATTATACTTATTAGGGGCCCACCTTCAGTGGGCTCCAGAACCTTTACGTGAATTTTTACGTGCACATATGGGAAAGAATGGGCCCCATTCTGCTTTAGCTTGATCTGGTTGGGCCCATTGTCCCTCGAAGTTTCAAAACCGCACGTTTCATCCACCCCCCCAGCCCAAACCAAAACCTGTTCAAGAGGTCAACAAAATCACACTCACACGCAACCAGAAAAAACATTGGCTAACACATGATTAATAGTTCCAATCGTGATTTTTAGAGGACAATGATTAGACACGTCGTTTCGTTTGTGGGACCTAATTCGTTATTGGTTTGATCCCAAGTGATAATGTTAATATGATCATAAATGATCCAGTAGTCGGCATTTAGGAAAAATGGTGATTGTCTTTTATTATTATTATTTTTAGCTAATTCAAACGGATAAGCCCGGTAGCAGGTCATTATTAAAAAAAAAAAAGAGCTGCTTAGGGGGTATTTTTTTTATGGATTTGATCAGCAAAACAAAAAAAAAATTAAATTAATTGATTTATCTTAAAAAATTGAATTAATTAACTTAATTCTAGTAATGAAAAAAATCAAATGGAAACAAATTGAGTTAGGATTAAATTGGATAGATAGTTAGATTGATTTCGATAAAAGTAAAAATAATAATAAAAATTACCAAGGATATATGTTTTATAATAAAGTAATAAAAATTTTTAAAATTAATGGTGTAAAAATAATTTTACTTTTTCACATTTTTGTTTTCTTCCCTCTACAGTCCATCATCAATCGATGCATGAAACGAGTTATCAAATAAAAATAAATTTTTTATTTTTATTTTTCCCATATTATTATTACAATGATTAATATCGAATATACTGTTAGTAGAATTTTTTAACTCCATAAGCAAGATTAGAATAATTACATATGTCCTATTTATTTACTTATTTATTTATTTTCTTAATATTTTTAAAGAAGGATATTATTCTATTCACTGTCAATGGAGTTTTTTAACTTTATAAGCGGGGCTAGGATGATGACATGTGTCCTTTAAAAATATTAAAAAAATAAAAAATAAATAAAATAAGACACATGTTATCATCCTAATCCCGCTTGTGGAGTTAAAAAACTACACTGACAGTGTATATGATAATTTTCCTTTAAAGAATATGTGTAATTATTATAATCACACTTATAGAGTCAAAAATTTCATTAATGGTATATTAGATATTAATCCTTATTCGGATTATTACAAATTTGTTTTTTTTTTTAATTTTTGAATTTTTATTTACTTTTGATTCAAATCCAACCATAAATAACACTTTTTAGATATATTTAATTATTATATTAAAAAAAATATTAAAAGAAATTGATCAATTCGAACAGTTGGATGGATAACTTTAAATATCGAAAATCAATGAACTAAACCAATCTCATAACTTTTAATCAAAATTGAATTAGCTTAATTAAATTTTATCAAATTTAATCAATCAAATTGATCTGAGTCGATTTTTGCTTATACCTAACTTGCTTATCCTAACAACCAAGGCTTAGCCTAATAATTATTACCCCTTCTTAGAAAAGATTAGGTCCAAAATTTGATTTCTCACTCCTCTTGTACCCTTATGAACCAAAAAAAAAAAAAGCTTCCTTATCCTTATCCCTACACACATGGAAAGAATAGTGTGGATCCTAACATCCTGACATGGACTTTTGTGAAATTTCATCAATTGGAATATTGGATCATAATCCAAAAATCATATCCAAAATTAGTGAACAAAAACAATCAGATCCCAAAATTGATTTTTTTTTTCAATTTTTTAGCCGACGTTAGTTTTTTTTTCTTTTTCCATGAAATATTAATAATTCTAGACGTGGACAGCAAAACGAAAGTGGATAGAATCAAAAAAGCAACTACTGAATAAAATATGATAAAAGTGTGGGCGGGAGGTGCAAAATTTCCTGAACAAAAGTTCACACCAAATTGGAAATCAGATTAATTTTACCAAAGTATGGTGTTCCATCTTTTTAACCTACCATACTTTTGTCGTTGGTCCCACCCATCAAAGTCTAATAACTTAGCTTAACATCCAACAGATATTTGGGAAATGCACCTTGCTGATTGATTTCCAGCTTCATGCATTAACAGCCCATGATCATGCATTGTTTGTATTTTCAGTGTTCAAGACTTGGTGCGTCTAATGCTACCTCTAAATGTCATAATCAAGTTGAAGTGAAAACTACAATAATTAAATGTTTCTTCTTTTTTTCAATATGTAAATGTTGTTTAGAACTTACACAGAAAAACGGAATTTTAATGGACTCATCCTGCATCGGTATATTATGAAAATATGCAGAGATATAAATTCATATTTTACTTAAGAATTGTTTTTTATAAAACGAAATCATGAGATTTTTGAATTAAAATGGACAATAGTGAGAGCAAAGCGTTACACAGTGAAAATATTTTTTAGAATCCCAACCTAATGAAGAATTGAACAAGTGAAGAAAACCCAATTGCAAACTTGTCCTTTTACTTCAGCAGGCCGGCTGCATCGTGTCACTGGATTCTGTTATACAACTAATTTTGATGTAAAAGGTGTTGGGGGAATCTTGTTGATGGGAAATTGGAGTAGCCGAGTAGAGATAGTTGAGTACAAAACACAATTCTTTAGCAATAATTTGTAAAGAAGGTTATCCTTAAGGAATGACATAATCATCTGATTTTGACATGAAATCCATTATACATTACCTTTGTTAATGAAGTTTTAACAAACAGATAATGTGCATGGCTAAACATCATCATCAGCTTTTTGTGGCTTCTGATTTGGTGGCAAAACGAAAGCCTAGATCCTCCTACTCCTGGTTTGTTATGGTTATAATCAGTACAGCTTTGCTTGACATTGAAACTACTACAATTTTCATTTGTTCAACCACCTCGACTGTTGAGTTTCTCAGAAAAAGTCTGCAGCTGTTTTGATGCTTGTATTTGACAATTTTGCTGCATTTTATTGCAGTGCTTCACCTAACACTTTCTCAACCACAATGGAATAATGTTTCTGTAGTTTCCCTTGTCAGGGAAGTTGGCTCAGCGGTCAGAGCCCCGAATCCAACTCAGCAAGCTTTTGATTGTGGCGGTTGGGACCAGACACCAGCCACCCAAGTTGCGGATTGTGCCATTTGGAACAGGTAACAACCACCCTGGATACTTGGTACAATTCAAGCTCCACTGCTCCAGCCTTCACTTTCACCAAACCGACCGTTTCTGTCCTTTTGTAAAGTCTTGTTGCGTGAATGGGTGAACGTGGGTTAGTAGGCAAAAGTCTTTGTGCTTGTTAAAAGAGTTCAAAGTGGCAGTGACATGACTGATGACCAACAAACCTACAATTGAGTTACTTAAAACTCTAAAGGAAAAATCAAAACAAATGAAATCAAGTGATGAATATTTATAGATGTAATTGAGTTGAGCCATGATGATTCAATATCATATTCGAGTTTGATTAGATTCAAAAGTTCGAAACTCAAAATTTGGCTTGGTTCAACTTGAATATTCGAGGCTTAAAGCTCAGCTTGAGCTTGATAGATCTTAGATTTTAAAGCTCAATCTCAAATCGACAAAATACTCTAGCTATTTGAGGTCGATTAGATAAGTTTAAATTTCACTCGATAAACTTGATTTGTTATTTCTCAATGATATATTGTAATGGTAAAATGTCAATTAAATAATTAAATGTAAAATATATATTTTAAAAAACTCAATTAAAAATAAACAAATCACACATAAATAATCATCAAATTAAAGCCAAGTAACTCACGGATAATATTACTTATTTACCTTTCTAGGGTTTTTTCCAAGTTCTTTGACAGTGTGATTAAATGTGGAAGTTCATTTACACATTTATGGCACTTTGAACTATCATAGTAATCGTATAGAATAATTGGAGAAGCGTTTCCCAAACACGCAAGTTCAATTACTGCTACTAGTTGAGTTCAACCCAAATCTGGAAGAGATTTCGATTGACTTCTCATAATGGTAATATACTAATAATTTCATGACAAGGACGATTGCACAACACATTATCCCTTAATTGTTGATCCTAGTACTCTAACTTCGGCTGAGGATGCAGGTTTCATTAATAAATGTTTTTTTTATGCCTGCAGGTTTTTCTGACTTTACAGACAGAAGCCAACCTATGTTGCTGCAACAGATTTACAATCCTCTTCATCCTCTCAACAAATCCACACTGCAATGGTAAAATCCGCATTCATTGTAACCAAAAAAAAAAAAATTCCGCTTTCATTCGAATATCTAAAAAAAAAATCGCGAGTATGGGTTTAGGTTTTTAAAGTTGTAACGCTTAATTTTTGTGAAATTTTAAAGATATTCGCATGTAACTTATAAATTATTGTTTACTTTAATTCAAAACTTTCACGATTCTATCTAAAAAGAAATTTTACAATTAAGATTTCTACACATAAGAATTTGAATATTGTGGTATGAGATTGGATTGTTACAGTACAAAAGAAATCGAACTTTAGATCTAATCTTTTCTAAAAAAAGATAACAATTGTTATGTCAAACTTTAATTGTTGTTACAGTAATTCAATATAATCATATTTCATAAATCGATCAAATTAATTAGACCAGCTAAGAGCCTAAGACCAGGCCAAGAACTTGCCAATAAAGAATCCTGCTTAATATATCGACTCATGGATGAACGTCTCACATTAACAACCTTCGTGGGTCCAAGATCCACATTATGCAAACAGCCTGTCATCGCTGTTGACATGACAAATACCGCTGCCATACGGCAGGGTCTTACGCATTTCATGAACAATTATGCCTTCATGAAACAGGAGATGTTTTTGTTTAAGGATGAGAAGGAAAAAAGACATGCTTTATCATTCCAAGTCATGCATGAGAGCTTCCTTATCCTTTTGTTTATGATTTTATGAGTTTGATATGATTCTCCACAAGAATCATAATCCTGTAAAACAGTTGACAAATTAAAAGCTTTATTCTTCTTGTGTATTCGTTAGTCTGCAATTTGCATCCTCTGACGCCAAAGCATGGCCTCAAATGTTGTAAGATATTTGTTTCTGAAAAGTCATGGAAAATGGAAAAGAACAGCCATTAATCAACATTGCACCTTAGATTGAAGATAGCATAGGAAAATGCTTTCTGTTTAATATGAAAATAACAAGACCTGAGAATTACGTTTTGGCGGGTTAATGATGATATTCACAGCTCAGAAATGAGACAGTCAACCGTTCCGGAGGCTTTCACTGTCACGTTCGTGGACCGTGGTGTTTGCCAACTTGACATGTAATGGAATTCACTCAAAATCATCCTATATTAAGTTGGAATTTGATTTAACTTAAAAACTTAAAATTTGAAACTTGATTCAAAATTTAATCAAATTTAAGTTTTTGAAATTTGAGTTCGACTTATAAAATATTCAAATCACTCAAACTTGATTAATAAATTTAAGTTTGATTAGATAAATTCAATTTGTCATTTAAACTCCAACTGAAAACGAAAATATTCAAATTCGATTGGATTTATTATTCAAATAATTCAAATTCGACTAAAAATTATATGAATTAAACTCAAATAATTATATCTTGAATATCCAATTATAATCCTTCCAAGAAATCAAACGGAAGTTAATCTTATCCTATTGTGCAAACACCCATTCAGAATTCATTGAAAAACGTCTAACATCTACTTGGCAAAGCCCTGATTTCGCCATTTCGCTTGCTCTCAAAAAACCGCATTGGATAGTGTGGGTGTGGCTCATCATGTACTGGGCCAAGTTCTGGGGGACCGAACTTTTATCAGTCCAACAAAGTATTAAAGGTGAAAAGGACAAAACGGTGTTAAGGTTCCCAAGGGCCCAATCCTCAATCACATCTCTTTTTTTTTTATGCTCAAATAAATTTTGGAAGTTTACTAAAAATTATACTAGTCTTTGATATTTTATTACATAAAAGTAAAGTTATAAACTTCTATTTCATCTTAATTATACCCATTAAAATTTGAAAATAAATGAATAACGTCCAATTGATAAAGCTTTTAAAATAAAATTTCCTTAAAATATTTATTATTTAATTCAATCAAATGAATCAAGTAAGCATTTTGTACAAATTAACTCATCAAACTAAAACATGTTAGAACCTTAATTCCGTGCAATAAAATATCATAAACTTATTTTTATTTTCGAGTAAAGTTCAAAGACTTATTTTAACTTCTTTTTTTAACCAGACTCCAAGAAGCATTGAGGTCAAAGTACTTAGTTGTACCAAAAAAAAAAGTGCTTAGGTGACATAAAGTGTAGGTTAAGAACCCAGCCAGTTAATTGTCTGTTAATTTTATTGTAATTTTGATATCGATTTTTTTAATTAAAAGTTAAACAATTTTTTTTTGAGATGTGAAAGTTCTACACCAAAAAAAATGAGCCTTAAAATATTATTATATTTACTTGACTTTCAAAATATAGCTGCAAAGTAAAATCTTATTTTTATTTAGATCATAAGTGAACTTGTGTTAATTATTTTTACTTTATAATAAATTTTAAAATACTAAAAGAGTAGTTACAACAAATTAATAGATTATATATATATATATATATATATATATATATATATATATATATAAAACTAGGTCATAAAAATGATCCCACTTACAATAATCAATTGAGCAAATTACCTTCTCATAACCTTCTAACGATTTCAAACTTGAATTAATTAAAGTAGAATAAAACTTTGTTTTCATTTGAATCATGATATACAAAATTTTAACACGAGATTTCGATAAAATGAAACTATTGGATCATTAAATTTGTAAATATAGAAACTAGAAAAAAAATAGTAGTTTCTCTTGTTGGTAATCGTTGATATGCCTGCCTTTTTATATGGAATGGATGGGACATGGGGGGTTTTGGATTTTTTATGGATGGTAATAAGTATCTTATAAATGCATATCTTGCAGTGCTATCTAATAAGGATATTTTATAATTGGATTCAAACCGTAAAATTACTACTTGCTAGAAATTTGGATAACAAGTGGATAATAATTTTAGGGTATTCATTGTTGAAATTTGATTGCAAATAATAATTTTTAATATTATATATTATTTATGAGTTATTTATTATTAATGCAATTCCCAATTAAATTAACTGATTTAATATTCTAACTAGTTATTTTAAGTGTAATTTATATTTTATGAGCTAAGTTAAATTTATTATTTTATTTTTTAATAATATATATTAAACTTAGAATTAAAATTAAATTTTGAAAGTTAAATTTTTTATTTAATAAAAAAGTATTTAATATAAATTTGATAATTAATGAGTATTTTTTATATTATATTACAAGATTGTAATAAAAAAATTAAATTATTTTAAATAATTAATCAAATTCGAATATTATAAAATATATAACCTTAAACCTAAAAGCAATGAGTACACACAGTTGACATTCACAGATATTTTGGGGCTTGAATGTTTAATTTGGTGAAAATCAAATAATATATGATTGAAGGAGAATGGGAGATCAACCAAAGATGTGGCTTTCAGCAGGGGGCCTGCACGGGAAACATAAACCGTCAAGGGGAATTTTTCACTGACTTGTTTTCTTGGATGCAAACTTGATCATGGACCAGGCTTATGACAAGCAATAATAAGTTTTATGTATGTCCAAATCCAACTCAACTAAAAAATTTAGGCTTTATTTTTTGTTCAAATCCGTTTTTATTTTTATATTACAAGCTTGAGCCCGAGTCCGGTTCGATCTGAAAATAATTTTTTTATATTTTATTTATTTATTTATTATTTTATACCTTTTAAAATTTAATTTAATTTGTCAAAATTCGTATATCAATTTTCATATTAAATATTTATAATCATGTTTATTAATCAATAATATTTTTTATACATATAATTATATTATACTTAGTAAATATATATAAAAATTTTAATTAATATTAAAAAAGAAATATAAAACATAAAAAATTATAAATTCGAGCCGGGCCGAGCCCAAGCTTTGAAAGGTCAAGCCCGAGGCCTGGCCCAATTTTTAAACGGGTCTAAAAATTTTGCCCAAGCCCGATTATTTCATCAGATATTTTTGTTCAAGCTCGACTAAATTTAGAACGGGCCTTCAGGCTTAGATGGGTAGCCTGGTCCTTGAGCAGGTCTACTTGGATGTCTTGCAACATTTTATGATAATGTTTAAAACTTACGCCTTGTTGGTATTTTTTTATTTTACATGACATTTTTTTTGAGAAATCATGACAATTTAATTGTAATAAATATTCATTAAAAATTTAATAAAGTCAAAATCAAAATATCATTTTTTATGAGTTTATATATGATGCACTAACACTATATAGTCTCTGGACAATATTAATGCATCAAGAGTTAGCATCTCATTGATGAGTAAATATGAAAGAAGTCAAACCTTTAAAAATAAATATAATTAAATTTTTTAATTTGCTTAGAAGGGCTTAATATTTTTTTAGTTTGCTTGTTAATTAAGTTTAATTTCTGATGCATTGTTAATGTATAAAAACTATACACTTTTATTGTATACACTGTTAGTATTTATACTATCAATACATTATATATATATATATATATATAAACATTAATGCTTAATTAAAATTGAAAGACAAATAAATATAACCAACGGATAAATTAAACCGCTCCTTTGTTTGCATGATTCTTCCTTTTTTTAATATTTAAATAAAAACGAAATTATTCTGTGTCTATAAAAACGAAAAAGAAGGCCAGGAAATCTTAACCGCAAATCAAAAAGTTGGTGTTGCGTCCGTATCCTTAAGGGGGTTTTATTAGCCCACGAAAAATTTGCAACGGTCATAGCTTATCCAGAAAAAAAAAAGAGAGAATTAGATTTTTTGTCATGGAGGTAGATTAAAAATTTTAAATGTGATATGATAATACAATATGAATAAAAAAATGATAATAATATAGATTAAAATTTTATAAAAATTATATATGAATGTATTAATTTACATATAAAATCAATTTTATTTTACATAAAATATAAAAATTTCATTTTAAAAATTATATTAACAGTCACAACATTAATTTATCAAATCTAATTAGGAGAATAATATCGTGTCATCAGTGTGTACATGAAGGGAGCCGATGGCGATGGCTACTCGGAATTGCGAGCAGATTCTTGAAAACAGCCGATGATCGGACATACCCTCGATGACTGACACGAGTGATAAAAATTGTTCACTCAGGTCTCCATCCATGTCCCCACCTCAAACAATCCTCAATGGAGTGATTAGCAGGCTGCCTACGTAGCCTGCTTCCTCATCGTATATATTATTATTTTATTTTAACATGGGGTTTTCAATAAATATTTTAGAATTTAAATTTAAACAAATCTGCAGCATTTTCCTTCTATCTCTAAATTATGGCTTCTTTTATACAAAAACTTTACTTTAATTACATTTGGGTTAGAGTAAGTGTAACATATTAACTATAAGAAATTATATTTTTTTTCAGTAAAAAAACACATCACTTAACAAAATAATTATTATTTTGTTATTATTAAAACTAATTTTAAACCAGTGCGATGCACGGAAATACATTAATTGAATAATAAATTTGTTGATGTCAAAAATGTCGTTGGGCTTGTCGATGATAAATCAACTCTTTCCTTCTTGGATCAACTTGCAAAACAGAAGGTCCACCGGGGTTGTTGTGGGACTTTCTCTGATACTTAAGTCAGTAGAATATTCAAGAGAGAATATCAAAGTTAAAAGAGAGTGAAAGTGTCTAGAGAAAATATCAAGATTGAAGGAGATAAATATGTGTTTTCATACCTTGTCTCTTCTGTCTTTGTGACTTTTATAGGTAATCCTGGATGTAACAGATGCTATGATCGGTTACGTCCAATTATGTAATTAAATGAGAGTTATGGGTGGTTCTGCTCGTTGGGTATTAAGTGAGTGGTTACGCTTACGCTCATTAATGGTTAGTTACGTAACGGCGAGCATCAATTATGGCGAGTGACGATTACTTTGTGTGTAATTAAGTAGGCCACGTGTAATTAAGCTCTGTGAAGTGGGCCTATTGGGCCTTCTGACAACGATACTAACATTATGTCCTCTTGGCGAATGGCGATCACAAAGTGATCGGTATTCGCCATAAACTTTTTACAAAGTCATGACTGCATATGAACTTTTAAATTCTAGAGCCTAAGGCGACGACAATCTAAGACCATGCGCGAGGAAGCCTTTGAAGATTGACGCTCCGGCCAAGAGTGAGTGGAAACTGGCGAGCTCGTGCCTCAAGAAACTTGCGTCAAGGCCATGGGCCATCAATTGAGATATTGGCGCGAAGACCACGGTCAAGTAAAGTGCCAAAAATACAAAGACCACAAGCTAGTAAAGTGTTAAAAACGGTAGCGCTAATGGTACGGGCGAGTAAGAGTCCAAGAACTGGCGCTGAGGCCCAAGGCAAGTTAGTGCCTAAGATACTGATGCTATGGCTGGGGTGAGCTAATGCTCAAGATACTGGAGCTAAGGGCCGGGGCGAACAAGTGATTGGTGCTGAGGCCTGGGGTAAACAAATGCCCAAAATACTAACGCTATGGCCGGGGCAAGCTAATGCTCAAGATACTGGCACGAAAGGTCAAGGCAAGCTAATGCTCAAGATATTGGAACTATGGCCCGGGGCGAGTTGGTGCCCAAGAAACTGGCTCTAAGGCCCAGGGCGAGTAAGTGCCTAAGCTACTGGCGCTGAGGCTCGAGGCGAGTTGATGCCCAAGATGCTGGCACTAAGGCCTGGGGCGAGCTAGTGCCCAAGATACTGTTAGTGAACAACATGAGTAGTTGGTTGCACCTCGGATGTAAATGGGCGAGCATCAGGCGTGACTGGGCGATCTGCAGTTACATTATGGCGAGCACTCAAAGATTCCATTATTTGGTTAGCTCGACATGGCTTCTTCTTCGAGTTCACACAGACTGTGCCAAAATGTTGATGCCAAAAAGGTCGCTGGGCTTGTCAATGATGGATCAACTCTTTTCTTCTTGGATCAACCTGCAAAACAGAAGGTCCATCGGGGTTGTTCCCAGTGGGACTTTCTCCAATGCTTCAGTCAGTAGAATATTCAATAGAGAATATCAAAGTTGAAAGAAAGTGAAAGTGTCTAAAGAAAATATCAAGATTGAAGGAGATAAATGTGTGTTTTCATATCTTGTCTCTTCTGTCTTGGCGCCTTTTATAGACAATCTTGGATGTAACAGATGCTATGATTGGTTATGCCCACTTATGTAATTAAATGGGAGTTATGGGCGATTATGCCTGTTTGGTATTAAGTGGGCGGTTACGCTTATACTCATTAATGGTTAGTTATGTAACGACGAGCAGCAGTTATGATGAGCACCAGTTACGGCAAGCGACGGTTACTTTGTGTGTAATTGAGTAGGCCACGTGTAATTAAGCTCTGTGAAGTGGGCCTATTAGGCCTTCTGACAACGATACTAACAAAATTTATTGATAAAATATTTTTTTGAAACTTTGTAATATAAATTATTATGTTTATGAAAAATGCAACATATGTATATTTAATATTTTTATTTATAATTTGTATATTACAATACGGTAATATAAAAAATTATATATCATATATAATTATGAAAATTTTATAAAAAATAAATCAAACTCATATTGTAATTTATTGAATCAAAATGATATATAAAGAAAATTTAACATGTCTTTGATTTGAAGAAATTGAAAATTTTTTCGTCTTAAAATTAATTTCATGCATAAATTTTTTTTTAAATGAAGATTCTACCATATATTTTTGTTGAGTTGAAGAGGTAGTAAATGATTCTTGAATATTTATTGCTATCTTTCAATGATGTGTTACTTTACTCGATTATCCAATAGATTCCGTAAATAGAATAACAGACATAGATAAAACACTAATTTGTGATTTGATTAAATTAATTTTCAATTATAACATATGTTATATAAAACTGTAACAAAGATAATCATATTGTATAAATGTATACATATTTATTCTAATAATTTTTTTATATTTACATTTATAATCAAAGTGATACACTTTAGACATGATAAGATTATATTTTCTGTCTGAATATTATAATTTGTCACTCTTGTTTGGAACACAAAAATTTCACCATAAGATATTCAAATATCTCTCAAATTTTATAATCCTTATTTTCTTAAATCCTGGTCATTGGCATATCATTAAATTAATTTAAATATTGAACATTATTAAAATAATTGTTAACTAATCAATACTTTAAGAGAAATTTTATAGATTGTCAACATCTTTATTAATTAAATTCTTAGGTTCAGTATGGAGAAGTACAAACATTGTTTTTTAGAACCATTAAATGCCTTAACATTCAATTTGCACCTATAAAGTATATAAAACGCTACAATTAAGTTATATATATTGAAATTATAAAATGCTTATATTATCCTCATGGAATAATTTCTATGTAATGTTTTAAATATAGTAAATATAATTATTATTTACCTTGGAGTTGAATTATAGACATCAACATTATAGGAGGAATAATGAACTTTTTCATTAACTTCGGTCAACTTTTTATTGCACCCACATGACATGACATGTAATATCAACCAAAAATTGTGTTAACTTTCATGATAGTTACTCCATTGGTGAAAGATCTTCCATATATAAATATGTGTGTGTGTGTGTGTGTGTATAACACAAATTTAAAAATAGCTAATAATAATATACATGCTAAATTAGTTATATTTTAAAATCAGGTTGCTATATATATTATGATTGAAAAAATATATGTTAATCTAATATCTTGAACAATGACTTTGTAACCAATACTTTAATCTCCAACGAAAGTGTTACAAACATTGAAACCTAATCTGATGCTAGTCTTTTATGTGATGTATGATGAAATTTTATCCTATAATCTCCTTTTAATAAAGTATATACAAAAAGTAATGAAATTTCAGTTTTTGACTTTTAAGATCTGTGAGTATTAATCATTGATTAAAAAAATGAATGATTACATGCAATTTATATAATAACAATGGAGAAAATTAAAAAATTTTAATAATAGATATAGATGTTACTTTTTAGACAATTAAAAAAATTTAATTGATAAAAGTTATAGATATAGATGGTATATTTTGTAATATTAATGTGAAAAGAAAAAATTATTATATGTTACGTATTAATTTAAAAAATTATGTTATTGTTTAGAAAATAAAAAAAATAATTGGCAATCATTGAACGTAAGATATTGTTATATTATTGCATGTTATATATTACATTATCCATACTAACTTTAATATATATATATATATAAATATATGTTATCTTTTAGAAAATAAAAAAAATTTAATTGATAAAATTATACATGCTATATTTTGTAATTTTAATGTAGGTAAAGATAAATGATATGTAATTTTTATTTAATTTTAATATATATAGATATTGATATGAATGTTTATTTTTTAAAAATTTAAATAGATATTAATCTAAAAAGATAATTGATTTGTTTTGCATTTTTAATATATATATATATATCTTTTTTTAAAAAGGATAATTTTTTTTTGTTTTTATATATTACACGTATAAAATACTTAGACTATCCATACAGGATGTTCTATTTGTAGTCAAATGCTTTGGCTTTTATTTATATATATTAGATTATGAGTTAAAAAAAGGACATTAAAATTTATTGGTAAAATATAAAATCTAGGATAATTATTACATATACTGTCAATGAAATATTTTTATTCTACAAGCGATGTTTGGATCTTGACACATGTCTTATTTTATTTTTTTTTATTTTTTAATATTTTATGTGACATGTGTCACTATCTTAATATTACTTATGAAATAAAAATATTCAACTGATAGTGTATGAAATAATTATCTTAAAAATATTCAACTGATAGTCTCACTAAATGTGAGATTTGTTTAGTTTGTTATTGTTTAGTTAGTTTGTTAAATATTGTTATTATATTTACTAGTTCATCAAGTTAACTGTTCATCGAACGTAATATCTGATTATGATTTTGACTTTGAATGAAATGTACCCTTTCAAAAAAATTTGTATATAGATAATACTCAAATATAAAATCTACCAATAAACGAGTCAAATACTAAACGCTGAAAGGTCAAACTTCCATTATTTCCCAAGTACTGCACTTCTGTTGTGTCATGATCGTGTGAAAGCTACAATTAATTTTGTTGAATCAAAGCATGGGCAAACAGAGACCATAGTAAGCACTGTACGACGGGTGCCTTCTTCGGCTTACTCGATTGCTGATATGTTAAGGCTATTTGTATATAAAATTTATATTCGACTAGTATAAATCCTGTGTGTATAGAGTAAAATATCAATATTTTATGTCAAAATTTATATTGACACATTAAATATAAAATTATTTTTTAGTTCTTAGCATATTTATATATAATTTTTACTAATATTTTTAATTTATACCATTTTCATATTTTTTAGTTATGTCATTTTCGTATCTATATTTAAAATTTTTAAGCTTTACAAATCAAATAATCAATGTAATTAAGAGTGCTAGAACAATATTCAACTGAGAAATAAGTAACAAAGAAAATATAAGACCTCGTACGTACCTATGAAATAAGGTACATTTTAGAAAGACTAGTGTATACGAGAATAACTAATCAAACACCAATTTTAGTTACTTTGTAGTTATATATAGTTTATAAATAGTAGTCCTATCCATTAGTGTTTTTTTTTTTTATCGTGTTTCGTATGAGATACAACATAAATTATTGGAATATGCACACAATACTAATTATAGAATTTGTTTAAATCTTAAACACAAATACATATTTTTTATAAGTATTACACACAACATGATACCTTAAAATAATTATATGTGTAACACAACACGGCACAATTAGACACAACTAGACACAACTAAGCCAACGGAGGTTGGCTAAGTTGGTAAGGGTTGTCTACTTTGCTTGTAAGGTTTAAGTTCGACTCCCCCCAACAATTTTTCTTAGTGGGCGATCTATATATCCCATGTAAGTCCTCATTGAGACCTGCTGTATGCTATGGTAGGGCTGAGAAAACAAACCATAAAAATTGAAAAACTGACATGAACCAGGGTGTTCAGATTGGATCAGTTTGATTTTTGAAAGAATTCGGGTTAGATCGGTTTAGTTTGGTTTTGTCATCATCTACACAAAAATTCAGATCAAATTGGATTATTCCAAATGAGTACTGAAAATCTGAATCAATTCGAATTAAAGATAAAAAAAACTCAATTTTTAACAAAGTCCAAATTTATATTTAATCCTCTGGTCTAATCTAAAGAACTTACCTAAGTTTACTCAAAAAAAATACCCAAATATATTGAAGATTTAAATTTAATCCTCTTGACCTAGTAGTTAATGATGAGTTGTGGCATATTGTAAGTCTTGGGTTTAAATCCAAACACCCTTATCCTCAATTATTTAATATTTTCCTTGTAACAAAAAAAAATGAAGATTTATACTGGACAAAACCAAAACGTTTCACAAAGCAAAACAGGATCCTTTTCATTTTAGAGAGAGGCTTAATTATTAAAAAAATGATTTAAAAATGAATCCAAGAATTAGGTGCTAATAAATAATTTAAGTAAACATTTAAGAATTAAATAAAATAATATCATCCATTTCTGTTAGCTTTAATTTTAAATTTCAGAGTTGTGGTGAAAAGAGAAGAGAATTGAAGAAGAAGAAGAAAAAACCACGGTATCCGATCTGATTTTACACAGATCGGATATATCCAGATATTTAAGGTGATTGGATTAGATACAGATCTAATTTTTCGTATCCGAATAGGTTCAGATTGGATAAAAAAAACAAAAAATATGATCCGAACCGACTCACTATCACACTTATGCTTTGGGCCGAGATTGGGAAAGCCTTCCATCACCTAAACTTTTTTTTTTAACAAAAGAAAACACGACTAACATGATAAGAGATGTAAATGGATAGGGTATTCATTAATTTTGGAATACTGTACCCAAATCTAGTTATTTCATAATACCTGAACTCGACTAATTATCTCATTATTTTGATTTGTGTTACACAAACTCCACCCATAAAATATAAAAAATACCCATTAAGAACCCGAACTCGCTAAATATCCATTTCTTAAGTCAAAGTTTAACTTTCAGACTTAAATTTAAAATCAATTTTAAACAAATTATTAAAAAATTAAATTAATAAATTTAATTTAACTCATAAAAATAAAATAAAGCTAAAAATCATAATTAAAATATTTAATAAATTAATTTAATTAAATATTAAATTAATAATAAATATTTTATAAATAAAAATGAATATCATATTAAATAGTAGAGTATCCTAAGATCATTACCTGAATCCTATGCAAACTCGTGAGGATAATTTTACTACTTGAATCCGATTATATAATACCTTAATCCGACTTATTGGATCGGATAGTGTTGGATACCCATTTATAGGATACCATTGTCATCCTAAACATGATTAATACATTTAAACACGACTAACACAGATTACAAGACTAAAAACAAAGCATGAGACAAAAATGAAAAAATACTAACATACATTCAAAATAATTATTCATAACATATAATCAACATTCAAATTAATAATTCACAAATATAATAAAATAAAAATATCTTCCATCCATATACATGATAAATTTTAAAAAAATGCAAACATAGTACGCAATTTTAAAAACAAGGCAAATCAGCCTATCATGTTAGTGTCTAAAACAGCAATAATTAACAGAGAACAATAATTCAAGAAACAGTAATTAAAAAAAAGTTTAAAACAACTCAATAGGATTTATTTTCCACAAAAATCTAATTAAATTTGATGACACCATTTATCATTTCCTCTAAGCTCTCATCAACAACTTTTTCAAATAATCAGTATTTGCAACAAAACAATATTGCCTCCATAATATCTATAATATATTAGTGTAGTTTAGATTTATTTTAATAATAATCAAAATTAGACTTGTTCATGAGTTGAGTCGGACAAAATTCGGATCAGATCTAAGCATCATATTGCAGGACTTTATGTGAGCCCAAATCCGACTTGGCGTAGCTCAAATTTTGGGCTTGATACTTTTTCAAAATCTGTTTTTTACAAACAATAAGAAAGCCCAAACCCACTTCAATGTGCCCTTTTTTCTAAAAATTATTTTCTTCAATTTAATGACTATGTTGTAAAATTTTTATTTTTTAGAACTCTTACATAGTAAAGCTTAAATATATTACTTGAACAAATACTCAAAATTATGATGTTATTTTTCATAATTAAGGTAAACGCGTCATATTTTATAGAATTATAATTATAAAATTATTTACTGGTAACATTTGAAATGTATTAACTTAATTATTAATTAACAAGATAGAAAAATATATTTTCTTTAAATGTTACTAACAAAAAAGGGGTTGGACCGAGCTTTTAACGATAAGAACAAGGCTTTGCTCGTTTTTAATTGGATTTCATTTGTTAGCCCAAGCTCATTTAACGAATAAATATGTAAACTAATCAAACTACTCATGATATATTCAAGTTTGACTCGATAAATACTCAAATTTAACTCGGTTATTTTCAAGCTGAGCTCATACTGAAGCTACTCAAATAACAAGTAGTGCCAAGTTCAAGTATCTTTATACATGTCTCAAGTGGCTTATGAATCTAATTTTTTGACAAATGATAAATTAAGCTTGTCGAATCGAATTTGAACTTATTGGTCAAACTTGAACCATTCAAATATTTTATCAAATTCAACTCAAGTTTAAAAAATTAAGTTCGATTGATTCGAATCAAACTTTGAACTTAAATTTTTTGAATTGAATCAAATTCAAATTTATTAATTAATCCTATTGACTTAGCTTAATTATACCCTTAAAAACAAACAAAAGGATAGCCGTGCTGAAATACAGAAGAACAGATATGATCAGAAAGAAAGAGAAATTAAGGGAATGAGAAATCATCATTGCTTGTTCGTATAATCACGCTGCTTAGATAGATTTGAAGATGCAGTACATGTGGAGAGGTAAAAATATGGGAAGAACCTAATTTCGTTAAAATTTCAAAAACAGTCAAAATCTTGTGTTTTGAGATATACTGCTGCTAACAATAACTAATCGCTGTCTCATACGTAGTTTTTACCAACCAGCTTTTTCCTTTGTCTTGTTCCTTTCTTCGCTCAGCCTGTTTCACAATATTCTTTTGGCCATTCTGCCATGGTGTATATATATTTCTAGGGGTTTTTTTTTTCTCTTTTTCAAGCTTATAATAATTAGTTTAATTAATTCTATTTTTTGGTAAAAGTAATAAATCATATTCATTTGTTTTTTCAAATTATGCAAGAAAACTTATTATTTTTTTATTTTACAATTAGGGTGTCTCCGTATCAACTTAAAAACATTAGTAATTAGAGATGGTCCGTTTTCATTTAAGAAAAAGATAAAATAAAACAAAAACAGTTCCTCAAGCCCTTGAAAAAAAAGGTGCGTTTAAAATTAGATAGTTTTGTGATGATTTTTATCACTTCAAAATGATCATATGGGGCTAGTTGCTCATATCTAAAGGTTAGCTAGTAAAAGGGAAATGTATATTATATAGTTACATGTAAAAATGAAAGTGGTAATTGAAGCTAGCTATCTAGGAACATGGGACAATAGTGAAAGAAGATGTAAAAGACCATATGCATGATGGCAAAGGTGTGGGGTGCTTAAGTTGTCTCTTGCCTGCACAAAGCATTCAATGCAGTTTTGGCAAGACTAAGGTGGTGGAGAATTAAATATACATGGAGATATTAAATATATATGTTTCCCGTAAATATTGTACCGCCATCTCTTCTCGAACTAAATATATGTATAAGATTTTTATTTCCAATGGACAGTTGAGTTTTTGTTCAAATCCACAAAGTTAAAAAAAAAAGTGTCATTTTCAATTAATTTTTTTAATATTCCCTAAAGTGTTTGTGTTACCTTATTAACTTTTTTTTTTAAATTTAAAATAAAATTTATTAATAGACAAAGTAAATTACAGCCAAGCCAAAAAATCTGGGTCACGAGTTACCTTATTAACTTCATTTATGAAATTTAAAAACTTCACCGGTAACATATAAGATAATAATTTTTATGTATGTATACACACACAAAAAGCTAACTCTTTGTAGTAGATGACCGATCAAAAATGGAATATCATCATCTGTCTTCCTACTAGCCAATTCTTGACGGTGTTTTTCTTTCCTACAAGCCAACTCTTGACAGTGTAATTTTCATTTCCTTTTTAATTATTTAAAGAATTAACTACAAATTAAAGAGTAATTATGAAGAGGTACTTAATTACTATAAAGAAAAGGCTTAATTTCATATTATGGATCACCAATATTACTGTGTTTGATAAAGAATATTTTTTTTGGCCAAAGTTTGATAAAGAATATTTAGTATAATACTTATACTACATAATTTCATCAAGTCGATGGGTTTTTCATTTTTGAATGCTACTAAAAGTTGTATCGAAACCAGAAATGGGATAAAATGATTTTCGTTTTTATAATATATATATATATATATATTTTAATTTCTAATCTATTTTGAACCTTTCAATCTTTAGTCTAATTAATTCATTCGAAAAAAAATTATGCTTCTAAACTTTTTGTAACTCACAACTTTTAAGAATTTATTTAATATGTATGTCATATAAACTAATGTTTAGTTTACTAACTTTATATGGTCCAAGATGTATGTTAATTCAAAGTGTAATATCAAGCATATGAATATAATTTGTGCGGCTACCATGAAAATGAACTTTATCCTCTTCCTCTTCTTATTCTCCTTCACGTTTGTCTTCCCAACTTGTTTGTTTGGGTGTCATATTTGAAGTCACGTGAACCTCTTGTTAATTACCTATTTCTCTAGCTCTCATTCTCTCAATCTTTCCTTTAAAAGGGATTTAGTTACCACTCAATGGCGAAGGTCCTTTCTGCCTTTTCTCTCTATCATTCATCACCTCGAGCATCCTCCACCAACACCAAGATCACTGCAGCTGATCACTTAATTTCTGCTCTCTCTCTCTCTTTGGCCAATCTCTCGTGATGATTTCTAGTAGTTGTTATTCATCTCTTTATCCTTTTCCTATTGACCTCAACGAAGATGATCAACACCAACAGCACCAGCTTTTCAGCTTAAAATCTCAACCTTCTTCATCATCATCATCTTCTTCTTCTCTTACTTGTCCTGTTTTCTTCAACCCTACTGTTCAGGAGCAAGCAGGATATTATCAAAGGGAACCCCAGCAGCTCCAAGATCAAGAGGATCAGGTATATAATTTAGTATTTCATTTTCATTTTTATCCTTTATGTGATCACTTAGGGTTTTCTTTTCTTTTGTTCGTTTAGCCTTTTAAGGGATTATATAACTTAGTTCCTTATAAATTTCAGGCAAAGATTTATGTTCCACAAGATAGACCATTGGAGAGTGACAGTGGGCTCAAGTTATCAATATGGAGAAATGAAAAAAGGGTTGAAAGTCATCAAAGTCATGAGAATAGTTCTGCTAAGTGGATATCTTCGAAGATGAGGATGATGAGGAAGATGACGAGCTCGGATCACAGGAATTTGTCGAATAACCCTACGCCAAAATTCGAAGATCTGAAGCTGCAGCCATCATCATCTCCAGATAATAGCAGCAATTCTTCTTACAATAACAACAACAACAACAACACAATTAGGGTTTGTGCTGATTGCAACACAACTAAGACTCCTCTTTGGAGGAGTGGACCTAGAGGCCCTAAGGTACTCAATTACCACTCTTTTCTGATCAATACCCTTGTCGTAGAATCTAAGATGAAGACAATTACTGCCTATTTTTTGAGATGATTAATTTAAGTTTTTGTCTTTTGGCTGAAGTCCCTTTGCAACGCCTGTGGAATTCGACAAAGAAAAGCAAGACGAGCTATGGCAGCTGCAGCAGCAGCAGTGGCAAACGGCACTACTGTTGCAGCTGAGACAATGCCAACTATGAAGAGTAAGGCCCAAAATAAGGCCAAAAGATCAAGTAATGGTGGTGTTCCGCAGTTCAAGAATAAAAGGTGCAAACTTAGTTCCCAATCTCAAGGTAGAAAGAAGCTTTGTTTTGAGGATTTGAGGATAATCTTGAGCAAGAATTCGGCTTTTCATCGTGTTTTCCCTCAGGATGAGAAAGAAGCAGCCATCCTGCTGATGGCCTTATCGTATGGACTTGTTCATGGTTGAACCTCTCTAGTAGCCAGGCTTTTATATCGTTGCTTTCGCAGCTTTAATAATATTAGAAGTACTAGCTTAGCTAGATCATTAATGCCCGAAAACCGAGTTGTATGAGTGAGGAAATTAAGATATGAAATGTGTGTGAGAGAAACATAATTGGTTCAATAAACAAAAGAGAGATTAATATTGCATGCAAATTTAATCTTTAAAGCTTGATGATCAGGTGGATTTGAACCAAAAGTATGGATCTCTTGTTAATCTACATCTTATTTATATTTTATGGTATGAACTTAATAAAATTTTTCAAGATTTCGTTTTTGTTTGTCTGTCTGACTCTCCATTCGTTTATTTATTAATTTCTTTCTATATATATTTGCTTTCTCATTTTTCATACAATTCTTATAGTAATTAATCTTCCTAATTAAGGATTGTACCAGATCACGTGAACAACGATTTTCATTCAGCTGACACATTTTTTACAGTGGCATGCAGTAGATGATTCCTGGATCTTGATTAGTCATAATAATAAGGCATTCAATTGTAATTTAGGGTTCAAAGGAAATGAAAGGTTTCTCAGGCCTGAATCGTCTATATATGATGGTTATTAGTCAACCCTAGCTAGGGTTGCAGCTTTTAGTTTTGTTGGGGCGTTCTGAAAGTGTCCTAGAAGACAGGACCTTTGTCTTGGACGCTGTCTTCATTGAAGTCAGTAGTCAGATCACACTAGAGCTTTAAAGAAAAAGCTAGCATTAGCAAGAGTAAGTCTAGGAGGAGTACGACAAGCAAAAACAACTGGATTTGTATCGGAGAGTAGTGGAAGAGTGGGTCCTGCTTGTTGGGCTTATCTCTTTTACCGTACTAACAAAATTAATTTTATCCGAATATAATTTTAATTAATATCAATTTAATGGATATTTTAATGATACATAAAATAATAATGTATTCGAATTAAGTAATATGATTTTAGTTAAGTATGATATTATATGTTATATATATGTATTAAATTCATAATAAGATGAATTTATATATAAATCATATAAATAAAAATTTCTTCTCTGTCTTTATATATATATATATATCTATTGACCTATTGAGGCTCCATTTGGAATCAATCCTACCTCATAAAAAACAAAAAAAAAATCTTAAAAGACAAAAAAATATATGTAAAATTATTTTTTATACATTCTTTTAAATATTTTGTTATAAAATTTATACCTATAGTGATTATTTCATTGATTTTAATATCATCGGAATTAATCGCACTGTCCATCCAAACTAACATAAAGTTTATTCTTAAGCAATAGGAATAAGAGTAACAAATTTCTTCCTTTCTTTCTCTCTCAAACACTTTTTCTTATATGTAAGTTCAAGAACAATAAATGGTAATTGTATTTGGAAAACACTACAACTCTGAAGGAGCTACAATAATAAGATTGAACTCTTATCTGTATTCAAATTAATTATAACGATAATTCAATTTTAATGTTAGTGATTGGACTAGATATGATTTGAATTTAGCAATGCCTGCTTCTCTTGATGGATCCAGCTAGTGAACAAGTTCGCCACTTCAGGGATTGATTTATGTGATAATTAACGTAAAAGATAATATATATTTATATATAGGCACACACATGCCATGCATACATCTCTCTTCAAAATTCACAATAAATAAATTATAAGATCAGTTTGGTTCCTTTGGTTGCTAATGTCAAGGATCGTGGCTTGACTCACTAAATCTAGATCACTAATTAAATTACTGTAAATAAATTTTAATTAAAGTGTTCAAACTAAAAGCGCATGTTGAATTAATTTACGAGTGTCAACTGTCAAGTCTAATATTCTCAAATATTACGTTTAATTGATATCTAAATTATACTTGACATGAGAGATTTACAACATATAATAAATATAATAAGCAAAATATAAGACATCTGAATTATACTGGATGAGTTTTTTTTTTTTTCAAAATATAAAGATTGGAAAAAGACATTTAAAACATTCAGACCATTAAACTTAGCCTTCCTCAGCTCTCTCGCTCTTTTTATATATATGAGTTGAATAAATTTAAATTGACACTTGAAAATAAGATTGTTAATTTTTTGATTTTACAATTCAATTATAAATTTATTTTAGAGGCATTAATTAAAATCACATTATTCTTTGTTTATTTATTGCATCCATCAATCATTGGTCATTTTCTAAATATTTAAAATCAAGAGATTTGCTATAAATTTTAAATCATGTAAACTTAACAAAAAATCAATTAATTTTTTATTGTTCTATTTTTTAAAAATTAAAGTATTATCTTAACTGCAATATTTTCACTTAGAAAATAAGAAAATATCAATTATATAAATGCTATGTAGTGTAATGTAATGCAATAATTAATAATTCTTGATAACATTTTTTCTTATCGATTTTTACGTTAAAGAAAAGATTTATTGAAATTCAATTTGATTGGTACTTTATTTATTATATTATCTGTTATTTGTTTATAATTTATCATTTAATTTTTAATTAAAAAATAAAATATTTATTAAATGTAAATAATGGTAACTTATAGTGAATATATAGAAAAATTTGGACGCAGAGTTTTTTTTTCTTTAATTGAAAAAAATAATTATTAATTAATGGACTGATATGCAAATGAGCCGCAGTTATATGGGCCGGAAAGAGTCCAGTTGACAGAAAACGCTGGCGCTCGAGGGGCTAGGCTTGCGATGGGATCACTCGGCCTTTAATTCGATCCAAGTCGAGGATTCAAAGAATCGAGACCTAGCAAGGTACCGCCAACGCTGACTAGTGACTACCGTCGAAAATCTGTAGGATTTCATTTTAGATTAAACGTTTACTTGCACAGGCAAAGCAGCGAAAATAGCGTTGAGTTGCAAAGCAAGTTTGAAATTGGATTCCAGGTTTGATAAACCCTTCAAAAACCCCCCACAACCACAAGAACAAGAGGGGAAGAAGAAAGGACGAAAACCCTTCGCTACTTCCAGACTCATCAATGGAACCCTCTCATTCTCAAATGGAAACCCCTCCTTTCTCTTCCAAGGAATCGCGCATTAACCGCTACAAGCCCATTTGGCGAATTCTCTTGATATCCAATCTCGCTCTTGGAGGTATTTTTTTAACTATATCAAAACTTTTCTTTTGGGCATCTATATTCTTGTTCAATCTAATGTTAGTTTCTTAACAATGGGTTGACATTCTTTTAGTAGAGTTTTTCTTTTTTACTTTTCGATTTAGGGTGTGTTTGATGTATTGACTAGCTGAAAGAGACTTTGATACTAGATGTTTTGGAAGAATCATGCAAATGGGTTGGGAAAACTTGTGAGCTAGGCTGTTGTTATGATTTAGTTTAGAAGCTGCAAGATTTGATCTCATTAGTCTGTTGCTAAGCTTCTTTTCTTAGTCACTGATGAGAATGTGATGCTTAAATTCAAAGAAAGGAGCAAGTTATCTGGAGACTCTGTGTTTGTTATTGAAGCTTTTGGGCTTGATGAAAAATTTTACTTTTAGCCACTGATTTTGTTATTTGAGTATCTCGCGCACAAGTGTTAGCTTTTATAATTGGTAATTCCGAGTGCAACTTTATTTTTCTGTTGCTGCACTCACATTAGAATTTTGTTTCAGAGAAACATTGAGTCGTTGGTTCTAATAGTATTGTTGTTAAGTTATTTTTGAAGAATAGTTATAGCTTAGTTGTTTTATTACTTCTGAGATCAGAATTCTGGGACAATTTGCATTACATGGTTTGCAATGATGATAAATGATAATTGTGGTCAAACTTTGGATTATAACTAGTAGGCCTGGATTAGCTCAATCTTCTGTTCATGCAACATTCCATTTTTTTTGAATTCTATGAAGCAAAAATGACATGAATTCTAAGGTTTATGGCTCTACAATGGGACATAAGTTTTGCTTGATTTGGATCTTTTGGAATTAGCTGACATTCTTTCTCCCTGTTGCAGCATATATGTTTGCAAAGGCAAGAAAGAAGAGTTCAGGCATTGCAGATAACAAGCATGCTAAAACAGAGACAGAGCACGACAAGGGTGAAACTGAAGCAGACGTTTCTTCTGATCCAGTGACAACTGCCTTAGTTTACGAGGAACCACCAATTCTTCCGTTTGTTGCAAAGCCTGCAAAGGCTTTGGAGCCAATTCCTGAAGATCAGCAGCGTGAACTTTTCAAGTGGATATTGGAAGAGAAAAGAAAAGTCAAGCCTAATGACCCTGAAGAAAGGAAAAGAATTGATGAAGAGAAGGGTGTTCTTAAACAGTTTATTCGTGCAAAATCTCTTCCTAGAATTTGATTCACACTTCTCTTCATACTTGACAAATTCTTGCTTTAATGAAGAACAAGTTACTATCAAGGATGGTTTGAAAAATCACATGCCAAAGATGGGTTTTGGTTTTTTGTGCCCAAACCTTCTTATGAGATTGGATATTAAGATCTTCTATTAGATTTTAACAGAAGTACTCAACAATCCAAGACATTCATCATGTCTGCTTCCTCCTAACTAATGATTCTTCTCGATTTGCCTACATAAAAACAATTCAGTGTAGTCAATGTAATTTAGCAGTGAAATTGTGTCTTGCTTTGATTAACAACAAAACCACATACTATGAAAAACACAAGGCAACAAAAATAAAGAGAGGTAGTTACTTATTCTCCTTCTGCGAAGTTGCTTTTATAGACGGATGCCCAGCCAACTGGATTGGCTCTTGAGTCTTGAGTGAGACAAAAGATAGAGATTGGCTCCCTCACTCCCCAACTTGGAAGAAGTGGGGCCGTTATGTTATCTTTCCTTCAAGACCAACCACATATAATAATTTATCCGTGACTCCGTGTGCAACCAAGCTTTTATCTGAAGTACAATTAATGACGATGCTAGTTTTAGTCATTGGATAATCTCTTATCATCTGCTCTACTTTTTGTCTCACTGCAAAGCTTTCTCTCAAATGCCAGGAACCATCCAAGTTTCAGGTACCAAGCACTGTCCTAACTGTAATTCAAAAATGGCAGTTAAAGTTCATATTCCTTTTTTGAAGACTTCCTCGTTTGATTCATTTCAGTTCTGGATTTTAAGGGTCTCCACCCATCATTACCATCTTCACAGATATCACTAAAAGGTAATCAATCAACACTTCCTAACTTTCTTATCTTGAATGACAATAAATGTGTGTGTGTGTGTATATATATATATATATATAGGCGCATGCAAACACTCACTACATGAGAAGAAAATTTTACCTTGGTTCATCTTTCATAATGCAGTTTCCATGGGTACAACAGAGTACCAGACTTGGGACGAGGGGGAATTCTCATTGTAATGATTCTGAACACTGTTTTGACATCTGCATTTTTGCCTTTGATTTTGCTGTTTTTTAACTTCTGACTTTGGCTATTGAATCCCAACATGTTTGCTATGGCACAGTCCGTTGACAACCCTTCATGACAATTTGATTGTAACCCTTCAAGATGCCAAGGGAAATGAGATTTCTCGTACAGGTTTGTCCCTATTCCATTTCATGTGCATTGGAGTACTGGATTTCGGTTTGGTCGTAAGGCTGATTGAAATAATGATGATATTGGGTAGGAATTGAGACCAGATTGGTGGTTGAGAAAGGTGTTTGGGATGAAATATTTTCCCTTGAAGGAGGTGGGCATGTACATATGAAGTTGCAGTTTGTCCTCAGTGAAGAAGAGCACCAGAGAATCCGGATAATGGTATTGTTCCTTTATTTTAGCCCTTTTTCCTTTGATTCAATAAACGATCACTTCTTGGTGCCGGACTAACAGAACCAATCCCCTGTTATAACTGTAAATTAACTTGAAATTCAAATGCTTAAAGAAGTTACTGACAAATAATCCTGGAAATCAATTCTATTTAATCTCTTTAATGAGTGACACCATCTTATTTTCATGTGTACATCTGAGGATATTCTCCAGATAATTTACACTATCAGCCAGTAATATTTAATGTGCATTAGATCCTAAATGATGAACTCCATCATGCTGTATGATAAATGGCAAGCCTATGGTAACCTGCTTTAAAATTTGTGATCCTGATAAACTTATTCCCTTACCTAGCACAATTAAGTTATATTTAAGTTCATTTTCAGAGAGAATCTGCACTGAGGAAACATGAAGAGCTGTGCAATAGTGGTCATGGAAGTCCCAAAAGTGCTTCTGTCGGCTATAGTGAAGTTTCAGGTTCGATCTTGCTTTCTCAATTTACATTTTCCATGTTCCCTGAAAAATGAGAGAACATGAAAAGAAAAGAAATGAAAATTCCAGCAGCGCATGAAACTTGAATGAGTTAAAAATGAATTAAAATATTTGGTCATTTTTCTTGATGTATTGACTACTCCCTCTTACAAGGTTCACCAGAAAGTTTATTCCAAAGTGGATTGGTAGGCAATGAAGCTAGTCTGGTGTCGGTCCCTTTTAATTACCTCAAGGATCCCAACTTCGATCTTGAGAACAAAGACAGAAGTTATTCTAGTCAGAAGCAAAAGATCACAGTTAAGGCTTACCACTGCAGTAAAAACATTTTGATTTTGACTACAAACCTTGAGTTTTCCTAATGTTCATTTCATATGAATATTTAGAATGACATAGATGAAAATGAAATACATCAGCCAAGTCCATGTCACAATCAGTCAATGCCCATCTAACTGAATTATGTCACCAGGATTCAGTTCCTGCAGCACTAGAGAAGGCTGATAACTCCAAGAAGCAGGGACCAGAAGGGAAAGCCCATAGCAATGTAAAGAAAATGATAAGTGCATTTGAGGGCAGTCAAGATCAGGTATATTGAGCATGTTACTTAAAATTCTCCATTTTTGTTGCAACTTAGACACATGATTAAACTTACTGGAACTTGTATGTGGCAGGATGTGAAACCTTCTATTAAACCACCGCCAAAAGTATCTCAGACAAGAAAGATTGGGATGGATTCTTTTCAGGCAAATTCAGATCTTAATGAAGTTGAGACAGAAGAGACCATACCACCTAAGGTAACTTTAGGAATGATCAATACCAAGGCATTTGAACAAACCAAATATGTATTTAGGGAAAACTATGGGCTATTGGTTTTGTCAAACCTATAAATCGGGCTGCATCATCTAAAGAAACTAAGCAGTTGAAGGGGTCAACTACGGCATGTACCCAAACAGAGAATAATTTTAGATTTGAAGAATAAATTTAAACTTAAACAGAACGAAAGTGATGTGAAGGAGGAAAAGAAATATTCTGAAGATTCAAGAGAGCATCAACGGTGGAGAAAGCTGCATTCTCCCAAAGAATGCTTGACAAGCATTCAAATGGCAGCCAATCTTGGAAGAAGTTTTCCGAAAGGATCCAAAAGAAGCTGAAAGAACTTCAAATGAAAAACTGAAACAGTGGCTATTTGGAATGATGGCCATTGTTCCGTTGGTAGCTCTGGTCTATGGATATTTCCAGATGAAGCAAAATGCTTATACGTGACAACTGGGGCAAACAACTAATAAATCTAATGGGACGTTTCTGGGATGAAATAAATACCCACAAAAGAAAGTTGAGTACTTGTATCTGAAAAAACAAAGGAGAGTTTTGTAAGATATCCCATATAGCCTCAAGGTTTCACTAATATTGGATAAATTAATTTTATTATCTTGAGTCTCTTTCATTTTATCATGTTTGTACTATAATGTTGTTGCACAAGAAAACAAGATGTTTTGGAATCTTTTTTGTGTTTGGTTTCTATTTTCATAAACTAGTGAAAAAACAAAAAAGATATTACAGTAAATTCTGGAGTTACTCTTTCTCTTTGATAACTGCACTAGTTTAGAGTTATTTTACCGTGCTTGGGTCCATGCTTGGAAATATAACTAGGAAGAATTGATTCATTCTTCTGTAGCATGTAAGGTTTTCAGAAATTCTGATTCTTTGGTGAAGAAAATCAAAATTAGAATGAAATGTCAAAAGATACTTCATCAGTCTTGGAATTGAACAGAGGAAATAACAAACTATTTCAAAGCACAATTGAAGACCTACGTCATTCCCATACTTACTGAGTAGCGGTCAGGATTCATGATATGTTAAAAAACTACGAATTCATATTGAAGCATGCTATTATATGCATCTTGATGGAATAAAAGGCTCAAGGAACTATTCTTGCGCACAGTATCAAGTACGTTACTAAATTTATACCATAGGCAGATGTTACAAGTTAGATATTACTGTGTTTATTTTTTTGGCATAAACAGCTGATAAAGGAACAGTTCAGAATGACATGGTCAATGCAATATACAATAGATTGTCATCCCTCTTGAGTGGACACAATGCAAGGCTGAAACTTTCTAATGTATTTGCATTCAGATGGAATGAACTACTTGTTTTACTTAAATAGATATATCACGTTCTTGGTTTGATAAAACAGAAGCCAGCTAATAAACTGGAAGTTGAATGAGGGTCAGCTGATTAAATATGTTTGAATTTGGCTACACTGATCTTTTTGCTGTTGATTCTAATATCATAATCTAACTGTTTTATTTTCCTATTATGTTCAGGTTAATTCTGATTCTGGCACTGCTACCGAGGCAAATGAAGATGGGAAGATTTCTCAAAAGTTAAGACCAAGGCCCGAGAATTCCATGGGTCCTAAAGAGTCTATAGGACCTGTTCGACAGGTTCTACTTTTTCTTTTATTTTAAGTAACAAATATAAAAGAAGATGTTAGGTCTTCTTTGAAACCTTATGAGGGTTGTCATAATGCAAAACCTTCTTATTTTAACCTTGACTTTTATAGTAATTCTACTTGGTGAAAGACTAGGAGTTGTGTTAGTCACTCAAATAAACATTGCAAGTAAATCATGCTCAAATGACAATGTTTTCATTGCTCCATTGTTGTTCAAAAAGTTTTAAGAATCATGGCATGGTTTTGACAAGTATCTTTTGCAGTTGGCCAAGATCTTAAATGTTACTAAACATTCATTTTATTCATGGATACATTTTCAATGATCTGCGGTTAACTAATATCAGCTGAAATGACAAATAATTCTAACTTCATGGAGTCACTAAGAGCATGAATCCATTTAACATTTAGAATTCCATTGAAGTTGAATCATCCTGAATGTTTTTCTATGCATCCTCTTACTTTAGTCTCTTTATTTTTCTTGTCTAAGACCTTAACAGTATAGAAGTGGGTAAGATCTAGTTGTGAATGAGCTTCTTTCTGCAAAAATGTCACTGCTAACTTCATTTCTTTACATCAGGTAATTAAAGTCATCATCATGGTGGGCTTTGCAACACTGGTTCTCCTAACACGAAAAAGGACGTGCAGGTATTCATGTCTTTTTCGTTGAATCTCATTCTGTTTACCAGCATAGCAGTATCAATCTACCAAGTATCACCTCTTGCTATGACTAGCTTTCTTTACAAACTTTGCCCTTGTACAATCTCTGCAAATTTTTGTAAATTCTCGTTCCCCTTTTTCCTCCAGAAGAAGACTTCTTCTACATGCATTTCCATTCTACAAGCCAACATAAACATTAGAAAGCTACCTGTTGCGGGCAATAGCTGATATGTATTGCCTGTTTGATGACGTTGCAGATAAAGTCAGCTGCCAAGAAATCTCTGCCATTACCCAACAGTTTGGAATCATTTGGATCCTCTACCTATTGCAAAGTCCTTGTTCATTTTCTTATCCTCTTTTTGTTTGATTTCATCCTCTTCCAGCAGTACATGTGTAAAGGAGCATGTTCCAGTCATATGATGTAAATCTGTTTTTCCTTCTCCCATCAGCCCTTGCTATGACAGCTGTGCTTGGAATGGAGGGGTCAACCTCACCAAGTTCTATAATGGTTCAAACTTGGGACGGTGTGATTCCCACCACCAATATGAGTGGTACTTAACACACCACTGCAAAAGGGATAGTAACATATTTTCATTTCACCGAACGTAAATTTCACTTAATGTAATTATCTAATTTGTATTCGTATTCGAAGTTAAATCTTACAATATATCATTTTTTAATTATTTGATTAAAAAACTGTCAATATCCGTACTAATTCTAATTAATGTATAAATAAGATTTACTCTTTTTAACTAAGAATATTAGCCCCATATATATATATATATATATATATATATATATATATAGAGAGAGAGAGAGAGAGAGAGTTTGTATATGATGCACTAACAGTGTATAGTTTCTATACACTGTCAATGCATCAGAGGTTGACACCTCATCAATAGACCCTTATTGATAAATTAAAAAAATTTATTTATATTTGCATATAAGGGCCTATTGATGAGGTGTCAACCTCTAGTGTATTGACAGTGTATAGAAACTATACACTGTCAGTGCATCATATATAAATCTATATATATATATATATGTCCAAGGTGTCATATTTTCCTTAAAACAATTTTATTTTTTTCTTTTAATCAAATAGTATTAAGAACATAAAACCCAAGTCCTTAAGTTTCAAATAATTTCAATAATGGATGATTAAGATGTTGGAATTAAATCTACTCACCAAAGCTCAGTAGCACAATGACAAAAAGAAAAAAAGTGTCCATAGGTGGATAGAACCAAAACCCACCATACCACTGTCACTACTGCAACTCCAAAGCAAGGAAGTGTTGCCGAAGTCTGCCCATGCTTGGCTGCTGTCCGATTTGGGTCTTCTATGGTGGTCCTATGAAGAGAGAAGAAGATCTCGGTGAGTGAAAGAGAGAAACGGGAGAGAAGGGGTGAGACTATTGCCGTTCACTCTCTTGTTACAGGTGATTAATGGGCCATTATTTATATATTAATGCCAACAGTATAGACCTCTCTTATATTGTGTCATTTATTATACCCATCCTATTATAAGTGTAACACACGTATAATTATATGTTTAATATAAATATAATATAGGTAACACTTTATACAAAACTAGATTTAAACTAGTGCGATGCACAGTGACAATTTTATTTTGTAATAATTTTTTAAAAATATAATAAAATTATATAAAAGATTTTTGATATATTAAAAACCACTTGGTGGATATACAAAACAAAGAAATTAAAAAAATAATTTGAAATCAAATACTAATTAGAAAATTTTAAAATGTATATAATAAAAATTAAATATTAAATAAATTAATTAAATAGTTACAGTATTAATTAAAGCAATTCTTACCATATTAATCATTAATAGATTATTGATTAATGTTTCATATTTGAAACTGATTTATTTTTAAAATTTGAATTTAAATGATTATAAATTAATCTTATTTTAATTAATTAGAGTAGAAAACCCTATTTTTGAAAGAAAAAATGTAAATAAAAATGAAAAATAATTTATTATTTGAGTTTTTTCTTAAAATTTTAATCAATTCAAAATAATTAAATACAACATTTTAAAATAATATATGTTCATATTTTTCTTTTTGTTCCTTGCAAAAAAAAATGATTGAACAAATAAATAAACAAAATGAATCAACAAATAAATCTCAAAAAGAAACAAAATGAAAAATGAAAAAAATAAGACATGAAATTTAATTCTATGCTAATATATGTGTGTGTGTGTATTGAAATAATATACATATATATATATATATATATATATATATTTAAAGACCCAGATTTAATTTTTTTTATAAAAGATTTAAAATTTTAGGATAATTCCTATTAAAATATATGGATATTTTTTTAATTTAAAAATAATATAATAAGTGATAAAAGAAAAATCAAATCTTGAGATAAATTTTATTTAGTTTAAATGTAGTTAAAACGGTTGAAATTTATTTTTTAAAAATTTTAAATATTTTAAAACTAAATAAATAATTTAATAGGATTATTTTATAGAATTCAAAATTAATTCATTATTTTAAGCATAAGAAAGTTAAGCTATCTACATAAACTTTTATATATTTGTATAAGATATAAAATTATTATAAAAAACTAAATTTTATTGAAATTAAAAGTTGAACCTTTGATCAATGATCAAACTAAATCACTATTGGTGAGCATTTTATAATTTAACAATGAAAAAAAATTCATCTTACCATACATGCCCACTACTTATTGTTCAAATGAAATATGTATATTTTTTTCTTTAAAAAGCGCATCCAAATAAAAGATTATACTAAAATTAATTATTTCTATAAATATATTTTATATATTGATAAAAGATGTGTACAAGAATTAATAAATGATATATGATTTTTTTCTTTAATTTTAATATACATTTAGGTATTTGTCTTGTAGAAATTGAAATATATACTTGATTTAAAGAAATAATTTAGTTGTCTTGTATTTTTATATATATAGATTTTTATCTTTTTGAAAATTAAAAAAATATTATTTTTATTTTAAAATATTACATATGTCAAAATTTTAAGTTAATCACATAAAATGTTTTACTTTGAATCAACTGTTTTGGTTTATATATATAAATATATATATAAAATTATACTACTAATTAAATATTATGTGACGTTAATTGCACTTAACTAATCCACATTAACAGAGTCAACTCAACATAAGAAGCTATGACAACATCAAATTATCCTTATTAATTATTATTTCTAATTTCTTTTCATAGTAAAGCCATTTAATTAAAAGGTCCATTTTGTAATTTCGCAAAGTTTTGTGGATTTACGTGTAATTTCAGCAAACAAAAGGTCAAAAAAAAAAACACCAAAAAAATCTGAGCAGGTGAAATTTGAAAGCGTATAAATAAAATCTTAAACCCTAGCGGCCACGAAAAACCCTATTTAATTTCTTGTTCTACTCACTGCTAATCTAAAACAAATGGCTCGCACTCTCAAAAACCCTAAGAAGGCTAAGAGAAAGAACAAGGTTCAATAGCAAAAACCAACTCTTAATCTGTTCTTAAATTTAGCTGGTATTGTATTTTTTGGGGACTAAAGTTGTTTTGTAATTGGTTTCTTAAAAAGAGCTCAAAGAAAGGAGATGGAGCATCAACTTCTTCGTTGGTGCCGACAGTTCAGCCGAGGGTTTGGCAACCAGGAGTCGACGAACTGGAGGAAGGAGAAGAGCTTCAGTGTGACCCTTCTGCTTACAATTCTCTCCATGCTTTTCATATTGGATGGCCCTGTTTGAGGTTTTTTTTTTTTTTAAATTTTTTTCCCCTTTTGTTGGTGTTTGGTTGCTGCGTAAGTAATGGCAAAAGTGAGAGAAATTGGAGAAGTTACAAAAGAGTATTTGAAAGGTGCTTTCTTTATATGTTTTTGGTTGTTTTATTTTATTGAATCTAATTTAGAAGTTTGATAATCTCTTGCAGCTTTGATATTGTACGTGATTCGTTGGGTTCAGACCGGAAAGATTTTCCACATACGGTGTATTTTGTTGCAGGGACTCAGGTGAACTTTTATTTTTTATCAAGTATTAAGTTTTAGCTAATAGTCGTGGGATCAAAGGAGCAAACATTGTCTTATCTGAACCATTCTGAGGAAATTGTATATTTTTTCCGACTGTGTACTGTTCATTTGATCTCTTCTGGTCATGTTGCTTGATGTTATTCTGTACGTTGATCTTGTTTATGATTTTGCAGGCAGAGAAAGCTTCTTGGAACTCTATTGGAGTGTTTAAAGTACGTAATGTCTCGGGGAAAAGACGGGAACTAGTTCCCAACAAATCTGCAGAGGATGATCCTGATATGGATGCTGAAAGTAGTGATAGTGAGGATAGTGAAGATGAAGAAGAGGGTGGATCTGGCGCACCAGTTTTGCAGGCAATTTCCTGTTTCTTTTAACATTCTAGTTAAGTCATCTCGGGGATTTATTATTAGACTTATATTGTTCTTTTTTTTGTTCTTGTTTAAATCTGCAGTTGCGAAAGGTCGCTCATCATGGATGTGTTAATCGTATACGTGCCATGACACAAAATCCTCACATATGTGCTTCTTGGGCTGATAGTGGTCACGTTCAGGTCAGATTCATAATTCAAATATATTGTTCATTGCTAGCAATATTACATTTAATTGTTAACTAATTGGCTAAAAAATAGTTATTAACTGAAAAAACTATCAAAAGTGAGGAAAAGGAGAATTGGGTATGATGGGGAGAGAGAATTTTGAAGAACAGGAAAATGGATGAGGATTAATTCCTGTTGATACTTAAGAGAAAGTATAGAAAGGAAACTCACTATTTACTTTTCAATATCTTTTGCTCTTTGTTTTTATTTTTATTTTATTTTAATTTTTTTGGGGGTGTGAGTAAATCCTCTCGATGCTTAAAAGAAAGTATAGAGAAAGGATTTGCTATTCGCCTTTCAATACCTTTTACCTTTTTGTCTTCTTTTCTTTTGGGAGAAATTAACTGCACGATTTCAATTTGCTTTTAACTTATAATTCTAATGCATTTGATGATTGGGAATGTTGGGTAAATCTGTGTATCAAACCAGGGACAATCTTTTTCTTGAGTTGCTTTCTGATACTGTTTGTTGCAGATATGGGATGTCAGTTCTCATCTGAATGCTTTAGCAGAGTCAGAAACCGAAGGTGTCCAGGGAGCTTCTTCAGTTTTTAATCAGGCCCCTTTATTTAACTTCCGTGGCCACAAAGATGAAGGATATGCAATTGATTGGAGTCCTGTTGTTGCTGGACGACTCATAACTGGTAGTTTTGAGTAATAATTGTGACAAATTGTCTTTTTACTTCTTAGTAATCTCACGTTGTCATTTGCTTTATGGATTGAAGATGGTCTATGGTGAAGATGATTTTCTTCATATTTTCTAGGGGACTGCAAGAACTGTATTTATTTGTGGGAGCCGTCATCTGGTTCAACATGGAATGTCGATCCTACTCCGTTTGTTGGACATTCTGCAAGTGTGGAAGACCTACAAGTGCGTAATTGTGTTGTGAAGTAATGATTGAATCTTTTTGAAGTCTAAACTTATGGTTAATCATTGTTTGCACTATCTTGATCTTGTAATCATTTCTCTTTTCAACTCCTTATATGCAGTGGAGTCCAACAGAACCTCATGCATTTGTCTCCTGTTCTGTGGATGGGACTATTGCAATTTGGGATATCCGTTTAGGGAAGTTGCCAGCCGCTTCTTTTAAGGCACATGATGCAGATGTGAATGTTATCTCATGGAACAGGTATTTCAGTCCTGATATATTACTTTCTTTCTTTCAACACTTTTCAGTTTATGATCAAAGTTTTGACTTTGTGCATCATTGATTCTTTATTTAGGCAGGCTAGTTGTATGTTAGCATCAGGAAGTGATGATGGGACATTTTCAATTCATGATTTTAGGTTGCTCAAGGTATGCCTATTATTGCCTAGGATAGGGTGATAGTTTGATGAAAAAGGAAATCTTACTGGATTTACACCTGCGTGGGCTAATTTTTGTTTATGTTATATGCGATACATCTGGATTTTGAAGATTCTTTCCAGAATCCGGATTCATTAGAGCTACATTCACATCCCAATCTGTTCCTTTTATCATGTTATTCATTAGAGCTACATTCACATCCCAATCTGTTCCTTTTATCATGTTAGACTGGAATTAAAGTTCTAAGCTATTATTAAATGATTTACTGCTGCTATTGCTGATGATACTGATCTAGTTTTGTGTGGGCAGGATGGGAGTACAGTGGTAGCTCATTTCAAGTACCATAAGTACCCAGTGACATCCATTGAGTGGAGCCCACATGAAGCTTCCACTTTGGCAGTTTCATCATCTGATAATCAGTTAACGTAAGTAATCGAAAGCACTAATCAAGGCAAACAAACTTGATGGACAAGATCCCAGGAATAGGATGTTGGACATTTGAAGATCTTACTCACATTTTTGTTAATTGATACATTTATTTAATTTTCTTTTGCTTCAATTTCCAGAATATGGGATCTTTCTTTAGAAAAGGATGAGGAAGAGGAAGCAGAGTTCAAAGCTCAAACAAAGGAGCAAGTAAATGCGCCAGAAGATTTACCTCCACAACTTCTATTTGTTCATCAGGTACCTAACCAGAGTTTTGAAATTGAAGATGCTTGCTGGTTTCATCTTTTAACACACTTTCCACTATGAACAGGGGCAGAAGGACTTGAAAGAACTTCATTGGCATGCTCAGATTCCTGGAATGATTGTGTCAACTGCAGCAGAAGGTTTCAACATCCTAATGCCTTCAAATATACAGAGTACTCTCCCCTCCAGTGGCTCTTGAAAAATGTCTATGCAGTAACGAATGAGTCAGCAGATGATCTGAAGAATATATCCGTACATGTGTGAAATATGGAGTAGCTTTTTCTCTGTTTTCCCCCTTCGGGCACAGGAGTAAAAGGATTGTTGCTCCCAAGCTCGTTTTGATAACTGCAGTGTGTTCTCAATATTTTATTTTTTGTGCATTTGACAGTATCATGTGTTATGAAGAATCTCAATGTTGTCAACAATCTCTTCGTTGAATGATTTTGTTCAAGTAATTAAGCAAGAATTGAGATGTGTTAAGTTTGAGTTAAAGTAATATCAGTCACACATCTTCTCAATTATCAAAAATACAAAATCTCAAATGTTCAACTTAACCAATCGCGTGGATGAAGAAATGCCTCTATTTAAGGTGAAAACTTAGGCCAATGTCAGAAAATATAATAGAACAGAGATAGGAAATAGAGTGCTTCTACCAAAGAGCAAAGAAGCTCTTTTCCGATGATTTTGCCACGCCTAAAAGAAACTGTTGGCACAAAATTACACACAACTTGATTTGGTTAATACAACAAGAGCAAAATCCAGCTACACCTGGCATCATCTATTGATTTCATCATTTCATAATCAAACAAGCCTGCCTATCATCAAGTTTAACAAGTTTGACAAAACTGTACTACAGCATTTCAGAGAGTTGTCTCTATGAGTTTACAGGCTTTCCATTTAATTTGGGGAAAGGATCTTGCTTGCTTAAAACAACTACTTTACTCTTGTGAGCAAAGTACCCTTTCACAAGATTTTTGTATATAAGAATGGTCATTATGCACTCAACCTGTAAAATGGAACAAAGAGAATGGTGAATTCTCATAACCAAATACAACTGCAGGGAAGAATGTAATGGGAAAATAAGCACCTCATCCAGATCCATGTCCATCTCAAGCCATTTCAATGCTTTAACAATTACATCCAGTTTTAACTGGTGAGCTTTGCTTGGGTCCTTCTCCTTTTGGATGAAGTAACTACAAGATGAGAATGTTGCAATCATATATCTGAGCAAAAACTATTCAATTAAATAACATACAGGGTTATTTGGCCTGAGCTCTTACATTTTCTTTACCAATCTTTGGTAAACTTGGAGCTCTAGCTTCTCTAGAACAAGATACACACCGGATCTCAAAAACCTGATAGATGGGGAGGAATAGTCAGACTCAGACCTGTTTTAACATGTTAATTTCACTAACGACAAAAACAGGAAGATAAGCTTACTGGTCTTCATGCTCTTGGAGAGCATGCCGAAGAAGTCGGAGATCACCCCTTTTTAGAGCTTGTACAACATTGCTGTACTGTGAATACAACCATTGCTAATTACTAATTTGATATGTTGAACCAACAATAAAAGATTTTAGAAAATATTTGCAATTCTCCCTTTTATTAAATCTGATTTTCTTTTATTGCTTTCAACACTAAAATCACATAAGTGTTCACTGGGCAAGAAGCATAAGCACAAAGCATCTACTTGTGAATAAAGATTAGATAGAAGAAAAAAATATAAATAATAGAAAGAGACTGTACCTCAAGGAGGTTATACTTCTCTAGAAGCCAAGATTTGGGCAAGATGCCTAATGAAAGCTTCACCGGTATCAAGTATTTTAATATCATCCTACAAAAATCAAACCGAGGGACCAAATGATATAAGAATCAAAGAAATACTAAAATCTTAGACTTAACTTGCTATTCTCATGTAAGAGTTTAATGCAGAAGTAAGATTATGCGAAACATCTTGTTTGACACTAGCATTTTCTTTACCCAGACAATATATATAATGAGGTTTTCAATATAGTATATTTTGCGTCATTTTCCAACCTCTAACGTCAAAGTGTTCCCCCTCACTTAAATCCATCCTCCACAAAGGTAATTTTGGACTATATTTAAAATATAAATCACTTGGTAATATTATGAAAAGAGCACTTTCAATACTGAAAGGAAAAATTAAATTTATCAGCAACTAGATCTGAATAATTTTGATACTTCCATGCATATAAAAAAATAAGGACATTAACGGTAATAGAGAACTCATTAAAACAAGTGAGATACCAGTTAAAATGAAATAAAAGTTGAAGCATATTTGTTTGGGACTGGTATACAATGAAGAGAAGTTTCACCTAGTAGCTTTCAAGTGCCAAATTTTTAATAGATCAGTTGTTATGGCTTATCCAACATGCAGATGCTAGATATATATACCAAAAGCACACAGGAAAAAAACCTTATATTTGCTTCTCTGAGAGGGTTGCAATGTGTCAAGGCATATGATAACTTCTGGTCAGCCTGCCCAGTTTCAAACAGAATACAGTATAAGTAGTCAGTCCCCGTTTAACTTGATGCTTTTACATGTAGAAACGGTTGTGGAATTCAAATGCAATACTACGAAATTTATGTTATGTCATCCAAAGTTGACAGAATATTAATAATAAGTTTGGATTCTAGTTATATACTAAGCCTAAAGCCAAAATGATTGCTCATGCTTCCAAAGGCAAACATGACAAACAACCACAAAGTTTTTAATTTCATATCTCAAAGAGATAGAAGCAAAGCTTTCTCCACAGAATTTAGATCACTTACTGCAGGAAAGTTTTCATTGAAAACTTCCAAACGTCCAGTATAATACATGTAGGTGACCTGGAAAAGGAGGTAGCATTCATCAAATAGTTGCATTGCGTACATGAAAAATACCAGGAGAAGGGAAAAGCATTGTTCAAATTAGACTTACCTTATCTCTTCTAGGAAATTCCTCAAAATCAAAAATACGAGCAGTTTCAATGCTTCTTATGACACTTCGGCAAAGGTGAACTGTACCAAGCTGCCAAGTAAAAGTTAACATTAATATGTAGCATAGCCACTTGTGCTTCTCAGTTCAAATAAGGAAATATAATAATCATGTTCAATCAGAAAATCATTTGCATTGCTTTTGGTAAGCATGTTGGAGAAAGAGGAAACAATCCTAAGCTGGAGACTGACATAAAATCTTAAATGCTGCTTAACCTCAAAAACGCCAGGTTCTAACTTCAAAGTATACAATCCGCTTGCCAAAACCAAACTCAAGATAAATAAAGAACAGACTGCGAAAAGAATCTAGCAAAGCAGGAAGCAAAGTTCAAAGAAGCATGAATATTACCTTGAAATAGATTTTAAACAGCTGGCAAGTCACATATAATGCTCCCACACGTTTCGGGCCTTTTCCCTTGAAGTCACATGCCGTAACCAACAATTAGCAGCAATGGCTATTAGTTCTGAAAATAAAGTCTAAACAACTTGATAACAGGCCAACAACAAGTACTGGGAAGACAAAGCAACATACAGCGAGAACACCAAATACTTTCATAAGGAATGAGCCAGCTCCCTTCAATTTCTCTGGGGACTTTCCATTAGAAGCCAATTCTCTATCAGCCTACAATTACAATATCCAAAACTCAATTTACATCAAAATCAAATTTTCTTTAAAAAACCAAAACTAAAAGGTTATGTCATCAATACCCTCTCTGCAAGAACCCTAATTTCGTAAGCAATAACATACAATGCCTCCAATGCCCATGCTGATTCCCAATTCCGAAACTCCTGAATAAAAGCACTGCCAAAACAAGATTAAAACCATTACTACATTGCATAAACATCTTTAAATCATCAAAAAGACTGTACAAAAATATCTTAAGAAAAAACAAAAAAGGAAAAAGTACGTTACTTTGCAAATTTCTCAAAGGCTTGGTAGGCATCAACCAAGTTTCCAAGTCTATAGCTTTGCAGAGAACGAAAAATTGGGGCCAAAATCTCACCAAACTGTGAAAACTTATCTGCCTGCTTTATCAATCTATTAGCATCCTATCACAAAGAAAAAGAAAAAAAAAATCAGAACTAGACAAATTTATTTTGGTTTATAGAAATGTTAGATATGTAAGAACAAAGAGGATGAGAGAGAGGACCTGGAAGAAGTTGAGAGCATCAGCAAGGGCAAGCAGAGAGGGAGGGTTGGAGGAGAAGGAGAAGAGCTGAGCAAGGGAAGCTACATCTTGGTATGAAACGGCGTCGGAAAACTTGTTAAGGTAATCTGTGATTCTTCTATGGGCTTCTCCCATGCTTGGATACGCCATTGCTCCACAAAGTTTCGATTTTTATCGATCAATATTATATAATCTAAAAAAATTAGTCTTTTTGATCGGCTGATCTGCTGCCTCAACTGTAGTTTTCAGTTTTAGCTCGGCTTCTCTTTTCCATGACGGAAAAACAAGAAAGATCTCTCCTCTAGCTATATTAGGATTTGGAATTTGATATTGAAACGACAACGTTCTGAATGTGGGGCAGTCGAACTTTACATGGGGCCGACAATTGTATTATTGGACCCACAATGCATCAGAGCCGCAGGCCGCAGAACAATAAGTCATGTTTACCGTTCGATCATTCTCCGGCTACTCTGGAATATTCCCTTGTCCCAATGAAAAACGCTGAAGTGGTTTGTAAAGTAGAAAAGAGTTTTATCTTCGGCCAGACTCGATTGGTCCACTTCACCTTCCCAAACAAGGACTTCCTTAGGCGACTTGCTAACCCACAGCTTTCGTTGGAACAAATCAAATTCTTGCATTTTACGCTCCAATCTACCACTTATCATTTCACCTTCAAGTCTTCTTGGTCTTTGCTTTCTTTGTCTCCGAGGCCTTGGTTTCAGGAAATCTGTGGAGAAGGAGAAGAAAGAAATGATGGGTTCTGATTCATTAAGTCAGACAAAGCCAATACCGATCCCAACTCAAGAAGAAGACCCTTCAAGCCAATCCGTAGCTCTCCTTTCTTTCAACACTGATTCTTCTTTAGAGCCTTCAGCAAAAGAATCTCCTTCAAAGCCCAGCACCACCATCTTCATTGCTTTAATACTCCTGACTTGCATTGCTCTTTCTGCTGCCTTTGCCTTTGCTTTCCTTTTTTACTCTTCTTCCTCTTCATCATCTACCTCTGCAGCTACAGAAAACTTTTCTCGGCCTTTGAAGAAACTGGAAAAACCTGTGGTTCTTTTGGTTTCCTCTGATGGGTTTCGGTTTGGATACCAATTCAAGACCCCAACACCAAACATCCACCGTTTGATCGATAATGGTACTGAAGCTGAGATGGGTTTGATTCCTGTTTTCCCTTCTCTTACTTTTCCTAATCATTACTCCATAGTTACTGGCCTTTATCCTGCTTATCATGGTATTATAAATAATCATTTTTTGGATCCTAAAACTGGTGAGTTTTTCACCATGGCAAGTCATGAACCCAAATGGTGGTTAGGTGAGCCACTTTGGGAGACGGTGGTCAATCATGGATTAAAGGCTGCTACCTATTTTTGGCCTGGAAGTGAGGTAAAAAAGGGTTCTTGGAATTGTCCTAAAAAGTTTTGTATGAACTATAATGGTTCTGTTCCTTTTGAGGAAAGAGTTGATACTGTTTTAAGTTATTTTGATTTGCCTAGTAGTGAGATTCCTGTGTTTATGACATTGTATTTTGAGGATCCTGATCATCAGGGTCACCAGGTTGGACCTGATGATCCCCAGATCACTGAGGCCGTTGCTAGAATTGATAGAATGATTGGGAGGCTGATTGATGGTTTAGAAAAAAGAGGGATTTTTGAAGATGTTACTATAATTATGGTTGGAGACCATGGGATGGTTGGTACGTGTGATAAAAAGCTGATTTTTCTTGAGGATTTGGCCTCTTGGATTGAAATTCCGCCAGCATGGGTTCAGTCTTACAGTCCATTGCTTGCTATTCGTCCACCTCCTGGTTATGCTCCATCAGATGTTGTCGCAAAGATGAAAGAAGGATTGGAATCTGGGAAAGTTGAGAATGGGAAGTGTTTGAAGGTTTATCTTAAGGAGGAGCTACCGAGTCGACTACACTATGCAGCAAGTGACCGGATTCCTCCCATAATAGGGCTGATTGAGGAGAGTTTTAAGGTGGAGCAGAAAAGGACTAAGCGAAAAGAGTGTGGAGGATCACATGGGTATGACAATGCAGTTTTCTCCATGAGGACCATTTTTATCGGTCATGGTCCTCAATTTGCAAGGGGGAAGAAGGTGCCATCTTTTGAGAATGTTCAGATATATAACTTGGTAACTTCAATTCTCAACATACAGGGTGCTTCCAATAATGGGTCTTCAGTATTTCCTGAGTCCATTCTTTTGCGTAGCCGGTAATAATTATCTCATAAGCATCTCCAAAGAAGTGGGCAGGATGACCATTGCAAAGCCAAATGATTGTTCATCCATGCAGATAATTGTTATACGTATATGATGAGACTGTGCAGAAGAAGTATAATGAACTTAGGAGTTAGGATCCTTTGAGATTGTTGAGTTACAGATGTTTCTATCTCCTCTAGTTCCTTGTCTCCAATTTTTCAGGCATATGAGCTACACTATGTCATCTGAAGTTCATATTTCTTATTTTTTGCATTGCTGCTATGATGTTATAAAAGTATAGTCAAGCTACATTGGAGAAGTGCAAATGATTCTGGCATTATTCTCTCTGCTTCTGTCCTCTCCTTGAGCAAAGCCTTGGTTGCTCTTTTTCCTTTGGTGTCTTTGTCTAGCACATTTAAATTGAAAACAAATAATTTAGAAGCGAGCTGTTTCGATAAATGCTCTGTCTTGCCCGGATAGAAAGTTGCCAAGCTTCTTGAGCTTTGAATTTGTTCTGACTTGCATCACACGTTTCTGTTTTGTGGGATAAATTGTGACATAAGATTCTTACAGCGCAACGGATTCTAATATCTTTTCTGTTACTCTGAGCAGTTTATTCTCAGGGTATAGGCAAGGTTTTCTTGATTTGATTCATTCTTATTGGTAACAAGAAAAGGAATATTGAATTGTAGGGTCTTTTTGGAATTTATGCAATCTAGGACTACAGATTCTTTAGCATGGAAGTGATTTCCTAAGATTTTTCAATGACAAAACTTGGAATCTTTGACTCTTATAGCATGCACTAGATTTCCCCCTTTTTATGTCATTCAGCAGGATTGACCTGTCTTTCCTGTGAAGAATGAGGAAGACTTCTGGTTCTGATGTTTATTCATTTAGATCTAAGCATAATTTATCAGGGCCATATGTAATGTTTTATTGATTTACTGTTAAATTCAGAGATTCATGAAAATGAGTTTCTTAATTTTCAATGTTCTATTTATGTTTGTTACCTGCACATACAATGCATGAGTGGAATGATTTACTTAGTTGCACTCTGTAGGCTGAGTTCTTTTTATGGCGAACTTGGAACCCAGGGCATAAGTGTGAATTGGCATTTGAATGGTGGAACACATTTAGCACTTTTTTATTGATATGTTCTCTCATTAAAACTGACAGGAGTCCGATCAATGTTTGGTTTAAGCATCTCCTAGTAAAAAGCTTGGGAAGTTTATCTACTCTTCTAGACTGTATGCCAAATGAGTTTTTGTTCTGTAGAATTTGAGACCAAACAATGTTTAGATTAAACCAAAGCAGGATTCCATTGGAAACAGATATTGGAATGTTTAAAGCGCCTTAGCAGCCAACCATATGGAGAAAGAAATGAGGCTGCACTTTTGCAGACCTATGGAAAACCATCCATGCCTCTGTGTCGGTGGGTGGTCAACAATGAAACAATGGTACAAAATAACAGGTGAAAATTCAAACTTTAACCAGTTATACCAATTGCTATTGACAACCTATGTATAATTCCATAAAAGATTTCATTACCCTGTAATTGCTTCATTATGCACAAACACTGGTGGTGTGGGTCAGGTTAAAGATTATTGGGCTTTTCTATAAGTCAGGCTAAAGAACATTGGGCCAAATCATAATCTAAGACCAAAAAGAAAGAGGACTCAAAAGGCCCATAAAAGATCCATTAAATTACCATTTAAGCTGTGGGTCATAAAGGTAATTACGCGCAATCTAACTCCTATAAATAGGTCACAGGTATCATCTTTAAACCCTAAGCTCTATTTGCCTACTAAGATGCTGCCAAAAACCCTGTCTGACTTAAGCATCGAAGTGCGCTCGCAGGGAAAAACCCCTGCGCCCCCTAATGGTTTCCTATTTTGCAGAATTCTTGGAGATAGACTAACACGAAGATCGAGGATCGACGTCAGCAATTAATCATTGTTCTTTTGTGCAACAACAATTGGCGCCGTCTGTGGGAAACAAACAAAAAAGCCAAATACAAAAATAGTGAAAAGATGACCTGCTGTCGCACACCAGGTCTCACGCACAAGAGAAGCTCACAAAAAGACTCTGTCGCACACAAATAAAAATCAAAAATAATAAAATATATATACACGCAACAAAAACAGTCTGTCGCACGGGAGGTCTCAGGCGATAGACTACTATCACACGCAAAGTTTCACGCGACAGAGCAAAATCGCGCGCCCACGGCTTGCGACAGGAACTCTGTCGCAAGATAGCGAGAGGCCACGCGACATGTATTGGGCGAGAGACAGCATTGGGCGAGAGACTGGATCTCGCGCCAACATGCTACCCGACATGCTAGGCGACAGAGGCATGGGCGAGAAGTGGCTCTCGCACCCGATAGTTTCCTCTTTCTAGCTCTACAATCCGAAACAAAGCATTTAGTCTCTCGTGCCCGACATGCTACCCGACATGCTAGGTGACAGAGGCATGGGCGAGAAGTGGCTCTCGCACTCGACAGCTTCCTTTTTCTAGCTCTACAATCCGAAACAAAGCATTTAACATGCTTATCACTTCACGGACATAGTGCTCACAATTCCTATCAATATAAAAGTAGAAAGCAGCTGCGACAATTGTAAAAATTAAAAAAAAAAAAAACAAAGACTGAGAGTTTCGGTGTTTTAAAGCTTGAAACAGAAGACACTCCCTGACTCCCTTGACCCACTGGCACTTCTGCAGAGGAAACTGAACACAAAAGGAGTGGCAAAAGGGTATCCCAATTAATATAGCCGATACTGCACAAGCTGGGTAAAGTAAGAAGCAGAAACTCTGCCCATGGTGCATGACTACAACACTGAATAAACAATGATATTAGAACAGATTCTGTCACAGAACGCAACTGATCTTGACCACCAAACTGTAATCCAAGCTGCACTTCGAGTTAGCCCGGTTATAGGGGCGCTCTACGGACCGCTCATGGCACATGCAAAATTTGCCTGCGTATCCGCTGCCATTGTCCTGTATCGGCTTCATTTTCTTCTTCCCTGTGCTTCCAATGTTGAAGCACTGTTTCCGGCATCTTCACACTATCGCATCAGTTTCTATTGTCTCTGCCGCCTCGTCGCCAGGCCCAGTTCTTTGAGCGTCTTCATCGTTGGTTCGTTGTCGGCCGTCGCTGATTGCTGCACCATCGTGCACCCCGATTCTGCTGCATCCAAGCTGCTGCCACCTAACATCATCACACCTGCCACACTAGCCTTGCATTGTGCCACCTCATCCCTGCTTCGTGGACATAGCGCAAACCATTGCTTCATTTAACATGTCTGTTCTGACCATTTCACGTGACAACATGCATGAATTTTGCTTGCTTCTCAAACATGGCCAGTATTGTTTGGACACAGCTAGAGCAACAGAATGGAGCTTTTATATCTGCCGGTGCAATGTTTTGCCTGCATTTAAGCAACAGTTTAGTTAAAAAAAAAACAACATAAAATGATAATGTGCTATATAATATGTCTATCAAAAATGAAATAGCTGATCCAATACCTTACATCTGGCAATATCAGATGGCCTTACCCAGTTGAGAATACGTACCTGAGGCTCATTTCAACAGACTTAATAAAAGAAGACAAATTTTATGTATTTCTTCCCTCCCAGGTCTTTTTCCGATAACTTGTTTAGTAATTGGATGTAAAAGTGGCTGGCCTCTAATGGCAAACCGAGATTTCATATTGCTCCCGTGTTCAGAATATTTCATTGGATCAGAGAATGGCTAACCAGAGTGGTGCAAGGATCCAAGAAGATGCTCATGCTGCTGGACTGTCAGGTAGATCAGCATTAGGGGACTTCAATAACCAGTCACAGCTATTCAGCAGTGATGGAACAACTGTCAGTGCCCAAGGTGGTCCAGCAAGTAATTCAAATCAATCTAAATGTGCTTTGATGCACATTTTCTTGCTAAAGTTAGTGGAAGATAGAGCAAAGGATGATTTTGACACCATGGGTAATTTTCTTGCCTTTCTTGATAGTGGTTTTGCCTTGGCATGATGAAACAGATATCTCATGCAGCAAAAAAAAATAATAATAATAAAAAAAACCTTTCGAGAAGCAAACGAGAACAACTTAAAAAAAAAGGAATTTGAACCTTTTAGACTTGAGCTAGTAGCATGAAATTTACGTGGCTGTATATTTTTTAGTCTTTGGGGTCCGATAACCTCCGGTTGCTGCGGTTGTCAACATGAGCTAGTAGCATGAAATTTACGAACTTGGAAAGAATAAAATACTTGAAGGGTTCATGTCTGACATTACACAAGGGGGAGAACGACAAATTGTAGAATGGCTCTTCTGCAGCAGCAGCTCTTGTAACTACTATTAAATCTTTATTCACGGTTACGTGCTTTTCGTCTTCAAGGCGAATATCGTTAACCAAGTGATATGTCAAGTCCAATCTGAGGTCTAAGGAGAAATATAAGAGGGCAAGAATATCTAATAAGGGGCGAGAGAAGGCCATGTTCTGTCGCACGCAAGTGGCGAGATGATGGAAGCAATCAATCCATGTACAGAACATTTATTACATTACAAAGCTGATTACATATTACAAATATATATTATATTATGCATACAGGGGCGAGAGAAGGCCATGTTCTGTCGCACGTAAGTGGCGAGAGAGTGCAGGATCTGTCGCGCATAATGGCGGGAGAGTGTCGTGAGTAAGTGGCGAGAGAGTGCCATGTTCTGTCTCGCGTAGTGGCGAAAGAGGAGCTCTCACGCGCGATAGGCCTTGGGTGAGATAGGGTCTCCCGCACGCGACAGACCTTTGGCGGGAGAGGGGTTCCCGCACGTGATGAGCTTGTCTACCGCACCCGAGCTCGCTTGGTATAGTGATAAGGGAGCACGAGGGGTGCATGATTAACAGATCATCAATATCGCACTATGGCACAGAGAAATAAGGCATGAGGGCACATCGTCTTGATAGGTGAGTCTTTTTTCTCTGCATCCACCATCATGCGGCAACAAAGAAACAGATGCTACACTAATACCTTTACTATTGGCTTTCGCGCCCGATAGGCTTGGCAAGAGAAAGGCTCTCGCTACGACATCTCCCCTGGGCGAGAAGAGTCTCCCGCACGCGACAAGCTTTGAGCGAGACAAGGGCTCCCGCATGCGACAGACCTTGGGCAACAGGGGAGCCCCCATGTGCGACAGGCCTTGGATGAGATAGGGGCTCTCGCACGCGACAAGCTCTGCACTTTGATAAATGACAGCGAAGAAAATTAAGTGAACACAGCACCCATACACAAGATTCCCCCGTTAGCACAGTGCAGGCGAGTAAAGAACACCCGAGTCATGCCTTTCGGCAATAGCTATCAATGCTGGCGAGCACGGAATCCAAACTACTGGTTCGCCCATTAGAAAAAACTTTGGCGAGCACATTTAAATTTAATGATCCAAGTGCACGCCCAAGTGCGGGATCTGAGCGGAATGATCTAGAATCTTCTAGACCTCGTGCACGCACTAATCCGACAGAATGTCAAAAAGCTTCCTTCGACCCATATGTCGATCGTCTGACATAGAAGCTTTCAAGAACTGCTCTAGCAACCATCTAGAAGTGGATTAAGAGCCACACACTTGGCCTATTGACAACCGCACATGTGAAAGAGGGTTTGTCTATATAAAGGGTGTATCAGCTTCGTGAGTCTTTTAAGCAAGACAAAGATGTGCCAGCTTACCAGTTTAGGGTGGCGAGATTAAGGTTGTGTCTCCCTTGTAAGCCCCTATACATAGCATTCTTGAGTATCAATACAAGTGAGTGCTTGGCACAACGAAAATTGCAAACACACTCAAGCAGGGACATACGGGTGGTAACCAGATTTAAGGTACTCTTATATGATGTTTTCGATTTTCTTGTCCACTCTAACAGTTGTGATTGAATTAGGCAGGTGTCCGAGGCAGACACTAGCCATTATCGTGTAAGGCAGCAAGCCAGAGAGAGCTTGATTCTATACAGTTGGATCGAAAACTTGTGGTAAGCTCGATTGCCGGTACCGAGGCACGACTTAATGCACAATCCATGGTTGACAACAGAACATCTCAGCACTTCCACTTTACAGATTCTTTAAAGACAAAGACTTGGAATGGTACTGGCGGTAAACATTTGCCATTATTGTTTTAACATTTGTTGTAATTATATTATTATTTACTCCATTTAATTGAAAATACTACATTATGAAATGAAAGGCCAATTGTTTTTATCTGTACTATGATAATCCTCCATGTTTGATAGACATGTTGCAGGAATAAAAGAAGAAAAAATGGAAGCTGGCCAAAGAGACGCGAGACGGGCACAAATAAGTCCATAAGCGAAAAATGCGTGAGACGGGCATAAATAAGACCTTAAGCATGAAGAAGACGCGAGACTGGCACAAATAAGTCCCTAAGCGAAAAATACGCGAGACGGGCACAAATAAGTCCCTAAGCGAAAAATACGCGAGACGGGCACAAATGAGACCTTAAGCGTGAAGAAAAATGCGCGAGACCGGCACAAATAAGTCCCTAAGCGAAAAATGAGTGAGATGAGCACAAATAAGACCCTAAGCGAGAAGATACAAGCAAGGCACAAAAAAGTCTCTAAGCACAAAAGGGTGCGAGACGGGCAAAAATATCTCTAAACGAGGTACGTTACAATTTTATCATATTACATTTAACGCATTATGTTGGCATCTCGGATATAAACGATATTATATTCTAACAAGTCCTTAAGCGGATAGTACGCAAGACAGGACCAATATTCCAGTAAAAGTTCTTCTTTGGACACAAAAAGTTGCAAAGAAAAACTTGGGGAGCACAAAGTATGCAGGCTGTGAGGTATGGTACGAGGTACGTTACAATTTTATCATTGGATATGTACTACAATTGATTGACAAAGTGCATGCAAATGTTTTATATTGGCATTCTGGATATAAAAGCAATGTTATATTCTTATCAATTCTATAAAGTCCCTAAGCACAAAACGGTGCGAGACGGGCAAATTCGAAAGTCCTTAAGCGAAAAGTGTGCGATATGGGCAAATGAAAAGTCTCTAAGCACAAAAGCGTGCGAGACGGGCAAACCAAAAGCCTGAAGCGAAAAATGTGCGATGTAGGCTACGCATTTACTTGAAGCAAAAAAGTGTGCGATGTTAGTCATGCATAAAGTGTAAGGGCTTGAAGCGAAAAATGCGCGAAGTAAGCCACGTACTCAAAGAAAAAAAAAACCTGAAGCGAAAAATACGCGATGTAGGCTACGCATGCACTTAAAGCGAAAAGTGTGTGATGTAAGTCATGCATGAAGTGCTTGAGCTTGAAGCAGTAATTGAGTGACATAAGCCCCATATGTAAAAGAACTTGAAGCAAAAAAGTGCACGAGGAAAGCTTGATTATTACGTGAGACTAATACAAGGTAAATGTGTAGTTGCTTCTGTAGATGAGTTTAAAAATGGGCTGATCGGTTTTTAAAAGACTAAGCTCTTTCACCAAAAATCGGGGAGCACTCTAGATTAACTTCTGCCTCAAAAGGAGCATCGATACTAACAGGCACCAAAGCATGAGGTGCTATGATTATCTAAATCATCTTCGTTTAAGCCCGTGAGAACCCCGACCATCTCGGGTCAATGAAAAGGCTCTTAAGGGTTGGTAAGATCAGATAGATCTTTATAAATGCCTATCCTCAGAAAAGGTTCCAAAGCCTCAGCATCTGGATCAAGCTTCAACCAATCAGGAGTATGCCAAGCATAAATCGCCTTTGATGAAACCAATTAAGAACATATGCATCCTCTTGTGGCATTTCTTGACGATGCGCCCCCATGGCCTTAACCCAGATTTGGTTTTCTTCCTCTTGGCTAATAGAAGGCTTTGGTGGCTTTGTAATCTTGTAATTTCTCTTTATAGCTCTTGGTTTCATTTAGCTAAGACCTTGAATTTGAAAAGAATGGTGGTATATTCCACTTGAGAAGCATTTAGCTCAGAGGAGAAAAACATATCTCGGTAGTGTCTTGAAAAAGGCACTTGACAGAAGAAATAATGACACAATGTCGTTTCTGTTACAAATAATGATGAAGTCTGCTAGTTGAGCCCTCAAAAGAAGGTGAAAAAACTCTTGTGATAATCTCAGAAAGAGGATAGCCAAAGAATTTGAAAAGCTCATTCTTTATATACTCCTTCACAAGGTAAACCTTGCGAAAGAGTGGGGAGCAATTGATGTGGGTCAGGTTAAAGATTACTGGGCTTTTCTATAAGTCAGGCTAAAGAACATTGGGCCAAATCATAATCTAAGACCAAGAAGAAAGAGGACTCAAAAGGCCCATAAAAGATTATTAAATGACCATTTAAGCTGTGGGTCATAAAGGTAATTACACGCAATTTAACTCATATAAATAGGTCATAGGTATCATCTTTAAACCCTAAGCTCTTTTTGCCTACTAAGATGCTGCCAAAAACCCTGTTTGACTTAAGCATCGGAGTGCGCGAGCAGGGAAAAACCCCTGCGCCCCCTGATGGTTTCCTATTTTACGAAATTCTTGGAAACAGACTAATACGAAGATCGAAGATCGACGTCAGTAATTAATTATTGTTGTTTTGTGCAACAACAACCGGCAATATATGACATGGAAGAGGCGGTGCCGAATTTTCCAGCAAAAGCTGTTGACTGCTTTGCACAAACTGCCGAGTCCCGCCATCCACCAGCGCCTGGGAGAGAAAAAACCCAGGCCATGTATTTTTATTTTCTCACGTTTTCCAGGAAAAAATCACTGAGATTCTGAAATGAAATCTGGCCTCACAATGAAATCCACGCGTTCCTACTTCCTTGCAAGTTACACACTGATTTTTTCAAAGCTTGCAAGCTAGATATTTTCGGATGTCCATTTCAGGATTGAGAGATGGCAACTCGGAAACATTGTTGGTTCAATACTTTTCCTTGTTTTTCTCCCAATGCTACTTTGGAGCTTCAATGCAACTTTCCTTCCTCAAATTTGATAGGCTGGAAATCCGCCCTTTTCACTTGGCAGTTTCTGCTCAGTCTGCGGTTGTCAGAGGGGAAATTCGATTCTACCATTGTCCTTTACACTTTAGAATCTTCTTGTTCTCCTTTGAAAAGCAAAACAATCGTAGTTCATATTTCTAGAAATCTATTTATGCATGGGAATTTCTTATTTTAACTAAAAATAACCCAAGTTTGGATTTGGGTAATCGGCCGACCGCCACCTGTCAAAGATTCTGAAGACGCCAAAATCAAGGAAATTAACAACCTAAAACTTTAACCATAACACATGTTCTGTTCAAAATTCACTCTTTCACATGGCATAAACTACCAAAACATAGAGGCTGTCTTTCTCTTTGCCTTTTCGTGAATGACAGTTTGACCTTCTCTTTCTCTACTTGTTCACCTATATAAATAAACAATCCCCACGAAAAGTTTCATACTGTTTATCTTTTTTATCAGTAACCACTCACATTAACCAGAAGAAAGAGATTGTACATTAGGATTTTCAGCCTTTTCAGTCTCTTTTCTTTCTTGAGGATCTCTATTCGCTGGACTAGATGGCAGAGATTACTCGATTATCAGCATCATCGTTTCATTCATCATCTTCTTCTTCGTTGCTTTCCTCCTTTGCATCCACCTCGATCTCTCGGCAACCGTGTCTTCTACCCAATTTTAATTTGGATAGGAAAAGTTGTTCTCTTTCTTCTTCTGTTGCCGGCGTTTCTCGCCTTCCTTTGACTTCCAGAAAGCAATTGCTCTCAGTCAAGGTAAAGGGATTTGCTTTGTATTCTTGGTTTTTTTTTATTTCCATTTATCAGCCAAATTATGAGGACCCATTTCTTTAATCTGTTTGTTTATGCAGTTTTGCATGAAAATTAGAAGAATGATGCTCGGTTTCATTTGAATTTTGCATTTTTACCATATTTGACAACCTGTTAATGACTTTCCGCTAATTTACTTGCTCTTTTCTATTGCCTGTTATAACGATTTGCAAACTCTATGCTACTCCAACTACAAATTTCATCTTAGGGCTTTTGTCAGGAATCCCTTCACTTTCTTACAATGATTTGTTTGAATCTTGTCTTAAATGGGTCAGGACGTTGAGTTTCTGTCCATCTTCATGGTTTGCAGTAGCCATGTCGTCCTTATAGTTAAGGCCATGAAACAGCAGACAAATATTTCCAACACGATTTCTGACGATTTTTTAAACTCCCTCTGGTTTACCAGTTTTCTCGTCAGTGCCTTAATACATGCTAAAGATCTATCATCTTATTGATGCTTGTACACCAGGTTTTTTGGGTCACCTAACTGGGAATTATCTGATTCCTTTCATCATTCCTGTGGAATTTATTTACTAACCGGCAATTCTTTCTTTACAAGAACATAATTTTTGGGATGAATACGTTTTTGGTAGTGTGAATCAATAGCTACCGTTATGGGGTTAAGCATGTTTAATTGTTGATAGTAGTGCACCTCTCATAATGAAATTCTGTACTGACATTTCAGAGTTTCTAAGACATTGCAATTTCATTTGACAGCTTAAATTGATTTGGCACTTATAGCTGAAGCTGATTGCATTCTCTCTTATTTATTGTCATTATGAATTGCATGAGATTGAAACATGTGATAACTATTGATTAAGTATGAAATATTTTCCTGCACTTATGGCTCCTTCTCGTCAATCATGGCTGATCGCATTCACTTATGGTTGTTCGTGTCAGTCTTACCGTTAATTAAGTATGAAATGTTTTCCTGCACTGAACTTCACTGGCATGCATTTCTCAGTAATACTTGTGGAAACCATTGATTAGTTTCCTATACATGAGATTGAGAGCCATTAATGAAGTTCTTTTATTGCAGGTGCATGCAACTATCACTGAAACGAACCAGCCCAAATGGTGGGAAAAGATTGCAGGACCAAATATGATCGACATTCACGCTCCTCAAGAATTTTTGAGCGCCTTAAGTGAAGCTGGAGATAGATTAGTTATTGTTGAGTTTTACGGAACTTGGTGTGCTTCATGCAGAGCTTTATTTCCCAAGGTAATTCATGCCTTTCTTCACCACTATTTCATGTTTTCTAATAGTTATGCTCCTGGTTAGTTCTATATGATTTCGGCATTTGAGAATCTTCAAGTACCTCTCGGATAAATATAGCACTATTGCTAGTCAAGAACATGATGAAAGATAAATGATGACTGCTAACAGCTAAGTGGATCTTGGTTTATGTAAGTTTCACTTGGTCTTGGCTGTTTCTATAGATTTTAACATTTGTTAAGGTGGTCTACATGATATGGTGGATGCTTCAATTCTCTTGAGATATTAAGGCCATCCTTCTTTGCCAGGAAATATTGGCGCAGAAAATCTTTCTTTAAAAAAAGTGGAAACATGCATTCAGAAACTTTAAAGCAGCCTAAAACATTCAGTGATTTCCTAACATTGTGCCATGAGAGATCCACAAACAATAATGTATCTTCAAATTAAGTAACCGGAAAAGGTGTGTGTTGGGTGGACAGAGGGGGATGCTTTGCAAATGATTTTTCTGGAAGGTTAAAATATTAAAAAAGCCTCTGAATTTTGTTAATTTATTTAAATAAGCCCTCATACTATTATTGTATCCAAATAAGCTCTTATACTTTGATTTGTATTCAAATAAGCCTTTATTTCAAATAAAAAGATTATATATGTATAACAATTGCTTCAAACTGATTTAATCAATTAAAATTCAATTAATTCGATTTGATTAAGTCATTTTCGGGTTTTAAGTTATTTTTTATAAGTCGGTTTATTCGATTAAGTCGATATCTAAAATCACGAATTAAACCAATTGTATTAATTTGACATTTTTTTAAATATATAATATACATAATTAAATATTATATAATATATTCTATCTAACCAGCTTTCTTTATGTAAGAAGTTAGGTTTTAAACCCAATCAAAAACTCACTCATATAAAAGATTGATTTATGTTAATGGCTCATTTAGATATAAATTAAAGGTTAATGGCTTATCTAGGTACAAATTAAAGTTTAAGGGCTTATTCAAACTCAAATAAAAGGTTAAAAGCTAATTTAGATGCAATAAAAGTACAAGAGTTTATTTAAATAAAGTAACAAAGTTCAAGGGTTTTTTTTAATATTCTAGCCTTTTTGGAAGGTACAGTCAACTGCTTGTTGAAAACAATATATTTATTTATTTCCATGTAAATAAGCAAAATGATGCTGGCACTGCCTAGTTATTTCACTTGACAGAGCAAAAGTTTATCGGTCCACACATACACCCTCTCAAGAATTCATCAAAAAACAGTTTTGTCAAATCAGGCAAATATCTGCTCTTAATTAATATCTGAAGCATTTACCTTTTTCCTCCTTTTGAATGATGTCGTTTCTAAACTGTGATGAGATTTTTCCTGATGTTGCTTTGTAATGAATCTGGCAGCTCTGCAGGACAGCCCAAGAACACCCTGAAATTTTGTTCCTAAAAGTCAATTTTGACGAGAATAAGCCCATGTGTAAAAGTTTGAATGTTAAGGTGCTTCCTTATTTCCACTTCTACCGTGGAGCACATGGACAACTGGAATCGTTTTCATGTTCGCTTGCCAAGGTGTGCATTTTATCCCCTCTGAGCCTATGAACATATTTGCACTTGTTAAGACATAAGTTGATCCCAATAGTTAATTGTTCTCCATTCAGCTGCTGGGAAATAGATAAAATAAAAATTTTAGTCATACAACTGTTTGGCTGCATTCCCCTTGAAAGAAAGGTTGAGGCATCAAATTCAGGTTCTAGAAGTACAAGCATTTTTTTTCTTAGTGGTGGTTTTTGCTAAGAGAATAAGAGTATCGTATAAGGTGGATGCACAACCTTGAGGAGATTCAAATTTCCTACTAAAAGACTCATCTTCATGCATCTTTAGGTTTTGAAGGTTGCATGGATAGATGATCGATTTTCTTTGGCAACTATTTCACTCGCAGAGAATATTCAATGTAAAATTATTAGTAGCTTAATCTTCATTTTCCTAACCACATGATTCTTTACCATCATCTGCAGTTTCAAAAAATAAGAGATGCTATCGAAATGCACAGCCAACTGCATCGCCATTTTGATCCATTGAAGGGAGTTGGAGAATTGGATCTTGAATCTGTATCTGCTCCGATTGAAAAGCCAGCTGTGTCAAACTAAACACTGAATTCGACATAAGGCATGTGTCTACTCATGTGCATTTCCATGTATATTGCACACACGGAGGACTCTCATTCTTAGCTTATCTAATATTTCTGTATATTGGCATTTTTCTCTGTAGAAGAATACTAAGTATAAATTCTTAGTTTTTTGCATTCTTTTTCATTCTTATTCTGCTTGTGATATATGTAACCTCGAGATTCAAGTAGAAATCAAATTCCCATGTTTCTGAAATCTGAACCTTCTTGACCAGTGTTGTTGATAAGGGAGTCTGAATGTTCATCTGGATTTAAGACACCATTGTTTCTATATTTTCTTTCTTGGAAAAAGTTTTGAAGTGTAATAGTTGAATAAATCTAGTGTAATGTTTAAGCATTGTTAATATTACATATTGAACAGACAAATAAGATAACGAAAACAGTTTGGTGATGATAAAATTACCCTTGAGTTGGATCAAATTGTAGGTTTGGCTTAACTTTCAGCTATCTGATCTAGAAAGAAACTAGAACATGAAGCTGTTGGGTATTTTCACCATTCAGCTCCCTCACATCAAGCCACTACATCTCATATGCCCCCATAACCAAGTGGGTTTTAGCATAATCATTAACTAGATTCAGATGCCTTAAAGAAATGAACCATAAAAAATGTACAAGTAAAATGGAGGTGGCTTAACATGGCGAACTATCCGTGGAGAGAATATGCAGATTATGTTTACACCAAATGGGAAAGAATGCTTCTTTGGGACATGCTAGAGCCTATCAAATATCCAAAGCTTTTACGCCTCTTATTACTATTGATATTGCAGCTTTTTACACTGGCATCAGCGGTGCCGCCATCACTGAGCGACTCTTCAAGGTATATCCTTTCTACCATTTTACTAGGTTTCTTGCATAATCATGGCCGCTACTTCTTTAGTTAAGTGAAAGGGTTAACGTTTCTTTTTCCTAAGGGTTAACGTTTCTTTTTCCTGGGTGTTAGATATATTCTTTTGGCGAAAACTTGGATGGGGTTAAACCTTTATGTTATGTTTTAAGATTCTGAACATAGTCGATGTATCCATCCAACTCATGAATGAAGAGTGGAGCATATGTGTTGTAATTATATATTTCATCTCATTTTTCTTGTTATCATTTATGTCTAGTCCAAACAACTCAAAGGAATTAAATCTGTGTTTTTGTCACTCTTTTTCTTTGTTTTTTGAGGCAACTTGCTGGCTTTTGATGCAGTGTCAATCCACCTAGAGTCATTAACCAGATGCAGAAAAGACTGCATGTAACAACTTGGTCTGTGCTCAATCTAAAAACTTAGCCGACATGTGTTAACTTCAGCCACAAATGAGGAATGAAACCCGCCTGGAAGTTATATTTAGTTACATTTAACACGCCTTACCTTAAATTTAGCAAATCATGGTAGAGCAGGTTCTTCTTCCCCCTTTTTGTGGCGTTGGCTCTTCTGGTGCCTCTTCCTTAGCATTGGCCCCTAACTCTCTGCAGATCTGATTACAAAATGACAACATATGGAACTATTCCAGCAGAGTTGCCTCCATCATCAAACTTCATTTTCCACACAAAAGAACAGATCCGATCAGGCCTTGGCAGGCGAAGACAATGGAAGGAGATGGTGAAGATTCAAGCTATAAGCCTCCCCTACAATGTAAACGACTCCGTCCAAAGAATGCGAACCAATGCTGCATTTTTTAGGATGAACTATGTCATCATCGTATTGTTTCTTCTCTTCCTCACCTTGCTGTGGCACCCTCTCTCACTGATTGTCTTCATTATCATGATGATGGCATGGTTGTTCCTTTATTTTCTACGTGATGACCCCGTGTCAATCGAAGGCTTCGTGATTGATGATCGCATTGTGATGACGGGTCTGCTGTTGGTCACCATTGCCATGCTTTTCCTAACGGATGTGACAGACAATATCATAGTTGGCCTTTCCATTGGATTAACAGTTGTTTTGGTCCATGGAATAATCAGAAGTACAGATGATTTAGTCTTTGGGGATGAGGAAGAAGTGATCAGATCGCCAGTGTTAATGCGCCCTCCGGAAGAAGCAGCACCTCTGCCGTTAAAGAATGCTGCCTCCTTTTCTTATTCCGTGGCCTAGTGTTCTCCTGAATGCTTCCATTGCTGTTGTTCAATTTAGAATTATAAATGAATCAGTGAAAAGTAAGAGATTCTTTGCAGTTTAAGTTTTACGTGTATGAAATTAAATGTTTTCTATAAACTGTCATTAGAAGTGCTATAACTTATACAGTTTTGGAGGCTAAAAGGAAACCCATGAACAGATTGTATCGATAATCAAAATTGATCACTTTCATGTCGGATAAGTTCTTAAAAGGTAATCATTCAAGATTAGATTAGGCCAATATGTCAGGGCAAAAACGTGCCAAGAGTGAGATCCATATAAAGATAATCTTGGTTTCAGCTTCTATCATCCAAACAATCAGCCTTCGTATCTTAATGCGGCATTGACAAACCATATCAAGATTAAGAAGGATGAACATAGACAAGGTTACAGCCATCAATGGCATCGTAAGTTCTAGATTGATACCATTGTACTTCTGCAATGTTAACAGAATGAATATTTAACATGGTTAATATCTATTAATTTCCCTGCTAATGGAAATTCAAATTAACTTAGGCTGGCTGGCACTTGCCTGGCAGCAATATGAAACCTAGCAAGCAGATAAAAGGCAGAAATGATTGCAGAAATGTAGCTAACTTTGAAGGCAGACTTTAATGTTCTTTTTGTTTCCTTCTCCTTGGCTCTTCCTTTCTTGTGTGGATCCTCAATCTATTGTTCAATGATTTGGGTCTTCATTTTGTACTTTCTCTACTTCATTTCCCTCCATTGAAAGTCCCCACAGTATTCAGACAAAGCCAAACAGTAGAATGGACACTTTTGGTGGTTAAGATTAAAGAACCATCAATATCCCCACCTTGATTGATCCTACAACACTTGATGCAGCATCACTAATTTCACCATTGCCATCCAGTATCAAGCTACCTTCAACTCCAAGTCACCACTCTGCTGTAGTCTGCATGAAAGTGAAACTGCCAGTTCCTGATGTAAATTCTATACATTTTGCAGCAGCAGAAGAAGGGCTGGCAGGCCATTGAGCAAAGTTCCAAGCATTTGAGGTTAATAATTAAAGCATTTGAGATTTGTCACTGTTTCTCGAAAGAAGTTGAAATATTGGAACTGCAGGGCAGCAGGACCACTTACCAATCAAAACTACAGCTGGAAAATGGGCCAGTTTCCATACAATGATTTCATGCAGTCCAAAAGTGAGGTGGGGAAGCTCATGTTTGCCTCTTTTATGGATGCGTGTTACCAACCAAAAACTTCTGAAAGATCGCAAGCGTGGCAGCCTCACCACCTGCTTTTCATGTTTCATTTATCAAACAGTGGCAGCACATGACAGAACAGTGAAAGGAAAGGAGAAAACAGTTCAAGTTGCAGAAGATATTACAAAGCAGCAGAAAGTAAACTTCTTATTAACTTGTTGGTCTACATTTTCATGGTTGGTTTCTTTTCATCAAATGGTTCATGAATTCCCGATTCTTTTTCTGCCATGATTCAGCTATTACAAATGCTTATACAAACATAGATTATACATGGTACTCGAGTTTTAACAAGTCTTTTTACAATGAAACACCTTAAACTCACACTTTGGTGAAATACACTGCAAAAGCAGCCTTGCCGTGTGTTCTTGTTTGATAACAGCATCCGCTTTCTCCACCAAAACCGTCCCAACAATCCTCTCATACCCGCCCCCGCCACCGCTAGCCACGTAAGCCACGAGAGCGGCCTGAGCCGGCGGCAAACTCGGATTATAAGCCGCGGATTCCATGTAAGACCCTTTATATATCTTCCCTTCAACATCCACCAACGCCACCCCAGATGGACATCCACTGTAAGGCGCGTGAGACGCATTCGCCGCATCAAGAGCCGCGTATTTTAAATCATCATCTTCGTTGATTTTGCCGTTACGGATATCGGAGCAAAACGACAAGCCGTTTCGGTGAGGTTCGAGGAGAAGAGGAACATCCTTTTCAAGCAAATCATCCGGGCCGAACCTGTGAGGTAAAAAATGAGATAAAGGAGTAAATTCTTGGTCTTTATCATTGCAATTATTGTTTGTTTTGTTTTCTTTTTCGTCTTCGGACGAGGTTATGCGGATCTTAACATCGGGAGCGCCACGGAGCTCTTGCAGGAACTGACGGCAATGGCCGCAAGGGGCGGACGAGACGGCGAGGAATTTAAGACGTGGCTCCGCATTGAAGGAAAGGTTGGTGATGAGGAATTGCTCGGCGTGGACCGAATGGTTGAGGGGGAGACTCGGGAATTCCAGATTGACTCCGAAGAAAATCCGACCGGATGAGCCGAGTCCGACTGCACCAACGTGGTATTTGGAGATTGGCGGGCGGGCTAAGGCCTGGGCGGATTTGACCAACGACGGGAGGAGTTGGAGCACCGTCTGGCCTGATTGTTTGGCCATTTGTTCAGCTTCGGCGGAGTCGACTATGAATCTGGGTCGATCCATGAGTGGAGGCGTTGACCCGGTTGGAGACGGAGGGCCGGGTTTCGGACGAAAGTTACTGGATCTGAGGATGGAGGGAGGGAGACGAGATAGAGAAAGAAGGCAGGGAGTGGGGATTATTTATAGTGGCAGGTGAGAATTGGTTTATGGCTGTCATGAACAATAAGTGATTACTTACCAACTTTTACTGTTGTTTTTTACTGTTTAAAGGTTACAAATTTAAAATTTTGCAGTTTTGTCAGATGTAGATTCCAGAGAGATCCATGAGATCAGGGTGCAAAAGTATCTAAAATTGACTTTTTATTAAAATATTAATATTAATATATATATGTATGTTGATTAAGAAATAATTGTGATGGAATATAATGTTTAAATTTAAACAATTTCATTCTATCATCATCCCTTGTCACCAAATATATATATATTGAATGAATATATATATGTTTATCATGTATAAATATTATTATTTAATATGCTATGTCACATTTTTAAGATTATTAATAAGATGATATATATATTCCTTAACATAAAACATGTGATGTGGCAATATAAAAATAAAAATTGGCAAAGTTTTAGTTTGTTGTGTAATTCATCTATAATATATATATATATATATATATATATATATATGTATGTATGTATGTATACACACACATGTTGCATGAACATGTATATTTCCCATCTATATTTAATATATGTTGAAGAAAAATTATTTCTTATTTCCTTAGTAAAATTTAGAAATTTCATCAATGAATTAATAAGTTGATACATATTATTTAGAGTATATAAAAAATAAAAAATTATTAATTAAAAAATAAGATATAAATATATATAGAAGAGTTTTTAATTTATAAAGTTAAAAAATTTTATGATGTAAAAATAAAGTCTATGTTAAATCAAACTACACTTATTGTGATTATATTTTGTAATTGAAAGTGCCAAAGCAAAATCCAACCGACATTTTTTACTTGAACATTATTGTATTTCCAATTTGCCACCAAAATCATTAAGAAGGAAACTAATCCAAAACCATCCAATATATGGTTCAAGTTTTATAATTTTAAATTAGCTTAATAGTCAAATATACTATCAATTTTTTGCATAAAATAGATATAAGCCTTCAACTTTTAATTTTATTGTAAAAATCTCTAAACTATTATTTTACTATAAATAAAATATCAATCTTTCAAAATAACACAATTAAGTAAAAATAAACAAGAGGTTAAAGTCTTATTGTAAGCTCCAAACCTTTAATTTTACTGTAAAAATCTATAACATATTTGAATTTAATTGTAATTATATTATTTTGAAAGGTTAGAGGTTATAAAGTAAAATTAAAAGTTGAAAGTTTATTTTCATTTTGTACAAAAAATTGAGAATATATTTGATTATTAAGGGGTCGTTTGGTATCGTTTCCTGTTTTCCGTTTTATGTTTTCTGTTTTTGAAAATTCTGTTTTTGTTTTATTTTGTTTTGTTTTCAATTTCTGAAAACAAAAAAATGTTTGTTTAATACTATTACGTTTTGAAAACAAATATTTAAACTGATTCAGATATAATAATTCAATTCACAAAACAAAATTTTAAAAACTAAATAAAAAATAATATATTTATTAAATAATAATATGTAGATAATATTAAATAATATTATTTAATACTAATATTAAATATTTTTATTTAATCATATAAAAATTTAATATAATTTAAATAATGTTATAATTAAATAAAATACTAAATAAAATAATATTATTGAATTTAATTGTAATAATCATAAATTATATTTAATAATAATTTTTATTTAATTGTAATAATAATAATAATATTACATTATTAAATAAAATATTTAACTAATTAATTTATAATAAATTATATAGTTATTAAAATATATTATATTTAATATAAATAATATTATTTAATGTTAAGTATTTACTTATTTAATAATATTAACTTATTTAATAGTAATAGTGATATATTTTAAATTTAAGATAGAATATAATATTAAATAATAATATTGTTTAGTAAAATAAAAATTAATTATATTAGATAATAATATTAATTATTAACATATCAAAATTATAATAAATGATATTATTTAAAATATTTAATATATTCAATAAATTATTATAAAAATTTAAATTAAATAATATTATAATATTATTGTTCAATGTAATATTTATTTAATTGCTTTTTATGTTTTCAACTTTTATATATTAAAATAAATATATTAATTTAAAATATTAAATAATATTTTATGTTAAAATTTAATATTATTTTATTTAAAAAATTAATTAATTGTATTTATATTTTTATTATAAAATATTAATATTACATTAATATATAAACTCTGTTCACTTACTTATGAATAGTAACAGAAATGAAAACATGTTTCCGAAAACAATGAAAACAAGAAATTCTTGTTTCCAACAATTTTGAAAATTCTTGTTTTCGTTTTTGTTTTTTGAAAAAGGAAACATGTTACCAAACGTGTTTTTTGTTTCTGTTTTAAAAAAAACTGAAAACAAAAACAGAAAACAGAAAACAGGAAACAAAAACAAAAACAAACGACCCCTAAACCTTTTAGATTCATTTATTTTGTTAGGCCTGTTGAGTGTTCTTGGGCAACTTAAGTGTCAAGTCCATGATCTTAGTGCTCAAGTCCTAATCGCCATCATAAAAAGTTGATTATACTCTCAAACAACGAGTCATGTAAGTGATTAGACAAGATGTGACTTAACTTTGAAACATTGTATTCAGAAATAAAAAAGCACAATCTTGAGAGGTACAACAAAGATTCTTGCATTCTCACTATTCCCCCAAACTCTATTACATTTTCTTTACTCTCAAGCTCTTTCTTTCTTCCTCTACACATCTCTCACAAACACAAGTGTCACAGAGCATTCCAGAGTCCTAACTCTAACACCCTTGACTGTGCTTTCCTCCTTGCAAATCCCAAGCAACTCCAAACCACTTGTTCAACAACTCTACATGGGAAAATTTGGACTTGAGGTCTAGAAGGATATCATTATTTTTCATAGTTCTTAAGAGTATAACTTTGATGGTCAAAAGCTCAATTTAGTCCCCTACGTTTGCAGATTGCTTGAATCATGATTCAATTTTCCAATTGTAACATGTAAAGATTTTATCTATTTGAGATGTAACAATTAAGGGTTATTTTGCATGAAATTAAGCGCATGGCAATGTTAGATAGCTTGAGACAAAAAATTGTTCAGATGATGTGTCAGTTTTTGGTGACTTAGCATGGTTATCACTCATATGTGTAGTTTGATTAGTAAAATAAAGGTTAAACTTGTAATTTAACTTAAATGATCAAATAGAAAATTAAGAACCCAAATTAACCCTAGGAGTTTGAAAGGGAAATTTTATAGTAAGTTTACACTTATTTTCATGTGTTTATACTTATTATCATCTGTTTACGTTTATTGATATTAAGTTTATGTTTATTGACATGTGTTTATGTCTATTAACACTAATTTTATGCTTATTCTCATGTGTTTACTATACTTTTAAGTTCTAACATGAAAAAAAACGTAAAACATGTTAACCAGTAAGATCAACCTTATTGTAAAACTCTCCAAGTTGGACTAAAAAAAATTAAGGTTAGAAGTGTTTTGTGGAAAACATCCATCTTTCATTTTGCTCCTTCAATTCTCTCGGAATCAGTTCACAAGTCATTCGATTATTTCATGTATCTAGATCTTTTAATCGAATAGTTTTTCTCGATTTTGGGTGACTTAGCTTTGATTGGCGGAAGTTGGGGCAAAAGAAGAGATTTATTTTGCTTGCTTTGTGCTTCAAGTAAGGAGGCAAAGGTGAGAAATGTCTAGATTTATTTGGTTTCCTATAGATACCCAATTTGTTTTTTTGGTATAATTTTTTGGCCATTAGTCTTCCATCACCTTCATGTCTTAGGAGTTAAGACTCATGTTGACGAAGAAGAAAAATATCTTGAAATTTTGAGATCTTAAGTTCAAATCTCACTATATGTGAGCTTGAATTTAATTTAATTATCTACTAATTTAGTTAGTTCTAGTTATTTATCAATTTACTTAGTTTGAATAAAAGAATTTTCATAATTACTAGTTTAACAGATATAATATGCTTGTTATAATTATAACTTCTAATAAAAATGTACTATTAAAAAAAACTTTACTCAGTTAATAATATTAGGTGGGAAAAAAATGTACATTTTAGTACTAGTTTCATACATTGACAGCAAATTCTAATTATGCATTATAAATTATGGATGATCTAACGTTTTTAACATGTTGTGCATGTGCCAATCTGCCATGATTATTGCGATGAAGAAAAAGTAAGAAGGAAACAAATCTCACAAAAAGATGCTGGCATTTGTCTGCTTAAATAATAAGAATTTTTTTATGGTCAAAAAATTCGTGTCTGTTCAGAGACTATGATAATGTAATTTTTCATGAATTGGTTAAATTCAATGAAATTCAACTTGTTAAAAAAGTTATACCCTAGCTATCAGTACACATAAAAGATTAAGTTTGTATATGATGCACTGACAATATATAATTTTTATACACTGTTAATGCATCATAAGGTTGACACCTCATCAACAGATCCTTATGGGTAAATTAAAAAAAACTTATTTATATTTACATATAAGGGCTTATTGATGAGGTGTCAACATCTGATACATTGATAGTATATAAAAATTATACACTGTCAGTACATCATATATAAATTCTAAAAGATTTATGCAAAAAGATTGAGTTTGTATATGATGCACTGACAGTGTATTGTTTTTATACACTGTCAATGCATCAGAGGTTGACACCTCATCAACAGGTCCTTATGGATAAATTAAAAAAACTTATTTATATTTACATATAATGACCTATTGATGAGGTGTCAACCTCTAATGAATTGTATATACTGTCAGTGCATCATATATATAAATCCTAAAAGAAAAAAGATTGTCGACCATTAAACAGTTTGCCATAATAAGGAAATTTGGAAATACTATTTAATGTTTTTTTAATGCTTAAAAAATAGAGAAAAGAGAAGTCATTTTAAAAAAGCTTGATATTTCGGTCAGAAAAAGACACAAAAAAGAAACTCAGCCAATGAACTGAATGCTGTGGGCCTATTCATTGAGAACTAGCCCATCAGAGTATACTAAAAATATGAATTTAGAACACTGAAAAAGTATCCATGGCTTTTTGCTTTTCTTTTTTATTGTTCTTTTAATCTAAATTATTGATTGATAAGATCCAATGGTCAAGTCAACTTCCAACATGTTATATGAAACCAAACAAGAGGAATCCTTCAAAGACCCTACTAATAATTTATCAAATCTGTTATCAGATTCTGTCATTTAGCTAGTTTAAAATTCACCGGCTGGGACAATTACGAGATTTGCACAAATTTCATGGTGGTATTTCTTTCCCTGTTCATGGGGCAACTGTACGGCCATGAATATAATCATTTTTTGTATTTGTAATGGCTGGACAATCATTCTTGGTGATTAATTTAGTAAGGGTAGCTACTTAAACTTACTTTTGAATTTACACTATTTTAATTTGTTATTGATAAGTTAAATTAAACATTTATTTAGATGAACGATGAGATTAATTTTGGGAAGATTAAAAATAAAGATGCTAGGATATTAATACTGCAATAATAAGCTTGAGTAGTGAAACAATAATATGTGTTTTGATGCAATTATAGGTGTGATGGTGAGGTGAGTATAATGAAAAGATATAATGATGATTAATGATATTATATTAAAATTTATATATATAATAAATTTATAATATATATTTTATATTTATAAGGCTTAATAGCCAAAAAGACTCTCAATCTTTTAGCACAAAATGGAATTAAGCCCTCAACATTTTATTGCGTGAAAATCAGTTCATAAACTTTTATTTAATTGTAAATAAACCTTTAACCTTTTAAAATTATGTAATTAAATCCAAATTTGTTAAACAACACTAATTGTCTTTAGGACACCTAACTGAAAGCTGATGTGGATAGCTTAGTTGGCTGCTACGTGGCATGCCACGTGTGCAATACTAACGGAAGTTAGTGTCATTTAACAGATTTGGACTTAATTACATAATTTTAAAAGGTTGAGGGTTTATTTACAATGAAATAAAAATATATGGATTGATTTTCACGCAATAAAACATTGAGGGCTTAATTTCATTTTGTGCTAAAGGTTGAGCGTTTTTTTTGCTATTAAGCCTATTTATAAATTAATAAAATAATTAAAAATTAATAAAATAATTTTATTATTAAGTATTTAAAAATTATTTTTAAAAATATTTTATTATTTCAAAAAATAAAATATTTTTAAAAGTTGATATAAATAAATACATTTTATATAATAATAATAATAATAATAATAATAATAATAATAATAATAAAGCAAAATAAATTTATAAAAAAAATGAAAGAATAATCTTATTCTTACTAGAGGGGGGCAAAATTTCAAACACATCAGGTGCGATGTAAATTTTTGTCTTTTATTGTTTGATTCGATCGTACTAGAACTGTGATAAAATCGGAACACATCATAACCTAAATTTGTGTCATTAGTCTTGGGTTTTTGAACTATAGTGAGGGTAAGCCTAAATGCAGGTCATTTCCAGGGAGCTTGTGGGTCTTTTATTTTATTTTTTCTGGGGTATGTTTGCCACTTAATTTAAATGATTCATGGTGGAAACGAAACCTTCTCCACATGCTAAGAAACAACCATATGCTTATTTCCAATTGATGCTGACATTGGACTCACACTTACCCAGGAATTCTTTATCTTAGTTGCTGCAAGCTTGCAAGCATTTGTTTATTCTATGCTGAAATGCCTACCAGATTAAAGGTACTAGGCTTTCTTCTGACACTAAAATTGTATCCTGGCATGGTTTCTCTACAGTGACTTGGTGGCCCCCGATCTTACCTACCAATCGAAGATGATGATGATCTTGTCCCGGTTTGGTTGCATGTGCTGGTAGATTTGAGTAATCATCAGTCTTTGTTTTTTTTTTTTAATTTTCAAATAAAAACAGAAGCATAACAATGATGTCTGTGTTCCATTTTTAATGTTTTCCTTTAATTAAATATGATAATTTATGTTTGTATTATGTGAAACCGTATTTATGTCTTATAAATAAAACATTTTATGTCAAAATTTGTATTAACATGCTAAATACAAAACTTTTTTTTTAGTTTATATGTTATTTATTTTCTATCCAGTTGCTCTATGATATATCATGTTTGAGATTGTTAGGATTATTTTTAACAAGAATGGCCACCAGTTTGATCCATATGATCCTTGGGCCTGTTAAGCTTGGTTGTAGCTTGCTATTGCATTGAAGGGTTTTGAGCTTGGAAGTTTGATCCCATCTCGTATCCATTATGCTAATGTGGATTCCCAGTGACACCCACTACGTAATTTGGATTGAGTCACCCAGATGTCTGGTCGGCACAAGAACAACATGGAGATTTGAGATGACATTTTGCCGTCAGATTAAACTAATGTTTAGTTTTCTTAAACAGTTTCTTGTTGAATATGGCTGTTGGTGTAATAGTTCCATGTTTAAGGATCATTCTCTGCCGATGTTTAGAATTTGGAGGCTAAATCTGTTTGGTTTCAATTTGTCTTGTCGTTCAATCCGAAATCTTGACGACAAAAGACCAAACATAGCAGCCATTAATCATGAAACCGTGGACTTCGGAAACAACTGACAAGAAGGACATCCACGTTAATCGAACGTGAATCACTAATCCAATATCAGACACCGAAAAATATAAACCACACCCTTGTCTGGAAAACCTTAACTATCGTCGTAAACAAAACATCCATCACCATTAATGGAACGGTTGCTAATTCCCCACGTGCCTGCTATGGTATCCCCGCTAGCAGCATATAAAAGTACAAACCTATATATACGATGCGATGATGTCAAAGATGGCAATCCTCGGACTTCAGCTGCAGCAAAGGTTAACTGTCTTGCCTGGGGTTCGTTATTCTTGTTTGACTTCTGCAACTGTTCATTCTTGCGCTGTTAAGTCAGTTTCTAGTCTTTCGAGTAAACAGAAAAAACGGAGCAATGGCGGTAAACTGCCACGTAGGCTGGTGCTAGGATTAGGGTCTTCATTTTGGGCTCAGTCTATGAAAATGGCTGGCAATAGCAAATCTTTCATTGCTTCTGCAAGGCAAAAGGGTGCTGTTGAACAGGTGCTTTTCTCAATCTTTGCTAATTTTTCTTTGGTTGATTTTGCTTTCTGGGTTTTCTTCTTGTACTTTGAATTATGTTGTGGGTTATGAAGGAGTTGAATTTTGAAACGTAATCCATTTTTTCTTGTTTGGGGTTTAAGGAATTTGATGAGTTGTCTGTTTATAGCTTCTGGGTTTTTGTCACAGAAAGAGTGAAGCAGAAAGGAGAATCAGAAAAGAAAAGAGAATTAGAAAAGAGATTCATCACAGTTTTTCAATTTTAGAGCGCAATTTCTATTGGTAGAGTTCAAACGGAAATTTTTGTTCTCTTTGATTGAGATGCCAAATTTTCCTTGCTTTACTTCACAGGCATTGCAGAATGTGGAATGGCCTGAACAATTCCCCTTCAAGGATGAGGATTTCCAACGTTTTGATGAGTAAATAATCCAAACTAAATTTTGCTGTTAAATTAAAATCTATGCTAAATTTCTGCTTTCCTTGGATTATTCATCTAATTCTGTTCTTGCTTGGTTATTACATGCATTAATTTCCTTCCTGCTGTTAGTTTCTCACCATCTTCATGATGATTATTCACATGCGATTGGAGAAGCAAATATTGAAGAATCTCTTTCCAATTTTAGATGAATGAGGGTTGTCATCTGAGAGATGTGTTCGGCAAACCCCTGTTTCAAACTTCAAAGAAAGTAACATGATTAGAACACGAGTCTTTCTGTTATATCTGTAATTTCTCCTAGAGTAAGGACTTTACGTTTCAATCAAGTAGTCTGTATTTACTGCCTGTATTTCATGCAACTTCCTCTACACTTTGCCAGAATAAAAAAGGAAAAAAAGAGAGAGAGAGAGAGAGAGAGAGAGAGAGAGAGAGAAAGAAGTTGATTAGTACTGTAAAACAAACCAGAAATCTCGCAGCACACCAGAATTCATCCTTGCATATATCATCCTATTTTATACTGATTACAGGATTATTAATGCTTCAGCAGGTGGTTCAATCAAGCAGTCAGCAGATATTATTTAGCTGAAAGTTTATGCTTCACTTTAATTTCAAAGTTACATCGTCAATGTTAAGCATATTGACCAGCGTTAGATTTTCATAGCTGTAATACACCTTTTGATATGTTTCAGATCACCGGATTCATTGTTCTATGAAACTCCACGCTTTGTTACACACATTGATGATCCAGCCATAGCTGCACTTACTAAGTACTATTCAGAGGTTTTTCCTCCCAGCAATACCCCAGGAGTGAGCATTTTGGATATGTGCAGCAGTTGGGTAAGACACTCTTAATGTTGAGATCAGCCTCTTTCTCCAATGCATTCTCATGATAGAGTTCTTGTTTTTATATTTAGGTCAGTCATTTTCCAAAAGGATACAAGCAAGAACGAGTAGTTGGAATGGGCATGAACGAAGAAGAGCTCAAGCGAAATCCTGTGAGATTAAAATTTTTCTAGTTGCTTTTCTAATGGTTGGCTTATAAGTACATGTTCAAAAATCTTGAAGCTGGTCATCAAATTGCTGCTATTTGAGGATGGTTTTAGCAAAAACAACTTTAATGATATAGTTACTTTAATAAGGACTTTCCTGCAAAATTATAACAGATTAATGAGTTCTTTTTAAATAATAGTATTGAGTTACTTCCTAAAGCGATTCCACTAGTTGGGTACTTTTATGTTGATATTCTTTCTAGATGATTGTTATCTGTGTGAGTTCGTGGGTGCAACTGAAATGTGATACTGCAGCTGATGGATACTCTTTGAAACATGCCTTCTTCATGACATTGTTTTGTTTCTGGACAAGGGAATTATAAGCCTTGCCTGCCGTTTTTAGTTACTAACTTTAATATTGATGTGATGAATTATTGTCGTTGTAGGTTCTAACTGAGTATGTTGTGCAAGACTTAAATGTGAATCCTAAACTTCCATTTGAAGATAAGTCCTTTGATGTCATAACTAATGTGGTAGGTGCTTTTTCCTATCTCCTCAATATCTCAGTTTCACTTTCGAAATTGCTTCTTGCACATTAGTTGTCCCTTTCTTCTTCTTCTTTTTCTATTTTTGATGAACTGAAAGATGCTTCAGGATTTTTTATTCTTCTGTGAAAGCTATGCTTCACGTGCTTGTCTCCAGCAGAATCATACTTTCCAATATTTGGATGCTTGTGTCCAACTCCTTAACAAGTATGCTTGTAAAGATGAAACTTTAAGGATGCTCACGTGCCCAACTTCGATATCTTGTAGGTCAGTGTTGATTATCTAACAAAGCCTCTTCATGTTTTCAAAGAGATGCGCCGGATTCTTAAGCCTGGTGGATTGGCTATAATGAGGTGAAAATTTCATCTACTTCTAACTAACGGTTGCATTCAAATTTAATTTCAAATTTGCTCTACTTTTGTTTATTTTTCGCAGTCTGTTATAAGAATTAGCTGTTTCCGTGAAGTGATTCTTGACAACTAATGAAAGGATTTAATAAATTTCAACTTAATGAGTGTTTGATGTTAGAACGTTCTCTGTTAGTTTTTAGAAGTCTTATGCGGAAGTGCATAGATTTTCCATCATCGTTAATCTCATTTCATTTTTATGGCATGATTTCTTGTTGTTTCTGCAACCTGTGCGATTCATAGCCTTGGCTTTATAATTGCAACACAGTATGATTTAGTATTGCAGTAGAAGTTAGAACTTGTCTACTGGAAACCATCTCTCTTTCTCATTTCTATTGCATCTTCCATTTCTTCATTCAACCATTTTTGTTTATCCAAAAATTTTATACGTTCTTAACTTAGTGTAATTCTTTTCCAAACAGCTTTTCAAACCGTTGCTTTTGGACAAAAGCAATCTCTATATGGACATCCACCAGTGACACTGATCATGCTCTGATTGTTGGGTCATATTTCCATTACGCTGGTGGATTTGAACCTCCTCAGGTAAATAATCTTCAGTATTTTGTGACTTTGTCTTATAATAGGTTCCTCGCCCATGAAGTTTTTCCATGGCAATTGCGTTACTTGCCAACTGAGCAGAAACTCAAATGGCTTGCATATTAGACAGACTTTTGATGGTTGCAGGTTCGAGAGGGCTTAGGTGAATAATGTCCTTCTCAAGTGGGTTAAATAGATTAGGAGTCGGGAATTTCCAGGGTAGATGTTGCCAAGCTTCTAAACATATATGTATGTCTGCATGGATCTAAATCCATGTGCATTCACATGAACATATCAAATTGAAAATACTCAAGTTGATGGTAGACACTAATCTGAGCCATTGTTAAAAAAATTTTCCACCTGTCTGCAGGTTGTTGACATATCACCTAATCCCGGACGTTCAGATCCTATGTACATTGTTTACTCTAGGAAGCTCTCTACAGCTTAAGAAGTTATCAGGCTGAAGACCATGAGAATTTTCCCCCAATCAATGAGTTTCTTTTTAGAACATCAAGAAGGCATTTATTCCCAAGTCGGCGATGTCGGTGCCTTGTCTTCTTTTTACGTATTTTAAAGCTTTTCGTGACTGCGTGTTTGTGCATGCCGATGCGCCTTTGAAAGGGTCGCTCTCGCCGCACTCTCCAACAAATTGTCAAGCATTTCACTTTGCAAAAAGTTTCCAAGTAGAAGAATCTTATACTCGTGAAAGGCTGATGATTTTGAGATTCTATTCACTGTCGACACTCTGTCCATTCATTCTAGATAAGAACAGAACACTGGAATATATACACGACATTTCTAACAAAACATTCATATTAAACAGAGATGGAAACAGAAAGAAAAGCTAACAAATACAAATGAAAATCAGAAACCGGAAGTTTTGAAAGGTTGTGTTTGTGTGTGTTTTTTTAAGTCCAACCCCGTTTGTAGCGGCGGAAGAGATCCTCTGTTTGGGCATTTCTGAAGGCGCTGCAGGCAATGATATAGACCCATATCAGTACCACCACTGCCACAATCAGAATTATGTTGGCTTTCCTCCATTCTCTTCTCAGGTTCCCCAGCAGACCAGCTCTGCAGGAGTTGCAGTTATAGCAGAGTTGGGTCTGGTCATTGCTCCATTGATAGCAGTCAGGGTCCCCAGTTGGGTTCGTTGGGTTCGTCCACAATGTTGGGTTCACAAAAGTGTAGCCACAGATTGTTGGAGGCTTACAACATCCTGACTGTCAAACAGAATAACCAGAAAAAGACATAAAATAATCAGAAAACAACAACAAAAAAGGCAAACAGAAGGGAAAAGGGAAATGAACACCTCCCCCAATAAACAGTCCATATTGTCATTAAATAATCATATATTGGCAAAGCTGGCAACCATAAACTACTTTAGCGTATAAAAACGAACAACTTTTTAATTGTCAAAATCCCATGATTTCATGCTAATAATTCATCTGTTACGACAACATGTTAATGAGCGCTGAGCCTGATTTATTCTGGTCCATTGTGAAAAAGCTATGATTTGAGCTATGATGAACGTGGCAAAAAGTTATACTGATTATTTGTGGATTGATCCATTTATGGGGGGCCAGCTTCGTTATCTACCGTAAATCAAACATTAAGTCCAAACTAGTAGGTCCTACTTCATATTATTTAAGCTGAACTGGGCCCTGCTTTAGGACATCAAGTCATGTCCTATTCCAGCAACTTCGCGTGAAATCACTGATAATTCGATAACCATCTAACAACCATCAGAAAAATGATATCATCGGGAAAACAAGTAAAAGAATGGGGCAAAGAGAAATTGTACTATGGGAAAATAAAAGTCATATGAGGAAAAAAACAAATCCTAGTAGCTACACAGTAAAGATTTCGTGTCCTAAGATTTCAGGGCTAAGCAGAAAAATAATAGTTAATTACGACAGAGATGTGAGAATAAGAAATCACTTAATAGCCATTGCTCAACAGACTAATGAATGAAAATGACATTTCCGTGAGTTCAATGTTTTGTTATTGTTGAAAACTACAAGAAATCATATTCAACCAATGTAGTTGACATAGTTGTGGGATGTTAATTTGTCCGGAAAAAAAAAGAGTAGGTGCTTCTTAGAACTAAATTCCCCGAAGACTTTGCAGCAACCAATAAGAACTTGCCACATTATTTTATCCAAGATTCTTACTGTGAGAGTAAATTGAAGATCTAAAGACCAGTTTGGTTGTCTGAAAATAAGGCAATGAACCCATGAAATTCTTAAAAGGGTGCTGTTATTTTCATCAAAGAATCATGAAAAACTGAGAAAAATGACCATAATTGAAAGGTAAAGATCTAGAGAAAAGAGCTTGGACCTGACTGAAGAGGAGAGATATGAGCGGCAAAGAATTGATCAGCGGTGATATATTGTTGAGTCAACTTGGGACAAATATCGGTGTCAGCCAGACAAGCCCTGATTTTGTTCCAGTTCTTGGAGTCAACTATGTGGTTTCTCAGCCAGCTCGAGTACCCATCAAGCCTATACTCCTTAAAACCTCTTCCAGGCACATCGTAGCTCCCGTCAGGCCGTGTAACTATGAAAGCAAAGATCAGCAGGATGAGGAGGAGACCGATGAGGATGGCCATGCAGCAGAGGTAGAAGGCCATGAGGGTTTCCTTGTACCAGTAGGCACCGATAAAGCCAGCAAGAGAGACAAAGAGGATGAGGAAGCCAAGGAGAACGACAGGCCACCGGAAGAGGTGGACGCACCCGTTCTCAGGCTTGGAGGCCAGCCAGATGCCGGCTGCAATAATGGGGATGGAGCATAGGAGGGCTATGAAGTTGAGAACTGCTGTTATTTTGTTGGCTACTCCCATATTTGGTTGAAGAGTCGAAGAAAGAGAAGAAGAAAGAAGAGAAGTTTGGAAAGTGCGTTTGAAGATTGGGTTTTTGTGCTGTTTAGGTCTCTTTATCAGTTACCTGTTTTGGTGTTGGAAAGGGGGAAAAGGTAATTTTGATGGGATTGGTTTTACATATTTGCTCACATTATTGTAGCTTGGTAGGATGTATGCAGTGAAACAACTCGCTCTTTAAATGTCTTTAAATGACTTGGTTTTGGTTAGATGGGCGGTGAAATTGGTTTTGATATAATTAAAAGAGATGATATGATTATTGAGTGTATATATATTTAATAAAATAATTAAATAATTAAAAGCAAGGATAAAATGATAATTGAACTTTCAAAATATTTTATCCTTTAATAAAAATATGCCACTGCACTAATGCTAATTGCACCTTGCAGCACTCCCAAACTAGCTCTCAGAAGTTGAAAACAGTGCCAACGAGGGTCGGCTAAGTGGTTAAAGTTGGAGTTTTTGTTCTTACGATTTTTTATTGATAAGCAATCTGTACGTCTGAAAAATCTGTAAGTAAAAGTTTAATGAATTTTTAAATCTCAAAATGAGTTGACGATTTATCCTACTTTTAGAAATGAGATAATCTCTCTTACTCCTAAATTTTTTTCCAAAAAAAAAAGTTAATAACAATATGCATCTTAATCTAAATAACCTTAAATTGTCAGCTGTAATCGAATTTTAAATTGATGTTATTTTACATTTGTTAAATGTCGTAACGGTTTCACGTTCGACGATTTTGAAAAAATTTAAAAACAAGGGAGTCGCCATCAATCTTTTTTTTTCTAGGTGTGATTGGTCACCTAAAAATATTTATCTTTTTAATAACATCTCAAAATTAATTAAGTTTTATCAAAAAGACAATTTGGGATCTGCAAAAATAAGGTTGGGTTTGGGGGTACGGTTATATGTGAGGAAGGATTAGCACCCTCACAACGCCCGTTAGAAAATGGTACCATACTAACGACATGGTATCCTTTAATTTTAATAAAATAGTCTTGGCTTAAGTTTAATTTGTTTAAAATAAAAAAACATGCATTTACTTAAAAAATCACTATTATATATGTTTTTATAAATTTCATTATTAAAATCAAGATGAACACCATTTATTGAAAAATTAAATCAAATATCCCAATACTCTGGTAACATTTGAAATAACTTTCCTCACCTAGAGATTTCTTAAGAATCACTACTTGTGAGTTCTATAGAATCTCATCTTCGGTGGGGCTCACGCTATTTTATAATTGAGTGTATGGTGCGCATGAAACTTAAAAGAAATTTTATTTATTTTAATTTTATTAATGAAACCCTTGATATTGAGAAATTTAGCTAAATATCCCAATACTCTGGTAACATTTAGTTAATTCATCTCACCTAGGGATCAGTCAAGAAATCACTACTTGTGAGTTTCATGACATCCCATCATCGGAAGAGTTCCATTTAATTTATAATTAATATTTATGCACATGATGCAAGCACATAGTACATGATGCATATGATGCATATAGAATTATAAAAAGAACTTTATATTTTAATTTTTATTAATGAAACTCTTAATATTGAAAAATTTAGCTAAATATCACAATACTCTGGTAACATTTAGCTAATTCTTCTCACCTAGGGATCAGTCAAGAAATCATTACTTGTGAGTTTCATGACATCCCATCATCGGAAGAATTCCATTTTAATTAAATTTGATATTTATTTTTTATTGATTTGTTATTTTTATATATTTTTATTATTATATATATTTTAAAAATAAGCATGAAATTGAATATTGAGAAACAATATCGAATATCCCAATACTCTGGTAACATTCGGTATAATTCCTCTCACCTAAAGTTTTTCGAAGAATCGCTACTTGCGAGTTCTACAAAGACTTATCATCGGAATTTCATACTTATTTTATTTTATTATATTTTCGTTTATGATATTATTCTATTTATTTATTTACTTATTATTTCTGTCATGATAATACATTAAAAATACCTAAACAAATGATTCTATAAAACAAATGAATGAATAAATAAAACGAGAAAAAAAATATACCCTCTTCATGAGGGCGAACTCCTCGAACGGGCGAACTCCTTGAGTGGACGAGCGAGCTCACGAATCCTGCTTCTCTTTCCATTGGCGGCCGAACTACTTGAGCGGGCGAGTGAGCTCACGGATCCTGCTTCTCTTTCATAGGCGGGCGAACACGCGGATCTCGGTCGCTTCTAGTGGGAACAACACGCGGATCCGGCTTTTCTTTCCATGTGCGGGCGAACTCGCGGACTTCGGTTGGGTCAAGTGGGAGCAACACGCGGATCCTGCTTCACTTTCATAGGCGGGCGAATACGCGGACTTCCTTTTCTTCTGGCAGGCGAGCTCGTGGATCTCGGTCGCTTCTAGTGGGGAACAACACGCAGATCTGACTTCTCTTTCCGCGTGGGGGAGAGCTCGCGGATTTCGGTTGGCTTGAGTCCGCAAATCTTCTACCTTTGGCGGGCGGGTGAAGTTCGCTTAGCTGACTGTCGGGCGTGCAGGTCCCGGGTCCACGCGCGGATCCCGCAGCTTCCTATCTTTTCTTTTTCTCTCCTTTTTCTTCAACTATAAAAGATCATCTCTTTTTTTTTTCAACTCATTTTAATCCGATTTTTCCAAAAAACTCAAAATCCTCTAAAATCCCCTCAGCCTTCCCTTCTTCGAGCGGGCGCCGGTCGCCGATGGTCCTCCCCTTAAACCTAAAAAACTCCTTTCAACTTCCTCTTCTCAGATCTGGGGTTCGTTTTCCCCGAAAACGCTCCCAACCTCACGGATCTGACTATCTCCGAAAGTCTTTCCCTTTTTTTGTGCTTTGTGTTTGTTTTTGTTGGATCTGGTTGTGATTCTCTTTGTGGTTGCCGTTGTTTGGTTTTGCTTTCTCTTTTTTTGCAGGTTGATGGAGATTTAGGTCTGAGATTAGGCTCGGGGTTCTCGAGTTAGGGGTTTCAGGATCTAGGTTGGGGTTTGGTTTCCTTCGGTGTTGGTGGTCGGAGGCCTTGGTTATGGTGTTTGGCTGTGGCGATGGCTGTTTAAGTCTCGGTGATGGGGAATGGTGGCTTCGGTGGCGAGCGGGGGATGGGATCTGGGCTAGCTTTTGGGTAGTGGGGAAGTTGGCAGTGGTGTAGCGATGATGATAGCTGGGTGATGATGGTAGTGCGTGGTTGTATGGTTGGTCGGCTGGTTGAGGCTGTGGTGTTTCTGTGGTGAGAATGGTGTCTTGGGTGGTGGTATTTGGCGGTGGTCGAACGGTTGAGGGTTGGTGTTTCTGATATCTTTTTTCTTTGCCCAAAAGTCCCCCTCTCCCCTCACTTGGGGTCTTCTTAAAACAATTTTGGAGCCCTTCCCCTAGCCTTTTAGAGTCATAGAATCAATAGGTTACTGTTGGAGCGGGATTTATGGCATGGGGAAGATGACCACTGGGTGAGGCTCGAGGCAGGGGAGAAGATTTGGTCGCCGGCGGCTAGGCAGTGAGTATGGGCAGCAGATTTGGGTAGATTTGAAGCATTAAATGTGATGGGAAAAAAGGCTGTTAATAATAATAATAATAATAATAAAAAGTTAATAATACTATATAATAATAATAATACAAGTAAAAAAAGATAAAAAATAAATAAATAATATATGAAAGATAACAATAAAATCATAAAAGTAATAATAATAATAATAATAATAATAATAATAATAATAATAATAATAAAAATAAAAAAATAAAACTGATAATAATAATAATAACAAAAATAAACAAAATAATATTTATAATACTAACAAGAACAAGAACAAAAATAAAAATAAAAATAAAAATAAAAATAAAAATAAAAATAAAAATAAAAATAAAAATAAAAATAAAAATAAAAATAAAAATAAAAATAAAAATAAAAATAAAAATAAAAATAAAAACAAATAACACAAATAATAATAATATTATACAACAAAATCAAACCTGGCCCACTTTACCGAGCTTGGACACCCAACATTTCAAATCGGACTTTGAAAGCCTAATCGAATGTAGTCCTATTGATTTGGACAAAATTCGGTGTCTACAGCTGTCCCTCTTTGCTCATTGCTGAGGATCAGGAATAGAGCAAAGATGATAGACAACAATTTTGTCCAACTCAAGACCTAATCTCTCTCTTTTTTTTTCGAGGAAGCTCCTCTTGCAGCAGAGGCAATGAAACTTTAAAATCCTTTTTTGGGAATATGCTCCTCTTGCAGCAGAGGCGATGAAACTCTAAATTCTTTTTCTGAAATGTGCTCCTCTTGCAGCAGAGGCGATGAAACTTTAAAATTTTTCTGAAAATGTGCTCCTCTTGCAGCAGAGGCGATGAAACTTTAAAATTTTTTTTGAAAATTTGCTCCTCTTGCAGCAGAAGCGATATGAAACTTTAAATTTTTTTTTTGAGATGTGCTCCTCTTGTAGCAGAGGCGATGAAACTTTAAAATTTTTCCTGGAATGTGCTCCTCTTGCAGCAGAGGCGATGAAACTTTAAATTTTTTTTTGAGAATGTGCTCCTCTTGCAGCAGAGATGATGAAACTTTAAATTCTTTTTCTGAGAATGTGCTCCTCTTGCAGTAGAGGCGATGAAACTTTAAAATTTTTCCTAGAATGTGCTCCTCTTGCAGCAGAGGCGATGAAACTTTAAATTCTTTTTCTGAAATGTGCTCCTCTTGCAGCAGAGGCGATGAAACTTTAAAATTTTTCCTGGAATGTGCTCCTCTTGCAACAAAGGCGATGAAACTTTAAATTTTTTTTCTGAGAATGTGCTCCTCTTGCAGCAGAGGTGATGAAACTTTAAATTCTTTTTATGAAATGTGCTCCTCTTGCAGTAGAGGCGATGAAACTTTAAAATTTTTCTTGGAATGTGCTCCTCTTACAACAGAGGTGATGAAACTTTAAATTCTTTTTCTGAAATGTGCTCCTCTTGCAGCAGAGGCGATGAAACTTTAAAATTTTTTCTGGAATGTGCTCCTTTTGCAGCAGAGGCGATGAAACCTTAAATTCTTTTTTTTTCTTTTCCTTCTCTTTTTCTTTTCTTTTTCTTTTCTATCTTCCTTTTCTTCCTTTCTTTTCCTTCTCTTTTTCTTTTCTTTCTTTCTTTTCCTTTTCTTTTTCTTTTCTATCTTTCTTTTCCTTCTCTCTCTTTTTTTTTCAAAATCTCCTATATTCACATTTTTCATTGTTTGACGGATGCAATGATCAACAATGCCAATGCAAATTCCTTTATAAAATGATGTTAATGATCTTTTTTTTTTGTGCTTGAATTATCATAATGTGGATGAAATGCAAATGCATGTATTGACAAAGTCATGCAATTCCTGTTGTGGTAATCAAATTCTCAGAACTGTCTTTTGTGTCTTTTGATCTTTTTACCCGTGGTTCACAAAATAGTTGTCACCAATTTCGAATCGGAGCTGGTTCATAACATGTACTTGTCACAATTTTCAATTTCCTTTGTTTCATTCCCTTATTTCCCTCTTTTCCTCCTTTCTCCTCCTTCTTTTCTTTCTTCCTCTTTTTTATTTTTCCTTAGTAATGTTAGCAGGTAGATTATCATTTAATCATCATCTTCTTTTCAATTTGGTTAACAAACGTCATGCATTCTCGCACTTTGCCGGTTAGTTGTAGAATGACTAAAAGAACAACCAATTTTAGAAGAAAAGCATTTGTTATTGGGCTTGACAAGAGACAATGACAACAAAAGTACAGTTGGGTAGCTAATGCCACAAGGGTCAAGTGGTGAATAAATAATGAATGTCTAGATAACCCTTCACGAACCAAACCGGTGCTTTCTTCGGAAAAAACTAATCCGTTGATGCCCCCTGTCACACTGAGTTCATCCGGCTGATGCCATGCCCCGCATGATTTCAATCTTCAGGCGTTGATCTTTTCGCATCTAAGCCGCCTTTTCAAGTTTTCAACTTAGATATCCCCTTTTTATCCAAACTGCCCTTTTTGGGTTTTTAGTTTGAATTCTCATTTCATTTCCTTTCTCTCTTTTTTTCTTGTTGTTGTTTTTTTGTTTTTTTGTCTCTTTTTTTTCTTTTTTCTTCTTTTTTTTTCTTCTTCAAGCATAGTATTTCTTCACAGCATCAGAATTTATCGGATTTGGCAGATCATTCCCATCCATCTCTGTAAAGATCAACGCTCTACCTGAGAACGCTCTTTTCACTACATATGGTCCTTCCCAATTTGGTGTCCATTTGCCCCGATTATCATGGTGATTCGAGAGGATCTTTTTCAACACCAATTCCCTTTCACGGAAATGCCTGGGTCGAACCTTTTTATCATGGGCTCGCATCATTCTTTTCTGGTATATCTGACCATGACATAGTGCTGTAAGCCTTTTCTCTTCTATAAGATTCAATTGTTCAAAGCGACTTCGAACCCATTCAGCCTCGTCCAAGTCTAATTCCATTAAAACTCTTAGGGAGGGGATTTCTACCTCAACAGGCAGCACCGCTTCCATGCCATAAACCAGAGAAAAAAGGGTTGCCCTAGTAAAAGAACGCACTGATGTTCTATAAGCATGTAAAGCAAATAGTAGCTTCTCGTGCCAGTCTTTATATGTGCTTGTCATCTTCCCCACAATCCTCTTAATATTCTTGTTAGCAGCCTCAACAGCTCCATTCATCTTCGGGCGATACGGAGTTGAGTTGTGATGTTTGATCTTGAACTGTGCACATACTTCCCTCATCATGTTATTGTTCAAGTTGAGGACATTGTCTGATATGATCCTTTCTGGGAGTCCGTACCGACATATTATCTCCTTCTTTAGAAACTTACAAACAATATGCTTAGTCACATTCGCATAAGAGGCAGCCTCAACCCATTTGGTAAAGTAATCTATCATCACAAAAATAAATCTGTACCCATTTGATGCCTTGGAAGAGATGGGTCCAATCACATCCATTCCCCACATAGAGAAAGGCCACGATGGTGCCGTGACATTCAGTGACGTTGGCGGAACTTGAATCTTGTCAGCATAGATTTGACACTTGTGGCATTTTCTAGCATAATTTATGCAATCTCTTTCTAGGATAGTCCAATAATAACCTGCCCTCATAATCTGTCTAGCCATGAAATGACCATTTGGATGTGCCCCGCAAATTCCATCGTGTACCTCTTCAAGAATCCTTTTGGCTTCGGATGCATTTACACATCTCAACAGCATCTGATCTCTACCTCTTTTATATAAAACTTCTCCATCAACAAGGAATCCCATTGCCAGTCTTCTGAGGATCTTTTTGTCATTCTCCGATGCATGCTCTGGGTATTGTTGACTCTTAAGGTACTGCATGATGTCATAGTACCAAGGTTGTCCATCTACTTCCTCTTCAATACTAGAACAGTGGACTGGAGAGCCTCTTATACGTAGCTTGATAGATGAGACCTCTGCTTCTACCTCCATTTTGAACATTGCAGCTAGAGTTGCCAAGGCATCAGCGACCTGATTTTCTTCTCGAGATAAATGTTGGAAGACAATGTCATCGAATTGTTGTACAAGGTCAGCTATGTACTTCTGGTATTGCACTAACTTATGATCCCTCGTTTCCCATTCACCTCGTAACTGATAAATCACTAGTGCTGAATCTCCATAAACTTCCAAGTTCTTGACTCCCCTATTGATTGCAGCTTCTAAGCCCATTACACAAGCTTCATACTCAGCCATGTTGTTGGTGCAATTGAAATTTAACCTGGCCGTGGACTGGTAGTATTTTCCATTCGGAGATGTTAAAACTGCTCCTATCCCATGTCCCAAAGCGTTGGATGCGCCATCGAAGAACATTTTCCATGGTCTGTCGGGCTCTTCCTTTTCCGCTTGAAAGACAGACATTATATCTTCTTCCGAAAAATCTAGCTTGATAGGCTCATACTCATCAGTAGCACGATCTGCAAGGAAGTCAGCTATTGCCCCACCTTTGATTGCTTTTTGAGATACGTACACAATGTCATATTCAGACAGCATAACTTGCCACCTAGCTAATCTTCCTAACAATGACGGCTTCTCATAGATGTACTTAAGGGGGTCCAATCTGGCTATCAACCAAGTTGAATGATACAACATATACTGCCTCAATCTACGAGCAACCCAAGCCAATGCACAACACATTTTTTCTATTGTAGTATACTTGGCCTCGTAATCAGTGAACTTCTTGCTTAGGTAGTAGATGGCCCGTTCTTTCTTACCCGTATCATCATGCTGGCTTAGCATGCATCCCATAGAATGGTCATTGACAGTCATGTACAACAACAGAGGTCTTCCTGCAACCGGTGGTACCAGAACAGGTGGATTTGACAAGTACCCTTTCACCTTTTCAAAAGCCTCTTGGCATGCCTCGTTCCATTTACCCGTATCTTGTTTTCGAAGTAACTTAAAAATGGGATCACATTTAAGCGTAAGTTGCGAGATGAAACGGGAAATATAGTTCAGTCTTTCCAAAAAGCCCCTCACTTCCTTCTGAGTGCGTGGGGGTGACAGATTTTGTATCGCGCTGATTTTATCCGAGTCCACTTCGATTCCCTTTTCACTAACTACAAATCCCAACAACTTTCCCGATTTAACACTAAAAGTGCATTTGGCGGGATTAAACTTGAGCTGAAACTTCTGTAGCCTTTCGAACAACTTTCGAAGGTTGGCTACATGATCTTCTTCTCCCCATGACTTGGCAATCATGTCATCCACATACACCTCTATCTGCTTATGCATCATGTCATGAAAGAGGATTACCATTGCCCTTTGGTAAGTGGCCCCGGCATTCTTTAGACCGAAAGGCATAACTTTGTAGCAAAATGTGCCCCAAACTGTCACAAAGGTGGTTTTCTCCATGTCATCTTCAGCCATTTTAATTTGATTGTAGCCTGAGAAACCATCCATGAACGAAAACATGTAGTGTTGGGCTGTATTATCCACCAGGGTATCGATATGAGGCAACGGGAAATTATCCTTAGGGCTAGCTCAGTTTAGGTCCCGATAATCCATACACATCCTTACTTTCCCGTCTTTTTTCGGTACCCGAACTATGTTAGCCACCCATTCCGAATAATTGGCTACCTTTAAGAACCCTGCATCGAATTGCTTTTTTACTTCTTCCTTCACCTTCAACAACATCTCGGGCTTCATGCGCCTAAGCTTCTGTTGTACTGGCTTACATTCTGTTTTCAAAGGCAGACGGTGCTCCACAACGTCGGTGTTTAATCCGGGCATGTCTTGATAAGACCAAGCAAAAACATCCATATATTCACGAAGCAATTCCTCTAGTCTGTGCCTCTCAACCAATGGAAGTGCTGTACCCACTTTGACTTCTTTGACATTCTCATCATCCCCTAAGTTGACCACATCAATAACTTCCTTGTGGGGTTCAATGGGTTTTTTCTATTGCTCAATTATTTTCAACAGATCCGGAGACAAAACATTATCGTCTGAATTTACATTGTTATCGAGTTCACCAACATGCATAGAATTTTCAAAATCAAACCATGGATAGCTATTAAGGTTATCTTCACATTCATTATTCATTTTCCTAAAAAAGTAAAAAAAAACATTTGACAGATATGGTTGGTTGTTCATGCCAATGGTAGTGAATGAAAAGAAAGAACAGTTATGATGATGGATGAAAAGAGAGTACTCAGAATGCATTGGACTTGTTAATTTATTGAAATGATGATGAAGATCAAGTTTACAAAAGAATCTTCTAGAGCTCTCTAGACTGAGATGTTGATAATCTACCTTACTACATTACAAAAGGAAAAACAAAAAGATAGAAGGTATCTTTTAAACAATCTAGTCTTTCAGCTTTGTGCCCAACACCATCATTTCTACAACAAAAGTTGCCATCTCTCCATGCACCATTTAGATTAGGAACCCGCGAGAGGAACCTTTCATAAGTTTCCCTTCCACCGCCTCTAATGAATCAGGGTGATAACATCCGCCAAAGCGAAAAGTATCATAGAGATACGGGATCACCATCTTCTCCGATTCTTCTTCGTACCCTCGGAGGCGGGCTATTATTTTCTTCCTTCTCTCTTCCAGAATCTTCTTTCTCTCTAAACCAGTGGCCTTGTATCCGAGGCCAAATCTGTATTTGTTCTCCATGATCTTTACAGGTTTCCTTTGTCCTTGGAGATTTTTCCCTAAGCCTCTTTCGACATGCCAGCCCTTTTGCAGTGTCTGTTTAACAATCATTTTAGTGGTGGTTGACAACCGAGGGGTGGGTATTCTTAATCCTTCTCCCACATATGTTGCATTCACAATCTCAAAGGCCCTGAAAGAACACTCTGACGCTTCCTCGGTTGCCTCAATGTAGGGCATAGCTAAAGGTTTGTTGATCAAGAGGTCTTCTTCTCCGGAAACAGATACTTGCTTATCACTAACAACGAATTTCACTTTTTGGTGTAGTGACGAAGGAACAGCGCCCGCCGTATGGATCCATGGTCTCCCCAATAGGAAACTGTATGATGGGGAAATATCCATCACTTGGAACTGGACATTGAAAGTAACCGGCCCTATTTCAATTGGAATTTCAATATCACCTACAACATCCCTTCTAGAACCATCGAAGGCCCTCACAACCATGTTACTCGGTTGTATGTAAGACAGGTCAACAGGTATCTTTTTTACCGTGGCCATAGGCATTACGTTGATAGATGAGCCATTGTCAATCAAAACCTTGGTAATTGTGTGACCCTTGTAGCTTGTAGTGATGTTCAAGGCCTTAATACTCTCTCGTCCTTCCGGCGAAATTTCATCATCAGTGAAAGATATGAAGTTTGCCGCTGTGATATTTCCTGCCAACTGGTCCATACAGTCAACCGGAATATCATGAGGCACATAGGCTTGATTCAATACCTTCATCAAGGCGTTCCGATGCGATTCTGAATTCAACAGCAAATATAAAAGTGAAATTCGAGCAGGTATCTTGTTCAATTGCTCGACCACACTATATTCACTGTGCTTGATCAACTTTAAAAACTCATTTGCATCGTCCTCCGATACTGGCTTTTGCAAGTTTCCTCCTTGGTCCTTGGAAAACGAGGCCTGTTCCTCTTCGTTCTCCACTTGATTGTCTTCCTCTTTCTCCTTTCCTTTCCCTTTTCGGGCCCTATCTAACATCTCCGGAGTATAGCACCTCCCACTCCGCGTAATTCCCCCTATTCCACTTATATTGGCATTATCTGGCGTGTCCGAGTCCGTGTTGCTTGATCCTTCAACCACCGCTTTGAATTCATACTTCCAAGGAACGACTTTATTGCTCTTGTAAGGGAAAGAGCTCGGAATTTTGATTGTCATGGTTGGAAGGGCGACATGGCTAGATTCCTCCTTTTTGGGACTGGGCTTCTCCTTGTAAAACACCGTCAGTGGTCTCCCCCAAGGGTAATCATATCCCGAAGATTCATCTGAGGCAGTGCTTACTACATCTCCCTCTCCCTCCTTGTAAAACTCTATTGAAAATGAATCCATCATTGATTGGAACTCATGCTGAAATTGATGACAATTTTGGATAGAATGGCCAACATGTCCCATGTGATATTCACAGGTCTGTTCCGGGTGAAATTCATCTTGACAAATTCCCGAGTCTAATGGTATGGGTTGAATCATCTTGGCTTTGACTAAAACATCGAATACTAGACTCATTGGAGTCTTAACCTCTTCCACGTGTCTCTTTATATAACATTTCCTCCCAACTTCAGCCGCACTAACTGATCCTCCACTGTGACTAGGAAGTGGGTTAGCATTGATACTGGGTTCCACCTCCTTGGAAAAAGTTAACCTTCCTGACTTGACCAAATCTTGCACCTTATATTTCAAAGCCGTGCAATTCTCCGTAGAATGACCCAGGTTTCCACCATGATAGTCATATCGAGCGCTGGGGTCATACTATCTTGGAAAAGGTGGTTTCATTGGCTCCATGTAAAGAGGTGCGATAATGTGACCTTTCACCAGTTGTGGGAATAAGTCTGTGTATGACATGGGGATAGGATCAATAGGAGGCCTTTCAATAATTCTTCGGGGAGGCCTTTGGTTAGCAGTTGGGTTACTGTTTGGTTGGTAAGGTTGGGCCGTAGGCGTTGGTGTATAGTAAGGTGCTAGAGGACAAAAATCTGGACGAAAAGTTGGTGGCTGTAATGGGCTTTGGTAAGGGGCGGGAGAGACATTGTTTGAGGCCGGGAAATAGGGTTGGTAATATGGGTAAGGTTGAGGCTATGGCTGAAACTGGGGTGAATATGATGCACGTCCTCTATACCGAGGCGTTGTGTGGGTGACTGCCTGGGTTTCAACCTATTTCTTCTTGGACACTCCACCTTTCTTCGAATCACTGCTTTCCAATTTCCCGCTCTTAATTGCATTTTCAATTATTTCACTGGTGGTGACCATGTCAGCGAAATTCTTTGTTGCGTTCCCTTTTATGCGTTCATAGTAAGGGGCCTTCAGGGTGTTAACAAATAGCACTGTAATCTCCTTCTCAGTCAAAGATGGCTGCACTTGCGCAGCCGAATCTCTCCATCGTTGAGCATACTCCTTGAAGCTTTCATTGGCCTTTGTTTCGATGTTCTGCAGAGATAACCTATCTCGGGCCATATCCGTGACATGCTTGTACTGTGCAATAAATGCTCTAGCTAGGTCACTCCAATTTTGGATGCGTGTACGATCTAGTTGCACATACCACCTAGCAGCGGACCCCGTGAGGCTGTCTTGGAACACATATACCAACAGCTTGTCGTCATGATTATAAGCGGTCATTTTGGGACAATACATTGTCACATGAGTAATGGGGCACTTGGTCCCATCGTACTTCTCGAACTCAGGAGTTTTGAACTTAGGAGGGATTACCACGTCCGGAACTAAACACAATCCCATTGCATCCACCGATTCGTAGAAATCACTGCCCTCGATGACCCGTAACCTTTCTTCTATAATGCTGAATTTCTTAGAGTCTGAATCGCCTTTTACCTCCGACACGCTACCCCTTAATTTCTCTTGCTCTCTTAGATCATCTAAGTCAGGGACTTGAATTGTATCTGTAGGTCTTGCCCCTTCGGTTTGAGGTATTGGTATTGTAATTTGGGATTGTCCTGAGGCACTTGGTGCACCCGGATACATGTATGCATAACCACTCATAGGTTGTGGAGGAGGTAGAGGTGGAGGTATGCCTTGTGAGGATTGGGCATAAAGTGGAGGTGGAGGTATGCCTTGTGAGGATTGGGCATAAGGAGGGGTAAACACTGGAGGGTATTGAGGATTGTCCTCTTCCAGAGGCTGCTCCGTCCCTTGGTTAGGTCTTTCTCTAGTTACTTCTTTTTCTCGGTTCGTTCTTGTCATCATTTCCATTAAAGCGGCCAACTGCCCCCGGATTTCTTCTTGTGCCTTCTCCATTCTATCCATTCTATTATCATGTTCTTCTTCCATTGCTCTTGATCGTGACCGGGTATTGTATGAGTGTTTGGGAATTTGGGCTGAAATCTTGAATGTTGGAGCTATCCTCGAATCTTGATTACCACAATAATAAGCTAATTACTACATGATGCAACTTTGTTTTATTTAAACCATATGAATAAACGAACAAATGTGATGTTTAATGAATGAATGTGATGCAAAATGAATGATACTTTGAGGGATATTTAAACCATAACAATTTCGACAAAAGGGAACTTTCATTCATTCAAGAAGTCACTTGTTACATTCCGACCATATCCTGATTATATCCATAAAAACGACTAACTTGTTGATATTGATCCTTAGCCTCATCTAAAATGTTCAGCAACCTTTGCCCGTATTTTTCTGTTGGGAGGATTTCTCGTCTCAGGGCTTCAGCTTTATCGACCATCTCCCTCGCCTTTGCCACGGCCTTGCAAACTTGAGTGGCCAAGTGCTCTATGTATTGCTGTCTCCCCAGACTTCCCACTCTCCATGTCATGCCCGCATCTTGTGCCAAGTCATATCCGTAACTCCAGTTGTTTTCACTTTGTTCCCATTCTTCTATTATCACTTTAATGTGGTTCTTATGTTCCTGTAACTGCTCCTCTAACATTTGAACCTTTTGTTGCAATGTAGCTTTTTCATCGTCTATCTCGACTTGCTTTCCCTTTTTCAACTTCTCCTTTAGTTCCTCGTTCTCTTTTTGACATTGGGCTAACTTCTTTACACTTGCTAAGTACATGCCTTCCCAATTTTGTCGTTCTTGGGACAGATAGACAACTTCTTCTTCACTTTTCTTTGGTTTGTGTGCCCAGTGCTCTACCCTTTTGTGCAAGTCTTCTAATTCCCTTTTCCTTTCATTTGAGGTTTGCATAATTCCTCCAACCCTCATTTCAGATCTTAACTTCTTGTTCTCTAGGTGCAGACTTCTGAGATCCTTGCTGGTGATGTTGTGTTCTTGTTGGACCTTCTTGAGCTTGGCTTCTCGTATTTCTGCCTCATACCTGAGTTGTTCCATCTCTTTCCGAAGTCTCAAATTCTCTTGTTTCCACCTTTCCTCTTCTATCTTGAATTGCTGCCTAGTGATCTCGGCCTCGGATACTTCTACTTCTGGTTCTAAAGGCACGCTGCATTTGCTTCGGAGAAAAACTACCTCCCTTACTTGCTTTGTTCTCCACACCAAGTATTCCAGGGTAGTTTTAGCAGAGAGAGGCCCAAGGTTGATTCTTCGTGCTTGCTTCCATGATCGAACCACTTGCTCTCCCTTTTTCATTGCCTTAGGCTCACCATAAGAAAATTCTAAATCGCTGAGCCCTTGCGTTAGAGGAATGAATTGTTTAGCTCCAAACTGTCTTAGTACCATGAGTGGCGCGTAGCTTACCACTCCCCATGGTCCAAGAAGTTGCACCCACGATTCTTCTCCACATAGATACAAGACCAGTACATGAGGCATCCAGGGTGTCATCCATACAATCTGTTTTTCTCCAAGTCTTTGCAAAAAATCCACCCATTCTTCCTTACTCTTCGGTTTTGGCCACTTACTATTGCAGAACTCTTTAACCGGAGCACGATGATGTAGGAAAGTTCTCTTGAAAGCCTTTTCCACACATTTAAAATGACTTTTAGCCCAAACATGCAGTAGCTATGCACATCCCACAAATCGCCCTTTTTCGTTCCTCCTATAGTAATTCAATGACCTGAAGGTTTCGGCTAGTATGGCAGGTGATGGATTCCCATTATTCTCAATTTGCTCAAAAAAGTCTATCACTGCTACTTCAATGTGCCCTAACACTTTCGGAAAGATAATCAAACCGTAGATTGCCAAAGCAAAACCTGCCAACCCTTGTGGGTCACTAAGATGTCCCTTGATGAATTCATGAAGAAAATCCCAGGGCATACAAATATTAGATCCCTTTTCCTTTTTACGGGAGTCTATGTCTTCCAGTCTAACTCCCATAAGTTTGGCTAACTTTTTGCGGTATCCGGATTTTGGCTTTCGAACATATATTTTGTCTGGACTTTTCAAGTCAATACCTAACAGGACGGAGTACTCTTCTACTGTGGGTGTCAAGTCCATCCCATTGAAAGAGAAGCACCTATGGGAGGGGTCCCAAAACTGAATAGCAGTTCTGAGCAGGGGTTCTTCAACTTTTACAGCAATCAAAGACTCTAATTGGCCATACTTTTCATGGAAATCCTTCTTCCCTTCTTCACTGATTTGATCCCATAAGTTGGCTAAATCTATTAGATTATTTTGCTGGAGGTTCGGATTCACTTCTTGTGGGAGCGAGGATATGACATTCCTAGTCAAGCAATCCCCTTTTACTTGTTGAACCTTTTCGGACCAAATTTGTACCTCCCGGTAGGAATCACATGGAACATTCACAGACGACGAACAAGCTAGCCTTTCTATGGATTCAATGAAAAATTCCTCGTTGAAGAGAGCCATGGTTAAAATACCCCCTTATGTGACTATGTGATGCAAGACGATTTATGCAAAAAGAACAAAAAAACAAATACAAATCAGTATGTGTATAAACAATATAAATAATGAAATAGAAGCAGATAAAGGATGTGATGCTTATTTATGTCCTATCAAAGGTCACTCTCATAAAAGGGAAGGAATGACTCTAACTTAGGTTGGTCTCCTCACAACATACTATATGCTGGTTTAAGGTTCCACATATCTACAAGGTTCCCAAATCATTCCATACTGTCGTCCACACTGGACTAGTAAAGAACAGATCTGAGTGGGAGTATTTCACTTGCCATTGCGGAGGTGATTACCTCACGAGAGCATAGCTACTTTACTCCCTCCTAAGGAGGACGGAACCCAGGTGTAGGGCTTATACATGTGAATGCATTGATGCATGCAACAAAAATGAGTATATGTTCTACTTTATTTATTTGATAATAATCTCATACATAAAGAATGTCATGAATCAAATGATCAAAATGGATGAAATGAAGTTTTTTATTTATTTATTTTAAGTTCTATGTAGAATTTATTTTTATTTCACCTTTTTTCTTTTTTTTTGTTTTTGTTTTAAAAAAAGGAGATTAAATTTAAATGTCAATCAAGACCATCAAATTAAAATTTAAGATACCATATGGTTATTCAATGGTTTGACCCTCTTAGCGTCCCCAGCGGAGTCGCCAAGCTGTTGTAACGGTTTCGTGCTCGACGATTTTGAAAACATTTAAAAACAAGGGAGTCGCCACCAATTCTTTTTTCTAGGTGTGATTGGTCACCTAAAAATATTTATCTTTTTAACAAAATCTCAAAATTAATTAAGTTTTATTAAAAAGACAATTTGGGGTCTGCGAAAACAAGGTTGGGTTCGGGAGTACGGTTACGTGTGAGGAAGGATTAGCACCCTCACAACGCCTGTTAGAAAACGGTACCATACTAACTACATGGTATCCTTTAATTTTAATAAAATAGTCTTCGCTTAAGTTTAATTTGTTTAAAATAAAAGAACATGCATTTACTTAAAAAATCACTATTATATATGTTTTTATAAATTTCATTATTAAAATCAACATGAACACCATTTATTGAAAAATTAAATCAAATATTTCAATACTCTGGTAACATTTGAAATAACTTTTCTCACCTAGAGATTTCTTAAGAATCACAACTTGTGAGTTTTATAGAATCTTATCTTCGGTGGGGCTCACGCTATTTTATAATTGAGTGTATGATGCGCATGAAACTTAAAAGAAATTTTATTTATTTTAATTTTATTAATGAAACCCTTGATATTGAGAAATTTAGCTAAATATCCCAATACTCTGGTAACATTTAGTTAATTCCTCTCACCTAGGGATCAGTCAAGAAATCACTACTTGTGAGTTTCATGACATTCCATCATCGGAGGAATTCCATTTAATTTATAATTAATATTTATGCACATGTTGCAAGCACATAGTACATGATGCATATGATGCATATAGAATTATAAAAAGAACTTTATATTTTAATTTTTATTAATGAAACTCTTAATATTGAAAATTTAGCTAAATATCCCAATACTCTGGTAACATTTAGCTAATTCCTCTCACCTAGGGATCAGTCAAGAAATCACTACTTGTGAGTTTCATGACATCCCATCATCGGAAGAATTCCATTTTAATTAAATTTGATATTTATTTTTTATTGATTTGTTATTTTTATATATTTTTATTATTATATATTTTTTAAAAATAAGCATGAAATTGAATATTGAGAAACAATATCAAATATCCCAATACTTTGGTAACATTCGGTATAATTCCTCTCACCTAAAGTTTTTCGAAGAATCGCTACTTGCGAGTTCTACGAAGACTTATCATCGGGATTTCATACTTATTTTATTTTATTATATTTTCGTTTATGATATTATTCTATTTATTTATTTACTTATTATTTTCTGTCATGATAATACATTAAAAATACATAAACAAATGATTCTATAAAACAAACGAATGAATAAATAAAACGAGAAAAAAAAACATACCCTCATCGGGCGGGTGAACTCCTCGAACGGGCGAGCTCCTTGAGTGGACGAGTGAGCTCGCGGATCCTGCTTCTCTTTCCACGGGCGGCCGAACTACTTGAGCGGGCGAGTGAGCTCACGGATCCTGCTTCTCTTTCATAGGCGGGCGAACACGCGGATCTCGGTCGCTTCTAGTGGGAACAACAAGCGGATCCGGCTTCTCTTTCCACGAGCGGGCGAACTTGCGGACTTTGGTTGGGTCAAGTGGGAGCAACACGCGGATCCTGCTTCACTTTCATAGGTGGGCGAACACGCGGACTTCCTTTTCCTCTGGCGGGCGAGCTCGTGGATCTCGGTCTCTTCTAGTGGGGAACAACACGCAGATCTGACTTCTCTATCCGCGGGCGGGCGAGCTCGCGGATTTCGGTTGGGTTGAGTCCGCAAATCTTTTACCTTTGGCGGGCAAGTGAAGTTCGCTTAGCTAGCTACCGGGCGTGCGGGTCCCGGGTCCACGCGCGGATCCCATAGCTTCTTATCTTTTCTTTTTCTCTCCTTTTTCTTCAACTATAAAAGATCATCTCTTTTTTTTTTCAACTCATTTTAATCTGATTTCTCCAAAAAAACTCAAAATCCTCTAAAATCCCCTTAGCCTTCCCTTCTTCGGGCGGGCGCCGGTCGCCGTGCGCCGCCGTACGTCGGTCGCCAGTGGTCTTCCTCGTAAACCTAAAACACTCCTCTCAACTTCGTCTTCTCAGATCTAGGGTTCGTTTTCCCTAAAAACGCTCCCAACCTCACGGATCTGACTATCTCCGAAAGTCTTTCCTTTTTTTGTGCTTTGTGTTTGTTTTTGTTGGATCTGGTTGTGATTCTCTTTGTGGTTGCCGTTGTTTGGTTTTGCTTTCTCTTTTTTTGCAGGTTGATGGAGATTTAGGTCTGAGATTAGGCTCGGGGTTCTCGAGTTAGGGGTTTCAGGATCTGGGTTGGGGTTTGGTTTCCTTCGGTGTTGATGGTTGGAGGCCTTGGTTGTGGTGTTTGGCTGTTGTGATGGCGGTTTAAGTCTCGGTGATGGGGAATGGTGGCTTCGGTGGCGAGCGGGGGATGGGATCTGGGCTGGCTTTTGGGTAGTGGGGAAGTTGGCAGTGGTGTACCGATGATGATAGCTGGGTGATGATGGTAGTGCGTGGCTGTATGGCTGGTCGACTAGTTGAGGCTGTGGTGTTTCTGTGGTGAGAATGGTGTCTTGGGTGGTGGTATTTGGCGGTGGTCGAACGGTTAAGGGTTAGTGTTTCTGATCTCTTTTTTCTCTGCCCAGAAGTCCCCCTCTCCCCTCACTTGGGGTCTTCTTAAAACGATTTTGGAGCCCTTCCCCTAGCCTTTCAGAGTCATAGAATCAATAGGTTACTGTTGGAGCGGGATTTACGGCATGGGGAAGATGACCACTGGGTGAGGCTCGAGGCAGGGGAGAAGATTTGGTCGCCGGCGGCTGGGCAGTGAGTATGGGCAGTAGATTTGGGTAGATTTGAAGCATTAAATGTGATGGGAAAAAAAGGCTGTTAATAATAATAATAATAATAATAATAATAATAATAATAATAATAATAATAATAATAAAGAGTTAATAATACTATATAATAATAATAATACAAGTAAAAAAAGATAAAAAATAAATAAATAATATATGAAAGATAATAATAATAATAATAATAATAATAATAATAATAACTGATAATAATAATAACAAAAATAAACAAAATAATATTTATAATACTAACAAGAACAAATAATAAGCATAATAATAAAAATAAAAATAAAAACAAATAACACAAATAATAATAATAATATACAACAAAATCAAACCCGGCCCACTTTACCGGGCTTGAACGCCCAACATTTCAAATCGGATTTTGAAAGCCTAATCGAATGTAATCATATTAATTTAGACAAAATTCGGTGTCTACAGTAAATATTAAAACTTTTATAATTTTATATTCAAGTTGTCCTTTTATACCTGTGTCATTATCAATTGGTTATCTAACACGGTATAAAAATCATGTTTTGTTCTGTGATTAACTTTCATGTGAATTTTTTTCAAGAATCTTTGGCTTTAATTTTTTTTCTTTTTAAACAAGGAAAAGGGTGTTAAAAGTCAAAATCATGTTCCACCAGCCAAAAAAAAACAAGTTATAAAAAGTGTTTAGAGAAGGGAAGATGAGGTTGAGTTCCAGTCCCACCCAGGCCAGACCAGGCCATTCTGTTTTGGTAAAAGACAAAAAGTACGTTCTGTCTTTTCCGACTCTGGCAAACCACAATTCCTCCAACTAATCCACTGAGTGCTGGCATTATGCCATTGCTTGAACATGTATCATCTGATTGAAGCTTCTACCTTCCATTCAATGACATGTTTAGAAATTTCTGCAAAAATCCCCTGGATTCCAGTTTCTGTTGGAGTTATTCTAATTCCTCTACTAATAAAAGCTTGACCCACTGACATGCTAAAGCCTAAATGTCACTGGTAGATGAAAATGTTTAGGACTGCTAATGAATATGATTCCATGTCTATTGAAAACCCAATTGTGATCTAACAAGAAGTATCTAACCGTAAGTAGAAAGATTTAACCAACTAGATTTGTCAGCTTTTTATATGGAATGGAGTACAGTCTAAATCAAGAATCTAAGTCAATCCCTTAACTTTACTACTCATATCTCTTGTCTTAACGTCAAGCAACGTGGAAACTCAGAACTCGAAGATCGTATTTCAGTCTCCTCCCATGCTGCGTACAGCGTATTTATTCTCCGAGAATCGAGGCTCTTCCCATGGCGTTGCCATGTGGGCCTGTGGCCGGTTGCCTTTGGGTACCACTTCTGCACTTTGAAAGCGCGTTTCTTAAAAATAGAACCGACAGTCGAGGAAAAAACCCACCCGCAACTCTAACTAGTTGCAGTAGCTACAAGTTCCCAATCACTGTATGCCACGTTGCAACACATGTCAAAAGCAGGCTCCACTCCAGCACGTGGCATAGAGTTACTTAGCCTGTTTATCTGTTCAGTTGAAAGCTTTTCCCGCGTTTTCTCGTTGGCTTTACGTCCGAGAGGACAAAAGAAGCTAGAAAAAATGGAGCCATGGGTTCCGTTGTTCGAGATTTTCATGAATAGCCCAACACCAGAAACTGAAGCATCTCTTTGGCTGCAGCAATCTTTCAATGCTACGACATCATCATCATCGTCAACCGCAGCTCCAATCACCACAAGCTCTTTTCTTTTTCTACTTACCAAACCCTGTAATTTCATTGTGAAAGGCTCATCTTTGTCTTCACCTCCCACAACAAAAAGGTAAACCCAGAAATTTTATGCTAGAAAGAGACTTTCTTTGGTTTTCTTTTTGATTCAGTTTTAGTGACTGATGAGTTGATTTTATCTTCATTTTTTTTTTTGCTTAAGGATTATGTTTATAGAGACTTTACCGGGTATGGTTCAGTCAAGAATATTGTCATTTCTTGCATTGGAGAATAAGAGATTTAATGGGAATGAATTATCTAAGCTGGCACGTAATATATTGAGTGAAAGTCAAGAGCTTGATTTTTGGGTCAAGAGAGCAGCACGGAATCTGCTTGATGCAGTGTCTGAACCAAATGTTAAAGACTGGGTTTCTGGTTTTAGTTTGGACTCTGGTGAAGAAACAGTTGGTGAAGAATTTGATTCCTTACCGGATTGGCTCAAGGACATGGCTGCAGCTAATGACCCGCTTCTCCCTTGGCTTCCTTTATCTGCAGCTGATTTTTTTCCGAAGTTTTGTGATGATAGTTTGGAAAATGATGAGGGTTTGTCTAGTCAAGTTGAAGAAAATGAAGAAAATGACTTGAAGGAAGATGGGGAGGAGATTGAGATGCATCAGGCTCTAAATGTGTCTTTAGAACCTGAAATTGAAAAAGTGGCTGTTAGTTTAAGAGACAGGGTTATGAACTTTGAATCTAGTTTGAAAGCTGTAGCATTAGCAAATGAAATTCGCCAGCTTTGCTTGGATAAAGGAAGGAATTGTTTTCAAGTTTTGAGTCTGATTGAGCCTTGGAAAGCAGAGGATGAGACTGTTTCAGTGCTAATTTCTCATCTTTCTAGTGGGGATGAAGAAGAGCTTGCTTGGCCAAGTCAAGTTCTCTGTTCAACTGTGCTTCCCAAGTTTCTGGTTCTGCAAGAGCCAGCTTCTCGTCTGCTGGTGACCTCAACGATTGAGTACTGCAAGCTCCGTCAGAGGGCTGCTGTGCACGCATTGTTGTTTCCACTTGTATTGCGAAGGGAGGGTATCAACAGCCTGATCTGTGATGTGATTACTAGGATAGTGAGGGAATGCTTGCACCCAGCTCATGTTTCTGCCTTCTGCCAGAAGCTTCTTTGTGGAGGCGAAGAGGAGAGGAGATTCATCTTGCTTCCATGCCACCAGTGTCTTGTCTCCGATGAATTGGTTTGGACAGATTCATTGTTTAACTTCTTCCAGAACATCTTAAATCATAATGTTCATTTGACTCAGGATTCAGTTGATTGTCTTGTTTACCATGTTAGGCAAATGGCGGAAAGATTTTCCAAATCTTTAAAATTTGGGAACTTCGTGTTATGTTTGGTCAGTAAATGTGCTTCACTTTCGAAGTCGCATAAGAATGTATTGACTGAAGCAGTTGAGTGCACCAATACTATTGTTACAAAATCCATATTATTAAGATTAGCTAGCTTCTAACTATTATGTTTAATCTCTTCACTGGAGTCTTTCATTTTTCTGTCATTCTTTTTAATGGATATGGTTGCTGAGATTCTGCATATGAGGGCATATAAATGACATGCTTTTTGGATCTCATTGAAAACCTTTTGCTGCTGCAAAGAAATGTTGGGCACCAATATTAAAAACTCCTAAAATAATTTTTTTTTAACCTGTAAGTGATAATCACCGACCTCTTGGCTATCTGGTATGTGAATTGCAGTCATGTTTAGATTTTAGGCCAAAGAACTACTCGACAACATCGACAAAATAGTTATACAACAGTTATTATTTGTTATGAGGTATTACAAAAAGAGGGAAGATATTAATGTCATATTAAGTAATCTAAAAATATGATACAAGAGGTTTGTATAATATTTGCAAAATCCTAAATTCCATGTCTGTGACTGTTGCGGTTCTCACATTGATTATGGAAGGGGTTAGGTGTGTATTTATAAATACAAAAAAAAGCCTCATCGTTTGAGATAACTTTTAGGGTTGAGAAGCTCCAATAGCACCCAAGAGTAACCTCACTAGTTCTATTCAAAATAGTAATGTGGAGCTCCTTAAGAAAGGTCTGCAGGTAGAGATATATTCATCATGCAGTCTAAGTTTATGCTGGGAAACGTATTGAATTCACCTTTCTTTCCTTTTTTCTTTTCTTTTTATTTATGATGGCCTGTAATTCTGAATTCAACAATTAAAAAGACAAATCAACTGTGTAGAAGCATTGCAAATATAAACTTCCATGGAATTTTCTTATGTTGAAAAATAAGAAGAGAAACAAAGACTTTACTGTGACTTTCATAGGATAACTGGTTTACGGTAAAGTTGGTTGAAATATTGGTCAAATAAACTTAACTTTCTAATACTAGGTATAATTATTACTCCATTAACTTTCTTGATAATATGTAGTTTGTTTCTTAATGACTTGATAGTAGTGGTTCTGATATCACTGTATCATTATCAAACTGCTCAACTAGCAAAGCTATGGTGCAGTCTTCTAGGAAATGCTTGAAATAAGAAAACAAAAGAATGAAGGAAACACTATTCTTTCTATTGGAATTATAAAAACACAATCTTCTTTGCTTGCAGGAGAAAAAGTAGTACATCTTTTTATGCAGGAAACCTGGCAACAATACTAAAAATATGAGACACAAGTGAGCAATACAGGGCAACATGAGTAATACTCTTAGACATGGAGATTATGATGCCCATTAGCCATTGTCTTCATGGTCTCAAATCTGGGACCCTTGTCCAAAAACTTTGTGGTCGAATAAAGTTTCAGGTAATCCTCGAAACGGTAGTGATGGGGGTATAACAGTTTCGGAGCAGGAGAAATAAGTGCATCACCAGCAGGATTGTAGAATGTAGCAATGGAAAGTCTGCTTCCGGTCTTTTCTGCCATGACACGATGCAGAACACTCTTATACCTTCCATTGCTCAATACCTCCAGCTGGTCGCCTGTGTTGACAAAGATGGTGTTGTTCTTGGATGGGGGAATGTGAAACCATTCTCCATCTTTCAGGAATTCAAGGCCAGGGACCTGGTCATCCTGGAGCAAGAGTATGATCCCACCTGCATCGGTGTGTTCTCGAAGTCCTCTCGCAAGCTCTGGCTTAGGACACTCAGGGTATTTTGCCACTTTCGTCCCGATAGAAGGACCTTTAGTTCCTGAGAACACTTCCTTTATGTAATTCTTTTCCAAGCCAAGATTCTCACACATGAGCTCAGAAAGCTTTTCTGCAAGTTTAATCAGTTGAGCTATGTATTCATCCATTGTTTTACTGCAAAACATACATTGTTTTCGAGTCACCTTTCATATGTTCATAAACAAATAAGCAGTAAAGTATTCTATTGACTCACCAGAATTCCTCTGATATGTTCTGGATTTCGTTGATGTTGGATTTGGGGTGATGCCAAATGAAAAAGGTGCTTTCCCAGTCCATATCAGAGATAATTTCATTGTTCTTTAAGCTCTTAACTATCTCAGATTTATAGAAGCTTTCTTTCAAGTTTTCATCATAGTAAGTATTCACCAACTGCTTCACCTTCTCCATCAACTTCTTGTCAATTCCATGGTTATCAACCTGCAGATATTGGCAATTTTAGCATTAGAAGAAATCATAAATCACACTTTCAGTTAAAATAATAGAGAAAACGTTTGCTCTCTTTACCTGAAAGAATCCCCATTTCTCACAAGCATCCTGCAGAAGCGCCATTGTCTTGCTCCTTTTCTCACCATGGAGTTCATCAAGATTTATCAAAGGAATCTCCATCTGCCTTCCTCCTTCAATTCCAGATTGCAAAAGATGGGTAACTTGGATGACAATTTATACACTTTAAGAAGGTGCTTGGGTTAGGTCACTTAATGATACCACACGAAAAGAAATTTGATATAATTTAAAATTTGATAAAAATTATATAAAAATTTTATTATAAAAATTGTGTTTGAAAATTTTATACAAAAATTTATATTTTATACGAGATAAATACGATCTTACGTACTCAGATTCCTAGTCTAAGTTACTCTCACTTTTTCTTCTTTTTAGTATTTTAATATCCATTTTCCCGAGTAGTAAACCAAGAGGTCAGTTAGCCTACCGGAAGCAACAGTAGTTTTTAGGTTACTACAAACATCATTACAAGGAAAATCATTAGGGTTCCTTGAAAAAGAGATAAGGCATGATGAATAAAGTCCAAGTTCAATTCATTACAATCATGTGAATGAATGTAAATCTCGTCCGGGCTTCCTCCATCCCACTACTTTGGTCAATCATGCTGTCATATGAAGAAAGCCCCGAGAAAAAGAACTTTCCCTGATTTGATCACTGCCAACAACTCATTGCCACTATATGCACTTTCTCAGTGTCTCTCTTTAACTTTCATATTAAAATATAATAATATATATCCGAATCTGAGTCAATATATAAAAACCTGCTTTGAAATGAACCGGCTGTTTCTTACATTGAGCAAAACTAGGGGTGGACCGTGAGTTGGATTCAAACAACCAAAGGGAAACAATGGGGGCAGTGTTCTGTCCTAGGAAGGAATTTAACAATGGGCGCTTCTGAATTCAAGTTGCTTGAATTATCATTTTCTTTTTGTTTGTTGGCCGTTGTCATTTAGTGCAAAAGTAATACGAACAGTATATGAGTTCTTTTTTTTTTTGAGAGAGAGAACAGCATATGAGTTCTAAATAGTAAATAGTAAATAGCAAATAGCAAAATGAGTATAAAGCTTTATGCTTATCTAAAATCCATCATGATTCCGTTATTATGATGTTCAAATCATAACTTCGTATAAATATTTGCAAGACTACTATTATTATTTTTGATAGACGATTATTTTATGTATGCGCATATATATATATATGTATGTATGTACGTATGACATGATGATCATGGCTCAACTAATCGAATTCTTTTTTCTTGCTATGAAATATTTCAATTTTATTGTTAGATGATATTAAACGTGATATTTCGTTAATGGCAATCTTGAATGCAGTATAATGTTTTAATCCTAGATTGAAATATATGTTATAATATATATGTAGAGAAGATTTGAATAGGTACTTTTTTTTTTGGATAAAATTATAAGATTTTTAGATCAAAACAAAAATATCTCACAAATTAGATATAAGTTTTCACAAATTGTATTAAAGTAGTCATTTGAAAAAACACGAAAACTAAGTGCTACATCATGGTAGTCACCTCTAGAATCTTGTGATAGCTAAGTGTTGTACAGTGGAAACATCCCTATTAATCTCAACGTCTGATGTGATTTTGGTTTTGCTTTATATTGGACTTGATATGTACATTAAGATTTAATAGAATAGAATTTTTAATCCCTCAATCTCACGTCAAAATAGTGTGAGGATATACTATAATATTATAATATATATGTAAAATATTGAACTCATACTTGTGAATAGTTTTTTGTGAGATCAAATTGTAAGATTTTTTTTATAAAAATAAACATTATCTCGTAAGTTGGATGTAAATCTCTGCATGGAGTAATCAATGAAATTTTTTGAAATACATACTAATATCTTGACATGGAATTGAAACAATTTATTTGCACTCAAATTTTTTGAAAAAGAAAAAGTAAATTATTGAAAATATAAGATTACGGGTTGGTTTGAAATGTGTATGTGAGCAATGACGTTTGATTGACCACATAGCGTAACTATGGGTGTAAAGTTGACCAAGATGTTCAAAACTTTGAAATTGCTTGTGACTGAAGTCTAAAATCAATCCATGGCTTTTTCTTTTTCGACCGCCTTCAATATTACAATATTACTGTTCTTTAATTGCGTAACTTATTATATGGTTACAGCATCATCTATAATAATAATAATAATAATAATAATAATCATATGAAAAACAACCAAACAAAGTAATAAAAAGAAAAATTATTATTTTATCCACTATTTGTTGATTTAAAAAATTTCATAAACGAGTTTTTTTATGCATCCTGTTTAATTTTTTGATTTTTTATTTGAAACTACCCATGAAGCATTTAGAGACCTGCCTGGAGTTTTGTAACACCATTAATAGTGGATGGAACAAGATCTGTTGTTATCAATCTAATTATTATCCGGCAATTTAATGATTGGAGATTAATAAGTAATAATTCAATTTATTTAGCAATGAATTACAAAAAAAAATTACAATTACAATAAAGTATTATATTAATATAAATCATTTAAATCAAACAGACTAATCAATAAGACGAATACAAATTCACACTAGACCTATCGAAGGATTAGATTTAGACCATATGTTGAAACCCAAAAGTCGGTTCGATTTTTGGGAGAAGGTTTGGACAAAAATACTAAATGCAATTAACAGGTTTGGATAAAATTTTTTGACCCAATAAAAAACCATATTGAGCATGTGCTTGACCCATCAAAACCTACACCCAGCCAAACATAAATAAAATTAAAATTTTTTTAGGATATTTAATTAGTATAATGTAATTATATATAAAAATTATTGATTAATAAATATGATTATATATATTTAATATGAAAATTGACATCGTAAATTTTGACAAATAAAATTAAATTTTAAAGAAAATAAAATAATAAAAAAATAAATGAACAAAAAATTAAAATACAAAAAATAAATAAAATTATATTGGGTTAGGCTTGCATGTTAGAAGACATCAGGGAGCTAATGAGCAGAAACTGGAAATGTCCTATCACACACACCCTTAGAGAAGGAAATTTCTGCGCGGACGCCCTTGCAAAAATTGGGTGCGACTTAGATGTTGACTATGGAAGAGTTCAAGATCCCCCTCCATTCTTGAAGACTATGCTGCTGGCAGATACTTGGGGAGTTAACTTCCCTAGGAGTTTCTAGTTTAATTTATTTACATTTCTCTTGTAACCAAAAAAAAAAAAAGACGGACTTGAACTAAAAATTAAGTTTGAATTTGTAGGTTAGGTTGAGTTTATAAACATATATATAAATCATTATTATATGACTCAAGTCTAGTCCGATCATGGATAGTTCTAATTTGCACATAACAAAACTAGAACTGAAGATCTTAAATTTCAAAATCTACTTATTGTTACAATGCTAATGTCTCATTAGCGATAGTTATTAACCTTTGGTACATAACATGCCCAACAAAAAGGAGTAAACCAATATAGATAATTATTTTGACTATCATTTTTTTTTAAAGAGAATTAATTGGTTATACCAATTTAATGATTTTTCTTTTATTTTTGAGTTTATATATAATGCACTGACAGTGTATAATTTTTATATACTGTTAATATTTTTGAGGTTGACATCTCATTAATAAGTAAACTAAAAAAAAGTGTTAAGCACTTACAAACAATTTGAAAAAAACTTATTTTTTTAATTTATTTTTAAGGACTTGACATTTTTTAGTTTACTTATTAATGAGATGTTAATATCTAATACATTGATAGTGTATGGAGATTATACACTGTCCGTGTATCGCATATAAACTCTATATTTTTTTTTATTTATTATGTAAGGAAAGAGTAAATTGAATCTAGATTTAGTCCAATTGATTAATATTACATCTTTAAAAAGTGATTTCCATTGATTTTAAAATTCAAATTCTGACATCGACAATCTCTTTCTTATTTTTAGACTGTAATCTCATTTATAAAAAAAATTATGTCAATAAAGAAAATTTGGTATTACTTAAAATTTGGGCGAGCGGCCCAACCTTGGGCTTCTCTTTTCTATAAGCCCAACACACTTCATTTCCTGTCGTGGTTCCCAATAAATTCCAACTTTTCTTCGGGGAGCGTGCATAACCACAGCCCGACCACTTTGGTAATGTAATTCCCTTATTGGATTTCCATTTTTTTATGGTAACGGCGCAATCTTCAAAATATGGCGTTCTTCGCACGCGACATCGCCTAGCTCGTAGAGGTAGGATCAACACCTGATTTATGGAGTATATTATTTCGAGTTGAAGGACTTTTCTGTACTTTTACTAAACCTCCATTCCCAAGCTAACCGAAACTTTTTCCCTCTCGATCTCTACTGACCAGAGAGAGAAGAGAAACCAAAAAGGCCAAAGGCACAGATCCAACGCCCTCACTGTCTGCTTTGCTAACTTGCGCTTCTGCTATTCTACGCACCTTTCTGTTCACCTTTTTCCTTTCTCTAGGTTTTTCCTCTCACTAAAACCCCCGCAATGAGGAGGAGACTCGTGGCTCTCTTCTTCATTTGCGATCTCTTCGTATTCTTTGGCTTCGTCGCTGCCATTGACGAGGAGTCCGTGTCGGTGGCGGAGATCAATGCCACGGCTGCCCAGTCCAATGTCTCGGACCCGAGATCCAGAGAGGATAGTTTCGCCGACATGATCGATCGTGCTCTTGAGAAGGAGTTCAATGACACTGACCAAAATGAAGGTCCGTACCAGATCTGAACTATTGCTCGCCTTCACTTTTTGCATCTGCATTTGTTTTTTTCTCAATGGTGGTTGAAATAGGGTTTTGAAGTCTGTGAATCAGCTTTAATTTCACTCAATTTCGCTTAATTTTGTATTTTCAAGTAATTCTGTATCTATTTTTATTTTCCGTACATTTCCGCAGTATATTATTTTTATTTTTAGATAAGTGGTTCGCAGTATTTTAGTTGGAAATTCGTGAGCATTTGCATGAAGAACTTTAAAATTTGCACTGAAAAATCGGAAATACAAAAGTAAATTCCTTTTTTCTGTTACAAGTTATCATATAGAAAGCTTATGCGGCTTCATTGAATTCCTCTTTTCTTTAGTTCCAATTATTCGAATTTTTACTAGTGTTTTGTTTTGCAGCTACTGATCCTGGTAGTTTCAACAATAGTGTTGCGGGAAAGCAGGTTGGTAGTGGGCTAGTATTTTTATTTTTTTTATTCATTTGCAATTACCGTTTAGTTTTAAAAGTGATTATTTGCTCATCTTAAGCACTCAAAAGTTGGAATTTTTTGTTGCATTGCATGTTGTGCACTCTCAACATAGGAATGTGAAGAATTTAAGGCAGGTGGCTGCTGTTAAATTGCAATCTCGGTTTTAGTGTTTAGAGGACCTTAAACATGAAAAAAAAACTTAGATCAGATATTCTTAGTGATTGTTCATTTTAGAATTAGTTATAATTTGGACAATATCGGTTCTAGTTCTCAATCAGAAAAACCTTTGAGTTCATAATTCAGAACCATGCCACTCTTGCAAAATGGATGAGGGTTTTTTCTGCTAACGACAAGTGAAGTATATTTTGTTGATCGAAGTTGAACTATAAGTACTTGTATGTTTTTTACTTTTCTATTGAGCATTAAAGAAACTCTTGCTCTTGGATGGTGATAACATAATTGGTTTATTTTTGTTAGGCTGTCTTGGAAACTGTTGCTAGAGTTAAGTCCAAGAAAAATGAGACAAAGGAAGAGAAGTAAGTGATTATTTTTTTTTCTTTGATAAAAATTCATAAGAATGACTAGTTATCAGTAGAACCAACTCTTCTGATATTGTAGGCATCTCGCTTCACTAACCCACATTAGTGGACAGCTTACATTTTTCTAAGCTTACATTTCGCTTCACCAGCTCTTCTGATATTGTCAGGTCATTTCAGCTTCATGATGTTTTCCATTTGGATGATGAAAATCGAGCAGAAGATGCACCAACATTGATAGATCAAAATGTATGTCTAGAAAAAGTCTATGAAAACTTCAATCCAGTTGACAATTTGCCTGTGTTTATATTGAATTGTGATAATCCTGCTTCAAGCAATTATAATTTTAGTGTAGTTATATTTGAAGTACATTATTTGTTGATCATGTTGGGATGTTTCTCTTCAGGATAATGTCTTTATAATATCGAACCCCAAGTCGAAGTATCCTGTACTACAACTAGACTTAAGGTTATACTTCTACCATATATTTTTTGTTTTTAGTTTAGATGCTGTTACAATTGTTATGGCAGCGAAATTTTATTTTTCAAAAGTGCCTTGTGCAGATTTATATCAGATCTGGTAGTTGTCATTGTCTCTGCAACATGTGGTGGCATTGCTTTTGCTTGTGCTGGACAACCGGTACAGCTTCCTTACATTTTATATTTTTTATTTATTTATTTTCACCCTTTACAATGTTATGCTGCTTGTTAGATTCATTCTCAGTCTCTACTTAAAAGCTTTGTGAAATTTGTTTTTGATTCAAAGTAGTAGGTTTTGCCTAAAGGAGAGTCTTACCCTTGCATTTTGAAATTCAGGTCATTACTGGATATCTACTGGCAGGATCTATTATTGGGCCTGGTGGTTTCAGCTTTGTTGGTGAAATGGTGCAAGTATGTTGCTTTTGCCATGATGCTAGCTGGCAGTTTACTTATCTTTAGCTTAATAAAGTCATTGTGCTAATATCTTTAGATTTATTTATCGGTGGATTAGATGTTGTGGGAAAACGTGATTAATGTACAGCCAGATTTTTTAGGAGATTTTGCAACAGTTTGTATCCCTAGAATTAGGCTGATTTGGTTAAGAATATTCTATAAATCATGGGATCTGATTTTTAACACTGTACATATTTTCTTAATGAGATACAACAGAAAATTCTTTTATTTCTCAATTTACGTCATGGTATCAAGAGCTTTAGGTTTTTTCTTGGAAATCAGTCACTTTTTCAGCCTTCTTTGCTGATTTTTCTGCAGTTTCGTTTTCAACCTTCATTGTTGATATTTTCTGCAGTTTCTTCTTCAGCCTTTATTGCTGATTTTTTTTGCCTTAGACCTTCATAGCCATTTTCTCATCCAGCCTTCATCATCAAAATTTGTTTCTGTTAATCTCTTTAGGCTTGGTTTTGGTTCTCTTATTCCAGCCTTCATCTCTATTTTCTAAAGAAAAAACAGAGTATTTCACGTGTTCTTTTTTAACAGCCTTCATAGCTGGATTTTTCCTCTGTTTTTCATCATTGGTGGTTTCTCTTTGTTGCTTGGCCTTCATTGCCGATTTATTCCTGATTCTCGCCAGTGTTTTAGCAAGTTTTGGTTTGTGAAAGATGTCAGAAGTTGCAGAAACAACTACTGCAGCACCAAAGGAGTCAAGCAGTGTCAACCAAGAAGAGGTCAAGAGGCTGAGATCTCTAATTAGTAACCTTGACAAACCTTCAGGTACTTGTTCATTGGTGTATTCAGGTAAGTTTCCATCCTCTATTGGATTAAATGTCTCGGATACAACCTTTGCCAACTCTTGGATCATGGATTCAGGAGCTACCGACCATATGAGCCACTGACCGAATGTCTTTTACACATACTCCCCATGTCCAAGCAATAGCAAAATAGCCACAGCTGATGGTTCTTTGACTACTATAGCAGGTGTAGGAGATGTTAAAATAAGCCCATCATTGACCTTAAAAAGTGTTCTTCATGTCCCTAGATTATCCATAAACCTTGTCTCTATCTGAAAGCTTATTCAAGATTTAAGTTGTAATGTGATTTTTCATCATAGTCAGTGTGTATTTCAGGACAAGGATTTGGGAAAGATGATTGGACATGCTAGAGAATGGGATGGGTTCTACTACCTTGAAGCACTGAGCCAATCAAATATTACCAAGGGCAAATTACCTTCTTTTGTTTTAGAACTTTTTTCATCCAATAAAGACAAAGTTTGGCTTCACCACTGCCGACTTGGACATCCATCATTTAGAGTCATTAAAATTCTGTTTCCATCTTTATTTCAAGGTCTAGATGTTGAGAGCTTTCATTGTGAAGCGTGCCAACTTGCTAAACATAAACGTGTACCTCTTCCAGTAAGTAATAACAGAAGCTCTCTTCTTTTTTTATCTCATTCACAGTGATATTTGGGGTCCTACTATTCCTAATGTTTTTGGGGCGAAATTGTTTGTGTCATTCATTGACGATTGTACTCGTGTTACTTGGATTTTCTTGCTTAAACATAATTTTGATGTTAGTACTGTTGTCTCAAATTTTACTTTCATGATTAAGAACCAATTATGGAGACAAACGTTGGAATCAAAAGGATTTAAACTAAACAGAGTGAAGACTGAATACATGGAGTGTAAATTCAGTTCTAACCGACTGGAAGAGCATGATGTAGTGAATTTAGATGGGGTGGCGATATCTAAGCGGGATCATTTTCGATACTTGGGATCAATAGTACAGATGGATGGAGAGATTGATGGTGATGTGACCTATAGGATCCAGGCTGGATGGAGTAAGTGGAGAAGTGCTACAGGTGTGTTGTGCGATAAAGGAATTCTTACATAGTTGAAAGGCAAGTTTTATAGAACAGTTGTTAAACCAACATTGTTATATGGTACTGAATGTTGGGCGACGAAGAGGCTATATACACAAAGGATGAGTGTAACAGAAATGCGAATGTTACGGTGGATATGTGGATATACAAGAAATGATAGAATGAGAAATGATGATATTCGTAAGATGGTTGGAGTGGTACCTATCGAAGACAAAATGTGTGAAAACCGTTTACGTTGGTTTGGACATGTAAGACGTAGACTTGTAGATGCTCCAGTTAGGAGAATAGAGGCTATGGATGTTGAGAGAAGGGTTAAGACTAGAGGAAGACCGAAAAAGACTTGGAAGGAAGTAATTTGGAAAGACATAGAGGTTTTAGAATTAGATGAGCAAATGGTCTTGAATAGGAATCTATGGATGCAGAGAATACATATGGACGATTTAACGTGATTTTAGATATTGGTTCATATAGCCTACCCCAATCTATTGGGATAAAGGCTCTGATTATGATGATGATGATGATTAAGAACCAATTTGGAGTCAATATCAAAAGGTTTAGGTCAGATAATGCCAGGGACTATTTCAATCAAGTCTTAACTCCTTATTTTCGAAAGGAAGGGATAGTACATGAGTCATCCTATGTCAATACACCACAACAAAATGGAGTTGCAGAAAGGAAAAATGGTCATCCCCTTCAGTCAACCCGAGCTCTCTTATTCTAGAAAAATGTGCCTAAATCCTTTTGGGGGGAAGCAGTTCTTATAGCTACTCATCTTATAAATCGTTTGCCTTCTAGAGTCTTGGGATTCAAGAGCCCAATGGAAACACTCTCAACATTCTATCCAAACATACACATTACAAATAATCTTATCCCTAGGATATTTGGGTGCGTGTCATTTGTCCATGTTCATAGTCAAAAAAGAGGGAAGCTAGATCCAAGGGCGTTAAAATGCGTATTTGTGGGTTATTCCTGAACTCAAAAAGGATACAAGTGTTATCATCCTCCATCAAAGAAGTTATATGTGTTAGTGGACATTTCTTTCAATGAACAAGTGCTTTACTTCACCACACCTTATCTTTAGAGGGAGAATTCCATACTTGAAGATAAGGACGGGGATTTCTTGCTTGATTTGCTGTTACTTCCAATGTCTATGCCAGTATCTAAGTCCATGTCAAATTCTGTGTCTGAATTTGTGCCAAATCTTGTGTTTGAACTTGTGCCCGAAATTTCAGAAAATCCCAACTCTGCCATTGAGAATGTGAGATTTGGCAAAGTGTACTAAAGGAAGAAGACGACTGTTCCTAAATCAGTGCAAGTCCAAGAATTCAACCCAGATCCTGAGAATGAGGTAACAATTTCTAATTCTTCATTACAAGTTGATACTAAATCTCATGTAGGCGATGATGACCTAGACCTTCCCATTGCTATTAGGAAAGGAACTATAGAGTGCACAAAACGACCTTTATATCCTCTTGCACACTTCCTGTCCTTCAAACATTTTTCACCATCACATAGTCTTCTTGGTTAGCCTGAACACCATTGCCATCCCTACCACCTTATCTGAGGCTTTGTCCAATGAGAAATGGAAACAAGCCATGAATGTAGAAATGGAGGCATTGGAGAAGAACAAAACGTGAGAGTTGGTGAAGTTATCAGCAAGAAAGAAACCCGTGGGGTGTAAATGGGTCTATACAGTGAAATATAGAGCAAATGGGTCAATAGAGAGGTATAAGGCAAGGCTGGTAGCCAAGGTTGGTAGCCAAGGGCTATACTCAAACCTATGGGATTGACTACCTAGAGACTTTTGCCCCAGTTGCGAAAATGAATATTGTTAGAATCCTTTTGTCATTATCAGCTAATTATGGTTGGGAGTTACAGCAATTTGATGTCAAGAATGCATTTTTGCACGGAGAACTAGAAGAAGAAATTTATATGGAGGTGCCACCAGGTTATAGGAATAATTTGGATGCTCATACTATGTGTAAATTGAAGAAAGCCTTATATGGACTTAAGCAATCACCTCGGGCATGGTTTGGCAGATTTGCAAGAGTTATGATTGCCATGGGGTATAGTCAAAGCCAAGGGGATCATACACTGTTCATTAAACACTCATCTTCAGGGGTAACACAACACTCTTAGTGTATGTTGATGACATAATAGTGACAAGGAACGATGATAAGGAGAGATAGCTTCTAAGTTAGTGTTTGGCTAAGGAGTTTGAGATCAAAGCATTAGGAAGGCTAAAATATTTTCTTGGGATTGAGGTGACTCACTCTAAGCAAGGCATTATCTCCCAATAGAAGTATGTTACAGATCTCCTAAAAGAAACGGGCAAACCAGCAAGTACTCCAATAGACCCAAATCTTAGACTTGGAATGGCAGAGGAAGACGTTGTAATAGATAAGGAAGTGTATCAACGTTTGGTAGGAAAACTCATTTATCTATCTCATACACGACCGGACATAGCATATGCAGTAAGCGTGATTAGTCAATTCATGCATAGCCCAAAGGAAGTTCATCTGCAAACAGCTCACTGAGTTTGCGGTATCTCAAAGGGACACCAGGAAAGGGTATTATGTTTAAAAGAAATGGAGGTTTGGTGCTTGAGGCTTACACAAATGCTGATTATGCTGGGTCAATAGTCGACAGGAGGTCAACCACAGGATATTGTACCTTTCTTGGTGGTAACCTCGTGACGTGGAGGAGCAAGAAATAACATGTGGTAGTACGGTCTAGTGTAGAGGTAGAATTCCGAGCAATGGCTCAAGGTGTGTGTGAACTACTTTGGTTAAAGATCATCTTGGAAGACTTGAAGATCAAGTGGGATGGCCCAATGAGACTTTATTGTGATAATAAGTCTGTGATTAGCATAGCTCACAACCTAGTACAACATGATCGAACGAAGCACATCGAAATTGACAGACACTTCATCAAGGAAAAATTGGAGAGTGGGTTGATTTGTACCCCTTACGTGTCTACACATGGTCAACTTGCATATGTGCTTACTAAAGGGTTAATTAGCTCAGTGTTTCAGAGTATTGCATCTAAGCTGGGAATGGAAAACATTTAGTGCCTGTTTGGCCTAGCTTATTTTAGTCCTTATCTACTACATAAGCAGAAGTCAAGTGTTTGGCTCTCAAAAATTTAAAATTTTTAGCTTATGCGGGAAGCAAATTTTAACTTTTAGATGAAGCTATAAATTAAAGCTTTTTCAAAAAGTATTAATTTTAATAACATGTACTTTAGTGAAAATTTTAACATTTTCATTTTACTATTCAATAATTCACAAAATTATAAAGGAAATTATATTATTTTGCATTAATTTATTTATCTTGTGCAATTTTTATATTTATTTAATTGTTTATTTTAATATGTAAAGTATTTTTTTTATTTATTTATTTCACTTAAAAAGTTTGTGATTAAATCTAATAAAGTTTATTATTTTATTTTAAAATTTATTAAAAATATACAAAAATTCTATTAAACAGTGTTTAACGTTCTACAGTACTTTTATATTAAATTAGCCAAACGCTAATTTAACTTTGTTTAACAGCACTTTTAAAAAAGCTCTATTCAAATAGCACTTTTTATAAAAGCTTCAGCTAGGCCAAACAGACCCTTATTCACCAGCTTGAGGGGGAGTGTGGGAAAACGTGATTAATGTATAGCCACATTTTTAGGAGATTTTGTAACAGTTTGTATCCCTATAATTAGGCTGATTTGGTTAAGAATATTCCATAAATCGTGGGATCAGATAGCCTAGTTAGTTTCCTTTTCTATTGCTAGGGTTATTATGTATACTCTGTACATATTTTCTTAATGAGATACAGCAGAAAATTCTTTTATTTCTCAATTTATGTCAGATATCAAGACACATGGAGTGAGGTTCAAGTTTGTAACAGGAATTAGGCAGGATATCTTAATCTCCTTCCTACCTGGAATCATTTTTTCCTTTGGCGTTTGTTTGGGGAGTGGTGATTTTAGGCATTGGTTCCCTGAGATGGTGTTCACCCGCGCGCGCCCCCCCCCCCCCCCCCCCCCCCCAGAGATTTTGGGGGAACTTATAATTGAGTTAGATAAGATTCTATCTCAGTTTAGACACCGTACAGATCTTGATGATGACTTAAGATGGCACCTAGGCTATTTTGTTATAACAAGTAGAGATACTTGTTTTAGATGCACATATAATACTTACACATGTAAACCTACTAAAGTGAGTATTATGTGGCATAGTATAGGTGTAGATATCAGCATTGGTTAAAATATAATTTTCCTTATTATGCTTTTTTTTATATTTCAATGCGTGCATGGATTCCTAGAAAGAGAGACGGGCCAAGAAATGCATTTATATGCATAAAAATTGTAATGCACATGCTATTACTTTTGCTTCTATAGCAAACAAAACAGTCTTATTAATTCTTTATGAATATTGTTTTAGGGAAACTGTGGCAATGACAGAAGCATACAAATTTGTATATTACTATATTGTTCCTTTCTCTTTTCATTTTCCAATAATTTCACTAGCTATTTCCATATTTTTATTGGTACATGATTCAGGTTGAAACAGTGGCTCAATTTGGTGTAATCTTTCTTCTTTTTGCTTTAGGCTTGGAGTTTTCTACGACAAAGGTTTGCAAGTTGCCTTGTTTTTTCCTTATTAGATTCATTCCTATGATCAATAGTACTCACCCTGTAACAATTCTTGCAGCTTCGTGTTGTTCGAGCAGTTGCTGTCCTTGGGGGTCTTCTCCAAATTTTTCTTTTCATGTGTTTATGTGGTATAACAGTCTCGGTATGTCTATCATTGTTAAATGAATTTTATGCAAAGTATGGTATATTAACCCTTGCCACAGAATAACCTTTGCATTCCTTTAATTCTGAGTTTTACAATATAGGGTTTATGTTTTGTATCCAATAAAGAATGAGATTTTATTTGTATTCTTGAGAGGCCACTGACTTTTTCTTATGCATAAATGACAATTAAAAGGTTAATATCCTTAATTGAACTTCATAAATTTTCACTAATCAAGGTCCATGGTCTTTTCCTTTGTCATGCTGCATGTGATACATAATGTTTTTCTTGTTAGGTTGGCATGGCTTATGTGACTCAACTCTATATCTTTTGCATGCCTCTTTCTCCCTCAGTTTTTGCCTTTGCTTTTCTTTCTTTTATCGCACGACGCATAGTATTGTTGTCTATCAGTCTATCTCATTTTAAATTGCAATCTCTAAGGCTAAACTTACTGCTTCCCATTGTTCCACATTAATGTTTAAATAGGCCACTTGCTATTATTTGTTTAGTGGATGCTAAGAATACTACAGCTTTGCTGTTCAGCTGGCCCCACATGCAAAAGATAAATGTATACCTCTGTGGGGCTGGCTTGGGCTTGAAAAATTGGTCTCTCTTTTCTGTCTTCGTGGTTGTTTTGCACTCGTATTAGTGGTATGTCAGTTATATGATTCCAACATTTAAGTTTAAAATCTCTGACACATATTTCTTATATTTGATTTATCATTCATGGACTTAACTTCTAAAAGAGCTGGCATAAGTGAGCATCATCCAATGATTATTTGGGGCTCTTGTATGAATTCTGCCCTTTTTATCAGTCGGGCCAGGGCCCATTCATTTCTTTGTTCAATTAGGCATGTGGACTGAAGTGCTTGCTTTTTTATTGGAGAAGATATGCCGTTCTCTATTCTTATTTCCTTTTTTACTAGTGTTACTGTGTTTTCTTTCCCCTTTCCCGAGATTATTATAGCTATTAAGTTTTAATGTGTGCAGCTACATGCTTTTTGCAGTTATGTGGAGGTAAACCTTCCGAGGGGGTTTTTGTTGGTGCATTCCTGTCTATGTCTTCTACAGCAGTGGTAAACCTCTATGAACTGCGTGTTGACTGAGAACTTGGTTTGGCTTGCATATACAAGTAGTTTCTTTTCACTCTTGTGATGACTGCTTTGTGTTTTATGGTTCCAGGTTTTGAAATTTTTGATGGAAAGGAATAGTATAAGTGCCCTTCATGGCCAGGTGACAATTGGAACTCTTATCCTACAGGTATTTATTTTCTTGTGCCACATCAGTTAAATAAATATTTACTTGACTTGTGCATAGATGCTTAGCTAGTATGAAGTTTTGAACTATCATGGTTTGGCAGGACTGTGCTGTGGGTTTGCTGTTTGCTTTACTTCCAGTTCTAGGTGGCAGTTCTGGTGTCCTTCAAGGAGTATTATCCATGACTAAATCGTAAATGAAAAAATCTATAGGATCAGCTCTCTTTGAAGCAGTTGTGGCAGAGATCATGAATGTTTGTGGGTTTCTTATGATAATTTTTCACTTACAATTTTCAGGTTGGTGACTTTAATCACATTTTTGGCCATTTTGACAATATTATCTCGGACTTGTGTGCCATGGTTTCTTAAGCTCATGATAAGCCTCTCATCCCGGGTAACTGTGTATTATTTGGTTCAATTCTTTAATCTATGTAGACATTTATTGACACAAATATTCTTTGCACAGACTAATGAGCTCTATCAGTTGGCATCCGTGGCGTTTTGCTTGCTTGTTGCTTGGGTTTGTTCATTTCCTTCTTACTTCTTGCTTTGTAATTGTGCATTTCATTGCAACATAAACGTCAGAAAGATCTGTCGTCTTGTTGCATTAGTTGCTGCACCTTTACTTGCTCATTCTTGCAACTTATTTTCCCAACAAATAAGGCCCATGTGCCTTTTAATTCGCTTGGCGATCTATGTTCATGTGTGTATGTATATCCATAACATAACTTGTTGCGACACTCCAGTGTAGTGATAAGCTGGGTCTAAGCCTTGAGCTGGGTTCGTTTGCTGCTGGCGTGATGATATCAACCACTGATCTGGGTCCACATACACTTGAACAAGTAAGATTTCTAGTTGTTAAACCTTTTGAAACTTTCAGTGCCTGATTACTTTTGTTATGCTTTTCTTGTAGTCTTCTTCATAATTAAGTGTTTTGCATTGTGAGGTAGATTTATGTGTGATCTAAAAATAGGTTAACTTCCTACTTAAAGATAACTGTTATGCTAGCTCATTGACCGTCTCTGTACACAGGTAATATTGCAATCCCTTTACATACTGAGTTATCAATCTTAATGTAATTGAATCAGCTAAAGCCCAATTACTCATGGTGTAGGATGAATGTTTCTTGTAGATAGGTAATTCATGGTCCTGCTATACTAGTTTTGCAGTTAGGTAACTCATGCATCCATCAGGCACCATTGTAGCCATCTTGGTGTGGCTTCTAGGGTTTAGTCAGCATTTTCTGCTTACTGGAACTTATTTTCCTTTAGTTTAATTTGGTTTATGATGCATGTTTGAGAGCATTATTAATTGGGTTTAAGAGTACTAATATTAATTTCCTTTCAAGTATTTACATTGGTGAACACGTAAGACGTAAACCTGTAGATGCTCATGTTAGGAGAATAGAGGCTATGGATGTTGAGAGAAGGGTTAAGACTAGTAGAAGATCGAAAAAGACTTGGAATGAAGTAGTTTGGAAAGATATGAAAGATTTAGAGTTGGATGAGCAAATGGCTTTCGATAGGAATCTATGGAGGAGAAGAATACATATGGACGATCTAATGTGAATTCAGATAATGATTCATATAGCCTACCCCAATCTCTTGAGATAAAAGCTCTGGTGATGATGATGATGATGATGAGTACTAAAATACGAACTTTTTTTTTTCTTTTTTGTTGAGAGTACTGTGCAAGAAAGTTTGCTACCAGAGTTTTTTCCTTGTTATGCATTGATTCTTTGTCAATACTCCTGACTATATGAAATTCTGCCATGTTCTCTCTCTTCTCTCTTATATACAGGTTGAACCCATTCGCAATTTCTTTGCTGCTCTTTTTCTGGCCAGTATTGGGATGTTGATTCATGTGCATTTCCTTTGGAATCACGTGGATATATTGCTAGCAGCTGTAATATTGGTGATTGTTATTAAAACAATGGTAGTTGCTGCAGTTGTCAAGGGATTTAGATACAGCAACAAAACTTCACTTCTTGTATGAGTTGAGCCTACTACTTGCATATTTTTATTCATTTTGACATCATTTTTAAAGGAATCTTAGTTCCTTTCAACTTAATGTGTAGGTTGGGATGTCTTTGGCCCAAATTGGGGAATTTGCTTTTGTTCTTCTGAGTCGTGCTTCTAATCTTCATCTAGTTGAGGTTTGTACTCCGTTGCTTTAATCTTCATTTAATCTAAGTTACTGCTGCCTATGTGGCTGACTATCTTTCACACTTCACCTGCCATTTTCCTTTCACCATGTGGTTGCCTTGGTCTCCACCCAATTTATCTGATCAATGAATTTACTTGATTTAGAAGTGTTCTTAAGTACATCTTACATTTTTATCTCAAAACAATTATTTCAGTTCTTTTATTTATTTTTTTTTGAATCTTTCTATGGCTTCCTTACTTGACAATATTGCTGAATTTTGTCATTGCTGCAGGGTAAACTTTACCTGCTACTTCTGGGCACAACAGCTCTTAGTTTGGTATGTCAGCTGTTAGATGCCTTGCATTGACATTTGCCATTATATTCTCTTCAAGAAAAATATTTACATTTGAGAATCTACATGGTTTTAGTATTATGATTGTGAGTACTGAACATGCAACTGTAGCGTAGTTAGAACATGTGCAATTGAAATAAATGTCTGCAGTTGCTTCTTCTGCATATAGGTTCAAGAACAATATTCTATCAGAAACAATGCTATTCTTTAAGCATTTTCTTGTTTGATTGAAGACTTTTACTTTTAATTACCTGATTTAGCTGCAACCAGCCAGTTCAAGAGACTCAACTGAATTTCTATTGAGATTTTAAAATGTGCCTCATAATATAAACGTGCAGGTGACTACTCCATTGCTTTTTAAGCTGATTCCAGCTGTCATTCATCTTGGTGTGCTCTTGCGGTGGTTCCCCCCTGATACTCCCAGTGAGGTAATCAATCTGCCTTTAAATAGTAACTTCATGCTGTAATGCTATTATTCTGATAACAGATCCCCGAATGGAGGGTTTCAATGTTTTTAAATTTTTACCCATTTCTTGCCCAACCAAGTGTTTTGAGGTTATATTGAATACGATTTCTCCTCCCAGATTGGTATTAAAGGAGATAGTCTTCGTGCAGACAGTGCTAAGCGTATTACATTGATGGTCCAAGGCTCTCATGATTCATGATATTTAAAATAAAACATGAACCAGAAAAAAAATGCAAATTTCCGCCTTTACCTGATGGGGTTCCTATACTCTGGAGGACAGGTGCCTAAAAGTGCAAAGGAAGTCGACTAAGTGAACAGGTTCTTTTCCATTGCATACATCCCATGCGAATTTCTGACCAAGCAAGACTGTACAAAAAGACAGCCAACCCCGAGATATCTCATGCCGACACATTCTAATACTGTTTCAGGTCATCACATTAAACTATCCCAGATGACCTTTGTAAAATAGCTTCCAGTTTTTAATGTAATTCATTTCAATCTTTTTCCGGCCCCCCTCTTCAATTGATTGGTTTATTTGTTTGTTTTTTTCTCTATCTTTTTTCTGGGTGAAGAAGTAGTCAGGTTACAAAGTGTTAAGTGTATCCATCCATGTTTTTGTTCTTGTAAACTAAAATTTTGTTTCCTATATTAAAGAATTCTTTGGTAGCAGAGTGCCGATTTTCCTGGTATTCCTACTTTACAAATTGAATTTGTTGCAGATGGATTTATGGATTGTGCAGCGTGCGCCCTTCCTCTCTGCCATCAACCTCTTTCTGTAGTAGCGAAAGGAGATTTAAGTACTTATTTAATATCCTTCTCCTTCCTCTGCCAGGTGCCGAGTTCATATGGTTCATAATAACAATTATAGATACTTAATTTTGTCCGGAATAATAAACCTATTTAATCATATATCTGAATTCGTTAAAAATAATAATAATAACATAAAAAAAATAAATAAATAAATTCATAAAAATAGGTGTTCGTCAGCCTTGAGGTCGTCAGTTCGTCGATTGGTGTTCGTCAGCATGAAGTCGCCAGTTCGCCAATGGTGTTTGCCAGCCATGAGGTCGCCTGGCCTTGCTGTTTCACCAACTTCACTGACACCAACTGTGTATAGCAATCATAATCTCTTCATCTTAGAGATTTGATCCGCTTTTGTTGACTAAGGAATTCATAAAAAGCTGCTCGAGAAAAAGAAAAAAAGAAAGAAAGAACAATGTCAACAACACCGGCGTGAAGGCTGTCAGATAGCCACCCTACCTGAGCTTAGCTCTGCTATCCTCGTCGACCTCTAGACAATCCTCATGTGGAGTGAAAGTCTCCTGAAAATTAATTTGCTCCGATTTTATTGACTAAAAGTTGCTCGGAAAAGATGAAGAAGAAAGGAAGATCAGTTCCAAGATCCTCTGCAACTCTACATTCACAAGAAAAAACCAAGATTTTCAAGCAAGCATTTAAGAATGCTCAGAAAAAACCAGTGGAATAATGGAAACCAGCGGAACAATGGATTATAATCCCTGGTTTCAAAGATTTCATCTGATTTTCTTTGACTAAGAATGCTTATATATAGTCTAAGGAAGAACAGAGAAAAAAAAAGGGGAGAAACAAGGAAGAACAGAGAAAAATAGAGAGACAGAGAGAAAAGAAAGAAAGATATACAGAGACAGAAAATATTGAAAGAGAGACAGAGAGAAAGAGAGAATTCAACTACCTTCAATAACAAAAATCTCAATATCAGTTCTGGTGCGTTGGGACGGTGATTGGAGCATTGAAGAGGATGTGAAGACGACGGTGAGCAGTATCCACATTTGTTACTGGGAAGAAGAAAGTGTAGTGGCGAGAGGCGAATACGGTTGGACTAGTGGTGATCAATCCAGAAGATTGAAAGGCGAGCTTAACAAAACTTCAACGAGCCAAACATTGTAAGTGTACTCTGCCTTCCTTATTTAAGAAATTTTAAATAAATCCTATATTTAGCTAAACCTACTTCACCCAAATAATTACAAAACATTATAAAATCTTTTTCGCCGGGCGAACTCTCAACGATAGTTTAGTTGAATGGGCGAGCTCGCTACTTGCCAGTTCACTTGTATGGGTGATTTATAATGGGCGGGCGATCTCTCTATACCCTAGCTCACGGGCGACCTATTAGGAAGAGTGTTGGTTCAAGCCGTCCAGTAGGTTAAAACTAAGTCTTTAATAAAAATAATAATAAAAATTTGGAATAAAATTAATAATTCTTTACATTCGATCAAAGTGTTGAAGGATGTAGAGAAAATTTTCGCAAAAAAAAAAAAACTAAACTTTTGGTGGCGAACTGTTCGGGCGGGCGATTAGATCTTTAGGAAAAAGGTAAACGTCTGGCGAATTAGTAAAAGGCGGTATCTCGTGCATGGCGAGCTGTTCGGGCAAGCGAGTATATTAAAAATAACTCTTTAGGAAAAAGGTAAATGCCTGGCGAATTAGTAAAAGGCAATATCTCGTGCATGGCGAGCTGTTCGGGCGGGCGAGTATATTAAAAATAAATCCTTAGGAAAAAGGTAATAAAAATAATAATAATTTCCAAATAGAGTTCTCACGAGCAAGTTGACTTGTGCATGGCGAGCTGTTAAGTGGTGAGCTCTAGTATAAAAGTTATTTGTGTGAAACGAACTGTTTCAGGTGAGCTAGTAAATTAAAAATAAATCTATGATTATAAAAATAAATCTATGATTATAAAAATAAAAATAATTTTTTCAAATTTCACCAAAATGTTGGAAAAATTTGAAATAAAAATTAATAATTCCAATTCTCTACATTCGATCAAAGTGTTGAAGGATGTAGGAATTTGTCTAATTCAAGAATAAATTATTATAATGAATGATCTTTTAATAAAAATGTATATTTTTTTATAATAGTAATAAATGAAAACCTAACCGATGATGAAATTTCAGAATTTTCGCGAGTGTACGATATTTAGAAAATTCTTAAGTGAAAAGATATTTCTTCTAAATCTAACCAAAGTGTTGGAAAATTTAGGGAAAATAATTTCAATATTAAAGATTTTTGTTATAATAAATTTTACAAGAGAATTAAAGATATAAAACCGACGATGGAGCTTCTTCACAAGGATGAGTGTGTCCTGTGAATACTGTTGAGGTAACAAATTTTCCTTGGGAATTCGATCAAAGTGTTGGAGAATATCCTAAGGAAAAACCGACGTTGGAGCCTCTTCAAAAGGATGAGTGTGTCCTGTGAATACTCTTGAGGTAAAAAATTTTCCTTGGGAATTCGATCAAAGTGTTGGAGAATATCCTAAGGAAAATAATAAAAAGAAAATTTAATTAAGAATAAAAGACCATTTAAATCAAGATTGCTAAAAATAAAACATGATTAATTGGTACCGTCCATTGGACGGGCGTTGTGGGGGTGCTAATACCTTCCTCACACGTAACCGTACTCCCGAACCCAAATTTTGGAACATAGATTAATGCACTTATCCTTAGTTTTAAATAGGTGACCAATCACACCTAGGTTAAAATTGATTGGTGGCGACTCCACGACCTTACGTCTAGCGATTAGAACCCTGGACAAAAATCGTTACGACAGCTTGGCGACTCCACTGGGGACTTTGAGAGTCGAACCAGTAATTAATCATGTGATATTTTAAGCCTTGGTTTAATGGTCTTAACTGGTGATAATGTTGTTTGCTTTTAAATTTTATTAATTGTGTTATTTTGGTATATTATCATTCATGAATTATTGGGGCATCTAAGATGAGGGTTATATGTTAATATGTTCCTTCACACACACAACACGTGCATTTGCATGCATAAGCTCTAAGTCCCGAGCTTTGTCCTCTTTAGGAGGGAATGAGTAGCTACATTCTCGTGAGGTAGTAACCTCCGCATGGACTAGCGAATAACTCCCACTCAAATTGAACCCTTTCCGTTTGAGCCTGATGGGCGAGGATCGGGGTGCCTTAATAGTCCTATATGGACGTCAGTGAGGAACAATTTGAGAACCTGTTAGCCAAATGATAAAACCTGAACCATGCATATAGAAAAACCTAAGGTACCGACCTTAAGTTAGAATTATGCCAAAACCTTTAAGAAACTGAAGTTAGAAACACATGAAGGAGAGTGGTATTTGCATGTATGGGTGTTCATTTTCTTTTTGAAAATAATATATACTTTACATACTTTAATTCATTTCATATGCACTCATGTTAATAGATATTGTCACGGGAAGTAGTTGCTGCATGACTAACTCTACATCCATGGAAAGTCAACCATCTCTCGAGTCCCTAGAGGAACCCTGCATTAGTCTGAAAACTAGATCAGAAGTAGCTCAGCATAAGAATGGAGACTGTCTGTCAGCAAATTACATGTCTACTCTCCCAGAAAAAGTCTACCTCGACCTCAAGAAGAACAACTTAGAAGACTTGGGAAATATCTGGAAACAATGGGATTACCCAAGGAGGGAAGCTTTCTAAAAGAAATATGGGCACTTAGCACTCCTCTTGCCAGTGGTCATTGATAGCCAGCTCCTCAAAGCCATGATACAGTTCTGGGACCCTTCTTATAGATGCTTTGTCTTTAATGAAGTGGATATGGTACCAACAATAGAGGAGTACTCTGCATTGCTTTGTTTTAATATCTCAAAAACGGATCAAGATAAAGTTTACTGAAAAAACAAGAAGACCGGCTACCGTAAAAAGCTTGCCATGATGATGGCATTAGAGGTACAAGTCATTGATGCTCAAATCAGAACTAAAGGTGAAAATACTTGTTTTCCTTGGACTTTCTTACGAGATTTCATCTGCAAGCATCTTGATGATGACCAGGGTATGAGATTGTTTGCCTTAGCCCTCTATGGTATGGTGGTATTCCCGAAGGTCATAGGTAGCATAGATGTTGCTATAGTAGACTTCTTTGAGCAAGTCGAACATAATGTCAATCCTACCCCAGCAATCTTAGCTGAAACTATCAGATACTTAAGTTTTTGTCGACGAAAAGGAGAAGGACGATTCATTGGATGTGCACAACTATTAACCATCTGGGCAAAAAGTCATTTTGAATGCAACGGGGGCAAGTTCTGTAAGCCGTTCATGTCTTTTCGGGCCCCTATTAAGGAGTTTTGTGAGAATAGTTGGCCTCAGCAAAAAACTAGAGACGAGTGGGTATCATTCTTCAGAAGCCTCACTAGTAGTGGGTTAATATGGAGAGCTCTTTGGATGCCGTTTGATTCAGTGTTATATAGTTGTGGAGATGAATTCTGGGTACCTCTCTTGGGTTTATGGGGAGCAGTTAGCTACTCTCCTGTCATGGTGAGGCGTCAGTTTGGATATGAGCAGTTTGTCCCAGCAACCTTCGGCCTTAATAAAATAGAGTTCTCATACACAGAGGCGGATGCATCAATGAAGATTGCAAAAGCTATTCAAACATGGAAGCATACCAATAGGTTAGATGGAGGGAGACGTACTGATATTTCATCCCCAGAATATTTCGTGTGGCATGCAAGGCTAGGAAAGGATGTGGTCATTCCTCAAGTGAGCATACCCACTTGTCCCGTGAAACCGGTGTTTCAAGATCCAGTAATAGAGATAAAAAGGGCAAAGCAAAAACTTCAAGAAGAGAAAAACAAGTTGGAATGTGAAAACAAAAGACTCAAGCATGAGATGCAAAGTAATTCAGAGTATTGGAGCAAGAGGATCCAAGAGAAGCACAATGAATGGAGGACACTATTAAAGGATATGAATAGTACAATCTCATCCACCACTGCTGAATTGGGTCGTATACAAAGGGAAAATGAACAACTCCAAGCAAAGAGTCAAAACAATCTTGAGTACAAGCAACTTGAAAGTGAAAGGGCCCATATGCAAGCGCAAATGCAAACGATGGGAAAAACGCTATCAGAATCTCAAAGCCATGTCATAGCACTCCAAGAAGAAGTTGACGACCTGCGAGTCCTGGCTGATGAACGCGAGGAATGGATACGTGCTCATTTTTTGCAACAACAGCATCTGAAGCATTTATTCAAGCTGTCGTAACGTATTAAGTTTCGGGAAACCTAATAGCTAGACACAAAACTACGGAGTCGCCACCAACCATTCTAACCTAGGTGTGATTGGTCACCTATTCAAACTAAGGATAAGGCTTGGTCTACGTTAAGAATCCTAGGGTTCGGGAGTACGGTTACGTGTGAGGAAGGATTAGCACCCTCACAACGCCCATCCTAAAATGTTACCAAGTGATCTAAGGTTATCTTAATTTTGCCTTTTACTTTAATTTCGATATAATTAAATATTGAAAAATCTTTTAAGTCTCCTCCATCAAGCTGGTTGGACAACTTAAAAGTTATTCTCACCTCAAGAGTATTCAAGTAGGACCAATCGCCTTTCTTGAAGAGGCTCCGTCGTCGGATTGTTTAGATATTTTATACAAATCCTATTTTGACTCTTATCCAATTTCTATTTATTATTTTATCTTATTTTATTCTATTGTTATTATTTTCTTATATAAATTATTATTTTCATATATTTTTATATCTTTAAATAAACATGTATTATTTGATATTGAAGATTTTCTTAAAGACCTTCCATCAAGCTGGTAAGACCTTAAAGAAACTTTCTCACCTTAGGAATTTTTAAAGAAATTACTCAAGCGCAATTCCCTTTAAATTCCATCCTCGGAATAATTCACATTTATTAAAATATTTAATTTAATTTCTATTTATTTTAGTTATTTTCTAATTTTAATTCTAATTTATTAATTTGATCTTTATTCTTTATTATAATAAACTTAATTTTAATTTACTATTTTTTAATCTAATTTTATTTTTATTTTTATAATTTAATTTATAAAATCTTGGAAATATCCTTTAAATCTTCCATCAAGCTGGCAAGACTTAAAAGAACTCTCCACACCTCAAGATATCTAAAAGTACTACTCAAGCGCAGTCCCTTTAGAATTCTGTCGTCGGAATATTTATATTTTTATTATCTTATTCTATTTTATTTCTAATTATATTAATTTTTATAATACTTTATTTCTAATTTGATTATTTATTCTTTTAATTACAATTAATTTTAATTGATTCTTATTTCAATTTTTAATAATAAGTTTGAATTCTAAATATCGGAAATATATTTTTAAATCTTCCATCAAGCTGGTAAGACTTAAAAAGAACCTCCTCACCTCAAGATATCTAAAAGTACTACTCAAGCGCAGTACCTTTAAAATTCCATCGTCGGAATTATTAATATTTGTTTTAATTTTTAATATCATAATTAATTTTTTTTGTCCTTATAGTTTTCAATAATCTATTTTTAATTTATTTTAATTCCTAATTCTAAAATAAACAAACAAACAAATAATAATACATCAACAAAATATAAAATATCAACATGCCAAATCAAATTATTTCATTCACATCAACTACCTAATTTAATTATCAAAGTCAATTTCTCAAATTTTATACCTTAACATCATTTTCTAACTTTAATTAAATTTCCTAAATTATCTTACACAAATTTCTAATTAAATAAATTATATATATTAAATTAAGCTAGTGGGACACTTGACTAATAAAACAAATGATTAAAAGCATTAAATCACGTGGCTTTTACTCCTCTTTAAACAAGTGTATGTCATTTAATGCCAATGCACCAAAAAATGTCATTTAATACCAAAAACCTTACCTTTTACAAGAACATACACGCAGTAGTCTAGGTTGGTAATGGAGATGACGATGGCGAGCAGAGCAACGATGATGGAGATAGCAAAAATATGGTGCAACCACGGTTCTACTCTATTTTACAGCAATTACATGGGTTAGGTGCTCCAACGAACTGCCTCTTCTCTATTTCTTTTCTTCACTTGTTCAGTTGCAAGGAAATTTTCTGCAATTTAAAAGAAAGCAACACAGCCAAAGAGACGACAACAGCTAAATTCCCCTTTGCAACCCTCTGTTTCTCTCTTTTTTTTTTGAAAAAACCCCCTCCTGGTGGCTTCCTCTGGGAAGACTTTTTTTTTTAGCAAAAAAAAAAGGCGCCGTGTGTCTCTCCTCTAGGTTTTTTCTCGTGTTTTTTCTAGGTTTTTTTTGTGTGTTCCCCCCTTTTGTGTATTGTGCTCTCTCCTTTTATAGACCTAGGGTTTTTTTTATTTTTTTGTTTTTTTTATTTTTTATTTTTTATTTTTTTATTTTTTATTTTTTATTTTTGGTAATATATATAAAATTAAAGAATCAATTTTCTAGGAAAAATATTTTTAGATTTCAAGAATCGGACTTGAATCCGATATTAATTTTGACTTTCCTTTTCACAAAATTTTGATTTTCAATCTTTAATAGTCTCATTTAAGTTTACTTTCCTATTAAAATTAATTCTGATTTCCTTCTCTTTTTTTTTATTTTCTTTATTTTATTCTATAAAAATCAAAATCAAAATCCAAAATTTATTTCTAAATCTAAAAAATAAAAATTAAAAATTAAAAATCAATATAAAAACTAATTAATTAAAAATATTTGAAAAAGAACCGGACAAAAATGGTGTCTACACGAGCAAATTAGCATGGCTGCCAGAAAAGCTGAGGAAATGGAGGAAAGGGTGCTAGAGCTAAAGCCAGGAGTAAGTCCAATTACTGAGCATGGTCATCTTTTGTCAGAATTCCTAGATGAAGCACAAGACCATTATCTGCAGGTTATGAGCTTCTTGAGGAAACCAAGGGCTTAGAGATTAGACTTTTCATGGATGTAGTTTGGACTTTTGTTGTAAAATAACTTCTAAAGTCTAATAAAAGAACCTTTTGTTAGTTATGTGGCAAATAATTCCCCATTTCATTCATTCATACATTCTTTAGTAAAACATTGGCATGCATAAATGACTTTGTTTAAAAATAAAATAAACATGCCCTAATTCCAGAAGTTTTGGGTAATAAAGGTGTAAAGATAGCTCAACCAGCGAGAATTGCTAATCATCCATACAACACTCGTCTACAATCTAGGAATATGGAAAACGAACAACAAATGAGGATAGACAGAATGGAGAAAGCACAAGAAGAAATGAGAGGGAAAATAGTTGAGATGCAAGAAGATATGAAGAAACAAATGGTTGAAATGATGGAATTAATGAGAGGGATGACCAAAGGCAAAAATGTGGAGGAAACTTCTACAGCTAGAGAAGATGTGCATAATCAAGGAGATGGGCAAGAGGAGCCATTGTACCCTCCAGGATTTACCCCAACACATGTTCAACCTGGCCAAGAAGTCTACCAACGAGTGATGCCGCCCCAGGGTGGTCAGCCTTATGCTTTTAGTGGGGTAAACCCACCAATGGGCCAATCTAATCAAGGGTAACTGGGATCAGGCCCTGAAGGCAATCCTGCAGATCCTATTTTTGTTCCAAATCTTGATGACCCTAATGAATAAGAAAAATTGAGAAAGGCAATCCCCGAAGTTGGTTCCGGAGTGGGGATAGAACATAAATATGACCTCCTAGAAGAAAGGCTTAGAGCAGTAGAAGGAAAGGACACATTTGGTAGAATTGATGCAGGAGAACTCAGCCTAGTGTCAGACCTAGTGTTCCCCCCAAAATTTAAGACTCCTGACTTTGAAAAGTATGGTGGAACAACATGTCAATTAGCCCACATCACAATGTTCGTTCGGAAGATGGCGGGGTATACTTATAATGATAAGTTGTTGATCCATTGTTTTCAGGACAGCCTTACTGGATCCGCTGCAAGGTGGTATGTCCAGTTAGACGGGAACCATATACATTCATGGAAAGATCTCGCTAGGGCATTTATGGCTCAGTATCAGCATGTGGTGGATACAGCTCCCGATAGGATGACACTCCAAAATATGGAAAAGAAAGCCAATGAACCTTTCAAAGAATACGCCCGGCGATGGAGAGATGTAGCTTCTCAAGTGCAACCACCTATTACTGAAAAGGAGACAACTATGTTGTTTATTAGTACCCTTCGGGAACCCTATTATGGTAAGTTGATTGGAAGTGACACAAAAAGTTTTGCTGACATGGTAATCTCTGGGGAAATGATTGAAAATGCCATAAAGAATGGTAAGATAGAGGTACCTGATAGTGGAGGATCCAAGAAGGGTACAACATTCAAAAGAAAAGAAGGTGATGTCCAGGCAATAACTGTTGGAGGCCAATCGCCTAGAAACCCTACCCCTTATTCTCCTTACCCGATTTATCCACCTTATTACCCACCTGCAAACAAAGTCACAGTAGGACCATACCCATACCAAACAACTTCAAGACCAACATATACCCCCAATTATCGGCCAAGAGCTCCCAATTCACCAATCACATCCACATTAGCTCAACGACCTCCACTTGCCAACCAGCTAGATGACAATCAGAAAAGGTAAAAATCCAGTCGAGATAGGCAACATTTTGATCCAATCCCTATGACCTACACAGACCTTTTGCCTCAATTAATCGAAAACCACTTCCTTGCACCAGTTTATATAGAACCTCTTAAACCTCCCTACCCTACGTGGTATGATTCAAATGCCCACTGTGATTATCACTACGGGATTACAGGTCATTCAACAGAAAATTGCACTGCTTTGAAACACAAAGTTCAAACTCTTATTAAGGCAGGAATATTGAATTTTGGGAAGAAGGGAGAACCAAGTGTAAATAAAAACCCACTCCCCGATCATGAGGAGGGTAAAGTAAATGCCATAATTGAAGAGGTAGATCGTTGGGTTAAGAAAAATGTTTATGAGGTGAAAACGCCAATGAAGGTGGTGTTCGACGCAATGGTCAAGGCAAAACTAATCCAGATAGATGGTGAAAAGATGCCTAAAGAGGGAAAATTTTGTGAGTTCCACAAGAGTGTAGAGCATGAAATCCAAAATTATCAAGAGTTTCGCCAAAAGGTGCAAGACTTGATGGATGAGGGTATTGCAGAATTTTACGAAGAAGTAGAAATAGATTCAGTCAATGTCATCAGAAAAGAAACAGGTTCTGTTCAGTGGAAACCATTGACTATCTATTATGAAGATAAGAATGAGCCTATAATTGATTCCAAGCCTAAATTTCAACTGCCAAAAATAACCATTGAGGTTCCAAGTCCTTTTCCATACAAAGATAGTCAGGCAGTCCCATGGAACTACAATTGCAATATCGCTACTCAAGGGTCAGTCAGTATCCCTTTGGCCACCTCAACAAGCATTACAGCTACAGTGGATATAACATGCACAGGAGGAATCACCCGAAGTGGGAGATGTTACATGCCTGAAATGTTGAAGAAAATTCAAAAAGGAAAGGCTAAAGAGGGAGAAGATGAAGAAAGTAATAGAAAAATCCCTTTCGAGGGTGAAGAAAAAGAACTTCGGGAGCAACAAAGCAAACCAGTGTCTGAAAAAGAAGCTTCAGAGTTCTTGAAATTCATCGAGCACAGTGAGTTCAACATAGTAGATCAGTTGAATCGTACACCAGCGCGCATCACTCTGCTTTCTCTATTACTGAATTCAGAACCCCACCGAAAAGCTCTTCTACGAGTGCTCAATCAAGCATATGTACCCCATGTTGTGTCAGTAGAAAAGATAGATCGACTTGTTGGAAATATCGTGGCGGACAATTTTATATCCTTCAGTGATGATGAAATCCCACCTGATGGGAGAGGAAATTACAAAGCCTTGCATATTACTACCACTTGCAAAGACTACATCCTACCTAGAGTCCTAATCGACAATGGCTCAGCTCTAAATGTTATGCCTCTAAGAACTCTGTCAAAATTACCTGTGGATGAGTCGCACATGAGGAAAAGTCATATGGTAGTAAAAGCATTCGATGGTACACGTCGAGAAGTAACAGGGACTATAGAAATTCCAATTCAAATTGGCCCCAGTGTCTACAATATGGAGTTTCAAGTCATGGACATTAACCCTGCATATAATTGCCTCCTTGGGCGTCCATGGATACATTCAGCTGGAGCAGTCCCCTCGACTTTACACCAAATGGTCAAATTTATAATAGATGGAAAAGTGGTAGGTGTAGTTGGAGAAGAAGATATGATTGCTACAGTTTCCTCCACTGCCACATATATCGAGGTGAATGAGAATGCACCAGAATGTTCTTTCAGGTCCTTGGAATTTGTAAATGCTACATACATAGGAGAAGGATCTAAGATACCAATGCCACAGTTGTCCAGCGCCACAATGTCAGGAATTCAACAGACTGTTGGGAAAGGGTGTTATGCTGGAGCAAGATTGGGAAAGAACTTGCAAGGGATAAAACGAGCCTTGACAGCAAAGGTGAAGGATGATAGATTTGGTCTTGGCTACAAGCCAACTGGGTTAGAAAGGAGAAAGTTTTTGGAAAAGAAAAGGGAAAGAAGAATGGCTAGATTAAAAGGGGTTGATGAGGAAAATGAGCCGATGGTGTTTCCTCCTCTAGAGGATGTCTTTCATTCTGTGGGATACATTTATCCAGACTTAGTAAAGGCCAACAAGGATGAGCTTGTTAAGGTGTTCGAGAATTTGTCTATCCAGATGATAAACACAGATAATGAAGAGGCCCCAAGAAGTTCGAAAGTGCGCCCTTGCCCGCCAGGCTTTCAGCTGAGGAATTGGCATTACATCGATCTTCCTGTTATCACTAAATCTCTGCCAAAGTAATTCAATAAGTAAAGCCTGATCACCCCTGCCCAAGGGTATCAAGGTCTCTTATGTAGGGCCATTTCTATTTCAATAAAATCTGGCCTTTGTCATACCTTTTTCCATGTGAATTCTTTCATTTGCATCTTTTCTGCCCATGCATATTTGAGTCCATCTACGTTTTGCCAACTTTTGCCCCATATGCAGGTACCCAAACAATGAATATGAAGGCCATTGTGATGATATTCTGAAACCTGATTTTGAAAGAACTGTTTGTGCTGGTGAATTTAATGAAGAAGAGGGTATTGATGATGATACATTGCCTCCTGAACTTACAAGACTGGTGGAACAAGAAGAAAAGCAAATTATACCCCATCAAGAACCCATTGAGACCTTAAATTTAGGGAGTGACGAAGTAAGAAAAGAGGTTAAAATCGGCACATTTCTATCATCGTCCATAAGGAAAGAGCTGATAAGCTTACTCCATGAGTATGCCGATGTGTTCGCATGGTCGTATCAGGATATGCCGGGTCTGAGTTTTGATATTGTGGTTCATAAGCTACCAGTAAGACCAGAATGCAAGCCAATTCAGCAAAAGTTGAGGAGAATGAAGCCTGAAATGTTGCTAAAAATCAAAGAAGAAGTCAAGAAGCAGTTTGATGTGGGATTCTTAGAGGTGGCAAAATATCCTGAATGGGTAGCAAACATTGTTCCAGTTCCTAAAAAAGATGGAAAGGTGCGAATGTGTGTGGATTATCGTGATCTAAATAGGGCCAGTCCAAAAGACAATTTTCCCCTGCCACATATTGATACCCTAGTCGACAACACAGCTGGACATTCTTTATTTTCTTTTATGGATGGTTTCTCGAGTTATAATCAAATCAAAATGGCGCCTGAAGATATGAAAACAACCACTTTTGTGACTATGTGGGGAACATTTTGTTACAAGGTCATGCCATTTGGGTTGAAAAATGCCGGTGCAACTTACCAGAGAGCCATGGTAACCTTGTTTCATGACATGATGCATAAGGAAATAGAAGTCTATGTTGATGATATGATCGCGAAGTCCCAAAAAGAAGAAAATCATGTTGCCAACCTTAAAAGGTTATTTGAAAGGTTGAGAAAATTCCAACTTAAGCTCAACCCGGCCAAATGTACTTTCGGAGTGACATCATGGAAGCTATTGGGATTTGTAGTCAGTGAACGAGGTATAGAAGTGGATCTCGATAAGATACATGCCATCCAGAATTTATCACCGCCTCGTACCCAAAAGGAAGTAAGAGCATTCTTAGGAAGATTGAATTACATCGCACGCTTCATCTCCCAACTTACTGCTAAGTGTGATCTAATCTTCAAACTCCTCCGAAAGCGGAACCCAGGAGAATGGAATGACGAATACCAAATAGCATTCGATAAAATTAAAGAATACCTTTCGAATCCTCCGATGTTGGTGCCACCTGTGCCAGGGAGACCCCTCGTTTTGTATGTAACAGTACATGAAAATTCCATGGGATGTGTGCTCGGGCAACATGATGAAACTGGGAGAAAAGAGCGGGCTATCTACTATTTGAGCAAGAAGTTCACTGACTATGAAGCCAGATATTCTTCGTTGGAGAAGATGTGTTGCGCTTTGGCTTGGATAGCTCGTAGATTAAGACAGTACATGCTTTATCATACTACATGGCTAATTTCAAAATTGGACCCTATTAAGTACATCTTCGAGAAACCTTCGTTGTCCGGGAAGATATCAAGGTGGCAAGTGTTGCTTTCTGAATATGACATTGTTTATATGACTCAAAAAGCCATTAAAGGTAGTACAATTGCTGATTTCCTCACAAATCAAGCTGAAAAAGAGTATGACCCAATGAATTTTGACTTCCCTGATGAAGATTTAATGGCCATATCACAAGAAAATGTTGAAGGTATCGTAGAAGAACTCGTTTGGAAAATGTATTTTGATGGGGCATCTAATGCTTTTGGGCACGATATTGGGGCAGTTTTAGTATCCCCTGAAGGAGATTGTTGTCCATTCACTGCAAAACTGGATTTTGACTGCACCAATAATATGGCAGAATATGAGGCTTGTATCATGGGGCTCCGAGCTAAAATCGACAAAGGTATTAAGGTACTGGAAGTATATGGAGATTCAGCCTTAGTAATTTATCAATTGCGAGGTGAATGGGAAACAAGAGATTCAAAATTGGTCCAGTATTGTGAATTTGTGACCGATCTAGTTAAACATTTCAAGAAAATTTGTTTTAAGCATTTACCTCGAGAAGAAAACCAAATGGCTGACGCATTAGCTACTTTGGCTGCGATGTTCAAAGTAAATTTAGGTGCTAAAATTTGTCCCATCAAGATGTGCATACATGGATCACTAGCATATTGCTCAAATGTCGAAGAAGAGATAGATGGGAAACCATGGTATCGTGATATACTGCAATACATAAAGCATCACCAGTATCCAGAAGGGGCATCAGAAAATGACAAAAGGACTTTGAGAAGAATGACCATAGAATTCTTCTTGGATGGTGAAATTTTGTACAAAAAGGGGAAAGATCAAGTGTTGCTAAGGTGTGTGGATGCCATAGAGGCCAAAAGAATACTCAAAGAAATTCATGAAGGGATTTGTGGATCTCATGCAAATGGTCACATGATGGCTCGACAAATTATGAGGGCTGGATATTATTGGATGACAATGGAAAGTGATTGTATCAACTTTGCTCGAAGTTGTCATAAATGTCAAATATATGCCAGTAAGATAAATGCCCCTCCCACATCCTTACAGGTCATGACCACTCCTTGGCCATTTTCTACATGGGGAATGGATGTTATTGGACCAATTACCCCTAAAGCTTCAAATGGACACCGCTTCATTTTGGTAATGATTGATTACTTCACGAAATGGGTGGAAGCAGCATCTTATGCCAGTGTGACAAAGTCTGTAGTGTGCAAGTTTTTCAAGAAAGAGATAATTTGCCGATATGGGCTACCAGAAAGGATCATTTCAGACAATGCTCTGAATTTCAACAATAAGTTAATTGAGGAAGCATGTGCCCAATTTCATATCAAGCATCACAATTCGGCACCTTATCGTCCAAAAATGAATGGAGCTGTCGAAGCCGCAAATAAAAATCTCAAGAAGATCATTCAAAAGATGACAGATACATACAAAGATTGGCATGAGAAGTTGCCTTTTGCTTTGCACGCTTACCGTACATCGGTTTGCACATCCACAGGAGCCACCCCGTTTTCATTAGTATATGGGATGGAGGCAGTTTTGCCTATTGAAGTGGAAATCCCTTCTTTGCGTGTCCTTATGGAAGTTGAATTGGATGAAGCTAGATGGGTCCGAGCCCGGTATGAGCAATTGAACCTTATTGAGGAAAAAAGACTCAAAGCGCTATGTCACGGGCAATTGTATCAGAAGAGGATGATACGAGCACATGACAAGAAGGTTCGTCCTAGAAATTTTCGGGAAGGGGATTTGGTTTTGAAAAAGTTTCTACCCAATATTCCTGACCTGCGGGGCAAATGGACTCCAAATTGGGAAGGCCCTTTTGTAGTAAGAAAAGCATTCTCAAGAGGGGCATTGATTTTGGCAGAAATGGATGGAAGAGACCTTCCCAATCCAATAAATGCTGATGCAGTAAAGAAGTATTATGCATAAAAAAAAGACAAAAAAACAAAAAAAAAGAAAAAATAAGGAGGGGTTCAAGGTGAAAACCCAAAAGGGTGACTTGAATCCAAATGGGAATGTTTGAGTTGAAAACCCGAAAATGGGCAACTTAGACAGAAAGCAATGGTGCATGAGGTTGGAAGTCAAATATATTATATGCTCGTAAGCAAAGAGGGGCAGAGTTCAGTCTGAGGTATTCTCTGAAGCTTAAAGCCATCGGCTAGACAGTGAAGACAAAAGAAGGTTTTTGGATTAATTCACAATGATCAGAATATTTATTGTAAGGGCATCCTCATGTGGAACTTTAACCATTTCATATGTTTAAATTGCCTTCAATTTGAATAAGAACACATTCCTCTTTTGTTATCTTAACTTAATACTCATTTTCTCTTACCCATCTTTTGAAAGAAATTCACAATTGCAGTATGTCTCATAGTCCACTTACTTTTCGAATTACTTAAAAGAGATTTAACAATAACAAGAGTGAGATGTAAATGAGGAAAAATATGATGGTACCAGCTGAATGATGATTAAAGGAAGTTTGAGATTAAGCGATGAGACCTAGCTGGCATAACACAGGATTAAGAATGTATGAATGCAAAGGTTGAAGGTCATCTTGGGAGAATGATGAAAAGAAAAGGAAAAGAAGAAAAAGGAAAAAGGGCATAAGATTGTGAAACTCGGAATTAAAATTTATCTTATAATAGGTGTTGCATCCCTTTAAGAAGCATACACATTTTATATACACATCCCCAAAAATTGTGCAATACATTTCATTAATCATTTGTGACATTATCCCTATAAGGATATTTGCATCACGATAATGCAATAATACATGTGAATAAAAACCCCTTGGGTAGGATTTGGGTACATAACTAGCCAGATATAGAGATACCTTTAGGTAGGAAAAGGCTAAACTATGATCAATCAAGAACCTTCCCAGTTTATTTTTCAAAAGTCGTGAGCCTCTTAAGAGAGGAGCCCAATTTATTTTCAAAAGTCGTGAGCCTCTTGAAAGAGAGGAGCCCAGTTTATTTTCCAAAAAGTCGTGAGCCTCTTGAAAGAGAGGAGCCCAATTTATTTTCAGAAGTCGCGAGCCTCTTGAAAGAGAGGAGCCCAGTTTATTTTCCAAAAAGTCGTGAGCCTCTTGAAAGAGAGGAGCCCAGTTTATTTCCAAAAAGTCGTGAGCCTCTTGAAAGAGAGGAGCCCAGTTTATTTCCAAAAAGTCGTGAGCCTCTTAAGAGAGGAGCCCAATTTATTTTCAAAAGTTGTGAGCCTCTTGAAAGAGAGGAGCCCAGTTTATTTTCCAAAAAGTCGTGAGCCTCTTGAAAGAGAGGAGCCCAGTTTATTTCCAAAAAGTCGTGAGCCTCTTAAAAGAGAGAAGCCCAGTTTATTTTCAAAAGTCGTGAGCCTCTTGAAAGAGAGGAGCCCAGTTTATTTTCCAAAAAGTCGTGAGCCTCTTAAGAGAGGAGCCCAATTTATTTTCAAAAGTCGTGAGCCTCTTGAAAGAGAGGAGCTCAGTTTATTTTCCAAAAAGTCATGAGCCTCTTGAAAGAGAGGAGCCCAGTTTATTTCCAAAAAGTCGTGAGCCTCTTAAAAGAGAGGAGCCCAGTTTATTTTCAAAAGTCGTGAGCCTCTTGAAAGAGAGGAGCCCACTTTATTTTCCAAAAAGTCGTGAGCCTCTTGAAAGAGAGGAGCCCAGTTTATTTCCAAAAAGTCGTGAGCCTCTTAAGAGAGGAGCTCAATTTATTTTCAAAAGTCGTGAGCCTCTTGAAAGAGAGGAGCCCAGTTTATTTTCCAAAAAGTCGTGAGCCTCTTGAAAGAGAGGAGCCCGGTTTATTTCCAAAAAGTCGTGAGCCTCTTAAAAGAGAGGAGCCCAGTTTATTTCCAAAAAGTCGTGAGCCTCTTGAAAGAGAGGAGCCCAGTTTATTTTTAAAAGTCGTGAGCCTTTTGAAAGAGAGGAGCCCAGTTTATTTTTTTAAAGTCGTGAGCCTCTTGAAAAAGAGGAGCCTAATTTACTTTCAAAAGTCGTGTGCCTCTCAAAGAGAGGAGCCAGTTTATTTTCCAAAATCACATGCCTCTTAAGAGAGGAGTCAAATTAAAGTGAAGAGCTTCTAGTAAGAAAAAGATTGTTAAACTTAAAGAAAAGAAAAGTAGGCTATGAGTCGGACAAAATTGTTGTCTATTATCTTTGCCTTATTCCTGATTCTCAGCAATGCGCAAAGAGGGGTAGCTGTAGACACTTAATTTTGTCCGGAATAATAAACCTATTTAATCATATATCTGAATTCGTTAAAAATAATAATAATAACATAAAAAGAAAATAAATAAATAAATAAATAAATTCATAAAAATAGGTGTTCGCCAGCCTTGAGGTCGCCAGTTCGCCGATTGGTGTTCGCCAGCATGAAGTCGCCAGTTCGCCAATGGTGTTCGCCAGCCATGAGGTCGCCTGGTCCTGCTGTTTCACCAACTTCACTGACACCGACTGTGTATAGCAATCATAATCTCTTCATCTTAGAGATTTGATCCGCTTTTGTTGACTAAGGAATTCATAAAAAGCTGCTCGAGGAAAAGAAAAAAAGAAAGAAAGAACAATGTCAACAACACCGGCGTGAAGGCTGTCAGATAGCCACCCTACCTGAGCTTAGCTCTGCTATCCTCGCCGACCTCTAGACAAACCTCATGTGGAGTGAAAGTCTCCTGAAAATTAATTTGCTCCGATTTTATTGACTAAAAGTTGCTCGGAAAAGATGAAGAAGAAAGGAAGATCAGTTCCAAGATCCTCTGCAACTCTACATTCACAAGAAAAAACCAAGATTTTCAAGCAAGCATTTAAGAATGCTCAGAAAAAACCAACGGAATAATGGAAACCAGCGGAACAATGGATTATAATCCCTGGTTTCAAAGATTTCGTCTGATTTTCTTTGACTAAGAATGCTTATAAATAGTCTAAGGAAGAACAGAGAAAAAAAAAGGGGGAGAAACAAGGAAGAACAGAGAAAATAGAGAGACAGAGAGAAAAGAAAGAAAGATATACAGAGACAGAAAATATTGAAAGAGAGACAGAGAGAAAGAGAGAATTCAACTACCTTCAATAACAAAAATCTCAATATTAGTTCTGGTGCGATTGGGACGGTGATTGGAGCATTGAAGAGGATGTGAAGACGACGGTGAGCAGTATCCACATTTGTTACTGGGAAGAAGAAAGTGTAGTGGCGAGAGGCGAATACAGTTGGACTAGTGGTGATCAATCCAGAAGATTGAAAGGCGAGCTTAACAAAACTTCAACGAGCCAAACATTGTAAGTGTACTCTGCCTTCCTTATTTAAGAAATTTTAAATAAATCCTATATTTAGCTAAACCTACTTCACCCAAATAATTACAAAACATTATAAAATCTTTTTCGCCGGGCGAACTCTCAACGATAGTTTAGTTGAATGGGGCTCGCTACTTGCCAATTCACTTGTATGGGTGATTTATAATGGGCGGGTGATCTCTCTATACCCTAGCTCACGGGCGACCTATTAGGAAGAGTGTTGGTTCAAGTCGTCCAGTAGGTTAAAACTAAGTCTTTAATAAAAATAATAATAAAAATTTGGAATAAAATTAATAATTCTTTACATTCGATCAAAGTGTTGAAGGATGTAGAGAAAATTTTCGCAAAAAAAAAAAACTAACCTTTTGGTGGCGAACTGTTCGGGCGGGCGATTAGATCTTTAGGAAAAAGGTAAACGCCTGGCGAATTAGTAAAAGGCGATATCTCGTGCGTGGCGAGCTGTTCGGGCGGGCGAGTATATTAAAAATAACTCTTTAGGAAAAAGGTAAATGCCTGGCGAATTAGTAAAAGGCGATATCTCGTGCATGGCGAGCTGTTCAGGCGGGCGAGTATATTAAAAATAAATCCTTAGGAAAAAGGTAATAAAAATAATAATAATTTCCAAATAGAGTTCTCACAAGCAAGTTGACTTGTGCATGGCGAGCTGTTAAGTGGCGAGCTCTAGTATAAAAGTTATTTGTGTGAAACGAACTGTTTCAGGTGAGCTAGTAAATTAAAAATAAATCTATGATTATAAAAATAAAAATAATTTTTTCAAATTTCACCAAAGTGTTGGAAAAATTTGAAATAAAAATTAATAATTCCAATTCTCTACATTCGATCAAAGTGTTGAAGGATGTAGGAATTTGTCTAATTCAAGAATAAATTATTATAATGAATGATCTTTTAATAAAAATGTATATTTTTTTTATAATAGTAATAAATGAAAACCTAACCGATAATGAAATTTCAGAATTTTCGCGAGTGTGCTATATTTAGAAAATTCTTAAGTGAAAAGATATTTCTTCTAAATCTAACCAAAGTGTTGGAAAATTTAGGGAAAATAATTTCAATATTAAAGATTTTTGTTATAATAAATTTTACAAGAGAATTAAAGATATAAAACCGATGATGGAGCTTCTTCACAAGGATGAGTGTCTCCTGTGAATACTCTTGAGGTAACAAATTTTCCTTGGGAATTCGATCAAAGTGTTGGAGAATATCCTAAGGAAAAACTGACGTTGAAGCCTCTTCACAAGGATGGGTGTGTCCTGTGAATACTCTTGAGGTAACAAATTTTCCTTGGGAATTCGATCAAAGTGTTGGAGAATATCCTAAGGAAAATAATAAAAAGAAAATTTAATTAAGAATAAAAGACCATTTAAATCAAGATTGCTAAAAATAAAACATGATTAATTGGTACCGTCCATTGGACGGGCGTTGTGGGGGTGCTAATACCTTCCTCACACGTAACCGTACTCCCGAATTCAAATTTTGGAACATAGATCAATGCACTTATCCTTAGTTTTAAATAGGTGACCAATCACACCTAGGTTAAAATTGATTGGTGGCGACTCCACGACCTTACGTCTAGCGATTAGAACCCCGGACAAAAATCGTTACGACAACAATGCGTCAACATCCTGGAAGGAGTAAGGGATACTGATATAACATCTATGGTTTGCGAGTGTTTTTTTCGCCTGATATAATAATTCGTGTATACAAGCCACACATGTTATATAAAATTATATTTATATTGGGTACGATACAAAAATTTTGAATCAATTTGTGTAAACATGTTAATACATTTTTTTTAAAAATTTTCATCAATTCATATATAATTTTTATTAAACTTTAGTTTATGTCATTTTTATATAATTTATTTATTTTTGTCACCGTGTTTGGTATACCTTGAATTGTCAAATCTAGTCAAGTGCAAGGGGCAGTGGCAAGAACTGAAACTTGGAACCTGACTCATTAGTAAAAAGGATCAAACTTCATCCTAAGACTCCGATGGAAAGGAAGAATGAAAGAATTGTTAATTTTTTAACAATTAGATTTCATCACCGTATTTTAAACTTTATAGCTTAATTACCATGTTAACGTTTTATATTTATTCTTTACTATTCTTCTTATCAAGTAAAATTTAAGTAAAGTATTTATTAAGTTAAACACACAGTTGAGTTAATTAGAATATTCCAAAAAAGATAAAAAAAAATGAAAGGGTAAAATTATCTTTTCACTTTTTATTTTAATTTTTTATTATTTTGTTAAAGTTTTATACTCAAATATATTATTAGCGTTTACCACAAAATATAATTAAATTCTTTACGTTTAATTTTATAAAAATTAGTCCATTAAATTTTATTTTAAGTAATTAAAACTTAAACGTTTCAAAATAACATAGTTAAGTACTGTTCCGTTAAATCGCTCTAACTGTCATTAAGTTTTAATTGTTGTGCAAAGGTAAGGATAATTAAAGAATTTAATAGAAATGTATTTAATTCTATCATTTTAAAACATTTGGGCTTTAATTGCTTAAAATAGAATTTAATGAATTGATTTTCATACAATTAAACGTTAAAGGTTTATTTTCATTTTGTGATAAACGTTGTGGATTTACGTAGGTATTATGCTTTTTTAATAAAAGGCATATATCTTTAATGATTATTTTACATTTTTCAATTTCTTTAAATTCAGTCTTTCCCTCCATCCAAATTAACCCAAAATCTCAAACCAATTGCGGTTGCTTGTCGATCAAAACTAACTGCAGTTGCCTTCACCTGTGGTTTGATAAAAAACAATAGATTCAAAACGGCAATAATTTCTTGGATATGTGAGGTATTAATAATTAAAACAGAAGTATTTCAAGAAAATTAGATCAACTTTCGGTAAGATATTCCAAATCAAAGTTAAGGGATTACCACCTACCAATTTATGGGATGAGATTTGTGCAATTGGTTCGTTGTCAACATGGAAAACGAGGTTTGCAAACTTGATGTCATTGGTGACATAAACTTCCTAGTACCATAACTATAAAAACAAAAACAGTAGTCCAAGCAAAAATAATCGTGTCGAAAATGACATTCATAACAAAACAACCTACCAAGGCGTACGATATTGGTGAAACAACTGAATATTAATTAAGTCTTCATCCTCAGAGCAACAAAAAAAAAATTAAAGTCTTCATCCATTGATGGGCATTAATTATTTTGTTGATGACATTTCATTTTCAACAAGTGAAAATAACGAACAAATATATAATTTCACTTTTAAATAAATTTGATATTTTTAGAGATTACACATAAACGATATGAATAAAAGATATAAAGATAACACGGGTTAAAAGTTGATAAAAATTATATATGAATATAATAAAAATTAAAATATTAATTTTAGATTTAACGTGTCAACATATATCTTAACATAAAATTTTCGTGTTTTACATAACACGAACATTATTTTTATATACGAATTATCAAATTTACTTCCAAATTGCAGCCACTTGTTAATCAAATATATGATCTATATATATTATTATTATTATTTCATATAACATCATTAAAATTTTTAAATTTTACAAATCAAAATTAATAGATTAACACATATTACTTATGATATATTAAAAATAAAAAATTAATTAAAAAATAAAACGTGAACAAACTTTTAATTTTATTGATAAAATTAAAAGAAATTTCCCAATCAGGGAAACAAGAATGAACGCAAATGTCAAATATATTAAAGATACTACTATTAAATTAACAAAATGGTCATTTTTTAAATGATTTCTTTTACGGCTCTTATTATAATCACCCTCTTTTTACCTAAACCATCATGTTAATTCTATAATCATAATATTTTGTTTAACATTAGTGTCATTATTGCTACCTTTTTTTTTTTTGAAGAGGGGGGGGGGGGGGGGGGTTGCATGTCATTATTGCCATTGATACAATGCACATTGCTCATATATTAAACATTTAAAACATTTTCCCAAGGAATGCGACACAAGTAGCTTCACCCTATAGCACTAAATAATTCAGTCTTTCATCATTCAACAATAGCTTTCATCTCTCATTGAGTGGTCAAAGACCAGGTTTAGAATTTAGAATTAATCTCTCTTTCCCATTGCTTGGGGTTTACGCTCAAATAATAATAATAATAATAATAATAAAAAATCTTTTATTCCACTCCTGTAATCTCACGACAAAATAAAAGAGGTTGTCAATAATTTTCAAATCGTATAGTTAAAAAAATTATGGCATAATATATAAATTTGAATTCAAACAATAAGAAAAAAAAACAAAAATATGATGTTATTTGTATATTACTAACTAGCTCTTGCTTATTTGTGATATATATATATATATATATATATATATATATATATATATATATATATATATATATATAGGATAATTTGTTTTTGAGTTTCGACCAAGGTTGTAAATATCGTACCGGAGAGCGTTTCTTTTTTTCTTTTTACAATGAGATATATCGGTATCGATTGTTTCAGTATATTATTTCGGATTTTTTTGTATAATTTAAAAATATTTATAAACTTTTCATACATGTAATAATATTATTAATAATAAGTAAAATAAAATATAAAATATTTAATATTAATAATGATAAGTATAAAATTAATAAAATTACTCATACTACAAATAATAATTATTTTTGAAATTGTTAATGCATTTACTTAATTAATTATTTATGTATTTATTAGTTTTAATTAAGTATCAAAACATATAATAAAACAAAAAAAATTCAATTTTTTTGTAATGTTTGCGTACAAACGAAATAGTAACTTTCGTCGAAATTGATCGAAACCACCCGAAATTCACGAAATTAGCCGATATTACTCGGTACAAAAACTGATACGAAAAATCAACTCAAATGTACCGAATTTTATGAAAACTGACGCGTTCCGGCCGGTACGACCGAAACGGTATTAACAACTATGGTTTCGACAAGTGAATATGCGTATAAATAAAGAAATTAAACTCGATCATCACATTAGTCTCTTTATATAGTAAAAACCAATGTTGATGACAAGGAAGTGATGTGCATTCATTAAAAATATCTTTCTGCAATGAATTTTCTGGAATAATACCATCAAATATAAAAGATAATAGGTCTTGAAGAGATCTTGAATAGAGAAATTCATGTGTTTGATGGGAATTTTTAATGGAATATGAAAAGGAATAGGATTGATGCAGTCAATTGTAAGCAACAAAAGTGCTGATAATGTTGGGCTATGATTATGGCGGCTACAGTAGCAACCATGATAATTGTCTGAAGCATCAGAATACATATGGCGAAGTTTCATCATCCATGACATACATCCTGATGAACACATGGCTTGGCAGGCAAAACAAAAGATTGCAAACAACATGACACCTCATTGATATTACGGCTATAAAATAAAAACATGTTTGTTTGTTGAAAGGTCACTTTGTCTTAAACTTGATAATTCAATTTGGACAAACCAATCCATCAGACAGCCTGAGAACTATGGAACTACGTATATCTGTAGAATCTCAGTGTCTTGTATATACTATTATGAGTTTGCTTAGAGTGCCATACTCAGCAAAAGATGGTAAGATTCCCAGGTAAATAGATCCACATTTTTTAGATCTAATAATCTTAGACACAATATGAAAAAAAATACGAATAAAAGATATGAAAATGACATGAGTTAAAAGTTGGTAAAAATTATATATGAATATGATACAAGTTAAAAATTAATTTTTATGTTTGACATAGCGACACGAATTTTGACATAAAATTTTCATATTTTATACTACATGAATACAAATTTTATACATAATTACCAGATCAACCATTTTTCCATCTCTAGCCCTTCCAATGGTTTGCCATTTTGCAGCAAAATGACAAAATTCAATGCCCAAGCTGATAATATTGGAGATTATTCAAAGCTTTTAAGCTTGTGGATGAGCTTCATTTCCTTATCTTTAGAGTTTGAAAGGGTACGTGGAGTCACAAATTGCCTGGAGGTGTGCTGCCAGTTTTCTAGTCACACAATTTCTTTTTTGTTTCCTTGCTATTAACTTTGCACAGATCTTCTGAGAGCCATTTCATATGATATCCATGCATCAATCCAAGGTTTTGGTCCCACAGCCAATCAAAACAGAAGTTCTGAACGATGTCAATGCTCTTGAAAATTTAATTACTAAGTTGAATGAACAAAATACCATTTTCATTGAACTTTCAAACATATTTTAACTTTGAAACAATGAAGCCTTTGAGGGTGTTGACCGTTTCTTATAAGTCAGCAGTCAGCATGCATGGGTTCTCTTTTTCCAAATTGTAATCTCGTACAAATTTGCATTACGCAGAATTTCGTTTTCACAGACTAATTTAGTTCCATTTACTGCAATAATTCAACTCAAGACATTGAAGACTTCGTTTCACACGAAATATCTTACTATATATAAGTTGTCAGACACCTTTACTCGTTTAGAGAAGATCCTGTTATGGGATTATCTGTTAATGTTTTCTTACACCGGTTGTGAAAAAAGTTAATATGTGTTTATAAGTACAAGAGCAAAGTCTCACCCATTGAGTTAGTATTTAGGATTTGTGTGCCGGGTACAAAAGCGCCCAACATTATTAGGATTTATAAATCCTCAAGGATTTTCCATAAAAATGTGGCAAGCAATGTTTTTTTCTTGAAGAGAAGGACCCAGCAACAGGTCCCATTTGCCAATTAATATTAGTTTTCTGATACAGCTGAAATTTCAATCTATGCAGAAGCCAATGGTCCCGAGTTCCTGCTAGGACAAGATATTTATTGTCTTTTCTTATGTATTTATTCACCAACATCAGCTATCATGTGCCATGAATATACTTTTCATGAAAAAGTGCAGTCTCTTCATTAACATGTGCTGATAAATTTGTTGAGAAGCAGAGGGGAAATATGGACCAGCTGGAACGAGGAAAAACACAAAGCCACAAAATTTTATTGTACAAGATGGGATGGCATTTCGATTGAAATTTGAACAATTTTGACGAATTCATACTCGCAGAACTCTCGCATCTTAAAATTAAGAATATGATCAATGAATAGTAATCAAGGTCAAAGCCTGAAACAAATTTTCTTTTTCTTCATTAAGAGTGTAAAAGCTTTGATTTTTTGATGGTAAAACAATGACGCACAACCATAAAATCCCAGATGGTCAGATTCCATTTCTTTCCTTTTCTTTTCCTTTCACTATCTTTTTCGGTTTTTCCCTTAACCACACGAGCATTACACGTTTGTCTAATGCTAAAAGAGAGAAGTTAAAGGGCCTTTATCTTCAATGATCACTTGGGTTCTTTCCCACAACTATCGCTGTTAACACAGCTAGCACTCAAATGAAGTGAGAAGTTGTCACAACTGCAAATCATCGCCTTTAATTAGGCCCCATGCCATTTTAGAATGAGCAAAAGAAGACATAAGATTGGTTTGCTATGGACATTGCTAAAGAAAAAAGAATTATGGCTCCTTTGGAGGAGAGGTGGTGAAGAAAAAGATGCCTTAGTTTGCTATCATCACTAACGCAAAAATGTATAAATTCAACTCATAATTACATTGCTGCTATTTCTGACTTCTTGAACTTTCCACATGCCAGAAACTGTGGAATAATCGTCTCCGTCCTATCAAAATATCTAGATAAGCATCCAACTTAAAATGAATTATTTATTGATGAAAAGATCTAATTTCAATATAAAATCATAAAAAATAAAAATGTGGGATAACATTATTTTAATAAATTCTCATTACATGTAGATAGAGACATAAAAGTATATCATGTGATAATTTTGAAAAAAATAACAAACACAAATAAAAAATAAAACTTGAGATTTGATAGCGCATTAAATATCCACTTTAAAATCAATTGAATAATGTAGGAGCCCAACTCGAAAAAAACCACCACAAAAAACATAGTATATATATTTAATAGATACAAGATAAAACGGATAACACCACTTTAACATAACTTTCAACTTTATACCTGCAGTAGGCTTATTCGCATTCTGCAATCATGGACAAGTTGAAGAATGGAAGGAAGATTCTACTAATAATATTTGCAACAACAGTTTAAGTAGCATATATAACGTCAGCCCTTGAATAGTTCAGAGAGTGATTAGATTCAGGGAAAACCTGAGAAAAAATTAACTGCTATAATTGCATAGACAGAACTGATTGCCTAAATCTGGATAACAAACAAGGATTAATTAACTGATCACTTGAAATTCCATATGAGTAATACTACCACTAAGCAGTAGTTTAGTACTATATATATTTGTTACTTGACTTCATCTTTTATCAGCCTGATCAACAACGACATGATTTCTCATTCAGTTTTCTTGTTCCTTGCGAAGTTGTCAAGTAACGCTAATAGGTCTGATAAGGAGGGTTCTTGGGGATGACTTGTTTTCTTCTAAAGGCCTTGGGGCGGCAAGCGTGAGCTCCAGATCAGGTGCCACAGTTGCAGACATGGGTTGTGCTGCATTTGATGTTTTTGTCTGAGAATCAGCGAACCCAAGCTGGAATTTAACGGGCCTGGGTTGATGATGATGATGAAAACCTAATTGAGGATTTGTATGGCGACTAGGCTGCGAGTTAGAGCTGTTAACATGAACACCAACCATGCTACTGCTTCTAACCTGTCATGTTCCGAGCAAGAAATGAAATCTTAACAGATGGTTTTCGGGAAAAAAAAAGACAGGAAATTTTACCTAGAATTGAACAAAACCGGAGCGTACCATGTCGAACAAGCTGGAGCGTCGGTTCTTCTTGTTGAGAGTTGCCTGCCGGAGAAAATACTTCTGTGCGTGACTTGCAACTTGGGTTGGAGTTCTTGTAGTCACAAAGTCTCTAGAGATGCCTCTCCAGTCTCCTTTCCCTAGCTTCTCCAGCCCAACTAGAAATATCCGGTGTTCCTCTTCTGTCCATGGAACTCCTAAACATCCAATCCAAACCATATTTGTAAACAACAATTCTGGTTATCTAATAACACTATTCATGGCGGCTCTGTAGCCTTTCCAGCAGAAAATTTTATCAAACAGAACATATAATAATTTGATAAACAGGTTAGCAGATGATTTCATGAACAGAAACAGCATAAAGAACGATGAAATTAAAGAACCAACCTTTCTTCCTCTCCGGAGATCGACCCATGAGGCCATCAGACAGATAGCCGATGGAAGTTTTATCAGAATTTTCATCCATGGAAACTCTAGAAGAAGACAAGGAAGAAGAAGGAGAGGGAGATGAGGGAGAGGCTGAAGACAAGCAATCCATACTGAAGCTCTTCTTCATGGCGACAGAAGATGAAGATATGTCAAGTTGAACACCAAAAAGCCTAAGTCCGCCCACAGCAGTCGCCCTATAACTGGTGCAGGTCCTTGAATTATGGCCTATGTTCCCGCAATGTGAGCACTTCCTGCCCATTTCCTTCCGGACAATACTCAGCTTCTCAGACCAACAACCCAACACCCCAAAGATAACAGACTCAGAGAGGCAGAGAGAGAGAGAGAGAAAGAGAGAGCAAATGACTGATATGTTTGGTGGTTTATATGATGATGGACTTTGGTGGGGTTTATGACAATGGACTGATGGAGGCATACCTCGAGCAGATGATTGGATGGACTTAGTTTATTGTTGGATATTTTTCCAACTTGGATACGAAACAAAAGAAAATACAAGCACACTTTTCTTTCTAGAAATTTTATCTTATATTATCTCATGCTCAAGCTCAGCATCTTTCTTTTCTTTCTTTCTTTCTTTTCCCTCTGTGGTAAATGTATACACACTGCAATTGGGACTGATGCATTCAACAAACTCTCATTCTACACCACTCTACAATTTACATACACAAACACATACGTTTATACGTATGATTTAATGATTTCCCTCCAATGAGACAAATAATGGCATATGCCAATCAGTCCGGTGCATTCCTAGTAAATTAATGAAGAAATACGAGGAAAGAGAGAGCGGACAGGATCCTCAAATGGTTTGGAGGTGGGTAGTCAGAGAATTAGATGACTTGAGAGAGAAGGGAAATAAGAAATATCATGGAAAATCAGGAGTTTGAAAGTTTTATGTTGATCAACCGACATAATCCATGGGAATTTTCAACGAAACTGAACTGATCATGGCTGTCTGTCAACGCAGTGGAATATTATAAATGATAAATGAATTAAATCCATATAAGATATGCTTTTCCTTTGAATGTTTCAATTCATTGTTTCACCAAAATTCTGGGGAGACATCTGATCAATGTTTTTCACGAGTCAAGGCATAAAATGCTTGATAGATGCTAAAAAAACCTAATCAAACGTTTCTCTTTTGTCCTTTACTTGGATTGCTGACCCCATTAATTGGCCAACACGCAACAGTGATTATATTATACCATTCACATGTAAACAGAAGAAATTAAGTCCGCCTGTTAAGGTACGCAGCACCAACGTTTATATGTCTGATTCTTTCGTATTTGACGTAAAGTTAAAATATCCTATACCCAAAAGCACATAGATCAACTAGTAGGGGGTTGTTTTAGCCTAATCAGAAGTTTCGAATTCGAGTTTTTAGGTATGCAGCTGTGTTAAAATTCTTAAGGGAGAGCTTTGCCGCCCTTTAGATCCTGTCCGGCTCGAATCCTATACCAAAAGTATGGAGATACCGGATGGTCTAGACAAAAAAAAAAAATATCCTATTTACTTTTTTTTGTAAGGCATAGCATGAGACATGACTTCGGCAAAGATACCATTTGCCACTACTGGAACCAGGAACTGAAATGGAAGGGAGAGAATAGTATATTCTCCGCTTTCCCATACAAGTAAAGTAGGTTTTCTTTAGTTTAATGAATTAATCAAACACTTAGATGGATGTGTATTAATATTTTATTGGATAGATATCTTACCCAACTAGCATTTGTCTTGTTATAGAGTTATTACAATATAATATTTAATTAATTATTCACAGATCGATATTGTTTTAAGGATAGTAATAAGCTATAATGGGGTTTAATCAATAATTAAATCCAATGCATTCAAGAGCCAAGTTGAAGAATTTTTTATTAGTCATCTCTGATTGACATAGAGAACAACTCTATTAATTAGTAAATTAATTTCCATGCATTTAGACTTATTTGGCATTATCATAGAGAAAGGATTGATCTCTCTTCTTCTAAAAGATAAGATAATAATGTTATTTACATATATTTTTTTTCTAATCTTGTTTGACTATACATTAGTTTACTTTTTAAAGCAAGTGCATAATTTTAACTATTAATTATTATAACTATGTGCGATGTGAGAGATCAATAATTAAGTTCATTGCATTTATTTGTCATTATTTTTTTTTAACTTGAATGATACCAGACTATAGGATACATCCTAGAGTCTACTCTAGAATATTTTTTACCTTGCAAAATTATAATACTATTTAATGATGTCTGTAGAAACTGGTTAAGAATATTTAAAATATTATTAAAAAATTTATATTTATTGTATATTCATCAAATTAGTTCATTTCCATTTTACCCTCACTTGAATTAAAAAAATAAAGATTAATATGCAATATATTATCAATGAAATTTTTAAATTCCATAAACGGAGTTAATACGATGACGCATATCTTTTAAAAATATTATTTTTTTAATATTTTTATAAGATATGTGTCATAATCTTAATACAGCTTGTAGAGTAAAAAAACTCTATCAGTGATACATGAAATAATTATCCATAATTAATATTGTCCCCTGTGGCTAAAGCATGGAATATTATCTCTCTTTAATCTATTGACGTAATTATTACAATAACTCAAATTAAAGAAGCAAATAAATCATAGTATTTTCCATATTTAAAACTCCATGCATAAAGGTTTTGGATTTGATTAGATGCCTTCAAATCATCCAATTACTAACAAAGGGTAGATGCCAAAATTTCATGAATCTGATGGCATAAAAATAATCATAATTTAACCACAACGATGGTGGATGAAATCATCAATCAAGTTGCTAATTAGAAGAATCCCCACAATAATATATGCCTTTTATTTTTCATTTTTGTACTAAAGCATGTCATGTACTAGCTAGGGCTTTGTACTAACCATGTCCATAAATAATCTTCATATATTATATAGAGTTGTAAGGTAAGATTTGCTCTGAATTATGTTTGTAGATATATTTTCTCAAGCATTTATTCTGTTTTTCTAGGATACACTCAGCCTCAAAAAGAGAATTTCAAGATTTTTGATGGAAAATCCATCCAACTAAGTTTTTTTTTTTTCATGAATTGGTTGTGTCACACTCTCACAAAAAGAGGTCAGCAGTACTCTTTTGTCTCCTTTTCCATTGAATTACTTGCAAGGGATATTTATCACATAAGCTTTCAATTTCTTTCTACAAATTATAAGGTATAGTAACATAAATATTATTAAGTAGAATTTAATACTTAATTTTTCCTCCTCTGTTTGGATAAATAAGAAATTTTTTTCTTTTTTAACAATTAAAAAAACTATTTACCTTAAAAATTCCAGTCCTATGATTATTAATCTAGAAAAGGCAGCAAATTCATTTGCAATTTGAATATGTAAAAAGAGCAATGAATGGGGACATGACCACCACAAATGTCACAGTCAACTGAAGGACCTCAACCACTAGCTATAGTACATAAGATGCATGCATTTTGCTATCATATTCAGACCAAAAATCCTTCACTGTTTCACTGATTTGTCATTAACATAACAGAAGAAGATTAAAGAGAGGAGAGATTACATCATAGATCATAATCCAAGTTCATTAACTGCCGCAATTCTTGAATGTCTATTGTGCAAAGCACATTCATGTGAAAATCATCTGTTAATAACTTTGTTTCTTGAAATAATTCAATGTCACTTATTTGAAGCAGAGATGATTACCGGCCTTTGTTAATGAGCATGTCAAGAAAAATTTAAAATTTAATTAAAATGATTTATGCAATCACATTTAAAAAAGTAAAATCTAATAAATTTTTTATTCTCAAAATTTGACCTGTTTTTCTTTTTTTCTTTTTTAAAAAGAGCATTTTAAGGATATATTATAAAAACAATTAATATATTTTATTCATTTATAATAATATTTTTATATTAATGTAATAATTAATAATTAATGTGATAATTTTAATGTATTAAAAGGGATATTTTGATGATAACATTAAAAAGTACCTTTCTTGCCTAGTAAGGTGAAAGAACAGATATAAAAAAAAGACATTTCAACTAATGATCAGTGGGCTTTAAATAGGACAAACGAAAAAACTAGAAAGTGGGCTGTTTTGCTCAAAAAAGAAAACCTGCTATTTTTCAGAGCAGAATCATTCTTTACCACGAAGCAAAAAAGCACATCATGCAGATGCCATTGGCTTGTTCAACAATGAAAATGCAAAGGAAACCATGAAGGAAAAGGAAACATGTTTGCAAAGTTATTCTCTAAAAGTATCATTTCATCATCATCGTCAATATGTGGAGAATACTAGTGTAATTATGACAGAGAACATCATCCATCTCAAACATATTTTTTTATGTTTAAAATAGCTGAGAAAAAGGCGACATGAAAAGAGCGAACTTATGGAACACACATCAGGCAACTTTGGCCATATAGGACATGACCACAAACAGAAAGAAAACAATTAAAGTAAGATTTCCAAAATTTGTAGTCTTGACGTTGAGGACAGATGTACAAGACATTGGATGGTTGCTGAAATCTGCTCAATACGAATAAGGATTATATCTTACCAGTTCGCTGACAAATGTGTTGTTATACGTGATTAAACAAATAGCATCTTCACTTGATGTGTGTGTCTGTGTATACATACATACATACATACATATATATCCGAAGATCAAACAACTAGGAAAAAAGCCAGAGCTTCTTGGACTGATACTCATGCTAGAATCTGCTAATGATACTATGATAGAATACAATGCTTTGAAATGTGAAAGCTGTCATATAAAATCTGCAGAAAGCAGAAAAAAAAAAAGTTCAACTGCATCCATTCCAAAACAATCGTCAGAACCTTTAAAGCCACTGTAAACTAATGGATGTCTAGCTGGAGTTCTCACTGTAGCTTAGATGCCATTAGTGGCTTTCCTAGGACAAAAATGTAACTAGTGGTGAATAAAAAACAACATAGAAAGGTCAAAGCTAAACTGAAACTCATTCCACAATGCTTTCAAGAACTGCTCATTGTCTGAATTTGCATATTCCACGACGATTTTCAGTAAAAGAATCACGAATGGACTGGAGCATGTAACATACAGCAGGAACAGTGCCCAAATCTTCATCTTGTTCCTACAGTAAATTACAGCTTTCTTTAAGAACATCTTAGACATAAATTTGAATTTGTTTGTTTGTGTGCGTGTGTTAGTGGGAGAGAGAGAGAGAGAGGAGTATTACCACTCTGCAAAGACGCTCGTCAAAACCCATAGAACTTGTGTTGCTGGGCATGAAAATTTTTCTGTAAGCTGTTCTCAGACTCTTAATCTAGAACCTTGCCCAAAAAGAAAAAAGTACAGTACTTTGAAACATGTGACCAAATTATATGAATGGAGCTATCAAAACAATGTAGAAAATTTATCTCCATGTATCAAGGGTATAGAATATAAATTATTAACAATCCAACCAGCTATAGAAAAGGTAGAAGTTCACCACCCAATATCATTAACAATATTGTGCAAAAATAAAATTCCAAAAGGCTGCCTGGACAACAAGGACTAGCACTCAGATGTACAGGTTCCTTGCAAATTCTATCCATTATGGAGTTCTAAAAAAATTGGAAAATCCAGAAGGTAAATATTGATTTGAACAGCAAGGAAGCAAATGTAAAATAGAAACTAGAATACTCTTGATAAGTTACAGCATAACTCCAAATCTAAGTCCCCACTTAATATTACTAGTCTATTATAGAATAAGTTAATCTTACCATCTCTGTCACTTCTATACATTTACCAATAAAATTTTATTGTCTTGGAGTGTAGACTCCATAACATGCACTTTTGGAGAAAGGCATACCATAATAATTCCTTCAGACCTACAACACTGAGTCTTGTGGCTAATGCCAAACATATTAAATCATAAGAAGGTGATATGTTTAGAAACTTCAACACGAATGCTACTCAAGAAACAAAGGTGTTTATAAAAATAGAAGTAAATGCAACTTTGAATAGTTTTCTTAAATTCCACCAACCTCAAGCAAAATCCAAAAGACCATGATATGAATTTCAAACAATTGAAGACTGCATTAACAAAAAGGATCTTTTTGCAGAAAAGTTTCTTCCATCCTACACTTATAATATGATGAACTAAACTATAAATCCATCAGAATAAAAGTTGAATCTTTCCACCAACCTCTGTGACTGGGAATCCATGACGACGAAGACCTTCCAAATTCAAACCACGAAGCTCGGCTCTCTCTCCAGAGACCATCACGAATTTTGGAACATCTTGTGAAACCTAATTGCATAGATATGCATATAAGGAAATATAGTTGAATTTTGTTGTAAATGCAAAGGAATGCCTGAAAGTCCTCTGCTATATGATTAAACTGCCCAAAAAGTGGATTATGCAAATAGTGGACTTATTTAGCATCTTTTTGCAGTGGAGGGCACATATGCAACTAAAGGTCATACCACAGATCCACCACCAATGAAAGAAAACGAACCAATATGACAAAACTGATGAACAACAATTGCTCCTGCAGTGTGCACATAGTCCTACATTGTAGCACTTGAATCAAATTTTAAGCAGAGACTGTAATCTAAGAGAACAGAATGGCATTTTCCAGCACAAACAATAAATGAAGGACTTACCTCCACAATCACATGGCCTGCCAGCATAGTACTGTTAGCAAATATGTTATTGTTGCCAATTTTGCAGTCATGTGCAATATGACAGGACCCCATGATAAGATTGTTATCACCAATGACCTAATTAGACATGCCAGTTAGAGAAGGGAGGAAAAGACTGGATAGTATACACTTGTTTCTGACTGCAATATAAGAAAATAAATCTGTGGGTATTTTTCTATTCTTATCTACCGTTCTATCACTTGACTTCGAAGATCGGTGGATTGAAGTAAATTCTCTGATCTCATTGTTGTCCCCAACATCAAGAAAACATTCATCCCCTAACTAAAACCATAGAAATATGATGATAAGTAACCATAACTTTTGCAGAAATTTAACATTTGAAACATAGTGCACAACTGTTATTGATATGCACATGCATGACACTTTTAGCCATAGCAGCATGCATTTGATTATGCATCAGAGCTGAAGAAGATAAGCTACCTTGTACTTCATGTCTTGGCATTTAACACCAACGACAGCATGATGCCCGATGATGTTATTGCATCCTATTACAGTACGCCCAGGAAGATCATCACCAACCACAGCACCACTGCATGATAAAGTTTTAGTAATTACATAAACTACAAAATAAACTGCTTAAAACAAATATATTTCCAACAGCTAATAAAGAAGAAGAAAAAGGAAAACAACGGAATAGAAACTCACGTCATCAAAATGCAGTGGTTCCCCAATTCTGTATTTCCAAAAAGATGGCTTGAAGGATGCAACTGACATCCATTTCCCAGTTTTGCAGAAGAACCAATTGTGCAAAAAGGACCTACTGAAACACCCTGTGCCAGCAATTTTGAAATTTTACTGATGGCTAGAAATTGTTACAAAGAATACAACAATCTACACCCCAACTAATGACTAAGCAAGAACGAAGCTTCTATTTAACATTCCTACCTACTCCTTCAGAAAAATGAACTGCATTTAAGTCAAAGCAAAGCTTTTTACCCCTTTTTAATTCTTCTATGATGTTTTTGTCAAAAGACAATTCAACAGAGAAAAGGAATAGAAAAGAGCACCTGGCCGATCACAGCCTTTGGATGAACAACTGCAGTTGGGTGTATAAAGCTCTCTGCCTCCTTTGTCTCCTCAAAAACATCTGCTTCACAATCAGTGCCAAAAAAAAACCCATTTAACAAGTTGCTCAATCTTCATAGGATTCATAAAAGAAAGAAAGAAAGAAAGAAAAAGGTTTACGGTTGAGAGTCGAGGAGAAGCGGTGCAAAGATAGATAGCTGAGAGAAGAGCTTAAGGGCTTTCGAAACTTGAGCAGGGAATTCATGGGTCCGCTCTCTCAGTCTCAGATAATGGCTGATCTTTTTCCGACCATTTAAAACGTTTCCTATATCTGAAAACAAGCACAATCATAGATTTGAGAACTGAGAAGCTTCAGGCTTCAGCCGCCGCCGCGCCCGCGATGCTTCCTGTAATTGAGAGTGGTCTGTACTGTCTCGTATTCTCCCTAGATTTCATCCGTTTGATTCGTGCGATGACGCGTTGACGGTTAATCTAGACCGTTCGTTTATCAGAGCACATGCTCGAAGCACGGAATTAATACACGTGGATTTTTAACCAAAATGAACCGGGGTAACGATTTTAATGTCATGTTGAATGTGATTTTTTTTTGGTCTCAACCAACGGTATCCGAACCCACTGGATCGACTAATCCGGTTTCGGAGCGAGTCTCGGGGTAAAAGTTTTAAACTCCTCCCAACGGGCTTGCGGGGGATCGAACCGTGGTCCGCCCTACGTTGTTGAATGTGATTTGAAAGCTTAAAAGCTCGGAACGCGAAACGCCGAAACCTCATTTGAGCTGTGTCGCATTTAAATTTCGAATTTGAATGATAGACGTTCAAATTTTGTGTTCGACTCAATATGGTGTACAAATTGCTTGAGCTAAATTTTATTATAGGAATAAAATAAAAAAATTATTAATTAATTATTAAAATATATTAAAAAATTGATTAGATTCATAAATTATTTTATTTAATTTTAATATACTCAAATTCAATTCGATTTATTTTTTGAATTAAAAATGCAAATGAATCAAATTATTCATAAACTATTGAATTTGATTCAATATTATTTCAGTTTAACTCGTCTATTTTCAGTTTAAGTTATTCGAATAATGACTTGAATTGAATACCTTAATACTTAGTCACAAATCTGACAAACATATATATATATATATATATAATATTCTATTATTAATTTGTTAGCTGAAAATAACAAATTAAACTTGCAAGTTAAGTTTGGAAGGTTGAGTATCCTGGAAGGTTAAGTTTAAGATTCAAAATATAAGCTCAATCAAATTTAAGTCAAATTTTAAATCTTTGAATTTTCAAATTAAAAAAAAAAACTAGAATTTAATACTAAATTATTTCAATTTTGACTGCCAAACTCAATTAAAAAATAAATAATTCAATTTGAATAATACACGAATAATTTAACTCGATTATTGTTCATTCAAAACAATATTTACAGAATCAGTGGAACCGGAAATTGACATAATCTAGTGCGGAAAAAAAAAAGCAGCAAATGCAGTTAAAACTATGGTTCATCTCTTAAAAAAAAAAAAGGTAATAAATCGGCATAGGGGAGAAAAATGACGTAATTTACAAAATATTCACTCAATTTTACAGCTCTATGACTCCATACCATAGTTAACAACCAGGGGTGACGCTTTTTCCAAACGAAATCCGCCTCAGCCTTCTTCACACTTCAAGAGCGAGCTGCCTGCCTGTCTAACCTTTCTGCCTAAATCAAGATCGGATTATGCATAGCACATGTAGGCATTGCTTATGATGCAGACATGCAGTCTACCTGCATCAGCAGTTCGGCAGATACTTTCCAAGATGTCCGGTGATTCATGCATTAACAGTTGAGTTTGTGATTACATCCCCCTCCAACATCCGAAGCACCTTCAGCATAAACAAGAGTTGATTAACTGTAAACTGCCAACTGCTGTAAAAAAGGATCTTTCAATAACATGAAAATGCAAACCAGATTTGTAGCAAACAATGCAGAAAGAACAAACAGTGTCTCAGAGCAACACAGCCAACGGACAAGATGATAGGGTGCACATACACGCTTAGTACTCTTTTAGAGTTTCAGACATGTTGGCATTAGACGAGATTGCTACGTTTATAGTTTTTGCAGTGATCATTGAAACAATGATGACCCAATAAATGTTTTCTGGAAGGGATTTTTGTGATGTAAATTCCAATTTCCCAACCTGAGACATGCGAGGCCTTGACTGAGGATCGCGCCTGATGCACAAGGAAGCACATTGCAGCATGCGGTAAACCTCTTGCTCCGCATAGCAGTTCCTCAAGCGGGGATCAACAAGGTCATGTATGGCATGGCTTTCCAGTAAAGGACGTGCCTGCTCCGAATTTGAAACAGCGAGAAAATCAATTTATGAAAAATTTTAAACAAACAATTGTCCGAAGAAAATTATACAATTAGAATCAAGAGATTTGATAAAATAGGTGATTTGTTGATCCTCTTATGACAACAAGTAAATCTACTTTTATCAAAGATTTTCTGCTATTACTAATCTATAAAATTGTAACCCGAAATTGAGTCAGACTCGTACCCATTCTGTGAGGCACTGCTGTCCCTTTGGTCGATTGATGTCCATAGCTTTTCGTCCAGTGATGAGCTCTACCAACACCACCCCAAAGGAGTAGACATCAGCTTTTTCTGTAATTTGGCCGCTTTGGGCATATTCCGGAGCCAAATACCTGCCAAGAAGAATGTGTCCCTGAATAAATTTGTCTTTGCTATATGATAAAGCAACAGGAAAAAATAAGCTATATAGGTGTACCCGAATCTTCCGATTACTCGAGTTTCCACTCCCCTGTCTCCATCTGGCTGCCACCTTGCTAAGCCAAAATCCCCAACCTAAATCATCCAGAAGCAATAGTCAGTTTTCAGTCCCTAAAGGCATATGCCATTTCAGCATTTTGTTTGAGACAAAAAGAAGAGCATTCACACTTGAATGGGCTAAGAAGACATGACATACTAAAGGTTCAAAATCATGGGTGACAAGAATATTGTTTGGCCGCATATCACGGTGTACTATACAACCAACTCTGCATTCTTCATGAAGGTATCTTAATCCTCTAGCTGCTCCAACAGCAATCTTTTGCCGTGCAGACCATCGCAACATATCATGATTATGCCCTGAAAATTTTCCATATCATGATTAAGTTGCCTATTCAGAGGAGTAATTATCAACGATCATTAAGGAAAAGGAACGTATTAGACTCATACACAACTTGCTCCAGTTAGGATAAAAGGAACTTACCATAAAGATGAGAATCCAGAGACCCATTGCAAATGTACTCATAAACTAGCAATCTTTTTCCATCCTCAACACAGAACCCAATCAGCATCACGACATTGCGATGCTGTGCACAACTTAAAACCTCAACTTCTGAGCAAAATTCTCGGTCACCTTGAGAACTAGCCAACTTATGTTGCTTCACAGCAACCACCTGACCACCTGGTAAGATCCCTCTATGAACAGAACCAAATCCACCTTCAGCCAAGAAATTCGATTGTGAAAAGCCATTTGTAGCATGTTCCAGTTCAGCATAAGTGAACCACCTTGGAGGGTGCCCAAACACAGGGGCCTTGTGCTGACATATTGAACATAATGGAGGAGGTCCGGGAGGAGCATTTCTTGACAGTGAGATAGCTTCTCTAACACTTTTGCTCACCTTCAGATCAAGCCTATAATTAAGGACCCCAACATCAGATTCTCTATTCAATGTAGATAATTTCTCCAGTAAAATGCGATATGTTGAGGTTAGAGATGAATCATTAAGTCTCTGTAAACCCTTGCCAAGATGCTTGGAGTCAGTGCCAGAACTATGAATGTCAGCCATCCATGGCTGGAAATATGATCTTGTTTTAGGAGCATCTAGCTCACTGTCAGAGTCCGAATCAGATTCAAACAGATTTTGGCTTTCTTCAGTAACAAATGAATACTCTTTCTTCAAGCTCTCATATAATCCAGGTAGGAAAAATGGTGAGGCCCCCGGATCAGAGCTTGATATTGATGAAGTTCCAACATCAGTAGCAGTAAGGGATGATTCATGATCTGGACTACTGACAGGAGTCACAAATGGCCCTTTAGTTTCATCTAACTGGTCATGCTTGCTTTTCTTATGTTTAGGAGATGCTTCTGATTCAAATGATAAAGGCCAAGCCACTTCAGGTACCATGTTCGGTGATCCAACCAAATTCAGTCGAAGAACCTTTGGCTGAGATCGCTTCATGACCACAAGATTGCATTGCAGCTCTTCCAGGCAGTGTTTCTTCTCATGTTTTAAGCTTCTGTCAAGGATTAGAAAGCAATAATAACAATAGTTAATTGAACAAATAGAAGAACTGAAAGGAAACTAAAGTAAAAAGGAAGTATCAGAATAAGAGAATGTTGTCTACTAAACAAACGAGTTAACCAAGACCCTGTGTAATTGACATATTCACACGTAGCTAAAAGCAAGCCTTTAGCTACAAAACAGAATGTGATACATCATGCAAGAGAACAAAGTTTACATTGTATATATTACTTATCCAATATAACCCAGTTGGATTGAGCTTTCTTCGCTTCAGCAGCCACTATTCCATACGGTGATCCAGGAACGATTTTTATCCGAACTTTTACCTGTAAACAGGAACTTAAAACTGAATACTAGGAAAAAAAATTGAGAACTAAGAAACATCTGAAAATAAACTAATCCACTAACCTGCTTTGTGTCATAAACATCTTGCAACTGAAAAATCATTTGGGAGCACGAATCTGCAATATCTTGTTTTTGATCTGAGTTAGTTCCTGAGAGAGACTTCCAATGACCACTGGTGCAATCACTGGTAAATCTAGAAATCCCCCATATCTTTTTACCTGTGAATGTATTGAATCCTAATGAGTTATCAACAGCATGTATTATGAAGTGAATATAACAAAGCAGCGACCAAAAGAACGAAGAAAGCAGCACTGTGCTTAAATCACATTCTCAGCTGAAGCATTTATATATAACTGAACCTAATAATTGCATTTTAAGCTGATAAGAAAGTATACCGAATATAATCTTAGCCTAAAGGCATTGAACATATTCAACCGGATAATAGGTCAATTAATTTCACTAGTATTCTTTCTTTTGACTCATGCATGCTAAGTGGCCATATATAACCTGTGAAGCAACTGTATCAGTATCAAACACAGACTGAAGGGGCTAAAATTAACCGTTATGAGCCAACCAACAGCCAAGTTCGACAAAGGAAGAAAGGAACATTATGCAAATTCAACCAAGCTCACTACAATTTACTCAAATTAACTTAAGTTAAAAGGCATCACCCAATTTCTGTAACAGAAAGAATTCAAAATTTAACTGGTGTCTTAAGGCTCATTTTCATTTTCCACTACAACATTTACATTGATAAAGGACAAGGGTATGAAAAGGTTCTCCAAAACTTTTCTTCCTAATCCATTGAGGAAACTGGTGGGCAACTCATTTTGTTGTAATGATTGCATCTAAAGGTTTCAAGATCCAAACCTGGCAAAATCTCTATGCACAGTATTTTATACTTTAAGCCCTACATAATCGAGAAATAATTCTTTCCTTAAACATAAGTGATGTAGAACAAATTTGTTCTTAAATGGACTAAAGAGAATCCAGTGCAAGCTTAGCTTCTACTAGGTGACTCCTCTAATCCCCTAAATCTGCTCAATGAATTCTATCACCATACAAAAAGTGAGGAGAAAACAAATAAAAGTGAAAGAAAATGTGTTCATAAGGAAAAGTTACTTGAGGGGTGGGCAGGAATAACCACAAGCAGCTTAATGCTATCCCCAGGCTGGACAACATGAGTCAAAGCCCAGACCAGAGCAGTTCTTGGGATCTCCCTTGCTGCTTTAACAGCCACCACCACTACTTTACCAACCAAATCTGAGGTCCCCTTCTGTTTCATCTCTAAAGCCAGCTAGAAACTAAACCCCTAAACACCTCCCTCACACCCCATAATCAAAACCCACATCCCATTTCTCCATCAAAACAAACTCTTGATAAAAAAAAAGTTGCATTTTTGCTGATTCACAGCAACCAAGATGCTTTTTTCCTTAGAGGCGCCCAGAAGAAAAGTTTGATTTGAAAAAAGAGTAGCAGATGGGGATGAGCACTTCAAGGTACTTTTATCAAATCAAGAAAGCTCTTTGTCTTAAAAAGGACGTGTCAAAACTCCAGCTTGCAAGCCCTTCTTGTTTTTCTCTCTCTCAAGAGACAGCTTTGGAACATGTATCAGTTCTTGCAAGAACAAGCTCAGCTTTCTTTCACAGAAACTGAGACTGCCTTTTCTTTTATTTTGTTCATGTGACGTGCGTGAGCTTTCTTTAGAAACAGAATTTGATTCTTGTGAAACAAAGCGGGTAGCCTAACTTTCGAAGCCTTGTCAACTGGTTAATCTCCATACATCTTTATCCTCCTGCTTCAACAAAATTACAAGAAAGGGTAATTGCCAATATGTTATCCAAATCACAAACTACAAAAAGAAACGGGCTATGGTAGAAAAAGACAATTGTTTAATACCAAACATGTAATTATGAAAACAATTAGCTGCATGATTGGAGGAAAGCTTCCCTTTCCCTTTCTAACTATCTCCTATCCCAAAGAAACGAATTTTTGAATGAAATCAGAACCCTTGCATGGAGCCCTCCATTGTGGACTTTTCTAAGCAATCAAATGTAATTTGATTCTTTTCTTTTAGACAGAAAGTTGAGAGTAGGTAATGGGAGGAAAGTTCAATTCTTAAAGCTTTGATCTGTTAGACGTGTTTGGTCATGTGCCTTACCTTCCATTTACTTTGGTAATGACTAGATTTAATACTAAATTCTTTTGGAAACAACAAAAGCTACTTTAAGATAACTGGAATTTCCCACTGTCATTTGTGATTGTTTCATTATTTTATCACCCTTTGGGGATTAACTCTCTGTCTAGAATGCAACAAAACAGCCCATTTCTTGCCCATTGAAGTTTTCCCACAGTTTTTTTAATCTGGAATTTTTCAGACATTGTCTTCTCGGAGACAATAATCTACTCTTCTGTGTCTTGAGTCTAGAGCCAGCTTAAAGATGGCACATGTAAACTAAATGTTTCACTTAAATTTGTGCTGGAACATCAAAAAAATTTCTGTCCTCTGTGTTGCTTTCAAATGTCACAGCCTAGTAGATTGGTAGTGTGGTAGACATGGTGTGTGAACCCTACACACTGACAAATGAGACAAAGAGCTTGTGGTAGGGAATGGGATGGCAGAGGTATCATCAATTATGAGCTTGCTGTCATTTGAAGACAACCGCTCACGTTTTTCTCAAAGGAAATGTCAATTTCTAGCCAACAACAGCTTATAGCTGGCTCCCTCTTCTTGAGCGGATTTGAATTCCGTAAAAAGTGAAGAAAACAAGTCAACTAGAAATTTGAAGATTTTTACCGTAAATTTATAAATTTTAATTTTCTTATAAGGTTAGAGAATAATTGTCTTTGGATTAGTAATATTTAATCTAAACAATTGTTTATCTTTTGAAGGTAAGAAAAAAATTTAAACTTGATAACTTGTTAAACTAGTTGCCCAATTATTATTATTTATTAAATATTAATAAAAAATAAAATAGTATATTATTAATTTAACCTTTCTATAATTCCTACACAATCCGTTTAATCTATTTCTTCTTCTTATATATTTAGGTTCTCTTTCTTTTTTCCTATTTATAAAGGATCCTAAACCTTAAATCATATATCCCAAATCTATTCAATCTTAATTTTGATCAAATGAATTGCTGAAATTAATGAAAATAATTGTAATGAATCATTGACATATTTTGATGAAATGATATCAAAGGGTTGTTCTTTTAATTTAATTGCTTACAATACTATATTTCACGCACGAGCCAATGGATGGATGGTCGACAAAGTTATTAGCATCTTCATAAAATGGTGGAGAAAGGTTGTTGGCCTAATGAAGGCTTAATACCTAAATATGTCATCCACGTTTATTACAAAATAGAATTAAGTTCTCAATATTTAATTGCATAAAAATCAGTCTTAAACGTTTCAAAATAATTGAATTAAGGACATTTCGGTTAAATCCTTTAATTTTCGTTAAGTTTTATTACTGGTAGGGATAACGGAAATTAAAAGATTTAACAAAAATATCCTTAATTCAATTATTTTGAAACGTTTATGACTGATTTGCATGCAATTAAACGTTGAAAACTCAATTCCATTTTAAGGCAAACGTGAAGGACACATTTAGGTATTAAGTCGCCTAATGAATTTACACACAGTGTCATTCTAAATGTTCTAGTGGAAAAAAGGTGGCTTAAAAACTAGATAAAGTTATGAAAACGAATCAAGCAATTTAATCAGTTCAAGCTAATCGTAGAAGATAAGAGAATTTGATGTTTTTGTCTATGTGACTAAGAGAACTGCTCTTCCTTTACTTTTTGTTTTTTAACGTGTACTAGTGTTCATCGGGACTTCATAAAATAACCTTCTTTAATTCTTGTTTTGTCCTAATCCAGCATTTTTTTTTGTATGGTCATTGACATTTGATACGGAACGTAGTTTTAATTATTAAAAAAAATAATAAAAACTAGATGAAGTTACTGAAGTATATAAGAAATATACAAGTTGATCCATGCATATCTTGGTCATGCAAGGTCACTAGTTATTTCGCAATATGTGGAACATCTATGATGAGGGAAACAAAGATGCTTGTGTGTTAATGTTGAAAAGCATTTGTTTTACAAAATAACTTGGGCAGTGGACTACTCAATGTAGGCAGTCAGTTCCCCATCAAACGAAAAAAAATAATATTGTATAAAACAATATATATGGGTAGTTGAATACCTGAAAAAGGCAATTCGACTACCCATGTATTTTTTAAAACAGTAAGCTTGAATTAGAACAAGCGTTAAAATACTTTTAAAAAATGTAATTTAGATTATATTTATTTAAAGTAAAGTTTATTTGTTAACAAGTTAAACCATTATTACAAATTTTTTAACTTTTATTATTTATTCAATTTCTCAGGTGATATTTTTATTATTTACGATAAATATCATAAATTTTACAATGAATCCAATAAATTTTACGATAAATATCATAAATTTTACGATAAATCGAATAAACTTTAAAATAAATGTCATAAATTTTACTATGAATCCAATAAATTTTATGATGAATATTATAAATTTTATAGTGAATCCAATAAATTTTACAATGAATCTAATAAATTTTATGATGAATGCAATAAATTTTACGGTAAATCTCATATATTTTACAATAAATCTAATAAATTTTATGATAAATGTCATATACTTTATTGGTTTCAACATTTCTTTAAAGGAAAATTCAAAGCTTAAATTCATTTTTAAGATAAAAAAACATATATTTATTGTTAGATCAAATATTTATATATGCATATTTTTTTTAGATTTATTTTTTATTTACTTTTACATAAATTAGTCTACTAACCATGAGCAGGCAACGAAATTGAATGCATTTGCTCTCTTGGAAATTGAAGTAGTGCACAGTATATTCTCTTTTATTAACTGCATTGATGAATTAATTAGTTAAGAACTCGGAAAAATTTGCAGATTTCAAATAAAACAATTTATCTAATGTTCAAATGATGGCTATTATAGAAGGTGCTGAGACATTGTGTGAGACATAATAAAATTTTCAAATTTTTGTTAGAGCAGTCGAATGCCCTTCACAAGTATTCGACTGCCCTCATTTAAAATTTAAACAGAATTTATGTAAGGGTGGTCAATTGTCTTGATATTTATCGTAAAAAAAAATTAAAATTTTAATAAATTTATGATAATACCATCAAAAAAATTAAATTTATGATAATTGATCATAAAATTGATTACAATTATCGTAAAATTGATAAGAAAAGAGGTAAAAACACTAGACTAAGTATAAAATTATGAAAATTAACCATAAAATTAATGAGATTTATTGTAAAATTGATGAGAATAAATATAAAAACACACATAAAACTATGATAATTAATCGTAAAACTTATCAAATTTATCATAAATTTGATGAGACTAATTGTAATAACACTACAAAAAGTATAAAACTATGACATTAACCATAAAATTTATGAGAATAATTGTAAAATTTATAAGATTTCTTGTATATTTTATGAGATTAATTGTAAAATTTATTAGATTCATCGTAAAATTTATAAGATTCGTCATAAAATTTATGATATTCGTCGTAAAATTTATGAGATTTATTGTAAAATTTATGAGACTTATCATAAAATTTATTATATTTATCGTAAAATTTATGACATTCATCGTAAAATCTATAAGATTTCTCGTAAAATTTATAAAATTCATCATAAAATTAATGAGAATAAGCGTAAAAATACTAGAAAAGCATAAATCTATAATAATTAATTATAAAGTTAATGCAATTCACTATAAAATTAATGTGAGTAATCGTAAAATTAATGAGAATAAGCATAAAAATAATATAAAAAGCATAAATTTATGATAATTAACTGTAAAATTTATATAATACATTGTAAACGTAGTATAAAAAGCAAAAATCTTAATTTTCTCTCTCTAAATAAGCATGGACTGCCCTCATTATGATGTATAATGTAAAAAACTATTAAATTCAATATATTAGATAATTTGCTTTCATATTTTGAATGGATAAAAATGTAATTTTAGTTGTTTTATGATTGGATAAAAATGTAATTTAAATATTTTGTTACATTTTTAAAGAATAAAAACGTAATTTACATTATATTTCATTAAATTAAAGTTTATTTGTGGACCTGTTAAATTATTATTTACCTAGTTTTCAATTTTTATTATTTATTTATTTTTTCATGAGATATTAAAAATCTCATGAGATTTAATGATTTTACAATAATATCTGTCGAAGTCGAGGATGGGTTTGAGGGTGGATTGTGGCAGAGTTTCTTTGAGAGTTGGTTGCATGCCCTTTGTTCGGAGATCCGGGACCTATTTATAGGCCGAGGAAGCCCTAAGATGACATGGGCGCGAGGAAGGATGACCTGGACAGGCTGATTCGGACTCGTCAGATTGCGACCTGATGGGATTGGTTTCGCCCTGCCAGCTCGCGGTCTAGGTTGGCGAAACAGCCGAGGTCAAGTTTCCCGCCTAAAGCTTCCCCAAGGTGCGTTGAGTACCGAGGTGGTGACGAGGCAGGCCTGGTCGGCGTATCAGAAGCTGGCTCAAGCACCAGATAACGTATTAGGGTCAGCGCGTCAGGCGCTGACCTTGGGACTTTGTCCGAGGTTATCATTAAGTCGTGATAACCAAGGTCACGTCACCTTCTGACAGGTCTTCCTTTGTCTTGGCCGAGGTGAAAGACTGAATTACCCTCGTTTACTAATTACCCATTATCATTCAGTCCCCCCAAAAGTCAGTCTTGAGGCTCGGCGTACTGAAGTGGGCGTTGTGAGGTCGGTCTTAAATTTCAGATGCTCGGTCTAGTGGCCCCCCCAATCGGCTCTTAAAGCCCCTCTTATTTTTCATCCACGGGCTTTTTGTACGCCGCCAGTAACAGACTCTCTTGTTTAAGCCCAGGCCCTCAAAATTTCTAGGGTTTTTGAAACGAACGATTCAGGTCGGCGTGGGGCAGGTGATCGAAGTTTCATCTGTCTCGGGATTCGCTCCGCATTTATCGTTGCGTGTTTTGGTTTGGAGAAGGTCAGCTCGAAAAGATCTTTGTCATTAATACCTGACACACGTAATTTTAGCAAATCTTATTTCGGCCGTTGGATTGCATGGGTACGCGCAGTCCGTGATGGATCGGAGGGTCGTATTTTGATCATAGGTCGGCGGTAGGTCTACCGATGTTCCATAGGTGACTCATGGCCTTCCTGAACTCCTCTTTAAAAAGCGGGTTTCGGCTTCCTCCTTGTACATTTGTGCGTCTCCAGTGGTTTGTTTCCTTGGTTTCTGCTTCGCTTCTCCGCTCTTTCCAGTGTGTCCCAACCAACCTGAGCTTGTTAGGTAAGTCTTTCCTTCCTTCCTTTCTTCCAATGTCTTCTTCCGTGGAAATAGTTAGTCCCCCAAGTCAGGATAGTTCCGAATTCATGCGGGAACTTGGGGATAGGCTCGGTTCAGCCAGTGAGGCTGGCAGAGCAGAGGCTGCAGAGGATTTGGCGTCTGCGGCCTCCACGTCTTCAAACTCACCCGAGCTTCCGGTGAGACTTTCTACTAAGGGGCTGCGGTGGTTCGAGCCGATGTCACCCGAGGAGAAACGAGCACTAGATGAGAGCCTTCGTGCCTCGGGTGTACACATAGAGGAACGGGTTCCAGTTCTGACTAGGGGTCCCTCTACCCACAAAGATTCTTTAGACGTTATGAGGGCGTTAAAGGGGGGAGCTTTGCCCGAGGTCTGTCCTAATTTGTTTACTAGGGTAGCCTTCGCCGAGCTAAAAAAGGATCGGCACATTTCTCATGAGTTTTCTATCGATCCTCCTCGGCATACTGACAGAGTGACCGAGGACCGAGGTGGTAACCGGTTGTGGGTTTATAGGGAGGCCGTCCTTTCTGGCCTTAGGTTCCCCCTTCATCCTTTTGTCGTCGAACTTCTAAATTTTTACGATCTTGCTCCTTCCCAGTTGTTACCCAATAGCTGGCGTCACGTGACCGCTTTCATTGTTCTTTGTGAGGGGGTGCAGTTTCCTTTATCCGTGAGGTTGTTCAAGTCTTTTTCTTCAATAAAGGTCAGCCCTGTAGATAAGAGCTGGTATTACGTGACAGCTCGTCCTCGCAAGAAGCTTTTTACTAATATTCCTTCTTCTAATAAAATTTGGAAAGTTCATTTCTTTAGTCTAATAAGTCCTCGAGAGTGGGAGGTAAGTAATAACCGAGGTCCGATGAGAGAGGGGGCTGACGAGGTTGAGGAGATTCATGGTGAGGAGCTTAGAGCTTACAATGAAATTAATAAATTGAGAGATTATGGTAGGTTTCTTCTAGACGCTAAGCTCTTGACTTCGCCCGACGTGTTGGATCTCCTCGGGTCACCTGGAGGTCCGGGTAACTCATGCCAATTCTCTTTTCATTTTTCGATTTTCCAGAGTGCGTTCTTGACCAGAAAGCTATTTTTTGTTTTTCTCTATCACAGGTATGGCAGGTCGGTTCAACGTGTTCGATTACATTCAGCCCGCTACTCGGGCTCCACAGGCTGCGGGAGCAGTTCAATCCACTGCTGCACCTTCAAAGCAAGGTCGAGGTGGTGGCTCGAAGGGCAAGAGGAAGGCTGCTGCAGCCGAGGTGAGGGAGCCATCCCCGAAACGGAGCCGTGAAGTTCTAGAGGTTCCTTCAGCGCAAGAGGGGGAGACTGCTGCGCCGAAGACCGTGCACCTCGGCATTGATTTGGCTCCGAAAGATAGTGCTTTCGAGAGTGCCTCGGTGGCTCGTAAGGTGGCTCGATCGATGCTTCCCCCAGCAGGTGTTGTTCACTTTGTTTCTATGTGAATTTTTACTTGTGTTTCTGGGAGGTAATTAATTATTTGTTTGTTTACTCATTTCCCAGACAAAGACAAGATGAATTCCCCCTGCTCGGTCAATGCCAGCGCGAGTTTACACCACGCGTGGCTTGCCTTGGCTCATGCTACCAGGGTTGAGGAGCAGGCCAAGAAGCTTCATAAGGATTACAGCTCGTATCGAGAGAAGTCTCATTCTTTAACGAAGAAGTTAGAGGAGTCAGAGGCTAAGGTTCGTGAATCCGAGCTTCTTGTGACAGGGATGAAGACCGAGGTGGAGGACCTTAGGGCCGAGCTGGCTCGAGTGAGGGAAAGGGAGGAGGAAATTAAGAGGACGGCAGCCCATGATGCCTTGGCTAATTTCGAGAATACTCCTCAGTTCCAGGCTGCGGCAAAGAGGGCCAATGCTGAGGGTGTGAGAGGTGCCTTCGCGTTGGCTGTTCAAGAGGTTGCCCACGTTTATCCTGACCTGGATTTATCCATGGTGTCCATTGATGACCTCAAGACCGTTACTTATGAGGCCGAGGTGGATGAGGCCGAGGTGGTTGGGGACGAAGGTGGGGATGCCGAGGCTACGGTGGCCACCATGGCTGATGATGAGGGGGAGGCCGATGTGCAGGATGACGCTGCAAGAGATTGATTTATATTTAATGTATTAGACCTTTTCTTGTAATGAACACCTGTTTGCTTTGGGATGGTTTTATTTTGCCTTTGTAATGAACATCTGTTTGTTTTGGAAATTTTAGTTCCATATTACGATCTTTTACCAACAATTGGACTTAAAACAGAAGCGGAGCTCAAGGGCTCAGACTTGTACTGTGATCAATTGTGCCGAGCTAATTAGGTCGGACTTAGTTCCGAATCAACAAAAGTTTCTTCTTGCTCAAATGTGCCGAGCTATTTGGGTCGGACTTACACAAGATCAAAGTAACAATACAAGAAGAAAGTAATAATGAGCTCGGATTACTGGGCAAAATTATGGTCAAAAGTGAGCAGTCTGTTTAGACGTGCCGAGCTTAAAAAGAGGGGAGGCCGAGGTTCTTTCATTGGTAATATTTTTTTAGGTTTTCCGCATTCCAGGTCCTCGGCACTTCCTTCCCGTCTAAATCTTGCAACTTGAATGCTCCCCTTCCTATAACTTCCTTGACCAAGTACGGTCCTTCCCAGTTGGGGGCCAGCTTTCCTCCTACTCTGTCTCTCCCCGAGGCTTCGGTCTTTCGAAGGACGAGGTCCCCCCTTTTAATAGTTTTAGGTCGGACCTTTCGGTTGTGATAGCTGGCTACCTTCTGCTGATATGCAGCCATAGTGATTAAAGCTCGGTCCCTCTGTTCCTCGGTTAGATCTAAGTTGTTCCTCAAAGCTTCCTCATTCCCTGCCTCGATGTCCAGTTGTACTCTTAAACTTGGCAAACCGATTTCCACTGGAACTACGGCTTCAGTCCCAAAAGCCAAGTTGAATGGGGTTTCTCCTGTGGGGACCTTCGTGGTCGTCCGAAGTGCCCATAGAACTCCAGGCAGCTCGTCTGGCCAGCTTCCCTTTGCTTCATCTAGTTTCTTCTTCAAGGCTTCTAAAATAACTCGATTGGTAGCCTCGGCTTGTCCGTTGGCTTGAGGATGGGCGACCGAGGTGAACCGCAGGTCGATGCCTAAGTCCTTGCACCATCCTTTGAATCTTGGATTGTCAAATTGCTTCCCATTGTCTGTGATGATAGCCCTTGGGAGTCCGAATCTGCAGACTAAATTCTTCCAGCAAAAGTTCTCCACCTGCTTTTCAGTCGTTGTTGCTAATGCTTCAGCCTCTACCCATTTAGTGAAGTAGTCCACAGCTACCAGAACGAATTTCCTTTGCCCCGAGGCTACTGGAAATGGCCCGAGCACGTCCATTCCCCACAGCATGAAGGGCCATGGGCTAGTAATTGAGGTAAGGTCGGTAGAAGGCAGGTGCTGTATTGGGGCAAACCTCTGACATTTGTCACATTTTTTCACCAAATCTGTAGCGTCCTTATGGATCGTGGGCCAGTAGTAACCTTGTCTGAGGACTTTATGTGCAATGGCTCGGGGTCCGAGGTGATTTCCACATATTCCCTCATGGACTTCCCTCAGGGCGTAATTTGCCTCGGCTGGGTCCAGGCATTTTAAGTTCGGCATACTGAAAGATCTTCTGTACAGCTTTCCTTCCAGGAGGGTGTATCTCGGGGCCTTGCGCCGCATTACTCTGGCGTGGTTCCTATCTTCTGGCAGTTCCCCCGTGGTAAGGTATTTGACAAAAGGGGTCATCCATGTTTCTGTTCCTTCCAGAATTTGTTCGACCTGTTCTTCATCGTTGATACTTTTTTGAGCTATATTCTCTATAGCGACATGTTTCGCCAGGTCGGTTTTCCCTCCAGTGGCTAACTTGGATAGGGAGTCAGCCAATGTATTTTCTGACCTCGGGATTCTTTTTATCTTACAGATTTTGAAGCTCCCCAAGAGGCTACGAACCTTTTTCAAATATCTGGCCATGACTTTATCCTTTGCTTCGAATTCCCCGCTGACCTGGTTAACCACTAGCTGGGAGTCACTGTGCACGAGCAGTTCGTCCACCTTTAGTTCCTTGGCCAGTTTCAGACCGGTGAGTAGGGCCTCATATTCAGCTTCGTTGTTTGACGCCTTGAAGTTGAATCTTAAAGCGTATTGAATCCTTATTCCTTCGGGGCTGAGCAGGATGAGCCCGGCTCCACTTCCTTTGTTATTTGCCGACCCGTCAACATAAAGCTTCCACGTTCCTTGTCTATGTGCATCTTCCTTGTCACCTTCTTCTCGCTTTTCAGTGGTGATGCACTCCACCACAAAATCCGCCAATATTTGGGATTTGATGGCCGATCTAGGATTGAATTGCAAGTCAAACTCGCTGATTTCAACAGTCCATTTGATTAGTCTTCCCGACAGCTCGGGCTTTTGCAGGAGCTGCCGTAGTGGCTGGTCGGTCAGCACTATGATCGAGTGAGCCTGAAAGTAAGGCCTTAGCTTTCTCGCCGAGATTATCAGAGCATAGGCTAATTTCTCGATCTTCTGGTAATTTAGCTCGGACCCTTGCAGTACTTTGCTTGTAAAATACACCGGTCTTTGCACGCCGGATTCTTCCCTAACCAGGACTGAGCTCACGGCCTGCTCCGTGGCCGCTAGGTAGAGGTATAGAGTTTCTCTATCCCTTGGTCGTGACAGAACTGGTGGGGAGGAAAGGAAGTCCTTCAGTTCCTCGAAGGCTTTCTGGCATTGCTCGGTCCATTGAAATTTCCCTCCATCCTTCAGGGTTTTAAAGAACGGGAGGCATCTGTCCGCCGATCTGGACATGAATCTGCTTAGTGCGGCTATTCTCCCTGTTAACCTTTGCACTTCCTTTATGGAGGTCGGGGCCTTCATTTCCAGGATAGCCTGTACTTTTTCGGGGTTTGTCTCAATTCCTCTCTGATTTACCATGAATCCCAGGAATTTTCCCGAGGTGACACCGAAAGCGCATTTCGCTGGATTGAGTCTCATATTGTGCTTTCTCAAGGTCTGGAATGCTTCCTCCAGGTCTTGTAGGTGTACTTCTATGGTGGGGCTTTTGACGATCATATCGTCGACATACACTTCCATGTTTCGCCCGATCTGTTTCTTGAAAATCTTGTTCACCAATCTCTGGTAGGTTGCGCCTGCGTTTTTCAAGCCAAAAGGCATGACTCGATAGCAGTACAGTCCTCTTTCTGTCACGAAGGACGTTTTTTCCTCGTCCTCTTCTAACATTCTGATCTGGTTATACCCAGAGTAGGCATCCATGAAGCTGAGTAATCCTTGCTCCGCGCTATTGTCTACTAGTCTGTCTATGCTGGGCAAGGGGAAGCTATCCTTTGGGCATGCTTTGTTCAGGTCGGTAAAGTCCACGCACATCCTCCATTTGCCATTATGCTTCTTTACCATCACAACGTTTGCGAGCCATTCCGGATAATACGCTTCCCTAATAAACCCTGCTTCCAAGAGCTTGGATACTTCTTCGTTTATGGCTTCCTGCCTTTCCGCGGCGAAGCACCTTTTCTTCTGTCTGACCGGTTTTGCTTCCGGGTCCACGTTGAGGCGGTGGACCATGTCCTCAGCACGTATACCAGGCATGTCTCCTGCTTTCCATGCGAAAAGGTCGGCGTTTCTTCTGATCAGCTGAATAAGTTCTTCCCTCTCTTCGAGCTTGGAGCTTATCAACATGGATTTGTCTGGACTTTCGTCATCAAAAGGGATGTTGATCAACTCATCAGCTGGTTCAGGTCGGCTAAAGTCTAGCTCGGGCCTCTGATCTGGGATTTCAATTGCCAGGGTTTCGTCGCCCAGCTTTTTCACCTTCTGGGCTGTCAAGTAACATTTCCGAGCTAACGTTTGTTCTCCTCGGACTTCACCTATCCCGTTTGGTGTCGGAAATTTTAACTTTAGATGTGGTACTGATGCGACTACCCCGAGCTTCATTTGACTAGGTCTTCCCAAGATCGCGTTGTACGCCGACGGGATTTTTACCACCATGAATTCCACCATGGCGGTTGCTGTCCTTGGTTCCGTGCCTAGAGTCAGTGGGAGGGTTATTGTTCCCAATACGGGGACCTTCTCGTTTCCAAACCCGACGAGAGGTGCCGGATAGGGTCTTAGTCTGTCTTCAGTGATTCCCATATTTTTCATTGCCTCGTAGTACAAGACATCGCTGGCACTCCCGTTGTCGATGAAGAGCCTTCTCACCACATGGTTGTAAATAACAGCGCTGACGACAATGGCATCGTCGTGAGGGAACTCGATACCATCAAGGTCGGTTGTGGAAAAAGAGATGAGCTCGTCCCTCCAAGACTTCGGTCTCTTGGCTAGGGATCCGACTATTGGGTTTATAGCTCGGTCTGCTTTTTTCCTGGCCGAGCTCGCTGTTCCGCCGGTGATGACGTTGATTATTCCTGCTGTAGGTCGGTTGGCCCGTTCTTCGCTGTTCTTTGTTTCTGATTGGTCGCGCCTCGCATCTCTTCTGTTGAAGTTGTTCGGGACTCTGCCCGCTCTTTGTCTAGATCGGCCGTCATAGACATAACGGTTCCCTTGAGGGTACCTTCTTTGGTTGACGTCTCGTGTCGTGTCGCCGAACACGAATCTTTTCAGCCGACCTCTTCTCACCAGGTTTTCTATTTCATTCATGAGGTCGGTGCATTCCTCGGTAGAGTGGCCGTGGTCTCGGTGGAATGCACACCTCTTGTTTTTGGGCCTTTGGGGGTTTGGCTTCATTGGCCTTGGCCATTTTAGCTCGGGGTCCGATTCTATCTGCATCAATATTCTTTCCCTCGTTGTGTTCAAGGGAGTGTAACTGTCATAGCCCTTCTTTTCCGGGCTTCTTCTGATCGGATACCCTCCAGGGCGGTTTGGCCTTTTTCCCCCTTGGTCTCTCTCGACCTCTCTCCCCCTTTTCTTGTAGCTTCTGAATTCTCCTTTGTTTTCTTCGTTGTTTTAGCCGAGTGGTCATCGTTTTCTTCGGCGTTGATGTATTTCTCAGCCCTTGTAGAGCTCGGGCAAGGTCTTTGGGGGGTCTAATGAGAGGAGAACTTGAAGTGGAATTCCTCGTCCGTGAGACCATTCATTAGGCCGGCCACCGCCACGGACTGTTCTAGGTCCTTCACTTGCAAAGCTTCGGCGTTGAACCTCGTGACATATTCTCTGAGGGATTCTTCAGGCTTTTGCTTGACCGCCATTAAGCTGAGAGTTGTCTTCTTAGCTCGGCGGCTACTGACGAAGTGAGTCAGGAAGGAGTGCCCCAGCTCTTTGACGAGCGGATCGATCGTGGAGTTAGTCCTGAGTACCAGGAACGAGCCGCCCCTTTAAGGTTGCCAAGAATGCTTTGCACATTAAAGAGTCATCTGCACCCTGTATTGACATGTTAGCACGGAAAAGTTCTGATGGTCAAAAGGGTCCGATGTACCGTCATATGCCTCGATCACAGGCATCCTAAATCCCGGTGGTGGTTGAGCTCGCTCGATCTCTTCTGTGAATGGTGAGGTTTCAAGCAATCGAAGCTCGTCCATATGAACTTGTGCCTTATCTTGGATCTGTCGTTCTACGGCTTCCATCCTGGCTTCCAGTTGGTCGCGAGTTTTATCCTCCGCTGTGGGTGCCGTCGAGATGGTTTTATGCGGGTTTTTCGTGGAATGGCTTTGAGGGGTTTTATGTTTGCTTTTCTCTGCGACTTCTGGTACGGAGGAAGAGCTGCCGCTGGCGTCCCCTCCCTGTGGTTGGGATGGGGAGGGTAACGGTTGCTCGGAGTCGTTTCTGGGCGGTGGTCGTTGGGTTGGGGGAGAAGGAGTGAGAAGGTGTGCTTGGACCAGCTCAGTTAGGTTCCTTAACTGTTGGGTGAGTTGTTCGAATTGTTCTGCCGTTGGTTGTGGCCGTCTCGCTTGCTGGTCATCTTGAATGGCGTCCGGGCTTGCAGGAGCAGCCGGTTCCTCTTCCTCTGCCGTTCTTCTTCTGGGTGCCATCCTGGACATCAACGATGGGGTTGGTAAAGCTCCCTACCTGGCGCGCCAAATGTCGAAGTCGAGGATGGGTTTGAGGGTGGATTGTGGCAGAGTTTCTTTGAGAGTTGGTTGCATGCCCTTTGTTCGGAGATCCGGGACCTATTTATAGGCCGAGGAAGCCCTAAGATGACATGGGCGCGAGGAAGGATGACCTGGACAGGCTGATTCGGACTCGTCAGATTGCGACCTGATGGGATTGGTTTCGCCCTGCCAGCTCGCGGTCTAGGTTGGCGAAACAGCCGAGGTCAAGTTTCCCGCCTAAAGCTTCCCCAAGGTGCGTTTACCGAGGTGGTGACGAGGCAGGCCTGGTCGGCGTATCAGAAGCCGGCTCAAGCACCAGATAACGTATTAGGGTCAGCGCGTCAGGCGCTGACCTTGGGACTTTGTCCGAGGTTATCATTAAGTCGTGATAACCAAGGTCACGTCACCTTCTGACAGGTCTTCCTTTGTCTTGGCCGAGGTGAAAGACTGAATTACCCTCGTTTACTAATTACCCATTATCAATATCGATATTTTGTGATCTTACTGCTGACAAACCCTTAGAAATCTACACATAACCGTTACTTGAACTCATGACTTTAGATTACAAATTAGTAATCTTTTTACCCTTCACCTTTAGAAATATGCACATTGAAGGAAAAAAAAAAGAAACAGAGCTAAATTGTAATAGATAATAGAAATCACATGACCCATTAATAATCTTAGCAGATAATTTTGTTTAAGCTGAAGATACTTTGTCTCAAGGATTGTTATTTCACAGGCAAATCAGTGAAAAGACCTTGTTGTTTGTATATCTTACTACCATAAACAAAGCAGAGGAGCCAAAAGTAATTAAGAGGCAGGCTGGACTTGGGTCCCAATATAATTCTTTATGGAAGTGGGATCCAAAGTTAGGTAGCTAGATGCAATGGAGACTACTCCTTTACTAAAGATACAAATCAAAGAAACTTTAAGATATTCCCTCATGTTATTTATTTATGCAGAGTTTAGCTCCAAATCTACACCTAACAGGAAGACAAATTAAAAGACGGCAAAAAGAAAAAGTCACTAACATTTAAAGATAAACACAATGATATGATATTGCACTTGCTTGATGATCATCCTCTTGAAGAATTGAGCTATTTCCAAGAAAACCATCCGAATAACTTTCATCTGTTCCCTAAAGTATGAGAATTTACTCAATGATCTCTTTGATATGGTAGAAAAGAAAGCAGATTTGATGTGTAAAAAAAGAAAAGAAAAGAAGGCAGATTTGATATATGGGAAAGAAAACGATAAGAGGTACTGACAAAGATGAAAACTTTTGAGGTCACTAACTCCTTCAGCTTTCCCAGGGAGGTGCTAAAGTCAAAAGAATCAGCTTTGATAATGAATGCGACATATATAGACAAGTGAGTTTCACAATCACAGAGAAATGAAAAGCTTGCTGCTTTCTCATCTGTAACCAAAAACAACGATGAAGATGCCTTTTCTCTTTTCCTTGCTAGCTAAGAATAAGATTCTAATTTGGCTGGGAGCAAAGCATGTTGTATGGTTTCTTACAAAGGATAATATTCCCCCCAAAATCCCCTTGGAACCCCCAAAATAAATGAATAAATAAATAAATAAATAATAATGATTGTAGTAAATTTTTACAATTTCTTTGTAAAGCATAGCTCATATATGAAACAGCAAACAGCAATGCTTATAACATAGGAAAGTTCAGAGTACACAAACCACTGTAATATATATATATGTATGTATGTATAAGCTTTTGCTCTTTCTCTTTGTTTAATGTATATGCTGCATAGCTGACTTTATAAGTTCATATTTCAGCTAAGTGCCTGTCAGATTTTGTGCCAACAATGGTAGCTGATAATATCTAATATTGGGATTGTGCAAAGCTAAGATGAACTCTTGAGAACGTGACTATATCACACTAAATTATGACTGAACTTGACCTTGGCAATGGGGGAGAAAAACTCAGTCTTGTGCAAAACTCGTTGGCATTAAGTCCATTTAAAAGATAGCATTTCTGCAACTGACCCACGACACGAATATTCATATACTTTCCTTGTTAGATTTGAGATGATTTGCATATGGGAAATTAAAGCTTGTTTAAAGAAATCCAGAATGAAGCTTCTACGCGAACAAGATAAATAGAAAATTAAGAAAAAGGAATCATTAGGATAATCCACTGTGTTTGGGGCCCAACCCAACTTCAAAGCATAGCCAGTGACGACAATCGTAAACACTTACAGTTGCCTTGATAAAGAAATCATCATTAAATGCTAATGGTATCTCACTTGGATTAATTAGAGGATTAAAATGTTTTAGGAATTTGCTTGAATAGGAAAATGCAATTTGGTCTTTTTGTAATGAAGACGCCAGTATAAAGTAGCGCAAACATGTTAGCGGACGTTTTCCAGGACGGAGATCCAATGGCAATCGAAGCGGCTGAATGGGCCCTTGCATTGATTGATACATTGAAGCGAGAAGATCAAAGCCAGATCAAGTACGACTCCCGGTTCTCCGAATGGAAGGTTCCATTCAAACTCCGAAATCTCTTCTCCCCATAATTACTTCTACTTAGCATTTAGTCATGCATAAACTACTGTTTTTTTTTTAACAGGATTCCTTCTGCAGTTAATTGCTGCTAAACAAATTATATCCAGTTTAAACTTGATTTATTATCCTTGATCGCTTCTGGGTCTTTTGCATTTTCATGTGTTTAGGTTCTTATCGGGCCTGATGATTGGGATAACTATTCAGTGGGCAAAGGAGAGCACAGATACAGGGTTCATAATCTTCCCGGAAGATCAAGCTCAGGAGTTTATGAGATTGCTGTTTACCCTGCTGGCTCCTCCAGCAGGGCCAATCCTGGCAAGCTTGATCCGGACAAGGTTGTGGTGGTTTATGTTGGTAAAGCTGACAATATTGATCACAAGAAAAGCTGACAATATCAGAACAAGACTACAGCAACATGGCCGTACAGGTGCTCATTTGGGTAGAAGCTGCCATGGAGAAAAAGGATTTGGATGCCTTCAAGACATTTTTGCAAGAGGCGATTCGATTGTGTACAGATGGATTCCTGTGAGTATATTTCTCTTCAGTTATTCCTAACTTCAACGTGCTTGGTATATTATGAGTCTTCAATGGAAACCATTTGAGAAGTTTGAAAAACTAATTATTGGAATAAAAGTTCTAAGCATTGGAGGCTATAACTTTTGTTATTCTTTTGTTGGAGCATGCTTAGTGAATGAAATGTTTGTTCTGGAACTTTTTCATTGATCTTCTGGTTTGCGTTCCTTTGAATTGTTAATAGTACAGTGTTTTTCCAAGTTTTCTACTGTTTCTAATTATGCCATAGCCTTTTACAGTATTCAAGCAATTAATTCAGTGAATATTAATGCTTATGAGGGTGAAAATAGTAAGAATCACCTAAGAAGAGTGAAGGTATTTATACAACTTGTTACAGTCAATTTTGCAAGTTGTGAATATGTTCTTCTTAATACTGTTATAAGCTCTTAGTCTTGTATAAATTACAGATGGTCCTGGAAAAGGACTAATATAAGTACTCATTGAAGGGTTTACTTCTGGACTCTGAACCGGATGAGATGGTTTTTTGAAGCTAAATAATGGTGAAAGTGCACTCATACATCATGTTCTTGTTACATGTTTATCCACGTATACATGGCATGTAAATTATGCTTGATTGATGGTCTGCATTCTGTAGTGTCTTCCCCATACTCATAGACAGAAGGATGCCTGCATTATATGTTGCTTTCAGATCTTCAAAATTTTAATATTCTTTTCCTATCACCTACTGAATAAGCAGACGAAAAACAACGTAGATGCTCAGAGAAAAGAAACTCAGCTTCTCAAAACCTATGATTATGCATGGAATAAAGGTTCTAATGGTGCACGCCGCCATGATGATATCCTTAAGAAACTTGAGAAATGTGCATCCAATTATACCACACTAGCCATTTTCTCTAGAAAGCATGTGCCCCTCCTTCAAAAGCAAGTAGGAATCAAAATCAACGCAAGAAATCTGCTTTCACAGGACAACTTTTTCGGGCAAGTTTTCAAGGTCAACAGATCACAACCTAGGTTACTTTTGGATCACAGTGGCTTCAATGAGAAAGACAACACTATCACTTGTGGGGTGCATTTAGGGGATGGTTCCATTTGTAGGAGGCCACCAACTGAAGGAAGAAAAAGGTGTGCTGAACACAAGGGCAAGAAAACTAAGGGAACCTCTTCGAGGTTGAATACAAGTGAGAAATCACAACCGCATAAGCCATGCTCAGAATATCGTGTTCTTGATAATGGAAAACTCAATGTTCACGGAGAAAAGATTCCCATCTTTGACCTAGTGCCTTCATTGGCAGGGAAATGTCCTGAAACTGAGCTGCGCAGTCCTATTTGTGGAGTTGCTATGGGTGATGGCTCTCTTTGTAGAAGCCAGCCAGTTTCAGGGAGAAAGAGGTGTGATTTGCATAAAGGGAGGACAATTTGCAGCTCTAATTCAGAGACAAGAAGATATAGGACAGTGCCACATTCAGTTTTCAATTCAGATCCCAATGAAACTTCAAGTTTTGACAAGGGATCCTCTGGAATTTTTATAACTGGAACAGTGGAAACTGGAGTTGCCTCACAAAGGCCCGTTTCCATTAAGGGCTGTGATACTATATGTGGGGTGGAATTAGGTGCTGGATATTTCTGCACAAAGCAACCTGTTAGAGGAAGAATCAGGTGTGAGGATCATAAAGGGATGAGTGTTACTAGTCTCCTTTCTGCATCAGATGCAAAGAGCAAACCCAATGTTCTTGACACAGATTCAAGATCCAATTCATGTAATAGGAATTATGGTAGCAGCAGTAGTAGCAAATCCATCTGTGGAGCAACCACATCTAATGGCTCTTTCTGCCAAAGGACAGTTGACGGTAATGGAAGATGTTGGCAGCACTTGAACAATGGTAATTCTAGTGCACAGTACTTGAATTATGGTAGTAGTAGTTCATCCGTTTGTGGAGCACCGACCCAGGATGGTTCTTCCTGCCAGAGAACAGTCAAGGAAAATGGGAGATGTTGGCAGCACTCGAACTATGGTAATTCTAGTGCACAGTACTTGAATTATGGTAGTAGTAGTTCATCCGTTTGTGGAGCACCGACCCAGGATGGTTCTTCCTGCCAGAGAACAGTCAAGGAAAATGGGAGATGTTGGCAGCACTCGAACTATGGTAGTTGTAGTAGCAGTAGTAGTTGTAGTCGTAGTAGTATTTTTAGTCCACAGTACTCAAATTATGGCTGTTATAGTGCATCCATTTGTGGAGCACCCACCCGTAATGGTTCTTACTGCAGAAGGACAGTCAGGGGAGGTGGAAGGTGTTGGCAGCACTAATTGGTGAAGGCAAAACAGAGAATTTTGTGAGAGATGGTCTGAGCAGTTGTGGATGGAGAGTCTGCAATTCTTCTGTTCTGGAACCAAGGAGGTTTTTAAGTATTTTGTATATTACATGATATTCTATGTTCATATGGTTGTTGTTATGTTATAGCCTTGTATGTCTTATGAAGATGTTGCATGAATGTTGTTGTTTTCCTCAGAAGCTAGGCACGTATATTATATATAGCTCATGAACGTATATTTACTCAATAGAAAGTCTTTTGTTGTAATAGTTTTTTATTAATACAAAAAAATCTTAATGCACTTCAGAATGCATTTTTATGATCCAAACAAAAATTCAATGAGTTATTAGTAGATCGAATAATTTTAGAGAAGGTAGGGTGACGGAATACAAAACATATACTAAAAAAATAAAAAAATTACACATTAAAATTTTGACAAATTAAATAGGAACTTAATAAAATTTAAAATATTGGTTCCATATTAGATGCATGAAATGAATTGTACAAAATAATTTTAATATTTTATATGACTTATCACAATAAATAAATTAAGATATCAACCAACCAATCATCATCAATATATAATAATAAAAGTCGTAGAAAAATCGAACCCTCATGCAGTCACGTCGATCCCACTCTTTTTTACATCTCTTGCTTTTTAAGCTTTTTTCCTTTGGTGTTTCGCAACAAGGAAGAAAAGAAATTTGTTTGGTTGGGTTGGGTTTTTCCCTCTTTTTTAAGTCGTGGGCCCGCTTACTTTCAAATCTTTTCTTCTCCTTTTTCCCGTTTCGTTGTCAGCCAAAAGAAACTATTGGAGAGTGGAGACTGAGTGTCTTGCTTTGGTTTTCTTTTCTTCAATCAAAGAGAGAGGAAGGACGTCGGGAAAGGAGAAAAGAAATCTAATTTTCTCCTTTCTTTTCTTCCCATGTCTATGATTATGCAAAACCCTAATTTCCTTTCTCAAAACTCTATGATACGGTTTCATGAACCTTGGAAATTTTAATTATTTAATGGGTATTTCTCATCTTCTTCATTGTTTGTTTTTTTTTAAAATTATAACCTTAATGGACATTAAGAGAAGTTAATTTTAGTTTATGTCATGAACTTATTTGAGGCATGTAAGCAAAGGGTTTTTTTTATTATTAATTTGTTTTTTAAATTAGGGGCTACAAGTTGTAATTTTACTGATTAAGGTAATAAAATGGTCAATAATGAGATATAATAATACAAAAGCTAATGATCCAAAAAAGTTTCACAACTTTAAATTACTTTATATATACTGATATGGCATATGTTTACCTGTATGTATTTGATAAATAGGAAGGAATAAATCCAATATATGAAGCAAATTATGATTATAAACCCATTCTGTCAGAACATTAAGCCAAAGCCCTCTTCATGCTCTTGCTTGAAATATTCTCAAAAATTTATGCTTATAAGCCTTAGCGATCAAGCCTAATTATGGACAATAAATAAAAAAACTCATCCATAAATCTGCTCTACAATAATATCTTGAAATCTCATGATATTATTGTAGAGGAGATTTATGGACAATAAATAAAAATAACTCCTCTAATCCCCTAAATCTGCTCAATGAATTCTATCACCACACGAAAAATAAGGAGAAAACAAATAAAAGTGAAAGAAAATGTATTCATGAGGAAAAGTTACTTGAGAGGTGGGCAGGAATAACCACAAGCAGCTTAATGCAATCCCCAGGCTGGACAACATGAGTCAAAGCCCGGACCAGAACCAGAGCAGTTCTTGGGATCTCCCTTGCTGCTTTAACAGCCACCACCACTACTTTACCAACCAAATCTGAGGTACCCTTCTGTTTCATCCCTAAAGCCAGCTAGAAACTAAACCCCTAAACACCTCCCTCACACCCAAAAATCAAAACCCACATCCCATTTCTCCATCAAAACAAACTCTTGATAAAAAAAAAAAAGATTGCATTTTTGCTGATTCACAGCAGCCAAGATGCTTTTTTTCTTATAGGCGCCCAGAAGAAAAGTTTGATCTGAAAAAAGAGTAGCAGATGGGGATGAGCACTTCAAGGTACTTCTATCAAATCAAGAAAGCTCTTTGTCTTAAAAAGGACGTGTCAAAACTCCAGCTTGCAAGCCCTTCTTGTTTTTCTCTCTCTCAAGATACAGCTTTGGAACATCTATCAGTTCTTGCAAGAACAAGCTCAGCTTTCTTTCACAGAAACTGAGACTGCCTTTTCTTTTATTTTGTTCATGTGGCGTGCGTGAGCTTTCTTTAGAAACAGAATTTGATTCTTGTGAAACAAAGCGGGTAGCCTAACTTTCGAAGCCTTGTCAACTGGTTAATCTTCAAACATTTTTATCCTCCTGCTTCAACAAAATTACAAGAAAGGGTAATTGCCAATATATTATCCAAATGACAAACTACAAAAAGAAACGGGCTATGGTAGAAAAAGACAATTGTTTAATACCAAACATGCAATTATGTAAACAATTAGCTGCATGATTGGAGGAAAGCTTCCCTTTCCCTTTCTAACTATCTCCCATCCCAAAGAAATGAATTTTTGAATGAAATCAGAAACCTTGCATGGAGCCCTCCAATGTGGACTTTACTAAGCAATCAAATGTAATTTGATTCTTTTCTTTTAGACAGAAAGTTGAGAGTAGGTAATGGGAGGAAAGTTCAATTCTTAAAGCTTTGATATGTTAGACGTGTTTGGTCATGTGCCTTAACTTCCATTTACTTTGGTAATGACTAGATTTAATACTAAATTCTTTTGGAAACAACAAAAGCTACTTAAAGATAACTGGAATTTCCCACTTTGACATTTGTGATTGTATCATTATTTTATCACCATTTGGGGATTAACTATCTGTCTAGAATGCAACAACACTGCCCATTTCTTGCCCATTGAAGTTTTCCCACAGTTTTTTTAATCTGGAATTTTTCAGACATTGTCTCCTTGGAGGCAGTAATCTAATCTTCCGTGTCTTGAGTCTAGAGCAAGCTTAAAGATGGCATATGTAAACTAATTGGTCATTTGGTATCGTTGTCAATTTATGATTTATGTTTTTAAAAAATTTGTTTTTGTTTTGTTTTATTTTGAAAATTTGAAAACAAAAGACATGTTTAATAAACTAATGTTGTTGTATAATTTTTAAAACTGAAAACATAAAACACGTTTGACATCTAATAAATTTAAACATAATATTTTTTAATCTTATAAATTTTTAATGTTGCATTAAATATTTTTATTAAAATTATATAATTTTAGCATATTATTAATAATGTTTTTATCATTATTTTTTTTCATTCATTTTCTTCTTCATTTCTTGTCTTGTTATTATTTTGTTTAATTAAAATTCCGTCAGCCACTCTCCATGCGTGAAGAACTCACCATCTTCATCTCATCTTCATCATGGCCGTGTGCTTCCTATGATCTTACTCTCATAATTTTCATTCTTTAAATCAACTCTAGCTTTATGCACCTCTTTTCCTTATTTAGAATTATCATCAAACACCTTCAAACCATTACAATTTTATCACCATCTTCAACCTCTGTTCTGGTCGGTTACACCATTATTCATGCCGCTTCAATATGGTTTTACAAGTTATCACAAATGGTCTCCTAATTCAAGTTCCAACTAATTCATTTCATTATTTATCACTAAGTTCTATCCAAAATTCATTGAAAACACCAAAATCCCTCTCGTTTCTTCCCATGGCAGAACACTTTCTAACTGTCAAAACTTGTGTTTATTTTAATTTAAAGCTTCCAACGTCTTTCTTATACACAACTAAATCAACTACTATAGCTAAACTTAGGGGAAACATCACCAATCCCTTACCTTTACCGAAATCGAACAGAACAACACCCAGGGCAGACTTGTCTCAATGGTAACATGAGTGTAAGGCTCAGGTACTTAATGAGAAGTGTCAGGGTTTGAGCGTCTCATGTGAAACGCGCTCTAGGGATTATTCTTGAGTTCTTCAAGACCCTTGAGGCAAAACCGTGAGATGGGTGACCGCCGAAGCGGACAATACGTAAGTGAGAGTGGGCGATCGCCTATCTCACGTGTAAGAGTAAACCTGGGGCGAGGGCGCCTAAGGGATGCTCACCGACAGCCTATTGAAATGGGAGGGTTCTTGACATTAAAAACATGCATTTTTATGTAAGAGCCTCGCCTGTCTCACCAGGTCGTCGGCGAGCATCCCCTAGGCGACCCCTCGCCCCAGGTTTACCCTTACACGCGAGCTGGACGATCGCCCACTCTCACTCACGTATTGTCCGCTTTGATGGTCGCCCACCTCACGGCTTTGCCTCAAGGGTTTTGAAGAACTCAAGAATAATCCCTTGAGCATGTTTCTGAGGCTCGAACCCTGGTACTCTTCAAGTACCCGAGCCTTACACTCATGTTACCATTGAGACAAGTTGTCTCAATGGTAACATGAGTGTAAGGCTCGGGTACTTGAAGAGTACCAGGGTTTGAGCGTCATAAACACGCTCAAGGGTTTATTCTTGAGTTCTTCAAGACCCTTGAGACAAAGCCGTGAGTTAGGCGACCTTCGAAGCGAACAATACGTGAGTGAGAGTGGGCGATCGCCTATCTCGCGTGTAAGAGTAAACCTGGGGTGAGGGCGCCTAGGGGATGCTCACCGACGGCCTGGTGAGACGGTCGAGGCTCTTACATAAAAACGCGTGTTTTTATGTAAGAGCCTCGCCCGTCTCACCAGGCCATCGGCGAGCATCCCCTAGGCGATCACTTGCCCCAGGTTTACCCTTACACGCGAGCTAGACGATCGCCCACCTCACAACTTTGCCTCAATGGTCTTGAAGAACTCAAGAATAATCCATTTAGTGCATTTCACATGAGACGCTCGAATCCTAGTACTTCTTATTAAGTACCCGAGCCTCACACTCATGTTACCATTGAGACAAACCATTGAGACAAGTTGTCTCAATGGTAACATGAGTGTAGGCTCGGGTACTTGAAGAGTACCAGGGTTCGAGCCTCAGAAACGCGCTCAAGGGATTATTCTTGAGTTCTTCAAGACCCTTGAGACAAAGTCGTGAGGTGGGTGACCGCCGAAGCAGACAATACGTGAGTGAGAGTGGGCGATCGCCTATCTCGCGTGTAAGGGTAAACTTGGGGCGAGGGCACCTAGGGGATGCTCACCGACGGCCTGGTGAGACGAGCGAGGCTCTTACATAAAAACACGTGTTTTTAATGCTTTTATGTAAAGTGAAGCAGAAGAAGGAGAGAAGTGAAGAAGTGAAGCAGAAGGAGAGAAGTGAAGAAGAGGAGGCAATCGGCTGCAAGGTGAACGAGAAAGAAAGATGATGTATGGGTTAGGGTTTGGCTTTTGCTAAAGCAAAAAAGATATGAACATCGCTAGTAAGACTCGAAGTGGAGACTTCATTAATTTTTACTATTCATTCTCCGTGTTTTTGATGAAAATTGTTTCTAAAACATTTTGCAAATAGTTTAAAATAAAAAATTTCTGTTTCCTATAATTTTGGAAACATCATTGTCAATTTCTAAAATTATAAAACAAAATCTTTCAACTAAAAACCATTTTATGTTTTATGTTGCAAAATTTTGAAAACAAAAACATAAAACACAAAATAAAATTGTTATCAAACAAGCCCTAAATGTTTCACTTAAATTTGTGCTGGAACATCAAATAAATTTCTTTGCTCTGTGTTGCTCTCAAATGCCACAGCCTAGTAGATTGGTAGTGTGGTAAGACATAGTATGTGACCCCTACACACTGACAAATGAGACAAAGAGCTTGTGGTAGGGAATGGGATGGCAGAGGTAGCATCAATTATGAGTTTGCTGTCAGTTGAATACAACCGCTCACGTTTTTCTCAAAGGAAATGTCAATTTCTAGCCAACAACAGCGTATAGCTGGCTCCCTCTTCTTGAGCGGATTTGAATTACGTAAAAAATGAAGAAAACAAGCCAACTGTAAATTTGAAGATTTTTACGGTAAATTTATAAATTTTAATTTTCATATAAGGTTAGAGAATAACTGTCTTTGGATTAGTAATATTTAATCTAAACAATTGATTATCTTTTGAAGGTAAGAAAAAAAATTTAAACTTGGTAACTTGTTAAACTAGTTGCCCAATTATTATATATTAAATATTAATAAAAAATAAAAGTGTATATTATTAATTAACCTTTCTATAATTCCAATACAATCCGTTTAATCTATTTCTTCTTCTTATATATTTAGGTTCTCTTTCTTTTTTCCTATTTATAAAGGATCCTAAACCCTAAATCTCAAATCATAAATCCTATATCCCAAATCTATTCAATCTTAATTTTGATGAAATGAATCACTGAAATTAATGAAAATAATTGTAATGAATCACTGAAATATTTCGATGAAATGATATCAAAGGGTTCTTCTTTTAATTTAATTGCTTACAATACTATATTTCGCGCACGAGCCAATGGATGGATGGTTGACAAAGTTATTAGCCTCTTTGTAAAATGGTGGAGAAAGCCTAATGAATTTATATAAAGTTACTAAAGTATAAAAGAAATATACAAGTTGAAGCATGCATATCTTGGTCATGCAAGATCGCTAGTTGGATAGCTTGTAATAAATACAAGGGAACAAGTTCCCACATTGCTTGTAAAAGTGTAAAATGATATATTTATAAAGGGAAATCAACTATTAACAGTAATTTGGAGCCAAAGAGGGAATGGGCTTTGAACATTTGGCTTGGGCTTGAGCTTGCTTGGCTTGGGCTTGGGCTATTTTTTGAATTTAAAATTGTCTTAAACTGTTCCAACAGACATATTTTCAGTTATATGTCTGGAATAGTTATGTCTGAAAAATGAATGGTTGTTGTTTAACAGACAATCACAACCATTCATTTATGCCTCTTCAAATTCTATTTAAGTGTTGATTTCCAGAAAATACTTACCTTTAAATTCTGACTTTTCACAATATTCTGAAGGCTTTGTTGTATCCTGGGATAACTTGCTTCTGTGTGAGGCAATATTACACTCAAGAAAGTGTAATTCTACACGCCTCAAAGCCATATACCCTGATTATTTCCTAACAATTTCGCAATATGTGGAACATCTATGATGAGGGAGACAAAAATGCTTATGTATTAATGTTGAAAAGCATTTGTATACAAAATAACTTGGGCAGTGGACTACTCAATGTAGGCAGTTAGCTGCCCATCAAATGAAAAAAATAATATTGTATAAAAAAATATATGGGCAGTTGAATGCCTGAAAAAGGCATTCGACTACCCATGTATTTTTTTAAAACAGTAAGCTTGAATTAGAACAAGCGTTAAAATACTTTAAAAAATGTAATTTACATTATATTTAATTAAAGTAAAGTTTATTTGTTAACCTATTAAACCATTATTTACAAGCTTTTTAACTTTTATTATTTAGTCAATTTCTCATGTGATATTTTTATTATTTGCGATTGTCATAACGTGTCAAGTCCTAAGACCTAACCCGCTAGACTTAATATCAAGGAGTCGCCACCAACCATTCGAACCTAAGGTGTGATTGGTCACCTATTCATGTCTAAAGATAAGGCATGATCTACGTTCAAAGATTCTTAGACTCGGGAGTACGGTTACATGTGGGGAAGGATTAGCACCCCCACAACACCCATCCTAAGATGGTACCAACTAGCTTTAGGTTATCTTTATAGTTTACCTTGGGTTCATATTAATTTCGATATGCTTATATATTGGAAAATTTCTAAGATTTTTCCATCAATTTGGCTCCAACCTTAGAAATTCCCCTCACCTCAAGATATTCAAGGAGTCTCAATTGACTTTCTTGAATTCCATCGTCGGATAAATTTTAATATTTTATGAAATTCCCTTTTTTCCTAATCTTGTCTCTAATTTTTGACTCCATATTCATTTTATAAATTTCTTTAATTTATTTTTATTTTTATATTCTTATTTACCTTACTTTTAAGAAATAAATATGAATTATGTTTTATTGAAAATTCACCTTTAAGCGTCTCATCAATTTGGCTCAGCCCAAAAAGAAACCTCCTCACCTAGAAATTTTCAAGGAGTCTCAATTGACTTTCTTGAAATTTCATCATCGGCATAACTCATATTTATTCTTTTTTTTATTTATCTTATTTATTACAATTCTATTTATGATTTATACTTTATCTTATCTTTATTTGTTTATTGATCTTTATTTGCTCATTTTTATTTATCTATATCAAATCCATCTATCTTATCTTACTTTTATTTTTATTATAAATAAATATGAATTAATAAAAAAAATTTCTTTCAAAAGTATTCCATCAATTTGGCTCAACTTAAGAAAGATTCTTTCACCTAGAAATTTCCAAGGAGTCTCAATTGACTTTCTTGGAGTTTCATCCTCGGTATAATTCACATTTATTTATTTGATCTTAATTATATATATTTATTGTTCATATATCTTTTATAACTTTAGAATACTCATCTAAATCATACAACATTGTTAAATCAAAATTATACATGCAAATACCTATTCAACTATATGCAAATTATCTACTAACACGCAAATTGATCACATCATTAGGTTATTAAAGTAGTTATATTCAAATTTAATTAATATAAAAATAAAAAAACCTGGAGAGGGCTACGAGTCTTCTTCCTTTGTTTTCCTTCTGCCCCTTTTTTCCTTTCTTTCTTACAACTTTACAACTTCACAGTGCAATAATCAAAGACAGCAGTGGCGTATAAGCAACTTGGAGCTATGTGCAGTGTAACGGTGGCAAGCGATGGTATGGCAAATGTGAGTGAAGCAAGTTAGCGTTTTGACGAGGACAACCAAGAAACATGGGCAGCAACTGCAATTGGATAATCGGTGTAACGATGGTGATACGAGAACAGGGCAAGCCACAGGTTAGAGTAAGCGATGACGTCGACAAATAGAGGTTGCTTTAGGAGTGGTCAAGACGATGGGGTAGTAGTTCGTGGTTGTAGCAAGGTGAATCGGTTTTTGGGGAAAGAAGTTGAAAAATTCCGATGCTCAATTGTGAATCCCTTTTTTGTAGCCACAAGCTTGTTAGAGTCCTAATAAAACTAAACCTATTTTAATAATTATCTCTTATTTTTAATATTTTATTTATCTAATTCTTATATTAATCCCAATCTAACTCTAATTCTAAAAAGTCTAATTTTACTCTAACATTAACTCTAAAATAAATTATCCTAATCTAATTATCCTATTTTAAAAGGTTTATTTTATTTTATTTTCTCATCTTTTTTTTTAAATTATTCCTAAATCCTATTTTATTTCTAATTTCCTAATTAATGTTAATTCTACATCTAAAAAATCTTAATTTAATTCTAGCCTAATTCTAAGATACTATGTCACCTAAATCAATTATAAGTTAAGATCTCGGACAAAATAGGGTGTCTACAGCGATAAATATCATAAATTTTACGATGAATCCAATAAATTTTGCGATGAATGTCATAAATTTTACGATAAATACAATAGATTTTACAATAAATGTCATAAATTTTACTATGAATATAATAAATTTTATGATGAATGTCATAAATTTTATAATGAATGTTATAAATTTTACGATAAATCCAATAAATTTTACGATAAATCTCATACATTTTAAAATTAATCTAATACATTTTATGATAAATGTCATATATTTTATTGGTTTCAACATTTCTTAAAGGAAAATTCAAAGTTTAAATTCATTTTTAAGATAAAAAACATATATTTATTGTTAAATCAAACATTTATATATGCATATTTTCTTTTAGATTTATTTTTTATTTACTTTTACATAAATTAATCTACTAACCATGAGCAGGCAACGAAATTGAATGCATTTGCTCTCTTGGAAATTGAAGTAGTGCACAGTGTATTCTTTTTTATTAATTGCATTGATGAATTAATTAGTTAAGAACTCAGAAAAGTTTGCAGATTTCAAATAAAACAATTTATCTGACGTTCAAATGATGACTATTATAGAAGGTGCAAAGACATTGTGTAAGACATAATAAAGTTTTCAAATTTTTGTTAGGGCAGTCGAATGCCTTCACAAGTATTCGACTACCCTCATTTAAAATTTAAACAGAATTTATGTAAGTAAGGGTGGTCAATTGTCTTGATATTTACTGTAAAAAAATTTAAATTTTAATAAGTTTATGATAATACCATCAAAAAAAATAAATTTATGATAATTGATTATAAAATTGATTACAATTATCGTAAAAACACTAGACTAAGTATAAAATTATGAAAATTAACCATAAAATTAATAAGATTTATTGTAAAATTGATGAGAATAAATGTAAAAACACACATAAAACTATGATAATTAACCGTAAAACTTATTAAATTTATCGTAAATTTGATGACATTAACTGTAATAACACTACAATAGGTAGAAAACTATGACATTAACCATAAAATTTAAGAGAATAATTGTAAAATTTATTAGATTTCTCGTAAATTTTATGAGATTAATTGTAAAATTTATTAGGTTCATCGTAAAATTTATAAGATTTGTCATAAAATTTATGATATTTGTTGTAAAATTTATGAGATTCATTGTAAAATTTATTAGGTTCATCGTAAAATTTATAAGATTTGTTGTAAAATTTATGATATTTGTTGTAAAATTTATGAGATTCATTATAAAATTTATGAGACTTATCATTAAATTTATTATATTTATCGTAAAATTCATGACATTAATCATAAAATTTATAAGATTCCTCATAAAATTTATGAAATTCATCGTAAAATTAATGAGAATAAGCGTAAAAAATACTAGAAAAACATAAATCTATAATAATTAATTATAAAATTAATGCGATTCACTGTAAAATTAATGTGATTAATTGTAAAATTGATGAGAATAAGTATAAAAATATTATAAAAAGCATAAATTTATGAGAATTAACTGTAAAATTTATATAATACATTGTAAACATACTATAAAAAGCAAAAATCTTAATTTTCTCTCTCTAAATAAGCATGGACTGCCCTTATTATGATGTATAAGGTAAAAAACTATTAAATTCAATATATTAGATAATTTGCTTTCATATTTTGAATGGATAAAAATGTAATTTTAGTTGTTTTATGATTGGATAAAAATGTAATTTAAATATTTTGTTACATTTTTAAAGAATAAAAACGTAATTTACATTATTTTTCATTAAATTAAAGTTTATTTGTGGACCTGTTAAATTATTATTTACCTATTTTTTAATTTTTATTATTTATTCAATTTCTCATGAAATATTAAAAATCTCATGAGATTTCATGACTTTACAATAATATCAATATTTTGTGATCATACTGTTGACAAACCCCTAGAAATCTACACATAGCTATGACTTGAACTCGTGACTTTAGGTTACAAAAAAGTAATCTTTTTACCCTTTACCTTTAGAAATATGCACATTGAAGGAAAAAAAAAAGAAACAGAGCTAAATTGTAATAGATAATAGAAATCACATGACCCATTAATAATCTTAGCAGATAATTTTGTTTAAGCTGAAGATACTTTGTCTCAAGGATTGTTATTTCACAGGCAAATCTGTGAAAAAGACCTTGTTGTTTGTATATCTTACCACCATAAACAAAGCAGAGGAGCCAAAAGTAATTAAGAGGCAGACTGGACTTGGGTCCCAATATAATTCTTTATGGAAGTGGGATCCAAAGTTAGGTAGCTAGATGCAATGGAGACTACTCCTTTACTAAAGATACAAATCAAAGAAACTTTAAGATATTCCCTCATGTTATTTATTTATGCAGAGGCAGAGCTTAGCTCCAAATCTATGCCTAACAGGAAAATAAATTAAAAGACAGTAAAAAGAAAAAGTTACTAACATTTAAAGATAAACACAATGATATAATATTGCACTTGCTTGATGATCATCCTCTTGAAGAATTGAGCTATTTCCAAGAAAACCATCCGAATAACTTTCATCTATTCCCTAAAGTATGAGAATTCACTTAATGATCTCTTTGATATGGTAAAAAAGAAAGCAGATTTGATGTATCAAAAAAAAAAAAAAAAGAAAGCAGATTTGATATATGGGAAAGAAAACGATAAGAGGTACTAACAAAGATGAAAACTTTTGAGGCCACTAACTCCTTCAGCTTTCCCAGGGAGGTGCTAAAATTCAAAAGATTCAGCTTTGGCAATGACTGCGACATATATAGACAAGTGACTTTCATAATCACAGAGAAATGAAAAGCTTGCTGCTTTCTCATCTGCAACCAAAAACAACGATGAAGATGCCTTTTCTCTTTTCCTTGCTAGCCAAGAATAAGATTCTAATTTGGCCGGGAGCAAAGCATGTTGTATGGTTTCTTACAAAGGATAATAGTCCCCCCAAAATCCCCTTAGAACCCCCAAAATAAATGAATAAATAAATAATAATGATTGTAGTAAATCTTTACAATTTCTTTGTAAAGCATAGCTCATATGTGAAACAGCAAACAGCAATGCTTATAACATAGGAAAGTTCAGAGAACACAAACCACTGTGTGTGTATATATATATATATATATATATATATATATATATATGTATAAGCTTTTGCTCTTTTTCTCTGTTTAATGTATATGCTGCATAGCTGAATTTATAAGTTCATATTTCTGCTAAGTGCCTGTCAGATTTTGTGCCAACAATGGTAGCTGATAATATCTAATATTGGGATTTTGCAAAGCTAAGAAGAACTCTGGAGAACGTGACTATATCACACTAAATTATTACTGAACTTGACCTTGGCAATGGGGGAGAAAAACTCAGTCTTGTGCAAAACTCGTTGGCATTAAGTCCATTTAAAAGATAGCATTTCTGCAACTGACCCACGACACGAATATTCATATACTTTCCTTGTTAGATTTGAGATGATTTGCATATGGGAAATTAAAGCTTGTTTAAAGAAATCCAGAATGAAGCTTCTACGCGAAAAAGATAAATAGAAAATTAAGAAAAAGGAATCATTAGGATAATCCACTGTGTTTGGGGCCCAACGCAACTACAAAGCATTGCTAGTGACGACAACATAAACACTACAGTTGCCTTGATAAAGAAATCATCATTAAATTTTAATAGTATCTCAATTGGATTAATTAGAGGATTAAAATGTTTTAGGAATTTGCTTGAATAGGAAAATGCAATTTGGTCTTTTTGTAATGAAGACGCCAGTATAAATTGGCGCAAACATGATAGCGGACGTTTTCCAGGAAGGAGATCCAATGGCAATCGGAGCGGCTGAATGGGACCTTGCACTCATTGATAGATTGAAGCGAGAAGATCAAAGTCGGAGCAAGTACGACTCCCAGTTCTCCAAATGGAAGGTGCCATTCAAACTCCGGAATCTCTTCTCCCCACAATTACTTCTACTTAGCATTTAGTCATGCATAAACTACTGTTTTTTTAACAGGATTCCTTCTGCAGTTAATTGCTGCTAAACAAATTATATCCAGTTTAAACTTGATTTATTATCCTTGATCGCTTCTGGGTCTTTTGCATTTTCATGTGTTTAGGTTCTTATCGGGCCTGATGATTGGGATAACTATTCAATGGGCAAAGAAGAGCACAGATACAGGGTTCATAATCTTCCCGGAAGATCAAGCTCAGGAGTTTATGAGATTGCTGTTTACCCTGCTGGCTCCTCCAGCAGGGCCAATCCTGGCAAGCTTGATCCAGACAAGGTTGTGGTGGTTTATGTTGGTAAAGCTGACAATATCAGAACAAGACTACAGCAACATGGCCGTACAGGTTCTCATTTGGGTAGAAGCTGCCATGGAGAAAAAGGATGTGGATGCCTTCAAGACATTTTTGCAAGAGGCGATTCGATTGTGTACAGATGGATTCCTGTGAGTATATTTCTCTTCAGTTATTCCTAACTTCAACGTGCTTTGTATATTATGAGTCTTCAATGGAAACCATTTGAGAAGTTTGAAAAACTAATTATTGGAATAAAAGTTCTAAGCATTGGAGGCTATAACTTTTGTTATTCTTTTGTTGGAGCATGCTTAGTGAATGCAATGTTTGTTCTGGAACTTTTTCATTGATCTTCTGGTTTGCGTTCCTTGGAATTGTTAATAATACAGTGCTTTTCCAAGTTTTTCTACTGTTTCTAATTATGCCATAGCCTTTTACAGTATTCAAGCAATTAATTCAGTGAATATATTCTTCTTAATGCTGTTATAAGCTCTTAGTCTTGTATAAATTACAGATGGTCATGGAAAAGGACTAATATAAGTACTCATTGTAGGGTTTACTTCTGGACTCTGAACTGGATGAGATGGTTTTTTGAAGCTAAATAACAGTGAAAGTGCACTCGTACATAATGTTCTTGTTACATGTTTATCCACGTATAGATGGCATGTAAATTATGCTTGATTGATGGTCTGCATTTTGTAGTGTCTTCCCCATACTCATAGACAGAAGAATGCCTGCATTATATTTTGCTTTCAGATCTTCAAAATTTTAATATTCTTTTCCTGTCACCTATTGAAAAAATAGACGAAAAACAACGCAGATGCTCAGAGAAAAGAAACTCAGCTTCTCAATACCTATGATTATGCATGGAATAAAGGTTGTAATGGTGCACGCCGCCATGATGATATCCTTAAGAAACTTGCATCCAAATTATACCACACTAACCATTTTGCCCATAAATCATCTGCCCTTCCTTCAAAAGCAAGTAGGAATCAAAATCAACGCAAGCAAGCTGCTTTCACAGGACAACTTTTTGGGGCAACTTTTAAAGAACAGATCACAACCCAGGTTACTTTTGAAGCATGGTGGCTTCAATGAGAAAGACACTATCACCTGCGGGGTGCCTTTAGGGGATGGTTCCATTTGTAGGAGGCCACCAATTGAAGGAAGAAAAAGTTGTGCTGAACACAAGGGCAATAAAAATGAGGGAACCTCTACGAGGTTGAATACAAGTTTTCTTATGTTTTGTATGTCTTATGAAGATGTTGCATGAATGTTGTTGTTTTCCTCAGAAGCTAGGCACGTATATTTATGAACGTATATTTACTCAATTGAAAGTCTTTTGTTGTAATAGTTTTTATTAATAAAAAAAATCTTAATGCACTTCAGAATGCATTTTTATGATCCAAACAAAAATTCAATGAGTTATTAGTAGATCGAATAATTTTAGAGAAGGTAGGGTGACGGAATACAAAACATATACTAAAAAAAATAAAAAATTACACATTAAAATTTTGACAAAAATTAAATATGAACTTAATAAAATTTAAAACATTGGTTCCATGTTAGATGCATGAAATGAATTGTACAAAATAATTTTAATATTTTATATGACTTATCACAATAACTAAATTAAGATATCAATCAACCAATCATCATCAATATAATAATAAAAGTTGTAAAAAAATGGAACCCTCATGCAGTCACGTAGATCCTACTGTTTTTAACATCTCTTGCCCTTTTTCCTTTCGTGTTGCGACACGAAAGAGAAGAAATTTGGTTGGTTAGGTTGGGGTTTTTCCCTCTTTTTTAAGCCGTGGGGCCGCTTACTTTCAGATCTTTTCTTCTTCTTTTCCCGTTTCTCTGTCAGCAAAAAGAAACTGTTGGAAAGTGGAGGCTGAGTCTCTTGCTTTGGTTTTCTTTTCTTCAACCCAAGAAAGCTTCTCCAAAGAGGAAGGACGTAGGGAAAGGAGAAAAAAAAAATCTAATTTTCTCTCCTAAATCCTTCATTTTCTTCCTAAAAAAATCCCTTTTCTTTTCTTCCTATGTCTACGACTCTGCAAAACCTTAATTTCCCTTCTCAAAACTCTATGATGCGGTTTCATGGACTTTGAAAATTTTGATTATTTAATGGGTATTCCCTTGTTTCAAAGCTAATGCTCCACGTTGCATTTGGTTTTAGAATAGCTTCAAGACCCGGTTTCTGTTCCAATAGCATGGTCTTCGCAAATTCTCGACTCTCGATTCCAGCAGTACGTTTCACTTCAGCAAGGTTTAGTTCAGCTACAGCTGCTCTTTCTTTCTCCGCCTCTTGGTCCACCTTTGGTCTCTTAACTACTGCTGCCTCCCTCTCTTCTCTATATTTTGCCTCTGTAATCTGTTTGTTTGTAGTTATGCAGAGACATAAAACTTACAACTCAAGTAAGAGTCTTAATAAAATTTTTTTCCAAATAACTCTTATTATAACTTGCTCTTCCCAATTAATGTTACATTTCCTTTCCTTTTTATTTTGCGAACAATATGTACTTTCAATTTTAATTCATACCATAATTTTCAAAATTAATTTCAAAAGTCAATATCTCTAAATTAATTCACAAAATACACTTAACAATTAATTTTACACAAAAATATAGCATAAATGTGATAATTAATAATATAAATAATATAACAAATAAATTATTATCATTTATACCCTAATTATTAGATGCAATTATTAGTATTATATCAAGAGTGCTAATTTTTAATTAGCTTAATAGATAAATATATCCTCAATTTTTTACACAAAATAGAAATGAGCCATCAACTTTTTATTTTATTGCATAAACTCCTAACATTTTTTTAAATAATACAAGTAAATCCAAATCAATTAAAAATTGAAGGCTTAAATTAAAAAACCTTAATCTGTTATTTATTTTATTTAATTGTTCTTTTTTGAAAGACTAAAGATTTATTTAAAATAAAATAAAAAGTCTATGAACTTTTACAATGAAATTAAAAGTTCAAAGACTTACATCCATTTTATAAAAAAATTAATGGCATATTTACTATTAAACCATTTCTATTTAAAAAATTGTTTTTAATTATTCTTATCCAAAAAAAGTTATATTCCAAGACACTGATATTCCTCGGCTGAGCCGCCGGAGCGAATATTTCTACGTGTCACATCCAGAAAAAAAGTTCAAAGATGGCACACGTAAGAGCATTTCCCTTTTCTCATCGTATCATCATTGTAAAATCCTCCGCCCTTAGCGCCACCTAATCAGAAACTTCGCTAACGTACGTCACCACCGCAAAAATGCCCACCGAAGAAATCTGTTACCCTTTTCCGCCGTCTTCTCAAGCGACGGAAATATCCGTGGAGGAAAACGAGGCGTGGGTGTGGGCACAGATAAAAGCCGAGGCACACCGCGACGCCGAGTCAGAGCCGGCTCTAGCTAGCTATCTCTACTCGACGATCCTCTCCCACGCCTCTCTGGAGCGCTCGCTCTCCTTCCATCTCGGCAACAAGCTCTGCTCCTCCACGCTGCTGTCTACGCTTCTCTACGACCTCTTCCTGAATACACTCTCCTCCGACCCTTCGCTTCTAGCCGCCGCCGTCGCCGATCTCCGTGCGGCTCGCGTTAGGGATCCTGCTTGCGTGTCATTCTCTCATTGCCTCCTTAATTATAAAGGATTCCTGGCTTGCCAGGTAAACAAAATTTTCTTAATCTCCTCTAATGAATTCAAAGGACTATTTATGGAATGATTTTTAAGCCTTATTTGGTTTCAATTTTAAGTTTTCTATATCATTCATTACAATTACATGTTTACTTTTAGATAAAAAAATAAAATTCCTTGATTGACATGGACTGTTTAGGCTGAACAGCCTTTTGCTTATTGTTGTTAAAAGAATATCTGTAAAGCATTAATTTTGTTGATAGAGTTGGAAAACTGAGGGAAACTGGAAATTCTTTTTCTTATAATGTTTGGAATTTTATTATTATAGGCTCATCGAGTGGCACACAAGTTGTGGACTCAGTCACGCAGGCCGCTAGCATTGGCATTACACTCTCGAATCTCTGATGTTTTTGCTGTTGATATACATCCAGCAGCGAAGATTGGGAAAGGGATTTTGTTTGATCATGCCACTGGCGTGGTGATTGGTGAAACCGCAGTTGTTGGCAGCAATGTGTCCATTTTGCATCATGTTACACTTGGTGGGACTGGGAGGGCATGCGGGGATCGGCATCCGAAGATCGGAGATGGAGTGTTGATCGGGGCTGGTGCAACCATCTTAGGGAATGTGAGGATTGGGGAGGGAGCAAAGATTGGTGCAGGGTCGGTGGTGCTGATTGATGTGCCTCCGCGGACCACAGCTGTAGGGAACCCCGCAAGGCTCGTGGGAGGGAAGGAGAAGCCCTCGAGGCATGAGGAATGCCCTGGAGAGTCCATGGATCACACTTCGTTCATCTCTGAATGGTCAGATTATATCATTTGATCACCCAGTTTCAGTTTTGTTAGTTGTTGCCTCGAATACTCAAAGCTGTTCTGTTGCGCGTGTTATGGTGTTGAAGCTGTCAAAAACTGCAGTCTGTTTCTGTCTTTTACTTCATTTGTTGGATTAGCAAATTTTCCATCTTGTCTCTTTTCATATTTCCTATGAGGCTACGAGGCCTTGACTTCCTTTATGATTATGCAATGACATAGGTTAACAACATGAAGTACTAATTTTAGTAGCTGGTTGCTGATTGCTATATTTCTTTTCGCTACTTGTTTCTATCCAACCAGATTTCACTTAACCATTGTGTGGCAGCAGAAAACAAGATTCTTTGAATGAATTTTATTTTATAAGGGTAGTAAATCAAGTGGAAATTCGGATGAGAATAAGCTGATAATTCGTGTATATATCTTCCATGTTCGTGCATATTCTTAACTTCTGCTCCTATAGTGTAGTTTTTGAGTTGACTACCATTTCTTGTGTGCAACCATGGTGCATTGAAGGGTAGATTTTGATCCAAAACAGCCAGCTGAAGCACTGAAACAGGATGGCATTTGGCTGATTGGTTGTTAATTTTTGTGCTATCAAATCTTTTATGACAAGAGATTATATCTTGTCATGGCAGGCCATGCTATCAATTATCAAATACCTTCGATTTTAATTCATTCAGGGTATAATTCTACTAATGACAAAACGATAAAGAAAATCTATCAATTTATGTATTTATACAGTACTTATTTTATGTCAAAAACATGCAAAATATAAAAATTATAATGTTATAATTCATGCGAGTACGTTTAACATAAAACAATTTTTTTTTATCATATATATATATATGAGTAGGAATCTACTTACACATGTGTAAAACAAATTTGTTTTACACAGTTTTATATTTTCATATAAGATTAATATTTTTACAAACCAGTTGTTAGATTTAATAACCTACTCATATTTATTATGTATGTAAATTTTTGAATCAATCTACTATTTCTATCATTTTAGTCGAGAATAGTATTTTTTCAATATATATCAACGGTTGAAATTTTATTTTATCAAATAAATAGTTAGACGTATTCGATTAATTTGAAATTTGGTGGCATGCATGATCTATGTGAATAGAACATAAATTTCAATGGTCGGATTAAAAAATTATAAATCATATAAAAAAATATGAAAGTATGTAAAACTAAATTTATTTTACACATGTGTAACTAGATCTCTTTTATATATATATATATATATATATATATATCTATCGTAATTTTCAACTAAGTAGCAATAAACTATAGTTACTTCAAGGAAAGTGTAACCTAAAGAGAATTAACTTGGCCAACAACTTCTTGACCTAGTGATTAAGGATGAGTTGTGGCATATTGTAAATCTTGAATTTGAATCCAAGTATCTCCATCTCTAGTTATTTAATATTCCTCTTGTAACAAAAAAAAATAAATTACACCAAAAAAAAAAAACAAAAAAAAATAAAGAGAATTAACTTGAGACAACGCTGTCGTTTAGGTCGTCTCTTGTTTGATAAATATTTGTACATCTAAAACTCAGGAACACCATCGCCTTGCCGTGCAAGCTGAAAGCAATGGCGTCTTTGGTAGCCCTTCAAAACACGGGAAATTCCATTGGCTTCGCTTACCACCTAAAATCTTCAATCACTACCAAGCAATCTCGCGATCTGAACGAGAAAATCAAGCTCTGTTTTTCTCGAAAGCCGAACAAACTCAACCCTCTATGCACCTACGCGGCATCCCATAACAACAACAGCAATAGCTCTAACAGGACTTATCGCCGCCAAGGTGTCACAACTCACCGCCAAACGACCAAAAATCGGCCCAGCCCTCGTAAATTCAACACTGAAAATCGAAACGAAAACAACCCATCTCCTGAGAACCCAACATTTCAAAGTATCACCGTGGATTTGATGAAGTTATGCAAAGAAGGAAAGATTACGGAAGCTTTAGATTATATGGGTAGGGGTGTTTTAGCGGATTATAATGTTTTCGGGGCGTTATTGGATGCTTGTGCGAATACAAATTCTCTAGAATTATCCAAAAAAGTTAATGGTTTCTTGAGAAGATCAAAGTTTGCTGGTGATATCGAATTGAACAATAAATTGATTGATGTTTACGGAAAATGCGCTAGTATGAGAGATGCTCGCAGGGTGTTTGATAAAATGCATGAGCGGAATATGGCTTCTTGGAAGTTGATGATAAATGGCTATGCGATGAATGGAAAAGGAGATGATGGGGTGTTGTTGTTTGAAGAAATGAGAAAAGGTGGATTTCAGCCGGATAACGAGACTTTTCTGGCTGTTTTATCCGCTTGTGGCAGTGTAGGGGCTGTTGAGGAGGGAGTAATGTACTTTGAATTGATGAAGAATGAATACAAGATTGCTCCGGGGATTGAACATTATATAGGGGTTATTGATGTCTTTGGGAGAGCTGGGTATTTGAATGAGGCTGTGGAGTTTATTGAGAATATGCCGGTTGAGCCAACCATGGAGATTTGGCAGGCAATTAGGGGTTTTGCACGAATTCATGGAGATATTGAGCTAGAGGATCATGTTGAGGAGTTGTTGCTTGGATTTGATTCTTCTATAAGAAGTGAGAACGAACTCCGAGCGCCGCCAAGGACGAAACTTTCTATGATTAACATGATTGAGGAGAAGAATAGAGTGAGTGAGTATCGGTTTATGAACCCTTTCAAGGGAGAAGGAAATGAGAAGTTGAAAGGCTTGAATGGGCAGATGAGGGAAGCAGGCTATGTGCCTGATACAAGGTATGTGCTTCATGACATTGATCAGGAGGCAAAAGAGCAGGCCTTGCAATACCATAGCGAGCGATTGGCAATTGCTTATGGTCTTATTAGTACTCCAGCAAGGACACCTCTGAGGATCATTAAGAATCTGAGAATCTGTGGAGACTGCCACAATGCAATCAAAATCATGTCCAAGATTGTTGGAAGAGAGTTGATTGTGAGGGATAACAAGCGGTTTCATCATTTCAATGACGGTAAATGCTCTTGTGGTGATTACTGGTAAAGCGGCAGAAAACCCTTCTATTGATGTTGTATTTAATGTTAATTGCTGCATCAAGGAAAAATGTTGTTGCCGACTGAAAAGTAAACTTATAATCATTGTGGAAAGTTTTTGGATTGTACTGTATTGAAATTTAAACATCCATTCAATGAAATTTAAATTCAATAGCAACCTGTTTGTCATTATTGAAATATTTGTTCATAAAATACAATTTTTTGCTTCTGAATACTTTTGGACTTGAAACCTGGCATCAATCTGTGCAATTTTCATGAACTCAAGACAAAGGGAAGTGAGGAACTTAGTTAATCTCTCCTCCAGAATTTTGTACAGCCAGCTGACTCCAGGTCACAATGCTGCCAAGAAGCATTTGTTTCTGTTACAGTAAAGAAATATCTCATACCATTTCAACTGATTATACTCTCTTTAGTTGTTTAGAGCAACTGCCAGAAATCAATATTCATTTGATCACCTGGTGCTTATAAGCACTCAACGTACTACCAATGGAATCTTAAATGAGTGCAACAGCCTTTTCGGTCAAAACGTACATCCTTAGTACTATAGTAGCTAATCATAAATGAATGCATGTTGAACCCAAAGTGGCTAGCAAGCATACATGCATTTATGTACGTGCACGCCTGCATGCATACAAGCAACATCATCATTAGAGCCTTTATCCCAATACTGGAATAGGCTATATAAACCAATATATGACCTCATGCTAAATCGTTAGCATGAATTCTCCTCCACTCATTCCTATCTAAAGCAATGTGTTCTTCCAACTTTCGTTCTACCATATCTTTCTGGATTGCTTCTTTCCAAATTTTTTTCGGTCTATAACACTGATATTAATTTCTGAATAGAAGATAGAGAGCAGCAGTCTAATTTCTTTATTGGATTAATACCCCCCAATTATGTACATTGCTTGTGAACCTAATCTGAGAATATTCATCATCTGTATCATCTATTGGAAAATTATGTAAGCACCACCTCTTACAAAATTTATTTGGTGGGGGAATGGAACCTATAGAAGTCCTATTTTACAGCTTAAAAGAATGGAATGTACAGGTTAGATGGCCTGACTTGGTCAGTTGTAACATAAGAATTTTAAAGGTGAAGCAAAACTCCTCCATGGTCAATATAAGAATAAACGAGATGAATATCACTCGTTATTATGAGTGGAGAGATGATGTTTGGGTATTTCTTTTATTTGTTACCACTTCTATCACTGCTTCATCATGGGATGGAACTCTCAGGCTTGATTTCATGATGTCATAAACTGTAAAACCAATTGCCACAGATGGTACAACCTGGAGCAGACACAAAAGATTCATTTAACAAGAAATGATCGACAAAAAGCAAGCAAATGGGAAGGGAATATATCCTACCTTCAGGTAGTTGATGCTCAGCCCTGAAAATAACTGCTTCCACCCTTGATTTTTAGCAATTATAATAAGTGTTTCCATTGTTCCTTTCAATTCAGGGCTGTTGGATGCCAAGAGCCTTTGGACCTAACAGAACAATTCTTATTCGTTACATTAAAATTCCTGGTTTGATCACTTTTCAATTGATGGATTTGATTACAAGGAATAAAATACCTGCATTTGCCTCCTCACAACATCAAGAGGATATGTGAAAGTTTGACCCAACAGACCAGCTACTGATCCACATACTAGATTCACCATTATATTTTTCTTCTGCTCATCAGGGACGCGGCGTTTCATCTCCTCATAGAAGTAAAACTTCAAACCGGCATATGGAAAGATTCCGTAAAGTGATGGAGCTGATAAAAATTCTCAGATATTCATAGGAAAATCAACAAGAATGAAACCACCAAAACACAAGTTAACAGCAGCATGATTAGTTTGGAAATTCATACCGACACCACGATAGAGACCTCTGAGCCCTGACCCTTTGTAAGTCTTTGAAAAACAATCAAGAATTCCACTATAAAATTGTTCTGCATTAACTACCCCTTTCACATTAATCTTTGGTGGACCAACAACCTGCACTAGCAAATATAACTTGATCAGAGAAACAGAAAGAGCTCAGAAGATGTAGCTCACAAGGAAGGAGCCAATCCCTCCCAGGGAGTGTCAGTGCTGACAGCCCTGGAACTCCAGCAAAATTTGCCAGCCCCTCCTCAGAGCCTCCAGTTTTTATTCAACTATTTACCTGATAAGCTAATTTAGTCCGAACCAAATCGAGAGGGTAAGTAAAAATCACAGCAGTTCCTCCAGCAAACGATCCAGCCACAAGATCAAGTACAGGGCCTCTTCCAATGTCAGGAAAGCTATTGATGATCCATCTACGGTACTGTTCGTAAGCCATATAATGAAGTGCTGCGTAGGGAACAATTCGGGCAACACTAGCCCCATTTCCTCTGTAGACATCCCATAAGCTAAGTAAGCAATTGAAGATAACATTCGGAACAACCTTCATGTAAAAGACAATGAATTGGACAACAACCTGTAGAAACCCATAATGCCTTCTGTCTTTGCAATCTTCTTGAAGGATCCAAAGAGGCCTATGCTGTGAAATTCTGTTCTTCTAGTCTGAAATAGAATACTGAATTAGTTCCTCCTGCAAATGCAAGGTGAATCTTCACTTGTTGCAAGCACTTAGCGGCTGAAGGCGCAACAATGAAAGCTACATTCTTTCATTCACAAATGATTTGTGAGCATATCAGTTTGTTATTCCTAGATTGCAGAAGGCATTCCCAAATATCGGGAAATATCAAAATATCAACATTCGTAGGGTTTGACAAGTTATATCTCCAAATTCTCATCAGCAATTGATGTTCAAGAATATCAGAAAGACCGCATTTTTGCGCAAAATAAACGACCTAAAAACCCGTCTAATCTTCACCAACAGACCATGGCATTAACAGATAAGCCATTCTGAGCTCAGGCATGGCCAAAACAAGTCATTTTAAACTCGAAAATCAGCTATGGAAGCCAATCCATTAGAAAAACCAAAAGCCAAAATCATATCCAAGAAGAACCCAGGAATCGAACAAGTATAACCATGGCAAATGGTAAAGAGACACAAAATAAAGCAGCAACCAAGAAATCAAGTCAAAGTGTCAAACACCGCAAAAAGAAAATTCCAACTTTACCTGAAACAAAATCTTGACACGCTCAAGTGGAGCAACAGCGGTCTTCGCAAGGCCCCCAGCAACGCCTCCAGCAACCAACTCCTTCGCAAACAAAGGCATGGATTCTATGATCCCATCAAAGAACATACCCGTCTCTCTCTCTTCTCCCTTCTTTGCCATTTTAACCTCGCGTTGAAGCGCCAGATCCAGAGAAGAAGGGAGACTTGAAAAAAGATTATTTATTGAAAGAACAGAATAGGGGCGAAAGGAAAGAAAGAAGTAACGAATCGAATAGAAACGTTTTATCTGCCGGGACAAGTACTGAAGAAGAAATAGTTATTAACAATACAGTTTTATGACGTGATTTAAAGATGTGAAGTAAGCATTCTTTTTTGATAATCGAAATATGTTGGGACAACTGAGAAGTCAGAAGAGTACACGCCGGGGCTCCTTGGCAGCTTCCTGTTGAGTTCTGTAAGAGAAGGGAAGGTAATTTGGCTGACGAGTTTGGTGGACCTGCTTTCAGTTCTATTTTATTGGTCATGAATCTTGTAATCTTGGCCGCTGGTTTTAACTTTTCTTTATAAATTTATATATGATGTACTGACAGTGTATAGTTTCTATACACTGTCAATACACTAGAAGTTGACACCTCATCAATAAGTCATTATATGCAAATACAAAAAAAAATTTAATTTGCTCATAAAGACCTATTGATAAAATGTCAATTTCTGATGCATTGACAGTGTATAAAAACTATACACTGTCAGTGTATCATATACAAACTCCTTATAAAATAATGTTTGAAATCGGCTCATTTATCAAACTAGCCCTAAATTTTTGTTCAAAATCATTTGCTTAGTTCAATAAACAAACATAAATCGAACGGTTTACGAATTATTTATGAAATACTGTTCATTTACAATCATATCTTTAGTATATTAACGAAAGCAGCTGAAAAAAAAATGGGGTATAACAGTTGAAGGATTTATGAGGTAATAAATATAAATTACAGATTTTCTTCCCATCCGTAATATAATAAAAAATATAAAAAGTACTAGTACATTATTTTATGCATTCTATCGTAACAAAACTTTCTAGTGTAGACTTTGTAGTAATCAAATTGAATACTCAAAGCATTCAAAGTTGGCTCCTGCACGCCGCATCCACTGTCCTTTGAATAATCGAACTGCTCAAGTCCGAGAAAGTGAAGGCTGGTTTTAATTCAATTCCATGAGAACTATTTTGAAAACCTTGAATATCATAAACAGTTTCCAGGATAGCATGACAGAAGCGAAAATGTCCCCAAGCAAGGGGTGGGAAAACAGAAACAGCATAAACCATCAACAATGCCCAATCCATCCCATTGACTAAGATGGGATTAGCCTCATTAGTAACTGAATCAGATTAGAATCCTAGAACATGGGGCATGATTTAATGACTGAACAGATATATTCCTAAAATGGAAGCAGAATTCAACATTTATGAATTGTTTCTTGAGCTGATGATTGTAAGATTAGATGAGTTTGATTAAGAAGAATTGCTGACAGCAATGCTTTGTTCCGTGGAGATTGTGTTAATAAGGTGGAGCAAGATCCTCTCAAGCTCTTCACCGGTGCTCCATTCATGAACTCCTGCTTTGACAAGGGCTGGATCACGGAAAATTCGGTTCCATAACGGATAAGTCTTCCTTGGCATCACATAATCACTGTCTTGAAGCTTCAAGGTTGGGCAGTAATCACCTCCCCCATCTCCCAGGTAGATAAATTTTTGCCTTTCTCCTTCAGGAGCAGAAGCATAGATAAGGTCAAGTACTTGACCCTACATTAGAAACCACAGTTAAACCTCTACTTGAAGACGAGGGATCAACACTCAAAAGAAACTATCAGACAGCAACACAAGGAATACAATTCCAGGATACTAACATATGATAACTATTAAATTGCCCAACTTTTAGATCCTGGAAGGAATTGAAGCATATATCAACCATTAAAAACAAGTCACCAACTATAATTTGTAACAGAGTTTGTAACTGTCAATATTCTGTTCACTTTTCAATTACTTTAGGATTATCCTTTACTTTTTGCTGGTGAAGCCTGGGTCATAGTGTGCATTAACGAAATCATTTCTGAGGAATGTATTATTGTGATAACTAATTAATCACTTAATTAAGCTTAATCGCAAAATATTTTACCCAAGAATCCAGATGCTAAACCAATATAATTCAACAAGCACAGCAGGAATCCACAGAAATAAATCAATCCTATTTTTCTGAATGCCTAAGGCACATTAGCACTTTGTTTACTTCAGCGAGTAGGAGAAGACGGCCGGTGCATGAACTTCATGGTAAAAACCCTTTTACAAAACACATTGGACTAATAAATTCAGATAATTCAAAAAATATCCATGCTCAATCGGTGAAAAAATGATGCCTTAGAAACAAGGATTTATGACCATATGTCCTTGCCAGAGAATAGGACTGCGCAGACTATATATCAATGTATCCAGCTATAAAACAAAAAATGCAAATGTGAAACCAACACTCAATCGGTCTTCACATAAATTCATATTACAGATAACCGACCAAACATTCAATCATCATAAAGTCGATAACAAATGAATCACTGATAGAGAAGTCATCACATAATTTTACAAATATGCATGCTCAATCAGTGAACTTGTTTACCTTGCACAAATTGGAAGGACATCGACTGCATCCATGGGGAGATACGCTAGACTCATGATAAGGGAAGATCCTGAGCCTTCCTTCTTCATCTACAAAGCTTGGGTTTGTGTAGATCTTCAAAAAGCAACCCAACAGACCATGATGTTCCAAGATTTTCTCTATGAAAAACTGATTTGCATCACTGACTATCCTCAAGTCACATCTGAAATTTCGTACCAGGACCATGCAATAAATATTAACCTCAGAACTTGACAAAGAACAAACATGAAAAACAAGGTAAAAGATCAATACCCAAGTGCATAGGCAGATTTTATGGCAGCAGCAATTCTTGGATGCAACGGAGTCCGTTTCAAGCATTCTGCAATGTCCTCAGCTGTTTTCCCACGAGAATGAAGCTCCTTCATCATCCTGTCCTAGAGTAAGATTTAACATATCCATTAAATTCATGACATAAAAAAGCCCCTACTCTTTTCCAGTAATCCATTTTCTTCCTAGTAACTTGAAAATGGTGAACGACGACAATTTACAAGACGCTGAAATTTCCATTTCCTTAAGAGATTAACCGGATTTTCCCAGCAACTAAACATAGAGAAAATGAAATTCTACTACTAACTAGAAATGGTCATTCAAAATAAAGAGTTTACTATTACTATAAGAAAATGGAATGGTAACTGAAAAGAAAGTTAAATCAAAGGCACCAAACCATGAGGGAATTCCAAGGCAAGGTAGAGCGTAGCTGACGGAAGAGGTCGGAGAGTCCCATCTCTGCCACCACCCAACTGTCGCTGTCCCCGTCTATTATCGTCCGGTCAAAGTCAAAAACCACCACTATTCCCGACATTTTGAGGCGGCTGTTCGACGCCTGCCGCCTCAAATCTTTTAATTACTTGGTTCTGCGAGAAAGTATCAGGTGGGGACGTGGAGCTGGTTTTTCCGGCGGTAACTAAACGACTGAACTGATAGCAGCCGTAACCTAAAACAAGGTTGGTTTATCCAAGCCGTATACTCCGTCGGAATCCTGAAAATAAAAGGTTGAATATAAAGGTGTAAATGAATAAGCTATCCGTGATCCATTTGGATGTGATTAGTTGATTATTTAAATTTGTTTTGTTGATCTTCATTAGAATTAGATTTGTTTATGAAATTGAGTTCGAATTGGAACTTGAGTCAACCTTTGTTTAAATATTTTAATTTTCAATTTAAACTACTGATAAAATTAATTAATTTTTAATATATATTTTTAATATTTAATTATTTTATTTATTATAATAAATTATTAAAAAATGAATCAAAATTATCAATAATTTACTTGAATTCAAATGTATCAAATTAAATTCGAACAATTTTAAAATTCAATCAAATTGAGCTCTACATTGCCAGTTAAGACCTACCCTACCCCAGGCATAAATCAATCCAACCTTTCAACTTAATTTTGTACTTCGATGAGCTCCTATGCAAAGGCCACGCAGTACTTGAAGTGAACAGTCCACTTTCCGCGTAAATAAATACCAGATCTTGAATTTTACAAGGTATTGGGCACGTTACTCTCATGGAATTGGCTCATCCCATGCCCCTTCATTTGTGCTAGCGCTACCAACTCTCCGACACAATGCATCAGAATCATTAAAATGGGAATCCAGGCTGGTCAGCAGGAGGCCTGGCTCGTGGCTTCCACGGGCAATGGCTTCATGGCTTTGTGATTTTGTAAGGAAGTTGGGATGGGGCTCCATATCAAGAGTTGAAGTATATGCCAAGTAACCAATAAATGATTGGAAAAAGTAAAAATTTTTTTTCAAATATTTAAACATGATTTGAATTTTAAAATCATCGTTATTAAAAAAAATTATCGTTTACCGCTCTTAACTCGAACAGGATTAATATCAGACCGTAAAATAAATGAAGATACTTATGATTATACCAAATTATATATAAATGCCAAGCATGTAAACCAATCTATAAACTTTTATTTTATAGCAAATGAACTTTTAATCTTTCAAAATTATATAATTAAATTTCAATATGTTAAATGATAATAATTGTCATTCGGACATCATACGTGAATAACTTTGTGAGCTATAACATAACATGCCTCTTGTGCAATAAAACAAAAAATTAGTGACGTTTAATAAATTTGAATTTAATTACATTATTTTAAAATGTTAAGAATTTATTTACAGTTAAATCAAAATTATGAACTAATTTGAATGCAATAAATTGTTAAGAGTTTATATTTAAGAAGACAACTGCTCTCTTGTACCAAAAGAAAAAGAAATCGAAAGGAGAGAGAGACCAAGAAGATCATGATAATCAAAGTTGATTTCCATTATTGGTTGTTCATCATCATCATCATAAATAAATAAATCACAGTCCTGTTTAGAATTTACATACACAGTTCAATGCCTCCTATACAAATGGACTACAAAAGAATGAATATGCATGTTCTTTTCTCTCCTTATATTCCTTCAGATTCTTCCTTGTATCTACACCTCCCCATCTGCTTCTACCCTTATTGTACATTTTCTTTTTTCCAAATATATAAAAAAAACCAGAAAAATTATAAAAGAATTAACAAAATATATCAATCTTTCTCAACCCCCCTTTCCTGATCAAACCTCAACCACAGCACGGGTCTTTATCGGTTTTAGCTTCAAACCCATGCTTTCCGGTGAGAGTAGCTCCGGTGAGATGCAAAATGGATTTAATGGGCTCCTTGGGCTGTTACTCAACTGGCAAGGCCTATACAAGCCAAATCCCATGAAGAAGTATTCCATAGGTATCAACATTGCATGCGGCTGCTCTTCTGTCACCATCGATCCACAAGCCTGGACCTGCAGAAACAATGGATCCTCCCCCCATTAATAACCATATATTATATTTGGCTCTCTTTTTTCCTTTTTTTTTTTTTTGTGACTAGAATGTTGGCTGAAAAAGGTAACTATTCCGGAGAGTGGAACATTAAGGCTTTGCTTGGTAGGAATGATGGAAAGAAGTGAGGATGGAAAATTTACTAAAGCTACAAAATAGAAAAGTGGTTATGAATCTTAACCATTAGATTATCAAATTTTCTATCCTTACCTCTTTCCAACCTTCCTACCAAGCAAAGCCTAAAGGCTATCTCCCCTCCCAACAAATAACCTCTCCAAGTTTCAAACCCCTGCACTTTGGGAGGTAGAGTCCACTCCAGGCCAACAAACTAACCACTGGACCAACACCTTCTTGGTTATATTTGGCTCTCTTATTAAAATACATGAAGCATTAATCATTGAAAAAGAGACTCAGGAATTCATTGAAAACAGCAACAAAAACAAAAACATCAAACATGTACTACTTACCTCAACTAAGGCACTAAATCTTCTATCCAATTTGGATGTCATGTAAAGGGCCTCAGAATGGAAAGGTGAGTTATCGCCAACAAATATTAAGGTGCGACATCTGAGGTTCTTCAGCCCACGGGAAAGGTCAGGTCTCCTGCAGGTTCACAAAACCACGTTTTGAGCACTTGAAAATTTATTATTTAATGTAATAAAGACAAGTAATATAGAAGAATAAGAAGTGACAATACAAAAGTAGTCACATTATTTTGTACCTATTAATTGCTTGAAGAAATCTCGACACATTTGATCCATGCCTCTCATCCAGCAACTAAGTAAACAAACATGCCATGGGAACGAGTCATGTCAACTTGTGAAAACTCACCGTTTAAACTTTAAAAGGAGTGAAAAAGAAACAAAAATGAACATTCAAATCCAGCATACATTCCATGCAGGAAAAAAGAGAAAAAAAATGCTTAAACACTCACTCTTCTGCATGCTTGGACTATATCTGACTCAGGAACTTCTGCACTACCACGAACTTCCTGTTATAATTCATAGAAATCTCATCATTCAACCTAATCAATAAATAAGCATATAACAAAAAGAAACTTAAAAGATAGATTAATAGGACAGAAGTGCTAGGAGACCTTGCTAAAGTAACGTTGAAGTAAAAACTCCTTAAGCAGTCCACACATTCCATAATAATATAACAAATTCGCCATCACCTACGGTTTATAAGTAATTTTAGTTACACAATAGAAATTTATGCACAAAGGATGTTAGTTATTAACAACAATCTTAGGAAGGAACCTTGTTATAAAACCATTCAGTCCAAGTGGGTGCTCTGCACAAAGGGGATATAAGTATCAAACCAAGAACTCGTTCTCTGTATTTCATCTGCAATGCAAAAGCTTTGTCAAATAAACTAACATCAAAAACATTTAAATAATACTACTGAAAGGATTCATAAGGAAACCCACAGCAAATAGAGTAAGAATGTAAGCACCCGCTGTTACTCCCATGCACATCACTGAACCAAGCCTGATGCCATTAGAAACAAGGTTAGCACAGAATCTCAACTATGAAATTGTTAACAAAGACATCTGCAGCTCCTAATGGGAAAAGAAACCCTTCCAACAAAAATATTGACACCAACCAAATCCAAGCTCTCATCTATGATGCCAAAGACATTATCTTAATTCTGTTGGCAGCATCAGCTAAAAAAGAGTCTTGCAAAAAAAATGTAAAAACGCATCAGCAATAAAATTACCCAAAAAAGTTGAGAATCTCAAGGATCTGATCCGCTAAGTCTTCAACACAATGTGCAGAAGCACTTGCACGAATTGGAGCAGCTCCCAACTGCAAGAACTCTTGTGAAAGTGCCAGAAAGGAAACTATGTGAATAATAGAACCCAATAATTTATTTAGTATGTTACCAATAGATAAAATAGTCCATATACAACAGAAATAATGCAAATAGGCATATGGCAACTAATTTACAGACCTCATGCCCAGGAGGGCTAATATGGTAAATGCAGAAGTTGTGGAGTAGCAAGGACGCCGCTTCTGGACAAAAGAACAACCCTTCGAAACAAGAGACATCTGACAAAAATTACAAAAGTAAGGAACAATCCAATTGTTAGAAAGCACATTTGGGGATATTCACCAAGAGAAACAAATGCTTCCAAACAAATTTCTCTCACATGCAAACTTCCATGAACAGACTTATTTCAGGTAACAACAAAAAAACATGAATGAAATAGCATGTATATTGGAATTGCAGAATCAGCAAAAGAGGAATACTCCTGAATTTATAACAAATACAAATATATATAACTAGAGGAAAAAATAAATAGGCCACAGTATCTGATAGCATTATACTTACAATTCAAAGCCAAATCAGGATATGTAATTACCGCTGGCTTGTCTTGGTCCCCATAAACTATAACAGACACAGAACCACAGCGCGTTCGCACATGATGTTCCTGGCAGATGTTTACACAAGCACAGATTATAAACAAATATAAGACACATACCAATCAAAATAGAGAGAGTTAGACATTTCAAACAATCATAGAGTAGATACATTGGAAACTTTGATTACCATAATGTTCTCTAACTATGTGAGTAGTTGTTCAATAAGAAAGATTTCAGTTATGTAAGACAAATCATTTGTTTCATGTGACCCTTAAAGAAAAGGAAGGAAAAAAAGAAACATCTAAAAAAAATTATTCATCAAAAGCACTTCCCATGTGCATTCTCCCCTTTTAGAAAAATCCAACTTGCCATAACTTCTCACAAGAAAAATAAAATATCAGATAAAATAAATAAAGGAGTGGTTCCTGATATTAATCATTGCATTCTTCAAAAGAGGTGACAGTCTAAAAGGAGAGCATGGAATCTCTCATATTAAAAGAAGACACTGATATTGGGTTGATGTAAAAAAAAAATTGTAAATTTACAGCTAGACAATTTTAACATAATATAAGAAAAACGTGACAAAAGAAGAAAGATACAGCCAAGATTTCTTCAATGAACTGAAAAGGAATAAAAGTTGGAAGAATCCATTATCCAACTACAACCAATCAAAAAAGAAAAGTAAAAGTAGATAAATCCAAAGGCAGTAAGAACAACAGATAACATTATAGAAGTACACAAGATCAGCAAAACAATCAATAAGCAATTCATATAAAACTCTAAATAAACCAGCAATATTACAGCACATTTTAACACTTAATAAACACGAATTAGGTACAAAATACGATGCCCATTAACCATAATAGAAGTAAAATACAAAAAAGATTGAGAAATATAAAATAAAAATGATTGCTTTATAAATATATAAAAAGAAGGAAAAGAACAGTTGAAACCAGCAATGGAAACGCCTAGAGCTTACCAAATATGTTATATAAAAGAAAGAATATATATATATATATATAAACAATTTGACCAAATAAGGAATCCACAGATCTAGTGATACCCATTTCGTTAAATTCTCCATATTGCAGAATTAAATTCAATTGAGTTTCAAGTCAAACCAATATTCCCCCATTTTCAAACCAACACGAAAAATGGGTTCTTTCCCCATAACACTAAAATTCCAATTCAGCAATCAAAATGCAGAATAATAAAATGAAAACCCAAAAAAGTTAAAAATACTGCACAATGAAACCGTTTAAAAAAAAGGGAAGAACCTTTCCAACAAGATAGGATTTTTCTGTATCAAGAGGAATTGAATCGTTTGACTGAGTCATGGCTGTGGCTCTTTCTCTGTTATCTTCAAACAAAGAAAGAAAAGCTTTATTTTCTCAAAACAACAACAGCTCTTCTCTCTCTTGTTTCTTCCTTCTTCTTCTTCGACGAGAAATATAAGCCTCTGGCTTGATGGCTTATAAATCAAGCGATTCTTTCTCTCTTCGAAAGCTCGCTCGCTCGTTCTCGCTCTTTATTTACTTTTTAAAATTAGCGATGAAGCTTCACCGACGCCTTTTGGGAAACCAACGGATTTTCTTCATTTAACCCTTGACTCTGGTCAAATCTTAACCCTCGGTCAAATTGTGTCAAAACGCTGCACGGTAAAAAAAAAAAAAAGATTTAAACGACGCCGTTAAACCAACAATGGATGCGAATTTACCACAATGGGCCCGGTTGTGGGTTGGCTTTTTTTTTTGACAATCTTTCTTTTCTTTTGAACAATTAGTGGACCGTCGGAATGTGAATTATCATTTGGTTTGAGTAAAAAGTGTTTGCGCGGAAGCGACCTGTACGTCAATCATTGGATGAATTTTTTGTGGGCCAACACCTTTTTTTTTTTTACACAAATATATATTAATTTATTTTTAAAGATTTTTTATATTTTTTTTAAATTTTGTTCTATAATAAAATGGCATTTTATAATTAAGTGACAGTATAATATGTTAATACGTTAAATATAAACTTATATATATGAAATTTATTTTTGATGCACTAATAATGTATAATAATTAATAGTCATACATAAAGTTGTAATCGAATCGAGTCAAAATAATCTAATATAAAGATGTAAATAGGAGTATAGGACAGATATCCACTAACCCGATTGTGTTTTAAAATACCTAAACTTGATTAAATGCTTGAATATTTTATTTTTACTACCCGAACTCTCCCTATATAATATTGGAAATACTCATTAACTACACGAACTCGATAAATATTCATTTATTAAGTTAAAATTTTACTTTCAAATTTAAATTTAAAATTAATTTTAATACATATTATTAAGAAAAAATTAAATTAATAAATTTAATTAACTCATAAAAATAAATAATGTTAAAAATCATAATTAAAATACTTAATGAATTAATTTAATGTATTATATTAATAATATATATTTTATAAATAAAATGCGTATAATAGTATTTAAATTTTAATATTTATAATCAAGTTTAGATATTAGGATACCCTAAAATCATTACCTAAACCTAATTATTAACTATTCTAACCTTATTTAATTATATCAGGTAGTACAAGGCAACTATTTATAGGTACCCATTTACATATTTCAGTACCAAGCTCGAGTTCGATCGAGTTTGGTTTTTGAAACTTGAGTTCGACTTGACAAAATAATCAAGCCACTCAAACTCGACCAGATAGGCTCGAATTCGACTAGCTAAGCTCGATTTGTCAAATTTCAATCATATATTATGAATAGACAATGATAAATTAATACTAAGATATTAAAAAAAGTTTGATTAAGCTCGTGAGTCGCTCGAGCTGAATATTAAAATACTCGAACTTGACTCAACTCGTTACTTAAGTGACTCGAGTTCAAGCTCAACTAAAAAATAAATGAGTGAAACTCGAGTAATCATCAAATCAAACTCGAGTAACTCACAAGTAGCTTGACTCGCTTACATCCCTAGTTATACACTATTAATCAATCATAAAATAGCAATTCATAACAAAGTTAAAAAAAATTACAATTTACAAACCCTTTAAATTAAATTAAAACTTTGTTAATATTTATTTTTAAAACTTTTATATTTTTTAACTTTACATGTTAATGAAATGATACTTTTAATCAATAGTGTATAATTGTTATACTTTATCAATATATCGAATATAAAATTATATATATAGGATTTACATATGAAGCTTTGACAGTGTATAATCTTTATACAATATTAATGCATTAGAGGTTGATACCTTATCAATAAGTGTTTATGAGCAAATTGAAAAAAATATAGTTGCATTTATTTTTAGATTTATATATGATGCACTAACAATGTATAATTTCTATATACTATCAATGCATCAGAGGTTGACACCTCAACAATAAGCCTTTATGAACAAATTAAAAAAATTTATTTATATTTACTTTTAAGGGCTTGGCATATTTTTTAAATTTTTTAATTTAATTTATATCATATACAAACCATTTATTTTTAAGGGCTTGACATTTTTTTAGTTTGTTTATTGATGAGATATCAATTTCTAGTACATTGATAGTGTATAGAGACTATACACTGTTAATGCATCATATATATATTTATATAAGTTTATATATAATGCATTAATAATGTATAGCTTTTATACGCTGTCAGTTAAATATAAAATGACACATCATTAATGAAAAAAACTTTAAAATATACAGGCCATTAAATATAAATTTAAAAACTTTATTAATATTTATTTTTAAGTACCTTTATATGAGGTGTCATTTTATTATTGATTGATAATATATAAAGAAAAATTATCCTATACACTGTCAGTGGAGTTTTTAACTCCACAAGCGGGGTTAAGATGATGACATGTGTCCCATTTTATTTTCTTAATATTTTTAAATGACACATGTCATCATCCTAACCATGCTTGTGAAGTTAAAAAACTCCACTGACAGTGTATAGGATAATAATCCTATAAAGGAAAATTATCAATATATCATATATATATATATATATATATATATATATATATATATATATATATATATATATAGCCTTGCAAGTTACAAATTGGTGGTTTGCTTTGCCGTACATCTGACTCATTTTTATATGAATCACATAGTGCCTTTATCAGTGACAAATCATGTTGATAAATGATTATATGCAATTTTCCTTTTCATTTCATTTTCATGAGTAATTAAGCTTCCTTTTCGGGTCTCTATTATACTATTATTTTTTGTATTTCTCTCAAAGTCTATTTAATTTTCTATAAAAAAAAAACATTAGAGTTTATTATTATTTCTTTATTTAAAAACCTAACAAGTCAACATGATCAATGTCACAGTCGCATTACTTTTTGCTTTTGTATTACTCACAATAAAATAATGAGTTTATATATCATCAATAATATTATTAAATTTTACTAACATTTTAATAAAGTGAAAAAATACACTATAATTTTTTTAGTAGAATATATGATAACCTTTTAAGTTCGCTTATGATTTTAAAATAAATCATTATCAAATTATTAAAAACTAACTCTAAATTAAATTATTTATCTATTATTAAGATTAAATGTTTAATGTTGTAAGGTCATTGGTCATCCCAATAGATCAGAGATTTCTACGGTAGATCTTGTTTAGATTTCTTGTCGGTGAAGTTTGGGTCAACCACTTGTATTTTTTTTTTTCTAATTTCCTCACATTTTTATAACCACCATCTAAATGTTGATTGATAACCTATAAAAAAAAAAGTAAATGATCTGTCTCGTTCCATGACCAAATTGATGCCAACTTTTATTTTTTATTTTTCATTTTGGTCAAACTAAATGTTATTGCTTCATGCTTAATCTTTGCCCTTATTCTTATGGCTGAACGTTTAATTTGAGATCTAATTTTTGGATCATTTATCAATTGAGAATACAATTTTCTATTTAAATTAATTAAGTATTAAACGTTTGTGAGAGTGATCGGGTTAATGTCGTTATATTAAATACAATTATTTGATCTTAATTAAAAATAGGATAATTATTCTATATACAGCAGATAAAGTTTTTTTACTCCATAAGCAGGTTTAGGAAAATGACACATATTTTATTTTAGGGTAAATTACATCTACCTCCTTAACGTTTGGCCATAATTTAATTTCAGTCCATTAGTTTCCACAATGGACGCTCCGCCTCAAACTTTTTTATGTCACAGGACAACTAAATCCTTCTGTTAGTCAACAGTTAGGTCAACTGTTAAAAACTTAATTTTGTGACTATTTTATCATTGAGACTATTTGAAAAGCTTCAAATATTACGACAACCAGAAATGAAGTCAGATTAACTAATAAGTACTACTAGAAAGGTATTTATTTTTTACTTTTAATTTATTTTTTGTTTATTTATTTGTTTATTGTTTATTATTTATGTGTTTTATGTTATGCACTAAGTTTGTGGATTTATTTGCTTATTATTTATTTATTTATTATTTATTATTTTTGTGTCTTATGTTCTACACTAAGTTTGTGGATTTATTTGTTTATTATTTATTATTTGCTTATTATTTATTACTTATTATTTTTTATTTATTAATTTATTATTTAGTACAAACCGCATAACTAACCATTGGCACAATATATTATTCAGGAGTTTAGGGTAAAATTCAAAGATTAATAGTGCATAACATAAAACACAAAAATAATAAATACTAAATTGATAAATAATAAGCAAATAAATCCACAAACTTAGTGCATAACATAAAATACAAAAATAATAAATAGTAAATAATAAGCAATAAATAATAAACAATAAACAAATAAATAAACAAAAAATAAATTAAAAGTAAAAAATAAATATCTTTCTAGTAATACCTCTTAGTTAATCTGATTTCATTTTTGGTTATGGTAGTATTTGAAACTTTTCAAGTAGTCTCAAAGGTAAAATAATCACAAAATTAAGCTTTTAAAAATTGACCTAACAGTTGACTAACACAATGACTTAATTGTCCTATGACATACAAAAGTTTGAGGTGGAGTGTCCATTTTTAAAATTAGTGGACTGAAGTTAAACTATGACTAACCGTTAAGGAGGTGGTTGTAATTTACACATGATTTTAACATATATCAATCAATCACTACACTTGAATTAATAATATCGCGCTCTCACATATCAACAATGGATTTTATTACCATTTATTATTTTTAAGTAATTTTTTAAAAAATTATTCTATGTAACATTGTTATTTAGATTAATGGATTTTTTAAAACTAACTTAATAAAACAAGTTTTTTGTATAGTCAAATTTATAATTTTAGACCAAAATTTCTTTTTTTAAACTAATGGACTAGAGTTGAATTATAATAAGACCTTGAGGACCTTAGTGGAATTTACTCTTTATTTTATTTATTTTTTATTTTCTTAATATTTTTAAATGACATAAACATGTGTTATATTCCTAAGCACACTTGTGTAAGCACACTTGTGAAGTCAAAAAACTTCATTGGTGGTGTATAAAATAATTATCCTTAAAAATAATGTATTTTTCATAAACGAAAAACATAAATTTTTGAACGAAACTTTTAATGGCAACACGTTAGCAATCTATTAGTAATTCACTCATGTTAAGAAGTCGTTAATTAAACAATTCAAAAACATTTAATCCTAATTCGATTTAAATAAAATATTGTGTTCTTAATTGGAAAATGATCAAAAGACTAGATCTCAAATTGAACATTTAACCTATTTTATTTCGAGTTCTTTCACCTTTTTAATTAATTTACATGATAATAAATAATTACTTCATTTTATCTTATCTTATTATTTAAGGCCATGTTATTATCTCATTATATGTTTGGTTCACACATAAAAGAAGGTAATAGATTGTAAAGAGAATTAATCATCTTTTTAATATAAAATGATTCAATATTCTTCAAAAAGTAAGAATTATTTTTAATTCCATATGATTAGGTAATAGAGACTTATATTTTCTTTCTAAAAGTTACTTAAAAAAAAACTTAAATGTTTTAATAAAATGACAAAAAAAATGAACTAAATTTTAGATCTCGAATTGAGCGTTTAACCTATTTTTATTTTACGTTGTTTCACCTCTTTAATTAATTTATGTCATAATAAATAGTTACTTTATTTTATTTTATCCTATCATTTAATGAATCATTATTAATAATTAAAAAAAAAATTCTAGCTAAATGTAGTTTATTTCTAGATAACATTGTAATTATTGTATTACAAGAACAGTGCTTTAAATAATTTTAATGATTTTGATAACTAATGTTTTAAGAACAGTCATTAAGGTTAGTTAATATTTTATTTATAATGGTATTTTTTATTAAATATGATAGTTGATTAATTTGTAAATTTTAATATATTGAAAGAAAATCTTATTTAATATAGTAATCTTTAAAAAATATTATTAAATATAAATACGATTTAACAAGTACTTATACTTACTTTTTGTTATCGAGCTTTTAAGGTAAAAATTTACTTGTATTCAAGAGAAATCATATCTACAATTACTTCATTACAATTAACCAATCAGAATTAAAAAGTGAGTGTGTGTATATATATGTGTGTGTGTGTGTGTGTGTGTATATATATATATATATATATAGATATATATGTATATATGTATATTAAGGATAACACCAAATAAACCATGAAAATTTTATAAAAATGAAAATAAGTCTTTGATATTGTGTTACATGAAATTAAGGTTATCAACTTTTGTTTTATCATAATTTAAACTTTAATGGTATAAATATTCAATTTTTAAAATTTTTTAGTTTGATGATTTAATTTGTAAAAAAATATTTACTTAGATTTATTTTGATCAACATGAGTTGAATGCGTGACAAATATCTAAAGTAACGCTATTTTAAAATTTTTGTCAACTAGACGTTATTAATTTATTTTTAAGATTTTAATAAATATAAATATAATAAAATAAAAGTTCATAGTCATAATTTCATACAACAAAATATTTTTTTTTGCATTTTTTAATAAAGTTTAAGAATTTTTCTGAATATTAAACCAATTTTTTTTTTATTGTGATTAGATAATTGCAATATTGTAATAGAAAAATTCATAAATGAAATGCATCTGCATCTTTTCTTAAAAGTTTAAGAACGCACATTAAGGATTAACCAATAAAGAACACACATTAATGATTAATAAATTTATCTCGATTAATAAAAAATAATATAACTTGAATTCTGATAAATTCAATTGAACGAGCATCTCGTGATCATTGTGTTAATTTGCCAAATGCCAAATGCTTGAAGTATCAACACATGCAACCACTTTTCACATGGCTGGCTGCAACAGAGTAACACAAATTCAACAAATCTCGTGATTAAGTAGGCCAAATTTTCAAATCAAAAATTAAAATATTCGACTTCAATTCTATTTGTTGTTAGAATAATTCGAATTCCAATTCAACTTAAAAAAATTTATATTAAAATAATTATTAAATCAAACTCAAATATTTTACGAATAATTTGATTCGTTTATGCATTTAAATCTCCTATTCTCAGTTATTCAATTTACACTTGACATTCTCTTGGCTCCTTACCTAATTTTTATTCATAAGATTTTGCATTTTCAAGCCACTTAATTAACAAACAGAAATTGAAACGCTCCATGCAAATCTTTAACTCTTGTTGAGGAATCAAATCCAAGATCTGTAAGAATTAATTATTAAGCCCTATTTGATAATTAGAACACCAAATAACTATATATAATATTAATATAAAAAACTAAAAACTTAATTCAATAAATTGTATTCGCTCACTACAAAATAAAAAAGTTTTACATAAATATTTAATTTTAATAATTACATAAATATGAATATATTTAATTTTGAAAATTATCTCTGTATTGTGAACAAACACGAATCAATTTATTTACGAATAATTTATAAACGAATTTTAAATGAATTTGTTTGTAAATATAAACTAACAAAACAGGTATTTGTTCGTAATAATTTATTAAATTTAATAAATGAATATAAACAAACAAAAAAACAAACATATTTATAAATTATTCATCCAATTTCTATTCATCTACACCCTACACCCTTAATGAGGGGTTACAATAAAGGGTTCGAAGAGATTGTTAGGCTTTACACAAAATACTATAGCCCAACTTGCAGGAATTCGCTAGCTAGCCCAATAGGCCTCACACACTTGAAAAGCCCAAAAGGGGCAAACAAATCCTATTTACTGGGTTAATCCTACTCGTCAGACATAACCCAACTCTCTTTCAACAGACAGCTATGGGATACAGTGACACTTGACTAACTGCTAAGCTAAGACGCTTGAATACTGTCAAAACGAAAATATGTTCCCTCTCCAAGGTAGAATTGGCACGTAATCCTAAGCAACTACAGAAGGAGCCATTGAGGAGAGAAGAGAATATCTGAACTTTTTTTCTACACATCTTTTGCTTAGCTCCTATGAGCTGGTACATTCTTGAACGCTAAATCTCCATTGCTAACTTCATTTACAAACCGGAGCTTACATCCTGCTCCAGTCCTCCTGCATTATATATATATATATATATATATATATATATGTATTTGTTCATTAGTCCTCCTGCATTTATTGTTGTAAGTCCCTCGACAAAGATAAACCTGAATTTTCCTAAAAAGGCTAACAGCTCGACTTAGCGGGCTTTCGATTAGGGTGGGTTATTGTCTTTCAAATACCCTCCCGTTTCATTATCTGCAGTTCATACAGCCTTTTCAGAGTTCTGCCACGTAGGCACAAATGAATGGGGTCCCATCATAAAGTTTAGACGGCTCTGATCAACCAGAGAAATGAAGTCAGAGAAGTCTTCGCTGGGTTGAACAAAATCACCGAAAAAGCATAGCTACGTGTTTCCTCGAATCCTATTGGTTGACAAAATGGACTCCATAGGCCATAACCTCAAACCAACCAATCAGATGCAGCGAACACGCATCAGTTTTTTTTTTCTTTAAAACACTAACTTCAAGTCTTCAAGTCTACTTCAATCAGTTCGTTTAAAAATAACAACTCTTTCAGTTCAGCTAAACGTTTGTTGCAATCAAGGGAGAATACGAGAAAGATGGAGAAGGCTTTAGTTCTTTTAGTTTCAGTTTTGTTGTTGTCAACATGGGTGCCTGTCTCTTTGTGCGCCAAGAAACCAGCGGCAGTTGCCCGAAAGGAAGACATTCCGTACATCAAATGTCAAGTTTGTGAGAAGCTGGCATCGCAGTTGTTCCAACAAGTGCAAACGAAACAAGCCCAGATCTCTCCCAAGAAGGTTCTTTTATAATCTGGGATTGCTTTTTATTGTTTAAATTTTCTTCCTTTCGACTTTCAGTTCTGTTTTGGTGGCTTTTCTATTTGTTTACGTTGATTTTTGTTTTCCTGTTTCGTTTGATGGGGCGTTAGATCTCGGAATATCAAATCATTGAGATTGCGGAGAATGTTTGTAATCTGAAGAAGGAGGAAGCTGATTGGATTTTGAAGATTGATGTAGTAGAGCAAGGAGATAAGTTAGAGGTAAATGTTGTGGCATTTTAAAGATTTTTGTGCTTTATTGGATTTTCTTTGTTGTTCTTGGGCATTTTCTAATTAATTTTTCCATGCTGATTGATGAAAGTGTCGTCTATTTACAGCTAATCGAACAGGATGCTGAAGGGATTTGCAATTCAGAGTGTAAGACAGTCGAAAAAGCTTGTCAGGAGGTCAGAGTTTTGATAAGTGATTAATGAAATATTATTTGGATGGATGAATGCAGTCTAGAGCTGGATTGATACATCATGCTTTGTCTTTGATTTTAGCAGTTGTGATTTGAGAATGTTAAGCTGGCTGCTTATGTTTTTCAGGTTATGGGGTATTCTGATACTGATGTTGCTGAGTATATGTACACGTCCAAGACTGATTTGGAGTCGCTGGTGAATTATCTGTGTAAAGACCTGACTAAGGCATGCAAAACCAAGCCTCCCCCACTACCAAAGGTAATCGGATTTGCTATTCTGAACTGCTCTCTGATGGTGGTGTGTAGAAATTTTAAGATAGCACTAATTCTGTCTATGGTGGACACTTGCTGTTCTGTGGGAATAGCTAAACTTTGGTTCAAATGTAGCTGAGTCATCCAACCCTTCTCTCTGTGCTTCTTGATTCCTCATTTGTAATGAATCTCAAGAAATGCTTCATCTCCAGGAACCTTAGAAGCATTACTTCTGCAGAATCATTTACTTTCTGCTATGTTCTTTTGTTATAGTACATTCCATAGAACTGCTTTCTGTTTTTGTTGCGAATGCTGAGGGGAACTTTCGTGAATGGTAAAAGTTGCTTTTTTGTGACCACCGTACAATGTGGGAGCCTTATGCACTAGGTTGCCCTTTTGTTGTGAATTGCAGGGAGGAAATCCTTTTTGAACTGAATCTGCATAACCTGAATTAGATGAATCTAATTTCTGTTTAATCATTTCCTTTCCACCTGTTCACTCTCTCCATAAAATGCTTTGAATGCTGTAGCCAGTGTCTTCTTCTAAAAGCCTATCCTGTGTAGAACTGATTTTTATGCAGAGCTTGTTGGCATAATGTTGTATGACAATCTCCATAGATCGGATTACCTGCTACATGTCATGTTTTCTCCTCATTGATGCATACAGGATAGGGCTCCGGGAGAACCTTTTGTACCCAAACCAACTAAAGAGGCTGAAATGGAAAAGATGCTACGATCCATGGAGGTGATTAAAGATTTATTGTGAAATATTATGCTCTGCATACCTGATGTTTGTGTCTGATCATTACTTGTTTAATTTTATTGTGATTCAGGGTATGCCAGGGGCACCCAGCATGAAGATGTATTCAAGGGATGAACTGATGAACATGAAGAATTTGGGTGAAGATGATGATGATGAAGAAGATGATGATGAAGATGAACAATTTCCATCTAATTTGGTACGCAAACAAAACTGTACCACGGATTAAAGTTTTCATAATGATTCTTCCTTTGATTATGATATGTATTTTCTTTTTCAGGGAAAACTTTTGAGAGAGAAAGGAAGTAAGAAAGGTGATTGGAAACAGAAGATCACTAAGGGAATAAAAAATGCGAGTGAAACATTGAAGAAACATGCAAACAAGGTCTCAAACCGGGTACAAAGGTGGTGGAGAGGAGTTAAAGCTGCTCGTTCAAAGGCCAGCAAGGCAGAGCTTTAGGATACCGTGAATTATACGTGTGAGGAATGCCAGTGGTTAACTTCTCTATCCCCGTCCATGGGGAAGTTTTGATGATTCCTTTCATCCGAGGTGCTCTGGTAACAAGTTTTACATGTAGCAACTAGCAATTTCATTTCTTTGCTGATTTCAATACACAAATCTGTTGAAACATCTCTGTTTATCTGCCTTTTTTTTAGGCTATGCTTATTTTCCATTGCTTACTTGCCTCCCAATTCCACCATGTATATTGGCAGTTCATATAAAACTGCAGTGCTTGATATTGAGCATTAGTTCAAGTGATCATGTCTTTGCTTTTAAAGCACAAAAAGTCTACAGACTTGTATCAATAAACCACGGAGCCAAACCCATATCTGTTGTTCCACTGTCCGTATTCGACAACATGGAAGTGGCAGTATGCTTTGATTACTATAAACATGGTGCGTGAAACTTGATTGGTATAAAAGCTATGCAGAAATGCTGTTCAAGTTCTCGTCCATAGAACAAAGGGTTCAGGACTCTGTTAAATATCAAAACAGATATTTGCATTACAAGCGAAAATTTTTGCTACTTGATTCTAATTTCCTCGAGCATTCATAGGAAAGAATAAATGGAAATTACAGGCAACTAATGTTACATCATAGAATAAAGAACAAACATCTGAGCGTCTCATTCTTATGCTATTAAGAAAGGCTAGAATTCGGATGCCTTAAATAAGGGCAGCGGCTTCTTGCTTTAGCCAATGCCATGAATTTATGGATGTTGCTGATACAGGTGAATGCTGTGACAAAATCAGCGCATCTTATAGAATTGGACTCTTGAAACCACACAACGTCGACCAGCCAATGAATATTTGACCATTATATCGACATCTCGGGGATTCTTCTTGTTTGGTGCAACAGTCACGCTAGCCTCCCCTTCACAAATGGTTAGTACATCCTCTAGGTAGAGGACTGTTTGCTTCCAATGTGTAGCTCGTGATCTTGGCCCTGCATTTTGTTTTGATTTCAAGAAGTCAGATACAAAGATTAATTGAACAGAACTTCAGGCTAGATCAGATGCATTATTGTATTGCCAGGGCAAAAGTACTTTTAGGCTGCGCTATCTGCTTCGTATTTGCAAATAAGACAGAAAGGACAAAGGATAGAATGAAATGGAACGAAGAGACAAACCTGCAGAGAAGCCCATCAATTTGTGGCACTTGGTAAATGACACATCAAAGTATGCAACAAAAGCATGGACGTAATCATCACGTTGTGCAACAAGCTTAAAAGGTGCAGCGAACGAAGCATCCCCAGTAGCCATCTTGGAGATATCCATTGTCTGAATTTAGAACCAAAAACATAATGTCAAAGAATTCCAAGCAGGCATGGATAAATATACAGTGATGCAGACATACGCATAAAGATGTAAAGCTTCTGCTATGTATTTCTCACCTTGAGAAGGTGGGAATTTGTCATGATTTGTTTCTGGTCAACTGTGTCCACAAGAGGTTCCATCATAGCTTGCTTTTTGATACAACTCATGTCAAAGCCATAGACATTATTCCAAACTGTAGCAATGCCATGGAGAATAGAAAATCTGATTGCATAAAAAACTGAATTGCAATTAACCACAATAGAAAAACTGATTGAAAGCCCTTAGCCACAACATGAATACAAAGAAATAATATCAATCTAGCAGTCTATGCTCACATTCAATCTTGTCATCTTTGTACTCGGCATCCTCGATTGCTGTCAAGTACAGAGAAGTCTTATCTTGTAGCACAACTCTATCATTGACCTTGTGCAGGCAAAGGAGTAAAGCATTGAATGAAAAGACTGTAACACATAAGAAACCAACAGTTTTTTTCAGAAGCAAAATAATAAAAGTAAAAATAAATGTATAGGCCACTTGACCACATCAAAGCAGAAACAAAAAATTGCTCAAGAGAAGTAGACACAAGGATGGAGTTAAGGTCTCAATCAACTAACAGACTTATAGCAGGAACCTAATTCAACATTTACAACCCACCTTGCACAAATCATAGCATGCAACAGAGGATGTAAGCAATCATGTTTAGAGATTTTAATAGCTGCCAATATATGTGCTTCCAACCAAGAAAAATAAAGCAGCAAGTGCAGGGTAGGAACGATCAAGAAGACAAGGATATAAGACCATGCATCCTTGCTGTTGTTATATTAAAATTGTAGATTGGTAGCACAACAGTACACTAGATATAACACCACATGAAACAACCCATGGAAGGCAACCTGCCTTCATAGTCAGTTGAAAGCAAACTAAACCCAAGCCATGCCTAACACATGCAGCTCCATAAATGTGCCATATCTAGCATCTAAGTTCCTGAGATTCCCACATGTATATGCATGATGCATTCCAGGTTGAATATCAGTTTTACACACGCACATAAAAGAATCATCAAGGAACTTCCTATTACATAATAGAAATACAAAAATATACATCCAAATCATCAACCAAAAGATTATTTCGAATACAGACATTTATAGTATCAAAGATAGCAGCAATTTACAAGCCATTTATCACGGGCATATAACACTGTATTCAAAATATTCTCGAACGACAAAAAGTAACCCATCCACTCTGATATAATGATGTCTACTTTTGCAATAGGAAGCTAACATCAAATAATTTGTGGGTAAACAGTGAGCTGAAATGGTGGAAGCAATACAAGAAGACACAACAAATTTTAATAACCTCACCATCAGATAAGCCATTTCTTTCAACAATTTGGTTAGCCATATCAGCCATATCAGCCATATGGGAGCACTCAACCTAGGAATGGAAAAATATACACCATATTAGGCAAAGAAGGGATGGGCACTAGGAGAGTAATAATTATGTTGGTCAGAGAGATTATAACAACACAAAACAGAACTAAAAGGAAAAAGACACATACTGCATAAACATGCGCTGCCCCTGCTTTTGCACAAAACAGGGACAAAATGCCAGTTCCAGCTCCCACATCAAGAACTACTTTATTCTGGAATAGAAATTTATTCTGATAATTAACATTTTGATATGTCTTAGTTCTCACTACGTCCTTGAGCATTTCCTGAAACTCAGGGACTGTGAGGTTAACATAGAGGGAAACCATTTTCCAATGAAAAAGATGTGGAAAAAATCATTCAACCCTACCAAGTTTTTTCACAGTAACCAAGAATATCAATGCAGAAATAAGTTTCCATAAATCAACATAAAAGGGTAAGCAAAAAGATTGCAATTATTTATGGATAGTTAGCACAACACATTAATTCATGGGTGAGCTTAATAGAACAATTACAACCAGATCTTCATTCACAGATATTCGGCACTCAATATATCAAAAAGCAAGGATGACCCAAGCAATATTATTCTATAAAAATCAGCAATAACCAAACAAGAAAATGCTCTGCATTCACTAATCCAAGTGCTGCACACTTACTTCATGAATAACTGCATAACCAAAAAAAAAATCAAAATAAGCTTAAAGAAAGTGCTTTCTGAACACAAATAAAAATATGTATAAGACTTCAAACACTACTCAACCCAATGAACCTCCTAATATCGACAAGCTAAATTGCTAATATTTTAAACATAAAACATACAGCTTTTCATTAATTACTTAGATATAAACAAACTATTGAACTCAACAAGCTCTTTTTTTTTTTTTTGTAAAGATTGAAACTTTCTTCCTTTATTAAAGCTTCCAAATAGGCAAAGATTTAAAATATTGAGCTTTTCATCTATGTCATAGATTTAAAATAGAGCAACCAATTGAACATTAAAGGGGTGTATTCAGGGTTTCTACCAAAGCAAACTAAGAGGTCTAATAGTTGACCGAGATTAATTATGACACGAGAACCAATAATCAATTTGAACAATTGATATTGGGACATTGAATTGTAGTCCTTGGAAATAAATTCAAGGTCTAGATTTTTAGAAGAAAGTGATGTCAATGGCCGCCATTCATATCACCAAAAGGCTATGCAGCGATTTCAAATCAAATATACCATACAATATTATTTTTCAAATTCAAACTTAAGCAATGTTTTTGTAAGAATGAAACAAATGTTTTAATTGGAAATATAGTCGTGCAACATTCTGATATCATTCAACTACAAAAGTATCAGAAGACATGTAATGTTTAACCAGTATACACAAAAATCATACAAAATATTGCTGAGCTGATCATAGTCCTAAAAGTGGAAAACTCCTTTGGCAAGATAAAGGCAAAAATTAGCACTTACGATTCCCTCAAATTGTTTAGCAGTACGTAAAGACTTCAAACCAAGTTCTTTCTAATCCCTGCAAGATTTTCCAGTCCTTCCAAAGCATAAGGGCAATGAAAATTGTAGCTGCTAACAAAATGAGAAGTAAAAAAACACTACCATAGAGACCAATCCCATAAGCAGATAAGTTAATCACAAGGGACTTTGGATTACCTCCAGGATCATGAGTATCAATACCCAAGAAATGACCACGACCATGAGGCACAAAAATAGCACCCAACTTGTTCAACCAGCAAATCATCAACTTTTCTACAATGAAAAATGAAGCCAGCTACTTATAAATTTTACTTCTAATGGTAGTAACAAGAAGTGAAGGAAAGAAACAAGGACATAATCAAGAACATAGAATTTAACCAAGAAGGAAATTTCGCTTTTTCAGTGGCTCCAAAATGATTTTCTCAGCTAATATGCAATAGATAAAAAGGAAACAAGAAAATACAAATTTGTAGATTTTGAGTAGAATTTTTCTTTAGGTTTTTGAGATATTACCATTTAGCTCCTATGCCTATCTTAATATTACCATTTTTTAAATTGTTTTTTTTAGGGTATTACAGCAGGAAACTCAATGCAAATAGAATTGATTACCCACTAGGAATGTCCTTTGTGTGTAAAGCAGAGAAGTTTATCAACTTCGATAGTTTATAAATTCGATAAGCTCTACTATTCAGAGAAAGATTCAGCAGCTAAAACGATTGTTAATTTAGAAAAGAAAAACCGTATAATATGCAAATTAATGCAAAAGAACTTACAATAGCACTATAGACACCAGGCTCTCTCACACCAAACAGATAAGAAAAATTACTCTCTCGCCTAAAAACAGATAGTTTATATTTTATAATTAAATTAAAGCATTGAATTGAACTGCATTGTAACTTAATTAAAAGTTTATGAAGAGTAAGGCATGTTCAAGGCACCTGAAGAGCTCGACGTGATAAGTTCAATAGCGTGTTTGCTCTTCGCCTCCCTGTTCGATCGATTATTCCAAGAAATTAACTTCAATTAAGGCGTTTATGGATAAAATTATGAAAAATAATTGATTTATGAGTACCTGAAGGTAGACGAAGCCATGAAGAGGGCTAGAGAAGTCGGAGAGGCGTTGGCAAAGAGAATTTTGGAGCAGTTGACGGCTCGAAAAGTTGAGCTCCATCGGGAACGCCGGAGGGCAGAGACACGACGGCGATGTTGAAGCCAAGGGCTTCTTCTCTTGTGGCCCAACGGACTATTTTTTTTTACTTTCGAAAAATCAAGTGGGACGATAATATGGGCAGTGGATTGGGCTCTTCGTCTTTTAATGATTGGGCCTATGTTCAGATAGACAGAGCTAGTAATACAATTAGTTGAAAATAATGATAAGTTAATCACATCTTTAAATATGTATAATTACCTTAGACATCCATTTTGTCCGGACTAATTAAATGTTATATGAATAACTACTAATAACTAATTATTAAGATGGGACTGAGATTACATAAAAGATTATTAAAGAAGATTTAGATTTAGATATGAATTGGTGATGTTATAATTAACCCTTCTTATTATATGCATGAGATTTGATCTTTGAAGTGTTTGTTATATTATATATATATATATATATATGGATATGGTTTGATGATCACCTGCTTAATTATTACCTAAATCATGATAAACTTTGCAATTAATACTAGTGCCATGCATCATATATACATCTTTTGCAGATGCAATTAAGCATAAAGTCACAAGTCAAAAAACAAGAAAAATAATATTAAGTTAGAAGTGTCACCAGAAAATAAAATCTAAGCAAAGCTGTTAGGAAACTGCAATATAAAATAATAGTTAAGAATCTAATTAATCTGATTATATGATTTGGTATGAAATCTCCAAAGATTACCCAATAAAAGTGAGGGAATATGTGTAGTAGGCAGCACAATTTTAAATCCATTTCTCTTAACTAAATTAATACTATCAAATTAATATAATAGGCTTCATTATTTAATGTGGTTAGGATGAGAATTTCTATAAAAAGTTCAAAATTTTTTATTTTACACATGATTAAATGTAAATTTAGTATTATTATACGTAAAATATGTTAGAAGCATCATAAATACATGAGAATAAATGTAAAATTAAAATCAATATACTTAAACACATGATAATTTTATTATAAGATGTGTTTATATTTATTCTTATGTGTTTATGACACTTTTAACATTTTTTACGCTTAGTGACATTAAATTTATGTTTAATTATATATGTTAAAATTGACCTTACAATAAAATAAAAAAATTTTACCTTACCATAGGAGATGATTAGAGAGTTTCAGATATTGGTCACGATTTTTTTTTTACATTTAATATATAGAGAGAGAACAAATCAACACTATATGTTGTAATAAAGAATGTATATATTTCTATTAAATATTAAGTATATTAATTTCTGCAAATGAATGTATAAACTAGCATTCATAGGAAAGTATAGTCCCAAGTTTAGCTGATGGTAACTCAAAATTTGTTGTCATGCCATTGCCATGCCAGCAGAAATTTTGCAGGGAAGCTTTTGAATAGTTTTTCTTGGCGTTTTTGTCAACATTTGATGCTGACAGAATTAGGTTTCTAAAGACATTGAGGAGAAGAAAAATGAGTTTTCCTTGGGCAAATAAGATGGATCCTGAGGCAGAGGCTCAGGATTTTCTGGAGTTTGTCTACATCATTTTCTGCCTTTCAACTTTCTTTATGGTTGTTGGGAGTTGACTCTTAATGCATCTTGGAAACTAACAAGTTAATTAAGACAAGTTGGGAGAACCCTGCTCTGTCTCTCTGTCATTCTGAACTTTGAAAGTCAAAGAGGAACCTCAAGCCTAACTGGGTAAGCTATAGCAGAGGTGTTGTAGGGGTTTGTTGCATTGCATGAACATGAAAGTTTGTATTGATTGCTTGTAGCCTAAACCTTCTTGAGCAATGGCAATGGCAGCAGAAATGTTTGACATTTTCCACTTTGTACCTCCCTTCTCTTTCCCCTTTTTGATCATGTTCATCAGATCATTCAAACAAACATGCAACCTCTGCCTTTACGATGAGTGTCTATCAACTTTAATCCTAATAAGTATCATCATAACCAAGTTCGTCAAACTTTAAATCAACTGACAAGAAATAAATGATATCATCATTTTAAAAGACTTCCATCGTATGTAAACAGAAACATTAAATATTATCACTTGATAAACTTGAAAGGGATAATAGGCATGAATCATGAAATATAATTTTATGTTTGATTAGATGGAAAAATCCGATTTGAATATACGAACATAAAAATTTTAATATTTAACAGATTTGAGATAATAACATTTTAAGGCTAATTATCACTAAGAAAAATGAACTAGATAGCTACCACTTGAAAATTTTGAGAGTATGAACAAGGAATTAAATATTATTGCTCTAGGGGTTCCTTTTTCTTTATAATTTCATCTTTAGTGCTGCCTCTTGCATTGAACCACCTGTCGGTTTTAGTCGGTGGACAATTTTATTTAGGGTTCTTATCCTTCTACCCATATTTTGCAAAGAAATTAGGAGTGAAAAGGACCAACCAAAACTGCTTCATTGAGCTGTCTAAAATCTAAAATGTTGCTTGGATTTTGTTGACATGTGATGGTGATAGAGGTAGGTGTGTAATTACATGGTGGAGAGAAATGCCACGAGTCTTCCTTGGGCAGATTAAGGGATTCTGGAGCACAGGGGCTGGATTCCTGGAGTTAATTTGTCTATCACTTATCTTAGTTTATTGTTATAATTAATTTGGGAATCAAATTTTCTCTTCGGAATTTGTCTGATTAACTTGACTCTCCGAGCTGGTTAATATTCCTTATCCATTATTTCCATTGTTAAATTAATTACCTCTTTAAAATGCTAGCTATTGTGAAGTCAATGAGGAACTCCTCTATTGACATGGCAATTGGTGTTAGCAAGTTGAGGTTGCATAAACTTGAATTCAAATTTCGCTATATACTATAATTATTCTTTAATTATTCGATTAAAAGATTATTGACAAGTCATTTTTAACTTTTTAGTTTATAGGCTATAGCCCCTCTTTATCACCAAGGGTACATATTGTTTAACAAGACTCTTGATATGAAAAGTAAACCAAGATCAGTGACAGTATTGCATACTTTAAATGTGGTCCTAACTTGGTGCGAGGTTGATGAATGGATTTGAAAGGAATGTTGTTAATACCGTTTTGGTTTCGGTCTTATTAGTTAATGCGCGCTAGTTTTGATAAAATTTGGTACATTTGAGTTGATTTTTCGTACTAATTTTGGTATCAAGTAATATCGATTGATTTTGTGAGTTTTTGGTGATTTCAATCAATTTCGATGAAATTTACTGTTTCAGTTGATATGCAAAATATAAAAGAAAATTGAATTTTTTTATAATATATTTTAATATTGAATTAAAATTAATAAATACATAAATAATGAATTAAGTAAAAGCATTAACAAATATAACAATTTTGACAATAATTATTATTTGTTCTACAAATAATCTTATTAATTTTATACTTATCATTATCAATATTGAATGCTTTATATATTTATTTTACTTATTATTAATAATATTATTATATGTATAAAAAATTTATAAATATTATGAAATTAAACCGATATACCAAAACAACCGATACCAACATATCTGAAAAACAAAACATTTTTCGGTACGAAATTTACAACTTTGTTTGAAAGCCAAGATACCTTGGGGTCAAAAAAATCCTGAAAAAGTTGTTTGAAGTACTATGCTTTTCTTTTTCTAGCCTTTTCCCCCTCCTGGTCCTCATTTGTACAATTAATTGGCTTACCTAGGAAGAGAGATTGATTGTTTCATGACCCATCAGGAGAATATTTTGAACTTTTTATACGCGCCATGAAAGTCTCTAGTGTGAGGGAAGAGAGAATGCAAGTAGTGAAGCAAATCACTAAAACACCCGCGTCTTAAAGGTGAGAAAATGACATTGGTACTCAATCTGATTATCATTTCATAACTAAATTGATTACTTCATGACTCATTAGAATATTATTTTGATCTTTTCATACTTGCAATAGAAGTCGCTAGCTTGAGGAAAAAGAGGACGCAAATGGTGAAACCAATCAGAAAAACATCCACATATCTTAGAGGTGAGAAAATGATGTCACTACTCGATTTAGTTATCATATCTTAACTAGAATGATTGCTTCATGACTCATTAGAAGAATATTTTGATCTTTTGCAATAAAAGTCTCTAGCTTGAGGGAAGAGAGAACGCAGATGGTGAGACCAATCAGTAAAATACCCACATCTTAAAGGTGAGAAGATGACATCAATACTTAATTTGGTTATCATTTCCTAACTCTTGCATCATATACTAAATCTATCAACATATTGACAATAGTAAGACTTAAACATAAGTCTACGTTAAATAATGTTAATCAAGATCACTTACATCAATTCTTAAATTAAGCAGAAGTCCGTTATCTTTAACCGATAATGTCCGATTAGGTTTCACAGGTGAAGGAAGTGATGCAATTTGCATACTTCTTCCAAAGGTGCTCAGTAAATTTACTACTTAATACGATCACATCAAGTGGGCAAAGCATGTGTATGTCATCAAGTTACGAGGTCACCATCTAATCTCTAAACAACATATGAATTAATAATAAAACCCTATTTGAAGAGTTCCAATGTAATAAGTTATGATGCATGCATGGATGATTGTGCTTTGCCTGGTTGGCAAAGGGTTGGATTTTACATGCATTTAAGTAGAAAAGAAAGCAAAATCAATCCATAATAGGATAAACCAATAAAGAACAAACTGAAATGTGCGAGAATTGGAAACAAAATTAAACTACATATAAATGGAAAACTTGAGATCTCTAGGCTTGTTGGCTGTTCAAGAATCATACAGTTTAGGGAGCACACAAGATTTTTAGTGATAAATCATTTGCATTCTAACAATAATGAAGATGCATGTAAGCATACTGCGGACGGAGGTGAGGGAGGGAGTGGGAGAAAGCACATGGAGGAGAAATATAGAAAACCAAAAAAAAAAAAAAGGCAACTATTGGCTCATGTGTTGCAATTATTTGCAAAGTATCCATTCAAAAAATAATAGTAATGATTTATATGGGGAAAAGCAGTAGCATGTATAGTATAATAAAAGCAAGCGGGTGAAATAGGGATATTAGTCCGTATTTTTTTTCATCGTTTTTTTTTACAAGAGAAATATTAAATAAATGAGGATGAGAGTACTTAGATTCGAACCCAAAACTTACAATATGCTACAACTCATCCTTAATCATTAGGCCAAAAAATTGTTGACTATTTTTTTTCATCGTTGATAAATTATATCTTTATTTTTTAAAAAACTTGTATTTTTCGAATTAAAATCTCATATTTTTAACCCAAAATTGTTCTCCTAAGTACAAAAACACTACTAAAAAGGATCGATTTTGAGTAGTCTTGATCATGAATATGATTAGTAGTCAACATTCAAAAACCTATATGTGGATGCCGGTGGATCACGTTTTTATGCTTTATCAAAACTATAGGAACACATTAATTGAAAAAAGAAAAAACCGAAAAACAAAAGTCAAAGAACATCTTTGGAGTAGTACTATATGTAGGTTAAGTATCATAATTTGCTCACATCAAATCACTAAGAAATTTCCAATATGAAGACAATGATGAGCATGTTTCAAAGAACATTGCATGCTTCTATGGGGTTCACAAAACGTGTTTGTACAAACACGCTTAGAATCTTATATAAATTAACATTTATCTATCTATATATATATATATATATATATATATATATATAAAAAGAAGGGCCATATTAAGTAAGCACGAAATGCATATTTATAGGAAATGAAAATGGAATAAGAAAAGAAGAAGACATTTTAATAATGAAAAAAAAGGACAAAAAGAGAGAGAGAGAAAGCATATATTATATTTTTGTTGAAGCATGTAATCTTATTGGAAACCTTATTTTTCTTACATGGCCAAGGAGTTAGTTGTAGTAATTAATTAATTAATTATTATGTGAACTACCCAATATTCTATAATTAATTCTCTCTCAATTGACATGAGCACATGATCTTAGCATGATTATTAGAATAAAATTCCGACGTGGCATGTCCTTATTGGCATTATATCTTCCAAGAAGATTCATGCCCGGTAATGTGGATGCAAATATACATACATTTTACATTCGTACATACACCCCTTTTAGCTAGAATCATAGGCTTACCTCATTGAGATAACTCCAGGTTGTTTGGTCTCATCACCATCTTACTCCTATGGGTTAAGAGTTCTAATTGTTAGCACTAAACAAAGTTACTTTTTGTTTAAAATGGAGTTTGTGAACTATTATAGAACTTAGTCTATATAAACTCCTACGCATGGTTAATACAACGGAGCCTCTTGTAAGTTGTAAGGATCGAGGTGGAGCCCTCGAAAGATGTACAATATATATATATATATATAGAGGTCCAATAAAAATCGTCCTAACTTTCTTATACTATAAATATGTCATCATTTTTTTTGTAAAATGTTTAAAAAAAATAAAAAATCTGATGAGATTGTAGATGTAAGCAAATTGCTGAATATGAATCACGTAAATTTTATATTATGTATAATTATTTTTTTTATGATATCTATTTATTTGAATCGTTTTTACTATTTAATTGAGGTGAAGATTGAATTTTTTAAATTCGAATCCAAATCTTACTCTATATATATGTCGTAGCTTTCTTTGACCACCTCTCAATCAGGAAGTTGCTAGCAGCATTAACAAAAGTTAGAACAGAAAAAATCAGTAAATCTTGTTGAACATGTGCACATCCTGATTGAGGAGAGTGAGTGATTTCGGGCATTTTAACCGCATGTCGGCGGTGGGAATTGAAGGCAGTATCTGCCAAGGGTAGCTGCTGGTGGAGGAGCAACATCAGATGCAGAAAGAGATATGAAATATTGAAGAACAAACTTAGTTCCTTTTTCACAATTCCTAGTCTAAATTCAAAGCATGAGGTGACAAACATGGCCCTTAATTATATGATGTTGACACACAGTTTGCTGCTGATGAGTGCTGACAATTCAAGAAACGTACTTCTTCTTTAATCCTCAGAACTTATATTAGTACTACTAAAATTAAATTAGAGGATCAAAAGCTATAGTTTGAAATTGAGAGGCTGTCCAGTTGTAAGCTCCCTGTAAAGCCAATTGGCCTGTCATTTTCTTTTCTGAAATCCCAACTTCGGGGTTGCTTCCATATCCAGTTGCTCCTCAGTTGGATTCCACTAAGCACAATTAGACCTAATAAAGTATTCATTAGTCGATAAGACTGCTTCTAAGCTCGAGTTACCTAACACACTGACAGTATTGTTTCATTTTTTTTATGATACATTGTGATAGAAGCTGGTTTCGATTTTGCTGACGTCTATACATTAAAAAATGCTGTTTAATTACTGCTTAACTCTTTATCCTAGCCATTAATGACAGAAGCCCATCACCTTGCTCTTAGGCTGCAGGGTAACCTTGTCAGTTGAGACAGTTCAAGAATGAAGTTTAATTATTATTATTATTATTATCATTTAATAGGGCAAAACATGTTATCAAGTTCTTTTTAAGTTCATCTCTATTTTGGAAGTACATTTTTTTCATGTTAATTTAGTGTATTCAAGATGTATTCTTCAAGCATTTTTCATTAAGAATTTAAAATTGAATATTGTTTTATTTTTATGAACAAAAGTTTAAGGGTAAAGAAAATTACTATTTTCAAGGTCATGGTGAGCTATTAATTTATTAATGTGATTTTTTGAATTCGAATTTTACCTATGAATTTTTTGGACTTATAAAAAAAGGATTGTGAAGATTTAAACTTGAATATTTTACACATAATATTTAAGAGCTGTTTAGCTCGATGATGAATCTTAGTGCGACACCGTGTGAATTCTTACCGTGCCACAAATCCAAATATGCCCTCTCCTTTTCACTTTTCTCTTTTAAATTTTATATTAATATAATATAATTAGTGCTCATTTTTCCTTTTCACTATATTCATACCAACTTACATTTTATCAAAACACATTACCAATTCAAACTAATCTCACTGTCATCAATCACTACAATTTTCAATTTCACCTGAGTCAATCATAACTTCCATCTAAACTTACCCTATTGCGTCAACCCTTAATGAGCCGATTACTGTTATTATCTATTTAGTTAAGAGAAATTTAACTGTAACTGCCCATGATTTCAAAGATTAAAACACAGAGAAATATAAAAAATTGAATTCCCAGGATCTGATGAAGACCATTGCTTGATACTTGTCGCTCCCTAGAGGCGGAAGTCGCGGAACAGTCGTCATCGACCACTCCACTGATCCATCCATGTCCGCTACTTTCGCACTGGTATATATGGTAGTCTATGCAATCTATTAATTGCGAATCTCATGCTGTTGAATTCCCGCACATGATCTCGAGCCCCACGTCGACGATCATACATCAAACAAAAGCATATTCTTTCTCTTTGGTTTTTGTTTCGAAGATGTTGTTTAATGTTTATTCTCTACGTTAGTTAGTTGAAATCTATAAACTTTTTTTTCTCTTCTGCAGAAAAAAAAAACCAACATAATCTTGACAAGTATCTTAACTCTTACATGTTGGCATATTATATACCTACATACTTATATCAAAGAAGGAAAATCAGATATGTAATTAAGGTATGATTAGTGAATCTAATTAGTCATTAACAAAGCTAATTAGCTTGCAAATCAGATTGTCCTGGTCAGATGTATCTAAGCTTTAGGAAGGACTAAACAGAATAAACCAGAAATTCATATATAAAGCATTTGACATCAACATAGTAATCATTTGGTATATAGCATCAAGTGAATGACCAAATCATGAAAACCCATGATTGCTTTTGCATGCTTAAGATTAGCTTTAATTAAACCTAGATTATTAGGTGAATGAGCATTCATAATGATGATGAAGTTCTCAGGCCTCTGAAGAAGTAATAGGTTCTGTTGCTTGGAACTTATGCATCAGTGGGGCCATCAGATCTTTCCGGAGCTTCAGTTTTGTCCAAACTTGGTTTGCAAATCAGAATCTCAATCTTCAGTAAATTGGGATCTTTGTCAGGTCATCAGAACTTAACTACTCTTAGATCTGTCCACATAATTGTGTTGTAATACATGCATTGTTCATGTAAGATTTGGTTTTCACCGAGGAGCATTTTTGTTTTCAAACAGGGATTTTATAGTCATAGGTTGGGAAGTGGGGACTTGCAAAAGGAAATTGATACTTTATTCTAAATTAATGCAAGGATGATACAACGTAAAAATAATTTTTTTGTGAGTTAAAAATTAAGAATTTAATTGAAAATAATTTTTTTGTTAATATAAAAAATTACTGTGTATATATAATTTTTTTCAAATCCTTAAATATAAAATCTTGTGTACGAAATTGTCTGAGAGTAATTACTTGAAGATTTTATGACAAAGAAGATAAGAACCTGTCTATTCCAACAAAATGAAATTTGAGAACTAAAGCCTAAATAGACACCAACCTTTCTAATGTGCAACCACCATATTTGGGATGGATCTGATGGATATTGAGATAAAGAAAGATTTGACAAGAGACAGAAGCTAACAGTTGTCACTGGAGATAAATACTATCTGTAAAAGATGACCTTCGATTTTGCTTACACTACAGAATCAATGATTGATATTTTTTTTATTTTCTCTATCTTCTGAAAGAGCCAGGCAAGTGTAAGGCGTTTTTTTCTGTGCAAAGGGCTTCCTGGATGTAACCAAAAAAAAAAAAAAAGGCTTCCTGGATCCTATATATAAAGCCAGGTCTTTGACAAAGGTTTCATTCATCAGCATATTCAGCTCCTTCAAGCTCTCTTCTCTCTCTTCTCTATCCTCTTCTTCATACCAACAGCTCTCCCTCACAGCAAAGGCTTTACTTGCTCAGCTAGAAAGCTAGGCATGGCTATAGAGATTGAGCAACCTTCTGTTGGACTATCAAAGGTTGCAGTATCTGAAACTCATGGAGAATACTCTCCGTACTTTGCAGGCTGGAAAGCATACAACGAAAACCCTTACGATGAATCAAGCAACCAGTCTGGAGTCATACAGATGGGCCTGGCTGAAAATCAAGTAAGTGTCAGGACAAAACAGTTACAACTGCAAAAAACAAGCAATTAGAACTTGCATGTAATGTTCTTAATCTTGTTCATCGAACAGGTTTCATTTGATTTACTGGAGAAATACTTGGAAGAGCATTCGGAAGCATCCAGCTGGGGGAAAGGAGCACCTGGGTTTAGAGAAAATGCTTTGTTTCAAGACTACCATGGATTAAAATCTTTCCGACAGGTACTTCCTTGAACATCAAGCTTGTCTGTGATCCTAACAGTTTTTCATGGCACAAAGTCAGAAAGTAGCTAGAATTGCAACCCGAGTAAAACGTGTTCATTTTCCAACAGGCTATGGCAAATTTCATGGAGCAAATTAGAAGTGGGAGAGCAAAATTCAACCCTGATAGAATAGTCCTGACTGCAGGCGCAACTGCAGCTAATGAGCTATTAACATTCATCTTGGCAGATCCTGGGGATGCTTTGCTGGTTCCAACACCATATTATCCAGGGTAAGAACAAGTTCGGACAAGAACATTTTCATGGAAGTTCTTTTCCCATGCACATCCACCATATTCTTACACCAGTGCTGTTTTGAACTGTTTTGCTTCCTCCAGATTTGACAGAGATCTGCGGTGGAGGACTGGAGTGAAAATTGTCCCAATCCACTGTGACAGCTCAAACAATTTCCAAGTTACACCTCAAGCTCTGGAAGCTGCATATCAATGCGCAGAATCCATGAACTTGAAAGTGAGAGGAGTGCTGATAACAAACCCCTCGAACCCGTTAGGTGCAACAATCCAAAGATCAGTGCTGGAAGAAATTCTGGATTTCGCCACAGGCAAGAACATCCACCTTGTCTCGGATGAAATCTACTCCGGATCAACCTTCTCATCGTCCGAATTCATAAGCATTGCAGAAATTCTCGAAGCTCGAGACTACAAAGATTCTGAAAGAGTTCACATTGTTTACAGCCTCTCCAAAGATCTCGGCCTTCCAGGTTTTCGAGTCGGAACAATATATTCCTACAACGACAAGGTCGTCACAACTGCCAGGCGGATGTCCAGCTTCACCCTGATTTCTTCTCAAACACAACATCTCTTGGCTTGCATGTTGTCCAACAAGGAATTCACCGAAAACTACATCAAAACGAACAGAGAGAAACTCCACAGGCGATACGACATGATCATCAAAGGGTTGAAAAACGCCGGGATCGAATGTTTGAAAGGCAATGCTGGGTTGTTTTGCTGGATGAATCTAAGCCCATTACTAGAAGAACCCACGAGAGAAGGCGAATTGGCTCTCTGGAAGATAATCTTGAATGAAGTGCGACTAAACATATCGCCGGGATCCTCCTGTCATTGCTCTGAACCAGGGTGGTTCAGGGTCTGCTTTGCCAACATGAGCGAGCAGACGCTCGGAGTTGCACTGGAAAGAATACATAAATTCATGGAACAAAGAAAGAGAAAAGAAACCTAGTAAAAAAAATATATCTTCTCAGTAAATTAATCAGTAATATTATTCAGCAATATCACCAGTTTTTAGTGGGGGGTTCTACAAGTCTACCCATTTAGATTCTTCGGACGACCTAACCCGTCTGAAGAATTGGTTTGTGTCATTAAGGTGTAAAGCAGAAAATGATTTTGATATTGTTGTTTAGGTGTACGTGATTATATTCTTGTTTTCTTGCTTCTGGTAAGCAAGTTCCCTAGGAATTATTCCTTTTATTTAAATTGGAAGAACTTCTGCTGTTGTTTTCTCTTGTCACCTAAACTACTTACTAAATTTTATATATCCTACTGTCTTTGATTAATTTATACTGTCTTTGACTTGGTCGCTATTTAATTCAAGCAAGAAATGTGCTTTACTTCTGAAATATCCTTTGCTAAATTTAATTAATTTCTTTTTCTGAAAAAAAAATTACTTAATCAAATTGGATACCAACCAAGGAAAGAAGTCAATTCAGAAGGCTCCACGGTGTCATGATATCATGGTTATGTTTGAAAGTTCAAAGATCAAACAGTTTAAAATGTAATTCATATCTTTGTCGACATGAATTAATTAATCTTTCTAGCTTTATAAATTTTCACCCTTTGATTGTATTTTTAATCAACAGTTTTTTCTTTAATTTATCAATAATCATTGACGATTTAGGAGAAAGAAGAAAACAGATTTTGAGATTGGGATTGAGATTGAGACTCATCATTTGAAATAATACTCAAAATTATAAACATGGTTGTTGATAAGTATTTCACATAAAATAATATATTTGTGATCTCTTTGTTCAAAAGTTTAAGTTTAAAATTAAAAAATTTCTTTCAAAAATAAATTTGTATTTAATAACAAAAATCTTACCGTATCAAAAGGATCAAAATAAAACCTTTCTTGTTATGCTACATTGTTTTTTAGGCCAAGTTATGATGTGGAAATTGCACCCAACCCATGCAAGAAACACACATATAGATATGTGTTGATGTGACTGCTTGCACGTCCTATTTACAGATAAACGTTATACTACTACGAAGAAAACGAATCACTTTAACCAAAAAAAAAAAAAGAAGAAAACGAATCACGTTTTAATTTTTCTTCTTTAATTTTGCACTTGAAATTTTTAAAAAAAAAATTAGATTTAGGGTTTAATTCAATTTTTTAATGCTGTTTCTTTAAGAGTTAATTTTGAATAAATTTCATATTCCAATTTCTAATATTTAAATATTTATATTCTTATCTCTTGTTTTGATACTGCTATTTTTTATACATAAAAATAATTATCAAATTCCTTAAGAAATAGCGACCTTTTCCCTGGAATTTACGGCTCTACACCATCCAAGATTCTTTGTTATTATTCATATTTTTTTTCATTTTTAATTTCTCAGATATTGTTCATGCTTCTTGAATAAAAAATTATTTTATAAATCGTTAATAGAATTTTTAAACTTTAGAAATGAAATTAATTAGATGACTCATATTCTTTAAGATATATTAAAAATAAAACATAATAAAAAATTAAAACACATAACAATCTTTTAATTCCGTTTTTGAAATTAAAATTTCTCATTGTTAATACATCAACAACAAATTCTTTATGAAAACGCAAGCTGGCTATAATCCACCAAATCAAGTACTGTTTATTCAACTGAAAATCTATTGAGCATTACCAAAACCCCATAAACTATCAAATGTATTAGTTGGCTTATCATTCACCACATTCTTGAAATGATTAAGCTATTAATTAGTTGTATAACTAACTAGTAATGTTAATGGTCTGAAAGATCTCAAAGAATAAAGTAGCAGCAGCAGCAGCCAACTCCTCCCAATCTCAAGGCTAGCTAGGTTGGAAAAGCTGGCCTCTAAACCTTTGATATTAGAGTTTGTTTAGGGGCCAACACATATTTCAGTTGATCATCCTATCACTTGTCATAATCAAATCATACTCATTAACACTAATCTTGATTAAGATGTGCTAATAATTAGATACTTTAGAGACTACAGCATGATGATTAATTATTAGATAAGATTTTGACATATTGTATGCAATTGAGCTCTATAAAAAAATTTGCGTTTGATCTTAACTAAAACATCCAATCATATGGGCCATTTGGGATTCAATCATACAGTTAAGTGAAAAAAGACCGAGATTACTGGAACGAATAGACCTTAATAACTTTCGATAATCTATGTATTTTTCGAAACATCTCGATAACTAATGGTTATGCACCATGAAATAATATTTAATCTAATCTTACGTTATGCCTTTTTTTTTTGAAGGTATGTTATGCTAATCTAGCTATAGTTGATTAGATGGAAAAAAGGAAGCAAGTCCTATTGATAGAAAGTTTGCACAAATTAAGCATCAATTTTGTGAACCTTAAGAAGATTAGTGGTCATTAATTATTCTAATTTTTGGAAGGAGAGAAATTATATATCACTATTAAGCTTCCCTTTATAAATCCTTCTTTAATTAGCATTAACTTCTTTTAGTTTTTTTTTTGTAGACTACATGTATCTTCATCCGTTTTAACTGTCTGAGACTAATCCTGTTCGGGGTTTAGTCACAGTTAAGACTCTTCATCCCTCCCCAAAGATGTGTTTAGTGGAAGTCAAACCCGAGAGCTCTTCCTACAAACTCAGTCTGCGTTGCCAACTAAGCCACAACCCTTGAGTACTTATTTTAGCTATGTTTGACTGTAATACTTAGAAGCCTTATTGAATTCTAACCGAAAACCCCATTAAAAAGCATTTTGCAATATTATCATTGTTAAATAGTCCATACCTAAAACATACCTTTAATCAAATATTTAAGAAATTATGAAGCAAATATCACATGCATGGTTTGAAATTAAATTCTAATATATTTATATTTTACGATAAGTAAATTTGTAGGTCTAAAATTTGAATTTTAGTATTTGTCTTTTTTTTTCCAAATCAAAGGTTTGATTGTATAAAAAAATCAGCTTATTAGTTGTGTTTTAAAACGTGTAAAAGAAAAACTTCAAAAGCGTTAAATGGATTAAAAGAAAAAAAAACTAAAAAAAAAAAACCAAAGATCGAATTTTGAATGTTGTCTCACGTGTGAAACATTGTTGTTAGGAATCTATTTTCTCGTATAGCGAAGCTGCTGCTGCTTGCTTTGTTGACAAATTCCACGATTTCACAGTCAAAACTCAGCCGATGACCAGCAGCAGATTCAATCACAGCCGTTAAGCTCAACTACGTGGCTGAGAAACCAATCACGAATCCATGAAAGTGCCACGTAACCACATGATCAAATATGGACCTACACATTCCATCCTGGCATTGGCACCCCAGGCGGGCACATTTCATGCAGCGTTGCAAAACTGGGGTTGCGCGTGATCTGCGCTGCCACGGAGCCAGGGCCCACAATGGATCACGCAGATCGCCATCACCTTTTTGTTTTGGTTTTGGGGAGGATTGCGATGGGAAAAGTTGGAAAAGTTTGATGGAATAATTGTGAGAGTGGATTTGATGTTAACAAGATTTACGTGGTACAATGACATTACTTTCCCAAGTCCAAACACATTTATCCCATCAAAATAGTATCAAACCTAATCATTCAACTCTCCCCAATAATGGAACCCATTCCCATAAATGTGATGCAACGAACAATGGGAATGCCATTGAGTTCTTCTTTCCTTTTGAAAATTATTGGACGACATGTCTAGTTTTGAATTTAAATTTTATAATATGTTATAATTTTTTGTAATCATTCAATTAAAAAGTTGTTGATTATAATAACATTTTAAATTTTTCATGTTTAAACATTTGAGAGAATTTGTAACTCACTCAATGATGGTATATGAGAATAAAAATTATTTTATGTTTAAACTATGAACTATAACCTATTTATACATGTAGTGATTTTTAAAATGTTTACAATTCAAATCTCAATATTTATAATCCCTTTACTACGGATCCATTTTTACCAAAAAAAGAGTGATACAGATTAATCAAATTAATAAAAAATTTTATTTATTTATTTAGATTTGATTTTTTAAATAAACATTTCGAACATAAATTGGAAAAAAATGGTTTTTAAATTGTTTGAGAAAAGAATTAAATCAAAGCAAAAGTCATAAATGCTTTTAACCATCTTATCAAACTAAATGGAATCCAAAGCAATTTTAAATAAAGTCAATTGAAAATTTGCAACAAAGATTTGTATATTGTCCGTACAACTAGCTTTATAAGAGTATATTCGTGAAGAAGACTAATTGAACTTCGATTATATTGTTTAATCCTTTTTTCTTCTTTTGCATATCCAAACTTCAATCATCATTTTCGTTCTTGCAACTCAAGTTAGTCTAGACGATACCCATACTTGGAAAACGCAGAGAATGTGTTTGCACACCAACCAAAGTCAATAAAAATCAGTCCAAAGTCCAAATATATACACGACTTTGTATGGATTTACTTGCTTTCATGCTCTTACTGAGCTAGCTAGGGACTAGGGTCAAGTACCATGGAGAAGGATGGTCAAAATTTGCTTCTTTTTTGTGGTCTGGTTAGATCTAGCTTGGCATACACGTTAAGTCAAACCCAGCCTTCACTGCATTGTCAACAGTCAACAGTCAACACTGAGCTAAACAAGTAGTAATGAAGCCAATGGTTTCTTTGATTTACCACCGTTTTACTCGAGAAAAGGTAGATACGGTGATTTTTGGTACATAGGGCAGTAAATGAGGGAAGAAAATTCAAATCTTAATACTAGACCAATCATCGGTTGTTGGTTGATATGATAATTTATATTTGTGTTCAAGTTATATAAAATCGTGTCTATATATTATATAAAATATTAAAATTTCGTATTAAAATTTGTGTTGACGAGTTAAACACAATTTTTTTAGCTTTTGTAATATTCATATATAATTTTTATTAAATTTTTTAATCCATATCATTTTAGTGTCTTTTTATTTATATTATGTCATCGTATCGTGTTTAAAATTACTAAGTCTAAGAAAATGATAAATTATTAACTATATGTTCCTATTATATTTTATTTGCAAATAAGAAAATCGATAAATAATCTTATGTCATTGAGGATACATATTTCAAGGGAAAAATTGTAACTATTAATTTATATATTTACATTTAATGTATTGTCCCTGTATAAATTTCATAGAATGTTAGTGAATCATAACATACCATCTCATTAATTCAAAAGTTTAAAAATGAAAAAACCTTAAAAATAAGTATTATTAAATTCACTAATTAATGGAGTGTTATGATATATTCAATTATAATGCATGGGATTTATAATACATCAAATATAGACTATTAAATTATTTACTCCTCAAAAATATTTTAATAATAAAATTTAATAAAATATTTATTTTTCTACACTGATAATCTAATAGTGAAATTTTTAATTTCACAAACAAAATTTGTAACTTGTTACATATTTTAATTAATTTTTTAATTTTAACGAACTTTAAAGGATATGTTTTACTCTACTAATTTTGATGACATTGTATGAGATAATTTCTTATAAATTATTCATAATTAACGCAATGATATATGAATCACTTGCATCATGGGTAAAGCATGGGCCACCTAAAGGACCCAAAAGAAGTCAGGCCTTTTACTTGTTGCTACTAGCTTTAAGTACGGGCCTTTCGAAAGGCTCTTGTTCAAGACTCCAGTCCAGGGGAAGGAGTCCACTGCTGCAGCAGAAGACACCCAATTGCAAATTGCAAAAGGGCCAAGCAGCCTTTTTGTGGGGAGAAATCAATGCAGATGAGCACAAATTTTTCTATTTTTTAAATAATAAGTATTTTTATTTGTTTTATTATTTGATATTAATTTTATTTAAATTGAAAGTGATGAATGATAACGATTCCAATATACGAATCACGTTCCAACCACTTAAGTTGAACTTTAAACTAGGTACATTCCATTTTCTTTAAATTTTAACTTGAAATTTATTTTGAATTTATAATAATGTACTAACAATATATAATTACAATAATTACAATTTTTAAGTTTTATGTGTTATTTTACTTGTTTTGAATAACATGCTGTGAATGATACATTCGAATAAAAATGATAATTCTAAATCCAATAAAAAATAAAAAATCATACTAATTAAAATTTAATAAAAATTATATTCAATAAAAACAACATAAAATATCATCTTTTACATAACATGAATACTATTTAACCTAACACGAAAATAAAAAATATATACAAATGATAAGATTTGCATGGAAGAGTGTTTCAATGACAATTTTATTTAAGAGATAACTTATTGTCTAAATTATTCTTCTTAACAAAAATTAAATAAGTTCGTTTAAATTGCAAAGTGGCCCCTGTAAATTACATAAATTTAAAACAGAACTCAAATAAACCCCAAAGGGGAGTAGCGGACGAACCCACTCATCCCAAAAAGCTCGCTCTTCTTTCTAAGGTGAGCGGCGAGAGAAGCCAAGACAAGTCCACCCCAATCCCCCTCTCGTCTTTGCCGTCAGTGGATAATACGCTTTCCTTCATCTTTCACTTCTTCTTTCATCAAAGGTTAGATTCACTTCGTTTGCTTAGATCTACCATTAATTTGATGTTAAAACATCTATCAGTATTCTCTTATCTTTTTTCTCGGATCTGTTGATTTTAGAACTCGATCACCGTTCAATGTCTTTTATTTCCTCCGTTGATTGCTTTTTATATTGATTTTCAGGTGTTGAATTAGCTGATTTCATATTCTTTTTAATTGCAACTTTTTTTTTTGTTATTTTAGGTTTTCTATTGAAATTTGTGGAAATAAATTTATTTTTGATATTATTATATGTTTTGTATATGCTGCAGATTTAAGGTGAGATTTTCATGGCGTCAAAATTCCAGCAGTTGCAATCTAAGGCTTGTCAAGCGTCGAAGTTCCTGTCGAAGCACGGAACTGCATACTACAAGCAGTTGCTGGAGCAGAACAAGCAATACATTCAGGAGCCACCGACAGTGGAGAAGTGCAACGAGTTGTCTAAGCAGCTGTTTTACACTCGCCTTGCTAGGTATTTGTTACTTGCCTTTCATTATTTGGTCCACTTGTTTTACTGCCATGAAGACCTTTAAGTTCTGATGAATTGATTGCAATATGTCCTTTAGTATCTGAATTTTCTTGTCCTCTGTTGTTGCAATGTGCCATTGTATTTTGCTTGCGATAGCGAGTGCCTGGATCAAAATTGACTAGTAAGTGCATGTTAACATGTTATTTACGCATTGCACCTACATCAATCATGTAAACAAGATTTCCTGTGTGTCAGCTCATGTGACTGGAAGTTCATGGTTTTCTCTTCCGGTGTCAAAGTTCTGAGGAAGGAAGAAAGTGACTGCAAGACTTGACTTATATCATATGATTAGATATCAAACTTTTGTTTCTCGAGCTCCCAAGGTTTGAGGCCTAAAATAACAAAATCATAAGATTTCCTCTATCTAACAGATTGACACAGTTACTAACAACTGCATTTAAGGAAATATGTTATATCTAGTCCAAAATACCAATCAAGTTGATTTTTAGCAGTATTTATTAGGCATGAACCAAGTAAACTTTTTGTTTTGGTAGAGGTGGCAACAAATGAAGTTGTTTTGTATGTAATTTCACTTCTGAAAGTGAGATGATGCAGTGATAACATCTTTGTTCATGTAGTTGTCTGCTGCTATTGCTAAGCTAATAATTGTGGTGCTCTTTGTTTGTATCTGCAAATTTTGTTTATGATACGAAACTATATGTGATTATTAGTAGAACTGGCAAATTGTATTAGCATGTTAGAGGTTACACGGGGCATGGCATCGGCAATCCCTTGTGCATTGACATGGGTTGTCTTCTGGGAGGCAAAATTATTCACTTCTGTAATGCGTTCTTGGTCTTCTCATATTTCCAGAGTTATCTTGCTCTATACATGAATTTCTAGAGTTTTTCAGTACGCTCAGATGTTTTGTATCTTGATTGAGTTACAAAGTTTGTAGATGAAGCATGGGATTAGAATTCTGTGCTAGAGATGAGTTTTGTTTGGTGTGTTTATAGGAAATTTTGGATGGCCTTTGTGAGAGAACATTTGTCAATCAGACAACTTGGATTTAATGAAAGCAAGTGAAATTCTTGTTGAAATTGAAAGGCCTTGAATGCTTTTCTGGCAGTGTATTGTTATCAGCATAGAGCTAGAATTCATTTTTACTCTATACGTCTGAGGAAAAATGGAGAAACCATTTTCTGGAGAATTCTCTGGAAAATATAGCATTTTTGTTTTACTTCTCTCTCTCAGTATGTGGCTCATGTTTGAGAGTTTCCTAATTTCATCTTCAGGAGGATGGGAACTGAAATAAAGCAGCCTCGCAGCATACTAGTAAATATGTCATCTATTGAGTTCATGAGAACCAAATAACGAGATTCTCTTTAACATTCTGGAAATTTCTGTGACTGTGCCTGTGATGTCCTATGAACTTCTGAACAGGAGAATAAAAGAACGGAGCAATGTGGCTGGGTTGCTTATGATTATGCATGTTACAAAGAGTCCATGATAATGCTTCTTACATCTTCTTACTGTGTTTATTTGTAATTTCATTGTTGTCATATGCTGTCTAAGCAAAATATTAGTTTACTCTGAGGCAGTAATAGTGGCTAAAAATCTGTGAATCACAAGTGCATAGTGGAGTAACTCCTTTTGATGCAAATTTTGCAGTATCCCTGGTCGTACTGAGTCATTCTGGAAGGAACTTGACTATGTCAAGCATCTGTGGAAGAACAGGCAAGAACTGAAGGTTGAAGATGCTGGTATTGCTGCTTTGTTCGGACTGGAATGCTTTGCATGGTTTTGTGCTGGTGAGATAGTGGGAAGGGGTTTTACTTTCACTGGTTACTATGTCTAAGGATGACCAGCCAGTGGAAGGTCTCTTTCAGGGAGTTGGATGTTTATGCCTTTGTCATCGTTTGCATGATTGAATTGCGGCCAATCTAGATGCACATTTCTGTTGTTTCATGAAATTTTTGAAGCTGAGAAATCAGTGATTAACTCGATAGCCCGAATAATTGTTATAGTTGAAATGGCTTAGGTTGGTAAGCCTTGCTGTTCTCTCGTTATCTTCACAGAATTTACTGCAACCAAGATTGATGACAATGGTGCAAGTACTCTCAAGTTATATCCTCCAATCTTCCATTCTATGATAATATTAATGAAGCTGATCCAAAATCTTGATTTGGAATTTGAAGATGAAAAATATAGCAAGGCAGTAGATTTCGGTCGGTCTATGTGCAGTAATCTGCTGCCTGAAGTACAGTGGATAGCTTTGAAGCTTCGAGTAGACATAGATTAAGAGTGGAGCATCAATTGCTCTTTGCTTTTGCACGAATGAAGAATCAAAACCTCTTCTTTTTAGCCTGAAAAAAGGAACCCAAATTCGGAATAATAAAAGAAAAAATTTATTATTAAATTACAAAAAATGTTATGAAAGTTAATCATTAAACTAACATATTTTTATTAATTTTTTTGAGGAAAGCTTAAATGTCATCATCCGTTCTACCGTTGGCACCGGAACTCCCAACGCTGAGGAGGGGTGTTGTGGTAATTTCACAATTCCTCCCGCGGGTTCACCACTACGCTCGATAGAAAAACAGTGTTTGACAGAATTTTGCGACGACGTGTATCACAATTCCCAAGGGCAACTCAAAGAAGAAAGAAAAATAAGAAGGCTTGTATCGGACGACGAATCGGTGATAGAATGCTGCCCGATGCTGTTGTTCTTGATCGGACGCGTTTAGTGGCAACATTTGTCTTCATCTTCGTCTTCCTCACAGTCTTCGCCGATTCCGTCACCAATGATTCCCAGGTATAATATTCTCAAAAGTCAAAACCCTAGCCCTCTCGATTTCTTTTTTTTTCGATTAAATATGAGTATTCGAATTATCAAATCCGATTTTTGAATTTTTTTTCTCTTCCTTTAAAAAAAATTAAATTGTAACAATAATTTTTATAATTACGCAGGTAAAATGTAGCAGAACCTGCATAGCTAAAAACTGTAATTGTGAGCTCCATCTTCTTTACCTCTCGAATTTCTTTCTTGCGAAATCAACGACATATTCTTATTACTTTATTTTCTTAATAAATTAACAAATTTTGAATCTGGAATGAAGCGGTTGGAATCCGATACGGAAAATATTGCGGGGTAGGGTGGTCTGGCTGTCCTGGAGAAAAACCATGCGACGATCTGGACGCTTGTTGCAAGATCCATGACGAGTGCGTCGAGAAAAAAGGTTTGCCCAGTTTTCATTGAGTTCGTCCTTTTCATTGTTTGCACAAAGTTCAATTTCTCTGAGATTGTTTGATAATAATGAAGGTAATACAGAATTACATGATGATAAAGTTGTTTCCTTTTTACAGGTATGATTAACGTAAAATGCCATGAGAAGTTTAAGAGTTGCATAAAGAAGGTAAAAAAGTCTGGCAAGGTTGGATTTTCTCGGAGTTGTCCCATTGAAACGGCTGTGCCAACCATGATGCAAGGTATGGATATGGCCATTCTACTGAGCAGGTTAGGCGGCAAGCTTGATGAACTCTGATTTCTAAAAACTTCAAAATTAACTTGATTGGACTTCCCGTTTAACTGTAGATTTATTCCATTTGATTGGCCATGATTTTTTTCTGAAGAATTTTATCTTCTGGAGCATTTTTGTACTATTATTAAGCCTTGATACCTTTAATTCTCTTTGTCTTTTTTTTTTCAATGGTGGATAAGAATTCTTTTGCTTTCTGTCAAAACAGCATCGAATTGATTCTCCTATAGGCTGAAGAATATTAGAAACTTAAATTATCAAGGCTACTGATTGGTGGTAGGATGTTTAGCCCAACTGCTAACTGGACTAACTAAAACTGACCTCTCACCAGCCGGCATTTAGTTTAGACCAACCACATAGTTGGTGGTTCTCCTATAGCCTATAGGCCATTGACAAGTTGAAAATTGTAGAACACAAATGATGAAGGGCTAATTTGGATCCCCGTTTGGAAGCGAAAAATTTAAAAGGTAAAATTACTCTTTTGTCTCTGCTGTTAATTTTTTATTTTATTAAAAATCATATATTCTTAATAATTATTTTATTTTTTTAATCCTGCTGGAATCAAGTGTACTGTCCATTCAAACTAACGTGGTGGCTTCTTCTTTCCTTGGCCATTTGTCAGTGAATAATAATTTACTTTATGTTTTAACAATTAAGATTTGGTCGAGTAATTGTTTTTTTTTAAAGAGAAATTAGAGTAATATTCGATTTTCTCTCCTTGACCTTTTTGATGAACCAAAAATTATTTCACGTTTTGGAGAAATAATTGCAATTATTTTGAGTCGACAAAAGTTTTTATGAAAATTTAAAATTTAGATATGCTACCTAAATCACAAATTACTTCATTTCGTATTTATCATAGTACCTTAGTAAAGTAGTCAATTTTTACTATATTATTGTAAAAATTACTGATTTTGGTGATGTCGTATTTAAATTTCATATAAAGCTCAAAACATATACAGATCATTAGATTGTAAAAATTGTAGTTATCATCACCGAAATTGATTAGATTTTAGATTATACGAAAGTAACTTTAAAGTACATCTTATAAATTTCATTCAATTTAGCGAGTAACTCGTTCTTTGATTTGAATGGATATGATATAGGGGTGTTTTTTTATTTAATTATCGTGAATCAATAATCGGGTTTAGGTTTGATCACGATTGGGTATGGGATAAGCACGATTAGTTATTGGTCTCGCAGGTCAGTTGGCACTTGATAAATCTTAAATCCCCGATTGAAATGATTATTTTTGCTTTGCTTCCCATGGTATTGCTTACATTTTGTTGGAAATGTTGCGCCTGGTCGCTCTCGAGTCTCGACTATTCCGTTCTCTGTCCGACAATAATAATCCATTATTATCTCTAATTTATTCTTACAAGAAATTTAAACTTCTTTTTTTTTTTTGGTTCATATGAGGTATAAGGGGAGTAGGGAATCGAACATTAGACCTAATTCCTCCTAAGGAGGGGTAACAATCACTAGTCCAAGCTTTGGTTGTTAAATTTAAATTTAAACTTCTTTTATTACTAAAAAGTAGGAACAAAAAGTGTTATTACGAAACAATAGATTATATAAATGTAGAATTGTAAAAGAAATGTAAATTCCTCTCATGTGATTCAAAGAAAACTACTCTTTGAAAATTATTTCCTAGTTTCCTACTGCCGAATTGACTTTTATCTACCGTGAATACAGTTCTAGAAGCTTGTTTGGCCTTTTGTTTCTGACCCTTTTCGTTTGAAAATGTACAGAGAATGAAAAAAAAAAAGGTCCAAAAAGAATTATGTCAACGCGGCGCAAAAGTAAAGCCGGTCGGAGAAAAAGAAGTTAAAATACCTGGATCTAATAAATTTAAACACAGAGAATCATACCATATAAAAATGACATAAAATATAAATTAAAATTTAATAAAAAATAATATAAATTTAGTAAAAAATATAAATTAAAATATTTTATATTTAGTATATTATCAATAAGATTTTTAAGTTTTATAAATTAATTTAAGATGATAATATATACTTTTAATATAAATTAATAAAATAAAAAATAAATAAAATTAATATATATCGTTTTAAATTTATTTAGGAAATTTAAAAATTTTACTATATCAATGCGTTGGATAGTTATCAATTTGTTTGTATGAATTTTATTCCCCAATTTTTATGTTTTACGCGCAACAAGTTTACGCGGGCCATAACATGGAAATTGTCTATTCTCTTAAGGGGCAATCTGGTAAATCCAAAATGTGAACTGAGTTCCACATCATTAATTTCTTCGTGCTTCCTTTCTCAATCAAATGTTTGACCCACACCTTTTCTTACGCTATTCCCCAGATTGAGTGTTCTAATCAGATTCGTTTACTGACAAAACATTCACAAGAAATTAAGATAAGAAAAGGCAAGAAGAGAAATACGAAAATCCTTTTTCCGGGAAAGTCCAATCCATTCGTATAAACTTTCTTCACCTCGAAGATACGAATTTCCGTTAACAATCATCGCGCAAATCAAAATCGCATCTCACTTTCTACGGCCCCCTTTCAGGAATTAAAGAAATTTTTAACCTTTTAATCCTTTCGATTCCCTCGTCGTCTAATTCTCAGACGCCCTTCAGAAAAAATGCTTCACAGGAGCTTCAAGCCTGCCAAATGGTAAATTCTTTTCTTAATTTTGTTTCGATATCTGTTTTGTTGGTTGAAATTTTGTGTTGTTTTTGGAACGAAGAGGAAGTTATCAATTTGACTTTTTGCTTTGCTTGGTTGTGGTTTTTCTGGATTTTGATTTGATGCAGCAAGATAGCTTTAAAGCTGGCGATACCGCGAATAAAGCTGATGAAGAACAAGAGGGAAGCACAGGTCAAGCAGCTAAAGAGGGAATTGGCTCAATTATTGGAGTCAGGGCAAGATCAAACGGCCAGAATTCGGGTGTTTTATTTTAATCATAGTTTCATAGTCAAATTTTGTTTGTAATTGTTGTGGTATTAATTTTGGGTTTGTTTTATTTATTTTATTTTTCAGGTGGAGCATGTGGTTAGGGAAGAAAAGACTGTGGCAGCATATAATCTTCTTGAGATATATTGTGAACTTATCGTGGCACGTATGCCCATCATTGAGGCTCAAAAGTGTGTAAAAATACTTTCTTTAGTTTTATGATATTTTGATTTTATTTCTTCTTTAATGTTTTGCTAGGGATGCATATGGAATTAGGGGAACTTTTACTGGGTTTGCAAATTTTAGAATAAATAGATGAGAACTGATATTCATTGTTGAAGGAATTAGATTTGGTCTTTAAAACTCTAAGTTGCCTTAACCCCTGGGGAAAGTGACATTCAATCCAACTGTCAAAAACTACTTTGATTTCAACTAAGTAGATTGGAATTTGGCACCTATCGCTAGAGTTTCGAGCACTTGTTTATTTCACTTCACTGGCTTTGAGTAGCTGGATATGTGTGCTTAAATGCATTGACAGATAAACATGCATGGCTTGATAAATGTTTTATGTCTAAGTTCATTGAGAGGATGATTTTGTAAGTGCTTTTGGTCTTTCAGCCAAATTAAATTTTCTTTATAGCTATTGTTTATTGTAAATTTGGCTTGTGTTTTACTAACCTGAATTATTCAGAAACTGTCCAATCGACTTGAAGGAAGCAATTTCAAGTGTCATATTTGCATCTGCAAGGTGTGAAGATATACCAGAACTCAAGGATGTCTCCAAGCATTTTACTGCAAAATATGGAAAAGAATTTACCTCTGCTGCACTTGAACTGCGTCCTAATTGTGGTGTAGGTCGAATGGTGAGTTTGTATGGAACATCTACTCATGAATAAGCAATAGTTGAAATGTAATCGAAGTTTGATAGTAGTATAATTATTTACTGATCCTTACATTGTTTCCTTTAGTTGGTTGAGAAATTATCTGCCAAAGCACCTGATGGTCCAACCAAACTTAAAATTTTGACTGCTATAGCTGAGGAACACAACATCAAGTGGGATCCTGAATCATTTGGAGCAAAAGAGTCAAAGATTTATGAGGACTTGCTGGTAAGACTAGTATGCTGCAAAACAGGTTTTTTTTTTTTTTTTGACATACCAACATATTGTGATGCTTAGGATACTGCTTAGAGAAATATTTGATTATGAAATGCTTCGATGTTGTTAATTATTTGTCAAAGATTGAATGATTTACTCAACTTATGATCTTTCCATATGAATTCGCTTCCACAGAATGGGCCAAATTCTTTTATGGAGGCTGCCAAAATTCCAGCAGATCCTCCTAGTATCCAAGCTTCACATGTTCATTATGAGCAAAGTCCTCCTAGTGCTCGAGTTCCTAATTATGATAAGGGGCCTCCTAATGTTCAAAATCCAAAACACATTGAAAAAAATGACGCGCCCACAAGCTTCTATGAGCACAGCTCAGGATCATCTCCTTACCCTAAGAATTTTGATTATTCAAATGCTAGTGCCAATAATTCGATGTCCTCCGGAACTTATCCTCCAAATTCAAAATCTCATGGTATCTTCATTATTATTCGAACATGCTGATTTATCAATTCTTTTGGTCTTTTTTTTTTTTTAATTTTTTATTTAGTTTATTCGTTGTCCATTAATGATTAGTATATTTTGGGTGCTCTGTTGCAGGAACTGAAAATCAAGGGATGGAATTTCAGAATTCATATTCTGGGAATGAGAGTACTTTCTCTTCACCAAGGCAACAATGGAATATGGAATTTAAGGATGCTACTGCTGCTGCTCAGGCAGCTGCTGAATCTGCAGAGCGAGCGAGTATGGCTGCCCGAGCTGCTGCTGAACTTTCAAGCCGGGGAAACACCTCCCAACAGTATTCAACGGAGTCAGTCATGTCATCTCATCATGGCATGAGAAATGAGGAACCATGGAAGTATACTGGCTCAGCATCTCAAAACGAACATCTTGCTAGACATCCAGTCAATATTTTCCCCCAAGGAAGGAATTCTAGGAATTATGAACGAACTGACAGCAACGAACAACATAACTGGACAGGAGAGTCTGAAAATGTTCATAGTAACATTGTGAGGAGCGGTGCTAAATCCACTGAGAGTTCCTTTAAGTCAACTGTGGCTTCCTTCAATGAAAAACCATCAGTGAATAATCAAACTGCAGATGCACATTCTCAAAGAAACTCATCTGAACGCAGGCAAATGGAGCATTTTGCTGAAGTGAGTATGAAGAGAAACTCAGGTGAAAATGGGATACAATTTGTGAATGAGCTGCATGATATTCAGAATCCTCTGAATGTTGATCATCATGAAGTCAGGGTCGGGGAACAATCAAGCTATTCTTCTTCTCATTCTCAATCAAACACTTTTACTGATGATCATGATGTTGTCTCTAATTTAAATTGGCAGAAGTCAGAAAATGATAAGAGAAACTCAGGCGAAAGCCGAATGCAATTTGTGAGTGAACTGCATGATACAAATAATTCTGATTTTGCTGATGATCAGGAAGTTAAGACCAGGAAGCAATCAAGCTATTCTTCATCTCATTCTCTCTCGGGTACTTTTACTGCTGATCATGGTGTTGTATCAAATTTATACCATCAGAAGTTGGAGAACAATTCTGGTGAGGATTCTTTTCTTTTCAATGATGAAGGAAGCCTTCAAAGAAGCTCCAAAGAAGAAACAGGTTCTTATGACATTGCCTCGGCAGTTTTTGATGATTATGGATCAGATAATTATGAAGATAATTTTGATGTGGAGAAAGAGCATAAGGTAGACGAATATGGTATGAGCTTTTCATCTCCAGGTCGAAGATCACCCACTCATCCATTTACAAGTACAAGTTCTTGGAGCATTGAGCTGGATGTTAAGTCACCTGAAAAGCCCATTTCACAATCACATATTTTTTCAGAGCAACAGTCTACTCCTGTCCTCTTTGAGAGTTCAACTAGATCTGCAGTTCCTTCACATGAAGATGACTTGCCTGCGACTTTTGATAATTATGACTCTAGTTCAGAAAGTGAAGAAGAAGACAAATCTACGTTTGTTAGGAGCACCAGTCCTAGTATTGCTAGTCATAAAAAGAATATGGATTCCCAAGAAGCTGAAAACAGGATTCTCTCTCCCAAGTTGGCTGAAGGCATGGAAGATACCAAACATTCTAATGATTCTAATCCGGAAGAAAGTAAGGAATTGAACTTTGGAAAATTGACAGGTGGCCTACGAAATAAGGGTTATAGGCATCCACCATTTTCAAAAATTCCACAAGGCAATGCTTTATCCTCTGGAGATGCAGCCAGTGATACATCCAGTAAAATTAAGCAATCATCCTCTCCTGCAGCAGTGGAGGCTTCAGTTAGTTCTGGATCTTACAATCAAGAGCCACACAGTAGGAAAGGGAGTGATGAAGGGAATGGAAAACTCAGCATGAGAGCATCAGTTACTCGTGTTGATTCTAGTGATGATGACTCTGAGGAGGAACGACCAAACCAGACTTTTAGAAGTACTCAAGACCAATACAACAAAATGCCAAGCTTTGAAGAAAATAAAAGATCAAGCTTAAGGGTTCCCATTTCACATTTTGGTTCAGGAAATAGTGATTCCGATGAAGATCTTCCTAAATCAAGCTCTAAGGCTTATTCAAACATTGGTTATTCTCGAAGGACAAAGGCCTCTCCTTCAAATTCACGGAGAAGTTCCAATATTAAAACTACAGTTTCCTCTGAGCAAACAGTAGTTTCCAACTATGGTGGGAAGAAGAATTCCTCCTCACGTAGTTCTAATGCTGATGAGCTATCAAAGACTCAGCCTCAGAAAATGAACTCGGATCAGCGGGAAAGTTTTCAGCATTCCCGGTTGGCATCACAAGCAACTTCAAGAATGGTTTTTGAGACCAAAAAGTCTTCATTTGATGGAACTTTGAAGTCATCAGGAAAAGATCAGTCATCTACTTCTGTCCCGAAGATTATATCATCAGGTAGTGCCAAAAGTTTGAAGGCTCAAACTTCAACGGAGGAGGAGCCATCTAAGGAGAATGCCAGTCATGTTCACCCAAAGCTTCCTGATTATGATATCTTGACAGCACACTTTAATTCTCTCAGAAAGAATCGCCAATGAATATAGATTCTTTTCTTATTCTGATATGAGGGTCTTATAGTTTTACTACTACTTTCTGCGTGTATAACATACAGGTATTTTCTGAGGTTTATAGGGATGTATTCTTAAGCTTCTTTGATTTGGCGCTGTAATGCAATAAAACTGTTGCTCTGAGACTGGAGAATCAAGAGTGAAATATTTTTCTCAGGCCGAATCTACTGTGATTTGGTATTGTGTTTTGGGCTTATATTAGCATTCAATGTCATCAGTTTTTGGTGGATGTGAATAGTGGAAGAGTAATGCTGCTATGTTAGCCATTCAGTGTGATGACTTGCTTCATGCAACCATGCCCCCCAAACTCTATCAATTGCAACCATTGCTTCTATGCAAAATCCCTGCTTTTCCTCAAGCGGTTTGGTATCAGTTTGCAGCCAGGGCACAGAAAATCGGTCAAGCGTGCAGGGGCATTCTTACATCCTCAATCTTTTCTTAAAATTTATCTTGAATTTTATTATATTTTTCCATTAAATGAATGATGTATCAATCATTAATTAAAAAAGAGAGAAACAAAATTTTTCATTGAAAGGAATCATTTGACAATTATATAGATCTTTCACCTATATGCACCATCACAAGATCAGGAAGAATGGAAGGCTTGTAATTCCGATTTCCTAGCTAGGGCATTCCTCTCATGCTGTGATAAAATGTAGGAAACGTTAATAATTTTATATACATAAACCAGCTCGGTAGAGTGAAGCTCAATTTACACACATCTACCTTCTTCCCAGTGGATGAATGCAGCAAAGGGAATGCCAATCCGAACAAGAATTCGTGCACAAGAGAACAAACTTCATTAGCTAAGTAGGAAAAAAAAATATTTCTTTGAATAGCACTAGTACTTGAGTTGAAACCTGAAACGTATTTCGTTTCAATTTCCACGCACATCAGAAGTGAAAAGCTTCATTGCAGACTACCAGTGGCACTTCGAAGGAGCAAACAATGCTCGCAGCATCAAATTCACAATGCTATTTACCTTATCTCAAATTAAAACACTAAAAAAGGGAGATTAAAAATGTTTTCCACTGCAAAAAAACCAAGATCTTGTCATCCATTTTGAAGGTTGCATTTGTATTGAGGCACTAATCCACAAAGTTATATTCCAGTATTCAAACAGTGATACAAAGTTCAGATAGATATTGATGGAAAGTGCACAGATAAACCAGAGCTACAAGAACTACTCTTCTCCTTGCAACATTTGAAAGTAAGCAGAAAGATAGACAAGTCTAGTGAAAATAACCAAGAACTTGCCCACCCACATTCCTTCTAATGGCTTCTTCATGATCCAAAATACCATCTGGAGTTGAAATCACAACATAACCCCACTGCAGAGAATGCGATTGTTACAGGACAAGGTAAGTATTGGACTACAAGAGGTCATTATCTCATGATATGAAGATTTCTACATGCACAGCTGGGACATTTGCATTTCCTCTACCCAGCACTTTGTAGACAAAACTGGTAATGGATAATTCCAACACTAAGAATATAAGGATTTTTAGCAAACCTGATGGGTTGGAAGTTTATGTGTTGTGTACTTTTCAATATCCTTTGCTTTGATGTCCTGCCTGTAAGTAAGTGCCCGGCAATCATTTACCCTGCCTTGCAGTTCAACTGTTATCCTCCCCACTCTATGTGGATCATAAACTTGAAAATTCTTGATGTGTCCTTCCAAAAAAGAAAAATTACATAGAAGTTAATGCCCAGCAACAAACAATAGATTCACCATACGGCAGTAGCCACAAGTCTAAATATACAAGACATCTAGATTTTTAGCCCCTTAGTCCATGAGAATACGACTGTACCAATGCATCATGCAGAGCACCATGCCTAACAGTTTTGAAAGCTCCAAACAAGCAAAAACTAGTAATTCCATCCACACCATCCATATTGATGAAATAAAAGCATGCACGAAAAAGAAGGATGGATTCTGGTAAGACAATTTCTAATCACACTCTAAGAATTAGTAGACACACCTTAATTGCTAAAAAACCCTAAATCCTAAAATTTTTTTCTAAAATCACTTTTCACACCCTAAAAAATTTAATTATTTTTCAAATTTACCCTTGATCCAATTTTTTTTGGGAAAACTTTTTGGTGAGCTAGCAGCACGCAAACGCTGCCTGGCAGCGAGATGAAGATGATGCCTCCAGGCAGCATCTTCCTAAAAAAAAATTAAAAGAGTATTGTTTTATTAAATAATTTGTTTGTCAATTTTTATTTAATAATTAAATAACTAAATAAAAAATCTAAAAAAAATTATTTTTTGTTTAAAGGGTAAGGCTCTCTGCAGTGAATTGCCGAGAGCAACAAAGGGCTACTGTCGAGACCTTTTAGAAGGTCTCAACAGTCAACTGCCGAGAGTGCTTTGTTGCTCCCAGCAATTCATTGCCGAGAGTTTTAAAACTAAATCTTTAGGATAAAATAAGTATTTTGTATAAGGTTATTTTTGTAATAAAATTTTTTTATTAACTTAGGGTGTCTAGCACCCAATAAGGTGTGAATAGAAGCTTTCTTCTGGTAATAAACTGAACAAACCAACATGTTGCTAAGTTTCAAGTAAAAATGAAAACAAACTAGAGTAGCAAAGTGATGGAGATCCAAATGGAGATCCACTTGCTCGTGATGTTCGTGATGCTAAGGATCCATTGGTCATCCAAGGAGGTCCAATTACCCGAGCTCGAGCTAAGAAAACGCAACAAGCCCTGGCCTCATTCATGCAACAAGCTCTGGCATCATTGAAGTGTCAAGGAAGCTTCCATGAAGAGTCCCAAGACATCTATACTTGCTTGGAAGCCCAAACGACATGAGCATGGTTTACTATCTTATTTTAGCTTAACAATAAGATGGGCTAAGTGTTTGGATAGCCCATGTTTGAGTCTTGTTGTGTCTTGGACTATTTATTTTATGTAACTAGGTTTAGGCATGAATTTGGGTTTAGTTTTATTTTCTATTGGTGTTAATTCCAGCCCACTTGTTTATGGGCTTAAGTGCTAGGTATTATTATAAATACCTTGTAAACGTTATTGATGGGGAGATCAGTTAATTGAATTTTCAGAAATTGAGTGTGCCTTTCTCTTGGGTTCCCTCTCAACTAGGCTTATCAAGGTCTTCTTCCTTGTGGCGCCTCCTTCTTCACCATCCACCATTGCCATACCTTAGGTTCTCGAATTCTTATTCGTAGGGTCAAGGTCCAATACCTTGGGTTCGAGTCTCTTTAGGCTTTGGGTCTAGGTTTCATAAGGTATCCTTCATCGTCTTTTGCTTCTATCCAGTTGCGTTTCAGTTCCTTCAAACTCCAACCTACGAGTTCTCCTGTCTGTGCGCATCAGTTGGTATTCAGAGCTCAAGTTTCGATTTTCTGGTTTGTTTGTGCGTCACTCACTTTTCGATTTTTTTTTTTTTGGTTTCAATTTTTTTCTTTTGTTCGTTCCACTTTCTGGTTTGTTTGTGTGTTCCTAGCCGCCACTTATTTCTTAACCCTAAAACCCTAGCCACCACTTATTTCATTACACAAAAAACCCTAGCCGCACCCCTTAAAAATAAAACCCTAGCCGCACCCCTCAAAAATAAAACCCTAGCCGCACCCCTCAAAATAAAACCCTAGCCGCACCCCTCAAAAAAAAAAAAACCCTAGCTGCACCCCTCAAAAAAAAACCCTAGCTGCACCCCTCAAAAAAAACCCTAGCCTCACCCCTCAAAAAAAAACCCTAGCCTCACCCCTCAAAAAAAAACCTAGCCGCACCCCTCCTCTTTCAAGGAAACCGCAACACTCAGAGTTAAAAAAAAAAAAAGAAGAAGAAAAGAATTCAAAAAAAAAAAGAAGAAGAAAAGAATTCGAAAAAAAAAAAGAAGAAGAAAAGAATTCGAAAAAAAAAAAAAGGAAAAAAAATTTTTTTGCGGTACTGTTCAAACAGAAGTTTTGGTTGGGTTAGGAGGCGTGTGAGTACCCGTTTTAAAGAAAACGACGAAAGAAAATGACCTAGTTAAGCTTTGCTTCACTAGCCCCACCCTATCTTGGCTAAATTCCATCGTTTTCCTATAGTTTTAGGCCATTTTTTATTTTTTTTGTCATTCTAGTGATTTTTTTATTTATTTTTTTTATTCTTTCTTTCTTTCTTTGAGTCACCCTAGCCCTAGCCACACCTTTCTGTGAAAAAAAAAAAGAGAATTCAAAAATAACAAAAAAAAAAAAATTCTTGGTGACAATACTTGGTGAATTAGTTGATTTTACGAGGTTGAATCTTTGACTGAGTCTCTAGTGTGATTGTGAACCTATAGAGTTAAGGTAGAGTAAGGGAAAAAGGCACGAGTGTGTGAGAGACATTAGTAGAGAAAAGCCAAATTACTTGAGTGAAACAGGAGTGTAAACACGTGAGGATATTACTTGTTGACAATGTCTTCTGAAGGTGATAAGTCAGACTTTAAAAAGATTGAATTCCTGCTTCAGGCAATGCAACAACAATTCCAACGGATGGATGTGAAATTCAATGACATTCATGATAAGTTGAACCAACATGAAGCTCGGTTTGCAAAGATCCAACAAGGTGATACTTCTCGTCAAAAAAGTAAGGTTGTTGCCAATGATGAGTATGATGATAATGTTGGGTATGATTCAAATGAAGAGTCTGGGATAGATAGACATCATAGAAGGTACCATGGGTATAGAGATCGAGTTGATAGAGCCCGTGATAGAGGCAAGGAGAAGATGGATGGAAACCTTGGCAGTATAAAATTAAAGATTCCTCCTTTCCAAGGCAAGAATGATCCTGAGGCATATTTGGAGTGGGAAAGGAAGATTGAAATGGTGTTTGACTGCCACCACTACTCTGAGGAAAAGAAGGTCAAACTTGCAGCAATTGAGTTCACAGAGTATGCTATGGTTTGGTGGGATCAGTTAGTCACTAGTCGAAGAAGATATGGTGATCCTCCAGTGTCTACATGGGATGAGATGAAGCGCATCATGAGGAAGAGATTTGTTCCTACTCATTACTACAGGGAGTTATACCAGAAGCTCCAAGGTCTTACCCAGGGCTCAAAGAGTGTTGAGGATTACTACAAAGAGATGGAAATAACCATGATCCGAGCCAATATCCAGGAGGATGCAGAAGCTACTATGGCTCGTTTTCTTCAAGGCTTAAACCGTGAGATTGCCAATGTAGTCGAGTTGCAGCATTACATGGATTTAGAGGAGATGTTGCATGTGGCCATCAAAGTGGAAAGGCAACTCAAAAGGAAAGGTACATCCCGTTTTACTTCTAGTTCAGTTCCTGTTTGGAAATCTAACACCTTTCATAGGGATGATAAGCCTGTGCCTACGCATAAGTCAGAGAGCTTTGCTAAGCCCAAGCCTGAGGGCCCTCCAAAGCCCAAGACTGAACCTACCCAAGCATCCCAGAGCAGGACACGTGACATTAAGTGTTTCAAGTGTTTAGGTCGTGGACATATTGCCTCACAGTGTCCCAACCGTAGGGTGATGATCATGCATGGGAATGGAGAGATGTTGAGAGGGGGGATGGGGGGGGGGGGGGGGGGGTGAAGGTTCTGAACTCGATGTAGAAGATGAGATGCCTGCGTTAGAAGATGTCGACGAAGAAGAAGTTGTTGAGTATGCTGCTCATGGTGAAGCACTTGTTGCTAGGCGTGCTCTTACTACTCATGTGAAGTTTGAGGATGAGGCACAGCGCGAGAACATCTTCCATACGAGATGCCATATTAGTGACAAGGTATGTACTGTAATCATTGATGGTGGGAGTTGTACTAATGTTGCTAGCACATACCTTGTTGATAAATTAAAGTTGCCCACTACCAAGCATCACCACCCATATAAGTTGCAGTGGATTAATGACTGTGGTGAAGTCAACGTGGTGAAGCAAGTCTTGGTTCCTTTTCGTATTGGAAGGTATCACGATGAGGTGTTGTGTGACGTGGTGCCCATGCAAGCTAGCCACCTATTGCTAGGTAGACCGTGGCAGTATGATCGGAGAGTCATCCACGACGGTTACACTAACCGTTACTCCTTTACTATGGATGGCAAGAAGATCGCTCTTGCTCCCCTTAGCCCTAAGGAGATTTATGAGGACCAATTAAGGCTAAAGGAGCAACATGACGAGCAAAGGAAGCAAAGGAAGCAAGGTAACGAAAAGAAAGAAAAGAAGGAAAACAAGGAAAGCAAAACAGTGAGCTGCTATGCCAAATCCCGAGATGTGAAGACTGCATTTCTTGCTAAGTCTCCTATCCTTTTACTCTTATTTAAAGATTCTTATTTTATTGATGCAGAACTCCATGATACTTTGCCTACTGATGTTGTCTCATTATTGCAGGAGTTCGAGGATGTATTCCCTGAGGAGATCCCAAGTGGATTACCACCGATTCGTGGGATCGAGCATATGATTGACCTTGTCCCCGGAGCTACCATTCCTAACCGTCCAGCCTACAGAAGTAATCCTGAGGAGACGAAGGAGCTTCAAAGCCAAGTTGAGGAGCTCATGAGGAAAGGTTATGTGAGAGAGAGCATGAGTCCATGCGCCGTGCCCGTGCTGCTTGTGCCAAAAAAAGATGGGACGTGGAGGATGTGCGTTGACTGTCGAGCCGTCAACAAAATCACTGTAAAGTATCGCTATCCTATTCCTAGGCTAGATGACATGCTTGATGAGTTGCATGGTGCATGCATGTTTTCTAAAATTGATTTAAAGAGCGGATATCACCAAATTCGTATGCGAGAAGGTGATGAATGGAAAACCGCATTCAAGACTAAACATGGTCTCTACGAGTGGTTAGTTATGCCTTTTGGCTTGACTAATGCACCCAGTACTTTCATGCGATTAATGAACCATGTTTTACGTGATTTCATTGGTAAGTATGTGGTTGTCTATTTTGATGATATTTTAATATACAGTAAGAGCCAGCATGAGCATGTTGAGCATCTTAGGAATGTTCTTACTGTTTTGAGGAATGCAAGTTTGTATGCCAATTTTAAGAAATGTACATTCTGCACTGATAAGGTTGTTTTTCTTGGGTATGTCGTTTCTTCACATGGCATTTCTGTTGATATTGAGAAGGTAAAGGCAATTACAGAATGGCCTGTACCAAAATCTGTTTCTGAGGTGCGTAGTTTCCATGGTTTAGCTAGTTTCTATCGTCGATTCGTTAGAAATTTTAGCACTATAGCGGCACCTTTGATCGAAGTGGTCAAAAAGAATGTTGTATTTCATTGGGGTCCTGCACAAGAGCATGCTTTTAATTTGCTTAAGGATAAACTTTGTTCTGCTCCTTTGTTATCTCTGCCTGACTTTACTAAAACTTTTGAGATTGAGTGCGATGCCTCAGGTGTAGGTATTGGAGCTGTGCTTATGCAGGAAAAACGCCCAATTGCTTTCTTTAGTGAGAAGTTAAGTGGAGCAGCACTTAACTATCCCACATATGACAAGGAGATGTACGCGTTAGTGAGGGCCTTGGAGACATGGCAACATTACTTGTGGCCCAAAGAATTTGTCATCCACACTGATCATGAGTCCTTGAAGCATTTGAAAGGACAGAGTAAGCTGCATAAGCGTCATGCCAAGTGGATAGAGTTCATTGAGATGTTCCCGTACGTGATCAAGTACAAACAAGGTAAAGAGAACGTCGTAGCTGATGCGTTATCTCGTAGGTATACTCTTATCACTACTCTTGATGCTAAACTTTTAGGATTTGAGTATATCAAAGAACAGTATGCTGATGATGTTGATTTTGGTAATGTTTATGATGCATGTGCTACATCTGGTTTTGGCAAGTTCTTTAGGCATGATGGGTTCTTATTTAGAGAAAATAAATTATGTGTGCCTAGGAGTTCATTGCGCGAGCTGTTAGTTAGAGAAGCCCATAGTGGAGGATTAATGGGTCACTTTGGAGTTAGGAAAACTCTAGATGTTTTGCAAGCACATTTCTTTTGGCCTAACATGAGGAGAGATGTAGAGAGGTTATGTGCTAGATGCATTTCATGTAGGCAAGCTAAATCTAGAGTTCATAATCATGGTTTATATACTCCTTTACCCATTCCTACTACTCCGTGGACTGATATCTCTATGGATTTTGTTTTGGGCTTGCCTCGAACAAAACGCGGTAGAGATTCTGTTTTTGTTGTGGTTGACAGGTTCTCTAAGATGGCTCATTTCATTGCTTGCCACAAGACGGATGACGCGAGCAACGTTGCTGACCTTTTCTTCAAAGAGATAGTACGTCTACATGGTGTACCAAGGACCATTGTTTCTGATCGAGATGCAAAGTTCCTTAGTTACTTTTGGAAGACGTTATGGGGAAAGTTGGGAACTAAATTGTTATTCTCCACCACTTGTCACCCCCAGACGGATGGACAGACTGAGGTCGTCAACCGAACCCTATCTACATTATTGAGGTCCATTATTCAGAAAAATTTGAAGACTTGGGAAGATTGCTTGCCCCATGTGGAGTTTGCATATAACCGCAGTGTCCACTCCACTACTAGTTGCTCTCCATTCGAAGTTGTTTATGGCTTCAATCCTCTTACTCCTTTGGATTTGTTGCCATTACCTAGTGCGGAGCAGAGTAACTTGGATGGAGAACAGAAGGCTAAGTTTGTGAAGCAACTCCATGAGAGAGTTCGTCAAGCTATTGAAAAGAAGACTGAGCAGTATACCACCCAAGCAAATAAGCATAGAAAGAAAGTAGTCTTTGAGCCTGGTGATTGGGTTTGGGTGCATATGAGAAAGGAGAGGTTTCCTGTTCAGCGACGAACTAAGCTGCATCCCCGAGGAGATGGACCATTCCAAGTCATAGCGAGGATCAACGATAATGCCTACAAATTGGATCTTCCTGGTGAGTATGGTGTATCTGCTACTTTTAATGTTTCTGATCTTTCTCCCTTTTCTTTTGATGAAGGTATATGCGATTTGAGGACAAATCCTTTTGAGGAGAGGGGGAATGATGGAGATCCAAATGGAGATCCACTTGCTCGTGATGTTCGTGATGCTAAGGATCCATTGGTCATCCAAGGAGGTCCAATTACCCGAGCTCGAGCTAAGAAAACGCAACAAGCCCTGGCCTCATTCATGCAACAAGCTCTGGCATCATTGAAGTGTCAAGGAAGCTTCCATGAAGAGTCCCAAGACATCTATACTTGCTTGGAAGCCCAAACGACATGAGCATGGTTTACTATCTTATTTTAGCTTAACAATAAGATGGGCTAAGTGTTTGGATAGCCCATGTTTGAGTCTTGTTGTGTCTTGGACTATTTATTTTATGTAACTAGGTTTAGGCATGAATTTGGGTTTAGTTTTATTTTCTATTGGTGTTAATTCCAGCCCACTTGTTTATGGGCTTAAGTGCTAGGTATTATTATAAATACCTTGTAAACGTTATTGATGGGGAGATCAGTTAATTGAATTTTCAGAAATTGAGTGTGCCTTTCTCTTGGGTTCCCTCTCAACTAGGCTTATCAAGGTCTTCTTCCTTGTGGCGCCTCCTTCTTCACCATCCACCATTGCCATACCTTAGGTTCTCGAATTCTTATTCGTAGGGTCAAGGTCCAATACCTTGGGTTCGAGTCTCTTTAGGCTTTGGGTCTAGGTTTCATAAGGTATCCTTCATCGTCTTTTGCTTCTATCCAGTTGCGTTTCAGTTCCTTCAAACTCCAACCTACGAGTTCTCCTGTCTGTGCGCATCACAAAGGAAGATACTACTACTTTCATATGATCTCTGTAGCTATGGAAGAAATGCCCATTGCCCTTCAAATTTACATCGGATTAGTGAACTAAAGTGACAAAAAGGGAGCAATCTTCAGATATTAAGCTAACTTCTCCAGTCCGAAACTGAATCAGTGGCTTACAACGCCCAAATTCTATATCACACACCCCAAAAAATGAGCGTAACCAAGTAAAGGAGTAAGCTTATTTAACTCGCACTCTTTCACACGCATAAGCATTCACTGATTTGGAATCAAATAACACTAATTTCCTCTACATTCCACAATAAATATCAAATTTAACCAATAAAAAAAAAAGAAGAAAATTATACATGATTCAAGAAACAACAAACTTCAGATTTGTTTTTACTGTGTCACTACAACCTATCTGATTGTTGAGATTAATCAATTATAATTTGAAATAAGCAAAAAACCTTTCTTATTATCCAAAACAACCAACACCCATAAGCAAAAACAACGAATTAAAAGTAACAAAAACAAAGGATTACCTCGATATTTCATGATATTGAGAAAGGAAGATATGACGTTGGAGATTGGTTTCAATTCCACTGTCGCTTTGCCTCTCTTCTCTGCATTCACTATTGCCCTCAACGCATCGTTTAGTATCCTCCTTCCTAGGGGTGTAAACGATACAGTGGTACTCGCAAGCTACTCGGGCTCGACTCGAAAAAAGCTCGAATTCGACTCGATTCTTGTCGAGCCGAGCTCGAGCTCGAGCTACTCGAGCTGTCGATCGAGCCGAGTTCGAGTAATAATATACCCGGCTCGAATAGCTCGCGAGCCTTATCGAGCTTTTAATATTTTATTATTTTATTATTAAATTACATATATACCCTCATATAAACCCTAATATATTTTGCTTTTTTGAGTTTCTGAATTATATTTCATCCACTTTCTTCTTCAGTAGCCGCACTATTATTTCTCCCATCCCATTCAACACTACCGCCGACAGCCCACACTCCACACCGGCGTCAGCCGTGAGACATTGACGCCCTCACCTCAACTCCGGCAGCACCTTCACCTTCAGATCCTGCCTCTTTTCCTCACCAGACAAGCTGATCTAAAGCCATACCCAGATCTGAAGACGACAAGCCCCTCTGCCCTTAGAGACAGATCCGGCGTTGACGAGCCCTTTAACTGTTAGATTCGACGCCGGCGAACCCTGAGCCCTCGGATCTGGCTCTCCTCCCTCAGATCTGGTTCTCCTCCGTCAGATCTGGTTCTCCTCGCTCAGATCCGTCTCTCCTCCCTCAGATCTAGTTCTCCTCCCTCAGATCTGGTTCTCCTCGCTTAGATCTGGCTCTCCTCGCTCAGATCTGGTTCTCCTCCTCAAGTCCGACGACATAGTCACGCATGGTCGCCTCTCCTCCCTCACGCACGCACACACACAGCAAGTACTCCACTCCGTAGCCACTCTCTTCAGTCACGCACGCACCCTCATGAGCCTCGCTGCTGCTTGTAAGATTTTTTTTTTTAGTAACACAGTGAGTTAGTGAGACATACACGCTTGACTTTTTTTTTGTTGGGATTTGTCAACTGTAATTTTTTTATGACATTTCTTTGCTGATAAAAAAAATCCAGTGGTGATATGTTTGATGTGTTTGAGTTGAGCGATTTTGTTGTTATTCATTGTTGGTTGTAGAAAGTTTTGTTGGTTTTTTATTATTTGTATTCTGGGCTTTGAGTGTAAGGGGTTCTTTTGTAGGAAGCTTATTTTGAACTTTCATGTCTCCCAGCAATGGCTTTCTCTGATGAGTCTGTTTGATGGGTTGTGATTTGGGCACGCATCTTTGAATGTTGATGGATTATTGGAGGTTTTTTAGTGCTATGGAGGTTGGTTCTGTAAGTTAGCAATCGTTGCGCACGAAGTGTTCCTGAATTTTTCTCATCAGGTGGTGGTGGCTTTTGGCTTGGTTAACAGATTTGAGTAATAAGCCTGCCGTTTCATTGAAATTTGATGATTTCAATTGGCCCATGGATTGTAGTGTTTATAAGTTATCCTTGTAATATGTTATGTCAAAGCAAGTTGGGTCATTTGTTTGTATTTCTATTCTATTATCATGTTGGTTTAATATCACGTTATGCGGTCATTAGTTTGTTTTATAGTTTTATTTATTTACTAGACATGAAAAAACATTTTGTATTTTTATTATATTTAATTGATAATATTATTATATATAAATAAATTCGAGCTCGAGCTCGAGCTCAATTTCGAGTATAAAAACGAGCGTATAAACAAACCTAAACGAGCTTAATCGAGCGAGCTCGAGTAGCTCGACTTTAATCTCGAGTCGAGCTCGAGCTCAAAATTTAATGTTCGATCGAGTTCGAGTCGAGTATCGAGCTCCGAGTTTTCAAGTCGAGCTCGAGCTCGAGCACTTCACTGTATCGGCTCGGCTCGGCTCGATTACACCCCTACTCCTTCCCATCTCTCTCTGCCTCTCACCGGCTCTGGCGCACAACGGCTAAACCCCTAAATGACAGCCAAAACCTGGCTGCTGAAATTGTTCTGTCAGTTCCATCATTTGCACGGCATTTTAGAAATTCTACATTGGAAACAAATGATGGCAATTTGGATATTAAGATAAAAGACTTGGTCATTATATAACTTGGTCAGATTCCGAATGGTAGCTAAGACCGGTCAACCGTTTGGAACAACAATTTATTGCCTTCCATTCAGCTGTCTTGTCTTTTTTTTTTCCAGCTTTTCTCTTCATTTTCTCAATGGAGGATCTACCGGCACCTCTTGTCGTGGAAATCCTGAGTCGACTCACCGATTCCACCGATCTTGCTCGGTGCCGACTCGCCTCGAAAACACTAAAATCCCTCTCTCACGAGGTACGTTCTGTTAACCTCCTCTGCACCTTGTCTCGCTACCTCAAGTCCCGCTCGCCGGAGACCAAGGCCCACGTCACTCCTTTCAAGGCAATTTTTAATAACCTTGTCCGCGAAGCTCGGTGTCTTAACTCAATCTCGATCGGAGTCGATACGTCGCTCAGAGATATCCCGTACGATGACGTGGATGACGAGTCGGATGATTTGTATTTGACCGACGTGGGATTCGTGAAGCTGTGGTTGCCGAAGGTTTGTGGGGAGCTAAGGAAGCTGTCGATTTTGGATTTTTGGATGCAGGCTTGCTGGAGGAAATCTGAGGTTTTGAGCTTGATTTCGTCCTGTTGTAAGTTCCTTGGCAATTGCAATTTCTTTCTTATTTTATGTTTGAATACAGGAGAATTTGTTTGAAATTGAGCTCAATATAGTCTTTTTTAATGCAAATGGAAGGGTGGTTTTTTTAATTTATGTTAAAATTATGAGAAATGGGATCGTGAAAGATGGTTAAGTACACCTTTTGAAATGAATTAAGCGTCAGTTTTATTTTGGTTGCATTAACGGCTGAAGCTTTTCTCTGTTTTGTTTAAGTTATATTGTATTGTGTTGTATCTTATGCAAAGGCCATTGCTTTTGTTTCTGTCTGTAGGCAATGATCTTGTGGAATTAGAGCTGAAGAATGCTTGGCTTTCGGTTGATGGGTTGAATCCAATGACTAGGCTAACTAGTTTGACACTTGAATTTATTAGACTAGAAGATGAGGACCTAAACAAAGTTAATGATTGCTTTCCTTCTCTTCAAGTTCTGAATTTGGTTGGCGTTGGAGGACTTAAAGATCCGAAGATTCATCTCTCGCATCTTAAATCCTGCTTGTGGACGGTGTCAAATGCTCCGCTTTCTTTGACTATCGTTGCTCCCAACCTTGTTAAACTCAGACTGAAATGTATTAAGCCGAAATCTCTTGTTCTTGATACCCCATTGTTGTCCGATTTACATCTCTCAGTTGAGGAACCATATTATTTCAGAGTGAAAGAGTTTTGTAATTTGGAGAACCTTCAGCTTGAATCTTCAAATCTTGGTAGCCTCCTTGGTATGTTTCCATCTGGTAAATCAATTAAGAAGCTGACAGTGGATTCTCTTAAATGGACTGAAGCATTTGAGACAAGAAAATTTGGCTTGGGATCATTGTTTGATGTGTTTCCAAATGTAATATCTCTTAATTTAGGCCCCGGGGCCTGGTCAGAAGCAGAGGTCTGTTTTCAGAAAGGAGGTTTGGAAGATAGGAATGCAATGGAGGAGTTGACGGAGATTGTGGCTCATTTAGTTGTGTATGACATTGAAGTTACCCTCTCGTTTATTTACTCAATCTTGGATAAATGCGCCAACTTATCCGACATGTCATTACTCGTTCACTCTAAAGAAGATTCTAGAGTTGTTAGTAGCCTCATATTTAGGTGTAAAACTTATTGTCCAAGAATAAAATGGAGATGGGGAATGTGGAAGGAAGGATCAAAAGATACCTGGGTTTCTGTTGGCATTTAATTTGCTAACCCTACTTTCTAGGAAGGAAATAGGAATGCTGAATCTTTTATGATGTCTGTGTGTTGTTTCTCTGGTTTAAATTAGTCTTCCCAAATAGGATGAAGTTTTTTCAGCGACCTCAAATGGTTAGAATGAGGAATTTGTCTGTAAATACACATGTAGGTGATTGGTATGAAGGCATCAGCAACTACATGACTTGTACAAATAACTATAGTTGATTGGAAAGCGAAATTATATTGGATTATGATATTGCTGACTTGTCTTGCATCTCTGTCCTGAATCCTACTGAAAACTCCACTGGTTTTGAGTGACTGAACAAGAGATAGGTGAAGAACAGGAGAGTTAACCACCAATTATCCCAGCATCCTGCCTTCCAGCGAAAGGAAAGAGGAAAAAGGAGGAAAGAAAACCAAGCATCACTAGGCTGTTGCTTGGTTGTTGTTTTGTAAATAGTTTATATTTGTGTTCTCTTTCAGAAATATTTCTGCAGGTTGTTATCTTTTCTGCAAAGAACAAATCCATTAGTTAAAAATGTAAATATCATTTGTTTCCAGAATATGGTGCTCTGATGTATATTGCCTAAGCTTGTTGTTTCTTTATTTCAATGAGGTTAATTGCTAGCCTGCTACATCATGTTTGTGTTGCGATGTTCATTCTGTAAGCAGTTATATGGAAAATAGAATTCAAAGGAAGTTTAATTACTGTATTGTCTTTGATAAAGACTCTTCTTTTCCCTTTCTGAAGCTCATTTTCTTCTAGTGAAAGTGGCTAGCTGGAGCTGATGTTTAGTTGGTTTGGTGTTGCTCTGTTTCCTTTGGTCCGAGAGGGGGGGAGGGGGGCCTCCTAGAATCAAACTCGGGACCTCTTGCACCCAAAGCAAGAATCATACCACTAGACCTAGCGCCCTTGGACATCCTTATCAATCCTAACACTAGCCAGATCGATTAGGGCTTTTGATCCGGAGTATAAGAGCACGGCTTACCGTGCTCCAATTGGCAGGCGAACCTGAAACTCTGTTTGCTGCTCTCCTCTTTTGCTCTGTTGCGGTAACTTCTCCTCTGTACGATCTTAAATTTGCTTCCTCTGTTTCCCATTTTGCTATGGATAAAATGGAGAAAGAAGAAGAAATGCAAGAATGAAGTATTCATATATTTATTTCAGAATTGAATCAATGATACAAAGTCAGGAACCCTGTATATGTACTTTGTTATACAATTTCTCTTCTAACGAATTTTCCTGCTCAAACTAACAAGTACTAACAGTTAACCTTCCAATGGCAACTAATAACTTCCAAGAGTAGCTAACTAACAAGCTAACATTTAACTAGTATTAGCTAGTCTTCATAGCACATTTTTGTTTCACTTCGATCTGGTCTCTACTCCATTGCATTTGTTCTCAGGTAAATACAATGGCGACAGTCCCAGCCCCAGGGCAGTTGATTTGGGAGATCTTGAAGAAGAACAACGGTTTCTTGGTGAAGAAGTTTGGCCGAGGCACCACGAGCGTCCAGTTCAGCAAGGAGAGCAACATTCTTTACAATCTCAACTCTTCCAAGCACTCCAGTAACCTAATCCTCCAATTTTGGGCAGCCCTGCTCTTTTGCTCTGTTGCGTAACTTCTCTCTAGGATCTTAAATTTGCTTCCTCTGTTCCGTATTTTGCTTCGCTTCATTCTGATCTCTACTCAATTGCATTTGTTCTCAGGTAAATACAATGGCGACGGTCCCAGGGCAGTTGATTTGCGAGATCATGAAGAAGAACAGCGGTTTCTCAGTGGAGTTCCGCTGAGGCAACGCTAGCGTCCGGTTCTGTAAGGAGAACAAATATCTCTACAATCTCGACTTTTACAAGCACTCAGGTAACCCAATCCTCCACTTTTTATTAACTTTTGCCCCCAGAATCCCAAACTAAAGAAGAATTTTTTTTGAATTGTTACAGGTCTAGCTAACAAGAAGACTGTAACTGTTCAGTCTGGAAGGAAGGATCAATCAGTGTTGCTCACCAACTCAAAGACTAAGATGCAGAACAAGCCTGTAAGTTTGCTTCACAATCAGGTATTTTTATGAATTGGTTTTACTAGGATGTAGTTTTAGCTTGCATTCAAACTGTTTGGGAAACAAATATTGATTAGTGTCATGTTTGAATGTATGCTAATCTTCTGTTTCAATGGTATGTTGGCTGTGGAATATTTACCGGAATGGTTATTGCTGGTTGAACAACTCTTATTTTAGAAAATTGCCTGCAACCATCTATTTACAATTTGATCTTAGAAGCGGTGATGAAAAGCTAACACGTAAGAATACCCGTCTTATGATGGGTTCTTCAATGAAATATATTTGTTACGCTTGGCTTCTGAGCTTCTATCATCGACCATGGATCCCTGTTCTTTTTTCATGATTGTCCCTTCTATTCTTATTGTTTATCATCCATTGCTGCTAGCAAAGTTGTTGTCTTTGTTGAATGCTTTGCTCTTGCATTAGTCTTTCTCTCTATTCCTTATGTTGGTTGCAAATAGATCTGTTCAAGGGCAGGGCTACCCGCTCAAGCGAATCCTTGAATTCGAGTTGCTGCTTGTTCAATGGTTTTAGGTTGCAGATAATTACTACCGGCCAGATTTGGAGAAGGCGGCCCTGGCAAGACTTAGGGCTGTTCATAGGAGTCTTTAAGGTAGCCAAATCTGGAGTCAAGAAGAAAAACAGGCAGGCTGTTAGGATCCGTAACAAGAAGTAAAATAGATGTTTAGGGAAAGCGTCATACCTGAATGAGTGTTGGTTTGTTCCAAAAGTTTCAGACAGTAAATTTGTCACTTCATATTTAAGCTTTTGATGTAGTGGAAGAATTGTCACCTATGCTAGGGATGTTAAACCTAAATTTTGAGATATTTAATTTTGATTTTAATTTTTATGCGTTTGAAAATTTTAATTACATTGTATGAATATGCGTTTTGATTGCATTTAAAGTCATAAAATATGTAACTAATAGAGGTTGGTTGAGTTGCTTGTAAGACTTAGGTTTGATTCTCATTGCTAGTAATCCTCTTTGATAGATGATTTCTAAAGTTCTTGTTGAGGATTGCGACATGCCTTGACCGTGGGTTGGGAAAGCTTCCTCTCACCTAGATTTTTGTGTAAAAAAAAAGTCATAAAATGAGTAATGCTAATTAACCAAAAATATTCAAATAAACATTTGATAATGATTTTCTTCTTACTTACTTTCTTTTTTGAGATAGATCCGATCATACTTGTATATATTTTGAGTTTGTTTCATGTCATGTAAAATACATAAATTATTTTGTTAAAATTCATATTGATATGTTAAATAATTTTTTTTAATTTTTATTAAATTCATATGTAATTTTTATCAATTTTTAATTTGTCACTTTTGTCTATTATTTTTGTACTATTTTTATATCATGTCACGGTGGAGTATTTAAAATTGTTATGTCTATTTCCTAATTCAAGACTCCAAGAGTGGAGAGAAGGAAAAAAATGAAAGGTAAATTTACTTGTTTTTATTTAGAAAAAAAGTGAATCTTTAGTAACAATTAGTTTTAAACCCGTGCAATGCACAGAAATAAATCAATCAAACAATAAATTCATTAATAATATATATTTTTAAAACTTTATAATAAAAATTATTATTTATATAAAAAAGACAACATGTGTAATTTTTATATGACAATACAATAATATAAAAAATTATAAATCGGATATAATTATATAAATTTTGTAAAAATTAAAACAACTTCATATTATAATTTATTAAGTGAAAATAGTATATAAAGAAATTTTAACATACATTTGACTTTAAGTAATTGAAAATTTTTCGTCTTAAAATCAATTTCGTATACAAATTTTTTTGAATGGAGATTCTTCAATGATTTCTTGTTGAATTGAAAAGGTAGCAAATGATTTTTGCGCTTTATTTGTCACTATATTTGATGATTTAATAGATAGCATAGATGGAACAAAAGACATGGATAAGACATTAATCTGCAAATTGATTAAATTAAGTTTCAGTTATAACAAGAACACTTCTAACATCTGCCCGGGCCCGCTTACGGAAAGTGGAAATGGAGGCAGATCAGTTTCGAGTGAATGGATACTCTGAGATAGAACGAGAAAAATGGAATTTGATTAATTCAACTTATAAGATTTTGGAACAATTAGAAAATTACAAAAACGAAACCATTCATTTTGAACAACAAAGAGCGATTAATCAAGTCCGACAACGGGTTTTCCAACAAGCTTTACAAGGAGCTCTAGGAACTCTGAATAGTTCTTTAAACAACGAGTTACTGGCCTACTGCTGCCTTACCACTAGCTTAACACTAGCAGCACAGGCTTACCTATTAATCATAGACTCCCTTCTTGACTTGCTTACTTCCTTGCTTGCCTGGAGAGAAAGAATCTTAGAAAGAAAGAAAGGATCCCCTACTTACTTAGTATAGGGAAGGGAAAGAAAAAAAATCTTTATTTTTGTTGAATTTGTTGAAAGTGAAAGTATCGCTCGATAAACTATCATCAAATTGATTAATAGACCCAATAAAAGAAAAAAAAAGAAACAAAGATGCAAAGGCTGTCATTATGAGGAGACGTTCAGCCCTGTTGCTAAGATTACCACGGTTCGTCTCCTTGTTGCCATTGCTGCAGCAAGGCATGGGCCTTGTAGTCGACCGGTGCGAGCACGCCGTAAGCGCACTACCGCGAGAGAAACTATGAGCTCCTAAAAAAGTGCAATCAATATCTCGTCACTCCCATGCATACAATAGCTACGAGCTGCTGTAAGCGCTCTTGCACGAGTACTGTATCACTACAGTAAAAGGAAGTATGAGCAGAAATCAGTAGTCACTCTTCGCCTTTCAAGATATTGCGTTTAATAGATAGAGAGAGAGAGCCAGTCTCTTTTCTTTAGCGACCGAGAATGTTATGTCAAAAGGACCAACGACGATGAAGGATACGAAGGAGAAGGAGGAGGAGTAGGAGCTTGCTTCAATTGAAGATTTGTATCGTAGGAAAGCGATGCCTAACGCGAAAAGGAAACCTATGATCGTCTTTTTTCGTCTGCTCGGTAGTTTCGTAGGTGTTTCTTTCGCCCGTTATCTAGGATCAGAAGGTACCGCTATCATGACTACCCCAAAATTTCTCTTTCTTTTATTCATAGTATTAATAACTTTTATTTTTTCTTACCGAATCATACTTTCAAAAAAAAGAAAAGAAAGTTGGATTCTTTTGTTGCGTAATGGCTTTCTCTGATAGGGGCTCGCTTCTTCAAGCTCCGCCCAACCTATACAAGGTGCTGCTCGCTTTCTCTCAGCCACTAGTGGCTTATGTAGTGGTCGGCATTCCTACGTGCTCCTCCTTTTGCCCCTACTTAAGAATCCAAAGGTCACCTTTGGATGTTGTCGTGACGCTTTGGTTACGAAGGTTACCGGGGTCTAGGTTTATGGATGGATTCGGTCACCTCAAACTCAATCAATATCAACAACATGTCGTGACCGGTTAGGCTTGGTTGATTTTGTCAGAAAAGAAAGTAGGTTTCGGGGGTTCATTGATTAGTACACCTCCGGTGCTGGTTTCTATCCCGGCCAAGCAACCAAAGCTGGGAACCTAGGTAGGAATAGTGAAAGAAAGAGAAGCGGGGTAGAGGAATTGGTCGACTCATCACATCCAGTGAATGTATAGTAGAGCTTCAATAAGATATTCACGAGAAATTGACGGAATTGATGCCTAACACGAAAAGGAAAGCAAAAGCTATGATCGTCTTTTTTCGCCTGGTCAGGGTGAAATTTCAGCTTCTGAATCTCTGTTAATTAAATCTCTTACCCCAGGTATTATTTCGATTCCGCCTCATGCTGAGTCACAGGCAGCGCCTCGGAAAGCACGGACGAGCTACATGCAGGGAAACTTGCACGTGTGGTTCTGGCCGGGGACCCCGGTATACTGTACTAATATGTGTAGGTCCCCGTAATTCGAGTGAGATTGTCATGGCGCAAAAGCAGATATGGTCTGGTATTCCCTTGTTTCCTATCTCTTTTTTTTTTGTAAACCACAGGTATCATAATCTGTTTTAACAGTTTGAGGCTAATTCTATTCAGGGTTTAGTCATAGTTGAGGCTCTTCACCCCTCCTAAAATGTGTGTTTAGTGGGAGACCCACTTTCAACTCTAACTCATAGTTTGGAAATTCAAAAAATTTTAAAGTGTTCAAGAATTCAATTGGAAATAAGATTGACTGTTCATCAACTGAGCTTGAATTAGGAGATAATTTATCAAAACTCAAGTACTTTTTGGATTCATCGTAAAGTTTAGATAGAATGTAGTCATTGACTTTGCAACATCTTCATTGGTGGGAGACAAAATTGCTCTATCTTTCAAATAAGTGGGATCATTGTAGTTTATAATAAAATATGGATATGTCAATGAAACAATTTGGCTAATTGTATCTTCATTTGGCTGTATAAAAAGATCTTTTGCAATTTTTATCCAACTCGGCTCTTCATCACAATTAATGCCTTGTTGCTAGTCTCCCATCACAAAGGTTCAAAACCCATTTACTAAAGTCAGACATTGCCTAAATAGAGTTAGAGTCCATTTGGGTGTCTTGAAGTTGCATTTTAATCGTGAGTTTATAAACCTTACATTTTTGCCATAAAGTTGACTCACTAATTGAAGCAACAACTATATCTTCCTTATCACCTCGAGGTATAACCGGTAGTATTTATCTAGAGTCACCACCCAATACCATTGTCTTACCTCCAAACAATTTGTTTGCTGAATCTGGCACACTAAAGCATAAAATATCTTGCAAGCTACGATTAAGTGCTTCAAAAGCATTATGGTGAGCCATTGGAGATTCATCGCATATAATAAGATTCGATTTTCATATTAATTTTGCCAATTGAGTCCTTTGTTTAATATCACAACAGGAGCTTTCATCAAGCTTAAATGGAAGCTTAAATCTAGAGTGTGCAGTTCTACCACCAGGCAACAAAATTGCTGCAATTCCAGAAGATGCTACAGCTAATACAATTTTACTTTCAAAACGTAATCAAGCAATGACTATTCTCCACAAATAAGTTTTCCTTATACCACCACTACCATAAACAAAAAAGAGAATTAAATTCAAGAGCCAGAACATAGTGATAAGGTTAGACTCACTCTAAAAGAAAAATGACAAAAACAAAATAACATTTAGAAGCAAATTAATTTAGAACCAATAAAATAACATCAAAGAGAAATCCTTAGGAGCACTTGAAATTTATATGTATAATGTTACGAAGGATATTAATCAAAAGTTGTAGTAAGAAACACTTTAATGTTTATATTGAAACAAAGACAAAACCTCTAAAACAGGAGCTTAAAAACTCTAGCACATCGTAGCAATTAAAAAATGCAAGTGAAGAAATTATAAGAGATAAAGATAATAGTACGTATCTTTTATAAGCATTACTATAATTAATTAAGAGTAATAGAATATGGTTAAAGTATTTGATAAAAGATAATTGTTATTTATTTAAATTTTAATATAGATGGATATAATAATTAATAAAAGATTATCTCCTTAGTGTTTTAATTTAAATATATATAGATAAAAGATTATCTTATTAGTGTTTCAATTTATATATATAGATAAAATATTATCTCATTAGTGTTTTAAATTAAACATATATAGATAAAATATTGTCTCAATAGTGTTTTAATTTAAATATATATAAATAAAAGATAAATTTTTATGAAATAAATTTAATTTAGTTAAATGATGTATTTAATCATGAAATATAAAAGAATCTCAATTTAATCTTGAAAATTTTTATACTCTTTTGATCAAAACAATTTTTTAAGGACGTGAAAGAAAAAAATGAGAAAAAAATAGGAAAAACTAATTTAAAAAATCATAAATGAAGAAAAGATCAATTTATTTTTTAGTTTTGTCATGCTAAATCAACTTGTTTGTGCTATTCATATTTCATGATTCATTAATAATATCTGAAATTTTTATTTTTTTCAATTTTAATTTTTTATGTTATTTTTCATTATTAACATTTTTGTAAAAAAAAAAACACTTCATAAACGGGATTATTATCACCTCACCTCATGTCATTTAATTTATTTTTTAGTTTTGTCATGCTAATCAACTTGCTTGTGCTATTCATATTTCATGATTAATTGATAATATCTGGAATTTTTTTTCATTTTTAATTTTTTATGTTATTTTTCATTATTAACATTTTTGTCAAAAAAAAAACTTCATAAAAGGGATTATTATCACCTCATGTCATGATTCTTGTTCACTCTTTCGTTTTTATCAACAATAAAAAATGATGTCTTTTTACTTTATTGATAAAAAAATGTTTATAAAAAAGTAAAAATAAAATATAAAATATACTATATGATTGAAAGTAAAATAAAGTTATTTTCTAATACATGAGTATAGTATATGAAAAAAAATTAATTCAATATTAAAAACATAGTTTTTTTAAACAGATATATAATAACTCTTATATATAGATATAGATGTTATCATTTAGCTAATGAAAAAAAAAATTAATTGATAAAAAGTGTAGATATAGATGTTATATTGTCAATGAATATAGATGTTTTATTATTGAAATAATTTATTTTGTATTTTTAAGATAGATATAAATAGGAAGAGATTTTTATGTTTAAAAAACTTTAAAAATGATAATTATTGTTCTACTATATTAAATTACACATGTCAATCATATAACCCATTCACATAGAATGTTTTAGTTTGAGCCAACTGCTTTGGCTTATATATATATATATATATATATATATATATATATATATATATATATATATATATATATATATATATATATATATATATTAGAGTTTGACTTAATGGATGTGAGAATGTCCTTCATCTTTACCTCTCTATAAAAAAAAGTAAAACTTTAATAAATTTTCTAATTTATTCCGCTAGTTTGGATGAGCGAGGAAATTGAAAACAACTTTGGAGTGAGATTAGATATTGTAACGGTGACAGGTGAGATTAAAAACTTTAGTTGTGAGATTAAAATTAGTGATGGAATATATGTTTGGATGTAAACGCAACAATAACGATTAAGTGAATTGCAGTAAAAAGAAAAAATGACTGTTAAGGGTAATAAACTAAAATTTATATATAATAAAATTCATAATATATTTAATATTTATAAAATAGATAAATATATAAAATTTAATAAGTTTATTTTTTATCAAATCATAAATTTATTAAAAATTAATAATAATATATTTAAAATTTTTAAACTACAAAATAATATTTATTCATTAATTTTTAATTATAGAAATAATTAATTATATTTAAAAAATTATAAATATTATTAAATAAAATAATATTAAACATATAAAGATAAAATATAGGCTTAATAGTCAAATATGCCCTCAACCTTTAGCCTAAAATGGGATTCAGCCCTCAACGTTTTATTGCATGAAATTCAGTCCATAAACTTTTATTTTAGTGGAAATAAACCCTCAACCTTTTACAATTATGCAATTAAGTCAAAATCTGTTAAATGACACTAACTGCCGTTAGTTTTGCATACGTGGCAGCTGACGTGGATAGCTTAGTTAGCTGCCACGTGGCATGCCACGTATGCAAAACTAACGACAGTTAGTTTATTTAACAGATTTGATCTATTTCCACTGAAATAAAAGTTTATGGACTGAATTTCATGCAATAAAACGTTGAGGGCTAAATTCCATTTTGGGCTAAAGGTTGAGGGCTTATTTGGCTATTAAGCCTAAAATATATAATAAAATAATCATATACATACAAAATAAAAAATTAAAAAAATCCAAAAAAAGAGATAAGAGATATGTTAGAAAATAAAAAGGCTTAATACTACCAACAAAATGTGTGGATCAGTGGCTAGGGGCTGTTCTAGCTTAACCAAGGTCCTCGGTTCGAGGCTTGGGAATGCAGCTGCATTTGTTGGGAGAGCTTTGTCCGCCCAATGAGGTCTCACCCGGCTCGGAGTGGTTGCACACTTTGCCACCATTTTTTTTCATAAAAAAAAAAGGCTTAATACCCAAATATGTCTCTACGTTTACCACAAAATGGAATTATACCCTTAACATTTAATTGCATCAAAATCTGTCTTAAACATTTCAAAATAACAGAATTGAGGACATTTTCATTAATACCCTCTAACATCGTTAAGTTTTATAACTATGCAAGGGTAACGGAAATTAAATAATTTAACGAAAATGTCATTAATTCTGTTATTTTGAAACGTTTAAGATTGATTTTAATGCAATTAAATATTGAAAAATTAATTTTATTTTGTGCCAAAATGTAAAAGATATATTTGGATATTAAACCAAATAAAAACAAATAGTTATAGTCTAACCCTATGTTTAGATTGGGGGTGGGGAAGGGAAATGAAAGGAAAGTTAAGTAAAACAAATGAACGTTGTAAACCTTTCATTTGTTTGGAAAAATTTTTTAGCTAGGGAAAGGAAACAGAGGGGGGTGAGCACCCCTTGCTTTCCCTTGACTCACTCAGTTTTCTTAAAACCTCAAATTTGGGTAAACGGGAAGGAAAGGAAACTTGAAAAAAATTTTAACATGTAAAATGTCAAACTTAACCTTATAATATTATAAAATTTAAAACAAAAGAGGTTATAATTGGAAAAAAAACATTATAATTAATCATTTCATTTCCTTTCCTTTCTATTGTTTAACTAAATAAGGGTTGTTAGAATTATTTTCCTTTCCTTTAGTAATTTTAGCTATCCAAATAAAGGGTATATGTACCATTTCCTTTCCTCTAGTTTACATTCACTTCCTTTCCATTCCTTTCATTTACTAATGTTTATCCAAACATAGTGTAAAGGTACAATGTGGTAACTGGTGCGGTGCTATTCAAATAGTACCCTCGATGCTGTTGGACACTAAGGGATCATTTGATATTTTTGTCAACTTTATGTTTTATATTTTCTGTTTCTGAAAATTTTATTTCTGTTTTATTTTGTTTTATTTATAATTTTGAAAGCAGAAAACATAAAACATGTTTGGCATCAAATAAGTTGAAACATAAATTTTTTTATTTTATAATTAATTAATGTTGAACTAAGTATTTTGTTAAAATAATATAATTTTAATATATTGTTAATAATGTGCAATTTTTTTTGTTATACTAATGTGCTATTTTATTCTTAATGTTGATATATTACTAAAATTATTTTAGTATTATTATTATAAAATTTCTCTAAAAAGTTGATTTTGAAAATTACATGAGACTTATTTTCGACTTTACGCATCTAGACAAGTTACAAAAATGCAACAAAGTTTTAATATTATATCAATGATATTACATAAAGGCAATTAAAAAAAACGTAAAATTTATTATACTAAATATAAAAACATCACTCAATACAATTACGTAAAAATGAGCTTCTGTTATCAAAAATCTTTTTCTGAACCATGTGGTTGTCATTTTCTTTCTCCATCTTTCACCGCGATAAAGAGATAAGAAACCTGGCATACTTGTATATCCAAAGTCTACAATATAATATTTGCCTACCTCAAAAAATTATTTTTAATTCTCCAAACAAAAACTAAAAGTTTTAATAAAATACTAGGTCTTAATTGTATTGCAATTTATTTAATTAAAATCTCTCATATGTACATATCTTAATAATAAAAAAAAAAACAAATGCCCTTAACAAATGAAACAAGCAATTTGAATCTATCATCAAATGTCAAACAATAGATAAACTTACTAGTGGAAAATAGGTTTAAAATTGTATAACAATCAAATGAAAATAACTAGAATTTTAGCAACAGGCAAAGCCTAGTAATCGGGTTTACAAACGATACACTACCCCTTACACAAGAAATAACTCCCCTATTAAACATTAGCTTACCACCAAACCAAGAACCATGCCATAAACTTGGCATCAGCCATACAACTGAGACCATTTAATCTCCATCTCATTAACCAAACTATCATACAAAATCTAACAATCAAGATCCTTTAAAAGTTTTGGCCTCCATTCCCAAGAGCTCGAAGCTAGTAGCACAGGACAATGATTTAAGCTAGAACTTTTTACCCCTTTTTGATATGTATCTTAAATCCATTGATCCATCTAGTTGAGAATAGAAATCAATGTAAATCCATTGATCCATTCAGTTGAGAATAGAAACCAATGTAAATCCATTGACCCATATACTACTTGTGGCAGTGAAATAAAAAATTATTTAAATATTTAATATATAACAGTGAAAAATAAAAAAAAATATTACCTATTAACTTTTGGGAGATAGGATGCAGGGGTGAGGATGGTATTTTAACATATTACTAATCTAAATTCCAATATAAAAGACAAGTATAGTGTTTTTTGTATTTTTTTCTTTCATACTATAAGATCCATGTATATCACAATTTATAAAAATTATTGAAATTGTCAAATTCAAGCTGTTCAGAAACAATTTGAGCTAGATTTACTAATTATATGAAGTCTACTAAAAGTTATTGGCTATTAGTTACCATGTATACATGTATATCTTCGGTGATACTCATTTGGGAATGAGCTGTAGGTTAAAGAATTCTACGGCTAATACACTCTTACATTATACATAGATTAGAAGGTACCTAATCTCTTGTGTCTTCTCCATCTAACTAAAATATAAAAGTTAATGGCTTCTTGATTTTCAAGGATTGCTGAAAAGAAAAATCTGGTTAGAATTTGAAGTTGCTTCTAGCCGTAAGTTGCTTAAAATACAAGAGGTAGCTTAATGTTAAGAAAAATATCAAATAGGAATGCAATAGTAAAACACTAAAATAAGCACATGATATTAACATATTCTAGCCTTAACAGGTTGAATAAGGCTTAAGACTATAAGACCAGCCTACATGTCTTAATTGAGCTTAACTATAACTTTGTCTTAATAATTACGAGAGCTTCTCACTTGCAAAATTGAAGGATAAACAATCTAAAAATATAGCATTCTTGAAAGGCAAGGTTAAAGATTATCAAGAATTCTACAAACTAAAATTGCCCTTGATAATAATTTCCAGCAAATGGTTAATGCATCACTTCAGTTATCCTACAATGTTTACAACTAATTCTCTTTGACAGTACAAAAAAAAGAGTTAATGGAAATAGTGTCTTGAAAGAGTAAGAAGCATATTGTCATTATGAGATCAAGGGTTAAACAGAAAGAGCTATAGCTTATATCACTTGTAAATTATTTTGGCTTAAGAATAGGATACAGGAGCTCGAGTTTGAATATTCACAGCCTATGAAATCAACTATGCATATAATGGATTTTAATAAACACATATAAAATGGTCATATCAACCATTTCTAAGCAATCAAATCCAAATTACCCAAAACGAAATATTGATTTGGAAAGACATTATAGTAGATCCAAATTTTCTAAGGAAACATGAACGAAAAAGCTACCCAGAAACAATAACTCACATGGCTAAATCAAGAAAATTTCTTAAAATTCTTTGTATTTTGATCTAATCTTACAATAACCCAATACATAAAATTGACAAGATAATTATTTTATTGACTTTTTTTTGCTGGTTGTTTGAGAAGATGAAAAATCTGATGAAAAAGATGACATGGATTGAAAGAAAATTAAAGAAATCAAGAATTGAAGAAGAAGTGAAGAAGCAATAGAGAAGTGAAGAAAAAGCAAAAAGGGCTGGAAGAAGAATCAAAAGAGAAATATTTGTGCAACGATTGTAAAAGAAAAAACAGATATATACGTCGTTTGTATGGTTCAAAAAAGGGATCTCATTAAAAAAATGACTGTTCATCACTTTTTTTTTGGAAACATGTTTTCAAATATTTTGAAAATCGTACGAAACACAAATGTTGTGTTTCCTATAATTTTGAAAATAGTGTTGCCAATTTTTGAAATCATAAAATAAAATCAACTAATCAAACACAGTTTATGTTTTATGTCGTAAAATTTTGAAAACAAAAATATAAAATATAAAATAAAAGTGAAACCAAACAATCCTTAATTATTTCGATGTTGGTGCCAACTGATGTTTCAAACCAGTCTTTCAGGGAATTTGGATTCAATAGCATGGAATGGCAGAAACTAAGGTCGCGTTTGGTATTGGAGGAATTGTAACTTTGCACTGCAATTTAATTAACTGCAAAGTGATTGCCGTGTTTGGTATCCTACTTTACATTGTAAAATAAGGTTCTACTACAAAGTACTTTTCAGCCAATATTGGCTGCAAACAACGCTGCAAAGTCATTTAGCCAAAATCCACCCCCTTAAACCTATGGAAAAGTGCTTATTCTTGATGGTATATTTCAGTTGACTGAGAAAGATGAATGTGCACATCATGAGATGATAGTTCATCTTCCACTTTGTTCGATACCATCTCCTAAAATTGTAATCTCATCTGATTTAACTATAGGTTTTCTCTATATTCGGCAATCTGTAACTTCCGTTTTATATTTCTGATACCATTATTATTAATTCATGGACTTATCATACTTTCCTTTCCTTCAATCTTTAAGTTACCGTTTGAAATTATTTTTTTCTCTAAGATTGTATAACTGGCAATCTGCATGCCATTTGAAATGGGTTAGTCTTTTCTGTCATCAAAATCATGATCTATATCCTCCATGCTATTTGATTGATTTAAAGTGCTTGAAGCATGATTAACTTCAATTTTTGCTCTTCTTTATTAAAATCTTACCTATCTAATCTTAGTTCGAGAAAGATTTTACTTTAGCCTTAATATGGTTTCATGTTGATTGTTAACTAAATATTGCATGCAGGTTTTGGTTGTTGGAGGTGGTGATGGTGGGGTTCTTAAGGAGATTTCTCAGCACAGCTCTGTTGAGCACATTGATATACGTGAAATAGATAAGATGGTTATAGATGTATGTTGTAGTCTCCTCTTGTTTTCTTTTGTTTTTACCTTTTGTCTGAAAATTTTAAAAGCCATTTATCATACTCTCTTTATTCTAGGTTTCCAAGACGTTCTTTCCTGAATTAGCTTTGGATTTGAGGACCATCGTGTTCATCTTTACATTGGTGATGGTATGTCGAAACATTATTTTCCCTGTTATTTTTTTTTGTTCAAAAATTTTCCTTGTTAATTTCTTTCAAATGGTCAAGCATAGTGTTATAATTCCCTAGTTGATAGTTTTGCTTGAATAATTTTAACAGCTGTTGAGTTTCTTCTTCGTGTTCCAGAAGGAAAGAATGATGCAATCATTGTTGATTCATCAGATCCTGTAGGTACGTTGTAACATTTCGTCCATTATAATTTTATTATAGTGAAAAAAAATGAAAGTATTTCGATGGTTTCTTAAAGAATATGCATGTGGTGTTGTTTGCTTAGAATGCTTTGTTATGACATCTTTTAGTTTTCAAGAGCCGTGGGGGATGTTACAACCACGAAATCTACAAATTCATTTTAGTTTTAAGGCTCAACGTCATTCAAACTCACTCTGTTCACAATTTTAGGTCTTGCTCAAGAGCTTGTAGAGAAACCATTTTTTGAGACCATAGCTAGAGTTAACGCCTGGTGGTGTCCTTTGTTCTGTTACATGGCAGAGAGTATGTATTATAATTATAAAATAGATTAATCTTGGACGATTTTCTGAAATCAGGTGAAGTCACGATTTTGTCCTCTTTGATGAACACGTTTTTATGCGTTTCGGACGCCGCGTGTTATTTTTGGGTTTCGCTCCTCACTTAATGCCGTCTGTCGTTCTTTTTATAATGAAGTGGAAAAAAAAGAATGGATGTAGCAAGGATGGGGCTCGAGGTAATCATAAAAGCAACGTCTTTTCTTTTCTGTTCCTGTATAACATTTTTTCTGGCTTCAAGAGCCAAAACCCAAACTCACAGCCAATGAATAGAACGATCGAGAGAGGGAGAGGAAGAAGATGGGGAAAGAAAAGCACAGTCCCTGCTCTAGCTGATGGAAGAATAAGAACGCCTGCTGCGCCGTATTGAGTGAAGAAGCTTCCTTTCCCCATGCCAGCCTAACGACAGAGCGGTCGACAAGAGCGGTCAAGTAACCGATTGTCCTGTTGTGTCCGTCACTCCTTTTTTTTGATCAGCTGCTTTAAATTGGCTTCTTGGACCGAGAGGTCCTTCACCGTGGCTTCTGTTTGCACCTGAGATCTTCACTCTTTCCTTTTAAGGTCTCTCGATTTGGACCCCATGTTCAGAACAGAATCAATGCCTTCGATTCTATGCAGTACCCGTAAGAAAACAACCTTTCACGCCTTCCTCAAACTCGCATGATTCTCAACCTGTTGCCCATGTCCCGTTTCTCTCCTTTTTCTCCTCTCTATTTCTGTATCAAGAAGAGAATGGCCTCTAACACTTCACTGTATAGCCCTGGAAACCGAAAGGAAGCACCTTTTGCTTCACGCCTCTATTTCAACCATGCACCTTTGCTGCCATGTTTTTTGGATTGAGAGGTTCCTGATTCCAGCCTTCCATTTTCTCCTTAGTTTCACCTCTCAAAGATCCCAAGCAAACTACTCTTGTTCTGAGTGTTGCTGCTACAGGAAAGGACTCCTTCTGCCTTTGTTTGCTTCGGTTCTTTCCAGAATGAGGCTTCCACTTCTCGATTCAGCTAGCTGCATCCTCTCAGCTTCAACCTTTCTTCTTTCCTTCTCGTGAATGGCTCCTAATCAACACCAAACTAACAACAACTCTAGCCCCTGAAGCCACACCCGAGAGCCTCTGTTCGAAGCCTCCAATAGTGCTGGTTTTGTCCTCTCTCCCTTCTCTTCTTTCTCTTTCTTTTTTTTTTGCTCCAACCCTGCACTCCTAAGCAAAACCCGAACGGAACCAAATGCCTCTTTAGTCTCAACAACTTGCTCGGCTTCTTCCTTTCGCATAGTTCGTCGAGAAAATGGAGCTCACCAAGCTTTTCCGATCAATCTTCCTCCTCTTTGTCTCTCCCTCCTATTCACCTCAACCTTCACTCTTCCACTCTCTTCACCCCAAATCTCCTTCTCCTTCATCTCTTCTTCTTGTTATTGTACTTGTTCAAACTCTCAACCAATCCACACTCCATTTTGCTGTGTTTGTTTCCTTTATCCTTCACCAATCCCAACCAACTACAAAGCTTCTCACGCCATCTTTGATGCCTGAACATAGATCTCTTTTGATTGTTTCTGTTGGTGCCGAGAATGGCACTCTAAATGCTTATCTGTTTTTGCTCCTTTGAGATCTAACGTTGGTGGAAGAATAGTGAAGGTTGATTGGCTTCTTCAAGAAGCCAATCAATTCCCTTTTTTATTATATTTTTATTTTATTATTTTTTAACATATATAGGTATATTATATCTTTATTTGTTTTATATATTTTTATATATATCTTTTATGTATTTCATTTGCATACATACATAGTTTGTTTAATATATATTTTATTTATATTTATTCCTTTGTATTTATTTAGTGTGTGTATATAAATGTATCTATATACATAAATTTAATTTATATCACCATTATTGATTATCTCTTCTTGTAACTAATATATATTATTTCCTTGATACAATTCTTTGATATTTAATATAATTAATTTCTTTTTATTTAGCATTTAATTAAAAGTATTAATCCCATGTGAAATATTAAACACTTAAAATCAACAAACAAATTTCCTTATTTCATACTCTAATCTGATAAAAAAAATATTTGTTTATTATAATAAATGTGTGAGCTTTTGCCTATTGGGATTACTTTACTTTTGGGAGATACAAAAAGATTAAGAAGTTTTTTTATGTTCTTTGTAATTTAACTTCTTTATGTTTCTCATTTCGTCTCATATTGCTTGCCGAATCATTTGAATATTGAAAGAAAACTCACACTTTGATAAACGTGTTTGGACAGAAGGCATTGAGAAGGGGAAACTCAAACTAGAAAAAATGTTCATTTGGCCAGAAGGCATCGAGGAGGAGTAGACTTGGAAATTTGTTAGAGCATTTGAAAAGCAACTTGGGAAACTTAAAATAGGTAGGCTAGCCCGATTCATGACTGTTCTTTGAGGGCTTTTCCGAAAGAAGAGATCGATATGCCTTTCAGGATCAGTAAAGTCAAGATTTTTTTTCTTTTCTGCTTGCTTATACCAAGGTTTTGAGGGCTTCCTCAAATTTAATTGAGGAAAATATTCCTACTTTAATATGTCACTGAAGCAGAGAATTTGGAGCTTGATGATAAAATTGACAAGATTTGGAGCTAATTTGGTGCTGCGAAACGAGGTTTCCTTAAGATTCCTGAAGTAGTCAAGAAAATGCCTAAGACGAGTCCTGAAGGTTCAGTTATTTTTTGTTCCTTTTGTCCAATATGATTTTTTTGTCTAATCTTTCAAAACTTCTTTGTGCATGCATATTTCATTTTTTATTCATCTTTTATAAAGGAGTTGTTTGTGTGTGTGTGTGTGTGTGTATATATATATATGTATTTATCACTTCATGAACAATCAAAGAAGTGAAGTTTTTTATTTTATTATATACTGATCAAAGCATAAAAAAAAATTTAGCTATCCAGAAAGTGTTTCAAAAGTTGAATCCTAGCCTTTTAATTAACTAATCACATATTTGAGTGACTAATAACCAAGCTTTGCAGTTACAAAAACAAGCAAAAAGGTTGAGCACTATTTAGAACTTTTTTAATGTTTTTAGTAGTAGTTCATAAATGCTGCAATCTTAAAGGTAAAAGCTATTCAAAGTAATGTTAGTGTTAGCTTTAAATTGTCATATATATTTTGAAATGACAAAAACTTAAGTAAGCTTTAATGTTTTAATTCATATTGTAAATTTGCCTTATCAAACATGATTTTCTCAATCCATTTTCAAGTGATCATATCAAACATTAAAACCATGATTTAATGATACATCCTTATTGGTCTTAATACTTTATAAATGTTTTGAATATTTTAGAAAATCACTTGATGAATTTTTGGACCATGTTTTCATTAGAGAAAGTCAAGAAAAACTCCCACAAAAATGTCAAAATGTTTTGGGTTGAATTAAAATCAAAAGCCATATCATTTCTAACCCAAAAATGCAGGAAAAACACATTCTAGAAGCATGAGATCGATCCCCTAAGGGAAGGGATCGATCCCTTTATGGCAGAATGCCTCCGAGGCTTAGAATGAAGCATGGGATCGATCCCCTATGGGAAGGGATCGATCCCTTTTCCTGAAAATAGCCTGTAACGGCTAGTTTTTGTGAGACAACGGTAATATTCAAGTTTTGGCTCCACCCAACGGCTAGAATACATCCAATGGACTATAAATAGAGGCTTAGAAGCTAAAGGAAGTAAAAGGAACTGCTCAGAAATTCTATTAATCATCTTCTTTATTTTCCTCAAGCCTCAACAACAAATCAAGAGCTACAAAGTCTTCATCTTCCATCATTCTCATATTCTTTGTATAGAATAGCACAAATCTTGTATAGGCTTTTTCCTTGTGCTTAAACATTGTAATCACTTGCCTATCTAGAGGCCCTTCTTTGATTACACAATTTGTAAACACAATCATTCCTTGTAAAAGGGGAGGTTTCTCTTTAGCCTAAGAAAAAGATGGAGGTTTCTCTTGAGCCTAGAAAAGGAGGGAGGTTTCTCTTGAGCCTTGAAAAAGAGGAAGTGTAATACAAATTCAAAGATAGTGAATTTGGAAAAATCCTTGGGAGCGTCTCAAGGTAGAGGACGTAAGCAAGGTTGCCGAACCTCTATAAATCACTTGTGTAAATTTCTCTATCTTTACTCTCTTTACTTATTTGCAATTATATTTGTGATTATTGTATTGAATTTGAATTGCATGCTTGCCTAGCTTAGAGAACTTAGAAAACATTCAAATAGGCTAGAGAACTTAGAAGAATCGAAAAACGGGCATAAGGTTAGTTAAGAACCGATTCACCCCCTCTCGGTATAGCCTATAGAGCCAACAATTGGTATCAGAGCTTGGGCTCGAGATTGATTTAGACTAACCTCTATCGAGCAAAACGATCATAAATGGCTCTAGGTGATGATTTTGAGACTAGCTCACAAACTTTAGAAGAATATTCATTTGATGAGCTTCAAGATGCATTTAATGAGCTAAGTGATGAATATAAATCAATGCATGCAAAATATAACAAAAAGTTAAATAAATTTAAAAAAGAGAATGAAATTTTGATGAATACTAATGTTGAGTTGGAGGAGAAAATAAAAGATCTAAGCTCAAAGAATGATGAACTTACCAAGGTGAAATTAGAGCTAGAAAAGAAATTAGAAGATATTAAAGATAAATTGGCAAATCCTAGCTCTTTGACTATTGAGGATGAAAAGGAGAAACCTAACTCTAGTGAATGCAATGACCATTCTTATGATGATTTACAAAATGCTTTTGATGAGCTAGCTAGTGAATTTGAATGCATGAATTCAAAATACAAGAAAATGATTACAAAACTAGAAATGGAAAATGATGAGTTATTGAATGCCAAGCTTGATTTTGAAAAGAAATTAGAAGAAGCAAATTTAGAAATTGATGAAGTAAATAAAAAGAACTTAAATTTGCATAATTCATTTTCTAGGTTTTATATGGGTCAACAAAAGCTAGATCACATGTTAGAGACCTAAAGAGCTTTCTTTGACAAAGATGGGTTAGGATATAATGCAATTCAAAAAGAAACTCATCTAAAGAATTTCCTTGTGAGCAAAAATACTATACATGATCTATCTCTTACATGCTCACTATGCAATAGAATAGGACACTCTTCACAAGCATGCACATATAGGAAAACCACATTTAGAGGAAGAGTAGTTAGGAAAATATAGGTGCCAAAGCATGCTGTAAATAATGTTGAATTGTGCTTAAAATGGATCCCTAAAGGATCAAAGATTGTTTGCACTAACTCTCATGGACCCAAGAAAATTTGTGTACCAAAGCATGTTTGAACTTGTTTGTTGTAGGAGTGTTAGAGCATGGGAATACAATGGAACAATGGAGTTTAAATGCTCAACACATCCTCATGGAGCTTGCTTGTGCCAACGAGAAAGAGAAAGAGCTTGGGAATCCATCCTTGGCAAGGTCACAACAATTCTTCAAAGAATGGCTCAAGGTGGATTCAACACATTAAGGCAAAGCACTCTCAAGCAAAGAAGTTTTGTAAGCTTAATTCCTTGCTCCTTAAACTTTTTATTTGATTAGTTGTGCTTTGATGAGAAAATGTGTTAATGATTCTTGGTGCATTATGAGTTGAATGAATAAAGAAAAGGCATGTTGAATGATTGTTGATTGGTTGATGGATGGTTCTTGACGCATTGGATTATTGGATGAAAAGCATGTTTAGTAATTTTGAAATGATTATTGGATTTCTGCATTTTGAGCAAGTTTCCTATGTGTTGATAATGTATTTACTTGTCTTAAAATACCAAATATGTCATATATGCAAAATGTCATGTCATGAGTAATAATGAAGAACTTGTATGTTGGAAATCATGGCATGTTGTTCACAAGATGTATGATTTGATGATATATGTGCTTAAAACCTATGTGAACAAGTTTGTTTTGACATATTTGTGGTTTCCAATGCTTGAGTTTTGTCAAAATATGCTTAACTCTCAAAATGACATCCTTTAAGGCCAAAAATGCATTTTATTGTGTAAATTCTTCCAAAATTGCAAAATCTTTTGTAAAATGGTTTTTCATTCATGTTTTTCATTCATACAAGTCCAAAATCATGTTTTACAAATGTTTAAACTCTTACTTGGACTTAAAATACTCAAAAACGAAGTTTTGGTACCTCAAAGGTTGGATTTTCTGTCAAAAACTGCAGAAACAGGATGAGGGATCGATCCCTCAATAAGCAGGATCAATCCCCCTTGAGTAGAATGCAAGAAATTTGCATTCTGGAGTTAAGGGATCGATCCCCCCAGGCCAAAAGGGCTTTTCTGCATGTTTTCAACCGAAATTGAGAAGAACTTTTCATTGTTTTGATACTTTATCTCTTCTCAACTTAAAATTCATTGTTTTAACTTCTTTTTGATGATCTTTAATATATGAAAACTCATTTTTCATTGATATCATGCCTCAACTTCATCAATTAATATCATTTGCAATGAATGGTATCACTTTCAACAATCAATATCATTTTTCTTGAGCTTACAAGTACAAAATCATTTTTCTTGTTGAAAACATTCATGAATCTTGAAATAATCTTGAAATATATTTTCAATGAATGCTTAAACTTAATTTTGAGATTTATTTTAATGATTTATGGATATATTTGAGAATTTGATGAACTTGTACTTAATGAATATTCTTCATTCCTTTTTTTGTTCATCTTAGTCAAGCATGCTTATAGGATTATGTCTCTTAGCTTGACTTATCTATTTCACACTAGGTTTCATGATAAGTATACATCTAGTGGAAGAATAATTAAAACTTGACCTTAAGGATTGATGTCAAATATAAATTCAACAATTGGTATAAGGTCATAATTTTCCTTGGCCTATAATTTGTGATGATAAATGGATCTTAAATGTTATAATACATGACACTTTATCATCCATAAACTTATATTTTTATGGCCAAATTATTAAAGAACTTGGGCTTTAATGACAACACCAACATTCAAAGATAAATGCAAACTTGAACATATGGATTTTGATTAATATCCATGCATTTATTATTTGAATCTTTCCTTGCTCATAATTGGTTAAGATCTTGAATGGAAAATTGAGTATAGGATTCTTTAGTTTCACGGAAGAAAATGTGTTTGCTTGAATATCTTGACTTTTTGAATCTTCCATGTGATATAATTTTGTGAATAAGAATATGGATTAATACTTTATAGTATGCTAATGTTTAATTAATCCATATGCATATTTGATGGTGTGTGATTGTGTTCTTGCATATTTAGAATGATTATTTTCTTGACATGAACACACTACATATTGGATTCATGCAAAATGCCTAAGTCAACCATTAGTAACAATTAGTATTTAGATTGAAATAACAATTAGTATCATTGGTAACCATATTTTCAATAATTGGTAAGCCAAATCTAAATTGCCAATTTGTATGAGCTTTAAATTGACAACTCTTCTCATGCTCTTTAGTTTGAAATGACAAATAGAGAAGAATTCTCTTAGGATATTTTTGCATAAAACTCTTGTGTGCTAGAATTTGTAGTTAATTGCTATATATCTTAATTCTAGGCACAATATTTCTTGAAAATGATTTATGAGCACATGCATATGATATGTTATATAATTTTAGCTCATAATCATGATGTATTGACATGCACCTTAGTTGGACTTTAGAGAACAATTGATACACTTAGGTGCTTACTTAATAGGATTGAAGTAAGCAAGTCATAGACCTTAGTAGATATTTATACTCAACTTGCTTCATTTCTTACCAATTGAGAACTTATTGCAAAATTATTTATAAACAATTGGTTTAGGATCATAAGTCATATTCTTTGCTGTATATTTCATACTCTTTGTGAATATTGACTTATTTATTGTGCTATGAGTCCCATGTACTAACATGTTTGCTGTTGGATGGAGCATATTTTTTATCTCTTCTCATATAGCCATGATTTTAGAGGGAGCATATTTTTTATTATTTTTCTTTCTTTTTGCTATGACAAAAAGGGGGAGAGATAGATATTAAAAGGGAGAGATATTAAGGGGGAGAGATAATAGGGGAGAAATAGTTTGAAAATTCATTTTCAAAACTCATGCTTATATTAAGGGGGAGCTTTGTAAAATCCTGTTTTATTTGAGGGGGAGTATTTTATCAAAGAATTTTCAAAGCAAATTTACATTAAGTTTTGTCCTATCAAAAAGGGGGAGATTGTTAGCTTTAAATTGCCATATATATTTTGAAATGACAAAAACTTAAGTAAGCTTTAATGTTTTAATTCATATTGTAAATTTGCCTTATCACACATGATTTTCTCAATCCATTTTCAAGTGATCATATCAAACATTAAGACCATGATTTAATGATACATCCTTATTGGTCTTAATACTTTATAAATATTTTGAATATTTTAGAAAATCACTTGATGAATTTTTGGACCATGTTTTCATTAGAGAAAGTCAAGAAAAACTCCCACAAAAATGTCAAAATGTTTTGGGTTGAATTAAAATCAAAAGCCATATCATTTCTAACCCAAAAATGCAGGAAAAACACATTCTGGAAGCATGGGATCGATCCCCTAAGGGAAGGGATTGATCCCTTTATGGCAGAATGCCTCCAAGGCTTAGAATGAAGCATGGGATCGATCCCCTATGGGAAGGGATCGATCCCTTTTCCTGAAAATAGCTTGTAACGGCTAGTTTTTGTGAGACAACGGTCATATTCAAGTTTTGGCTCCATCCAACGGCTAAAATACATCCAAGGGACTATAAATAGAGGCTTAGAAGCTAAAGGAAGTAAGAGGAACTGCTCAGAAATTCTATTCATCATCTTCTTCATTTTCCTCAAGCCTCAACAACAAATCAAGAGCTACAAAGTCTTCATCTTCCATCATTCTCATATTCTTTGTATAGAATAGCACAAATCTTGTATAGGCTTTTTCCTTGTGCTTAAACATTGTAATCACTTGCCTATCTAGAGGCCCTTCTTTGATTACATAATTTGTAAACACAATCATTCCTTGTAAAAGGGGAGGTTTCTCTTTAGCTTAAGAAAAAGAGGGAGGTTTCTCTTGAGCCTAGAAAAAGAGGGAGGTTTCTCTTGAGCCTTGAAAAAGAGGAAGTGTAATATAAATTCAAAGATAGTGAATTTGGAAAAATCCTTGGGAGCGTCTCAAGGTAGAGGACGTAAGCAAGGTTGCCGAACCTCTATAAATCACTTGCGTAAATTTCTCTATCCTTACTCTCTTTACTTATTTGCAATTATATTTGTGATTATTGTATTGAATTTGAATTGCATGCTTGCCTAGCTTAGAGAACTTAGAAAACATTCAAATAGGCTAGAGAACTTAGAAGAATCGAAAAACGGGCATAAGGTTAGTTAAGAACCGATTCACCCCCCTCTCGGTATAGCCTATAGAGCCAACAGTTAGTTGGTATGTCAAATAACTAATTGAATTGCATTTTTTTTCTTGGAGTGCCCCAAATTCATGGAAAATATCGGTTTTTGTTGTCTGCTATGGTTTTTGGAGGAATGTGCTTTTTAAGTTATGTATGCAACATTTTTTCCATGTGTAATATATGTGTTCTGGTTGGTTCCTTGATGTTCAAGTTGAGTCAAACCAAGGGAAAAAAAAGATTACAGAACATAAGAGTACAACACGTTTTAAATGATCACTAATCAAACCTATAGAAACAAAAATCAAATTATTTATTAAGCTCATGCATATTGTGAGTCTGTTTGTGGGCTTAATAAATAATTTGATTTTTGTTTCTATAGGCTTGTCATTATCCATTGTCATGTCTTTAGAGGTGTGTAAGAGTCGAGGTAAGCATCATATTCCTCCAATAGGTTTGCTCTTCTTAGGTTTTTTTTTCCCCTCAAGTTTTTTGTTGTATGTTCCTGAATTGTATTGATTGGAGGTCTTCTCTTCATGCTATAAACTTTGCTTTGAAATTCACAGGCTAGGATTCAAAACTTTTTTTTGTTGTTTGTTTCAATCATAAAGGAGGATGCTTGATTATGATTTCGAATATTTGTTCTCAATCATGTCATTTGATAAAAATATTGTTATTAATAAAATTCAATCTCAGATGAAAAATTTAGGTTGTAATTGAAAGGTATATCAAAAGTTTAGGATCAAACTAAGCATTTAGTTTCCCAATTTCAATTTTACCTAATTGTAGTTCTTTATGTTGCTAAATTTAGGTTTGAAATTTCAATTTGAACGGACAAAAAAGTGAGTGAATTGTAGATTGGCGAAATTTGGTGTTTAGCTTGAAGGTTGCGAGTTATTTATGTTTTAGAAGTTTTTTTTCTTTACTTAATATTTTTGCTAAACAATTTGGGATATACAATGGGGTTGGCTCACATTCTGCATTGCCTATATATGTAAAAAAGTCTCAAGTTTGATGCTATTTACTGTTTTTGTGTTGACACAACATCTTTTAATTTCATGAATGGTGGTAGCAATAGGAGAGAAAACGACAATTATGAAAGCATTTACCTTCCTTTCTTATCTGGTATGTGCTGCTTGCATTTAGCTTTTTTTGTTCTCTAATTATTTAGGCCATATAAATGTGAAAAATGCTTTTGTTTCTTTTTTCCTTCTTTTTTTTTTTTTGAGGATTAGAGAGTTAGGTAATTGCATTTGAGGTAGATGAAATTGACATCTTTGTGTTTCATGTGTCACTGTGAAATGTTTTACCCCTAAAGCAAATGCCTTACCTTGAAGCAGGAGATGGTATACAGATAGTTTTCTTGGACATATCCCTCTCATGTGCATTTACCAAAGTAGTTAGTTTGCTATAAACTTTACCATGCAGTGAGGATTTTGTGGCCTAAGCTATAGCACCTACATTTTATTTCTAATTTACCTTACGCTTTATACATTGAGTTAATGTACTGTATATATTATCTAACAAACTTTGTTCTCTATTATTGTTTATAGATGATCAATGAATCTTTGTAAAGAAGCAATTTTGCCTTCTCAATTTTTGGAAAGTAGAAGCTAATGTTAACATTAATTGTTAGGCTCTGACTTTGATTTTTTATTTTACTTAAAAGAATCTCCCTGTTTTTGTCTGAAGAAATAAACAGTTTTTGTTTTTCCAGGTTGTGTCATGTCAAAAGAATGGACGTTTTGGTTTGGCACAAGGCTGTTTGCCTGGATTTTAATATTTATTCAAACCAAAAGAAGCTCCTTCCTTTGACATGGGAGGTGAGTAGAATAAAAAATTATATAATTCTACCAATATATTTCGGTCTTATTGTACATTGATTATTTTACATGACAATAGATTGTTATATATAAAGTTCAATTTTCTTTGGTTCTATTAACAAAATAAATTAATAAATGGATAAAAACCTGTCAAATTTGATGAAATATATCGCTTCTTGAATTGCAAGATATATGGCTAAGGACCTTGAACTATTTGCACGCTACGCTGGTCATAAATCTGTCAACATGACAAATGTCAGTCTCTGGTATGTGTATCACTAATGTCAAAAAGGCTATTAAATTGTTCCTTTTATGTTATATGGTGACCATAATGTGCATCTGCTAGCACTTATTTATTATTTGAGATAGAGAGCATGTTTATTAGGTATTGACTGGTTAAAAATAGCTAATTTTTTACCTGTTCAGATGTATACAAACATAAAACCTATTCACTTTGATTGTAGTTCACAAAAATAAACGTTTAGCTGCCTCATTGAGATTGTTTTAGAACAAGCTTTAAGCAAAAGAACCCCAGTCTTTTGTTATGATGAGATCCAAAAAAGATGACTAGACTACTGTCAATAAGGTGCATATTCTTGATCTTTTATTCTATTTTTCTATTGATAGGGGTGTTGTTATTAAGGATTTTATGGATGAGCACATATATGCATCTCTTAAAAAATCAAATAAACCTAAGTCTTTCTATTCAGTTATGATTTGGATTGAATTTTCTGCCCTTCTCAAAGTTGATGGACATGTTCCCACATAGATGACTTTGTTTCATCACCAAAGCAGATCATTTTATAATTCTCAATAGCCCTTTTATCATCACGCATCAATGGCTATTTGTTAAGTTGTTTATCTTTGTTCCATTAATATATTGCTAATTTAAATAGATTGTGTTTTTCATCCTTGAAAAAAGTTCATAATGTTTTTAATACGAATTCGATTATCAAGCATTGTACAAGTACACAATTAATGATCGACAATACTTAAAATATTATTTATGTAATTTATGTATTTTTGTTATTAAATTCAAGTTGAAATAATACATTAATTTGCTAGATCATGTTTTTGATATTGCCCACTTGCAAATGTAGACTATCGATATTCTACACCCTCTTTCAAATTTGATAAGGCTTCAAATCACTTAGACCAATCACTTTGTAGAGTTAGTCATTAACTTTGATCACAGAAATTGGCTAATCTTTCATCTTAAATTGTTACAATTAGATCAACCTTGGGTCAATAGTATTTCTATGTGGAGATACAAACTGCTTTTGTCGTGCTAGGTGAAGATGACATCATGGTGATGTACAGTTCTAAACAATGCCTTGAGTTTGCACATGGCACAATAGCTTAATGTCAAGGTGTTATGAGTTTTATAGAATTAGATTTTTAGAAGTTATCAGTGTAATTTTTTATTGTTGAAATTATGGTGCTGGACTTTTAAAATCCATTTCATATATTTGTTTTTCTTTCTGCTTGACCTTATATATTCTGTTGAATCTATTATGATAGATGAGTTGGGCTGTCCTTAAACCTTGCAAGGATGATTAAGAGAGCAAAATATTCTTTGTTATCAATTTTATTTCGTATGTTTATTAGACACTAATAGGAAATTAATACTCTCTTCACATGCAACTTAAGATCTACCGAATTTGAAGGTTTCTTTTGTTTTATTCATGTTTTCATTATTTGGTTTGATTCATTTTTAACATGATCGTGAAAATAGATCATGTGATTGATCTGATTGCTTTTGGACTTGCTATTGCTACTGAGCAAAGGAGAAGTGCTGTGAGTTTTCTTCTCCTTATATTTAGTACCTTTTGTTGTTTCTTTTTGTTACTATACTCTTTGATGTTTCCGTTTCATTTCCTTTTTATGGGATTTTTTTTCCTAAATTGCTTTGATATGTTAATTCCCATAAGTTCGATTAGTTTATTTTGTTTTAGATTGTATGAATTGGATATTTGAATTCACATTGAAAAGTCTAGGCCTTTCTTTTATTGTAAGTGAGAAGTTTAATCTTTTTGGTTACTTAGTAAAAAAAAAATCTGTTGCATAATTCTTTCGTAGATCCAAAATGAATTAACTTGTTGGTCATGGTCTTGCAAAGCAAATTTTGATTAAAGTATGGGTCTTATTTCTCATCTGAGCTAAATCTGTAAAGAACAACAATTTTGCCACGATATATTTATCATGAACTCATATTGATCGAACATATGGATGTAACTTCAACATGGAAATGGAAGCTCAATTAGGAAAATTGTCATATTCTTACAAAAACAAAACTGAATCCAATATCTTTGTTGATTTTATGGATAATTAACTCTTTTCAGCCTTATGTGTAAAGTTGTTATTCATATAATTATTGAAATTTCTTATCAATTTTCTATGAGACGAATTGAGGAGTACAAATCTTCCAATCAAGCAATAGTTTTGAATCTTCTTTGATTTTTTTGCTTATTATTGGTACTTTTACAACATCTTCTTTTTTGAAGAAAAATTAATCTAATTGCATAATGTTCTTACCATTTGTATTATAGGTAAAAGAGACTGAGAAATAGATAGAAAAGCTCTTTGTATTGCTCAGGCAAATCAAGATATGTAGGATTTTTATTGGATTCATGCTAAATTTCAAGATAGATGTAAGTTTGTAGAACATATATTGTCTTCGTATATGGAAAAATTAGAGCCTTAAGTATTTTTTTATTCATTATTTGAAGTTCTGTTCACCTTTATTAGAATTTGTGGATTGTTTAAACATTGGATATTTACCTTATTTCAATTACATTTAATAAATTAATAATTTAAAAAACAAATAAAATAGATATAAAAGAATGAAAAATGATATATAAAATAAATCTTAATGAATTTTCTCTTTGTTACATGTTCTTCCAAATCATTTGAGTTCTTTTTTACATGTTGTAATTAATTTTCCTAATTAAATTTTTATCTCTTCACTTTTTTGTATGTGTTTGTTTAAAGAATCGATTTAGCATTAACTTGTTTTTTTTTAATGTAATTTTCTGTTTCGCTATCTATATTATTAAAGTTGGAAAAAAGCCTAATGCTGGTGCTTCCATGATTGTGCCCTCTCCAATAAACGCGTTTCTCTACTCTTCAGATGCCACGTGTCCTCCTTTTCTCTGAATGCTGATGCTCTCTTACTTTATGTTCGTCAGACCCTACTCCAAACTTTTTCTTTCTTCTTCTTTAATTCTTTATCAGTTATAAAACCTTCTTGAGACTAAAGTCTCTTTGCTTGATTTTTATTTCATTAAAAAAAAACCCTAATTTCCTTTCTCAAAATTAACTCTTGAAACACATGTCTTTCTTTCTTCTATCTTTTGATTTTCTGCCGTTGACACCACATACCAACTCTTTCATTGACTCATACCCACCCATACCCATTTTGTCAGCCATAGTTTTCACGGACTTCTAGATGAGAATAGAGAAGACCAGAGAGGAGGAGAGAGAAAGAAGGCCCAAGAAGAAAAATAGGGGTCTGAGAGAGGAAAAGAATTCGAGACTTGAAAAAAGGTAGGGTGAGAGAGAAACGTTTCTTTAGTGACCAAGAAATAGCAAGATAGGGTGGAGTCCCTTCTTCAGTGGCCCAACCCCAACGCCATCATCACCTTCAATGCTATCGTTCAGCAATTGGAAGCCAAACTAGGGCTCAATCTCTCCCATGAAGCTAGCTTCCTTAGGCTACAGATCAACCTCCTGCTTTGCTATCTCTAATCCCAGACTCAACCCCCTTTGGAAGAGCTTTTTACCCTCCAACATCATCAAAGTGTCGTACGCGGGCGGAGACGACTCGAGGAGTTGCAGTTTATTTTGGACCAAATGTTAAACAAGGAAGGTAATGTGTTTTTTGGGTATTAAATTAATTATCATATTTATTTATTTTGGGTGCATTTTATTTGATTTTTTAAGCTTTTTTATTATTCAATTTATTTTTGTTCACAGAATATGTTAGTGCCAAATATTTTTTGGATTGCAGCAATTAACTTTTCTGTTTCTATGTTCGCTGACATTGTTTTGCTTTTCCCAACAGTTATAAATGTTAGGGTGTTCTGTAATCTATAAAAGCCATTGTGTGATTTACGTTACTGCCTTTTGTTTACAACTTTGTGAGATTTTTAAGTTTGAAAAAGCATATATTACTGTGCTTTCTGTGCAAGTAGATTATTTGCTCTAATATTACACAAAGTAACTTGAATTGGAAATATGAATTGTTTATGAATGCTTTTGTTTGTGTTGTTTTGGTGCAATATTGGTATACTAAGTTGATCTTACGTATTTATCGATTAAATTTAATGAAAATGGTTCTCACAAAATACATTATCGTTAATTATTTGTTACTAATAGTTTTCATGGCAGATCAAGTATGGCTATGTAAATATCATGTTGTTGTTGCTTTAAATTTCCTTACAAATGTTCTTAGGAATTGTTTGGTTACCAATAAATGGTTGGAAAAGAACAGAAAAGTGAATTTTGTGTTTGAGTGGGGACAGGATCCAAGTAATTAGCTATGTTTTTATGCTTGCCAAGTCCTTAATGTAATGACTGTTTTTTGAGAGAAATTGCTTATTGATTCTCAGTAGAGCATCTTTTTAAATATCATTTTCTTAAAAGTCTCAAAAGAAGGTTTCATGGCTGATTTTCATGGCAATTATGCAACGGTGGAAATTGGTGAGCTCATTATGACAGATTTAGATTATATTGAAAAAAATCAGGTAACTAATCTTGCCAATGTTTGATTTAGATATTATTGAAGTAATTTTCATTCTCAATCATTTAAGTTTTCATGCTTCCTTTAGTCTTTTGCTTCTATTTCAAAATTTCCTTTAATTCTTCTTCATTGTTATGCAGCTAATACATATATGGCATAGAACCAATTAACAGCGCAATTCTGGATGGTGGAAAACCTGGTCAGTTTCAAGATTCTTTCAGTGTTCACTCTCTTTTTCTTTTACTTACACTGTTAAATCCTATTAAGATGAAATTTCCAATTTTTACTTTCTTCAATTTTGATCTTTGGAGTTGAAGTATCTAAAGAGATTTGATCTTTTTTTGCGTTTTTGTTAAAGTTCTATATTTTTCAGCTGTGTGAGGATTTTTTTTTGTTATTGAATGATGTACACAGGTAGCTTTTAAGAAATCAAAAACCATGACTTCAAAAGTTGAGATGGAATTTGCAATGGAAGTTGAAGTTCTTGGAAGGCTTAAACGCAAGAATCTCTTGGGTCTAAGGGGTGTTACCGTGTTAGGACAAATTCAAGAAGTTTCCAATGCAGGTCTTCTTATTTAGTACAGTAAAAGTTTTCAAGAAAAAAATGATTTTTTTTCGCCATTTTTCATGTTATTTGTTCTAATATTAATTTCTAATTTCTGTGCTTGCAGATGTATTGGTCGTGAAAAGATTAGAAAGCGGAAATCAACTCTCTGAGGTAACATGTAACAAGAATCATGTCAAGAATTTCCTTTGCTCATTTTTTTTGAAGTTTAAATATTTTATTTGGTGCAAAGCTTATAATTCTACTAAGCTTATAGAAATCAATACAAAAAAGAATATTGATTTGGATTCTTGGATATGTTGAGGAGAAGAAAATTGTTTAATTATTAGATTAAGGTTTGTATATAAAACTACACAGATTAAGGGTTTATCCCCGTGATACATATATTGCATATACGAAATAAATTAATCGAAGAATGGTTGTGTGAAACTATCCAAATCAAGATCTTTTCTTTCCTATTCAAGGTCCTGGAGAATCATCAGCCAATCTAGGGCCTCAACTCAAGCTAGGTAAAATTTTCTATTTCTTCATGATTGTCATGATTTTGTTTCTCTTTTAACTCTATTATTTAACTCTTAATGTTCCGTTGGATGATCTTTCCTTTTAACTCAGAAACTTATTGTAAGATGCCAAAAGTTGCTTTTTGTTGTTCCTTTCATTTTCTATATATTCAACTCCACATCGTGTCCTTTTCTCCTTCTCTATGTTCCTAAATCTTTTTTTTTTCAGAACTATATTGGCACTTCTCTTCTCTACTTTACCTCCCAATAATATTGTCTTTGAAACTTATGAGAGGCATGTCGTGCTTGCTATTGTAAATTAACTCTCTATGTTCTAAGGTAGGCTAAATGGTTGATCAATATTTAATTTGCCTTTTTAATGGATTGAATACAATGCCTTCCTTCTTTAGTTCAGTAAAAAACAAAATTGATGTTAGTCAAAAGGATGCCAATATGTTATTATTATTTTTTTCTTGAGTAATGTTTTCAATGTTAGTATTTAAAAAAATCCAAAGAAAACTAAATGTTAACAATGATTCACAGCTTTAACAAATCTGTCATGTTTAGTGGCTTTCAATTGTTATATTTGAGCTTACATTATTTTCAATTTGTTAAACAAGCTGCTGACCGAACCTCCAAGATTTATAAAAAAAAATGTAATTTAAATCAAAATATATAGTCCTGATGAAAAAAGCTTGATTTCAGTTACAGGGAAACAAAGTCTTTTCAGCAACTTCGGTTCTTAAAGTTTCATCTATATGATTATGTTTCAGGTAAAAGAATCAAATTCAACTTAATTACATCAGCTTATCATATTTTTCAGTGAAAGAAGTTTCATTCTTCTAATGATCAAATGATATGGCATTCAATGTTTATAACATTTTTATGAAAAACTCCTGTTCTCTTATTTAATTGCTTGCTTGGATATCACAGTTTTTTTTTTACTTGCCCTGTTTGTTTATCTCATGTTTACAGCATATCTTTGCGAAACTTCTATTCTCTTATTTAATTATTTTCTTTGATATCATAGGTTCTCATTACTTGCCCTATTTGTTTATCTTCTACTCTCACAAGTAATATCATTGTTGAGTATCAGTTTTTTAGTTGAATGATGTATATATATTCAATTTAGATGTCTATTTTTTTGTGTGTGTGTCTGTATGTATATACATATTATTTCTATCTCGCTCAAACCAAGTAAAATTGAAATTGTGAAACTAAATAAATTGAATATATATACATTATTGATTGATTGATTGATTTGCAGGTAATAAAATAATGTGCTATCGATATGCTAATAAAATAAATTAAAATAAAATAAAAAGAATAGAAAGCTATCTCACATGAAGGAGCTTAATTGAATATATATACATTATTGATTGATTGATTTGCAGGTTGATGCTGTTCCTATTTAGATTACGAAGACGAGTAAAGTGTTTTGATAACTTAACTCTTCAACGAGTGAGTATTTTGATTGTTTGTGTTGTGTATGACTAACAAATCTTTAAAAAGCTCTTGCTTATATTTGGGACAATCATAATCAAAATAAATAAATAAGTGAAAGTTGGTGCTTCTGTATTTTTATCAAATAAGAGTTACAATGCGAAAATATTTTGATTCATTTAAAGAGTGAGACTAATTTTCATATACCATGCTCAAATCACTGCAATTTATGATTTCTTGATAGGCAATAACAGGGATGATATGTTTTTACGTTGGTTTTGGACATGTTGAGAGTAAGTTGCTTTAGTTCGACAAGTTAAATTTCTCATAAACTTGACTGATTTGAGGAAAAGAATCAAATCTCTTTTCTTTGTTCTTTAAAACATGCATCTATTCAGGCAATTGAAGCTAATTTGAATCTTGACACCAAGAAATTGGCTACCTGCTGGGTTATTCTTTCTTTGATTTCTATGTTTATTTTCAATCTGCTAAATCAAAACAACTCAGAGATGCATGTCATTTTTATGTTTTTTCCTTTGTTTTTTGGTTTTCACCAATTTGATGTTCTTCATGGATGCATCATTTTGATATTTTGATAAATGCAATATTTAAAATTGTATTCTTTAGATGTAGATTTGGCATTTTCTAGAATATGTAATTTTTTTTTGCTGTTATGCTTCTGGATGATTCATGAAGGTTCTCCAATGCACATTTATACAAGTTTTTTTTTCCTCACTGCACTTCTTGATATGTTAATGCACAACAACTCTTACTTAACGCTTACTTGACCCTTTCTGATGTTAAAGTAAGCTTAAACTTCTCATATTTGCCCTTTCAAATGATTTACCACCGCGGGTATTACCTAGTATAAATTATACAAATTAATTATTCAAATTAATAATAATGTATATAAATTTGTTATTACAAATGATGATCAATGTCAATAATTACAATTTTATATTCTTTACATTTTAATATGATAATTACATTTGTTATTAATTTCAATGTACAAATTTTTTTTATACTTAAGGATATTTTTGAAATTTGCAATTACATTACTAGCAAAGTGATTGCATACCAAACGCTGCAATATTACTTTCACTGCAATTTAAACAAAACTTTACACTGCATACCAAACGTTGCAATCTTACATTTCCAATAATCACTTTACTTGTAATGTACCAAACACAACCTAAAAGAAAATATAAAAGTTGGTGAAAGGGTAAAGTTACCCTTCTACCTTGTTTACAAATATCTTTTATTATTTTGTTAAAAGTATCCTTTTTTTAATAATCATTTTTTTCCATGTTACCGAAATTAACCTCATTGTATTTTCAAATTAACTCATCGTACTTATGTCAATTAATGGAATAATGAGGCTCTTTCGGCCTTTTTACGTTTCTTTTGAGCCCATATAAACTTTGGGCCAACTTGAACCCAAATCCTGTAACTTTCCTTTCATCATATATCACGTGCGCTGCATGCGCGGAGAGTACCCTTTTTCCTCTTTCGCAACTTCACTGAATTTATTATAAATAACCCTAAATTTTCCCCAATTTGTACAACACAATTTCCCGCCTCTCTGTTCATCATTTCCCGCTCTGCAAAACCCTAATCCTCCGGCAAATGGGGCAGAAGCAGCAACAACCCAACCCCGGTTCACTCTCCGAGCCCAAGAAAAAGCGACGCGTCGGTTTTTCCACCATCGGTCTGTCTACTCTTCCCCGATTTCATTGTTTTGTGTTCTAGCTTTTCCACTCAAATTATATTTTCCATTTCGAATTTCACTTCTCATTGCTTCGCCGTAAATTATATTTTTATTTACTTTCCAAATAGTGTTTTCTGATTTAGCTCACTGCTGTTTGTTTTTTGCTGTATTTTTTTTGTTCTCGAAGCAGATGCTGGAGTTGAGCCGAACGACTGCATTAAGGTTTATTTGGGTTAGTTTCGCTTTTTTGAACAAAGACTAAGAGAAAAAGAAAGTTGATTCTCTTGAATCGTCAATTGGATTCTTTACTTAACTGTTTTAAGAATGAAGAGAATATTGCGATTTAGTCTTGATGAGAATGTTATTTATAAGTTTGTTAACTTTGCGCTTGCTAGTGTTGAGGCAGTCATAACACACGACACATCACCCAGAAAATTTTAGAACTATCTACCTTTTTTAATTTAGTGAGGTTTGTTTTTATTACTAATTTTAAAAGTGGCATTGCTATTGACCTGTCAATGATCGAGTTGGCAGACTCAGTTCACTGTTAAATTTCTATATATGGCATGGGCCTAAGTGGGCCATCTTAGAGTGCTTCTTGATTGTTGGCAAATGGTTGATTTCTAATGATACACAAGCAACCATATTAGGTCAGTTTTTAGTTTGTATATATAACTTAGTTGGCTTTGTTTTCACTTTAAAGTCTGATATTTTTCATGTGAACTTTCTTCCGCATTACTTATTTGTTTATTTGATCGTAATTCAGTTTCTAGGAAAGAGGAAGTGGGAACTTCAGATGGTTTCTGTATCAGTCCAGTTGATTTGAACAGCTTTTTTGAAGATGAGAAGATATATGGTTACCAGGGGTTAAAGGTAATATTCATTCATAAGTTGCTTCATTTTAGCCTTTGAACAATCTTTTATTTTCTCTGATGGTTAAGTTTTGATGTATTTTTTTTTCATTTCATTATATGCAGATAACCATCTGGGTTAGCAGCATATCTTTTCTTGCACATGCAGATATTTTCTTCCAAGGCACATCTGATGTAAGTAGAAATCTGCTACCCTGAACTACTAGTAGTGGTTTAATCTCATTTTGTATCATTCATTAAGTGAAGCATTTTTTTTTGTCTTTTCATGGCATTTTAATTATTTTCACTGTTGTTTGTTTCAAGGGGGGCAAAGGGATTACAGACCTGAAATCTGCTCTTGAGGTATACATTAGTTACTTTGTTTAATCTTTACTTAACTCTGATATCTTGAGGCCTTCTGATTAATTAAGTCTTCTTTCAGCAGAAAATATTTGGTGAGACTCTTTTAGAGAACAAAGATGACTTCCTACAAACTTTTTCAACTGAGAATAATTTCATTAGGTATTATGCCGTGAAAATCTTATGCACTTATAAAGATGTATTTCCCATTTCTCTTTGCAATCATGTCTTTCTATTTCCTTTGTTTGTGGTGTTGTGAACTCAAATGTTTACCCTTTTCAGTTCAGTTGTTTCAAATGGAGAGAAGTTGCAAACTCAAGCCTCCAATGGCCATATAAGTTGTTTTAATGGCAATTCAGAAGCAGCTTCTTATGATCTGGAGGTATCTTTGCATTTACTAAAATATTGTCTACTCTCATTAATTCTGTCTTCAATCATGAATGAATAATGTGTTTGTTTTGTTGCCAAAATTTTTTTGTTATTGCCATCTATTCTAAGTTCCATTTCCCAGCCTGAAACCTCTGCCCGAATTCTATATATTTGGTTCCCAATTTTGTATTGGACTTGACAGCATAAGGAGTCTCTCTGATATTTTCGTATCATCTTTTGTTAGATTTTTCAGTGTTGTTTCTTATCTTGTTACTATTTTCAGTCTCAGTTTTGGTGCTTCTTTGTGAAAGGCCTTCTTTTTGTGGTTGTTTTCATTTCATCAAATTTCCAAGTATCCACAATTGAAAGTAGTTCTTATTGCATTCTTTTTGCAACAGTCATCTCCCTTTTTCTTTGTCATCTGTTTCTATGGGCCCTTATCGAGCAGTGATGGTTTTAGTCTGTTTTATGAGAATTTACATGCCTAGGAGGCCAGTGGTGACAATGCTCCTTAATGGTTCAAACCAGCATGGAAAGTCCCAAGAAGTGCGTTGTAGGGAAAATATTTTAATAGATTAAGTTACCTTGATGTTAACTTGCTGGTAGATTACATCATTATGAAATTAATGGTATTGAGTTGCAAGTATGCATGAGCCATGGTTGATTTGCTCTACCTCTGTGTTAGGTTGTTCGCCTGGTGGTGGGTAATTTGGCTGCTGGAAATCTTTATAGTCGCTTGGTACCTCTGGTTCTTCTTCTTGTTGATGGTAACTGTCACTTGTCACTGCATATAATTGGCAATATGTATTTCATTCCTCATAACATCTAAATGGTTCTATTTTCGTGATTAGGTAGCAATCCTATTGATGTAACTGATCCAAGCTGGGAGTTATATCTCGTGACTCAGAAGAAAATTGATCAGCCAGAGAACACTCAGCATTTATTGCTTGGTTTTGCAGCGCTCTATCGTTTTTATCGATACCCTGATGGCTCACGCCTGCGACTCAGCCAGGTTTAGTCTCTTCCCTTGTCATTATTCCTGGTAGACTGAATGAAACCCAAACTATTGCCCTTTTCAACAACCATTGCATGTCGATATATTTTATTGATCACCATTAGAATTTTTCAGGAATTTCTTTTTGTTGGCAGATCTTGGTATTGCCTCCTTACCAGCACAAGGGTTATGGCAGTTACCTTGTGGAGGTGCTGAGCAACATTGCAATATCTGAAAACGTTTATGACTTGACAGTTGAAGAGCCTCTAGATTACTTCCAGCATGTCCGCACCAGTTTTGATATAAAACGACTGCTAGCTTTTGAACCAGCCCGGAGTGCTGTTAAATCAGCTCTCTTGCGTCTGAAGCATGGGAAATTGTCAAAGAAAGCCCATGTTCCTCGATTCTTGCCACCTCCTGATGTAGCTGAGGATGTCAGGAAAACTTTGAAAATTAACAGGAAACAGTTTCTTCAATGTTGGGAGATTTTGATATATCTTGGCCTTGATCCTGTAGAGAAGCATATGGAGGACTATGTAACAATCATTTGGAACAGGGTGAAGGCTGATATACTAGGGCAAGATTCTGGGACTGCAGGAAAGCAAGTGATTGAGGTCCCGAGTGCTCATGATGAGGAGATGTCTTTTGTCATGTTCAGGTCTCAGAACAGCGAGGTTGGTGGTGTTCAAATGGATGAAGATCAGACAAAAACTCAAGGACAGCAGCTGCAGATGTTGGTTGATGAGAGAATTAAAGAGGTCAAGTCAATTGCAGAAAAGGTGGCTCAGAAACATGTTTGAAGTACCACTTTCTAGTCATGATGCATTAACCAAGATAAGCATTACAGATGATTTGTAGTGAAGTTGTAGTCTGTGGTAAATCGAGGCTTGTTTGTAAATTTCTGAGCAGTACTTTAATTTCAGCTTATGGTAGAATATTAGCTGACATTATAGTCAATGTGATCATTTTAAGTATTAATCCTCATGTTAATTTGAGTATTCCATATCTTGAAGTAATTGATGATCCAAAGCTTGTCATTTTCACTGCCCGTTATTGGAGGGTTGGATCTGTCCCAAGCTTCTGAGTCTGAGCAAGCATTCAGGGCCCAAGACCACGGGGGACAGTTTGTTTATTTCTTAGCCAGTATTACAAGTGGCTAGTGAGCTCTAGTACTTGCTGGCATTTGTGATGTTGAATGCATACCGGCTAATTCTTTCTCCCAAGGGTATATTTTGAAGTCAAGAAAGGAAAAATGATAGGCTTTAATGGCTATGTATTTTGCAAGGTCCTTCTTAACAATTATCAAAGATTCATTTCCTTATAAATAAATATATAAATATTATGTTTTAGATTGGCAATCATGAATTGATTTGTTTAAGAATTAGGTTATTCGTTTAAACATGAATGTTTATTTGATATTTAATTGAGTCTGAATAAAAATATTAGAAGCAATTATAGGTTGAGGCTAAATTCTTAGATCTGATAAAAAATCCAATTAGGCTTGGGTTTGATTTTTCGAAGTTTAGACTTAGTTTGAATATAATTAAATTTAAAACCTTTTTTAATTTATTTACTAAATATAATATAATTATATGTACATAAAATATAATAAATATGAATATATATGTTTAATATGAAAAGTGAACTGCACATTTTGATAAATCAAATTAAAACTTAAATGAATTCAAAGAATAAAAAACAAATAAATAAAAAAATTAAAATATAAATAAAATAAAAAATATTTGGACAAATCGAGCTGGGCTTAGATTTTGCATTATAAAATAAAAATGAGATTTGAACAAAAAATCAGACCCGAATTTATGAATTCACCCATGATCAAGCATGAATCGACTAGGCACATCTTGACCATTTAAGTGGAGCTCGACAAATCCTTTCTCATCCTGTTATTATATCAGGCAGGAAAAATATGAAAATCATTGGTCTTTGATAGCCACTTTTTAAAAACTCTTATGTTGACCATTAGAGCAGACAGAAGATGGGTTTGATTGTGATGCATGAGTGATTAGGAGGGGAGACGGAGTTTTTGGCAGTTTGTCTTGGGAATTTGAAAGCAAGAAAGAGAAAGATGGGGCATCCTTGCACATGAAGGCGTGTTCGGATATGGAGAATACAAGATCATTGCTTTAGAGAAAGCTGGATTGTTTTGTGATTTAGGAAAAAAAAAAGCTCATTCGACCACTTCTAGTCCTGGACACACAACCTTTTCCCAGGCTATTGCATGTGGTGAGCTTTTTTTTAGTCTAGCTCTCGGTTTTGCCTGTGGGAAAGAAGAAAAAAAGATGAAAATGAAAAATTTGTTAATGCAATGATTAATCATTTAAAATTTAATCGTTAGAATAAACGGATTTTTCTTCTTTCGTTCTTAACAAATGGAGAAAGAAATAATAAAATCAGGGTCATCTGTGAAAGGGTAAGCTTCTAGTACTATTGTGTTTTGCAAATGGAGTAAAACAGACAAAGATGATCAAGGGCAGCAGTCCGGGAAAAAGGTAATTCATTTCAATAATGTTGAAAACAATTCAACCTAGTTGCCAACTCATGATCATGATCAGCTCTCCGGAACAAGCAAACTGAAGTCCAGAAATTCATGCGGATGGCAAAGAATTATACCAAGCATAACCAACGTACCCTTCTTTCGGTTCTTTGAAATACATTAATGATTATCTTAGTACATATCTAATGAAAGTCGGTATTATTTTGTATTTTAATACAAACATTTAACATTTGATCAGAATCCCTGTATTCTTTCCTCCCCTCTTAGACTTCCTAACAACTACAGCATAGGATATTGTGACAGGTTGACAGCGTCAGAACAAAGAATAGTAAAAAATGGAAAGGCTTTGGCGTTTTCAAATGTAGAATGAAAGAGTCTTGCCATCCACGTATATAATCACGTTTGATTTTTTGAACAGGTTTCTTCCGCGCAATGCAAAGGAAAGTTCCATGGGTTTTGGCCATTGACCCTGTACCGATGTTCTCTCTCCTCTGGTCATATTTTATACGGAAGGAAAGAGACTTCTCTTCAAATCGTATTTCCAGTTCCACTCGAGAGAAGGAAACAAGAAATGGGGTCGATTCCAGAGGAAAAATCATCGTCCTTCGCAAAGATGCAAAGCTTCAGGTCTCTGGAGCCGGTAAACGTGTCTCTCGACCAAGAGGTTGATCAACGGCCCTTTGGAGTTGACCATGGAAGGCTTGATAATGGTCTCTCTTATTATGTCCGCTGCAATCCTAAGCCCAAAATGAGAGCTGCTCTAGCTCTAGCTGTCAAAGTTGGGTTAGTGTTCTACTCTCTTCTTTTTGGGGGTTTCAGCTTCTTTGATTATGTGCTGGTGTGATTTTATTTTTTGTAATAATCTGTGTTACTCGGGATCAATTTGGATGCTATTGGAAACTTCTGGCTTTGACTAGCCTGCATTCATGGAATCTTGTATGTTTCTTTTAGAAAATAAAAGAGGAAAAGCAGTCGTTGGAAGCCAAGCATTACCCAAAGCCTCTTTTCCCAGAAGAAAATACTTGCTATTACTCAGATAGCTAGGCCCATTTATCACAAATATCAACTTACTAATTCGCTGAAATAGCTAGACTTGACAGCTTGTTGCCTTAATTAGATTCTGAGAACAAAAGGTCTTTCTGGCTCAAGTGATATTTGTTAAGATAGTTTTTCTAGCCTTGGAATTTTCTTAGGTGGGATCCAATCAATAGTTTTGATTCATCATGTCTCTAAATTTCTTTTATCAAATTCCTTACGTGGCTATTTTGATTTCCTTGTTATAATTATACTACTGTTAGACTCTTAAGCACGCAAGTTCACTGTATAAACTTCAAAGAAGCTGAGTCATTATGTCCATGGCAGCTCGGTTCTAGAAAAGGAGGAAGAGCGTGGAGTGGCTCACATAGTTGAGCATCTTGCATTCTCTGCCACAAAGAAATACACAAATCACAATATTGTCAAATTCCTGGAAAGTATAGGAGCAGAATTTGGTGCTTGTCATAATGCACTAACATATTTCGATGAGACTGTATATGAGTTGTTTGTCCCTATTGACAAGCCGGAGTTGTTATCCGAAGCCATTTTGGTCCTTGCTGAATTCAGTTCAGAGGTATCGCCTAGCTTATTTTAGATTGAAAATTTTCATAATGTGTTTCATATAATTATTTGTGACATGCAGATTCGACTCTCAAAAGATGATTTGGAGAAAGAAAGAGGAGCAGTGATGGAAGAGTATAGACAGGGCCGGAATGCTAGTGGGAGAATAGAAGATGCACATTGGTCTTTGATGATGGAAGGTTCAAAGGTACTGCCATTAACTTTGACCATTTGCAAGTATTGCATCAAATGAGCAGAGAAGGCTTCAAGGGTGTTTTCTTTTTGGCATTCTCATAGCATGATAGAATCACAGTGATTTTCTTTTTTCTTTTCCACCTAACCATGAAGAGATCTACTTATTTGCCTTTCTTTTTTACTGCACATTGTGTAATGCAAGACTTGGTGTTCTACTGATGTTCCAAAAATGGAAGATTAATTTAAATAATTTCATGAATAACTTTTTATTTGGTTCATAACTTGACAATCCTAAGTTTTGGTGTTGTGTTATTTTATGTTACTTTTGGAAATTTTGTCAATTGCAGTATGCTGAACGTCTACCAATTGGATTGGAAAAAGTAATACAGACAGTTTCTTCGGAAACTTTGAAGCAATTTTATCAGAAGTGGTACCATCTGCAGAACATGGCAGTGATAGCTGTTGGAGATTTTCCCGAAACAAAGGTTGGTCTTGGTTGATCTGCAAATTCTCCTATCAGAGTAACAATTGTTTTAATCAATTTCGTTTAACAGTCTTTCTCTCTCTCTGCTAGAGTGTTGTTGAGTTGATAAGGACTCATTTTGGGCATAAAACTCCAAAGCCAAACCTTCCACCTATACCACACTTTCCAGTTCCATCTCACAAGGAGACACGCTTTTCATATTTTGTGGAACCTGAAGCTTCTTGGGTTAGTAAAATCTTAATAATAGGACTTGTTTCTTAATATTCATTTATGTGCTAAGCATTACATTGACATGACAGGCAAACATGCATATTTCATGTGGATATTGCCAATTTTAATCAGTTTTCTTTTGGTTTTCCATGGGAAGTCTTCAGTGATTGTAAGCTATAAGATGCAAGCTGGCCAACTAAAGACAATAAAAGACTACAGGGATAGGCTTGTGGAATCTATGTTTGGAACTGCTCTGAACCAAAGGTTCTTTAAGATTTCTAAGCGAAAGGATCCACCCTATTTCTCATGTTCAGCTGATGCAGATTATCTTGTTCGCCAATCTAAGGCTTATATGATGAATTCATATTGTAAAGAAAAGGGGACTTTAGAGGCCCTAGAATCAATGCTTCTTGAGGTATGCCTTTAATCTTTTCTCTTTTGATGTGCTTTTTTATTCATTCCTTCTTTCTTCTTTTTACTAATGTATTCTGTTACAGGTTGCAAGAGTACGACTTCATGGGTTTTCAGAACGTGAAATATCAGTTGTCCGTGCATTATTGCTGTCAAGTATAGAATCTGCATACTTGGAACGTGATCAAATGGAATCAACCAACTTGAGATATGAATATGTACAGGTCAGACACCATTTCCTGAAATTTAAGTTGCACTCACAGTCTCACACAATCTGGAAAATTATTGCATTCATCTTTTTCTTTTGCAGCACTTCATCCATGATAGACCTGTTATTGGGATTGAGTATGAAGCTCAGCTCCAAAAAACTATTCTTCCTTGTGAGTGAAATACTCAGAACATTTTTAATACATTATTTTAATAAACGGAGTCTCAAACTATTTGTCATTCATAATTTCATCTGCATAGGTATATCAGCATCAGAGGTATCCAAGTATGCAGAGAAATTATGGACCTCAAGTAGCTGTGTCATTAAGATTGTTGAACCTCGAGCTTCTGCAAAGATCAATGACCTGAAAAATGTTGTCATGAAGATCAACAAGCTTGAGAACGAAAGGAGCATTGCTCCTTGGGATGATGAAGATATACCAGAAGAAATTGTCAATTCAAAGCCAAATGCAGGGTAAAGTTGGGCCCTTTGTACTGTTTTGTGGCACCATGCCATGTCTTTACAGTACTTATAACATTAAAAACTATATAAGTTATTCCTTTTTCTTCAACATGTGACATTCTAATTTTCATTATCTAACCATGCATTGACAAAAGAGAGGGGAGTCAGTCTTTCTCCTAACTACAGTTTCTCAAGCAATGTCTTAAAGAGATAATATTTTGAATTTTATGAAGTTATAAATGAATAAGATGATCTTTTTCTTATCTTTCAACAGATGAATACATACTCTCTTTCTGAATAAGCTTTCCTTCATCTCTAAATGAATTTTGTAATTTCATGTCGATGTGTTTATGGCCTCCTTTTACATCATTTCTAGACTATTACAAATTGCCAGATCTCAATTTGGTAGGTTGATTATGTGAACTTTAACCCTATTCTAATAATTTACTTCAGGAGCATTGTACAGCAGCTCGAATACTCAAATATTGGAGCTACTGAATTGATTCTATCAAATGGAATGCGAGTTTGCCATAAGTGTACAGATTTCTCTGATGACGAGGTACAAGCCCTTTAGGCCTTGCAGTACTCCTTTCAGTTAGAATCCCACTTTGTTTCTGAGAAAAGAGTCAATTGGAATCATAATTCTAGTAAATTTGCTTCCCTAAAAGTTTTTAACTGTTGCTTGCTTAGAATTTAAGGCATTATAACCTCAGTTAAGCTCTGGTTCATGTGAAGCCTATAATTCTTATCTAGTATATGTGCCCGCAGGTACTATTTTTAGGGTTCTCCTATGGGTGTTTATCTGAACTCCCGGAAAACAAGTACTTTTCATCTTTGATGGGATCAGAAATTGCAGGAGAAGTTGGTATGTTTGGTCATAGACCATCAGTGCTAATGGATATGCTGGCTGGTAAGAGAGTTAATGTTAGTGCTGATGTTGGGAATTACATGAGAAGTTTTCATGGTGATTGTTCGCCCTTGTACTTGGAAACTGCCCTGCAGGTTTGTTCAACTGGATTTTAACGGAAACAATTTGCATTTTAGCACCCTTCTAAATGATAAAATTTTCTGTGGTTTTTCTTTTGCATTTTAGATGATATCTAAATGAATGAGAACAATAGCTATTCTGTCTTTCTTCATTGGTGCTCTTCTCATGTTCTTGCCAGAAAGAGTGCTGGCTTGGGGCTTGGGCTACATGAGATAATATGCATCATAAGAATTTCTTAGCTAGGCCTTCCCACCTAACTAGATGCAATTTTCACAGTAAAGTTCTTCCTAGGATTGGTAATCTTACGTAAACTAACATGGAAGATATGCCAACATGTCATATGTTAATTCATAGAGTGCAGTGCTGATGCAATAGAAGGTTCTTATCTCATATTTCTTTTCATAAATGCATCAAATACCTATGCATAAAGCTGTAATTAAAGTTACTTCTGATATCCAAATGGTGGAGTCACTATTTATTCCTTGTAGCCTATGTTTCTTCTTATAATCAATTTTCTACTTTTATGATGCAATTGTATTTTTCTCTGGCCTTCTGCTTTCATCTTTTAAAACATGCTTAACTGCTTCAGAGAATGCTAGTTTGCACCCCATATTATATCTTCTGATACTCCTCTTCTGGCAGCTTGTTTATCAACTATTTATGACAGATGTAAAACCAGTCGAAGAAGCTGTCAAAAGAGTGATGCAGGTCGGAGAAGAAATGATTCTTGCTCGAGAAAGGGATCCTTTTACTGCATTTGCAGACCGAGTGACTGAGATCAACTATGGAAAGTCCTACTTTTTCAGGGTATGCACTATCACTTATGTATAAATACTACTAAGAATTTCAAATGTATGCTTCCTTGTAATTTAGATTTAATTTTGCTTGCAGCCTCTAACAATGAGCAACCTTAAGAAAGTTGATCCATTAAAAGCATGTGAATATTTCAACAGCTGCTTCAAGGATCCATCAACTTTTACTGTTGTGATTGTTGGGAATATTGATGCCAAAGTTGCACTTCCTTTAATACTGCAGTATTTGGTTAGTTGGAATTCCTTTTCAAGCAACTCCAAGTCCACATACAATTTTTGTTAACTGGTTTTTTTCCTCTGCTTGCAGGGGGGAATACCGAAGCCTTCTGAACCTATCTTCCACTTTAATTCTGATTACATCAAGGAGTTACCATTAACATACCCTACAACCATAACTAGGTAGGTGACTTTTATGTTTGATGATGGTTGCAAGAGAAGAGTTTAGTGGATTCAGTTTTATTTGCATGCTTTTCTGTTGAAAATTAACTTCTGAAGCATTTAATGTGCTTGTAGAGAAGTGGTACGCAGCCCCATGATGGAAGCACAATGCAGGGTCCATATATGCATTCCCATAGAGCTGAAGAAAGGATCAATGGTTTGTCATTTTCTTGAATGGATCCATTAGAACCTCAGGCCTTTATGGACTTTTGTCTTATGATGTATCTTTCCACTGGAAAAACAATTACAGGTAGAAGAGAATCAGTATATTGGGTTCCTGACCAGACTTCTAGAAAACAAAATACTAGAGCTTCTTCGTTTCAGGCATGGGCAGGTATGGGTGTCTTATAGATATAACTGTTAACATCTTTTGTGTTCTTTGCCCCATTTTTTGTCGTATAATATAATCATTCTCTGTGCCCCAGATCTATGGTGCTAGTGTTAATGATTTCCTTGATGGTAATCTGCCATGTATAACCACTGATGTACGTGGCGATATTAGCATTGATTTTTCTTGCGATCCAAACATCGCCTCAAATCTGGTAGGTCCTATTCACCTCTAGATTTTAAATCATCAAGAGGCCAACCATCTCAAATACTTATGCAATATTTCTTAACAGGTTGATATTGCTTTGGATGAAATATTACGTCTTCAAGATGAAGGGCCTTCAGATCAGGATGTTTCAACCATGCTAGAAATTGAGCAGAGAGCCCATGAAAACGGATTGCAGGTTAAATATCTTCATGTTTGTTGTGTTTAACATCAATTTGGCTTGTGGATGCCAAAATGAAAGATTGAATCCTATATATCCTGTCTATCTCCTTGATATTCTTAATTCTAGCTGCTAATTTGCTAACTCCTTTCAGGAAAATGGTTACTGGCTGAACATGATTTTAGGCAGCTACCAGTCAAAGATCTATTCTGGTGATGTTGGCATTTCTTTTAAGGTTGGTAGCTCTGCTAACTTTGATGTCTTATATTCTTGACGGAAGCTAGCAGTTATTGGCGGTTCTGTGGCGGGAAGAAACCTGTTACTGAAGTTAGTGACTGCAAACATTGCAGTCAGAAAAGAATTTGTTCTATTGACTAGATGTTGTAGCTTGAACACAATGGTGAATAAGGAAAACTTGAGCAGGCGCTGTTAAAAGCTGTCTTATGGGCTTCAGGAGAATGCGTAAAGAGTATTTGTCGTAATGATCATGGAATTAACATGTCTGGTTCTTTCTCTGTTGCAGAGTCTACATGAAGGGCGTTTGAGCGTTAGAGAATCACTGACACCATTGACAATGCAACTGGCATTACAAAGGATAGTGCCTTTCAGAAATCAGCACACAGTTGTGATTCTTAAGCCTCAATTATCTTGGGTCAAATGGCTCACATCGTTTCCACAATGGACCACTCTTGGGAGAGATGCAAAGGTCAGTTTTCAGACTATTTTACTGCTATTCTGCTATTGTTTTCCAGCACTATGAATTTCTTTGGATTTCCAAGTCACCCCACTATCTTCTTAATTGATCTCATTCTGTAACCCTAATCCGAGGTATGTGTTATACTATAAATACAAAGATCTAAATCTATATTTGTGAGGCATTTTTTGTGAGATTTTCTGATCAAAACGGCAATATCTTACAAGTTGGATGGTTTCCATACATTCTGATTTTCATAAATGAACCTGACAAATTATGTTGGCGTTGGTGTTGGCAGATTTTAGCGGGTATTGCTGGTCTGACAGTTTTGGCTCTGAGTTTCAGAAGAAATCTTGGTAAACTTGCAACTTAATTGGATCTTCATGCACTTGGTAACAAAGACAAGGCTGTAAAACAGTCAAAAGTATTCTTTTTTTTTTTCATTGCTGTAATATCCTTGTCTGGAAAGATTCAAAGTCAAAGTCAAAATTCCATGAGTGTTGTTCATTGCATAATGACTTAATGTCACACATCGCATTATTTTTGCTATTTATTTTTATTATTATTATTATATAAAGAGCTTTTGACTATATTACATCCCACTCACACAATAACTCAGTAATTAATAAAAAATGAAAGTTATTATTTTCCTTTTTTTTATTGGTTGAGGTGAAAAAACAAAATAAATAGCATAGCATAAGGACAAATTAGGAATGTCAACGAGATATTTGCATTTGTAACTTATTTGAGCAACTTAAATGAAATTTGAATTTGATGATCATTGATGAATTTAAGTAGTTTAAGTTATTAAATGAGTTGAGTTTGATATTTTAAGTAACATTCACTTTAAATAGTTAGAAAATTTAAGATATTATTATTTTAATGTTTACTAAATATTTATAAAAATTTTCAATTTGAGTTTGAATTTGATTACGAACAATCAAAACGAATTAAATTTATTTTTTACTTGATAAACAAATTTAATTAAACTAACTCGATTTTATCTCGAATCAAAGTCTAAACTAAAGTCATCCCTAAACTAAAGCAGGTTAAAGGGCGGCAGGCCATAATAATCTTTCACAAAACTTATTTCGAAAAAAAAATCGGAAAAACACGAAATCTCCTTTAGATTTTCACGTGGATTTGGATACCAACCATACAATTGAAAGAAAACAAGCCCATCTTCTGAAAGAAAAAATTTCTTTCCCAGGCTAGGATTGCAATTTTGCAACTGCTAAAACTGATTGCCGTTAACAAAAGAAAAAGAAAGGGAACGTCGAACATTTTCTTCTCCCATTTCCGTGTGGAATCAACGGAGCGAGAGAGATAGACATGGATTTGCTTTCGACAGAGAATTCGCAGATCTCGAAGAAGCACGGCTTCAGGTCCTTAAAACTGGTAAACGTGGACTTCGACCAAGAGTTCCAGCACCAGCCCTTCGGGGTGGACTACGGCAGACTTGACAATGGACTCGTTTACTATGTTCGTTCTAATCCTAAGCCCCGACTGAGAGCCGCGCTCGCTCTCGCCGTGAAAGTTGGGTTAGTCCTCCCCCTTTTTCCTTTCATTTCTTTTTATCTTTGATTTTAAATAAAAATGAAAATTATTTGGCTTTTTCAAGACCTAATTTGACCCTAGCTCTTGTTTGGGGGTTTTAAGATTTTTTGTTGCTTGAGCTTGAATCATATAGCGTGTATTTACATAGAAAACTCTTAAAGAAGCTGATTTTGATGGGGTTCATGGCAGCTCAGTTTTGGAAGAGGAAGATGAGCGTGGAGTTGCTCACATAGTTGAGCATCTTGCTTTTAGTGCCACTAAAAGATACACAAATCATGATATTGTCAAGTTCCTTGAAAGTGTTGGAGCCGAATTTGGTGCTTGTCAGAATGCTGTAACTTCTGCTGATGAGACAGTGTACGAGTTGTTTGTTCCTATTGATAAGCCTGAGCTGTTATCTCAGGCCATCTCGGTCTTGGCAGAGTTCAGTTCAGAGGTTTATAACTATGTTAAATTTGTTGTTTGGGGTTTTTTTCTTTCTTTTGTAATGTTTCTTGTTTTTGGTGTTTACTTGTTTTATCTGACTTATTGTGCAGATTCGAGTCTCAAAAGATGATTTGGAAAAAGAAAGAGGGGCTGTTATGGAAGAGTATAGAGGAAACAGAAATGCCAGTGGAAGGATGCAGGATGCACATTGGGCTCTGATGATGGAAGGTTCCAAGGTAATACTATTTACTTATTTATGTACTTTGTACACATCAATTATTGAATTAATTGATTGTGATAAGGCCTATTGGGTGGAGATCTTTAGCATACTCATAGCAATGATGGGATCCATTTATTTATCCTATTGCTAGCACTACTCTATTTATTTTTAACATGGAGCTCAGCAAATGCTATATTAGCAAGCATTGGAGGTAAGAATATTGCTCCATGTATGGTCTGTAGTGAAGTCCTTTCATTTTGCTTATTGCTTAGACATGAGAGTAAGCTATCAGGTTAAAGTTTTAAGAATAATATCATCAGCATTATTTTTATTGGGCTTATGACTAGTTGATCCTAATATTATGTTGTATTACATTTTATATAATAGTTAAACCCTGGTTCATTGCAGTATGCTGAGCGCTTACCAATTGGATTGGAAAAAGTAATTCGAACTGTATCTTCTGAAACAGTGAGGCAGTTTTACCAAAAATGGTACCATCTGCACAATATGGCAGTGATAGCTGTTGGAGATTTTCCTGATACAAAGGTTTGTATTTGTTAAACAAAAAATTTCTTTTCCTAGTTACAATTCTGTTTATTAGTCAAGATTGCTTGACAATTTCTCTCTTGCTTTCTCGCTGTCCTATAGAGTGTTGTTGAGTTGATAAGGACTCATTTTGGGGAGAAAAACTCAGCTCATGACCCTCCAGTTATACCATTATTTCCTGTTCCTTCTCATGAGGAGCCACGTTTTTCATGTTTTGTGGAGTCTGAAGCTGCTGGGGTAAGTACGCTTCAAGACTAGAACTTATTTGTGCATATGGCTTTGCGGAGATTGACAATTCTTAACTCCATTTTATTGTCATTGCCTTGTAAAAGTCTGCAGTGATGATTAGCTATAAGATGCCAGCAGATGAACTGAAGACAGTGAAAGACTATAGGGACATGCTTGCAGAGTCCATGTTCCTACATGCTCTAAATCAGAGGTTCTTTAAAATCTCTCGTAGAAAGGATCCACCCTATTTCTCATGCTCCGCTGCTGCAGATGCTCTTGTTCGCCCCTTAAAGGCTTACATTATGAGCTCGTCTTGTAAGGAAAAAGGGACTTTAGAGGCCTTAGAATCAATGCTGATTGAGGTATGCTATCCATTTTTTTTATCTCTTTACTCTCTTTTACGTAATATATATCTGCTTCCTTTCTTTGTTCATATCACTTTGCTGATGTACTGAGGTTCAGGTTGCAAGGGTGCGACTTCACGGGTTTTCAGAACGTGAAGTGTCAATTGTCCGAGCTTTATTGATGTCAGAGATTGAATCTGCCTATTTGGAGCGTGATCAAATGCAATCAACTAGCTTACGAGATGAATATATTCAGGTATATCATAACAGTGGCTACAATCTTTTCCATATATCTAACTTGAGGTTTTAAAAATCTATAAATACCTTATCTTCTTCATTTTCATTTTGCAGCACTTTATCCACAATGAACCTGTTATTGGTATTGAGTATGAAGCTCAACTTCAAAAAACTATTCTGCCTTGTCAGTGAGCATTTTCCTTTTCTAGGTATATAGTGATGAACCACATTCAATGTTATGTATTTTTACTAATTATGATTTTATTTACTTAGATATATCGGCATCAGAGGTTTCCAAGTATGCAGAGAAATTACATACATCATGCAGCTGTGTTCTAAAGACAATTGAACCTAAAGCTTCTGCTGCAATTGATGACCTAAAAACTGTTGTGTTGAAGATCAATAATCTTGAGAAGGAAGGGAGCATTACCCCATGGGATGATGAGTACGTCCCGGAAGAAATTGTTAATATAAAGCCGACTCCTGGGTAAAGTTGGACCTTTCTATTTTGATGTATCTTTGTATTCTATATCAGCAACTATTTCTAGCTTGCTAGTTACTTCTTTGTGTTCTTTTTTATCTTTATTTTCTGTCAATCATAAAATGTAATGCAAGTGATTAGGAATTAGGAAGAACAGAACTTGAGATCATATCATAGAATGTGATAGATTCTTTTGTTTTCTAGTGGCATCTCAACTTGCTCTCTTCAGATTATTTCTTATAACTGTTTTGGATGTTCTCTATCATGACAAGATTGACTATCTGCTTTGGTTATTAATCCCAAGACCAATTAAATAATTCACTTCAGGTGCATTATAGAGCAAATAGAGTACTCAAACATTGGAGCTACTGAATTAACTCTATCAAATGGCATGCGGGTCTGCTATAAATGTACGGACTTTTTTGATGACCAGGTAAGCAGTATCTCTTTTGGTGTTCAAAACATTCAGTTTGAATTTTAATTCTATTAAATTAGCCCTAAGACAGCTTTATGTGTCCTTTATTTGATTTAAAGGAATGATATTCTTTCTAGAGCTTTAGTTCATGTTAAAAGTATGCTTCTTATGTCCATTTGAACAGGTTCTTTTTACAGGGTTCTCATATGGGGGCCTGTCTGAACTCTCTGAGAGTGAGTATTTTTCATGTTCAATGGGATCAACCATTGCTGGAGAAATTGGTGTATTTGGTTATAGACCATCAGTTCTAATGGACATGCTCGCTGGCAAGAGAGTAGAAGTTGGTACAAAACTTGGTGCCTATATGAGAACCTTCTCTGGTGATTGTTCACCTTCAGACTTGGAAACTGCCTTGCAGGTTTGTTCCACTGGATTTTTAAATGTAAAATTGTTTAGTATTATTGCTATTCTAAATTATTTTTCTGCACTTGTCATACTGCAATTCATCCACATGCATCTTTTTTATAACTTGTGGCTACAATCCCAAATGAGATAATAGGACTTAGAAGTAAACTTGATCCATGTAACCATAATTTCTACGAAGTTTTCTGCAGCATCTGGCTCTAGGTTGAAACTAGGCGTTTAAATGTTTTTTTTTTTTTTAAATTCTTCTTCTGTATGTTGTGTACTGCTTAGATCACAGGATTAGCCTTCTCTCTGGAAGACAAGATTCTGCCCTGATTTACCAAATTTAATGTGCTATATATATTTTATTTTTTCTGACTTTTAAGGTTTTTAAATTTTTAGTTTCTCACTTAAACTGTTCTGGCAGCTTGTCTATCAACTATTTACAACAAATGTAACTCCAGGGGAAGAAGAAGTCAAAATAGTAATGCAAATGGCAGAAGAAGCAGTTCGAGCTCAAGAAAGGGATCCTTATACTGCATTTGCCAATCGGGTGAAAGAGCTCAACTATGGAAACTCGTACTTTTTTCGGGTAGGTATGATCTCATGTTTTAAATATCACTGAGTTTTTCAGGCAGGTGTGCCTTCTTTTAACTGTCTTTTTGTTTCTGCTTTTGCAGCCTATTAGAATAAGTGACCTCAGAAAAGTTGATCCAGTAAAAGCTTGTGAATATTTCAACAGCTGTTTTAAGGACCCATCAACTTTTACTGTCGTGATAGCAGGGAATATTGATCCCACAATTGCACTTCCTTTAATATTGCAGTTTTTAGTAAGTTGGGATTCTTTTAAGCTACTGAGGTCTGCATTCATCTTTCATTATGTTAACAAAGGTTGCAATTATCTACGCAGGGTGGAATACCAAAGTCTCCTAAACCCATATTCCATCATAACCGCGATGATCTCAAAGGATTACCGTTTAAATTTCCTTTGACCGTAATTAGGTAGGTACTTCTATGTCTGTTGGTAGACACTGTCAAGATATTTGGCCAGAAGATTTAGGGGGAGTCACTTTAACTGTTAATGAATTGTTATTGACTTCAAATTTTAGCACTCTCTATAACACATACAGACATACCTGCATAGAATTATGCATGCATGTATGTGCATATTGACTGACTTTTTGATATTGGCTAACATGTAATTTCCGTTGGCATTCAACAATCTTTCTGATGCATTTGTTGTGCTTGTAGAGAGGTGGTACGCAGCCCCATGGTAGAAGCACAATGCTCAGTCCAGCTATGCTTTCCTGTGGAGTTGAAGAATGGAACAATGGTTTGTGGCTTTTTTTCTTATAGATCCACATAAATCTGGCAAAGAAATAACTGAGAATCTTTATTGATGTTTTCTTTAATTTATGCACCTTTCTATTGGAAACTTAAATGGCAGGTAGAAGAGATTCACTGTGTTGGGTTCCTGAGCAAACTTCTTGAAACAAAAATATTGCAGGTTCTTCGTTTCAAGCATGGGCAGGTATGCACTTCTCCTGAAATTTATGTTTATCTGTTTAACTATTCTTTGACTAATGTTCTGTATTGCCCTTTATGTACCAGATTTACTCTGCAGGTGTTTCTGTGTTCCTTGGTGGCAATAAACCTTCTAGAACTGGTGATGTTCGTGGAGATATTAGTATAAACTTTTCTTGTGATCCTGAAATCTCCTCAAAGCTGGTAGGCATTTTGTGTTGTAGATTTGCCTTTCTATCTTTCCTTGGTTTTAGCGTCTAAGTGACTAGTCATCTCACGGATTCAGTTGTGGAACAGGTGGATCTTGCTTTGGAGGAAGTAGTACGTCTTCAAGAAGAAGGGCCTTCAGATCAGGATGTTTCAACCATACTTGAAATTGAGCAGAGAGCCCATGAAAATGGGCTGCAGGTTAATTTTTTTTTCCGAGCTTTGTGTGTTAAACTTTTTTTTCTAGTCCTCTCAGCTTCAAGATCAAGGATGGTAGCTTACATCTCTTTTCCATCTTAAGTGCTTAACTCATAGAGGAATTCCATATCATCATCAGTATTTGACCTAGCTGCTTGACAATTACTGTAGATAAAGATCTATGAATAAGAAAAACAAAAAAATATAGTGCACTCAATTCTAAATGCTAATTTGCTATACTCTCTCAGGAGAATTATTACTGGCTGGAGAGAATTTTACGAAGTTACCAGTCAAGGATCTACTCTGGTGATGTTGGCAGTTCCTTCAAGGTGGTTAGCCCCTCTGTTACCTGAATTTTATGTTTTTAAATGTTTAATTTCCATGTGACTTTCTTACATCATGTCTAATCGAGAGTTTGGTGTTTGATGTGGTGTGAAGTCTGAAAGGACAAGTATATCCACTAGTAAACCATGTATATATTAATAATGGTGGTGGCCATAAAGTTATTTTGGTCTAAAACTATTTTTTAAAAAAAGATGATATCACGTGGATGGCTATTGGCTATTGTCTTTGCGAATGCCAAAACTCAAGTATATCAATCTAGCAGTTTTTTTTTTTTTCTTAAATAGAATAGAACAAGTATTTACTCGTTTTGATTCTTTCTCTGGTGCAGATTCAAGATGAAGGACGATCTAGGGTTAGAGAGTCTCTTACACCTTCAACAGTCCAGTCAGCATTGCGAAGGATACTGCCTTACCCTTGCAAAAATCAGTACACTGTTGTGATTCTTATGCCACAAGCACCTCGTTTTAAGTTGCTGAAATCACTTTTCCAGCAGACTGCTCATGCTAGAGAGGCAAAGGTTAGCTATCTTCTCATTTATATACCTTTGTGTTTCTGGAATCAATTCAAACACAATGCCAATATTTGCATTTCTATAGCACTTTGTGCAAGTTTTTCTTCTCGATTCTGGATTTCTTTACAAGAAGATGTTTCTAAAAAGGGTTTTTTCCCCTTAAAATGATTTTAGGTTGCTAACTTTAGAAGTGAAACTAACCAACAATTCTTTGGGACACAGATTTTAGCAGGCATTGCTGGTTTGACAGTTCTGGCTGCCTGCTTGTGGAGATATTCAAGGAAGTCTTAACACACCTGTATGTATAAAGCCTTCCATTGCATGAACTTGAAGCAAGAATTAGAATTGGATTCTTTGTTCATTGATGTTGACTGTGATGGTGATGATGTTCAAGATTCATTCATACAGTTGCTACATTGAGCATTCATATTACCAGGAGTCTAAAGGGAAAGCAACCACTAAATCTACTACATCTGGGTTTTCAGTTTATGCTTGAAACAAATGTATACTCATTTTTTACCTACCCAAATTATTGTATCATTGATTTAATTTTTTTCTTTTTCATTTGTAACTGGCTATTTCTTTTCATGGTGTAACATTAGTATTACGTGAAGGTGTCAAGACATCAATCACATAGAAATGAAATCATTGTACTATTTTAATTTAAACTCTGTTCTCTATAGTTACTTCAACCTTAACAATAGCCACCATTCCAATTGTATTAAGCTTATTGAACAGATTTAAAAAATAATTGGTATAATTTATTTTTTTTAAATTAGTTGATAAATTTCTTTATTTGATTACATTTTTACTAATTATTTGAATTATAAATCTTTCAAACAAAATAATTAAGTAATAGAAGAATAAATAAAAAAAGCAAGAAAATAAGAGAAGAAAAATATTATGCTTAAAATATTTTATAATTCTTTTTATTATGGGTTCGTTGAAGATAAAGATAGATTAAAATACTATTAACTTGTTGGTTGAGTGGTTAAAAAAGTTATAGGGAACTTCTATTCACACCCTAAAGAGTGTTAGGCACCAATCATTTCTCTGGCTATGTAGGCATCAAAAAATTGCCACACACGCCAACCTTGCTAGAAGGGGTTTAAATGTTTCTGTCTTGTGTCCTCGCTGCAGCAAAGAAGAGGAATCACCTTGCCATTGCTTGCGTGACTGTGAAGAGCTTAAACCTTTCTTTTTCTTTTTTTTTGTTCGAAAGAGCTTAAACCTTTCTGGAACTCCATCCAATATCCTTTTAATATTATTAACACATTTGAGCTTGATTTTGTGTCATGGCTCGATTTAAATTGTAAGGAAAACTCAAGCTCTGCAGTGTCCAACATCCCTTGGGACATTCTGTTCTATTTCCTTATTTGGAACATTTGGTTGAGCATTGTTTTTAATGGTGTTTGTACCAATGTTGGATCTGTTTTTGTAAAGCCATTAACATGACCAAAGAGTTATGGGCTTGCTATATCCCACCAAAACCATCCCTGTAGAAATTAACATCAATTGGCAACCTCCAGAAGAAGGGTTTATTAAGTTAATACGAATGGATCTTCATTAGGCAACCCAAGGCCGGCGGGCTGGTAGAGTCTTTAGAGATTACACTGGCAAATGAATTGCTGGTTTCTCACGTCATGTTGGCTATTCTATTGCAATCTGCGCTAAACTCTGGGGTTTAAGAGAAGGCGTTCTTCTGGCAATTGAGAAAGGATTTCAACAGTTGGTGGCGGAAGTTGACTCCCAGTTGGCCATCAAGTATGTTTCTTCGGGTGTTAATCCATCTCATCCTTATAGTTTTCTGGTTGATGATTGCAGGGCGTTCCTGAGACTCCTTCCTGACGCTAGGATCATGCACAAATTCAGAGAGGCGAACTCTGTAGCAGATCTATTAATTTTATGTTAAAAGACAATGTGTGTGTCCTGTTGGGGAATTCACATTCAGTTTAATCTAATTTGAAATTCCTTTTTTCACAAAAAAAAAAAGGTGTTCGGTAGACCCTAGATAATTTTTTATGGAAAATTCTAAATGTAACCTAAAAATTACTAAACATAACCTATTTACTAATCACATCCAACACTTTTCTTATTTCTTCTCGGCACAACCTAATTATATCCTTAATCCCTAAAATACCCACGCACACAAACTAAAGCCATCGACACAACCGTTGGCACAACCTATCCGCAGCAACTGTTTTTCTTCCCTATTTCCATTTTCCACTTCGTTTTCCATCGATTTCCACCAATTTTCTCCATCAAATTTGCATTTCTTCATCGATTTGTAAGATAAAATCTTCTATACTACTGATTTTATTTGTGATTTTGTTGTTTTTCATGTAAAATGTAGAAGATAAATAACATATATCTAGGGCACGAGCCTCACGACAGTGAAAAGCTGTGATGCTTTCGGGGCTCACGACAAGGAAAAGCCGTGAGCCCAGAAGGCCTCACAGCATTGCACAACCGTGACTCCTTGAGGCTTGAAGGCCTCATGGCAAGAAGGTGTCGTGAGGCTCTGAAGCCTCACGGCAAGAAGATGCCGTGAGGATCTTAAGCCTCACGGCATCATTCTTCCATGAAGCTTTATAGCCCCACTGGATAAGGCTTACGTGAGCCTATAAAGCCTCACGGAAAGACGATACCGTAAGGCTTAAGAGCCTCACGGTATCTTCTTGCCGTGAGGCAATGACTGCCAGAGTTAATGTTTATTCTTATTAAATTTTTTAATTTTTAATTTATTAATAAATTTTATTATTAATAAATTTTAATTTTTAATTGATTATTAAATTTTATTATTAATAAATTTTAATTTTTAATTATGTCATGAATTAAAATTAAAATTTATTAATAATATTTAATAATAAATTAAAATTATTATTATTAAATTCTAATTTTAATTATGTCATTAAATTTGTAATAAGATAAATTTTTATTATATACTTTTTAATAAAATTAGTTTTTACAGATGGCACATTCACGAGGAGCCGGGTCATCGCGTGGTCGTAGTCGTAGCCGTATAGTGGCAACCATACGGGATCGACTTGAGTCTGTGGTGGTTGGTGGTTACGATCAGCATGTGGATGCATGGAGACAGGCCATTTACGATGTTTACAGCATAACACAGCATTTGCCTTCGGATTTACCTAAAGCTCCATGTCTTGATCCACCACCAGCACTAGTTCCTCCACCATCGATCCCAGGATCAGCATCGGCACCTCTACCAGCACCGAGGGCACCTCCTGCATCACCACTAGCGGCGGCACCTCTTGCACCTCCTGCAGCACCACCAACAACAGCACCACAACCACCAGCAGATTTTATTTCTTATGTGAGACGGAGAGAGTAGACTTTTTTATATATTTAAATTTAATTTTGGAATGATATATTAATTTATTATCATTACGTTATCATTTGTCGATTTTTTTGTTTTATTTATATATATTAAACAAATAACATATTTACATTAATAAATTATAAATGATTAAATAAATAAAATCAAACAAACAAATAAATTCAATCATCCTACAAAAATTAAACAATTTATTAATTTTAAATATATAAATAAATATATAACTAAAAAATAAATAAAACTAAATAAATAACTAAAAAATTAAATTAAATAAATAAAGTTTTAATTTACTATCTTCATTCACTCATGCCCAATTATGTTTAACCCTTGACATGAATCATACATAATGTTTTTAACATTGCAATCAACTTTCTCAAATTTCACTTCAGAAACCTCGAAAAAACATGACTCTTTGCCAACACATTTTTTTAAATAACAAGACATCATAAATAAATTGTATATGATTAAATAAATAAAATACTCATAAATAAAAATGATAATATTTACGATACAAAATAAAATAAGAAAAAAGAAATAAAAATCATGGCTCATCCAGATTAATTGTTTCTTGAGTAGCAACATCTGTGTTTGACGCAAACAATAACTTGAAATCCTCGATACGAGATACATATGGGAGCTCCCATTCTCAAGCACATTCATATCTATACTTGCGCCAGTTGCATGCAATCGGAGGTATCAATGCTCTTGGATCCATAATGACTTGCAAAATTTATTATATTTAGTTGAATCGGACTTTACATTAATAATATTTATGCATCCATAATGCTAGACTTTAATCATGACCCATACCTAAACAAAATGACAATTGCTTACAAATCCAATAGCAATTAACCTATGCTGCAGTGGTGGAGGTGCTAAGTGGGAGATATGTCAAGTACTGTCTCAAAGACAAATGGACAAGCACAACGTCATACCGTGATGCTATCAGATGACCCATATCTGGTAAGGTCATCCAATTATCCTTATAAGCTATGGTGTTGAAACAAACCAAGGACTGCATCAATTCATCAACACGCTCTTGGCTTCCATAGATATATACATAATCATCTCGGTAATTCATTAACTTATCTATCAAATCTCGTCACACTTGTGACCATGCATCTACACCCATGCCCAACAACCCAGCGATGGCTCTAAATCCACAGTGTCCATCAGACTCTACATCAACAACACTGTGAATGTACTGGCATATCTCCACTGGAAAAGAATCAAGATACCGAATCTTGCCCACTGGACGATGCACGGGTAATTTCTTCCTCTTATTCTCTAGTTTTACTGAACTTGCTATTATTGGTGAAATAGTATTATCATGACCAGATTCAACAATCTCAAAATAAGAAGGATCGTGTCGAGTTGATGTGTCTATCTTTACTGCTCGAGAACGACCTTTTGTCTTAGCCTTTTCGACCGGAGGAACTAGAAATGTTGTTGCTGGCTCACCTAGTTCTCTCAACTTCTTCTTCAAGACTCGTTTTCCTAAAATATCACATTTATTAAACCGATTGACAATCATATCCCACTCAGCATCCAATGTCAACTGTTGCATGTCATCATCTTTTGACTTCGTCAAATCCAATTTTGACCAATGTGAATGCACAACAGATAAAGGAATTGGTTGTCCAAACCATATATATCTAGCAATCTCATGAGCACATGGCAACCCATGTGTGCTTCTTAACACACAACCACATAAGAAATGATCAATATTTGTACTCTTTGCCCGCTCTGCCTCCTTTAATATCATATTTAGTGCTGATCTTGACATCAACCCACATAACTCCTTGAATAATGAAGGCTTGAAGTTGTGTTCAACAACGGTAAGACTTGCCTCAAATGAAGCTTTTATGTCTGTATGTTGTAGCTCAATCAAGGAGTTGATAACTGTCCAAGATGTTTCAAAATCACATTGAGATGATCTAAGATGTCTTTTCAATTTTCCATGTGCACTCTCCGCTCTACAATGTATTAATTATGAAATGCATTCATCATGAATTCAAAATATTATTTAACACAAACATAAACTTAAAAGATGATGTTAAACGTACCTATTAGTTGTTACATTGCCGAAGTGCATCACTCTATCAGTCCAAGCTGCAACAAATCGCTCTTTATGTTTATCCAACCAAGTATCCTCCACATATTGCAATGCATCTGGATAATTATGGTAATCTAATTGCATCGAGCTAAAATGCCTCTCATTTCTTCTCCTCCGTCAATGAAAACATAAGAATGCTCCAAGATGCCATGAATGCGTCCCACCTATCCTTGCACTCAAAATACTTTTTGTAATAAGCAAGCACATTCTTCGATATGTGCCATTTGCATAACAGATTGGTTGCTCCCGGAAACACTGTTGCAACTGCATTCATCAATGCCAAATCTCGATCAGTAACAATGACAGATGGTGATGCAACACACGACATTAAACTTTGTAACTTTTGCAACGCCCAAGTGTAGTTGTCTTGACGCTCGGCTTTCATGTACACAAATGCAACCGAAAAAGTCATATCTGTTGATGTCACACCAACGATCTCGAGGAATGGGAGCCTATATTTATTGGTTTTGTATGTGTAGTCCATAATCAACACATGTGGAAAAGCATGCAATAACTCTATCGATGTAGGATGTGCCCAAAACAAGTCTTTGACAACATCAGTTGACTCATCACTACGATGCCACTCCACATATGAACATTCATTTAACTATTTCATCAGTTGTTGCATTTGAGACCTACCAGCTTTCTCAATCAATTTGAAGCTTTGTTGTTCATTGTAAATAGTCTTGATAGTGTTGACATTCTTTTCATTCTTGTTTTTCAAAGTTATGAGTATATTTCGTGGTTTTACCATATTTTTGGTCATTTCAGTAACTATATCCTTCTTTTTGACTGACAATCTTGCTGCAAATGAATGACCCTCAAACTGTTTAGCAGGCATATGATTATGCAACCCACTAACTACTTTAACTCCCCACTCATCGTCATTCTCCAACTTTACACCATGTAGCTCAAATGGACAACCACACTTCTTCGTTTCCGTACCCTTACAACGTAATTTATCCGCTGTTTCTTTCTTCTTCGACTCCTTGAATTTTTCAGTTCGTTCACATGACAGTCGTAATCTAGGTTTTCTTGCAAAAATTGCTGCTTCAGATGCTTTAATCACAACTAAAAAGCCTAAATTTCTTCTGACCTCCTTTGCCCATGAAATCAATGATTCTCGAGTAGGAAAAACCTATACAATTTACAAATATTAATTAACTTTTGACTTTATTCATATTCAAGATAATTACAGTTCACTGTCTCATACCTTATCCGTAGAAAATGCAAATGTACAATCGAATTGATTAAACGTTGCTTCTTGCTGAAAAACAACTAATCTTCTATCATCCTACAAAATTAAAACAAATAATTAGTTTTATTAAATAAATAAACAAATAAATATATCATAATATTAAAAAAAATACAGCTCCCGAAAATAGACTTCCGGGAGGACTTAAGGGCTCCCGGAAATGCACTTCCGGGAGCTTGAAAGTCCTCCTGGAAATTCATTTCCGGGAGCACGTAGAAACTTCCGAAAATTCACTTTCAGGAGTTTCGTAAACCCAGTTTTTAGGTTTTTTCAAACCAAAAGTTTTTAAAACTTTAATAAAATGCAGCATACCTCTCCATATATCTCTGCTTTGCTGTTTATATCTTCATCTTCTTCATAATTTTTCATGGAAGCATCAGATTCGTAATCCATATCAGCAAATTACACAGATTTTGAGTGGATGAGAGAGTTATTGAGAAGTGAAAGGAAGCTTACCGATGGCTGAGTTTAGGTTGTTATAAAGGTAAAATAGTCATTTTATTTAAAGGCATTAAAAATTAAAAAACATCGGTTGCGTTTAGTGAAACCGAGGCTACATTTAAAAGCTCCTTTTTTATTACAAAAAGTTTTTATATGAAATGGCCATTTTACCCTCATTTACTATACATTAACTCATTCTCTTCTTCATCTTCCCACTCTTAACATGCACTAACAATCAAACCATTGTTTTATTTTTTTTTTAAATTTTCAGATTAAAAGATCTAGGAAAGACGTGGGTTTCAAAACTCCGGAAAATGAAGTTTTGAGAGTTTCTAGGTACTCGTTGAAGTGGATTTTCAAGAGCAACTAAAAGCTCTTAGCAAACCCATAAAAGAATAATTTTATTTTTAAAAACAATTAAAAATTTTGTTAAATCATTTTGTTCAAGGTGCTGTGAGCATTGATTAATATGAAAACAAAAATACCCAATACGACAATACCCATCCGCCAACCCTAATCCCAAAAATTCACAAAAAAACTCAAATATTCAGATTTCAGAGCAAACAAATGAAAGAAAAATAAATTTGACAAATGATTAATGATAGAATTGCAAAACTTAGAGGATTTTGAATATGTTTTAAAAATTTGTTTGAGTTTCTAAGAGAAAGATGAGAGGGATAGGGTGTGTAGAAGTGAAGAGAAGTTTGAGGGGTTTGAGGGTATTTTAGGTATGAAATTTAATAATTTAGAGTGTAAATAGTAAAAATAAAAATAGAGATTTGGGGAATAGGGCTTTTAAGTAAATAGGGTGTATGTAGTATTATATATGGTGTGAATAGAAGCTCTCAAAGTTATAATATTGTAAGATTTAAATTTGAGCTTAAGCAATTTTAAAATTTAATATTATTATATCTATCTATTGGTAGTGGTAATCTTAGACACAAAATGATGACATAGCACGAATAAAATACATAAAGGTGTAATAAATTAAAATTTGGTAAAAATTATATATAATTATGGTAAAAGCTAAAAAAAATGATTTTGTTTTTGATGCATTGATACAAAATTTTTTTATTTTATATAATACAAACACGAATTACTTGTTACTAGATTTATTTAAAGACACGAATCCCCCTGTTAACCTTGCTTGTGGAATTTAAAAATCCATTACCGTGGATCAGATGGTTCTTCTTTACTTGCTAGATCGTAATTGGAATTATGTTTTAATAGGACTTCTAAATCTAGATATGTGCAAAAACAATTGGGCCTTAAAAGATAATTTTGGGTTTGGATCATGTCTTTCAATTTTTTAACCCAAAACCCACACACAACTAAGAGCCCAAAACCCAACCCTATGGGAACCCTAAAAACCCTAGTCAGGAATCATTATATTTTGACCTGCCTTCGTCTCGCCTCTTTTCTTTGTTGCAGCTTCTGTTTTCCTTCGAACTCAATCAGGTCTCCCTCTTTCCCTCTCACCCCGTTTCCCTTCGTTTGGTTTCACAGAAAACCGAACGTGAAACTGGAAGCGAAAATGAAAACTATACTATGATTCCCTATTTCTGATTTTACATTTTTGTTTAGAATTAATATCTACTGACTAAGAGTTGGTTTTGAAGTGACAAGTGGATGACTGAATGCAGGTAAGGGCTAACGCCAGAAAGAGAAAATGGTTGATAAAACACGGGGAAGAAAGGAAGAGGTGGTGACCAGAGAGTACACCATCAACCTTCACAAGCGCCTCCATGGCTGGTAATTTAACCATTCACTTCTTTCTATTAAACTTCATTGATTTGATTGGATCCGTTTTCCTTTCTATTCTTAGTATTGTGCTCTTTGCTTGGTGGGTCTTTATTGGTTTGGTTGTAAATTAACGTCTTGCTTTGAGAGTTGTTTGCTTGATTTATTACTGTTGTCAATATTTCGATGATATGTATCAATCCTTTTGTTATTTTGACCTTGACTGTTTTTGGTATTCATGTTGTTTGTGATTAGTGAATTAAGTTGGCCAAGTAAATTGAAGTTTAAAGTTGGGCGTTTAAGTGATTTTGAGATTCATGATGCTTAGGATAAAAGGTTTTTTCCGTAGTTTAAAATTATTAATGAAAAAGAGATAGCTCAAGGTGGTGCCTGCTGCTGCGTTTAAGGGTAATTTTGTGCTTGGAAGTTGGGATGAATGGGTTTTAATTATAGCGCAATAATGCCATACTGAATGCCAAGTACTACATGTTATAGTATGATATTTTTGTTTTGTTAATGGCAAGAGCTTTATGGAATAATCTTAATTGCACTTCTGCCTTTGAATTGGGTGGAATAAGAAGTTATTTCTGCAGTAGATATTACTTTGTTTGGAAATAGATTTAATCATATTGAAGTTGATAATGTCCAGCAAAAGGTTGAGTAACTTATTTTTAACCATCCTCCTGGTAATCTTGGAAACAGTACATTCAAGAAGAAAGCTCCCAAGGCTATAAAGGAGATCAGGAAGTTTGCACAAAAAGCCATGGGGACCAAGGATGTGAGGGTTGATGTTAAGCTGAACAAGCACATCTGGAGCAGAGGGATCCGAAGTGTCCCAAGAAGGATTAGGGTTCGCATTGCTCGCAGGAGAAATGATGATGAAGATGCGAAGGAGGAGCTCTACTCTCTAGTAACTGTTACTGAAATCCCTGCTGAAGGACTGAAGGGTTTGGGCACCAAGATCATTGATGATGATGAGTAATCTATTCATCTGTAGTTTATGAAAACTTGCATTTCATTCACAAAGAAGTTTACAGCAGAGTTTTGGCTAGTGTTGCAATTGTGACTTGTGAGACATACAATATCCCTCGCATATTTGGCTTATTGTTGTTTAGATTTTCAATCTGTTGCTTATTTATTTTAGCTTTAGTAGAAATGAGGCATTCTAGAGCCTTATTTAAAGATTCAAATGATCATTGGTTTGGACTCATGTTCTTAAATTTTTCTCCTTGATTTCCAACAAAGCTACCAGTGTTAGTTCACCTATGGCTGTGAAACTAGATCTGCCACTTGGCAATCAAGAGGAACAGAGAATTTATATTCTTATAAGCATATTTATCAAAATTGTAATATAGTACTATATGATTTGATTGGTTATAAAATTGATACGTATCGATACAAAAAATCAGTTTTATTATAAATCGATAGCGTATTTATCGATACACCAACGAATCGATGTGCATTGTACGATATATTGATACATTTCGATATATTTTATAATAAAATTGGATTAAGCTTAAAAAAAATTGATTTGACTCCATTAGTTAAAAATATAATTTTAATAGTTTTTTAATTTAAAAACACTTAAAAATATATTTTCTATATAATTTAATCTTGAAATATTGAAAAAAAATTAAACTTTTAGTTAGAAAATTAAAAAAAAACATATAAAAAATTATTTAAAAATATATACTATTAATGAATATGTTAAGAGTTTGAAAACAATCATATTTCTTATTTTTATTATATACTTACTTAATCTTATTAATATGTATAATATTTTTTATATTTTATTTATCTTACATGTGTAAATATTATTTGTAATTAATTTTAAAATTATTTATCGTATTTTACGGTAAATACTTGATGCTCGATTCTTAAAAATAAATTTTTGATTCACAATACGTATGTTGTTTTAATACCTATGCTTTTAAGTCTGTAAACTGTTGACACTCTATGGTAGACTTAGCCATCAAACACTACAAAATAATACAAAAAAGGGAGGGAAGAGAGAAAAGAATAAAGAACCTCCCAACTCTGGTTTTTGTGCCATTCTGTCCAGTAAGAATCAATGGTGCACACAGATAGTTCTCTATGCTGTGCAGAAAAGTAAGGAAAAGTTCACAGCTGCCAAACTACAGCATTGGACATGCTTTCTTCAACCCTCTTAACTAAACAAAAGCTACTCATAATTCTCAATTCTGCTAGACAACATAGTGCCTGATACGGAGTTGAAGCAGACTTCTAGCCAGCTTTAAAAGCATACATATAGCTTCTGAGTTTTCTTACTTCTTCCGATGACTCAGAAAAGAGATGATCCACATAGAGACATACCCCAGCTCCACTGCAAGTTCATTATACGAGTAAGAACTTGATATATGCATAGATAAAGAAAGGTAGGAGAAACAGACCATACCTCAAGGCCCCAAAAGGAAGCCAGATAACATCCCATCGGAATTTTGTCATTCTACAATGCAAATTAGCATTGCATCAGTATGCAAGTGATGGGATGCAAGATATTAAAACATCCAGATTCATGAATTAAAGATTAAACTTAAGCAAACTAAGAAGATCTCAAGAACATCTTAATTTGAAAAGACTGCCTTAGAAACCAATTTTATAACCTAACAAATGCAAACTGCTTTGGCTACATGTATTTCAATGTGTATATAGAATCCAACACAAATGTGTCTGATTAAGAATGACTGGAATCCAAAAGATTTGAATGGAGTTAACTACACGTTTCTTCATTTCATTCCCCTTAAAGCACAACACTTTCCCCCTTTTTTACCCACAATTAAGCATCCTATATAGGTTGTTCTTACAAATTTCCATGGCAGCATCAAGACAATCAATATAGATAATGAAAAAAATATATATGGGAGTTAATTCTGAGAATCTGGTGTACCTCAGCATGTAATATAACCAGAAAACAGCAAGCACAAGGCCGAGAAAGCATGAGTACTGAATCCATCTTCTGTGATCCTTAGAATTATTGAATAGACCCATAATGGCCATTGAGCAAGCCAAAACGGCTAGCCAATCTGATAAAGGATAAACTTAGTAAATTTACTGTACCTAACAGTTAGAAACACCACATCAGCCATGCTGAATTTAATAGGAGTTGAAAATATCTACAATGAATAGAATTTAAGGGAAAAAAAAAAGAGAAAATATTTTAAGACAACATGGCTATATTTCACCATAAGAATAGCCAAAATCAGGACTTCTGCAATAAACTGAGTACTATTTTAGCAAAATAATTAACATGTAACGAGCACAATCAGCCAATTAAGGAGTGCAAATCAATGAGGAATGGATAAGCAAACAGTCAAACCTGCAGTTATTATTATCCATGAATCAACCTCTTCCATGAAGTAAGCATGGTGCCGCTGTTAATCAAAGTGCTAGAAGTTATATTTGATGACTATGATAAGAAAAAAGAAATGACACATACAATCCAATGGACTCTCAAAATTAGTACAGTTTTAGAGCAAAGTGCATCATGGACCTTGCAAACTATCCAATTACATCAGCAATTCTATAATCATAGCCAAGAAAGTTTCCAAGAATGATAAGTTTTTTGGTCATATCAGTAATTGGGAACTATAATAATGAGTAGTTCATACCAGTTCCCATGGAAAAAAGGCCTGCTGATAGATGGAATATAGAAGAAACGCCGAGTAACAAAAGAGAAGAGCTGCAAACACGCTCTACATTGAAAAAAAGAATAATTAGTGAATAAAGTAGAATTGCAACTGAAGGGAAAGATAAAAGTTTCCTTTCTCTTTTTTCTTTCTGAGATTATGAAGCAGCAAAGATACTACCTTCCATTGAAGAATTTGGCGAGCATGCATCCTTTCAAGCGATCGGACCAACTCCTCTTGTTCTGCAAATTTCAAAACATACCCAGAAAAGAAAAAGCTTTCTTTTTATTAGAATCGTTATTATTAATAAAAAAAAAATAGGAACAGAAATAAATTTGTTATCTGGGCAAATGAGAGAGAGACCGTGGATATCCATGGGACGAGAATCGTCTATGGTTGGCAGAGAGAGCTTGTCATCTTCAGAACTTCGAAATTGTCTCGCCAGTTTCCTCATTTCCAAACCAATTTCGCAGAATGAATCAACTATGGGTCCAAGAAGAAGAAAACGATCGTTTTGAAACTTATTTTTTTTCCAATGTGCAGCCGCTTACAGTTGAAAAGCCAAAGGAAGATGCGACTTAGGAGGGTGTCCAACCGCGAAACTCAACTGAGAGAAGGAATCCATACGACGCCGTTTCCAAACCAGACCTCAATTTTATTTATTTATTTATTTTTTGAAAGAAAGGCGTCAATTTTATTGAATTTAGGTATTTGCTTATGAATTATGACTGCTATACTATACCATACGTACAAAACAAGGATATGAATTATTACCTTTTTTTTTTGCTAAGTTGGAAAAAATGCTAATTTGGAATGACTTGAATATTTATTTAGATTATGAACAAATTTACGTTGGTCGATAGCAAACATTAAAATAATGCATTCATTAAGGAATGAATCAAAAGACATCGATTAAAGAAGACAAGTCTTCTTACACAATAAAATAACATTAACATCCACGTATAACAACCAGAAATTTGGAGCTCTAGGAAGAAATAGAACAAGAATGGAGACACAGTTTTAATACTGCTATTTCATTTTAATCGAAGTATGTAATATATCACTAAGCCCTGAATAACAAGGCAAAATAACTAGGACCATTTTCTCAGATCATCAGGAGAAAATCAATCAAAGATCAGCTCTCCCTGGATATCTCGGGAAAGGAATAACGTCTCTGATGTTGTCGATGCCAGTGGCAAAGAGAATCATTCGTTCGAAGCCTAAACCAAATCCACAATGTTTAACTGTTCCATAGCGCCGCAGGTCAAGATACCACTCATATGGCTCGAGAGGCAGTCCCATCTCCATAATTCTGTAAGCAATAGTAACCGAAGCAAGGTTCATTATTATGTTCAATTTCCTAAATGAGAATATCCTATGCTAATGCCGTAACGAAGACGAAACTTAGCAGTACAAAGCTAAAATGCCATCATGATATGAACCAAGGAAATACTCCCTCTTACCTTCCCCGAATAACCTCATAACGCTCTTCCCTTTGGCTTCCCCCAATCAGTTCTCCGACCTGAAATGTTTGAAAAACATCCACTCACAAATGAGACCAATCAGGACTTGAAAGATTGTAATAAATATGTAACATACAGAATGAAAATGCCCACCTTTGGCACAAGAACATCCATTGCAGCAACAGTCTTCAAGTCATCATTGAGCCTCATGTAGAAGGCTTTAATTCCCTTTGGGTAGTTATAAACAATAACGGGCTTCTGAAATTTAACCTCTGTCAAGTATCTGCTAGGTCAATGCAAAACAAGATATTAGCAACCAAATTTCATGCAGGTAGATGAAACAACCATGCAGACTTGCATACCTTTCATGCTCAGATGCTAAATCAATCCCCCATTCCACTTCATTATCAAATTTTTTACCACCACTCACAGCTTCCTCTAATAGCTCCACTGCTTCTGTGTATGATATTCGTACAAAGGGAGTTGAAGCAACCATTCTCAGACGGTCAATGCAACCTTTATCGTAATTCTTTGCCATGAATTCCATATCATCAAGGCATTTCTCAAGCAACCATTTACACATATACTTCACATAAGCCTCTGCACAGCTCATGTCATCCTGCAAAAGAATCAAATCTTTGATTTAACTACCACATGAGTATTTTTTTATACTACATAAATAAATGTAAAAGGCGTATTATGAACTACTGAAAGACATACCTGAAGATCTGCAAATGCTATTTCAGGCTCTACCATCCAAAATTCTGCCAAATGCCTTGAAGTGTGAGAGTGCTCAGCACGAAAAGTTGGCCCAAAGGTGTATACATTACTAACAGCACAAGCATATGTTTCAACCTGTAGTTGGCCAGAAACCGTCAGAAAAGCTTGACGTGCAAAGAAATCTTGAGTATAGTCAATCTTGCCATCCTTTTCGGGGATTCCAGGTTTCAATTTAGATCTCTCCTCCAGCTTTGAGAGACTCTCCTTTGCTTTGTTAAGTTCCGCCACAGAAGCACCAATCTCTGCCTTGCTTGCTTTAGCAGATTTAAGTTGCTTAACAGCCTCTCCTCTCTCACTCACAAGTCGCCTAGCTGCTTCTATATCCGCCTCCGATGGAGGAGGGTTTTTGATCAGCTCCTTCTCCAACTTTTCAGCTTCACTAATCAAAGTTGTCACTTGAAACATTTCACCAGCACCCTCACAATCACTAGTGGTTAGAATTGGAGTGTGCACATAAAGGAAATGATGCTCTTGGAAGAATGAGTGAGTAGCGAAAGCAAGCGCATTCCGAATTCTTGCAATGGCAGCAATCTGAATCCATATATAATTATCAAGAAATACAAAATAATAAGAGAACTAAAAAAATACCATACGCATTACACAACATATCTTACGTACAATAAAGCAGGAAAACAACAGCATTGGATGATTCCTAACGTTACACAATTTTTCTTACCAAATATTCATATTGGGTTTCGAATTGAACTGTGAATTGATGACTTATCAGGAAAATTGAAAAACTTTACCTTTTTATATATTTAGCATATTAAAATTTTAAGCTTTTTTAAGAATCAGTATAGTTTTGGAATATTCCAAAATAGAAAAGACGAGCGTTTAATTTGGGGTAGAGTTTCATACCGTGTTGGTCCTAGATCGAAGATGAAGATGATCCCGCAGAAATTCGAGCGTAAGCTTCGTTTTTGGTATCGGGTACTTAGCAGGATCCACCTCGCCTATATGAACAACTTTTTCGACTCGAAGCTCAATCCTCTGCTTCGTGCCTTCAGGCGGCACCTTCAATATTCCATCAACCACCACGCACGTGCCGGTTGCCACCAGCTTGCTCAGAACAGCCACGCCGGCGTCCACAATCACCTGCAAGTTCCCCGGACAGGATCCGTCGTTCAGTTCCAAGAACGCGAAAGTTCCTTTCCCTTGCTCTCTCCCGGTTTTTACCCAACCACCGGCCCGAACTCGTTGCCCCGCAAGGCCAGCCCCGCTGTCGGGTCGGCCCACGATGGAACGGATCAGGACGCGGTCAGAGAATGCGTGTTTCTGAACGACGTCGTTCAAGTTCAACCCGGCGAGTTGGTCCGCCGGCGCCGCCGCCTGATCCATTTCCGCCATTGGCTTTTTGAGCGTGACTGCAGTGAACAGAAAAAATGAAGGCTTTTGGATTTAGAAACTTACTATAAACCCTAAAAATGATTTTATATGTGCTCAGATTTGATCTGTTGCAGCCAACACTAGATTCATTTTGATGTATACTCCAATGAGGGCTGCGTTTCCATGTTTTGGTTTGTACACGTGTGATTCGTTTATTGGGTATATTAATGAGTCTCGTGGAATTTTTTATTTTCCAGCGCCAGCGGTCTGAAACGGACGAAACGATATTAAGGATTCTTTTTTTTTTTTTTGGTCCAAAACGATATTAAGGATTCTGATTTTGTTTTTTTTTATATAGTTATTAAGATTTATATATGATGTATTGACAGTGTATAGTTTTTATACACTATCAATGTATCAGAGGTTGACATCTCATCATTAGGTTCTTATATGCAAATATAAATAAATTTTTTTTATTTGCCCATAAGGGTCTATTGATGAGGTGTCAACCTTTGATGTATTGACAGTGTATAAAAACTATACACTGTCAGTGCATCATATATAAACTCTAGTTATTATATGTATTTTCATTTTTTTATTATTTAAAATTAATTTTATTTGATTAAAATAATAAACGATAAAATTATTTTAATAATAATGTCTTTAAATTTCGAATTTTATCTAAATATTTGAGAAAAAATAATTTCACTTCTTTCTATCATTGTAAGGATTTTGATTCTGATGCGCGTTATTTTAAGGCGGAATTTTGTTGCCACGCTGGCGCTGCCAGAATCTTAACTTGTCCGAAAAGCAACAGGGCCAACAGCAAGTACAAGGCTAAAACCCATGGGCTCCCAAATTCAATTTTCGAGTCTTAACCCGGCCCATAATACTTCACAACACTATATAATATTACAAAAACCCTAGCCCTCCTATTTCTTACTCTTGCTCACCGCCCGAAATCGAACTACGAGATAACTACCAGCGGCAACCAAACAAGCAGCCATGGGTAGATCTCTCTCCAAAGCTTCCTCACTTATCATTCTTTTCGTTTACTTATGATGTTTTTACTGGGTGTTTGATACTGATTAGTTTGAATCTCGTTTGATCATTTCAGGTAAGGTTCACGGATCTCTAGCTCGTGCCGGTAAGGTGAGAGGCCAAACTCCTAAAGTGGCAAAGCAAGACAAGAAGAAGAAGCCCCGCGGCCGCGCTTACAAGAGGATGCAATACAACCGCCGTTTCGTCACAGCAGGTGATTACTGTTTCTCTCTCTTTTCATTCCCTTTCTTGTTTGTGTGTTTTTTGTATTCAACTTGGATAGGCTGTTTCGATTTTGATGATATTGAAGTTCTTTTACTGGTAAGAAGGAACCCAGATTTTGTGTTTGATCTCTTTGAATAAGTTTTCTTGTGAACTGAATTTGACTGAAACTAAATGAATATTAAGAAATATGAATGTTGATTAATTTAAAAGAGTAATTTATTTTAATTTGGGGTTTTTGCAGTTGTTGGATTTGGCAAAAAGAGAGGACCTAACTCATCTGAGAAGTAAGAGCTATGTAGAAGGCAAGAATCTGTTGGAAGCCTAAGTTTGTTTTTCTTTTTGTAATGCTTTATGATACTTATTTTTAGTAACTGGTGTGTCCAGGATTGAGTTGAACCTTAATTTTGCTCTAGAGATATGTGATTTTGTTATCAATTATCTTAATTTTTGCTTATTATGGGTTTCGTTTCTGCTTCATCCCTGCAAAAATTATTGTCATTTCAATGCCGAAAGCACATCTTTCTAGTCCTGAGGAGAGAGGATTGAAAATCTAAGTGCTAGATGATGAGAAGATGAATTAATGAATGGCTTATTTGTCTACAGTGTTCGATTTTTGATTTGATTCTTGTTCTATATGTCGCCAGATCCATGAAAGATAGAATTTTATTACAATTTCTTAACCAGTTTAGGGTTCTAGTAACAATTGTTGGTTGCCTTGAAATATATGCATTATGCGAACCATTGATGAGGGATTATTCTTATTAGTTTGGCCTTCCTTTTGTCATTTAAATCGGTTTCTGAAGTGAGTTTCTTTCCTTGAACGATGCTTCCACCAAAATGAAACGTGCATTTGGTGTGTTTTTACTCTCTCAGTTCGATATATTGTGGTTTTGTAATAATATCATGTTGTTCAATTGACTCAATCTATTCTCCTAGGAAGAGTAGGGCATTACCATTCTATTCGACGTAGCCTATGGAAAACGGCTTGCTATTAAAGGGAGATGGATCATGGCATTACGCTTTTACATTGCTCATCTTTGCCAACAATGCGAAGTTGAAATTTTAGACATGAAATGATGATATGACAAAAAAATGATATGGGTAAAGGATACTGATATTAAAATGCAATTAAATTTGCATGAGTATAACAGGAGTTAAAAATTATGTTAGTTATGTCAACATAAATTTTGATTTGAGCACAATTTTAGATAACACAAACTTGCATTGCATAGTCCAAAGTTATCTTTAACATGAAAGGAGTCCTTAATAAAAATAAAAAGGAAAAGAGTCGGTTCTCATCTCCAAGAAGCGCCTGCCACTGCTGATGGAGTTCTAAACCATTGTTATCTTTCCTTCTTCCCGGGGAAACACATTCAAATGGTACATATGCTATGTTGAGACTGAGCAATATGCCCCTTTCCCAGTGATTTGTTGCAATATGTAATAGCTGCCATCTAATTCTCATCACGCTCTTCAGCGTTCATTGGACTGATGATCTGATGAAAGCCCTCACCGAGAATGGATAGAGCTAGCTCCCGATGCTGGACAGAATTTTCCTTGGTTGATTTCTTTTTCACTTTTGGGGTTTGATCTTACATGACTGCAACATATCAAAAACTGCTTCATTGACTTCCATTAACTCCTACCAATACTTTTCCTGGACTTTGCCGTCGGTGAAGTGAAGGTGTGTGGCAAACGTCGGACTGTGGGATAGCGGTACCTGAGTTTCAATCAGTAGCATTCGTACTTGAAATCCAACGAATCTGAGTTCCTCTAGTAGCCAACTCCAATGCGCGGCCATGAGCGTTCAAAAAGTTCGCCCAATCAGTGAATTTACTTCATTATCTACCCAGGAAAAAAAAATCGTTTCCCCATTGAGAAAAATGTCAAAAGTTCGCATTTTCCTCTCTTCTTGCCTTCATTATAAAAAAATGCTAACACAAGTAGGACAACACTGTCAAGTGAAGCATTAAGAGTTCCAACAATGGTGTTCTCCATCTATGTAAATTCAAGCATGTAGCCATTGCCAGCATCAAAATCAAACTAGTTCACATATACAACAAGATACCTACTTGACATTACAAAATTTTTATCTGCTCAGAGTTCATCATGATAACTTTCTACTGGTGGTGAAGTGTGTTTGGGTTGATTTTCCAAGAGGTACGTTGTCGCCAGTGATGCATGTAGAGCAGCACCATATGGAAATATATCTTCATTTAGTGTAAAGTACGGTGAGTGTGCTGATTGAATTGGTCCTTCGGTCTCATTCTTGATTCCAAGAAAGAAGAAAAGTCCCGGAATCACCTCTGAAAAGAACGCAAAATCCTCTCCTCCCATATTTGGTTGCATTTCTTTGATGTTCTGAAGGCCCAACATATCCCCTGCAACCTTCCTGAAATGCTGATGCAACTCTTTGTTGTTTGAGCACACAGGGTAAAAGGACTTTTCGTTGAAGATGACTGTTGCATTGCATCTTTGTACGCTTGCTTGTTTCGTAATAACCTGAAATTTTGCTTTGTAAGACAAGAACCATGACTCTATCCTCGTTACATCTCAACCCTCTTCCTCTCTCTCTTCAAGGAGGAAAAAGCCCTCCTATAGACCGGTGCAGAGGGGGAAAAGAAAAGAAAAAGGGCAGAGAAATAGCGGAATCACCTTAAGCTTCCAACATTCAGTCTCCTGGTTATTAGGAAAGAGCTATGTAGAATAGAAGTAAGAAACAAGCGTACCTCCTCAATCCTTTGTCTGAGTTGAACAAAGCTTGCCTTTGAAAATGCCCTGAAAGTGCCACCAATGGTAACAGAATCTGGAATGACGTTGAATGCACCACCCCCTTGGAATTTTCCGATGCTAACTACCTGCGTGATTATGTTTTTCGTCATTAAATAGCCCTATATTATGATGTCAAGAAACCAACTCAAATCTATACAATTATCTTCAGCTGAACAGATGTTGGAAGACCAACAAAACCAGAAATTCACGTTTAAGCAATAACAAAAATGAAATCTATTAATGACCTTACTTGAGCACAAGTGAAATCCATTAAATATAAGAGTCAAAGAAACTAACATAACATGTACAACATAATGCTATGGATGAAATGGATTTATTCAAACTGTAAACTGAACTGCAGTAAATTTGCCTACAGGAAATGCAAACAGAAAATAATTAAAATGGAAAAGTTTATATCCAATACAATTTGTATATGTTCTTCACAAAAACAAGGACGTTCTAGATTGCATGTTTAAATGGAGTTTGGTGAAGCAGGTTTGAGGTAGGTTCTCCAGGATGACATTTTTGGTGCTTTTCTAATAAGCAAGGAGCATAAGGAACAAAGACAAAGAAGGCTAAATCTAATTCTGAATGTTATAGAACATGTCGAGAGAGAGATTACCTGAGAATCCAAAGGATCAGCTTCACGTGAAACCAGATGTTGCAAACTAACAACTACATTGGAAGCTGCTAAAATTGGGTCTACTGTATGCTGAGGAATGGCAGCATGTCCCCCCTTTCCATTTATTACAGCCTCAAAGAAACCGGTTGCAGCTGTTATTGGGCCAGGACAGGATGCCACAGTGCCAATCGGGAATCTAACAGATACATGGAGTGCAAAGACTGCATCTACATTCTCTAAAGCTCCAGCATCTAACATTCTTTTGGCTCCCCCACCCCCTTCTTCGGCCGGTTGAAAAACAAGAACAATTGTTCCCTATTAAACAACAAATTTTTAAATTTAACATGAACAACAAATGTATCAAGTCAAGCCATTTGAATTTCATTAATAAAGTGCCAAATATGAGATCAAATTTATAAATGAGAAAATGGCCAGATGAATTGCCCGTTTATTGCTAACAATTGAATTCAAGTAATGCATACACCACAATTCTCATATGAAAAAATCTAGGAAAACATCTAAGCTACAAAAAAATCATAATCGAATCCATTTATGTTACTTCAGTTCCACAGTTTTTCCAACATCTCCTTACTCATAAAGTAAGGAAAAAAAGACTTGTAAAATATAATGAAAGGCTAATATTTTTAAGATGATTATATCAATTGAAAGGAACCTGCAAATAATTTCGATGCTCTTGAAGAATCTTTGCAGCACCAAGAAGCATAGCAACGTGAGCATCATGCCCACAAGCATGCATCTTTCCTGGAACCTTACTCTTATGCTCCCACTCCACCAATTCCTGTAATATCAAAACACAACAATTACTTCTCACATCAAATTAATATCAACATAGCTCTGGTGATATTCAAACACTAATCTAAGGCGATATTTTAATCTTTATTCTTCCAAAAAAAAGTATTTTTATCTTAATTATAACTAGCTCATAAACCCAACAAAAATATGCTAGTTTTGACTAAAATGATGTCAATTTTTAAAATAAACAGTATTAAAACAGACTACCTCCATAGCTAGAGCATCCATATCTGCTCTAAGTGCGACGAAAGGAGGTGTGCCGGTACCAATATAACCAACAACGCCAGTAACAGCAACTGGGTATTTGTACGGGATGCCCATCAGATCAAGCTCAGCTCTTATAATCTTACTAGTATCAAACTCCTCGTAACCAAGTTCGGGATTTTCATGTATTTTTCTTCTAATTCCAACCATCCAATCCATAATCTCTGGTTTCTTGGCAAAGTCAAGGAAGTGGAGTGGGGTTTGAACTAAGGCTTCCTTGTTTATGGAAGGATTTGAAGAACTGGGTGTTGGCATAAACAAATGAAGAGTGAAAATCAGGAAAACCCATTTGAGGAAAGCCATGGAAGAAATGAAGGTGAATTTGAGACTTGTGTTTGAAGACAATTCAGTGAAGGAAACAATAGCCTTTGTTTTGGAGCAGACAAAAGTAACTCATAAGTAATATCTAGCAGAGAGGATCAAAAAGGTTAGTGTCGAAGTCGAGGATGGATTTTAGAGTGGATTATAGCAGAGTTTTTTTGAGAGTTGGTTGTTTGGCCTGTGTTCGGAGATCCGAGCTTTATTTATAGGTCGAGGAAGCTCTAAGATGTCATGGACGTAGGGAAGGATGACCTGGAGAAGCTGATTCGGACTCATCAGATTGCAATCGGATAGGATTGGTTCTGCCCTGCCAGCTAGCGATACAGGTTGGCGAAACAGCCGGGGTCAAGCTTCTCGCCTAAAGCTCCCTAATGTGCGTTGGGTATCGAGGTGGTGACGAGCAGGCCTGGTCGGCGTATCAGAAGCCGACTCAAGCACCAGATAACGTATTAGGGTCAGCGTGTCAAGCGCTGACCCCGGGACCTTCGTTCGAGGTTAACATTGAGGCGTGATAACCAAGGTCACGTCACTCTCTGACAGGTCTTCTCTTTGTCTGGCCGAGGTGAAAGATTGAACTACCCTCGTTGACCAATTACCCATTATCATTCAGTCCCCCTAAAAGTCAGTCTTGAGGCTCGGCGTACTGAGGTGGGCGTTGTGAGGTCGGTCTTAAATTTCAGGGTTTTCGAACCGAACGATTCAGGTCAGCTTGTGTCAAATAGTAGGGCAGGTGATCAAGTTTCATCTGTCTCGGGATTCGTCCCACATTTATCATGGCGTGTTTTGATTTTGAGAAGGTCAGCTCGAAAAGATCTTGGTCATTAATACTTGACACACGTATTTTTAGCAATCTTATTTCAGCCGTTGGATTGCATGGGTACGCGCAATCCGTAATGGATCGGAAGGTCGTATTTTGAGTGTAGGTCGACGATAGGTCTACTGGTGTTCCCTAGGTGACTCATGGCCTTCTTGAACTCCTCTTTAAAAAGCGGGTTTCGGCTTCCTCCTTATTCATTTGTGCGCCTCTAGTGGTTCGTTTCCTTGGTTCCTGCTTCGCTTCTCCGCTCTTTCCAGTGTGTCCCTATCAACCTGAGCTTGTTAGGTAAGTCTTTCCTTCCTTTCTTCCAATGTCTTCTTTCGTGGAAATAGTTGGTCCCCCAAGTCAGGATAGTTCCGAATTCATGCGGGAACTTGGGGATAGGCTCGGTTCAGCCAGTAAGGCTGGCAAGGCAGAGGCTGCTGAGGATTTGGCTTCTGTGGCCTCCACGTCTTCAATCTCACCCGAGCTTCCGGTGGGGCTTTCTACTAAGGGGTTACGGTGGTTCGAACCCATGTCACCCGAGGAGAAACGAGCGCTAGACGAGAGTCTTCGTGCCTCGGGTGTACACATAGAGGAACGGATTCCGGTTCTGACTAGGGGTCCTTCTACCTACAAAGATTCTCTAGACGTTATGAGGGCGTTAAAGGGGGGAGCTTTGCCCGAGGTCTGTCCTAATTTGTTTACTAGGTTAGCATTTGCTGAGCTAAAAAAGGATCGACACATTTTCCATGAGTTTTCTATCGATCCTCCTCGGCGTACTGACAGAGTGACGGAGGACCGAGGTGGTAACCGGTTGTGGGTTTATAAGGAGGCTGTCCTTTCTGGCCTTAGGTTTCCCCTTCATCCTTTTGTCGTTGAACTTCTAAATTTTTACGATCTTGCTCCTTCCCAGTTGTTACCAAATAGCTGGCGTCACGTGACCGGTTTCATTGTTCTTTGTGAGGGGATGCAATTTCTTTTATCCGTGAGGTTGTTCAAGTCTTTTCTTCAATAAAGGCCAGCCCTGTAGATAAGAGCTGGTATTACGTGACAGCTCGTCCTCGTAAGAAGCTTTTTACTAATATTCCTTCTTCTAATAAAATTTGAAAAGTTCATTTCTTTAGTCTAATAAGCCCTCGAGAGTGGGAGGTAAGTAATAACCGAGGTCCGATGAGAGAGGGGGCTGACGAGGTTGAGGAGATTCATGGTGAGGAGCTTAGAGCTTACAATGAAATTAATAAATTGAGAGACTATGGTAGGATTCTCCTAAACGCTAAGCTCTTGACTTCGTCCGACGTGTTGGATCTCTTCGAGTCACCTGGAGGTCCGGGTAACTCATGCTAATTCTCTTTTTTTTTTGATTTTTCCAGAGTGCGTTCTTGACCGGAAAGTTATTTTTTGTTTTTCTCTATCGCAGGTATGGCAGGTCGGTTCAACGTGTTCGATTATATTCAGCCCGCTCTTCGGGCTCCACAGGCTGCGGGAGCAGTTCAGTCCGCTGCTGCACCTCCAAAGCAAGGTCGAGGTGGTGGCTCGAAGGGCAAAAGGAAGGCCTCGGCAGTCGAGGTAAGGGAGCCTTCCCCGAAACGGAGCCGTGAAGTTCTAGAGGTTCCTTCAGCGCAAGAGGGGGAAACTGCTGCGCCCAAGACCGTGCACCTCGGCATTGATTTGGCTCCGAGAGACAGTACGTTCGAGAGTGCCTCGGTGGCTCGTAAAGTGGCTCGATCAATGCTTCCCCCAGCAGGTGTTTTCACTTTGTTTCTATGTGAATTTTTACTTGTGTTTCTGGGAGCTAATTATTTGTTTGTTTACTCATTTCCCAGACAAAGACAAGATGAATTCTCCCTGCTCGGTCAATGCTAGTGCGAGTTTACGCCACGCGTGGCTTGCCTTGGCTCATGCTACCAGGGTTGAGGAGCAGGCCAAGAAGCTTCATAAGGATTACAGCTCCTATCGAGAGAAGTCTCATTCTCTAACGAAGAAATTGGAGGAGACAGAGGCTAAGGTTCGTGAATCCGAGCTTCTTGTGGCAGGGATGAGGACCGAGGTGGAGGACCTCAAGGTCGAGCTGGCTCGGGTGAGGGAAAGGGAGGAGGAAATCAAAAGGACGGCAGCCCAAGATGCCTTGGCCAATTTCGAGGATACTCCTTAGTTCCAGGCTGCGGCAAAGAGGGCCAATGCTGAGGGTGTGAGAGGTGCCTTCGCGTTGGCTGTTCAAGAGGTTGCCAATGTTTATCCCGATCTCGATTTATCCTTGGTGTCCATTGATGACCTCAAGACGGTTACTTATGAGGCCGAGGTGGTTGAGGCCGAGGTGGCGGAGGACGAAGGTGGGGATGCCGAAGCTACAATGGCCACCATGGCTGATGATGAGGGGGAGGCCGATGTGCAGGATGACGCTGCAAGAGATTGATTTTACTTTTAATGTGTTTGACTTTTTCTTCTAATGAACATCTGTTTGCTTTGGGATGGTTTTATTTTGCCCTTGAATGTATTTGTTTGAATTTCGGATTTTCGGAAATTTTAATTCCATATTGCGAACTTTTAGCAACAATTGGATTTAAAGCAAAAGCGGAGCTCAAGGGCTCGGACTTGTACTGTGATCAAATGTGCCGAGCTAATAAGGTCGGACTTAGTTCCGAATTAACAAAAGTAGCATCCTGCTCAAATGTGCCGAGCTATGTAGGTCGGACTTATACAAGATCAAAGTAACAATACAAGAGGAAAGTAATAGTGTGCTCGGATGTGTCGAACTGATGCTAGGCAAAATGATGGTCAAAAGCGAGCACTCTATTTAGATGTGCCGAGCTTTTTCAAAAAAAAGGGGGGAGGTCGAGGTCATTTTACTAGTAATATTTTTTCAAGTTTTCCGCATTCCAGGTCCTCGGCACTTCCTTCCCATCTAAATCTTGCAACTTGAATGCTTCCCTTCCTATAACTTCTTTGACCAAGTACGGTCCTTCCCAGTTGGGGGTCAGCTTTCCCCCTAATCGGTCTCTCCCCGAGGCTTCGGTCTTCCGAAGGACGAGGTCACCTTTTTTAATAGTCTTATGTCGGACCTTTCTGTTGTGATAGCTGGCCACTTTCTGCTGATACGCAGCCATAATGATTAAAGCTCGATCCCTCTGCTCTTCGGTTAGATCTAGGTTGTTCCTCAAAGCTTCCTCATTCCCTGCCTCTATGTTCAGTTCTACTCTTAGACTTGGCAAACCGATTTCCACGAGAACTACAGCTTCAGTCCCAAAAGCCAAGTTGAATGGGGTTTCACCTGTGGGGACTTTCATGGTCGTCCGTAGTGCCCATAAAACTCCGGGCAACTCGTCTGGCCAGCTTCCCTTTGCTTCATCTAGTTTCTTCTTTAAGGCTTCTAGAATAACTCAATTGGTAGCCTCGGCTTGTTCGTTGGCTTGAGGATAGGCGACCGAGGTGAACCGCAGGTCGATGCCTAAGTCCTTGCACCAACCTTTGAATCTTGGATTGTCAAATTGCTTCCCATTGTCTGTGATGATAGCCCTTGGAAGTGCAGACTAAGTTCTTCCAGCAAAAGTTCTCCACCTGCTTTTCAGTTGTTGTTGCTAATGCTTCAACTTCTACCCATTTAGTGAAGTAGTCCACAGCTACTAGAACGAATTTCCTTTGTCCCGAGGCTATAGGAAATGGTCCGAGCACATCCATTCCCCACAGCATGAAGGGCCATGGACTAGTAATTGAAGTAAGGTCAGTAGAAGGCAGGTGCTGTATTGGGGCAAACCTCTGGCATTTGTCACATTTTTTCACCAATTCTGTAGCGTCCTTATGGATTGTGGGCCAGTAGTACCCTTGCCTGAGGACTTTATGTGCAATGGCTCGGGGTCCGAGGTGGTTTCCATATATTCCCTCATGGACTTCTCTCAGAGCATAATTTGCCTCGGCTGGGTCCAGACATTTTAAGTACGGCATACTGAAAGATCTTCTGTACAGCTTTCCTTCCAGGAGAGTGTATCTTGGGGCCTTGCACCGCGTTACTCTGGCGTGGTTCCTATCTTCTGGCAGTTCCCCCGTGGTAAGGTATTTGACAAGAGGGGTCATCCACGTTTCTGTTTCTTCCAGAATTTGTCCGACCTGTTCTTCATCGTTGATACTTTTCCGAGCTACATCCTCTATAGTGACATGTTTTGCCAGATCGGTTTTCCCTTCAGTAGCTAACTTGGATAGGGAGTCAGCCAGGGCATTTTCCGACCTCGGGATTCTTTTTATCTCACAGATTTTGAAGCTCCCCAAGAGGCTCCGAACCTTTTCTAAATATCTGGCCATGGCTTTATCCTTTGCTTCGAATTCCCCGCTGACCTGGTTAACCACTAGTTGGGAATCACTGTGCACAAGCAGCTCATCCACCTTTAGTTCTTTGGCCAGTTTGAGACCGATGAGTAGGGCCTCATATTCAGCTTCATTGTTTAACGCTTTGAAGTTCAATCTTAAAGTGTATTGAATCCTTATCCCTTCGGGGCTGAGCAGGATGAGCCCGGCTCCACTTCCTTTGTTATTTGCCGACCCGTCAACATAAAGTTTCCATGCTCCTCGTGTTCCTCGTCTGTGTGTATCTTCCTTGTCACCTTCTTCTTGCTTTTCAGTGGTGATGCACTCCACCACAAAATCCACCAATACCTGGGATTTGATGGCTGATCTAGGCTTAAATTGCAAGTCAAACTCGCTGATTTCAACAGTCCATTTGATTAGTCTTCTCGACAGCTCGGGCTTTTGTAGGAGCTGCCGTAGTGGCTGGTCGGTCAGCACTATGATCGAGTGAGCCTGAAAGTAAGGCCTTAGCTTTCTTTTCGAGATTACCAGAGCATAGGCTAATTTCTCAATCTTCTGGTAATTTAACTCGGCCCCTTGCAGCACTTTGCTTGTAAAATACACCGGTCTTTGCACGCCAGATTCTTCCCTAACCAGGACTGAGCTCACAGCCTGCTCCGTGGCCGCTAAGTAGAGGGATAGAGTTTCTTCATTCCTCAGTTGTGACAGAACTGGTGGGGAGGAGAGGAAGTCCTTCAGTTCCTCGAAAGCTTTCTGGCATTGCTTGGTCCATTGGAATTTCCCTGCATTCTTTAGGGTTTTAAAGAACGGGAGGCATCTGTCCGCCGATCTGGACATGAATCTGCTCAGTGCGGCTATTCTCCCTGTCAACCTTTGCACTTCCTTTATGGAGGTCGGTGCCCTCATTTCTAGGATGGCATGTACTTTTTCGGGGTTTGTCTCAATTCCTCTCTGATTTAGCATGAATCCCAGGAATTTTCCGAGGTGACACCGAAAGCGCATTTCGCTGGATTAAGTCTCATATTGTGCTTTCTTAGGGTCTGGAATACTTCCTCAAGGTCTTGTAGGTGTACTTCTATGGTGGAGCTTTTGACGATCATATCGTCGACATACACTTCCATGCTTCTCCCGATCTATTTTTTGAAAATCTTGTTCACCAATCTCTGGTAGGTCGTGCCTGCGTTTTTCAAGCCAAAAGGCATGACTCGATAGCAGTACAGTCCTCTTTCTGTCACGAAGGACGTTTTTTCCTCGTCTTCTTCCAACATTCTGATCTGGTTATACCCAGAGTAGGCATCCATGAAGCTGAGTAATACTTGCTCCGCACTATTGTCTACTTGTCTGTCTATGCTGGGCAGGGGGAAGCTATCCTTTGGGCATGCTTTGTTCAGGTCGGTAAAGTCTACGCACATCCTCCATTTGCCATTATGCTTCTTTACCATCACAACGTTTGCGAGCCATTCCGGATAATACGCTTCCCTAATAAACCCTGCTTCCAGGAGCTTGGATACTTCTTCGTTTATCGCTTCCTGCCTTTCCGCGGTGAAGCACCTTTTCTTCTGTCTGACTGGTTTTGCTTCCGGGTCCACGTTTAGGCGGTGAACCATGTCCTCAGGACATATACCGGGCATGTCCCCTGCTTTCCATGCGAAAAGGTCGGCGTTTCTTCTGATTAGCTGAATAAGTTCTTTCCTCTCTTCGAGCTTGGAGCTTATCAACATGGATTTGTCTGGACTTTCGTCATCGCATGGGATGTTGATCAACTCATCAGCTGGTTCAGGTCAGCTCAAATCTAGCTCGGGCCTCTGGTCTGAGATTTCAATTGCCAGGGTTTCGTCGCCCTGCTTTTTCACCTTCTGGGCCGTCAAGTAGCATTTCTGAGCTAGCGTTTGTTCTCCTCGGACTTCACCTATCCCGTTTGGTGTCGGGAATTTTAACTTTAGATGTGGCAATGATCCGACTACTTCGAGCTTCATTTGACTAGGTCTTCCCAAGATTGCATTGTACGCCGACGGGATTTTTACCACCATGAATTCCACCATGGCGGTTGCTGTCCTTGGTTCCGTGCCTAGAGTCAGTGGGAGGGTTATTGTTCCCAGTACGGGAACTTTCTCGTTTCCAAACCCGACGAGAGGTGCCGCATAGGGTTTGAGTCTGTCTTCAGCGATTCCCATGTTTCTCATTGCCTCGTAGTACAAGACATCGCTGGCACTCCCGTTGTCGATGTAGATCCTTCTTACCACATGGTTGTAAATAACCGCGCTGACGACAATAGCATCGTCGTAAGGGAACTCAATACCATCGAGGTCGGTTGTGGAAAAAGAGATGAGCTCGTCCCTCCAAGACTTCGGTCTCTTGGCTAGAGATCCGACTATTGGGTTTATAGCTCGGTCTGCTTTTTTTCTGGCTGAGCTCGTTGTTCCACCGGTGATGACGTTGATGATTCCTGCTGTAGGTCAGTTGGCCCGTTCTTCGCTGGTCTTTCTTTATGATTGGTCACGACTCGCATCTCTTCTATTGAAGTTGTTCGGGGCTCTGCCCGCTCTTTGTCTAGGTCGGCCGTCATAGACACAACGGTTCCCTTAAGGGTATCTTCTTTGGCCGACGTCTCGTATCGTGTTGCCGAACACGAATCTTTTCAGCCGACCTCTTCTCACCAGGTTTTCTATTTCTTTCATGAGGTCGGTGCATTCCTCGGTAGAGTGGCCGTGGTCTCGATGGAATGCACACCTCTTGTTTTTGGGCCTTTGGCTTCATTGGCCTTGGCCATTTTAGCTCGGGGTCCGATTCTATCTGCATTAATATTCTTTCCCTCGTTGTGTTCAAGGGAGTGTAAGTGTCATAGCCCTTCTTTTCCGGGCTTCTTCTGATCGAATACCCTCCAGGCCGGTTTGGCCTTTTTCCCCCTTGGTCTCTCTCGACCTCTGTCCCCCTTTTCTTGTAGCTTCTAAATTCTCCTTTGTTTTCTTCATTGTTTAGCCGAGTGGTCATCGTTTCTTCAACGTTGATGTATTTTTCAGCCCGTTGTAGGAGCTCGGGCAAGGTCTTTGGGGGGTCTAATGAGAGGGAGAACTTGAAGTGGAATTCCTTGTCTGTGAGACCATTCATTAGGCCGGCCACCGCCACGGACTGTTCTAAGTCCTTCACTTGCAAAGCTTCGGCATTGAACCTTGTGACATATTCTCTTAGGGACTCTTCAGGCTTTTGCTTGACCGCCATTAAGCTGAGAGTTGTCTTCTTAGCTCGGCAGCTATTGACGAAGTGAGTCAGGAAGGAGTGTCCCAGCTCTTTGAACGAGCGTATCGATCGGGGAGTTAGCCCTGAGTACCAGGAACGAGCTGCACCCTTTAAGGTCGCCAAGAATGCTTTGCACATTAAAGAGTCATCTGCACCCTGTATAGACATATTAGCGCGAAAAAGTTCTAAATGGTCAAAAGGGTCTGATGTACCGTCGTACGCCTTGATCACAGGCATCCTAAATCCCGGTGGTGGTTGAGCTCGCTCGATTTCTTCTGAGAATGGTGAGGTTTCAAGCAATCGAAGCTCGTCCATATGGACTTGTGCCTTATCTTGAATCTGTCGTTCTACGGCTTCCATCCTAGCTTCCAGTTGGTCGCGAGTTTTATCCTCCGCTGTGGATGTCGTCGAGATGTTTCTATGCGGGTTTTTCGTGGAATGGCTTTGTGGGGTTTTGTGTTTGCTTTTCTCCGCGACTTCTGGTACGGAGGAAGAGCTGCCACTGGCGTCCCCTTCCTGTGGTTGGGATGGTGGAGAGGGTAACGATTGTTCGGAGTCGTTTTTGGGCGGTGGTCGTTGGGTTGGGGGAGAAGGTGTGAGAAGGTGTGCTTGGACCAGCTCAGTTAGGTTCCTTAATTGTTGGGTGAGTTGCTCGAATTGCTCTGCCGTTGGTGGTGGCCGTCTCCCTTGCTGGTCATCTTGAATGGCGTCTGGGCTTGCAGGAGCAGCCGATTCCTCTTCCTCTGCCGTTCTTCTTCTGGGTGCCATCCTAGACATCAACGATGGGGTCGGTAAAGTCCCCCTACCTGGCGCGCCAAATGTCGAAGTCGAGAATGGATTTCAGGGTGGATTGTGGCAGAGTTTCTTTGAGAGTTAGTTGCTTGGCCTGTTTTCTGAGATCCGGGCCTTATTTATAGGTCGAGGAAGCCCTAAGATGTCATGGACGTAGGGAAGGATGACCTGGACAGGCTGATTCGGACTCGTCAGATTGTAACCGGATAGGATTGGTTCTGCCCTGCCAGCTCGCGATACAGGTTGGTGAAACAGCCGAAGTCAAGCTTCCCGCCTAAAGCTCCCCATTGTGCGTTGGGTACCGAGGTGGTGACGAGCAGGCCTGGTTGGCGTATCAGAAGCCGACTCCAGATAACGTATTAGGGTCAGCGTGTCAGGCATTGACCCCTGGACCTTCGTCCGAGGTTAACATTGAGTCGTGATAACCAAGGTCACGTCACTCTCTGACAGGTCTTCTCTTTATCTAGCCGAGGTGAAAGACTGAACTACTCTCGTTGACCAATTACCCATTATCAGTTAGGATGATAGGATCAACGAACGGTGAACATTAAATATATTTTTGTAGTTGTGAGAATTTATTTTTTTTCCCTGGGTGAAGTAACATGTCATTTAACAAAATTATTGTGATTTTGTTAGGCGTTGAATTCTTTGTAAGTGCACGTATCCTTATTACACACGCAATGTGAAATGAAGAACAAATTCACGCAAAAGAAACAAATGCCAACAATCCATCACATCAAACACACGCTTCAGCTGTTAACAATCCGGCGCATCAAGTACACTCAAGCACAATTTATTTTTTTTTTCAGTGAAGATGTGGAAATTTACTGTGTTACTTTTTACCTGATGCTTATCTAGAGATATTTAATAAGACAAATAAAATTATTAATTTTTTAATAATTTTCTTTTACATTATTCAAGGACCAAATATAAAGCGGAACCTTAAAAGTCTCTTTATTCTTCTCTTTCCATTTGTTTCCAGCCTTTTTATTCTTGGTTTGGTTTTTATGCTCCAAGTATCAAATAATTAATTTACCAGGTATAAGTTAGAAACATTGTCATACATCCTAATCATACTACAATTAAAAAAAGGAAAAAGGATAAATTATTTGTATGTTTGATTCAAAAGCTAAATTATTACTCAAATGTCAATAATCTCTTAATCAATTGGTTAACAAATAATTATAACACACTGTAAGGCGTAAACGCAAATTCAAACAACTTATTTTAATTTTTAATTATCAAATATTTTTCTTATAACAATTTTTTTTGGTATTACTCAAATGGAGTGAAATTCCACTTAAGAGAACTTTAGTTGAGATAAAGAGGTATTTTTTTAGAGTTTGTATATGATCCATTGACAATGTATAGTTTCTATACACTGTCAAGCATTTGAGGTTAACACCTCATCAATAGGCCCTTATGGACAAATTAAAAAAATTTATTTATACTTGCATATAAGGACCTATTGACGAAGTGTCAACCTCTGGTGCATTGACAGTGTATAGAAACTATACACTGTTAGTGCATCATATATAAATCCAATTTTTTAAGGGTTAATATCCAATTCACTGTCATTGCATTTTTTTAATTTCACAAACAGAATTAAGATCATGATACATGTTATATAAAAATATTAAAAAATAAAAATAAACAAAATAAGACATGTATAATGATCCTAACTCCACTTGTGAAATAAAAAAGCTCTATTGACGATGTATGAGATAATTATCTTATATATATATATATGAGATGAATTTTACACTTTAAATTTTGTTTTTGGACTACTTCATAGTATATAAAATAGAGTTTAAGTAACAAGCAACTCTATCTAGTATTTGTTTCTTCTTTTTAAGAGAGATTAGATTGTAAATTTGATTCTCTTTAAAAAATTTATATTTGATGCACTCATTGATAAAAATGATAATGTATATAAGCTATACATTATTAGTGCATTAAAATGTAAAATCATGAAAAAAATTCAATATGCTATCAGTTGAATTTTTAAACTCCACTTATGGTTAAAATGATGACACATATATTTTATAGAATATTAAAAAATAAATAAATAAAATGAGATACGTATTATCATCATAATTTCGCTTATAAAATTTAAAAATTTCATTAATAATGTATTGGATAATTATCTTAAAAAATAATAATTTTTTGTCTTGCATGTATTTAAATTTGAAATAAAAATGTTATCAATAACATTTTTTCATAATTAAAATATTCATAAATTAAAAATCTAATAATATACGAATAAATCACGCGACTGTTGACTGTTGTTGTAAATCTTACCATCCAAATATTGATAATTGAGCATTGATTCCACCAAAATAAATATATAAATAAATTTAGCATTGATAATTGAAATTAAAAAACTAAATCACTCGATAATTGAACATTGACAATTTAACACTGATAACGATATATTAAAAAAAAATGCAATTTCTTTGGGTGGTTTACTTTATTTTACAGCGTTGAAACGTCGGCGTATGCGCTGCGGGGTAGAATAAATAATTAAATACGGTGGAGATGGGGGTCCAATCTTGCCCATTAAAGCGATCAAGTGGATGCCACGTGTAAAGCCGAAGACTTAAACGTCGTGAAGAAGAGGCATAGCAAACGCAGCTTCGAACACAACACGCTTAAGAAAAAAAATCCCCAAACAAAATTTAACCCCCTTCTCTCTCCCAGAGGAGATCCACAGATCTCTTTCCTTTTTTTCTCTCTCAGACTCCCCAAATCCCCAATTTCTCAATTTTACAGGTTAGAATTTTTCCCCTTTTTGTAATTTTCTTTTTGACTTATTTAACTTTTTGTTTTGTTTTTATTGAATTTTTTTCCGTTTACCGGTGATTGATTGTTCGATTATGTTTCTTTTGATCTGAACATATCGGTGACTGATGTAAACAGAAGATCGCGGGTTTTAGCGCGGAGAGTTAATCATGTTTAACCGGCTTTTCGGGAAACCCAAGCAGGAGGCAAATGCTCTAACTACGTTAGACAAATTAAATGAGGTATATTATCGATTTTTATCTCTTTTTTCCCTTTTAATTTTGAAATCAGTTATTTGCTTTGGATTTCTTTTGCTTTCTGCGAGCTCTAGAATTTGAAAATTGCCTTTGGTGAATTCGGTGGGTTGAATTTAGTAGTCGCGGTTGGTTGTTGCTTTTGATTTGCTTGAGCGAATTGAGTCACTGGCTGACGGGTTTTTGGAATAATATAATAACCCTTTTTGTGAATTCTTAAATTGTTTTGTGGAAGGGTTTTGTCAATCGCTGAAAAATAATGAACGGTCGAAGTTGAATAAAATTTCATAAACTAAAAGAAAAATAAAATTGCTGGCTAAGATATATGAATTGGAGTTTATTCCTGTAGTCAAGGAATCCTTCTTCACAAAATCGCCCACTTGAGGGTGGGGGGGTTTGTTTACTTTGGTTGACTACTTGAAGGTGCAAATTTTGCAATAAATGTAATAGTATTCTGACGTGAAAATTGATAAATATATGGTATTTGTTTCTTATGCTTCTAGCACAACTTATCTGGTATTTTCTTTTAGATAAAGAGAAAGGTATTCTGTATAAAAGGAAAGAATTATTGTGTATGTATATATTTGCTGGTCTCACTAAAATTTGAAATATCGATGCACTATGATCTTTTTATATAAGGTTAGAAGTTTGGTTATATTGCTTGTCTGTTAGAGATGCTTTCAAACTCCAGAATCTTAATCATAATCCTAATTCCAGCAATTTTTATTTTGTGTTGTGCCATGAAATGCAAATTGCACTCTTTATTTGTTTCCACTGATTGAATTACATTGTTTCTCTTCTACATTTTGCTCAAACCAAACCCTATTTTGATCTTCATCATGTAGACCCTTGAAATGCTAGAGAAAAAGGAAAAAGTACTTGTGAAAAAGGCTGCTGCAGAGGTTGAAAAGGCGAAGGAATTCGCCAAAGGAAGAAATAAGAGAGGTATGGTTGCAATGTATATGCACATATAGTTATTTTTTTCCTAGTTTTCCATGCTATTCTTTGTTGAAAAAGTATATCATGTTTTGATGGAACTGGATGACTTCTGACTTTGTAAATTATAGTAGTTCCCATGTTTGGTTTCTTGATGCTTCTATATAATATGTGATATAGGATATAAAACTTTGCCTTGCTGCAGTATCATGTGGTGACTTGCAGCTTACTTATACTGGATCTTCATGACAAATTATTCATCATTCTTTAGTATATATTAGAAACTTTTGCTGGTTCTTTTCAATAATAATTCTGCCACTCCTCCCCCTCCCCTCGCCTCCCCTCCCAATTTTTGTTCGCATAAATTCCCAAAAGAGAGGAAAGAACATATTAGGGTGAGGATGCCCCAAAAGAAAAAAATAACTCCAGAAATGTTTTACAGCATTTTGCAAGCTTCATCTTTGGGGTGTTTTGGTTTCCCAAGAACTGTGAGTTCTTAATGCTCTTTGGACATAAAGTGATGTTCTATTGCAGATTGACATTAACTTGGTAAGATATGATTCTGAATTTCTGATATGCAATGTGCTTATGTCATGTGAACTTTTGACATTCGAAGATAGTTTTCTTGTGTAGGAAAAAAATTAAAAATTTATTTATGTCTTGTTTATCATCGGATTTATGACTTAATTTAATACCATGTTGTGTACATCGGTTGTTTTCTCTTGGTAATCATTGTTGCTATTCTTATGCAGCTGCTATACAGTGCTTGAAGAGGAAGAGACTATATGAACAGCAAATAGAACAGCTTGGAAACTTCCAGCTTCGTATTCATGATCAAGTTAGTTTGGAATTTTGTCATTTTTAGTGTTTTAATTGCATCCTAAAAGCCTTTTTTTGAGTTTTTTTCTTTGCTGTTTCTGATGATGCTATACTTATTGTTATGTATCAACTTCTACAGATGATAATGTTAGAAGGTGCCAAAGCCACAACTGAGACAGTAGATGCATTGAGAACTGGAGCATCTGCAATGAAGGCAATGCAGAAAGCAACGTATGTAACCAATATATTCTTGTTCTTGGCCAAAATTTTACTTTTTGGGTTTTTCTTCATTATATATGTTCCTTGGCATTGTTGTTCACTGTACTGCTGAATTGTGCTGACTTGCAATTTGTGCTATCTAAATTGGCACTTATTCTTGGGCCTCATGAAGCAAAAGCAGTGGCTTGTTCTCCCTGTTTTACTTAAATTGACTTTTTCTACAGGAATATAGATGACGTTGACAAAACAATGGATGAGATCAATGAACAAACCGAAAACATGAAACAAATTCAGGAAGCACTGTCAACTCCTATTGGAGCTGCAGCTGATTTTGACGAGGTTAATACTTTCTGATGCAATTTTTTTTCCTGCCATTATCTATGGTTACACATATCATACTAACATTTATACACATCTAAAAATGAGTTGAAAACTTTGGTGCTGTAGGATGAATTGGAAGCAGAACTCGAAGAACTTGAAGGTGCTGAGTTGGAAGAACAGCTTCTCCAGCCTGCAACAACTGCTCCTGCAGCTCCAGTGCAGGTGCCTGCTGGCAGGCAACCAGCTCGTCCTATTCCACAAAAGCGCACAGCTGAGGAAGATGAACTTGCTGCATTGCAGGCTGAGATGGCACTTTAAGGTATTTCATTCTAGTTCCAGTTTGCCATGGAAAAATTTCAGATGGAGCTTAAAACAAGGCTAATTGATCTGATAATTGAACCCATTCGTTTTATGCTAATTATCTTTTATTTTTGTTCAGCGGGCATCCAGTAGAAAACTGATTTTGCTGCCGCCTACAGGTCATGTTGCAACTAGAAAGAGAGGCCATATTGTATTGTCAAATCTTCTCCTTAAATTGGTGTGCATTTACAGTTTTACAGACAATGTACAGAACGATGCATGAACTAAGCTAAGCCCCTTATTTGTACCCTGTTTCTGGCATTTGTTCCCTCTTTTCTCGCCTTTTATTGTTCTTTCAATAAACATTTATTCTGTTCCATGAGTCAGTCCTTGTAGCTAAGCTATCTTGACTTCCCGTGAAATGTCAACTGCTTAGTGACGTTTATTATCTCTAAATGAACATTTGGTGTTTTTAGTCCCAATAAATGTGCTCTATCCTGGCTGGAAGGCCGTAGCCACTCACTCACCATGATGCAATTATTTTCTCCATTTCATGCAATGATGAGCCAAAGAGCTATGAAGGTGGTTTTGCTAGGGGTGTTATTCATTCACTGGTGCAGATAGTAGAAAGTCTGATGGCCAAACTATAAAAGTGAGGTTTTATTGTTATCAGAGTTTTTATTTCATTATTAAAATAAATTATATAAATTACTATTTGAATTTACGAAAAATCGCAAGTATAAATTTTCTTTTTTATTTAAGGTAATTTGGTTTTTGAACTTTTGTTCCGGCATAGTTTTTTTTTTTCATTTCTATTTTATGGCTGAATAACATGACACTTGAAATAAGACGCGGTTTACCATGCAGCGAAGTAGATCTAAATCCAAGATTGTCACTTTGAATTGTGTCCATTTTATACAACTTGTGAAACTGGGACAAATACAAATGTCACTTTCATCCAAAACCTGAACGGTGATGTTAGAGATTGATTAGATGAGTATATTTTAGTGTAAGGATTCTCACTGATTCATTTAGAGGACATGTTGTCATGCGACGATTTGACTCCAAAGGTAAATCAAACTTTGCCTCTTTGGAGTGATTTAGGGGGTTTACTTTCAGTCCGCAATGTGCAAAGAAACAGAGATAAAGGAAGAGAAAAATTACAAGCTAGCAACAAAAGCTGAAGAAGTTTGAAATGAACAATCGGTGAAGCGTACAAGAATTACAATCACGGTTTGTTTTCCATCGACATGAAGTCAGTGAATGAGATATGTGAGCACCAAGGCCACCAGCGTTAGGACATAGGCAACCCCCTGATCAACTGCTACTCCTGCAACACACAGAATTATCAAGATTTCTTTACCAAATACTATATAAGCCTACTAAAAGAAAAACTCAGACACCAAGTATTCTTTTTCATTTATGACTTAACAGAGAGAGAGAAAAAACCATCGCTTGTAGGAGGAGGTGCAGGAGCAGGGCTTTGAGCTCTGATGGAAGGTACAATTAGAGCCAATACAAGTGCGAAAATGGCTATTATTTCAAACTGAACTCTTAGCATCTCCATCCCATCTTCAAGCTACAACTCTGGTCTTTTTCCTTTCTTGGATTTGTTTCGGGCTAATGAACTTTTTTTTATTCATACCAGGTAAAAGGAAAATAAGAAGAATTGATCTTTGGATTTAACTTTTTAAAAAAAATGATAACAATCATTATGTTAAACTTTGATTATTAATAACTTTTGATAATCTCTGCCGTCGGAACTTTTGAATTTGGAGGAGAATTTAAAAAGAGGACAGAGACTTGAGAATCTAGATGAAGAAACAGTCACTCTGGCTAGCATGGTTGTGAAATGAACCCTACTTTTCGCTGTTGATTGGAGTTCTGTGTACCATCAATGACGGCTGCATTTTCAGACTCCAGGTATTGTTGACCTGTGTTCCCTAGGCTCGTGATGATTTCTTTTCAGTTAGCCACATGCAATGCAGTAATGATTGATTTTGATTAAAACTTTATTTTGATTTTTGTTTTCCTTTACAAGTAATTTGTTACGTTAACGGATGTCAGTGTATGATCTTCAAAAGTGAATTGGATTCTGCCTGCATTTTGTACTGCCACCAGTAATTTTTGTTTATAATTTATATTTGTATCATTTAAAATTATGCTTATTTTGTATAAAAACACAAAAATTGCGTTAAAACTTGTGTCAATATAAAATATACAAAACTTTTTTTTTTTCTAATTTTTATCTCATTCATATACAACTTTTATCTAATTTTAACTATATTATTTTCATATCTTTTATTCGAATCGTTTTTGTACCGTATTATCTTGCAATGTCTAAAAGTATCAAGTCAAGATTTTGGCAACATATTCACTGCATCTATTGGCTTCTGTATTGGATACAATACACCCACTATATTTCATGTCATTTTGAAACATCTTCTGCAAGTAATGAATTCGATAGCAATTTAATTTTCATTCAACAATTGTTTCCTTTCCGAATTCTGATGGAAGATCTGCCAAAGTTTGAATCTCCTAACCTTGTTATTGAACAGGAAAAAGAGAACTATAATATCAACTGCAAATCAAGATAATTTGTTGGGGAACACACTCTGAAATTTAAAAACTCACTGAACCTAGGAAGAGTAAATCATCAAGGAAATGAATTTTCTTGTTTCTACCTAAGTCCAATACCAGGAGTTAAACAATTGATACACTATTTTCATGACCAACTTAGAATCATGTTACTTCAATTAAACCTTAGAAGAAAGTATTTTCACCTTGGTCGCTATTATGGTTTTGAACATTGGATCAAGACAGCGGTTGTAAAGTTTCAGGAAAAAATGATATTGCATACGGGGTGTCCACTTGAGAGAAAGTCTTCATGGCATCACTTAAGGATTGCCTTCTAGCATCTGATCACCAACTGCACGGAGTGGAATGGCTGGTGGCAACTCCACATAGTCGAAATCATCTGTAATTCCTATCTGTAGTAGGATTCGAAAAGCAAAATCTTAGTGCACAATATAGAACAAGGTCTAACAAGACCGGCTTTAAAACAAGCATATGCCCAATAAAGAAGGAAAAGAGCGGTCATTCTGTTAAATGTATTGTGGAATATGCATTTATGTCTGATGAATGAGAAGTGGCCAAAACAGAGAAAAAATTATATTCGTTGCTTCCCAACCATGGTGGATGGGGTGCCCTGGTGGCCTAGTACCATCATATGCTCGAATGCAACCAATGTTACTACAACTGGAAGGGCTAAATAAAATTATTCAGTTTTGTTGACTCTATGCCCAAAAAGGCACAAACCTAAGCAACATGATGTCTTAAGGCAGTTATAGAGAGAGGTTTTTGTGTCATGTGACTCCCCACAACAAGCAGATTTCCAACCAGAATTAATTGATTGTCAGACTCAGACTTGGGCCTTTCCCACAGGATTTGAAAGGAATAATAAGCTTGTGCATCCTAGAGATACTGTTGTAGATAAAATAAATTAAAGGGATGCCATTACAGAGAGGGTGGTGGAGTTATTTGCATTTCATAAGATAATTGATAAGAATGTGCAAATACTTAAAAGGAAACCAAGTAGTATACCTCCTTGTACATGTGTTCAAGCTGCTCTTTGGCTTCAGGAAAGTTGTTTGAGCACCACTGCCGCAGAGTGAAGATGTTGTCTGCACAGGTTTAGACCATTGATTTTAAGAAATATATTCAACATCACTCAAAGTTAAGCAAAATAACCAACAGCATTATGCATAATAGTATAACTGTACACATATGTGCAGCACATAATATCATGCAAAAGGTCAGAAAAAAGTACCTGTCCATCTGTTAGCTGCTCCATGGGCAACCTCAATTGCTTTCTCTGCCAAGATTAGATAACATGAATGGTGAGAGATGACTTATTGAACTACAGAAAACCCTCAAGCGATGCAGAATCTCATAAACAACAGATATCTGAAAGAGAACAATCACTCAAGTGTCAAGCCAAAACAAGCACTAAACTCATTGCGTCAAATGTAGCAGGATCATTGTCTGCATACTGTCCCATCTCCTCCTGAAAATTTAGACCATTGACTGTTACAAACTCAAAGAGGCCTCCATACTATTTTTTTTTTATACAGGAAACAAAATATATGAAGTAATTCAACCTTAAGCTCATTATATTTCAAATCTATAGCTTTTAATTCAGCCGAGGCCTCCTCTCTTTCATCCTGGCAAACGTGCAAAATGTTGAGATATAAAACAAAATTGAAATCCCAAATCACTGAGCAAGCTTAAGCTACTTACAGATTCTTCACGACCCTTCTTTAATTCATTACACTGATCAACAAGTTCTGAGAACCTCTTCTTACTGCTTTGGAGATCAGACTCAAGTTTTCGTTTCACATTCCTCAACTGTTCAAAGATTACATCAAAATTGAGATAAAGACTATGTTAAGATGGAAAGGATGATAGAAAACAAAACCACCTGATTTCCAGCACAGCTAGGAAGGCTCCAAAAGTATACCTAGAATTACATCATATGAACAATTAATTGCCTAGAAAAAAGAGAAAATTAAGATATTAATTTTGGAACTGTAATATAACAAATTTTCTCTTACAGATGTTCCGATTTTGTCTTTTGAAACTAGGTCATCATCCACCAAACTTTGGACAACATCTTTAACAGATTGGGTAATTACTCCTTTCTTGGGACCCAATTTTTCAAGCTCCTTGAGCTAAAACCATCGTGAAAAAAAGGCATGAAATCAATAAAATTTCAATATTTGAACATGTCTAACAACAAATTGTCTGTAAGCTGATGTACTCACAAGGAAGAAGTCTTGGGATTCATAAAATATCTGGAGAATCTTCTCCCTCTTTTCTTCCAATGAAAGGCCTCGTTTCTTCGACTATATCACAGTTGAAAAAGTAAAAATCTTTAAAAAAAATAAAATAAAGTTCAAGGAATTTCATAGGAAATTAACATATATCAGCAAAATTAAAGGATATCATAGCATTAATTAAAACAACGTCAGATTCAACAAAACCTAATAATCTATGTTTGGCAGCTGAGAAACTGAAAGAAAATAACAAAAAAGATAAAAAGTTAGGGATTAGAGAAAACCGATTTTACCATTGCCACGATCCTTTTTCTGAACGAAGGCTCAGGCTCAGGCTCAGGCTCAGGCTCAGCTGAAATGGAAAACGGAAACCGGTGATGAGAGGAAAGGTGTTTGAAATAAGACCCCCGACAAGAGTGCGCTTCTTTGGCGGGAATTTGTCATGGTTATTGCCATTGGCGTAGCAGCATGGTCAAATTTACTCAAATACCCTTGCATATATAGATATTTACTCTTTTGGGTTTTTCAATTTTCCTTTTTTTTAAAATAATCCTTATTTATATATATATATATATATATATATATATATAAATATAAAATTTTACAATACGATTTTTCTTTTCTAAGTACTATATATAGCCTATAGGTTTCCTAAGACTTTTTTTTGGATTTTGATAATTGTGTATATAATTTGTGTTTATGTTTTTGATGCTTAAATATATGAAATTTTTATCTTAAAATTTAAATTGATACATCAAATATAATATTTAAATTTTTTATTAAATTCATATATAATTTTTATTAAATTTTAATTTATATTACCTTCGTTTTATTTTTTGTGTAATTTTATCTTAGCAATCAATCTTGAAATTTGAACTAAGACTAATTGAACCCATTAATCATTTATTGTCATGGCCTCACGGGGATGGAGGGCTCACAAGCTTGATTATTTGACTTTCTTAATACTACCGGTATAATCACTTGTCAGTAGTCTATTTCTTACTGCCATCAATTTGTATGATTGTGACAGTTGCAACGACTTGTATAAACATTTGTTAATTGTTATGTTTTAGACGACAGGAAGATAAATCTTTTAGACAAATTACGAGTATAGTGGAAAGGTCAACATTCAACCACTTTATAGTTTGTATCTTATTTTATGCATTACTAGGGGAAATATACTGACCGAATCCCAGCTGGAAACGCATTTTACAAAAATAATTCAGAAGAAAGTCAAACTTATGAATATGCATTAAGGGTTTGCGTCTGTTAGTTGTTCTCTCTAAGCTAAACCTTGTCTTCATACTTCCGGCATTATTCTCAATTACCTCAACAGAGAAAAGGAAGATGTCTGCTGGATTCCTTGCTCCATTGTTGCTCTCCCTTGCTGCTGTAATTTTAGTTCACGGGCAGCTTCAAACAGGTTAGCAAACTTTCCTGGAATGATGGTTATTGTAGAACGCTCTGTTTAAATCCCATTGATATTTCCTTCTAACTTGTCTTTTGCAAGAGTTGTTTTTCTTTTTCTGTAACATACACTAATATAATTAAGGAGCTTAGAATTAGATTCACCACCCTAAAGATCAACTTCCAAGTTACATTTTGAAGAATCTTTGTATGAAAGTTAAAACAAGTTCATTCTAATAAAACCATGGAGAATTTCATTTCTTCAGGATACATAAGCATCGATTGTGGCTCACCTGTGAATTTCAACTTCATAGACATTGACACTGGCATAAGTTATACATTCGATGAAGCTTACATAGACACTGGGATCAACAAGAACATTTCTTCCCAGTATGCATACCCAAACAATCCAAATCTACCTCAGCCACTTTCAGATCTTAGGAGTTTTCCAGAGGGTAACAAGAACTGTTACACCTTAACACCTGCAGCTGGAAAGGGCAGTTTATATTTGATCAGAGCCTCGTTCTTGTACGGAAACTATGATGGTGAAAACAAGCTCCCAGAATTTGACCTTTATCTTGATGTTAATCTCTGGTCATCTGTTAAATTCAGCAATGCTTCTGATGTAGTAACGACAGAGATTATCAGTGCTTCAGTATCCGATACTGTGAGCGTTTGCCTGGTGAACAAAGGTCTTGGAATTCCTTTTATATCAGCATTGGAGCTGAGGCCACTGAATAGTTCGATTTATGGCACAGAACTTGGGAAACCTGTTTCATTACTGCTCTTCAAAAGATTGGACATTGGGTATGTAAATGGAACTGGTCGATACCAAGATGATATTTATGATCGAATTTGGTCTCCTGACAACTCTCCTTCTTGGGTTACAGTTAGCACATCTTCAGCAATTAACAGTAATGGAAATGGATACAAAGCTCCATTGGAGGTCATTAGCACTGCTGCAATGCCTCGTAATGATAGCGATCCATTGGAATTATCATGGACAGCTGATGCAGAAGCTAGTCAATTTTATGTTTACATGTACTTTGCTGAACTGCAGCAGCTTGAGAAAAACCAAACAAGAAAGTTCAATATATCCTGGAATGGATCCATGATCTTTGGACCTTTAGTTCCTCGTTATCTGTATGCGGACACAATTTCTAACTCAGAAGCCATTACAGGGAAAGAACATCGGATTTCTATTTATAAAACCGAAGATGCAAACCTTCCACCTATTCTGAATGCCATTGAGATTTACATGGCCAAAGAACTGGATGAATTGCCAACACTTTCTGAAGATGGTATGCTTTTTTGTTGCTAGCTGCATGAAATACTAAAACATCCCTGGATAAAGAGTTTGATGCTCATTGATTTTCATTTTTATTTCGATAAATCCTTCACGCAGCTGATGCTGTCCTTGATATCAAAAGAACATACCAAGTAAGTAAAGGCTGGGTGGGGGATCCATGTGAACCAAAGAATTATACCTGGGAAGGTCTGGAATGCAACTACAGTGTTTCACTTCCTCCTCGGATCATTTCTCTGTGAGTTTTCTTGCTATTTCCTTTTCTCCTCGTGAAGTTTATTCTGTGTTAAGAGTTTCTTGATTTTCAATGAGAGCAGTAACTTGAGCTCGAGTGGATTAAGTGGCATGATATCTGCTTCAGTTGGTAACCTCTCAGCATTAGAGTCCCTGTAAGTGTAATTGTTGAACCATATTTCTGCACTTATTGTGAACAAGACTTTCTCATAGAACCAATGCTTGTAATCCATCATTTTCTGCCAGGGATTTGTCAAACAATCACTTTAATGGACCAGTTCCTGAGTTTCTGGAAAAACTTCAATCTCTGAAGTTCCTGTGAGTATGGAGCATTAGGAGTGTAATACAAAAACAATGAAGAACAAACATCTGTAACAATAATTACATGGTGTCTTTGCAGGAACCTAGAAGGCAATCAGCTGTCAGGTCATGTTCCTACAGAGCTTGTAGATAGATCAAGGGCTGGAGTTCTTACCCTGAGGTCAGCATTTCAATATCTGCCACCAGATATTTATGCCCTTGTTTATTTTTTTTTATTTACAAGTGCCCACTTTTTGGAGGAAAAGACTGCTTAAATTCTAATAGAACATATTCCAACACATTATACTTGATTCCAGAGTGGATGAACAGAATCTTTGTAGCTCAACTTCATGCAAAAACAAGAAGAAAATTGTTGTTCCAGTAGTTACATCAGTGTTATCCGCAGCTTTGGTGCTGTCAGTTGCTTTGATAATATTGTGGAGGCTACGGAGGAAACCAAAATCAGGTAATTTTAAAGTTTGTCATAAAAAATCCTTGTTCCGGTATACAAATTCTATAAAATTCCATACTGCATTCTAAAGCTATGTTTCTGATTGTACTTGCCTGGCAGAGGCTGATGCCTCCAATGGTGAGGGAAAACCATTGCCATCAAAGAATCGGCAGTTTACCTATGCTGAGGTATTGAACATCACTAACAACTTCCAAGATGTCATTGGGAAGGGAGGATTTGGGACCGTGTATCGTGGAGACATGAAAGATGGCACGAGAGTTGCTGTAAAGATGCTTTCTCCTTCATCAACCCAAGGCTCAAAAGAGTTCCAGACTGAGGTATGTAATTGTTGGCAAAGCAATCTGATAAAACAGTCTCCTACACGAAATCCAGTAAATTTTCTGTATCCAGTTAAGAGAACTACAAACAATTTAACCAAATATTAATGTTTTTTCTGTATCTTGTCAGGAATTAAGTTCAAGAAAAATGAAAATGCCTTTACCATTACTTGGATATAGTCAAGACTCAACAGTCCTATGGGTTTTTTTTTTTTTAAAATAATCTGCAGGCTGAGCTTTTGATGAGAGTTCATCATAGGAATCTGGCTTCCTTCATTGGATATTGTGATGATGGCAGCAACATGGCACTCATCTATGAGTATATGGCTAATGGGAATTTGAAGGATTACCTATCTTGTATCCTTATTTCATGTCATAATCTGCATAGAAGGCTATTTATCGTAAAGTTTAAATGCATCCTCATGAAGATGATTATCAGATTATGTGACACCTTAATGCTTGCAGATAAAAGATCAAATCAATTGACTTGGGACATGAGACTCCGGATAGCAATAGATGCAGCACAAGGTTTGTATAGCTTCAAAAATTAGACTTGCCCCTGTAATAAAACAGTGTATTATGCTGATTTGTTAGCATCCATTCCAAACTAAGTTTCTCTGTAGCTTTTATCAATCAAAGTTCTTAATACCATTTTGGGCTTAAGTTACATTAACCTCAGGATGACTAGATCCGATTTGCAGGCCTGGAGTACTTGCATCATGGATGCAAACCACCCATAATTCATAGAGATGTGAAGACAGCCAACATCCTCTTAAATGAAAACATGGATGCAAAAATAGCAGACTTTGGTCTCTCCAAGGCTTCTCCCAGTGATAGCGACAGTAACGTAATAACTACAGTTATGGGCACCGCAGGCTATCTAGATCCAGAGTATGTGTCACATTTCCCCCTTTTTAATCTTCAATGTTTACTTACTAATTCCTAAGCAATTTCCATTGGCCCAGGTACTATAATTCTCGGAAGTTGAATGAGAAAAGTGATGTTTATAGTTTTGGGGTGGTCTTGTTGGAGCTGATCACAGGACAGCATGCAATCATAAGAAGAGATGAACCAATCCACATAGTTCATTGGGTGAGTCCTTTAATTGACAGTGAGGATTTAGGAAGCATTGTTGATCAAAGGCTGCATGGGGAATTTGATGTGAATTCTGTCTGGAAAGCTTTGGAAGTGGCAATGGCATGCACTACACCTAGTTCCTACAACAGAGCTTCAATGAGCTTTGTGTTAATGGAGCTAAATCAGTGCTTGGCTATGGAGTTGTCCCACAATAGAGAAAGAAGGCAAGGGTTTGGTGAAGAGATCTACTCTGGATCATATAATTCATCTGATGTGTATTCCATCAGCACTGCCACCGAATCCATGACTATTCCATCTGCAAGGTAGCAGATATGATTTGTATACTTCTTTCTTTTGTGGTTGATAAAGTTTGTTTCAAGCAAAAGTAACAATAAATGGCATAATTTCTCAATTAACTCTTGTAAAGGACGTGATCAGAGTTCAAATTTGGTAAAACCATTTTCATTTCTGCAAGTTTATCACTGACATTCCTGCCATATGGAAGATGTTATTGAAATTGCCAACCCCAAACCAAGGATTACGGTTTTCTCTAAACATAGTCTAATATCATAAATTATACTACAATCATAATCGTAATTGAATATCATAGTTTACAATATGTGAAAAAAGATTAGAATAAATTACGGTTTGAAAAATATAATCTTTTGTGTTAGATTATGCTTTGCAAACGTAATCTTTTAACTTTTCTTTTTCAATAGTGTCCCAACGTTCTTTTCCGCCATAATATCCACAGTTTTGACTTAACAAAGTTTATAAAAAGACTTATGAAAGGGTATAGCAGATTCGAACATATAATTGATGTGCAAAAGAGACAAGAGAAAATCAGAGAGCCAGAGGATATAATAACAAACGATTTTTCAGTTGACTTTGAGTAATTAAAGTACAGCCAAGAGTTTGAGTCAAGCTTTTTAAAGATTCCCACCAGGTAAGATGTCTGTTCTTGAAAGTGATCTGAAATAAAGTACAAAGAAAACTTCAAGTCGCTCATAAATTTAGAGCACAGGGATCAAATATTAGTCAATTTACGAGTTATTATTCATTTTAATTCAAATATTTTATAATTTTATCTCACAAAAAGCATAAGTTTAAATCACTTTTTATATATATTATAGCAAATTTTCGAGATATCTTGTTGTAAGATTGGAACGGTACCGATGAAATCAAAAAGCTGAAATCTTAAAGGTGATCGATTCTTTGAAAAAACGACAGTACCATTAATTAGTTGAAAGTTACGCACAAGACCAATAACTGGGGATGAATTCTTTCGTTTACACATAGGCCATGACGACAGCCATAGTCGAAGCTTCTACATAGCTTGTGGAATCTACCGATGGCTGCAGCTCAAGTCAAATTCACACGGTGAATGCATATCTATATTCTATATACACACGCATGCATACATACATATATGTGACTATTTCAAACACATCGACTTTCAGAAACTTGGGAGTCTAGGACCTTGATAGCCTGGATGTGGAAAAGATTGTATGGCTAAAATTGCTCTTACGTCTGAATGCATTACGTATTCTAATTCTCATTAAACTAATTAATGCAAAAGAAAAATCTTCAGTCTGCTAGCTACAAATGTCCGACATTAGTTTATGTACCAAATCAAATGCAATGAATCAGAAAATTTCATTTATAGGCCGGTTGACAATGCAAGTCTTCCACCTTTCTCTAAAACTTTTTCGTATTAATTGGATGGGGTTCATCTTTGCTACTTTAGTTTTCATTCGATCATGTGCTACTTTAGTTTTCATTATTCATTTTTTTTTCTTACCTTTGCAAAATTTAAATTATACAAGTACAACACGAAACTTTACTTTTTGTTTTTTGAATCTCAAACAATTTATTTAGGATCACATATCTTTCTTAAGATCCAAAAATCTTTACTTTTTTGACAAAATATATATTATTCATCCCATCACATTTGTCTCAACATTTTATATCTCATGACATGACATATTAACTGTTAATTTGATTGAAATATAAACTGGCAGACGTTACATTTAAATTTATTTAATATTTATATTTCATGTTAAAAATACCAAAAAAAAAAAGTTGAAGGGCCGGTAGCTCAATTAATTTTCTTATTAAATTTGGAAGGCCTTAAAGGAGACTAATATTTTAAAAAATAATTATGGTAATACTGTTAGATTTAATCGTATACATGAACATACATTCAGGATCTTTAAAACCAGATATCTCATGCCTTTGGTAGTTTAACAATAAAATACATATCTCTGTCTACTGTTGGGGTTAGTGAAGAAGAAGAAGAAGCCATCGTTGGAATCTCTGTAGCAGTAAACAGATATCTCTCTCTTGCTCTGTTTTTCTTTCGTTTACAGTGTGGATGGAAAACATCGTACGTTCTTTTTTGGAGAGAGAGATGACCTGTTTTTTAATTTAATTAAAAAACTACCTCACCCAATCATGTCCATCATGTGAGTGGATGTGGTTCCTAAAATTAAGGGATAATAGCCCATTAAAAGTAACTTCCTTACTTTTAATTGAGCCACACAATGATAAACATGGGTTTATCTTACATTCTCCCACTTGGCTCGATTAAAATATTTATAATGGAAGTTACTTTATTATCTCCCATCATAATACCATAATATAAAAACTGTTCGGTATGAGTTATGGTAGTCGTGTTCTAATTTGTAAAACACTCCCTTCCATATACTACAACACCTACAATTTATTATATTAGGTCCTTAGATTATCATTATACTATAATTTCATAATGGTCCATAATATTGACTTGTTAAGTCTTTCCTGTCAACATCAAACAATAATGTATACATAGCATCATAGAACAGGAAAACATAATAGTGTCAGAAACATATTAAGGAGCTCAAAGTGTCACTACAAAACATCACTACAATCAAGACCCATCCTAAGAACATGTTCCTTAAATAACTTGGGTTGTAAACCCTTCGTTAATGGGTCAGCAATCATGAGATCAGTACTAATATGCTGAATGGACACTGTTTGTTTCTGAACCTCCTCCTTAACGGCAAAATACTTCAATTCCATATGCTTGGCACCTCTAGAGTATTTGTCGTTCTTGGAGAAGAATACTGCTGCGGAGTTATCACAATAAATTTTCAGCGGCTTGGTAATGGTGTCGACAACCCCAAGTCCTAAAATAAAGTTCCGCATCCATAATGCATGAATTGTAGCTTCAAAGCAAGCCACAAATTCTGCTTCCATTGTGTATGAAGCAGTGACAGTCTGTTTTGCACTTTTCTATGAAACTGCTCCTTCAGCTAAAAGAAACAGATAACCAAAAGTGGACTTCCTGCTGTCAAGACATCCGACAAAATCTGAATCCGTGTATCCGACTACCTCCAGTTGATCGGATCTCTTATATGTGAGCATGTAATTCTTTGTTCCTTGAAGGTACTTCAAAACTTTCTTTGCAGCCTTCCAATGATCAATTCCAGGATTACTTTGATACCTGCCTAACATTCCGACCGCAAAACTTATATTCGGTCTAGTACAGGTCTGCAAGTACATTAAGCTTCCAACAACAGAGGCATAAGGAATTGATTCCATTTCCTTTCGTTCCAATTCATTCTTTGGACACTGCATGAGACTAAATTTATCACCCTTCTGAATGGGAACAACCCCGGGTGAACATTTGCTCATATTAAACTTTTCGAGAATTTTGTTGATATATGCTTTCTGAGATAGGCCTAGTATTCTTTCTGATCTTTTTCGGAATATTTCAATTCCAATCACATAAGAAGCCTCTCCCATATCTTTCATTTTAAAATTCACAAAGAGAAAATCTTTAGTTTCACGCAGTATACTTAAATCATTTGCTGCAAGCAAAATATCATCAACATATAAGACTAAAAATATAAACTTACTCCCACTGATCTTTTGGTATATACAACGATCTACAATATTTTCCTTAAAACCAAAAGATGTAATAATGGTATTAAACTTAATATACCATTGTCTAGAAGCCTGTTTTAGTCCATATATTGACTTGTTAAGTTTACACACCATTTGACCTTTACTTCTTATGGAAAAACCTTCAGGTTGATTCATATAAACTTCCTCCTCTAAATCCCCATTCAGAAAGGCAGTTTTAACATCCATTTGATGTAACTCCAGATCATATTGAGCCACCATTGCCATAATTATTCTTAATGAATCTTTCTTAGATACAGGAGAAAATGTATCTGTATAATCAATGCCATCTTTCTGAGTATAACCCTTTGCAACAAGTCTGGCTTTATAACGTTCCACCTTGCCTTTTGAGTCACGTTTGGTCTTGAAGACCCATTTACAACCGACTCTTTTACATCCTTCAGGCAATTGAACGAGATCCCAAACTTTATTTTGTTCAATGGATTTTAGCTCTTCCTTCATGGCATCAATCCATTTAGTAGATTCTAAACTTTTTTATGGCTTGTGAAAAGGTAACTGGATCTTTATTAATGCCAAGATCAAAGTCTGATTCCTGTAAATAAATCACATAATCATCCGAAATAGCTGATCTCTTTTCCCTTTGAGATCTTCTTAATATTATTCCTTATGATTCATTTGTATTCGATGTTCCTTCATTAGATCGAATATAAGATCCTTGATCATTATAGGATCCGACATCCGTCTGTGGAAGTGTTTCATCATCCAAATGTTGATCAACATTGTTGTCCCTTTCCATAAATGTTGGATCAACATTAATGGATTTTGGATCAATAGTGGATAAAGGAACATTTATCCTTATCTCGTTTATTTCCACAGTTTGACGTTCTACACTCCCACTGACTTCAGCATTCTCCAGGAATTTGGCATTACCAGTTTCAATTATTCTCGGACTATGGGTTGGACAATAGAACACATATCCTTTAGATTTCTCAGGATAACCAATAAAGTATCTGCTTACAGTTCGAGAATCCAACTTTTTCTCTTGTGGATTATACACTCTTGCGGATTATACACTCTTGCTTCCGCTGGGCAACCCCAAACATGTAGGTGCCTTAAACTTGGTTTTCTTCCCGTCCACAATTCAAAAGGTGTCTTTTGAACCTCTTTGGATGGAACTCTATTCAATAAATAAGCAGCGGTTTTTAGTGCATGCATCCACAAGGATTTAGGTAAGGAGGTATTACTCATCATACTCCTAACCATGTCCATTAAGGTCCGATTTCGCCTTTTTGCTACACCATTTTGTTCAGGTGCACCTGGCATAGTATACTGTGCACATATGCCACGTTTTTCGAGGACTTTAGCAAATGGACCAGGACATTGTCCTGATTCATCATATTTTTCATAGTATTCACCACCTCTATCAGATCTTATGATTTTCACTTTTCTATCCAATTGTCTCTCAACCTCATTTAGGAAAATTTCCAGAACATCTATAGATTGAGATTTTTCCTTAAGTAGATAGATATATCCATAACGTGAATAATCATCAATGAAAGTGATGAAATACTTTTCTCCATTAAAGGATGGAACATCAAAAGGCCCACATATATCAATGTGTATTATTTCAAGAAGCTGTGTGCTTCTTGTGGCTCCTTTCTTGGTATGTTTGGTTTGCTTTCCTTTTATGCAATCCAAACAAGTTCCAAGATCAGTAAAATCCAGATTTTGTAAAATCTCATTCTTTACCAATCTTTTGATCCTTTCTTTGGATATATGACCCAAACGTTTATGCCACAAATAAGCAGAATTTTCATTAAGCATGTTACGTTTTGAACCAACACTATTATGTGTGACATGCAAAGATTCAGCAAAAACATTATCAAGTTTTATTCTATATAAATCATCAATAAGAAAACCCGATCCATAAAGAATACAGTCTTTATATAGATTAAAACTTCCAAAACAGAAATTAACATTAAAACCACAATTGTCCATTTTTCCTAAAGAAACAAGGTTTCTAGAAATTGATGGTACATAGAGTGTATCATAAAGGTCCAACTGATATCCAGTGTCTAAGACCAATCTGTAAGTCCCTATGCCTTCAACAGGAGCCTTCATGCGGTTCCCCATAAACAGAAAATCATTTCTTGGATTTGTGGTTCGGATCGTAAGGAATCCCTGCATAGTATTGGTAACATGAGTTGTAGCACCAGAATCAAGCCACCAAGTATTGTTAGGAACTTCACTTAAATTTGATTCAAAACATACAAATGTATTGAAAATACCTTTCTTTTCGAACCAAGCTTTTCGTTTATGACAGTCTTTCTGATAGTGCTCAGCTTTCTTACAAAAGTGACACTTTTCTGTGTTATGTTTCTTCTTCTCAGTCTGAGAATCATTAGCAGACCATTTCTTCTTAAACTTTTTGGCTTTGAATCCTTTCACAACTCCCTTTCCTACTAGGTTAGCAGAGTGACTCTTTTGACTCTTGAGTCTTGCTTCCTCTTGTACAAGCCTACTGGCCAATTCATTAACATTCCACTTATCCTTTATAGTGTTGTAGTTAATTTGAAAAGACCCATATTCAGGAGGTAAGGAGTTCAGAATAAACTTGTTAGCATTAAATTGCCATATATATTTTGAAATGACAAAAACTTAAGTAAGCTTTAATGTTTTAATTCACATTGTAAATTTGCCTCATCACACATGATTCTCTCAATCCATTTTCAAGTGTTTATATCAAACATTAAGACCATCATTTAATGATACATTCTTATTGGTCTTAATACTTTAGAAAATGGTTTTGAATATTAAGTAATTTTCTCAAGAATTATTGAATATAAGTTTAGAAAATTACTTATAAGTTTTTGGACAATATTTTCATTTGAGAAAGTCAAGAAAAACTCTCTTAAAGCTTATAAATGTTTTGGGTTGAATTAGGATCAAAGGTCATATCATTTCTAACCCAAAAGTGCAGGAAAAATGCCCTCTGGAAGAAAAGGATCGATCCCCACTGTAGCAGGATCGATCCCTTTTTGGCAGAAAGTCTTCCCAAGGTCCCTGAAGCCCAGAATCAAGATTCTGGACAAAAGGGATCGATCCCCTATGGGAAGGGATCGATCCCTTTGCCCGAAAATAGCCTATAACGGCTAGTTTTTGTAAGACAACGGTAATATTCGAGATTTGGCTCCACCCAACGGCTAGAATACATCCAAGGGACTATAAATAGAGGCTTAGAAGCTAAAGAAAGCAAGAGGAACCACTCAGCAACTCAAAATCTCATATTCCTCAAATCTACAAGCCTCAAACAACAAATCAAGAGCTACAAAGTTTCCATCATCTATCATTCTCTTATTCCTTGTAGTGCTTAGCACAAATATTGTATAGGCTTCTCGTTGAGCTTAATTTCTGTAATCAATTGCCTACCTAGAGGCCTTTTCTTTGATTACATTATTTGTATCCCATCATTCCTTGTAAAGGGGAGGTTTCTCTTAAGCCTTAGAAAAAGAGGGAGGTTACTCTTTAGCCTAAGAAAAAGAGGGAGGTTACTCTTTAGCCTAAGAAAAAAAGGGAGGTTACTCTTGATCCTTGAAAAGAGGGAGTGTAACACAAATTCAAGTTAGTGAATTTGGGAAAAATCATTGGGAGCGTCTCAAGGTAGAGGACGTAGGCAAGGTTGCCGAACCTCTATAAATCGCTTGCGTACATTTTTCTATCCTTACTCTCTTTACTTATTTGCAATTATATTTGTGTTTATTGCTTTGAATTTATATTGCATAATTGAGTAGCCTAGAGAACTTAGAAAATATCAATATAGGCTACAGAATTTAGAGAAACCGAAAAACGAACCAAGGTTAGTGAAAAACCGATTCACCCCCCTCTCGGTATAACCTATAGAGCCAACAATTGGTATCAGAGCTTGGGCTCGAGATTGACTTAGACTAACCTCTATCGAGCAAAACGATCATAAATGGCTCACTTGAATGTAGGCACACCCCTAGGAGAAGATGGACAATCATTAGTTAGACCTCCACTCTTCAATGGTGAAAATTATTCATATTGGAAAACTAGAATGATGTTATTTGTACAATCAAATGATTATGAAGTGTGGAGAATTATAGTGAATGGTCCTAGAATTCCCATGAAGAAAGTAGATGGAAAAGATGTCCCTAAGGATGAGGATGAGTGGGACACAAATGACATGAGATTGGCACAAATGAATGCCAAGGCTATGCACACCCTCTTTTGTGCTTTAGGTCCCAATGAGTATAATAGAGTATCATTAAGTGAGAATGCCAAGCAAATATGGGACAAATTAGCCATTACACATGAAGGGACCAATCAAGTTAGAGAAACCAAAGTAGGAATGCTCACACATGATTATGAGCTATTTAGGATGAAAGAAAATGAGTCCATTAGCGAAATGTTCACTAGATTTAATGATATAATTAATGGACTTAAGGCATTAGGCAAGAGCTATTCCAATGTAGAAATAGTCAAGAAAATCTTGAATAGCTTGCCAAAATCTTGGGAGGCAAAGGTGACTGCTATAGAAGAATCTAAGGATCCTAACACCTTGTCTCTAGATGAACTTATAGGCTCCCTACTTACATATGAGATGAAATTGAAAAGAAATGAAGTGCCTTCAAAGAAAATAGGGGTAGCACTTAAGTCTTCCACTCATGAGGTCATTGAAGATGATAGTGATGAGAGTGGAAATGAGGAAGAAAAAGAAATGGCAATGTTTGCCAAAAGATTTAATAGATTTATGAGAATGAAAGAGAGAGAGAATGATAGGAGGCACCAAAGTAGAGGGGTAATAAGAGGAGAATCTAGTAGGAGAGAAAAAGACCCCTTAGTGTGTTATGAATGTAATGAACTGGGTCACACTAAGCTAGATTGCCCCTTACTTAGGAAAGAAAAGGATAGGAAACCTAGGAAGAAAGCATTTGTGGCTGCATGTGGCGATAGTGATAGCTCCGATGAGGAAAACGTAGATGATGAGGTAGTCTACTCATGCTTTATGGCTATTAGTGATGATGAGGCTAGTAGTAGCTCTAGTGAAAATAATGACTTTACATGTGATGAGTTACAAAATGCCTTTAATGATTTAGCAAATGAATTTCAATGCATGAACTCCATATATAAGAAAATCATTGCTAAATTAAAAATAGAAAATGAAATGCTATTAAATGCCAAACTTGAATTTGAGAAGAAATTAGAAGAAGCAAATCTAGAAATAGATGAAGTAAATAAAAAGAACTTAAATTTGTATAATTCATTTTCTAGATTTTATATGAGTCAACAAAAGCTAGACCATATGTTAGAGACCCAAAGAGCTTTCTTTAACAAAGATGGGTTAGGCTATAATGAAAAACAAAAAGAAACTCATCTTAGGAATTTCTTAGTGAGCAAAAATTCTATGCATGATTTATCTCTCACATGCTCACTTTGCAATAGAATAGGACACTCTTCACAAGCATGCACTTATAGAAAAACCACATTTAGAGGAAGAGTAGTTAGAAAAATATGGGTGCCAAAGCATGTTATAAACAATGATGAATTGTGCTTGAAGTGGATCCCAAAAGGATCAAAAGTTGTTTGCACTAACTCTCATAGACCCAAGAAAATTTGGGTACCAAAGCATGCTTGAATTTGTTTGTTATAGGAGTGTTAGAGCATGGGAATACAATGGAACAATGGAGTTTAAATGCTCAACACATCCTCATGGAGCTTGCTTGTGCCAACGAGAAAGAGAAAGAGCTTGGGAATCCATCCATGGCAAGGTCACAACAATTCTTCAAAGAATGGCTCAAGGTGGATTCAACAATTCAAGGCAAAGCATACTCAAACAAAGGAGTTTTGTAAGCTTAATGATTTACTCCTTAAAACTATTATTTGATTATTTGTGCTTTGATGAGAAAGTTGGTTGATGATTCTTGATGCTTTGTGAGTTGAATGATTGAATAAAAGGCATAATAAATGATTGTTGAGTGCTTGATGAATTGTTCTTGATACATTGAATGAAAGGCATGTTTAGTGAATTTGAAATGATTTTTGGTTTTTTGCATCTTGAGCAAGTTTGATATGTCTAGATAATATATTTAGTTGCTCAAAAGAAGTCAAATATGTCATATATGCAAAATGCCATGTCATGAGCATTAATGAAGAACTTGTATATTGGAAATCATGGCATGTTGTTCACAAGATATATGCTTTAATGATATATATGCTTAAAATCTATGTGAACAAGTTTGTTTTGACATATTTGTGTAATTCAATGCATTGGTTTGGTCAAAATATGCTTAAATCTCAAAATGACCTCCTATGAGGCCAAAAATGCTTTTATTGGTGAAAATCCTACCAAAATTGCAAAATCTATTGTTAAATGGTTTTTCATTCATGTTTTTCATTCATACAAGTCCAAAATCATATTTTACAAATGTTTAAACCTTTACTTGGACTTAAATTACTCAAAAACGGAGTTTTGGTACCTCACAAGTTGAATTTTTTGTCAAAACTACTGCAGAATCTGCAGGAAACTATGAGGGATCGATCCCCCTCCTAAAGGGATCGATCCCCCCAGGCCAGAAAAGGCACTCCTGCATGTTTTCAACCGAAATTGAGAAGAACTTTTCATTGTTTTGATATTTTCTCTCCTCTCAACTTAAAATTCATTGTTTTAACTTCTTTTTGATGATCTTTAATTCATTGATGTCATGCCTCAACTTCATCAATTAATATCATTTCCAACAAATGGTATCACTTTCAACAATCAATACCATTTTTCTTGAGCTCACAAGTGCAAAATCATTTTTCTTGTTGAAAACACTCATGATTTGCATAAATCTTGAAATAATCTTGAAACATACTTTCAATGAATGCTTAAACATAATTTTGAGAAATATTTCAAGAATTTATAGATGTACTTGAGAATTTGATGAACTTATGCATAATGAGTATTCTTCATATTTCTTTTGTTCATCTTAATCAAGCATGCCTATAGGATTATCTTTATTAGCTTGACTCAACTACTCCACTACAGGTTACATGATAATTATACATCTAGTGGATTGATTTCAAATATAAATTCAACAATTGGTATAAAGTCATAATTGGTAATTGGCCTACATTTTGTGATGATAAAAGGATCCTAAATGTTCAAATGCATAAAACTTTATCATCCATGTACTTAAATTTTTCTTATGGCCAAATTAGCAAAGAACTTGGGCTTTAATGACAACACCAACTATTGATATACATGCATTGTATCTTGATTGTTTTGATGTTGAACATGCATGTTTACTTAAGTTGAATCAATAATCATACCTATGAGATGAGAATAGTTGTTTTCATGATATTATGTGTTTAACCTCACTCATAGTTTATGGATTTTAATGCTAAAATATATTTTAGCTTGATAATATTGATTCACTTAGGTAAAGCCATTTTAGTTAAAATAGCATATACCCTTTAGAACATTAAATGATGATAACAACCAGGGATATTGCTTTTAATTGATTAAAATGGTAATGTTGAATCATTCCTTGCTCATAATTGGTTAAAAACTTGAATTGGAAAATGAGCATAGGATTTTTGTGCTTAAAACCATGGAAGAAAATGTGTTTGCTTGAATTCCTCGATTGTTTTGAATCTTCCATATGGTATACATTTGTGAATATGAATATGGATTAATGCTTTATGATAGTGTACTAATGATTAATTGATCCATATGCATATTTAATGATGATGGTATGTGGTTGTGTTCTTGCATATTTAGAATGATTATTTTCTTGACATGAACACACTACACATAGATATTGGATTCATGCAAAATGCCTAAGTCAACCATTAGTAACAATTGGTATTTAGATTGAAATAACAATTGATATCATTGGCAACCATATTTTCAATAATTGGTAAGCCAAAACTAAATTGCCAATTGGTATGAGCTTTAAATTGACAATTCTTCTCATGCTCTTTAGTTTGAAATGACAAATAGAGAAGAATTCTCTTAGGATATTTTTTTATGAAACTCTTGTGTGCTAGAATTTGAAGTTAATTGCTATATATTTTGAGTCTATGCACATTCTTGCTTGAACGTGATTTATGAGCTCTTGCATATGATATGTCATCTAATTTCAGCTCATAATCATGATGTATTGACATGCACCTTAATTGGATCTTAGAGAACAATTGATATACTTAGGTGCTTGCTTGACTTCTTACCAATTGGAACCTTCTTGCAAAATTACTTATCAACAATTGGTATCAAAATTATTTATAAACAATTGGTATAGGATCATAAGTCATATTCATTGCCTGAATATTTCATACTCTTTGTGAATATTGACTTATTTATTTGTGCTATGAGTCCCATGTACTAACATGTTTCTTGTTAGATGGATCATTTTTATCTCTTCTCACATAGCCATAATTTTAGGGGGAGCATATTTTTTCTTAGTTTTCCTTCTTTTTGCTATAACAAAAAGGGGGAGAGATAGATATTAAAAGGGAAGGATATTAAGGGGGAGAGATAATGAGGGAAAATTCATTTTCAAAACCCATGCTTATATTAAGGGGGAGCTTTATAAAATCCTGCTTTATTTGAGGGGGAGTATTTTATGAAAGAATTTTCAAAGCAAATTTACATTAAGTTTTGTCATATCAAAAAGGGGGAGATTGTTAGCGTTAAATTGCCATATATATTTTGAAATGACAAAAACTTAAGTAAGCTTTAATGTTTTAATTCACATTCTTTATAAAATCCTGCTTTATTTGAGGGGGAGTATTTTATGAAAGAATTTGAAAGCAAATTTACATTAAGTTTTGTCATATCAAAAAGGGGGAGATTGTTAGCGTTAAATTGCCATATATATTTTGAAATGACAAAAACTTAAGTAAGCTTTAATGTTTTAATTCACATTGTAAATTTGCCTCATCACACATGATTCTCTCAATCCATTTTCAAGTGTTTATATCAAACATTAAGACCATCATTTAATGATACATTCTTATTGGTCTTAATACTTTAGAAAATGGTTTTGAATATTAAGTAATTTTCTCAAGAATTATTGAATATAAGTTTAGAAAATTACTTATAAGTTTTTGGACAATATTTTCATTTGAGAAAGTCAAGAAAAACTCCCTTAAAGCTTATAAATGTTTTGGGTTGAATTAGGATCAAAGGTCATATCATTTCTAACCCAAAAGTGCAGGAAAAATGCCCTCTGGAAGAAAAGGATCGATCCCCACTGTAGCAGGATCGATCCCTTTTTGGCAGAAAGTCTTCCCAAGGTCCCTGAAGCCCAGAATCAAGATTCTGGACAAAAGGGATCGATCCCCTATGGGAAGGGATCGATCCCTTTGCCCGAAAATAGCCTATAACGGCTAGTTTTTGTAAGACAACGGTAATATTCGAGATTTGGCTCCACCCAACGGCTAGAATACATCCAAGGGACTATAAATAGAGGCTTAGAAGCTAAAGAAAGCAAGAGGAACCACTCAGCAACTCAAAATCTCATATTCCTCAAATCTACAAGCCTCAAACAACAAATCAAGAGCTACAAAGTTTCCATCATCTATCATTCTCTTATTCCTTGTAGTGCTTAGCACAAATATTGTATAGGCTTCTCGTTGAGCTTAATTTCTGTAATCAATTGCCTACCTAGAGGCCTTTTCTTTGATTACATTATTTGTATCCCATCATTCCTTGTAAAGGGGAGGTTTCTCTTAAGCCTTAGAAAAAGAGGGAGGTTACTCTTTAACCTAAGAAAAAGAGGGAGGTTACTCTTTAGCCTAAGAAAAAAAGGGAGGTTACTCTTGATCCTTGAAAAGAGGGAGTGTAACACAAATTCAAATTAGTGAATTTGGGAAAAATCATTGGGAGCGTCTCAAGGTAGAGGACGTAGGCAAGGTTGCCGAACCTCTATAAATCGCTTGCGTTCATTTCTCTATCCTTACTCTCTTTACTTATTTGCAATTATATTTGTGTTTATTGCTTTGAATTTATATTGCATAATTGAGTAGCCTAGAGAACTTAGAAAATATCAATATAGGATAGAGAATTTAGAGAAACCGAAAAACGAACCTAAGGTTAGTGAAAAACCGATTCACCCTCCCTCTCAGTATAGCCTATAGAGCCAACAAAACTGAACTAAAAAGGAGTCCTCTACTGCCAAACCCAAAGTCTTAAGCCTTGCAGCAATGTTCGTCATCTCGATGATATGTTGTTGCATGCTTATCGACCCATTGAACTTCATAGTCGTAAGCTCAGCCATTAAAGTACCAGCTAGTGACTTGTCCGCAGAACGGAACCTTTCTTCCACAAAACTTATATATTCCTTAGCACTCTCAGTTTGTGGAATCGTAGTCTTAACGTTGTTAGCAATTGTCATTCGCAGAAACTTTAAGCATAATCTGTTGCTTCTTTCCCATGCGGCATAATGTGACTTCTCTGCCTCACTGCTTGTATCCTTAATAGCAGCAGGTTTTTCATGAATGAGAGCTAAGTCAAGATCCAAAACACCTAAGTGGAAATCAACTTGCTCTCGCCATTCTGAGAAGTTCATGCCATTAAACACAACCACAGATGATGCATGCAAATTAATTGCAATAACTGCAAAACATAACAAATAAAGCTCACATTTAATTATAATGAATTCAGTAAAATGAGCAATAAGATATATAGTAGTTCTCCTTTGGGTAGATACTAAAATATACATGCATAATTAAATAAAACATAAATATAAAGTAAAATACCTTTGGGCAAATTTTACAATATATTTTTCTTTAAATGAGTTAATTATATAAACTTTAATGGGTAAATAAATATTTAGAAAATTGAACATGTTTTTTATCTTTGAATAATTAACATATTCAACCAAAATATTAATTTACCTCCCATAATATCATTAATTTACTGAATAATAATTTACCTTTGGGTAAATTTCTTAAGTTCTAGTAATTAATAAAAACTTTTTTTTTAACTCATTATTTTTTAGATCAAAACTTTAGGATCTAATTGAATATCAATATATATATATAAATATATATATATATTGTACACATTAAACTTTAATTTTTCGGTAAACACTTAATATACAAAATTATATACATGATCGAAAATTTAACATAGCAGCGAAAAATATGGATAATCATAAGATATTTATTGACATTCATGTAATCACTCATAATAAATCATACAAAATAAATGATTACTCAATCAAATTATTATTATTATTATTTTTTATAGCAATTCTAATCATATTTAACTGCTACTGTTTGCAAACTTAATAGCTTTGGCGTTGTAACAAAATTGGGCACACTTTTTTCACAAAAGGACGTTCAATGCAAAACTATCTTTCAACCCAATACATGAATATGCCAAGCAAGGCACATACTTGCCAATCACGTGGGAACCTAATTTACTTCAAAATTAATTTGAAAATTGCATGCAACACAGTAAACAATGTATTTCTTTTAATTTCTTTTATGTTAATTACATGCACATTATTGCCAAGTTTATTTCCAGGCAGATGTGTGAGAACCGTGTATTTAGGTACTGTTTCACATGTAAGGACACTCACACTGTCCATTTTCTGTGAATTTCGCAGATACGAGCCAATACAGTGTGGTGGGCCCCACAGGTTATACAGTGCCGGATGGACGTGAGACCGGACAGATAATACACAGAGAGTCTAATAAATATATGGTATGAATTTTAAGTCTAAATTTCCTCATTTAGATTATTTTTGAAGAGTATGAAAACAAATTAGGAAATGACGTTTAAGTCCATAGCCCGGTGGCATTTTCGTAAATTGAGGTCAAAATAAATGAGAATTTAATCTAGTGATTAAAGAATGATATTCTACATGAAAATAAGCCCTGGGTTATGTAAATAGATATACTGAATCGATAGTCAAATTAGAATTCTACGCGATTTACCCGATAAGGGTATTTTTGTAATTTCACCTTTTCGGAAAGGTTAAACCCGAGCCAAACCCCAACCATTTATCAAAATACACTTAATATGAATTTTTGGTGATGGAAAATAAATTTTTGGAGTTCAACTGCCTAGTGATAAAAATTTCGGAAGAAAAGATCGAAAAACTTATCATTAATGGCATTTTTGTAATTCCTAACATTTCTAAAATATTTACAAAATATTTGATTATATTTTCAGCTGCTGCCGGCACTGTTGCAGCTTCTTCTTTCTCTTCATCCCGTGACTCCATGAAAGAGCAAAAGAAAACAAAACAAAAGCTTCCAAAAACTCACCAAAAACACATTATTTTCATTAAGCTATTTCTATAAAAATTGCTCTACTCATCTTCCTCTCTCAAACCATACCAATAGCCCCTTGATTAAGTGGCTAAATTAAGAAAAAAGTGAAGAGGAAATTTCGGCCAAGGTACCCATTTATTGTGTAGTTATATTCTTGGAATTTTAATGATAGATTTTAAGAGAAATAAGCTTCCTAAGCATGCTTATGGTATTAGTTTAGGTTGAAATTAGCTAAATCATGCTCAACCATTAGAGGGAGTGTACGACCAAGAGAGGATTTCCATGAATTGCTATGGTTTGATGTTTAAAAATAAGATTAGGATGATGATTAAGCTTAATTAAACAAAGTATATTAGTTAAATTGTGGAAAAATCACAAAAATGGCAAGAAGCCATTTTCGGTCAAGGTGAGATGGGAGGGTTTAATTGCTTCAAATTATGATGTTAGGATGTTAAGAGACTGTAGAAATTATAAGAAGACTGATGGTGAAGTCGGATTTCGATTTGGAGCTAAATTGGCGAAGTTAGGTTTTAGCACCGGTGCGAATTATACCGGTTTAATATTTTCTACTGAAAATATAGTAGAATTTAATTCAATAAAAATTATTAGAATTTTAATTATGGTGAATAATGGTCTTAGGTGAATTTTATTGCAGCCCGGGAGTCGTGAATTGTACGTGGTGCTATCGGGCGACTAGATTTCATCAAACAGGTAAGGGATGCGTGTGTGAGCCGTAAGGATACTGTAAATACATGGTTTGGTTCACACTATTTTTATAAAATAATTTGGATATAAATTGCCTTGAGATTGGTGAAAATTTGGTGGAATTGTGGCTGTTGTTGAAATATTAAATTGTAATTTTCGTGCAGGGAGGCTAGATTAGAAATAACCGTTACTCTGCCGAAAATTACAGAAATAATTAAGAAACATTTCTAGTATTTTTCTAAAGTGAAATTTTGAGAAATTTCCATGAAATTCATTAAATTGCATAATTTTATAGTTTACGGAAAAACTATATTTAAATATTCCTGATAAGGAATTTTATTTATGTGAGAGTACCAACATGTGCCTTTTATTGTTTTATAAGTATCTAGAACATTTTCTAGAATGATTGTTACAGTATGAATATTTTATGAATTTTTATTCATAAAATGAATATATTTTCATTTTAAATATTTATAGATTGATTGAAAATATATTCGGTGGAATTGATTTCATAAATGGTGTTATATCACGTGTTTATTGTTTTGAGACTGTTAGGCCCCGTATCATGCTCACGTGTCACGTGTTATTGCTGATAGATACTGATCCTATTGTCAGCGTCTCCAGTGGGCACCTGATCAGTGCACACTGTGGACCTCATAGACTATGGGCATAGATCTCATGTGTTTCCCCTATTTGGGATGATATTATAGCATGATATATTTAGGGTGTTGCCTAGTCTCCATGATACTGTACTGATGATTGTACTTTTCACTGAACTTTTAGCTGGTACTAAATTAATTGCAGCCACGGAGCTTTTAATATACTACGTGTTGAACTGAATGTTATACGGTGTTTTACAAGTGTGAAAATGAATATCTTTTTGAAAGGAATATTAATTCCTCATTTATTTACTTAAGTGTTTTATCAAATGAATATCAATTATTTTTAGCATATAGATTTTATAGTATCAGTTTCGCATACAATTCTCTTACTGAGCGCGTTAACTCACCCCTTTATTTTCTCACTCCACAGACTATCTTCAGTGATTTTGTTCCATAGATTTGGCTGCGTCGTAGTTGACCCCGAGGCAGCACTTAGTGGATCCTGGAGGTAGCATTTCTTTTATATGTTTTCAGACATAGTTGTACAGTACTACTTTTGTATAATTCTTGTACCGGGGATGTAGAACACGTGTATATACTATATATATATTGCAGTAAATATTCTCATCGACTACTGATTTAATTTAAGCATAATAATAGTTATTGTTTTCATAAGTGAGTGACAAAGGCATCGCAGACAGTCCAACCTTCACATGTGGTATTATAATATGGTAAAAACTGTACAATTTGGGATGTGACAAGATGAGTTCATAATCTTTAATCATGGCTATCATTCAAGGTTATTTTACATTAATTTGTGCCTTTAAAACTGATAAAAATCATGCATACTCCTTTTATTTTTATTTCTTAATTTTTTGAACATATTCTTAAAACAATTTTCTAGAATCATAAATTCTATCCTTAACTTTTAAGATGACACAAGCAATGCTAATGATAAATCATAGAGAACAAAAAAACGAAAACTTTTAATATATTTTGATTCTTTGCTTCCATTTTCCGTAACTAATTCTTTGAAATATGTTTTTGATAACACTTTTGCCCAGTACTATCATCTATAGCTGTAAAATTTTCTACGAAGACATGAGCGTAATAAATAAATAAATAATAATCTCACTAACCTAAACCGTCAATAGCATTTGACAGAAATTTTCATAGAGTTTATCTAGTTTAGTACAACCAGGCTCGGATACAACATGTTAGATTTAATCGTATACATGAACATACATTCAGGATCTCTAAAACCAGATATCTCATGCCTTTGGTAGTATAATAATAAAATACATACCTCTGTCTGCTGTTGGCGTTAGTGAAGAAGAAGAAGAAGCCATCGTTGGAATCTCTGTAGCAGTAAACAGATTTCTCTCTCTTGCTCTGTTTTTCTTTCGTTTACAGTGTGGATGAAAAACACCGTACGATCTTTTTTGGAGAGAGAGAGGACCTGTTTTTTAATTTAATTAAAAAAACTACCACACCCAATCTTGTCCATCATGTGAGTGGATGTAGTTCCTAAAATTAAGGGATAGTGACCCATTAAAAGTAATTTCTTTACTTTTAATTGAGCCACACAATAATAAACGTGAATTTATCTTACATTAATACATTATAAATCAAAATTCAGAAAATGAATTTAAAAACAATGCGTAACCCTTATTTTCCATGTTCGAGCCCCACAAGATCACCATGTACTTCAAAAACATGACATCATGATGCAACAAACTTTGAAACCCTTGTTTTCTTTTTAAGAATGGAGCTCGGGAAAGTTCGAGGAAGCAGCAGGTGTCCAACTTCCAAGCGGGAAGGCAATGCTTGACAAGAGTTGGGTCCACAGCATTGACTCGAGGCAAATCAGCTAGAAAATCTTGCATGGACGCCATTTTCTAGTCAGGGGCGATTGCCACTGGCTAAAAAACTATTTTAAATTTATTTTTTTAATTACAAATATTTTACGTATTGAAATTAATCTTGTTTAAGTCGAAAGTAATAAACGATAAAATTCTATAAATAATAATAATTTTAAGATTCGAATTTTGTCCAAATACTTAAAAAAATTCTACTTTCACTTCTTTCAATCTTTTGTTAATTTAAAATTTATACATGAGTCGATGAAATTTAAGTATATTACTTTATCATCGAAATCTTAAGGTTGAAAAAAATTAGCAATTTTATTATAAGAAAGATTGAAATTGAACAAATGGTATCTATTAATTTATTTATTATTGACATTAAAATTAGTTCCATTAACTCTCACTATCACAATAAATAAATCATTTTCAACAACAAATATTAAAACTCAAATGTGTAATTGAACGATAGCTTTGTATACCTTGAAAAGTATATGTACAAAACATTGATAATGAATTTATTGTAAATCATTTTTTTAAATTTTGTATTATTATTATTATTATTATCTAATACACTGTCAATCAAGTTTTTGAACTCTATAAATGACATTAAGATAATAATAACTACTCTTTATGAATATTATAATAAATAAATAATATATAAAGTAAATATATGCGTCATCATTTTAACATTATTTATGAAATTTAAAAATTTCAGTAACAACATATTGAATAATAATCATTTTATGTATATATTAAGGATTTATATATGATGCACTGACAGTGTATAGTTTCTATACACTGTCAATGCACCAGAGGTTGACACCTCATCAATAAGTCCTTATATGCAAATATAAATAAATTTTTTTAATTTGCCCATAAGGGCCTATTGATGAGGTGTCAACCTCTGATGCATTGACAGTGTATAGAAACTATACACTGTCAGTATATCATATACAAATTCATATATTAAATATATAAAATAAATAATATTATATTTATAAATTTAAATAATTAAAATTAATTCGTTTACCGTGCTAGCAAAAACTAATTAATATAAATTTAAAGGAACCCCACTGAGCAATTTTTCTGAGCCCAATACGCCACTATTTCTAATAGAAGTCTAACTGAAATGCTAGAAATATTGAAGAATACTAAAGTCTAATCCTCGAGCTTCAAATTTCCTGTGATTATGAACAACAACACATGTCATTATCTTGTCCAAATGGCTCTAAAACATTAAGAGCCCACCGACAGTTTGACCTTAAGGACTTCGATTTTCGTTCGGACTGACCACTCCATAACGAAAATTGAAGTATCTCCGACGTGTATACATGAAACCAAAGTCAGGAATTTGAAGAATGTGGTTATGCTCGTGAAACTTTGACCATCCAATGGATTTAGATGCATTTATATAGGGTGGGATGGATTTCAAAAACACATGCTTCTTCACGAAACTGTATACATTAAAATATTTCTCGTGCATGGGAATGGTAAAACAGTCATTTTTTTAAAATTTTCCAACGACGTTTATTGATTAAATAATTCATAGATGTTGAAGAGAATTAAGGATGAGGGAGAAGAAATTTTGGCTGATTTCAAATTTTGTCACCGCCCAGACGAATAATCGGGAGGAAGATAAGGCACATGTGAATACATTGGAAAATTTTGATCCTATATGAGGCCATCATTCACGACTTGACTTCTGAGAGTTGTCTTTGTTTAGTTTTTAATGTTTTCTGGTAAAATTTCTAGATAATTGGAGCTAGCTAATGGACAGCCATTTACATAGGAAGAACTCTTAATTTTATGGCTTGTTTTGTCACATTTTATGAAAGCAATCGACTGATGGGAGTATTTAAAGCATAAATTGGAATAAATATAGTATATAGCTTAAAATTAACGGTGCCAAAATGTTATGATGGAAAAAGTCTTGATAAATGAGAGTATTGACTTAAATGATTATGTTATTATTAAAAAAATAATTAATTATACAAAACTTTTATATTATGAGATTTGAAAAAGATCGTTAAAAGATAAACTATTTCTACCTGAAAAAATTACCTCAAAATCACAAAAGAATAAGTTTTACCATTACATCAAAATTTTCCTCTAAATTATGTTCTTTAATGTTTAAAAATTTTATAAATCTAAATTTTGAGTCTCATTATTTACATTTATGAGCTTTAAAGCGAATTCCATCAAGGACGTTGCAGCTAAGAAGGTAATCAAGAATAGTCAGCCTAATCAAATCAGATATTTAGTCTATTGTTTGATCTGAGTTAGCAACAAAATCTTATTATTTTCCGCAGGCAACAACCCTTCAGCCCATTTCCTTCTTAAACCTAATCTGTGCTTGAAAAACTTGGGTGATCCAGATGCCAACAGCAGTATATAGCACCATGCATAATGGGGACAAAAACCTGATTTCGGAGACTCTGTTAGGACCAGCAAAAGAAAATTATCCTAAAAGCTGAAATTCAGATAGGGAAAGAAGAGTGGGAGTGTCTCATCCATGCATTAGGTATATGTGGTCACTCACTGTCAGATGGAGACGTGTTCTTCCACTTTGAATTGGCTGCTCAACCAACGAAACATTCGTGGCCACTGAACCAGTCCGGCCCCAATGCTCACAAATTTCGCTGACATAGGTTCCTCAAGCTCATGAACATTTCTTCTTTTTTTTTTTTTCCAGTAAGGTAAAGTTTAGAAGTAGAATAGAGTAGTTAATGTCTAACATCAGGACATACCATTAATCTATTATTAAAATTTAGAAATTCGTTGAATTTATAGATTTTTGAAATTCATGTATCGTTTACCAATAAAAAAACTATGAGAATTTCAATCCGAATGTTTTGCACTCAAGTATCAAATGGTAACTACTTGCATTCACCATGGCCAGTTCATGAACATTTCACCTTAGCGATCAAGCAAGCTTACGAATAAAGTAAAAGTAAGGCTCCAAAGTCGATGAATGAAGATTACATATGGTAGGAAGTAGTACAACACGTGAATTATTTACAATCAGATGATTTCATATATAATTCCACTAGTTTAACTTTTAGTATGATCAGTTACATTGAACAGTACAACTTCCTATTTCAACCATAATATTGCTTAGTAAGCATCTAATTACTAACTTAGTTATAAGAGTTATTGTCTCCATTATGTGCCCTTAATTAATCCTAATTTATTATTTAAATGCATGGCTACATTGGGGTTAAATTTAATAACTGTTAGACAGTGATGTTGCGGAAGAAAAGATCCCAAAGCATGGAGCAATTTCACTGCTTTTTTCTTGAAAGCTAGAGCCACTGAAAAGACACTGAGAGCCTTCAAAATCAAGGTCCAGTAACATTCCTAGATCTTCGCCAGTGACTCCATTGTTAGACCAAGCAGCATAACTGTTCTCCAAGGGAAAGGAAGATGAATTTGAAAGACTTGAAACTTCTTGAGAAAATGACATACTGTAATTGTTACTGACAGTGCTGGTGCTATATTCCATAAGCCCTGGCAGAGGAAATTCAGGAATTTGGTCCAAAACTAGTCCTGGATAATCATAACTTTGCAGGGATTTCATGGTTGTCATGCAAGAAGATGATCTACTGCCATTTGCATTCAAGTAATAATCTGAATTCCAATTAGGTTCAGCTTTAATAGGAATTGAGGCAGAAAATTGCCCTGAGATGACATCACTGGTAGAGCTGTCAGTGATAGTTACTTCATTGCTGCTGTTTTTATGGAGTCCTATCTTTCCTGCCATTAGCTTCTTCTTCAACTTGGTGTTCCAATAGTTCTTCACATCATTGTCAGTTCTCCCAGGCAGTCGGGCAGCTATAACAGACCACCTAAACCAAGAACATAGTATGAAGTTAAAATTCAGACATAATCAAAACCACTAAAAAGGTGAAAAAAAAATGCAACTAAACATGTAATTGTTGAATTGACTTGCCGACTTCCTATGCTACTATAGAGGGAGCATATAATGTTATCTTCTTCCTCCGTAAATCCTCCATGCTTGATGTCTGGTCTGAGATAGTTAAGCCACCTTAACCGACAACTCTTGCCACAGCGTTTAAGGCCTGAAGTACAGTTAGAAATTAATCATCAGCAAACAGAAAGAAACGCATACATATGTAATACGATATAAGATTTAAAACGCAGCTTGCCGAGCTCTGGAGAAGTATGTCATGAAATTAAAGAATATTTGATCAGGAACAAGAATCATTGCTTGTTTTCAACGAAAATCATCATTGGTGTTAACCCCAAAGTCTCTGAAAGAAGTACAGATGACGAGGACGCAAGAGGAAAGAGACCTGCTTTGAGAGGAAGAGCAATCCAACTGCCTCCAGTCCCATGTTTCTCAAGGTAATTTCTGAGGGCGTTGTCTTCATCAGGTGACCATGGCCCTCTTTTCACGTTGGTCTTGTCACAGCATGGAGCTCTTCCCATTGAAACCACTTGGCAATCACACAAATTCAAGCAAAGCACAAAGAGAAATCAAGACAGACAGACAGAGAGAGAAACGGAGGGGTTAAAAGAAAATGCCTGAGCTATACAAATGGCTTGGTATGCGACATGACACGGTCTTAAAGCTGGATAAAAACTGTGAAAATTGACTTTTTCTGACTCTTTCGTATAAAAAACCAATAGGAACAGTTCTTCAATTTCTTTCGCATAGTACATTTTTGTCGGTTTTCTTTCCTTGGTTAACAATTGTTTGTTGGAGAGCCAACTCAATGCGGGTGCTTGTGAGAGCACGGAGATTTCATGCTTCTGCTGTCAGCTCAGCTGCAACCTCATTGGCAGTTTTCTTGTTTTCTTCCATATGCAGGGATGAGATCATGACTCAAGCAAATGCAAAGTACTTGATTTCTTTTACCTTTGATTAAATTCTCACGCGGTTTCTGCTTGACTTTCGTTGGCCATTCTTGTGACAATCAATTACGCTTTGCGTTGGCCTCGGTAAAACATTATTTGACCGTACAAATACCCATTTGTAAGGATGAATTCAATATTTTCCAAAGAATGAAAACAATATTGCAGCAAGATCAGCCGCAGCAAGCTTTAATTTGCCACAATTTCTTCATCGAATTCTGTTCTGGAAAAACGATTAAAAGACCTTCGTAAAAGCTTTGAATGATCAATTCATCAAAGCACTGATACTGAATTGATTTTTAGGTTTTTTTTTTAAGCCATAAAATTTAAGCAAACATATGACCCTTGGATAGTAACAAGCATATATTACTTCTGACATTCACAAATCTTCTTCCATGGTAGGAGAAACTAGAAAATGAAATAATGGTTACTTAAAAGAGATTGTTAAAGGGCCAAATTGTAAATATATTTTAATATAAGAGAAATTTATTGTATGGGTTAAATTAAAGATAAAGGGTTGTCAAAAAGCATTAAATTTCATTGTTGAAAACTTTTTTCAAGTTACAACTTTTGTCATAGTATTTTATTCTAATAAAGATATCTCTTGTAACTAGATTTAATCTATACTAATAATTTTATAATATAAATTATTTTGTTTATGAAAAAGATAACATTTGTATATAATATATTTTTATTTGTTTGTATATGACAATATAGTAATATAAAAAATTATATATTGGATATAATTATGTAAGTTTTGTAAAAATTAAATCAAACTTATATTGTAATTTATTGAATGAAAATAGTATATAAATAAAATTTAATATGTCTTCGATTTGAAGAAATTGAAAATTTTTCCATCTTAAAATCAATCTTGTATATAATTTTTCTTAAATGGAGATTCTTCAAGGAATTCTTATTGAGCTGAAGAGATAACAGGTGATTCTTCTTGTTGTCTTTGAATGATGTATCACTTTACTTGATGATCCAGTAGATTCCACACATAGTATAGAATACTAATTTGCAATCTGATTAAATTAAGTTTCAACTATAAAATATGTAATATGAAAATATAACAAAGATAGTCATAATATATATAAATTATACATACTTGTTTAAAAAAATTTTGATATTCATGCTAAGGATCAAAGTGATACACCTTAAATACGGTAAGCTTAATACTTTCTTTCTCAAAATTATAATTTGTCTCTTAAGATATTTTGTTAATATTTTATTTATTTAAGTTAAATGTTAACAAATTAAAAAAATTAATTAAATAGCTGTTTCTATTCTACCAAAAAAATAGAACGTATTAACATCATGTTGATATCAACAAACTACTCTTCAAAATTTTACACTTCAAAACTCAAGGCTTGAGTTTCAATTTTAACATATACTATGAGTAACTTCTGTGATGGTAATTTACTATGTGTGAAAGTAATTTCACATATAGCTTTTGAATTTTGCCTATCATGGTATGTTGTACTATGGATAATGGAATTTTTTTAATTTTATTGATATTACATAGATTTAGTTAAAAAATTTAAAGAAATAAGTGGTAATATTTTATAAAATTAATAGACATGAATAAAGAAACTGAAAAAAAGATAAATAATTCAATATTAAAAACACAATAAAACTTTTATTTTATAATAATATTGCATATTATATTATATTATATTGTCCATATTGATTTTAATATATATATATATATATATAGATATATAGATATAAATGTTTATCTTTTAAAAAATTGAAATGGATAATGAATTTTAAAAGATAATTTTAACTGTTTTAAACTTGAAAAAAATTAACTATTATTTAATTATAATAAGTTACACGTATCATAAATATAAACAATCTATATAAAAAATTTTACTTTAAGTCAACTGCTTTGACTTTTATATATGAATTTATATATATTTATATATATATATAAGATAATAAATTTTATCTGGTAGACAGTGTTCATAGGGCTATTAGATTAATAAGAGCATGTAAGGTAAACCTTTGGACAAGATCATAGTTTGGCCCAAATCATTGATCCATTGTCATAAACCATATATGGTAATTTGGATTATTTGTACCAAAATTGGTCTAGTAAGACAACAGTTTTCAACTTGTCAATTACTGTAAAATAATCTTTCAGAGTGCAGCCCTTCTAAAAAGAAGAAATGATTGGACCAGTAGCCTTTCTGACCCAATTCTGTGCATAGTTGGGCTATACCCATCTGGTCTATGCTTTAAAGTGGGGGAAGCTTCTTCAACGATCTATCCAAATCCAAGTCACAATAAAACATTGGATTTTGGAGACCGGGAAATAAACTAATTCAACTTAGATGAGTTCCAAAGACTTGAAAATTGAAATGATAAACACTAGCATATATTTTACTGCATCAATATTCAAACTAGCCTGTGAAATCTGCTTGGAAACTAGCTAGTTGCCTGGTTCCATTTCCATCAAATTCTAGCTGATTTGCTTATAAAAAATTGTCAAACCCTTTCTTTTTCCTTTTTTTGGATGAAAGAAAATTTCCCTTAATCCAAAAACGAGTTTTTCCATTCCACTTCCTTGCAGGAAATCAAATCCTGCCAATAATCCTTTTTTTTTTGTCCATGGCAAGGTATAAGAGTAAAAGCGATTCGAACTTTAACTTAATCACTTCTAAAAAAGAATAATAACCATTAAGTTAAATTTGGGTTAAATTTTTAACTTTATGATTAAATATTGATTTATGATATTTTCAAATTTTAAAAAAAAAAGATAATTTTTTTTTTGGTTACAGAGAAAAATAAAGAAACAATTTCTCTAACCTAAAGTAAATCCCCTTGGGAAGGCTACCCCTAGGACATTTGCTTCTAGGATCCAACTTGAAAATTCTGGGGATCATCAAACTGCTCATAATCTTTCATCCATCCCACAAGCCGACTTAGCCAGTACATCTACATGGCGTGTTTGGTTGGGCAGATTTGGCTTTTAATTCTCCCATTTTTTTGTTGCTCCTTGGAATCTATAGATTGGTTGCGGGTGAAAAGAGGAGGAGAAAATCTGTGCAGAAAAATGGAGCCGTGCGGGAGGGAAAAATTTAACCCAACTTTCCCCCCCAATGAATAACTTTTCCGTGGGGGCAAAAATTTGGGACAAGCGTGTCCTTTAAAAAATCACAAAATGACAGCAAATGCCACTGCTATTTTCTTGATAAAATTCATCATCTTCTGCCGACTCCTTGCTCGACTCCTCTTGTCTTGGGGCCATGATAAAATTCATCATTTTCTTGATTTTTCGTTCTAGCTTGTCTTGGAGCTATGATTAGGGTAAAATTTGCAAAAAATTGATGATTTGTTAAACGAAAATAGGGATGGGTTAGTGAAAGTTTGAGTTGGAAAGAGAGAGCGTCGAGTGTGGCTAGTGAAGTTTGAGCTGGAAAGAGTGAAGGTCGAGGGCTATTTTTTTAGCTGTCGCTCGAGCATTCGAATTCTCATAATGGGGCATTCGAATTCTCAAAAGCATTTTGCAAACATAATGCCTTTCAACACAGGGCATTCGAATGCCTTGTGCTGAAAGATGTTTCCTAGTTAGAAAATAATAAATTTTAAATATTTTATAAAATATTTGTAAATTTATATTTTTTATAAATTATTTTTAATTATTTAGAAAATAATAATTCTAAATATTTTATAATTACTTGTAAAGTTATATATTTTATAGATAAATATTAATTATTTAGCAAATAATAATTTTATAAATAAATATAAATATTTTAATATTAATTTTATGTTAATTTTATAAATTTATATATATTATAAATAAATATATATTTTATAAATTTTATAAATTTTTATATAAAATATTAAATTATACAAATTTATATATTTTAATATTAATTTTATAATAATTTTATAATTAAAATTATATATTTTATAAATAAATTTAAATATTTTAATATTAATGGGTATTTTTGTTATATGTATAGCAACAATATTATGGTGAACTTTATAATTACAAATACAAAATTCAAATTTTAATAAATTAATATTGAAGGGTATTTTAATTGTGATAGCAAAATATATTTTCAAAAAATAAGGAAGAAGGATATTTTAGTAATTGTGCTAATAACAGATGTTTTTGTGATTACTGTAGGAGAAGGTATTTTCGTAATATTAATTTAAATGTAAGGTATTTTAATAAATACTTAAATGAAAAAAAATTATATTCAATTTTAATAAATTTATATTAAAAGGGTATTTTGATAATTTTAATGTCATTTTAATCTTATTCATACCTTATTTCTTCTCTTAAACCAAAAAAAAAAAAACTTCAAAAAATTATTTCATTCCACCAATCAAATAACATAATACATATTCCTCCTATTTTCTATTCTCTCATAATATATTTTTCATTCATTCTCTATTCTATTCCGCGAATCAAACGTCACCTAAGACTATGCTGCATACTGCAGTTCCATTGCCTACCTTTGAGTTCTCCTATATCCTCTATCAAACAGCCAAGAGGATGTAACTGTACATTAGCACCCTGTTTAACTTGTAACGCAGCTTTGCATCAACTTCACAAACAAAGAGCTGTACCCCAAATTCCACGCCAAGGGAAGCCCAATCCTGATGGCATAAAGCCCAGCTGCTGTATTTGAACAATAACCAAGGTGATATCTTTTCTTTTTAATTTGAAAGGTTTATACATATCGATCTTTTTGGATATTAAGATTTTAATAAATACAAGGACTAATTAGAATAAAGTATCACTAAAAATAGAAAAAGATGGTATTTTTGTACCAACTTGACCTAAACCATCCCAGCTTTGAAGTAAGATTTCTTAAAAGAAAGTTGAACAATTACAAGAAGAAACAAGCATAGGAAATAATTAAAAAACCCACCAAGACTTCTTCAATGGCTCTCTGAAATATTTGTCAGAGAGACGTCCGAGAGGGAGCACATATAATCAAATCAGTTGAAAGGCAAAATTAATGCTGTTTGCGTACCTAACCAGTTACACCAAAAAAAAATAATTATTTTATACACTATATATCAATGAAATTTTTTAACTCTACAAACGAAGTTAAGATAATGACACGTGTTTTTTAAAAAAATAAAAAAAATAAAAAAAAACGTGTTATTATCTTAACACCGCTTGTAAAGTCTAAAAATTTAACCGACGGTGTTTAAGATAATTATCCAAAAAAAATCCTAAAAACTTTCCCATTTTAAAATTGCTTCTTTAATCTATAGCCAAATAAAAAAATACTATTTGATAATTGTTAATACGATACAATGACATGCACAAAAATAATATGAAAAAATATATGAAAATAATACAAGTTAAAATTTCAACATAAATTGCATAAAAATTTTACAGAAACTTAAAAATTTATTTGTTGTTTAATATGCTAACACGAATTTTAATACGACAATTTTTTTTATATAATTTAATACAAGATAACATTATAAGATTTAACATAAAATAATATGCTACAGATAATCTAATATATACTTAGACTCTATTATCATAAAGTAAATCTACACCAAATCCTACTTTATCTTACCTCTTTCTAAATTATATATTATAACCCTAGTTCCAAAATGTCTAAAGATAATGCTAGTTGTTTCTATCAAGCTATCAATATCAAGATTAAACAACCACCCACCTTTTTTCCCCTATGTATCTGAACTATTTGTTTTAAAGCAAAAGCTTTAGGTTGAATTAAATAAAGGCAAATCTACTCAAATAAAACCAAACAGTCCAGCAACTATGGGATAAGTTTGAATTGTTAGATTTAATCGTATCCATGAACATACATTTAGGATCTCTAAAGCCAAATATCTCATGTTTTTGGTAGTATAATAATAAAATACATACCTCTGTCTGCTGTTGGCGTTAGTGAAGAAGAAGAAGAAGCCATCGTTGGAATCTCTGTAGCAGAAAACATATTTCTCTCTCTTGCTCTGTTTTTTTTTCGTTTTCAGTGTGGATGGAAAATACCGTAAGTTCTAAGAGAGAGAGAGGACCTGTTTTAATTTAATTAAAAAACTACCACACCCAATCATGTCCATCATGTGAGTGGATGTGGTTCCTAAAATTAAGAGATAGTGGCCCATTAAAAGTAACTTCCTTAGATTTTTAATTGAGCCACACAAAGATAAACATGGGTTTATCTTACATTCTCCCACTTGGCTCGATTAAAATCTTTATAATGGAAATTACTTTATTATCTCCCATCATAATACCATAATATAAAAACTGTTCGGTTTGAGTTATGGCGGTCATGTTCTGATTTGTAAAACACTCCCTTCCATATACTACAACACCTACAATTTATTATATTAGGTCCTTAGATTATCATTATACTATAATTTCATAATGGTCTGTCATAACATATTAAGTTTCAGGAAACCTAATAGCTAGACACAAAACTATGGAGTCGCCACCAATCATTCTAACCTAGGTGTGATTGGTCACCTATTCAAACTAAGGATAAGGCCTGGTCTACGTTAAAAGTTCTAAGTTCGGGAGTACGGTTACGTGTGAGGAAGGATTAGCACCCTCACAACGCCCATCCTAAAATGGTACCAAGTGATCTAAGGTTATCTTAATTTTGCCTTTTACTTTAATTTCGATATAATTAAATATTGAAAAATCTTTTAAGTCTCCTCCATCAAGCTGGTTAGACAACTTAAAAGTTATTCTCACCTCAAGAGTATTCAAGTAGGACCAATCGCCTTTCTTGAAGAGGCTCCGTCGTCGGATTGTTTAGATATTTTTATGCAAATCCTATTTTGACTCCTATCCAATTTATATTTATTATTTTATCCTATTTTATTCTATCGTTATTATTTCTTTATATAAATTATTATTTCGTATATTTTTATATCTTTAAATAAACATGAATTATTTGATATTGAATATTTTCTTAAAGACCTTCCATCAAGCTGGTAAGACCTTAGAGAAACTCTCTCACCTTAGGAATTTTTAAAGAAACTACTCAAGCGCAATTCCCTTTAAATTCCATCCTCGGTATAATTCACATTTATTAAAATATTTAATTTAATTTAATTTAATTTCTATTTATTTTAATTCTTTTCTAATTTTAATTCTAATTTATTAATTTGATTTTTATTCTTTATTATATTGAACCTAATTTTAATTTACTATTTTTTAATCTAATCTAATTTAATTTTTATTTTTATAATTTAATTTATTAAATCTTGGAAATATCCTATAAATCTTCCATCAAACTGGCAAGATTTAAAAGAACTCTCCTCACCTCAAGACATCTAAAAGTACTACTCAAGCGCAGTCCCTTTAGAATTCCGTCGTCGGAATAATTCATATTTATTAAAATATTTAATTTAATTTAATTTAATTTCTATGTATTTTTATTCTTTTCTAATTTTAATTCTAATTTGATTTGATTTTTATTATAATGAACTTAATTTTAATTTACTATTTTTAACCTAATTTAATTTTTATTTTTATAATTGAATTGATTTATTAAATATTGGAAATATCTCCTTAAATCTTCCATCAAGCTGGTAAGATTTAAAAAGAACCTCCTCACCTCAAGATATTTAAAAGTACTACTCAAGTGCAGTACCTTTAAAATTCCATCGTCGGAAAATTTGTATTTTTATTATTTTATTCTATTTATTTTATTTTTAAATATATTAATTTCTATGACTCTTAATTCCTAATTTGATTATTAAATATCGGAGATAACTTTTTAAATCTTCCATCAAGCTGGTAAGATTTAAAAAGAAACTCCTCACCTCAAGATCTCTGAGAGTATTGCTCAATCGCAATCCCCTCGGAGTTCCATCGTCGAAATAACACATCCTTTATTTATTTTTTTTATTATTTTTTTTTATACTTTTTATTTAATTTTATTTCTATAATTTTATTTTTATCTTATAAGTTTTAAATCAATCATAGTCATAAATTTATTTCATAAACACTAATCTTAATATACTGTACTTAATCATACAACTTCTTAAGTCACATTAAAAAAAAACCATACACACAAAATATATATAATCATACTAAATTAGTCATGCAATAATTTCATACCAGATCCAATTAAACATTATCATGCAAGTTTTTCTAAATCAAATTATTAAGTCATATTTAATATCAAAGTTAGACCATCACCATATAAATCACTAGATTAATCATGCCAATAATTATTCGATTATCAAATCATATTGTAAAAATTATACTTACTTTAACTAATTAATTAAACAATAAAAAATAAATAAATAAACCTGGGAAACCGAGCACCACTAGGAACTGTTCTTTTTCTTTGTTATTTCTTTTCTTTATGCTTCAACGTTTCTTCCTTTGTCTTCTTTGTATTTCTTTACTTTCCCACGTACGTTTATCTTCACGCAGCAAATTCTGTCCAAACTTTGCAGCTGCTTTGCAAGGACTTCTTGGCAAGACCGACAGCAAACTATGATGAGTGGTGACTGTTGAAGATGCGGCAATTGGGATAGCACAGCAGGTAGCCTCGGTTATGAACACAGCAAGGTGGCGTGCTAGGTAGTAGCGGCAATGGACGCTCCTCCTTTCTTTGTTGGTTTAACAAATGATGAAGACCGGATCAAGGGAAACGGCACAACAGCGCAGCAAAGACACACGAGGAAGCGACGCCAGGCAACAGGGATAGGGCGACTCGGCTTACAGGTAGTAGTGTAAACGAGGACAGCAAGTGTAGCAGCAGTAATCCGACTCTGTTTCCTTGGCAGTAGCAAGTGGTGGTCACGAGCAGCAGCTAAGCGATGCAGTGGCTTGGAAATTTGGACGGTAAGGGTGCAGAATAGGGGACTGCGTTCGGTCACTGGTATCATAAGGAAGGCGACATGACGACGTGATGGTGCAAGCCGAGAGCTTAGCAATAGGGATAGCATGAGAGACTTGGCAACGGAGCGGGAAGTAAGCGCAGGGGATTTGACAACCAAACAGGGCAGATAACTAGCACGGTAGGGCTCGTTATGCAGGAGAACTCAACAGCTTGGGTGATTCCGTGGCAACGTGAAAGTGAAGATGGTGATGGAGGCAGGGTTACGATGAGGATGACGAATCGTGGCTGTCCCCAGTGGCTAGGAGCAGTAGCAAAAAATTCCCTATCCTTTTTTTTCCTCCTTTTTCTAGCCCCCTTCTAGGTTTTTTTTTCTTAGGGTTTTTCTACTTCTTTTTTTTTTCTCTAGGGTTTCTTCAAGGTTTTTTTAGGGTTCCTTCTAGGTTTTTTTAGGGTTTTTCTGTCTGTTCTCTCCCCCCTCTTATTTTCCTTTTCATTGGCTTTTATAGCCTCCAAGTTTCATGGAAAGCAATCAAAAATTTATAATTGATCCCATGATCATGGGATTTTTCATTTATTTTGTTTGACTTTCCCTCTTTTTTTTAAAATTTATTTCCATTTCATCATTTTTTTATTTTTGGTAATCAATTTTCAGATTTTATTTCACCCAATTTATTTCCTTCCTTTTGCTAATTTATTCATTGATTTAATGGCTGATTATTTTTTCTTTTATTTTTGGCAACAATATCAACTTTAGTCAACTCTTGAAGATGTGAATTTTGCATGTGCTTCACATGAGATTTGACCAAAATTGACTTGTTTCTTTTTATCATTATTTATTTTTTTGATTTTTGATTTTTTGATTATATATAAAAAAAATTGTTCGGACAAAATTAGGTGTCTACATGGTCCACAATAATGACTTGTTAAATCTTTCCTGTCAACATCAAACAATAATGTATACATAGCATCATAGAACAGGAAAACATAATAATGTTAGAAACATATTAAGGAGCTCAAACTGTCACTACAAAACATCACTACAATCAGGACCCATCCTAAGAACATGTTCCTTAAATAACTTGGGTTGTAAACCCTTTGTTAATGGGTCAGCAAACATGAGATCAGTACTAATATCCTGAATGGACACTGTTTGTTTCTGAACCTCCTCCTTAACGGCAAAATACTTCAATTCCATATGCTTGGCACCTCTAGAGTATTTGTCGTTCTTGGAAAGAATATTGCTGCGGAGTTATCACAATAAATTTTCAGCGGTTTGGTAACGGTGTCGACAACCCCAAGTCCTGAAATAAAGTTCCGCATCCATAATGCATGAATTGTAGCTTCAAAGCAAGCCACAAATTCTGCTTCCATTGTGAATGAAGCAGTGACAGTCTGTTTTGCACTTTTCCATGAAACTGCTCCTTCAGCTAAAAGAAACAAATAACCAAAAGTGGACTTCCTACTGTCAAGACATCCGGCAAAATCTGAATCCGTGTATCCGACTACCTCCAGTTGATCGGATCTCTTATATGTGAGCATGTAATTTTTTGTTCCTTGAAGGTACCTCAAAACTTTCTTTGCAGCCTTCCAATGATCAATTCCAGGATTACTTTGATACTTGCCTAACATTCCGACCGCAAAACTTATATCCGGTCTAATACAAGTCTACAAGTACATTAAGCTTCCAACAACAGAGGCACAAGGAATTGATTCCATTTCCTTTCATTCCAATTCATTCTTTGGACACTGCATGAGACTAAATTTATCACCCTTCTGAATGGGAACAACCTCGGGTGAACATTTGCTCATATTAAACTTTTCGAGAATTTTGTTGATATATGCTTTCTGAGATAGGCCTAGTATTCCTTCTGATCTTTTTCGGAATATTTCTATTCCAATCACATAAGAAGCCTCTCTCATATCTTTCATTTCAAAATTCTCAAAGAGAAAATCTTTAGTTTCACGCAGTATACTTAAATCATTTGCTGCAAGCAAAATATCATCAACATATAAGACTAAAAATATAAACTTACTCCCACTGATCTTTTGGTATATACAACGATCTACAATATTTTCCTTAAAACCAAAAGATGTAATAATGGTATTAAACTTAATATACCATTGTCTGGAAGCCTGTTTTAGTCCATATATTGACTTCTTAAGTTTACACACCATTTGACCTTTACTTCTTATGGAAAAACCTTCACGTTGATCCATATAAACTTCCTCCTCTAAATCCCTATTCAGAAAGGCAGTTTTCACATCCATTTGGTGTAACTCCAAATCATATTAAGCCACCATTGCCATAATTATTCTTAATGAATCTTTCTTAGATACATGAGAGAATGTTTCTGTATAATCAATGCCATCTTTCTGAGTATAACCCTTTGCAACAAGTCTGGCTTTATAACGTTCCACCTTGCCTTTTGAGTAGCGTTTGGTCTTGAAGACCCATTTACAACCGACTCTTTTACATCCTTCAGGCAATTGAACGAGATCCCAAACTTTATTTTGTTCCATGGACTTTAGCTCTTCCTTCATGGCATCAATCCATTTAACAGATTCTGAACTTTCTATGGCTTGTGAAAAGGTAACTGGATCTTTATTAATGCCAAGATCAAAGTCTGATTCCTGTAAATAAATCACATAATCATCCGGAATAGCTGATCTCTTTTCCCTTTGAGATCTTCTTAATATTATTCCTTGTGATTCATTTGTATTCGATGTTCCTTCATTAGATCGAATATCAGATCCTTGATCATTATAGGATCCGACATCCGTCTGTGGAAGTGTTTCATCATCCAAATGTTGATCAACATTGTTGTCCCTTTCCATAAATGTTGGATCAACATTAATGGATTTTGGATCAATAGTGGATAAAGGAACATTTATCTTTATCTCGTTTATTTCCACAGTTTGACGTTCTACACTCCCACTGACTTCAGCATTCTCTAGGAATTTGGCATTACCAGTTTCAATTATTCTTGGATTATGGGTTGGACAATAGAACACATATCCTTTAGATTTCTCAGGATAACCAATAAAGTATCCGCTTACAGTTAGAGAATCCAACTTTTTCTCTTGTGGATTATACACTCTTGCTTCCGTTAGGCAACCCCAAACATGTAGGTGCCTTAAACTTGGTTTCCTTCCCATCCACAATTCAAAAGGTGTCTTTTGAACCGCTTTGGATGGAACTCTATTCAATAAATAAGCAGCGGTTTTTAGTGCATGCATCCACAAGGATTTAGGTAAGGAGGTATTACTCATCATACTCCTAACTATGTCCATTAAGGTTCGATTTCGCCTTTCTACTACACCATTTTGTTCAGCTGCACTTGGCATAGTATACTGTGCACATATGCCACGTTTTTCGAGGACTTTAGCAAATGGACCAGGACATTGTCCTGATTCATCATATTTCCCATAGTGTTCACCACCTCTAACAGATCTTATGATTTTTACTTTTCTATCCAATTGTCTCTCAACCTCATTTAGGACCTCATTTAGGAAAATTTCCAGCACATCTACAGATTGAGATTTTTCCTTAAGTAGATAGATATATCCATAACGTGAATAATCATCAATGAAAGTGATGAAATACTTTTCTCCATTAAAGGATGGAACATCAAAAGGCCCACATATATCAGTGTGTATTATTTCAAGAAGCTGTGGGCTTCTTGTGGCTCCTTTCTTGGTATGTTTGGTTTGCTTTCCTTTTATGCAATCCAAACAAGTTCCAAGATCAGTAAAATTCAGATTTTGTAAAATCTCATTCTTTACCAATCTTTCTATCCTTTCTTTGGATATATGACCCAAACGTTTATGCCACAAATAAGCAGAATTTTCATTAAGCATGTTACATTTTGAGCCAACACTATTATGTGTGACATGCAAAGATTCAGCAAAAACATTATCAAGTTTTATTCTACATAAACCATTAATAAGAAAACCCAATCCATAAAGAATAGAGTCTTTATATAGATTAAAACTTCCAGAACAGAAATTAACATAAAAACCACAATTGTCCAATTTTCCTAAAGAAACAAGGTTTCTAGAAATTGAAGGTACATAGAGTGTATCATAAAGGTCCAACTGATATCCAGTGTCTAAGACCAATCTGTAAGTCCCTATGCCTTCAACAAGAGCCTTCATGCGGTTCCCCATAAACAGAAAATCATTTCTTGGATTTGTGGTTCGGATCGTAAAGAATCCCTGCATAGTATTGGTAACATGAGTTGTAGCACCAGAATCAAGCCACCAAGTATTGTTAGGAACTTCACTTAAATTTGATTCAAAACATACAAAAGTATTGAAAATACCTTTATTTTCGAACCAAGCTTTTCGTTTATGACAATCTTTCTGATAGTGCCTAGCTTTCTTACAAAAGTGGCACTTTTCTGTCTTCTGTTCCTTCTTCTCAGTCTGAGAATCATGAGCAGACCATTTCTTCTTAAACTTTTTGGCTTTGAATCCTTTCACAGCTCCCTTTCCTACTAGGTTAGCAGAGTGACTCTTTTGACTCTTGAGTCTTGCTTCCTCTTGTACAAGCCTACTGGCTAATTCATTAACATTCCACTTATCCTTTATAGTGTTGTAGTTAATTTGACAAGGCCCATATTCAGGAGGCAAGGAGTTCAGAATAAACTGAACTAAAAAGGAGTCCTCTACTGCCAAACCCAAAGTCTTAAGCCTTGCAGCAATGTTCGTCATCTCGATGATATGTTGTTGCATGCTTATCGACCCATTGAACTTCATGGTCGTAAGCTCAGCCATTAAAGTACCAGTGAGTGACTTGCCCGCAGAACGGAACCTTTCTTCCACAAAACTTATATATTCCTTAGCACTCTCAGTTTGTGGAATCGTAGTCTTAACGTTGTTAGCAATTGTCATTCGCAGAAACTTTAAGCATAATCTGTTGCTTCTTTCCCATGTGGCATAATGTGACTTCTCTGCCTCACTGCTTGTATCCTTAATAGCAGCAAGTTTTTCATGAATGAGAGCTAAGTCAAGATCCAAAACCCCTAAGTGGAAATCAACTTGCTCTCACCATTCTGAGAAGTTCATGCCATTAAACGCAACAACAGATGATGCATGTGAATTAATTGTAATAACTGCAAAACGTAACAAATAAAGCTCACATTTAATTATAAAGAATTCAGTAAAATGAGCAATAAGATATATAATAGTTCTCCTTTGGGTAGATACTAAAATATACATGCATAATTAAATAAAACATAAATCTAAAGTAAAATACCTTTGGGCAAATTTTACAATATATTTTTCTTTAAATGAGTTAATTATATAAACTTTAATGGGTAAATAAATATTTAAAAAATTGAACATGTCTTTTATCTTTGGATAATTAACATATTCAACCAAAATATTAATTTACCTCCCATAATATCATTAATTTACTGAATAATAATTTACCTTTGGGTAAATTTCTTAAGTTCTAGTAATTAATGAAAACCTTTTTTTTTAACTCATTATTTTTATATCAAAACTTTAGGATCTAATTGAATATCAATATTTTTTTTGTACACATTAAACTTTAATTTTTCGGTTAACACTTAATATACAAAATTATATACATTACCGAAAATTTAACATAGCAACGGAAAATATGGATAATCATAAGATATTTATTGACATTCATGTAATCACTCATAATAAATCATACAAAATAAATGATTACTCAATCAAATTATTATTATTATTATTATTATTATTTTTTATAGCAATTCTAATCATATTTAACTGCTACTGTTTGCAAACTTAATAGCTTTGGCGTTGTAACAAAATTGGGCACACTTTCTTCACAAAAAGACGTTCAATGCAAAACTATCTTTCAACCCAATACATGAATATGCCAAGCAAGGCACATACTTGCCAATCACGTGGGAACCTAATTTACTTCAAAATTAATTTGAAAATTGCATGCAACACAGTAAACAATGTATTTCTTTTAATTTCTTTTATGTTAATTACATGCACATTATTGCCAAGTTTATTTCCAGGCAGATGAGTTCATAATCTTTAATCATGGCTATCATTCAAGATTAATTTGTGCCTTTAAAACTGATCAAAAATCATGCATACTCTAATTTTTTTTTTGATCAATTTCTTAGAACATTTTTCTAAAATTGTAAAATTCTATCCTTAACTTTTAAGATGACATAGGCGATGCTGATGATAAATCATAGAGAACAGAATTGAAAACTTTTAATATAGTTTGATTCTTTGCTTCCATTTTCCGTAAGTAATTCTTTGAAATATGCCTTTGGATAGGTGATAACATGTAAAACATAATTACTTCTTAATGTTTCAAATTGCCTGTCAATTTCAAATTGAAGGAGCATTACCAGATGTTAATGCCTTTGATAATACTTTTGCCGAATGCTATCATCTATAACTGTAAAATTTTCTAAGAAGACATGAGTGTAAAAAATAAATAAATAAATAATAATCTTACTGACTAACATACCGTCAATAGCATTTGACAGAAAACTTTCATAGAATTTATCTAGTTTAGAACAACCAGACTCGGATACCACATGTTAGTTTTAATCGTATACATGAACATACATTCAGGATCTCTAAAACCAGATATCTCATGCCTTTGGTAGTATAATAATAAAATACATACCTCTGTCTGCTGTTGGTGTCAGTGAAGAAGAAGAAGAAGCCATCGTTGGAATCTCAGTAGTAATAAACAGATTTCTCTCTCTTGCTCTGTTTTTTTTTTCGTTTACAGTGTGGATGGAAAACACCGTACGTACTGATAGAGAGAGGACCTGTTTTAATTTAATTAAAAAACTGCCACACCCAATCATGTCCATCATGTGAGTGGATGTGGTTCCTAAAATTAAGGGATAGTGACCTATTAAAAGTAACTTTCTTAGATTTTTAATTGAGCCACACAAAGATAAACATGAGTTTATCTTACATGAATTTCTTCTTTTCTTTTTCTGTGTGTGGCCAAAAGGTCAGCCTAATGAAACCATCAACACTTGAAAGCGACTTTCCACTCTTGCACTCAACATTTTTGCATCACTTGGGTTGACGGTAACCTTGACTTGCCGGCAAATCACACTACAAGAAACCATTTTTTAATTTAATTTTATTGTATTATTTGTGGTTAATGCATATGATTTTGCCTTGGTTCTTGGCAAAACTACATTACCCACACTATCTTCATTTCAATCCTCCTTTTTCCTTAAATTTTAAATGTATTTAATTAATGATTTACATCAAATAAATATGGGCCCATGCTTGTGAATATTCAATATGAAGATTTTGATCAATATCGACCATGACCAATGACCATGATTAAGATTTTGCATTGACATTTCAGGAACATATTCAAGGACTTTAGGCAAGATCGAACCGGCAAAAGTCATCATCCTCACATGTCTCAGATTTTATTTTCTTGTAATGCAATATTTTTAAGTTTGATCCTTAAAGATTTAATTTTTTCAAGCTTTATCGGACTTGAATTTTTTCTTAATTTAAGAAAATATTGTTATTTTCGAAATATTTTGGTTAAAATATTAAAAAAGCCCTTAAATTTTATAACTTTATTTAAATAAACCCTTATACTTTTATTACATTCAGATAAATCCTTAAACTTTGATTTGTATTCAAATAAGTCCTTATTTCAAATAAAAGATTACATGTGAATAAAAATCGATTCAAATCAATTTAACCGATTAAAATTCAGTTCCATTAAGTTAATTTGGAGTTCAAGTCAGTTTTTTTAAGTCGGTTTATTCGATTAAATCGGTGTCTAAAATTATGAATTAAACTAAATAAATTAATCTATATTGTTTAAATATATTATATAATATAAATAATTAAGTATTAAATAATATATTATATATAATCGATTTTTTATGCAAAAAGTTGAGTTTTAAAACTCATTCGAAAAATTAATCGATTGCTCACCCTTATAAAAAAAAATTGATTTACGTTAAAAGTTCATTCAAGTATAAAGTAAAGGCTAAGGGCTTATATAAATACAAATTAAATTTTAAGAGCTTATTTAAATAAAGTGATAAAGTTTAAGGACTTTTTTAATATATTAGCTAAATATTTTTCAAAAATAACAACTCTTTAAATTTGAATAATTAAAAGAAATATTCACCATAATAAAATAATATGACAATTATATAGGCAAAACCCTAAACTTTTTCTATTGGGAAAGAATTTATCTTTTTTTTTGTGTAGATCACAGGTATCTTTATCCGTTTTAACGGTCTGAGATTAATCTTATTCGGAGTTTAGTTACAATTAAAACTCTTCACCTCTTTTCAAAAATGTGTTTAGTTAGAGTCGAACCCGAAAGTTCGAAAAAAAACTTATCTCGATCAACTATCGTTGTATCTTTTTAAAATAGATTAGATTTAAGGTTTAATTATTTTCCCTTATATTTTCCTATATATCCATTATCAAGTAGGCCTACAGTATTCTTTGGAAAGCAAAGATACAAGGGATAAATCCATTGAATCTTTTTTTTTGTTCATTAAATCCATTGAATCTTTATGACTAGTTTGTGGGTAGCTAGCTAGGGCTTAGACTGATAATAGACAAAGCACAAGCTAGGTCTTAGGCTGACAATAGACAAAGCACATGTGTACTCTTTAAGTTTAGCATTCACTAAAAGCAGGGCAACACGTCGTTCGTTGAAGGGACACGATCATGATCATCATAATTCATCAGCATTAAACTTGGGGCTGCCATGCCAACCAGAGCTAAGGTAGCCCCAGATTTCACACTCAATAACGCAACATCCTGTCCTCTTACACAGATCCTTTTGTGTTTTCAATTCAGTTTGGATAGATATCATGAGATAAGACCAAAAACAAAGAAGAAAAAGATAAGATACCAGTCAACAAATTGGTCACAAACTTTTAGAAATAATTAGACGAAGAATAATAATTATTATTATTATGAGAAATGTTACAGTGAGATCAAAATTTTTTTTTTATGATAAAATTATTAGACAAACAATATATTAAAAGTTATCATAAATATATAAAAATAAATATAACAAAATTATCATATATTTACATCTATTAATTTAAATTATATAATCATTCTAATGTGTATAAGATATTTTTAATATATTTTATTTCTAATAATATTAAATTTACACTTATATTAATCTTGCAGTTAAAGTTTCCATTATAATAATAGTAGTATGGACAAATAAATAAAGACTCAAATGTTGACGGAGTTAATTAATGAATTAAATAGTTCAGTTAGGGCAGAAGATAATCCAAAAATTACTGCAAACATATAGACTCCATAGCACAGACGGGGGTATGGTAGGGAGAGATATTCGATGCACACGGCAGGCCATGGAAAAGGATGCACAAAAGGAGATAAACTCCTACCTGCCACCTGTTGAGTCTTTAAAGATTAAAAATTGTGATAATGCCTACTGATTTCATAATTTTTTTTACATTAAATCTAAATTTTATAATATATCAAACAAAGATATTAGTAAAAGAAAGTAAGTCAATTTATTACGCACAACTTCTCTATAAAATAGACATGACAAATAAAAAAATCATTATTTGAGTAAGACAAAAATTATTTATGGACTATATATTATAACGTTTTAGTGTGTTTAATTCCATTCAATATTAAGTCCTATCATGATTAATTATTCACAAATTTTAAATTTTAAATAATAAAATAAAAAATTTTGATACATATCATATAATTTATATGTTTAAAAAAAAATTCCGTACAAGATAGATTAAAAAATCAATTAAAATTTTGAAACAAAATTAAAGATTACTAATATTCAAAAGTGTTCTTCAAAATTTTGTCGTTACTAAACAATTGAAGAAGAAATGTTTCTTTTCTTGTTTAATTAAATTAAATTAACTTAAACTACTAAAACATACAATTTAATTTTACATATTGTTAAATCAAAATCCCACAAAAAAATAAAATTTAATGTAATTATTATGAAGATAGAACAAATGTATGTAAGCTGGTCAACTTGAAAAAACCCAGTTTATGTTTGGAGTCCATGTACTCTAAATACTTTAACTAGAAGCTAATGTAACATCATTATTTCTCTGTTTAAATACAGAATTCGCCGATTGAGCAGAAAAAAAATCTTAAATTATTCCTTCAACTTCCTAGTGTCAAGATTATGTATATAATATTCAAGATATAAGAAAAAGAAGAATCGTAGAAGATTGCAGCAGTAGAGAAAAAGAAGTATAGAGAAGAATCAAGATTGTAGAAAATGATTCATTGGATACTGTCATTGATGATTTACAATTGAGAATGATCTGCCTTTTTATAGTATTCAAGAATCGGGATTCATTTATTTTCTTCTAGAGTAGTTATATTAATTATATCTAACTGAACTATTATAACTGACATAACTACTGCTAGGCTGTACATCTAATATGCCCTTGCAAACCAAGCTCTCCCCTCCAAGCTGACTAGACTGCTTTGCATCATTAACAGAACTTTGGACAATAAGCTTAGAGCATAGTCGAGCAAAATTAGATAGTGATAATGGCTTGGTAAATATATCAGCTACTTGATCAATGATCATAAGAGGGAACATGACTAACAGAGAGTTGCTTTTGCAAGACTTTCTCTCGAACAATGAACATATCTAGCTCCATGTGTTTAGTTCGAGAGTGCTAGATTGGATTAGCTGATAGTGCCACTGTGGAGAGATTGTCACACCAAATATGAGGTATGGTTGGAAGCTTCACTCCAATCTCAGATAAAAGAGATTGAATCCATAGTATTTCAGCAGTCAAATAGCTAGACTCCTAAATTCAGCTTTAGTAAATTCAGCTTCAGTACTTGACCTTGAAACAATTGACTGTTTCTTAAAACTCCAAGAGATGAGGTTGGACCCCAAGAATACACAATAATCAGAAATAGACCTCCTATCATCAGGGTCTGCAGCCCAGTGTGCATTAATGTAGCCAGTCAATTGAAGAACAGAGGAAAGCCTAAGAAGAATGCCATGATTGATGGTACCACAAAGATACCTGAAAACCCTCTTAATAGCTTTCCAGTGAGTGTCAAGTGGTTTGTGCATGAACTGTGAAACCTTACTAACACTATAAGAGATCTCTCGTCTGGTGATTGTAGCATATTGAAATGCTCCTATTGCACTTCGATATTGTTGGACATCTTGTATAGGAGAGCCATCATTAGCAGAAAGCTTAAGTGAGCTGATCATAGGAGTTGGGAGAGAATTAGCTTCAGCCATATTGAATTTCAGTAACAGATCTTCGATGTACTTGGATTGAGGAAGCAGAATTCCATTTGAGAGATGCTTGACTTCAACACCAAGAAAAAAATTCAATAAACCCAAGTCTTTGATTGAAAACTCCCTGTCCAAACTTTGAACTAGACTTTCTACATCAGTCCTTGAACTTCTAGTAATTATGATATAATCAACATATACAAGAATATAAGTGCAAGCTGAAGCTGAGTATGCAAAAAACAATGACTAATTTGCCTTTGAGGATTTAAAACCCTATTGAAGAAGAAAACATTGAAGCTTCTCATACCAGGCTCCGGGTGCCTGTTTTAGACCATATAAGGCTTTATGCAGTCTGCAAGCCAATCTTTGGTTACTGTTTTGCACTTCAAATCCTGGTGGTTGGCATATGTAGACTTCTTCATTTAGTACTCCATTTAAGAAAGCATTATTAACATCCATTTGGCGTAGACACCACCATTTAGACAAGGCTAAGGTTAAAATAATTTTGATGGTGGTAGGTTTTACTACTGGGCTGAATGTTTCACCAAAGCCAATCCTTGGTTGTTGAAGGTATCCTTTAGCAACCAGCCTTGCCTTATATCTTGCAATAGAACCATCTGAATTTTTTTTTAAGTTTGTAGACCCATTTGTAACCAACTATGGATCTATCTGCCGGAAGAGGTACCAAGGACCATGTGCCATTTTTCAACAGTGTATTATATTCAACATGTACTGCTTCTCTCCACTTAGGATGCTGAAGTGCTTGACTAATGCTAGTAGGCTCATTATGATCCAAATCCACTAAAAACACCTTAGGTTTGTAAATCCCATTTTTGGACCTTGTTATCATAGGATGATAATTTTCAGTTAGTAATGGAGGTGGTCCCAATATTGAGATTTGATCATTAGATTGAATAGAAGTAGTATGTAAGGAAGAGTCTGAGGTTTAACTGGTATGTGAAACCGACGTAGGAGACTTAGTTACTGAAGAATTTGAATTCTAATTTTGGACTGAAGTTAAAGATGAATGTGAAAGAGACTGAGTTGACACATGATTTGGAACTATTAAAGGAGGTGATCGAACTGTACAAGGAATATAAGAGATATTTGTATGTGATTTGGAAGAGAACAATTGAATACAGGGGTATTGTTCTTCATCAAAAATAACATGTCTGGATATAAAGAGATTATTGTTGGAGTCAAGGCATTTGTATCCTTTGTGTTTAGAACTATAACCTAGGAAAATACAAGGAGATGATCTAAAATTGAGTTGATTTTGTTAAAAGGTCTAAGATATGGATAACATAAACAACCAAATGTCTTGAGAAAGGTATAATCTGGTTTTACCTTGTATAAGGCTTCAAAAGGTGACTTTGACTTCAAGGTTGTACTTGGTAACCTGTTCAACAAATAAACTGTAGTAGAAAAGGGCCTCAGACCAGAAGGTAAAAGGTAAGGAAGCTTGTGAAAGAAGGGTTAAACCGGTCTCAACTATTTGTCTATGTTTCCTTTCTATTATACCATTTTGTTGAGAGTATATATGTGGACATGAGTGTCTAAATTGAATACCTTCAGAATCAAGAAAAGAAGTGAAGCTTCTAAACTCACCATCCTAATCAGATTGAAGTATTTTAATGGATGTAGAGAATTATTTTTCAACCAATCTTTTAAAATGAATGAAGGAAGGTAATGCTTCACTTTTTTTTTGACAAAAAAAATCCAAGTAAATCTGGAATATGCATCAACAAAGGAGATGTAATATTGATATCCAAGTCCTGATAAGTAAGGAGTAGGTCCCCATAAATCTACTTGAATGAGTGTAAAAGGAGTTTCATATGAAGTAGTAGAAAGGGAAAAGGGGAGTCTGTGATTTTTTCCTTGCTGATAGTGAGAACAAACATAGTTTTTATTGATTTGATTTGGAATATTACAACAGGTAAGAATCTGTCACACTATGACTAAGCTAGGGTGTCCTAAACGTTTGTGCCACAGAACAAAAGATTTGGACTTTTGACAAGTACTTGCTATTGGAACAAAAACATTAGTTATAGACATTTGACACAAAAATTTCTGGCTTGGTCTAATGTGCTGCAATTGATTTGTTAAGAGACAAATTAAACATGTACAGTCCTTTGTCAAGCATCCCTTTTAGAAGTATTTCCTTGGTAGTAAGGTCCTTCATAAGGCAAAAATCAGAGTAAAACTCAAAGTAAACACCATTATCTTTACAGAATTGAGACACATATAAGAGATTCTTGGTTATTTGAGAACATGAAGAACATTTTTAAGTTGAAAAGGTTTAGAATGAGTAGAGGTTAGAAAGGATGAATGACCAATACTTACAATATTGATTCCAACTCCATTTCCCATATGAAGCTTACCATTTCCATGATATTCCGATCCAATATTGAGATTCTCAACCTGATTTGTAATGTGATTAGTGGCTCCGGAATCAGGGTACCATGAGGAGTCTGCTATAGAGTCTGGACTTGCAATCATTGCTTCTGCCATATTCACTTGCTGTGACTGATGAAAACCATTGTATGGTTGATGAGTAAACTGATTGCTTCTATTGTTTGAAAAAGACTCACCAGGACCAAGATTGAAGGAGATATCAAATCTATGATAACACCTATGGACAATGTGTCCAATCTTGCCACAAAGTTGGCATTGAGGTTTTGAACCCATAGACATACCTCTGCCTTTGGCTCTTCCCCTGCCTCTAAAAGTTTTATTTCCATCATTAGTCCAGCTTTTTGTTCCTCTACCAAATTCGTAGACAAATTTCTTCTGTTGCACAGCAAGATTTGCAGAGGATATTAAAGATTCAAGAACTGCAACATTTTGTGCCAGTCTTGATTCTGTTGCAAACAATAAAGCAAAAGTAGTCTTCCAGTTTGGCAGATCTTTCTGAGTTGGAATGGCAGCCACGATTGCATCATATTCAGCCCCAAGTCTAGACAAAGCAGTATGAACCAGTTCAGAATTAGACATCTTACATCCGCACGATTGCAATGTATCCCAAATTGATTTCACCTTAATAAGATAATCTTTCATGGTCAGATTATCTTTCTTGACATTCTATAGTTGTCGCTTATATTGCATGATTTTTGCATTTGTTTAAAGTGCAAAATACTCCTCTATAGCATCCCAAAGATCCTTTGTTGTTTCACAACCAACAAAGGTAAGCAAGATATGACTACTAATGGAAGATAGTAAGCAAGATACAAACAATTGATCTTGCCTATCAGAAATCTCAAATTCGACAAAGTTTCTTGAAGGAATAACCTGAGTGCCATCCACAAAACCCTTCAAACCATAACCCCGAATGGTTGCTGTAACTTGCTGCTTCCAAAGCAAGAAGTTGTTATCTTCAAGTTTAACAGTAATACTTTGCACCCCTAGATTTATCATTGAGAAAAATGGTTGATTTGTGGCTGTAGACACCATTTTTGTCCGGGTCTTCTTCAGATATTTTTAATTAATTAGTTTATATATATATATATTATTATTATTGATTTTTATTTTTTATTTTTTTATTCTTAATTCAGATTTAGAAATAAATTTCAGATTTTTATTTTTATTTTTTTATTATTTTTTATTTTTATAAAATATAATAAAAAGGGAAAGAAATCGGAATTAATTTTGATAGGAAAGCAGACTTAAATGAGATTATTAAAGATTGGAATTTAAATAGGAAGGAAAATCAGAATTAATATCGGATTTAAGATCCGATTCTTGAAATCTAAAATTTTCCTAAAGGATTGATTCTTGATTTTTTATTACCAAAAACAAAAAAAGAAAACCTAGGTGTATAAAAAGAACAACACAAGAAAAAAAAAGGGGAGGAGAAAACCCTAGACAAACAACAGAAAAAAAAAAGGACCTTGAAAACCCTAGAAACCTAAGAGGAGAATACACGAAAAAACTTGGAGAAAAACCCTAGAAAAAGTTGGCTTCCTGCACAGCCACGGAGGGTCATCTTCAACGTAGCTTGACCATATGATCATAGTCCCCTGACAACACGCCACCATCCTCTGGCATCTAGCTATCAAACCTTGTCCATCACATTTGCTTCACCGAAACACAGCCCCCTCTGCCTCATGAAGCCTGTACACAGACCACCATCATCACGATAACCACTTCTGCTTACCCAAAAACCATACCTGCATCTTTGTTGTTATTCTCCTCATCATCTTCATAGCTTCAAGACCGCATCGCCATCACCTACACCACCGCTGTCCACCCTGTGTGTTCTGCTGCTGGGATCCTCATTGCAGTAAACTTCTTGGATCCTTACCGCCGCACCAGCATCTATAGCTTTACCCTTTGCTGTCAGTTTGTTGTTTGTTACAACAGAAAAGAAAGCAAAAGAAACAAGGAAAGAAGAGGGTTTGGTCGAAATAAAGAGAAAGCCAGGTGGAACATACTCTAACCGTGGCTGCAGTAGTGCAAATAGAGCTGGCCACGAGAGGGAGGGGGAGGAACCCTAGGAGAAAAGAGAAAAAAACCTAGAAAAGAAAAGCTGAAAAAAAAATCGAAAAAAACCTAGGTGGAGAAAAGGAGGAGAAAGAGGAAGAGGAGGGTTTTGAAAAAAAAAGCTGCTGGAGGGGGGCCAAAAAGAAAAGAAACCTACGTTTTGGATAGCTTCATTCATTCACGGGGAGGAGCTAACACCTTCCACCACCATTCCCAACTCCTGTCGTTCACAACTGCATCATTTGCTTTTGCTTTCCTCGACGCACTGCATCTCTGCTGCTGCTATACTGTCGCACAACCCTGCCTTCACCATCATCAAAACCACGCCCAGTTCTGCGATATCCAGCCACCACGCCTTTCCTTGCTCTGCTCACGTTTGCTGCTGCACCATCCCTGAGCTGCTGCACCCTCCATTACGCTGCCCATCACCTCTGCGTAACAGTTCTGCTGCTCCTCCATAGTTACTGCCATGAGTTGTTTTGGGTTGCTGTTGAGTGGCAGAGAGGAAGAATAAAAAAATACAGAGAAAGAGTGAAGGAGAGACCGAGAGAAAGAAAAGGGAGAGTGAAAGGAGAACCAAAAAAAAAGGAGAGACACAGAAGCAACGAGAGAAGTATAGACAGTAGCAGTGACGGGAGGAGTGTTTTTTATTCTGGATAGGGTCTGCTGTTTCCCATCGGTGAAGAAGACATATGAAAGCACAGAAAGAAGCGTAAAAGAAATTAGAAGAGAAAAGAAAGATATTGCTCCAGACGACACCATCATTCCATCGTGGCTTGAACCCAAGCCAAGCCTTTGCTTCTGCCAATCAACACTGCAAAAAGCCGTTTGTGCCTTGTCTTCATGCCTTGTGTAACTTTGCTGCTATCCAATTTCTACACTGCCAAGACTTCTTTGCTCGCATGGCCTCACTTTGGCTGCGTGAATAATCATCTTCCTCAAGAAATTGAAGAAGCCTCTCATTGTTGCTAGCTTTGTTAACTCTTCTTACGTTAGTTGCTGAGTTCGGGTGATAGAGAAAGTTAGAGTTCTTTGTGCACGTGAGCAGGAAAGGCAAATTAGGTAAGTGAGGTTTGTCTCTTTTTTTTTGATATGCTATTTCGTTTTGTTTCATGCACTATTATATTATTTTTGTTAGTTTATTTGATTAACTCTTTAATACTTTAGGTAAGATTGAAATTAATTAGTTGAATAATTGACTTAAATAATTTGCAATAGTTAATAATTCTTTTAATTCTCACGTTTAGGTATTTATGAAATAGAATAAAATATAATTTTTGCTATGTTAAAGATTTGTAAAAAAAAAAAGGGGAAGCAATTATTAAAATGACATGGTTAATCATAGTTCACATACATAACTTTAGATATAGGTTTTAATCAAATTATCTAATAATATGAGAATAATTTAAAATATTCCGACGATGGAATTTCGAGAGGATTGCGATTGAGTAATATTCTCGGAGATCTTGAGGTGAGGAGGTTCTTTTTAAGTCTTGCCAGTTTGATGGAAGATTTAAAAGGATATTTCCAATATTTAAAATTCAAATTTATTATTAAAAATTGAAATAAGAATTAGTTAAGATTAATTACAACTAAAAGAATAAAAAATCAAATCAGAAATTAAGAATTATAAAAATTAATATGTTTAGAAATAAAATAGAATAAAATAAAATAACTACAAATATTTAGACGACGGAATTCTAAAGGAACTGCGCTTGAGTAGTACTTTTAGATGTCTTGAGGTGAGGAGAGTTCTTTTAAATCTTGCCAGCTTGATGGAAGATTTATAGGACATTTCCAAGATTTAATAAATTAAATTATAAAAATAAAAATTAAATTAGATTAGATTAAAAAATAGTAAATGAAAATTAAGTTTATTATAATAAAGAATAAAGATCAAATAAATAAATTGGAATTAAAATTAGAAAATAATTAAAATAAATAGAAATTAAATTAAATTAAATATTTTTAATAAATATGAATTATTCCGAGGATGGAATTTAAAGGGAATTGCGCTTGAGTATTTTCTTTAAAAATTCCTAAGGTGAGAAAGTTTTTTTAAGGTCTTACCAGCTTGATGGAAGGTCTTTAAGAAAATATTCAATATCAAATAATTTATGTTTATTTAAAGATATAAAAATACATGAAATAATAATTTATATAAAGAAATAATAACGATAGAATAAAATAGGATAAAATAATAAATATAAATTGGATAGGAGTCAAAATAGGGATTACATAAAATATTTAAACAATCCGACGACGGAGCCTCTTCAAGAAAGGCGATTGGTCCTACTTGAATACTCTTGAGGTGAGAAAAACTTTTAAGTTGTCCAACCAGATTGATGGAGGAGACTTAAAAGACTTTTCAATATTTAATTATATCGAAATTCAAGTAGAAGGCAAAATTAGGATAACCTTAGATTATTTGGTACCATTTTAGGATGGGCGTTGTGAGGGTGCCAATCCTTCCTCACACGTAACCGTACTCCCGAACTTAGAACTCTTAACGTAGACCAAGCCTTATCCTTAGTTTGAATAGGTGACCAATCACACCTAGGTTAGAATGGTTGGTGGCGACTCCATATCTTTGTGTCTAGCTATTAGGTTTTTCTCTAAAACTTAATACGTTATGACAGTGGCTCCATTGCTATTCTCCATGACGGCATCTGATACCATGTCAAGATTATGTATATAATATTCAAGATATAAGAGAAAGAAGAATTGTAGAAGATTGTAGCAGTAGAGAAAGAGAAGTATAGAGAAGAATCAAGATTATAGGAAATGATTCATTGAATACGGTCATTGATGATTTACAATTGAGAATAATCTGTCTTTTTATAGTATTCAAGAATCGGGATTCATTTATTTTCTCCTAGAGTAGTTATATTAGTTATATCTAACTCAACTGTTATAACTGACATAACTACTGCTAGGCTGTACATCTAATACCTAGATTCAAATCTTTTCTTTTCTTTTTTTTCTTCTTGCTTTCTGTTTTTTTGTCTTTCGCCCATGTTGGATTATGCCCTTAGAACCATTCATTAGATGATTGACTTTGGCATTATTTATGTATCATGACATTTTATTTATTATAGTTCATTATTATATTTGTTTTATAACTGCGTAATGTAATCTTATATGATAATGTCCTTAGAATAGTAATAACACACTATTCTTAAAATATCCCTAGTCAAGTATTATTGTGAACAAGGATAACAATGATACGATAAGACTAGTATGTGGTTGACTAATGACCATTGTCATGGATATAAGATATCAAGTCACCACATAGGTACATGTTAGAGAACTATGTACTGGATCGACCCTCCATGAGAACGCTACATGGATTGTTATATGAGTGTCATAAGCGATTCTCATAGTGATGATGGTGTATGTGATCCTTTGACTTGAGATCATCAGAGATCCCAACATAGAGAATTGCATACTTTAATGTTGCTAGATGTCATTTGTAACAGGATGGACTATAAAGGTAGTAATTGGGTATGCCTTGATCTATGTAAAGGGATGTTGAGTGATCAAGATAGAATTTATCCCTCTTATATAACAAGAGTGATGTCTTGGGCCCTTTGATAGAGTGAGACTAAGAAATGCATGGCCGTGCTCGAATAAGTCAATATGAGATATTGATTTTATTTGTTTAATTAGTCTACTCAGGAATCAAGAAACGCTGATTAGACTATACAAGTGTGACACATTCCATGACTTGTGTCTAATCAAGACATCAAAGGATAAAGGGATTAGACTACACGGTAACATCTATCACGAGTAAGGTTATGTCGAGTCATTGACATTCTCGTTACATGGGTAGCAATGATGTGTTGCTAGATACCGCTCATTGCCTGTGACAATTTTGTCATTGCCATTGTTTTGAGAACCTATTGGGTCGCACACTTAGAACGGATCAATGAGGAGCTTAATTAATCCTATTCTGAATTGGATTAAGGATATGTCTAATCCTATTCTGACTTGGATTAAGGATATAGTTAATCCTATTCTAAGTAGGATTAGAGTTCTGTTTGGCAGTAAATTTTAGGGTAAAATTTACTGCCTATAAAAGGATGTTTTCTGAAACATAGCCGCACAACAATTAGAAAACAGAAAAGTATTCTTTTAATCGAAGCTAGCAGTTCGGTTAAAAGAATCAAAACGCTCCTTAAGACATCTGATCGTGAGACGTTCAAGAGTCGTGAGATCCGTTCGTGTGGATACCATAGAGGCAGGAACGAAAAGTTGCTGCTTGGGATTCGACCAAAGACAGAAAAGCAGAGAAAACGTTAGGTAAAATCTCGAAACCCTAATCAGGCAACCCTCCGAATCGATCCTGGTGGAGACCGAATGATTTAAATTCCGCTGCATGTTTGTTTCGGTCTGCTTCACTCTCGAGTATACATGAGAAGGGATCAAATTATACAAGCGTAAAACAAATTGTTTTATACGATTTTTATAAATTTACATGAGATTAATATTTTTATAAACTAAACATTGAATTTAATAATTTCCTCGTATATGTTATGCCTGTAAAGTTTCGAGTCAATCTAAGATATTATCGTTTTAGTCCCAAATAACATCTTATTCAATATATTAACAATTGAAATTTTATTATTATCAAATTAATAGTTAAATTTTTTTATTAACTTAAAATTTAACATGCATAATTTATATGAACAGAACATAAAATTTGACAGTTAATTTTTTTGTTTGAACAGAAAAACGATTCTTTATGATACTATTAATTTACTAAACACATGTTTAACGTAGAGCTGCTGGTATAAAAAAGATGTTGAAAGGTTCAAAGAAAGAGAGAACTGAACTAAAAGAAAAGGATACGAAAATATATAAATCGTATATGTAAAAGGATTCGAAAATGTATAAAACTAAATTATACATTAATGTAATATACAAGTTAAAATGTCTTAACCTAATAAGCAATTATTTAAAAAAATCTGAAAGAGAGCAATTAATTTAGTTGATAAATTCTCTTGATCCATGTAAGAAAAGAAAAGCTAATTTTTTTTTAACATTCAATTGAAAAAAAAAAGGGTGCAAAGCTAATATTAAGGTGAAATTAGTAGTTTGACACCATATTCATAACAATATCAAAATTGAAGCAAATTTAATCAAAATTTGCCCTTAAGTCACGTTAACTCTCCACTCAAATCTCTAACTTACAAAACTTGTTACAAGACATTCCACTTCTGTTTCTTTCTCCCAACCACACGGCCTAACCTTCCATCTACTCTAGCCTAAAACAGAGTATTATACATTTACGATTAAATAACTTTATCAGATTTCATTTACTAATTTAAATTTTTTAATAAATTTAATACTTTTACCTAAACTCATAAAAAATCGAACTTTCGAATATAAAAGACAATCCAACCCATGATAATTCTGTCAATAACTCAAACCTATTATTAAGATGAGACATTATTTGAGCGATAAACAGGCAAAGACTCATCGAACCGCACTGGCCACTCGACTAATAATTTTAAAGTAAGAAATTATTACACCCAAAACCATGATTTGGTCTGCTTTTGCACGTCCGAAATCAGCCAAAGTTGAATGAGTATTTTTCTCAAACGATCATCCGACGGTTGAGACTCCATGAGAGTGGCTCGACCATCATCATTCACCGTCGCCCAAAAATAGAGGTAACAATAGCCAATAGCAGCATCTTTATAAAAGGCAGTTGAAAGAGATTTGAAGATGTTTGCGTGTTGGAGAGGTTAAAAACAAAAGAACAAGTAAAGTCGAGTGCAAAACTCTTCTCTTTTCGGAGATGTTTCTTTCCGCACTTAATTCCCACTATGTCCCACATTGACTAGGAAAAAAAAAATTTAATACTTAAATATGTCTTTCACATTTGTTATAAAATAAAATTAAATTTTTAACATTTAATTACATGAAAATCAGTATTAAACGTTTCAAAATAATAAAATTAAAAATACTTTCGTTAATTTTTTTTAACATCTTTAAATTTTATTATTATGTAAAGATAATAAAAATTAAAAAATTTAACGAAAATATCTTTAATTTTATTATTTTGAAACGTTTAGAACTAATTTCTATACAATTAAATATTTAAGACATAATTTTATTTTATAGTAAATGTGAAAAACATATTTAAGTATTAAGAAAAAAAAATAACCTCTCTCTTCAAGCAAGCGATTTCTTGATTACACTATGAAAAAAAATTGTCAAATCTTATTTTTGTTTATATCATATTAAATTATATAAATAATTATCATAAATAATTTGTGTTAAAACATGTAATAAAAGCTTGATTTTTAGTTTTTTGTTAGTTTTTAGTCAAATTAAATAAATATAAAAAAATCCCAAATAAATTTATATAATTTTTTATCATATCATTTTATAATATTTAAAATTATCCAATCTAAAAAACTATCAAACACCGTTTTATATCATACAAAATAATCACGACTATCGTTTTTATATCATATATCTGTAATTGTATTTTTTTTATCACATGTACATCTCTTGTCATAATTAAAACTATTAAATCTTTAAAAAAAATATCTAACGACATTTCATTTCATGCAAAATATGCCCTTCCTATATAAGTATATTTATCGATTATATATATATATACACATACATATATTCGCATACCTTATATATTCATGTATATTACAATATTTTATATCGTATCGTATATATTTTTCTGTAATACATTCGTTCGCCTTCTAAAATTTTTCTAAATATGCTTGATTGCGTTACCAGTCGCTGAAGAAAATGGCTCAAACTTTCCCACAAAATCTCCATCCCGTTCTCCATTTCACTCCAAAAACCCAGTTACTGTTGAAAAAGAATTTGAGCGTTTGACTTGGTTGAGCATTGTCTCTTTCAAACATAATATCACTCTTGGAAGTTTTGAGAAGAAAAATTCATCAACAGCAGCTTATGGACTCTGCTGTCTATCATACTGAGTGCCGATTGGCATCATTCACTCGTAGAACAGAGCAACTCTGAAACTAATAAAACTCAGAAATCCTTCACAAAATATACTTTCCATTAATCTGCAGAACCCCAAGCATCCATAGCTCTGAAATATTACAATGATCATTACTATCATATCTATAATATTATACTATTTCCTGGAACTAAATAAAGATCAGCAACCTTAGATAATCATCATAATTAATACTTGATAACCACAGAATCAACCATTAAAACAAAGAGAATAATCCATTGTCTGCTTGTCTGCTACCTATACAGAAGCTTAGCCTTTTTTTTTTCTTTTTTGAGTTCTGATCTTACGAAGTTCATAGAAAATTCCCCAGAAAAAGAGATTCTAGTCCGCACCACCATCCCACTTCCACCGCTTTATAGGAAATAATATTTCATATTTACACAGAATCTTCAATTCGGTACAGCAGCTAGAGCAAAATATATTCCAGATAATGAGAATTTTCAGATTTTCTTCTCTTTTCCTTCAGATTCACAGTGAGAAGAAAACTCAAAATAGATTCAAATAAATCAGAAAATAATGAGAATATTGATTCACTTGAGCGAGCTAGCTCACTTCCACTTCCTTTCTTTTTTTGTTTCACTTCAACAGGTCCGAAACCCAATCCACATCCGGACCTCCCGAAAACTGACACGGGTTAACCCGCTCCAATGAATTCTCCTTGCTCAGTTTCTCAAACATCTTTGCGCGTAAATCCCTTCCAGACTCGACTCTCTCCATCAGCGGCTCTTCTTCACACCCTTTGTCCCAGAAATCCAGGTATCCAATCCCAGGACGGGTCAAGCTCCGGGTAGGAGTACTGGGCAGGCTACAGAATCCGGGTCGGATGACTGCTCCGTTGGGAGACCCGAATCCAGAAGGTGTACATAAGCCTACTTGTGTGTTCCAAGAGGAGGGTAAAGACTTGACTTTATTCAGCTGCAAGTTCCTCAAAGAAGCTACCATCTTATTAATAGATGCCGAGCCCAGAGAACGACTCAGCGACTGAGCCATAGGAGAAACAGGCGGTGAGGACTCAGCCCGGGGACTCACCGGAGGGGAACCGGAACCAGGAGAAGACCAAAAAGTCAGTGGCTTTCCACAAGGGGAACCATCATAAGAATCGGCAGAGTTGACTACCCTAAGCTGGTCAGGAGTATGAGCAAAGAAACAAACCCGACGCCTACAATCCGGCCCGTCTTTGCATGGCTGAGTCCTGTAGCGAGCCGGGTGGAGCCAGCACTCGAAAACCCCATGAGCGAACTCGCAAGAGTCTCCTTTCCGACAGTTTCCTTTCCTGAAATCAGGGCAAGCCGTACCAGAGTAGTGATACTTCCTCGGATCCCTCCGACGAGCTTTTTCACCAGGATGAGCGTACGGACACTCGGTCCAGTCATGCGAGCGGCCACGCGCACATCTCCGAACTTTGAACTCAAACATCCTGAAATGATCGCAAGAGTACGCATCAACAGGAGAATCCGGGTTGTCCAGGCCCGAAAGTTCAGTATCCGACTCGACATCCGGTTCGTTCGATGGCAAGTAACATTGCAGCGCTGCTAAGGCTTCCTGCAGGTAAAACGGGTTGCTATTACTGTTGACATGGTTGTCGGCTGCATTGTAGTTGAGAGGAGAGTAAACCTCAGCCGCCTGATCATCGTCGAGGTTAGGCCAAGGTGGAACGTGGATCGTCGTATTGGTACGATGAGTTTCACCGAGCATCATCTTCTTTTGTTTGCTTCTAAATTTGATAGTGTTTGGGGTATGCAAGATTTGTATACAGAAACACCGGCAAGGTTTGGATGCTTATAAGAAGAAGCTGGTACTGAAAAGTAGGGGTGCTTTAACCGTGGTTAGGTTTATAATAACCTTAGTTGGTTAAAATCTAGGAGCTATAATTTTGAAGGTTTCCGCTTTCAACTGCGGTAAGAAATGATCTAGGTGCGGGTAGTGTTGGTGTTACGGGCTTGTTATTTAAGAAAAAAAATTGGAAGTGCTCGTAGGACGGCCACGTGTAGGCTGAAGTGTATATGTTTCTTGCAACGTGGCACAAGAATGAGAAAGCTTGGAATTGCAACGTGACAGAGCTGTGAACTGATGGAGGCTTTGGAATAATTAATCCAGCTAGTGCCTAGTGTTCCAAAGGCGGTGGAGCTTTGAGATCCGCAGGATAAAGATGAGAAAAATTCTTTATTTCTGGTTTTTTTTTTTTATAGTACAAATAAAGATATTGTTAAATCTCCATCTACCTCTCTGACAGAAAAGAGAAAAAGGGATAAATCTCAATGGAAGAAATTTTTTTCAATTAACTTTTTTTTGTTAAAACAATAATATTAGTATTTAATAAAATACCAATAAAATTTTTAAATTTTAAAAATGAAGTTAAAAAGAATATTTTAAGAAAAAGTAATATGTGTGTTATAATTTTAATTTTGTTCTATGAAATTTAAAAAATGTATTAGATAATAATTTTAAAAAATTAAAATTTGAATTTTAAATTTATTAATTTATGCATTCTTAATAAAATGAAATTAAGTTGAAATATTAGAAGATTTATTATGATATATTTTTATTAGAACTTAAATTTCATATTTATAATGAATTTGCAAGATAAAATTATAAAATTTTTAAATTGGAGTATATTCTACCATTGTAATGTTCGGGCTTAACTCAACGTTTTATCGCGTGAAATTCAGTCCATAAACTTTTATTTCAGTGGAAATAAACCCTCAAATTTTTAAAATTATGCAATTAAGTCCAAATCTATTAAATGATACTAACTACCGTTAGTATTGCACACGTGGCATGCCACGTGGTAGCCAACTAAGCTATCCACGTCAGCTTTCACATTAAATATACTAACGACAGTTAGTGTCATTTAACAGATTTGGACTTAATTGCATAATTTTAAAAGGTTGAGAGTTTATTTCAATCGAAATAAAAGTTTATGGACTGAATGTCACGCGATAAAACGTTGAAAACTGAATTCCATTTTGAGCTAAATGTTGAGGGCTTATTTAGCTATTAAGTCTAATGTTCATGTTTTTTGGGCTCGATGTTATTGGACATCTTAAGAATGCTATATTTTTTTCAAACCTTACACCATTATTTAATTCCAAATTTTAATAAAAAAATATATTTATTCTTATCGTTTTATTTATGATAAGATATTTAGGGTCCGTTTGGTTCACGTATTTTATTTTTTCGAAAATATTTTTCACATTTTCCAGTGTTTGGTATATGTAAAACATTTTCGGTCAATGAAAAATGAAATTCAATCAATAAAAAATCTTTAAGGATTTTGAAAAATTGTCTTCCCCTTTTCAAAAGGGGAAGACAATTTTCAAACCTATGTCATTCTTAAAAAAAACCCTCACTGAAACTCAACTTAATCTATATTGGGTTAAAACAATAAATAACAGAAAATATTTTTCAGCATATCAACCAAACAACAGAAAATATTAGTTTTTTCAGAAAATCAAATTTTCAGAAATTATTTTACAGAAATCATTTTCTGAAAATTATTTTATTTGAACCAAATGGAGCCTTAGTCAAACAATTGTTGATTTTCGTGTTTAAAATTCTACTGTGATTACAATGTTGAAAGTTCTCAACAATCTTATGTTGAAATATGGAAAATTTTGTTTTATTAATAATTTAATTGGACTATTATTTTATATAAGATTAATAAAATTTTAAATTTTAGAAATAGAGTTAAAAAATAGTATAATATATATTTTTATAAGAAATATCAATGTAAAATTAATTAACTTTGATACCTTTTTTATAATTTTTTTGACAATTATTTTAATTTGATTGAAAATTTTTAAAAACTTTACTGGTAAAATATGAAATAATTTTTTTTTAATTTATACGTACAAGAAAAAATAAATTCTTGGCTACTCAATTATTTCAATTGCTATAGTTTGATGAACTCCATGTTCATGACAGTCCAAGAATTTTAAAATTAATATCTAAACAATAACAGTATCATTATCGTATGTTTGCTAGTCAACTCATTTGTCACTGATATTTTAACTTTGGAGAATTTATTCATGTAATTTGATCTTTAGGTCATGTCAAGGGTAATAGTTTCGATTTCCCCATTTTTTCATTGTCCATTTTGACTATTTTCATCATTTTTCTCTTTAGGAAATTCCTTGTCTCCCATTTAAAAATAAAAAGGAAACAGCAAAAAAGAAAGACACCACAAAAAAAAAAAGTAACGAATTGCCCCATTTGAAGTTCAAGCAAATGATTGTTACAAGCACAATGTGTTACATCCATTGATTGTCATCACTCTTAACAGATAATGTTGTTGTCCTTAGCTTCGCTTGGTTTACCTTATATATTCACCATAGAAAGAAAAAAAATTAAGAAGAATGGATAATTACCATCAAATAATAAGAAAACAAAATTGCTAAGTTAATTAAGATTATATATATAATCGAAGTGATGCGGATTCGAATCCAAAATTTAAGTATATGTTACAACTCTTTTTAAATATTTTTACCAAAAGAATGTTGACAATCATTTATACAATAAATATCTTTGTTTTGAAGAAGAAAGAATACAAATATTAAAATTCAAATTACAAATTTATAAAATTTTCACTCAAAGCTAAGACTTCGATATGTCAAAACTCATAACTCTTTTTTAATCATTTCGTCAATAGATTATTGTCAAGATCTTTAATTCTATTGAAATATTTGTTTTGAAGAAAAAAATTGCAAATATTAAAATTTAAATTTTAAATTTATAATAATATTTAAGGAAAATAGTTTTTGCCAAACATGTATGTCAAGCAATTTAATTAGAAAAAACATATATATAATATAATTAAAAAAATCTTTTGCTTTTTTACCAAGATGTTGGTTTGGTGGCAGCATGTTCGCCCAAGCGAAATTTACCTATCAAATAGCAAGGTTTGAACTTGAAGACAACTTTCATCGGGAGAGAGAGATACCTTTGCTGCTCTACTCCCCGAAATGGTATCATTTCTTCAACCAAAAAAACATAATTGATGGCTTACAACTTAATTTGTGGAAACCCAAGCTTCTAAAAGCAGAAGAAGAGCTAATTCTTTTGCCTTTGTTCTTCAATACTTCTTTGTGCTATTTTAGGAATAACTGAAGAGGAGCTTTAGTGCTTTATTTACAAAACTTTAGTGTTTTTTGTTCCTTTGTTAGGGCAATTTCTTGAAGTCACCATTGATTCCTTCTCGGGAAGGGCTTCCATCAGAGGGCAGGTGGTTGGTTTCCCTTTCAGAACGTGGGTCATCAAAGTCTTCATCTGAGGAATAACTTCCCTTCGTTTTTATTAGGTCTCGCATTTGAAGACACCCAAGGCTCATTTTCATTGCACTTTCCTGATTCTGACCCTTATATTTTTCATAGAAATTAACTGTTGAGTATGCAATGGAGGGCAGTTAGGAGAAATTAAGCTGCTTAAACTCCCATTTTGCTCATGCATGTTTATAAGAACATAATAAATTATATTGAAAATCATAATTTCTTGGTAGAGTAAAGACAAGAAAGATACTCCTGAAGTAAGAATGAAGTTTCTAGCTTCTCCCGCGATGCAAATTCCAAAAGCAAGAATATAAGGAAGAAGGTTTTTCAAGTTAAAACTAATCGATCAAGTGGTTAATAAAAAATTATAACATATTGTAAAAATTAAATTCAAATTCATATAATTATATTTCCAACCTGCAACTATAAAACAAAAATCGAATTTCAGCATCCTTCAACCCTCATCACAACTTTAAAAAATATGCATATAATTTAACCGATATCTTCTTAAGATCTCTTCGATCTTTCCTTCACTTTTTGTTTAACTTCGTCCTTTCTTGTCTTTTTATTATCTTCTTTCTTCTTCTTTAAATACTAATCTAGAGTCAAAACGTCTTTCAAAATCTTTTGCTGACAAATCAAATTAGCTCCTAATGAAACACACATGAAAGGCTCAACTTAGCGGCAGCAAAAAATTCAAAAAATCTCTATGATCATAACTTGCATTAGATGCAAATATTGTTGTAGTAAGAAGGAACAAATAATAATAAAACAGCCTGATGCATGCTATAATCGTACTATTTTTAAGGATTATTTCACCAACAGATGTAATTCCCCAAGATTCAACAGGCTCTTCTGGGATTGTCTAAGTAACAGGAACAACAAAGAAAGAAGATTAATTTTGAACCCAGCAAAAGAAGAAGAAGGAGCAAAGAAGTAGAGAGTGCTTCGAATGAAAAATGAGATAAAGTTGCTAGGAGTAAAGAAGTTGTATTCTGTAGCTTTCTATTTATATTAAAAAAATGTAAGAAATCGTAATAAAATCAACACATAATCTAAAAAAATTAAGACAGGATTTTGACTAAATCTGAGAAAATATTTAATTAAATCTGAAATAAATCTTGTCAAAGTTTTAGAAAAACCAAAACACTAGTTTTTCAAATAAGGTTAAATACTAAAAAATAATTAAATAAAAAATAAATATGGTAAAAGTTTTTTTAGAAATATCAACATATCCAACAATCCCTCACCTATTTCAAAAAGACTTTTGAAAGAAAAAATATTTTGTTGGGTTAATTATAAGAATAATGCTTCGTATCTAATATCTTTTGGACTTGAACTAAACCTAGAATAATAAAATTTATTTTACTGAGTAATTGGTGAAGGTTTTAGCTTCTTGAACCAATAACTCATTATTGTAAAATAAATGTCTTATTAATCACACTATACTTTCACAATTCTTTACTGTTCAACGTCGTTTTGTGCTAATAGGCCATGCGCGTGCCTGGTTATTTCATGAGTGCTCTAAAAATTATGCCACAATTTCATAGGAGAGGCCTCACTCTACACTTACATAGGTGTTTTCATCAAGTGTATACTGCAATGACATACACCACCCATAAGGGATACGAAAAACATTTAGAACTTTTGCTCATTCTCTGAAATTTATGCAATCTAGCACTTACACATATCATAGGAATGGACAAATTTATTAGTGCTAGAAGGAATAACAGTGACTTGTTATTACCCATTGAACCTTATTCATGAGATCTCCAATCACAAAGGTTGGGTTACCATCACTATTATTCTTAAATTGGCTTATGTCTCATTCCCCTCGATGTTTCAGAATTTTCTCCACAAAGGTTTAGTCAGAGGATTTGCCAAATTCACTTCTGACTTCACATAATGGATTGATATAATTCCATCATTCAGCAACTACTTAATCACATCATGTCTCAAATAAATATGTCTATTTTTACCATTGAAAGTTTTGTTCTTTATAATGGTTATTGCCACATGGCAATCACAATACATAGATACCAAAGATGTTGGTTTTAAACCCAACGAAATATTAGCTAAAAGGTTCTCAGTCTCATTACCAGCAAATTCCAAAGCTACAAATTCTGATTCCATGTTAGATTTAGCTATAATAGTCTGTTTGGCTAATTTCCATGCAACAACACCCCCACCGAGGGTAAAATCATAACCACTAGTGAATTTTGTCTCATCTAAATCTGAAATCCAGTTAGCATCACTGTATCTTTCCAATACAACGGGAAATCTACTATAAAATATCATAATTCGTGGTACTTCTAAAATATCTCATGATCATTAATCATCCCAGCACCAGTGATCATATAGTAGCTGAGGTACGTGTCTCGACTAGTTATCAGACAACTCATAGACCTATATATGTATACATCGGTATCCATTGTCACATAGGTAGACTACATGACGTATATACATATACAGGCGCCTAAATGCCATAGGCATAACACAGTGCCACACAGGTAGATCACTGTGCCATATAGGCACATTATAATGCCACATAGGCATAACACAGTGCCACAATCACGTGACCTTTTAACCTGCACCATCATTCAACTCTAGCTGTATACAATTATTTCACAAGATTTTAGTATCATTTCAATCACATTTATAATTAAGTACCAATACTAAGACACCCACCATTACTATGGTCCTCTTAGTATCTAATGAGCATTTAAAAATTACTTCACTAAATATTCACAATAAATCCACAATGTTCAAAACATCAAGCGGTTATTAAATTATTTAATTTATGGATTTATCCATATTCATTTCATCACAAATACCATCATTTCGTAATCAATTCACAGCATGTCAAATCTATGCAAATTATTACGTACTGAGCATTATCACATAATGGAATTATATCCAAATTTTCACAAAATATAATCATATTCGTCTCACTCTATTTTATTTTATTTTCTTCATTTAATTGTTCACAAACCAAAAATCAATTTAAATCATTGTATATATATTGAACTAAACCAAAATCAATGCTTCTACTATATACTTTGATATTCCATTCAACACCAAAAAAGAACAAAAATTTAATTCAATATTGTCTTACATTAAATATAGTCACACTTCAAACAAATGCCCAAAACAACAATTTTGTCATCAGGGTTAGATGCTTTTTCACGACAATTCTAATATCCCAAACACTAAACATCAATTCACATTTACATACTAATCCAAAATCATCTCAAAAGCTATCATATTGCATAATTTATCATTCTAACAAATCTATACTAAAAACATGATACTAATACATTCTCTGTATATAATTTTTTTACTATCAATTACACAATATAAACATAGCATCACTTTGGATATAAATGCTGACTTATACTTTTTTACCACGATGATTGCAGCAATCCCTAGAGTATGATCCATTATGATAAGAAACTCGTTCAATGCTTCGAACTCTCCTACAATGTGTTAAGCTCCAACTTCTAGTAAACTCATCTTTCAGAAAAGATTCCAAAATAAGCGAGCAACTTTGAAAATTAAGGTGTTTTAAATTTGGGATTTTTGCTGATATTTTTGGGAAAATAATCCTTAAGATTGTTGTAGTCAGAAGGAACAAACAATAGTAAACAGGCTGCAATAACAGTGTCCTTAAGGGTTATTTCACCAATAGGTGTAATGCTCCATGATTCAATAGGCTCTTTGGGATTGCCCAGGCAACAGGAACAGTAAAGAAAGAAGATTAATTTTGAACTCAACAAAAGAAGAAGGAGCATAGAAGTAGAGAGTGTTTCGAATGAAGAATGAGAGAAAGTTGCCATGAGTAAAGAAGTTCTACTGTGGCTCTCTATTTATAGTAAAAAAATGGGTGTAGAAAATCTGTAGGAAATTGTAATAAAATCGTAATAAAATCGTAATAAAATTAGCACATAGTCTTAAAAAAATCAAGATAAGATTTTGATTAAATCTAAGAGAATATTTAATTAAATCTGAAACAAATCTTGTCAAAATTTTAGAAAAACCAAAACATTAATTTTTCAAATAAAGTTAAATATTGAAAAATAATTAAATAAAAAATAAATATGATAAATTTTTTTAAAAAAATATCAAAATATCCGATAGATGTTGTTAATTAGGATTGGATGCATGCTTCATGCAAATCTCCAAAATTCTTCGCGTTGTTGTTCTTAAAGAAATGTGGAACATCATAAAAAAAAATCTTAAATACTAGAAAAACAACTACTCATTTTGTCAATTCATAAGAAAAGTACTATGACAGAATTATTAATCAGTGGATGGAAAAAATAGAATAAAATTCAAGTGCACAGGTGGAGGCAAGATATGGCTTGAAATGAAGTAGAAGCCATTAGCCATTAGCCATGTGCAAAGGAAGTGGATTCAAGGACAAATCATGAAAAGCTCTGCCCACATTTTATTATAGCGAAGACCATACCATAAATGATAAAACAATTTTTTTTTTTTGGTAAAACAAGTTATAAACAAAATGAAAAATCTTCCGAAATCCACCACAAAGAAAAATAAAATCTTTCCCTCCAAACACCTGGCACTGTCTGGACTCTTCCCTGTTTTAATCTCAATATATATATTAAGGGTTAAAATATCATTATAAAATAAATGATTAAAAAATTTTAATTAACTTGATATTTAACGTATGTGATTTAGTTAAAAAATTATAAATTTCAAAGATTAAATTAAAAAAATTGCATAAAAATAATAAAATTAAATTAATTTTACAATAATATAAATAATTTATTTTATAATTTATATAAATAGAATGTTTATAATTTTATTGGCACATGATATGATAAAAGATTAGAGATTTAATTTCATTTTTTATTAATATTTGATAACATATTAAGCCTCCTTTATTTCTTTCTGTCATGTCGAGAAGTGAGTCCTGCCACTATTTCCAGCGCATTCCAGAAGAATTTCATCCCGCTCGGCTGACGTGCTCGTGGCTCCGTTATTTCATCATTTCACTTGGTACGCTCTGTTAATTGTAGTCAATTATTTCATTGTAAAAGAATTAGGTAAGGCTTATTTAATATTTTACCATCTCAAAATTTTTTAATAATTTTGTCCATGTATTTAAGATAATATTACAATTTGTCCTTTTTACTAATTTTTTTATATGTTGCAACTTATTTAATTTTTAAATTAATATTATATCGAGGAAAATTGTAAAAACTCGAAATTGTATAAGAGTATTTTTTTTATTAGTGATGTAAACATGATAATTAATTTTACTCATTAGTTATTCCAGTTTCAATATAAACAAAATTTAAACTCAAATAAATTAATATCGAGTTGAGATTGAACTTGAATAATTGGAGTTATCGATCTAGTTGAGTATAAGTATTTTAATATATAATTCAAGTACTTCATGAGTTTAATTAAACTTCTCTATGTTAATATACATTTTTATTACTCTAATTAATAAATTATCAATTTACATGCAATGTTTGTAAATTATTTATAAAAATATTCGCTTGGAACTAATTTGAAGTAGAGTATGAGAATCAAAGTTGTTTTTTCACTTGATAAATAAATCTAAACAAATGAGTCGAAGTAACTTGATTTTTTACTTGAATCAAAATTGACGTAAAAATTAAAGTTGAAACAAATTTGAGTAGAATTTTAAGTGTCGAATTTAAAGTTGAAATAAAACTTTTTATTTTATCAAGTCCACTCAACTCAATTTGGGCATATCTTACTTGTAACACAAGCGATGCATGCACATACTTTGCAAGAGTGAATCTTTTTCCAAATAGATGGGATCATGTTATATGGGGACCATAAAGCTATAGCCTATTCTGAAGAATGATAGTTACGTTTCAGATAAATTTTTTTTTTCCCATTCTTAGGGTCAGGGGTTGTGAATTATTCCGTCTTCTTTAACCAAAAATGGGATTTTCATTTTTAGACGAATTTACAAGTGCCATTCCATCGTCAATCGGCAATCAAACGAGTCAACGACAATCACGTGAAGATAAAAGCCATAATCAGAACACAGCCCAAAGAAAGAAACTAGGAAAAAAAAAAAACACGTGGCACGTCATAACAAAAATGCTGTCGCTTCAATACAAAACGCAACAGTGGCTCGGCGTACGAGAAAAATCCCCTCCTTCCCTCACTGTCCCTGCCCTTCCTCTCTGGGAATGCAGGCCGATTTTTTATATTTGTACGGGCGAGCGCAACGTGTCTTTTACTTTTTTAATTTATGTTTTTTTTCCTTTTTCTTTTTCATTTTTGTTTTTGTCTTGTAATAGTGTTACCGTACGCGTGGCGTTTGTTTGTCCTTTTTAATTTAGTGCGACGAACGCCACGACATATGTGAAACGACTCGTGGCATCATCTTCGTGTCCTCCGGCCTCTTCCTCTTTTTTTTCTCGAGATTCGTGTGATTTTGACGCTTCCAATTTATTTTTTTCTTTTTTATTTTCTAATTATAGTAGTGTTAAAATTTATGATTGGGCCGTGTGGATAAATAATAATAGCATGTATGACATGTTCAGTGATTTTTTTCATTTTTTTTCAATCAATGGTTAATGAATTGGTTGAATACTAGTAGATGATGTATAGAAATCTGTTTGAGGCTGAGGTTATTTTTTTAAATCTAAAGATTCGTCTTTTTTTTTGTAAGATTAAAATAATAATTATAACCAAAAAAAAGATTTAAATAATAACATTAAATTTTTAAATGGATTAAATTTAAAAATTAAAATTTGATAAAAATGAATTATTAAGGCTCGATTTATCGATTATTATCTTCTTTTAAAAAAGATTAGATCTAAGATTCGATTTTTATTTTCCTCTTATATCTCTTATGAATCAAAAAAATTTGATAAAAATGGGCTGTTTAGATTCATCATTTTTTTGAGTAATACATTTTCATTAGAAGAAATGTTAAGAGTAGTCTCTTTGATAGTCATATTTCAGCACTTTTCAATTTTATTGGGCCACGTTACTTTTTATTTTTACATTGAAACTAGTTACCTATGTGAGAAGTGGAAAAGCTGAAGTACGTAGACGCTAAAAAATATTTTTAAAGTAACCTGTAATAGTAGATAATAAGTCTTTACGTAAAATTAAGAAGTGACATAGCTTAATAAGATGAAAAGTGTTGAAATGTGATTGTAGAAGTGATTGCTCATAGCATTCCTCTTTTATTAAAAGCAACAATTACAGTCAACATATTACATTTCATGAACAAGTAATAATGAAAATCACATTCTCAAACTACGTAAACTAATAAATAACAGTAACAAATTAAACTAACTAGTAAATAACTAGACTAATTCAAGCTCACACTTAGTGAAACTAGAATATGAGATCTCAAAATCTCATATTCATTATTTTAAGTTCAAGTTCAATTTGATTTAACACAATAATTATAATTTTTAATGTATTTAATTACTTTTAATTTTTTTACCATTTAATTTGAATTTGTATTATTTTTGGGTTTTAATTTAATTTTTTATGCTTCTTGTAGTTTTTTTTGTAAGACTTTTTTTTAACTTGTTATATTATACTTATAAATTATTTTGTGTTTTAATATTTTTATATTTTATTATAATTTTTTAAAAGAGTTAATATGTAATTTAGCCTCCCGAACTATACCATTTTTTTCACTTTGGTATCTAAAGAAAATTTTTTGTAACATTAATACATGAACTTCGATTCCATCAACTACTTGACCCCAAGAGCAAACGCCATTTAAACAATGTTGATGTGACATAGATTATCCAATCAGAATTTGACACACGGCACATTAGGTCATCATTATTTCTTTTTTTATTAGATAACATTTAAAAAATCTAAACATATGTAAAATAATATTTGAAATTATCTAAAAATACTTAAAAATATTTTAAAATATTCAAAAATAATTAAAATATGTAAAAATATTTTAAAAAATATTAAAAACATTGAAAATATATTTTAAAATATTTTAAAAATATATAAAATATTTAAAAATATGAAAAACATTTAAAAACATATAAAATAACCTTCAATTTCTCTTTTCTTTTTTCAAACGTCCAACTTTCATTCTCTCTCTATCCCTCTTACCCTCTGTTCCTCTCTCTAAAATGAAGAAAAAACCCCAACACCCTTTTCGAGTTCTGGCCATGCAAACCCTAGAAACTGGCAAAGAGCTATTGTTTACTGCCATCTGCTATCACTATTCACACTCTCTTCCTCTCAATTTTCAGATCGAGATTCTCTCGGTTCAGACTTCTCAATCTAAAATCTGGAAGAACAATAAGCTTAGAAATTTGATGTTTTGTGCAATTTTGGAATTGGGTGTTTTAGGCACTGGGTAATTGTATTTCTGGCCTGATGTCCTAAATGGGGTAGAGTTCTTTGGATTTCTTATTGACGATGACTATGTTTGGGTCTACAAATTGAAATTTCTGGGTTGTTTTTGACCAACTAGGTATTTGTGTAATTCGGGTGGCTATCAATTGCGATTGAAACTGAGTGTTTGTTGGATTACCAAGCTATGATTTGGGGTTTTTATTAGGGATTGGGATTTTATGTTCTGTTTATAGAAGTAGAGTAGAACTTTGGCTGCCAGTTGCTTCTTTGTTCTGAATTGGCTCGGGTTTGGGATGAATTCGATTTGCTAAAGTTTTCTAGGTAGTATAGGAATTATGAATTGGGTTGATTGGGGAACTAAATGATGGTGAATTGGGGAAATCGGGCTTTCTAATACTTGGCTGGTACTCATTTTTGTGGGGAAGAAGGAAGTAAACGAAATGCTTACCTCAGCCAAATGTGGGACTGAAGAATTGGCGAAAGCAGATCTTGAATCTGGAGAAATGCAGCTCAAGACCTTGGTAATACCAACTACGACTTCACCTGTTAAGAGCGTTTATGCTATGGAAGAAGGAACTCTAAAAGATACTGTAAATTTCTGAATTATAAGCACCAACCCATTTTTGCAAGGTCTATACTTGAAAATATAACCCACCTTCCTAAGAAAAACTTACTAGGCTCTTCATATTTACAAATTTGACCAATAAATTCAAGAGATTTTGGCTATTGAATTGAGAATGGTTGCAATGCCAATTCTCCCTCTTTTTCTTTAATTTAGGTCTGAATCATTTGTGATTGAGGATTTGATTTCTTTGACAAATTTGAGGTTTTAACTTTCGTTTGATTTCCGCTACCTTCTTCACAAATTGATTCTGATGTCTTGTAAGGGCTCCAGATTTTTAAAAAATATTTTTAATTTTTTTTACATATTTTTAGATATACTTTTAATATTTTTACATATTTTAAGTAATTTTTAAAATATTTGTAAAAAAAATTTAATTATTTTAAATATTTTTATGTATTTTTAATTTTTTTTACTATTTTTGAAATATTTTTTAAAGAAACAAAAATAATTCTGATTAGGGGTGTAAAACGGGCCGAAGCTCGCGGGCTTTTAAAGGGCCGGATTCATTTTTTTAGGTCCGTTTAAAAATGGGTCTAAACGGGTTGGCTCGCGCGGGCCGGTTCACAAGCCCGCGGGCTGGCCCCATTTTGGGTCCTTTTTTCATTTTTTTATATAATTTGTTTTTTAATTATATTATTAATTTATTTTTATTTCTTATAAAATAATAAATACATGACATGATTTTATTATATTCTAGCAAAAAAATGAATTCATGTAATTTTATTTTGAATTCAAACCATGACATTATATTTATATATATATATATATACACACACACACACACACAAATAATAGTGAAAATAAGATGTTGGAAGAGTTTAATGTTTAACAGAAATTTATGTTTTTTTTAAAGATTGTAATTATTTATTTTAAAATATTGTAAGTGAATTGAAATTGTATTTAAATTGTATTTGTATATGAATTTTAATGATTTTTTAAATTTTATTTTATTTTTATTATTTTTTATTTAAAAATTACTTGACTCGCGGGCCAGTCCGATCCGCATTAAAAACGACCGGGCATGTAAAAATTGGCCTGTTTAAAAACGGACCTAAATGGGCTTGGCCCGTTTATGCCCGTATCCGCACGGCCCGACCCGCCCCGCCCCGCCCGTTTTACATCCCTAATTCTGACGTAATGCGTCACTTATCAAATTTTGATTGGACGGCCCATGTAATGTCAGCTTTTTTTCAAACGGCGTTTACTCTTAAGGTAAAGTGGCTGATGGAATCGAAATTCATGTATTAAAGTGACAAAAAATTTTCTTTAGATACCAAAGTAAAAAAAAATGATATAGTTTGGAGGCTAAATTACACATTAACCCTTTTTTAAAATTAATAACATTTGGACGAATTTTAACGGATTAAGATTTATTTATTATATGTGAACAAAAAATAAATTTGAAAAATCAAACCTAGTTAGATTTAAGCTCATTTTAACTCTCTTAATATATTACTTAAATCTGAGTCGAATCTGATCCGTTTATAAACACCTCTAATTATATAACTTATAAAATCAGACCTTATTCACTACTTACTATATTATCGAAATCATTCTCAACATTACCAACAAGTAGTTGAAAAAAATGAAAATGAACTTTTTCTCCAAGTACTTGGATAAGGTTCGAATTTTGGAGTTCTAACTATAACTGTTAAGAAGATTTTACTGTTTATCACTCTTAACTCAAACATGATTAATCCCAAACCGTAAGATAGATGAAGATACATGTATTTAAAAAAAATCATTCCCGACATTGCTTAACAATTATACAGTCTATTTTAATTTTAAATCTGAAATTCATATTTTGAATGATAAGATTCAATTTTTTTCTCAAAATAACAAAAAAAACTCACGTTAATCAAGAGGATTATTACTTTTATGCACCCTCAAGTCAAAAGAATGGATGATTAATGCATAGAATGGAAAGGCTATCCGTAATAAATAATATGGATATGGAAACAATGAATTTAACCAACTCCAACCGGAGATATGTAGAAATCATTGCATGTTTACTAAAACATGACAAAATGCATGCATTGCTTTGTGTTTTGGTTCTCAAATTTCGTGAAAGATTGGATTCTTTTTTTGGAAAGATAGATTGGATTTTCTCGTGATCTTTGTGGCGTATGGACACAGTCGTTTCCATCATAAAAATCTTCTGTCTTTTTTTTTAATATATTATTAACAACGAAATCGTGGCTTAGTTTTCTCCTTCCAAATGCAATCAAATCACATGGGAGAGCAATTTGGGATGAGGAATTTTATGAAACCTACTTGTTGTTGCCAAAAACAACAATAAAAAGTTACTGACGTCAAATCCTCGATCTTCGCGTTAGTCTGTCTCCAACGAATCTGCGAAATAGGAAAAGTCAGAGGGGCGCAGGGGTTTTCCCCTGCGCGCGCACTCCGATGCTTAAGTCAGACAGGGTTTCGGCAGGGTTTTTGTAGGCAAATAGAGCTTAGGGTTTAAGAATGATACCTGTGACCTATTTATAGGAGTTATTTGGCGCGTAATTACCTTTAAGTCCCACAGCTTAAATAATAACCCAGTGGGCCATTTATGGGCCTTCTGAGTCCTCTTTTCTCTTAGGCTTAAATTATTATTCGGCCTAATTGTCTTTAGCTTGACTCATAGAAAAGCCCAGTAATCTTTGAACTAGTCCACATCAATTGCTCCCCACTCTTTCGCAGGGTTTACCTTGTGAAAGAGTATATAAAGAATGGGCTTTTCAAATTCTTTTGCTACCCTCTTCCTGGGATTATCGTAAGAGTCTTTTCATCTTCACTTGAGGGCTCAACTAGTGAACTTCATTGTTATTTGTGGCAGAAACGACATCGTGTCATCATTTCTTTTGTTAAGTGCCTTTTCAGAACACTACCGGGATATGTTTTTCTCCTCTGAGCTAAATGCTTCTCCAGTGGAATATACCACCCTTCTTTTCAAATTCAAGGTCTTAGCTGACCGAAACCAAGAGCTATAAGGAGAAATTACAAGATTGCAGAGCCACCAAAGCCTTCTATTAGCCAAGAGGAAGAAAACCAAATCTGTGTTAAGGCCATGGGGGCGCATCGTCAAGAAATGCCTCAAGAGAATGCATATGTTCTTAATTGGTTTCATCAGATGCGATTTGTGCTTGGTATGCTCCTGATTGGTTGAAGCTCGATCCAGATGCTGAAAATTCGAAACCTTTTTTAAGGAAATTTATCTGATCTTACCAGCTCTTAGAAGCCTTTTTGTCGACTCGAGATGGTCGAGGTTCTCACAAGCTTGGACGAAGGTTTTTAGATAATCCAGAGACTAATTTTTCTAAGGATCAAGCTCTTGACATTATAGCACCTCGGGATGCACATGCATGGGCGCCTGTTAGTTTCGATACTCCTTTTAATGTAGAAGTTAATCTATAGTGCTCCCCAGTTCTTCTTATGAAGCAGTTACATCTGAAGAAGAATTCTTACTTGGGCATCGCGTTTATCCGTACACTTTATTGCTTGAGGATTTCACAATTTGCCCATCTCGCGCATTTTTCGCTTAGCGACTTTTTGTTTGCCCGTCTCGTGCATTTTCGCTTAGGGACTTTTAGAATTGATAAGACTATAACATTATTTATATCTGAAATGCCAACATAATACATTAAATGTAATCTGATAAAATTGTAACATACCTCGTTTAGAGACTTATTTTTGCCCGTCTCGCACCCTTTTGTGCTTATGGACTTTTGATTTACCCGTCTCGCGCATTTTTCGCTTATGGACTTTTGATTTGCCCGTCTTGCGCATTTTTCGCTTGGGGACTTTTGAATTTTCTTGTTTAGGGACTTATTTATGCCCGTCTCGCGCATTTTTCGCTTAGGGACTTATTTGTGCCCGTCTAGCGTCTTCGTCATGCTTAGGGTCTTATTTTGCCCGCTTGGGGTCTTATTTTGCCCTTCTAGCGTCTTCGTCATGCTTAGGGTCTTATTTTGCCCGCTTGGGCTCTTATTTTGCCCTTCTAGCGTCTTCGTCATGCTTAGGGTCTTATTTTGCCCGCTTGGGGTCTTATTTTGCCCTTCTCGCGTCTTCTTCACGCTTAAGGTCTTATTTGTGCCCATCTCGCGCATTTTTCGCTCAGGGACTTATTTGTGCCCCTCGTCTTCTTCACGCTTAAGGTCTTATTTGTGCCCATCTCGCGCATTTTTCGCTTAGGGACTTATTTATGCCCGTCTCGCGTCTTCTTCACGCTTAAGGTCTTATTTGTGCCCATCTCGCGCATTTTTTGCTTAGGGACTTATTTGTGCCCGTCTCGCGTCTTCTTCACGCTTAAGGTCTTATTTGTGCCCATCTCGCGCATTTTTCGCTTAGGGACTTATTTGTGCCCGTCTCGCGTCTTCTTCACGCTTAAGGTCTTATTTGTGCCCATCTCGTGCATTTTTCGCTTAGGGACTTATTTATGCCCGTCTCGCGTCTTCTTCACGCTTAAGGTCTTATTTGTGCCCATCTCGCGCATTTTCGCTTAGGGACTTATTTGTGCCCGTCTCACGTCTTCAGCCAGCTTTTGTTTTTTTCTTCTTCTATTCCTGAAGAATGTTTATCAAACATGGAGGATTATCATAGTAGAGATAAAAATAACTAGCCTTTCGTTTCATAATGTAGTATTTTCAATTAAGTGGAATAAGCAACAATATAATTACAGCAAATGTTAAAACAATAATAGCAAATGTTTACCACCAGTACCATTCCAAGTCTCTGTCTTTGGAAAAATCTGAGTGCTGTGATGTTTTGCTGTCAACTATGGATTGTGCACTAAGTCGTGCCTCGGTACCAGCAATCTATCTTCACGAGCTTACCACAAGTTGTTTTCGATTGAACCAAGCTCTTCCTGGCTTGCTGCCTTTCACGACAGTGGCTAGTGCCTACCTCGAACACCTGCCTAATTCAATCACAATTGTTAAAGTGGACAAGAAAATTGAAAACATCGTATGAGAGTACCTCAGATCTGGTTACCACCCTTATGTCCCTGCTTGAGTTTGTTTGCAATTTTCGTTATGCCAAACACTCACTTGTATTAATTCTCCAGAATGCTATGTATAGGTGTTTACAAAAGAGACACAGCCTTGATCTCGACACCCTAAGTTGGCGCATCCTTGTCTTGCTTAAAGGACTCATGAAGCAGACACACTCTTTATATAGACAACCCCTCTTTCACATGTGTGGTTGTCAATATGCTAAGTGTGTGGCTCTTAAGCCACTTCTAGATGGTTGCTAGAGCAGTTCTTGAAAGCTTCTATGTCAGACGACCGACAGATGGGCCGAAGGAAGCTTTTGGGTACTCTGTTGGATTAGTGCGCGCACTAGATCTAGAAGACTCTAGATCATTCCGCTCAGATCCCGCACTTGGACGTGCGCTTGGATCGTTAAATTTAAATGTGCTCGCCAAAGTTTTTTCTAATGGGCGAACCAGTAGTTTGGATTTTGTGCTCACCAGCGTTGATAGCCACTGCTGAAAGGCATGACTCAGGTGTTCTTTGCTCGCCTACATTGTGCTAACGGGGGAATCTTGCCTACGGGTGCTGTGTTCACCTAATTTTCTTCATTGTTATTTTATCAAAGTAGAGAGTTTGTCGCATTTGAAATATGCTCACCATCTTGATTTCTTCTTTGCTGGGCGTTCAGCCAGATCACCAATCGAGCTCTGCTGTGTTCATAGAGAGCTTTTGTGGCTAGGCTCACCAAAGTCTCGCTTATAAACCGGAGTTCTCATTGTTTGGGAGAGCGCATCCTCGCTCGGTCCTTCATTACATGGGCATGCACCTTTCGAGCGACAGATTGTTCTGTCGCATGACGTCTTGCATGCAACTGACTATTCAAAAGAGTGGTATCTTTGTGAGATCTTCAATAGTGGTCCCCCTTTCTCGCCATTTTGGCTGTCGCACGTGTGAGCCACCTCTTGCAAAAAGAGTGCCACGTGGAACCTTGTTGCCAAAATTTGTCATGTGCGCGCCTGTGCTCACCGACTTGAGGACACTGCTGTCACCCGTTCCTTGTATTCTGTCGCCAGAGATCACTACCTGTATTCCGTGCACCCAAATATGTGACTGGTCGTAGCCTCAACTTTTTCTTTCTTTTCTTTTGTCCTTCCATTTTTTGTGGCACAATACCTTTTAATTTTAGCGTACCTTTACACCATATAGCTCCCCAAGTTCTTCTTTGAAACAGTGTTGTCGTTCCTGTTTAAAGATGAACTTTTTCTCGAGCGTTTTGCCCGATGATGTACAGAGTTGCCTAATCTTTTCTCGCTTCGGTCACTCTGAATGGCTCGCCTATAGAGTTCTCTCTCCTAGGCGAGTTCCTATGTTGGTTGATAAGTGCTTGCTTGCATTGGTCTTAGGATGGCTGTATTCTTACTCATTATTCACAACCGTACTCTCGTGGTGGCCACTAGCTCGTCTGACCTTTTGTGTCCTGTCCGGTTTTTGCCGCTCATCTATGCTCTTGCACATCTGGGCGAACACGAGGGTGCATTTTAAGTTCTAGCGTATTACCTGAGGTCTTTGGTTGGGGACCGCCCAATAGAGCTCTCTTGGACTTATTCTCGCTTGTTCTTAGTTCTTCGTCTAGCTCTTTCCTTTCCCGGGTGAGCTCATCTAGCGTTGTGTGCACACTTCTGCCATAGTGCGTGCTTTACCAGCCGAGCCTTGCTGTGAAGGCTGGGCTGTGGCGTTGGTCATGTAATCGCCGTATGACATTCAATCGTCAAAAGTGCCAGTGGTCTTATGCTCGCCACATGACACTATACTCATAAGCATTGCTTTGTTGTAGGCGGGAGGCTTCCTCGCCAGCACCTATCGCACGCGAGATCCACACCTCTCGCCCAAGTCTGTTCGCCCGTGGCAGTAGAAAGAGGTCTCTCGCCAAGGTCTATCTCGCGGGCGGGAGGCTTCCTCGCCAGCACCTATCGCACGCGAGATCCATACCTCTCGCCCAAGCCTGTTCGCCCGTGGTAGCAGAAAGAGGTCTCTCGCCAAGACCATTCTCCGGGCTTCTCACCCGGGCTTCTCACCCAGGTGATAGGAGGTGTCTCTCGCCTCTCGCCCATGCAGGTCTCTCGCCAAGGTGTTATGTGAGAAAGCCTAGCTCTCGCCATGCTTGTCGGGTGCGATAGACACCCTCTCGTCAAATGGTCTATCAACTTTGCTTCAAATTTCCTGTCGCCAGAGATGGGCTCTTTCGCTTAACGCCTGCCGAGTGGAGAGAGCTAGTCTCTCGCCCATGCAGTTTCTCGCCTCTCGCCATGACCTGTCTGTCGAGAGAGTGAGGTCCTCTCGCCAAAAGCATGTCTCGCGCGGGAGGTGTTCTCGCCAATAGCATTGCGCCTACAAGGGTGTCCTCGCCAAAGCATGTCGCGTACGGGAGGTGTTCTCGCCAAAAGCATTGTGCCTACAAGGGTGCTCTCGCCAAATACTGTCGCCAAAGCACTTTTTCAGCGCGCGAGAGATAGCTATCGCCCAATACAACAGGGGAATCTCTCGCCAAAGGACTTGTGTGCGCGAGAGATAGCTCTCGCATATGCAAACTGGGGGTCTCTCGCCAAAAGGACTTGTCTGCGCGAGAGATAGCTCTCGCCCAATGCAACAAGGGAGCCTCTCGCCAAAAGGACTTGTCTGTCGCGAGAGATGCTCTCGCCCATGAAAACTGGGGGTCTCTCGCCAAAGGACTTGTGTGTCGCGAGAGATGCTCTCGCCCATGACAACTGGGGGTCTCTCGCCAAAGGACTTGTGTGCAGGAGAGATAGCTCTCGCATATGCAAACTGGGGGTCTCTCGCCATAAGGACTTGTCTGCGCGAAAGATAGCTCTCGCCCAATGCAACAAGGGAGTCTCTCGCCAAAAGGACTTGTCTGCGCGAGAGATAGCTCTCGCCCAATGCAACAAGGGAGTCTCTCACCAAAAGGACTTGTCTGTCGCGAGAGATGCTCTCACCCAATGCAACAAGTGAGTCTCTCGCCAAAAGGACATGTCTGCGCGAGAGATAGCTCTCGCCCAATGCAACAAGGGAGTCTCTCGCCAAAGGACTTGTCTGCGCGAGAGAGAGCTTTCGCCCAATGCAACAAGGGAGTCTCTCGCCAAAAGGACATGTCTGCGCGAGAGATAGCTCTCGCCCAATGCAACAAGGGAGTCTCTCGCCAAAGGACTTGTCTGCGCGAGAGAGAGCTTTCGCCCAGGTGACAGGAGGTGTCTCTCGCCTATCGCCCCTGGGAACCCCGCAGTCAGGGTCATAATTCTTTTCAAATGTGCCTCATTAATAAAACTAAAAGTTGAAATCGCCTCCCGCCCATGCAAGTCTCTTGCCATGCTGTGCCCAATTTTGTGGCGTAATTTGTGCACTCTGCCGCAGCCTACGTACCTTCTCCTCCGCAGATCGTCTTTCACCAATTTTTTATGGCTTTTCTGTTTGTTTCCCACAGACGGCGCCAATTGTTGTTGCCAAAAACAACAATAAAAAGTTGCTGACGTCAAATCCTCGATCTTCGCGTTAGTCTGTCTCCAACGAATCTGCGAAATAGGAAAAGTCAACCCCTGCGCGCGCACTCCGATGCTTAAGTCAGACAGGGTTTCGGCAGGGTTTCTGTAGGCAAATAAAGCTTAGGGTTTAAGAATGATACCTATGACCTATTTATAGGAGTTATTTGGCGCGTAATTACCTTTAAGTCCCACAGCTTAAATAATAACCCAGTGGGCCATTTATGGGCCTTCTGAGTCCTCTTTTCTCTTAGGCTTAAATTATTATTCGGCCTAATTGTCTTTAGCTTGACTCATAGAAAAGCCCAGTAATCTTTGAACTAGTCCACATCACTACTAAATATTAAATAATGATTTATATTAGAAATGGTCAAATTTCGATTTTAACTTAATTTATCGATCAAATCAAAACTTATTTTGATTAATTGATTAGTGATCGAAGTATTTTGATTGGTTAACAAAAATAATTTTAAAAAATTTTAATTTTTGATTACCTTGATTAATTAATTACAATTTTAACTTATATCTAAGATATTTTTAGTGTTTGAAATTTAAATGATGTTTGAAATTTAATGTTATTTAAATTATCAATTTAATACTTTGCAATATGAATATTTTTTAGAATGATATTTATTTAGTTTGGTTAAAATATGAGAAATTAACCAATGAAGGCTTGACTTAATAATAGTTACTTCTCTTTAGGGGTGATTAGGTTCATTATTTGAATCTCACTTTTCCGTTGTACATCCGTATGAACCAAAAGAAATTAATAACTTATTTTATATGTATTTTATAATTTTGGCTAATTTGATTAATTAATCAAATTAATTGAAATTTATTCTATTTGATCTATTTTGAAATTAAAAAAGTTTGATTCAGTTAATGAAAAAAAATAAAATATTTTAATTAAGTTTAATTTAAATAATTTGATTTGAAATTAACCGAATCATCCGGGTGAATATCCCTGGTTTACATAGTTATCTTTCTAATTATATTTGAATATTTTATTTTCTTTATTACAAAGAGAAATATTAAATAACTGGATATGAGAGTTCTTAAATTCGAACACAAGACTAATAATATAACACAACACATCTTTAACTATTAGGTCAAGAGATTGTTAGCAATATTTTATTGTTTATATCATAGTTATTTAACCTTTATTTTCAATTGGGATTAATTATATATGCACCATGAATATTGTGTGTTGGGAAATCTAACCTTGAGTGAAAATTTAGTCCCTTAATTAATCTTAAAATGCTCTTCGACTAGAGGTGACAAAAGTTGACCCGACCCGAAAATCCGTCCAATTAATCCGAATCCAAACTTAATCTATCCGATTTGACTAAAAAAGTCTACAACCCAAACCCAACCCGATCCGAAACCAAATTTATCCGAATTTATATTGATCCAAACCCGAATTAATCCGAACCCAAATTCATCCGAATTTAGATTAACCTGAACCCGAATTGATCCGAACCCAAATTAACCCGAATACAAATTTATTAGAATCCAAAGTTACCCAAACCTGAAAAGATTCAAATTTAAATTTAATATTATCAATAAATAATTAAATGTTAAAATTAATTATCAAAGTATTTTAATATAGTAAAAATACAATTTTTTTCAATAATATGAGTGTTATATATTTTTTAATCTAGTTAAACTTAAATATTCACTTTTATATTGCATTCATTTGAACCTAATGTATAATTATTTAATGGCTAATCTATAATAGAGTACAGAAGCTATATCACATACACTTAATGTCTCCAATTATTCTATAAAAAATCAAAATAAATTAAAAAGATATATAGTACTGTTTTCTGATATTTAGTAAGGATTATTAAATCACTTTTATTCATAAAGTTATTAATTATTATAGATAATAAAAATAAAATGAAAAAATGTAATTAATTTATGAATATCAGCAAATATATTATAAAGAAAACTATCATACAGATTATTAAATATTATGATTATTTCAATTCCAATTATACTATAGGTCATGTAAGAAGAAAATTTTATTTTCATAAGTTTTGTAATTCTTAGAAATATGGTTTCAGTTGATTTTTATACCAGATAAATCACATCGAGATGATGAAGACTTAATCCAATAAACTTGTTCAACCGATCCGAATCCAAATCTAACCAATCCGAATTGACTAAAAAAGCGAACTACCCAAACCCGATCTAATCCGAACCCGAATTAATCCGAACTCAAATTGATTCGAATTCATATTGATCAAAACCTGACCTTATCCGAACATGAAATAATCTGAACTTGAAATAAACCGATTTTTTCTTGACCCAAACCCTATCTTATCCAAACTCGAAATAATTCGAATCCGAAATGATCCAAAACGACACAAAATGAACTGATCCAAAATAACCTGACTCAAACCCAATCCAACCAGCCCATTTGCTACCTCTATCTTCGACGGATTCAAGGCGGATTTAATAAGAGATTTTAGTGGAGACTGTCGTAATAATTCAGAAAAGACTCGTCATAGCTGCTTCAAGTCTTATGGTGGTGTCCCTCACAAAAACGACTGAAAATGAACGCTCGGGAGCACAAAGAAAATAGGAAAGAAAGAGATAAACAAGAACAATACTATTATGAGTGTGGATTTTGTCTCAAATGAGTCTCATTCTATTAGAAATAGCAATTATAGACTTAATATAGTAGTATAATACAAAAACGACAAGAATAAAAAAAATATAAAAGTGAGATGAAATAAAATTTAATAAAAATTATATATAAGCAAATTTTTTTAAAAAAAATTAGTATTTAACATGTCAACGTGAATTTTTAAATAAAATTTTTGTGTTTTACAATTTACACCATACGAACATAATTTTATATTGTACAAATACAAATTAAACACACAAATTGTTAAATTTATGTACAACCACTTATAAAAGATAATATTCAACAAATTTAAAATTTAAGTTAACACGCCTAATTTTTTCTTATCTTCAGACTACGACGTGTTAAATTAACCTTTTCTCCCATCAAAGAACAGTACCATTATCGAAGTAAACCCATTTGGTTGCACGAGTCAAGGAGCAATTTCAGATGATCCACCTTGGTCAACACTCCCCAATCAAGGTGGAGGATTGAGGTGGTTGAAATTAAATCACCACCTAGAAACAATTGCATTTACACAGCACATCTAAGGGGCTGTCAACGTTTCTTGGATTTAGAGGATCTGGTGGGGTAAGCTGAATTGAAAGTGAAAGGATTTTCATAGTTCCATTGCATGGTGAACTACTAATATTTTAATAGTTTGCCAATGGAGTAGACAGTAGACTGCTAAATTTTTAATTTTAATAATTTTAAATATTAAAAAACAATTAATTTATTTAAAATTTAAAATCAATTAATTAATTATCATTAAGTAAAATATGGATGTTTTTATTTTAGGATAATTACCATATACAACGTCAGTGAAATTTTTTGTCTTCACAAGTAGAGTTAAAATCATGACACATGTTTTTTTATTTTCTTAATATTTTAAAAGGACATATGTTATCTTTAAAAATATTAAGAAACTAAAAAATAAATAAAATGTCAAAAAACTCCATTGATGATATTAGAATATTAATCCTTTAAGTTACCATTTTTTAATCAAAAACTGATCAATTTGGTAATTAAAAAGTAATTACAAATGATTTTTTTGTCGAAATCTTTGGCATTGAAGGTCACTTTGAGCTCGACTAATCTGGAATCAAGCTACTGTAGGGAAGAGCTCTCCTAACGCTGTTTTTTTTCATTCACAAAATTCAAACTCGAGACCTTACTTAAGAGACACCAAACTCCTTTTACTTGATCAAACAAGCGTCGATAATTACAAAGGAAAACTTTACACCAGGTAGATATAAGATATTGACACCAATTTGAAACCCCAAACCTAACCTGCTAAAGGTTACTTTGTCCCCTTAAAGAACGGAAAGTTATCTTTAAAAATAATAAAACTTAATAATTTTATTTAATTTAGATTCTTCATTTTGTTTTTTTGATATGAGATTCTTCATTTTGTTTTAAGAAAAAGAAAGGAGGTCAATTAATTGCAGAGGAAAGGTACTTGTTTCTTTTGTTTCTGTTTTGATTTTTCATTAAATTATTGTATACTTCTGAAATTTTTTTTTTGTGCAAAAGCGATATACGCTGATGTTATTCTAAAACAAGTCTGTTACAACCAAAGCCTCTATGATCATCTTCTAATAAATTAAGAATCCCTGGAGGAGGATTGCTAAAAATCACTGTATCAATTCTACCCGCATGACCAATATTAGCCATGAAATCAGCACACCTATTAGCTTCACGAAATATATGATGAATGCAGACCTCCCACTCCTTGCTCAGTAAATGGTGAATAGCAAGGATAAGACCGGATAGTGGATCCTTGGAACTCTTATGACCAGTGAGCTTTTGAACAGCAAGCAAGGAGTCAGATTCAACAATTATTTTTCGGAATCCTATATCCCAAGCAACAGTGAGACCAGTGTATATAGCCAACAACTCAGCCCGCAAGACTGAACCCCAACCTAACCTTCTGACAAAACCCATAATCCAACCACCATTGTGATCTCTGAAGACACCTCCTACTGCCGTTAGCCCCGGATTTGAATAGGCTGTTGCATCAACATTAAGTTTAACAAACTCTGTTGGAGGAGCTTGCCATACAACATACACAACTTTCTTCTGCATAATCCTTTCTGCTACGCCACTATAAACCTTATGTTCCCTCATATAACTGATGATAAGGTCAAAATCATTGCTAGGCCACACAAAACCCTCCTCGAATACGCCCTTATTTCGCCAATTCCATATGAACCAACAAACAAAACTAAATAACTCTGACCAAGCAAAGCCTAATCCAGCTACTATGTCTGTTGAAACCAACTTCTGCCATAGCCACTGTTTAGGACTATCAACCTGCCAAAAATTCAAGTTAGACTCATTCTTCCAGATCCTCCAAAGGCTACGGGACCTTGCACAGTCCCTCAATACGTGTAAAATATCTTCTGAATGAACAAGGCATCTAGGATAATTTGCCTCCATTAGAATAGTCCTTCTCATACACTGTTCTCGAGTAAGCAGTCTTCCATGTAGAGCAACCCACAGAAAGAATTTAACCCTTGGGGGGATATTGAGACGCCATAAAAGCAACCAATTTATATTTGATACAAAATTGCCCTGCACTAGTTTGTAGGCTGACTTGATAGTGAATTCACCACTTGAAGAAGCTGCCCAATAGGGTCTATCCTCGTCTGTTAAGGATGGAATCATTAACTTAATCAGATTTGCTATAGGAGCTGGGAGGACACTAAGGCGAGATGCATTCCATTCTCCATCACTAAGTAACCAGTCAGCTACTTTTTCATCCTGGTGAGGACCAACATTAATTCCCTCACAACATTCGGCCAGCAAATTATCACATAACCATTTGTCTTTCCAGAATAAAACCTTTTGTCCATTACCAATAATCCAAGCGCAACCTTTCTTAACGATGTCTCTACTACCTTCTATGCTTCGCCAAGTCGAGGATGCAATTTTCTTCTTCTTTACTCTAATAAAAGTTTCCCCTCTAAGATACTTAGCTGACAACAACTTGGCCCACAGACCAGTATCCCCGATTTCTAGCTTCCAACCAAGCTTTGCTAAGAGAGCTATATTCATATCCTTGGCTTTCCTGAACCCTAAACCTTCAAGGTTCTTAGGTCGACAAACATCATTCCAATTAATCAAGTGAACGCGCTTCCTTGTAGCTGTCGAGCCCCAAAGAAAATTCATGTTCAAGCTATCAATGGCTTGTAGGGTCGACTCAGGTAATTTCGCACATTGCATCGAATAAGTGGCTATGGAACTTGTGACAGACTGAACAAGTGTGGCTCTGCCCGCAAGGGATAATTGACTCATTTTCCAACCCGATAATCTTCTGTTCACTTTGTCAATGATGTACTGATAGGCAACTTTACCTACACGCCTTGATTGTATAGGAACCCCTAGTACTGACCAAACTCTTTACTGAGTTTCATTCCCGTGATGTTCTTGATCTGTTTCACCATAAGCGAGGGTACATTTGATGAAGTTAAGAATTTAGATTTATTCTCATTCACCTTTTGTCCAGACATTGAACAAAAAGTATCCAAACACTCCATTATCACTTGACACTGCTGCACAGTAGCTTTCCTGAAGAGTATCAAATCATCTGCAAAGAATAAATGCGAAAGCAAGGGCCCTCCACGCGATACTGAAATAGGCTTCCAAGAACCCTCATCCACTAACTTATCAATCATCTCTGAAAATTTTTGAAGACACATCACAAAGAGGTAGGGAGATAACGGGTCTCCCTGTCTCAAACCCCTCCCTGGTTTAAAATACTGTGATAATTCACCATTCCACAATACACTCATTTTCGTTGAAAACTTCTGAAAATTTATTTCCAAAATGGGTTGGTTCAGATGTTTCAAGAGATTTCCATTCCTCTATATGATTTATCGGCCAAAACAAGCAAAACCCAACAGTAGATCGATTACAAGTATTATTGAACAATTGATCAATGATTTAAAACTTACATGACCGAAAAGAAACAGTCACTTTGCCAAAATTCAGACAATGATAGTGATGATACGATGTGATTGAAGATAATCCGATCATATAATTCAAATTTTGATCAACCAATTTTGTTTCGATAATACAGTAGAACTTTTCTACATTAATATTTTTGGTATCTATTATTGAGTATTAACTTAGACGAGTTATTAATTAGAAGAGTTTTAAGTTGTAAATTGTTTGTTGTCTCAGAAAACATGTGTTTAATTTTCAAATTCTTTAAACTCTTCTAATATTCTTATAGCATTTATTTTCCATACAAGTCTCATTTTCATTGAAAATTTTTTAAAAATCTCATTGTAAATAAATCTTACACATATTTTATACTTTTTTAATTTTTGAAATAAAATAATTTTGAAGTGTTTTTATAGTTCTTGAATATTATGTAATATATTTGTATTTTTTATAAAATTATTAATTTACGCGGTAATTAAGATTAGGTTTTAAAACAAAATTATTAATTATTACATTAAGCCAATTTATTAAATTTTTATAATGGCTCAAGTTTGCACCATAATCTTTTATTAATTTAGAGAAATTATCAATTTAAACGATATTAATTTAAAGGAATTCTATTGTAATTAGTATTCGAGGTTTGCTACTTATCCACTTTAGATACATTAATTTTGCTATTTAAGTTGTCAAAAATTAAAATTTAACATTTTATCATTGATTACACTAGATTTGATTATGGGCGGGTTCTGGTCAAGCTCATACTATATAATAATAATAATAATAATAATAATAATAATAATTTATATACATGTCCAAGTCCGACACGGCCTACAAATTTGGACATGACTTTTTGTCTAGGTCTATTTTTGTTTTATAATACAAAGCCCGAGCTCGACCCTGCCTACCCACGTATTTATTTATTTATTTTAATTTTTTGTTTATTGTGTTTTATTCTTTTAATCATATTGAAGTTTAATTTGATTTATCAAAATTTGTGTCAATTTTCGCATTAAATATATAATCATATTTACTAATTAATAATATTTTATATACATATAATTACATTATACATATATAATAAATTAAAATTAAGTTTTAATTTTAATTATAAATGGGGCTTGTTGGGGTGGGCTAAGCCTGGGCTTCGAAGGGTCATTGAGCCTAAAAATTTTGCCCAACATCGTTAATTGTATATTAACTTTTTATTTAAACTCGATCAAATATCGAACGGATTTTTGAATTTGAGCAAATAATTTGGCCCTTAAGCAGGTCTAGATCAAGCTATCTTTATTTGTTGAAAAGATAAGTCATAGCAAAAGGTTGGTGCATGGTGATCGTAAGCATGTACCTGGCCAAAGATGTTTTCATTTCCAAATGCATTTTTTTAGGAATAATTTCCAAGTGCTTGTTCATTGAATTATGTATAAAATTTTGCATTTTGCATGTATGATCTATCCACTATCAGATAAGAATAATGGAAAATCATTCCCTATCAATTTCAGCTCCACCTTCCATATCTTCCCACCATTCATGCATGATACGCATGAAGTCCATAAAAGGGAAATAAACGAATATTCAATAATTCCAATAAAGAGATGCTACTGCAATAGTAATTTTACTGTAAATAATTTTGTTGCAATTATCAATGAAATTTGGGGAGCAGAAATTAAACAGATTAATATTATTGTGATTAAAAAAATATTATATCCTAAGAAATTAATTGCCCTAAAGATTAGAGATCTAACCTAGCTAATTCTCAAGTTTAGATACGATAACAGGTGTGTAGACCAGTTAGCAAATGCAGCACACGAAGACTCCACTGATAGTGTGGACTTATTTCAGCCTCCAAGTAATCTACTTAATTTGCTAAATGAGGATGTTTTATGTTTGGATAATTATTATATATACTGTTGATGAAGTTTTTTTATTTTACAAGTAGTGTTAAGATCATGACACATGTTCTATAAAAATATTAACCAAATAAAAAATAAATAAAATAATATAAGTGTCATGATCTTAACTTTATTTGTAAAGTAAAAAAATCTCACCGATATGTAGAATAATTATCCTTTGAGTTTTGGCTCTATTTGTTTCTGTTTAATTTAGGCAGGTTACTGCCCCACATGTACCAAGAAAAAATTTTTTATACGATAAAACAATAAAAATATACATAGAAAAGATGAAATTCAATTCATCAATTAATTAAGAAGCTAGAAAAATTCAAATGCATGGGACCCAATAATTGAAATTTCATATTAGTTATATGTGTGTGCGCGCGTGCACGTGTGTTAATAATCAAAACTAATATATAAGATAAATAAGTTTTTATTCGTGCGATGCACGAATTAGTTGTAATTATTTAAATTTATAAATATATATAAAATAATGTTATTTGGTTTATTTGTTTAATGTATAGATAAAATATGTCTAATATAATCAAAATATCCAATTATAAAAGAATTAAATATTTAATTAAAAATTATAAAATTCAAAGCATAAGATAAACAAATATTAAGAAAAACAAAAAAATAAAAACATATCATAATTAATATTATTGAGCATATCGCAAAATGTTAAAATAAAACTTAAAAGTATATTTTTAACAATTTCAAGTGTTATAGTAACATTTTTAGGCATATTATAATTATTGACCTAAATAATCATTATTATAAATATGCTTTTTTACATATATATATAATATAAATATGCATTCTTTTATTTATATATCTATAATTATAATAAAAAAGTATTTATATTTATATATGAAAGCATAATAACTTGTATAATGCACAAATTAATTTTATTTATTTAAATATGTATGTAACATATATATTTATAAATTTATATGTTTTTTGCATAAATTTTATTTATTTAGAAAAATAACAATTTTAAGTATTTAAATAATATACATTATATTGATGGCTTAGTTTTATACTTTTCAGTTTAGATAATAAACTATTTTTTAAATAAATTAAAATTATTTATTTTATAATATAAATAGATATCAATTAATATTTTATATAAATTTTTAAATAGATAATATTAAAATTATGTTTGTTTTTAAATATTTTTGAATTAGATGGTATTTAAAATTAATTTAATATATTCTTTTTTTTAAATATTCAAAAATTATAGGGATTAAATAAATTTTAAGAAAGTAGAGAAGTAGAGAACTTAATACTTATTATTCTTTCATAAAAACAAATACTTATTATTCTTTTTGACTTAGGTGAACATAAAATTAATGATGCTTACATGTCATTCAAATAGTCTATTTATGTAAGCATATGTGTAGGCATTTTACCAAATTTGTTATTTACTTTGTAATTTAATATGTATATTAGATAAGATTTTTTTTAGAAAAATAATAATTTTAAATATTTAAATAGTATACATGATGTTGATGACATATTTTTATACTTTTAAGTTTAGGCAAAAAAATATTTTTAAATAAATTAAAATTATTTATTTTATAATATAAATAGATATCAATTAATATTTTATTTAAATTTCCAATTAGATATTATTAAAATTATATATTTTTAAATATTTTTGGATTAGATACTATTTAAAATTAATTTAAGATATTTTTTTAAAAGATTGAGAAATTATAGGGATTAGAGAAATTTTAGGGAAATGAAATAGTAAAGAAATTAATACTTATTATTCCTTTTGACTTAGGCGGATGTGAAATTAATGAGGCTTATGTGTCATTCAAAGAAACTATCCACATAAACATCTATGTAAGCATCTTACCAAATTTGTTACGTAGTTTGTAATATAATATATATATTAGATTAGATAACTTGGTGATAATTAAAATTTTGAAATGATTATCGAATTAGTTTCCAGATTATGAGAGGTTGAAAATTAAGTTTTGCTCAGATCTTTAACCCTATATTTAAATTGCGGGTGAGAAAAGAAAGGAAAAAAAAGTTAAGTAAAATAAGGGAAGATAAAACCTTTTCTTTATTTGAAAAAAATTTTTAGATAAAGAAAAGAAAAGAAGGGAAAGTGAGCACCCTTTACTTTTTCTTGATTTATTGAGTTTTTTTAAAACCCCAATTTGATATAAATAGAAAGGAAAGGAAACTTAAAAAAATTTTAACAAATAAAATATCAAATTTAACTTTATTATATTATAAAATTTAAAACAAAAGATGTTATAATTGGAAAAAAATTATAATGAATCATTTCCTTTCCTTTCCTTTCCATTACTTAATCAAACAATAGTTGTTAGTATTACTTTATTTTCATTTTTTTTATAAATTTTAGCTATCAAAATAAGAGGTACATGTATTTTTTTCCTATCATTTTCTTTAGTTTACATTCCTTACCTTTTCATTTTTTTCTTTTACTAATGTCTATCCAAATAAATAAATAAATAAATGTAATGATTTATTAATATAATAATTTAATTAATGTGCCTCAACTCTCTTCTATAGCCATTAATAAAATTTATTATCCTATTAATTGCTTTCTCTACTTACCTTTAAGTTTAACTACCTTTCTTTTTCCTTTGGATGCATTGTCTTTGTCTGCTCGTATTGTCTGTACGTGCTTTTAGAATACGTTTTCTACATGCTGTCTACTATTCCCAATTTGGTTAGAACTCTCATTTAATGAAATTAATTAGATTTTGAAATTCAGCCCATCTTTTTTTTTTATGATTACATCACTATAATAATCATGGTGTAATGAAATTGTCAAATGAGTTGACTTCGATCTTTTTCTTGCACAAAAATGATGTGAAATTGCTGCATAATCTGCCACCAGTTAACAATCCGTTGGACAAAGAATTCGGATGTTATGAAAATTAAAAAAATAAATAGGAGGAAAATTTTATGAATTAAGAAAGTAGTAAATTTAAAGCTTAATAGCTAAATATAACTTCAATTTTTTTATATAAATAGATATAAGCTTTCAATGTGTTATTGCATGAAAATTAATTTACGAACTTTTATTTTATTATAAATAAACTCTCAACATTTCAAAATTATGAAATTAAGTCCAAATCTGTTAAATGACACTAACTGTCATTTGGACATACTATATGGAAACTGGCTTGCATAGCTTAATTAGTTGTCACGTGGCATGCAGTGTATGCAATACTAATAGAAATTAGTGTCTTTTAATAGATTTAAACTTAGTTACATGATTTTGAAAGGTTAAGGATTTATTTACATTAAAATAAAAGTTTATATTTTCACCAAAAAAAAGTTTATATACTGATTTTCATATAATAAAACATTGAGAGCTGATATCTATTTTATGCAAAAAGTTGAGGTATATTTGGTTATTAACCCTAAATTCAAAGAAAGCTTGAAAATATATTTGTTGTATTATAAAAATACCATGACTCTTTAAATATAAATCTCATACATTGTTATTAAATTATAAATAATATGTAATTAATTAGTGAATTTAATAAAATTTATTTGTAAATATTTTTATTTTCAAATTTATTATCTAATGAAATAATTTGTTATAATTCACTGATAATGTATAAAATTTATACAATATTCGTGCCTATAAAATAAACTTCTAGAGTGTTTGAATTCATCATAGACTAATTAGTCTGATTTGGAGGATTCAATTGTCAATTAAGAAGGGTAAATTGTTGATTTGATTATATGTTTCCATGAGAAATTTTTATTTTATTATTTTATTTATTTATTTTTTGTGGTTCACGATTTTCCTTAAGTTGCACACATGATTCATGGAAATTTTGTCATGTCTTGGCCTGTTTGTTGTAGCTGTGGAAGTTGGAACACAAGATTAACGTGGTGATTCGACATCACCATTCACCAAAAGTAATAAGGCCATCTGTCTATATGTATAGCATTTAAAAATGAATTACACGACAAAAGGAAAAGCATTCCCTAACAATTCCATGTTCAACTTTTAAAACGTCTCAAACATGGTGCTATTTACAATTCACATGCAGATAGACCTGTCATTGAGTCGGGTGGTTTGGTTCTTAAGGCTTGAAAATTAGTCCGAATTTGAAGTAAATTTGAATAAAAATATTAAGTGTAATAAAAGAATTTGGATAAATAATTGGTCCAATTCATCAGGTTGAGCTTGGGATATAGCATTTGAGACACAGGTTTGACATGAAAATTATTTATATTATAAGATTATATATGTGTTTTCTAAATATAATGTAATTATATGCGTATAAAACATAGATTATTATCCAAATTCCAATGCAAAATTCTACAATTGGGATTGAGAAAGCGAGGCATACCCTACTTTTATTTTTTAATATTTTTATAGGACTATGTTACTATATTAATCTTATTTATGGAGTTTAAAAATTTCACTAATAATGTATTGGATAATAATATTATAAAATATTATTTCAAAAAAAAATCTTATAAGACATTGTTGATTACTAAACATGATTATTAAATGAAAATAGAGCAAGCAATATAAAAATTGACATGCAAAATTGACAAACCAAATTAAAATTTAAAAGAAATAAAAGAATAAAAAATGCAAAAAAAAAAAATCAAGCCAACACTGATCAAGCTCGGTTGTTATAATAGATTTTTAGCACAGGCTTGTGCCAAAAATTAGATTTGAATAGTTCGACAGAGTCAAATTCGAATTTGCTTAAAATTCGTAAATATATAATTTAGGTTTGACGAAATACGGCCCGATTAATAACCAGGTCTATACGCAGTTAGAGGAAATAACCATTCAATTGGTGAAATTTCAATTTTTTCAAATAAATTATAATCGACCAAAATATTATAGGAAATATAAATAAAGTCTATATGAAAGTAACAAGATATGACACTCAGCCATAAAAATTTCAAAAGTATAAAAGGCAACCCATCGGTTTCTAGAGGGCGTGCTCCAAAGAAATTAAGAAAAATTCTGGTGGGACCTATTGTTTCAGCTCGGTGAAATTTACAGTAATTAATTTCTTTTAAATAATTTAAAAGTTTCTTTACGTAAGATCAGATATTACTATTTGAGCATGGATGTGTTTTCAACTATATAATAAAGAAAATAAAAGGATGATTTTTTTTCTTTTCTTTTTTTTTCTTTTTTCGTGTCTAAACATTTGATTAATTTCTAGTAATATGTAATTTTGGCTTAAATAATTGAATTTCAGTCATCTTTTTCGTAATAATAAAAAGCAAAGAATTGTTTGTCTCAAAACAATCATGGGGTCATGGAATCTCTTGTGAATAAGTTGTATAATTTATACATGACTTGATAACATGATATAAAAGTTATATAAATAATTCAAAAAGAATTTATATAAAAAAATATGAAAATGGTATAATAAAATTTTATATAGGAATATGACAAAATTTAAAATAAATTATATTTAACGTATTAACATAAATTTTAATATAAATTTTTTATATTTTATATGATATAAACATAATATATATATATATATATATATATATGTATAATCAAACCTATTTATGAGACAATAACTGAGATTTGGGCCGAACTCCGTTGGTTCTACCCTTCTTTTTTGGTTATCATCAGACCTCTAGCCCTTATTTTACAAAGAAAATGAGTTACATAAATAACATATGATTAGATTAGACTGAACAAATGGATACCACTCATCTGGAGGGTAGTGTACGAATACTACTGGTGTTTGTCGCTTATGGAGGATGGCATGCATGATGCAAACTGTGATATATATATATATATAATTAGATTATATATATAAATAACATTAGATTGTGTGTGTACAAATATATATATTATATCTGGCTTAGAGAGACAATCCCATTAACTCAAAAAGAAATTTATTGTAATGACATTGCGAGGAACTGTTGATTGAGCCCATATCTGTGTTGTCAACTATGCTCCAAAAATCATGATGGATGCCTGTGATCATGATCCAACTGCTTCAGTGGTGGGATATATATAATAATATAAGCTCATATATATATATATATATATATATATATATGTATATATGTACGCGCGTTGGAGGCCCCACTGAATTAAAGATCATATCAGATGATTAAATTCTGAATTGACTACAGCGTGGTGATTGATTTTGATTTCCAGAGAATCTGCCATCGTTGGATGTCACAGTCAACCCATTGTATACAGTTTATAATTTATATATGTTTCTTGGTAGGCTAGATTTTTTTTGGAAGTGTCCTAGGTTTGGTTGGTTTGAGTTTTATTCCAAAACAGATGACAGAGACGTTTGAAAGAATTTGATCGCTTCATGTTCATTTTCCTACCGATCGGTTTAGTTGACAAGCTAGTTATTATTTATATAATTTTCTCCCGAGATTAGCAGACAAATGCATGACAGCTTTGAGTTGAAATGACAAACCCTACCAAGGTTCCTCGGCTGGTGAGGTGACTGAGCTTTATCATCTACCAAGCGAAGGTAACAAGGGGAGTTATTGATTCTGATCGAGGCAGCCTCGCTAGCAAGGCAGTCGATTGTGGCTTATTATACCGCTAGCATTTATTGAGCTTCTTAGTTTACTCAGCTGCTTTGAAAGCTTCTTAGTTCGAGGAGCCGGTATTAGCCAGCTCGTAGTATCGAGCTCTCCCAGCCTCAACCCGAATAAAACAATCGAACTAAGAAGCCGGTATTAGCCAGCTCGTAGTATCGAGTTCTCCCAGCCTCAACCCGAATAAAACAATCGAAAAATCATATAAATTATCCTATTCAAGTGGGAAAACAGGATAAATCTAGAGTGCAAATGAAGTTGTCGTATTTAAATATGTTAAATAGCTTGAAATGCTAAATAGCTTGGAATATTAAGAATCCCATAATGAAAAAGAAAAGAGGATAAAAAGTGCATTTGAGAAAATTTTATGTCTATTAAAAAGTGTTGTTTGACAATTATATGATATGAACACGATTTTATATAACATGAAAACGGATTATAAATACGAATTATCAGCTCTAAGTTTTATATTATATTTGAAAGAGTTTGAAAAATTTTATTATATCTTGATGGATTTTTTAATATTTAAAGAAAGGGATTAAACAATCTCTGTTTTCCATTAATTAAAACCAGCAGATGGGGCAATTCTACCCGGTTAAACTGGGATCAAATGGTTGTTTCCTCCAAAAACTGCAACCGGGGCCCAAATGCACCCACAGCTTGAGAAAGCAATCAGAAAGAAAACAAAGAAGGTTGTTTTTAATAAGAAAACATAGCTATGTGCATGCAAAAAAATGGTGGATCCAGGTTACTTGAGTACCAAACAAATGCATGTGAACTATAATGCCTTGCTTGCAGTGTCTGAATCTTTAAAGTTGCCTTATTTCTAAAGATTGAAGCAGCAAAAGTAGGTCGAACTCTCTATTTTAAAGTTGAAGAGAATGATTGCCTTTTGTTGAACCAATTGTCTGCAAAAACAAGTATAAGCTTTTTCGCTTTTGATAATTATGTTAAGTAGAGTATTGATTCCGCCGCCTAAAGCTACGAGGTTGGCCAATGCAAGTTGCCAAGGTCCATGGTTTCTTAGTATAGAGGTTTCGAAAATCAAAACTTGAGAATAAAAGAAGGAATTGCTGCAGATCAAAGCATTTTAACCTCGCATTTGTTCAGTACTATCTCTTAAGATTTGATTACGTAAGCCCCAGATTGGGACTGAACCACATTAATCAGCTTAGAAACCTTTGTCATCTGGGTGAATTAAGCTATGGTAGCCCATGCTATAGTTAGGCATTTATAGTTGTAAAGTGTTGGGTAATAATCTAAAGGATTATCTCAATGGTGTAAGACTTCACTCAATTTTTAAGTGAAGATGCTCGATAGTAAAAAGTCTAGTATTTGAATTTTTATTAGGTCAAATTCTTTTAAGTTAGAGCCAATTGCGAAGCGTGAGCGAAAAATAAACTTATACCCATTATGATACAGAGACAACTCATGGTTAAATTTTTAAAAAAATACTGTGTAATGGGTATTTGCATAATCCTGCCGACAAGTTAACTAGGCTGAGATCAGATAACTCCGAACCCAAATTGGGCCCTTTATAACTAACTTTTTACTGCTAATGACCAGGGCCCATGTACTGGAAGGCTCATCTCTAACCTAAAAAGGGCCAGAAAAGTGGCCCAATCCCTAATTTCATAGTGGCTCAAGATCAGTTTTCTGCTGGATCTTCAGAACATTCTCTAGTATTAGGATAGTTTTGCAGGATTGACTGCTCGGGAAATTTGTTGTCAGATAGATTAATAAAACTAACATATTAAGCAATCATTATGATCAAGATACCCGCTGGTGGGAGAGTAGTGTTTGTACCTCTGGAAACCTGTGAATTTGAAAAAATTCCCATGTCATTTCACTGGCAACAAAATAGGAAAACTTGGTAAGATTAAAGTGAAGTTAGAGCTTATGTAACATCAAATGAAGTCACTCACCAGATACATGTTTGTGTTTGTCATGGCCCAATGACATGGTAACTTTTTCAAGCCCAGGTCCCAGAGTTCTGTGTATGGACTTTCGGATTTTTCTTGAAAAACATTTCAACCTGAAAAGGAACATTTAACTATGAAGTTTAAGGTGATAAATTTACATGTTGCTGCTCGACAGACTCTGTCAGAAGCATATCCCAAGGAAAAGTGCCACCTAGCAATTAGAAAGACGCAATGCCAAATTATATTTAGATTACCAATTACTCCCCATTGAGACTGATTGCCGAATGAGTGACGCAGCAGAACTTCCTCAAGTCTGCAACGTGTGCATATTGTAAACATTTGCATTTTGCACTTGCAGTGTATGCATGCACGTTAATATAAGCTTGCAAGGAAGTTTACTGCTGGAGACAATCGTGAACCGTGGATGCGGGCGGTGAGATGGAGCCTGTCTTCAATCGGGGTAATCCTGGCAGGTGGGGGGGAGGAGAGGGGTGGAGAGGTGTGGGTGCTGGCTCGTGGAGATTAAATTCATTCTTGTCTACATAAGATTAATTTGGATAAATGATGAAACTGACAAAATAAAATAATAATTAAAGATATAATTTTTTATTAAAATAATAAAAAAATTAAAATCATGGGTAAAATAGTAATTTTTCCCACCTCTATTTTTTGTCTTTAGTCCACCTGACTAGCAACCGCTGCCACTGATGACAACTTGTGTGTCAAAGGGGTGTAAATGATACACTGGTGCTCGTAAGCTACTCGGGCTCGACGAAAAAAACTTGAACTTAACTCTATTTTTGTTGAGCCGAGCTCGAGCTACTCGAGCTATTGAGCGAGCCGAGCTCGAGTATTAAGATAGTCTGCTCGAGTAGCTCACGAGCTTTATCAAGCTTTTGTTATTTTAATATATATTTTATAATTTTACAGTATAATTACTCATTTACCCTACCCATTTATATCTGCCATGCATTTTCAGAACCCTAAACACCTAACTATTTTCACGTTTCAATTTCAGTCCCAAAACTAAAACTACTCAGGCCACTCCCACCAGTTACCCAAAGTCCTTAACACGCCGCACCTACCAGCGACTAGCACCTGCAGGCAATTTCTCATGATCTACAACCGCGCCACCTCAACTTCGACGACCTTGCACCAACGACCACCCTCTGTTCACGTTCCAGTCGCAATCCACATCAGATCTGGCGCACATAGTCTCCTTCGACATCAGATCTGATGCTCATGGCCTCCTCTGACAACAAATCCAGTGCACCAAGCCCTTCCCGTCACCAAATCCGGCACACCTACCCCTCCTCTCGCACCAGATCTCGCATGTTATAAATCATTTCTGTGTTGCATTGTATAAAGCTATGGAATTGCCTATTTTGAAGTGAAAAAGTGCTGTTTAAATTGTCTTGTTTGATCTTGTAATAGTTGTTGCAACATCACCCTATAAGCTTTTTAAAATTTTGCTGTGTTCATATGGTTTTGAACTATAGTTTTTGGATCCATTATTTTGAAGGAACAACACTTCGGCTAAGTTGGGCAAAAAGGTGGAATTGATGAATATTGAAGATCTCAAGCTAATTCTTTCATATGAATAAAGGATTATAATTTATCATATTTATTGTGACTGTAATTATTTTATTTTATTTTTAAAGATTTTTGTTATTATTGATGTTGTATTATTGTTATTATTATTAAAACATAATATATAAATATGTATAAATGAATTGGAAGTCGAGCATTTAATCGAGCTCAATAAACGAGCTTAATCGAGCGAGCTCGAGTAGCTCGATTTTAATCTCAAGTCGAGCTCGAGCTTAAAAATTAAGACTCGATCGAGCTCGAGCACCTCACTGTATTGGCTCGGCTCGATTACACCTCTACGTCAAATGGATCCGAATTCGTTGACTAGCTCGCAGGGTTCTTCCATATGCTTATCACTCTACCTAAGAATCTTCTTAGAACTGACATGTCTATTTCATAAGCTTTCAACCTAAAAACTATATACTTTGTCTTCTCTCTCTCTCTCTCTCAGCATCTTGAACCCTGGCAATGGCATCACTTGTTAAGAAGTATAACTTTTTTTTTATTCATAAGAAGTACGAAAGGAGAATGAGAGAGTTGAACATTTGATTTAATTCTTTTTAAGGAGGGATAACAACCGTTAAACTAAGTCTTGGTCATTAGTATAACTTTATTTTTTTGCTTTTTACAATAAAAAAGTGTCACGATCTGAATAACACATATACTGCATATTTTATAGTTGCTTGGGTTGTCTGTCAAGTACCCACTCAGAATTTATCAACAATCACAACCCCAGAATCTAGAAATTATTCATATTTACATATACAAAAATTTACGATTAGTTTACAAAATATGTTTACATCTCTTGTACAATATTACATATCGTAGTACTGTAATTACAAGGTCTGAACATATAAAAAGTAAAATGTATACATCTACATGTATGAACAATCACCTGAGGGATACGACAAGTGACCTTCGAAAACACCCAAAACTCTACTTAAGATAATCTGAAAGAGGAAAAAAGGGGTGAGCTTTGGGGAAAGCCCAATAAGAAATACGTATAAAAATATTGATGCTATGCATGACTACATGCATAATAAAGCATTTTTAAAATAACATATAGTGTTGAAATTAGAGTATAGGCACGATAAAAGGATGGATACTATAATCGGTTAGGTAACCAGGCTGAGTATGAGAGAATGCTTTGGAGCACCTCATGTGTCCCGGTCCCTAAATCCGACTATAGAGAATAAATTTATTGCTAGAAAAATAAGTAGTTTAAAGTATAGTTTTTGATCCAACATTTTTGCATATACTTAGAAAATATAATTAATTTCTCAGAAAATCATATAAAAGTCAAAGTCGTAAAACAATCAAATTCAAACGATCATAATTATTGATGAGTCAAATCAATCGATCAGATACAGAAAATCAATCACTCAGTAAATCAAATTCAGTTATTCATATTCAGAAATCAAACACTTAGGGAAGCAAAACACTCGATTAGATTTCATAAGTACGATCAGATTTAGAAATCAAATATAAAACAATTCAATAACAATATAGTAGAGACTAGGCTACACCCAACAATATCATGCATGAAACAAAAATCCTAGAGCGATTAGTAACAACATATGGCCATAGTCCACAGTGTACACTTGCCAGGTGACATTTGCAGGGCTGAAGACTTGGTAGGTCTAACAGCATATATTTAGACACTCATAATGCATGATTAAGCCCGAAGGTTACTATGGGGCCAATAGTCTCAAAACAATGTATTTTTCAGAGTAAACACATTTTTTTATTCAGATCAATAAACAGTAGTTTCAAATAGATCATAAGTTTATCAAAATTAAAATAGTAGCAGTTCTCAAATAAAAATTTATAAAATATTCTAAGTTCGGATTTCAAAGTCCAAAATATTTTATTTATATATAAAATAAGTAATATCACTCATAAAATCACCAGATCAGAGAAAACCATCAAAGTCAGACTCGGAAACTAAATTATAAATTTCATGCTCCTATCTAAAATTATGAGATTTAAGTTTATTAAGTATTCCAAAATCCTTTCCCAAAATCCATTCCAAACATCTCAAAGACCTATTTTGAGATTAAATGTTATGAGATACGTTTACGAAATTTCGGCAGTATAACGGCTAAGTTTTCCCTAACTTTCTTGCAACAAAAATACAGTTTAAAATCCTAATGGCAACTTCACAAATCCAACCCAAATCATTCCAAAATAATTCCATAAAATCATTTTCAATCAAATTATGCAATCATAGCATCCCTATGACTTCCATACATATCTCTTATCTCTCGGTGTCTACCGAAAAGCTCGATAGTACCCGAATTGCACGACTCACCTTTGAGCTGCAAAATACCACACGGATAAAATCAAATCACCACACTTTCATAAAAGGAATATTTACTACTCTAAGAAGCTTCACATTGCCTACTACAGCTCCTAAACCAGTCTATTTCATACCAGTGCTAACACTGCAACTAGCATCAAAACTACTCCGTTTTCGATTCTGATTTCACCGGTAGTCTTCTATCAATTTATACATTCTCTTAGCACCCAAAACATATTGAATTAAACACAATTCATGGCTGCCCTTCACTTGGTCAAATGGTGCATGCATAAATTCATCACCAATTTCAACAATTTAAGCTTATTTAAGCTTGAATTCATGCTCTACTCATGCTATTCATCATTTCTACACCCATAATCAAGCAACCACTCATACTTATAGGAAGCATTATGACCAGAACCCTCATGGTGTAATTGACATTGATTTAATTCAATTTAAGCTTAAATACTTGGTTAAACATGAAGAACACATGGTATAAAACCTTAAAACCATGAAAAACTTCACTTTCTCTCACCTCTTAGTGATGACCAGATCTGGTTGGCTGCCTCACACCCTGAATTTTGCCTCTTTTGGATGAGATTTTGGTACTAAATTGAAGAGCACTAAGTTCTGCATAGGTTTGTAGAAGGAATTTTTCGGTTTCGGAGTGATTTAAGGTGTGTTTTAAGGTTTTCTCTCTTTAAGCTTAAAAAATGGAAGAGAATGAATATGGCTGAAGAGTCGTCGACTAAATGGAGAAAATGACCAGATATTTCTATAAAAATTAATATTTTAATGGGCAAATTACCAAAATGCCCTTATACTTAAAGATTTCAGATAATTTTGCCTTTAAACTTCTATAACATTATTAATCTGTCAATTTAACTCCAAAATATTTTATTTTATCATAAAATATCAATATTAAATATATTCTAATCATTGGACAAGGTTTCACTAAAGTTTGACTGATCGTAATGGTGAAATTATCAAAATAATCTTATCGGGTCAATCGCATAGATTTTATTCTTCGCGTGTGATTTAATCTATCTAATGGCATGACATAGAACTTTATCACACATAGATTATCATACTTCTGTTGTTTGATCAAAAGTCCACTTGGTTTGACCGTTATTTTATTTACTGAAATTCACCTGGCCTATGTCCTTAATCGTCCATTTTAAATTCGTTGCACACTTTTCAAAAATGACAAAAATAGATGATTTTGAGTTGCAAAAACTTACCATCATATTATTTTACTGCAAATTTCAATACTGTGGAGTTTCGTCTCTATCCGAACTGTATAAGTCTTAGTGGGGCCCACAGCCAAATATCACCATTGTACCTACAAAAATCAAAATACAAAAATAGCTATGAGATATCTCGCTTCAAGAACTTATAGTACAGTAATAGGAAATGTGGTTCTCACAAAGAGTTTCTGGACCAATTTATGCATATTTCAAAACTAATTTTTTCTCGATCAATCTTAAAACTGTACTCCCACATCAGTTTAGTGCATTCAAAGAGATTAATTTCTTTGGGTGCTAATCACAAGACTTAAACCCTATATCTGACCTACAAAATGACACTTGCTAAGAAAAAATAGGGGAATAAATTTCCTAGGGAGTTGGGACATAGAATTACCGCAAACAATTAGATGATAATATTATCTATAATAATTGAAATCATTTTCGTTTATTAAAATCATGCTATTGTTCAATCTCACTGAAAAATTACAATTGATTATTTAATACAATAGTTGAAAGTAATATGTTCCCAAAATAAAAAAATTATTACGATACATGTTCATACAAGAGTCACTATTCATACTTATGTAAAATTATTAAATATGTTAAATATTTAAAATTAATTAACTATAAATGAAAAAAATTCAACTTGAATACAAAATTATATGAAATTCAATAATTAATAAAACCAGTTCTTTTTTTTTTTTTAGTTCATATGGAGGTACAAGGAGGGAATGAGTGAATCGAACCTTGGATCTAAATCTAATCCCTCCCAAGAAAGGGTAACAACCACTAGGCCAAACCTTGGTTGTTAATTAATAAAACCATTTTAATAAGCCCTATCATATATAAAACTAGGTTTTACTCGTGCAATGCACGAATTATTTTTAATTATTTAAAATTGTAAATATTTAAAATAATATTATTTAATTTATATGTTTAAAATATATATATATATATATATATATATAAATGTTATAATCCAATACATTTAAAATCTAAATAAAAATCTCGAAAATTAGTCTAAAGGGATAATAGCAAAAGTAAAATTATTTATGTGCTTCTTATATATTCGAATTAATTGGTAGTCAAATTTGAATAGATTTATTTCAAAGCATTAAAGTTACTATAATTTTGCCAATAAAACAGGTGTAGATTTTATTACAATAAATTAAGTTAACTGTAAGATAGGATTTAATATATGTTTGAAAATTACTACATAAATTACACGTCCACAATGAAGACTATCCACATAAGAGTCCACTTCAGCAATATTTGACACGCAAGCGTATACATTGTAATATAATATATATATGATTAATTGGTAGTCAAATTTGAATTTCACATTTATTTCAAAGCATTAAAGTTACTATAATTTTGCCAATAATACAAAAGCATATTTTATTATAATAAATTAAGTCAACTGTAAAATAGGATTTAAGATATATTTGAAAATTACTACATGGCTTACATGTCAACAATGAAGACTATCCATATAGGAGTTCATATCAGCAATACTTGACACGCAAGCGTTTACCTTGTAATATATATTTATATGATGGAGACAATCAAATTTAAAAAAATTAACATAAAGAAATCACAAAATGTAATCTGAATTTTGATTTTTGATAATATGTTAAACATATAACCTAAAATAAATTTATTACAAATGTAGGAGTACAACTTGAATATAAATTAAAAAAAAAGTAAAATTTAACAAATATCAGATCACAAATGTGTGATAACTCAAAATGCTCCTCTAATATAATTTGGAATGAGATTAGGATTTTCTCAATCTAAAGGAGATTAGCTTTGATAAAATTGAAGTGAAATGGTGCTGTGTTTAAATAAAATCGTAGTAGTGGCGGATAAGTGAAGTGAAAGAATAAAATGGCCATTAAAAACATTATATTAAAATTTATATATAATTAACTTTAAAATATATGTTTTATATTTATAAAATTAATAAAATAATTAAAAATTTAACAAAATTATTTTTAAATAAAAATATTTTGTAATAAATTAAAAATTAATAAAATTATTCTAAATCGATTCTTATTTTTTATTAAATAATTTACTATTTTAAAAAGTAAAATATTTATTTGAAAATTATTATAAATAAATAATTAAAATGTAACAAAATAAAAAGTTGTTTGAATAAAGGGTTCAATGATAATTTTACCTTTCCACCAACCCTCTTCTCCATTCTCCCATTAGAGGGGGGCTGACTAATTTTATTTTGTCTTTTATGTTGGATCTCACACCGATACCCAAATTAGGCCTACCTAAATTAATATTCTAGGGACCCATAACTGAGTTTTAATTTAAGGGGATTATTAATTTAATGAATTTTACTTGTAAATTGTTTTTTTGTCTTAGATTATGTATATATTTAATTTTCCATTCTTTAAACTCCTCTAATAACTCTCTTACATTTAATTTTCTTGAAAGTCTCATTTTAATTGATAATTTCTTTAAAAATGTCATCTCAAATATATTTTATGTAATATATTTTATACTTTTTTAGTTATTAAAATAAAAAATATAAAATATGGTAGCCAACTAGAAAATAGCATTTTGAAGTGTTTTTCTAGTTTTTGAATATTATGTAATATATTTTGTATTTTTTTATCAAATAATTAATTTATGCGACAATCAGAATTGAAATTTTACATTAAATTTTAAAATAAAATTCATTAATTATTATGATAAATGAGTTTATTAAATTTCTATAATAGTCCAAGTTGAGACCATAATTTTTTTATTAATCTAAAGATGTTGCTAATTTAAAGAAGATTAATTTAGAGGGATTCTATCATATATGAATTGTATATGTAATTATATATTATGATTGTAATTTCTCTTATAATTTTATAATTAAAAAAATAGTTGTAGGAAACAAAGGTTACCAATCATCCCGCAAGGGAACAATCTGACTGTACCAAGTATATTTAATAGTACTCATTGGCCAATCTTCTTCTACCAAACTTCCAAAAGTCTTCCACTTGGAAGTTTGATCATATCTTCTCTTGTTGCTTGGCCGGCCAGTTCGGTTCTTTTCCTCAAGTTGCACACGTAACTCCCAATTCCACTCAACGCTAATTAATCTCTTTACCATAAAATATAATTGTAGACATGGTTCCAACTGGGTTTTACACGAGCAATCGCCAAGTCTCTCATACTTTGTGCCATTATTTTTAACGCATTCATCTTTCTCATGACTCCATGACCCATAGTGCTTAACATCTCAGAAAGAGAACTCTTTCTTTTGGTAATGCACGAACCAACTTGCTTATTAGCCCAAGCAAAGCAATGTTGTCAGCAATGGCGGATTTTGATCCTTGATTTTGAAGGGGCTAATTAATTTTTTTTTGTTCATATGAAGTATGAGGGGAATGAGAAATCAAACATTGAATTTAATCATTTTAAAGAGAAATAACAACCGTTAGATTAAGTTTTTGTTATTGGGGCCAATTATTAAAATTTTAAAAGTATATTTCTTTTTCATTTGAGTTTGATCATTATGTTTTAATAACATAAGACATATATACAAGTAATATAGTAATAAAAAATAAAAAAAAACTTAGAAAATTATAAATTTTAATGATTCATAAAGAAAAAGTATAAAGAAATAAAATATATCTAATATATAATCTTATTTAAAATTGAGAGTGGCATTCTTTTCAAGAAACAAAATCTTTAAGAATTAAATTTAAACTAAATGTCTCAACAATTTTTTGTTTGATATCGACATGACAATCAAGTTATCCCAATATTATGTAAGAAAAATTAAGAACGAATTATCCCATAATTCTGACTATATATTAAAATTTTAACAGTACTCCTATATGATAACAAGATAAGTAAACATATATTTAAAAAATAAAGTTACATAGAAACATTAATAATGTTGCTATTCTTGATTTTGAGGGATGGTTTGCAAGTCTCCATAGCAAATAAAAATGCAAAAGAATATCGAAAAAATATAAAGTAGAAATGATATTGGATGGCTATTAGGTTAGAAAAATATTATGGATTTGTTTTCTACTTATTTGATTGAGAGAGTTTAGATAAAAGAAGTTAAATTGAATTTTTTAAGTTTATATGATTGTAACTTAATATTTGTGACAATCGGATTGATTTTACGCAATTGTGATGGATGAGTAAAATAAATAAAGTAATATTCATGTAATTTTTATTTTTTTTTAATTTAAGGGGGCCAATTTAAATTTATACAATATAAATACTTTATATATATATATATATATATATAAAAAGATCAGTAAAATTGTTGGGAGCTGCCCCTAACAGGGTTTACGCATCATCATTAGTCGTCCGTTTCAAAATAGATTTTATAATTTTATACGCGACACAATAATATTATGTAAATAAAATATAAAAAAATAAATTAAAAATAAATAAAAATTATATATTGATATGATAAAAATTAAAAAATAAATTTTATATTTGACATATACATACAAGTTTTATATAAAATTTTACATATTTTACAAAATAAATTTTATACCTAAATTACTGAATCTATTACAAAATAAACAAAAGGCAGCAAATTAACAAACAGAGATCTCTGGCTCTGTGCTGGCGCGTCTCTGACCTACCAGCGGCAACTGGCCCTGACGCTAGAACAGCACTTGCGAAAGCAACATTTATGTTCGTCGGTAGACGACGTGGCACAATTTGAACCGTCAGATCTTCTTTCTCACTCTCTCTCTGATTTTTTTCTCACGTGTTTTTCAGCTGTGATTAATGCATTAACACAGCTCAGCCGTTGATATCAATCCTATTCCACTCACAATTCCCATCACAAAAAAGTCAAATCCAACTCGTTGGCCATGAGTCCATGACTGGATGCTGCGTCAGTTTGAACCAACTCAGTATAAGATACGTTATCCACGTAGAGCTGAGTCAGTCTCTTACCCCAATTTTTTAAAGGATTTTTTGAGAAATCTTAGGATAAACGCATTCTTATTTTATCATCTTACCACTTTGCATCCCAGTCTAAATTTAATCCTAAAAAATAATATAAATAATATTAAATTTCTATATAATTGACTAAACAAAGAAATTAAGCTAAGTTTATCGTTCTTAAGATAAATTAGGGTTTGCGTGTGATCTTAAGGACCCAGATATTTCGAAGCTGGATAACATAAAAAAACCGCGTGAAAAAATTATTTAAGAGATCATACAGGTGGAAGAAAATGATTGGAAGTTGATGGCCACGCTCGTCGGAAAGGAGTGTGTCTGGTGTGATTTAATCACATGTTTGGATAATTGTCAACGTTTTTTGTTCTTTTTTTTCCCGGATAAAATAGTTGGAGGAAGACAACATGATTTTTCAGTTGAGGACACGAAACATTCCAATTGACAAGGAAGGACTTTTCATAGGTGTTTGTAATAGATTTTCTGTTGAGGACATGAAACATTCCAATTGACAATGAAGGACATATTTTATGTTACTATAAAAATCCTTCCATTGCAATAGCACCAACCACACAGAACAAGAAGTCCTTCAATTGAGCTTCTTTATTGTTTTCTTTTGCTTTTCAGAAAGATTTTTTGGGTTACCTTTTGTATTTTCTGCCATTTTTTTGCTGCTTTGTCTAGCATTTTCTGGGAGGGAAAATGACTATCCTTATTGAGAAGCCTGAGCTAGGTACCATATTGTTTAATTTCCATGGAGGTCTTGTTATAAAGATGAGTTTGGTTTCGTTTTAATGTTTTGTTCTCTACGTGTTTGACAGAGTCCCAAGCAGAGTGCCAGAAGCATGTTGAGAAAGCTAATGAGTTGATGTTGGATGGTGGATTTCCAGTGCCAAAATCTTTGTCAGGCGATGGATTTTTGGCTCCAGAAATAAATTCATTCGGCCAATCCTTTAGGTATATGAATTGACCAATAATTTTGCTTTGACAGTCTCCCGTTGGTTTTTCCGAAATCTCGAAAAGAAAATGGTTTTGCAGGGATTACAATTCGGAAAGTGAAAGGCAAAAGAGCGTGGAGGAGTTCTACAAACAGCAGCACATTCATCAGACTTACGACTTTGTAAGCAGGCCTTGACAATATTTAACGACGAATTAAATAATAACTTTTTGGCCTTTATTCATGGTTTGATATGTGAATTTCCGATCAATGCAGGTGCAAAAGATGAGGAAAGAGTATTCCAAATTGAACAGGATGGAAATGAGCATATGGGAATGCTGCGAACTCCTGAATGAGGTCGTCGATGACAGCGACCCTGACCTGGATGAACCTCAAATCCAGCACTTGTTGCAGTCGGCTGAAGCTATTAGAAAAGATTATCCTGACGAAGACTGGCTGCATTTGACTGCTCTTATTCATGGTATAAATATATTATTAAAGTTGTGTTATCTTGATTTCTTTTTACCTATACTTCATTGATTTGGTATCAGAATTCTTTTTAAAATTATCGCATGGTAAATTTTTTTTGTCCCCCTACACATGACAAAGGGCATGTTCTTCATTGTCCTACTCCAAGCTACAACTTTTATAGTACTATATACCAAGGCAACTTGAACCATAGCCAGCCCCACCAAATCTATACTCGTGAAACTTTTAAATGGATAAAAGAATTAATCTTCTTCTTGCACGGATTCCAGATCTTGGAAAGGTTCTACTTCTACCCAAGTTCGGAGGGCTTCCACAATGGGCTGTTGTTGGTGAGTGTTGAGTTCATACTCGTGCAAAGATTAATTTATATATGATTCTTGTTTTACTGTTTAATACTGTCAATGTGTATACTGCAGGAGATACATTCCCCGTTGGATGTGCCTTTGATGAGGCCAACATTCACCACAAGGTCTCTTCCCTTTCCTCCAAAACCATATCTATAAATCTATAATTTGTTTAAGATAGACAATCAACCGTAACAAAATCCAAAAATTATTTTGTGTTTCAGTATTTCAAGGAAAACCCAGATTATAACAATCCTGCTTACAACACTAAGAATGGAATTTACTCCGAAGGCTGTGGACTAGATAATGTAATGATTTCATGGGGCCACGATGACTATATGTACTTGGTAAATTTTTTGAACTCCTCGAATTGTTAATTAACTTCAATTAAACTCTATTAGAAATAAATAACAGCATTAAAAAATTTTGTCATTATAAGGTTTGTTTTTATTTTTGCAGGTAGCCAAGGAAAATGGAACCACCCTACCTTCAGCCGGGTTGTTCATCATCCGATATCATTCCCTTTATCGTAAGCACTTACAATTGATCTTTAATTAGGGTTTGAATACGGATAATTGAAATTAAAAGTTCAATTAATATGTTAATTAATTAGTATTTAATGCAAATAATTTCAACCTTCGACAGCTTTACACAAGGAGGAAGCATACATGCACTTCCTGAATGAGGAGGATAAGGAGAATTTGAAGTGGCTCAGAATATTCAAGTGAGCCTCAAATTCAATCATTTTTAATTTTGGTTTTCTTTTTCATATAATTTGTCTATATTTTACAATTTTATTAACTTTATGCAAAATTAATTAATTTTTTTATTTCTTTTGAAATATTAATGTTACAGCAAATATGATCTATACAGCAAGAGCAAAGTCCTCGTTGACGTTGAAAAAGTAAAGCCATATTATCTTTCACTGATTGAAAAAGTGAGTATTGCATTTAAAAATCATTTTTTGTTTTGTCGAGTAATTAAATTAATTTCACCTTCTAATTCTTTTGTTTAATACATTTTCTTTTATTCCAGTATTTCCCGACGAAGCTGAACTGGTGATAGCTTGAAGAAATTTACTAAAGGCTGTGGGATTAAAGAAAGAAAGCTCTGATTTGTAGCCTACCTGCGCACAAGGAAATCATAGGCGGCTGGCTGCTTCATTGGCTGCACCCGATTTTATGATTTATGTTTGATGAGTTATGTATAAAATAAATTATAAAGTGTGTTTTTTCTTCCTTCTTTTGCAATAAAATTGTAACTACTCATTATAAACATCTTATTTTGTCCGGGTTTTTAATTTATAAAAAATAATTAATTAGATTAGATGACATTGTATTTTAATTTAACAATTTAGAATTAGGCTAGAATTAATCAGAATTTTTAGATTTAGAATTAACATTAATTAGGAAATTAAAATTTAAATAAGATTTAGGAATAATAAAAAAAAGAATAAGAAAAGAAAATAAAATTAATTTTAAGATAAGATAATCAGATATTTAGGATAATTATTTGGATTAATATTAAATTTGATAGAGTTAGATTAGGATTAATATAAGAATTAAATAAATAAAATATGAAAAATATGAGATAATTAATAAAATAGGTAGAGTTATATTAGGACTCAAATTAATTTGTGGTTATAAAAAGGGATTAAAGCTCATGATTTTGTACTAACAACTGGTTGGCATGAGTGGCTAGCGACTTTCGTCCCTTAAGCAAGGTCAGGGTTCAAATCGTGACTTGTGTATGGAGTGCCAGTGTTGGGAGGGAGACTGCCTAACCACGCTCTGCTTCTCCCGACTTCGGATTAGTCACCGAAGGTGGATACCGGGAGGTTTTTCGACCAAAAAAAAACTCATGATTTTGGGGACTCACAATCAAGCATCTCAGTCTCTAAATTCTTCCTCCAACACTGATCCATCTTGCTATAGCCATCTTATTCCCTCAGCTCACTGCTGCACTGCTTGTTCAACATTGTAGCCCTTCATCGCTCTGCCTCATTTTCATTGTGTGTCGCCGCTTCACCATCGCCGCTGCTAGTCGCGTTGTATCACTGTTTCCTCGCCCAGCTACAATTTCTACACCATCGCTAGGTGTCTCTTTCCACTTCTAAACCATCACCACGTCTGCACCAATATTACCATCATTACGTACGTGGGGGCTGATTTTTACTACAATTCACTTGAAATGTGGAATACAACAGCAAAGAAGAGAGGAGGAAAGGAAGACAAGTGCAGGTTTGTTTGATTGATGATAAAAGCTAACTAATTAATTAATAACTGGTATAATATATTAAAATTGATAAAGATTTGCATGATGTTTTTAGTAATTTAACATATTAACAATTTGATACTAATATATAACTTGATGTAATCGTTTTAATTGTATAAGATAATATGGATAAAAGTTGATTTTAATAATTGGCATGATAATTTGATTTGTGTTTAAAAATATTTTATGTTAGTTAATTAATTTAATAACAATTTAATAGTCTAATATGAATTAGTTAATTGTGGATTTATTTGCATGATTTGTATAATATGATTTGGTTTACTTTGCATGATTTAATTACTTTGATAATATTTAATTAATATATATATGTTGAATAAATAATTTGTATGTTGATATGATTTGTTTAGTTTAATTTGTATGATATATTTTATATATTTAGTATGATAGATATTAGATAAATAAAATAATATAAAAAATAAATTAAATTAGGGGGAAAATGCAAATAAGAATAAAATAGAATAAAGATTGAATAAGAAAATAAAATACTAAAGATGAATATGGATTATGTCGAGAATGAAACTCCAAGAAAGTCATTTGGTACTCCTTGGAATTTCTAGGTGAGAGGATTTTTCTTGAGTTGAGTCAAATTGATGGGATACTTAAGACGAATTTTCAAGAAAACATAATTCATGTTCATTTTAAGGATATAATGATAATAAAAAATAATAAAGAATATAAAATAACATGATAATAAGGTAATAGAATAATAATATCCTTTAAATAAAGGAAGTAAGTATGACATATGCCGATGATGAAATTATAAGAAAGTCAATTGGTACTTCTTGGAATTCTAGGTGTGAGGATTCTTCTTGGGTTGAGCCAGATTGATGTGATACTTAAGAAGAATTGTCAATAACCCATATGTCATGTTTATTTTCAAGATATAAAATAATAGAATTAGGAAAAAGAAAATAAAATAAGATAAGAAATGAAAAGAAAATGGCAATTTTAAGAATAAGATTAGAAATTATTAAAAGATAAGAATTTCATAATATACTTAATCAATTCGATAATGGAGTTCAAGAAAGTCGATTGGTATTCCTTGAACATCTTGAGGTGAAGGGAGTTTTTAAGATTGGAGCCAGATTGATGGAGTAGTCTTAGAAACTTTTCCAATATTTAATTATCGAAACTAATACAAACATAAAGGCAAATTTAGACTAAACTTAAAACTAAGTGGTACCATTTTAAAATGGGCATTGTGGGGGTGTTAATCCTTCCTCACACATAACCGTACTCCTGAATCTTAGATTCTTTGAACATAGACCAAACTTTATCCTAAGACAAGAATAGGTGACCAATCACACCTTAGATTTGAAGGGGTGGTGGCGACTCCTAGAATTTTAAAGTCTAGCGGTTAGGTTCACGAACCTAGACGTTATGATACTCATCGATTCAGGTTTTAATTCAATTGATTTACGCAATCTGTTTCTGTAAATTTTGAGAAATTTTCTCAACACTTTGATCTTCTTTTATCTTCAAATTACAATATATCTTAAGGATAATTATTTCATACACTGCTAGTGGGATTTTTTTACTCTACAAATAGTGTTAGGATCGTGACACATATCCTATAAAAATATTAAAAAAATAAAAAATAGATAAAATAAAACATGTTTTATGATCTTAACCCTACTTGTGTAGTAAAAAATTTCACTGACGGTATATAGAATAATTATCCATATTTTAAATAGAATAATTATTTTATACACCGCAAGTAGGATTAGGATAATGATACATATACTTTAAATATTAAGAAAATAAAAAAAATAAAATAATACATGTGTCATCATCTTTATCCTACTTGTGGAGTAAAAAAACTCTATTAACGATGTATAAAATAATTATTCTTTTAAATAAATGTAATCAATTCAATTTGGGTTTTTAATTCAATTGGTTCGCACCATCCATTTAATAGTTTACTTTTAAAAAATCTATGTTTTTTCTTAAATAATTTTACCTACTCCTAAACATAGCACAAAATTTAAACTATTGTTCCATAAATAATTCCACTTGCCTCAATGGGTTCGTTTAAATACATGGTTTGGTAAAATAAGAGAGGATGTTTTTTGGCAAAATTGGAGATATCTTTCATAATTAAAAGTTAATTAGAATTTTAAGGATTAAAGTTATTATTTTTTAAATTATCTTTCATTCAAGAATTTTTACAATAAAGTCGTAAATTTTGATATTACTATATGATTAACATATACAATATATGATTAAGCCTAAATTTGAAGTTATTAAGAGTAAAATATGTTTTAAGTATTCTAAAATTCCCCCATTCCATTCTCCTGTTTTCACCTACATAAAATACGGAATAATACTACTCAAAAAAATGCGGAATAATCTGATTTCACCATTCATGAATTTGGTCTTAACTCGGTTGGTTTCATGCTTAAATTTATGGCATGTTTGGGACCTATTCTTCTGAACAAAAATGTTGGGAGAAACCCAAAATTTTCTTTGAAAGCTAATAAAAAAAGATTTATATATGCTGCACTGATAGTATATAGTTTCTATACACTGTCAATGTATTAGAAGTTGACACGTCATCAATAATCCCTTATGAGCAAATTAAAAAAATTTATTTATATTTACTTTTAAGGACTTAACATATTTTTTAATTTACCAATTGATGAGGTGTCAACCTCTGATGCATTGAGAGTGTATAGAAACTATATATTGTCAGTGCATCATATACAAATCCATAAAAAAATAGAAAACATCCATGTTTCAAGGAAGCAATTTTCTTTCTCTCACTATATATACATTTTAATTTTATTAGTACTGCCTTCTGTTAGACACATCACATATCCTATCACAAATCATTCATATAGCTTTCTTGTCTTCCATTTCTGGCCAAAACTTGGCATTAGAAATCCTGTTTTCTGAAGAAAAAGATGTCTACCACTGAGAATCCAGTGACAGTTACGCCTTTTTTCTTTGCAAATTCTTTTGAATTCTTTTCTCCATTGATGTACCTTGAATTTGAACATAAACTAACAAGTTTGTGTTTTGTCAATGGTCTATAGAGGAGCAGAAGCAGACTGACCAAACTGAGATGCCAAAACCCGTGTCCAGTAATGGATTCATGGCACCAGCCACCAATGCATTTGGCCGTGCATTTAAGGTCCGAATTCTCTTCTATTCCCCCTTAATTTTTCAGGTCTTTTTCTCACTTTGAATGTCGTGTGTTATGAATTTGTGATTATCTTTGGTGAAACTTGATTTGCGTTGAGAGAAAATTGAAATGGCCTTCAGAAATTACGATAAAGCAGATTGTTCAAGGCAAAAGAGTGTTCAGGACTTCTATCTGCAACAGCACATTAATCAAACATATGACTTCGTAAGCTAAATTTAACTTAATCAAATTGTGGTTGAACTTGAACATGTATTGTTCAATGTTCACAACTCTTGAAGGCAAAATTTGCAGGTTAAAAAGATGAGACAAGAATATTCTGCCATGAACAGAGCAGAGATGAGCATATGGAAATGCTGTGAGCTTCTCAATACCATCATAGATGATAGTGATCCTGACTTGGATGAACCTCAAATTAAACACGCACTGCAGACTGCTGAGGCCATCAGAAAAGATTATCCTGATGAAGACTGGCTGCACTTGACAGCTCTTATTCATCGCAATCAAAATTCAAAACAACCTATCAGGATTCTGATAATTTCAAAGCATGCGTATCATAATTGCCTAAGTATTTAATCAGCTTCTTCTAGCCTGGATTTTCGACCTTGGAAAGATTCTTAATCTGCCACAATTAGGAGGGCTTCCTCAATGGGCTGTCGTTGGTCAGCATTCTGTTCTGGAAAAGAAAAATGGGATTACTTGCAATACCGTTGTGAATGAGTTAATTGTTGTGAAGAGGAAACTTGCAAACAGTATAACAGGATGCGCCAAGAGATGGCGAAGACATTTGCTCTTCATAGCAAAGAACTCATTTACAACTGTTATTGTTAATTTTTTTTTCTGTGATTTCAAATGATTGAATAGCATGATGGCCAAATCAACATATTGCAGGAGACACCTTCCCTGTTGGATGCGCTTTCCATGAATCTAACGTGTATCCTGAGGTCTTTTTCTTTCAAAACACCATACCATCTGTAGTACAAAAGCTTAGATGCGTAACTGTAGTTAACTGACATAAATCCTGCAACAAACCACAGTTTTTCAAGGAAAATCCAGATTACAACAACCCTGCCTACAACACCAAATTTGGAGTTTACTCTGAAGGATGTGGCCTGGACAATGTACTAATATCATGGGGGCATGATGACTACATGTACCTGGTAACGCCCCTATATTAAATTTTAGCAATGTTCATCTGATAAACGCAGCTAACTGATAATAAAACACGGAATTCTCTGCGGGTGGCAAAGGAAAACGGATCGACTTTACCTTCTCCGGGGCTATTCATCATCCGATTTCCTTTTATCGTAAGCATTGCCCTTAGTTCCAGGTTATTGTTTCTCCTGAATGGAAAGATTTTAGTCATGATCTTGCAGCTTTGCACAAGGCTCGAGCATACATGTACCTGTTAAATGAGGAGGATAAGGAGAATCTGCAATGGCTCAATGTATTCAAGTATGCTTCAATGCTTCAGTTCATATTTCACAGCCTTTGCTTTTCATTTCTTGCTTTCAATCCTACTTTCTCATATCTTTCTACAGAAATTAATGTGTTCGTAAATGTTGTGAAGCAAATATGATCTGTTCAGCAAAAGCAAAGAGCATCAGGAGGACAGGACCTTGAGAAGCTGAAGCCATACTATCTTTCCCTCATTGACAAGGTCAGAAGAAAATCCCATTTTGATTTTTTTAATGGTGTCGTCAAATTCCATCTTTGTTTCCTGAAGTTGGGTTTTCTTTTTCTCCTTTTTTCAGTACTTCCCACCAAAGCTCAAGTGGTGAAACATGGAGGTTCAAGCTTAGAGGCAGCTGGTTGTGAAGAATTCTAAATTTCTGAACTTAATTTTATGACGATTTGCTATTTACAAATTTGTAATGCAATGACTATTACTTTAACCCAATTTTTCTCAAAAAGAAAAACATTTATTTAATCAGTTTTTTGCAGTGAGAAGTTCAAATTGTTCCGATAGTTTTGTATTTATATGAAAATGTGGATAAATTCCTATGTACTAATGAGTTAAAATCATTTTTTTTTATTTTTATAAATTATTATTTTCAATCCAATTACGGTTTAGATCTTTTTTGTCATTAATTTGTTGTCATCACTCATCACGTCCATTTTCATGGTGTGGACATTGACTTGGATGATGTGGTATTTTTAATTTTTTATAAAAAAAATATGGATTTTTTTTAAGTACATAGCAATCTTCTCAGTTTTTTTTAATCAAATTATGCTATTAGCTATTGGCTTTATATTTGACATTATTAGTGAATTGTAACATACGGCATACCATTTCATTAATTTATAAATTTTAAAACAAAATAAAAAATAAATATTTTTTAAATTTCCTAATTAGTAACGTGTCATTATATAATTTAATGACAATATAAAATTTATACATATATATAATGTATCAAATATAAATTTTTTGTTCATTTACAAGTGTGAAAATATGAATTCGTATATAATAATATAAAAAAATTAATCATGTACTTTCGAAATTTCAAAATTTAATCCAATTGTTAACAGACTTTAAATTCAACATTAACTGAGAGCCTAATTAAATGATATTTTTATATTTAAAAAATGATTATTTTAATTTTTATATAGATTTCATTTCATTTCATATATACGAATAAGGATAAAAAAACAAAAAATTGATTAAAAAACCAAAAAAAAAAAAAAACAAAGAAAAATTGCTATTGGAATTGATCCAACCTAATTGGGCCTATAAAGTCCAAGATGAAGCCGAAAAAAAGGCCTGAAGAAAACATAGAACTGACACGTTCCAAGCGCATGAAAGCTGTCAGTGTCGACTTGTTCTCCTTTGCTTCCCCTCTCTGACTCATCTGTGATCTTTCGCTTCTATTTCCTTCTCTCAATCACCGTTGTCTTTTTCTCTTCTGTGTACAGGGATTTACCCTGGCATCCCAGAATTCCAGAAATAGCCTCACAACGTCCTCATATTTTCAGTTCTACCCCCATTTCATATCAGTTACAGCTGTTGATAAACTGATAATTAATACTGCCAATTTGCACAGTCGATTTTTTTTCTTGGAACCCAATTTGATTTTCATGTTGGGTTGTTTCCTGTATTCGAGTCTCGCCTCTTTTGAATGGCTCAATTCTCTTGGTTTTTTATATTTTTCTTTGTTTTTGCTATAAACCCTTGTTACTCCGTTGATGAGATTGATGAATTCTCGATCATCGCCTTCGACTTCGACTCTTTTCACGGCGACTACACTCCACCGTCGCCTCCGCCGCCTTCACTGCCTCCACGCCCTCCGTCTCTCTCGTGCGAAGAAGATTTAAACGGAATTGGTTCTCTTGACACTGTCTGCGAGATCAGTTCCAGCTTGAATTTTCACAAGGACGTGTATATAGCGGGAAACGGCAGCTTCTACGTGCTTCATGATGTCGTTTTGAGTTGCCCTACAAAGGGTTGCGCGATTTCGATCAATGTGAGTTGTGGGGAATTCAGTTTGGGTCAAAACGCCGTGGTGTCTGCCGGGACAGTGTTCGTTTCGGCTTGGAACGCGAGCTTCTCGAAAGGTTCAGTGGTAAATGTAAGTGGCCTAGCCGGTCAACCCCCGGCTCAGACCAGTGGAACCCCTTCGGGTATTCAGGGCGCAGGCGGGGGCCATGGAGGGAGAGGCGCAAGTTGCGTGACGGATAACACAAAGCTGCCGGACGATGTGTGGGGAGGAGATGCTTACTCTTGGTCGTCATTGCAGAAGCCATGGAGTTATGGTAGTAAAGGAGGGACGACTAGTAATGAGGAGGATTATGGAGGGGAAGGAGGTGGGAGGATAAGGTTTGAAGTGCTGGATACGGTTGAGGTTGGAGGGAGTTTGTTGGCAATTGGAGGTGATGGTGGTGTAAAAGGCGGTGGAGGCTCTGGTGGAAGCATTTATATCAAGGCTCATAGAATGTAATTTAAATGGTTTTCCTCCCTGCTCATCAGTTTTATAGGATTCACGTTAGTTTTAATTGCTAGGATGATATGTTTGTTTTGTGTAATTTATGATTGATTCATAATGCTTTTACTTTGTCTTGGGATTGGTATCTATCGTTTTCAGTAATTAACTTTGTCAAATGATCCCATTTGCATAGACATGACTTTCTAAGCTTGATCAAGGATGGTACAATTATACATTTATTGCAAATATGCGTTGTAGTTGTTTTTGTCATCAAGGATTTTGTGGGTATAAATTGATAGTTCGTGGTGCATCATGTGAGAATAAGAGTGAGGATGGAGCTAAAAACTGAGAGAAAGTCAAAGTAAAAAATTTGAAGTTTGAAGAGAGAAGCTGAGTTATCTATTGGAGGAACTTGTGGCATTTTTAGAACAGAGAGAATTGAGTGAATGCATAAACATAATAAGGACGTTCAGAGTTGGGCTACAAAGTGGACTGATGATTTAAATTAGTGTTGAAATACCATTACTGGGATGACTAGATTTGCTTTTCCAGATTTTTCCTTTCATAGCTCACACTCTACTGCAAAATAGATGACATTTATACGTGGACCAACATGTTGAGAAATCTTATACTTCTTCTCTCATTTTCTGGTGTTGAAGTTGTTGCATGCTACTTATGCTTGAGACTGAAGACAGTTAGTTTCTTCAAAATGTCACTTTTGCTGTAGTTTGGCTTTCTTCAGACTGCTCTACTATTTAAAATATGTTATCCATGCATAAGTTAATAATTTTAGCACCTGGCTTTGGTGGGAGAATAAGAAACTTTTGTTTCACTGTTACTGTATGATCAGAACATAGTATGGTTTTTCTCAGAAAGCTTAAGGTCTTTCACTAATTTGATCTACTATTAAAGTCATATCGAACTCTATGCAGTTGTGATGCCTATTGTATTCTTTAATATATATGTCTGCTTAAGAGGAGAAAGGCAGGTTGTGTGTTTGATGTTGCTCCATCCCCCCATGTTTAGTACTTGTGTTTTTCTGCTGTATCCTCCTTTGTAGTCTATTTGTAGTACATTGCTAAAGCTTCACAGTAAATTTTTATTATAATATGGATTATGAGTTTTCTAATGATAACCTTCTTATTGGAAGACAGGACTGGAAGTGGCAGGATAAGTGCTTCTGGGGGAAATGGATTTGCTGGAGGTGGTGGTGGAAGAATATCAATTGATGTTTTTAGCAGGCATGATAATACGGAATTCTTTATTCATGGTATGTGTTGGGTGTCTATGTAAATTTCTTATCTTATTAATAAATGGCTCACTAAACTGCCTGTTCAGTGATTCTAAGGAAAAGTTAATTTGTGAATTTTGCTAAAGCACTACTGGAATTTGGAACCTGTCATGGTCATTGTGTAAAATACAACAGCTTAAGCTTGGGTTGTTTATAGTATTTTTATCTATAAAATTGTATATGTCAACTTAAAAAAAAAAAAATTAAACCTTCAATGTTAGAAGAGAAAAAAAGTAGGGAAGAGAGCCTAGAGTTGCTTGGAGCCAAAACTCCATCCTGTTAGCAACATTCATTCTTACTAAAAGATATCGTCTAATATCTTATCTCCACCATGTCATCTTTTTTTCAGGAGGAAAAAGTGTTGGCTGTCCTGATAACTCAGGTGCTGCAGGTACATATTATGATGCTGTGCCTCGGAGTCTAATAGTAAGCAATCACAACATGTCCACAAGTACTGACACACTTCTAATGGAGTTCCCTAAACAACCCCTTTGGACAAATGTCTTTATCCGGGATCATGGCAAGGCTTCTGTTCCTTTGTTTTGGAGCCGTGTTCAGGTCATTGAAGAACTAAACCTTGTTCTTTTATTTGAATGTACTTTATGTTTATTGCCTTTTTGAGTAGATAAGTGATTTAGTTTCACAAGAACCATGTTTCCTTGGTTTAAATCTTTCGAAATCATGCATTTATGCAGTTATTCTTTACCGAGCGTTATGAAATCTATATGCAATTGCTTGATCTCTTTATCTCATCTCCAAAATGTTGAATTAGAATTAGAATTTAAATAAATAGATGATTTGTCCAAAAAACAAGGTTGAATCAGATGTGGTAGCTTGAGTCAATTGTTGAAAATTAATTGATTAAAATGGTATTTAGGAATCAGGATATGTCAACTTCTTATGATTGGTGTAATAGATTATTAACCTCACGGACCCATGTTCGACTGCAGCTGAAAATTTTAATTTTATGGGTATGACTTAAATCCTCAAAAAATTAATTGGAATACTTGTCAAAAAATGGATTGCACACTTAACCTGCATCTGATGCTAGATCCCAAGTTAATGTAACAAAAGTTGAGAGTTGACACGCCCAGACCAGTGTGTGTATATGTATGTGCAAAGAATTTTATGGATGATTTTTTAAAGTTCACCATATCAATGTTCCATGCACTTGTAATCTTGAAAATCTTGTTTATCCAATTTAATCTTTGTAATTCATAATGTTGACACTGTAATTCAAAATATAGGTTAGGGGACAAATTCACTTATCATGCCGTGCAGTGCTAAGCTTCGGCCTTGCGCATTATGCTTCATCTGAGTTTGAATTGATGGCAGAAGAACTTTTAATGAGTGATTCAGTTATCAAGGCAAGTAATTGTTGATTTTCTGCTTAAGTTATGCAATCCTAAAGGATATAACAGCCTTACACATTTTTTATTTCTGTTTAATTGATATACTACTGGGCTCTGCCTCATCTTTTGCCATATAAAATAGCTACAATCTAGATTTACATTTACATTGTCCACTATGTCGTAATTATATTGATAATAGTCTTCACTGTTATTTCTTTCAATTCAAAATTATAGATATATGGGGCTCTTCGAATGTCTGTCAAAATGCACTTGATGTGGAAATCCAAATTGCTTATAGATGGTGGTGCTGATGCTATTGTGGCAACGTCCTTGCTTGAGGCCAGCAATTTGGTGGTTCTTAGGGTAATTAACCTCTCATTTTTTTTATATTTAGCAAAATGACCCTGATTTATGTTGCTTCCGGATAAGATACGGAGTTTTGTGGTTTTCAGGAATCTTCTGTGATACATTCTAATGCAAATTTGGGAGTTCATGGCCAAGGTTTTTTGAATTTATCTGGACCTGGAGATATGATTGAAGCACAACGTCTGATCCTCTCATTATTTTTCAGTATCAATGTAAGCTTAATTTGTCTGGATATCTTTTCATTGGCATTACTTGTTCATGTGCTAACTGTTCCTTCCTAATATGAAGGTTGGACCTGGATCTATTCTGCGAGGTCCCTTGGAAAATGCCAGTAACAATGATATGTAAGTTATTACCGTGAAACAATTTAATGCTTCTGTTATTATCTTATTAAATATTTAATTTTGGTAATTGGCAGGACACCACAGCTCTACTGTGAACTTCAGGATTGCCCCATGGAACTGGTTCATCCACCTGAGGATTGCAATGTGAATTCTTCGTTATCCTTCACTCTTCAGGTTTTCAGTTAGCGAGCTTGAAATCTAAGTCATATTTGTCAGATTAGAGCAGAGTTTGCTGCTGTGAAGGTTTTGTGTGTTCAGCTTGCTGATGAATTGTTGGATTGGAATGACATTGCAGATATGTCGTGTTGAAGATATTATTATTGAGGGCATTGTAACAGGATCTGTTGTTCATTTTCACTGGGTTAGAACTGTCATTGTCCATTCCGTCGGAGCAATTACCACATCAGCTTTGGGTATGGCTTTTACCTCATTGCCATTTGAACTTTCAATGCTATTAGCTGGTTACTTTTAAGGTGAAATAATGTTAGACCATTCTTGGATTAATTATTTGCCCAAGCATTCTGATTTGGACTGCTCTAGGTTGCACTGGTGGGGTGGGTAGGGGAAAAGTACTCAATAATGGTCTTGCTGGAGGTGGTGGGCATGGTGGCAAAGGTGGGGAGGGATATTATGATGGCAGTTTTATCGAAGGTGGTGTTTCATATGGAGATGCTGATTTGCCTTGTGAACTTGGTAGTGGTAGTGGGAATGATAGTCTTGCTGGTACAACTGCTGGTGGTGGAATAATAGGTAAGTTTCTGAATCTGATGAGGTTCTAATCTCTTTATTAATTATTTAATCTTGTTCTTTAGATGAATTAGAGCATGGGAATAGTCTTAGTTTCTTGATGTTCCTATTTTGTATTTTAGATGAGACCAAAAGATTTTGTCACATCTAACTCAGAGAGTTGTCCAATTATATAATTGTCATTTGTTCATGGTGTAGCGTTAGGGCCTGATGCCAGAGGCTTAAGGTTTTAAGTGCTCCCAATGGCACATGTATATTCTGTTGTGAGGGTATTGTATATTTTGCTGCTTCTTGGTTCAATGTGCATCTTTTAATTTAATTAACATTTTAAATAATTCTTCCCAATTATTTACAACTTTAAATCTTTGTTGTGGAATTTTTGCATCACTTCTAATGTCATCACCTTAATGTTTTAAGTATAAACATGGTAAAATCTATTGTAATCTTATATTTTTATTCTCTATAAATATCCAACCTATTTTCTTTTACATAAAGTGACCAAATACAGATATTTGAATAACTTTGTTTCATTTTGAGAAATTGCATTCAACCAAACCTTACATGGATTTTTTATTAAAATCTCCGTTACAGACTCCGAAGCGTTCTTTTTAATTATTATGATCACTAGCCTGAAGTTAATTCAGTTCTTTTCTCTATCCAACTCATAATGTTAGTGGTGGATACATTCAAGCAAAAGTTGAATTTACAATATCCTATTATTTGCTAGTAATTTTTCAGATAATGGTTGTGTATTTTTCTTTTCTTGTCCTGATACTGGTACAAAGAAGAGAAGGTGAGTTATTTCTCTTAGGTTTTTCCTACATCATTGAAGCTGGGTGATTGTTCGGGCATCCTGTCGTGATTCTTACTGATGTAATTTGGTTTTTGGTGATGCCTTCTTGCATTAATATTCTGCTTATCGTTTTGCCTGAACAGTGATGGGTTCACTGGAGCACTCACTATCAAGTTTGTCTGTCTATGGTTCTCTTAGAGCTGATGGAGAAAGCTTTGGAGAAGCTATCAGGAAGCATGACCATAGGACCATTTCAAACATAGGTCCTGGTGGTGGATCTGGTGGAACCATCCTTTTATTTGTTCATTCAATGGTGCTTGGTGATTCTTCAGTTACCTCAACTACTGGAGGACATGGCAGCCCAAGTGGTGGTGGAGGTGGAGGTGGTGGACGGGTTCACTTTCATTGGTCAGATATACCAACTGGGGATGAGTACCTACCTATAGCAAGTGTGAAAGGAAGCATTAACACCAGGTTTGTAATTAATGAGGCGTGTAACTTGTCTCTTGCAGTTTGCATTTAATAAAAGATTAAGTTGCCAGCTCCCATACCGAAACACCACCCACCTTTGAGGTGTTCTTCTTGTCACTTAAGTCACATGGTAATCATGTACTCTTGATGAAATGAATTTGGTAATAGAGGAAGGAAAATTTAAATGCATAACCTAATATGCCTTGATAACAACTTATTTTACACTGATATTCTTTGAAATACTCTAGAAGGTAATAGTTAGTGATCATTTCCGATTCAATATTTTAATCTTGAAATAAAAAAGGTTACGTAATCTTTGTTCACTTCTCTGTTTAGCTAAGCACTTAGCAGAAAAGGGTAGGTTACTAGCTCATTTTGCCTTGCCTTATAGATGGCTGCAAATATGCATTTAGTGCAGAAAATACAGGTCCATGTCAAAAAGTGTCTGGACATGTGGGTTCTTGTTTTATGACATATTCATGGAATGCCAGAGGAACAAGAAAATGAGGTAGAATCAAGGGGCAATTACATATTGTTGTCAACTTTGAACTTTTTGGACATATCTGTTGAGTACTAGCCATCAAGGATCTTATGAACCTCTGATAATTAAGAGACCACTTAGTTTTTATGTTCTTATAAAATCATATCTTCTTTCTGGGCTGTTTAGATTCATATAACTGGATAGGAAGCATTTCTTGTTCATCAGTGACAGAATCATCATTTCTATTTTGAAGCTCTACTAAACTTGCAATGCTTTCAATACCTTGCCTGTTGATTGGTGATGATTAACTATTCTAGGTTGTGGATTCTTCATGAAATTATTCAGATATTAGTGCTGTTTGTTTCATAATTGCAGGGGAGGCTTTGGCAGAGGTCAGGGTCACACTGGCGAAAATGGGACTATCACTGGAAAGGCCTGTCCTAAAGGGCTTTATGGTATCTTTTGTGAGGTAGATTTGCAAATTCCTGTCTCTTTGGACTTGTTTAAGGGCTAAAATGTTTTTGTCATTGTGTATATTTTAACAAAGTTAAGCATCCCTTTCATTATAGAAGTGTTTAAAGAGGTAGTTTGCTTAAGATTACTCTCAGTTGACATGATGCTCTCTGTGGTTGACTGCTTTGCTAAAATTTTCTTGATGGAAGGAAGTTTCTGCTTTCTGGAAAAGTTGACTTGTTCTTAGCACTGTAGCTATTTCTAAATGTTATCTTGTTACCAGGATAGTGCTAAATTTCTTCTCACATACTTATCTTCCCATGAATAGTGTAATCAGAGGCGCTATTGGTTATTTGTTTTGTCCAATTTTCTTCACAATTTGAGCATTTCCACTGCAGGAATGCCCTATCGGGACTTTTAAGAATGTCAGTGGATCTGATAGAGTCCTCTGTCATAAGTGCCCATCTAACGAACTTCCAAGTCGAGCCATATACGTTAATGTTCGAGGTATATCTAAGATTTAACTCTAGCTGTTTCTGTTTGTGGAAGGATGGTAATCTCTTGTTGCATGCATTGCTGTGGAGATTCCTCAGCATTATTACTTTCTTAAAATTTAAGAGAGTTTCTGGCTGGTTGTGATATTTCTTTTCTCATAGCTGTCAAGAATGTATGGCATTTAAGGCTTGCAAAGTTGGAGGTTCTGATTTTGTTTTGGATAATAACTTTTGTTATTGGTCTCAACCTAATCTTTTCAACAGGTGGTGTTACTGAAAGCCCCTGCCCTTATAAGTGCATTTCTGAAAGATTTCATATGCCACACTGTTACACAGCACTTGAAGAGTTGGTATATACTTTTGGTGGGCCATGGTTGTTTGGTCTTATTCTGTTAGGTCTCCTCGTCCTTTTAGCCCTAGTTCTTAGTGTTGCTAGGATGAAATATGTTGGCGGGGATGAATTACCAGCTCTTGTGCCTGCTCGTCGTGGTTCTCAACTAGATCACTCATTCCCTTTCTTGGAGTCGTTGAATGAGGTAATTTTCTGGTTTCTTCAATGTACTTCTGATGTTTTGTCTTGCAGATTAAAGTACACATCTGACCTGACCACTTTTGTCATATTATTCTCAAGGATCTGATTGTTTTATCCATCAGGTTTTGGAGACAAATAGAACTGAGGAATCCCAGAGTCATGTGCACAGAATGTACTTTATGGGACCAAATACATTTACTGAACCCTGGCATCTACCTCATTCTCCGCCAGAGCAAGTAATTGAAATTGTGTAAGTTCTTTTTGCTTCCATGTGATTTGTGATAATTCCGTTGTCTGGTTTCACTGTAATGCTAATCCTTAGTTTCAGATTTTGTTCTTCTGTATGAGCAGCTGTTTGTAGTATACTAATTGTTTTAACACTATAACAGAAGAAATTATTTTAAGTTTTGTAAATTAGTTTTTTAATGTGATTTGCATGGCAGATTTGAGGATGCCTTCAATAGATTTGTGGATGAGATTAATGGTTTAGCTGCATATCAGTGGTGGGAAGGATCAATCTACAGCATTCTTTCTATTCTTGCATATCCACTTGCATGGTCCTGGCTACAGCAACGCCGAAAAATGAAATTGCAACAGCTTCGTGAATTTGTTCGATCTGAATATGATCATTCTTGCCTGCGTTCCTGCCGTTCACGTGCTTTATATGAAGGTCTTAAGGTACCTTCTTCCAAAATATATTTGTTCTACCACTTTGCAAATGGCTTTTCTTTGAACTTGTTATAATTGGGGTATCAGTAGCCTAGTTTTGGAGTTTAACATAAAAAATTTATATGCTTTTGTTGTTGTATGTAATTTTATGTGGTAATTTGCTGGAGGCTGATTGAGAATTAAAAATGATTTTCAATGATTATGGAATTAGAAGGTCTCTTCTCCTGAAAAATAGTGATTTGTCACGGTTAAGGTTTTATCCTGTAGCATGTTCGTGCTCGGATGAAGTAGAATGGGCATGTCTTAAACAGCAAGTGATACTTGCAGAAGTGAAATCATGTAGGATATATCTGGTCCTCTCTGAAATCTAAATTCCATGAGGTATCACATGATTGTTGCTATTGGACATGGCTTGTTAATGAATGCTGTGGAAGAAATTGAAGAGTATTTGATTAGTCATTGGCTATTGACCAGCACATCTCCCACTAAAATCTCATTTCTCAAGTCTATCATAGAGCAACTTATTCCTTCCTTGGTCTTTATATGGTTTGAAATGTCCTCTGATATTGAAACATATAGAATTGTTGAACTGACCATGCTTGTCGGCATAAGTTCTCTTTGATTGAGATTGATCTTTCATGTTGCTATCTTTTATTTGCTTAAGCTTAATGGGTTGTGTCCTTTATTTCATGCTAATGAAATTGAAAATTTTAACCCTGATCCTTACTGTGTTACTCTGTAGGTTGCTTCAACCACTGATCTAATGCTTGCATATGTGGACTTTTTCCTTGGTGGAGATGAAAAGAGAGGTGATCTTCCTCCTCGTCTTCATCAAAGATTTCCAATGTCTTTGTTTTTTGGAGGAGACGGAAGTTACATGGCTCCTTTCTCTCTTCAAAGTGATAACATTCTTACTAGCTTAATGAGTCAGGTTTGTTCTGTAATGGTTGTTTGTGAAAATTTGACTGATAGCTTCTTATATTGGTTGAGTGCTGTTGTTAAAGCCTATTTTTTGCCTTTTTCTCTGTTTTGCAGTCTGTTCCACCAACCATATGGTATCGACTAGTGGCTGGTCTAAATTCTCAACTGCGCTTAGTTCGCTGTGGACACTTGAAACTTACTTTTGGTCATGTTATTAGCTGGCTTGAAACACATGCAAACCCTACCTTAATTAGATATGGTGTACGTGTCGATCTTGCATGGTTTCAGCCAACCTCTTCTGGTTATTGTCAGTTTGGACTTGTGGTATCTGCTAGCAGCAATGAAAATGTGTGGCACTGGTCTGAAGGTCGAGATAGACACTTGCCACCTATGGAGCAGCCACGGTATCAATTTTTTAATAGTGATTGGCAGTTGGTTCAAGTAAAAAAAAAATGCTTACCTTAACTTTTTGGTTTGCAGTTGGCATGGTGCTAGTAGAAGAGACTCAGTCAGTTGCTCAGGAGCCGGCGAACATTCAAGGATATCTCAAAAGATTTTTGGAGGGATATTGCATGCAAAAAGCTTAAGAACACTTAAAATGAAGAGGACAATTTGTTTCCCCTTTTCCTTTATAGTTTACAATACCAAGCCTGTTGGTCATCAGGTTGTTCATTTTCTTTAGTGTAGAGGATAGGTTATCTATCCTTTCCTTAACTTACATTTGATTGAAATTTTGGGATGAAATTCTAACTTTCTTCTTCCTTGTTGTTGGCAGGATCTTGTTGGTTTGCTTATCTCTATATTACTTCTAGGAGATTTTAGCTTAGTTTTGCTCACTTTGCTACAGCTGTATTCTATATCACTGCTGGACTTCTTTTTAGTTTTGTTCATCCTTCCTCTTGCAATAGTCTTTCCATTCCCAGCTGGTATCAGTGCCTTGTTCAGTCATGGACCGAGACGATCAGCTGGCCTGGCCCGTGTATATGCTCTCTGGAATATTACCTCCTTGATCAATGTTGTAAGTTGTTGTGAGCTTATGTTTAGGCTATTTCTTAATGTTCAATAAATAATGCATGGTTTAGATCGTAATATTAATGAACATGCATTAAGATACTAACATCACAAATAGTCTTTGCATCTACTAATACAAGAATGAATATTTTGCAGTTTTTGCCATAATTGCAAGATAAGGAGTGCCTGAAGCAACTAGTTTTATTTTTTACTTGTTACTATGCTAGTGTGATTAGTGTAAGAGATGTCATGATCTCTTGTTTCTCTGGAGGAATCGTCAATAAGGTTTAATGCATGACTGTTTTGCTTTTGCTTTTTCACCCTGCTATAGCTATTGCTGTGATAGATTTATGTGACAAAATAGGAGGTTTATTAGCAGTCTATATTTGCTCAAGATTGCATTTTGCACTTGCAAGAACAAGTAAAGTCATGAGTTACATTCGAACCCCATCCTCTACCATCTTTCTTAGGACCATGACAAAGAGATTTCAAGCATTTGTTATCCTGATCATTCCACTTTTATGACAGGTAACTGCCTTTGTCTGTGGATTTCTACATTACTGGAGCCACTCGAGCAAAAAACATACGAACTTTCAGTCATGGAATTTTAGCATGTAAGTATATTTTATCTGTTATCAAGCCCCTGATTAACCATATAAAGTATACTTGCCTTACTAGTATTGAAAGTTTATTAGTTCAAGAATAAGCTACTAGTTTGCATGGGCTGAGGGTTTTATGCTGGTGTTATGGCATTTTTGCTGGTGCAGGGATGAAAGCGAATGGTGGATACTTCCTTCTGGATTAGTTCTGTGTAAAATTATCCAAGCACGACTTATCGATTGGCATGTGGCTAACCAAGAAATTCAAGATCACTCATTATATAGCAGTGATCCTGATGTGTTCTGGCAATCTTGAAGGCTTTTTTCTGAATAGTTAAAGCGTAGAAGTTAGAAATATGCCCAGCCTATAGGAAACTCATTCCATTCTTTGCTTTTATTTTCTCCTTTCTTATACTTGTTTTTTTTTCACCGGGTCGGGGCACGGTGTTGGGAGTTCAATCATGGTCATGTAGTCCCACTTAATTTGTTTTAGGCAGCTCAAATGTGATTGTACACCTTGTTTTTATAGAGTCATTTGGGCTTTTCTTTGTAATAATTAGGTGTGATAGATTTGGAGTACCTCAAGAAATCACTGCGTGGCTTGCTACCGTAAATGATGGATGTGTTACTGAATGTATAAAAATTGTACTGCCATGTAATCACAGTAAAAAAGGAAAAAGAATCATTGATTGCCTCCTCAGTTACTTGTTTTCTTGCGGTGGCCTTTCGCGTGCGCATAAGGAGGTCAAGAAAAATTGATCAAAATAAATATTGGCGCTTTGAACATTATTTATTTTAGAGTCCCAATAAACGATTTTTATTAAATTTTAGTTAGCATTGTATTAAAATAATTTTTATTAAATTTTAATTAATGTTACTTTTGTGTTATATTATTATCTGTTGAATGGATTTAACCGAAGCAAATGTTGTATTGCGAGAGAAAAGACGTATTAGGCTATGTGTAAACGGACTAAACAAGAGCTAGTAGTAGATTTATTTGGGCCAGTTTTTGTGCCAGTTTCTAAGGACTGCAACGTGCCGAGCTGTGAAGAAAAATTTAATGTCATTAAGCCACTTCTACCATGATGCTGAAGATAGATGCTATAACAAAGTTTTATTTGAATCTGATTGTGCTGAGGTTATTCTTCGAGCCACATCGCCCAAAGAATTGGAAGAATATGGCCATTGAAGCAGACGTGATGAGTTTACGTCATAGATTTGCCGAGTGTTCTTTTTGCTTTGTTGTTAGAGATGCAATTTGTGTAGCTAGGAAAACCTGGCAAAGATGTTGTCAGCAAACCGGTTTGCCTGTTTGGCCCAAAAAAAAAACCTGGTTTGCCTGCCCGCCCAATGATCTTTTGACTCTTTTGTAATGTTATTATATATGGAAATTTCATCTCAGAACGAAAAAAAAGATACTATGATACAGGCAAACACTACATATAATTCAGTATGGAGAAAACCGTAGAAGGTTGCTGTTCTACTCAGCTTATTGTACAATTCGCAGAACTTCAAAAGTCGAAATAGAATAAAGGGAACAAAAGCAGAAGACCCAGGGAGGAAATAACAAATAATTTACCAGAATTCTCGAAGAAAATCACCATACCCGATCTGGAAAACTAACCCTTTTCTTTTCCTCATGATGCTTTTTCCATCAGCTGAATTGGAGTCAGAATGTTAGCCTTGCTTGTCTCAACAACAGAACCGTTCATAACCATTTCCTCCTGCTTTTGAAATGTGCTTTCTCTAAATGGAACATGATATAGCTCATACTGCAGAAAAAAAATGATAAGAAAAAAAAGAGATAACAATGATTAAGAGACGCGAATACACAAGTCCAGTCACTGTGAAAGGGTTAGATTAAACCATCTTCTTCTTGGGATGAACTTACCACGTTGCCAAAATGCCGGTCCATGGTTTCGACTAAGAGATGTATAAACTCCAAAATTGCAAGCTCATTCTGCCACATCAGAGACAAGAGAGGATAAAGATGAATACGAGTTGGCAAGCAATAAGCAGACTGGAAATATAAGCTTGAATTAAGTCTTGGTTCATATCAAAAACCCAAGCTCTAGAGAACTCATCCAAAATTCATTTTCCCATTTTCACTCAATGCAAAGAGCATAAGTTGGATGCTTCATCAGGGTTTTATTCCCAAAATGATATCGGAAAATAAGGAAAGAAATGGAACTTACTTCATCATTGTAAGAAAAAAAGCGAAGCGTATCGTCTGTATACGATTTTGTAAGTCCGATGCTCAACAAATGAACACTGTCACAATTTAAGGAAACAAAAAAAATGAAAATCTCAAACTTCTATAAATGATTTAAGGGAAACTACAAAATGATGACTAAATAAAACACATTCTTGACTTGAATTATGGATAAATTGTAAAATTCAAATCCCTAACAAATCGCCAACAGATAAAATTCTTCTGGTCACCTAGAAAAATAGAAACTAAGAGCATGGACAAATTGAAAAATGTTAAAATGCAATGCTATCTTTTGTTTTTTTTATTTGTTTCTAAGCTGCCATTAATGCAATGAAGACATTAGAAGGGGAAATGTTAAGAACCCGTTGCTCGGTACGGGCTAAGCACTTGCCGACGATCTCGCCTTCGAGGGCACGTCGTTCTTCGAGGGTCAGCCATTCGTAGTATTGGGCGAGACGAGTCTGCCCTGCTTGTTCACCATCAATATGAATCTGATACCCATCTCTTTCCTTCTTCCTTCCTTGATCCGAATCTCTATCCTCTAAAACCAAAACTTATCGCTCGTCTTCCTCTTTTCTTTTCCTGTATTTTTGTCGTTGTTGAGTTTAGTGAAGAAATTGCAGTGTAGGACCAAGCACCTTTGCTGTCCACATTTTTATGAATTAACAATTACGATTATTTGTCGATTGGCCCATGGTCATTTGGGCCTGAGCCCTTCTCCCAGGCGTGCACATGCATACTTCGTTTTTTGTGTTGCTTCAAATCGTAATTTTTTCTTATAAAATACGAAAACTATTGTTCTCATACAGGGCTTGAATCACAACTGACTTGAGATAAGCACACTAGAAATTATTTCATTGAACATTGTCATCATAAATAGACACTACTGCAGCATATATGAGGAATACAGCGATATAATAAGAAATCTGACTGCCGAATTTTACACAAGAGAATCATTCAGGGCTACGCGGCAGGCTATTGTAACTGTGGGTAAAGCATTAGCAGTGGAAAACCACCACACTCAATAAACCAAACTCATTCCGCTACAATTTCCATTATCCAACAATTGGTTTGACGGTTGTTCATCGCCCTTGTCCTCAATGACATCTTTAGCACTCAAAAAGCTTGGTTGATTTGTTGAAGAAAGAAGCCTTGCCCACATCCTATCTGTAATCACAACCTTGTTTTGTTTCTCGATGATTCGCTGCAAAGAAAAATATATAATTTAGTCTTGACCATCTCAACAAGTTCCTTATTGTCACCCTTGAGATAAAGGAATACTATAAAGAGTGTGAATGTCGGCAAAAACACAAAAGATGAACTGAACGCTATCAGAAGTGGTACTAAAGTAAAATGATCTTTAAATATTTGGATTTCATAAATCATGCGATATAAAACAACAATTTCTAAAAGCAATTTCCAAACTAAAACTCCTGTCATTTAAGGAAGGATGAACTCACGCAGAAGGGTATGTATGTCTGCCTGGTGTTGACGAGACCGCTTGTGAAGCCAGTGTACCCTGCCATCGCTCCATGCACAGCACTTTGAGCAAGAAGTGTGCAGTAAACATTATCAGATGCATTGCTTGGAATAGCGCGAATCATATAAGTAGGATCTGCCAGAAGACAAAGTCCAATGCTCAATAACTTCTGCCAACAACTAAGCTACTTTAACTCAAAAACACCTACGATTTTTTTGCAGCAAAATGAAATCCTCAAAATCATCTTACTATTTATTCTACTAACCTATATATTTGAGGTTTATGGGCATCTTTCTTTGTTTGGAAAAGTAGTCCTGAAAATAACAGGCAAAAACCAATGAATGTCACGTCAAAAAGTTCCATGTCATGCATAATCACACATGCCTTCTCAGATTGGAGTGTTGCTGAAACGCACATTCTGGAGCATTTCACCATATAGCTACCTCAAAAAATATGAATTGTTCCTAAATTGAATCCATGTGGCATACCTTGATCCTTTGTGAAATCCATAGCCCAACATCCTGGAGAACTTTGTTTCCTGAAGCATCTTTTTGTGTCATTGATTGCTTGCTCCCAGAAAGCAGCTCCTGTCCTGCACCCTCTGCTATCACGATAACCATATGCCCATTTTCTTTAAGTCGTTTCTCAATGTATTCAAAAAGCCCTCCAGGTCCTTCAAGATAAAAGGGTGACTCTGGGATCAAGCAACAATCCACATCTCGGCTTGCAAGAGTAGCATACATTGCTATAAAACCTGCCCATAAGTTGAGTTTAGATTGCATTAACCAAAATAAGAACATTCTGATGCAGTTTAAGTAAACAGAGAAGCATAATTAAAAGGAAGAAAACCAAGAATAATTTTAAACGACACAACTTAAAATCGAAAAGATTTATGTTAAATGGTATCACTTGATAAAGTTGCAACTCTCTCACTTCTTGCAATACATGATTAACACTTCAAAAAGAAACCAAAAGAGAAACTTACCACTGTCGCGACCCATCAACTTCACAAGACCAATACCATTCTCGATACTTTCAGCTTCAACATGAGCAGCATTAATGGCACGTTGAGCCTCCTCAACAGCTGTGTCAAAGCCAAAGGACCTATCGATAACCTATCATATGCAAAAATGAAACAAAGTTTCAAGACTGTGTAGTAACCAAAAAAAAAGGCAGCAATTCCTAATGGGCTTGTGGTACAGCAACATTCTATCCAAGCTAAGAGGATTACCGGAATGTCATTGTCAATGGTTTTAGGGATTCCCACCACTGCAACTTTGAGACCACGCCTTCTAACTTCCTGTAAAGTGTGGAATAAATTTCTTTTTAATATGAACAGATTCACATTGCAAATCAATGCGTGTATATTCCCCTAAAATAAATCACCTCAAATATAACAGCTGCACCTCTCTGAGTCCCATCTCCTCCAATAATGTAAACCTGAATTACCACAAATAATCAAATGTCAGTTAGATTGGCATCTATTGATCATAATAACTACTAGTACTTTCAACTTATGGTCCACAATCACAGATACCACAGTATTTTTTACAGACCTGATTAATTCCACGATCCTGAATGCTGTCAACAATCTTTGAGGTATCATGCCCACCTCTTGATGTCCCGAGGATTGTTCCACCACGTTTATGGATATCATTTACAAACTTGGGATCTAATTGCACAGTATTTTTGGCATAAAATCCCCGGTAACCTCCCTGCAAATGCTTTAAACTCGTTAATTGTTAATGCACCAACGCACTAAATGATGGGTTTATATGAATCTCTGTGTGTGTGTGAGTATTGCAGCATCTTCTAATCAAGGGAAAGGAATATATATCAGCATGAAAATGGTAGGTTGACACATTAATGAATGCCATGTAGTAAGAATTTATATGTTTTTATTAAGTCATCCAGAAATGCTACTACTATTAGCAACTCAGAGCCAGAAAGCCTTAATGGATCAAGAAACTTTTCGCTTATTTCTTTTTCTTTTGTAGGAAAATCCAAAGGAGTAATAGGAAAGTAAAGCCCATAAAGAAGAACAAGCAAGAGATTAAATGGTCACTTACATCTATCCCCAAAACTTTCTTCACACCATACATGTAGTCCAAGCCGCATACTATCTCTCTAATCACAGTGTTGAGTCCAGGGCAAAGGCCACCGCACGTCACAATACAGGCATGAACTTCATCGGATTTAAAATACACCTAAGCAACCATCAAACATCCAATGCATCATTGAAAAACACAATTCAGAGTTTCATCATTGCAAATCTCATTCATAAGGTACAAAATGTTATACGCATACCTTTTGACGTGGTCCAGCTCGTCGGAAATGTATTCCTCTTGGACCATCCTTGTGAACAACAACCTATAAAGAAGAAAAGAGAACATTGAAATAGAAATAAACGAATGCTTCAATAACTTAACCAAAAAAAAGTATAAGGATGTTTAACCTTCTGAGGAACGGTGTCATCTACATGAACAAAATATTGCCTGGCGAAACAGAGATATCGATTGAATGAGTACTAGTTTAGCAACATTAGCACAATTGGCAATGGATATCTAATAAAATTTGCAAAAAGAAGCTGTGAAATTGGCTTACTTAACAACTGAGTATGCCGGATTGTCTTGCAATGGATTGGGATATGTCTGTCATAGGAAAAAGGAAACATAAAATCAGATTTAAAAAATTCAGAAATTATTTAATTAATTTCTAATCAATTAACTTAAAAAAGAAGAAATATCACGAAAAATACAACCTATAAAAAAATTAAAAATAAAAAACTTAAAATTTGAAATTTGAAATTTGAAATTTGACGCCGACAAGGAGACAGGGAAATCAAACTTTTCAAAAGACATCTGCCTTCTGTTTTCTCCAATCCTTTTTAGCAGCAACGGAAGAACGATAACAGAAACAGAATCAAGGGAAAACAAGAATACGTATAATTATACGTGGAAAGAGGAGTAAAGAAAGAAGAAGCGTACAGGAAGATCAGCAATGTAATCTGACAAGTGAGGAACATCTTCAAGAACATAGCCACCAGAACCGGTGATGATCTTAGGCTTTGAAATCTCAGCCGAAGCAGCAGAAGCAGAGGAAGCCATCGTAACAAGCGACGAACTTTCGATCTTCGAACAATCGGCACTCCTCCTCCTCAAACGACAACCGCAACCGTAACTGTAACCGTAACAGTAATCGTTATCAAAACTAACCGTACTGAACTTTCTCAGATTAAAGCTTCCAAAACTCGATGGCAACGAAAACCGCGATTTATTCTCACAATTCTTCTTGTTGTTGTTTTTATTATTCAGTGGAGAAGAGAAAGACGTCGTGGAAGAAGGGGCGAGAACGGAATCCATTCAACGGAACATCGAGACGAGTTTTTTGAACAAAAAAAGAAATAAGAGCAATCCATATTTATAGGAGATACAGTTGACAAAAAATGAATACTGGCTGACCTTTCTTTTCTTTTTTAAGGGAAGCGCGGGGTAGAAAGAGGGGGAAATGGCTTTATATTGCAGAAAGAAGAGCTGGAAAAACCAGGTTCCGCCGGTGGTTATTGTTGCTGTTTGACGCAGAGAAAAAGATCCTAGGGCTGTTGTTTTTATTGGCTTGCTTTCCCAAATTGTAGTTACTGTACCATCCAGAGTGTGTTTGGGTGAAGAAATGGGAGGAAGGAGAAAAGATTCGGTTTTTGGGAATATTCTTTTTTGGTGAACTGGGAATATTAATTTGCACAAAGCCTTTTCGGGGAAATAATATATAACATCAATATTATCATCTAAATCTTTATTTCAATTCCAAAAAAAAGTAAAAAGAGTTTGGTATTTTTTAAATAAAGTTTTGAGTTTGAATTTTATAGATAAAAAAAAGCATTGAGAGAGCCTCTTTAGAATGAAATCTGATTCAGCTCAATTTCAGAGTAATTAAAGTCTAAAATAACTTTCGAATACCAAAAAAATATTTATACCAAAAAAAATGAAAAAAAATATATAACGGACAAGTTTTTTTTTTTTAATATAACGGACAAGTTATATAATAACTGAAGTGCTTTTTATTATTATTTGCATATTGATAAGATGATTCATATATATATTGATGTTTTTATTGTATATTTGTATCATTTAAAATATAAAAATTATTGATATTAAATATAAAAAAATTTTGTAGTTTTTACTATTTTTTATATATAGATTTTTAGAATTTTAACTTATATTATTTTGTATTTTTTTTCTTGCTAATTTTGTGTAAGTCATCATGTCTTATACATAGCTCATGTATATTCGAGTGATAAGTTGAAAATAAAAAAAAAAAAACGCGTTTGAGTTCGGTCGGTTTTTTTTTTTTTTCTGTCCTTTGAGCAGTCCAATACCAGGACGACGACGCACATTGGATGATAGTCATGAAAGTTGAAAGAATGCTTTTATCGAGACAAGATCACCGACCACGTGTTTGTTGGTCTGATTATTTCCTAAGCCTTGCTTATTTTATGGATTATTTTTCTAACCTTGCTGTCTTTGACAGCAGTAGATTAATAATTACTGCTTTTGAAAAAAATGTGTATTTCATCAATAGATGCATTGCAGGGAGGCATCTACGTGTTAGCATGTGGGGCAACTTTAAAATTTAGTTATTACAGTTATAAATGGTGTTAAAAGTTTATTAAGGAAGTAATGGCAAAAGATAAATTCTAAGCAGTTAATATGTCCACTATTTCGTCCTAAAGTTTAAAATGCATATTTAAACAAATCAATATTTGTATTTATTGAAATCATTTTTATAATTAATTTTCATTTATCTTCTTCGTCGGTCATTAAAATTCAGCTATGAATTAATTTTTAAATGTACATTCGAAATCTTATGTACACTTTAAGGCTTTGTTTGGTAGGAAGGATTGAAATGAGTGAGGATGAAAAATTTGCTAATCTAATGGTTAAACTAAAAAATAAGAAAATAGTTATAAAACTTAACAATTAGATTATCAAATTTTTCTTCCTCACCCCTTTCCATACTTCCTACCAAGCAAAGCCTAAATCTATGCTATATTTAGTAGGAAGGAAAAAAAAATCTAATGGTAAAGTTACAATATAATACATATTGTTATGTAGCTGAATCATAAGATTAATTTTTTTTCTTCATTTTCATTTCTTCCTACAGGGAATGTAAAATAATTAAAGTATATTAAACTTCATTAAATTATGAGATATATCCTATAATAGAAATGATTATTTAAATATAATAATTGTTTTGTAACAAGTAAAGTTATTTAATTACCTCTTTCTTCATATTTTCTTTCAATAATATATAGAGTTTTCACACAGTTAAAATGAGAATATTTATATATATATATATATATATATATAATACCTGTATGTTAAAAAAATGTGTACTCGTTTTTCTTTAATTTTAATAAAATTATATTAATATAGAAATAAAAATATATTGTATAAACTTTATTTTCATTATGAAATTTTGCCCCCGCTAAAGATGAATTTTGGAGCCATCCCTCTTAAACACTCAAAACAATATATATTTATATATTAGAGATATCAATTTTGATCTTACCATAATATAAAATAAAAACGACAAAAGAAATTATATAACTTAAAAATTAATAAAAAATTATATATTAATTTAATAAAAATTAAAAAATATTTTTGTATTTATGGTGTCAAACACAAATTTTGGCACAATTATTTTTGTATTTTTATAAGATACAAAGCTAAAATGTATGTACTAACTATCATATCTAAACTATAGTAGTGGATCAAAACAAACGTTTAACTCGTTAAAAACAAAATGTGTAATGCTTTTCCTCTGCGTAGTCTAATGCAAAATCATATGCGAAAAATAAAAAATACTGTGCTGATTGTTGACCACAGCTAAGATGATGGCTGATTCTGTTTTTCATATTTTGTCCGTGTTCGGTTGTCATCAGCTCAAAAGTCTGGGGCTTTCTTTGTTTATTTCGCTTTTACATAGTATTAAGATTCTTCCCGACCCGAGGAACACGGCTTGGACAGTCAGAAAGCATAGGCCGCTAGTGACTATTCTCGTTTGCCACCGGTTTTCCTTTTTCTTATTTCAAATAAGTCCATTCAAAATAAGGAAAAATACAAATTTCAAATTAAATAAAATATATGAGAGAGATTAATTTATCAATGAAATTTTGAATGATAAAAAAAGAAAAAGAGCATCTGCATGATGAGATTAATTTTCTAGAGAGTTGACAAAGGCGAAGAGTCATTTTCCGTGGTCGTAATGCTGGCTGGCATGCCTTTGCCTCTCACATGACAGGAGTAACGTGACGTGCCAAATTATGAAACTAAAATAAAGAATATTAGTCATTGGACACGGGCTTCCTGGAAGGTGACCAGGTCAGCAGCGGGGCTCAGTGGTCGGATGCATCTAGAATTAGCAGTCATCGTTGTCAAATGCCAGCCATTTCAATCGACATTTTCGCAGAGAACGTGGGCCTTTTGCCCTTTCTGAATGCTGGACGTTGCCACGTGTAGCGTATTAAGTATTTTGCCGAACTTTCCATGGAAAAATCTGAAATTTTTTAGTCAAATTTTTACATGGGTTTGGTTCAAATTTCTTGTCTTGGACTATCACATGGGCTGAGGTTTTAATTAAATACAGACTCAGCTTTGACCCTTTGTAATAAATGTAAGCAGTCTGCCATATGAGCAGTGAACTCGGTACAGATTTCAGTCATCTTTTTTGACGTGTAGTCTTCTTGGTAAAATGGATACTCGATGAATTCTTCAAAAGTGTCTCAACCAGAAAATTTAAAAGGAGAATTCATTTTAATTAAGGTTTTTGTTTGATAAAAAAATTTGAAGAATCTAAAAAAATTAAGCATAATTTGAAAATTTATTTAAAAAAAAGTGATTTTTTTAAATTTCTCAAAATCTTTATTTTTTTAAAAATAATTTTATGTAAAAATACTTCAAAATTTCAAAATTTTTTACCCAAACGCAATGCAAGAGTCATCCTTCGAAAAAACATTGCACACCTCAAACAACAACTTGAACCAAGAAGGTAAAGAGAAACACCGTTGTCGATGCTATATTAGTAAAGTGAAACCGTGGTTACCTTAGCGCCTTGAATTTCCTTTCACCAGCCACGATTTCTGAGGATAAAGGCTTTAGCATGCAGACGAAGAGCAAATCTAGTTTCTTAAAACCCACTCGGTGGGCATGTCTGTTATATTTCAAATCAATTCAAGTCCAAGGGACAGCTAGAACAATATTTGTCCATTTTTATCAAATTTTAAACACACATTCGATAACACAATGCAATTAAAAGACAAAAAAATGATACGGATTAAATTTGAAAAAAAATTATATATAAATATGATTAAAAAATTGTATTTGATGTGTTACACAAATTTTTGATACGAAATTTTCACATTTTATATATAGCACGAGCATAACTATATTCAGGATATGTTAAGTCTACCCGAAAGCAAACCATTTTCGAGAAAACTGTATCCACTGGCAAGAAGAGAAAATCCTGATGATCCCTTCAAAAGTTTCAAGTAGATACACTTCTCTTCTTTCACTTCTCTCATGACTCCAGAAAATATATTCGAACTGAGAAAGATAAAATGCTGTTGCCATAATTTCCTCCAAGTAAAATGAAATATTAATTTTACTGAAAAACTTTACTTATGATTATGACTATAATCACCTCATTGATATAGCCCGTGGGCAATTTCCATACACCAAAACTGTTGGAAAAAATATCTCTCAAACCAAACACCCACAAAAACAGAGGAAAGCAAAAACAAACACAATAAATTTTAATTTGGTTTGGCCCAACTAATTTGGCCTACAACCACTCAACCAATCTAATAATCAATCAAGCAATTACAACCGTGCAATTTTTAGAAGAGAAAAATTACAAACTCCTTACAAACCCAACCCAACTACCCAAAGAGCCCAACTACACCCTTTTATAAGCCCAAACTCTATAACTCTCTAGGATATTTTACAAACCAAGCATAACACTTTATTTATAAGGGAATAGCCCTTATAACTTCTCCTATACTTTCGATGTGGGATTCAAGGCAAACCCCAACAAATCCTCCCTTGACTTGAATCCCTAAACTCCCCAAACTGCTCAACAACATCTGAAAAACTGACATGCTTCTGAATCTTCTTACTCTTGGAAACAACTCTATCCTTCGCATCATCAAGCAATTATAGTTGTTTCTCATTCCTCTTTCCTTGCAAAATTAAACCATCATTCTTGTATACTTTGCAACAATCATTGTTACTAACATATGTGTATCCACGTGAAGCTAACTCACCCAAGGAAATCAAATTGTAGCTAAAACTGGGTACATACCTCACATTACAAAGAGTCTTGACACCACCATCATGAAGCTTGAGTTGAACACTCTCAATACCTTCAATCTTCACTCGATTACCATTCCCAACCGCAATATTGTCTAAACTTCCAACCTCTTTCAATTCATCAAACCGATCTTTATCATTGCAAATATGCATCGATGCAGCTGAATCCAAAACCCAACTTTTCTCACAAGTATGAGACCCATCTAAACAAGTTGTCAATACATCATCATCTGAATCAGTCAAAACAACACATATCTCATTCTTCTTTCCATCATCACTCTTTTGTTGAGCCTTCTTGAATGCAGTCATATCTTTTCTTAATGTCTTGCAGTGTGCTTGAATATGACCCTTCTCTCCACAATAATAACATTCCACCTCACTATAATCTCTGAATCTTGATCTTGATCTCCCTCTTGATCTTGATCTCCTTCTTGATCCATCATGTCTCTCATTAGTCCTCCCTCGAGTAGAACCTTCCACAGCAGCTAGTACACCTCCCGTAGATGAAGAATCTTCTTTGCCCATAAATCTTTCATTCTCACGCAGCACAGCAATCACATCATCCAACGTCAAAGTAGTTTTACCTACCAATAAAGTCTGAACTAACGGTCTATAGGACTTGAGCAAAGATGACAACAACAGCAATGCCTTCTCTTCTTCTTTCAACTCTTTAGAATCAATAGCTAATAATTGTGAAACTAATCTATTAAATTCATTTAAGTGATCATGGAGACTCTTACCTTCATCCATCTTTAGAAAATACAAATCCATCTTCAAACACAATCTATTCGTCAGCGATTTTGATGCATAGATGTCTCCCAGCTTCTTCCACAATCCGGTTGGTGTCGTCTCAGTCAATACATTATACTTAATCTCTGGAGCAAGTGCCAATCTAATTGTGCTCACAGCCCTCTTCTGAATTTCAACCCAATCTTTATCAGACATTCCATCTGGCTTATTTTCTTCTAATGTCAAATCTAAACCTTGTTGCACTAGAAGATCCTGAATCGTACTTTGCCATAACATAAAATTACTTTTACGATCAAATAAAGGAATTTCAAACTTAGGCATACCTCCAGACATACCTTCAGACATAGCTTCAGTCATAGCTTTCCTCTTCTCGCAGGATTACGAACCTTCAACTCTGATACCACTTGTTGGGAAAAATATCCCTCAAACTAAACACCCACAAAAACAGAAGAAAGCAAAAACAAACACAATAAATTTTAATTTGGTTTGGCCCAACTAATTTGGTCTACAACCACCCAACCAATCTAATAATCAATCAAACAACTACAACCGTACAATTTTTAGAAGAGAAAAATTGCAAACTCCTTACAAACCCAACCCAACTACCCAAAGAGCCCACTACACCCTTTTATAAGCCCAAACTCTATAACTCTCTGGGATATTTTACAAACCAAGCCTAACACTTTATTTATAAAGGAATAGCCCTTATAACTTCTTCTATACTTTCGATTAAAGCAAGCGCCTCGGGCTTGGTTTACTGCAAGGCTTGGTTTACTGCACTCAAGAATTTTCTTATCTCTCTTGGTTTTGTTTTATCTTGCTCAGACTCTTCTTTGTTCATCTACACTAACAAATCTATCCTTGTTTACTTTTTAGTTTATGTGGATGATTTGTTAATTACAGGAAACTCTTCGGAATTCATCAGTCAAGTTATTGTTGCTCTCTCCACCCGTTTCTCCATCAAAGATCTTGGTCATATTCATTATTTCCTTGGTGTTGAGGTTATTCCTACGACTTATGGACTATTTTTGTCTCAACACAAATATATCCAGGATCTTCTTGAGCGCTTTCACATGGAGGGAATCAAAGAATCTGTTACACCCCTTAGTACCTCCACTCGACTCTCTCTTAATGATGGTTCTTCAAAAGCTGATGCCACCCAATACAGAAGTCTTATTGGCGGCATGCAATATCTATCTCTGTCGCGTCCTGATGTTGCCTATGCTGTCAACAAGTTGGCCCAGTTTATGCATTCTCCAACTCAACTTCACTGGACAACAGCCAAGCGTCTTCTTCGCTATTTAAAGCACACCATCAACTATGGTCTTTGTCTACGACGGTCACCATCCTTGAATCTAACAGCTTACTCTGATGCTGACTAGGCAGGCAATCGAGATGATTGTACTTCTATTTCAGCATACATTATCTTTCTTGGTGACAACCCAATCTCATGGTGCTCTAAGAAACAACGTACTGTGGCTCGATCATCTACTGAAGCAGAATATTGATCTGTTGCCTCAACCACAGTTGAAATTGCTTGGCTCACCAACCTTCTACATGAATTACATGTCTCTGTTCCAAAACCACCTCGTCTCCTTTGTGATAATATTGGTGCTACTTATCTTTGTGCTAATCCTGTCTTCCACTCTCGTATGAAACATATTGCCCTTGATTATCATTTTGTTCGAGAAAAGGTTGCTGCTGGTTCACTTCAGGTTGCTCATGTATCTACTCATGCTCAACTTGCTGATATACTTACCAAGCCTTTACCCAAATTTAGATTTTCCTTTCTTCGATCTAAGATTTGTGTTTCTGATGGAAACACAATCTTACGGGGGCCTATTAGGAAAGAATCAGAGAATATCCTCCATGAATCATGCCAAAATGAATCAGAAGATCAATCCCCTCCATGAATCATGATTGTAGATATTTTAGTATTTATTTTATTTCCTTTTAAGTATCTGTTTCTTCTGTATATATGTACACGCCTTTTTATCAATAAAAGATAAGCTTTCTCTGCATCCACTACTGTTACTTCTTTAGATAGTACGAGGATTGCATTACACAATCTCAGCCTACTTTATTCCTTTAAAATAAAATAAAATATTCGCATCATCCAAAATACAGTAGCATAAGTAATTTATATATCCTTCTTTAGTCTTTACCACAGCCAATGGCATTGACAAGATAGCAACCACTGCAACTTCCAGGGTATCGCTACTTTTTCATTGTGGAAAGGCTATCCATTGGTAGCTTTTCGTTCAGTGGAAGGAATATTTAACACTATGAGAATCCAATATTCCTTTTGGGATACCTCTTATGTGGTTTTATATTAATGAGAATTATAGCTTTTGAGATGTAGTTGCGATTGCATCGTCCATGGAGATTGAGAGTGGTGTTGCTAGATCAGCAGACATGACATGGAAATAAATTGAGCATTCTCGATCAAATGATGAGCCCATTATTTTAATCGTCCCATGCATCAAGAAACTCCACCGCCAAGCCTGGTGTTGCTAGATCAGCAGACATGACATGGAAATAAATTGAGCACTGGGGGACATTGAGAGTGGTGACTTCACGAGAAAACCTGAAAGATTCAATGAAAAAAAAATCAAAATCTTCAACAGCAATGCGTATATAAAGTAAACTCTTACCACTTGACAGCCCTGGCAAGGTGCAATTCTTTGTCCTTGAAGTTCTAGGCACTCTTAGAAATTGCTGGTAATAAAACCCTGAAGACTGCTGGAGACCCAAGTCTGCTGCCATCATTTCCATCATTGAAGCAAACTTAACTTCAATTGTAGCATATATAGCCATTCAAATGCAAATATGCATGGATCTGTCAACTTAAAAAAAAAAAACTGAAAAGTAACGAATATTACAGAGAATCTGATCCTGTTGGGTTTGGACATGTAGAAGGAAGCAGAGAGGGCATCCCAAAGCTTTAGATAGTATGAGGATTGCATTACACAATCTCAGCCTACTTTATTTCTTTAAAATAAAATAAAATATTCGCATCATCCAAAATACAGTAGCATAAGTAATTTATATATCCTTCTTTAGTCTTTACCACAGCCAATGGCATTGACAAGATAGCAACCACTGCAACTTCCAGGGTATCGCTACTTTTTCATTGTGGAAAGGCTGTCCATTGGTAGCTTTTCGTTCAGTGGAAGGAATATTTAACACTATGAGAATCCAATATTCCTTTTCGGATACCTCTTATGTGGTTTTATATTAATGAGAATTATAGCTTTTGAGATGTAGTTGCGATTGCATCGTCCATGGGGATTGTCTTAACTCAGTTTTGATTCGAATCCTTCTTGTTCGTCATGCATATTAGCTTCACCTTGACGCTTTGCCATCGAAATATATGTTGTCCTCAAACATTTCAAGCGCTCTATCTTAATTTCCATTTCCTGTTAATTCTCATGTTTATCTTGAATATTCTTGGTGACAGGAATGATCCAACTTTTCCTGCAACTAGGGTAACTTTAATGTAATTATGAAGAATTGATGATCAAAAGAAACAGAATGCCAGACTTACCGTTGCCTAATTTCAGATCAGATAATCAGAATCAGCGTAAGTATAGTGAATAAGTTTGGGTGCTTACGTTTCTTTTGTTAATAGGCTGAAACAGAATATAAACTTATGGGGAATCCTAAACCGCACATGAGGTTTGTTTATGTTGTTTCGTGAATTTTAATTTTTTAATAGGAATTCAGCATAAAACTTTTCAATGTAGAGCGAAATATATAACAATTAATATAGAAAGTAGGATCATATTTAGAGTTTATGTTTATATCTCCTTTGGACAAAGGCTACAAAAAGTCTTACGGATTTATATTGACTTGTGAAAACAAAGACAATAGACCTTTATGAGAATGGCATCAAATAACCAAGCCATTGATCAAGTTGATAACTTTTTTTTGATTTTGATTTCGAGTTTGAATTCAAATTACTCAAATAATAAATCGAGTTGAATATATTAACATCAGTGTCAAGCGGCTTGCGAGTTTAATTGAAAATTTGTAGTATATATTTTTAATATTTAATTATTAATTTATTATTTTACTGTTGTAATATATAATTAAAAAATAATATATCATGTTTGTTGAATTAAATTTGAATTTATCATATCGAAATCTAATAATTTAAGTATTCTGTTAAATCTAATTTAAATTATAAAATTTTGACTCAATCAATATTGAGTCAAATTTCAAATTTAAAAATTGAATAAAACTTGAACATGAATACATTATACTAAATCATTTAATTTGATCCGATTACACTCAAATTGAAAATATGCAATCATTCCTTAGCATTTTCATTGAACATATTAGTCTTATAGATTATATACTAAATACATCAGTATAAATAATTCAATTATTGTTCTTAGAGAAAGAAAATAAAATTTAACTGAAAATAATTGTTTTTTAATGCCAAATTTTATTTTAACTAGTTAATCTTTGTGTTCTACTTCTACTAATAATGTTGAGCTTTTTATTTCAGAAGTGTTTTGAAAATATGTATCAAAATCTAAATTTTACCGTACTTAAGTTTAAACAAAAAAAAAAAAACACGATGTTGCTATGATGTTTTGTTAGGCCTAAAAAAGGGATAAAAAAAATTCTCTCCATTTGATATTGATCTTAATAAAATAGAAAAGAAAATCTTCTGATTAATTAATAAGTACGCCAATAGGAGGTTGAGCAGTTGATCAACAGCTAGCACACCAAGACTTCCTTCATGAACGGCTCAGATTGCAACCCATTTCTTCTCTCACGTGTCTCGAGCAAAATTCTGCACGTGTCGATAGCTCATCGGCCAATCATCCCCACCCCCCAAACATTACTGAAGTAGAGCAAAACAACAACGGCCCACCCAACCCGGTCGCTGTCCCATCTCCCACAGAACCCTTCGGCATCCAAATCAAGCGGAGCTTCGCAGCCTCCGTACAATCTAGGGCTTCTTAGAGAACACCGATCACGATGTACCGAACCGCGGCTTCTCGCCTCCGGGCACTCAAGGTCAGTTCAATAGTTCCTGAAACCCTATCGCTAATGATTCGATCTCATTATAACTAACGGTTTCCTATCTCGAATGTAACAAAGTTCTTTCGACACGATTCTGCTTCTGCGGTTGCTTTGGATATTAGTCAATAGATCTTTGTTTTATTCACCACTGATGCTTAGCTTGTTACTTTGATTTCTTAATTAAATGTATTTATATTGTCTTAGTTAAGAAATGAGAAATTGGAAATGATTATGAATCTCAGCTTCGTTCAGTTCGAGTTTATTTGTTTCTCGAGTAAATGTCTTGTTTTTTTTTTAATTGTTGAGGATGATATATATTTAATCTTAGGAATATATTGAGCGACCAGACTACCAGAGCCTCATAGTTCCGGTTTTTAAAACAGCTTTATATTGTAGAAGAGTAGTAGTTATATTATTATTATTATTTATCCTGAAGAAGTGGGGAACCTGTTAGGAGAAATATAAACTGCTGAAAAACCTGTGCAGAAATATGAATTACTGTGAGAAACAAAAGAGAAACTAGTGAGCTAGAATTTTTCTCCTAGATACTGATTCAGATAAAGCAACTGATTAACTAACTTACTAACAATATTTGAAAGATAGCCAAGTCTAAATATCTCTAATTTTGGTGATGAAGCAACATATGCCTTGAGCGGGTTGTGTATTTTGCCATATTTCCTATTGTTCGTCTCCCTAAAAGAATTAGATATATGAGGTCCTACCAACCTAAGGTTATAGGATCACAGCTGATAGTATCATTCCTTTTAGGCCTTTTTTTAGCCCATTGGAATTCTGAGGATCAATGACCTGTGTATATATTGGAGATTTGCAACACCTTTCGCTTGATCTGTTAAGAGAAAGAGCAGGGGAACAACATGTAATATCTAGTTTTCTCTGACTAGTATCTTAGCAAGCTGCTAGTGCTAGGCAAAGAAATAGCCGAACAGTTTAATTTGTGTGTCAAAGGAAGCTTGTACAAGAGGAGTCTGTCAAATCACCTAACTTATAATAATTAACAAAGGGTTTGGCCATGTCTTAACAGCTTTCTCCAGCTCAAGCTACAGTTACATGGGCAGAGGCCTGGCCATAACCTTTAATATTCTTTTATTTGTATTTCTTCATCTGCTTGTTTCGTTTATAATGTATACATTTGGGAGGAATGTAGCCATTTTTGTAACTGGGTGTTGATGCTAAGCTGTTTCATATGCCTTTTCTGAAATTGCCTCCAACTGTGATTTATCCATTTTGATTGAATGTTTGGAAATATGCCATGTTTTGAATGAAAATGTGAGTATAGGGTCGTCACACATGCCATAGAGTACCTGCAAGGTTTGCAAGTTCAGGTGCTGTTGCTACAACATCATCCTCTTCAGGTGGTCTCTTTAGTTGGCTCACTGGGAGTCAGTCCAATTCCATACCACCACTAGATTTTCCTCTACCAGGTGTTGCGCTACCACCTTCATTGCCTGACCATGTTGAACCTGGTAAAACTAAGATTACAACTCTCCCGAATGGCCTTAAAATTGCTTCAGAGACCTCAACGGTATGTACAGATTTGCTTTTTCTGAAGAATATTTTCCTATATCAGATCTTTCAGAAGAAAATTAGATTTCTGATTCATTGAGGAATTGGCTAATTGATTTTGTTTCCAAGCAGAATCCTGCAGCATCAATAGGATTATATGTTGACTGTGGTTCAATCTACGAGTCACCAGCCTCATTTGGAGTCTCACACCTGCTTGAGCGCATGGCCTTCAAGAGCACAACAAACCGCAGTCATTTGCGTATTGTGAGAGAAGTAGAGGCAATTGGTGGCAATGTGCAAGCTGCTGTTTCTCGGGAGCAGATTGGATATACCTTTGATGCTTTGAAAACTTATGTTCCTGAAATGGTAGAGCTGCTTATTGACTGCGTGAGAAACCCTGTTTTCTTAGATTGGGAGGTCAATGAACAGGTAAATGTCTTAATCTTGCTGTTTTTATGCTAAATGGTTTTGTGAATGTCTTATGAAATGACAATCCATTATTTTACCTTCTGCAGCTTCAGAAAGTGAAAGAGGAAATTGCTGAAGCTTCAAAGAATCCTCAGGGCCTGCTTTTAGAGGCCATTCACTCGGCTGGTTATTCTGGTGCATTGGCGAATCCTCTTTTAGCCCCAGAATCTGCATTAAATGCATTGAATGGTACAGTTTTGGAAGATTTTGTTGCGGTGAGTCTAAGAAAACTTTATTTTGTATGCTTTCAGTGATAATTGTGTCATTGTAGTTAGAAAACTTTATTAAGTTTTCAGTGCTAATTCTGTCATTGTAGTTAAGAAGAAAACTTTATTTAGTATGCTTTCAGTGCTAATTGTATCAATGTAGTTAAGAAACTTTATTTAGTATGCTTTTGCCTTTTAGTGCTAATTGTGTCATTGTATTTAAGATTGTAGCTGATCTTTGTGTATCCGTCTCACTAATAAGCTTGGTTGCCCATGAAAAATATTAGGAAAATTTTACTGCTTCTCGGATGGTACTGACAGCATCTGGTGTTGGACACGAGGAACTGTTATCTGTTGCCGAACCACTTTTGTCAGACCTTCCCAATATTCCTCGTCCTCAGGAGCCAAAATCTGTGTATACTGGAGGTGATTATCGATGTCAGGCTGATGCAGGGGTATGTTTCATATACTTGAAGGAAAATTAAAGTGATATTTAAGGAAAGAAATTTATAATTAATGCATTGTCTCATATTTAATTTGATGAAAACACTGCATTAAATGTGAAAATCTTTCCTAAAATAGTATTTTGATTATCCTTAAACAATGCCTATAGGCACCCGTTAACCAGACCCTTACTTAAAAAGACTTTTTCTGTTATATTGCTTTCCAGTCTGAGTTGCTGGTGATTTTTAATTGCAGGATCAAACTCATTTTGCTCTTGCATTTGAACTTCCTGGTGGTTGGCACAAGGAGAAGGAAGCTATAATTTTGACTGTTCTTCAGGTTTTCAACATTGGATTTCTCTATCTGCTCAATGTTCTTGTTCCGCCGTGTTTTAGTTTTTAACATAGTTCATAAAACTCTTGTTAGCATTGTCCTTTCTTGCCCTATTATTTAATTTATTTCTACATTCAACTATGATTGTAAGGTAGGAAAAGTGATAAATCTAATTATTTTGTAGATTCTAATGGGAGGGGGTGGATCATTTTCAGCTGGCGGCCCTGGAAAAGGAATGTATTCTAGACTATGTAAGTTGATATTTGCACACTCTTTATCTTTCAGTATGTGACATCTTGTAATAGTGCAAAGTAGATAAAGTTTATTGTTATTTTAATGCATTTCTTTATTTACAAAATTCTTCTGCAACTAGACACTCAATTTCTTTTACTCTTTAGCCCGTTTGTTTAAATCGTAATGAAATTGTGTTGCTTATGATATGAGCAGATGTCCGTGTCTTGAATGAGTATCCACAAGTTCTGTCATTTTCAGCATTCAACAGCATTTACAATCATACTGGCATATTTGGAATACAAGCCACCACTGTAAGTATGCTCTAAACCGTCCATAACCAATTCCAGTACAATTCTCTGTTCGTATCTCTATCTTCCCCTTCCCCCTTGTGTTTTCATGGCAAGAGCTCAAGTTGATATTATAACTTTCTTTTATTCGTTTTTTGCATTGTTCTGCACTAATTTATTGGGGCTTTTCTTTTGTTGTTGATTTGTTGGAAAGGGATTTTTTTGTTCCCTGTTTATCTCTATGGTTCACTTCTTTCTTTTTGTCTGTTTCTTTTGCTCGTCTTTAGCACTAGAGATGTTCAAGCCACTAGTTTTGGCCAAAATTATTGGACAACGATGTATTGAGATCAGGTTTGATGGTGTTTTAGGACAGTGTGGTTTTGGAGTTCATATTTCCTTTGCTAGAATTGAATTAGGAAAGTTCTTGGATGGGAAATGTCATGATTCATGATGGCCATGGAGAGTCATGATGGCATCTTCTGTGTAAAATAATGTTGCCTTGTATTTCTTTAGTGATTTTCAGCTGTTTGTGTATATATCATTAGTCATTTTTTTGCTGGACTGTGCCATAAAGGAATTTTCTTCTCCCTGTGCTCAAATTTAATGATATTACAAGCTTCTATTTGGATAGCAATCTCACAACCAAATCTTTGCTCTCAGTTTTTCATGCTAGTCATCTATTTGTCAAAGCTAGTAATTTGCATGTGTACATGGCCATGATGGCCTGCATTTGAAAGTTTTCATAGTGTAACCTATTTGCATATATATGTTACCCACTGGTTCCCTTGACTCTTTTTTTCTTGGCCTTGGACAAATTTATACCATATTTCCAATTGTGTAGACACTGTCTGCTAATAATGTCTGTGACACAGTACTACTCTTGATAATACTCATGTTTTTGGACTCAGGGTTCTGATTTTGCACCGACTGCCATTGATGTAGCAGTCAAGGAGCTTATTGCTGTTGCAACACCTGGACAGGGTTGGTTGCACTTTACTTTAGCAATGTCTTTACTGCAACATTCACTCAATGGCCTGTTACTGAATGCTTTTCACAATGTTCTTTGCAGTTGACCAAATACAACTAGACCGTGCTAAACAGTCAACCAAGTCTGCCATTTTGATGAACTTGGAATCTAGAGTATGTAAACTGTTGTCTCTAATTTCTTGATTTTAGAGAAATTTAATTATGCTGGTCAAGGATTCATATTTGCCAGCCAAGCTTTGCTGTTTGCTTATGAGGTGTTTTCTGCAGATGGTTGCTTCCGAAGATATTGGGAGACAAGCGTTGACATATGGTGAGAGGTATGACTCTTTATAAGGTTCTTAGCTTTTCTTCTTTGCTGTGATGGTCTATAACACTGCTCATTAGTTGCTTCTCATCGACTTCTATAGCTATTGGCTTATTACTTTTTGCTTTTTATACTTTTATGACAAAACTCTGATAATATTTTTCTTCTCATAAATTGTTTTGAGTTTATCAGGAAACCTGTGGAGTATTTCTTGAAGGCTGTTGATCAAATTACACTGAAGGATATTTCTTCCATAGCCCAGAAGCTTCTGTCTTCACCTCTAACAATGGCATCGTATGGAAATGGTAGTTCTCCGTTTAGTTGAAACTTAAAAACTAGATTCAGTTGTTTTACTGGAATGCATTTTAGATTAACTTACTGGTTTTGCTTCTATTTGCAGTCATACATGTCCCAAGCTATGATTCAGTTAGCTGCAAGTTCAAGTGAAAAATGAAATTGTTTTCATGATGAGCATTTGACCCGTTTTCCAGTGTTATGCATCTGCATACCTTTGAGTTGTTTTACAACAAGATGCGGTTGAAAATAAGGAGTTAAGATGCTTCCATTTTTAACAATAAATTGTTTATCCCAGGCAAGCAATATATTAGTGAAATAGCTGCTACAGACAATGGGACTGGCATGTCTTCTGCTGAATTCCATGATTTTGTTCATTGTTGGGGGAAAAGGTCTCCATATTCTTTTTTCATTTCTGTTTTACCAATCACCCAAAGCGAATTCAAGAATGTTTCTTTACTTACGTTTTGATTAGAAAATTTTGGTGTATTTCACTACATTTGCCTGGTATGGCACAAGTTTCAGGTTTTATTTAGTACAATTTATTTCAGGTATGATGGATGCTTTTGATTTCATTCCTCGCGTTTTCTAGATAGTAATTATTTTCAAAGTGTCAACTATTGAATGAAAGTATATATGATTGTCAAGCGTTAACTATAAACATGGAAATTAGTTCTTAACAATTATGTAGTGGATGTGTTAGGTTAAATAGATGCGAGAAAATATTATAAGTTTCCTGCAATAGACTTCTTATTTACTACTTCATTTAGTAATGAACTGATGTACGTATCTCATGATGGTTGTTTTATTGGAGTTGAGAGTGGAAATGATGATGTTGATGCACATATGATTAAAGAATTTGATTGCTGTTGTATTAAAAGAGTTGCCGGCCCCCCTCTACTGTGTATAAACTGCCAGCTGATCTATGACATTGTGCATAGAGTTGATTGTTCTTGAAGTATTTGCGTGAGCCTGGCTCATTTCCAAGTATGAGAAGAAATGTTGTAAAACACAGGACTTAGAGCTACACCATCGACCAGAACGCACAGGAGATAAGAGTTTGGAAAATTATATAGTAAGATCAATTTTATAGTACTGTTAATTTATTTTACCCTTATTAAGTTTACATATAGTTTTTGTTTATGATAGTAATGGTAAGAGTAAACATATGAAAATAAGTGTGAATTAGTTTAAATACATATAAAATAGGCTTAATAGTCAAATGCGTCATTTACGTTAGCTACAAAATGAAATTAAATTTTTAACGTTTAAATGCATAGAAATTAGTCTTAAACGTTATAAAATAATTGAATTGAGGATATTTTTGTTAAATTTTTTAATTCCGTTAAGTTTTATTACTGGTAGGGGTAATGGAAATTAAAGGATTTAACGAAAATGTTTTTAATTCAATTATTTTGTAATGTTTAGAATTGATTTTCATGCATTTAAACGTTAAGGATTTAATTCTATTTTGTGGTAAACGTGGATGACACATTTAATTATTAAGCCTATAAATTAAGTTAATTTTACAGCAAAGTCGATCTTATTATAAAATTTCAGTTCACACATATAGCATGAAAAGTATTGCTTTGTTGACAATGTCGGAAACCCTTTTCTGACAAGAAGGTGAGGAAGTTGTCCTGAATATTGAAGAAATAAGCATGGAAGATCAAAGATGGTAAGGTAAAAAACACCAACAAGATGGAGTGGGACAAAAGCAACCAGGAATTCGATAAACCTAACATCTTTACAGTTGGGAAAAAAAACCAAACTCAAATGGCGAAACCTTTCTTGTAATAAGACAGTATTTGCCAACATAATTTGTGACACCATTCGTCTCAAACAAATTTAAGTTGGTCAGCAGCAAATGTCATGTCTTTTCTATAATTTCTCGCCTTACATTTTAAAGTTGTTTGTTTCCTGAAGATGTGTAATTTTTCTTCTCTTTTCTTTCTTTTTCCACTCAAGATTAAGATGATTTGCACATGAATTAACTATAGTTAGCGAAACACTGCTGCCCAAGTGCACAAACCAGGCATGCAGCACTAGTTCGATTGCTGCAATCTTTGTCGAGTGTTGGGGCCCCCATTGATGGAAAATTTTTTTTTGCAGACTGTAGTGTAGTAGGAAAATTAGCAATCATTTCCTTGATGGGTCCGAAGTCTGAACCCAAGGTATTTTCTCGAGGTTTTCATTCTCCAATGGAAGCAGCTCATGCACATCTCATGCGTCTGTGCCAAATCCAAACGAAAGTGATGCATGCTTTTCTTCATTGAATCAATGACTTCTCTACTTCTGGTTACTCTTGGCCAAGAAAAAATAACACTTCATTTTTAATATGATCAAAGTCTAATGAGGGAAGAAAAAGAATACAACTTTATATATAAATATAAATATAAGTAATTTTTATTAAGAAAATAATAATTACACCATTATTAGGTTAGTTACATATGGGAATTTATACTACCAATGGGCTAAAAGACTTGGTAGCAAAGTGATAAGGATTTTGGCTTATCCATACGGTTAATACTCTGCTAACTTTGAGAATTGTTTATTGTTGTTTAAACCGTGTTTAACTAAGCTTAGTTAGGCACATTCAATCCCAGTGCAGTGGGATTTTAGGCCAAACGACAAAATATTTTAATTAGAGAGGTAAATTATCCTTTTATCCCTATTTTTATTTTTTTTATTATTTTATTAAAAAACATATATATTCAATGATCATTTTTGTCTGTTTTAATCTCATCAGAACTAATTTCACCGTCTGTCCAAACTAACACTAAGAAGCAATGAAATTCTTGTTTATTACCAAACAAAGAAATTAAATTAAACAAGGATTAGGAATTGCAAATTGAAAAGATAAAATATATTATATAATATATTGCGGTAGTGAGAGGTCTTTTGTTGATGCCACCAAAAAAATTGAAAGTGGGGCACAGACATAAGAATGTCAACCTAATTAATTAATTAATCAATTAATTTTCATTATCATCTCATAGCGCCATAGTTAATTGTTAAGGGTACATTACTATCATATGATCTAATTTAATTTTATGTTGGATACATTCAATTTTATATATTTAAATCTCATAATATTTTTTTAAACTAATTATAAGTTGATATATAAATTTAGTGCTAAATTTTCATTTTATATCAATATATTCACATCAAGGTTGGGCCATAGGACTTTATAAACTTTAAAAAGGTTATTGTTGAAATTCCTCAAATAAATTTATGTGCTACTTCTAAAATTAACAGGTACAAGAGCCATTATTCTCATGTAACAGATATTCTCGTACATGAATTATACTATAAGTCCTTCTACTGTAAAGATGCTCCACAATGCATCCCAAAAAAATCTTGGAATATTTCATATTCATTGGAAAAAATCACTAGTTCTTTTGTTATATTCAACAATTTATTGATTGAGTGATTAAAAAAAATTGTGATATATTGTAAAATTTTGATTCGAATCAAATAATCTCAACCAATCAACCCTCGTCCCAATTATATAAAAAAAATACTTTGCCACAGGATTTTTTTATAAAATGAAGATTATATAATTAGTGGTTATAATAAGGCTAAAAATTGATAAATAATATGAGGCCATTAATTATTAATTTTTATGAAATTTAGGGTTTTTTATTAAGATTTTGCAAAAGTCAACTTATTGTATAATATGGAGAGCAATCTGACTCTCTCATTCCCTTTGGGACAAAAAGAGAAACCCTAATCAAAGGTTGCCCACAACTTACAATTCTTCCCTTATTTTTTTCTTCAAATTAAAAATAAATAAATAAATAAAAACTTCCAAAATATATTCTTCCCTGTCCAATGAATTACATAATTCATTCAACTCATGAAGAAAGAAATAGTAAATAAACAAAAAAAGGTGAAATTAAAAAAAAAAAGACAGAGGCAATCATAGCCATCTATTTGTTCTGCTGGTCCCTTCATTCATTCGCTCCTTGACTAAACCCAAAAAAGAATGTTATAAACATGAAGCCTAACCCATCATCCATATATCAGATCAGCATACTTTTGGAACAAAAGATCTCAGAATTGGGCCCACATGATTGTGGGTCTTCCTTTCACCTATTGGTGTGAGTGCCATGTACTTCAGACTTCCCTTCCCGAAAATACTGGCAATAATGAAAACAAGGACCAAAAGACAAACCTATGCAAGAAAAAAGAACAGTTTAGTCCAAGAAGAGAGAAGAAATTATTCTTACATATATTTAACAACTAATTGTAAAAATTTTATAAAGTAACTTCTACTTGAAGGTTTCGTTAATTATATATACACGATACGGAAATTATATTAAAAAATATATAAAATTGACATAAATTAAAATTTTAATAAAAATGATATGAATTGAAAAAATAAAAAAGGATTTAGATTATCTTGTTAACAAGAATTATAACTTAATAATTTTTGTATTTTATAAGATTTAATAAAAATAGATGCAATATAAATATGAATATTATCTAAAACATTGAAAGTGAAAATTTTTTTACTCCAAAAATGAAATTAAAAAACTACTATGTATCTCATTTTTTTCTTTTAATTAATTTTTTATATTTTTTAATATTAACTGAAAAATATGTCTTATCCTCTTAATCTTACCTATGAAGTTAAAAACTCCTATTGGTATATGAAATAATAATTCATATAAATATGCAATATAAATACATCATATAAGCATAATAGTTTTGTACTCCATTTTATTATTTACTCTTATAAAAGTAAATATACAGTAATTTTATATGATTTTGTATAGTTTTAATTAGTAGGAGTGGTGGTGGTCCATCGAGTACACTGCTCATTTGCCTTGTTTATCAAGCAACCCCGTAATTCTTCTCTTTCTCTTTCCATCTCTCTCTGCAACATTCATGGCAAAAGAATCATGATCAGCACTCCATCTCAAAACCCATGTGAGTTCTTGTCATCTTTTTTTTTTCCCTCTTTTAACTCTTCTCTATTTCCATTTCTTTTTCCACGATCTCTCCATCTTTCTCTCCTTCTATAAAGAAAAAATTGGCCCTTTTTCATTATAGGGTCTAACTCTGACTCTACTATTAATCTGTTATTTATATTATGAAAATTAAAAACTAATAAAGAAAACTGTAATTTTCCCGGTTGTCTTCTTCATTACTCAAAGTTTTCCCAGTGCATGCCACGTATAACTTTCAAGTGTGAATGGTTTTAGTATTTTCCTTTTAGCACACAGCTTAAGATTTCTCATTCCTTAACTTCATTGATTTAACTCTTTTATATAGTTATACCCATCAAAAACTTAGCCAATAGAGATTAATTTGTATGTTATGTAATATAATATTATATAAATTAAATAAGCCCGAAGATTATATATGTAAGTAAAATACAGATAGGGTTGCCATGCTTTTGAAGGTGTTCCTCAAGTAACAGCTGTGAAGGCCGTTTCTTCCCTTTTGCTTTAGCAGTCAAGACCTCCAAAACAAAGGTGTGGGAGGCCTTAAGCTTTAGAGAAGAAAGAAAGAAAGAAAGAAGAGAAAAAAACAGCCAATTGGGTAGTATTGTTTTTTCCTTTCTGTCTTTGTTTGATCTCTTTGTCTCTCTCTCTTAAACCGCCTAGCTGTATGCGCTAGCTACTTAAATTAGCAAAGGCTTAAAGGTGGTGTGTAGGTTAGGAAGGGCAACTTTTCCTTTTTTTCACTTGGGCTTCAGTTAAAGTAGCCATGAGAGGAAATTCTGGTGTTTTCCAAATGGTTAAAGCAGGTTTATAGCTCAATCCCACTGTGACAGTTTCCTCTTTTCCTCTCTCTCACTCCCTCTTCTTCTCCTTGTCTCCTTCCCTTCCTCTCTCTCTTTCTTATTAACCACTGCTTCTTCCTTGTGGGAAAGCATATTTCTCATCTGGGTTTTGCATAAATTTCTTGTTTTTCAATTGGTTTAGGTAATAGTTTCATTCAAATATATATATATATATAGCAACTCCTTTTGATTATGAACATGTGTATATAGTGTTTAAAATCCAAAAGCTTTTATCTTTTTGGGTTTGGTAATTTAGGATTTTGATATGTTCTTCTTCTTCTTTTCTTCCTCCTCTTTGATGTTTTCTCTTGGTATGAATAAGTAAGGTCTGAAGTTACAAAAATCACATAGTATTGATCATTTATCATTTAAGAACTACTTTCTGTCAAACCCATCAATTTATTTCTTTGCTTTTTTTTTCTACTTTATAAGGAATATCAGATCTCAAACTCTGTTATATAGAGAAGCTAACTGGGATATGTGTAGTTGGCTGCAATATAAAGTTGGTTATTTCCTAAAAGATTTTAAGAGTTTGAGAGAAAGAAGATAGCAAGTGAAAAGGGAAACGAAGCAATGAATAAGAGTAATCTGGGCTCCGTCAGCAGCTCTGATCTCATTGATGCGAAGCTTGAAGAGCATCAGCTGTGTGGATCCAAGCAGTGCCCTTGCTGCGGACACAGGCTTGAAGGAAAGCCGGTATGGATTAGTCTCATATAATATTCTTGGCTTCAGCAGCAAGATTTTGACAAAGAAAGAATCAAAGAAAAATATGAGAATCATGCTTCTAAGAGTGTTAAAGCTTTCTTCTTTTTCTCTTTATTTTGTTTATTCTTTCCTTTTGCTTTAGTTTAAACTTGATTCTGAATGATGGGAATTTGCAGGACTGGTTAGGTCTACCTGCTGGAGTGAAATTTGATCCGACAGACCAAGAACTGATAGAACACCTTGAAGCAAAAGTAGAAGCTAAAGACATGAAATCTCACCCTTTGATAGATGAGTTCATTCCCACCATTGAAGGAGACGATGGGATTTGTTATACCCATCCTGAGAAACTCCCAGGTAGTCAGAAAATATACAGAATCTCTTGTCTGATTGTCTCCATCATTATTCAACGCTGTTAGGTCTTACTGTACAGTCTCAAACAAAGCTGCAACATGAATTCCTGGGGGTTGAATTTCTAAATTTCTTTTGGTTATGACTTTCAAGATTCTTGCCATTGTCTCAGAGTTTGTTGCACCTAAGTCAACCTAACTTTGATTTTGACAATGATTTAGCACATTTCTTGCAGGAGTAACCAGAGATGGCTTGAGCAGACATTTCTTCCACAGACCATCAAAGGCCTACACGACCGGGACAAGAAAAAGAAGGAAAATTCAAACCGAATGCGACCTACAAGGTGGAGAAACAAGATGGCACAAAACAGGCAAGACAAGGCCAGTCATGGTCAATGGCAAGCAAAAAGGGTGCAAGAAAATCCTAGTTCTCTACACAAACTTCGGCAAGAATCGGAAACCCGAAAAGACCAACTGGGTCATGCACCAATACCATCTCGGCCAGCACGAGGAAGAGAAAGAAGGAGAGCTTGTGGTGTCAAAGATATTCTACCAGACTCAACCGCGGCAGTGCAACTGGTCTGATCGAACTGCAACAACTGTCGAAGGAAGCAGCATTGATCCTAACAACAGAAGAGACAGCGGCAGTGGAAGCTGTTCTTCAAAGGAAGTAATCCCTTTAAGAGATGAAGTTTCCGGAGCTGGGGTTGCCCATGCTTTATCAAGCTATGCCGGCGCCATAGATATCCAACAGTTAAAATCTGATCATTTCGGTTTCACCCCATTCCGGAAAAGCTTCGATGAGGTACAATTCTGTTCATTCTACAGCTTCCAAAACATCAACAACCATGAAATGAAAGCATAAATTGACACTGAAGTCTGTCCCTTGTAATTTTATGTACAGATATTATAATATCTATCAACCTGACAATCTCAACTAGTCACAAAGAGAAAAAGCCAAATAGGGAAATTTTATGATAATGAATAAATCCAATTGTCTTCTACAAGCTAGAATGTTGTTACTCGACGAGCAGAAACAAGCATTCAAGCTTTAAACATCAAGGTGGTCAGTATATTTTATCTTACATAAAATAAAAGTAAAGGGTAAGTGTAGAGATGATAAAGCTCTAGGGTTGGTAGCTTTTCTCTTAGTCGATTGCTTGCTTATACGGCATAAAAATCTGAATGGACATCACTTGATTATCTTTATGAGCTAACTATAGAAACATTAAAAAAGAAAGGGGGTAAAAACAAAGGAATTAAAGCGATGGAAAATGCTGTGTTTGAAAATGGACTGGCTAGCAGACTGCTTCGTGGGTGTGTCCATTGCAGGTGGGGATTGGCGAAACTTCTGTGCCAAGGGAAGCTCAAGCTCAAGGCACGTGCGAAGAGATACGCGAGCATCCGCATCCGCATCCGCAGCCACATCAGATGGCCCATGATCATCTTCATCAACAGCAGCAGCAGCAGCAACACCATCACACACACCAGATTGCTACTACGGCCTTCCAGATTACCAGGCCTTCGAATCCCATCTCCACCATTATTCCTCCTCCTCCCCTCCACCACACCTCTATCATCCTTGATGAGGACTCCTTCCACGTCTCCAGAATAATGCTTCAAAATGAAAGTTTCCAGGTAATATATCATCATTATCAATCAAACTAACCTCAATTAATTCCCCTCATATAGATATAATTATTAAAAATTCACCAAGTTTAAACGAGTCACATTGTGTGCATATACAATATTATTAGATAGTACAACTACTTTTCATAATTCCCTGCAATTAATAACTTTCTCTAGAAACCACAACTTCAAGTGGTACCTCTTTTTCTTTTCTTTTTTTTAAATCCAGTTTTCTGATATAATTTCTATGTACCCAGCAGGAACAAAGTGACACAGTGTTTTACACATGCATGCCACATTTATATATCAAGTACGGTACTTATATTAAGCTGAAGCCTTTTCCCTACTTTTTAAAGGGTTTTCTAATATAGTTAACTCAATCATGCATGTTTATAATTAAGTCAGACCTTAATTATACATGAATCGATGAGTTGCAGCTCGGTCATGAAACTGGGTCTGGTTTTTTCAGAGTGTAAATGTGGCAACTCAGTGAAGAAATGATGATTTAGACGGGTAATTTTGGTTTATTAACTTTGTTGAATTGAATAAATGCAGCAGCAACAGCAACAGCAACATCAGCAGCAACATCATAAACTGGGAGGAAGGTCTGCATCAGGTTTGGAGGAACTAATAATGGGTTGCACTTCAAGTGATATCAAAGAAGTGAGTATGAGCTTTTTGACCCTGAAATCCATGAACCTTGTTTGTCATGATACCAACTAAGCAAAGGGAACAAACAAAAGAAAGAAAAAGTAAGGGAAGTATAGTTTTAAAACAAAGGATAAAAAGAAGTGAAAAAACAAAACAAATTCTTTAGTAATATTATTTTTTTAAAATAAAGAGAGAAACCAGAATCCTTTTCTTTTTTCTCTTTATCTCTTTTAGTATTTTTTTTTTCTTTCTTTGTTTTGCATGGCATTCAGCATCCAGCCTGCAATATAATGCTGTTAAGAGAGTGTAGAGCTTTTTCTTCATAGAAAAATATTAAACATAATTAATTAGCTGCTTTTTGACATGAACAATAACCTTATTTCTCTTTTATCTCTCTTAAGATTCAGTAGAAATGAACATGTTAGGCAAGTTTGCTATCGTTTTTAACATTTATATATATTTATATGTGAACAAAGAATCAGAATTCCCAATATTAAAGTATAATTTATAGCAGAATGTGAAACCATATAGGCTTCACATTAAATCAAAATTTGAAACAAAATAGAATCTTCTTTTAGATTTCTCTTTTGGACAAAAAAGGTAGTTGGAAAACTAAAGTCTGGCTATACTACTTTCCCTCCACCTCCTTTGGTTTTTTCTTTGAATATATGTTGCTGATCAGAAGAGCTGTAAATTCTGGAAAATCTGTCCCTTTGTGACTACAAACAGCAGGGGAAATAAAAAAGAAAAAGACAATAAATATCTAAAAGGCAAAGAAAACAGCTAGTACTAATATTTATATATCCTTTAGTTGGGTTGAGAAAGGGGATTGGAAGAGGGAAGAGAAGATGCATGATAGCAACATGAAATCTTTTCATCATGTGTTGCCTCATAAGATTGATAAAGAAACAAACCATTTGATTGTGGAGTGGGAAAGAGGACAAGAAAGGCAGCTTCTTCATTTGTTGTTTTAGGTGAATAATCTGTGGCCAAAACCCTAATCCTAAATGGTTTTTTTTTTGACGTGTGCTTTTTGCAGGAATCATCCATTGCAAACCCACAAGATACTGAATGGTTGAAGTACTCCTCCTTCTGGCCTGACCCTGACAACCAGGATCATCATGGGTAGAAGCAAAAATATTAGACAAACAAACGAAGCCTTACAGACATCATTATTATCATCATTATTAGTACTTCTCTACTTGAAGCCTCTGATGAAGTTCTTTCCAATGAACGGCCAAGAAACCATCTCTACTATAGTTTGCTCTTTTTCTTTCTTTTCTAATGGGGGACCTGGGTTTATGACTCTCAAGTCTCACTGATCGAACTGTACAACAGTCCAAGTTGGAAAGAAAGAGAAAGAACAAAACGAAGAAGAAAGAAGAAACAAAGGAAAGAAACCAGGAAAAAGGCTGCTCTCTACTGACATATAGCGAGGAGAACCAAAGATGCAATGGAAAATCCGCCCTGTATGGAAATCATCACCATTAAGATTACAATGTTATCTTTAAGGCTATTCTTAATTATTATTTTATTATTTTAAGACTCTTGTATAATTTCTTTTCTGGTTCTTTTCAAAGAAAATACCAAAGAGTTTGTGCAAATCGCAACAAATACTTTGTTAATTATGTTGTTGTTAGTCACCTTTTCTAGTAAAATATATATGGATTAGGGGGTCACGATTTCTCTTTATATATAGAAATGAAAATATTGGTTACAGAATTGTTTATTACATTGGTGTGCCACTTTTCCCGCTATTTCTTTTGAGATATTACTTCTTTTGATATTTGCAGACAATTGAAACAATATTTTTTGTTAAACGTATTTTGTGTCTCAATCATCTATTTTAAGTTTTGGAGTTGGGTGATTAAGTAAAGATTTTAATTTGATTCTAACAAGAGAGAAGACAAGATCAAGGGTACGCTGGAATTGTGATTTTGGAAAGTGTTTCACACTAAATTATTGTTTAGCTTAGCAAAGAGAAGAGATAAAAAAGAATTTAGGATTGAAAGAGAGAGGAGAGTCAGAGACAGACTCTTTTTTATCTCCTTTTTATTGAAGCAAACATTGATTTGAAAGTTAAAACTTAAAAATTGAAACGTGTTTCAAAATTCTAATTTCATATCCCCTAATCTTGTTTTGCAAACGTTGATTTGAGCGTAAGATTTTAATTTTGACATCTTTTGATCTTGTTTTTTTCTTTTGCAAAAAAATCTTCCAAATTTGCTTACAGCTCCAAATCTTAAAAATAGATAATTGAAACACAAAATAACCCAAAAGTGTTTAAATTATCAATTATTACATTACTGAATGCAATAAGAATTTTAAACATGATTCTAAAAGTGTACATTAATCAAAGCAAGAATTTTAACCCTATAGCTAGTTAATTTGCCTAATCCACATTTCTACTCGAGATAATTAAATCAACTAGCTAGGGATCATGACTTGTCGGCAGGCCATAATTAATCTATATATATATATAACCCAAAGGTGAAGAATTAGTCGTTCAATAATTAGGAATTCTAGATCCTCCATATATTTTCCACAGTCAAATCCCTTCTTTGAAGTAAAATTCCTTCGTTCCATCCATAACCATTGCTTTGTCCCTACTATGTGAGACCTAGGGCGACAGCAGTGCTACCATTATGCACCACCAAATCAATGTAAAGAAACAACTACTATTGCTAATGATGCAAGAAGAAAGTTGGTGCAATTGATTTATCAGGTCAAGTCTTCTTTTCAACATTTATTTTTCTTGTTGAGTATCCCTTTCTTAACCTTTAGTGACAAAAGGGGAGACGTTCTGGCTCCGGAGGGCTTAAAATGAGAGCTCCTTTGGAGCTTCTATTGGTACTGATGTTTGCCAAAAGAAAAAGTAAATGTACTTTAGCTGGTTTTTGGTTTAAATGCTCGATAGGTCCTCACACCTCACCAAATAACATTGCATTGCATACCAAACAGTTTCTTATAGGTAAAAAATAAAAATAAAAATAAAGGGTTTTTGCCATTGTTAACGGTATTTGCAAGAACTCTCTGTAAAAGTAGCTAGCCATCAGAAACGTGACACGTGCCACGAGGAAGTTTACTTGCATTTTTTTTTTATGAACTAAACTTCATGTCATGCTCCACGATTTTATTGCAAGTGGTTGTCAAACTCCTAATAAAGGAGTTTTGTTTGGTTCTTTGGATTTAGATATCAAAAGGAGGAGAGAAGAGAATGTGGGGTTTCATTAAATTTTTTTTCTTAATTATTGGAATCTAGGAATCTTTCAATAGTGTAGCAGCAGCCAGAAATCACATTTTAAAGTATCAGTCTCCCTTTGTTATTGGTCACTTGGGTAACTTCTTTACTGCTTTTTTTCTATTCCTCAGATTCGAGCTTTCTTTCTTGTGTATCATACAACTATTCTATAGAGCTGATGAGATGAGCTTATCTTCCCACAAAGAAAGAAAGAGAGAGAGTAACGTGCATGTTTTCTTTTCCTTCATGGGATTGGGACGTGCATGAAATAAGGATGGAGCGATGGAGGCCGAGGCAGCTTCATAGTAGTTTCTGAAAGGAATAACTTGTGGAAATCAGGAGATAATAAGAATAAGATTTAACCTTTGAAATGACCGTTCTGGTCTTAACTTATTGGAAAAATTCTTTTATCTCGTCATTTGTACACACTGCGCTTTTCACTTATCTATGTATACACCATGGTCTATATGCATGGTATTGTTCCCAAATCCCAAAAATGCATGCATCTTTGTGCAGTAAATTTTGTATATATGCTACCACATTTATCAGTACCATCTCAAAGAGATCACTGAAAATATCAAAATTTCACCAGCATCTAGGTATACCCTAAAAAATTAGGTTTATTAATTCATTCATGTAACACTACCAAAATAACTGGTTTCACCGATGGAATTATACTCCATTAATGTGTATATTACATACATATATATTATACATACTTGCTAACTAAATACTTGTAGAATTATAAAGTAAATGTATATATGGAAAAAGAGGGTTTAGGCTAATTGGGAGAATCCAAACGCTATGGTGTAGAGATGCTTTGAGGTTGGTATAAAATATTGGTAAATAAATCAACAAAAAGAGGAAGATCCTAGTAGGGATGGTGGGGGTGGGGATTGTGATATAATAAATGGAGTGGGAAGAGGAAATGTCTCTTTCCACATGCAATGAAAATAAATGGCATGACATGTCTTGTTCAACCTAAAAGGTGAAATTCAATTCTTTCGCTTTAGGGAAGATTTTGGGTGCTTTTAAAAGAAAGATGTATATATTAGCAGTGTTAGTGTTTCTGGGTTTGCGGAGATTTGGTCCCATAAAGAAGTTTCAGGGAGAATTGTGTAGTGCAATAAGGAATATCACAACATGGCAATGCCAACCTTTTTTGGATTCTTCAACAGCAAGGCCAAGGCCAATGCAGGCCGCGACTGCTTTTTCGATAGTAACCCAATCCCTTTCCCTTCTCACTCATGTCAGCTTACAAGCTTATTTTTATGTACTTCTAGTTCTAGGACATCCAGTTTCTCCGCCACTTGCACACTGAATTTATAGTTCATTGGTGCAACGGTAAAATTTGTTCTTTTGTAATTTAAAAGTTACGAGTTCAAGTCACAAAATCAGTTTCTCCGAAAGGCTTTCTTAGTGTAATTCTGATGGTGAACCTATCTGTTTTCTTGAAGAGACCGAAGCTTCAGTAAAGTATCCTTACTTCTTGAATCTTTTGTTTGTAGGCTGACATAGTCCATTTGGCTGCAGCAAAACTACGCGATGGAGGTGGCGGCTGTGGCAGATAAGCTCTTCCCTGTTAAATACTTATATATTGATTAATTTGTGGTAGTTAGGAAAGTTTGGTGAGAATTTCATGTATAGATGAATAATTTAATCGCAGACATGGCCAAACTAGCTAGTTTCCTGTTGCGGATAATGCATAAAAATAAACAAAAACAAAGGTTTACACTACAAATACCATGATCAATGATGTAACAAGTAACTGATATGTACCCTAAAGCCTATCAGATTTTAGAGAAGAATGAAAGATACTTGCCAGTGTAATCCTGACTATTGCTTTAAATGAAATACTTGACTTTTCAAAAAAAATGATTTTAGAGAAGAAAGTGACTGTTGCAACAAAAGTGAAAGAAACAGTTGGGATGGCTACTGATCAGCCATTTTCCTTCAGAAAGTTTGCATGTTCTTTTCTTTTGAACAACGTGAAAATCAGTTCCCACTAATGAGGGTTTTGGAAGGATTTTTAAGATTTCATATATACGGTTAGATGAAGAAAAGAAAGCTCTGAATTAAGTATTATTTTATGGGGTATCGAAGATAAGGTTAGATAAGATTGTGACAGACAGATACGATCACTATAAAATTTGCGACCATCTGTTATTTAATTAGCCGTTGAAAATGTATGCAAATTAGATGAACAGGAATCCATTCAATCACTATCAAAATGACTCTAGGATGTAACTCTGTAATTCAATAAGTACATTCAAGGCAAACTCCCAAAATCCAATCGGCTTTTGGAAAAGGAACAGAAGATAAGTAATCCAAGCCAATAATCCGTGCAAAGACAGAGAGAAAGAAGATGGTATGTTTTCTGTGACGAACGGTGGCCAGCGGAGAATTTTCAATTTTGTAGTATACCTGCGGGTAGCTTCCTTTAATAAAGACTTGTTTGGGTCCTTTCTATCCGTAGACCTGGTGGCATATTCTTCTTGTCAGGGATGGCTGGCAACCAACTTATCTTAACCATACTCCCATCTAAATATGATAATCCTAAACAAAACACAAAAATGATACGATTTACATAAAACGAAAATGAGTTTTATACACAAATTGCTACTCTTATAAGAACATGATGAAGTTTCCTTCTTCCCACGTGTCTCTCTCTCCTTTTCACTTGTTCAATGCTCAAGCCTCTTTGAACATGTTCCTGATCATATCAAACAAGAAATAGCACAAAAATGATACGATTTACATAAAACGAAAACTGAGTTTTATACACAAATTGCTACTCTCATAAGAACATGATGAAGTTTCCTTCTTCCCACGTGTCTCTCTCTCCTTTTCACTTGTTCAATTCAATGCTCAAGCCTCTTTGAACATATTCCTGATCATATCAAACAGGAAATAGTAGATACTCGAAAGGCTTATCTTCAAGTCGATCTTCTTTTTACGGGTAGGCAAGGACTCATGCATGAAATAATGGTCTGCATCAATTTGTTTTTGTGTGTCCCTGCTCCATAGCAATCTTCTTACTAAATCTTCTTTCAAATCCTTTTCGTACTAGCTGCTGCTGAGAGGTTCGCGTTTAGAATCTTGGCTTTTGGAGGAAGTCCAAACACTTCAGCCTGGAAACTTCAGCTATTTGACAAAACGATTGTACCATCGGTCATCACATACATAAGGTTTGGCAACTTGCAATGTACTGTATAATGCAACAGTGCTCGTCCTTTGGATACCTCTTTGGAAATACAGGCTATAATCCAAAGGCCTAAATGCACGGTTGCTTTCATTGAGCGATATCAGCTAAACAACAAAGTAAAGGCAGCACCACCTAAACAGGGAAGTATGCTACTTCCTAGCAGACTAACAAGGACACTGAAAACGGCTAGACTCTTTCATTTCTTAGTCTATGCCCACAAATCATGCAAAGCATATGCTTTTCACAAATGAATCCAAAAATGTGAATTGTTGCACGATTTACATGGATATATAAAACAGCAATGCTGATTGTGTAATTGATACCATGTTTTACATATGACATATCATCGAAGAACTCTTCTAGTTCCTTCTGTTTCTGTCTACTAGAACAGATAGTTATCAGACCTCTACAATATATACTTATTTGCTTTTCTGTACAAGCAACAACCACAGAATGTGAAAAAGGAGCAGCAGATTCAGCAAGCACGTGTTTCAGAGAGCCTCCTACTCACAGGTCCACTAACACCAGAAACTTTCAATGATGCAAAAAGGCACGACAATCTAGCTATCATGGGCCTGGCTCTCACCATTCTGGGCACAACCACAAGCTCCTTACCAGTAATATCATCAAAACTACTATGATAGCCTTCAAGATCTGCTTTTGTAATCATAACTGCATCCACTGAAGGAGAGTGTATAGTAGCCGGCTGTCTGAGCCTGCTATACTCCAGAACTGCCTGCTCATAACCATTGACAAGCAAGGAATAAACAAAAGGGAAGAGACACAGTTCATCATTCATGCTTGTGACTGGAAGAAATCTGGTAATTAATTCTATTTGGAAACATGAAACTATTCTCAGGTCATTCATAATGCTGGTGAAATCTTGTTCTTTTTTCTGAGGAAACAGTAAATGCAAAGGGAGATAGGAGATTTATCTTTTACAATAAGAGAAAGGTACAATTTGTTCATAATCTAAAATTGACTAACGTGAACAAAGCCATAGTGAAAATAAAAAAAGAAGCTTTGGTGCTTATAATAACATCTTCATTGTCATCAACCTCATTTCCCCCTTTCACGCGGACAGATAAGGGCAAGAAACATGTAAAAATTGCAGGATTTTCTCTGCTCATGATAACACCAGAAAACTTACCTTCCACTGCAAGGGGGCAAGCAAAACACGAGGCCTCCGAGACCGAACGTATTCGAGGGCACCTGCAGGTGTCATGTGCTTATGCTCTACCTGCAGAGTTCAAAACAAGCTCAACCATTTAAATTGAAATCAAATCTGGAGCTAGCCTAAAAGGTTACCGAACAAAAGTGTGTCAACAAAGCAGTGTGCAACAGACAGATTTACCAAGTAGCAAAGCACAATGGTTGTACTCCTTCCTCGTCCAGCTTTACAATGTACATAGGTGGTTCTACCACAAGATGCATTCTCTGCAGCCAAAAAGAAAAGAATCTGTTGAGACTGCCAATAGGCCACAGTGACCAACAGAGATAACTGAAAGGATTATCTACTCACTATGAATGAAGTCCACAGCTCTGCCGATATTTGAAATTGAAGGAGCAAATAAATAATCTCTCGTTGGAATTACTAGGTGATCAATTCCATGAGCCTAAAATAAACCATAAAATCAATACAAGCAAACATCAATACCCAACAAAACAAAAATTTCATAAAACGAAAATTAAGCTATTTCCAAATACCCATTCACCTCAAGCCTGAAAAAAGAAATTGCAAACTCTTATTTCCAAAATTCAAGAAAATTCGATAACTTCTTTTAAATTATCTTCAATACAATATACCAAGAATCAAACAAAGAAAAGCTTACATGATATAAGGAAGTGGAAACCAGAGTTTCAAAAGGCTCATTGAGAGTGATGACCCCACCAACGCCCAACTGTTTCAACCGTCGAACATCCTTGGGAAACGGAACCGCCCCCAGCAAAAGAAACTGGAAAAAAAAAAAAAGAAACAGCAGCTAAGAAAGTCACAATTGTTAATCGATCATCAAAGCGAGAATTACTGATTTGAATTTTGTTTATAGTAAGAGATGGCTAACAAAGAAGGGAAATTAAGGATTAGATATAAGAGAAACCTGGTCAACTTCGTCCCACCATCTGAATTCAGATTGGATTTTGTTTCTGAAGACATTGTATAAAAGGGTTGGGTAAAAAAGGATCCGAGCACCCGCTCCGACTAGAACTTTCTTCGCACCGTCGACTTTAACTATCTGCAGCTGATTCACGCCATAAACGCCGTCCTCTTCCCGATCACACTCCACGTCATCCAACTGCTCGATCTTCATCTCGTGAAAAAGGGCAACGTTTTTTTTTAATAACTGAAGTGCCGAACCTAAAATTGTTTACATATTACGAAATGAAAAATAGTTTTGAGGAATTGATAGATTATGGCATGGAATTGAGAAGAGAGGGGGAAAGTCAAAGGAGATTAATCGGGAGTTTGAGAAGACACGAGAGCAGAGCACCACAGAGCGTGGAATTCACGTTGATGCCAACGAATAATGGAATAGATACATTTGTGAACTATAAAAAAAAAAAAGTCTGTATGTAATATAAAACTCTCAGTTTTTGGCCAAAAGTCTTGCGGATATCTAAAATCTAAATCCAAAAAAAATTAAAAATAATTATTTTTTAAAGTTTTTTAAAAAATAAACATCTATATATTAAAATTATAAAATAAATTAATTATCTTTAAATTAATGATCTATTTCAATTCTTTAAATATATTAACTTAAATACATGTGCTACCAATTATAATTTTTTTAATTTTCTAAAAGATATTTATATATATTAAAATTAAAAAATAATTTTTATCAATTTTTTACCAATCTTTTTTTTACATTACCTATCTTTTATTTTTTTAATTATACATTGTCATTTAAAATTACAATTATAATCAATATATTTCATTCGAATCGATAACTTGATAAATTAGTAAATACAAATAACAATAACAAATTATATAAAATAACAATAATAACAAACAAATCTTACACATGATGAAACTTAAATTTGAAATCTCAAAATCTCAGTACATTTTTATTGTTACTATGCCAATGCCTCATTGTTACTTATCTATTATTATTGTTAACTAATTAACACTTAATATATGTATGATTGATCTATTGGATTGCTCCTCTATTGGTTTTTATTTCTGCACTCTTTTATTTCATGCCTATTATTAACGGAATTTGTTGTATTTGTGAAACTGTTATGGTGTGGAAGAGTTTTTCACTACTACATAAACGGCATTGGTGTCTTTTGTTCAATATAAAAAGTTTTTCAGAACAATATATATATAGGATAATTATTGGATTATTATCTTATCCAGTGTCAGTTAAGTTTTTTAACTCCACAAGCGGGGTTAAGTTTGATTTTTTTTTTGTTACAAAAAGTTTGAAACCAAGAACCATACATTTGTGAAAGTATTCGTAATCTATATGTTACTTTTGGAATTAATTCGTGATCTAAACGGGTCACAAGTTTTTTACAATGATAATTAGAGAAATGATATATATAATCTCTGCTATTTAGGCAAAATTCAAGTTCTAGAGTTTTCATTGTAGGAAGGGCTTTGCCGTTTATTGCTTCTGGTCTGAACAGAATTAATCTCAGACCGTAAAATGAATGAAGATACTTATGCTTACACAAAAAAATAAATGATATATATAATGGATTATTATCCCATCTAACATCAGTAAATTTTTTAACTTCACAAACAGGATTAAAATGATTACATATATCTTTTAAAAATATTAATAAAATAAAAAATAAATAAAATGAGACACATTGGAAAACGGTGAATAGGATAATAATCTATATACAATATAATTTTTTTAATCCAAAATTTTAATTTATGATAAAAATATTCTTTAAAAAATTTATTACGTGATTAATATTATTTAATTAACCCTAATACAAAAAAATTTTCCTCTCTTTTATTTTCTTCTCAAAATTTGACAATCCTTTTTCACATTAGCCGGTGCTCATTGACAGTAGTTTGCTTTAAAAAATAAATCAAAATTTTCATCATTTCTTTCCTTTTCTATTTCTTCTAATAATATTCAAAACATAATAGATCTAAAATTAAAGCCACGAATTTAAATATTCGATTTATTTTTTGTGTATCTTTTAAAAAATGTTAATTAATTAGACCAAGTCAAAATAAAATTTTTTTTTTATGTTTTTTTGGAAGCTATACACCATCGACAAGCAACGGTGATGGTAGAAAGAGGTGATCGGCACGATGATTGGGCTTCAATGCGGTGGTTTGAGATTGTGAAAAGTTTGAAGATTGATAAAAAGGAAATTAAGTTATAATAATTGTAAAAAAATTAATTATGGTCGAATTATCAGCTTTGACCTACCATTCTGCTCGCATTTTTTTAAAACATCGTTACTTTTTAGTTAAGTAATCGCTTAAATATAAGGACAAATGTTTGACAATGCCATCAACGAAATTCGTGGTGGATTTTTTTAAAATATTTTTTCATACCTTGTTTTTTTCCAAATAAAACCGACTTTATTTGTTGAATAAAAACACATACATTTATTATAAATTAAATGCTAAAATAACTCTCTAATGACATGAATGTGATCATTTAATAATTTATTTTGTTTGAGTCGTCGAAATTCTTTCATATTTTAGCATTTTTAATTTCTTTTTCCATAGTTTGTTACTTTATTTTCGACAACCAAAGGTTTCATTTTTTAAAAATTGAAAGGGTTGGATTAAAGTTATTATTCAAACTTAATTCGATATATATATATATTAATCATTCGATAAAAAATTTCTTTAAACACTTCATCAAAAAGTTTTTAAAGACAATAGAAGCTTTTTTTGAAAGTTTGGGTGGTGAAGGGAGGGTAAGGAATGTTGGATTATACCCTTAGAACCATTCATTAGATGATTGACTTTGGCATTTTTTTATGTATCATGACATTTTTTATTTATTATAGTTCATTATTATATTTGTCTTATAACTGCGTAATGTAATCTTATATGATAATGTCCTTAGAATAGTAATAACACACTATTCTTAAAATATCCCTAGTCATGTATTATTGTAAACAAGGATAACAATGATACGATAAGACTAGTATGTGGTTGACTGATGACCATTGTCATGGATATAGGATATCAAGTCATCACATAGGTACATGTTAGAGAACTATGTACTGGATCGACCCTCCATGAGAACGCTACATGGATTGTTATATGAGTGTCATAAGCGATTCTCATAGTGATGTGGTGTATGTGATCCTTTGACTTGAGATCATAAGAGATCACAACATAGAGAATTGCATACTTTAATGCTGCTAGATGTCATTCGTAACAGGATGGACTATAAAGGTAGTAATTGAGTATGCCTTGATCTATGTAGAGGAATGTTGAGTGATCAAGATAGGATTTATCCCTCTTATATAACAAGAGTGATGTCTTGGGCCCTTTGATAGAGTGAGACTAAGAAATGCATGGCCGTGCTCGAATAAGTCAATATGAGATATTGTTTTTATTTGTTTAATTAGTCTACTCAAGAATCAAGAAACGCTGATTAGACTATACAAGTGTGACACATTCCATGACTTGTGTCTAATCAAGACATCAAAGGATAAAGGGATTAGACTACACAGTAACATCTATCACGAGTAAGGTTATGTCGAGTCATTGACATTCTCGTTACATGGGTAGCAATGATGTGTTGCTAGATACCGCTCATTGCCTGTGACAATTTTGTCATTGCCATTGTTTTGAGAACCTATTGGGTCGCACACTTAGAACAGATCAATAAGGAGCTTAATTAATCCTATTCTGAATTGGATTAAGGATATAACTAATCTTATTCTAAGTAGGATTAGAGTTTTGTTTGACAGTAAATTTTAAGGTAAAATTTACTGCCTATAAAAGGATGTTTTGTGTTTTCTAAAACTGAGCCACACAATTAAACAGAAAAGAGAAATCTGTTCTCTGTGGTTTTAGAGCTTCTTTCAAACAAAAACAAAATATTCTTTTAATCGAAGCTAGCAATTCGGTTAAAATAAAAAAACGCTCTTTAAGGCTTCTGATCGTGAGACGTTCAAGAGTCGTGAGATCTGTTCGTGTGGATACCATAGAGGCAAGAACGAAAAGTTGTTGCTTGTGACTCGACCAACGACAGAAAATCAGAGAAAACGTTAGGTAAAATCTCGAAACTCTAATCAGGCAACTCTCCGAATCGATCCTGGTGGAGGCCGAATGATTTAAATTCCGCTGCGTATTTGTTTCGGTTTCATTCAAGGAAAAGATTGACTGATTGAGGTCAATCTGTCTCCAATTTCATGAGCAAAGACAAGTTATAATTGTAGGTGATGCACGTTTTGTTGAAAGGCTTTTGGAGCAACAGCATTGGATTGGTTAGATGGAAGCATTCCTCATGTAGTTATGTTGGAAAGAGTTTGCTTTCTCTAACTTATCTTCAAATCATGCCAACTGTTAATTAAATGTCAAAATTCATTTATACGAGTTATTTCAAATTGTATAGATAGCTAATCTTATCTTATTACAATTTGCATCGATATGTCCACAAAAAATTTTACTTAATTCATAAGAAAAGAGAATTTTTAAATATACGATAGCTTTTATCTTTACACTTCATTTATAAATATACTACAATAATATACCATTTTTACCACTTAAAATTACTATTCTATCCTATACTAAACTCAACTTCTTCTTCATCACCCTTATCACCTATATCTACATTCAACCTAAGAAAACTCTAGAAAAAAATCCCCAAAAGTAGCGTCCAAAACAAAAAAAAATCACTATGTCTGTTGAGCTGAGTGAAAGGAACTTAGTACTCCTTATTCAAAATCTTGGATTTGAGTCTTGTGAATGAAAAAAACAATATTAAAAGAGCTCTTCTCGTATCGGACCCAACCGTAGCTCGATTTTGCACTAATCAATACCCAAAATATCATGCGAATACCGAGAGTTTCGACAAAAAAACAAAAGAAATCAAGTATGTTATTTATCATTTTAAATCAGTGTAAAATTTGTAAAAGTATGGTTAAATCTGAGAATGATGATATAATTTCTTTGTCTCGCACAGGCAAATCTGTGCGAGATTTCTCTGTCTCGCGCTGTCTCGTGCAGGTACTCGAGCGAGACAGCAAGTCTCGCATAGATGCTCGCACGAGACTGTATTTATTGCTGTCTGTATTAACATTTTTTTTATTTTTATACTTGAAATTGGTAGAGTTTATTTATTTGTTTTTGTTGACCAGCTTTATATACATATATATATATATATATATATATATGATATAGTCTCTATTTCGACGTTCCCTTGATATTCTGAACTCAACAAACTATAATACTCATACCATACATGACTTTTGACTTTTCATTTTTTTTTATTTGCAGAGTTTGTGAAGATTTAGGTTTAGGGTTTCCAGAAAGATGAAAAAAAAAAAAACCATGAACAGAAGGGATGAGAGATATCTTGTTAATTTTAAAATTTTTATTGAGGTAAAAACTTACTTTTGATTTAAAGATATTTTTGTCCTCAAATATTTTAAAGCGAAAAATTAATTCTTTGGGTGTCATAAGAAAAACTCCATTTCTGTCAAGAAATAGCCCATTTGACTACTTCAGGCCTCTTTCCATTCATGGCCCAAAATTCCAGTGAATGCAAAAACATTACATCTACTTGCATCTTTTGCCAATCTTCTTCCCCAACCTAGAGCCTCCTGGAGGTACAAATACAGTAACATTTCGGCAAATTGAATGATATAACCATAAAAAAGCCAGAGAATGCGTAATTAATCTTCATCCACAACAGAAGTAGCTGCAGTAATGGCCTCCTAAATGCTTCCACCTTATTGAGTTGAGCCATGTGCCATATAATTCAAGTCCACAAATTAATGAGTATTACTAATTTAGTTGGACCATAATTCTCAACACTCTGCCCCTTGCCAGACTATGATCCAACTAAACCAATAAGCAGAATTATAATAGAAAGTGCTTTTCGTAAAATAAAACCGTAACGCTCCAATGGCTCCAATGGATCAAAGCAAAGCAGACGACATCTTTTATATTGGTGTAAATATAGTGACAAACGATCTGCAATCCACTATCTGGTTAATTTCAGCAATTTAAAGATGACCCATCTGGCCATCTCCATCGTTATGCATAAGCACTGTGAAAATCTCTTTTGGAGAGTCCAACGTTAAATGCATGACAGATAAGTGAGCACTATGTTTGATTGCTCGCCCAGAAGGAGGAACACAACTGTGGCAGGTGAAAATCAAAGAGAACTAAGCTATGAGATTAATTATACAAACCTGAAAGTTCTAAATCCAGGCAGATTCTTGGACATCATATTAAAAAACAAAGTTGTTGATTGTCACAATCAAATGAAAGTTGAAACTGGATGTTGGCTTAAACCAGTTAGTGTTATTTTTGCATATCGCATGGATATGCTTTAAACAGGTTGATTGCAAAGGGACAAAGAAACCTTTGAATTGTAGGTGTTCACGGGTGTAATAACTGATAAAGTGTGAAGTGAACATGGAAAAGACAAATTGAAAGATTCAATGTCTCTGAATTAAATGTAATCATCAGATCATTAGAAATTAAAATTACCTTTCTCTTTTTACCACAAAGTCAGTCCATTTGTGTTCTCCATTACAAGCAAAGAAGGGGAAATCAGCACAATGAACAATATCAGTACTAGCAGCATAATCTTACTTTAAAAGGAGAAAAACCCAACTGAAACTTCTTGTGGCAAAGCTTTAACATGAAAAATACATGGCAGGACTGCTACTAAAAGTAGTGTGACAGCTAAAAGGAGACTATAGGAATCCAATTCTCTCCCCTTTTTTGTCATGTATGTGCCGCAAAAAGACTTGGCCATGGAAGCTGGCTAGCTGCCATCCAATATTGAAATGAAAGTTGTATGCGTTTTGCTCTATTCGTTCTCTTTTTCTTTTCTAATGATTATGAGCTTTTTGTGTACAACACTCCCACCCATCAGACAGGGATGGGAACATCTCACGTTAACCCATTTACAGATGAATCGCGTATTCGTGGGTGTTGTACTGGCTGGCCTTTGCTGAAACCTGAACAGATTGATGGGACTAGACCCAGCAATTCATGTAAAAAATCTGTATTCGTGTTGCTATCATGTAAAATCATAACATCTGTATTCGTGTTAGTATTATGTAAAATCATAACATAGTTATCAAGGCTTGAACAAGAGAAAGTGACCAGGGCCCGATTTCAGTCTCCTGTCGGCTGTGTCCATCATAAAATGATGAGCAAAAAAATTTTTGCTTTAGATATTCAATTGTGAACAGGATTGGCTGAAAAGTGTTTTTGATTTGGTAACTTGGTTCTATCTGTTATATGATAACAGAGTTTGGCAGGGTTATTTACTCATTTATCTAAGCTAGTTTTAACATTTATTACAAGAAAGTTATATTCAAAATATCATCTAGAACAAGAGTTAGATGAATTTATTTATAGACGCTGAAATCACAATCAATGCTCGTTAACACTAGCTGGGATGTTGGTTCTATGATCATTTGCTGATGCTTTCTTCGGGAAAGGTTTGGAGGTTGAACACAGAATCTTTAAACCAAATCTATGCCATTGTCTGCTGTTGTTAGGCCAATTCTCATCATATCCCAGTTCCATTTTCACTTCTTTAGTCCTGCAAAATCCCTTTCGTAAGCTTCACATTATCCCTTTATAATCATATTTCTGGCCCAAGAATGAAGAATTAATCAAACATCCCCTAGATTTTAATCTCATTATTCCCATGCAATGCTACCTAACAATGCTCTATTCTAGTAGATAAGGACCTTTTTTAACCCGAATTACCATTTTATTTTACATATTTAGCAGCTAAGTTGCACAAAAAATGCGATTATCTTCCTCCTAGAGTAGCACGTGCTAGTAAGCTCTCGCCTGCCTTGCAATTATGCACTTATTTTCTTTCTAACGTATACACTAGGGACCATTGCCAAGCTTTTCTTCAGCTTCTTAGTATTTTCCTAGTTAGGAACCAGGGCAATTAGGCTTAGGCATGCGCAATACAATCTCACAGCTTCAATAATCTCAAACCATTTGGTGTTGCCAAACAACTCATCAGAAGCTCAGCCACAACCACAGCAAACCTTTTCTGCAGCATGAGTCTGGACTTTCAAGTCAACGTCTTCACAGAAAAAAGTTACTAGTACAATAATAAAGGCCCAAAACTGTAACCATTGATAAAAATGAGAAATAAAAATATAAAAATAAGAAAGCATTGGAGAAATTTTAAACACACCCACTTTTTTTCTTAACACACCCTATTTTCTTCATGATGACACTGTTCATACACTGTTCATGCAAGGGAAAAATGGGTGTGTGGAGAAAAAAAGTGGGTGTGTTTAGAACGGTTCAAAGCATTGAAGAGCGATCAACCCCACAATGTCTCTCATCAATGCAGCTGCCTCATTTGCATAGCCTTGCAAGGAAACAAACCCATCACAGTAAGCATCTTGGTGTCTTCAACATAGAAAAATGGGGAAGAGCTGGCTCCTGGCTTTTATCCTCTGGCAGATAATTCCAACAGAAGCTGCCATCACTGTGGGTGGCGCTGTTGGCATTAATATAGGCAATGCTGGTGGCGGTGGTGGTGGAGGTGTTTGGATTGGTGGAGGAATCAACAACAGCCCAACTCCAGCTGGCCCTTCAGTGTCAAAGCTCAGCAGTGCTTACACTGCACTCCAAGCATGGAAATCTGCTATCACAGATGACCCACTGGGGATATTGAAGACTTGGGTGGGCTCAGATGTGTGCTCTTACAAAGGGATTTTTTGTGCAGATCCTCAAGGTGAAATTGATTCGGCTTCTGAACCATTTGTTGCAGGCATAGATCTCAACCATGCAAATCTTCAAGGAACTCTAGTAAGGGAACTCTCTGTTCTTACAGATATCTCAATCCTCCATCTTAACAGCAACAGGTTTTCAGGCACGGTTCCTGACACTTTCAAAGACCTTTCATCACTGCAAGAGTTAGACCTCAGCAACAACCACTTGTCTGGTCCTTTCCCTGTAGTTACTTTATATATTCCAAATCTCGTTTATTTAGACCTTAGGTTCAACAACTTCTCAGGAGCCCTCCCTGGAGATCTATTCAACAAGAGACTTGATGCAATCTTCCTCAACAACAATCAGTTTGAGGGTGAACTTCCACAAAATCTGGGTAATTCTCCAGCTTCTGTGATAAACTTGGCTAATAACAAATTCAGTGGAAACATCCCGGCTAGTTTTGGCTTCATGAGCTCTAAATTGAAGGAGATTTTGCTTCTTAATAACCAGTTGACAGGTTGCATTCCAGAGGGTGTTGGGCTGTTCTCAGAAATGCAAGTTTTTGATGTGAGCCACAACTCACTCATGGGTCATTTACCAGACACAATCTCTTGCCTGAACGACATTGAGGTACTCAATCTGGCACATAATAAGCTGTCTGGGGTACTACCTGACTTGGTTTGTTCTTTAAGGAGCCTGTTGAATTTGACTGTTGCGTACAATTTCTTCTCTGGGTTTAGCCAGGAATGCTCCAGGTTGTTCTTTAGGAATGTGGGCTTTGACTTCTCGCTTAATTGCATTCCGGGGAGAGACATGCAGAGACCACAGCCAGAGTGCTCTGTGATCCGTGGCGGTGGGTTGAGTTGTCTGAGAATCCCTTCTGCACAGCCTCTAGTTTGTGGGGCATTGCTTGGGAACTTAGAGGTTAATCTAACCTCAACATCTCCATGATCTCATTGTAGAACAAGTGTTCGGTATTTGTATAACTGGTAACAGGTCGATGATGGTTGTCAATTCTCCCATTCATTAATAGCAGTTCACGATTTAGAACTTCCAAATTCATTTGTTCATGGATCCAGTTGCATCATTTTTATAACCCCAGTCTTTGAATGGATGAGACATGCCCAAGCACCTGAGAAAGAGTATAATTAAATATTCAGAAAGCAATTAGCTCATTAGTCCAAACTCCATAGTCCAAATTCTTCTGCCCAATGGGCCAAACGGTCTTTGCCAAGGCATTTTAGAATGCTAAAAATCCATGGCCTGAATTGCAGTGGTGAGTAATTTTTTCTTCCCACGTTGCCACGTTCACTCTGATTTAAGATTTTCTGGCAGAATCATGCAACCTTCCAAATTTTCCTTCTCAATTTATTGATAAAGTGAATGTTGAGCTGAAAGGATTTACTCTCTTAGGAAACAATGCCATTATAGCAGCAGCTAGCTCCCTGGCCTCACCATAAATGTAGAAGCTACCTAGAATAGGACTCAATAATGTAGATATATGTTGGGTCCAGTAGACTTGAAAGAACCCACCCAAGAATCTTAAAGGTGACAACTGACAAGTCGTGAAATTTACACAGCAGGAATTACAGAATTACAACATAGTACAGAAATGCTTTGCATCTTTTAGTCAATGTAATACATTGGATTTGGCAGCTTAAAGGACCGTTTAGCCAATGCAAAACCCAGCAAGTCACTCCACTGATCTCCAGAGCTCCCATGAATCCTGTAACCTTCGTTTACCAGAACTTGTCTCCTTTCAGATTTGTACACAGTCGCAAGTGTCCCTCTATCCGAAGGTCCTCTGTACCATAAACCAAATTTTCATCATTCTAATATTTAACAAGTTTTTATTTAAAGCCACTTACATAGTTTTGCATAAAAGGTAAAACAGTAATAGTAAAAATGCCTGAAAAGCACGCCTGACAATCATAAATATGATACAATAACACGACACGAACAAAAATCTACGGATCGCATGATTAAAATTTGATAAGAATTGCATATAAAAATAACAAAAGCTTAAAAAAATATTTTGTGTTTAATGAATTAACACGAATTTTCATTAAGTGTTCTTATTTTTCGTGACATGAATACAAAATTATCAGATTTTTAAAAGCTAAGTTTACCTCAAGAGAAGCTTTTGCCATCCGGTGTACCCTGCAAACAAAAGATTCTTTCCTGTGGCATTCCTCTGATTTTCACTACGCCCTGTAAGCACAAATATTTTGAAGCCCATCTTCTTCAACTCATTATAAAGTTTCAAACTCGCTGGTAAAACTGGGGCCTCGGCTAAATCCACCCAAATATCCCAAGCATTCTCGTCAAAAGTTTCTGATCTACGTCCATGACAAGATAGCCTTAGTAATTTCAATCAATGAACACAAACAAATAAACTTAAGACAAAGTATACGGACTAAACAATCCTTCCAATTGAAAATACACAAGAAACATAATTCACCCTATTCAGATTTTGCACGATCAAGGGCTAAATAAGCCATTAGCAAGTCCAAGCCCTTTCTCTTCTCCATCCCCCATTTATTGACCCTTGCATAAGCCAAATGTCAACCACCAAGATCAACAACAAGCAAACAAAGCTAGCAATTTATACTATAGTACATTCACGTTTTGTCCTCCAATGGAAGTGGAAGAACAGAACCAAGTCAGATGAAATTAAGAGCAAAACCTCCCAACATAATGTCCATACACTAGTGAACTTCTTTAATAAGTAGTTTGCCTCACAAACAAAAAAAAAAGAGTAACCTGCCTTGGATTTGTTTGCTTAAATTAGATGCCAGGTTGTCATTTTTGGTGACGATTTGATTTGTTATGTTTTTTTTTTTAACATTGATTATGGTTTAATTCACACCGTTACAAAAGATTGTATAAAAAGATTACTGCTCATCAATACATATTCTTTTTATTCAAATTATGTTACGTAGTTATATTATAAAAAAATCAATTATTTATTACATATTACATGTGATAATTAAGTAGTGAATATTTATTTTCAAAAACTCATTAAAGATACTGATATAAATAATTAATTTTTCTTTAATAATGTGATTAAGTGACATACTTTAAATGAAAAATCATACTTTGAATAAAAAAATATGCATGTCCAAAACTATTTCACGCAATCTTTTCTATTGATACTATAATAATATTGAAACTACAGCAAGCAACCCATCTGGTTCATCTCCAAGATGAAAAGGAGACAATACAACCATTTAACAAGATCATGTGGTAAATCAAGATCAAGTATATTCTGTCGCTAATTAAATTGTTTTTAATAATACATTTTAATTTAATGAGCACATGATTCACATCGAGCGTTATCTGGGAAAAAAGCACATCGATTTACAGTGGACTCGCATGCGTGTAATAAGTAGTATACGGATATTCAATGTTACCACTTCCACGTGTATCTCTCCGATTGGTTTGGTAATTGTGGTGGAAATATGAGCCTACTTAACCTTCACCCACAAGACAATTGTACGATGATTTTTCATTGACCTTACCAAAAGCAATGACAAAGAACATCCATCGAATCTTATCTTAATCTGACTTAATGCAAAATGAGAGGGTTCACGTCCTTACCCGAATCCGTGGGCTTGGTAGTAGGGTAAATTCGACAACAAAGTCTCATCGACATCGAAGATCCAGGCGTCTTTCCCGTCAGATCCAATCTCGACGGAGGAGGCATAACCGAGGGAGTAGTTAGCGACGATCTCAGAGTCGGACATGTAGCGTGGTCCGGTCATGTAGTCTTGGACGTAGGACAGGCAGCGGGAAGGGATTGAAGACCAGCTTCCGGCGTTGTTGGTCTCGACAGATAAATGCCAACCGGAACAATAAAGGTCGTCTTCACCGTGGGATTCCCCGTCGGTTGTTGTTGTGGGGAGCTGGATGAGGGGTTCAAAAGAAGCGGAGGAGGAGGCAGAGGAGACGAGAATGGAGATGAGAAGGACTGAGAAGGTGAGAGGCTGAGACGCCATTGGGAGATGGATTCTATATTTCCGGTCGGGAGAGAGCTTTTTCTTTCCTGGGTTTTTCTTCCTCTCCCGAGGAGCGGCTATTGGGAGAATTTTGCCAGGCTCTGGCTGTTTTTAACTATTACGACACTGTTGATTAATTGAACGACGCCGTTTGGCAGCACTCAACTAAACCATCCATTTTTTTTTTTTGTTCTTTATATTCACCATATCATTTTTTAGTGATTTGTATTTTTATTGAATTAAAATGTTTATTTAATTAAATATTGAAGATTATTTTTCTGTTTAATCGTTTGCATTCATTCTTGTGTTGTGTGTACTCCAGTGGACTTGCACATTCCTTCTGTTTCTCAGAGCTTAAACTATGTTTCAACCTTAACAAAAATGGCATCCTTCAAGCAGCCTTTTAATTTTTACTGTACTGTATCTTAGTATACCATCAAAACATTACTTCACAAACATTACAGACAAGTGATCCTGAGAATTAAGATCCTGTTACTTTTTTCTTTTTCGTTACATAAGATCCTACTACTTTACGTAGAAAACAGGGTACCCAATTGAACGAATTTAACAATCCGTGTTTATGTCATACAAAATTATGTTTGTCATAAAAAACATCAAAACACAAAAGTTTCTTGTTGACAGGTCAAAATCTAAATATAACTATTTGTTAACTGTTGCCATATTCATACATAATTTATTAATAAATTTAATTCGTGTCCTTTCCGTGTATAATGACAGAAATAAGCATACCAGCAAAAGGAAAGTGAAAGGCTTATTGCAATGGTGAAGTGAATTGAAACTTAGAATCAACCATGCAAGCAAGTTCAATAATTATGAAAATAAAGCTGCTGAAATTAAAGAATGCGAAGGTAACTACAAAAAAACAATTGAATTTTCATCTATACAGTATCAGTCTGTAAGGTATTTGAACACACCAACAAAAAAAAATGTCCCCTGTATATTGTGTTTAACAAAACACAAACTAAAAGCAGAAGCAAATCGATCAAAAACTGTTTGAATTATAAATACGATGTTGTCATCTGGAAAAAAGCCTCTCAAATCAGATCAGCAGCAGCCTGACCCCAGAAAGAAGAAAATTTGGAATGGATATGGGGGAACAGTAAATAATTAAGGGGGGATCCAGCTTTCTGCTCAAACCAACAGTGCTTTACTGATGGAAAGCTAAAACTAACTGGTTATCATGGCAGCAGAAGCGAAATTTGCAGTCAATTAGGACTTCTAAGAAGGTTTAAGAAGAGGAGTCATGTTCATCATGGCAAAGCTCCTTCCTGAGTTTACTTGAGAACAGTCGGCAAGCATCCATGCTTAGATCAATGGCAGCTGAAAGTGCAATAAACAGTGCAGCATCAGCCATGCATGTCACATGCTGCATCCCAACTTGTACCACAGGCTTGCTAACTTTTCCTTCACCTTCAACAGTCGAACCCATGACAAATCCTTTAACAGGTGACCTTAAACTCACTGCAGAATCTCTTGATACTCTCCTATCTATAGAAAATTGGCCACCCTTTTTGACACTCATAGTAGCTTCAGCAATAGGAATACCAGTATTTGGGCCATTCTCGGTGACAAGCTCAAACTTGTAGCCCAAGCCATCGAGAGGACCCCGGTCTCGCCATGCCTCTAGACGACCCCATGGTTTCCAGCTGCTGACTGAGAAGCCATGAGGGCGAAGTATTAGCCATGCACCAGGGTTTGATCTCGAAACACGGTCTGAGCCAGGGGAGGGTACAAATGGAGTGATCATAGAGGCAGCTGCAACAGGAGAGCCGGATAGATCATATATCATTATCATCCATCCCTTCCTCTCCCTTCCATGTCTTTCCTTTTCTCCTGACAATGTTCTCATCCATCCTCTATTCTTGCTGGTGAAATCTGGTGGAAGGGATCTGGTTTTACAACCGACAAGTAAACAAAACAATCTATTAATACCATGAAAAATGAATATAAATTAAACTAACATTTATAAATCAAATTGGAAAAAAAAATAGCCATCAAATGTTTGTTGCATATGGGAGAGAATCAAAGGTGGTTGTCTTTGACAGTTGGGGAGATATGGAAAGGAAATTGTCTGTTTGACCAAAACTAAGTACGAGACTAAGAGGCATACACCATTATTCTTTTTTCAAGTATCAGTAATAAGAGATTGTATTCTCAAGGAAACAATTTTCTATTAAAATTGAAGTTCATGGTCAGTCATGGCTGCTGGATGCAGAGTTCTTCTTTGGATTTTGAGAACTACACTTATAATTGAACCTGTAAATTTGCCAAGAAAAGCTTGAGATAAAGAAAAAAAGCAGTGACAGCAGAGCTCTGAAAATATTCACTAATTCAACCCTTAATCATCAAACAAATCATGAACTCCAAGTATTAGAGCAAGGTCAAAAAGAATCTAACTACTTCTATCAATGACAACAAATCATGATTTTTTGGGCTGTGATTTTCCATACCAAATGAAATCCTGATCAGATTCTGTATACTAATCTAAATCTTTGCTTGAGCAACCATCATGTTGAGACACTATAGCTCAGGTCAACCAATCTATAGATCTTTTCATTTTCATAAAATCTCATATGTTAAAGTTTCAATTAACTTGAGCCATTCCAGAAGTAGACAATGTCAACCTCTACCCAGATGAAAAAGACACGAAATTTCTCATCATCAAATTGGCAAAAGATGCAAAAACTTGTCCATCTGATTTATCAATTTTCATTAACACAAAAAACAAGAAAATTTGAAAAGGTGGTACTAAACAGTGTTGTGCAACTTGGGTTGACGTAAATTACTACTCCAATCACTATTTCATAGTGAAAAATCGACAATCACCATATGCCATAATTTCCCATGAAGGAAAACAACAGAGACCCAAATCTAAGGCGCCACGCGCACTTTAGCACAGCCTCCAAGAAAACTCACTAAAAGGCACCGTATTGGAAGTCAAAAAGGAACCAAGGGACTTACCGAGATCTTGAACGATCGGCGCTAAACTTGCAACTGAACACGGGTTGTCTAATGCTGCCTTGAATTTGAAACACGACGGGGCTACATTCCGGTTCTCCGCCGAATTGGAAAACGAACCGGGGATCAGGTTCGGCCTTGACTGTTAGATGAAGCTTAGCGGTTGGCTTATCCGGGTCGTTACCCAGTTTCATCCACCCGTTCTGGAACACTGCAGGCCTGGTTTGTGACACACCCAAGTCCACAGTAACCTGAACCAGACCCACCAGCTTCCCACATCTGACGCCGCACGTGCGTCCCATGCGCCCAGTGTAGACTTCTATACGCAGCGTTACGGGCTTGCCGGAGAGTCGCCGGAGCGTTAGAGCGTCGAGGTGGAAACCGGGAGCGGAAGTGGAGGACTCAGGGGGCGAGTCACCAGAGCTGTTGGTGAGAGGTAACAAAGCAGTCTGGGACGGGAAGTTCTTCATTCTGAGCTTGCAAAAACACGGCGTCGTTGTTGGATAAACGCCGGAGCCAGCTGGTTTGGTGGCCTGAGGCAGTTTCAGAGCTAATGATTCGACAATCAAACGAACAAATGGGCACGGATCCATCGTAAAATTTACCCTTAGCCGCTGTTCTGAAAACTTTTTGTGTGGTTTTCTTAAAAGAACGAAGGTAACTCGAAATGAACGTCGTAGACAGCGAAGAGCTTCGGAAACATCTATGTTTTCGTCTGGACTTGAACAGTAGAGAAGTCTCGAAGTCGGCTCTACAGCAAACCTGGTTTAACGTTTCACTTCATTCGTTTTTTCTTCTCCTTCTGTTATAGCGGCAGTAGTTTGGTGGATTTTGGCCTTTGGTTGGCCTGCTTTGGCTGTTTGTTCTCGCGGGAAAATGGATATGGATGGGAAAAGGAATTAGATTGATTTTCTCGAAGAGTTTTGAGGAACCGAACTGTTGTTCTTGGAGTTGTTGGTGTTTATATAATCTCTTTTAGCCCTTTAGGTTTTGTACTTTGCGCAGATTATGATGGGAAGCCTAATTTGGTAATAGACAAACTAAAAGAATAATTTGGTAATACAACTAAGAAAAAAAGCATAATTTGGTAAATTTTTTATATTTGCTTTTATTTTTATATGATTTCATATTTGACTTTGTTCTATGTACATTTATAGTGAATTTTTTTAATTTTACAATAAAATTAAAATTTTGTTACAAATTTCATTTTTTAATTATTTTTATTTTTAATATTTTTTAAATCGTATGTATTGTTTTTCTACTGTAATCATATGTATCTTTATCAGTTTTTAATATATAAAATTAATTTTATTCGGATCGAAAATGATAAATGACAAAATCTTTTCAACAATGACGAATGCAAAATTCAAATTATGTTCATTTTTTCATTTTAAAATTGTATACAATTCACAAATAATGACATTAGTGTTTAAAAAAATTCAAATTTCAATTATTATTTTTCTTTTCATTACTTATTTATCCTGTAAATTTCTTTGAAGAAAAAATTGATCATGTCTGATTTATAAAGTAAATTTTTTGATGAAAACGTTGACCATAATATGGTTTATAAAAAAGTGGTTACTTTTAGACTAATTGTTATGTTATCTATAGAATTTCTAAGTGTATGCATCATAATTTAGCAAGCATTATTGTCATTGAATTTGGTTGGCTATAACTGAAAATTTTATTAAAAAAATAATATCTTATAAAAAGTCCTTTAATTTAAAAACTAAATTATCATATACGTGAATCTTTAAAATATATATATATATATATATATATATATATATATATATATAAAGATACGAGAATTTGAGGAGAAAAGAGAATCGGAAAGGTTGCGAGTTTGTCGTTATCTGGTGGAGAGGTGGGCCCCATGACAGCTGGGTTAAGGCTGTCACCACGTTGTCAAAAAATGTTAGCCTAGCTGGAGTTTGATTTGGGTGAAGACTGAATATGATTTTCTTCTTTTCATTTCTAATTGACAAATCCTCTAAACATCAGCAACTTACAGATTGTTGACGTGGCATTCGCTGGCGCCTCCTCATTTGCATACTCGCCGTTTAAGGACGGCTGTATTTGACGGCGCAAACAGAATTTCGTTTTTTTTTTCTCCTCAGCTTCCGTTTAGAAAAAGGACATGTTTTTGGAACGGTTGCAACTCCGACACCAATCGTCACATTTCCAACTTGTTTTGTCCTTTTCCCAATTTTCTTTTTCTTTTGGTATTTTAAAAGGATAAGGTATTAAATTTTAAAAACCATACTATTACTGACAAATAAAAAAATACAAAAAAACACAGTTTAATTGCAATTGAGACACCTAATAAATTGCAAATATTTAAATAATACGATATATTATGCTTTTGCCTTTTGGTTTGACGTGTTGTTACTATTTTTTAATCCGCTGATCTACCAAACCTAAAATAAAAAAGAATTCAGCGTTTAATTCAATACACTTGTATAATTTTTTTAAAAGATAACTTTCAGTAAAAGTATTTTTCAAATTTTAATATATATATATAGCATACCTCATCTCTTTTCTATCCTCGTATTGCAATCTCATTTATATTAAAAATAAAATGGTGATAAAATCAATGTAATTATTCTTTCATATTGTTCTGCAAAAGTACCAACAAGCGGTTGAATTTAGTAAAAGTAGATTTTTTTTAAAAATATTTGAACATAATTCAAATAATAAAATTGTCATTGTTGAGAAAATTTTACCGTTTATAACTCTTAACTTAAACAGAATTGATCTCAAATCGTAAAATAAATGAGTATACTTGAGTTGCGGCTATAAAAAAAAAATTACAAAGTAGGCAAATACAGATTGATTTTGAGAGGTTATAAATTTGAACACTGGTTAAAAAAAATTTAAAAATGGCTTGACATGATGTTTAAGTATGTCAGTCTTTATATATTTTAAATTTCATAATTGTTTAGTGAATTTGATTAAATATATTCATTTGGAATTTTGAATAGTGGATAACTAAGTAATATAGTCCTAAGACAATGTTTGAAAGGAAAACTATTCAAAAATAATTGCAAACTTAATAAGTTTAATTAGTCTATCAACAAACAAAAAAAAAAACAATTGATCAATCAATTTACAAATGAATGTTAACCTTGAAACTTAGTATCTCTAAAAAATTCAAAATTCTAAGTTAATTGATATAATGTTAATCTGATTTTAGAGTTTGATCTTTTGGATTTTGGATATTTCATAGTATTGTTTACATTTATTTTTTAACAAATTATCAAGTTCATTTTTTTATTATATTTATAAAATTATAATATATAAATTCAAAACTGACAAACAATTAAGTACTATCATGAAACTTTTTAAAAAATAAATACAATTTCTTTACTGATTATTCATAAATTTGTCATTTTTTCGTAATCATTGAACAGTTGGTTCTATCGTAGCAAAGTCAATAATTTTTTTTATATAAATAATTACAACTAGTTTACCAATCATTTTTTATTTTTTCGCAATAATTAATTAGTTCTAGCTTCTATGGCAGCGAAGCCAAAATATTTTCAATCCACCATCCTTCTCAGTTTTTCTGTATGCACGTGTATGGTAAATCCAACGGTCAATAGTTACCTCACCATCGTCAAACAGCCAATATTAATTGGAATCTCATAGGAAGAAAATCTCATGCTTGTGTCTCACAAATCAAGTTATTTAAGTTTAATTTGATGATTATTTAAATTTGATTAGTTTTAGATCAAGTCTAATTTAAGTATTTTAATATGGATAATTATTTCATACACTGTCGGTGAAATATTTTTATTCCACAAGCGATGTTAAGATTATGATATGTGTCTTATAAAATTATTAAAAAAATAAAAAATAAATAAAATAAGACACATGTCACGATCCTAACATCGCTTGTGGAATAAAAATATTTCACCGACAGTGTATAAAATAATTATCCTTTTAATATTCAATTTAAATAGCTCACAAATCTAACCGAGTTTTTTAATATATATTTTTAAATATTTTATTATTAATTTATATTTTTACCCCATTATATATATTTTTGTTATATCCAATTATATAAAAAATTAAAAATGATAACTTGAATCTAATGAGTCTGGTTTAAGTTTATTAAGTCGAATTTAAATAATTTGAATATTTTATAAAATCAATTTCAAATTTTAAAGGTTAAATTCAATTAAAATTAATCATATTTTAATTTGATATTAAATAATCTCAATCGGTTCGATCCAATTATGATTTTGTTTGTGACTCCCTTGAAAAGACCGAGATACAATGGCCCGCGGTGTTGGATTGGATGGATGCAACCTTGAGTTTTACCCTTTATCATCCCCACCTTCGATGGGAGCCCCAATCTTTTCGGTAATCCCAACAAGATATTGTTACAATGTCAAAATTCCCATCATTTCACTTTTCTTTTTTTTTTTTTTTCTTTTGCTTCAACATCATTTCACTTTTCTTTCTGGCTTCTTTTTCGAGCCAATCCTTTTTTGTTTTTTGTTTTTTTTTTACTTTAATTCTTCCGCAGGGGCCTCTGTATTTCTCGGCTGACTGGTGCGTGGGAGGCAAGCGTGCCCCTTATTTTTGAAACTCTATCACCGCATTATTGTTATTATTATTTTGGTTTATATCACCGCATTATCTTTGTTTCATTGCTACGCATCAAATTTTAAATATGATAATTTTAAAACATGATTTACTAATACGATACAAAATTATATAATTTAATGTTTTGGTAAGAATTAACTTGATATTTGATTTTTTTTTTCACATGAATTATGACAATTTACATGATTTAAAAAAAATAAATACGATACAAATATGTAAACTATTTGTCTATTGAATATTTTCTTGTATACTCCATTCAATCTTTCGTTAGTCCAGTTCATTTTTGGCGTTAAGTAGATTTGATAATTCGTGTTCGTATCATATAAAATCAACTTTGTGTTGTATAATGTAACAAAAAAAAACTTTGTGTTGTATAAAACATGAATATTTTATGTCAATATCAAACACAAATTCTTTCTTGTTTTAGTTTTTACTATATTCGTATAAAAAATTTATTAAATTTTAATCCATATAACTTTCATGTAATATAACTGTATCATATATATAATTCATTCATGTTGTGTAAAATATTAATTTTTTTTAATCAAAATTCGTATTAACACACCACGAAACGTTTTCTTTGGTTTTTATTATATCATATACAATTTTTATTCAATTTTAACTTTTATTACATTTGTTTCATTTTTGTCTTGTATTACTATATCATGTATACAATTTGTATTTATATAATATAAAACACAAAAATTTTGCACAAATACACTAAGCATAAAACTTTTCTTCGATTTTTATTATATTTATATATAATTTTTATTAAATTAGAGTTACCATCACTTTTATATTTTCTTATTCTATCATTATCATATCAAAATTTACCGGCTCCGTGCTCCAACATACCATCACCGTATGACCTTTGCCACAGAATTTAATTTTGAGAGATTTTATAGAAGGCATGCACATTCACAGACTCCTTCAATCGAAGGGAGAGTGATTGAAACCTGAGAGGAGGCCTAAGAGGGAGCCACGTCAACTGTCCAGTGCGGCATGATGGAAACATGGACAGGAAATGTGGGTGTCATGCATGCGTGGCAAGCTGATGTGGCACGACACCATTGGTTTTTTCTCGGAGTTTGTGGAATATTGCTGGCATGATAAGGGGATACATTAGGCAATCTTTTCAAAGCTTCCGAAAAGGGAGGACAATTAATGAAGTGTTAATTATGATTGTGGCCCGGTTGGCTTTGCCAGCTATGTTGCCGCTTTCACTGTTTTCCATTACTTTTTCCCTTATTTAAATAAGAAGGTTAAAATATTAAAAAAATTTCTGAAATTTGTTACTTTATTTAAATAGGTTTTTATACTTTTATTACATTTAGATAAGTTTTTATATTTTGATTTGTACTCAAATAAGCCATTATTTCAAATAAAAGATTAAATATGAATAAAAATTATTTCAAACTAATTTAACCAATCAAAATTCAATTAATTTGATTCAACTAAGTCGCTTTTATATTTAAATTAATTTTTATACGTTGATTTATTCGATTAATTCGATGTCTAAAATTACGAATTAAACTAACTGAATTAATTAACATTTTTTAAGTATATAATATATAGTATAATATACATAATTAAATATTATATAATATATTCTATCTAATTAACCTTTTTTTATGTAGAAAGTTAGGTTTTAAATGTAATCAAAAAAATTGATTAATCATTTTTATAAAATATTGATTTATATTAATGACTTATTTGGGTATAAATTAAGAATGAAGGGTTTATCTGAGTACAAATTAAAGTCTATGAGCTTATTTGAACTCAAATAAAAGGTGAAAGACTTATCTAGATGCAATAAAAGTATAAAAGCCTATTTAAATAAAGTAACAAAGTTTAAAAATTTTTTAATATTTTAGCCAAATAAGAAAATACTACTGCTACTCTACTATTATTTTGTCTAAGCGATAGAAATTCTATGATCAGTTCGCTTTTCATGTAATCATCATGATCAACAAGCATTTATGCATGATGATTTGTTTTCAACCTATTTAAGGAATTTAGTCCATCTTATCATCAACAGTCAATTTAGAGAAAAGGATTGGCTAGAGGGAGCTAAAAAATTGGACGTTAACATAAATTATATATAAAAAATTTTAAATTAATTAAAAATATTAAAATATTTAATCAATAATAAAATTTTAAACATTAATATATATTGAAAAATTTTATTTTTGATCACAAAAAGTGAAGTCTGCAACTTGATTCTATTAGTGGTGATGGATGGTTGTTCTTAGTTGATGAAGAGATTTCTTTGATTAATTATGTGCATAACGCATATGATAGAAATATCGAATTATTTCAAAATTTTACATGTATAACAAATATGAGTCAGTTATCAAATTTAATGATTGGTTTAAAAAAATAGTTTATATATGATACATTAACAATGTATAATTTTTATACACTGTCAATTAATTATAGGATGACATCTCATATGCAGGTCTTTAAAATATAAATAATAATAAAGTTTAAATTTATTTTTACGAGCTTATATACTTTTAAACTTTACTTATTAATGAAGTGTCATCTTATGGTTAACTGACAATGTATAGAAACTATATACTGTCAGTGTATCATATATAAACTTTTAAAAAAAATATTATTTTTATGTTAATTTATTACAATCATATAAAATAAGAATAATTATCCAATACATTGTTGGTTGAATTTGTGGACTCTACAAATGAAATTAAGACGGTGATACGTACTTTTTAAAGAATATTAAAAGATAAAACACAAATAAATTGATACATGTATCATCATTTTAATTTCACTTATAAAATTTAAAATTTTTTATTGATAATATATTAAATAATTAATAGTAAAATAGTTTATTTTAACTTGATCACTCCTCGAATCTATATGTTGATAAATGATAATTGATAAGATTCAAATTCATTTGCAAACCTCATCTATTGAAGTACAGCAATAAATATAGTTACCCGAAAGAATAATGCTACTTGCTTTATTCCTTTGGGTAACAATGGTACTAACAACAAAAAAGAGAGAGAGAGAGAGTCGGCAGACAGGGAGACAGGGCAACCGGCCATAGGGGGTATATTTCAATATCAGAGATGAGTGGCTAGGCCATGTGTTATGCTGAATGCGGACCCACCACAGTCAATTATACCACTAATCATGATCTTTTGGGTTGGCTTTGATTTCTTTTGCAAGGCAAACAAAAATCATGCTGCTTATTAAACCAAGATCGATAATCATGTATCTTACCAATTGACTAACCACGCAGTCCACGCCTGTTCATCATCAGCTCTGCTGCTGCCTACTTGGAGTGGATTAAAATTATTAATTGTATGTAAGTAGTATCTTATAGCATTAACATAAGTATTTCAGTTAAATAAAGTTTGTTATACTAATTAATATATACGTTAAGCCTTTAACTGAAGACTTAATAGAGTGAGTGACGAATTTGTAATACCTTGAAACCCGCTTAATTTAATATATTTAATTCATCTGAAGAGGATGTTATGTATTTAAATCTTTTTTAATTTATAATATTCAAGAATATGTTCAATATTTATGTTCTCTCACTTAATGCTCTATTGATGACAGTAAGAGATAGGCTTGTAAAACCACTTTTTAAAGAGTATGAACAATAAATCCGATTTGGTCTAATTTCGAACGATTTTTTTCGTAAAATAATGAAATATGTAAAAAATTAGCTAAGTTCTAATTTGGACATGTGATTATTGGGTACTTGATTAAAACCTACGACTGAGGGTTTAGACTGTGGTTTAAATGTGATGGATATGGGTTAAATTTAATTCGGAGTTTTGGACAGATTGGTGATGGACCTCGGTTCACAAACCAATCCGTGTTTGTGGCTCTGCACTGACCGGTCTGCTGGAATTATAATCCATGGGAATCAAATCCGTTTCAGTTCGTTTCTAAATGGATTGCCGAATGACAAATCCAATCTTAAGAAAGTTCAGAGATCCAATGAGTTGATCAGTAAATTTTGATCCATTTTACACTCCTACTAAGAGATCCTGTTGCCATTCGGCCTAGTTTTCTCGGCTTGCAAGTCTGAAACCCAAGTTTCCAATCCCTTGCTCAGTATAAGAAACCCAGGGCGGAAGCTCACATGCTTAGTTCAGACCAATTTGCATTACAATTTACACAGTAGCACGTGCCACGTTAAAATATCTAACAAATGCTCAGTTCAGACTGTTACTTCGATTCTATGGTTTAATATTTTCTGGGTAATTTTGTAGTATTTGTGCGGTTGAACTCTTATGTTGTGGTTAGAATTTACAGCTATAAAATGAGTGTTATGTACAACCTACCAACCCAAAGCTTGCTTAATGATGCAACAAAATCTCAAATTAAAATATCTAACAAGAAGCTTTTATTTAATATCCACAGTGTCAAAGAGTTAGGGATGCCATTTGTGCAGTTTAGCTTTGTACGAGACTGTACTTCAGAAAAACATTGAAAAATGTTCATTAGCTAGGTTATCTTTTTTTTTGTCTGGGTTATTAAATGTAATGAAGTTCGCATGGGGGCAAAGCCCTCCTATGACATTCCAATTGTGTTTCATTGTAGCTTGTCATTCTGCTAATCGTGACTGTTGGAATTTGTAATCCATTTACAAATACATTGTAGGATCTCTTAAGTGCACAATCTCGTGATGAAGCATTATTGTTTTGACATGCTAAAGTTTTGGAGTACTCTACCATTAAAGACCTTTTCTGAACGATCGGCCATGTTCTTGTTGTTTTAGCCATGGTTTTTCAACTTGATAGTTGCAGCTGCATAAGTTAGTGAGCAGAAGTACTTGGATTTGATTGTAGCAGAATTAGTTTAGGTTACTTATTTTTTTTATCTTTTTTGTGGCAATGCTGTCTCTGATTAGCTGTGATGTCTTCTTATTTCAAATGTATTGTATTGCTAGTATTAGTATTAATTTTTAATTATTTTCGTTCTTTCTTCGTCTAGTTTGTTAACTTTGTTTCAGATTTTACAACTCTCTTCCACTTGTAAGCAAGGCTTATGGGACCGCATGCTTGTTGGCCACTACAGCCTTTGAGTTGGGAAGCATTTCCAGGTAGGAACTTTAAATAGGTTTGATTGTGAAGAACAGATGTGTCGTTCTTGATTCCAGTAATTTTCAAAATGCGTTTGATTACAAGTTTTCTTTGATGGAAGGTGATTCTGCTCGACCTGGATCATGAAATGTTGTTCCTATGTTTATTGCATGTATTCTGCTACCAATAGGTGATTGTACCATTGTTAATATCCAGGGAAAACAATGAAAAACGAAGAAGAAAATAAAAGGTCATCATATTGCCATGGAAATAGTTGTTTTTAAATTTAAATGGATTTTTTTTGTTTCTATTTCAGGCTTATATGTATGAAACAGCATTTGTATAATGTCCAGTATAAAAAGTGTTAAGAGGGTGGGTGGTTCGTTGAACGTTCTGTTCGTTTACACTCCTAAGGGTAGAGCTTTATTTTTAAAGTTTGTCTCTCTATATAAATGGTAAAATCTTATTTTATTCATAAATATTCAAAGAAGTATTTTTAGTTAATCAGGATAATTCTCTTATAACTTCACATATGTCTGTCGGTGTGGAGGCTAATTACAAACTTCTTTTTCCTTGGGAATTTTTCTATCAATTTTGGAATACGCCTTTTAATGATGCGACTCTCACTTTCTGAAAACTTGCTATCATTTCCATAATCTATTCTGGTGTTAGAAGGGCATGGCCCTTTGGCCTTTGGCAACTACTCGGTGAAACTTCAAGGCTTTAGGCACCAATTCTTTAGAGCAAGATATGGAGTTCAACTAGAGAAGGGACCATTTGAGAGGCGGACAGCTGATTCTTGCGAATGATGATGTTTGGTGCATTGTCATTATTGGTAAGTGAGACCATGTTCCTTCTTATTCAACTTTGTAATTTGGTGGTTTAAATTGATTGTTTTCAGTGGAGATGAAGGGCAAGTCATCATATGGTAGAGAAGGCGTAAATGGTGTCTGGTAATGATCACTTCTGACCTCTCCACCTAAATACTAAATTATAAAATGCGTTATGTTATTGAATGTGTATCCTAACATCAGTTCTTTTTTTATTTATTATTTTTTCCCTTCCATTGTCTCCTGTTCTGGTTCTAGTTTTTGTCCACAATCCCAATATTCCGGACCTCTTTCTTAGGGATATCTCTTGTTTTCATGTTTGTTTATGTCTGGAGTAGACAGTTTCCTAATGCTCAAATCAACATATATGGCCTTGTGACACTTGAGGTAAGCATAATTGTAACTTTGGCACATATTTTTCTGGATTCTGTAGTCTGTTTATTTAAGCTTTTTGGGGCTGAGACTTTAAGTTCCCATGCATATTATTTGCATTTTTATCGCTTCAGGCATTCTATCTACCATGGGCAATGCTGGCTTTGGATGTTATTTTTGGTTCATCTCTTATCCCAGATCTTCTAGTAATCATTGCCGGACATCTATATTACTTCTTGACAGTGTTGCATCCTCTTGCAACTGGAAAGGTCTTCCCGAAGACGCCTATGTGGGTGTATCCTTAAAGCATTTTAGCTTTTCTTTGTTGTGTTTCCTTTAATGCAACATGATTTATCAATTCCCTGCATGCCATGATTATTCAGTTATTCTCTTACTGATAGATATATCTCAAAAGTAAACCGTTTATGAAGTTCCATTTTCATCTGTGACCTAAAAAACTCAATCTTTCATCCTCAATCTTTTAAATTTGTTCCCAATCCATCCATCCGTCAATGTTCCATTAGAATTTGGGTGGGATATGAACTAATTTTGGTGGACATACACATGGTGAATTTCATTCAAATTTTAACGGTATGTTGATGAATGTATGAATTTTGGAACAAATTCAAAATGTCATGGATGGAAATGACACTTGCGAAACATTTACTTCATAAGAACAACAGTTTCTTTTGTTTTCACCTTTTTTTTTTTTTTGTTCCTTTGAATGGTTTGTTAGTTTTATTTTCCTTGACTGCAACTTCTACAAAGACAAAAACTGGTTGCAAGGTGGAGAATAGGAGCTCCAGCCCAGGCAAGCAGTCGGGCACAGCCTGATAGATCGACAGGAGTGGCTTTCAGGGGAAGATCATATCGACTCAACGGATGATAGCGATACTTTTTGAGATATCACCTCAAGCAGACCACGAAGATTTACTTGTTATCATCTCAAGACTCCACTATCAACAGCCTCACCATATATACATACACACACTCCTTCAGATGATTTTACTAACAAAGAAGCAAAGTGTTTGATTTAAAATAGGCCCTGCTTATTCATGTAATTCCCTTGGGGGAATTTACTTGTGTAGAGAGGAAATATCTAAAGCAAAGCCAATTGTTATAGTGTAAGTAGTTGATTGATATTTTGAACTAGAACCATTATTTCCTGTCCATCATTTGTTAGTGTTACTATTAGTGTTTAACAATTAAGATTACATTCCTATATTATTACTTTAGTATTTTTTTTAAACGTTGAATTTTATGTGCTATGTATATTAAATTTCAAGTAAATTAAGTTAAGTTAATCGAAAAGATTTGACCATTTATTTGATAATAATAAATTTTAACAGTTAATATATTTAGAAAAAGATATCATTATTATGGATCAAAATGATAAGAAAATGATAAGAGAATGATAAATATTTGATTGATTTGAAATTTTATGTTCATGATAAATACAAATTTATCATTTAAATAAAATTATAAAAATAAATTTTTTATGATAATTGTTGAGGCAAAGGATGGATCTAAAGATAGCGCAAAGGGAGGAAGAAAAATTGGGGGTCCCTCTGCTTGTAGGAATGAAGGGTATTTATAGGCCAAGACCGTCTGTTTGGTTAGCTGGCACAAGGATTACATGGCCAAATAGTAGGTTAAGGAAGAGCTGACATATATCACAGGTCAGCAAGAAGGTTTCAGGTCATCCTCCCGCCAAAATGCTCATGTGTGCTTGGTTTCAAGACTAGTCCTTGGTTCCGAGGTAATCAATGACAATAAACAAGGTTTAGCGCGTTAAGCGCTAACCTGAGTCGATGAACGTATCTGGCAGTGCTGACCCAAATATCTACCGTGGTCACGCGTCTTCTGATTCATTGTGTGGGTCCTGTTTGACTATGTGGGAATTCCGAGGTGAAAGACTAAAATATCCTTGGGCCAAAATATCCCTCATCATTCTGTCCCCCCTCAAGTTAGTCTTAAAAGCTCGATCCCGGAGATGAGGCCGGTCTGCGAGATACGGTGCTGACCTGTTATCAGGTCGGGCTAGTGCTAAGAGGGGGTGTCGAGGTCATGGATGACACTGCTGTTTGACTTTTATCACTTTCATATTAGTCTCATTTTTTGTATTAGGATCTTCTAACTTAATCAATGAAAATGTACTTTTGTTTATTTGGATGGTGCTATGTTTTGGGTCGTTTAAGTTTTTCTGTATTGTCCGAATTTATATTGGCTGAGCTGAATTTGTGTTGGTTGAACTAAATTTATTAGAGCTTGACTTGAGTCTAGCATTCCTCTCGCGTGTGCCTGACTTCGGCAGCACACTTTTTGCTCACGTGTGCTGACTTGAGGTACACAAAAATGAGCTTTACAGGTTAGCTTAGTTGTGCCGACCTAAGGCACATTGAGATGAGTGGGTGCATGAGCTTAGTTTTACTGACCTGAGAAATGCCAAGGTGAGCTCGAAGTGTGAGCTTAGTCATACGACTTGATGTATACCAAGTGAACTTTATGCATGAGCTTAGGTGTGCCAGCTTAAGGTGCATCGAGGTGGGCTCTACGCGTGAGCTTAGATGGGTCGACCTGAGGTGCAACGTGATGAGCTCTACATGTGAGCTTAGGCTGACTGACCTGATGTGTACCGAGATGAGCTCTACGCGTGAGCTTTAGGCAGGCCAACCTGATGTGTACCGAGATGAGCTCTACGTGTGAGCTTAGGCGGGCTGACCTGAGGTGCAATGAGATGACCTTTACGCATGAGCTTAGACAGGCCGATCTGAGGTGCAACGAGATGAGCTCTACATGTGAGCTTAGGCTGGCTGACTTGAGATGCAACGAGAAGAGCTCTACGTGTGAGCTTAGGTGGGCTGACCTCGGGTGCAACGAGATGAGCTCTATGCGTGAGCTTAGACAGGTCGACCTGAGGTGCAACGAGATGAGCTCTACATGTGAGCTTAGGCTGGCCGACCTGAGGTGCAACGAGATGAGCTCTACATGTGAGCTTAGGCTGGCCGACCTGAGGTGCAACGAGAAGAGCTCTACACATGAGCTTAGGCGGGCTGACCTAGGGTGCAACGAGATGAGCTCTACACGTGAGCTTAAACAAGCCGACCTGAGGTGCAATGAGATGAACTCTACATGTGAGCTTAGGATGGCTGACCTGATGTGTACCGATGTGAGCTCTACACGTGAGCTTATACGAGCCGACCTGAGTAGCATCGATGTGAGCTCTACGCGTGAGCTTAGGATGGCCGACCTTAGGTGCGCCGAGGTGAGCTCTACGCGTGAGCTTAGGCTGGCTGACCTGAGGTGCAACGAGATGAACTCTACATCTGAGCTTAGGCTGACCGACCTGATGTGTACCGATGTGAGCTCTACAAGTGAGCTTAGGTGGGCCGACCTGAGGAGCATCGATATGAGCTCTACGCGTGAGCTTAGGGTGGCCGACCTCAGGTGCACCGAGGTGTGCTCTACACGTGAGCTTAGGCTGGCCGACCTGAGGTGCACCAAGGTGAGCTCTTTCCATAGGCCTTTACTTGGTGAGCTCTTCCTTGAGCTATTTCATAGGCCTTTTAGCTTGGCGAGCTCTTCCTTGAGCTATTTCATAGGCCTTTTAGCTTGGTGAGCTCTTCCTTGAGCTTTTTAGCTCAGTGAGCTGTTCCTTGATACTTCAGTTAGGCGAGCTCTTCTCTAGGTCTCAACTTGGCGAGCTCTTTCTCAATCTTTTAGCTTGACGAGCTCTTCCTTTACCCTTATTTTGGCAAGCTGGTTTTTGGGGCTCAACTTGGCAAGCTCTTCCTTGAGCTTTAGCTACTGGAGCTCTTCTTTGAGCTTTAGCTAGGGGAGCTCTTGGAGCTTTTGGTTTGGTGAGCTCTTCCTCTCGAGGGACTCAGCTTGGCTAGCTCATCCTCAAGCTTTTGCCAGGCGAGCTCTTCTGTTGGCCTTTTAGCTTGGCAAGCTTTTCTTGGAGCTCTTAGTTTGGTGAGTTCTTCCTTATTTTTTAGTTTGGCAAGCTCATCTTAGGCGCTCAACTTGGCGAGTTCTTTCTCAAGCTTTTAGTTTGGCGTGCTTTTTCCTCAGCTTTGGTGAGCTCTTTTGTTGGCTTTTTAGTTTGGCAAGCTCTCCCCAAGCTTTTTTGTTCGGTGAGCTCTTTTCTTCAGCATAACTTAGCGAGCTCTTTCTAGAGATTGGTGAGCTCTCCCTTGAGCTTTTTTATCTTGACGAGCATTTTTTCTCGAGCTCTCCCTTGAGCTTTTTTATCTTGACGAGTTTTTTTTCTCGAACTCTAACTTGGTGAGCTCTTTTTTCAAGATTTGGCGAACTCTTGTTTAAGCTTCATGTTTGACGAGCTTTTTTCTAGAGGTTGGCGAGCTCTTCCTTGAGATTTAACTAGGCGAGCTCTTTTCTAGAGCTTGGCCAGCTCTTCCACTTTTTTGTAGCTTCGTTGGTTGTTCTCTTCATTATCCATCTTGATGATCTGCTCCTAGTATAAAAATGTTAGTACAAAAAGTTACAAAAGATGAAGAAGGTTAGAAGTACCATTATAGGTGTCAACGGTGGGCATCCCCAAGCTGGTTTGAGGTTGAGCTCAGTCGATATCTTTCGTGAATAGTGAGCTTTCCAACAACTTTAGCTCATCCCCGTGCACTAACTCTTTTTTCCTTATCTACCTCACTGTATCATCTATTAGTACCCAAGCTCTTGGTTCTAGCGAGGTAATTTGAGCTTATTGGTGAGGCTGAGGTGCCATGGGTTCTTCCTCCTCTGTCACTCTCCTTCTGGGGGCCATCCTCGATCGCAACTGAAAGAAATGCTGGAGGCCCCCTACTTGGCGCGCCAAAATGTTGAGGCAAAGGATGGATCTAAAGATAGAGCAAAGGGAGGAAGAAAAATTGGGGGTCCCTCTGCTTGTAGGAATGAAGGGTATTTATAGGCCAAGACCGTCTGTTTGGTTAGCTGGCACAAGGATTACGTGGCCAAATAGTAGGTTAAGGAAGAGCTGACATATATCACAGGTCAGCAAGAAGGTTTCAGGTCATCCTCCTACCAAAATGCTCCTGTGTGCTTGGTTTCAAGACTAGTCCTTGGTTCCGAGGTAATCAATGACAATAAACAAGGTTCAGCGCGTTAAGCGATGACCTGAGTCGATGAACATATCTGGCAGTGTTGACCCAAATATCTGCCGTGGTCACGCATCTTCTGATTCATTGTGTGGTTCCTGTTTGACTATGTTAGAATTTCGAGGTAAAAGACTAAAATATCCTTGGGCCAAAATATCCCTTATCAATAATGATTATATACCTAATAATATAAACATTACTTTGACCAATATATATATAACATCACGGATTTACAAGGCGCGAGAGCAAATGCCATCAAACGCAAGAAAATAGTAGAAAAGAACGTGGGCAATAAGACACGAGAAAAGAGAGAGAAAAAGGAAAAATAAAGAAAGAAGGGGTTCGGGAGGGAGGGTCATGGGGCTATGGATGCTAAGATAAAGGCGGACGCGAATGGCCGTAATGAAAAGCAGCAAAACGAACGGCTGATAAATCATCAAATCAGCTTTCTCCAAGCCTTCCCTACCTTATTCCTCGCTTCCTTATTTATCGTCCCTCCCCTTCAACCTTCTCCATTGCCAAGCTTCAATTTCCATTTCACGCAACACTGCCAGAACAAATATCCCAACATCTCTTGTAGTAAATAAAACCAACTTATAGCAACTAAGAAAAATGTCGTGGCAAACTTACGTAGATGAGCATTTGATGTGCGACATCGATGGCCAAGGCCAGCACCTTGCTGCCGCTGCTATCATTGGTCATGATGGCAGCGTCTGGGCTCAGAGCTCTACCTTCCCTCAGGTGATCATTTCACATTAATGTTAACCCTGTGATCTTTGTGTAATGATCAAAGTTTTTTTTTTTTTTTAATTTGGACGTCATAAGTTCAAATTACGAAAAAATTGATATAATTTGCCCCTTTTGTGATCTGATTTATTTGGTTATAAGATTGTTGTCTGATTTAATCCCTTTGTCTTTGTTTGCAGTGCAAGCCTAATGAGATCGCTGACATCATGAAAGATTTTGATGAACCAGGGCACCTTGCACCTACAGGCTTACACCTTGGTGGCACAAAGTATATGGTCATCCAGGGCGAGGCTGGCTCTGTCATCCGTGGAAAGAAGGTGATGCTTAATAAAATATATGTTATTATACACATTATGTTTTTTAAACCTCACAATTCCGAGAGTTTTATACACTCAATTGTCTCTTTATGTTACGATTTGTAATTACTACTAGCGGTGTGTAATTGGAAACTGTAATTTTTTTGTATGGCAGGGATCTGGAGGGATCACTGTTAAGAAAACTGGGCAAGCTCTTGTGTTCGGCATCTATGAAGAGCCAGTGACTCCAGGACAGTGCAACATGGTTGTTGAGAGGTTGGGTGATTACCTTGCTGATCAGGGCCTGTAGTCCACCTAGCCTCAGAATTCAACGGCCTTTTTTCCATTTAAGTGTTGGGTTCCAAGTAATTTGCATCTTCTCCCGTTGAAAACTATGGTTGTTAAGATGGTTTGATTGCCGTTTGGACTTGCTTGATTTGCCTGCTTCCTTCGTATGTGTTTTCTTTTTCTTCTTTTCGAGTTCTGTGTGTAATCTCCATCAGTGGTTGAGGTATCTATTTTTTTTGGGCACTATTGATGCCATTTTTCTTTTCATTTTCCATGTTTTGGGTTTTCCTTAGGAATGAGAAGCAGATTTCAGGTTCTTTGATTGCCACTCATTTTTTCGAACAGTTCATTCGGTAATTTAGACATAATGTAATAAAAAACAACACAAATAAAAAAAAATATGATATTAAAAAATAGGATGACATAATAAAAAATAACATAAATAAAATATATGAAAGTGATACGAAATAAAATTATATTTGAATTGAAATTTTTTTTAAAAAATTATAATTAACATGTCGACATAAATTTAAATATAAATTAATAAATTTACACAAATACAAACACAAAATAATATACTCAAATTGTTAAAAATTCCTAAAATATTTCCGCAGCATATGTAATATGTCAACAACGAGAACAATGTTTCTGCAAGAAATGGAAAAATTATTGCCCAAAAGTAATAATTATTTGTAAGTTATTCGAATTCGATTTAATAATTTTTTAATTTTGATTTATTTATTTTTGAGTTGAGTTTTATCTGAGTAATAAATTTAGTTTAAGTATCTTAATATTAAATTCAAACAACTCACGAATCTTATCGAATTTTTTAATATTTTATTAAGAATTTATTATTTTATTCTCATAATATATAATTAAAATTTGATAAATTAAACTTATTAAATTGAATTTGAACTTATCAAGTAAATTTCGAACGATTTGAATATTTTATCTAATTGAATTCGAATTTTAAAAATTAAATTTGATTAAATTCAAATTAAATTTTAAACTTCAAAATTTTGAATTAAATTAAACTCTACTTTAATACTAAACCTTTACAACTCGATTTTTTTTTAACCTTTATGTACGACCCTTTCTTAATCCGAACTTGTAGATTGTATCAAAATGGAAACCGACGGGTGTCAGAAAAGTTAATGGCTTTGAAGCGGGAGAGAAGAAAAGAGTCGGTGAACTGAAAGGGACAGAAAGTAAAGAGTGGTTAATTAGACTGAGAAGAAAAGAGAAGAAAGGTGGCCAATAGATAGAGAAAATAAAGGTAATAAATAAGGTAATGAAAATTTAGAGTTTTTTTAGGGTTTATATTAATACGATGACGGTGTGCCTTTATATATTGTTATTTAATCACAGAGCAAAAATTAAAAATATATATCATTAAAAATAAACTAAAATTATTTTATTAATATGTATTTTTGAATTTATTTATTAATGAGACAACACTCTGATATTGACAGATAATACATAAATGGTTTATATATGATGCACTGACAGTATATAATTATTATATACTGTCAATGCACCAGAAGTTGATACCTCATCAATAAGCAAATTATAAAAAATAAAGTCTTTAAAAATAAATATAAATATATTTTTTAATTTGCTCATAAGAGCTTATTGATGAAGTATCAACCTCTGATGCACTGACAGTGTATAGAAATTATACACTATGAGTGCATCATATATAAATCCATATATAAATGTTATATACTATTACTGCATCAAATATAATTTTTTATAACATTTTATACATGATGTGAGCCTTGTGTATTTAAAAAAGAATTACAATTTAACTTCTTTAAATTAATATGCTTTAAATAAATAATCTTCTCAAATTAATAAAAAATATATGTTCTGACTTGGATTATTATAAAAAATTATATTTAAACCCGTGCGATGCACAGTGATTATTTTAATTTATAATAATTTTTTAAAGAATAAAATTATAAAAAATTTATTTTGAAATACATGTTGAACAATGTATTAAAAACTAGATGCATATATAGAATGCACAAATGAAAAAATAATTCAAAATCAAATAACAATTAAAAAAATTAAAGAAAGATTAAATATCACAAATCTTAAATATTTAATAAATGAATTAAATAACTACAATTTTAAGGAAAATAATCCTTACTATATTAATCATTAATAGATTATTGGTAAATATTGCATATTTGAAATTGATCAATGTTGAAAAATCTTATTTTTTAGATTTTTTATTAAATTTATAAAATTAATCAATGTTGAAAAACTCTATTTTTTAGGTTTTTTAAAAAATTATTTATAATAGTGTCAAACATAAAAAGTAAATAAAGTAAAAATGTTAATAAAAATAAAACTAAAAATAATTTATTATTTAATTTTTTTAAAATTCAAATCAATTCAAAATAATTAAATATAATATTTAAGATTATATATGTTTCAAGAGAATAGGTAATCGTATGAAGTTTTTTTCCAAATAAAATGATTGAACAAATAATTCTGAAAAATGAATAAATGAAAATTGAAAAAAGATGTGGAAGCTTAATTCAATACTAAAATATATAAACTTAAATATCCAGTCTTAATGTTTTTGATAAAAGATTTAAAATTTTAAGATAATTCTAATCAAAATAAATGGATCTTTTTTAATTTAAAAATAACATAATAAGTGATAAAAAATTTAAAGTCTGAGATAAATTTTATTTGATTTAAATTAAGATAATATAGTTAAAATCTATTTTTAAAAAATTTCAAATATTTTAAAATTAAATAATTAATTGAATAGGATTATTCTATAAAATTTAAAATCAATTTATTATTTTTTTGAAAGATAATCAATTTATTATTTTAAGTATAAAAAAGTTAAGGTATCTTAGGATATTTTATTTTTAGCCAAGAGTTTTGGCTTTATTTTTTTATATAAGATATAAAATTATTATAAAAAACTGAATCTTATGGAAATTAAAAATGTAACATTAATCGATGATTAAGTGATTTTTTGTGGACATTTTATACTATAAAGATAAAAAAAATTCATCTTACCACACATATAACGTGTTTATATAAAATGCGTTTATCTTTTTCTTTAAAAAAGTGTATTCATAAAAAAAATTTATACCAAATTAATTATTTCTATAAATAATATATATAACAACGTACATGTATATTGATAAAAAGATGAGTAAAGAAATTTATAAATAATACGGGATTTTTCTTTAATTTTTAAAATATATAAAAATATATGTTTATCTTTTAGAAATTGAAATAGATAATTGGTTTAAAAAGATAATTAATTTATTTTGAAATTTTAATGTGTGTGTGTGTGTGTGTGTGTGTATATATATATATATATATATATATATATATATATATATAGATTCTATCTAAAAAAAAATTGGAATTTTTTTTTAGGATATTACAGGTGTCAATTTTTTAAATTATCCACATAGGATGTTTTACTTGTAGTCAAATGCTTTGGCTTTTATATATATATAATATATATATATATATATATATATTAGATTAATAGATATTTGATCATAATAATTAATAATTTTGTTATAAAATTTAAGCTCCAACTACCTTATAAATTATTAACTTGATAAAATAAAAAATATATTATGACTAGTATTCAAAAACTAGAAAAGTATTTTAAAATGCTAATTAGCATAAAGTTATCATGTTTTTGATTTATTTCAAGAACTAAAAGATAAAATGATTATTATCTCCTCTATTGAAAGTTAAATTAAAAAACTCCACAAGTAGGTATCTTTATGTATCATGTGTCATTTTAAACAAAAAGTCAAATAATCAAAATTCTGAGAAGGACACAGTATACAAAGAGATCCATTATGGAATATTTTAATTCCACTGATAGTAGACTAGATAATAATCCAAAATAAAAGTCTACTAAATAAGATATCTTTATAAGGAGATTTTTAAAGAATTTATTATTAAAAATGAGATTAATAAGGAAAATAAATACTATAATATTATTGAAAAAAATGAAAATTAAACAAACTTTTTTAAACTAACAAATTGAAAGGTAAAATTTTCAAATTAATAATCTCTCTATTTTTATACGTAATGATAGATTTCGAAGCATTAATTTTAAAAGAATTTTACTATAGTTTCATAATAATGGGATCGATAGAAAGAAATGGACCAATCTATGTTATGATCTATCCTTAATCCTTTCCCTTTGGACAGTGAGTGATGAGGGAAAGTAGACCCGAACAAAAGATAGCGTAAGAGATTCTCAATGTATTGCTTTAATTTATTCAAATTATTCAAAAAAATTTTGATAAAATTTTGTATGATATCAAATATGGAAGTCATTGATACAAGTTTGCACTTTAATTTTTCCTTTTTCTTCCCTTTTTTTTTTAACTTAATCATTAGCCTTGGGATAAAGATGCTTAGCTGTTTTTTTTTTGGTTACACTTAGCTGTTTTCTTTGCCATGGCTATTGAAAGGAATAATTCTTGCTATTAAAAAGGTAGCAAATAATGAGAAACTAAATTAATTAAACTAAAAGCTCTTTTTTCTTTTTATAATAAAGAAGAAATGTCACTTTCATCGCTTTTTGAAAGAATACCATAACTATTATTAAAGCCTAGACTTCGGGCTAGTTTGGATGAGCAGTGCGATTGATTTCGATGAGATTGAAAAAAAGAAAATGACTGTCGTGGGTATAAATTTTATAATAAAATATTTAAAAGTATGGATAAAAAAATAATTTTACATGATTTTTTTTTTGTTTTTTGCAATTTTTTTTTTGCTCTCATTGGACTGGAGTCATCGCACCGGAGGTGCGGTGACATCCAAACGGAGCCTCGGTCGGTAGAACTTTTATATATTGAGATTTGATAAAAATCATACACACACATATACATACATATATATATATAGTAGTTTTTTTCACATTAACAGAAAAAAATTCTTAAACTCGAAATCTCTAGATCCTAAAAGAACAATTTCTATCATTAAACCAAGGCTTACCTTTATTATAATTTTTATTAGAGGCATAAAAATAACAGTGCTAAATAATAAAAAAAAATCAATATCAATCATATATTTGATAAATCTGGATCATCAAATTGATATAAGAAAAATATATATGAATTTCATAAAAAAATATTTTTTGTTTAACCGTGTCATATGAAATCTAACATGGCATTATTTGTGTTTTAATCTGTTTTGCACTTGTAAAATAGAAAAACATGTTTAATTAAAGGTGCCAAATAAATGTACTTTTGACAAGTGTAAGACATATATAACACGAATTTTATTATGCTTACTTTATAAATTACAATTATTAATTATTAATTTAAATAATAGAGTTTTGATTTTCTTTTTATTCTTTGTTAAAATTACATTATTAATAATTTTTTATTTAAAAATTTAATAGTCGTGTTAATCATATCTATCTAATCGTATTAATGGTCTCATATGATATTTAATAAATTAATTTTAAACGTATTAGTTGTATCGTATCATGCATAAAATATATAATAAACATATTTTATATTATATTCATGTTTAAATTTTAACACGTTTAATTATTTGCATCGTGTGCATGTGTTTTATTACAACATAACATATTATACATATACACAAATATTAAATCTAAGAAGTAATTTTAATTGAAATTTATTTTTTCCTTTTCTAATATTTTGGTCTAAAATCTCAATTTATTAGTTATACCATTGATATACTCTTACGTAAAACAATTAATATTTGATCTAGTGATTATTATTTTTTTGTAAAAAATTAAATTCAAGATTTGAATATTTTTTCTTTTTGTATCTCTCGATCCAAATCTTTTTTTTTTGTTATGTGTATAGTTACAAAAATGTCAAATTTATTGAAAGATTTTTTTAAAGAATTACCTATGAATCATTTGAATTTGATACAAATTATATATACATATATATATTGCCATTTAAGGGGGGAGAAATTTGCCACTTTGTGGCCCAAAGAGGGTTTTATTTTATTTTTTATATAATAAGAGTTAAACAAAAAGAAAAGAAAAATAAAAGAAGGAAAAACAGTAGTGAAGCAGATCTCGTTGTTTTCAACGCTAGATCTCCGCGTCTCTCTCTCAGCTCTTCAGTCAAACGCTTTCATTCTCAGTGGTCCCTTTTTTCCTTTAAAAAGGAAAACAATACACAGAAACCTCATCAGAAAAACAAAACACAAAATCTCGACGAAGAGAAATCTAGAGAAGTTTAGGAAGAAGAAGAAGAAGATGTCGTGGCAAGCCTATGTAGATGACCACTTGATGTGCGAAATCGAAGGCAACCATCTCTCTGCCGCCGCCATCATCGGCCAAGATGGCAGTGTTTGGGCCCAAAGCTCCAATTTCCCTCAGGTTGTCTTCTCCTTTAACACTTCCTTCTTTTTCGTCCTTTGGTTTTGCATTAACAATTTAAAGGTTGAAGCTTTGAGTAAGTGGATCTGTTTGCTGTACTTGAATTCTCTGCGCATGATTTATTAGCTGATCTGATTTGTTCCAAGAGGACTGGTATTTTTTCACTCTTTGCCGATATTAAATTGGGTGTTCTTTTTCCTCTTCTTCAAAGTTCAAGTTCGGATTTTTTTTTTTTGCTGTGAATTGTCATGATTTATGTTGCATGAGTTATTGACTCCTTTTTTTTTCCATTCACACTTGGATAATATGTAAGGTTTCTGGGTTGTTCGAACCTTTAAGCATTATTTAAATAGCATGAAATGAAGTTTTGCTAAGGGATCTCTGCAAATGACTGCGATTTTAGCAATGATGATAATCCTGTTTATTTCGATTTTAAAGCTAGTTTCTCTGGCTTCAAACAGTAAAAGGTTATGCTTTTTGCTCCTTTTTTTTTTCAATCTGTCCTTATTGCTTCTCGGTTTTATGTTTATTTCAGTTCAAGCAAGAAGAAATTAATGCCATCATGAATGACTTTGCTGAACCCGGATCACTTGCTCCAACTGGACTGTACATTGGTGGCACAAAATACATGGTGATCCAGGGTGAACCAGGAGCAGTTATTCGAGGGAAGAAGGTGATGTTCTCCATCTGTTCTTCGTTTTACTTTGTTTATAACTCTGAAAAATCTCATGTGCACATGCATTCTCTTGCATTATGTTTACTGGAAATAAATTTGGCATTTTTAAATTTCGTTCCAAGTGTAATTTCTAGTTCAACCTTTTGATATGATTAAAAAAAAGAAAAGCTCATATTGCACTGAATATATTTTATTGGTGAAGACCAAAACTTCAAGTTCAAACTTATGCAGCTCGTAAGCACATTGCGAACTAATATTAATGGCTGATTAGCCACTCAAAATTTGGTACATTGATGCTTTTCTCTTGTACTTCTTTTGTATGCACTTGGCTTTCGTTGTTACCTTTTTCTCTGTAGCTATTATCTTGTGCCTTGATGCACTGAGAGTCCTGGGGAATGTATTTTCTCCAGACAGACACCCGGAGGAAAGAGGGAGGAGCTAGGAGGGGTGTACAGCCCCTACTACATTAACTTTGCAGCCACTGTCTCATGCATTTAGTTTCAGTGTCATTGTTGTTGTCTGAGCCTTTTGTCATTTTAATTTCAGGGACCTGGCGGTGTTACTGTTAAAAAGACCAATCTGGCATTAATCATTGGAATCTATGATGAGCCAATGACCCCCGGCCAGTGCAACATGATTGTCGAAAGGCTTGGTGATTATCTCATTGATCAGAGTCTTTGATCTTCCTGGTGTGCCTTATTTATTGTAATTCTTCTTGGCTTATATACAAATGTGCACCTGCCACCTTCCGTAGTAATGGTTGGATGCTGTTAAATAATAGTATTACCAGCTATCGGTATTTAAGTCATGGGGAACCTTTTCCAGAAACAAAAGGCTTGGGGCTTGTGATGGTGATGTTAATGATATATCACTTTGTTTCGGTATTTGTTTGATGAATGGTGTTGCCAAGATTGTTGAGTGATGTACTTTGTCTACATTTTCAATGGATTTTCTAGTGGATTTCGTGAATTGATTGGCCAAGCTGTTCTAGTACTCTTATATGGCCTGCTAAAGGCAATGTGAGATTCAACTTGAAAAAAACCACATTCATATTTCAACTGGCCTCGTTAAAATGGAGGCGTTTGCCTTTTCTTTTGCATGGTTTGGGAAAATGGAAGTGAAGCTATGGTCCCATAACACACAAGGCAGTGGAATTAAGGATGAAATAAACATTGGTTGAGAAAGAAACCCTTGGCCTTTATCGTATGTTTGAATAAGGATCGAAGAAGAGAAAAAAAAGAAAGCCAAGTAAAACAAAAGAAAAATTATAAACCTTTTCTCTGATTGAAAAAAATTTTTAGCTAAAAAAAAAATAAAAGAGAATTGAGCACCGATTGTTTTCCCTTAATTTTTTCAATTTTTATAAAACCTTAATTTAAAGTAAACAAGAAGGAAAGAAGTGAGTACTATTTGTTTTCTCTTAATTTTTTCAAGTTTTTTGAAACCTTAATTTAAAGTAAACAAGAAGGAAAGAAAATTTGAAAAAAAATTTAACATATAAAATATCAAATTTAATTTTATTATATTATAAAATTTAAAACAAAAAATATTATAAATGAAAAAAATTATAATCTTTTTCATTGGTTAACCAAATAAGAGTTGTTAATATTATTTTTATTTTTTTTATTAATTTTAGCTATCCATATAAAACGTACATATACCTTTTCTTTTTTTTTATTTCCTCTAGTTTACATACTTTTTTTTTTTTACTAATGTTTATCCAAACATAATTTTACCTAGCATGAAAAATTGTACCTACCATAGAAACCGCAGTCGCACCACGTTTAATACAAGAAGCAACTGGCAGCATATACAATTCTTCTCATTTTACAGCATCTTGTCAGCACTACCAATACCGTACAAAAACTAGCGGCAGCACCAAATTCTTCCCCACAACAATGATATCTTGAATCAAATCTTCCTCATCTCGTGAAGGCTACCTTAATATTCAATGACACATTCCTCAAAATGATGCATCTAACACATTACCCAGGTTCAAAACAAATGAGATTAAAGTCATTAGACAGAAACTGGCAATCTTTGCACACACTTCGGTCGGCCGGGAGGAAGAAGTACTAGCAATGGCAGTTGTATTACTTGCTGCGGTTTTGTTGATCCTGCATGAAACTAACAAGAACTTCAGTACATTCAATGATGAGTGCCTTAAAGACGGGATCAAACAAAAGGAAACAGGCGTGTGATGAAAAATTAAAAAACATGGAAAGAGAAGGGCAAAATGAAGGATGACAAGGAAAACAGAGCTCCGTACATGATGTTTCAGAATCTGTATCTTACCCTTTAGCGTTCAGATAAATGCATGTATCATAGCCTGCAAAAATAGTTAAGAAAATTAGTTTTTTGGTAAGAAAGATAATTGCAGAAGGGATTCTGAATGACATCATCAAAACTGTAAAAAGATAGGTACTTGTACTTCCTATATTTACTAAAAACCATGCCAGAACAAGAGGTTAAAGATAGATTAGTTAAAAATAGACTAACAATTTATAGTATCACTGCGGTTCAGGCATGTTGGTACAAGTTTGCTGCACGGTTCAAAAGTTAAGGTTAACACCTCTGAGTCGGTGTAATCGAAATGCATAAACATACTTAATGCACTCTTGTAATTAGGTTCAGCATAATACAATGTACTTACTAGGATCTTTGTCAACTTTGACCCCATTTCCTCCGAAACTGCATGCAACATCACTAGCCCCATTTTGCTGGTAATAACTATTGAATGCATAAGAGGCATGGGAAACTAGATTATCTGGCTCAAAACATGGCTGGCTAGGCTGAATGGCTGAGCAATCCACATTCCCTGGACCACAAGCCCAATCGAGGGCACTCTGTAAATCCGATTCGGAAGCTTTGCTAGAAGCAATGCACCAGGTTGTTCCATTTGAATGGGTACCATTCGCACTATTTGTCATATCAACAGCACCTTTTCCGGTGAAGTCCAGGTTATATACACTTGTCTGGTCTGGATAAAATAAGCCCCAGTTTCTCTCTGATTCCAGTCCAGACTTCCTGTTCTCATTAAACAATGAGAAAATATACACATCTAGTTCTTCGCCCAGCTTTGCAGGAGTACCAGAGTCATTGATAACATGACGAATTACATTGGTGTTATAAATCTGGGCATTGTCAGGAGAAGCAGCCTTCTCTTTGGGTGAGCCTTTGGAAGGCCAGCCGGTTTCAGTGACCATAATCCGAATTGTTCTGAAATTTAGAGCCATCAGGGCAAAATAAAGGGCATCTACCTGGGCATCAAACAAGTTTGTGTAAAGTAGACCAGTGTTCGGATCTATGACCTCTGAGGATGACTGAAACAGCGCATAATCCAAAGAGACATTGTTTGGAGAATCTCTATAAGCATAATAAGGATATAAATCAATCATAAAAGGTGATTGGTTCTCAGCTAGGAATTCCAGCATTGGTTTCAAGAAATATGCATGGCTGCTGTTAAAAGCCCCTGCAGAAGGTGGGAATGATCGGGACAGAACCCCTAGGGAATGCGTACTTGAAACTTTAATCCTCTTCTGCAGGCCAACCTTTTTCAATGCTGTGAGGACATTTTGCATAGCAGGTACAACCAAGGAAGAGGCATTACCCGGGCTCTCTGTGACTTCAAGACCTACAGTGATGTATGTGATCTTTGTGGCCGGGTAGTATGGCAGGATGCTATTCTTTAGCCAGGAATCTGCATTTGATTGGAACTGGGAGAATGCTAACAAGTCTGAATTTGGAACCCCCACCATAAGTTCAACTTTAGTGTTTGCAAAGGCCTTTAACACTTGGATATTAGAATCATAAATCCTTACATACTTAATGTTGTGAAGTTGAACCAATTGTGCTACTTTATCAGGTGTTGGAAGATCATCAGCATTTCTTCCATAGCAGACTCCAACTATGCTTCCCCTACAGAAATCTGCCATAGAGATTGGCATCAGATATAGTCCTCGACTAACCATTGAACTGGTTTAATTGACAGAGCAACTGAGCAACCTTACATGAGTAGAGAGACGAAGTGGAGGTAGTAGATATTCTTGTACAATGCACAACATGAGTAACACTTATTCTCGAGGCAAAATATAATATTGCATTTCTTTTCCATTGAAAAAATAACTAGTTTTAGAAAGCAATATGCTTAGTTTCATCACTGTTTCCAACATAATCCCAGTCAAATATGGAAAAAAAATTTCATTACCTATTCCATGTTGCTCAACCTTACCTCATTGAGGACACAAGGATGAAGAAGAAGAAAGGAAAAATCAAGGACCAATCAGCCAAAATAAAAAGAGAGAACAAAGAATTAAATTGCAGCATAGCCTCAGTTGTTACACAGTAAACTACAAAAAAAGAATCTTCCAGCAGCCAAATGCAAGATAATCTCCTTAAGAAGCTACATTAACAGCCAGGTTACTTGATATAATTAAACAATCCATGGAAAAAGCCAAAAACTCTAATTGAAAAAAGATTTCAAGCTCAAAAGCATTTTTGACTTCATTTCAAGTCAAAATTAAGGCATCTTTAAAGCCATTTCAAGTAGCTAAAGCAATCCATCAGTGTAGTTAATTCTTAGACATGAAGAACTAATAATCAGACGTGATTCAGCATCCATCATGGAATGTGGTCAATCTATGACTGATATAAACTAAAGAAGACCATCAATGGGTCCACCAACTAAAACATTGCAATCTAGCTGTTCTGGATATTGAAGCCCTACAAATCGATAGCATGATCTTAAATGCAAGTAGAAAACTGCTTAGATACTAATGCATTGATGGTCCACAAAGATAACATTCCTTAATACATTTAAGACTGAGCTAGATAAACCAATAGCAACAATGACACCCGGATGAGGGAGAGAGTTAAATAGCCAAGAAACTATTAAGAAACAGAGTGACTGACTGATCAGGAAAAAGAAAGAAGCAGAAGCAGAGTGCTAAAACAGCTGAGATTTTCGCTAAAAAGAAAAATGGGTATTCAGAAACAGAGATTAAAGCCTGAAAAACACAAAGATCTAAGCAAAGATGGATATATAAGAGAAATAGCTAGCTAATAAAAAAAAATTAGCTCAAACAACGAGTTCTGGGATGAAAAAGCACAAACTGATGCACTGTTAGTCACAGTAATGCAGAAACACTGAGAAGAGAAGAGAAAGACAAGAGGACAAACCTAAAAGTAGAAGCAACAAAGAAACCGCAAAGACAAGCTTGAATCTTGAAGCCATTGTTCATAAGAGAAAAAAAAGTTCCAAAGCTTCTCTTCTAATTTACTCTCACTGGGTTTGGTTTAAACCTTCCAACGTTCTTCTTCCAGAGAACAAAACTAGGGAGTAACGTCCTTCTTTTCTTTGTTTGTCTCTCTCGCTCTCGCTCTTCTGAAAATGCGAAGCAGAATAAAAAACAGAAGCTTTGTCTGGGAGCCCGAGAGTTAAAGAGGAAGCACTTAAGCTCGACTGGCCTGACAAAGCTTTGATGTACTGGTGTGTTTTGTCAGTGACAGTGTTTCGGACCGGACTTCACAATTACTTTTATGAATTCCAGTTAAGAGAAGCATCTCGATTCCGCTCCTTTGTCCTTGACTTTTAGCATGTTTGTTCTCTTTTGCGTTCTTCTGCGGCCGATTCCTTCCCCACAATATTTCTTTTTCTTTTCTTTTCTTTTTTTTCTTCCTTTATTTTAAAAGTAATAGTATTGAAACTTTGCAACGAAAATCTCCTCCCTTATTTCTCCCAATTTTTTTCTCAGGTTATAAAAATAATTTATAAGTTAATTGACAAAAAAATAGTAATTTTTAATATATTTTTATATGTTTAAATTACTCCAAATTATTAGATAGGAAAATTACTTTATCCCCACGTGAGTATCTTTTTTACGTATAAGACAATGAGCTTATCACGTAATGTGAGTTTTACATATAAATATAATTTCACAAAAAAATTTGAATGGAAAATTAAAATTGGAATATTAAATTTAATTTTTTTATAATTATTAAGTCAAATCTTAATTATTAATTTTATAAATTTTCAAATAAATAAAAACAGGATGTATTTTAATGTAAGAATATTATTCATATAAATCTCACAAATAATATCATATACCTTCGATGTAAAATTTAAATATTATACTTTATAATTAAGATCGTAACCATCACTGTAATTTTATTGTTTCAACCTCCATGTGTAATATTTTTGCGCTACCTTAGTTTAATTTTAACTGAACACTGCTATAACAGTGTCACCACCTCTTACAATAATATACTAAAAAAATAAAGAATATAGCTTGTCGTAACGGTTTCGCGCTCGACGATTTTGAAAACATTTAAAAACAAAGGGAATCGCCACCAATTTTTTTTGTTATGTGTGATTGGTCACATAAAATATTTATCTTTTTAACAAAATCTCAAAATTAATCAAGTTTTATTAAAAAGACCATTTTTGGTCTGCGAAAACAAAAATCGGATTCGGGAGTACGGTTACACGTGAGGAAGGATTAGCACCCTCACGACGCCCGTAAAAAACGATACCATAGTAATCATGTGTTATCTTTTGATTTTAATGAAATGGTCTTAACTTAATATTTAAAAATAATTCCTATTTTATTGCAATCAATTTTATTATTTTAATTTTGAAACATTTAAATTTTATTTTTTATTTGAAATAAGTGAAAATCTTTTGTATTGAAAATTATTCCGAAGTACCCCAATACTCTAGTAGCATTTCGGATAATTTCCTTACCTAGAGATTTCTTAAGAATCACTACTTGTGAGTTCTATAGAATCTCATCATCGGAAGATTCACACTCGTTTCAAAAATTATTATGAATACATATGATGCAAACAGATAAAAAATGATGCATATGAAACTTAAAAGAAATTTTATTTATTTTGATTTTATTAATGAAACTCTTGATATTGAAAATTTTAGCTAAATATCCCAATACTCAAATAAATTTAGCCAATTCCTCTCACCTAGGGATCAATAAAGAAATCACTACTTGTGAATTTCATAACATCCCATCATCGGACGAATTTCATTTAATTAAATTTAATTTTTATTATTAATTTCCTTTTTGAATTTTCTTTTAAAAACTTATTTATTTTTATTTTTTAATAAAAATTTAAATTATTGAAAAATCATACTAAATATCCCAATACTTTGGTAACATTTAGTACGACTCTTCTCACCTAGGAATCAGTCAAGAAATCACTACTTGTGAGTTTCATGACATCCCATCATCGGACGAATTTCATTTAATTAAATTTAATTTTTATTGATTTATTATTTTTATATATTATTTTTATTATTATTATTATTATATATTTTAAAAATAAGCATGAAATTGCATATTGAGAAATAATATCGAATATCCCAATACTCTAGTAACATTCGGTATAATTCTTCTCACCTAAATTGTTTCGAAGAATCGTTACTTGCGAGTTCTACGAAGACTTATCATTGGGATTTCATACTTATTTTATTTTATTTTATTTTTATTTTTATATATTATATTATTCTATTTATTTATTTACTTATTATTTTTGCCGTGATAATACATTAAAAACACCTAAACAAATTATTCTATAAAATAAATAAATGACTAAATAAAACGAAAAAGGAAATATACCCAAAACAGCCCAAAAGAGGGCCCAAGAGTCAGAACCAGACGACAGAGGAGTGGGCTGAAGCTGCTGGGCCGGAACAGACACGAATGGGTCAGATCCGCGAGGCGGGCGAGCTAGCGGATCCTGCTTCTCCTCGAGCGGGCGAGCTCACGGATCTTCCTCTCCTTGGGCGGGCGAGCTCACGGATTCTGCTTTCTCCTCGGGCGGGCGAGCTCACGGATCCTGCTTCTCCTCGAGCGGGCGAGCGCGAATCTTCCCTCTCCTTGGGCGGGCGAGCTCGCGGATCTCGTCGGGTCGAGTCCACGTGCGAGTCGCCTCCTTTATTCTTTTTTCTCAGCTATAAAAGGCAACCCTTTTTTTAAAGCTCATTTTCATCCGATTTCTCCCCAAAAAAACTTAAAACTTTCAGAAGCTTCCCCGACCAGGCGATTTCCGGCCGCCGCACGCCGCCTCCGGTGGCCAAAACACAAAAAGTTTTCCCTTTTCCGATTCCTCTCCACCACCTGAGCCCAAATCTGACCTCCGATTCACTCGAAAAAATGCCCCAACTTCGCAAATCTGAACCCCCCCCCCCCCCCCCCCCCGAAATCCCTTTTCCCCTTTTTGTTTTTTTTTTGGTTTTTTTTGTTGATGATTTCGGTTGTGGTTTTGGTTTTTTGTGGTTTGTTGGTGTGTGTGTGTGTGTATGTGTGTTTGCAGGTATTGGTTCGTGTTTCAGATCTGGGTTTTAGGGTTTTGGGGGTCTCGATTTTGGGGTTTCGGGTGGTTGGTGGCTGTGGGGTTGTGTTCGGATTTCTGTGGTGAAGGCTGTTGGGTGATGGTGGTGGTGTCTTGGTGTTGGGGCTGAGCTGTTGAATTGGGTGATGAATCGGGTCTTGAGACAGAGGGTGTTTTGGTGGTCAATGGCTGAGTGTGTGGGCTTGTGGAGGATCTCTATGGTGAAACGTAGACAGAGGCAGAGGGTGTGGCTGGAGGTTTGAGGGCTAGAGGGTTTTCTGTTCGGGGTTTGGGTAGTGAAGATGGGTCTACCTGTGGAATGGTCTCCCCCCGTTCCCCTGGTAGCTTGGCTGTGGAAATAGTAGTGGGAGCTTGAAGCTTGGGTCTGGCGAGGATGGTGACAGACGAGACAGCCTGAGGGGAAGGGCTATGGGTGGTTGGCAAACTAGCTGGCCGACGATTCTAGGGAAGGGTTTCCATTAAATGCTGATGGAACAAAATAAAATAAAATGGAATAACCATAATAATAATAATAATAATAATAAAGAAAAGAAAATAATAAAATTAATAATAATAATAATAATAATAACAACAACAAAACAAATAATAAAAATAAAAATAATAATAATAACAAGAATGGGACAAAATTAGGTGTCAACACCGCTTATTATATTTATTAATTTAATTCGTATTAATACTTTTATTTATTTCCTTTTACTTGAAAACAAAAACATCAGAAAGCAGGGTATTATCAAGGAACTTTCATAATAAGATGGAGTTTTTTATTTATTGTAAGATTAATGTAAATATATGATAATCAAATGCGTCAATGGACATAAAAATATGTTAAAAATATTGTTACCATATTATGATAATAAAACATATATATATCTTGTGGTAAAATTATTATGTATTTACATCTATTAATATCAATATTTCGTTTATTTTAATTTATTTACGATACTTTAAACATATTTTAAAGTCTATTGACATGAATTTACATATATCAAATTATCATTATATATGTATACATTAACCTTACAAGACCAAAAATTTTTACATTACTATAAAATTGCCCGTATTACCATGATATTCATTGTATGGTATTTTGTACTAGTCCACTGAACTGCATTTGACAAGACTTTTGGGCCTTCTCCCTGCAGCAGATCTGCGGGAAATGGGCCGAGAATGAGACTGAACAGACGAAGCAGCCCAATGTTGCCTGGGCCCACGATATAGCAGAGTCCGGTTGAAAGTTGTAACGCCTATTTGGGTTATCCTACGACGGTCCACATATGATTATTAAATTTTTACGCGGTCTTTCCCTTTGAATTTATAACGAATCCGTCGTCACCCTCAATAAACAAAAAGAAAAATCCGTTATAGAAACCCTAACTGAACAGTTACTACGTAATATTTCAGAAACAAAAAAGAAAATTAAACAAAGAAAATGAAGAGCAAGAAGCCATTGAAGCAACTGAAGCTCTCTGTTCCTGCTCAAGAAACCCCAATCTCTTCTTTCCTGTAAGTTTCTTACTTTTTTTCCTATTCCCCAAGCATCTTTCTTTTTTTTTTTTTGGTTACACCCCAAGCATATTTCTTGATTGCTTCGATTTTGGATCAAAATTCGCTTTTTAATTTACTAGAAATCGCTTCTTAAATCGAAGTTTATGGCTTGATCGGTTTATGTTTTCCGTCACATGTGCTCTGTTTCTCTGCCGGCTTAATGTCGATGAAAATATTTTGAATTTTTTGAAATTTCTTTTACTATAATATCTACAGGACAGCGAGTGGGACATTTCATGATGGTGATTTGCTTCTAAACCAGAAAGGGTTGCGTCTCATTTCTGAGGAAAAAGAATCTCGAGTACGTTTTTTCAACTAATCTAATGCTTTCTTGTGGAGTGTTTATGATAGTTCAGATTATGTTTCTTTGTTAATATTTTACTACCATCTCAGTTTTATGCCTTTATTGCTCTGTTCATGGAATTCACTTCCGATATCCCCGTATAAAAAACTATAACTCAATTGGTTTTGATAGTATTAGTATTGTGTTGGAAGTGCACCTCTGTTTTTCAATTGCTATGTTTTATTGCTTCATTTAATTTAAATTTTATTGCGACATTTGGGAAATCATAGAAGAGGGTGCTACTGTATATTACTTACGATAACCATTAGGCTTTGGATTCTTGAACCATGTTTCTTGTTCAGGGTCTTTCTGTTTCTTCCATTTCTTAGTAAAACACTTAAAATTACTCATCCTTAGTCCTTCCTTCTTCGGTTGTTCCTACCTCCCTCTGCCCTCTTCCCTTCAAAATCTATGCTACTTTCCCATCTCCCAAAGTCTGTATATTTTGTGTTTGTGGTTTTAGTTTGAACCTGTAGTTAATTATAGTGTTGTTTATCCTTTCTCCTTTTAGAATCAACTTTCAAGATTTTTTATTTTTGTTGGGTTACTTTGAGCAGCCTTCTGACGGCAAGGAGCTTGATTTTGAATTCTCATTGGAAGACCTTGAGACCATCAAAGTTATTGGAAAGGGCAGTGGTGGTGTAGTGCAACTTGTTCGCCATAAATGGGTTGGAAGACTGTTTGCCTTGAAGGTAAGTGTACAAACCTGTTTCATTTGCTTGTTAGTTTTTGCTATTATGAGATTGCTGATTTACCTACTGTCTTTAACTTATATCTTAAACCAGGAAATGATGTTAACTTGTTAAGATTACTAGCCTTAGGATTATCCTTCGCTTCCTTTTTTCAAGTCATGCAGGATGTGAGAATTTCCTAATAGATATATAATAGGGATCCTAATAATATGCAGTGAAAGGGTGTTGACCAAAGAAGGCATGTAGAGCACCATTTAAGACCTTGAATGCCGGTACCATTTAGGATTATTTTGTTGTAGATCTACATGATAATAGAAGGAAGCCTTGTTCCATACTTATTTTCTTATTTGTGTTTCACACTATACAACAGATTAACACCAATAAGATATGTTAGCCTGTGCTTCTCTTTTCTTGTATGATGTAGATGTGGCTGCGTCTTCATGATTTTTTTTTTATTTCTAGAACTGCAGCACAAAATCCTCGTAGGCGGTATTCTCACTTTTTCCTGGTTTTGACTAAATATTAGCATCTTCACTCTTTAAATTGCAATTACTTTTGCTGAATATTGACTTAAAAATTACATGGTAGTAAAAAATTTTGAAATGCTTAGAACATGATGGTTATAAATGAAGAAAAACAGATTCCATGAAATTCATTGGTCTACTAAATGCAGGTCATCCAAATGAACATACAAGAGGAAATTCGCAAGCAAATTGTGCAGGAGCTAAAAATAAACCAAGCATCACAATGTTCACATGTTGTAGTTTGCTACCACTCATTCTATCATAATGGGGCCATATCTTTGGTGCTAGAATATATGGACCGTGGATCTCTGGCCGATGTGATCAGACAAGTTAACACGATTCTTGAACCGTATCTCGCAGTTGTGTGTAAGCAGGTATTCCTCCTTTTTGTGAATTGAAATTTTATGAATGACCTAAACAGAAGTTCTAGCAAAGCTAAATGAGTTCTTTCTACTCATGTATCTTTATGTTTTTAGGTCTTACAGGGTCTTGTGTATTTGCACCATGAAAGGCATGTAATACACAGGGACATAAAACCATCCAATCTACTGGTAAACCATAAAGGGGAAGTGAAAATCACTGATTTTGGTGTCAGTGCAATGCTAGCTAGCTCCATGGGCCAGAGAGATACATTTGTAGGGACTTACAACTATATGTCGGTATGTGGAGTTTCCCCACACTGTTGAAATTACTTTGTAAAACTTTGGTTTGTTGTTCATCGTGCCATATTGTTTTGCTGCTTGTTATTAGCTACTTCAGTGTGTTTATTCTCACTAAGATTCTGATATAAAATTTTAATTTTAATCATCTTGTTTTCAATTGTAGCCAGAGAGAATTAGTGGGAGCACTTACGACTATAGCAGTGATATTTGGAGTTTGGGGATGGTAGTGCTTGAGTGTGCTATTGGATGTTTCCCGTATATGCAATCTGAAGATCAGCAAAGCTGGCCTAGCTTTTACGAGCTTTTGGAGGCAATTGTTGAAAAGCCTCCACCAACTGCTCCACCAGATCAATTCTCTCCAGAGTTCTGTTCATTTGTATCAGCCTGGTAAATACTTAACACTTTTAGTTTGCAGTACATCATCTCATCCAAGAGAACTGTCAAACTTGGTATCTAAGTCCTTTTTTCTGGAATTCTTTTACCTTTTCTAGGCTTCTACTACAAGCTAGCAATCCTCTATGCTATCCCCTTTTGAATTATGTAGCAAGAAAAATTGGTGCACAAGTTCATTAAATGATGTAATCTTACCTTTTGTAACATCAGTAGAATCCAAAATTTTTTCCTCAGATGCTCATTTTGTGTTGTCTAAAAGTGTTGGATATTGTAATATACTAACAATTTTCTTTGAAGACAACCCATTTGCACTGAATTTGAGATTCAATGAACAATTGAAAACTGTTATCCAAGGATATGTGCCTCATAGTTGCCTTTGTAGTTGTCCTTTAGTATCTTCCTGAAGTTATTGAACGGCAGAATCTCTTGAGAGTTGCATAGTTTTGTGAGATATTCATGTGGAAGGTTATCCTGTTCTTGAAGATGAAAAAAGCTTTTACATTTTCCAGTTCTTGAACACTAAAATTAATTTTATGTTGCTAGGGATCTTGTTGAACCATTACAGTTTCTGCATAATTGAGAAAAACATTTTAAATTGTTGTGACAAAAATTACAATCTTTCATTATTGTAGATATTGTTTTCCCTTTTATAATTGTCATCTTCCATGAGCTTTTGTTATGATCAATAAACAGTATTCTAATTGCCTTTTCCTAATCCATTTTCAGCATACAGAAGAACCCTCGAGACAGGGCATCATCTTTGGACCTCTTGGTAAGTCTCACATGGTTTACAACCAAGTTCTTGGTAAGAATTTCTTTTCTTATTTTAGCCATAACCTTGATTGGCACTCCTTTGTTCTTGCAGAGCCACCCCTTCATCAAAAAGTTTGAAGACAAAGACATCGACCTTGGGATTTTGGTAGGTAGTTTGGAACCTCCTGTGAATTACCCAAGATAATCTGCCTTGTAATGATATGTTTTGGATGTAAAATTGTTTTGGTCGTGTATCACTACATAAAGAATTTCTTGTAGCCATTTCATTTTATGCTCTTATATATGATGAGACGAGTTTGGTTGCAAAATCCTGCTATTTCTCTCTACACATTGAAATGTTAAAACATATGCAGAATATATATCAACTATAGTAAGAAATATTATGACTAAAAAAGAATTGCACCAAAATAAAAATAGTATGACAAAAGAAATCATCTTTTGGGCAAAGTTGGATGGATGGGATGAGCAAAATAAAATCCATGGATGTTTAAGAACTCGAAATTTAATCTAATTGATTCATATAATCTTTTTAAAAATAACTTCTAATTAATTTAAAATTAAAATTTCTACACTTGCGTCATTTTCTGTGTCCTAAACTACAACTTTCTTTGTAAACAAGAGTTGATCAGGGTACAAAGCTGTGGGCAATTAAATATAAGAATGTGAGAATAAGGACACTGAGGCCTACCTGCAAAAGCATGTGGTGGCATTGCCATTGCCCATTAAAAAGCATTCTTCCAAAATGATTTTCTCCCAAGTCAACCTTCTTGTCCATATTCCCTGCCTTACCAATCCTTTGGCCCCCCCACCATGTGAAAAAAAATGGAAAACTAATACAAAATACACCAAAAAGGGCGGGAAATCATTTATAAGAAGTATACTATTTTTGTGCATTGGCAGTGATCTGTTGCTAGATTCTGATTGACACTAGGATTAATGCCCTAGGGAATGCCAGCCATGCTTTCTTAAAAGAATAGTATCTGTACTGCTTTTTGACTATACAGCATTGGCTGTCCAAAAAAGAACGGTTGTTAGGAATTAGAGTGGGAATTTTGATTTGAAATCATTTTATGAACATCTCGATCCTGTTCACCAGCTGGCAATTGCAATAAGGTAGCCATTTCACGTACGATAAAGCTTCTGAATGACGCAAAGACAACCATTTATTCTTTTCTTATCAAAGCAAATTTCTACTTGGATTTTGGGATCCTTTGGATATAACTTTTAGAGGGTTTAAGGGTTTAAACGGAGTTGACAATTTAAGCCTGATATCAATAAAGAAAAATACAGATCAAAATTTTATTAAAAATTATTTTATATTTAACGTGTAGTATTAATTGTCACGTAATAAATTTTATATTATATGTGTATTTAATTTGAAATAGAAACAAAACAAATATATAATTTTTATATCTGAACTTTGAACAATCTTTTCTTACTAAAATCTAATAATTCTCTAAGTAAATTTTTTATCGCATAAAGTTTAGTATCATTTCGATTTTCTTTACATAAAAATATAGGATAAAATTCAACGATTACAAAGGAAAGGAGGAAAACAAGGATTAGCGCTAAAAAAACACCCCGAAATCCACCACAAAAAGGTTTCCCAATCGTGTCGGAAGGTTCTTCAACAAATACATCAATAGATGGAGATTCCTCCGCTTTGCTTCAGCTTTAGCAGTGTGATTGCCTTGAGACGTGAAAACGTGTTGATTATGTCATGGCTTTTTGAGGCAAAGTTGGTAATGATGGTGACCTCATTTTCAGCCCAAGTTGGCAAATTGCAGAAGGTGGTGACTCGGATGTTAATGCCTTCAATTTTAGACCTCATCCGATGTCCTTGTAGTGTGGGAAATCGATAGTAAATTTAGACCATTGGGTGATGAATTGATCATGACAAATCTTACAATAAAATATGAGACAATTTGCATCTGTTGATACAATACAAAAAATTTGTATAGTATGTTAAATAAAAAATACTTTTTTTAAAATTTTACTAAATTTATATATAATTTTTATTCGAATTTTAATGTATCACTTTTTTGTTTCTTTTTTATATCATTTGTGTTGTATTTACAATTGTCAAATAAAAAATATAAGCAAGAAATAATAAATAAATAATTATTAAACAAGTCAAGATTATCCAATGCTCACAGATACCACCAAATATATTATTATTATGGATTTGCATATGATGTACTGATAAATGATAATGTATAGTTTTTATATATTGTCAATGCATTAGAAGTTAACACTTCATCAATTGACAAATAAAAAATTATATCAAGCCCTTAAAAGTAGATATAAATAATTTTTTAATTTGCTCATAAAAGCTTATTAATGAGGTGTCAATCTCTAATGCACTAATAATGTATAAAAACTATACACTATCGGTGCATCACATATAAATCATATTATTATTATTATTAAAGGTTGTTATTTTTTATTCATAAATGTAATTCAAGAATATCAAGCAAGTAGCGTAACTTGTATAGATAAGTATGGTCCCTCCTAGAAGAACACATTGAATATATAGATGGATTGAGAGCGAGTTTTCAGAACTCAGATCTTGTTCTTGTAGTTCTTGTTCAGCTAAAATCCAAATGGGTGAAGAAGCAAGCCAAACATTTCAAGATAAGAATATGAGGAAAGTGGGTAATAATGAAGCTTGGTGCAGTAAGTTGGTTGTCATGGAAAGAAGGAATACTGATGAAATGTCTGACTCAATATCCATTGAATCCTCCATTGAAGAAAGCTCAGAAAACTCCATCTCTTCCATATCACCATCAGACATTGCTGAGGATGCATCTTCTGCAGCACCATCATCGAATGAGCCTCTTTATGAATTCTCCGAGCTCATGGCTCAGCTACCTCTCAGGTAAGCAAATATCTTCTCAATATCTACAATGCTAGACATCAGTTGGGTAATGATTGATTGATTAATTAATTTGCAGGAGAGGACTTTCTAAACATTATCAAGGAAAGTCCCAATCTTTCACATCTCTAGCAAGCGTGAGGAGCATCGAAGACCTTCCGAAGAAAGCGAATCCTTTACATAAAAGAGCGAAAATTAAGCCATGCAAGAGCTATGGATGGGGACTCGAAGATCACAACAGTAACAACAACAACAAGGCTTATAGCCCTAAGGCTACGATATCAAAGAAGGCCGGTTCCCGGAGTTGTCTGTTGTCTTCCCTAGCTGGGTAAGAGAAGTGCAGCTTTTAGATTTCACGAAGAAACCATCGATCAGTTTTAACCATTTTCAGGTGCAACTTCAAAGTTCAAAGTTGAAGGCATCGTGTAAAAGCCTGGTAAGCCTCCGTAAGAAAATGGGTATGTAGACTGTAGAGTACTTTTCATTCATCTGGAAGCTGCAGCATTGTGAAATGTATTTTAAGCTTTGAAAGAATCAAATACGGTGGCTGAAGTGGAATTCATTTTCACACTAGAAATTGATCAGAACAACCATAGTCGGAATAGGAAACATAGATTCACAAAGGGTTGGCATGGATTTCAACAGTTTCAAGTTGATGTTTGGCATGGACAAGAAATCAGAAAAATCCAACGTTTTCAATTAAAAAAAAGGGGATCTTTTTTCGTGGGACAAACGAGAATTGTTGGATTGATAAAAAAGCTTATCTTGGTGAAAAATGAAAACGTGTCGGCATTATCAGTTTACTTCTATATAACGTGAAAAGGATTTTAATTTTAAAATCAATTCTAAAAGCCTTTTTTTTTTTGTCTTTATTATTTTCTTTTCTTTTGACTCAAAATCTTCATAAGGCAACTTCAATCGGGACAGGTATCATTTCCTCCTGCCTGCTTTGTAAGGTTTATATGAGACACTTGTATCCCTAGGGTATTAGATTTGACTGAAACAAAATTGGAATCATTTCCTCTTTTGAAGTATTCTCGAATGGAGTAAACAAATGAATTCAAGTATTTTAATGCGCATAATTCATAAGTCTAATTGATTTTTTTATTTTAATTGTTAATTTATAATTTTTTCTTAATATTTGTAAAAATATCAAATTAATTTCAAACTTGTACACAAGTAATTAAAATTAAAATCAATATGAGATTTGATTTCACAAACAAACTTAATTGAGTTCCAATAACTCAATTTCTATCTCAACTCAAATTTGAGCTAATTAATGAAACTGTATCAAGTTCAAAGCATGTTTTAAGTCCCAAATTTTGAGACAAACAATGATATTGGATAAGTTCAAGACAAGTTTCAAATCCCAAATTTCGAACTCAAATTTCTTAGTGCTCGGCTACTCCTACTGCTGCCAACTGCCGACAGCTAGAGAAAATGAAGTTGAAATAGGCGGAGATACAAACGAATTTCATTGAGAATGGGTCAATGGCTAAATGCACGTATGCCTTAATTCAGCAGGATTAAAGCTGCCTTTGCTTTCTTTTTTTCTTACGAAAACTAAACAACTCGAAACAAACATATATTACGTGCAAAATCAAAATTCTCCGAATAAATAAGTAATAAGATGTGTATATAAAATTGTCAAATGTCACAGTACAAAAGATATATAAATTTATAAACCTTTCTTAACAGGTTATAAGATTATAAAATACTCTCATATCTTGTAAATAGGTGTGATTCCTAGGAGATTGAAGCACTTTCTCATAACCACGGCGGTTGCTTCACATAACAGTAATCGACTCGTTTCCATGTCTGAACCAATAACCTGGCGAATGCATCAATATAACCACAAGTTACATAGAACGGCTAGCAACAGGTAAATCTGAATGCATACGCATTTGTTCATGCAATCTAAGTTATATGCCACAATTGTATTAGGAAGAATCGGCCCAGTGAACCTTAATTTTGAAATAGGATGTGTAATGACGGAGCAGCTATCTTCTGAGCTAGGCTGTTCCACCATCTTTATTTTACCCAGAAACTATAAACTAGATCACGGATCATACCTTGCACTCGGGGTTGCTGTAAAATTTCGAAAAGATTTCAGATAAATTATAGAGGTAGTCACACAAAACATTTGGTAGCAAATTGGCACAGGCCTCTTCAACAACCTGAAAGTCGGATAAAAATCTGTAAAACCAAACCTGGGCAAAGAAGCAAGGAATTGATTGGATCTTAGTTCTTACCTCAGGGAACTGCAGCAAATGAAGCCCCAAATCACGCTCATCCTTCTGCCCCAATACTAATGTCCCCTTCTGTTAAAAACAAACATATACAGAAGGCATAAGTTGCAGACATTGAATCCCCTAAAAAAGAGTACTACTAGCCTTATGAGACATACATAACTAGACAATAGTTGCCCTCCACTTTTTAAGTGAAAGTTCAAAGATTTAGAACCCATGTGCAGATACATTGAAAAATATATTCCACGCTATCCAAAGAGACTGCAGAAAGCCTAAATTCTTTCTGCAAAAGAACTGGTTGTTTTCATTCCGTGGAAATAGAGGTTGGATGCACAATAAGAAGTGCAAATGCAACTAAGGTTTCAGGAAGCTATAGCTCCAGGTTAAGAGGGAAATTACATTCTTCAGTTCTTCTACATCTTTACCAGATCTCCTGATGATTGAACAGATTCGAGCATGAGCATACAGCAAATAAACAGCAGTGTTGCCCTGCCACAAAAATTTTAGAAGGCAAGAATCAGATGCTAATGGTGATAGTTGTAAAAGCACAAGAAGTGACATTCGTAGTAAAAGTCAGCGAACAACATCAGAAAAAAAAGAGGGATGAAACATAAGAAACCTTAAGCAATAAAAATGTTAATCACAAACAAAAATGATGAAACACGTTAGCTACATAAAATCTACAGTCCAAAAGCAAGAAAATTGTTAAAAACCTTATCATTAAGCATCTGGTCAAAATTAAATGTGTAATTGGTCAATCTGTTGTTCTTCAAATCAGCATACCTGTAATCAGAATTCAAAAATATTAAAAGGATACCAACATGGAACTACCAAGATTGTTGCAATAACAGTAAGAGAAATAATGTTATATCATAATAAGTAGCTTACTTTACAGCACCATAACCAACTGCCTCAGCGGTACTCTCAATCTCCTCCTCAGTCCATTCTTCACCCTTACCTGATCAACGCATAAAATACCCATTTCAGATAAAAGTAAAGGCTAAAAGACTATAATTTAACAGCAGCAATTACACTTGCATCACAAATAGTTTTACAAACATTTGTAACAACAGAGATAAGGTTCAACATTATACCACGCTCAATAAGTTCTGCTTTACTTCGACTCTTGGCTTCATCAAGTAGATCAACTAATCGAACCACTTCAGTGTTACGGGTTCGAAAACGCTTGCCATCTTCTCCAAGAACAAGGCCAAAACCAACATGGCTAGCTTTGGGATATGAACTACCATTGTGTGGAAGCCACCCAGCACGTTTGGCAGCCTGAAAAATAAACCAAAACAATGTCAGACCCATAACTAGAGGTCAAAAGTTAGAACAGCACTTTATGATCCTTAATTAGTGGTATTTGACAAGTATCACTCTAGTTCTATGTAAATAGAATACAAGAGAACTTTTACTTCATTAATAAAGATTTTTAAAATATTACTCATCAACAGAATCCAGTAAACAGCTTTGAGAACATACTTTGAACACCATATCAAAATGCTGCTGCTGGCCTACATCAGTAACATATATAATCCACTCAGCTTTCTCTTCATTGAGACGATACCTACAAATTGCAAGTAAAAAGATCGATGCAAAAGCTGATTAATTCCTATCCCTATACTAAAATGTTCCAGATCAACACAGTAAAACAGTAAGATTAATGAAATACATGCCATAACCAGTAAAATAGTAAACTCCTCAAAGAAAATTGGTCTAACATTAACAAATTACCCCATGAGATCAACATGGAAAAGAAATCGATAAGTAATATATCATCTAAAGTTTACACATTCTAGAATTTTCAAAACCGGCTGCCACATTGTAAATTTAGCCACTCTTATTTCAATCAAATCTATTGGCTGCACATAAATCTGACATATTTCAGATACTCTGCAAGAATATGCAAAACAACAATAGAGGCTCATAAAGAAAACTTACCAAAGAGCAGCCAGATCAGTTGATGCATAGTTGAAACCACCGTCACTCTTCACCACAATAAGAGGTATATTAATGCCTTCGATAAAGATCACACGAGCTCCCTGACTTTCCTCAACTAATCCTTGTTTAGTCAAGGCCTCTATAACCCCAGGAATGATTGGATTGTAAAAGCTCTCCCCCTGTCAATAAGGAAATAGTCATAAACATATAAATTTGGAGCATTATTTACACCATAAACAAAACTTGCTAGTTTACAAAAATTTAATGAGGTCATAGAAATCCTGCATTCAGAAAAAGATATAATTCCTCCACTATCACTAGCCCAATAGAAGGTCATCAAAGTCATGTAATTAAGTTAGTTGCATTTGTCTAAGAATTCTGGTGATTATCTATAAGCTAAAATAAATAAACATGTTATAGTTGCAGTTTGTACAAGATTGAACATGATTATATACAAGGGCCCAAAAATATAAAGACAACTTAAAAGTAAATCATAAATAAAGAAATTTCCAGTTATTCCTGAATTTCATGTAAAGGTGCACATGAAAAATTACATAAGCTGCCTACGTATCATCAATACATAGAGCTTGAGGCATTGGACTTACTTTTTCCTCTATATGAACTCCAAGCCGTTTATAGACCTTATGAAATTCAGTCCGGCTGATTTCACATATTTGTGCCCATGCCCTACGATACTTGTCTTCTCCACCCTGATATGGGTTTAACAATAGCAAATGATGCAAAGAGAAATTCAGGAATTAATGAATCCAAGTACATTCAGAGAATAAAAAACCCAGAATTGCTTAACAAGGTAAAATTTTACCTGAAGGCGCACCACTGCCTGTTGTGCTCTCTCCTTAAAAGCAGGATCAGCATCAAACCTCTGCTTTGATGCTTTATAAAATGCCTAAGGAAGTCAATTCAAATTAGAATTACAACGTTCATTTGATTCTGAAATCAATATAAGACCTTTATCATTCCTATATTAATTACAAAGAATCATCAGATATGTTGAAACGATAATTGATCTCATACTAATTAAAAATACAAAAATGAGCTTCAGGATGCCACAAAAACAATCTAGTGTCTGGGGAAAAATAAGCATAAAGAAAAGAATTACTAAGCTCCAATTTGGTTTAAAACATCTACAAGAATATTATTTATAAAAGTTTAAAACAATTGTATACGCATAAAAGGTAAAGTTCCAATGCTTAATCAGACAACAGTTTCTGAATAAACATCATTAAAAGTTTACACACATACCATCTTCCCTGACACTTATCCTTTAAACAGGCATAGCATCTAAAAAAAAAAGGTGAACCAACAAATATTTCCTGGGTCCATGCTGCTTCGCATATTTCAGCTTAAGCTTCAAATTCAAGGAATTTGACAGTGGTTACTCACCTGTAAATCTCCAATAGCTGTTTCAGTAGCATCCTCGAAGTTTGGAAACTTTTCAAAGAGGAACTCAATCAGCATGCCAAACTACAAGACAAATAGGAAAGTTTTAAGAACAAAATTGTTACTGACGGAGACATGCTGAAAAGATACATAGATGTCTGCATTAACAGTGGCAGACATAACAAGGAGCAAGCCAAATCAAGAGTCAATGCATCAGACTACGATAAGATGAAAGACTACAGCTCATTTCAATCATAGATAGCACCCAAGATTAGATACAAACTTCAAAATTAGATGAATGTTTAACCTCTTATTGAGAATAAGCAAGAATCCATGCCTTCTGTGCACAATTCAAAAACAACACCCACCTGTGTCCCCCAGTCACCAACATGATTTCGTCGAAGAACTTCAACTTTCGAAAATTCAAGCATGCGGGCAAGTGTGTCACCAATAATAGTAGACCTCAAGTGACCAACGTGCATTTCTTTTGCTATATTTGGGGATGAAAAGTCAACAACTGCATTTTTGACTGGTAGCATTGGCGCCCATGTATTGATACCTTCAATTAGCATCTTTTGAATGCTCTGTCAAACAACAAAACAGTCAAGCAATCTTATCGGACTAATGCAATAACTACAATAAGCATAGAAGAAACTGAAAACTATTCAATGAAGTTGATAACATAAAAGAAAAATAGAGGATCATGGGAACCACCTTAGCCATCCAATTCTTCGACAATACTACATTTACAAATCCAGGACCAGCTACAGAGCATGATTCTATCATTTCAGAGGTTGGGAGATTATTCTTGATTGCCTAACAAAAGAAACAAAGAATATATGAAAAGAATAAACTATTGATTCAAATTATGATAACAAAAACATGCTCCTTTACCTCTCCAACTGCTGGAGGCCCACGAAATTGAGTACCCTTCCCTTTTATTTTAGACCACAGGCCCATGGCATTGTTACTGCACCAAAGAAATTCCCGATTTGGCATTGAAAATTAGTCCATACAAAAAGGCTGAATGAAGTTAACCTTAATTCCAACAACCAATAATCTACCATTTCATAACAAAAGAAAAACACCATCTAAGGCACGTACTCTCTATTTTTCAATGAAGGAACTTGCACCATACCATTGGTAATCACCAAATTTGCCAGTGCAGGCAGCTATCAGCGGTTCTACATCTGGCTCATTAGGAACAGTTGCTTTAAGCGAAACTTCAAATAGCTTTGCTAACTGTGCCTTCACACTGCCCATACATTCATCCTCTCCCTAACCACGGTTGGAAAAAAAAATATTTAGGAAACCTTTTTTCTAGCAAAATACAGTTCAAACATATGAATTTTTCAGTTACAGGAACTTACAGTTGCCATGGTCGTTATTGACTCTGTCTTGGATGCCCAAGCAAGTCTTCTCGATGTCACTCTCACTAAATCTGTCTAATTTTTGGGATTATCAAAATAAAATTATTAAGAATGCTCAATAAATTTAGAATTTAAGAAAACACTAATATTGTAAATCAACACCTATATAAAATGAAATTGTTTATTAAAAAAAATGAAAAATGCAATCAACTGAAATCTCAATATTACATGGAAGATAGCTCTGCTACAATTTAACACCAACCTTAATGCATTGTGACAAGACGTTCTGAACATTAAAAAAATCGGAAAATCAAATTTAGACTTTCTTTTTACGAAGAAAATTTACAACAAAACGAAGAGAAAAGATACACTTATTAACCTTTGCAGCTATCATCTATTAATTGATTTTATTTTTCAAAGTATAATAAAAAAATAAAACGTCGAATTGAAGCTTAGACCTTAAAGCAGAAGGAAAAGAAAGAAAGAAAATAAATAGTACAGAAAATTGTGAACTCGGAAGAAAGTTAATGAAAGAGGACTGACCAGAGGCAGAGGCGCAGGCTGAAGGAGTGAAGCGGAAACGAGAGAGGCGATGGAAGGAAAGAAATGGGGAAGGAGATGCCGGCGGTACTAAAAAGGTTAAGGTTGCCAGCATAGCTTTTTCTTTCTAATATTCTCAATAATTTTACTTTTAGCACCCAAAATCCCTTTCCTTCCTGCCCTTTTCTTTTCTTTCATGCTTCCGCCCGCTCCCTTTTCATTTTTTTTAAGTGTATTTATTTATTTATTTCAGTTTTTGACGATATTTTTCCCCTATTTTTTTTCTTTTTTTTAGTGTATTTTTTTATTTATTTCAGTTTTTGACGATATTTTTCCCCTATTTTTTTTCATTTTCCCCCCTATTTTTAGGGTTCGTTAAGTTTGGCCAATGAAATCGTGTCACGTCAAACCTTTGAAGGCGTAGACCAACCTAGGACACGAGAAAAAACATTGAAATAAAATTGAAAAAAAATATAAAATTATTTAATGCACGAATTTTATAAACAAAATTAAGATAATAATATATATTTTATTTTATTTTGTAAATAATATTTTTAATAATTTTAAATGATTTATATCATTATCTTAATTTGATAATAAAGTATAAAAAACACTTTATATGCCTTTTTTTTTTTTTACACATGAAAAGGACAAAATCCATAGAGATTGAAATATTCATTTATTGGATACCAAATATGTAAAAAGTTTTATATTTTATATATTATTAGCATATAAATCATTTGTGATGCCATTCAATCACATCATTACATTTCATTAATAATATTTATTTTAAATTTTATGAATTAATGAAATATTATGTTATAATTTATTGACAGATATTTTTATGTTAATAATACATCATATATAAAATTCACAAATAAATATGTTGACATAATTTTTTTAATTCACAATTCATTTTTATATAACCGAAAAATAAATACCATTATCTTAAAAAAAGCAAATGATTTTCTTAATTATTATTGAAACATCACATAACATACAAATATTATAATGTAAATACAATAAAAACAATAAATATATAAATATTAAATTCAACGTTGAGTATGTATATTTTTAATTTGATTTTTATGTATAAAATGATAATTTGACAATCTATACATGCTTATATTTTGGGCTCCTAAACCATCCTTTACATGCCATTTGTCTTCTTTTTTTTTTGAATAAGTGAAAATTATATAAAATTTCAAAAAATGATAAAATTATATAATAAAGCGAAAAAAATTACAAGTATCATTTTTTAAAAAATTAAACACAAATAAAAAAATTTTTATAAAAAATAAATCTACAAATCAAATTGAGAAAATTTTCATTAATTATAAAAATCGAATATCGTAAAAGAGGAAATAAAATAATAAATAGATAATTTTAATATTAAATACTTTAAAAACTACGAAAAACAAAATGAAAGAATAGTGATAGAAGATTAGCCTAATTTAAATTTATCTTAATACTAGCAAATTTATGTTAAACTTAATAAAAATTAAATATTTATAACCTTTTTTTTATTTTGGTCGATTTGGTTTTCTAACTTTGTGTTAGAATTTTATTTATTTTTTAAAAAATATAAGAATAAAAAATAAATATAATATTTAATTGATAATTAAATATTATTTTTATTTAAAATTTCAATATTTTTAAAATAATTATCTTGATTTATTATCATTTTTAATAAATACTATTTATAATATTTTTTAAGAAAAAAAAGATACCCTTGCGTACCAGGGGCATTATTCTAGTAAATGGAACAACTTATTCTCCCATGCAAAATATTACATACTACATAAACTAGGTTGGAAATTATAATCTTACAGCAAATTAAAGCTGAAGCCCAAGTCTGCAAAAACGCCACCGGATCATCCAACAACAATCAACAGCAGTACTACTGCAAGATTTTGCCGTGATGAATAATAATGCTCAATCTTTCTGCATAAAAAAAAAAAAGAAAAGAAATGTAGGCATACTCGAGGGACAACCACTATTTAACCGAGTACAATATATATTTCAGTCTTTTCAAGCTCGATCAAAATTACACACGCGTTTATTTTTCTTGCTTGGGGTTAACGGCAAGCATATCATATTTCAATCAAGTCAAATTTTTCTTTTTTTTTTAACAATAATCAAATCAGTTTCAAAAACGCATAGTTTATAGTTTAATGTACGTAATACGCAGCGTTTTCCGAAGATACAACATAGCTAAGCTTCACGTGGCGTCATCCTGACCGAGAGCATTTTTAAATCCATTTGCCTTGTTCTTACGATCTTATCCATTCAAGAATTACGCACCCACAGAGTCGCAGTCCCGTTTTCTCTCTCGCCTCTCTATATAAACAGCATTATCCCAAACCCACCACTACACGCCCGAAGTATCGACTGGAAACTGAAAGTGAGGCGGTAAGAGTTGCAGAGAAATGAAGAGCACTGGAAAGAATAGCAAAGGCAACGGAAAGTCATCGGACGTCAGGAAAGACAGGAAATCTGGCACGGGAATGAGTGGATCACCTAAGAAAGGAGGTCAAGGCGGCAAGTACACTTGGGCCGGAGATGGATTTTCGCTGGCTGAGATGGGGCTCGAGAAAGAGGTTATCGATGTTAAGGATCCTAACTTCGAAGATCCCGATGAGATCCTGACCGATTGATTGGGTTGGCGGTGATGGTGATCGTCATCGCTTTTGCTTAGTTTGTCGATGACGAGATGTAAATATTTATCGAACTAAATAAATTGTTCTAATAACGATTTTGACTCGTTTGTTTTTAAATGTCGTTGTTTAGTTGAATTTTAAAATAATTTATAAAAAAAATAGTAGAATTAAATGGATTGGATGATTTCTTAAAATATAGTATTATCAAAATATTCATAGATGAAGAAGTTGAATGTTAGTTAAATTTGAATTGGATCTTTCAGATTAATAATATATTTGAATTTATTTGTTTTATTTTTTAAAATTTAAAATTTAATTATTTTTTTCAATGAAATTTTAAATTTTATTCTATGCATTAGATTTTTTTTTCGTGCTATATATGTAAATGCTATTTGTTTTCATTTTGTAGATATGGAACAAACTTTTTCTTTGGAAATAAGGAAATAGGACAAACTTAAAAAGCATCCTTTTTTGGCTAAAAAAAATCATTTACAAATAATAATAATAACAATTTCAATGCATGATTTTGATATGATAATGGACAAGCCACTGATTCAATAGATGGTAATAGGTACTTTATAAATAGATGTTCGACATTATTCAATTCGATTAAATAAGATTTGATTAAGTAGGATTAATGTATTATATAATCTGATTCATGTAGTAAAATTATTACTGTCACGAGTTTGGATAATTATATTAGGATATCCGCTATCTGAATCCGATTATAAATAATAAAATTTTAATATGATTTTATATTTTATATTTATAAATTATGTATTAATAATATAATTATAATTATGATTTTTATTTCTAATTTTTTATTTAAATTAAATTTATTAATTTATTTTTTAATAATTTGTTGTAAAATTGATTTTAAATTTAAAACTAAAAGCTAAACTTTAATTTAATAAACAAATATTTAACAAATTCGGATAATTAACGAATATTTTGTATATTATACAAGTAAAATTTCAATAATACAAATCAAAATAATCAAATAATTAATTGAGTTTGGATTCAAATATCATTACACTCTAAGTGAGGCATTTTTCCGTTACTAATTTAGTGCTATGCAATAAATAAAAAATGGGGAAATTAAATTATTGATGTGATGTGATATGAAACTTACTTTGCCAAAAATTAAATTGTAAAAAAGAAAAGTTTGATTTTTTTCTTAAAGATACAAAATATTGCACAGCATATTTTTTTTATAGAGAGAAACAATCAAAAAAAAGAAACTGAATCTTGAACCTAACAATCAAGCCTTGATTGTTATATTGCACATGAATTTAGACTTCGGTGTATAATATAATTTTTTTAGTCAATGAAATTAGAGAATTAATTTTTTTTCCTAAAAGTACAAGTGTTTTCATTCATTTTATTTTCTAAAAGCTAATTTTATTCTGATCGAGAGTAATAAACCCTTAAATTCTTCAAACAGTAACGATTTTATTAATTAAAAATTTAATTTTGATAAGGAATTCATTTATATTTTATATATGTAAAATTAGGTTTATATATGATGCCCTATAACAATTATGGTCAAACATCTTATTAGTGACCAAAGTTAAAAAATATATAAATATTTAAAATGAATTAAGATATTTTACAAAATTTAGATCTATATATTACTGCATTAAATATAAACTCTGTAAAATTCATTTAGTTTTATATATATTTATATGATTTATATATTTTTATCCGATTATTCAATTTTATCTTTAATTCATATAAATCATGCAAGTCAGATTTTAAGTTAATTGAAACCATCCAATTATTTGTTCAATAATAATAAAAATTATAACAGTTAATATATATATTAAAAGACGTTATTTTGATCGAAATAATAAAAATATCATATTGGCTCGAAAAATTTACGTGCAAGGTGGATAAGAGTATGATGTTAAATAAAATATTATTTGTAAAAATTTTAATTTTATATAAAATAATAAAAATAATCTAGTGCATGTTTGGCTTAATTTATAGAAGAACTTATTTACTTTATAAGCAGAAGCCAGGTGTTTAGCTTTCAAATTTTTAAAAATTTTAGCTTATGCAGAAAGCAGATTTGAGCTTTTTGATGAAGCTATAAATTGAAGCTTTTCCAAGAAGTACTACTATTAATAATATGTATTTAGTGAAACTTTTAAATTTTCAATTTGTTTTTCAATAATTTACAAATTTATAAAGAAGAATCATATTATTTTACAATAATTTATTTATTTTGTGCTATTTTTATATTTATTTCGTTTGTTTAATTTTAATTAACAAAAAATTTTATTTAGTTTTATTTTTTTCACTTAAAAACTTGTGATTTAATTCAATAAAGTTTATTATTTTATTTATAAAAAATATACAAAAATTATAATAAATAGTTTTCAACATTTTATAATACTTTTATACTAAATTTACCCAACACTAACTTTATTTCTCTTAACAACACTTTTAAAAAATTTATATTCAAATAACACTTTTTATAATAGCTCTAGCGAAGCCAAACATATCTCTAATCTGAATGGTTCTTAAAGAAGAACTTATACATTATTAAGTGGCATGTTCTTAAAAAAAATAAAATTGCACATCGCTTCCCTCTCGTAAATTTTTGCGGAAAGTAATTCTGTGAAGCAACGCATACATGGAACCGTACATAGGTCTGCCGTCAAGGATACCTGGACTGGATCCATTAATGTCTTATGGGCCAAGTGGACTACCCATCTTCGCACGCGACGTTGTCCAAATGCCAAGCTCAACTCCTAATCCTACTCTCTCAAAGCACGAAATCAAAAGCAGAACTTTCAAGACCGAAAGGAAGCCAAACTCCAGCAGAAGAAAACTCTTAAAAAATAAAAAAGAGAGAAAATCTTGCACGAATTCTCATCATCGTTATTTCTCGCTGAGACGATGCTCCGGTAGCAAAAAGGAAAGAAAAGAAAAAAGGAATTTCCCAACATCGCCGCAAAACTCAAATGCTCAATGGGGAACAAGATCGCGCGAACGACGCAAGTCTCGGCGACGGAATATTACCTGCACGACCTGCCGTCTTCCTACAATCTGGTGCTGAAGGATGTGCTCGGTCGAGGCCGATTCTTCAAGTCGATCCAGTGTAAGCACGACGAAGGCCTCGTCCTCGTCAAGGTCTACTTTAAGCGTGGAGACTCCATCGATCTCCGCGAGTACGAGCGTCGACTCGCTTTCATCAAAGAAACCTTCCGCTCACTTGACCATCCTCACGTCTGGCCCTTCCAGGTCACCAATTCTCTATTAATTCTTTTATTTTCCTTTTTTTCTACAATTCTGGAGTATTAGTGTTTGGTTCTGAATTTTAACTTAGAATGATATAAAATTTTATTTGCAGACCTAGCTTGATAGCACTAATTCGAATTGTTGTAGCTTATTGAGATTAATTAATTGAGAATTTTAAATTTAATTTTAGGCGCATTTCTGATTGGAATGGTTTCTTTGAACAGTTTTGGCAAGAAACAGATAAAGCGGCATATTTATTAAGGCAATATTTTTTCAATAATTTACATGATCGATTGAGTACTCGGCCTTTTCTGAGTCTCGTTGAAAAAAAGTGGTTGGCCTTTCAGGTTCGTTTCCATCCTTACTCTATGGTTCTGTCTATTGTGGACATTGAAGAGTATAATTCCTCTTGGCTTCTTTTTCTTCTTTTAATAAAAATTTGGATTTTGGTGGTGCTGCAGTTACTTCTTGCGGCAAAGCAGTGCCACGATAAGGGGATATGCCATGGTCTGTTCAGTTAGTTACAAGGGAATTTATTTGTTTTATCTCCTGATTTCATAAGGATATATATATATATATATATATATATATATATATATATTTAAATTTTATAATTTGAATATATTTTTAGGTGATATAAAGTGTGAGAATGTGTTGGTTACTTCATGGAACTGGCTTTATCTTGCTGATTTTGCATCGTTCAAGCCCACGTATATTCCTTATGATGACCCTTCGGATTTCTCCTTCTTCTTTGACACTGGAGGAAGAAGGCTGTGTTATCTTGCGCCGGAGGTTGGTTCTAAAATTTAACTTGTTTTTTGTTGCATCTTGAATCATGCATTGTTTTGTCAGTTTCTTTTGTTAAATTTTTGAATGAACCTTAATTAAGTTCTCATGTTTAGGATGCATCATACAAGGATAAACTGCCATTTGAATTAATGACATACATGTTCTCGTATTTAAACATTTCACTTTTTGCCTAGCAATTGGGCCTAGATTCTTTTAGAAGTGGAACTAGTTTAAACTTTAAACTGATCTTCCAAAATTTTAACAACTCACAAGGAACTAAGTTTGGACAAACACTTTGATGCCAAAATAGCTATATGGATTGTGAAATCTCTTAATTCTCCAATGTTAATAACTCTGGCAGTTTATTTGCTTAGTCTATTTTTGGGTTTTACGCCTACATGTACTAGGATAGGAAGGTTTCTTTGATAAGGGCTGGTAGTTACTGGTGGGAAATTGGATTTAATTCTTTTTCCGTGTATGCTTTAATGGTCCTGCCATAATAATGGAGTGGAGCAAAAGGATTGAAGTAATCCTTTTGCTCGTTTATGTGGTTGTTAATTTGATTCAGGAAAAGGTATACATCATTTCTTGTACAAGAATCATTTTCTGCTTTTCTTTTTTCCCATTTATCAGTTAAAAGTTTTGTATGATAATTGATGGATTGAGCTGGTCCTACTTAATTTGGTTCTATTGGGATGTATCAGTCCGCTGAAGATAAATGAGCTGAACGTGTATGATAATTGCTACATGTCAATCATATGTTTAATATGTTTAAGTGTCTGGTTTTGGACATCATGTTATAAAGTTTTGGTATTTTGTAGAACGTGTTACTCGATCAGTTATGATTTGTTAATTGGTTTGTTGTTCTCATATATATAAAACATATTGCATGAAGTTTAAGCACTACTCTTGAAGGAAGATCATTTTGTATCCCATATGCATGCGCTTTTATTTCTCTTAACAGTAGTTGTCAATAAATTCCTCGAAATATAACTAGTATCCATTCCTTGTTGTAATACTGGTTTTTTTCCCCATTGCTGTATAGAGATTTTATGAGCATGGAGGTGAAATGCAAGTTGCACAAGATGCACCTTTGAAGCCATCCATGGACATCTTTGCTATTGGGTGAGCTTTTCTCAGTTATTAGCTTCTCTTTTTGAAACTACAATACCTTCTAAAATTCTTGTTTTCCAAAGAGATTCTGGTCTCTCTTATCTGTAATCATATGCTACTAGAAAATTGAGTTTCATTTTGAAAGTGCATATTTTTGAGAATGTGGTTGGTGAGAATTGCTACATTGTAAACTAGTTTACATAGTATCTTGATATGCCAACATGCACTATGCTTTTTAAAGACATCAGCTGAAACATACCAACTGATAGGATTGAACATCTTCAGAATGTTTTGAATGGTATTACTTGATGAGTGATCAGTCCTCTAGTGCCACGATAATACTTCCTTGTGAGGTAATAGTAGTATATCAGATAGGCTTGTTTTTGTGAACTTTTGTTTCTTATATGTTTTTGAGTCCTTTTGATATGTTTTGGTCTTACATGTGGAAATAGTTGTTTCAACCTAATTGTTTTTAACAAAATTTAAATTCCATATCTTTTTTTTTTCTCACAAAGCACAATATAATAATATGCACTTACTATTTAGATGTGTAATTGCGGAGCTTTTCCTTGAGGGCCAGCCGCTGTTTGAACTTTCTCAGCTTCTTGCATATCGCAGAGGGCAATATGATCCTATTCAACATCTTGAAAAGGTGCTAATTTTTTTCCCTGCCCTTCTGCATGATGCACTTGCTCAGTTACCACTTATACTTTCTTCATTTTGGCTTTTATTTGATCTTACTGCTGACTACTTGTCTATAAGTGCATATCTTGCTAGTCCTAGAGAAATTATTCCCTTGGTTTCTTCTTGTTAACTTGTGTTCATACTTAATTATCATTGTGCAGATCCGAGATATTGGAATACGCAAGATGATACTTCATATGATCCAGCTTGAACCAGAGTCCCGCCTCTCTGCTGAAAATTATCTACAGAATTATGCAGCTGTTGTATTTCCTAGCTACTTCTCACCATTTCTGCACAATTTTTATTGTTGCTGGAATCCTCTTCATTCTGATATGAGGGTAAGCATATTTCTAAATTAGAACTTGGAAACTTAATCCTTCTTGCATCTAATATATATATCCCTGCTCTGTAATTTCTACTGTAGATTGCAATGTGCCAAAGTGTTTTCCTTGAGATACTGAAGCAGATGATGAGCAAGAGGTCAAGTGATGAGATGGGAAGAAATCTTGGCAAGTCACACACCTTATATGGTAAGCAGTCACCAGAGATTGCTGCAAAAGAAAACTTAAGCTCAACAAATCACTTGTTGACAAAGAGAGAAAAGATAGAGAATGGTTCTGGTAGGGATCGGTTCAAGCTTCCTGGCAACATTTATACCTTACTTGGGGATGTAGAACCGATCAATCATTACCTTTGTGAGAATTCAATGACTGGGGATGCACACCAATCTGCACTTTCCCAAGATTTTAAACAGCATGGCATGCAATCTTCTACACTTTTTCTTCAAAATATCTCTGATTCGTTTAGGAAAAATGATCACCCTTTTTTGAAAAAGATTAGAATGGATGATTTAAACTCATTGATGTCTGAGTATGACAGTCAATCAGACACCTTTGGAATGCCTTTTCTGCCATTACCTGAAGACGGTATGAAATGTGAAGGGATGGTTTTAATTGCCTCTCTGCTTTGTTCCTGCATACGTAATGTTAAGTTGCCTCATTTAAGGAGAGGGGCTATACTTTTACTCAAGACTTCTTCACTATACATTGATGACGAAGACCGGTTGCAGCGAGTGCTTCCATATGTAATTGCAATGCTTTCTGACCCGGCAGCCATTGTGCGTTGCGCCGCCCTTGAAACTTTGTGTGACATTCTTCCCTTAGTTCGAGATTTTCCTCCAAGTGATGCGAAAATTTTTCCAGAGTATATTCTTCCAATGCTTTCCATGCTTCCTGATGATCCAGAGGAAAGTGTAAGAATCTGTTATGCTAGCAATATAGCTAAGTTGGCTCTAACAGCTTATGGATTCTTGATTCATTCAATAAGGTTAAGTGAGGCTGGGGTTCTTAATGAATTGAATTTGTCACCGAAGACATTAGCATCGTCTAGTGAGTCATCTGGGCGTCTTCAGAGGTTAAATGGTGATGCACAGCTTTGCCAACTCAGGAAGTCCATTGCTGAGGTAGTTCAGGAACTTGTAATGGGTCCAAAGCAAACTCCAAACATTAGGAGAGCACTCCTTCAGGACATTGGTAACTTATGCTGCTATTTTGGCCAGAGACAGAGCAATGACTTTTTGTTGCCCATACTCCCTGCTTTTTTGAATGATAGAGATGAGCAGCTAAGGGCCGTATTCTACGGGCAAATTGTGTATGTCTGCTTCTTTGTGGGCCAAAGAAGTGTGGAGGAATATCTTTTACCTTATATTGAGCAGGCTTTGGGTGATGCAATAGAGGCTGTTATTGTCAATGCACTGGATTGTTTGGCCATTCTGTGCAAAAGTGGTTTCTTACGGAAAAGAATATTGCTTGAAATGATAGAGCGTGCCTTTCCATTGCTGTGTTATCCTAGTCAATGGGTAAGGAGGTCAGTTGTCACTTTCCTTGCATCTAGCAGTGAGTGTTTGGGTGCAGTAGATTCCTATGTTTTCCTTGCTCCTGTTATACGGCCTTTCCTACGTCGACAACCTGCATCTCTGGCCTCTGAGAAGGCTCTTCTCTCATGTTTAAAACCTCCAGTCTCAAGGCAAGTATTTTATGAAGTCCTAGAAAATGCTAGGAGTTCAGACATGTTGGAGAGACAGAGAAAAATATGGTACAATTCATCAGCGCAATCTAAGCATTGGGAAATTGCTGATTTGCTCAAGAGAGGGAGTGGGGAATTAGACTCAATTAAGTACTGGCCTGACAAACAACAGTCTACTGGGGGTCTTAGACTTACTGATAATGCATTGCAGCAATCAGGGCTAACGGAATTTGATGATGACGATGCCAAGTTGAGAGCTTTGGGGGGCCACACACGCAATGCTTCTAGCACAATTGACATGCGTGATCCACTATGCTCAGAGAAGTTACAGTTTTCAGGTTTAACATCTGCACAGCTCAATGGTGTAAACAGTTTCATGTGTGATAAATCATCAGAAGGTATACCTTTGTACTCATTTAGCATGGACAAGCGAGCAATGGGAGCTCCTCCGGCAGCTTCTGATACTCCTTTGCAAGTAAACTCCTTGGGAATTGGTTCATCTTCCATGCCTTGGATGGATCCAGTTAGTAAATCATTTAGCATGGGTAGTTCAGTTCCAGCACCTAAGCTTGTTTCAGGCTCCTTCAGTATCACTGGTGGTTCTAAACAGTTCTACAGAGTCGTGCATGAACCAGAAAGTCGGGAAAATGATCAAACAGCCTATGTTAATAGTAAATTTCAGGATATGGGATTATCTGGCACAATGAAAGGAAGTTCTGTTTCTATGGAAGATGCTTCTGCTTCAACTGATCTTACAGGACTACCCTCCTATGCTCGGTCTTCATCAATTCCAGATTCAGGTTGGAGGCCTCGTGGGGTGTTGGTTGCACATCTGCAGGAGCACCGATCTGCTGTCAATGATATTGCAATTTCAAATGATCACAGCTTTTTTGTGAGTGCATCAGATGATTCCACTGTCAAGGTGTGGGATTCAAGAAAGTTGGAGAAGGATATATCATTTAGGTCAAGACTGACTTATCACTTGGAGGGAAGCCGAGCACTTTGCACTGCAATGCTCCGAAATTCTGCTCAAGTTGTTGTTGGAGCATGCGATGGGACAATACATATGTTTTCTGTCGATCACATCTCTAGAGGTCTTGGAAATGTAGTTGAAAAGTACTCTGGCATCGCTGATATAAAAAAGAAGGATGTGAAAGAAGGTGCAATACTTACCCTTTTGAACTACCCCACGGATAACTGTGGCAGTCAGATGTTTATGTACAGCACCCAAAATTGTGGGATTCATCTCTGGGATACAAGATCAAGTTCAAATGCATGGACACTAAAAGCAATTCCAGAGGAAGGCTATATCTCTTGTCTGGTAGCAGGCCCTTGTGGGAATTGGTTTGTTTCAGGGTCTTCAAGGGGTGTTCTTACTCTTTGGGATTTGAGGTTCCTTATTCCTGTGAACTCATGGCAGTATTCTCTTGTATGCCCTGTAGAAAAGATGTGTCTTTTTGTTCCTCCTTCAAGTGTTTCAGTTTCTACCACTGCTAGGCCTCTTATTTATGTTGCTGCTGGCTCCAATGAAGTCTCGCTTTGGAATGCAGAGAATGGAAGCTGTCACCAGGTAAACAGGCAATTGCTTCTATTAATTCCTTCTAAATGTTTATATAATAGCAGTAAATGATATGGAATATTAAGACTCTGCTTGGTAGGAGAAAACATTTGGAGGATGAAAAGGGGTGGGTGGAAAAGAGGAAAGAAAAATGACTTTTACCATACTTGATAAGATAGAAAAGTGAGAGGCAAAAACAATAGGAGTGCCATTTTCTATCCATAATAAAAATAATCAACCAGTATTTCCAAATTGGATTAGGGGAAAGAAGATGGGAGAGGCATGGTCAATTGTTGCAAATATACAATATTATCCACATTTTTCAGATGTCTGATCACTACTTACAAAGGATATAATCGTAAAATAATGTAATTTTCACCTTTTAATTCTACCTAGGAATTGATGGAAACACCTTTTCTTTTACATCAACATTCCATGCTTAATACCAAGTACACTAGATGGAAGAAAAAATGTTTGGATTCCTCCTACCAAGCAAAGTCTAAATGTCAATGGGAAATTGTGGACAAAAGCAGACTCTAATCTCTTTAAAGGCAGGTCTGTTTTGATACAAATCATAATTAACAAATACATATTCTCCCGACTGGAGTAATTAGTTATATAAGAATTGTATAAATTGTGTAGAATCTAAATCTTTATATTAATCAGTTTTCAACTGGTTGGACCTCAATAGAATTGATTCTGTCACTATCCTAAATCAAGTATTTGATTGCAGAAAAAGATTGAACAAATTGGAAGAAGCAAGCTCAAGAATTATGCATTTACTTATTCGTTATATATTTTGAAAATCTTCCTTAGAGATAATGTATAACGGAAGACACTTACTTGAATGGATATTGAAAAGCCAATATTTGGCTCTCTAAAATGAGAACTACTTTTGTACCGTCTGATCTTTCATTTTTATTGAGTTTTTTCTTTTTCAACTTCTATCTCCAGGTATTTAGAGCTGCAAATTATGACAGTGATGTGGAAATGTCTGATTTACCATGGGCATTGGCAAGGCCATCAACTAAAACAAGCTCTAAATCTGATCCGAGGAGGAATGCAAATCCAAAATATCGAGTGGACGAACTGAATGAACCACCTCCTCGTCTTCAGGGTTTTCGTTCATTGCTTCCTTTACCTGGTGGTGATCTGTTGACTGGGGGCACTGATTTGAGGATTCGCCGCTGGGACCATTGCAGGTTTTGGTCGAACCCTTCCTTTTTTTACCATCTTCAATGATCTTATGGAAATTTTATGGTTTATTTACATTGCTTTCATTGCAGTCCTGATCGAAGTTACTGTGTCTGTGGTCCAAATTTTAAGGGGGCTGCAAATGATGATTTCTACGAAACAAGATCAAGTTTCGGTGCACAAATTGTACAGGTATCTGTGAATGATAGGTCTACCTGTAACTTCATTCTGGTGTTTTACCTTACCTTCATATTTTTAGTGGATGGTCTTCTATTGGTAATGTTCTTCCATTCTATGTACCTATTGTGATCAAATTCGTGACAACCTGTGGCAAGGAGTATGGAATGGATCCTATTGATCAAAGATGTCCATGTAGCCTTCCCCCCATAGAGTTTATTCAAGAGCTAATTATATATGTTCTGGACAATCATCCTTTCTGATTTCATCATTACAGTACTAAATTTTTTCAATTATTTTTCCTTTTCCGAAAAAGTTGTTGATTTGGGATCTCTCCACTTTTAGGATTATGATATTGAAACTGTTATCATTTTTCTTGCAAACAGGAGACTAAGAGACGACCTCTAACAACAAAGCTGACAGCGAAAGCAGTTCTTGCCACTGCTGCCACTGATTCTGCTGGATGCCACCGTGATTCCATCCTCTCTTTGGCTTCTGTGAAGTTGAACCAGAGACTCTTGATATCAAGCTGTAGAGATGGGGCCATTAAGGTTTGGAAGTGAACCTAAAATTTTTAGTGTTTTAACGTTTATATTAAATCCAACAACAGTTAAATTGTACATAATATATATTCAGATTCTGATCCTGAATTTGCAGCCTAACCACTTACCTCGTTGATGTGTAGTTTTGTACAGTTTGTTAGCATGTAGATTTATACAGGAGTTTTTCATTATTAATACAATGCCCTATTTATCAAACAAAAAGAGATTACTATAGGTTGTATTGTTGAATCTATGTGCAAAGTTCAGCCATTGTTATTAAATCTTGCAATCCCTTGATGTCCAGTCTCGCTCTTCTTTTTCATTAGTTGTTTAATTTTTTTGAAGTTCGTAAAATTGATGTTCTCTTGATACATTGAATTAGACAGTATTTGGTGGTAAACGGCGAGATTTCTTCCCTGATCATGCATCCATTATTTTGCCGTAATTTCTTTCTATTGTTGCCCTCACCTACCGGCTGCTGGAGCTTAGACAGAAATGAGGATGATGAGATTTGGAGATGGCCACAAGAGATGAAATCGGAAAAGAAAAAGGAATGAGAATGGACATAGAACGAGAATGCTTGCGGAATGAATGAAATTCTTGCGGGCAAATAGGTACGTAATCTAATGGAGTCTAAGACAATTTAATACAAAGTTTAAGATCGAATCAATTCGAAGTTCGATTCTAATTTGATTGAGTTTAATTTTTAAAGTTCAAATTCAATTTGATAAAATATTTGAAACAATCGAATTTAACTTGATAGATTTATTTTGTTTTATTTTTTCAATTATATATTATAAGAGTAAAATATTAAATTAATAAAAAATATATATTAAAAAAATGTGTCAAAATTGTTTACGTTGGTTTGGACGCGTACGACGTAGACTTGTAGATGTTTAAGTTAAGAAAATAGAGATTATGAATGTTTGGATGAGCAAATGGCATTGATAAGAATGTGTGAAGGAAGAGAATACATATGGACCATTTAACGTGAGTTCAGATATAGGTTTATATAGCTTATCTTAATATCTTGAGATAAAAGTTTTGATAATGATGATAATATTTAAAAAAATCTTGATTAGATTTGTGAGACATTTGAATCTAATATTAAAATACTCTAATTTGATTTGATTTTTTATTTGAATAGTTTAAACTAAAATTTAACTTAAAAATAAATAAATCAAAATAAAATCAGATCGAATTTTTATGATTCACAAATAATTTAACTCGTATCTGTCTCTAGCAGCAAATTAGAAGCCCGCGAGAAAAGAAGAAAAGTTATACCCACCTTCAGCAGAAAAGTAGAAAAAGAGATAGACTGATACATGTATATAGTCGACTCATATAGAAATGTTTCAATTCCAAAACTCAAACAACCCCATGATTTTGTTAATGGTCTAACCTCACCATCCACATCCAAAAATTCCAAACATGAGCAAAAGCATCTGTAATTATAAGCCAGCCAGGATCGTGTATGTTTCTTTTGTCTAGTCCAGCAAGTGGGCCTGGCAAATCTTCTTTCTCACCCTTTAGCTACGTAAAAATTATGCAGCCAAGCTGATCTAAACCACCCAAATTGGTTAGTTAGGCCAACAGATAGGCAATCAACAAATAGGACAGAAGGATTTCAATAAACTATTGAAAACTTGGTGGAAATGCAAGCAGAGAGACACTCACGGGCTTTAGAACCAAACAACAATTTAATATAACAAGCAAACGTTTTTATATGCGAAAAAGTGCAACCTGTCTTGTGGCCGAGATTGTCTGCTCATTTTTTTTCTCTTTCTCTTTCATTCTTTCCTCTTGAGTCTTCACAGGTTTGTCATCAGAAGCACCCGTGAACTCTCACTTTCTGCCATTGATTCTCTAATTCAACATGACTTTTCCACCTAAATTAAAGTACCAACAAGCAACTAGCTTGTATATAAACCATAATTCAACCTGGCCATTCTCACTCGAACTTCTAAAACAACATTCCCTCTCATTCTCATTTCTCAGTCATTCTTAAATATGTCGAAGTTTCAACAAATTTTCTGCATTACCATCCTTCTTATTCTCTTGAATTCAGGCCAGATATTGTGCCATACCAAAGGAGTTAGACTCGGACGCTCTAGAGGGAAGCACAAGCAATCAACGATAAATATGACACGAACCCAAGTCTCAGCGCAGCAGTTCATGCAGTGGGTCAATTTTGTTGGTAGCCTTAAACACTCGGTTTTCAGGACTGCAAAAAACAAGCTTTCCCCTTCTTATACTTTAACTGTGGACAAGAATCCGGCGGCTGGACACTTCACCAAAATTCAGGATGCCGTTGATTCTCTTCCTTTCATAAATCTTGTGAGAGTGGTTATCAAGGTCCATGCAGGGGTTTACACGTGAGTACTTTGACTCTATGTAATGTGGTTTTGCTTGAATTCTAGTTTTACTCTTGTCCTTGTGCTTTCTGTAATTTTTTTTTTCATTTGGTTCTGCAAAATATGTTCTAGTTGCCCCTGAAGTCTGGATTCTAGAGTTTGTCTATATTCACTTGTATGCTAGTTCTTGTTCAGCGTGAGAATGTCGTACTGATACAAACATGTGATTCCCATTTTTGTTTGCTTGTCTTTATCCATGTGATGAAAATGCTATGCGAAATAGTCTTTTGACCAAGAGTACTCTTTAAGACCTTTTTAAAATCATGAATCTTGTCTTACTTTCAGCTCATTTCTTGCTTGTGAAAGCAGTTAGCACACGAGAAATTGAGAATTAATTATTTAAATGTACTGGTTCTCAGGGAGAAAGTAAACATACCGCCATTGAAATCCTTCATAACCATTGAAGGAGCAGGAGCAGATAAAACAATTGTTCAATGGGGAGACACTGCTCAGAGACCTGGGCCAAAAGGACATCCTTTGGGAACCTATGGTTCTGCAACTTTTGCAGTAAATTCCCCTTATTTTATTGCCAAAAACATTACATTCAAGGTATGTAACTTAGTCTTCACAAATTTTCATCTCTCGCCCTCCATTGCCTCGATTTCCTTTTCTTATTGGAAAAGAAAATGTTGGTGTAGAACACTACGCCTGTTCCACGACCAGGAGCAGTTGGAAAGCAAGCTGTTGCATTTAGAATATCAGCAGACACAGCCACTTTCTTGGGCTGTAGATTCCTGGGAGCTCAGGACACTCTCTATGATCACTTGGGCAGACATTACTACAAGGATTGTTACATTGAAGGTTCTGTGGACTTTATTTTTGGCAATGCTCTCTCCCTCTTTGAGGTTAGTAATATAAATACATAAATACACATACATTAGCATGACAAATTTTGTGCACAAATCTTCCACATTATAAGGTCTAAAGAAAATTATATGTACGTAGCTTTCTTTTTGTATTAATAAGTTGTTTTTGTGATTTAAATCTGTGACTTTAAGATAAAAAAAACATTTTCCGTTCCCCAAGACTCACATATATGCATATTTAATTTGTTTTGTCAAATGTTCTAGGGTTAAGTGTGAGATGTTTGGTTGGTGTTAACAGGGATGTCACGTGCATGCAATAGCAAGGTTAGCAGGGGCCCTAACAGCACAAGGCAGAGGGAGTATCTTAGACGACACGGGCTTCTCCTTTGTGAACTGCAAGGTCACGGGCTCAGGGGCTCTGTACCTAGGGAGGGCATGGGGCCCTTTCTCCAGGGTGGTCTTTGCTTATACTTATATGGACAACATTATCACTCCCAAGGGCTGGTACAACTGGGGCGACCCTAACCGTGAAATGTAATTTCCTCCCTCCCATTTCATGCATATATGCATCTCACACACATGAAAATGAAATTTAAGGATTAGGATCATCCATTAAGTTATTAGAGACTAAGAGGCTTCTAAGCTAAGGTCATCTTAATTTCTTCCTTGATTGCACAAACGTTCCAAGGGTTAATTACACATTCAATAAGTAAATTATACTTGAGAATTAATCCGCTATTATAATTAGATATTCATAAAAACATAGTATATAGTAGTTTTATTGATTGTTTTAGAATTTGAGGAATGATACTATTTTGTATGCAAAGTTCGAAATACTAAATTACAAGCTTTTAAACTTTAGATATTAACTAAAAATTTGATTATAATCAACCCTAAATTTATATTATCCATATAATATGACTATATTATTGTATAAATCCCACCCTAGTAGCTATGGATAGATGGACGGTGTGTCATCTACTTTCCCATATCATGCAACAGGCTTTGGATGGTTTTAGTGCTTGTCAGCTTACCCTTTTCCCTGCAGCACCGCCTGAAACTGTACACAGCTTTTCTTGTTTTCCTCTACCTCATCATCACATTCATGTATTGGGAATTAGGCAATTATATTTGGCAAACAAGCACGACAAGAAGTTTGGGCGGTGACTGTTTTAGGAACCTGCCATTGAAACTCTGTGCCATAGCTTTTCCTGCTTCTGTTTATCTGTAAAATCTACGTGTAATGCACCAGAGGAGAGCGCATAAAGAAGCCCTAGCAATCCACCTTCCACCCCAATCATCCAACATTAGGCAATAGTGGTGGATTATAAAAGATAAGGCCAGGCCAGCCTAGCTGCCTAAAGTTTATTATATTTAGCAATACGGCAGAAGCTAGAGCATGCGCATGCGTTATTTTGGGAGGGCTGGCTTTGTTATTTGAATTGATGTGGTTGGCTTTTGTGGGTTGGTACTTTGGCAGGACTGTGTTTTATGGGCAGTACAAATGCACAGGACCAGGAGCAAGCTTTGCTGGCAGGGTTTCATGGTCAAGAGAGCTTACGGATGAGGAGGCCAAACCTTTTATTTCTCTTAGTTTCATTGATGGGTCTGAATGGATCAAACTATAATCATCAAATTTGTTTATGTATACCAACAGACAAAAATGTTTTTATTTGTAAAAGCCATATATAAAGTAGATATTTTTTATCTATTGTAGGATGATGATCTTGATAAATTAACAAAATCTTCATTTATTTGTAATATTTTGTGCTTTAATACATAGTAGTATTGGGTGCTCTTGGGTCTTGTCAAAACCAAAAATTAGCTTAAAGGGCTAGATTTTTCCTCATAATCGTACATTGAATCTCTTCCATAACTTATATAGAAAAACTCCAATAACCTATCTTGTCACACATCAAGACCTTGAAGGAGTACTTCTTAGTCGGAAAATAGAAAAATGTTGGTAATCTAAGTTTTGATACCAGTATTGGGTGATATTGGACTTTTTTCTTGTAAGATTTTTCTTTACACTTATAAACAAATCCAACCACTTTCACAATCGGTGTGAGAAAACCCAACACATTGAAGCAGAAAAATTTGCTAAAATTCACAAGCCTTAACCTAATTACTTTGAGACAATCCACGCAAAAGTTAATAAGCTTCACGAAAAATATGTTTGAGATACAGTACTGCTCCTTCTGCATCAATAAGGATCACTTTCCTGCAATCTTTGTTTCTTAGTTTGGTTATATAAACTTGTCCTTCATTCTCTTAAACTCATGCATGCATTTTAAGAAGATTGTTGTCCAATCAAAATAGCCTAAATTACTGTCATTAGTGAAGCCCCGGCCCATTTGCATGATGGCCTGAGAGAATGAATAGAAGAAAATGCCAGGCCCTGCTCTTTGTCCGTTGAAGGTCTTTCAGAGGATAGTTATAACACACTCATTTGGGCCAAATGGATTGCTTGGAAGATATGAAAGCCTGTACTCACAAATGAGCTTGTTAGTTGCTGGTTTACCTCTAGCCTGATAAAGTAATCAACTACGCCGACTCCTAGCTAGGACTCGGACTCGGAGCCTCGGCCTGCAACTGCGACAGAAGCAAGCAATCTGCTACTGGTCCTGTTAAGCTGAGGTGTTTCTTCCTTTGCAAGATCGTGGATGATAAAATGTCGAGTCATTAGGCTTAGACCAGCTACCATTTTTAGGCCCAGCTCACTAGAGTTTGGAGATCTTAGCTTTTGACAGACTTTTTGAAGCCTATCAGAGTTTAGGCAGTGAACATGCTATATGACATGAGCCTGCCATAGCACAACATGTCACCAACTGCTAGCTCAAACAAGAGCCCGTCTCCAAAAATAATTTTGGGTTCAAAGAACAGAATTTACCCAAAATCATGGCTTCAAATTGATTCGTTATACTCTCATGGTCAGACAGATGGTGGCCAACTACTTAAACAACGGTTAACGCTCTCCTCTCCCATCTTGAAAGCCTTCTTCACAACACGCTTCACGAAATATTCAGCCAAAAACAATGCACACCAGCCTAAACTGCCCATATTTCTTTACAATTTCAAAAGGATGTAATCGATTGATGGGTGGCAGATGGTGCAACCTGCAAAGCAACAGTGAAACAAAGGTAGCGTCTGTCTCCTTAATTCAGCAAACATTTTCGTGTGTCAAATCAAATGCTAATCATTATTACTAGAAACTTGCCGAGCAGTTTAAGTAAATATTAAAGCTCCTTTATCGAATGATGATGATAAAGACCAACTAAAAGTACTGCTGCTTGATTTGGTTGAAAAACGAAGAAAAAGTTACATAATTTCCCTTGTTTGTTTTGAACGTTTTTCGTGGCATGCTGTGAGTCAGTGGTTTGATAGTTTCAAAGATCGAAGCTTGACTTCTTGTCACTGGGGGTGGTCGTGAACGTGAAGCAGCATGGCTGGAAAGTTTTTAATTTCCACTTGATTGACTCAGTGAGTACAATTATTACTGCAATTATTACAAATTCTTCCATAGACAAATCTTTGAAGACAAAACAAGTGAAAGTGTAGATAATCATGAATATATGCTGTAATAATGATATTTTGCTGCATGTTGTTTCCATTCTCAGGTTTGATTTGGTTGTTTCCAGTCAAAAAAGAAAACCTTACATTGAGAAGGAAGAAGAAAGAACAAACAAAACGTGGGTCATACATCTATGAACGTAACTCAAGGGTCCATTTCCATAAAATTCGCAATAATGAAAGAATCCAAGCTATCACACCTCATAAGCAAACAAAGAGCAAGAGCAAATGGTTGCAGTCGCACACACAATTCCAAATTAATAAGGGTGGGGAGGGAATATTGTACTGGAAATGCAATCATGTAGAAATACCACAGCTTGGTCTTGCAATGTTTTCAAATTGAGAAATCATCCACCAACCATGGCCAAGTTTTTCCACGTTCACATTTATCTTTGGCTCATAAAGTCAAGCAAATAAATACACAAACATCCCATCAATCAAACAGTGATGGCGCGGAATTAAAAGATGGTAATAGTTCAGATTCTGCATCCTTTATTCTTTGACAAACTCATTATCTGCAAACTTCGACTACTAAAGGTAAAACATGAAAATTTTATCGTTATACTATTTAATCTTACTATTTTAATAATTAAATTCATTGTTACCGTTATTATAATTTCACCGTCTCAAACTTACCTTAATTTGTTCACTGGCGTACAAGCGGGGCCTATAGAGGCAGAGCTCATCTGGTACAATTTTTCATTGCTTTCATAAACACTACCTTCTCTGCAAATAGTTTCTCTCAGGATTTCTATCCATCATTGCATTCTTGAAATTAATAGATTCCTGAACTTGTGAGCATGATCTCTGCATTCTAACCCCACTCAAACTACTTCTAGATTGCATCATTTCGTAGAGTGAAAGGCGCTTTTTCTGCCCCTGCTCTGGCCTTTGCTTTGGAGCGCTCTGCGACCTTAATTTAGCCTTGAAAGATTGCGTATTAGCCATATAATCGGGAAAGTTCCCGTGGCGTTTGAAAAAGTTATCAGCGCTGACACTCTTGGCCGTTGTAACCGGGGCAATAGACGCACAAGAATTGATAAACCGAGGCGTACTTTGCGCTGTAGAGAACCTGCATTCATCTCCAGTTAATCCCCAGTCACTATGCTGAAAATGGAGGCTATCTGGTAGGGATAAACGGGCTAGAACTCGAGATGGAAGCGGGGAAGACAGCGTTTGATACAGCGGATCATCGCTGAAATCTGATACGGAAGTGTTGGTTCTGCGAGATCTCGATTTAGGCCTGCCTGTGTCAACCTCCACAATCTTTGGACTTTCATCGATGGTGATAGCAGTACTGTCAAGAGAAGCTGACAATCTTCTGCTATGAATAGAAACAATATGTTCACTCCTTGTATCATCAAATCTCTCCTACAAGATGGGTTTTGAATGATTCAGAAGTAAACCTAAATGGAAAGCAAAGTAGAGTAGAATTATTGAATTGAAATGCTCTTTTACCATGAATTTTCGTGCTTGGATGTCAAATCTGTTAGCATCATGATTAATGATTCCACGAGCTTTCTGGGACCGAACTGTAGCTTGCGCTCTTATTAGGGCCTCCATGCCATGAAGAGCAGCCGTAGCTTGTTTCCGCACTACATGTCCTCTAACAAGCGCCTGAATCTTCACTAGTCCTTTCAAAGCTCGTAATGCTTTCCTGGCCTTGAATTTTACTCAAATTCAAACCGAAAGAAAGGAAGACTTAATTGTTTAAATGAATTGAGTAAGATCAATGACTATACTTACCAGATAACCTCTAAAAACTGTTTGAATCTTAATAGCAGCCCACCTCTGATGTCCGCCGCGGAACATGGTCCCTCTGCCATGACTTGTCAGCCTTACCACTGCCACTGCAGCCTGTGCAGCGGCTGCTGCTGCATCTGCAGCCGCTGCTGTGGCTGCTGCCACTACAATTGCGTGCTTGTTCTGCTCCTTCTCTGTTTCATTATAATATGATCTTAGCCAGACGGCCTCTGCTGGTGACATGTTTGGAGGAATTGTTGTAGGGTTGCGACAAAATCCGCCGCTTGAGTCTCGCCCTGAATGACCAATGCTACAGCTTTTCTTGTCTTTCCGGTCGCCGGAATTCGAGTATTCTTTGCTGTTCTTTATCCCAAACAGGCTCTTTAGCCACCTTGTAGCTCTCCCCATTGTTTTCTCAGCGCACTGAGTGAGAAGAACCTGAAGAGTAAGAGGGAGTTCAGGAAATGAACACCGAAACTGACGGGCACGGAGAAAGAAGGGTTTTAAAAGTGAAATCTAAAAATGCCCATTTTGATAAGAAAGCTTACAAACTTGAAAGGGTAATACACCTCACAATCTTAGGTGTTTTCCATGTTTCGTGAAGTGGTGACGCAAAGGTGTTGAAGAATAGCATAGTATGATTTTTAACAAGAAACGTCCACACATAATATATAATATTTTTTTGGTTACAATATACAAGAGGATATCATATTTAATGTAAAATTATTTTAATTTTACATAATTTCATATGTTTTATATAAACTAAATTTTTTAATTTGAAAGTTGAATTTTTGTTTTATTTACATAAACCATAAATGTCAAATTTCAAATTAACCAAAGATATATAACTATTTGGTACATAATAATAAATTTTAATTGTTGATATATATTAAAAAATATTATTATGGATTAACATAATAAATATACGAGATTAATCCCAAAGTGTGCATGTTTTTGTCACTTAATGCAGTTTCTCACGAGGCCATGTGCAGTATTTTTGTTCCCTTTACGTTATTTTGAATTTCAAATACTACTACCATGAAACATGCACACTCCTCGTCAATTTTATGTGGTTGGTATGATATAAAATTATTTTTCGTATTACGTCTAAAACTATAAGTTTTAGAGAGGGAATGAATGGATGGAAGTGATATGCTCCAATTTCCTTTCATTCCTCCAATGGGGAATTCAGAAAAAAGATAAGAACACCCTTAACAGTGTGAAAGAACACAAACACGCACAAAGAAAAAACAGTCTCCCATATATTTCTCTCACTCATTGCTTTCTGGAGCGACGTGTCTTCAGAAAGAAAGATACCTTATCAGGATTCTGGGTCCTCAGCTTCTGACAATCTCGTGAAGCCCTTCATTTGACACGCTTATGCTTCCCTTTTAACCTCACTTTTATCTATTTCTCCTCTCTCGTCTGTTTTTACTCTGGATTCGGTGATTCTGAACACAATTTTGTGACATGATATAAAAAGATAAAATGGATGAAATTTTATAAAAAATTACGTACGAATATGGTAAAAGTTAAAAAAAATTTATGTTCATGTGTCAATACAAATTTTAACATATTTCATATTTTACATTAAAAAATAATTTTATATTATAGGGACACAAACTATACTCACCACACTCCTCTCCCTTCTTTAAACCCTACCAAATAAATATGCAAGCTAAAATCAAACAGAGAGTAAGGTGAATCGATTGATTAATTCATTGAAGCTATCCAAAAAGAATTTTCATGTACAAGTACGTCGCTGCCGCTGCTGCAACAATGAACAGTATCTCAATTTTTGTTTGCAGCTATGGCCTTATCTCAGAAGCAGATATCAGAAGACAACAAAGCCAGTGTAGCTGAAAACAAAAGGCAAATGATATGTCACTGTAAAACTTCCTAGCATTAAAACAGTAAAAAGCACACAGTCAATAAAGGTGGCTTTCTGCGAATATTTTGTTCTTAATTCCCTCTAACACAGCTGTTCTTTGACTGCAAAGTTCAGAATTTTTTACTAAGAATAAAAATTATTTGTGAATTTATAGAATTCTTTTTCGCTGTTTTAATTCATTGTTCTTCAATTGTTTGCGCTCTAATTCAACTTTCTTGTCGATGTTATTTTACTTTATTTTCACTCTCAGCACCAAACCGATTTGTGACACTGACCCCAGCTTAAAGGTGATTTAACAAAGTTAAGGTAGAGCTTCGTGATTTTCTTCTCTTTTACTGCTAGTACTGTGCTGACTTTTTCCGACAACAAACCAAAATATGGCACTTACATGTCACTGTTTACGCATTTGGTGCCGATGTTGAATGTTGGGATGGCATGGAGCTAAACTGGGGAGTGGGGCAAGGGTTCAATGGTAACTTGGGAATGATACTAGGTTTAATTAGATGTGTAACTAAGAGCTAATTTAAATAAACGGTGCAATTAGTTTCATTAAGATTAAAAATAAAAAAATTATTATAAAAAAAAATATTTTTCAATAAAATAATAAAAAATTAAAATTAATGGTGAAAAAGTAATTTTATCCTTTCAATAATGGAGCTACCAAACTAGCCTTAAGTCAAGTTATTATATGCAGAATTGCAAATTGCAATAAAAAGTTGAAGCTTGAATTAGACTTTATATTTGAAATTCGATATTCGAGATTCGATTTGAATTCAATTGATTTTTTATTTTTAATTTGAATTTGGTTTGACATAAAAACTGAATTAGTCAAATTTATTTAATTAAACTTATTTTATAAATAAAAAAATGAATTTAACTTTTATATTCAATTTAAGAGTAAAATCTTAAATTAATAATTAAAATAATAAAAACATATTAAAATAAAAAACGATAAAATTTACGAACTAATCAAATCGAATAGTACTAAAACTCAATTCGGTAATAATCGAATTCAAATTTTATTTAAACTGAATTTCAGTGACTTGAGTGCATGTTGGAAAGCATTCAGAGGCAAAATCCAAAGCGAGATCATTGAAATTGGTTGTTTTCACGGAAATACTCGAAAGAGTTTTGACAAAATTGAGAAAGTCGGTAAAGAGGGGTCAGGGGTTGCAACATTTTTGTACGGAAAAAGCTTTATTTTGGGCACTCTACAATGGCAGCGGAGGAATTGCATTTGTACCGACTTGATAATTTTTCTAGTGGAAGGATCATTCCGAAGAAAATTCCACTTCAATTTATCCCACATCTTCTAATTCTTCCATTTTATATTTGATTTTATACACGGTTACCTGTTTATTTTGGTGCTCTCAATCATGATGCTATAAATAATTCATGAACTATTTGAGCTTAATTCGATAATTATTTGAATTTTATTTGTTTATTTTTTAATTAAGCTCAATCTTACATTATTTGAGTAATGTGTAGAATTGAATTCGAATATTTTAATATTTGACTTGAACTGTTTACAAACTTATTTGAATTTTTTTTATATATCTTTTATATTTAATTTTTAATTTATCCTTTTAATGTATAATTAGAAAATAGAATTGACCTTGAACTTATTGAGTTAAACTTAAACAATTCAAGTATATTTTGTCGAGCTCAAGTTTCAAAAAGTGAGCTCGATATATACAACTCAAGCCGAACTTCGAGTTCTACATTTTTCAGTCAAAATGAATTCATCTTAATTCAATGCAATTACATTTTAACTCTAAACAGTTTATATTTGGTAAAGGGCCTAAAAAGCTACTAATAAACATAACCCGTAGTCATGGTAGCTTGTAGCTACCATCAATAAGCCATGATTGTCTATCTTCTTCAATACGACAAGTGATTGAATTTGTAATCTCTGTTATCTGTCAAAAGATTTATATATTACAGTGGGTTACAAATCCTGGAAGATGAGAATAATTAACCTTCCATTAGTTAGTTTAAAACCCAATAAACTACCATCAGATTACAAAGAATTGATCTCGAGTTCCGGCAATTTGTTTTGTTTCATCAACCAATAATTTTTCTCCTAAAAGAGAAAAGAAGCACCCAGAATGAGAAAAAATGTGTAGCGACAACCAATATTCCCAGGCTGAGGAAGCAGAAAATTGTTGTAAATGGCACATTTCATCGCAACATAAAGTCCTCCGAACTCCAGAACTTTGTATACGAAAGTAGAGGTGATTAAATGGCCTGTCAATTGGAACTACTAAAACTAGTCCAGAGCGCAGAACCTAACCTACGACTTCTTCAAATAATTTTAGGCCATTTCTGAATGTCTGGTTTCAATTATTTCTGTCTGATTTAACGTAGATTCTTAAACCACTTTCCAGGGAAACCATCCTTATTCCTAGTCTGGCAAGATAAACTTCCTTTTTCTCTGGGAGCTGTGATTCTTGCAGAGACAAAACAAATTCATGATTGATAACCAGCCAAGTTGAAAGTAGACAGAAGCTACTCCAAGTTGTAGAGCAGAAAGTTTCGCAACGCGGTTTTTCAAAGCTGGCTGCTGTAATATAGGGTGCGAAATTGCAGTTCTTAGGAACCTAGAAATTATGGTAGTTTCCTAGATAACTATTCTTGGACATGTTCGAATAATTTGTCATTTGCTTCATCTAGCAATCCGTGCTGCTCAGAAAACATTGTCCTATAAGCTACATTTACAACAGCCAAAACCATTATCTTTACGATATTTCTATTTTTCCTTTTGTAAGACATGAAAGAATTTTAAAGTTCTCAGAGATTCAATAAACAATCCATGATTGCTTGATGATAGTGATATTGAACCATTTTGTCCAAAGTTTCCGATAAAATCCATGTTAATAAATGTTGTGGGTAATCCCTAAAGCTCACCAGGCCAGATGCCATTCTTTTGAGAAATATAAAGCGGGAAATGGGCGAATCCCAGAATTCATGTTTAGCAGTTTGGATTGCACTCTTCTTAATGGATTTTGAATAAGACAATGACAGTAAACTCTCTGATGAGTACAAGAGGGGGCCATGGGTAACAAATACCCAATCTGGAAGTGATAGCAGACTTGGGAGTCCAAGTTGGGTCAATTTAGTGGGCTGTGAGGACATCGACTTCTACCCGGAGACCCATAAGCCCATTGGCCATTAAACTGTTAAGCTTGTAATAATTGCATAATGAATCCATAAGCCTTATTGGACAAAGGCTTATATTCAGGCCGATCAGTCCATTTTTCAGTTGAAGGCCTGAAGGGTGGTTCATTTCTATTGCCGAAATTGGAATTAGACCGAATAAAGCCGGATTGATTGTAGCCCAAAGTGACCCAAGTCCCAACGAAGCAACCGGTGCGAATCTCCAAAGCACAGGCACTATGAATATCAAAATGTCCTATTCTAGTAGGACAATTTGCTGCACCGCCTCTTGAATACATACTAATGTCAGTACCATCAAATTTTGGTTTTTATTCTTGGTGGGGCAATTATTGCTTATCTGCAAAAGAATAATTGATATTATATTGATCAGATAAGCTTGACAGAAACTAATCTTTTAAAAGAAAAAAACACTTTTTCCTTTGGAATTAAGCATAGTGGTTTGTGAAGTTAAATTCATGACTGTGTCTGTTAGGTGATGTGCAAAGTCTCAATAGCTGGTAGGATGAATAGTACAGTTGTTTTGGATGATCAATAAAATCTGTCAACTTATTTCTAAAATATAAAGGTTAAACATTTAACTTAAATTTAATTGGCAATAGGTGAAAAATAACATCTTCTTGTTAAGTGTAGACAGAGATATGGAAGCCTATTACATGACAATTTTGGAAAGGATAGTAGACAAAAATCACAAAACAAAATCTGAGCTATAATATCGTGTTAAGTATCTAACTTAAAATTAATTGACAATAAGTGAAAGGACCTAACTTGAATATAGGAAAAAAACAGATTATTTATTAAATGTAAGATAACACCAATAACAAAAAAGAAAAGATAAAAACATTAGATTTGTGCATATCTTAACTCATGACCCATCATTTTGTTTATTTATTATTTTAAAGTGAGGATATGTGCTTATCTATGCTTAAATATGCATGCATGCTTACAAAACCATCGATCATGTCAAGTTGGTCAAGTTTGGGCACCCCGCTTGTTTAACATTTGTGCAATTCCTCGCTCTCGATCCGCGCATTGCATTGCTTTTCATGGCCGGCACTTTGATAATGATAAACCCAAATAGCCTACCCAATGTTGGTCCCAATTCCTCGTTTGATTGTCGCCCAGGAATCTATCTAATCGACCTAGACATATCTCTAGCTGTATGATATTTGATTAATCTTTCTAATTAAATAATCCAAGTTGCAGCCAAATTAAGAAGCTTGATAACCACAAAACAGTAGAACATGTTTGCATGCTTTTGTGAACGTATAGGCTAAATATAGTCATTCAATTTTGCAGTGGACCCCAAGTTGTCAACCTCCTAGGGGCTGAAACAAGCTCTAGTATGCTCTAGAAGTCTAGAAGTAATGGCGATCGTAGAGTAGAAAAGAGGAGATAGATTCCATGTGAGAAGGAGATTGAGCTCCTCCCGAAGGGGACATGTCATGGCAAGTTGAGAAATAAAGAAACAAGGATGGTTGAACAAATCATGGAAACTAACCCTACTAAATGCAAATGCTAGCTGCTGAGGAAGAATATTCAAAAGTGTTTCTGTGTGTGTTGTGCTGCAAGTTGTTTGTTCCGAGGAGGACAAAAGGCCTTCTGCCCTAACATAGCCTAACCCTACATCGCTTGTTTCATAGCTATCTGCAGGTTCGAAATGATCAGGGTTTAATTCTTTCTTTTATGGAAACAGCTATAATGGTGGTGGGTTGGGAGATAACAGATAGTGGGGGCGTTTGAAAGAATATGGCAAAAGAGAGAGAGAGAGAGAGAGAGAGAGAGAGAGAGAAGATTTAGATAAGGCATGCAGGGGACAAAGAGAGAGATGTGTGAATAGAAGGGATGGAAATGGAGTGGTTGCCGAAGAGATTGGCCATGTGAGAAGCATGATGCTCTAGAATGATGCTGTCGCTCTTTCTAATGCTTGCTCTTCTATTCTACTAGAAAAGGAATGGCAGCCATGGCCCCTCTACCCATCTGTGGGGACTTGAAGGAGTTGCTTATTCTACTCCCATCGGGCCAACATGCTCTGTAAATATGTACCTACGCCATTTGTTGGTTGCTGATCTAAACAAAAAATATTTGACAAATCATTCAAAGAGATGCTAGCTAGCTAGCTATCTAGCCATGTGTTCATTCAACTTGGAAAAGATGATAAATTAGCAGGAAACTTTTCTCAGTGTGAGGTTGAAAATTGAAACTTGAACATAACAATTATTCTTTATAATTGATGTTCTTGTCAGATAATTAAACAGCTAGAGATGCGAGAATGAATATTTAAAAGAAAAAAAAATTACATGTTTGTCAAATGTAAAATATGAAAATTTCGTTTTAAATTCATATCAATACCTCTAATTTTGGCACACGTCAGTTTCATCTTTTGTATTTTTTGCATCGTTTTCTTATTCTAATGTCTACTTGCAAATTTAGAGTAAATAATTCTTAGTACTTGCTAAAAGAGAAAGCCTCAGCCAGGCAGTAGGGGCCGGGGGACTTTGAGAAGGGCACTGAAATTGAGAAACCTTTATTTATCCATTCACAGAGACGATACATCTCTTTCATTTATGCATGTTGAAAGCTCCCTGGCAATGGCAGATGATCTTTTAAAATGCTTTCCACCAATTTAATCCCCTGACCATTCAAATGCTCGCGGTTGCCTCTAGTTAGTGGCTCCCGTTCTTTTCCCTGCTTCCTGTCTGTTTGAAAGAAAAAGTTTTCACTTTCCGCACACACAGGATGTCTATTTCTTAGCCGTTAAGGAATGAAAATCTACTGTAAGTCCAACCTGTTGCTTTAGCATATTGTTGGAGTGGTTGTTCTTGGAAGTTGGGATGAATGAATCTATATCTTTTTGTCACAGATTTCTTAAAGCTGATTAACCTTGATTAACTTTGAAGAACGTGGTTATACAGAGGCCGCTTAATTAGGGTATGGGTTTCAACTTTCAATTAGATTGACAAAATCAAACAGCAATTAATGAGAATTATTCAGTGAATCTGACAATGTATTAAATATAATAATAAATTCAATTTTTGACCGAATGATTAAAAAAAACATTGTAACATCTTACAAAACTTAACATCGAGTCTAGGTAATGAATGTTAGCCTCTTGATAATCGAGTTTTTTCTCATACAAGTACATTTTAAAATCTTTATTTTTTAGCAAAGGTAATTTTAAACTTATTTCCCATTATAAGGTACTCTAGAGTCTAGACCATGTCATAATCTCTTTTCTTTTTGTTTTCATCCCAATTTTGAAAAAATCTTTGAACTCCTCAATTTTATCCTTTTTTTTTAATCTCATTTAACTAAATCAACATCCTTTTCTTTTCTCTATCAAATTATCATTTAATTTGATTTTGTAATCGGAAAGAAATGAGCAAAATTAGTTACAATTGTGGGAGATTAAAAAATGTGGAATATGCCAAGAAAGTGTATATGTTTTACTGCATTTGTATGACACCGAATCACAAAAGAAACATCACTTTGTTCACTATCAAGATTTGGCATTTAAAAGGAAGAGTAAAAAATTGTATAAAAAAAAAGAAAAGCAACAACGTGTCCATAGTTTAGATTTTTTTTTCTCGTTTCTCTTTAATCTTCAGACTTCCCTTTATAGTTTGTCTATCAATCCTTTCTACTTAAAAATCTTGAATCCCCCCCCCCCCCCCCTTTTTTTTTTTAGATTTTAAAGGAACAACAAAAAATTTCAATGTGGGGTTCCAATAGAATTTTTTATTTTTTATTTTTTGGGTAAGAGAAGATACTAAAAGATTGATAGCTTAGGATAGAAGAACAACTATTTGAAGAAAAAAAGTAAAGAAGTTGAACAGCGAGAGGGGATTTGTTTAAAGATGGCTGCAATTTTCTGGCATTTCTTCGGAATTAGAAAAGAAGATCAAAACCTTCACAGCCAAATCAACATCCTATTTGTTTCCTTTTGAAACTCTTGTTATCACCTCTCCTGTTCTTGGATCCACTGTCTCAAATGTTTTCCATGGTGTAACCGAATCATTTATTTATTTTTCTTAATTCCATAGATAAACAAAAGATGTTGTTTAAACTATGACCATAAACCAAACATGAGAAACATGAAAGGGGCAAGACAGTTCTACAGACCAGGCAACTTTGTTTATATTTTAGAGAAATAAAAGCATGGAAACCATTGCTATGATTTTTCATTTCTAATTTACGTCTCTCTTGAGAAATATTGCAGCACACAGCTTAGCAAAGTTTGGGCTGGATCGTGAGGAACCCTTAATCTGGATAGAAGAATGTCCTGATGTAATAAGCCACGTAATTGCTAATGAGGCAAGCAACATTTATGAATGAATGAAATTATATTTTCTGTTTCAAAAAAAAAATTATGTCTCTCTCTCTTTCTCTAGTAATTAAGAAAAATACTTAAAGAAGGAAAGAAACATGACATGTCCCAAAGTATTGTTAGATGTGTGGGGTCCAGCCCACATTAATTATTAGAGTCCTACTTGGAGTCAGTTAGGGATTTATTTTTTCTCTATATGAAGTGTTGCATAAACAAGTTGTAAGAGAGAGTGAGAAGTCTATTTTGGTGAGAGGCGACACAAGGGAGAAAAAGTAAGCTTTAGGCTTTGTGATATTTTTCATGTTCCATAGAGAGAGCAAGGGGAGAGATAAGCTTGTATAACAATTGTGTATTCTTTTGGTAAATTATTTTGGTGAATCCAAAGAGGTAAATTTTATTGTTTTAGGCCAATCGTTGGAACCCTGAGCTTTGGGAAAAATCCTAGGGTATTGAAACTTTGTAATTTGCTTATTTCTCATAGTGGATTTTTATTCGGTTTGCCCTGTGGTTTTTCTCTCTACACTGGAGAGTTTTTCACGTAAAACTTTGGCGTCATTTTATTTACGTTTTATTGCCTGCGTATTATTTGTGGCTTGGTAGCTTGATTTATTATTATTATTGGCTTGGGATATTGCTGTTGATTGTTGTGGGTATTGTTATTGTGACATTGCTTCAGCGTATTTGTCGTTTGAGGCCCAACAACTGGTATCAGAGCCCAGGTTGCCAACATCTCTTCCTCTGTTTCGGGTAATAAAAAGGCTCTCTCTGCTCTCCCAAGGCCCGATGGTTGAAGGAAGTGATTGTTGGGGTTCCCAACATATCCCGGTGTTCACGGTTTCGGGCAAAAAAGTGCTCTCCCAAGGCCCGATGTGTGAAGGGGGAGATTGTTGGGGTATTCCCACATCGATTGTGGAAGGGGCTGGGTGTGTGTTTATAAGTGTGAGGGAAAACCTCACCTCTTGAGCTAGCTTTTGGGGTGAGAAGGCCCAATAGCACCCAACAATTGGTATCAAGAGCTTAGGTTAGTGCTTCGAGATCATGGAAAGAGATATAAGATCCATGATAAAATTGACAGCTTCAAATTATTTAATTTGGAAGCCAATGATGGAAGATCATCTATACTGCAAAGATCTGTATGAGCTAGTATTGGGTGATTCTGCTAAGCCAACAGATACAAAAGATGATGAATGAAAAAAGTTAGATAGGAAGACTTTGGGAACCATTAGAAGATGGGTAGACATTAGTGTTTTTCATCATGTTGCGCAAGAGACAAGTGCTTCCCATGTTTGGGAAAAATTAGCATCATTATATGAGAGAAAGACCTCCTTGAATAAAGTTATGTTCGTTAAGAAGCTTGCTACTCTACAGTATAAGGAGGGAAGATTTATCTCTGAGCATTTGAGTGACTTTCAAGATCTGTTCAATCGGATGACCACTATGAAATTGCAAATGGATGATGAGATGAACGCATTGTTTCTTCTAAGCTCATTGCCAGACAACTGGGACACACTAGTTGTGACTGTTCTTAATTCAGCTCCTAACAGCACGATGACTTTGGAGATGGTAAAAGACAGTATGTTTAATGAAGAAGCAAGGCGAAAGGAGACAAACTCTGGGAATGAAGCTCTTGTCACAGAGAACAGGGGCAGAACTAAAGACAGAGGTCAGGATTCTAGAGGTCGTAGTAAGTCCAAGAGTAGACATAAGTCCAGAGATAGGGTGAAGTGCTTTCATTGTGGCAAACTTGGTCACATAAAGCGGAACTGCAAGATCTTGAAGCAAGAGCTGAAAGATGACAAAAGTAAGAATAACTCGGATGATGAAAATGTTACAACGGTGAATTCTGATAGTGAAATGGTTTCATTGGTTTGTACACATGGTGAGTGTAATCATGTAAGGGATTCTAGCATAGAGTGGATAGTTGACACCAGAGCGTCATATCATTGTGTTCCCAATAAGGAATTATTTACAACCTACAGAGTAGGTGATTTTGGTTATACCAAGATGGGAAACAAAAGTATGTCGCAGATTGCTGGGATTGGTGACATAGTGGTACAAACAAGCACTGGTTGTACATTGACTTTGAGGGATGTCAGACACATTCCAGATCTGATGATGAACTTGCTTGCAGTGAATGTCCTTGATAAGGAAGGATATGAGAGTCAGCAGAAAAATGGGCGGTGGAAGCTTCTCAAAGGATCTTTGATAGTTGCAAAAGGAAAGTTGTGTTGCACTATGTAGAAGACTTGGATGAAGTTGACAGGTAGTCAGGTAAATACCGTTGAGGATGATGCTTCAGCAAATTTGTGGCACAGGAGGCTGGCACACATGATTGAGAAAGGGTTAAAGATTTTGGCGAGGCAGTCCCTCATTCCCTCAGCCAAAGGGATTTCTCTTAACTCATGTGATTATTGTTTATTTGGTAAGCATCGTAGAGTTTCTCTTAGAAAGATTTCTAAAAGAAAGAAAAATAAACTTGAGTTAATTTATTCTGATGTATGTGGTCCCATAGAAATAGAGTCATTAGGTGGTAATAGATATTTTGTTACTTTTATTGATGATGCTTCACGAAAAACTTGTGTGTATATGTTGAGAAACAAAAGCTAGGTATTGCAGTATTTTCAGAAATTTCATACCATGGTGGAAAGGATGACAAGATTATCCTTAAAGTGTATTCGTACAGATAATGGTGGTGAATACACAACGAAAGACTTTGAAGCCTACTGTTCAAAGCATGGGATCAGGCATGAAAGGACAGAACCTGGGACACCACAACATAATGGTGTTGCTGAAAGGATGAATCGCACCATTATAGAGAGAGTTAGATGCATGTTGAGGATGGCAAAATTGCCTAAAGCATTCTGGGGTGAAGCAGTTAATACAACATGTTATTTGCTTAATAGATCACCATCAGTGTCATTAGGCTTTGACATTCCAAAAAGGGTATGGACAGGGAAGAAAGCTTCATACTCACATTTGAAGGTCTTTGGCTGTGCAGCATTCGTGCATGTGCCAAAGGAGCAGAGGTCAAAGCTAGATAGCAAAGCTACTCCATGTGTGTTTGTTGGGTATGGTGATAACGAATATGGTTACAAGCTATGGGATCCAAAGAAGAAAAAGACAATTAGAAGCAGGGATGTGGTTTTCCATGAAAATGAGTTCATCATAGACTTTGAGAAAAATGGAAAGACTGCAGGTTACGGTTGAGTATGATGTCTCAACGCCTGCAGAGATTCCACCTAGAGGTGACACAAATGGTGAAAATGCACAAGATGTAGAACTTGGGGATACATATGAGCCAGCCACAGTTGGTGATGCGATAGATGCCGATAATGACATTGCACAACCAGATGCAGTGGGTTTTGAGCAGGAGCAACCCTCTCAACCAGGGAATGTTGAGCAGGGGGAGCCAGCCCCAATACAGAGGAATGTGGAGTCTCAGGTCAGAAGATCTACTAGGGAGCATCAGCCATATACCAGATATCCTAGTTTAGAATATATTTTGGTCACAAGTGACGAGGAGCTAGAGAGCTTCCAAGATGTGCATGATGCTCAAGATAGGGAGTATTGGTTAAAGGCAATGAAAGAGAAAATGGATTAATTGTAGAAAAATGGCACTTCTAATCTTGTTGAGCTTCCGAAAGGAAGAAGACCATTGAAGAACAAATGGGTGTTCAAGCTAAAAAAGGATGGTGACAAGCTAGTGAGATACAAAGCTCAATTGGTGGTAAAAGGCTTTGGTCAAAAACCATGCATTGATTTTGATGAGATTTTTTCTCCTGTTGTGAAGATGAGTTCCATTCGAGTGGTATTGGGATTAGTAGCTAGTTTGACTCTTGAGCTTGAGCAACTTGATGTGAAGATTGCATTCTTGCATGGTGATTTGCAAGAGGAGATTTATATGGATCAGCCTGAGGGTTTTGAAGTGAAAGGGAAGGAGCACATGGTTTGCAAATTGAAGAAGAGCTTGTATGGCTTGAAGCAAGCTCCTAGGCAATGGTACAAGAAGTCTGATTCTTTTATGGTAAGCCAAAACTATAAAAGAACGGTAGCAGATCCTTGTGTGTATGTGAGAAAATTCCCAGACGATGATTTCATTATTCTCTTATTATATGTTGATGATATGCTGATTATAGGGCAAGATGCTTGTATGATTCGCAGGTTGAATGAGGCATTATCTAAGTCCTTTGACAAGAAGGATTTAGGTCCAGCAAAGCAGATTTTGGGTATGGATATCATTCATAATAGGAAAGCTGGAAAGCTGTGGTTGTCACAAGAAAAGTATGTTGAACAGGTGCTAGCAAGATTCAACATGCAGAATGCTAAGTTAATTAGCACGCCTCTTACTAATCATTTTCATTTGAGTAAGAAGTCTTGTCCGGTGACTAAGGAAGTAAAGGATGCTATGTCTACTGTTCCTTACTCCTCTGCAGTTGGTTCTTTGATGTATCTTATGGTTTGCATACGGCCTGATATTGCTCATGCAATTGGAGTAGTGAGTAGATTTCTTTCCAATCCAGGAAAGGCTCATTGGGAAGCGGTGAAGTGGATCTTCAGATATTTGAGAGGTACTTCTAAGATGTGTTTGAGTTTTGGGAATACAGAACCAGTTCTTGAAGGGTTTACAGATGCAGACATGGCAGGTGATCTTGATGGTAGGAAATCTACTTTAGGGTACATATTTACTTTTGCAGGGGGAGCTGTATCTTGGCAGTCCAAACTACAAGAGTGTGTTGCCTTGTCTACTACAGAGGCTGAGTATATTGCAGCAATCGAAGCAGGCAAAGAAATGCTTTGGATGAAGAGATTTCTTCTTGAATTGGGGTTAAGTCAGAAAGAGTATGTGGTATTTTGTGACAGCTAAAGTGATTTGGATTTGAGTAGGAACACCATGTACCATGCCAGAACGAAGCATATTGATGTTCGGTACCATTGGTTGCGCTCAGTGATTGACGAGCAATAGATGCAGTTGAAGAAGATTCACACAGATAAGAATACAGCTGATATGTTAACAAAGACACTTCCAGAAATAAACTTGAGGTGTGTAGTGACTTGGCCGGGATGAACACTTTGGCCAAGGTGAACTCTAAATGATAGGTCGTGGTGATGGATCTACTCCTAATGGGGCTGGAGGGGGAGATTGTTAGATGTGTGGGGTCCAGCCCACATTAATTATTAGAGTCCTACTTGGAGTCAGTTAGAGATTTATTTTTTCTCTGTATAAAGTGTTGCATAAACAAGTTGTAAGAGAGAGTGAGAAGTCTATTTTGGTGAGAGGCGACACAAGGGAGAAAAAGTAAGCTTTAGGCTTTGTGATATTTTTCTTGTTCCATAGAGAGAGCAAGGGGAGAGATAAGCTTGTATAACAATTGGGTATTCTTTGGGTAAATTATCTTGGTGAATCCAAAGAGGTAAACTTTATTGTTTTAAGGCTAATTGTTGGAACCTTGAGCTTTGGGCAAAAAGCCTAGGGTATTGATACTTTGTAATTTGCTTATTTCTCATAGTGGATTTTTATTCGGTTTGTCCCGTGATTTTTCTCTCTACACTGGAGAGTTTTCCACGTTAAATTTTGGTGTCGTTTTATTTACGTTTTATTGCCTGCGTATTATTTGTGGCTTGGTAGCTTGATTTATTATTATTATTATTGGCTTAGGATATTGCTGTTGATTGTTGTGGGTATTGTTATTGTGACATTGTTTCCGCGTATATGTCGTTTGAGGCCCAACAAGTATCTGATTTAAGGAAATAAGTTTAAAACTACCTCTATTAAAGAATAAAAATTTTAAAATAACCTACCATGAGAAAAAACTCCTTGATAACCTCTTGATAAACCTAGTGTCTGTAGAGCTTGGACCATAGAAAACGCTATTTGCGTTGGTACATTTACAGAACAGGCTAGTTGTTAAAATCATGGCAATTTTAATGAGCATGAAATTCTATATAACTGATGCTCAGACAGCCTAACTCTCCCATGTGATTCACGTACATTATTACATTTGTTGACGCAAAAATGCAAATGCAGATGCGGTTTGCACATGTATAAATCTGCTGCAGCTTGTTGATTTTGGACAGGTAGATTGTGGTATCTGATCTCAAGGATATTCTAAATTTTTCCACAAGATGGCAATGAAGATATTTAATTAGTTGGGGCAGCTAATTAAGTCCGGACTATGTTTTAGCTTACTGAATAGATAGAAGGAACAGTATGCACTATACAGTTTTGCCCATCTCCAGAAGGATAATATACACAGAACCAAATAAAAATGGTATATCCAAGCTCTTCAATGGCAGGATTCAATTCTGAATGTGGATATAGTATTATTTGCTCAAAGAAGATGAAGGTATAGAATTTGCATATTGTGCATAGTCTAAATTAATCTTACTAATCTCCTCATCACATTTTAATAATTGTTCATGCATATATATTATATTTAATTTAAAAAAATTAAAAGATCTCCAAAACATGATACGATTTGTTCATTCTAAAGACTTTGAGTTGAACTTAAGGCTTAATTCAAATGATTTATAGAATTACTTTTAAGAGTTATTTTTTAAGTTTGAAATTCAAATATTTACACTTACAATCCTTTCTTTTATTCTCAAATTTTTACCTCATTTGTACTGTAGACACCTAATTTTGTCCGAACAATTTTTTTTATATATAATCAAAAAATCAAAAATCAAAAAAATAAATAATGATAAAAAGAAACAAGTCAATTTTGGTCAAATCTCATGTGAAGCACATGCAAAATTCACATCTTCAAGAGTTGACTAAAGTTGATATTGTTGCCAAAAATAAAAGAAAAAATAATCAGCCATTAAATCAATGAATAAATCAACAAAAGGAAGGAAATTGGTTGAAATTAAATCTGAAAATTCATTGCCAAAAAAATAATAAAAAGGAAATAAATTTAAAAAAAAGGAGAAAGTCAAACAAAATAAATGAAAAATCCCATAATCATGGGATCAATTATAAATTTTTTATTTCTTTCCATGAAATTTTGACAAGTATAAAGAGGGGGGGAAACCCGAGTCTTGGAGGAAGCACCTTCATCTCATCTACGCTGCCCCTATATCCATTAAAAATCATCACTAACCCTAGCCACTAAGTCCGCTTCGGTCCTAGTACATCAATATCCTAGTTGGCGGCATGCTCGTCATCACCCTTATCGCTGACCCTTTTTCGTTGTCCTGACACGAGTGCCCTTATCTCTATTGCTGCATCAACGATTGCATAGCCTCTATCATTGAACCAAACTTTCTAACTTTGCCTGGAAACTCTGCACGTCACCATCATTGCTTGCTACTCATGCCACACGAAGCAAGAAAGAAAATATGCTATGACTTGAGGAAATATTGCAAAATTGGGTAAAGTGGCTTTAAGAATTACGTGATTTCACATCACCTAGGTATGATCATTTTCTTTTATTTTTTTTTGGTTGGTTTTTTGTTGTTTTGTGATTAATGCATATAATTAATTTAGATTAAGTTATTATGTAATATTGTAAATTTGATTAATAATTTTGTTTGTTTATAAATACATTTTTTATTTAGGTTGATTAATAAAGTTATCTAATTTGACTCACATTTTTGTTCATAATTAAATAATTGCATGATAATCTTGCATGAAATAACTATATGATGGTATTTAATTAATATAATTGTATGGTACATTTTGTATGAATAAATTTTATAATGTGATTTGATGAATTGCATAAATTTAGCTCACTATATTAGGATTAATGCTTAGAATAAAAAAATAAAAAAAATAAAGAAGACAATATAATTCATATGAACTTTGAAATATTAATTAAAACTAATAAAATTCTACTAAAATATAAATAGAAACAAATTATCCGACGATGGAATTTTAAAAGTACTGCGCTTGAGTAGTGCTTTTAGATATCTTGAGGTGAGGAGATTCTTCTTAAATCTTACCAGCTTGATGGAAGATTTAAAAAGATATTTCCGATATTTAAAATTCAAAAAATATTATTAAAATTAATTGCAATTAAAAGAATAAATAATCAGATTAGAAATAATGAATTATAAAAATTAATTTAGACATAAAATAGAATAAAATAATAAAAATACAAATTATCCTACGACGGAATTCTAAAGGGACTGCGCTTGAGTAGTACTTTTAGATGTCTTGAGGTGAGGAGAGTTCTTTTAAATCTTGCCAGCTTGATGGAAGATTTATAGGACATTTCCAAGATTTAATAAATTAAATTATAAAAATAAAAATTAAATTAGATTAGATTAAAAAATAGTAAATTAAAATTAAGTTCATTATAATAAAGAATAAAGATCAAATAAATAAATTGGAATTAAAATTAGAAAATAATTAAAAATAAATAGAAATTAAATTACATTAAATATTTTAATAAATGTGAATTATTCCGAGGATGGAATTTAAAGGGAATTGCGCTTGAGTAATTTCTTTAAAAATTCCTAAGGTGAGAAAGTTTCTTTAAGGTCTTACCAGCTTGATGGAAGGTCTTTAAGAAAATATTCAATATCAAATAATTCATGTTTATTTAAAGATATAAAAATACATGAAATAATAATTTATATAAAGAAATAATAACGATAGAATAAAATAGGATAAAATAATAAATATAAATTGGATAGAAGTCAAAATAGGGTTTGCATAAAATATTTAAACAATCCGACGACGGAACCTCTTCAAGAAAGGCGATTGGTCCTACTTGAATACTCTTGAGGTGAGAATAACTTTTAAGTTGTCCAACCAGCTTGATGGAGGAGACTTAAAAGATTTTTCAATATTTAATTATATCGAAATTAAAGTAAAAGGCAAAATTAAGATAACCTTAGATCACTTGGTACCATTTTAGGATGGGCGTTGTGAGGGTGCTAATCCTTCCTCACACGTAACCGTACTCCCGAACTTAGAACTTTTAACGTAGACCAGGCCTTATCCTTAGTTTGAATAGGTGACCAATCACACCTAGGTTAGAATGATTGGTGGCGACTCCATAATTTTGTGTCTAGCTATTAGGTTTTCCGAAACTTGATACGTTACGAAATGTACGAAAAAACTGAGTCACAATGTTAGGCCCAAGGAAGTTTGACTTAAAAGTAAATATGCATTCTGTTATTATCATCATACCCCCTGAAAAAAAATGGAGGGAATACTGTAATAATTAATAATGAAGCCATTATTCTCATTGATTAATTTTTTTAGTATTTTTTTGGATAAATTCATCTATCAAAGTGAAATGACCCTAACAATGAATATGTCTTATAAGTATGTAACCATATTTGAAATCTAGCTGCATGTTTTTTAATCTTGTGAATGTGATGATTTATTAATTTGAGCAATTGCACGTAAAAAAAAAATCAGGTTAAAGCCCTAGTGTGCATTATTCTCAAAAAAACTAATCATATATACATATCACCTATATATAAGACTTTAATTTAGTTATAATCTTTTATAAAAGAAGAAGAAGAAGAGAGCTAGGCAAATTTGGAATGAAGAGGGCTACTTCCAATTTATGATGATGAAATTAACCATCAAGATTAAATGTGTCAAATTAAGTTATAAATCTATTATTTCCACTGATTATAAGCAAAAAATAAAGTGATCTAGGTATAGTCCCACACATGTTCTTCAATCTAGCTATTAGAAATTGAACATTTAAGTTTGGTTATGCCGGCCCCTGGCTCCTTTTCTGGAACGGATACCAGACTAGGTACTGGAAAGCATTATCCTGTAAAACTTGCATGTGCCAAATAAGAATTTGAGTTGATGGATTTGACAGAATGGACCCCCTGAAAGCATCACTGTCCTGCCCTTAGATCGGGGGTATGCGAACAAAGATATATCAGTTTCATGAAATATTATTTGATCAGAAATGAGATCTTTTTTCTTGTAGAAAAGAAGAGAAAAAGAAAAGGGGAGGTGAATTTGCTGAATGAGCATTGTCATGGCAAAAGCAAAGGGAAAAGTGCAATGAGAAAGCAACAAGCTTGGAGCGACCTGTGTGAAATGCTTATGCTCCCCCTCGCGCACTCTCTGCATCAAGAAATTAAAACGGCAGCTTCGTTCTAGCAGAATTTAAGACCAGACATGACTTTCTTTTGTTGTGGTTGTTGTTTTTTTTTTTTTTCAAATCGTAGTCTGAAGATAAAAGGGTTGCTGTTTCTTTGTGGTGGATTGATAACACACTCTTCACTGCCACCACCTGAATTAATCAATATATGTACCCTTTTTCCTTTTTTGAAAGGAAAATTCAATAAAGTGGATTGCAAGTTGACCTTTAAAAGCTATTCATGATATTTAGTGGTCACATGACCTTGATTTGCATGTGATATATGATATAATGAAATATGGATAATCTTATTCTTTTTTTTTAATAATTGAATACATTTTTGAAACAATACATTACATAAAAAGTTACCATCATAATTAAATATTATATTCATAGAAAAAAAACATATGAAAATAATTGGATTCAATAACTAAACTTAAGTTTGCATTCAGTGAAATTTGAACAGAAAGATCTTAAAATACCAAGATTTTTTAGTGTAAAATACGAGGTATATTCATATTATATTGGGTATGAAACTAATCCTCGTTCGTGCTTCGTAATTGGCGTTGATCTAAGAGAATTTGACTTAACGAGAATACGAACATGAGACTTCTCGTTATAGATCATTCTCACTCAAAAACTCAACAAGAACTTACATTACTGAGCCAACTCTTTAGATTAAAATATCAAAACTTTTTCATTGTTGTTAAAGTGACTAATTAAACCAAAGCCTCAAAAGGTTATAAGAAATAGAGAATGAATTAATTATAACATTGAACATGTTTATATATAGCATACAACAATCAAATTCAAACAAGCTCTAAATATAACCATAGATTCTTGTATTTATAATATAATATTCAATATGACATTTACCAAGCAGAATTGAATTAATACTTTTTCTGGTTAATTATAAGCTTAATTAATTAACTTATCATGTCGGTGAATGATTCAAATATCTTTGAGTAGTTGAGATGTCAAGAAAAATTGTCTTAGATTGTATCTTTCAATGAAAAGCAGATTGAACCTCAACATTTGGAAATATGTAATTGGCATTTTCCGTTTCCCCACTCCACTCCACCGCCTTTCCCTTCCCTTCGCTTTTCCCCCTCATCCCCACCAAAAGGAAACAAAGAAGGAAAGGATTTGACAGTGTCAAAGTGAAGGGCAAATCCTGAAACAGTAACCCTACAAAACTACAAATGAAGTCTCAATTCCTCAACAAAGTCCTACAACCAAATGTATACATTGGTGGGACTGAAACGAGAGGGTCAGCCTTTTCTTTGCCACAATGTATGAATGTTTTATCACCGGCACCGATTTGAACGTAGAAGTACACATCAGATGATATTTTCAAAGTTTTTACTCTGAATCAAGAGGGTTAATCTTTTCCTTGCCAACCATGTATGAAAATTTCATTACCGACAATTGACTTGAACATTGAAATACGCATCAAAGAGACATCTCCAACGCTCTCACTGATTTTATCTTAAAGGTCTAGCAAGCTCGACTAGAAGATCAGAACTTTCAGCAATCTCCATACCACCGCCACTATCATGATTCCGCTAGGTCTATAAAAGCAAGCTAGCTAGCTAGCCCCACTATATATTTTGCTGGCAAGATTGTCAGATCGTAAGGGACCGACCAGCTAACATGAAACTAATACTATTAGCTGCTGAAAGAGTCAACAGAATGATGTTAGCATTGTTGGTTTTCAAATCAAAATTCAAACGAGACTTTAGCTATCCTTTTGCAGATGCTTTTATTGGGGGTAATCAGTCATTGAGCTCATCTTGCTGAAAAAAGCTTGGCAAAACGTTAACCTGCTATATGCCGCCTGTTGGATGATTCTAAAGTGCCCTGTCTGTCGTCTGCTGAACAAAAGTTACAAAGCGAAAAAACTCATCTTGTCTGAATATTTGAGACATTTACCTCGATTAACTTATTAGCTCTTTTAAATTAACTTTTTATCAATTTTTCAGGCAAGAAGAGTCGTATTTTTTAGAGTCCGGTTAATAGGTATTTACAAACATAATTATTATTCAATATACGATTAGTAAAGTTTTTAAATTTTATAAATTAAGATAAGACAGTCATATACATATTTATTTAAAAAATATTAAAAAAATAAATAAAATATAATATGTGTCATTATCTTAATTTTATTTGTAAATCTAAAAACTTCAATAATCCTTATAAACAAATTCAGTTGGAGATAATGCATTATAATTATAAATTTATTTCTTTAAATATCATCTTAATTAATATCATTAAATAACGATGAACTCTTTTAAGAAACGGCTATTTAAGAACTAATCAAATATACTTATGATAAAAGAACTCCAATTAAATCATTTTATGGTTTCTCAAGCATGTGTAATTTGAAACAAATTTTATTTTCAACATACATTAATATGCTTTAATTTATTCAACATGTATCAATAATTTCGTTTTCCAAATTCTCTAATAGAAAAATAAAAAACTGAAAATTTCTTTTAAATCTCGAAATTACTTCTTAACTATATATATATATTGATATACACTAATATAAGTAAAATTTTCATCATGCTCAAGTTGATCAAGCTCAACATATTGAAACATAGAACTGATTTTTAAAAAAATTAAGATAAATAAAAGAAAAAATTGTTAAGAAATGTATGTCACACACAGAATAGAGTAGAAAACAAGAACTTTCTTTTTATCTTTTCAATTACGCAACCTCTCCTCACCTATAAATAAATAAATAATCACAATCTCAAAGAAAGAGAAAGAAAAAAGAAAAAGAAAAGTGTTACAATATCAGCCTCTGATTTTACTGCTAACTTGGTTTAACTAAGAAGCCGAAGTCACCATAATTAACAACGGCTGTTCTTCCTCAACCTTATTATTATTACAATCATCAGGTATCCTTGTATCTACCCACGTCAGCATCTGGGCCCTCTCAGCTTGTAGGTCCCAGTCAGTGGAGCCCACTACATAAAACATAAGCCCAGCACAGCATACTTGGGCCGAAAGTAGGCCCAACCAAAGCCCAGGGAACCCTACTCCCAGATAGAACCCTAGCCCGATTGCCACGGGCATACCAACCAGGTAGAATGCACCGAGGTTCACATTAGCTGCGGTGGAAGGACGTGCACTCCCTCTCAGGACGCCACATCCCACCGTTTGTGGGCAGTTCCCAAGCTCGCATAGCCCTAGGATGGGAAGGGCAATGGATGTCAACCGTAGGATCTCCGAGTCAGATGTGAACATCCGGGCCCACTTATCCCTCATCGCTGACGCAAACGTCGAGGCTGATAGCCCCATCAAGGCTGATACGAACACTGCCAGCATAGCGGATAATCTCGCTTTATAGGGACGGTTTGCCCCGAGTTCGTTACCAACGCGAGTTGAAACCGCCAAACTAAGTGAAGAAGGGAAAACGTATATCAACGACGTCGTTTGGATCAATATCCCCATGGAAGCAACCGGCGCCTTTGGGTTCGCCAAAAGCCCACACATGACGATCATGATCTCATACCACCACCACTCCAGACAAACCGAAACGCAGCTTGGCGCGGCTAGCTTCAGCAGCGGCTTCCAGCCGGTTAAGCACTCCAAACTGGGCTTTTCCCACGTTGGCTCGTGCAGGCCTGAGGCCCAAAGGTAAACAACCAAGGAGACGAGAACGAAGAAGCTGGAGATGGACGCGGAAGCGGCAACGCCGGCGACGCCGAAGTTGAAATGGGAGACGAGTAAAAAGTTTATGGGTAAATGGAGAATGGTGGCGATGAGGGTTGCTAAAGTGAGCGGGTGGGTGATGCCTTGAGCGCGAAGGTAAATGCGGATTGGGTGAATGAAAGAGTTGGTGAAAAGGTCAGGAAGGGAAAAGAGCAAGTACCTCTGACCGATGCGGGTGATATTAGGATCTTGACGAAGATAAACCATAATGTTGAACATGTTTATCCAAAGAAAAGAAATTAATATTGAAATGAATAAAAGGAAAACAACGAAGCGGTGAAGGGTTAAAGATAAAAGCTTAGGTCTTTTAGCGCCAAAGGCTTGGGAACACAGAGGTTCCATACCTAAAGCAAGGCCAGAGAGAACTGAGTAGCCTGTGATGTTAGCAAAGGCTATAGCTAATGAACCAGCGGCAAGTTGAATATCACCGAGAAGGCCGAGGAAAAGCATGGAAATGATGGAACGAGAATAGAGAATGAGACCGGTTAGAGCTATGGGAAAAGCCAGATTGAAGAGTGATTTAGCTTCTCTTACGATCTCCGAGATTGAAGGGTATAGGTATTCAGCTCCTTGCTCTTGCTGATGCTTTTCAGGGTCTTCTAAAGAATTGGGTTGCGGTAAAAGATCGAAATAGAGGTGGGTTTGAGAAGATTTCTCAGTTGAAGTACACACGGTAGTGCCTTGGTTACACATGATGACGACGACGACGATGATTAGAAGGAAGAAGAATCGATGATAAAAAAAAAAATCTGTTTCTTGTGTTTCGTTTCAACTCTTCATAAAGAGCACTCTTTTCTTCCTTTGGCTCTCTCTAACTTTGTATGGATGCCAAGTTTCCCTTCAAGGATAGAATGGTTTGATTTTCAGCTGAGATAGGTATATATTAATAGAGAAGCTGAGGTTGGGTTTTCTTTTTTGAATTATTTTTTCTTTTTACAATATGTATGCAGTGAGCAGTATATAAAATATATTTGAATGGGTGGCATAGCTATAAATACTGTGATTTCTTGTTTTTTTTTTCAAGGGTGTAATAATTTTGGTACTTTATATGGTTTCAAGAAAGAGACGTCAGAGGTTGTCAGATTTGTTCAATTTCCGATATGTGCAATGGTGTTTTTACGATAGATTGTTCCTGGTGATTCTTGATTTCGTGTCCTCCTCTTCCGGCAGCTCACCTTTGCTCTGTTTCTCTGTTCTCTTCTCTGCTACAGATATACGTAAACTTATTACTACAGCTAGCTTTTCACTTTCATGGTAATTTTTAATTTATTATCTTAGTTTTATTTATTTTAGCATTATCTTGTAGTTATTTTAGAAAAATATTTGTGGCTTGTTAAAGGGTGTTTTGAATCTGGAAGACAAATGCATCTGCTTTCCTTGGTTTATGTTTCTTGTAATTCAAACTGTTCATGCTCAAACTTGTCGTGATCTTTCTATAACTTTTGACAAAAAAATTTTACCAGATAGAGATGGTCAACAAATTTTGAAATTGATGTTTTTTATACGTGTCCCAGTACTTAGAATCAATGTATACTCATGAGAAAAGAAGGTAAATGAATATAAAGAGGGAAGAGAATTCCATAAAATACTCTTACCTTTTATATGCCAAACTTGTAAAGTAACAAAATTATTAATATATCTTTGGTATAACACAAGTGGGTTGCTTTAATTAGTTAGTGACATTTTCCCTTTAGCACCTATTTAGTGTTTGCCTTGTATTAATGCATATATATAGATTACTATTCAATCGGTGAAATTTTTAGATACAACAAATAAGTTTAAATGATGATACATATTTCATTTCATTTATTTATTTTTTTTACATTTTTGGGATTATTATACAATGTATTGCAAATGTAATTTTTAGATTCCATTACTAGGGTTAAACATTATGACACATACTTCAATTTATTTATTTTATTTTTAAAGTATTTAGTTAAGTATTTGTATATTTATACTTTTGTGAAATCAAAAATTTCACTGACAATTTATTTGATAATAATTTTTTTTAATATTCCATTAAAAATACGTATCATTTTAATTTCGGTTTGTAAAGTTTAAAAATTTTATTGGTAATATATTCATAATAATCTTTATATTATTATTAACAATCGAAGAATAATCTAATGATTGTTATCTTTTTAAGAGGATTAAGTTTTTTTAGTCTTCCTTCCCCTCGTATTTCTTTATAAATAAAAAGATTTTGTATTATTACTATATTATAACTAACCGAAAACAGAACAAGAAAAAAAAAATCGTAGCTGCGTAAATGTAAAGTACGAAACTACAGAGACGGTAATGACACGAGACAGCTCACACGTGCAGTTGGAAACTTTTGGCCTTTTAGGATATTTTTCCTGGCAGGGTGCCGTGGCCCGTGGAGCAGAGACAGGGTGGAACTGGAAAGGCCAGGCTACGGGAGAAGGCGAATAACTGAAACAGGGGGGAAGGCCGGACTGAGACTGAGAGGAATGGTGCCAGAGTTGGCAGTTTCATTCATCTGATTGGACGACTGGAATCTGTCTGCTTAAAGCTTGGACCCCGCACCGCAGCAGAGCCGGTCAAGGACCCTTTTCGCGTCAGCTAAAACATCCCTAAACTAAACTGGGATTTTACTGCCAAAGTGTGCTGTTGCTGGCCTTCCTCCCTCCCCTATCACGTCATTACTCGTCACCCTTTCACACTAGCTTCGACTACTTCAAACTTTAAACTCAATATCCACTGTACTTTTCTTGTCATTACAAGATTTTCACATGCAAGAGAAGAGGGGTGAAAACAACAGCCAGATAATTACATGATCAACGGATGAGACGGACTCGGAAAGAAACGTACCAAACAATTAGGCAGTTTTTTGGTTTTTAAGATTAAGAAGTCTCTGGATCAAATTATACATATCTCAAAATTAATTTATTTTCAGATGATTTAAAGGACGCACTCCACGTTGATTTGATACATTCAAAAAAATTAATTTAACTAACTTCAAGATTTGAACTTTAAACTTCACCAATAATTAGAATATTTTACGTTAGTATATGTTTACATAATTTTAATAAAATATATATAGACGTGAAAAATGAAATAATGGTTTTATATATATTTTTTTGGACAGACAACTGTAAAGGTGGCGGGGATTTCTCCAACCGGATTGAAGAAAGGAGACATGTAGGTTTTTTTTTTTTTTTACAAACTTTTACTTCTCCCCTTAAACTGCGCATCTCCTCTTTGATTTTGTTTGGTTCACTTTCTTTCTTTCCATGTCTATGTTGAGTTGGGTGTAATTGACTGTTATTGTCGTTTTGTATTGCAAAAAGATGAAGATGGCCAAGCTAAGCTTGTAGTGAATATGACCCACATATTTAGCAGCCCCCCATCTTACACTCGCTGTCACTGGTCTTCCTGCGCCACTTCTTGTGTTTCTATAACCGAAGCGCCTTCGTGTTTTCCCTGCGATGTGCCTTGTTGTGGGCTCCCTTCGCCCGAAAAGATTTTCGGTCCTTTTCTCCCAATGCCTGACGCTTCATTCTCCACCATTTCCTCCCCAACTTGGCCATGAATAACACACCAAACACCAATTATATTCTAAGCACATATACCACCAAATAACAAATTGTGGGGAAGACACTTCTTCGACTCTATGCTTCCAACTTAATATCAAAGATTCCAGCAAGTTGAAAGGTGGAGAAATGAATGTTTAAGGGTTCATCGCATTCTAACTGTAGAGTTGGAGATATTACATGTATTACCGATAATGGGAATAATTCTGCAGGAAATCATGATGGTCAAAGATGAGGTTATTGAAGGTATTGAGAGAGACAGGGCAGGCAGCAAGGCCGCTCGCCGTGGTGTTGAACAGCTTCGAAGTTTGAGTTCCAGAGAGAGTATATTCTGTCTGCTTCGGTTGTTGATGAGTGGGCGGGTCCCGCATTGAACATAGCAGGGGTACTTTTTGGGTGATGGGCTAGCCTCTAATAATTGATCAGATGCAGATTTCAGATTGTCATTCGATGGACGCACATGATGATGATTTCATCATGTTTACAGAAGTACTGCATGTTTTCCGGCCAATTCTCTGTGTTGTACTCACTCACACAATCACACTCGGGACGAGTCTATTAAACAGTAAATTTACTTAGAGTTAGTTTGGATGAACGATGCGATTGATTCTGGTAAGATTGAAAAAAAGAAAATGATCATTGTAGGTATAAGTTTTATAATAAAATATTTAAAAGGATGAGTTAAAAAATAATTTTACATGATTTTTTTTTATCTTTTGCAATTTTTTTTTTGTTTTTTCTGTTGCGGTGACATCCAAACGGAACCTTATTTATTATATATTATTATTATTTTCATTGTTAAATGTGAAAGAAAATCTTGATGTAATAATAAAAATTAATTTTTTGTGATTTGAAGATTCGAATTCAAGTCGAAATAGTTTTTTTATTAATGTAAAAAGAAAATTGTATGTATATTATTCTTATGAAATTTCACGATATAAAAATGTTGTGTACTTAATTACCTTTTTTTTCAATGTTAAAATTGTGAATTTAATACATTATCATTAGATCACATTATTGTTGTTTTTTATTTTTATGTTGCAATTATTTCAATTTTTTTCTTTTTTAATTATAAAAACAATTGCATTTCTACACATTTAGGATTCATATCTTTTAATTCTTGATGGGTTTTAATCTAGACAAAAAAATGGAAGAAAAAAGAGTTCAAAAGTAGGCTTTAATCCCTATCAAGTATGAATTCTTCTTGTCCCACTATGTACGGTTCTCTTTGGTCCAATAACTTGTGCCTTGCGAATATATATATATATATATTTGGTCACGAAAGTTTCGGTCAGTGCCAAACTAGAGAAAGTCGTGAGTTTTTTCCTGTTTCAAAGCGTCCAATACTGTGGACGACTACGCTTCAACAGTGAAATTAAAGTTGGGGCTGCGAGCTGCTCCATCGACAAGAATGGTTCTCTAACTGAACCTAAATACCTAACAAAACAATGATATTAAAGTCATCACAAATGATCATGTCTTCACTTTTAGTAAAGTCGCAACTGAGTAAAGGTCATTGAAGAGACTCCATACTGAGTACAAATCATAATCTAAAGAACGAAAAAGACTTAAAGAAATAGAAAAGGTTGATTCAAGGGAGGAATTTCTTCTAATAAAGTCACTTTTAAGGAGGGGAATGTACCGGTATTCATGGAATATATATTATCTCACTCATATATTTATATATATTATAAGTTGGAAAAACTTAATTTCTTTAATATATCTCAACTTAAGAATAGACTAGAAAAAACTTAATTTCCATAGTCTTTGACCCTTTGAACCAATGGCATGTATATACAACAATTAAGATTTAATCTAACGATTGTTATAATTCTTTAAGGGGAAGTAAGTCCAGAGTTTGAATTCTCTTTTTCTCTTGTACCTTCCTATGAACAAAAAAAATGGCACGTACACTTATACCATCGTTAATTACACATGCTAAAGCCTAAAGCATATTTTTTCCAAGTAATATTAATATTTTTAAAGCATGTTAATGCTCCTATTTATACAATACCCCTTTAAATATAATTAAAAATATCAAATAAAGTTATAACTTTTAGACCAAGTGATTAAAAGAAAGATTGTAATATGCTGGAGGATTTAGATTTAAGCTAATGCATCCTTGATATACTCATCATCCTCTAATTATTAAAATAATCAAATAAAAAGGAATAATAATAATTTGTTGTGTGTATGGGGTCTAATCCATTATGCATTTTTTGTAACATAATTTAGCAGATAACATAATAAGTATCTTGGAAATATTTTAATATGACTTTCTTTAGGATGACTATGAGATGCCAAAAGCAATAATCGCTAGACATGCATGGAAAGAAATTACTTCTAGTAACAATATTTATTTATTTATTTATGTTTTATCTCACAATGATTAAAGAGATTTATTATACCTTGCGAAAAATTATGACAATTGAACACGTGGCAGCACCCCAGATGTGTAAGAGCCAGACACTTTTATTTTTTGCAAAAGCAACCTATTCTTTACTCCTTTTACAATTTACATATCGAATTTGCTTTTAGAATTCTAAAAATTCCCTGGCATAAAGCTTTCCACAAGTACAAGCTAAACCCCTTTTAAAACCACAACTGTGACGCTTAAACGATATCCGACCCTGATTTTGTATTCTTTTGTTTCGTTTCTTTTTCTTTTATTTAAGTAATCAATTATCACAACTCAACTCAAAACATGATCAGCCAGGACATAGTGCATGTCCTATTATTAATCATCTGCACTGCACACTGCACAGCACTACCTCACCCTACCCCCAATTTATACAACCCAAGGAATAACATAGAGGATTAGGTTATCGGAGTTGACACAAGTGATTAAAATTCGGATATTGAGTGCAAATTTATTCAAGTATTTACAACGTATAAATTTTGGAAAATCCACAATTGAAAATCAAATAGATCCGTATATTTTAGTAATGAATTAACGGTTTAATATGACATTGTAGATGAAATAATCTTCTTTACTTCTAGACTTTCATGAATTAAAATAAAAAAACTCAGAGATTAGCTCATTAGCACTACTTTTAATATACAAAAAAGCTAAATTTACGGTTTAAGGTTGCTGTTAATTACTACTGTTACCTTGTCTTTGGTATTAGCTTTCATTTCACATTAGTTTGTGGGAAAGGTTTGTTCAGTTTCATCCATTTCATAAAGGTTTAGTATGTGCCGACAGCAGATTCAGATTTCACCAGCATAATGAACAAAGCTAAATTTTGCAGAGGGGGTACGTAGGTCCCATACATGAAGTTGCGGCTGCAGATCGAATGCTTCCAGGAATTTAAGCAAAACACTCGAAAAGGAAAAGACGCATGCTTTAACAGCGCATTTGCATTAGTAAAAGTGCAGTTAATATTGGATGTTGACGCCAACCAAATGTGATAATGTTTTCAGCCTCACCAAAACTTGTCAAGACCCGATGAATAAAAGGGGCTATTATAATTATAATATAATGAAGACTGAATCATGCTCAAAACCCAGACTTTTTGACCAGCTATATCAGCCTTTTGGGGAAATTAGCAGACTGTCAAAAACGAATAGCAGAGAAAGAAATTTACGGTAAAGAAATATGTTTGAAAGGTTTAGCTACTTGCCTCACACGCAGAGCTCATCTTCACCTCCAAATTCCAAGTTCCAATCAAAGGTTTCGAATGCAAAGAACCTGTATTTATCAACCATTTGCATGCAGGCATTCATTCAAACGCAACATGTGGAAAAGAAAGCCCCCTAAGACAAGGAGAGTACGGTTGTTTTGCTTTATAAGGTATGTTTGAATGTCCTTTGTGTATGGGACTTGAAATCCTATCCTTCCTATCCATTTTTCCTTTGGGTTCTTTTCTTTATTCCTATTCCCTTTGCTTGCAAGCTTTGGTGTGTTTGTGATTGAGCTGCTACGCAGCTTCTAAAAACCGGTCATTGAAAAGAACAAAAACAGGAGTAAGTTGAAAGAGATCCACACGCATGCCATAGCCCACGTGGGGCGCATTTCTGCACATGGTTTGTGAGACATTCTTGTCTAAATCCACAGCATTGATGACCTTTTAGAACTTAATTCAAATATGTATTATTTCCACCCAAGCACTCCATCTTCTCGTTTAGCTTGATTTAGCCTTTTCAACAACAACGGTCCAAATTCCATCTTGAGTTTCCATGCCACAAAAAATAATAAAAAGAATACAAGCTTTGATTTGGTTCTTTTATTAAGTTATATATTTTCAATTACTGGGACTACGACCTTCACTATAGAGCCACAATGTTTGACCCACTTATTGTTCTTCAAGTACTCAAGTTGGGAAGAAATCAATAGGAAAATTGGCATGGGTTGATTTGATTAGATTTACAATTCTTTGAGTGAACAGTAAAATCGATTTTAGACCTGATAATTCGTGTATAAAATTTGTATTAGTGTAATAAAAAAATACGAAAATTTTATTTCAAAATTTATATTGACATGTCAAACTTAAAATTTATTTTTTAGTTTTGTTATATTTATATACTTTTTTTTTTTAATTTTTAACCCTTATCATCTTCGTATCAATCGTTTATGTCGTGTTATCATATCATATTTAAAATTACTGGATCTAATTGATTTCGCTAAAATTTATGGTCAAAATTAATTAGCTTTCTTCGGTTTCTGATTCTAGAATATTGCAAATCCCACCCATCAGTGTTGGTGGCCCTAGCTAGCTCCAACTACCAGCAAAAGTGGTCCATTAAAGGAGAGAATATTGCAACTTTTCTTCTTTAAAGCAGCTTGCAATCTAAATGAAAATCAAAACTTATGTAAACTAATCTTCATCGTACAAATTACAATCAATATTCTTCATATTCAAGTCAAACAAACATACATAAAAAAAGTACAAGTCAACAACATGAATCAATTACCAGCATATGGATGAAACAAAAGAGAGATTATCGGCCCCATTAGACAAGCTGATGCATAGAAGACATAAGGGGAAGACGGTTTGCCATTAATAAACAAAAACTCATGGGAATGATTAGAATTGGATATGATAGGATTTGGGGTGTCGACCGACGAATCACCAACGATGTTTGAACGGTATCATTGCTTGGAGAATGCAGAAGATCATATATGTTTTGCTCTTTTGGATACAGAAATCTAACAGTTTCCCTTACAACAATCATTCTCTTCGTTAAATCTATAGATCCCACTATGTGATTTAAATCCTTTGTTAAAACATATATATATATATATATATATATTTGTCAAGTTAAGATTCGATTCCTTTATAATTCTCGTCAATGTTCTTTTTGACAAATTGGAGACCATGACGGTCCAAAGAAAATATCATTCAATGTGGGAAATTTATCCTTATTGTCATGCAGGGATCGATGTATTGGTGGGGGTGTATGATATTGAGAATCATAATGGCAAAGATATGTATCCCTTGAGAATCATAATGGCAAAGATACGTATCCTTCAAATTAAGGGATGGTATTAGTTTAGAGGGAATAACTTATAGAAAAAAAAATGGGCGTTTTCTCTGTATTTGTCTCCAACATTCCCCCAAAGGTCCACTAGTGATGGCTACACCAAATCTTCCAACACCATGGTAAGGTCCTTGAGATCTTCATACCCAAGAAAAGGAATGCAAAGGGACGGAAATTTGGTTTTGTCCGGTTTTCATCTCTCTTGGAAGAAAAAAGAGCTATAGAAAGATTAAATGGTTCTTGGCTCCTGGATTTCATACTTGAAGTTAATATGGCAAAGTTGAATTCTCGTTCGTCTTACTGGAAAAAAGTGAACTCGAAAGAAAGGAAAGTGGAGACTGTTAAAGGTACAAGCAAGGAAGATTTCACTCTTCACCAAAAGGTTGCTGAGGCTTCTCCAAACTAGTTCAGAGAGATTGGCGAATCTGGTAATTCTCAAATCTCATATAGAGATGCTCTGTTGATGAATGGTAAAAAACTTCATACAAATGAATACTCTTTTGAACACCAAGATCTGGAAATGAGGAGTTTGTCTCCGAAAAAGTTAGTCTCTTGAAAAGGAGAGATGGATGTGGAGGTTTTGCATAAGCTTGAAAAGTGTGCAGTTGGAACAGCTAGGTGCTTCTTTGAAACCAGCTCACTGCAAGAAACTTTTAGATTACAAGGAGTAGTTGGCGTCAATGCTGCAAAAATCTCTAGCAAACATTTCTTGTTAGAATTTGATGAAGTTGGTACAATGGAGTCAATGCAATCTGATGAATGGAAGCGACTTAAAGAATGGTTCATTGACGTTGAACCATGGTCACCAAACTTTATTATCAAAAACAGAGCAACCTGGATTTCTTACTTTGGGATCCCACTTCATGCCTGGAGTCTTGGTACATTCAAAAACATAGCAGAGGTTTTTGGAGAATTCATCTCAATGGACGAGATTACGCTCAAATTTAAAGACTTTTGTAGGGGGACAATGTTCATTACAACTGATCGATTGGAGAAGATTGATGAGATTATCTTCGTTGACTGTGGAAATAAATTGTTTCCTGTGAAAATTACAGAAATTGGTTCAGAATTGATGCCTCCTCTTAACTGTGGATTTGGTGCTGACAAGAATGAATTAGAAGTCAATAAAATCCAGGTTGGGTCCATTTCCAGTTCAGGTGAATCCCAGAACATTCAAGGTGTTGAAACTTGCCATGAACCAGCTTACCCATGCAGCAATGAAAATGACGCATTGAAGGGCCAAGAGGCTGTGTCAGACTCTTTTCTGGCATGCAAGACTATGGAGAATGGTGTCTTAGCTGGCTTCGAGAAGGATTTAAACGAAGGAGAGAGATTACTGAATGTTTCCAAGAAAGTCATGAACGAAGTGGAAAACTCTTCTGACAGCCTCTGCAGCAATGAAAATGACATATTAAAGGGCAAGGAAGCTGTGTCAGACTCCTTTCTGGCATGCAAAGCTATGGAGAATGGAGTCTTAGCTGGCTTCAAGAAGGATTTGAATGAAGGAGAAAGATCATTGAATATTTCCAAGAAAGTTACGAACGAGGTGGAAAATTCATCTAACAACTTTTTAAATTCTCTGTCTCCAAATCTTTCCAAAGCTATGGAGGACGAATCAACAGATAGTGACTCTGCTGACAAACCTGATTATTCAACTGATAATCTAATAGATGAAGCACGTGAGAAATCAAAGAGTAAAGAGTGCAGATTTTCTACAAACAAACCCAGGCGAGTTCGAACGCTTGAAGATGTAGAAGAAGCCATTCTAGCAAAAGTTGATCAGAAGAAAGAGAAGAGAAGAAATAAAAAATCAACCAAAAGAAAGCCAACTAGGTCAGAAAGTATCTCTGGTCATTATGCAAATGAGTCGTTATCGGATGGAGATTTTAGAAACAGGTTCACAGTGATCACCAGAGATGCAAAGGACATTTGGGAAGTGGGGAAGCTCCTTGGACTCTCAGCTGATTGCGAAGACGAATTGGTTGTTGAAAAACTAAGAGAATTAGATAACAGATCTTAGTCTGTTAAAATGAAAATTCTTAGCTGGAATATTAGGGGGATGAATAACTCTGCTAAAGGGAGAATTTTGAGAAGAATGATAAATTCTGTTGGCGTGAACATGGTACTATTACAAGAAACTAAACTACAAGAGATTCAAGATTTGCAAATTGTGAATTGGTGGGGAAGTAATGATGTTGGCTAGACATATTCTCCATCTGAAGGAAATGCCGGTGGTTTGCTTGTAATGTGGGACAAAGGAAGCTTTGAGTTAACAAACAGCTTTAAATCTAGAAGGATCGTCATCATTGAAGGTAAATGGAAGCATTTTAATTTTGATTGTTCAATCTGCAACTTATATGGCCCTTGTGATGTGACAGAGCAACAAAAGATATGGGAAGCAATTTCTTTCATCAAAGAAGTTTAGGGTGGTGCCTGGTGTGTTGCGGGTGATTTCAATGCTGTTAGAGGTGAACATGAAAGAGAAGAGTGTATTCAATTGTTCCATGGAGTAGCGAATTTCAACGAATTCATAAATGGCAGTAGGCTTATTTATCTTCCTCTTTTGGGTAAAAAATATACATGGTACGGATCAGAAAATAAAGCAAGTAGGCTTGACAGGTTTCTTGTCACGATAGAATGGATTAACGTTTTCTCAGAGCTTGAGCAAAGTTGCTTGAAGCGATCTATATCAGATCATTGCCCTGTTTTACTTTCCTCCGATGACAAAGATTGCGGCCCAAGACCTTTTAGAGTTTTAGATTGTTGGCTCTTTAATTTCAATCTAATCAAGGATTTGGAATCCTTATGGGATGAATTTGAAGTCAGTGGTAGAGCTGGATATTGTCTCAAAATTAAATGTGGGTTGCTCAAATCCTTTTTGAGAAAATGGAATAAAGAAGTTTATGGGAACATTGATGAAAAAATCGCCAGTCTTGAAGATAAGCTTGAAGATTTGGATGTTAGATTTTGTACTGAGGAACTTAATTCAGAAGATTTGGATATAAGGAAGAACTTAGTTAAGGAGCTTTGGTCTGCTACAAAATCAAGGGAATCCATTTGGAGACAGAAATCAAGAATCAGGTGGTTGAAAGAAGGGGATAAGAACACCAAATTTTTTCAATGTTATGCAAAGCTTCGGGCTCGAAGAAACTCTATTCAGGGCATCATGGAAAATGGAATTTGGATTTCTGAACCAACATTGGTCAAAAATGCAATCTTCAATCATTTTAAAGATCACTTCTCCTCTGATCACTGGAATAAAAAAATTCTCATAGATATTGACTTCAAAAAATTAAGCCACTTGGAAGCCGATCTTCTTGAGAAGCCTTTCTCCATGGATGAGATCAAAAACGCAATTTGGAGCACTGAAGGTTCTAAAGCCCCAGGTCTTGATGGGCTCAAATTCAATTTCCTTTAGAAGTCCTGGAGCTTTATGAAAGGTGATATCTTCAATTTCTTGACTGAATTTCACTCTACTGGGAAGCTTGAAAAAGGAATCAACGCCACCTTTATTTCCCTTGTTTCGAAGGTGGAAAATCCTACTGGGCTGAATGAATACAGACCAATTAGTCTTATTAATGCTATTTACAAAATTTTGGCAAAGATTCTGGCGGGCAGACTTAAGTTTGTAATTAATAAAATTGTTAGTGATACACAATCTGCTTTTGTTAGGGGAAGAAAAATCCTTGATGGAGTTTTTTTGGCTAATGAGGTGATTGATTCCTTAAAAAAGAAAAAGGGGAAAGCGAACAGGGTGATCCTAAAACTAGACTTCGAGAAAGCTTTCGATCGTGTAAAGTGGAACTTCCTTGACCATGTGATGGAGAAAATGGGCTTTGGCAATCGTTGGAGGTAGTGGATTTCTGAGTGTCTCTCAACAACTAGAGTGGCCGTGCTTGTCAATGGTTCTCCAACCAATGAGTTTTGCATGCATAAAGGTTTAAGAAAGGGGGATCCCCTCTCCCCCTTCCTATTTATCCTTGCAACAGAAATGCTCCACTTGATGCTCAATAAAGCTGAAGAACTTGGTCTGATTCGTGGTGTTTCCTTGGCACAATCAAACTTATCCATCACACATCTTCAGTTCACCGACGATACCATTCTGTTCCTAGAACCAGACATTGAGGTATTTCAAAACATCATTTCTGTCTTAAAGTGTTTTGAATTATCTTCTGGTCTTAATATCAATTTTAATAAATCGTGTATTTATGTTGTGGGTACTGAGGATGAATTGGTGAGTGTGCTTTCACAATTTTGTGGGTGTCAGATTGGTGTCCTACCATTAAACTACCTTGGCTTTAAACTAGGTGTTAGCAGTTGTAGATCTTCCCTTTGGAATCCTATTATTGACAGAATCCATAGGAAATTAGCCATGTGGAAAAGAAAATTTTTGTCATTTGGGGGCAGGGTGGTGTTAATCAATTCTATATTGTCAAGCCTGCCTATTTATTATATGTCCCTCTTCAAGATTCCTAAAGGGGTTGTTAGAAAATTGACAAAATAAGAAGAAGATTCTTGTGGGGGGGGGGGGGGGGGGGGGGTAGTGATAGCAAGCACAAAATTTCAAAAGTCAAATGGAGTATTGTTTGTAAGCCTAAACACCTTGGTGGGTTAGGAATCTCAGACCTGGAAGTAAAAAATATTGCCTTATTATCCAAGTGGCGGTGGAGGTATGCTCATGAAAAAGATTCTTTATGGAAAAAAGTGGTGACTGCAAAGTATGGTTGTGGCCTTCAAAGTTGGATTCCATGCTCTTCAAAGAAAAATAGTATGTCTACTATCTAGAGGGAGGTGGTGAAATTGGGAACTAATAAAGATGTTAGGAAATTTATAGGTAATCAAGGCTTCCGCTGGTGTGTAGGGAATGGGGTTGATGGGCTATTTTGGCATGATCGATGGATTGGTGACTCTTCTCTTAGATTTGCTTTTCCAAGACTTTTTTTGCTTGCCAAAAACAAACTTGCAAAAGTCTTAGATTATTCTGTTGGTGGTGTTCTTTATCATAATGGCTGGTTTTGCTTCTTCTCGAGACCATTACTTGATAGGGAAATTCAAAGTCTTAATTCACTAAAGTCTTTGATTGATGGTGTTCAAATTATTCAATCTAAACAGGATGTTATTGTTTGGGAATATGACAAGCTTGGCCTCTTTTCTGTTAAGAAGATAACTAATCTCCTTACTCATTCTATTTCCCCTCCTTCACCACTTATTAAACTGATTTGGAAACTTAAGATTCCCCCAAAAGTCCAATGCTTCCTCTGGTTAGCCATCCTCAACAGAGTTCCCACAAAAGCCTTCCTTAAACATAAAGGCATCCCACTATCCCATTCACAATCCTTTTGTCCCTGGTGCTCTAGAGAAGAGGAGGATTTAAACCATCTTCTCTTTTCCTGTGATTTAATGTACCAGTTTTGGAGCTTTTTCTTGCAGTGGTGGAATATTAGTTGGTGTCATTCTACTTCATGGCACTCCTTCATGTTACAAGGAATGGATCTACCGTTTATTGGTGTGAGCAAATCTTGGTGGATTTCAGCTTTTGCAACAGCTATTTGGTCTATATGGCTTTTGAGAAACGAGGTGGTGTTTGACAACAAAAAACTAAATGTGGGTGAATTGATTTTTCTTGTTAAAATGAGGTCCTTTTTTGGATAAAAGCTACAGACAGTAACGTTTTTGCCCATGAATCCTTTTGGTGGAGCAACCCCTCTACTTGTGTCCTAAGAAGTATCCCAAAAGTCGTCCGCCCTGTTTCACATTGGGTTCCTCCTTCGTTTGGGGAACTCAAATTCAATGTTGATGGATCCGCTAGAGGGAAGCCGAGCCCTGGAGGTTGTGGGGGCATTCTTCGTGACTCAAATACAAACATTCTTGCCATCTTCTCAGGTCTTTGGGAATTATCGACTCCAATGTAGCAGAACTTCATGCTATCAAAGTGGCTTTAGAACTTTTTGTCTGTTCTGGCAAAACCGCTTCTCATGCTCTAGTTCTGGAATCAGATTCTTTGGTTGCTCTCACTTGGTGTAAAAATAAGGAGAACAGACCCTGGAAACTTTGGAGAATCTTCATGGAGGTTGATCATCTTTCTGATAAATGCATCATTAAATGGCAGAAAATTTTTAGAGAAGCAAACGGGTTGGCAGACTCATTGGCCAAGGCTAGTGTGGATCGGATTGACTGGCTCAAAGCATGGTGGTGATCCCCTGAGTTTTAGCACAGTAGTGATTGTGATTTGGTTTTCTGCTGAGTTTCTACTTACTATGACGTTTTCAGAGTGGTTTAGATTTCTAAGTATTCTGCTGATTTTTTTGTTTCTGTTTTTAGCTTTTGCTCCCATCGTGATCTCTTTTCTCCACTCTCCTATTCGAAACTGCTTTTGTTTATTGGATACTTCTGTCCCTGCGGTTGTGGGAGCTGGTTGTTATTCCCTTTATTTTTCAATAAAATATCCTTTTGACTGAGCAAAAAAAAAATAGTTTAGAATATCTCTTAACCGTAAGGTTTAAGGGTGTTTAAATATATAAAGATAGTAACAAAATCCAAGGTAGGGTTGGGAATGATAGATTTGCATGTTAATTAATGAGGAATCTCGTGATGGTTAGTCTATGTTTAGGGTTGGAGAGAAACAAAATTATTCCCCGCTATCCATTTCAAAGACATGCTTTCCTGGAGCCCTCGCGCGCGTTGCCAATACCCTAAAGTCAGGGGCTGCGATCACTCAAAGGGAAGTGCATTTTCAGGCTAAGCTCCCAAATGGTAGAGTTCAATGGTGTAGCAAATGCCATAGACAATTACAAGTTACGATCAGCTAGCTAGACATTTATTACATTTACAATTAATTGCCAGTTAATCTGAAGTACCTTCTTCATTTTTTGGGTTCTTAGGAAGGTACAAGAGAAATGAAAAATAAAAAATTTATTTAATCTTTCCTAAAGAGTAATAACAATATATGTCGCCAACAACCTCTTAGCCTAGTGGTTAAGGATGAGTTGTGGCATATTATAAGTCTTGGGTTCGAATCCAAGCATCCTCATTCCCAGTTATTTAATATTTCCATTGTAACAAAAAAAAAGTAACAATATAGGTCAAGTATTGATTGTTTATTTAAAAAAAATATTCAAAGAAGGGTACAAAAGAAAAGAGGAATTGAACTTTTAAATCTAATTCATTCTAAATAAAAGTAACAACTGTTAAATTAAATATTAATTGTTAACATGAAGTATCTTTTTTTTGGTAATTCATAAGAAAATAAAAAAGATGCACATGAATGGATTTAATCATTTTAAAGGAAAAATAACAATAGATAGATTAAATTTTGATTGTTAAAGTAATGTACCTTTTTGCCATTTATATTTCAACGATGTAACATTGGTTATGTTTTGGTTTCATTATTAATTGAGAAAATACACGTGAAAGTAGAAAAAAAATATTGAGATAGCATTAGCATTATAGCATTTATGGATAGGTGGGAGGAATATACGGCAAACAAAAACCTTTTCTTTATAGGCATGTGATATTCTATCCAAATTGTCCTATTGAATATATGACATTTAATAGATCTATGATTTATTATTTGACTCACTCAATCAAACATCAACAAATTAATTACTATCAAAAAGTAGTTGGAAGAAGTGAAAGTGGACTTCTCCTCTAAGTACTTGAACAAGGTTTGAGTCTTAGAATCTTAATTGTTGGGAGGGCTTTATTGTTTATCATTCCTGACTTGAACATGATTAATCTTAGACCGTAAGACGAATGAGGATACTTGTGTTTCTTGAATATTGACATGTTTATTTCTTGAATCTGGCTACTTCGAATAAGTTGAATTTTAAATATCTTTATCAATTAAGTTTCATGAATCAGTCTGGAAAATATTTTTGTTTATATTTTATAATTTGTAGTTAATTTTATACTTTTATTTTTATAATCATTAATTTTTTCGGTAAAAAATAAAAATAATTACCTGAAGAAAGCAAGAAAGGCATTTTCTAATATTTTCACATGTGTAAAATTACTATAAATGCAGTTTACTTTCGTGCGTGTTACACTCTTTTATAATACTTGTTCATTTTTAGGTGCGTGTGAACAAGATATAATCTCACTTTCCTTTGCTTCTCCTTATCTAATTCCTCCAATAAAGAAGAAAATGATTTTTTTTTCACTCCTTAATAATTTCAATCTTCTTCCTTCACAGATTTACCAAAAATATCATTTTGGAGTAAAAAATTGAGAATCCTAGAGTTTTTAACATGTTATTAGTAAGCAAAAAAAAAAAAAAACAAGGATATATATAATTAGTCTTACATACTTTTATATCTTTTATACTATTTATATATATTTTTTAATCCGAGTGTTAAATTTTATGTTTTATTCACGTAAATCATGTACATCAAATTTCAAATTAATAAAAGATATTTAACTATTTGTTTCATAATAATACAATTTCAACCGTTAATATATATTGAAAAAAATGCTATTCAATACTAAAATGATAGAAATACCTAATTGACTAAAGAAATTTATGCACATGAGATACAAATAATTTGTTAAATTTAACCGTTGATTTACAAAAATATAAATCTTACAATAATATATAAAAAAAAAGAGTGTAATATATAACAAGAGCACAGCTGATATGGGCCATAAGTTCGGACACCGATTAAGTCGGACCATAGCCGACATGCTACAACCTTAGCAACTTTGGGCCTCATACCCACGGCATATAATTTCGTACTGTGTCACGGACCGGGGTCCATTATCAAGTCTCTGCTTTAATCTGGAAAATTTTGAAGCGAGTGGGCAGGGATGGAAGCTGAAGGACCTGAAGCCAAGAGGAGGAAAATCCATAAGCCACCGCCTCGCCGGTAATGTTCTTTATGCAGCTCTCTGGCTCTTGGTTTTTTTTTTTTATGTTTTCGTTTTCTTTTTCTTTTTTCGTTTAAGTAAAATGTACTCATCTGGGTTGCTTGGTGCCTGGCTTGATTAGAATTTGGGTTAGAAAGCATGTGGTTATTGAACTTTGGTTTTTGGTGAAGCATCGGGTTGGAGTTAGAATTAACTTTCCAACAATTCTTTTATATTTGGGAGTTGAAGCTTAAGCATGTATAAGAGCAGATTAGATGATAATAAATGGAAAAGTTAAAATGTGGATTGTCAAACTAGGGTTTGGGAATGAAATTGATTGAGTGAGGCACTCATTTGATGTTATATAGTAGACTTAGAATGTGGATTATATGTCTTAGTGATGGAAATCCAATTATGATCTCCAGTTTTTGTATATACACTCTCTTTTATTGTCTGAAATCCTTGAAATTTATACTCGTGTTTTTTATTTATGTTCATTGACATATGATATACTTAGTTCAAAGAATCATTCGTAGGGAGTTTCATTGTAGGAACCGCCTCATCAATTTCTAACCTTTACAGAAATGTGCCAAAGAGAATTGAAATTCTTGCAAGTTTGTTGCATTATGTTGTTTCATTTTCTGTGGTTTTGTTCATATGCTATAATTCAGAGGATCAAACTCTTGAGTTCTTATTTGGAATTTTTTCTGGCAGGACTGTCTCTTCACCTGCTTCAAAGACTCCCACAGATGCAAAATCGAGAAGTAGTTTGACGGTAAAGCCTTTTCCCTTGCTTCTATTTTCATGTAGTTTCTTTCCTCCACTTTTTAAACCTTTGTAAAGTTCTAGTGTTAATGGATGCCCAGGTTCCGGGGTTACAAACAAGTGGTATTAGTTTCAAAATGCAACAAGCCAAATCCTTTGCAGTAGCTCAGGCAAAACAAGATGGCTGCACCGGAAATTTTAAGAAATTTGACTCACAGTATGGGAATTTTCTGGTGCCGGTTGTTCCATCGCAGGCAGAACTAACTGGATAAGTACTTCTTGTACCGTATTGATTTTGATCTAATTTTATCTGCCGACAATGTGACCTTAATATTTCTATACACAGGTAGATTGTCTTCTTGCTAAGTTCTTCTCTTTGCCATATGGATAAGATTCTTCTCTGGCTGTTGTTTCTCTTTTGTTTGCCAATCAATGGGAGCTCTAATAGTACTGATAATTGTGGACTGAGGTAGGGCTAGCCTAATCACAGAATTATGTGCCGATTACTTCTGCAAGTCTACCCTCTTGACATGTTTTTACCCTTCCATTTAGATTGTTTATGCACTCTATATCACTCACCATTCATGTTGTTTTGCCATAAAAAAGACTTCGTCTAGGACTGAGCCCAACCGAATACAAACTAATAATTATTCCTAAGCAAAAGAAGAAATTTCTGAGTTCAAAACATTACTCAAAATTTATAAAAAAACCATTTTAGCTTAAATACGTATTTGGACAATCAAATTTTTTTCTTTTAATTACTTTGATAGGGAAATGGAATTGAGAATGAGGTTGAAAGAGAGCATGGACATTTACTAATGCAATGGGAAAGAGTGCTGAAACCCAGCTAAACAAAGAAGCCTTTTAAGTTTCATGGTATCCTTACTTCTACTTCAATTGCAGGGTTAAATTTGATTATCAAGTCAATTAATAGCAAACTTGTACATCTCATACTTCCATAAAAGTAATTGATCGATTCAGAAAAAGAATTCGAGAGATTTAATCCAGTTGATTTATGTAAATCATTATAATGTTTGAATTTCAGCACTCCTAAAAGCAGAGTTTTTTTTAGCCCTTAAATTCCTATCTCATCGAAAAGATGAGAATCAGCTTGAAAAAAAAAATGGTGTTTTAGAAGTTCGGTTAGTTTGCTCAGATGGCAGTCACCATCATTTTCGAAATGCGGATCGTGGGGCTGACGGGCAACAGCGACAGGGCACAATGCTTATCACACAACAGGCAACAGCTGATCTGTGTAGAGACAAGAAAGACTGAAAGAGTAATCATAAATAAAAAAACAAAAATCATAGTAGGAGTATGCGAACAAAAGGCTTCCATCATGTTCCACTTTATCATATATAATTTGCCTTGTAATAATGGCACCTACTCTTTTCTGGATTCCTTCTTTAGTGGAACTGAAATTCCACTGTTGAAGCAAACGACAAGTATCCAATACACGTGGAACTGATCGCAACTGAAATTGGCAAATTATCCTTATTATTTAATTATTTAATTATCTGCCCTTCCTGCTCATCTTCGGCTATATCGCCTGAAGTTGAAAGCTCTTAAACCAAACTATAAATTAAGAATAAACCTAATTTGTACGCTAACTTTCTTCTTGTAAAATATATAACAATATATATATATATATATATATATATATATATTTATATATCATGTATAATTGGATGCTTTCATAACTTACTGTTGAATCCAAAAAACACCACTTTTCTTTTTTAATTAATGAACTAAAAGGCTAAATAACATCTTGAGGGCATAAATTAAACGTTTTTGTTTAATAATAATAATAATAATAATAATAATAATAATAATAATAATAATAATATATAAAAGCCAAAGCATTTGAATACAAGTAGAACTTTTTACGTAGATAGCTTAAATAGTTGACACGTGAAATATATTAAAATAAAAAATAATTATCTCTTTCAAATTTCAAAAAGATAGAATTCTCTATATAAATATATTAAAAATACAAAATAAATAAATTATCTTTTAAATTAATTATATATTTCAATTTTTAAAAGATAAACATTCATATTTATAGCTTTTATCAATTAATTTTTTTCTAAAAAATAACATCTATATCAGTCTATGTATATACATATATATATATACATACATACATATACATATATGTGTATATATATATATATATACATACATATACATATATATTTATATATATTAAAATCAATATGGATAATGTAATGTATAACATGTAATAGTATAATAACATCTTATGTTTAATGATTGTAACATTTATATCTATAGCTTTTATCAATTTTTTTATTTTTTAAAATATAACATATATATATACACCAATTAAATATTTTAAGTTTCTAAATGATAAAATCATTTTTATATTTTTTTAAATTAATATGTAACATGTATTCATTTTTTCACATTAATATTACGAAATATAACATCTATATCTACTGCTTTTATCAATTAAATATTTTTAATTCCCTAAAAGGTAACATCTATATTTATCTATATTAAAATTTTTAATTTTCTCCATTGTTATTTTATAAATTGCATGCAATCATTCATCTTTTTTTCATTAATGCTTAAGAGTCAAAAATTGAAATTTCTATTACTTTTTCTATTTAGTTTTTTTAAAGGAGATTCGGGCATAGAATTTTATTACATACCACATAAAGGATTAGCATCGGGTAAGATTTCAATGTTTATAAATAGAAATTTTCCGTCAAAAATTAAAGTATAGATCACAAAGTCACTGTTCATTATATTAGATTTACATACTGATTTTCAATGATAAAATATATAGCAACATAATTTTAAAATATAATTGATTTAACATGTAAATTTTAATTGACTATTTTTGAATTTGTGTTATAAACATAGGGAAAATCTTTCCTCAATAAAGTAACAATTATGAAATTTGATACAACTTTTCGTTAGTATTATATATCATGTGGGTATAACAAAAAGCTGTTTGAAGTTTATGGAAATTTTCATTATTGCTCATGTAATCTTGACGTTCCTAATTCAACTTAAAGGTAAATAATAATTATATTTAAAACATTAAATAAAAATTATTCCATGATAATAATATAAGCATTTTATAATTTTAATATATATAACTTTACTATAGCATTTTGTATATCTTATATGTAGAGGTTGAATATTGAAGCATTCGATGATTTTAGAAAAGAGATGTTTGCACTTTCAACACTGAAACTAAAAAATTAATTAATAAAGATGTTGACAATTTTTGTAAAATTTCTCTTAAGGTATTGATTAGTTAACAATTATTTATATTATAAAGTTTCAAATATATATTATCAATAATTTTATTATTTGATTAATGTATCTCCGTGCATTGCAGGGGTTTAAAACTAATAATAATAATAATAATAATAATAATAATAATAATAATAATAATAATAATAATAATAATAATAATAATCTATAACCTATAATAAAAGTAATCCCACTAATATATACTTGACATGTGTCTTTTTTTATGCTTTTCTATTTTCAATTGGATTGGTAAATTATTTTTATATTGTTTTTCTTAAATTTTTATATTATTTTGGTTTGATAAAAATGACGACACAACATGGGTTAAAATAATAGTGGATATAAAAGTTATCCCTTAATAAGTGAGTGGCTATCACATAGCACTTTATTACCTTTTTAGAGGTAATTTTTTATTTTTTAAATTTATAATTAGTTTTAATTTTTTTCTTAAAATTAAAATTTAAAAATAAATTTAGCCATTTGGTAGCTTTTAGCTTCATATGTGATTTTTTTAATTGAAATAAAAATACTTTATTTTTAAAATTTTTAATGTTAAAATACTAAATATGAGAAAAAAAAGAACTTGCTATGTAAAGAAGAGAGAGACAATGAAAAATTCAAATAAAAAAATTTGAAAAGAATTAAATTAAATATTCACAATTTTTTCTTTTATAAATACTTATTATTTTTTTAAAGTTAAAATAAAAAAAAAAGAAGTGAAAGATATGAAAAGTGGGGAGGAACAAACATTAAAATTCAAAGAATTTTTTTTAAGGAACTAAACCAAATATTCATGTAAAAAAATATATTAAAAATATGAATTAAAATTTTTAAAAAATTCAAATCAAATACCAAAAAAATTTTGGTTTGAAAAAATTTGAATAAAATACTAAAAATCTTATAAATAATTTAAAAATTCAAGAAATGAAAATATAGTATAAAACAAAAAATTCCAAAAATAATTTTTTAAAACTTAAACACAAAAAAATTATAAAAAGATAAATCTACGAATTAAAAACTTTTAAAGAAAATTCTTTAAATATGAAAATCGAAGACTATAAAAGAGGAAATAAAGTAATAAATAATTTTAATATTAAATACTTAGAGTCTATGACAAATAAAAATAAAAAATGGTGGTGGAGATTAGTCTAATTTGAATTTATATTGAGATAAACAAATTAGGGTTAAATGAAATAAAAAATTAAATATTTTATGGGCTTTTTTTTATTTTGGTCTATTTAATATTCTAACTTTATGTTAGAATTTTATTTTATTTTTTAAAAAAATAAAAATAAAAAATAAATAAGATGATTAACTGATAAATTAAATATTATTATTTTCATTTAATAAATCAATATTTTTAAAATAATTATCTTGATTTATTATTATTTTAATACTATTTATAAAAGCTCCATGTGAAGCAACGGTATCGTTCTAATAATAATAATAATAATAATAATATGTTATGAATAATTATAAATATGGATGTCCATTCATCTCTCATGACTCTTCATATTGATACATGAATGAGTCCATTCATCTCCCATACTCTTCATATTGGTACATGAATAAGGAACTATTCATTTACCCCTTAATTAAGTTTGTAACTATTCATCTTTCATCCTTATTCATGTATTTGTGAAACCTATAAATTGAGGCTCACCATCCTTGTATTATATATAGTTGAAGAACACACTTGAAGATAAGAGAAAATCTCTCTTCTTGCTCTCTCTCCTTGTGTTCTTTCTATAATTTCATAACACGTTATCAGCACAAGTCTCTAAAAACCCGTGAGAGATTTGGAGAATAGGCCTCAACCGAGGATATTCATCAACCAGACTTGAGATCCTGTCTCCTTTGTGCTAATGGACACAAAAATACGAGCCTATAGAACAGATCTTGTTCAAGTAAGGTCCTTAATCAACCACAATTATCTATCTCTTCTTTTACAGTAATGAAACTATTTTTATCTAGCTCCTCCGTAATTATCTATGTTGTGCGTGTTTTATTTGCTTACTCAAATATGAGATTACAAGATTTTAAATCTGTAAGTGAATATAACTCAGCTATGTTTAGAATCAATTCTCAATTAAAGTCATGTGGAGAAAAGATCACTAATGAGGATATGTTAAAAAAAAAAAAACATTCTCTACCTTTCATGCATCTAATATGCTCTTGCAGTAGCAATATCGTGAAAAAGGTTTTAAGAAGTACCCTAAACTGATTTCATGCCTCCTTGTGGTTGAGCAAAATAATTAGCTATTGATGAAAATCATGAGGCCCATCCAACTGGATCTGCTCCATTCCCTGCAGTGAATGCAGCAACATATAATGGAAAAAATAAAGGTCATGCTAGTAGTCATAGCCGTGGTTGTGGATGTGAACATAGTAATTATTGAGGTGGTCATTTCAAAAACACATATACCACCAGAGTGGGAATATAATGATGGAAAAGATGAGACAAATTTTGTTTGTGAAATGATGATTTTGATTATGGTTATGTTGATGCCACACATTTAGATGATATTGGACTTTATTTTACACATGCTTCTTATTAATAGGATTCTAATTATTAAGTATTTGTCATGTTTAGATGCTTCATTATGTTTTGGTTATTTATGAGTGTAATTGCCAATAATTACATAACCGTCGTAACTGCTACTCACTTAATTATATATTTAATTATGTAACTGCCCATTTAATGAGTGTAACCGCCCACTTAAACACCTATATAAAGGTGTAGAGACATAGGAAGCAGGTACGAGCACATTTTACTCTCTTCCAATTTTGATATTCTTTCTTGAATACTCCACATATTTCTTATTTTCAATGAAGAACATAGATACTCTACTGGTTCGATTTGCAATGAGTAGTGGAGATATATATCTCGTAGACAGTGCCACTACACATACTATATTAAAGAGTAAGAAATATTTTTCTTATTTGATAATGCAAAAGGCCAATGTTAGTACTATATCGGATAGTGCAGAATTGATAGAAGGCTCCGGAAGAGCTAACATATTCTTGCCTGGAGGAACAAAATTTGAAATTCATGAAGCATTATACTCTCCCAATTCTCAAAGAAATTTATTGAGTTTTAAGGATATCCGCCGAAATGGATATCATATTGAGACAACAAGTGAAGGAGAAATTGAGTACCTTCACATTATGAGTATAATCTTGGGTAATAAAATTGTATTAGAAAAATTACCGGCCTTTTCCTCCGGTTTTTACTACACAAGAATTAAAACAATTGAAACAAATGTGGTCATTAACCAAAAGCTTACAGATCACAATAACTTTGTTGTTTGGCATGACCGGTTAGGCCATCCCGGATCGATAATGATGCGAAGAATAGTTGAGAATTCATGTGGACATCCATTGAAGAGCCAGCATATTCTTCAATCGAAAGATTTCCCATGTGTTGCTTGTTCTCAAGGCAAGTTAATTGTTCGACCATCACCAGCTAAGATAGGGATTGAATCCCTTACTTTTCTGGAACGAATACAAGGTGATATACGTGGACCAATACATCCACCATGTGGACCTTTTAGATATTTTATGGTTTTAATTGATGCATCAACTAGGTGGTCACATGTATCTTTATTATCAACTCACAACCTAGCGTTTGCGAGGTTACTTGCTCAATTAATTAGATTACAAACACATTTTCCAGATTATCTCATCAAGACAATTCGTCTTGACAATGCTGGTGAATTTACTTCCCAAACTTTCAATGATTATTATATGTCTATTGGGATAAGTATTGAACATCCTGTAGCACATGTTCATACACAAAATGGCCTTGCAGAATCATTTATTAAGCGTCTTCAATTGATTGCAAGACCATTACTAATGGAATCAAAACTCCCAATTTCTGCTTGGGGTCATGCTATTTTACATGTGGCAGCACTAATTCGCATCAGGCCAACAAGTTATCATAAGTCCTCCCCTTTACAATTGGTTTTTGGTCAGGAACCAAATATTTCCAATCTAAGAATTTTCGGATGTGCTGTATATGTTCCAATTCCTCCACCACAACGTACTAAGATGGGTCCTCAAAGGAGGTTGGGAATATATGTTGGATATGAATCCCCATCTATAATTAAATATTTAGAACCATCAACAGGGGATTTATTTACAGCTAGATTTGCTGATTGTCATTTTGATGAATCAGTCTTCCCAACCTTAGGGGGAGAAAATAGGCAGCTGGAAAAAGAGATAAGTTGGAATGAATTATCATTGTCTCATCTTGATCCTCGTACAAAACAATGCGAACTAGAAGTTCAAAAGATAATTCATTTACAAAGTTTAGCAAATCAATTGCCAGACGCATGTACTGACCCAAAGAGAGTGACAAAGTCACATATACCAGCTATTAATGCTCCAATTAAAATTGATGTCCCAGAAGGACAACTTTTTGTTGTCAATGAATCTAAAGCAAGCCTGAAGCGTGGTAGATCAGTCGGTTCCAAAGATAAGAATCCTCGAAAAAGAAAGGGAGCAAAGATTCAAGATGGCCAGGTCGAGGAAATTGTAACTCCAGAAGAGTTTACAAAAGAGCTCTTAGACATGACTAAAATTACAATTCCAAAAGAAAGTCAGGTACCTGAAATTACTGAAAATGAAGAGATCTCGATAAATTATGTCATGTCAAGAAAAATATGGAACCGAAACAAAATCGACGTCGATGATGTTTTTGTATACAATGTAGCGCTAGATGTTATGAATGATGACGAGGATCTTGAACCAAAGTCTATCGAGGAATGTAAGCATAGACATGATTGGCAAAAATGGAAAGACGCAATTGAGGCAGAATTGAAATCTCTTGAAAAGAGAAATGTTTTTGGACCAGTAGTCCGTACACCTAATGGTGTAAAACCAGTGGGTTACAAATGGGTCTTTGTGCGAAAACGAAATGAAAAAGGTAAAATTGTGAGACATAAAGCACGTCTAGTTGCACAAGGTTTTTTGCAAAGACCTGGTATTGATTATGAAGAGACATACCCCTTGTGGTGGATGTGACTACTTTTCGATTTCTAATTAGTCTGGCAATAAATGAGGGACTCGATTTGTGTCTAATGGATGTCGTTATAGCCTATTTGTATGGCCCACTTGATAATGACATTTATATGAAACTCCCAGAAGGATTTAAACTGCCAGAAGCATGTTATTCTAGTTCTCGAGAACATTACTCAATCAAATTAAACAGATCTCTATATGGATTAAAACAATCTGGTCGCATGTGGTATAACTGCCTTAGTGAATATTTGTTAAAAGAGGGATATAAGAATGATCCTGTTTGCCCATGCATTTTTATAAAGAGATCTAGATTTGAGTTTGTTATTATTGCAGTATATGTTGATGATCTGAATATCATTGGAACTCCTGAAGAAATTTCAAAGGCAGTAGAGTACTTGAAGAGAGAATTTGAGATGAAAGATCTTGGAAAGACAAAATTTTGTCTTGGGTTACAGATAGAACATTTAAAGGACGGGATTCTTGTGCATCAAACAACTTATATAGAAAAGGTGCTAAAATGATTTTATATGGACAAAGCACATCCGTTGAGCACCCCAATGGTTGTAAGGTCACTTGATGTAAATAAAGACCCGTTTCGACCTAGGGAAAATGATGAGGGGATTCTTGGTCCTAAAGTACCATACTTGAGTGCAATTGGAGCACTAATGTATCTCGCTAGTCATACACGACCTGATATATCATTCTCTATTAACTTATTAGCGAGATATAGCTCTTGTCCAACCCGAAGGCATTGGAATGGGATTAAACATGTACTTCGTTGCCTACAAGGTACAAAGGATATGGGTTTGTATTTTCCTAACCTACCCAAAACAGATTTGATTGGTTTTGCAGATGCAGGGTACCTATCTGATCCTCATAATGCTCGATCACAAACTGGATATGTATTCACATGTGGTGGCACCGCCATTTCATGGCGTTCCATGAAACAAACTATAGTAGCCACATCTTCTAATCATGCTGAAATTTTGGCAATACATGAGGCTAGTCGTGAATGTGTATGGTTAAGGTCTGTAGTTCAGCACATACGAGGAGCTTGTGGTTTATCTTCAAGAAAAGAGGCACCAACGGTCTTATATGAGGATAATGCAGCATGCATCGCCCAACTCAAGGAAGGATATATCAAAGGTGATAGAACAAAACACATTTTACCGAAGTTCTTTTTCACTCATGACCTTCAGAAGAATGATGATATAAATGTTCAACAAATCCGTTCAAGTGAAAATTTGGCAGATTTATTAACAAAAGCGCTTCCTACCACTACATTTGAGAAGTTAGTTCACAATGTTGGATTGCGTCGACTCAGAGATTTCAAGTGATATAATCATGAGGGGGAATAAATACACGCTGTACTCTTTTTTCCTTAACCATGGTTTTGTCCCACTGGGTTTTCCTGGTAAGGTTTTTAATGAGGCAGCATCTCATATGTATTTTGAAGAATAATGTACTCTTTTTCCTTCACAATGTTTTTATCCCACAGGGTTTTTCCTAGTAAGGTTTTAATGAGGCATATTTTTCAGTAATGGACATCCAAGGGGGAGTGTTATGAATAATTATAAATATGGATGTCCATTCATCCCCATGACTCTTCATATTGATACATGAATGAGTCCATTCATCTCCTATACTCTTTATATTGGTATATGAATAAGGAACTATTCATTTACCCCTTAATTAAGTTTGTAACTATTCATCTTCCATCCTTATTCATATATTTGTGAAACCTATAAATTGAAGCTCACCCTCCTTGTATTATATATAGTTGAAGAACACACTTGAAGAATAAGAGAAAATCTCTCTTCTTGCTCTCTCTCCTTGTGTTTTTTCTATAATTTCATAACATAATAATAATAATAAATAAATAACATGTCAATTTCTAAGACGAAAAGTAAAAATTTAAAACATAAATATTTTAAGGACAAATATGGTATGAGCTTGACATATGTTCGGTAATGTTTAAAGTTTTTTTTTATTATTACATAAATTTTTAATTTTTGTTAAAATGAGAATCGTTTTTTTTTTTTTTTTGTTCAGAAGAATCGTTTTCATTCTATACAGTGCTGTAATCGAAATAGTATCATTTCTTCTACACAAGTTCCACCGCTCCGCCTCTGGCTGTCTGGCTACTCTGCAGCTCTGTGACAACTATAACTGAGGACCGATTCTCTTCATATTATTTTATTTTATCTTCTCTTCTTGTGTGTTTGTTCAAGATTTCCTTAGATTTATCCCTTCAACTATTTATCTGTTCAAGATTTTGGAATTTGTAAGATGCTTTTCTTATCCACTGGTCTTTAGAATCAAATTCCCATACAGGAAACTTTTGCTCAAATTTTATTATTTTGTTCAATTCCTTTTGGTGCGTGGGAAAATAGATTTTTCCCAAGACTTGAAAGGGTCTCTTAATACCAAGTAAATTACTAAGAAGAAATAGTTTAATGCCAAATAACAAGCAAGTTGCAATTTAAAAAAATAAATAAATTATAGGCATTAGAATATGAATTTTATTATTAAAAATATTTTTTTTAAAAAATATAAAAATTAATCTAATTAAATTTAAATTTTAAATAAAAATAATTAATTATTAATTAACATAAAAATGTGCTTTAAATATGTTTTTGGGTATTTCACTTTTTTTGTTCATAAAGTTTACGAGTACGTATCAAAGTTAAAAAAAAATTGTCAATACATTATTAAAATTTACAGATTTAATAAATTTTCACTAGTCAATTTTTTGACTTATAAATCATCTCGCTAGTATTCAAACTTGAGTATTCTATTAATGATCCAACAGACATATATCAAAATCATTAGTGAAAATTTAAACTAGAGGTGTTCATGAGTCAAATTGGGCCAAGTTTAAGCCTAGCTTAGGCTATATATTAATAGATTATACAAAAGTCTGAATCTAATCACTTGATGCGATTAATCGAACTTGAATTTTAGCTTAGTCTCGTTTTAAATTTTACTGTACAAGATTAGACCCAGCCCAATCCAGCCCTTTTTTTCTTTAATTTTTTGTTTTTTTATTCTTTTATTTTTTTAAAAATTTAATTTAATTTGTCAAACTTTGCATACTAATTTTCATATGAAATATATATAATGTTTATTAATTAATAATATTTTAAATATATATAATTACATTATATTTAGTAAAATATATAAAACAATTAATATTAATTATGTTTGGATTGGATCATGCCTATTTTTACATAAGTGTAGCGCGAGTTCAACTCGAAGATTCATCGGATTTATTTTTTTGTTCAAACTTGTTCATCAAATTTATTTTTTTATCCAAACTTACAAAAACATCAAACTAATTTTTAAATTTTAGTGGATCGATGGAATCTAATTCTAACCCGGTTACTTTATTAATGACCCAACAGACATGCGTCGAGAACTTTTTTCTTGGTGCTACATGCGTCGAGAACTTCATTAAAAAGCAATCATCCAAACACATGTGCCTCACATCCAAAACAGGGTGAGCAATTAACCACCAACTTGCCAACTAGACAAGATAACCAATGCTGATGAGATGGTGAGTCAGACAATTGTGTAAACTCTGTGGTCAAACCTGGTTTCAAATTGTGACGGATAACTAATTGTCAACTCTCAGTTAATACCATGTTCGTATTCCTGGTGTGAATTTTTAGTCAAATACTGATGGCTTATAAACTCAAGCACCAATTGCTTTTACAGAACGTCTGGTTGTTTCTTGTTACATGAGAATTGGAATGCCAAATCTGACCTGTCTCTAAGAAAAGTCAAAACCTAAATGTAAAAAAAAAAGGCTTACGCGTGTTACAATTTAAATATCAGATTTGATAGATATCATTTTTTAATGATGATTTGCATGAATTTTATGATTTAAACTCGAAGTCATTGGCATTCTTTTCAAATGGTTTAATTTTATATAATTTTTTTTGGATAATCTTCTTCCAATTTGCAAAAAGTAAAATTCGGCTTCATCAATAAACAAAGTCGATTATCAAAATCAAAACGGATAAACATAAGTACCAAAAGGTAGGATGATTATTTACGTATTCATATATGCTGCCAAAATCAATTATTATAAAAGAAGTTGATAATTAAAAGCAAAAAAAAAATGTAATGTTATAAAATGTTGTATGCGCATTTTTTCTCCAAAAAAAAATTTACAGCATCTATTATATAGCATAGAACTTTTATATTAAAGAATATATTGCGCAACTTATTAGAAAATAATGCAAACAGAATTTACATTTTGATGCACTATTGGTGTATAAAATTTATATACGATTAATTAATCATAATATAATATAAATAAATATAAATAAATTTTTTCAATTTGCTCATAAAGATTTATTATAAAGTGTTAATCTTTGGTACATTGACAGTGTATAGAAGTTATATACTATCAGTGCATCATATATAGATCCATATGATACATCATTAATTCATAAATTTTAAAATAAATTTTTTTTAAAAATAAATATTATTAAATTTACTAATAAAGTATATATGATTAAATTACAATATAGGAGATTTATATATTGACAGTATATTAAATATAAAAACTCATGCAAGTATGATATTATAAAGAGTATTAGAATAATTATAGGATTATTATCTAATGCACTATTTCATGAAATATTTAAACTCTACAAGTATTTAAAATGGTGACACATACATTTTAAAAAATATTAGAAAATAAAAAATAAATAAAATAAATATGTATAATCATCTTAATCCCACTTATAATGTCTAAAAACTCTATTGACAATATATTGAATAATTATCCATAATTATGTGTATTTGTTATAAGGATAATTATTTTATACAACATTGATGGAGTTTTTTTACTCTACAAGCAGTGTTAAAATCATAATATGTGTTCTGTAAAAATATTAAAAAATAAATAAAATATGATATGTGTTATGATCTAAATCTCGTTTGTAGAGTAAAAAAATTTGTATGAAATAATTATCTTTATTATAAAATGTAACTTTTACTAATCTATTACAACATATTCATTTATGCCGACAAAAAATTATTTTAAAATAAAAAAAAATCATAAATCATAAGAGAAAATGAAATTTAAAACAATGAATGCAAGTTTTAAGAAAAAAGAATTTTCCTACTTTTAAAGTTAATTTCTTTTTTGTCCTATTCCTTTGGAAAAAAGGTCTTATGGGGACGAACAAACCAAGTCCGTAAAAGGAAAGAGAAAAGATTCTTAAATGGCAAAAGTCTGCACGCGTAAGTCAGCCAAAACCGAACACCTGTCCTTAAACTGTCAGAACTGAAAGAACATTATCGTAATTCTAACCCAATCTCATGTCCACTTTTGTAACGCCACACTTTTAAATATCTTCTTCAGCTAGGCCATCTCCCGACATAAATTTATTCTTTTACCCAAAAAAAAAAATAAAACAAAGCTATAATTATTAATATCTTTTTCTTTTTTTAAACACACGAAAAATGCTTCATTGCTGAAGCAGAACACAGGAAAAAAACAATTAGAACTTCAAAATTTCAGATAAACTCGCTCAAAAGATCGCCGATCCAAGGCTTTCCTCCTTCTGCGTTTTCTTTTAAAATACTGACGCTTGGTACAGTTTTTTTTGGAGTATCCTATCCGTACAACGCAATAAAAAAGTTTTTTTTTTTTAAAAAATCTTTTATTTTTGTTTGATTGGTAGTGTTGATTTTAGTTGTAGTGGTGGTGATGGGGAAAGTGGCGGTGGGTGCGGCTGTGGTGTGCGCGGCGGCGGTGTGTGCTGCGGCGGCTTTGGTGGTGCGTCATAGGATGAAGAGTTCGGGGAAGTGGGCCCGGACGCTGGCTATCCTGAAAGAGTTCGAGGAGAAGTGTGGGACCCCTGTTTCGAAGCTGAAACAGGTGGCGGATGCCATGACAGTTGAGATGCACGCGGGGCTCGCATCAGAAGGTGGCAGCAAGCTCAAGATGATCATCAGCTATGTAGACAATCTCCCCACCGGGTAAATTAACAAATCAACACAAATGAACTAACTTTGTTTTCCTTGCGAATTTAGTTTCCAATGCTTTTTCAATGGTCTCTTCCTTCAAATGATTCAATTGTAGAAAGGTTGATAGGATAAAGATGGTCCGTTGGTTGATTAACTCTGATTATAAGCTCTATTTTCTTTTAAATTTTAATAGAAAAGTTTAATTCATGATAGAAATTTAACTAAATTATGTGAAGAAGAAGCCTTAGAGGGTAGTGGTCCATTTAAATTTGCTGTTAACGAGATTTATTAGATGGCTCGAATCGAGCTTTCAATACCCAAAAGATTTTTGGGTGTTATCTTAACTTTGTCTCTAATCTAACTCTTTTATGAACTTTATGTTTGTTTTGTTCTTGAATGAAAGCCGATTTATCGATGTCGAGAAACTATTTGTTTATTGATTCTTATTTACATTTGTTTTCCCCATCCAGCAATATCCACCTTTTGCTATCATTTCATGGGATAAATAATTTATGTTTTGATATATAGCTTAACGTCTAAGCTTTGCTAGTTTTTTTACTTTTTAAGTGTATTGGTCCTTGATTATAGGTGCTTTCTTTACTGCTTTTGTTGAAGGCTTTATAATGAAAATTCTCTTGCCAATGGTTCCTTTTATGTTGACTTTGTCTTATGATGATTTGCTGTTGTTAAAGTCTAATGGTTTATGAAGATTTGATGGACAAGCAACCCGTATTTCTCTTGTATTGATTGACTAAAGTTTATAATATTTCTACTATCCTGGTGGGATGTTTGTGTCATGTCATATTGCCATTTTCTGATCAGTGAGAGTGAGTTTGTTGTTTACATATAAAGCACTAACTTTGTTGTTGACTATGTCTTGATTTGCTAATTTGCTCTTAGCTTGAGGAATATTTGGTTCATTGTTGGTTTAACTTTTAATTAAGTTCTGGTATAAACTTAATTTCTCTTAAGACATACGCTTCCAGTTTACTTAAGTAAGGGTTTTTTTCTTAAATTTTCTTTTATTATGCTAATGAGTGATGAGAGCTGATGTGCCAGAGAAAAATGTTTCCTTCATTTGATGCTGAACATAAGTATAGCTAGCAGGTCATAATTTGGAAAACTATCTTATCAACATTTCAAGAGAAAAGAAGTGGCAATTCTTATCAGTGGACTCCTTAAAACATAAAAAAAGAAAAAGTTGCTCAGCTATCATAAATTTTGCATGGTGCAAAACATTCTAGTTTTCTAGATTTTAAACTAATCATTTTTCATATTTTCATGTTTAACTTTCCAGTGATGAGAAAGGGATTTTTTATGCTCTTGACCTTGGTGGCACAAATTTCCGTGTCCTACGTGTACACTTGGGTGGTAAAGAAAGGCGTGTTGTTAAGCAGGAATTTGAGGAAGTTTCAATTCCTCCACATTTGATGACTGGATCTTCAGATGTGAGACTCTTTTCCATCCAACCTAGCAATATTTAATCCTGCCTAGATTTGTCCTTTTTCTGAAATTCTCTATATGATGTGATTGCAGGCATTATTTGATTATATCGCTTCAGCTCTTGCAAAATTTGTTGCTACAGAAAGTGAAGGTTTTCATGTTTCACCTGGTAGACAAAGGGAGCTGGGCTTTACTTTCTCATTTCCTGTTAGGCAAACGTCGATATCATCAGGGACTCTTATAAAATGGACAAAGGGCTTCTCGATAGATGATACAGTTAATTCTAACCTTGAGTTCAACTCTGCAGCCTTTTAAAGTTGCTGTTATGTGGTCATTAATTTTCTTTCTGTTCTGTTGTCCACATTTGTGGAATTAGGACTTCGCCCCTGCCAATATTATTCTAATTTTTTCTTTCCAAAGTCTGAGGTATCCTGACCTTAGTTTTCCCCCTTCTTAGAATCTTAATATTTAGTGCTTACAGGCTACATTTAGAGTTTAGACCCTTGAACTAAGATGTTGGTGAAGTGATACGTTCAGATAAGTCCTTTAGAATCTGGCCTGGCATCTATCTCCAATAAATTCCTTTATGTGTACCAACAGTTAATTTTATAGAGATATAACTCTTTTATGAACAACCCAAGAGGACAAGTTCTTGCTATAGATGGCTTGGAAAGCATACAGTTGACATTCAGATTTTATTTAGCAATGACTTTATTCTACATTATAACTCTTGGAGTGTGTATCTTTTGATCTGAATGTTTCTTTTGGATGGTATGTGTAGGTTGGTCAAGATGTTGTGGGAGAATTGACCAGAGCCTTGGAAAGGGTTGGCCTTGACGTGCGTGTGGCTGCTTTGGTGAGTCTAATTTGTTTCTGGTGTGGGGTGTGGTGCATTGCTTTTCTCGTTTCTCTTCAACGGATGTGATCTTGTGCTTCTAGTTGGATAACACTTTTAGCTGGTATTCCAAATTCTCTTGCGGAATAAGCAGGTTAATGATACGATTGGCACATTGGCTGGTGGTAGATACAACAATCCAGATGTTGTTGCTGCTGTGATATTGGGTACTGGCACAAATGCGGCTTATGTAGAGCGTGCCCAGGCAATTCCCAAATGGCATGGTCTTCTACCTAAATCAGGGGAAATGGTAAGTAGCGTTTAGATATATGCTCTTTGCTTCGGTTAATATCTGATAAAATATATGATCAACCTTGTTGTGCCAACCATCTTTCCTGTTTTCATGACAGATAACAGCAACCTAGCTATTACTCTGTGTCAAGAGTTCTGAAACCTTTTCCTCATTTCTGCAGGTTATCAACATGGAGTGGGGTAACTTTCGGTCTTCACACCTTCCACTAACAGAATATGATCAAGCACTGGATGCCGAGAGTCTAAACCCTGGAGAACAGGTCACTTTCTTCACTCCAAGTTGCTTGTTCCGACTTATTAATTTTTTATAAGCTAGATGTAACTTTATTAACTAATGTTTCCAGATTTTTGAAAAAATTATTTCTGGTATGTATTTGGGAGAGATTGTACGTAGAGTTTTGTGCAAGATGGCTGAAGAAACTGAATTTTTTGGTGATACTGTTCCACCAAAATTGAAAATTCCTTTCGTACTAAGGTATGCCTTTATTTTATTCCCCAGCAAAAATTCAACCAATATGTGGAGTACTGTAATTTTCCATGTTTCAGATTTTGCAACGGGACTTAGATGCAAGCAGCTATCTTAGAATCTCATGGCTCCTTCAATGTGCAGCCTCTAGTTGCAAACTCATCATTTGCTGACTTCTAGGCCCTAGTACTTGATTCTAATTCTTCACGTTGCCTATTGAAGGATAACAATGCGCGGAGCCTTAACCCAACCCAATCATAATCTGATCTAATCCAGTTTGGTTTAATGATTTGTTTAGTTACAGAATTTAGGCAGTTTATATGTACTGGATCATGGTACTTGTTTGGGTGTGTGTTCAATTTATACCCGTAAGATAATTGTTTTGTCATATTTTGTTTCGCAGTCTTTTATTTTGAGTGTGATGAGAGCTTGGAGAGATGTTAACATATCTTTTAAATCTGCAGAACTCCTCACATGTCTGCAATGCATCATGACACATCACCGGATCTGAAAGTGGTTGGGACCAAACTAAAGGAAATTTTAGAGGTAGAATATGTTAGATATTTGCTGTGCGAATGTATAATTTCCTGTAAATCCTTTTGGTCGCTTTCCCTTATTTCCTCTGAATGCTTTTGTTTGGAATTTTAGAATAAAAATAAATAATAATAACTAAGAAAAAAAACTAAGAGTGGAGAGGAATTGAACTTCAACTGCAAAACCAATTTTTAGCAGATATTTATTGAGTTTCTTGAAGGAAAGAAGTTTTGCCTGAGATTATATAATCTGAATTCACTCTTTTATAGGTTTTCTTGTGTTTATTGTCTTTTCTTTGTTTTATTTCAGATATCAAATTCCTCCCTGAAAATGAGAAAAGTTATCATTCAGCTATGCGACATTGTTGCTACTCGTGGTGCCCGCCTATCTGCAGCAGGAATCGTAGGCATCCTCAAGAAATTAGGAAGAGACACCGTGAAAGACGGTGAAAAGCAGAAGTCGGTGGTAGCTTTAGATGGTGGATTGTATGAGCACTATACTAAATTCAGGACCTGCATGGAGAACACCCTGGGGGAGTTGCTAGGAGATGTCTCCGAAAACATTGTCACTGAGCACTCCAATGATGGTTCTGGCATTGGGGCAGCCCTCCTAGCAGCCTCCTACTCCCAATACATTGGAGTTGAGGATTCCTGAATATGGTTTAAGTATAGGTAGATTAAAGAATCACACCTATTAGGATTTTTGTAATTTTCAGCTTTTGCATTCTTATTGCACTCATCCAGAACTAAGAGTCTTTGCATCTCCTGCTCGAAGAGTTCGTGCCAGCAAATCCTTAAGTTATGGTCATCCGGAGTTTATAATTGAGTAATGGATCAAATGTAAAGAGTGCCAGATTGTAGCCAGAAGCTTCACTGTTGCAACTTGTCACTCAGCTCCACTTGCGGTGTTGGAGGATTATACTGGCACACCCATATAGAAGTTCTCATCTTCAGAATTACAAAGGTAATAAGATTGGGAAATGTAAACTCCTGTTTCGAGTTTTTGATCTCTGCTCATTGAGAATAAAAATTTATCTTACAGGTCATATTATATGCCCATTGTTTTGTTTGAATTGTTTGCGTCCCAGCTGAATTTAGTTTGTGATAAAATGGTTTACTAGACAGCTAGAATTGGCAGCCTTAGCTCCCATTTCTCTTCTTCCCTATCCCCTAACAATCAATTTAAGAAATCCGCAGACTGATCAGACTGGATCTAGGCTCTCAGGTCTCTTATATGAATAGTAGGATTTGCAAAAACAGTGTTGTTTCGATGATAATGGAGCTGAAGTGTGCTAGGACATGCACCATTGTTAAGGAGTAGCCACAATTATCTAAGAATTCCTGGTAAACTATATATACTGGGAGAATAGTAAAAGGAAATCCTCCCACTTTTTGAATAATGCCAGGTAAGTTATACCTAGAATAAGTAGTTTTCATTAGTCATAAACAATAAGAACCTAAAATTTATTGGTAAAATGGATTTGACCAGACCAAAAACCAAAGAAAAGTTTAGCTTAAATCAATAAGACAGATTTTGCAGCTCTGTTCTTTTGAGAATAGAATTGCAAGGTATCCGTTGATTTTGAGATACTCGAACCTGAACTCGATTAGTTATTATAATACTTGAACAAGAGTAACTACTCGATTATTTCGATTTATATTACTTGAATTTTGACCTTATAACATAAAAAATATCCGTTTAACTACTTGAACTTGTTAAATATTCGTTTATTAAGTTAAAATTTGACTTTCAAATTTAAATATGAAATCAATATTAATATAAATTATTAAAAAACTGAATTAATAAATTTAACTTATAAAAATAAATTAAAAGTTAAAAATCATAATTATAATATTTAATGAATTAATTTAATTAAATAAAACATTATTAATAAATAATTTATATATATCAGGTTCGAGTAACGGGTACTCCAACATACTCGAACTTGTGATGGATAGTAGTTTTACTATTCAAACTTTACTCGAAATATAATACCTTAATCCTACTTAATTGAGTCGGATAGTATCGGGTACTTATTTATAGGATTTTCATTGCCATCAAAGCATACTCTTGCAATGTTCTTCTTCTGGTAAGTACATAGGAAGATGACCTCTATGGTGTAAGATTTGCAGATTATCCTTCATTTACCCTGACAGAAACAAATCATTGAACTAGCCAGCTTTGAGCTAGAAGCTTAATTAACATTGGAAAGTGTCATGCAATCTGAATCTAACCTCCCAACTATAGCAGAAAGAACTGCTACAGCTTATCGAGGCTTTTTTCCTGTCTAGATGAATTGCATAATGTGCTCCATGCTATCTTAGGATCACAGCATGTAGAGATTAGCCTCTCAGATTTAGTTTTGCCAGCTAAATTCATCAGACCATTTCCCTATCCTGTCAATGGAGTTGTGAACAATTCAGCAATCTTAACCGAACTTGGTTAGATAAATGCAATAAAAGACCAAATGATCTCCAGTTGTAGAAAAAAAAAGTAACTGAAAAAATGTAGGGGAAGTATAAGTCCAGATAACTCTATTTACAAGAGATAAATTCTTAAGGACTTTCAATAACTTTGTACAATTCAAATCCAGATATTCTTTTGTATTGCTGAAAAGTGTTTAAACCTATATTGCAAGTGAGCAGGTCACGATAGGTTTTTATATTTAAAAAACGAAAATGAAAACAAGAATTTTCAAAATTATTGGAAATAAAAATTTTTTATTTCTATAATTTTCGAAAGCAGGTTTTTATTTCTGGTATTGTTTATAAGTAATGAACAGTATTTATATAATGCTATAATACTAATATATTTTCATAATAAAAATATAAAATAAAATTAATTGATTTTTTAAAATTAAAATAGTATTAAAATTTAATATAAAATATTATTTAATTAAAATATATATTTTAAAATGAATATATTTATTTTAATATATAAAAGTTGAAAACGTAAAAAGTGATTAAATATAAATTATATTAAACTATAATATTATAATATTATTTAATTTAAATTTGTATAATAATTTATTAAATATGTTATATATTTTAAATAATATCATTTATTATAAGTTTGATATGTTAATAATTACTATTATTGCTAAGTACTATTATCTAATATAATTAACTATTATTTTACTAAACAATATTATTGTTTAATAATATATTTTCTCAATTAAATGTAAAATATATCATTACCACTATTAAATAATTTAATATTATTAAATAAGTGAATACTTAGAATTAAATAATATTATTTATATTAAATATATATATTTTAATAACTATATAATTTATTATAATTTAATTAGCTAAGTACATATTATTTAATAATTTAATATTATTACATTTAAATTAAATAATATTATTAAATAAAATTTATAATTATTATTTCATATTATTATTTAATATATAAATTTAGAATTTTACTATTCTCAACTATTATTTAATAAAAATTAATATTAAAAAATTATTTAATATTATTTTTTAATTGAATTTTTTTATTTAATATTATATTCAATTATAATTTTATCTAAATTATATTAAATTTTAACATGATTAAATGAAAAATGTTTATTAATATTATTAAATAGTATAAAATAATATTATTTTATATTATGTACATAATATTATTTAATACATATATTATTATTTTTATTTAATTTTTAAAATTATATTTTGTGAATTGGATTATTATATTTGAATAAGTTTAAACATTTGTTTTCAATAAGTAACAATGCTAGCCAAAAATGTTTTCTATTGTTTTCAGAAAATGAAAACAAAACAAAATAAAATTTTCGAAAACAGTAAACAGAGAACAAAAAATGATACCAATCAACCCCTAAAGAATTTGATTTGGTCTAGGATCTTTTATTGAGTTTGAATCTTACATGATTCCAACCGCTATAAATGTGACATTTGAGAAGTAAAAATACCACATTAAAACATTTATTAAAATACAAGGATCAGATTACCTTGTTAAAACTTATGGATTGTGGCGGAGTTGGCAACGCAGGTTGAGTTTATGGGAAGAGTTCTCGAGTTCGACTTCCACTAAACACATCTTTTGAGAGAGGTGAGGAGTCTTAGTTGTGACTAAGCCCTGAGCAAGATTAGTCTCAGACCGTTAAAACGGATGAAAATACATGTGGTTTACAAAAAAAAAGTTTACTCTGTTAAACTCTATCTTAGATAAGGGTTATAGGATTAAAGTTGCACTTGAACCATCAACTAAAACTTTTGGCCTAAAGTGGAGTGCTTTGCTTACAACTAGTGGAACTCTGTACTTAAAGTATGCTCAGTTGGACACAACAATGCAATAATGGTGTCCTGCAAGAAACTTTTCTTCTTATGAAGACCTACAGTAAGCTTATTCTGAAAATTTTACACATAAATCCACAAGGAACTTGTTAAAGGTATCAAAGTTTGTCTCAAAAATTTGAGAAAAAAAGTTGCAATTTACCTTGGATTCATGCCGAACCAAATCAACGTCTTTTTCAAATCCTGGAATCTCAGACTTTTTCAGCATTTTTGTCCTCACAATTCCGAGAATCGCTGCTTTGCAGTAGCATTTGCAGAACTTTCCTCATGCAAGGTCTTTTTGAAGGTAATGTTCCAGTGCAAAGGATTCCGACGTTAAAGACATTGCACATTTGATCCAAGTAACAAGCTTGCTTGATCTCCTCGTCTAATACGTCCACTATTGAGTTGTTATCTTTAAAGTACTGCTGAGCCCACTCTGCAAGCGATTTGTTCTCATCTCCATCGTTGGCTTCTCTTCCCGTTGTTAGCTCCAGAAGAACAACTCCAAAGCTATAAACATCAACCTTCTCATTTATTCTTCTGGTTCGAGCGTATTCTACAATTCAATTGGGAACACATACTGTGAAATTCAGTCTTTAGGTTTCTTTTGATTAATTCTTCTCAATCCTTACATTGTAAAACTCTAAATCTCATATTTGTCTCATAAACCTCACTGGTTTATACTCCTTTGTGTTGGGTTTTTTACATTGGTTGTGGAAAGGATTGGATGTGTCTTTATTCGTGTTTAGGTAAAGTCTCATCTCTTAAATTAGTTTTTGGGGTAAGAAGGTTTAAAAGCACCTAACCTAACAATGGGGTATCAAAGTTCAAGTTACTGACATTTCTGTTCTGGCGTGTGTTAATAAGTTATGCACTCCTCAAGACTTGATGTGTGAAGGAAAAGACTGTAGGGTTTTCACATAGGTCGGGTAGAAAAGCACTCTCCAATACCCGATGTGTGAAGGGAGAGATTGTAGGGTTTTCATATCGATTGTGAAAGGAGTTGGGTTTGTATTTATAAATGTAAGCAATCCCCAAGATCCTATGTGTGAAGGGGAGGATGTTGGGTTTTCATATTGATTTTGGAAGGAGTTGGTTGTGTGTTTATAAATGTAAGAGAAAACTTCACATTATAAGTTAGTTTTTGACATTGAAAATGTCAAATAATACTCAACACTCTTGCTTACCTTTCGAAATTCCTTATCAATCTATAGATTTCTTGTCCATTAACAAACTTATCTACAAATAAAAATGCTATATTAACTGGAATTTGAGTCAATTATCAACACATAGAACATTTAAATAAAAACTTCTCTGGTGGGGTGTATGAGCAAAACATAAAGATTATGAATTTTGTACCAATACTCACCAGGAGCCATGTAGCCACATGAACCAGCAACAACAGAAACCGTAATAGATTCTTCTCCTGGCTTGATTGACAGCTTAGCAAGACCAAAATCAGCAATTTTAGCATTGAACTCAGAATCTAATAAAATGTTGCTCGACTTCACATCTCGATGAATGATGGGTTGTGAGCAGTCGTGATGCATGTAGCAGAGTCCCTGGGCAGCCCCAATTGCAATATGCAACCTCTTTGGCCAATCCAGGAGAAACTTATTTGTTGAAGTAGAAACAGTTGCTGCTTGATGCTTATGGAGCCAAAGGTCTAGGCTAAGATTTTCCAAGTACTCGTAGACCAAAACCTTTGAAGTCTCACTTGAAATAGAACATAGCAACTTTACTATGTTCACATGTCTGATTTCTCCCAATATCGTAACTTCAGCTTGAAATTGTCTTTCAAACGTATCCTCCAACTTTCTGTCACTCCAAAGGACTTTAGCAGCAACAGTGTTGTTAGAACAATTTAAATCAACACGGTATACGTTTCCTGATCCTCCATTTCCAATCTTGTTTTTCTCTATCAATTCTGGCAGAATATCTGACTCTGAAAATTCTATGAATTGGAAAGGGGTGAACTCCCATGTTGCATCTGATGCATGCTTTGTCTTTGGACGAAGCATAGTCATGAAGAATGAATAAGCCAAAGTCAATAAAACTAATCCCGCTGCAGTAATTGCAATCCGGGTAGTCTTCTGTTGAGAACTTATAGATTTTTTAAGTCGACAGTTTTGAAGGTTTATTTGAGGAGAACTAGAACAGAGACCAGGATTGTCAAGGAAACAATTACAAAATGCAGAATTTTCAAACTGCTTTGGGATATTCCCAATGAGAAGATTGGCAGAAAGGTTAAGGAAAGTAAGCCTCAGAAGGCCAAATTCAGGAGGAATTAGGCCAGAAAATTGGTTCGTCGACAAATCCAATTGAAGAAGGCTTGGTAGGAAACCAATCTCCTTTGGAATTTTCCCAGAAATTTTATTTTGACTAAGATTTAGAGCATTGAGCATCCTCCATGAGATTACAGTTGATGGAAAGGAGCCATGGAGATGGTTTTGATCAAGCAAAAGAGTAGTAAGAATGGGAAGAGCTGTCAATGCTTTAGGAATTGTACTATTCAAGAGGTTATTACTAGCCTTCAATACAACTAGGCTCCTCCATGAATTCACCTCATCGGGAATTTGTCCAAAAAATTTGTTGTTACTAATCTCAAGTCGAGAAAGAGAATTTGACACTTTCCTGGGAAGCTCACCTGTAAAATGGTTATCACTTACCATCAACATTGATAAGTTCAACGATGTCCATAGACCACTAGGAATGCTCCCAGTAAGACCATTCCTCCGGACATCAACCATTAGTAAGCTATTACAATTACCAAGTGATTTTGGCAATTCTCCCGTAAGATTGTTATCAAAAGCTACAACACCTAGCAACTTACCTCCATTGCATAAATGCTCAGGCAACTTCCCTGTAAACTTGTTAGTGGCAACCTCGAATCTTTCAAGCATTGAATATCGACCAAAATCTGGAGGCAGAGTGCCTGACAAGTTGTTGCTGAACAATCTAACATCTGTTAGTGTTGAGATTCGTCCAATGCTTTCTGGAATTTCACCTGACAGTTGATTGTAAAACAGAACTAAACCCGATAAGTTTCCTTGTTTCCCAACATCACTCGGGATTCTTCCGCTCAGGTTGTTGTCAGAAAGATCGATCACCGCCAGGTTGGAAGCTTCAATTACTTGAGGAATCTCTCCAGATAATTTGTTGGTGAAAAGATATATCTCCTTCAAATTCCTTAACAAGAATAAAGCAACTGGGATTTTTCCCGTTAGATCATTGTTGGAAAAATCCAGTACCTCGAGAGCTGTCATATCCCCAATGGTGTCGGGGATTTCACCATTTAAGTTTGCTTCACACATCCATAATGTCTTCAGCTTCTTCAGTTGCCTGAAGCTGGAAGGCAACTTGGATGGCAAGAATTTCTTATTATAAGCCAACCCCAAAAGGTCAAGTTTAGACAAGTTACCAATTTCTTCTGGGATAGAACCGTTGAATTGGTTTATACAGAGCTGAAGATTCTTCAGCTCATGTAACCTTCCAATGGCTGCCGGAATGCACCCAGAGAAATTATTAGCCATAAGGTTCAAGTGCTGCAGCTGGCCTAGGTTGTCAATGTCATCAGGGATTGTGCCAACGAAATAGTTCTGAGAAAGGTCCAGGAACTCGAGCTTAGAACAATTATAAAGCGTTCTTGGAAACTCACCTGGGATGTTGTTGTAATTAAGATCAATGGTTTTAAGGTTCTCGAGGTCACAAAGAAATGGTGGGATTGTTTTGTTGATGTTCTTGTTTCTGAGGGATAAGGCAATGACAGAGTTGTTGAGGCATGTGATTTCAGGCCAGCCGCAATGGGCGGAAGAGTTCGATGGTGGGATTGTGGCCCAATGGCTGATGGCCGACGGGTTCTGCCAGTAAGTCTTTAGTTTAAGCAAGATGGCTTGTTCCATGTCAGCATGTAGTTGGGAGCTTACGTGGCTAAGGCTAAGAGCAAGGAGAAAACAGAGGAATGTGGGAGCTAATTTAGACATCTAAGTAGAAAGATGGTTTACCGAACAAAAAAGAAGGATGAATGTTTTTTTGGAAGGATAGATAGCTTTTTTCAGTCTTCGTAAACATGAAATTTATATACTATCAAATGTCTATTCGACGGGTCAAGGAAGGTGGTCAAGAAGAAACAAAAAAATAGAAAAAGCATACAAGTAAGTTTTGCGTCAGTCTGTCCATATAAAGAGAGAGCGTCAGCAAAAACGCACTTGGGTTGACGATTTGCCAATCATTCTTGCTAACGAATCCAAGCATGCCAATGAAGATAGAAAATGAAACTCTGGACCAGGCAAGAACACGTTACCTCGGGAGCTTCTGAAATATGTATAAGATAAACCCGGAGAAAACCAACATTATGGTTGAATGATAATTACAAAATACGGACGCGTTCAAGTCTTTAACAAAAATATAAGTGAAAACCACTTAAAATATCAACAACCAAGCATCTTTTACCCTTATCATAACCTTCATTACACAGCTCGCCAATCCGTCATGCACCTCCGAAGCATCAGAAACCCTCAGCTTGCAACCTCCAGAAACTCTCTTCCAATGTTATAGATAGAAAAATAAAATTGTAATCCCAAACAGACAAAGCCGAAATGATTCCCCTTTACCTCCAAGTAGTTTAACAACCAAGGAATACCAAAGCTGCCGACTGCAAAGCTTGATAATTATATCAAATTAAATTAGTACCGATGAAGATTAGATATTGTATTAGAAAGTTTTCCTTGCATGGTGTGTCTTCATTAGTTCCACTTATCAAACTCAAAAGCTTTCCCCTCAAAATTTTTGAAGTAAATTTGTTTTACTTGAATACGATTCAGTTTAACCAATTTAATTCCTGCAATGATTAATTCGACATCAAAAAGGGGCATTCTAAAGATATGATGAAAACATAGGCAAACACACTAGGAAGCGAATGAGAGCCTTCCAGCATGGAAAAATATGTTAAACTCCAAAGCTTGACTGAGATACAGTGTAGATTATAGACTCAGTCTAGACGCCTTGAGTGTCAAAGGGGTTCGGAATTTGGATAGTTGTCATTTAAATTTCATATTCTTAGTGAAAACAACTCTAAAACTGGACTTTGGACTACTTAAAAGCAGTGGGATCGATCGTATTTGCTGCTTTTTCCACAACGACGAAGACTCGAAGTAAACAAATGAAAACATTGACACCAACGTAGAAACAAAACAGCACTAGTCTTAGAATCAGTAAGTTACTGTCATTCTACAAAGAGAGACATATATGTTGGGGTTTGCCTTGAATCCCACATTGAAAGTATAAAAGAAGTTATAAGGGCTCTCCCCTTATAAATAAAGTGTTAGGCTTTGTTTGTAAAATGTCCCAAGGAGTTGTAGACACCGATAGAATAGCTAGGGTTTGGGCTATTAAAAGGGTGTAGTTGGGCTTTGGGATCTTGGTTAGGAGTTTGCAATTTTTCTCTCTAAAAATTGCATGGTTGGGCTTTGTTAGGAGTTTGCAATTTTTCTCTCTAAAAATTGCATGGTTGGGCTTGTAAGGAGTTTGCAATTTTTCTCTTCTAAAAATTGCAGGGTTGTAATTGTTTGATTGTTTGTTAAATTGGTTGGGTGGTTATAGGCCAAATTGGTTGGGCCAAACCACATTAAAATTATTGTGTTTGTTTTTGCTTTCCTCTATTTTTGTGGGTGTTTGGTTTGAGGGATATTTTTCCCAACAAGTGGTATCAGAGCTGAAGGTTCGTGATCCTGAGAGAGGAGGAAAGCAGATAAAGATGAAAGCTATGAAGATAAAGATGAAAGTTATGAAGATGAAAATGAAGATAAAGATGAAGATGAAAGTTATGTTTGAAGAAGATGAAGATGAAGATGAAGATGAAGATGAAGATAAAGATGAAGATGATGATGATGATGATTTGGAAGAAGATGGCTATTATGAGTTTGATGATGATGATTGGAAGAAGATGGTGATGATGATGGTGATGATGATGATGGAGTTATTCTTCAGTTTGAGGATGGGTTGCATGTTGTCGAGCAGTTTGGGGAGTTTGAGAATTCAAGTCAAGGGAGGATTTGTTGGGGTTTGCCTTGAATCCCACATCGAAAGTATAGGAGAAGTTATAAGGGCTCTCCCCTTATAAATAATGTGTTAGGCTTGGTTTGTAAAGTGTCCCAAGGAGTTATAGACACCGATAGAATAGCTAGGGTTTGGGCTATTAAAAGGGTGTAGTTGGGCTTTGGGATCTTGGTTAGGAGTTTGCAATTTTTCTCTCTAAAAATTGCATGGTTGGGCTTTGTTAGGAGTTTGCAATTTTTCTCTCTAAAAATTGCATGGTTGGGCTTGTAAGGAGTTTGCAATTTTTCTCTTCTAAAAATTGTAGGGTTGTAATTGTTTGATTGTTTATTAAATTGGTTGGTTGTTGTATAGGCCAATTGGGTTGGGCCAAACCACATTAAAATTATTGTGTTTGTTTTTTGCTTTCCTCTGTTTTTGTGGGTGTTTGGTTTGAGGGATATTTTTCCCAACAAGAGTTTGTTGGGGTTTGCCTTGAATCCCACATCGAAAGTATAGGAGAAGTTATAAGGGCTCTCCCCTTATAAATAATGTGTTAGGCTTGGTTTGTAAAGTGTCCCAAGGAGTTATAGACACCGATAGAATAGCTAGGGTTTGGGCTATTAAAAGGGTGTAGTTGGGCTTTGGGATCTTGGTTAGGAGTTTGCAATTTTTCTCTCTAAAAATTGCATGGTTGGGCTTTGTTAGGAGTTTGCAATTTTTCTCTCTAAAAATTGCATGGTTGGGCTTGTAAGGAGTTTGCAATTTTTCTCTTCTAAAAATTGTAGGGTTGTAATTGTTTGATTGTTTATTAAATTGGTTGGGTGGTTATAGGCCAAATTGGTTGGGCCAAACCACATTAAAATTATTGTGTTTGTTTTTTGCTTTCCTCTGTTTTTGTGGGTGTTTGGTTTGAGGGATATTTTTCCCAACAAGTGGTATCAGAGCTGAAGGTTCGTGATCCTGAGAGAGGAGGAAAGCAGATAAAGATGAAAGCTATGAAGATAAAGATGAAAGTTATGAAGATGAAAATGAAGATAAAGATGAAGATGAAAGTTATGTTTGAAGAAGATGAAGATGAAGATGAAGATGAAGATGAAGATAAAGATGAAGATGATGATGATGATGATTTGGAAGAAGATGGCTATTATGAGTTTGATGATGATGATTGGAAGAAGATGGTGATGATGATGGTGATGATGATGATGGAGTTATTCTTCAGTTTGAGGATGGGTTGCATGTTGTCGAGCAGTTTGGGGAGTTTGAGAATTCAAGTCAAGGGAGGATTTGTTGGGGTTTGCCTTGAATCCCACATCGAAAGTATAGGAGAAGTTATAAGGGCTCTCCCCTTATAAATAATGTGTTAGGCTTGGTTTGTAAAGTGTCCCAAGGAGTTATAGACACCGATAGAATAGCTAGGGTTTGGGCTATTAAAAGGGTGTAGTTGGGCTTTGGGATCTTGGTTAGGAGTTTGCAATTTTTCTCTCTAAAATTGCATGGTTGGGCTTGTAAGGAGTTTGCAATTTTTCTCTTCTAAAAATTGCAGGGTTGTAATTGTTTGATTGTTTGTTAAATTGGTTGGGTGGTTATAGGCCAAATTGGTTGGGCCAAACCACATTAAAATTATTGTGTTTGTTTTTGCTTTCCTCTATTTTTGTGGGTGTTTGGTTTGAGGGATATTTTTCCCAACAATATATACTTAGTAATGTTATCAGTAGATTTATGGATTGAAAGCCATTCAAGTGGTTAGTTAAGGAAATACATATGGCTGTAGGGTTTAGGGTTTATGCGTAGAGCGAATCCTGAACTAGGAGTGCATAAAAGGAGTGAGACAGAATTTATTTGCATATTCTAACCGTATGATTACTTCAATTTAAGATATAAGTAGATTTTCTGAACCATATGTTTGATATTCCAAGTTGAAGGAGAAAAAATCAAGCATCTTATGTCTTCCAATTTTGCTGCAAACCATCTGCAGAAAGCAGGTTTTAAACTTGACTGATCTTCAGCAATATCATTTACTTCCAATTCGTAGCAGCTGGGCACCCTGTTTCTTTGGATGAATAGTTTTTCTGCTACTTGTAATCGACTTCTACAAACTAATAATACTACGTCATGCATGCAAAATATATAGTTTTAAACTAAATTACCCATAAAAAAACCTAAATTACTAATAAACAAACTATTAACTTTTGCAACTGATATCATGAAGAAAACTTATTTGGTGAAGATAGAAAAAACATACGCCATCATCCTTTTTCCATCCTGTTTAGGAAATGAAAAAATATCAGTGAAAAAAAGATATTGAAGATTGACAAGGTGATTTTGATAGTTTTTTTATCTTTAAAATGTGTGAATTTTGCAATTCGAGTTTGTGCATTCCCTCTTTTCCAAGTCAAACTCTTTATTGTAAAAAATGAAAAAGATTGATGCTGTAGAATGAAATAAAGGCTACTTGATGATACCAAAATCCATCATGTTTCAATGTTGTCAGAGGACAAGTACAAAGTTCTGTAATATTAGGCAAGTGTTCGTAATTGCGTAGACCATCAGTCTCAATTTAGGATCTTTGAATTTAATGATTTTAATCAATATAGAAAAAATAAGCTTATCTTGTTCCATGAAGACTTTTAAATTGAAGAAAATAGATTATTAGACAAGGAGAAAATTGAATTTCTCTTTCTTTTTCATAATGTTTTTTTATGTGAAGATAAGTCTACAATACAATAGAGAAGATCAATTATATTAGTCTTGATGAAAAGAAGTTAGCTCTTATTGAAATACGATTATCTTTTATACAACTATCATCTCTTAGAATAAACCAATAGAACTTTTATAATTTATTTAAATTTTTATTAAAACATGAGATACGTGAGCTACACGTAACGTCATTTTTACGACTTGAAAGCTTTACTTAGTAAAAAGAATGAAAAGGAGTGAATGAAAAATTTATTAATTTAATGATTAAATTACAAAATAAAAAAATAATTATGAAATTTAATTTTTAAATTATCAAATTTTTCAACCACTCTTCTTTTCATCCTTTCTATCAAACAAACATGAAGTATAAGGGGGTTGATTTGACATGATGTCGAAGCATTTGTGAACCACGTTTTGTGTCAGAGCGATAAGCAAGTTAAATTCTACAAGAAAAAGAAAATTGATCATGGTGGACCAAGTGACTAATGAGTGACAAAGAGGACCCTTTGAAAGAATGCATTGTGGAATATGGGAGAAGTCTTAACCCTTAAATGGTTTGGAATGTAGAATATTGACCCATGATCACTTTATGGTTAAAACCTCCTTATCTTTTGACCGGTGATTGATTGATTAATGCATGCAAAACTTTATTTATTTTCATATTTGCAAATCAGTTGATAGGATTAATATCCAATTACTTTATATTCATATTTACCAAACTTTAGAGTAGATAGGTTGGATTTTTATATTTTGGCAAACATAGAAAATGGAGAAAACAATTTATTTTTTCTATTTTTAAATAAAAAGCGTTAATGTTACATGTATAATTTAGTAACGGTATGTGGTTCGTGAAATGTATTATGTGGGAATGAAAAAAAAGGAAATGGAATAGTATATAAACTATGAAGTTTTGTTTATTGAAATGTAAAATAATAGGAAATAGTATTAATATGTTTGATTAGTTCAAATATTAATGTTGGAATAAGTATAAAAAATTATTTTGTCATTTTATTAAAATAATTATAATTTATTATAATACTAATCTTAATTAATTATTGAAAATTAATTTTTAATAAAAATATCATTAGCTATTTATAATTATTAACTAATTAATTAATAATTAACTAGTTTTGACTATTTATTTATTAATTTATTAAATATTTAATATTAATTAATTATTAAATAAGATTAATTATTAATTATTACTTAATTAATTATTCATTAATAAAAAGTAATAAAAATACTAAGGGTATAGTGGGGTTTAAAAATTTTGCTTTCTTCACGAAAATACAAATCTTAAGGGGAAAAAAAGAATTGTAATATCTTGCTCACAAGCAATAGTATTGGAGCTAGAAATTTTATCTAACATGAGTTTAATTTGAATATATTATATTATAAAAAGGCGAATAATAATGATTATAATAATTATTAAAATTTCATATTTAGTCATATTTTTTTAGTAGTAAATTTTTATTAGAAGTTATGATCATAATCAACATATTACATTCTATAAACAGATAACTATGAAAATCACAATACTTAAATTAAGTAAACTAGTAAATAACTAACTAACTAAATAACTAGACTAACTCAAATTCACACTTAGTGAGACTCAAACGTAAGACCTCAAAGTCTCAGAGTTTCATTCTTGCCTCTAATCCAGGCCTCATTGTCTATTTAGTCATAATTGTTAAAAAGTTTACCATTATCTTTGGTGTGATTTTATAATTTGAAAACCTTGTAAAATAGATTCATTATCAATACTTTTGAACACATATTTTTCAATGTATATCACTAAGATATCATTAAACTATTTATAATCTCCTATTTAATACGGAAATAGTTTCCAAAATGTTCATTAATGAGAATATTCTCTCTATTGTAGCATTAGCAACCAATAGAATCATGTCAACAACAAATAAATTAATAGATACACTTTATCTTTTCTTAGTTTCGGTTATTCTTATCATAACTAGAAAATTTGCTAATTCTTTTCAACCCTAAAAACTGCTAAAGCACATATTTATAATAGGTTATTATCACATACATTGTTAATGGAGTTTTTTAATTCCATAAGTAGGATTAAAATGATGACACATAATCCATTTTATTTTTATTTATTTTTAATATTGTTAAAAGGTTATATGTTATTATTTTAACTCCGCTTGTTGGTTCTCTAATTCTTAATAGGTCTCACACAACTCGCTAATGCAAATTTGCACCTCTGAAGCATCAAAAACCCTCAGCTTGCAACTTCCAAAAACTCTCTTCCACTGTTGTAGATAAAAAAAAATTTTAATCCCAAAGAGACAAAGCCGGAATGATTCCCATTTACCTCTAAGTAGTTCAACAACCAAGAGAATACCAGAGTTGCCAACTGCAAAGCTTGATAGTTATATCAAATTAAATTACTAGTTATGAAGATTAGATATTTTATTAGAAAGTTTTCCTTGCATGGTTTCTTCATTAGTTCTAACTTCACAAACTCAAAAAGCCTTCCTCCCAAATTTCTTGAAGTAACTTTGTTTTGCTTGAACACAATTCAGTTTAACCAATTTAATTCCTGCAATGATTAATTCTACATCAAAAAGGGGTAATCTTGTTCGGAAAAAATATCCCTCAAACCAAACACTCACAAAAACGAAAGAAAGTAAAAATAAACACAATAATTTTTAATGTGGTTTGGCCCAACCAAATTGACCTATAACCACCTAATCAAACTAATAACCAATCAAATAATTAAAACTGTACAGTTTTTAGAAGAGAAAAATTACAAACTCCTTACAAAGCCTAAATTTAACTACCCAAAGAACCCAACTACACCCTTTAAAATAGCCCAAATCCTAACTATTCTATTGGTATGTAAAACTCTTTGAGATACTTTACAAACTAAGTCTGACACATTATTTATAAGAGAAGAGCCATTATAACTTCTCTTACACTTTCAATATGGGATTCAAGGCAAACTCCAACAATCCTCCATTGACTTGAACCCATAAACTCTACAAATTGCTCAACAACATAAACTATCCTAAAAAATTGAAGAATAACCCCATCATCCTCATCATCTTCCTCCAATCATCATCATCAAACTCATCGTAATCATCTTCTTCCAAATCATCATGGTTTTCGTCGTCGTCGTCATCATCATCATCTTCATAGCTTTACTACTCTCGTAAAATCACGAACCTTGAGCTATGATACCACTTGTTGAGAAAAAATATTCCTCAAACTAAACACTCACAAAAACGAAAGAAAGCAAAAATAAACATAATAATTTTTAATGTGGTTTGACCTAACTAAATTGACCTATAACCACCCAATTAAACTAATTACAACTGTGCAATTTTTAAAAGAGAAAAATTACAAACTCTTTACAAAGCCCAAACCCAACTACCCAAAGAACCCAACTACACCCTTTAAAATAGCCCAAATCCTAACTATTCTATTGGTATTTACAACTCTTCGGGATACTTTACAAATCAAGTTTGACACATTATTTATAAGGGAAGAGCCCTTATAACTTTTTTTACACTTTCAATTTGTGATTTAAGATAAACCCCAACAAATCTAAAGATATGATGAAACACAAACAGACATACTAGAAAGCGAATGAGGGCCCTCAGGTATGGAAAACTATGTTAAATTCCAAAGCTTGACTAAGATATAGTGTGGATTATAGACCTAGAGTCCAGATGATTAGAGTGTTTCAGAATTTGGCTAATTAGCATTTACATCTCATATTCTTAGTGAAAACAACTCTAAAATTGGACTTTTGACTACTTAAATGCAGTGGGATCGATGGTTTGCTCCTTTTTCTACAACGACCAAGTCAACAAATGCAAACATTAACGCCAACATAGAAACAAAACAGCACTAGTCTTTGAAGTAGTAAATTACTTTCATTACACAAAGAGAGATGTTCTTAGTAATGTTATCGGTAGATTTATGGATTGAAAGCAATTCAAGTGATTAGTTAAGGAAATATATAGGGTTGCATGCGTAGAATGATTCCTGAACTAGGAGTGCATAAAAGGAGAAATCTGAGACAGAATTTATGTGCATATTCTAACCGTATGATTACTTCAATTTAAGATATAAGTAGATTTTTTGAACCACATGTTTGATATTCCAATTTTGCTACAAACCACCTGCAGAAAGCAGGTCTTAAACTTGACTGATCTTCAGCAATATCATTTATTTCCAATTCGTAGCAGCATGGCAGCCTGTTTCTTTGGATGAATAGTATTTCTGGTACTTGTAATCGACTTCTGCAAACTAACAAAACTCCATCATGCATGCAAAATATATAGTTCTAAACTATATTACTAATAAACAAAAAAATGAGTTCTGCAACTAATACCATGAAGAAAACTTATTTGGTGGAGATAGAAAAAACATACTCCATCATCCTTTTTCCATCCTGCTTAGGATATAAAAAAATATCACTTAAATAAGATATTGAAGATTGACAAGATGATTTTGAAAAATTTTTCAAATCATCATTTCTTCATCTTTAAAATGTATGAATTTTGCAATTCGAGTTTCTGCTTTCCCTCTTTCCAAGTCAAAAATCTTTATATTAAAAGAACAAAGATTGATGATATTAATATAGGATAAAATAAATGCAATTTGATATACCAAAATTCATCATGTTTTGTAACAAAAAAAAAATCCGTCATGTTTCAATGTAGTCAGTGGACCGAGTACTAAGAATTTTTGTAATATTATGAAAAACTTCATAATTGCATAAATTAACCATCTTTCTCAATTAAGAAGATATTGGAATTTTTTTTATTTTTATTAATATAGAATAAATAAATGCACATTAATTTATGTTTATAGTACAACAAAAAAAGTCAATTTTAATAGAGTACTAATGAAAAGATATGTCTATTTTTTTTTTTTGGTTACTGAAAAGATATGTCTATGGTACAATAAAGAATGGTCACTTTTTCAATAAAAAAAGAATGGTCACTTTTCAAAATAAATCAATAAAATTTTTATAATTTTTTAATTTTTTATTAAAATATGAGATACGTGAATCACACGTTTTTTTGAAAACTGGGCGTGTAAAGTGGTGTATTTAACATGATCTCGAAGCTTTTGTGCAACATGTTCTGTCGGAGTGACAGCACGTCAAATTTCTACAGGGAAAAAGACAATTGAACATGATGGACCCGGTGAGTGACAAAGAGACCCCTTTGGAAGAAAAAATGCATTGTGGAATATTTGGGAAGTCTTGACCCTTTAATGTGCGGAGTATGGTATGTTGACCCATGGATCACTTTATGTTTAAAACTTCTTTATCTTTTTGACTAGTGATTGATTGATTAATGCATGCAAAACTTCATTTATTTTTATATTTGCAAATAGGTTGATTGAATTAGTATCCAATTACTTTATCTTCATATTTACCAAATTTTAGAGTAGAATGATTGGATTTTTGTATTTTGTCAAACATAGAAAATGGAGAAACCAATTTATTTTTTCTCTTTTCAAAGAAAAATCCTTAACGTTCCATGTAATTTATTAACGGCATATGTAGTTCATGAAATGTATCATGTGGAAATAAAAAGAGGAAAAATGGAATAGTATATGAATTATGAAGTTTTGTTTATTGTAATAAATAAAAAGAAATAATATTAGGTTAAAGGATAAAAAAACTCTCGAATAATAAAAGATTTCGTAATTGAGTCCCTATCTTTTTTTTCACAATCAATTGAAACCTTATATTTTCAATTTCACTCTAGTAAACCCTTACTTGAAAGGAAACTATTAAGTTTGTTTTTTTTTTTGCCATGTGTACTATACATATTCAACAGTTTTTATTCACAAAAGGACTCGATTAAGTGAAAATTGAAATATAAGAACACAATTGATTGCGAAAAAAAGTTAGGGCTTAATTACAAAAACTATTATTTTTTGAGGGTCTTTGTGACCCTTTAGCCATAGTATTAATATGTTTGATTAGTTCAAAATATATGGTTAAAATAAGTATAGAAAACGATTTTGTCAATTTATTAAAATAATTATAATTTATTATAAAAATAATACTAATCTTAATTAGTTAATAAAAATAATTATTAATAAAAAATTATTATTACCTATTTATAATTATTAACTAATTAATAATTAACTATTTTATGATTAATTATTAATTAATTTATTAAATATTTAATATTTTTTAATTATTAAATAAGAATAATTATTAATTATTACTTAATTAATTAATAAAAAAATAATAAAAGTACTAAGGGTATAGTGGGGTTTAAAAAAATTTTGCTTTCTTTACGAAAATACAAATCTTAATGGGGAAAGAAGAATTCTAACTGCTTGCTCTCAAGCAATAGTATTGGAGTTAGAAATTTTATCTAACATGGATTTAATTTAAATATATTAAACTATAAAAATTGGGAATAATGATGATGATGATAATAATAGTTAAAATTTTATATTTAGTCATAATTGTTAAAAGTTTACAATTATTTTTTATGCGATTTTAAATTTTGAAAACTTTGTAAAATAGTTTTATTATCAATACTTTTAAACACATTTTTTTTTCAAAGTACACCACTAAGATATGATTAAACTATTTATCATCTCCCATTTAGTGGGCGAATAGTTTTCAAAATGTTCGTTATTGAAGATATTCTCTCCATCATAGCAATCAATAGAATCATGTCAACAACAAATAAATTAATAGATACACTTTATCTTTTTTAGTTTCAGGCTTTCAGCTATTCTTATAACAACTAGTAAAATCACTAATTCTTTTCGATCCTGAAAACTGCTAAGGCACATATTCATAATAGGATTATTATCACATATATTATCAGTGTAGTTGTTTAATTTTACAAATTGTGTTAAAATTATGATACATAACCCATTTTATTTTTATTTATTTTTTAATATTGTTAAAAGGTTATGTGTCATTATTTTAACCTTACTTGTGAAATTAAAAAACTCCATTAACAATATTTTTGATAATTATACTATATAATATTATTTTGAAACTAAATTTCGAATGTCAAAAGTTTCCACTGGCCCTCAAGGGGCTTGAGCACCCATTGGCTCTCATGGGACTCTCACTCTACCTCTACTCTCAAGGAATAACAATTCCATGAAATAACATTTTTTACCTAAAAAATCTCAGTTCGAACATGACTAATTTTAGACAGTAAAATAGATAAGAATACCTGTGATTACATAAAAAAAAATATTGTGTGGAATATGTGTAAAAGCTTAAGGGTCCAAAATGTATTTGAATTTTAATATAATTATCATTCAAAGTCCTAATATTTTATTGCAATCAATTAAACTTTTAAAATTTAATTTTTACCAAATTGGGTTATTGTATGATCGAAAATTATTACGTCCATAATTGTTAGGCCAGCTGTACTCAAATATCAACATGGCAAACAATCGAAAAAAAAAAGTCCATTGTGGCAAAAAAATTAATGAAAAATAACCTCCAAGTCCCAATGCGAGCCTTTTCTCGTTTGGGCCGGAAGTAATAAACGATAAAGCTTTTCCCACAGTTAAGATTCCAAGACTTGGACCTTGTTCAAGTAACTGAAAAAAAGTTCATTTCTACTTCTTCCAGTTATTTTTTGATTCCAATGCGAGCCTTTAAACAAGCCTTGTAGCCTAATTCCTTAACTCTTAGCCACCACAACAAGCACTAGCAACCAACCAAAACCTAAGCACCATAACAGCTACGACTAACTCGAGCTGCCACCAAATTGACCACCCCATCCATCACCTCCTCGAACCGACACCAACAACCCCTATCCCCTTGATAGCCAAGATACATAATCTAAGCACCAAATTTACCAAAACATCAAGCCAAAAAAATATGAATGATTCTAAATACACCCATTTGTTTCTTTATACACCCACCTTCTTTTGTGTTATGAACAGTCAATCATGGAAAGAATCAAGTGTAGTGAGAAAAAAATTAAGTTTAATTAGAAATTCTCAAAAAATATTTAAGCAGCCTCATTCCCTTTCGAGAATTCATACAAATAGCAGTATCAATAATTCAATCTCTACGCAACCAAATAGACAAACATAGCAGCCAAAAAATAAAATAAAGATAAAAAATAACAAAAAAAATTCCATAATAGAATCTAGAGAGGAGAAAATTTTGCTTGACAAATTTTATTAGCGGGAATAATGCCTATTTATACATGTATAGGCTATATACAATTAAATATTGATATAGGAAAGCCCAATCCAAGAAAGGCCCATCATGAAGGTAGCCCGTCAAGCCACATGGCACGGTCTTATTGGGCCACGTGGCGTACCAGTAGGAGACCTCCTCTCGCCTGGAGGCAGGCAACCTCCCGCCTAGTGGGGGACACCCTCCCGCGGCAGGATGAAACCTCTTACATGGCGGGAGACAGCTTCCCGCCAAAGAAGGCTCCCCACATGGTCTTACTGTCACGGCCCGAAATACCGTATATTTTATTAATTTCACATATAAAAATCACATGTGTAGGTTGGGCTCGTCTACAGTGCCAATTTAACTCCAAATAAAAATTTATTTATATGTAATCCCAGGATCTGAAAATTTATTTATATCAACAAAATATTTATATTTACATCCCAGGTTTAAGGTACATAAAATTAGTACTGCACAAAATCTGAACATTCAAAATATACCAAGTATATCTTGACGAACTGATGAAGTCGCCTAAAGAATACCGGAATTAGGTCCTCCTCATATATTAGACCTGAACTCACTGCAAGAAATCTGGGAGCGAAAAATAAAGGGGTTAGCAAAACATGCTTAGTAAGAGACATCTATACGAAAGTTGATATAACATAACCTATATGCAATTTTTCATAAAACAAATATTTACACCCAAACATGAATTTTAAATATGAATAAAATATGGCACAATCTACTCCGAAGGATACTATAGTGGGTTGAGTAACCAGGTGGAGTATAGAAGGTACTTTGGAGTACCTGTCGTGTTCCGGTATCCAACGCCACTATAGGGAATTTATTTAGTTCAATTAAATCACAAATTCAATATAAATTCCATATATTGCAAAACATAAAATATAAAATATCGAAAATCGAATAAATTCTCCATAAACATTTTAAATCATAATCATGTTAATTTTCCAACATCTAAATCAAATAATAATTTTACAAAGTATATCATTCATATCATAAAGCATATCTTACGAATAAATCCAATTTAGATATATAAATCAAACTGGGAGTGCCTGGATCTAAGTTAGTCAGAGATTTACCACCCCGGTATAATTTTAATGAAGACTAGGCTATACTCAATAGACACATGCACTATAATAAACGTATGGTCATAGTTAGGGGGCCACAGTGGGATCACTAGCCAAGTGTCTCTTGTGGGAGCTAGAAGATTGGGCTAAAGTCAACAGCAATTAGAATAGAATGGAAATGCATGTATCCGAAGGTAGCCAAGAGGCCAACAATCTCTAGACATTTAAATAAATAATTTCCATAACAGTTTATGGAGAATAGGGTATCGAAACATATCATAAATATATTCATAAAATCAATTCCATTAATTCAATAATTTCAAACATATAAAAATATCCTCAAACTTAAATCAATATATGATCTTCCAAAAATTATTTATTTAAAGTCCATAAAATATACAAGCATATTCAAATATTTATAAATGATACAATACCATAAAAACATTTTAATTGTTGAATTTGTGATTTAATGTTTATTAAACCATTTTCAATTATTTATAATTTGGAACCTTAAATTTGATTTTATCAATATTTCCAAAAATTTCATATTAAAGCCAAAACTTCATGGATTTCATAAATTTGGGGTTTTAGGCTAGTATAGAAAATTTTCGGCTGCATAACAGTTTATTCAAACTTAACCCCTCATGCATAAAAATCTAGCTTCCAAACCACAGATCACAGTTATGAAATTCAACCCAAAATATTCATTTAAATTTCATAACTTGCAGTTCTTATCAAAACATGCAACGCTATATCCCTACGCTTCATACAAACATCCCTTACTTTTTATTTTCTCGGTATCCGATCCCCCAGCACCAGTAGTACTCTCGAGCTTAGAGGCTGCAAATATTTATTTAAAATTGATAAATTCACTATTCTTTATTTAAAAGAATATTTAACAATTTAAATGCTAATGAATTGTCCGTATAATCTTCTAAATGCAGTCTAATTTCTATCGGTGCAAAATTTCAACGTTTTCTACATAACTCTGATTTTGATTCTGATTGCGCCAAAATTCTCAGAATAATTTCTAAATTATTTTAAGACCTAATTTACATTAAAATAGGCACAAATTCAGTCTCCCCTTCATCAAGACTGAAAGCTTTCTTCATTTACCAATTTTATATTCTTCAAATTTAATTACTTTATTAATTCTAAATTATTCCTACTAATTTTCTACCTTAATTCCATATGAATTTTCTATGAAATAACATCAATTTTATGGTCTTCATGCCTTGGCCAAAACCCCTTCCAAATCAACAAGTTGATTTTCCTTCATTTGACTAAATCTAAGCTTGAATTTAAACTTGTCATAATTTCTACTTCATTATTCTACAATAAATTCTATCAAAATTCACCATGTTCATACTTTATGAATGTTGACCAAAACTCTTGACCACTCAACTTCATGATTTAAGCATGAATCAAATTAAAGAAGCATAGGATGTAAGTTCATCAAACAAGCCTATACATGCTTCTACACAATATGAAACATGTTAAACAATTAAATGCGGAAGCGACAGGATCTAACATCCAGCCATTGCACTCTGTAACTCTGCTGTTGAAGCAATTGCCGAATCTGACAGTCTACTCTGATCGATCACAGACCTTCCAAATCTTCCAAGCACTCAAAACCTCACTAGATGGTGTGTTTTTATGAGATTAACGTACTTGGGGACCGGAAGGAGCCCTCTTATATTACTAACGAGAGCATGCTAATTATGGCAATAAAATCACGTTTTAACCATCAAAAAATCGTGTTTTAATAGCCAAATATTGAGTTGAGATTCAGCATGTAATTATGGACCATATCCGGAATTGGTCAACCAAACAATTATTTCCATAATTATGGAGATATACTAACATTCTCCCACTTGATCCATATATTTCACTTATAAAGAAACAAATCACATGAATCATGGCGACAGTTCCTCTAATGGTGAGTATTATCTTCCATGTATTACTATGTAAAATGTTTCTAAATCAACTCATTTATACTTAATGAATAAACCTTATGTTTATTCTCGGTCCAAACAACAAGGATATTTCTAAAATAAACTTTAGTGTATACAAATAAAAAATGAGAAACATCATATTATTAATAAGAGTTTCAATTACAATCAAAATGTGGGACCAAGTCCCATTCTCTCTACATGATCCTTAAATTTAAACGGTGGCATGCCCTTAGTCAAAGGATCAGTTAACATCAATTCAGTGCTAACGTGTTCAATGACCACTCTTTTATCTCTAACACGTTCTCTAATGGCTAAGTACTTAATGTCGATATGCTTACTTCGACTTCCACTCTTATTGTTCTTAGCCATGAATACCGCAGCTGAATTGTCACAATATATCCTCAATGGCTTAGATATGGAGTCAACAACTTTAAGCCCACCAATGAAACTCTTAAGCAATACACCATGTGAGGTAGCCTCAAAACAGGAAACGAACTCGACCTCCATAGTAGAAGTGGCAGTTAGTGTCTGCTTAGCACTCTTCCATGAAACAGCTCCACCGGCAAGAATGAAGATGTAACCGAATGTTGATTTCCGAGTATCAACACAGCGAACAAAGTCTGAGTCTGAGTAGCCAATCACTTCCAACTCATTAGTTCGTCTATACATAAGCATGTAATCCTTAGTGCCTTGAAGATATCTAAGCACCTTCTTCGCAGCTCTCCAGTGGTCCATCCCCGGGTCACTTTGGTATCTACCCAACACTCCCACAGCAAAAGCAATATCAGACCTGGTACAGACCTGTGCATACATAATGCTTCCAACAGCTGAGGCATATGGAATGTTCTTCATCTGTTCCCGCTCAAGATCATTTTTCGGGCACTGGTTCAAATTGAACTTGTCACCCTTCACAATGGGAGCTGGGCTTGGTGAACAATCTTTAATTCTGAATCTTTCCAAGACTTTATTAATATAAGCTTCTTGTGACAGACCTAATATACCTCTATGTCTGTCTCTATGGATCTTAATGCCAATGACATAAGATGCATCGCCCATATCCTTCATATCAAAGTTCTCAGAAAGAAATTGTTTCACCTCGCGTAGCATCCCCTTATCATTGGTTGCAAGCAGAATATCATCCACATATAGCACAAGGAAACAAATCTTGCTCCCACTGATCTTTTGGTATATACATTGATCCATGATGTTCTCAACGAAACCAAATGAAGATATGACTTCATGGAATTTTAGATACCATTGGCGGGAAGCTTGTTTCAACCCATATATGGATTTCTTCAGCTTACAGACCAAATGCTCACCATTACTAGAGGAAAAACCTTCAGGTTGTTTCATGTAAACCTCTTCCTTTAGATCACCATTGAGAAATGCCGTTTTCACATCCATTTGTTGCAACTCTAAGTCAAAATGTGCAACAAGCACCATTATGATGCAGAGAGAATCTTTCTTAGATACAGGAGAAAAGGTCTCCTTGTACTCGATTCCCTCCTTTTGAGTGAATCCTTTGGCTACGAGTCTTGCCTTATAACGCTCAATGTTGCCTAATGAGTCAGTCTTGGTCTTAAAGACCCATTTACAGCCTATAGCCCTGGCCCCATTAGGTAACTCGACAAGATCCCATACTCCATTAGATGCCATCGAATCCATAGAATCCTTCATAGCATCGAACCAAAGTTTTGATTCTTTGCTGTTCATGGCTTGTGAAAGCGTCTCTGGATCATTAATGGGCCCAATATTGAAATCATACTCTTGTAGATACACAATATAATCACTAGGAATAACTGATTTCCTTTCCCTAATAGACCTTCTTAATGTTGGTTCAACATTCTCCGAAGGATAATGTTGTTCAACTGGTTGCTCACTCAATTCTGGTGTATCCAAAGGAGCCTCGTCTATTGGTAAGTTATCAACTACTTGTGGATCTTCAATGATTGGTTGTTCAATGTCCAGCTGTACTGAAGGGACATTGTTCATGATAACCAATCCTTGACTCGAGGTAGAGGGTTGATCTCTCACAGAAACTAGGTCTTGAGATTGATCGCTCCCACTAACTAAGTCATTTTCAAGAAACTTGGCGTTCCTTGATTCCACAAATCTAGTGCTATGAGATGGACAATAGAATCTGTAGCCTTTGAACCGCTCGGCATATCCGATGAAATACCCACTTATGGTCCTAGGATCCAGTTTCTTTTCCTGTGGGTTGTAAACTCTTGTCTCAGAAGGGCATCCCCAAACGCGCATATGATGCAAACTCGGTTTCCAACCTTTGAATAATTCAAAAGGCGTCTTTGGAACAGCCTTGGTTGGAACCCGGTTCAATATATACGTTGCCGTTTTAAGAGCTTCAATCCACAAGGACTTAGGCAACTTCGAGTTGCTAAGCATACTACGCACCATTTCCATCAAAGTTTGATTCCTTCTTTCTGCAACACCATTCTGATCCGGTGAACCAGGCATGGTATATTGGGCAACAATCCCATTTTCTTGAAGGAACTTCGCAAATGGTCCAGGTGCTTGTCCATCTTCAGTGTATCTACCGTAATACTCCCCACCTCTATCAGTTCTTACTATCTTTATGGGTTTTCCAAATTGTTTCTCTACTTCAGCCTTAAATATTTTAAAGGCATCTAATGCTTCGTTCTTGTTATGAAGCATGTAGAGATACATAAACCTCGAGTAATCATCAATAAAGGTGATGAAGTATTTCTGACCATATGCATCAATGTCTGGACAACATATGTCAGAATGTATGATCTCTAATATGGTTGAACTCCTATTGGCACCTTTCTTAGACTTGTTGGTTTGCTTACCCTTAATGCAATCCACACAAGTGTCGAAATCAGTAAAATCGAGGGTACTAAGTATTCCGTCATTTACCAATATCTTAATTCTATTTATGGAGATATGACCTAATCTCCGATGCCATAACGTAGAGGAGTCCTCATTCATAACACATCTTTTAGTGCCAGTTTGAACATACAAGGCGTTATGAGCAGTGTCATTTTGCAAATCAATAGAGAAAAGACCATCACATAGGGTACCATTCCCAACAATATCAAACTTAAAATATATCAATACTGATTTATTTGAAAATTGAAAGGAATATCCATAAGGTACCAACCTAGAAATAGAGATTAAATTTCTCGAGAAACTAGGAATATAAAAGGTCTTTTCTAATTGCAAAACAAAACCACTCCTAAGAACTAAAGTGCACGTTCCAACGCCTTCGACACTCGAGCGTATCTTGTTTCCTGAATAGATGCTCTCCTCATTTCCCACTGGCTTCCTTAGGTTTGTCATACCCTGTAAGGAAGTTGAAATGTGAATTGTAGATCCAGAATCAATCCACCATGTGTTATGATTAACCTCAACCATATTTGATTCAAAACAAACATATGAGAGTGGATTACCTTTCTTAACGAGCCACTGCTGAAGCTTGGCACAGTCCTTCTTCATGTGTCCCTTCTTTTTACAGAAGAAACACTTGGACTCTTTCTTAATGTCAGCTTGGGCAGGGATTTTCCCTTTTCCCTTGTTCTTGGGTCGATCTTTGGTCTTTCCTTGGCTTGCAAAAAATGCACTTTCACCCGATTCCATAAGCAGCCTTCCCTCCTCTTGAACACACATGGTCATCAATTCATTGATGGTCCACTTATCTTTATGTGTGTTATAGGATATCTTGAATGGTCCGTACTGCTTTGGTAGAGTGTTCAATATGTAGTGCACAAGAAAAGACTCAGACATCTCCACCTCTAGCTTCTTGAGTTGGGCCGCTATATCTCTCATGGCCATTATGTGCTCGCGCACTCCTTTGACATTGGTGAGCCTCATCGATGAGAACTTCATTATTAGGGTGCTGGCCAACGCTTTGTCTGAAGTGACAAATTGATCATCTATGGCCTTCAATAAGGTCCTAACGTTGGTATGCTGTTCGACAGAACCACGTATCCCAGCAGATATCTTTGTCTTAATATACCTGACACTAAGGCGATTGGATCGCTCCAAGCGTTCATGTAAAGCTACTTCAGTAGGAGTGCTGGTCTCAGTCAATACGGGCTCGTCTTTCCTTATAGCATAGTCTATATCCATGCACCCTAATTGGAGGAGAACTCTCTCCTTCCAAACCTTGTAGTTCTCTCCATCCAGCTCGGGAACTTCTAGGTTAATACTAGCCTGAGGAAACACTGCATATAGAAAATAAACATGCTTATGTATCTAGAATTTTTTTTTGAGGCAAACTTAATTATGTCTACCAATGTAAACATATTTTATTAATGAATCTTAGACATAAAACTTACTTGTGGGTTAAAGTTCTAATTCTAATAGATTCATATCATAATGATAAAACTATCAAATTATATCATTTCCTAATTCCTGTGGGTAAATTAAGAAACTAATTTGATATTTTTATCCTAATTAGCTATAAAATTATAATAAAAATTCCTGTGGGATAAAATTTATCATAACCTTATAACTAATTACAATTTATGTCTAATATCATTATGTGATTTTATAAATATAATTTTACTTAATTAAGGTTGCTTTGGCTAAGCCCTAATTAAATAAATTATAAACCACTTAGACATATTGGTAAAATTCTAAGTTTATTCATATTTTAAAAATTGCAATTAACACAAGGCAACTTTAAATCCAAATAATATGAATAACTTAGCTACATGTGCTTCTAGTATAAAAAATAACAAAATTATACATATTCAAAATGAGCACATATACACATTCAAATCAAATTTTCATAATTTAATCATAATTTTATGATAATTTTCACAAAATCATTCAATTAAAAATTACAGCATTTATAAAAATTCCAAATTCATGAAAAATCCTCATAAAATCCAAAATAATGAGAAGTTTTCATAATTATATTAATTTTGTGAAAATAATCCAATTATTCATAAAATTATGAAAATTATAGAACTGAAAATTTGATATAAAACTATCAAAAATATAATTATTAGGCCTAAATTAAATAATTTCAATTAATTAAATTAAATAAATCCTTAAGGCCTAAAATAAATAAACTAAATGGCCTTTTATTTAATTTATATGTCCAAATAATTAGCCAAGTGACCCAAAATAAATGGACCAAAACTAACCAAATAAAGAAACCCAAATTGTGGCCCAAACCGGATGGCCCAAGTTTCTTTCCGTTTTTTTTGAACAGTGCAGTTGCACTGTACAACCAAGGCGGGCGCGTGATACCACGCGCCCGTTTTCCACTACCGTGCGCGTGGGATACACGCGCCCATTATCACCCTCGGGCGCGTGGCGCGTGGATCTCACGCGCCCGCAGAACATCATCGGGCGCGTGGATCTCACGCGCCCGATTCCAACCCTTTCTTCTTCGCCCGAACCGGCATTTTTGCAGAAATTTGGGTCTTTTCGACCCGACCCGGCATAAACCCCTTCAAACAGTCTCGTTTTTCATGTATTTTTCATCCCTAGAGCTCTTCAACAATAGATCTAAAATATTTAAGCCAAAAATACATGAAAACAGAATGGGTTTCAAGAAATCCGAGACTTAAAGTTTTAAAATATGGGTTTTTTAGCTTTTTTCTACAGATCTCTAGTAAGACAGAGGTTAAACTACGGCTCTGATGTCAAATGTAAGTTCATCAAACAAGCCTATACATGCTTCTACACAATATGAAACATGTTAAACAATTAAATGCGGAAGCAACAGGATCTAACCTCCAGCCATTGCACTCTGTAACTTTGCTGTTGAAGCAATTGCCGAATCTGACAGTCTACTCTGATCGATCACAGACCTTCCAAATCTTCCAAGCACTCAAAACCTCACTAGATGGTGTGTTTTTATGAGATTAACGTACTTGGGGACCGGAAGGAGCCCTCTTATATTACTAACGAGAGCATGCTAATTATGGCAATAAAATCACGTTTTAACCATCAAAAAATCGTGTTTTAATAGCCAAATATTGAGTTGAGATTCAGCGTGTAATTATGGACCATATCCGGAATTGGTCAACCAAACAATTATTTCCATAATTATGAAGATATACTAACATAGGAATCATTAAATCACATGGTAATAAGTAAGAAACTATAGAAAAATTTCAACTTCCTTCAAAACTGACCTTGGCCAAATGGAAGGGGAGACCTTAGGGTATGATTTTTGCTGATTTACCACTTGATTTTGGCACCAAATTAAAGAGGAGATTGAAAGGAACAAGATTGGTGAAGTGGGTTTTGGATTTTATGATGATTTTGGCTTAGTTTTATCACTTTCTCTCTCTTGTTTCAAGCTCATCTATGGAGGTTTATGAGGCTGCTGATGGCTGAACAAAAATGGGCTGAGAAGAAGCTGGAAAATTCTTTTTATTTGTCATTTTATGGGCAAATTACCATTTTACCCTTATACTTAAAGAATTGTTTTAAAATTGCCCATAAAGTTTGAGTTTGTTGAAAATAGTCTATCTAAACTCTAAAATATTTTATTTAATCATAAATCAACTCTATTTAGCTTGCCCTAATGTTTGGTGAAGCCTTTGTTGAAGTTCGAATACTGGTTTGAGGTGAAATTACCAAAATACCTTTAACATTAAAATCGCGTAAATTTCTGTCTTCACATTTAGTTTCCACTATCCATCTAGATATTCTAAAACTATATTTTATGAGAAGTTATTTGGTATAATCCATAGGTCTTAAATCCTTTTATTTTAACTGTTATTTTCGAAAATTTTGACGGCCTATGGATTAAGTCGTTATTTCCTAATTTGTTACATATTTTTCAAAATATGCAAAAATAATTGAGATGAAGGTTGAAACTCTTACCATAACATATTCTGGCTCTAAATATCGAATCCATGCAATTTCACCTTCATCCGGGCCTCTGGGAATCAGTGGGGCCCACTTACTAACTAACTATGAAACCTAAAATCAATTATAAATTAATTATAAATATTTCTTAATTCTCAATTATTTAATTAGAATTAAACAGTACTTGAAATTCGAGGTCTCACACTTAGTGACCTGTTGACTTCCAAAGAAGGGCTACGACAGGCACCCTCTCGCATCCGAGGAACAACGGTTGTTGGAGTTCTTGAGACGTACAGGGAACAAAGTCTTTGGAAGTGCAAAAAGATGATATTGCCCCCAGATAATTACTCTCTAGTAATGATAATTCATCCGCTTATAAATAGGCCATAGGTATTATCTTATTCCTTAATTTTTGACTTTTGACTTTTACGTACAATACTTCCCAAAATACAGTGCTTACTTAAGTGTCGGGGTGCCTACACAGGGAATCACCTCCTGCGTCTCCCTAACTTCTTTGTTCTTGCAAAATCATTCAGTGCCACATGTGTAGAAGAATCGGCTTACTTACATTAGCAATTTCTCATTGTTGTTTTGTGCAGCAACAAATACAAATCCTTAAAATCAAATATAACAATTAGTACAAATACTTAGAAAAGGAATGAAGAAGAGAAGGGAGGAGCGGTTGGTCCGCGACTGGCTGGAGGTGGCCATGGTTGGAGAAGAAGCATAAGTCGTGGCGGTAGGAAGTAGCTGTGTATTTGGTTCGAATCGAGAAAAAAGAAACTAGGAGGAAAGAATAAAAGAAACGGAAAAGAGGAATTTGAAAAACTGAAAAGAGCATTTGGGTACAGCAAGCCAAAAATTAGGCATGCAATAGTTTTTGTCCATAAAAAAACTCAATTAAGTAAAAATTAAAATTTAAAAACTTACTTGATTGCAAGAAAATATTAAAAATTTTGATGATAATACGTTAAAATTCAAAAGTGATAATCACGTTAAAATTCAAAGTTTTTTTTTTTTGACCGTCCATCCATAGAAGGATGGCTCTGATTCAAAGCTAACCGATAGTCGTGCCCTTTGGCTCTGATTCAAAGCTAACCGATAGTCGTGCCCCTTCTCTACGTTTGAGGACGTTCAAAACTAATAATGTAAAGACGATTCATAAAGAAATGTCGTACATCTCTCACTAATTAAAGGAAACGTATGACCGAATTCATGGACGGCAAATACGACTCTCATCGTCATGTCCCTTAGCTTGAATGCAACACTAACAAAAAATTTTCATCGTACCAAGAAAACACCCTTCATTACGGAATGCCTGGGTGAATTTGAAATAAAAGAAAAAGTCTTTGACAATAATTTACGTGCACGCATGCTATAATTCTTATCATTTTATTGTGCCCAAAGAAATTTTTAAAATATTATTCTTATTTAATTAAACTCTTATTTTGCATTAAAACCACTAAACTCCAATAAAAATAGTAATTTTTTTTAGTATCTAAATTAAATAAGAACAATAATGGATTAATCGGACACAAATAATACTTTAATGATTTAATAAAGTTCAATAAAAAGATCAGGGTTTATCTAAGAAATTTGAACAAATACAAAAGCTATTGGTACAGTATTGGACTTTTTCTAATAACCAAGGTTTAACTTCTACAGTCTTAAATTGACGAAAGATTCTTAATGATAAACGTAAATTGAATGGGTGAGTCAAAGCAAACTCGGCCTTAAGCTTTCAAGTTTCAAGGTGTGAATTGGGCTCGGCCTATTGATAGTTTGACACCTCCAGCACCGTGTTGACTGTTGAAGCACTGTCAAAGATGCTAGCTACTTCACGAAAGCATAAAGAAATACTTCAAATTTTCCATTCCATTCATTTACGCTTCTCCTGCCTTATTTTAGTTTTCTGTGTTTTCTCTGTGCTTACAGAAATGGAAACAACTGCGGCAGCTCCATCTCGACGCCTGCACGGCAGTCAAAAACTTCTTCATCTGGTTTGTGCAAGTTTTGTTCTCTTTTTTACTTCCATTCATGGTCTTGGGGGGGGGGGGGGGGGGGGGGGGGGGGGTGTGGTGTGGTGTGGATTATGGAGATGTTGAACCAAAAAAACTCAGTAACCACAAAAATTTCAAAGCCGGTGAACCTGCTAAGTCTGCAACATATCAGCAGCTAGAAGAAAACCTTGTAGCAGTAGAGCTGCAAGAACAAGACAAGAATCATGGTGTAAATTGTAATACTGAAAGATAATCAAAGAATGACTTATTTCCCAACTACTACGAAAGCATATGCTAAACCAGATTATCTGGAAGTTTAGAGAAGTCAACAATGATTTTTATCAAGCAAGTAGTGTAGTAGTAGCGTAGTAGTTGTTTTTTGTTATTTGAGGCTTCATTTTCATTATTTAAAGCAGTTTGTTGAAATGTATATATCTGTGATTATGAATATTCAGGTAAGGCATGCGGAAGGGCTTCACAATTTAGGGGCTCAGAGGAGTCGTGATCCTTTAGTATCAATTGAATTTGTTGATCCTGAACTTTCCTCTCATGGGTGGCAGCAGGTGATAGCTTGCTGTTCGAATCACTTTTTTAAACTTTTTTCACAATAATTTATAGTTTCTTGTCGCCTTTGATCGTAGAATGTTTTTCTTCTTCCTTTTTTTCTAAGCCATGGTTTTATTAATGAACCTTCCAGAATTCACGAAAATCTCCAAAGCAACTTTAATATCCAAAAGTTCAGCAATATCAGAATCCAAAACCCTCAAAGGACATTAGTATTTGAATCGTAGAATGTTGTACAATTTCGTAATTAGGAAATATCATATTGCTAGTTCTTTGTCATTACATATCTTCGGATTGTCACACCTCAAGAGTGACATTTAATTTAGCTAGTAATTTAACAGGTTCCAGATCAGCGGAAAAATCTCTCTGCAAGCAGACTGCTGGAGAGGATTGAGGTAGTCATCACTTCCCCGTTGTTATGATATCGATTTCTCATAATTCCAGTTTCTCTCCTTCACTCTCATGCCAATAACTTTAAGTAAATCCTTGAGTATCTTTCGCAATTACCACGCACCCTGAAACCGTCATGAAATTCCTGATAACATTTCAGTCTCTCTTCGAAGGCTCCAAGGATGCTTTTTTAACCAAGCCAGTGCTTTCGGAGAATTTGAATCCAAGCTTCACATACTTGTACAAATTTCTGACGTTGCTTCTTGATTATAATGGTGGAATTGCAGGACATTGCAGACTTCTGTTGGAATTTTTGGTGGTGAAGAGCATTCAGATCGTGGAACTCCATTAAAGGAGCCAAATGTAGAGAATGATGATCACTTTGCGACACCAAATTTCAATCGCATACCAATTGTAGCATCTGAACTTTGTCGCGAGCGCATGGTTAGTTGTCGACATCCAGCTACAGTTTGAATATTCATTTAGTTAAATTTAGAACTTAAAGCTTTTGTTTTTGTTCTCACAAAATCTATTGTTGATCAATTCCAATGTAGAAAAAGAATCGCAGGAGAGGAACCATCAGCCAGTGCCGCTCTCGTTTCCCTACAGTTGATTTTTCATTGGCAAGTACTCTAGTTCTACAATAACCCAGTTTCATTAACAGTCAACATGGAATAAGCTTAATCCATTAACAAATAATTGGTCTATACTTGTGTTAAGATTGAAAGTGATGATGACATTTTGTGGCAGGCTGATGAAAAAGAAACCGATGAAGCAGTTGCAGCTAGGGGAATTCAGTTTGTGAAATGGTATATAGGCTTCAGCACTTGATTAGAAAAAGTAACAGAATGCATTATTAGATTCTATACATGCATGGAGTTATATTTCAGAACAGTTCTGTTTAAATTTGATAAATTTTTCTTCCTATTTGAAGGATTAGAATGCCATAGTCAAACTCATATCTGATATCTGTTGCATATATAAACTGAAAAGAAAGTGAAAATTTAGAGCAGCATTGATCAAATTTCTTCCAGGGATGATATTTTCAAGTTAGGATGGCTTGCAGAAGGCCAAAGCCCGCTCTAATTAACTGGTTTACGTTCCCTTAATCTTCAGGTTGTTAGCACAGAAAGAAAAGGAGATTGTGGTGGTCAGCCATGGAGTGTTTTTGCAGCAGATGTTGATTGCGCTTAGAAACAAATGTTACCCTTTAATAAAAGGTGATCCTTACAGCCCGTAAGTGTCAAATAGATCGATTTTTTACGTAATGTATAATTAATGATTAATAAAAGGACATTTACATATGATTTTGTTTGCAGGTTCAAAATTTGTGAAATCCGTTCGGTGATCATTTCTGATGAAAAAATTTGGCAAACCTTGTGAAGAAAATGGAAAAACAATGTGTTTATGCTGATTCTATAATATTTTTTAATTTCCTTTTTTTTTCCTTATTTGCATTTTGCAGCGTAATGGGATTGGGATCAGATTCCTTGACAACAAATTACCACTGCGGAAGAATCCCCAGTTTTGGACTTGAACTCCAAAAGGATTCTGCCAAGGAGAATGTTTCAGTGGATGAAGTGAAGTGACAAAGTACTAGCTAAATCTCTCACCCAAAAAAAAAAAAAGAAAGTACTAGCTAAATCTCTGGCATTTGATGGGTTATTTCCAGAGCCAACACTGCTCGTTAGATCTTAGCTAGGTGCTTTTCCAAGAATTATCTAGTTTGAAATAACCTTTCGCTAAACTTAATTTACCACTTCCCTATATTAATGTTGCTATATATAGTGGCATTGTAATTGAACTTAAATAGTAAGGATAACGATTAAACTTCATCATAAGACTATATATAATCATAAACTTCATTGTAACCACAATGTTTTTCGCTTAGAAACCAAATAATGCTTACCAAGGTACATAAAGTTCTGCTAGTAGTTTTTTTTTGAATGATTAAAGAAAAATTGTGATATTTTATAAGGCTTAAGTTATATGGCATACAGATCATTAACTCTCAATTGTAGATAGAATTCAGGATTTTAAATTGAAATCACAATCACGTTTTTTGTTGCATCGTGTTTATCGCGATTGCGAATGTAACAGTTGGTATTGCAGTTATTACGGTCATAACATGTAAGACCTGATTCTACACTACTGTAGACCCTAATTTCATAAAATTGATAATGGAAATTAAATAAATAATGAATATTGATTTCACTTAAGTGAAAAGTTCCTTAATTTAAGATATGAACGGAGCAATTTATGTGAAATACTCGACGGGCGAGTACTACAATGGACAGCTCGCCAATGGGCGAGCAAGACGATAATCGTCAATGCATGTCGGCGAGTTTGTTATTGGCGAGTTGATTTAGTTGTGTGTTTGGCGAATAGGTGAGTTCGCTAGATTGATGATTTAGGTGATCGCCTGAATGGGGCGAGGGCTTGTGATCGCCCATGTGGATTGAGTAAATTAAAATGCTAAATAAAATTGCCAATTTGTGGCATAAATTATGGCTAAGTGGGCGAGTAGAATAATACACTGTGATTGCCAACAATGCCACAATGGCTGTTGTCGTAACGTTTCCTAAAGCTAGGACTCTAGACATTAAACAAATGGAGTTGCCACCAATCTTTTTTAACCTAGGTGTGATTGGCCACCTAAATGACTCTAAGGACTGGTCTACATTTTTAGTTTTGGGTTCGGGAGTTCATTTACGTGTAGGGAAGGTTATAGCACCCCTACAACGCCCAATATTGGTACCATTTTAATCTTGTGTTATTTTAACTTAGTCTAATTATGTGGCCTTTTAATATTTCATATTATTGTTTAAATATTGAAAAATCTTTTAAGAATCCTCCATCATTCTGAATGAACTCTAAAAAGACTCTTCTCACCTCAAGAGTATTCAAGAGGTACCATTCGACTTCCCTGAAGAGGCTCCGTCGTCGGAAGTATTTTAGAATTTTATTATTCCTTAATTTATTTTTTTATTTTAGTTATTTTATTACTTTTATTTATTTATTTTAAAATATTTTTTATATATTATTTATTAATATTTTTAAGATTTTGGTATTTAATATTGAGAATATCTCCTAAATTTTCCATCATTCTGGATAAACTTAAGAGAACCATCTCACATAGGAATTCCTCAAGTGTTACTCATTCGCAATCGCCTTGAAGATTCCATCATCGAAATTATTATTTAATTATTTATTTTTTATTTTTTATCTTTATTGGAATATAAATTTTATTATTGTTATGTTTTTATCTTTATTTATTTGTTTATTTTGAAAATGCCTTCTGAGTCTTCCATCGTTCTGGATAGACTTAGAAGGATCTTCTCACCTAAGAATTCTTCGAGTGTTACTCATTCGTAATCACCTCAAAGATTCCATCATCAGATTGAATTTTATAATTTATGTTTTATTGTTTATTATTATCCTAAAAATTTTCACTATTATATTTGTTATTTTTAACAACTATGATTTTTTTATATGTTATTCTATTTTATTTATTTGGAGAACAAAGTTTAACCTTCATTTTTTGAAAATACCTTTTAAATCTTCCATCATTCTGGATAGACTTAAAAAGAATTCTCTTACCTAGGAATTCCTCGAGTGTTACTCATTCGCAATCGCCTCAAAGATTCTATCATCGGAAAGGTCTAACTAATCCTCAACGTTTATTATGCCATTATTTAATTAAACATCTAAAATATAAAATAAAATTTATTAATCTCTTTAACTATTTTATTTCTTACTTTTTACTCATTTTCTCATTTGTTATTTTAGTTACTTAATTTTTAAGGTTTACTTATTCACCTAATTTTGTTATTTATTATTTTTAATTTTATTAATCTTATGTACTCTTAGATTTTATTACTACTATTTAATCTCTTTATTCTAAAGAAAAGCAACATGGAAGTATCAAGTATAGCATTAATGACTAGAATCACGTGGCAGTAGAAAAATAAAGCAAGAATATTTACCTTGCTAATGGGCATTCGGTTTTACAAAAGCAACTTGGTTAGGGCTTCGATAATTGCTACCGTGGGTACTCCAATACCAGTCTTAAAACAGTAACAATAATTGCTAACGTGGGTTACTGCCGGCTACAACCAACACTGCTTCACCCTCATTCTTGCGAAACGCTGAAAGCCCGATGCTATCCCACCTTCTCCGGTGTGCGACCTTCCTCCTGTGTTGTCAGATTGTTGTCGCCTACGTCTGATGCTTGCTGTGGGTGCTGCCACTGCTCGTGTGCTAGTGTATTTTTTTATTTTTTCTGAAAAATTCCTCCTCCAAGTTATGGGGTTTAATCCCTTTTTATAGTCATAAACTTGTTAGAGTCCTAATACAACTCAATCTATTCTATTAATTATCTCTTATTTTTAATATTTTATCTATTTAATTCTTATGTTAATCCTAATCTAACTTTATCAAATTTAATATTAATCTAAATAATTATCCTAAAAAATCTAATTATCCTATCCTAAAATTAATTTTATTTTCTTTTCTTATCTTTTCCTTTTTTTTTATTATCATTCCTAAATCCTATTTTAATTTTAATTTCCTAATTAATGTTAATTCTAAAATCTAAAAAATTCTCATTTAATTCTAGCCTAATTCTAAATTGTTAAATTAAAATACAATGTCACCCAATCCAATTAATTATTTTTATAAATTGAGACTCCGGACAAAATAAGGTATCTACAGCTGCCCCTCTTTGCACATTTTCTGAAAATCAGGAATTGTGCAAAGACAATTAGACAACTATTTTGTCCAGATTTTTATTTTTTTTATTTTTTTTACAAAATATTTACAATTTTTAAAACACATTTAGTTCCTCTCACCAGAGGCTGTAAGACTTTGAAACATAACCTTGTGCCCCTCTCACCAGAGGCATTGGAACTTTGTAAAAATAACCTTATGCTCCTCTCACCAGAGGCATTGGAACTTTGAAAAATATAACCTTGTGCTCCTCTCATCAGAGGCATTGGAACTTTGAAAAATAACTTTGTGCTCCTCTCACCGGAGGCATTGAGACTTTTTGAAACATAACCTTGTGCTCCTCTCATCAGAGGCATTGGAACTTTGAAAAATAACTTTGTGCTCCTCTCACCAGAGGCATTGAGATTTTTTGAAACATAACCTTGTGCTCCTCTCATCAGAGGCATTGATACTTTTAAAAATAAAGAGCTCCTCTCAACAGAGGTATTGAGACTTTTGAAAATAAAGAGCTCCTCTCAACAGAGGCATTGAGACTTTTTGAAAATAAAGAGCTCCTCTCAACAGAGGCATTGAGACTTTTAAAAATAAAGAGCTCCTCTCAACAGAGGCATTGAGACTTTTTGAAAATAAAGAGCTCCTCTCAACAGAGGCATTGAGACTTTTGAAAATAAAGAGCTCCTTTCAACAGAGGCATTGAGACTTTTTGAAAATAAAGAGCTCTTCTTAACAGAGGCATTGAGACTTTTGAAAATAAAGAGCTCCTCTCAACAGAGGCATTGAGACTTTTGAAAATAAAGATTTCATTTCAGAATGCCAGCTTACATGGGTTTGACTGGGCTTAACTTTCATTTTGATGCCAACAATATTAGGCTTCATCCTCCTCTAAGGTGCCAGCTAAACTGGGCTTTATTCTTATCTAAGGTTTTTCAAAAAATATTTTTCTCATCATCTTCTCATACCTCATTATTCTTTCAAATTACCATCTCTTATATTTTCTCTTTTCCTCAAAATTTTAATCATTCAGAACTTCTTATCCTAATGTCTTAACAAATAGTTCAATGTCAAAATGCAGTAACGAAATGTCATGCAGGTCATGAATATAATGAATGCATGGAATGCTATGTAAATGTCAATGTCATGCCTCTAAAGTATTCCATAAATGTATGCAAATGCAACTCCAATTGTGGTAACAAGATTCTCAAGCTTATCTTGTTTTTCCCAAGTTCCACATATCTGCTGGATTCTTCTTATTCAAATCTTCTTTCATTTAACATCCTATCTTTCATTGAGTTACAGTCCAGTTATGCTTAAAGACTGGCTATCATGCTTTCAAATTTAAATTTTAATCATTCCTTATTTTTGTCTCTTTCTCTCTCTTAGTAATACAAGATTTCTCAAAAAAAAAAATTCAAAAATTTACCCAAAAAGGTTACCAACATTTATTTATTTTCCTTCCAACTCGACCACCAATGTAATGCACTCATACATCTTCTCAATTTATTATAGGGGTGGAATGAATTTAAAATAATCATGAGAGATATGGGTATTCATTCTTAGAAAAGGAACATGAAATCAAGAAAAATCAATGGGACAGTTTGTTTGGAATAGGGTTTTCAGTATCCATTTAATAAACATTCTGATAATTTCAATCAAGTCAATTTAGAATTCTTTCCCAAAAGCCCACTCTTATTGATATGTTCTTTCATGTAGTGTCTGTCAGTCTTGCCCTCGTATCAAAACCTTTTGATGCTGATATTTTCCTAAGCCGCCTTTTCCAGTTTTCAAATTAGGTGCCCCTTTCATTTGATTCAAACTGCCTTTTTTGGGTTTTCAATTTTGAATCCTCCTTTTCTTTTTCTTTTTTTTCTTTTTTTCTTTTTTTTCATATTTTTATTTTTTCTTTTTTTTTCTTCATTTTCAAATTCATTGGCTTTGACAAACTTCAACCTTCAGTGCTCAATCCAAATTCATGCCCCTAATAGGCGTTCTTGATTTCGATCCAAGATATCTTCTAAAGCTTATGAGTTTCTTCATTCAACTTGATCTACTTCCTTCAAAGGATCATTATCTCATTATACAAATATGTCTTCATTCAATATATGATTCTTCAATTTAAGCATTTACATTTGATCAAAATGGGCTTTTAAAGGCATGTAATGTAGGCTCAGGTGATGGCTTATGAAAGAAAAGGATATAATAGGCTCAAAATGTGTTTTAAGGTTTATAAACCAAGGGATCACTTTTTTATCAAGTAAAACATTTAGGCATTTTGCCCCTTTCTAATTCACTCATTTCTTTTTTTGCTTTTTTTTTCTTTTTGAATTCAAACCCTTTTTCTTTTCTTCTTTTTTTTTCACAAAACTGGGCTATTTTTTTTCACCCTTTGATTCATCATGAACACTTTCATCTTTGCCCCCAAAATTTCTTTATTTCATCTTCCTTGCCCCCAGTGTGGAGGGTGATCCTTGGTGGGTTATATTACAAAAAATATAATAGGCTCAAAAGGGGTAATCAAAGGATAATTTTATTCCTTGAGGGATAGTGAAAGAAGGCCATTTATCATTTCAAATGCAAATACTCTCATTAAAAAATTGTTTATTGAACAAGGACAAACTTGTTAGAAGCTTCTGTAAAAGATTCTCCTTTCTTGTACCATCTATCAAGTGCGGATGGTGAACAATCTTTCCTTCATTTTCTTGCTTTCACAACATTAGCAGACAATTAATTCATCAACAGTAGTAGTTCTTTCAAAATTGAACCCTCGATTTATTGACATCATTATCATCATGTTCATTATTTAGATACTTGTGAATGAAAGGTAAGGTGAGTATGTGGGAAATGGCAAATGAATAGAGAAAATGAGAAAATGACAGTGCATCACACTACTCGCTTTATTGAAAAGGGAATAAATAAAAGTTAGCCCATACATAAAACTTTATCTTGTGCTTATGGGCTTAAGCACTTTCAAAAACTATCTTGTATTACTTAAAGAAAAGAAAGCAAAAACAAAACTAGAATTTATAAATCTTCAAAATCGCCAGGCTTGAACTCTTCATGCCCCCACAAAACTCATCCCTCATTGGTATGGTTAGGCAATGGGTTTGCATCCGTAGCCGGTTCCCCTTTTGTTTCAAAATTCAACATGCCAGCTTTTATCAGTCCTTTTCCTTTGCTCAAGTTCTTCAATAATTCAGTTATTTGGGCCAATTGCCCCCTCATTTCCTCTTGAGCCTTTTCCATCTTCTCAATACGGACACTTTGCTCTTCTTCCATGATCCTAGCTTGATAACAAGTGTGATACGAATGGACTTTTGGTCGAGCTATCTTTGAACCTTTATTACCACAATTAGAGTCAATTATTTTTTGTGTGGTGATACTTGAAAAAGTTTGAAAATGCTTTGTTTGAAAACAATGATTGAAGATGAACAAAATGAGATGATGCTACATGTGTATGAATGGGATGGTATGGTAAAAAGTCGCCATGTAATAATAATGAATGATTGATGCATGAAAATGTTTTGGTGAAGAACACATGGTACCTTTTTTGTGTCTCATGTATAAATCAAAATCAAACAAACTTGATCAAAAATGTGTCCTAAGTAATGGGTATTTTCTATAGCATGGGTTGATATGGTTCTATCTTACAGTTGGTCTTCCTAATTTCATTATATGCATGGCTTTAGGTAAAAGGGCTAAAGGTTCCCAAATTGTTCCTCACTATCATCCACTCTGAACTAGTAAGACACCCTAATCCTCACCCATGACAGGTTACAAACGGAAAAGGTTCAACGTGAGTGGGAGTATTTTGCTAGCCCATGCGGAGGTTATCACCTCAAGAGAGTGGTAGGTACTCTACTCCCTCCTAGAAAGGACTGAGCTTGGGTCGAGAGCTTTATGCATGCAAATGCAAAGTGTGGTGTGTGAGAAGGAACTTCATCTTATTAATTTCCACAAAACACTCAAGAAGTCAACAAAAGAGCATCAAACAACATCAGAACTTTGCAAATTTAGACCATCACACTTAGACTTAGTATAACACAAAATTAAATTATGGCTCGACTCTCTTAATTTTCCCCAATGGAGTTGCCAAGCTGTCGTAACGTTTCCTAAGGCTAGGACGCTAGACATTAAACAAATGGAGTCGCCACCAATCTTTTTTAACCTAGGTGTGATTGGCCACCTAAATGACTCTAAGGACTGGTCTACATTTTTAGTTTTGGGTTTGGGAATTCATTTACGTGTAGGGAAGGTTATAGCACCCCTACAACGCCCAATATTAGTACCATTTTAATCTTGTGTTATTTTAACTTAGTCTAATTATGTGGCCTTTTAATATTTCATATTATTGTTTAAATATTGAAAAATCTTTTAAGAATCCTCCATCATTCTGAATGAACTCTAAAAAGACTCTTCTCACCTCAAGAGTATTCAAGAGGTACCATTCGACTCCCCTGAAGAGGCTCCGTCGTCGGAAGTATTTTAGAATTTTATTATTCCTTAATTTATTTTTTTATTTTAGTTATTTTATTACTTTTATTTATTTATTTTAAAATATTTTTTATATATTATTTATTAATATTTTTAAGATTTTGGTATTTAATATTGAGAATATCTCCTAAATTTTCCATCATTCTGGATAAACTTAAGAGAACCATCTCACCTAGGAATTCCTAAAGTGTTACTCATTCGCAATCGCCTTGAAGATTCCATCATCAGAATTATTATTTAATTATTTATTTTTTATTTTTTATCTTTATTGGAATATAAATTTTATTATTGTTATGTTTTTATCTTTATTTATTTGTTTATTTTGAAAATGCCTTCTGAGTCTTCCATCGTTCTGGATAGACTTAGAAGGATCTTCTCACCTAAGAATTCTTCGAGTGTTACTCATTCGTAATCACCTCAAAGATTCCATTATCGGATTGAATTGTATAATTTATGTTTTATTGTTTATTATTATCCTAAAAATTTTCACTATTATATTTGTTATTTTTTACAACTATGATTTTTTTATTTGTTATTCTATTTTATTTATTTGGAGAACAAAGTTTAACCTTCATTTTTTGAAAATACCTTTTAAATCTTCTATCATTCTGGATAGACTTAAAAAGAATTCTCTTACCTAGGAATTCCTCGAGTGTTACTCATTCGCAATCGCCTCAAAGATTCCATCATCGGAAAGGTCTAACTAATCCTCAACGTTTATTATGCCATTATTTAATTAAACATCTAAAAAATAAAATAAAATTTATTAATCTCTTTAACTATTTTATTTCTTACTTTTTACTCATTTTCTCATTTGTTATTTTAGTTACTTAATTTTTAAGGTTTACTTATTCACCTAATTTTGTTATTTATTATTTTTAATTTTATTAATCTTATGTACTCTTAGATTTTATTACTACTATTTAATCTCTTTATTCTAAAGAAAAGCAACATGGAAGTATCAAGTATAGCATTAATGACTAGAATCACGTGGCAGTAGAAAAATAAAGCAAGAATATTTACCTTGCTAATGGGCATTCGGTTTTACAAAAGCAACTTGGTTAGGGCTTTGATAATTGCTACCGTGGGTACTCCAATACCAGTCTTAAAACAGCAACAATAATTGCTAATGTGGGTTACTGCCGGCTACAACCAACCCTGCTTCACCCTCATTCTTGCGAAACGCTGAAAGCCCGATGCTATCCCACCTTCTCCGGTGTGCGACCTTCCTCCTGTGTTGTCAGATTGTTGTCGCCTACGTCTGATGCTTGCTGTGGGTGCTGCCACTGCTCGTGTGCTAGTGTATTTTTTTTTATTTTTTCTGAAAAATTCCTCCTCCAAGTTATGGGGTTTAATCCCTTTTTATAGTCATAAACCTGTTAGAGTCCTAATACAACTCAATCTATTCTATTAATTATCTCTTATTTTTAATATTTTATCTATTTAATTCTTATGTTAATCCTAATCTAACTTTATCAAATTTAATATTAATCTAAATAATTATCCTAAAAAAAATCTAATTATCCTATCCTAAAATTAATTTTATTTTATTTTCTTATCTTTTCCTTTTTTTTATTATCATTCCTAAATCCTATTTTAATTTTAATTTCCTAATTAATGTTAATTCTAAAATCTAAAAAATTTTCATTTAATTCTAGCCTAATTCTAAATTGTTAAATTAAAATAAAATGTCACCCAATCCAATTAATTATTTTTATAAATTGAGACTCCGGACAAAATAAGGTGTCTACAGCTGTGATCGCCAAGTAAAAGAAATTATCTCGTAATTTCCAAATATTAAGTTGGCATCACGACAAAGTGGTGATACTAGGTGCAAGTAGAGGCGAGCCTAAGGGCTATTGGCGAGATGAAAGGTTGACAAATTGAAATAGAGTTGGCGAGCTGAGGTACCAAAATGAGGGGGCGAACTGGAAACAGCACGTGTGGACAAAATGGAAACAAATTCGAACCATTACAGCCAAGATTGACTTTGTACGCCACATAGCTGAAGAAAATTAAGAGAGGCTACTAAAGTCAATCAAGGAATTAACCTTATTGGATAAGGAATAAGACAAAGGTGCATTAAGTCAAGAAAAGAGGCCATAGTGGACTTTACGCCACTTTATTCTCCTGACAAATGGTTGAGACAATTAATGATAAGGAGAAAAACGTAGTCAAAACGTGCAGAGATAGCTTCTCATAGCTATTCTTTTGCTGCAGTTTTCTTCGGTTTTTAATGCATGAAAGACGTGCAATAAATGAAAGAAGATGGGATAAGGCCAAGTGATGGGTTCTAAGAAGAAATAATTGAGGAAAACCGATTTAGCCAACTCCATCTTCTTCACGAAAGCTCTTCTACTACAAGTTAATGTTCTAATTCTTCCATTTCTGCCATGCTTGATCTACTAAACTTCAACCTTAAGTTGGCTAAACAAGTAAACCTGCTTGCAAAACCTTTCCTCCTTAGTTTGATGAGGTAAAGGAATAAGCAAAGTAAGGCTAACGTGAGACAGAAAACAATTTGTTTTGGAAGTGCAGTTGGTTAAGGTGAGTTTCCATATTCTACGGTTATTTTGGTATTTGAGGATATAGTTTGATGTTTTACAAAGTAATGAACATAGAAATAGCATTGTTTTAGTTAAATCTTGTTTGAATATACCAGAAACTAGAACAAGGTATAATCTGGAAAATAAGTGAGCATAAACAAGGAAAGAAATGGAAATGGGGTAGAAATGATGATAAATGGGCGAGCTCAGCCATCATTGGCGAGCTAAATAATGTGGAGTGTCATTGTGGGCGAGGTCGCCACATGTTAGGTCATTGGCGAGCCCACCTCAGAATAAAAAGCCATGTAGGGCGAACTCCATGTACCGGCATGGCGAGTTGAAAAGTTGGGCGAACTCCACCTGTAAGGCAATGAGCAATGGCGAACTGACTTGGGGGCGAGCTCCCACATATAAGCCAATATGAATGGTGAGTTGAGTTGTGGGTGGACTCCCACATTTAAGACAATATATGAGAGCGAGATGATTTGTGGGCAGTCTCCCACGTGAAAGCCATTTGATGAATGGCGAGCTCTGTTGGGCGAGCTAGTAAGAGCTCCGATGGGCGAGCTAGTTGTTTTATCTCAATCTCGCCAAAGTGCTGGAAATATGTTAAAAAGAAAATATTAATGGAATTTATAAATTATTTTGCAGCTGGGAATTATGGACTCGGTAAATGCGATCAGGAAGGCGAGCAGGAAGCAAGGTTTCGTTGGACCAGGTAAGGGGGATGTGTGTGAAGTGAATGCATATCCTGTGGAGTTAAATTTTATGAAAATATTAAGAAAATGCTTTGGTTTATGACATGCATATTGTTTGATAATTGTTTTGATTTGGGCGAGCTACAAAGATAGCCAAAACCTATTTTGTTTCCTGAGCGAACTGGTTAAGGGCGGGCGAGCCAAAGTGGTGAACCCTTTTATGTTGTTTTGGGATGGTGAACCCTGTTTTATAATGGATGGGGTGGGCGACCCCTTATGTTGAGAAAATTATGGGCGAACTGGTCATGGGCGAGCCATTTTTGGCGAGCCAGTTTTACTTATTACTTTTAAAGTTGGCGGGCGAACACAAGTTCACCCCACTGGCGAGTTGACCATGGGCGAGCCGTAATGGGCGAGCTGACCATGGGCGAACACATTTATTTGGTATTTTCACGCGAAAAATATGCTGTTTTTAATATCTTTGTAAAAATGGAAATATAAAACCTTTTTGGGCGAGTTGACCAATGGGCGAGTTGACCATGGGCAAGGTAACCATGGGCGAACTAGCCATGGCGAGTCAGTTTAAACATGCCTTTCTCACACGGAAAATGGTGAGATTGCTGGCTGTTTTTACTATTTTATAAAACCTTTTGGAAATCAAATCATTTTGAGGAAATGATAATATGGGTGAAATACTTCCATAAAGGTTTTTCATGAGATATAAAAGTGATTTTTGAGACTTTAGGCCCTGAGTTCATGCATTATTATTCATGTAATTGCGTGACCCACTTGGGGCGATAGCTCGGGTCGATAGCTCGGGTCGATGGACCAACGGGTGCACCTCAGGGCATCACAAGGCTGATGAACCCGCCAAGTCATCAGCGGTCTCGAGGTCACTTGGCAAGTGGACCCGAGGACCACCTACAGATTATGGCCATAGATCTAGCTGAGTTAGCCGTGAGGGGCGATAGCCTACGGGTGCACCCCAAAAGCGGATGATTATTCCGTTCTCGCAAGGTGGAGGGGGAACGATGATAGCATGATTTATTTATAGGGTGATGCCTAGTATCAACTTACTGATTTCTGTTTACTGAAAAGATTTATTGAATCCTATTTACTGTTTAATTCAATTTATGGTAAACTGTTGAGCAAATGATTTGAATGGTGTATTGAGAATATTGTTTACTATATCCACTGTTTTCCTGTGTGATATGATTTTAGGAAAAACAAATGTGTTGTGGTATATAGTTTTGGTTTTATAAAACAGCATATGTCTCCTTTACTGAGCGCGTGTTCGCTCACCCCTTTATTTTAACTCCACAGATAAAAGACATGGAGTTAGAGAATTAGCTCCAAGATGGATATAGCTACATATAAAGCGCTGAGGCAAATGATGCTAATAATGACAGGTACAGTCGCTTCTCTTTTACATTTCAAACATATGTTTACAGTACTACTTTATAGAAACAAGAACAATAGGGGATGTCAAATGTAAGGAAATATGAAAATAATTTTCATATTCTGTATTTGTTAATAAATGTTTATCATTTATTACTGTCACTGTTACATGTTAATGGCATCACAGACAGCCCAACCGGAAAAGTTGTATAGAAATTCGTGAAAAATGTGGTAACGGGCTGTTACATAACAGTCGTGAAAAATGTGGTAACGAGCTGTTACATAACAGTCGTGAATTTTTTTCAGTTTTACACAATTTATGGTAAAAACATAATAATTATCATTATAAAAACTTTTTAATTATTTTAATAATTTATAACTCTCTATAATCTTTTATTTACATAAAGAAATTATTTACCATATTTATTTATCGATAATATATCACTTCATTTATAAGTATTTCATACTAAAATTATATTAAAAATAATATAATCATTTACAATTTATTTATTTTCATAAACATTTTTTTATCTCAAAATATACATTTTTAAAAATATTATTGACATGAATTAAAAATCAACAAGTAGATGCAAATAAAAGATTTAAAAAATATAAAATATATTACCAAAAAATATATATATATAAAAGTATATCCAATTAAAATTGTAAAGTTAAGGCCCAAAATCACCAATTTAAAAAGCCTAAAAATTAAATTACTAAAAAGATAAAAGGTCCCAAATATAATCCCAAAACTCCCCGTTTGGAATCAAATCTATTTTCCTTCCTTGTCTCACGACATCTTCTATCTTTCTTCAAAACCCAAAATCCCACCTTCAAGCCAGCCACCGCCACTTCTCCTTTCATTGCCCAGCTTCGCTGCCTCTCTTCTTCTCCTCCATTTTCTTTCATCTTCTTCTCTCAAGAAACCCAAAGTTTTAGCCGCCTCTCTCTCTATTATTCTAGAAACCAGAGGGCTCAACTACTCTCAAAATCACTTTTGTTTGATCTTTATTTCTTGATTTAGTTTGATTGTTTGAGGCTGAATTGTTTTTTGGATGAGATTGGGATCTTTTTCTGTTTTTTCCTCTTATTTTTGTTTAAATTTTAGAAAAAAGAAAGTTTAGCAGCATTCATACCCTGTTTCGGTTCAATAGCGGTGGCGGACAAGGCCGAAGCCGCGGAATAGCGGCCGCAACACCGCGATACGACCGCTATTTGATCTCAAATTACAGGATTGGTCCATGTACTTGTCCAAAAACCAAAATTTAATCCTGTATAATAATTCGAACAAATTTATATAAATGGCAGCATAGCAAAGCAATAAGCTATAACCAAAAAAAAAAAGCAATAGGCTATCAAAACCAATTCGACCAAACTGAAACTTTTATGAAGTGCAACAAACGATGTCACCACATGATTTTCAATAGCCATAAGATTGGCAATGGAGTATTACTAGAAATTTAACAAACATGTAAGCACTGAACAGTTTACCAGGTTTAAGAATCAAGAGTGACATTGTTGAGCCTGGTGGGATGTTTGTGTCATGTAATATTGTCATTTTCTGATCAGTGAGAGTGAGTTTGTTGTTTACATATTAAGTACTAACTTTGTTTGAGGTTGACAGTGTCTTGATTTGCTTATTTGCTTTTATTGAGGAATATTTGGTTCATTGTTGGTTTAACTTTTAATCAAGTTCTGGTGTAAACATAATTTCTCATTAGACATGAACAATCCAGTTTATTTAAGTAAGGGTTTCTTCTTAGATTTTCTTTTATTATGCAAATGAGTGATGAAAGGTGATATGCCAGAGAAAAATGTTTCCTTTATTTGTTGCTGAGCATTTGTATAGCTAGTAGGTAATAATTGGGAAACCTATCTTATCAACATTTCAAAAGAAAAGAAGTGGCAATTCTTATCAATGGATTCCTTAAATCATTAAAAATGAAAAAGTTGCTCAGCTGTCATAAATTTTGCATGGTGCGAAATATTCTAGTTTTCTAGATTTTAAACTAATCATTTTTCATATTTTCATGTTTAACTTTCCAGTGATGAGAAAGGGATTTTCTATGCTCTTGACCTTGGTGGCACAAATTTCATTGTCCTACGTGTACACTTGGGTGGTAAAGGAAGGCATGTTGTTAAGCAGGAATTTGAGTAAGTTTCAATTCCTCCACATTTGATGACTGGATCTTCAGATGTGAGACCCTTCTCCGTCCAACCTAGCAATATTTAATCCTACCTAGATTTGTTCTTTTTCTGAAATTCTCTATATGATGTGATTGCAGGCATTATTTGATTATATTGCTTCAGCTCTTGCAAAATTTGTTGCTACAGAAAGTGAAGGTTTTCATGTTTCACCTGGTAGACAAAGGGAGCTGGGCTTTACTTTCTCATTTCCTGTTAGGCAAACGTCGATATCATCAGGGACTCTTATAAAATGGGCAAAGGGCTTCTCGATAGATGATACAGATAATTCTAACCTTGAGTTCAAGTCTGCAGCCTTTAATAGTTGTTTGTTACGTGGTCATTAATTTTCTCTCTGTTCTGTTGTCCACATTTTCTGGAATTAGGACTTCGCCCCTGCCAATATTATTCTAATTTTTTCTCTGCAAAGTCTAAGGCATGCTGACTTTGGTTTTCCCCCTTCTTAGAATCTTAATATTTGTGCTTTTGGGCGACGTTAATAAGATGTTGGTGAAATAATACGTTCCAATAAGTCCTTTAGAATCTGGCCTGGCATCTATATCTCTGATTAATTCCTTTATTTCTACCAACAGTTAATTTTATAGAGATTTAACTCTTTTATGAGCAACCTAAGAGGACAAGTTCTTGCTATAGATGGTCTGGAAAGCATACAGTTGACATTCAGAATTATTTTTAGCAATGACTTTATTCTATATTATAACTCTTGGAGCCTGTATCTTTTGATCTGAATGTTTCTCTTGCCTGGTATGTGTAGGTCGGTCAAGATGTTGTGGGAGAATTGACCAGAGCCTTGGAAAGGTTTGGCCTTGACATGCGTGTGGCTGCTTTGGTGAGTCTAATTGGTTTCTGGTGTGGGGTGTGGTGCATTGCTTTTCTCGCTTCTCTTCAATGGATGTGATCTTGTGCTTCTAGTTGGATAACACTTTTAGCTGGTATTCCAGATTCTCTTGCGGAATAAGCAGGTTAATGATACGATTGGCACATTGGCCGGTGGTAGATACAACAATCCAGATGTTGTTGCTGCTCTGATATTGGTTACAGGCAGTAATGCGGCTTATGTAGAGCGTGCCCCGGCAATTCCCAAATGGCACGGTCTTCAACCTAAATCAGGGGAAATGGTAAGTAGTGTTTAGATATATGTTCTCTGCTTCTATTAATATCTGATAAAATATATGGTCAACCTTGTTGTGCTAACCATCTTCCCTGTTTTCATGGCAGATAACAGCAACCTAGCTATTACTATGTGTCAAGAGTTCTGAAACCTTTTCCTCGTTTCCGCAGGTTATCAACGTAGAGTTTTGTGCAAGATGGCTGAAGAAGCTGAATTTTTTGGTGATACTGTTCCACCACAAGTGAAAATTCCTTTTGTACTATAGACACCTAATTTTGTCCGAACAATTCGTTTAAAAAAATCAAAAAAAATCAAAAAAATAAAAAATGATAAAAAGAAACAAGTCAACTTTGGTCAAATTTTTCGAATTTAAAAAAATCTCATGTGAAGCACATGCAAAATTTACACCCTCAATAGTTGACTTGGTTGATTTGTTGCCAAAAAAAATGAACATAATAATTTGCAAATTGATGGAAATAAATCATGAATGAGAATCCCATGATGGCAGCCATGATTTAAGCATTAAAAGGAGGAAGTTTGTTTCCTTCCCTAAAGGTTTAGGGCTAGAAATGGCTATAAAAGCCAATGAAAAAAGAAAGGGAGGGGAGAAGAAAAAGAAGAAAAAACCCTAGAGGAAATTTTGGAGGAGGGCGCAGCCACTATTCATCATTATTTCACCTCCACTGCTACGAAAAAAGGAATCTTGAACAACCTTTCTCCGCCAACTCAACCCACCTGCCGCCTACCCTGTGCTTCTCCGCTTATCGCCACACTATTGAGCACTTCACCTTGCTTTCACCAAGTTTCGTTTCCTCCAGCTCCTGCCCTTGCTTTGCTTCATCGTAAGTCATCACCATTGTATCACCTGTTGTCCCGCCTACAACCCACGCCTGCCCCGCCAAAGAAGGAAGCTGTGTGCTCGCCCGACCGAAGAAGAGGGAAGACTTGTGAGATCGCCCGCCATCCAATAGAGGTACTCGGCCCGCCAAAGAAAGAGAAGAATCCGAGAGTTTGCTCGCTCGTCCACAAGCTCGCCCGCCCAAAGAGAAAGAACATCCAAGAGCTCGCCAATTCAAGGAGTTTGCCCGCCCGAGGAGGCTATCTTCGCTCGCCTGCCCCGTCAAAGAAAGAATCTGTGAGCTCGCCCGACCGAAGAAGAGGGAAGACTTGTGAGCTCGCCCGCCCTCCAATAGAGGTACTCGCCCCGCCAAAGAAAGAGAAGAATCCGAGAGCTTGCTCGCTCGTCCTCGAGATCGCCCGCCCAAAGGGAAAGAACATCCAAGAGCTCGCCAAATTAAGGAGTTCGCCCGCCCGAGGAGGCTATCTTCGTTCGCTTGCCCCGCCAAAGAAAGAAGCTGTGTGCTCGCCCGACCGAAGAAGAGGGAAGACTCGTGAGCTCGCCCGCCCTCCAATAGAGGTATATTCCCCTTTTTTGTCATTCGTTTATTTAGGTATTTTTAATGTATGGGTAGAAAATAATAAGTAAAATAAATAAAGGAAAATAAAATGGAGTTCTTCCGATGATGAGATGTTACGGAATTCACAAGTAGTGATTCCTAACTGATCTCTAGGTAAGAGAAATATGCTAAATGTTACCAGCGTATTGGAATATTTAGTATAATTTTTTCAATAAAAATAAATTTTATAAATATAAATAAATTTAAAAAAATAATAATAAAATAAAATAATATATTTCTCATGTGCATCACATATATTTTGTTTGCATCATTTGCATTCATTGTAATTCCAAACTAAATGCAAATCTCCCGAGGATGGGATTCTATAGAAATCGCAAGTAGCGATTCTTAAGAAATCCCTAGGTGAGGAAATTATCCGAAATGCTACCAAAAGTATTGGGGTACTTCGAAATAATTTTCGATATAAGGGATTTTCATTTATAAAAATTAAAATTTATGAATTAAAAAACAATAAAAAAGAAATAATGGATTTCTCATGTGCATCATCTATATTTTGATTGCATCATTTGCATCCATGAAATTTCAAAATAAATGCAAATCTCCCGAGGATGGGATTCTATAGAAATTGCAAGTAGCGATTCTTAAGAAATCCCTAGGTGAGGAAATTATCCGAATGCTACCAAAAGTATTGGGGTACTTCGGAATAATTTTCAATACAAAAGATTTTCACTCTTTTAAATAAAAAAAAATAAAAATTAAATATTTCAAAATAAAACAAATAATAAAAATGATTTTCAAATGAATGGAGTTCTTTTTAAATATTTAATTAAGATCATTTTATTAAGATCAAAAGATAAGACATGATTAAGTGGTACCGTTTTTTTAACGGGCGTTGTGGGGGTGCTAATCCTTCCCCACACGTAACTGAACTCCCGAACCCAAACTTTGTTTTCGCAGACCAAAAATTATTTTTTGATAAAACTTAATTAATTTTAAGATTTTATTGAAAAAAATAAAAGATTTTAGGTGGCTAATCACACCTAGCCAAAAAGATTGGTGGCGACTCCATTTTGTTTTTTTTCAAAATCGTCTAGTGATCGAGTCCTCGGACGAAAATCGTTACGACACGTACTAAGGTATGCCTTTATTTTGTTCCCCAGTTAAAATTCAACCAATATGTAGAGTACTGTAATTTTTTCCATGTTTCAGATTTTGCAACAGGACTTAGATGCAAGCAGCTATCTTAGAGTCTCATGGCTCCTTCAATTTGCAGCCTCTAGTTGCGAACTCATCATTTCCTGACTTCTAGGCCCTAGTACTTGATTCTAATTCTTCACGTTGCCTATTGAAGGATAACAATGCGCGGAGCCTTAACCCAACCCAATATCATAATCTGATCTAATCCACTTTGGTTTAATGATTTGTTTAGTTACAGAATTTAGGCAGTTTATATGTACTGGATCATGGTACTTGTTTGGGTGTGTGTTCAATCTGAACCCGTAAGATAATTTTTTTTGTCATATTTTGTTTTGAGTGTGATGAGAGCTTGGAGAGATGTTAACGTATCTGTTAAATCTGCAGAACTCCTCACATGTCTGCAATGCATCATGACACATCTCCGGATCTGAAAGTGGTTGGGACCGAACTAAAGGAAATCTTAGAGGTAGAATATGTTAGACATTTGTTGTGCGAATGTATAATTTCCTCTGTTGGTTTAAAAAAGAAAAGAAGGGCAGTAACTGCAAAAACAAAAGCAAAATAACACAAAGAAAATATGCTGAAAAGTCTGCTACATCATTTTTGACAAGTCAAATCTGATTTAAATACATCAACAAATAACTGAAAATTCCTTAAAATGCACTACACAACTAGCATGTTCTCTTTCTTTCTTGCCACTAAAATCCACTTCATGTAATGCCTAGGCTCGCAGTCCCGTGGGACCCTCACTGGCACATTACTCATCCGTATTGTCCGCTTTGTAAGGCGATGCTCAGCACTGGACCCCACAGGGGTCACCTTACTCATGGATTTCTTGGCCTAATGGTTAGTCGTGATTTGACATAGGCAGAGTAAGTCCTATGTTCGAATCACGGCGGACGCGAAAGAAATCCGTGAGTAAGGTGACCCTGTAGGGTCCAGTGCTGAGCATTGCCTTACAAAGCGGACAATACGGATGAGTAATGTGCTAGTGAGGGTCCCACGGGATTGCGAGCCTGGGCATTATAATAAAACGCGCTTTTTTTTGTAAGGCTTCGGCCCGTCCGCCGTTACTCATCCGTACTGTCCTCTTTGGCGAGCCCACTGACCCCCTCAAGGTTTTATCGTGAGTGCCTGTCTATGGCCAGCCCTACCACTGGCTCACTCACAATTCGCGCCCCGCATGTCTCGAACCCTTGACTTCCTCAAGTTTTTGAGACATGCTAACCAATTGTCCTGGACAATTGGTTAGCATGTCTCAACAACTTGAGGAAGTCAAGGGTTCGAGACATGCGGGACGCGAATTGTGAGTGAGCCAGTGGTAGGGCTGGCCATAGACAGGCACTCACGATAAAACCTTGAGGGGGTCAGTGGGCTCGCCAAAGAGGACAGTACGGATGAGTAACGGCGGATGGCGGATGGGCCGGAGCCTTACACTTCACAACTAGCATTTTCTCCTAGTCTCTCGCCACTACACAACTAGTTTTGTTCTCCTATTTTCTTGCCACTAAAATCCACTACTTCCATGATAGCAATTACTTGATGCATAACTTCAACACTCCTCCTTGCTTTAATAGTTGCAGACTCCAAGCTTCTTTCTCAGAAATTCAAATCTATTTTTAGGGAGTGCTTTGGTGAATATGTCAGCAATCTGATCATTAGTCTTGCAATACAAGAAGCATACTTCACCATTCTTTTGTACTTCCTTTAAGAAATACAACTTAATATTAAAATGTTTTGTCTTCCAATGGAAGACAGGATTGTTTGAGATTGCAATTGCTGCCTGATTATCAACAAACACCTTTGTACTCTCCTTTTGCTCCATATGCAAATTAGTCAAGACTTTCCTAAGCCATAAGGCTTGATTCATAGCTGCAGTGGCGGTAATGAACTCAGCTTCAGCCGTTAATTGTGCCATAATCTCCTGCTTCTTGGAACTCCATGAGAATACTCCTGAGCCAAATGTGAAACAGTATCCTGAGGTACTCTTCATATCATATAAGGACCCTGCCCAATCACTGTTAGAATACCCATGAAACAGAAAATTCTGATTATAACAAAACAATACTCCATAATCAAGAGTCCCTCTGACATATCTAAGAACACGTTTGGCTACTTTAAAATGCACTTCACTGGCACAGTGCATAAACCTTGACAAAACACTGACTGCATGCAGAATGTCAGGTCTAGTTGCTGCGAGATACATCAGGTATCCAATGAGACTTCTGTAAACAGCCTCTTCCACTTTCTCTACACCATCTTCTTTGCTTAGTTTCTCCTTTTGCTTCATAGGAGTACTCACCAGTTTGCAATTCTCCATATGAAATTTCTTCAAAATTTCCTTAGCGTATTTCCTCTGACAGATAAACTCACTTTGCTCGTTCTGTCTAATCTCCATGCTAAGGAAATATGTCATTTCGCCCAAGTCTATCATGTCAATGGCCTTCATCATTTCCTTCTTAAATTGCTCAATCAACATCACATCACTTACTGTTACCAAGAGATCATCAACATATAATAAAACAATCACAATGTTAGCTTTATAATTTCTAACGTAGAGTGTAACTTCACTTTGGCTTTGTACAAAGCCTAAACCCAGCAAGTGCTCATCAATCCTACTATACCAGGCCCTAGGTGCCTGCTTCAAGCCATATAGAGCCTTCTTTAGTAGATAGACCTTGTCTTCCTGCCCTTTCACAACAAAACCTTCAGGCTGTTCAACATAAATCTCCTCCTGCAGATGACCATTGAGAAAGGCTGATTTGACTTCAAGCTGAAATACCTTCCATCGATTTTGAGCTGCTAATGCTAACAACATTCTAATGGTGTCTAGTTGTGCAACAGGAGCAAATGTCTCTGAGAAATCAACACCAAACACTTGAACAAAGCCTTTCACCACAAGTCTAGCTTTATGTTTGTTGATGGAGCCATCGACATTCAGTTTTGTTCTAAACACAGACTTAACATCAATAATCTTTTGATTCTCAAGTCTCTCAACTAGCTCCCAAGTCTGATTTTTTTCAATCATATTCAGGTCCTCTTGCATAGCAACTATCCATTTTGGATCCTTCTCAGCTTCCTCAGACCCTGCAGGCTCAAAAATAGCAACATTGCACCTTTGATAAATATCAGTAAGTAGTCTAGTACCTCTGATAGGTGGTTCATCAACCTCCTCTCCATGATTCAATGGGACATCAATGTTTTGATTTCCCTTTTCAGTTTCCTAACACCACTGTTGATCCTCCACAAATTGAACATCCTTGCTTATTAGAGTCTTTCTTGTTTGAGGTTGAAAAATTTTGTAAGCCTTTAAGACGGTGCTGTAACTAATAAAGATGCCAGGTTCTGCTCTCCTATCAAGCTTGTCCCTTTCACTTAAGGAACATGTGAAAAACAAACACAACCAAAGGTTTTTAGGTTTGATACAGATGGTTTATATCTATACCAAGCCTCAAATGGAGTCTTTCCCTTTACTGCCTTTGTTGGAAGCCTGTTTAGTAGAAATACAGCTGTGTTTGCTGCTTCTACCCAAAATTGTTTAGGAAGCCCTTTCTTGTACATCATGCATCTAGCCATCTCCATTATGGTTCTGTTCTTCCTTGCACTCACTCCATTTTGCTGTGGAGTGTAAGGGGCAGTCAACTGGTGCTCAATGCCAGCCTCATCACAGGATAAATTGAACTATTCTGATGTATACTCCTTGCCATTGTCTAATCTTAAGACTTGAATTCTGCAGCTACTCTGATTCTCAATTCATGCTTTGAACTTCCAAAATACTTCTGCAACCTCTGTCTTGAATATGAGGAAGTAAATCCAACACATTCTTGTTAAATCGTCAATAAAAACAATGTAGTATTTACTTCCCTTTAAGGATGGAGTTCTTTGAGGACCACAGAGGTCTGTATGAATCAATTGTAACTTTTGCGATGCTCTCCAAGTTGTCTTTGAAAATGGCAACCTTCATTGCTTGCCAAATTGACATGCACTACAGCTTGATGGATACTCTTCTAGTGAAGGAAAGCCTTGCACCAGCTTCATTTTCTTCATGTATAGAAGTGCTGCATGATTGAAGTGCCCCAACCTCTTATGCCAAGGTTCAGTAGTATTGATTGAGCTTGGGTATGCAGCTTGCTCCTTCTCCATTAAGTCCAAGGAGAAACTCTTGCCTTTCATTCTGACTCTGAACATATCATGACCATTTGCATCCTTAATCAGACACATCTTGTCTTTAAATATCACTTTGAAGCCTTTCTCTAGTAGCTAACCCATACTTAAAAAATTTTGATTAATATCAAGTACATAAAACACATCAATTATGATTAACAGCTTTCAATGGCAACAGTCCCTTTCCCTTTAACAGCAATATAGTCACCATTACCAATTTTGACTTGTGATGTTGCAGATCTATAAGTTTCTTGAAAATCTATTTATCGTAAGTCATGTGATTGGTGCAGCCACTATCAATTAGCTAGCTTCCACTTGAGTTGTTGGTTGCAAAACAAGTTGCCACAAATAGCTACTCCTCATTCTGTTGATCTACAACTTGAGCCTCATTCTTCTGCTGTTGATTTTTGTTCCTGCAGATTTTCTCGATATGGCCCAGTTGATTGCGTTTTCTGCATCTCACATCAGGTTTTCTCCAACACTTGACTTGAGGATGATTCTTTCTTCCATAATATTGACAAGGAGGGTATACCCCTTTGTTGTTGTTGCCTCCACTACTACTATCATTGTTTGCAGCAACATCATTTGAGTTAGTAGAACTTTTCTTCCATTTCTTTTTCTTTCCTTTCTTGCCTTCATTGATCTGCAACTGTGCTTGCAGAGCTCCTTCCACTGAGCCTTCCTGTCTCATCATTCTCCTTTGTTCTTATGCCTGTAAAGCATTCAACAACTCTGCCAAGATAATACTTGACAGGTCTTTAGAATTCTATAATAAGGAAATTGTTGCTTTAAATCTTTCAGGTATAGTAACAAGGATTTTTTGCACAATCCTATTATCAGGAAAATCAGCACCAAGCAATCTTACCATGTTGACAATGCTTAGAAGTCTGTCAGAATACTCTTTGATTGTTTCTGATTCCTTCATCCTTTGCATTTCGAATTCCCTTACTAAGTTCAGCACCTGCATTCCTCTGATTCTCTCATTGCCTGCATACACTTCTTTGCGAAAATCCCAGATCTCTTTGGCTGACTTCAAGGTCATAATTCTGGTGAAGATTGTTGGTGAGAGAGCTAAAAATAGACAAGCTCTTGCCTTTGACTTCCTTTGCCTCTTTTCCTTGTGATTCTTCAACTGTGCAAGTGTTGGATTGTTTGGTAGAGGAGGAATCTCGTAGTCCTCTTCAACTGCATCCTAAAGGTCACTTGCTTCCAAATATGCTTTTATTTTAACTGCCCAAACTTGATAATCCTCTCCATCAAATACAGGTGGAGCAATAACTGCAAATGGTGTTTTTGTGTCCATTGTTTTGATGGTTTTTCAAGAGAAAAAATTTGGCTTATGGTCCCTTAAGAAAATAGGCTCTGATACTACATGTTGGTTTAAAAAAGAAAAGAAGAGCAGTAACTGCAAAAACAAAAGCAAAATAACACAAATAAAATAGGTTGAAAAGTCTACTACATCATTTTTGATAAGCCAAATCTGATTTAAATACATAAACAAATAACTAAAAATTTCTAAAAATGCACTACACAACTAGCATGTTCTCCTACTTTCTTGCCACTAAAATCCACTTCACAACTAGCATTTTCTCCTAGTCTCTTGCCACTACACAACTAGTTTTGTTCTCCTGATTTCTTGCCACTAAAATCCACTACTTCTATGATAGCAACTACTTGATGCACAACTTCAACATCCTCTAAATCCTTTTGGTCGCTTTCCCTTATCTCCTCTGAATGCTTTTGTGCTTTTGTTTGGAATTTTAGAATAAAAATACATAATAATAGCTAAGAAAATAAACTAAGAGTGAAGAGGAATTGAACTTCAACTGCAAAACCACCTTTTAGCATATATTAATTGAGTTTCTTGAAGGGAAAAGGTTTTGCTTAAGATTATATCATTTGAATTTACTCTTTAATAGGTTTTCTTGTGTTTATTGTCTTTTCTTTGTTTTACTTCAGATATAAATACCTCCTTGAAAATGAGAAAAGCTATTATTCAGCTATGCTACATTGTTGCCACTCGTGGTGCTCGCCTATCTGCAATAGGAATTGTAGGCATCCTCAAGAAATTGGGAAGAGACACTGTGAAAGACGGTGAAAAGCAGAGTCGGTGGTGGCTTTAGATGGTGGATTGTACAAGCACTATACTAAATTCAAGTTTTGCATGGAGAACACCTTGGGGGAGTTGCTAGGAGATGTCTCCGAAAACTTGTCACTGAGCACTCCAATGATGGCTTTGCCATTGGGGCAGCCGTCCTAGCAGTCTCTTACTCCCAATACATTGGGGTTGACGATTTCTGAATATGGTTTAATTATAGGTAGATTAAATAATCACACCTACTAGGATTTTTGTAACTTTCAGCTTTTGCATTCTTATTGCAACTCATCCAGAACTAAGGCTTTGCTTAGTATGGTGGAAAAAAAAGGGTGAGGAAAGAAAATTAGTTAATCAAATGGTTAAGCTACAAAGTAGGAAAGTTGTTATGAAACATAACCATTTGATTAACTAATTTTCCTCTCTCATCCCTTTCTTTCCATCTTACCAAGCAAAGCCTAAGAGTCTTTGCATCTCCTATTCATGCCATCAAATCCTCAAGTTATGGTCATCCAGAGTTTATAATCAAGGAATGGATCAAATGTAAAGAGTGCCTAACCATAGCCAGAAGCTTCATTGCTACAACTTGTCACTCAGCTTTCATTTGCAGTGTTAGAGGATTATTTTGGTACACCCACATTGAAGTTCTCATCTCCAGAAGTACAAAGGTAATAGGATAGGGAAATGTAAACTCCTCTTTCGAGTTTTTGATCTCTGCCCATTGAGAATAAAAAGTAATCTTACAGGTCATACTATATTCCTATTGTTTTGTTTGAATTGTTTCCTAGATGAATTTAATTTGTGATAAAATGGTTTTCTAGACAGCTAGAATTGGCAGCCTTAGCTCCCATTTCCCTCCTTCCCTAACCGTTAACAATAGAATTGGCAGCCTTAGTTTGTGATAAAATGCTCTTGTAGTGTTCTTCTTCTAGTAAGTACATAGGAAGATGACTACTGTGGTGTGAGATTTGCAGATTATCTTTCAGTTACCTGAAAAAAAATACACAGCATCGAGCTAAGACATCCTCATTTAGTGGCCAGCTTCGACCTAGAAGCTTAATTAACATTGGAAATTGTGTCCAATCAGAATCTAAACTCTTAACTATAGCAAAAAGTATTACTGCAACTTATCAAGGCTTTTTTCTTGTTTAGGTGAATTATATAAATGCTCCATGCTATCTCAGGATCACAGCATGTAGAGATTTGCCTTTCAGGTTTAGTTTTGCCTAGCTAAATTCATCAGACCATTTCCGTATACTTTCAATGGAGTTATGAACAATTCAGCAATATTAGGCCTTGTTCAAAGAGAAAAAAAATAAAAAACCAAATGCACATGAGGTGCATTTGGATTGTACCGCACAGTGCAGTTAGAATGAATCCTTCGGACATCTCTCTCTTTCTTAGTAGAATTTTTTATTGATTTTTAATTATTTTATTAATTTTATAAATATAAAAATATATTATAAATTTCATTATATATAAATTTTAATATAATTCCTTAATGATCATTTTTTTCATTATGCTCACATTACGATTATTATTAAATTAAATCTAAACAAATATCATTGTTACTACTGTGTCACTAATTTTACCGTTAGTATGGTTAGATAAATAAATGTGAGTAAAAACCAAATGATCTTTTGTTTCGGAGCAGATAGTCGCTTAAAAAAAAGGTACATAGAAAATGTGGAGAAAGTAATTCTTGTATTACTAAAAAATTCTTGTATTACTAAAAAACTATGGACAAACTTAAGGACTAGAAGTTTTCTTGACTCTATTAAGTTTGTTTACAAGAATTCAAATCCAAATAACAGTTTAAATTCTTAAGGACTTTCAATTTTCTAAGAGTTTAAAAATTTGATGTTTGACTTGGTTTAAAATCTTCTACTTGCGTTCCAATCCTAGGTTGGTCCTACTAGTTTTGAATTCTTACACGTGCTAGAGAAACACTAAAAAGATGCCATAGACTCCTTCCATTAGGGCTGAGAAAAAAAATGAAGAAAATAGAGTCAAATGGTAAGTTTCAAAATAGTTTGATTTGGATAATAATAAAATTCGATTAGAATTTGAATAGTGACATCATTAAACCAAATTAATTCAATTTGATTCGGGTATGAATTGATTCAGATACGGATTATATTCAAATGCTTTATTATCTAATATTTTTTTAATTTTTACTATTTAAATCAAAATCTTAAATTTAATATTTAATTAAATAATTTAAGGAAAAACTGAAATAAAATACAAATTTGCTTACATGTCCAAGAAAAAATTGAAATAAAAATTAAAATTACTTAAACCAAAAACCTGAATAACCGATCTGATCTGCATAAATTTAGATTGGCTCAAATATTTTTCTAATCAAATCAAATACAAATCACGATATAAAATATCCGACTAGTTTGAGTTAAATTAGATTTTTGCAAAAACTCGATTTGATCCGATCCAATATCACCAATATCTTCCATTGAATGATTGATGTGCGTGTTGTGCATGCACAGGCCACGACACCTATCACTAGCTCTAAAAGGATGATTCCAACAGCTAGACATGGTTATTGGGTCAGGTTGACCCGATCTAGCTTGAAACCGGACCAAGTCAACCCAATTCGATAACCAGAACTAAACTGAGTCAACTCGACCTGATAATCGGAATCGGCCAAACTTGGTATACTACCAAGCTAAGCCGATTCAATGCAAATGAAAGCCATGCCTGGTAAGGGCCCGGCCTATTAAGGACTGGGACAGATTGGTCTCGGTTTGAGCTGGACTAGTTCCAGGCTGAACTGGTCTGGCTGAATTTTTTTTTTAAAACAAAGCTTGCCACTATGTAGGCAGGCTGTTGCAAATTATGGGTAATTTCAAAGGAGAGAGGGACACTCCCCTGTAACACCCGGAAGCTAGAATTTTTGGGCTAACTTTTTTCTTTACTTACTATGTTTGTCACTCACTTAGTGTAGCTCAAACTTAACAAGTAGAATTCTACTAGTTTAATTGTTTAAGACTAGTTGTCTAAGGTCCTATTAAAGTCTCATCGTAATGCGTGCCAAAAACGACACTGAAAAATTCCCCATACAAAATTCATCATCATATCAACCTGTGAAAATTTCAATCTCAAAATAACATCTGAAACACTTGATATCCAGTGATTCTATATATATCGAGATTACAACTTAATCACATAGCACAGTTTGTTTACAGACTCGATATTCCCTAGTACTTACATCCCAAATCCTATACACTGTGTACACAAAGAGAATTTAGTCTGGGATATAAACAAAAGAACAAAAGGATTATACCTTGACCCAAGAATATAACTTTCTGCAGCTGAACAAGACAACTCTCGATGCACCACACTCTCGCCGAGTCTACCTAAAGTAATCTGTGAGGTGGAAGAAGGGGGTGAGCTAATGCCTAGTAAGAAAATATACGCTAAATGATGTTAGGCTCCTACTATGCTTAATGCATGTTTATGCGTAAACAAATGCGCAAAACTCATGCTTAAATACGTTTTATTGAAAATAATGCAAAGTCGATATGCCATTGTTTATAAACTATAAAATGCTTGTGCTCACGCATTTATAAAATCGAGATATACATTCAAGGTATTTTCAAGAGATAGGCATCCATCGGTAAGATATGGTAATATAACCAAGATCTTAGGAAATAATCGATAAGTTTTTTACGAAAGCATTCACTGTAGCTAGCAGTGGTCACAGTCCCATACCAAGGCTCTATCCATGATCATGAATCATCCCAGCACCGGTGATCATTTAGTAGCTGAGGTCCAAGTCATGACTAGTTGTCGAACGACTGAAAGATCACAGAGCATCCAGGATATTTCACAATTCATATATATACATCGATATCCATCAACACACATGAGGAATCTGAAATGTGTATATATAGGTAGCCGCCTCAATGCCACACAGGCATAACAAATGCCACATAGGCATACAAATGCCACACAAGCATAAAGTGCCACATAGGCATTATCCATCATCACATGTCTCATGAGTCGAAACTTGTTTAGAAATAGCACTTACAATATGAGTTGAACACTGAAAGCATGAATCATTTTAAATACATACATTTTTGAAAATCTTATCGTAAGGAATCATGCTTCAAAACCATTATTTCGATAACAAGTAACGACGCTAAATATGCATGAAATTTAAAAGGCAATATATACATCTACATTAATTCCAAGAAGTTTGCTTAAACAATTTCTACCGAAATTTTGGCATTATGACGTCATAGGTAGAACACTATCCAGAGTCAAAACCATAACCAAATACCTGTAGAAAACTCAATCAAGCAATATATATTTAATACACCAATTCCAACAAAAATTCCAAATCTCAAACATTTTGCACTTTAAGCTCAACCCAATATATTTTGAAATTTAACCAAGAATGCATTTAAATCCGTAAGTATTAAATAACATTAATTTAGACATGCATAAACATAGCGGACTAGCAAGCAATTACCATATATTCCCTTACCTTACGTTACAAGACACCTAGACTGATGACACTACACTCACAAGCCTTACCACTTTAGCATTTTCTTAGAATTGTTCTTCACTTAACCTTTTTAAGGCTCTTCCAAGAGAACCGAGCACCCTTGTATCTGTGTTCTTCCTCAATTCATTTCTATGTTTAAAACATCATTAAACCACATTTCAACATTATTTTCAAGAAATTCTATCAAGATATATATATATATATATATATATATATATATATTTCACCCAAGCATTATTAATCTAAATAATTATTATCTATAGAAATATCACTATATCCATAACAGCCATCTCTCGTCTCAAATATCATTGTCAATTCCTTCCTTAAGCTTTATAAATAATATCATACTTCAACCATTAAGATGGATACAAAAATTAAATATTTGTACCTAATTATTTTCTCGTAAATCCCTTTTTATATCTCAATTATCATATGATCACACACAAAATAATCTCATCCCTAAGTCCATAATTTTCCATAACCGTATCGTCCTTCCTATAGCAGAGATCATGACTTTCATGTACACGTTTAAGAATATATTGCCAATCACCAAATCAATACACACACACACACACACACACACACACACACACACACACACACACATATTTGTACCATCAACTAAATAATTCATATGCCCACCAATATTATCATTGTATATAATTCTTACATTAATAATTAATAAAAGGAAATAACATGATTTCGCATCATGAACAGTCCATTATAATCCTTTACCTATTTTCATCATTTCATTAGTATCACATAATCACTCAAAATTTAAACCCGATACCACAATACTTTCCTTACCTTTGCAAACCTTTTAACTGGGCATATATTCTTTGTTAGCTTAGGAACGTTTGCCGTATATCTCATTAAATCAACAACCACTTTATGTGTTTCAATAGCCCTATATATGTATACATATGTCTAGTAAAATTCTCTACTCTAGTATATATATTTTTTAGATAAATATGTATAGGAATATATTTATATTTTTACATATGGAATATGAATTAAAGATAGATTATAGATGTTATAGAATTTAAACTAATTTGTTTATATATATGTGCATATTTAAATATGTTAAAATAAGTTTTAAACCAAGTGTGTGTGTGTGTCTATATATATATATATATATATATATATATATATATATATATATATATATATATATATATATATATATATATATATAATATATATATGCATGCTTTGTAATTAATGTGTGTACGTGTGTGTATATATATAAATGTATAAACACATACATATATGTATGGGTATACATATAAATATATATTATACTTAACTGTAATATTTAATTTACCATGATATATATATATATATATATATATATATATATATATTTACACATACATATTACACATACATACCATGGGCGTTTAAATCAAATTTACTTGTTTTTTTTTTATTTTTGTACTTAAAACAGTAATTTTAATTAGTCATAATTTTATATATATATATATAAATACACATTTACATTTATGTGCCTAAGATATTAATCTTACTTGGGCTAATAATAAAGTTTAGGTTAGCATTTGGGCACTTTAGAGTTTGTCTTGATAATGTTGGAGTTTGTTCTGAGAGGCTCGATTACTTGCACTTTCACTTGTTCGAGTTGCCATATCTTTATCCAAAATGTTACTATTGATTTGTCTAATATTTATCGAGAATTAAATTATTGATTAATAAATTTGGATTGGGAAAAATCTTAGTCGTCACACTCCCTCCCTCCATTTTTAATTTTTTAATTTTTTTAAATTTAATATTTTTTTCTATAAATACCTTTTCATTTCCTTGATTTTTTTTCTTTACAGTGTCTCTCATTTTCTCTCAAATCTCAATACTCAAACTCTCTCAATACTCACTCAAACTCTTTCAAATTCACTCAAATTCTCTTATTCTAAATTATAATATTGTCATTTTTCTCTCTAAAATTCATTTTCCTTTTTGTTTTACAATTTTACAAATTTTAGTTTCAACTTCCAAATTCCAATATATATTCCTACATCTATTTCTTTCAAATTTTAAAATATATTTATTTTCAAAAAATATAAAATATGTCAGATTTATTTCGTCATTCATGTTCTGTTTTTCACCCTTTCGATTCTATTGAATCCCTAATTTGGGTGATGAATCATTCAATGCATTCGAACCTGATATTCATTTAGAAGAGAACCTTCCTTTGGAACCACCAACACAGCGTAATGCTTGTAGTCGATGTTGTGGAGGTCGTGATTAAACACAATCATCAACTCCCACCATTGCCACTACATTATTAAGACCGATGAAAATGAAGTTACCTAAAAAAAATGAGTAAGCTATGGGAGTATTTCAACATTATACTAAAAAAAGTACAAATGAATATTTTACTATTTGTAAATTATGTAAAAGTTTTTATGTTTATAGCTCCAGTGGAAGTGGTGGCGGTGCAGGTACGTATAAAAGACATTTAATTGGTACACAAAAAATTAATCCAGATCAAGAAGATGAAATTCATGGTACACAATCTCAAATTAATATACATGATGGTGGAAAAAAATGTACTTTTGACAATATTTAAGTTAGACGTGATTTAGTTAGATTTGTAGTTAGGACTGAACAACCATTCATAATTTGTGAAAAAGTAGGATATTTAGAATTTATTTGTGAATATTTTCAATTTGCATATAAATCTAATTCTAGACATACATTAAAAAAAGATTACATTGATATATTTAAAGAATACAAGCAAGCTTTAATTGATAAATTTAGTAATATTTCATCTAGGGTTAGTTTAACTAGTGATATATGGACTAGTACTAACGGTATAAGTTATCTTGTTATAACTTGTCATTGGGTAGATGAAGATTGATGCATACAAAAATGAATTTTATCCTTAGATATAATAGAAGAAGCACATAATGTATTTACTATTCATAAATATATTACTAAAGTTTGTAAATTGTATAGACTTGAAAATAATAAAGTTTTTATTATTACTTTAAATAATGCTTCGAGTAATACTGCAGCTATTCCTATGTTAATTAAAAGTTTAAATCCAATTATGCAATGTGTATTTTTTCACACTAGATGTGCATGTCATATTATAAATTTGTATATTCAAAGGGGTTTTAATGCTACTAGTAGTGGTAATACTAGTGGCCTAGGTCCAATTGATAAAATTAAAATGTTAGCAAAATGGATCTATACCTCAAATAATAATCGTGAATGGAAGCAACTTTGTTTAACAAATAATATACCTGTTAAAGCATTTCCACTTTCTATAGAAACAAGGTGGAACTCACTCCTTCGTTTGCTTTCTTTTGGTTTGCCTTATAAAGAACTGATTACTCCTTTTTATAACAATTATAAAAATAGCCTGCATTTAGCACTTTATGATGAAATATTGAATATTGTGTTGATTTATTATCTATTTTTAAAGACACAACCAAAAGATTTTCGACTCAACTTTATCCAACTACACCTTATTTTGTTTGTATTATTTATACAATGTTTGATAAATTTTTAAAATTTAGAGATTATGAAACTTTATCTTCTTTTGTATATGATATAAAGGAAAAATTTTTAAAAAAATATTAGGAAACAATTCTCCTATTTATTGTATTGCAACTTTACTAGATCCTGGACAAGGTGAGGTAAATATAGAGATTTTTTTTATTCTTATAAAGATTTTCTTGGTTTTGGTCCTCAATTAACAATTTTTTTGAGAATTATATAATATTTCTGAAGTAGAAATGGAGCAGTTCAATTTCAATCGAGAACAAGAAGAATCATATGAAGAAATCGAAAGTGATGGCAGTAGCAAAGGAAAAGGCATTTTGAATGCAATTAAGGAAGCAACAAATAAAAGAATGAAGCTAAAAGAAAAAGCAAACGGATCTGGATCATCAACAACTCGATGAAGTTCTAACTTCAATGAGATAGGATTTTTCTTAAGTAAAAACTTTCATATAGACGACCACTTTGAAGAAAATTAGAAAAAATTTCCAATTTTAGCTTCTGTTGCCCGAAATGTTTTAGCGATGTAAGTTTCTTCTGTTGCTTCAAAATCCGCATTCTCGACATGTGAAAGTCATTGGAGATCATTGAACCACTCTTAATTTGGAGTCATCATGCATGTTAACATGCTTTAAAGATTGGTTTGAAGCAAAATTCTGCAATATCCAGCTTGGAATGGCCAATGAATTCGTCGATAATATTTCGAAGGAAGAGAAAGAAATTTCCAAAGTAATCTGTACAAATTATGAAGAATAGGTAATAATCTTTTTTTTTTTGTAAATTGTATGTAAAATTGTAAATAAGTTTAGTCATAGTAAATATTTTTATGAACTACAGTCCCCTGATTTTTACCCTTCTAACTTTTAAAGGGATTGTCCACATAAAAAATCTTTGGTCTCCTACTCTCTCCTTTTTCTCCTTTATTATTTTCATTTATTATTGTTGTTAAATATCAAATTAATTAATGTTATACTTATGCTATGTTTAGAAAATAAATAAATATTTAAAATACAAAATGAATGAATATTTTAAAAACATACTAAATAAATGAATAAATATTTTAAATGTAAAATGATAAGTTTACTTATATTTTAAATGATGAGTATAATTATATTTCAAATGTAATAAATAAGTTTAATAAAATTAAAAAATTTTAAAAATATTATAATTTTTTTAAACTAACAGCTTTATTAAATAAGTTATAATAACTTTATCAGTTCATCATAATATCATTATTTATTATTTTATTATAAAATGATTTTATTAGATAATTTTATAATAACTTTATCTTTAAATTACAATTACTTTAATTAAATAAATTATAATAACATTATGTATTATAACTTTATAATTACTATTAACTTTATTTATTATAAAAATAAATTTATTAGATTAAATCATAAAAATATATTAATAAATATTTATTTTGATTAAAATGTATTAATAAATAATTTAAAAAATAAATAAAAAATTAAAAAAATGTAAGCAAAAAAAAAAAAACTAAGCTAGCTAGTTCGGCCTGGCTTGGCCTAGTTTATAACGAACTGGGCTACCAAGTCAGACGGTGTCACATCCCAAGTACATAGCATTTTACCCTTTTTACACGTTTTCACAACATTTGTATAGGTTGGGCTGTCTGCAATATCTTACTTTCCACATTTTATTCACTAAAAACACAATATCCATAACTCAATGTAGTTAACAGAAATAAATATTTACAAATTGTATTTATAATCAATACTTACATCCCCTTATTTAATACAATATTGTAGTACTGTAAATTAAAAGTCTGAACATATAAAATAAATTAATTATACCTCCGGGATCTATACGCGCTGCCTTGGGGTGCTAAATATACAGCCTCGTATCCTCAGATAATATACCTCAAATGGTCATGCAAAATATCTGGGGAGATAAAATATTGGAGTGAGCAAAACCATGGCTCAGTAAGAGATTTGTATGCAAATTTTGATACCTAGAAGACTACATGCAGTAAAACCTTTAATTTCCTATTTATAAAATGGCACTCTATAAGGGAGTGATACTATAGTCGATCGGGAAATCCAGATGGAGCATGGAAGGTATTTTGAAATACCTGTTGTCATAACGTCTAGGTCCGTGAACCTAATCGCTAGACTTTAAAATTCTAGGAGTCGCCACCAACCATTCAACCTAAGGTGTGATTGGTCACCTATTCTTGTCTAAAGATAAGGCTTGGTCTACGTTCAAAGAATCTAGGGTTCGGGAGTACGGTTACGTGTGGGGAAGGATTAGCACCCCCACAACGCCCATTCTAAAATGGTACCACTTAGTTTTAAGTTTAGTCTAAATTTGCCTTTATGTTTGTATTAGTTTCGATAATTAAATGTTGGGAAAGTTTCTAAGACTATTCCATCAATCTGGCTCAAATCTTAGAAACTCCCCTCACCTCAAGATGTTCAAGGAGTACCAATCGACTTTCTTGAACTCCATCGTCGGATTGATTGAGTATATTATGGAATTCTTATCTTTAAATAATTTCTAATCTTATTCTTCTTATTGTATTGTTTTAATTCTATTATTTTATATTTTTAAAAATAAACACGACATATGGGTTATTGACAATTCTTCTTAAGTATTCCATCAATCTGGTTCAACTCAAGAAAAATCCTCTCACCTAAAAATTCCAAGGAGTACCAATTGACTTTCTTAGAATTTCATCATCGGCATATGTCATACTCACTTCCTTTATTATTATCCCATTACCTTATTATAATATTATTTTATATTCTTTATTCTCGATTTATTATTTTATTATTATTATATCCTTAAAATAAACATGGATTATGTTTTCTTAAAAATTCTTCTCAAGTATTCCATCAATCTGGCTCAACTCAAGAAGATTCATCTCACCTAGAAATTCCAAGGAGTACCAATTGACTTTCTTGGAGTTTCATCCTCGGCATAATCCATATTCATCCTCAGTATTTTATTTAAATTTATTTTATCTTTTATTTATGAAGTTTTATATTTATCTTATTATATTTTCCTTAAAATTATTACCATGAATTTAATGTCCAAACAATTGATCATGCAAAAAGTAATATAAATCAAGCAATAAAAATAGTTATCATGCAAACAAATCACTAATATACAATACATCAAATTACCAATTATCATGCAAGTTTATATTAATTAACTATCATGCAAGTAGTCATACATATCAATTTTTAGTTATCTACAAACTTACAATTATTAAATCATTTAAATTATTATTAATTATTGTTAAATTACCCAACTATTATTAAATCAAGTTATTTAATTAAATCACCTTATTATTAAATCAATCAATCAAATAAATCATGTTTATTAAATTAATCAATCAATGAATCATTTTTATTAAATTAATCAATTAGTTAGTTAGTGGAATCTTACCTGGATAATATCTTTCTTTTTTTGCCTTGATTTCTTTGCTAACCCTTTTGTTCTTTCCTCTCTTCTTACACGTCCTTTTCTTTCCTTCAAACGAGTTTCACGTGGCTTTCCTTCCTCTTGTAGTTGACAGCAGCAATTGTAGGTGGGACAGCTGCAGCTGGGAAGGATGAAGCTCGGGCGGCGTACAACTCACGGCAAAATGGCAGCTGGACTTAAGCGATGGTGCGACGAGGCAAGGACCGGACAGCTGGAACTTGCAAGGGACAGACACCGATTCGGTTTTGTTGATGAGAAACAGAGGTTGAATGGTACAACTGTAAGGTGCTTAGGAGTGCGGCAACAAACTTGGTGTAGAAGCAGAACGAAGCTATGATGAATATGATGAGTAGGGCAACAGCAAAGGTGGCGGTGCTCAAGCGGTGCGCGAGATAGATGCAGACACAATTATTAGATGGTGGAAGACTGGAACTGCAGCAGCGTTCTGGCGATGGAGCAACAACTAGCAAGAGTCGACTACAAGTAGAATTCAGAAGCTTCGGCCAGTGCAGGTCTGGTAGGAGTTTTTTTATCAAGGCTGAGTGTAAGAGTTAATGATGGTGGTCCGGTTGAGTGTTTGATTGTGTATATTTTTTTTCCTTATGGAGTCTTAACCCTTTTTTATAGTAAAAAATCTAACTAAGTCCCAATACAACTCTACTTTCTATCACTTATCTTTTATTTTTCATATTTTATCTATTTAATTCTTATGTTAATCCTAATCTAACTTTACCAAATTTAATATTAATCCATATAATTATCCTAAAAAAAATCTAATTATTCTAATTATCTAATCCTAAAATTAATTTTATTTTTATTTCTTTTTATCTTTTCTCTCTCTCTTTTTTTTTTTTATTCCTAAATCCTATTTTAATTTTAATTTCCTAATTAATGTTAATTCTAAATCTAAAAATTCTAATTTAATTCTAGCCTAATTCTAAATTGTTAAATTAAAATACAAATATCACTCAACCCAATTAATTATTTATACAAATTATGACCCCGGACAAAATAGGGTGTCTACAGCTGCCCCTCTTTGTGTGTTTGCTGTGAAACAGTAATTGCACAAAGACATAGACACCTATTTTGCCTAATTTCTTCTCTTTTTTTTTTGTCTCTTTTTTTTTTATTTTTCAAAAAGCTCCCTCTAAACAGAAAGGCAGTCAAACTTTAGAATCTTGTCCAAAAGCTCCTCCTAAACAGGCAGGCAGTCAAACTTTAAAAATCTTGTCCAAAAGCTCCTCCTAAACAGGCAGGCAGTCAAACTTTAAAAATCTTGTCCAAAAGCTCCCCTAAACAGGCAGGCAGTCAAACTTTAAAAATCTTGTCCAAAAGCTCCTCCTAAACAGGCAGGCAGTCAAACTTTTAAAATCTTGTCCAAATATTTGGAGGAATCATGCCCGAAGGTCTTATAGATTGTACTCAAGGAATCTTGTCTGTAATTTTTCTCATGCAATGCATCATGTGTGCAACCGTGCATGCACTCTATCCTATCTATGCAGTTTATTCTATCATGCAATGTCATTCATGCAATATCACTCGCACAATCTATTATGTTCATGCCATGTTTTCTTTGAAAAACATTTCAACTTTAACTGTGGCAATAACAAGGCTTTTCTGTATCAATCTATCTCATGCATTTTTCTATTTGTAATCCTGTCCTTATGTTTCCTATTTCCTTTCTCATTTTCCTTCTTCCAGTTTTCTTTCCTAATGAATCTCGTCTTCGTGCCCTTTATCTTATCTTTCCCATGTCTCTTCTTCTTTACTATCCTTCCTATCTAGTCATTCATATGCTCATTAAAATCTTCATTCACTCTTCTTTATTCATTGGTTTTTCTTGATTTCCAATTTTCATTCATTCACAAGTGCCCTTTTCTTTCATTTTCCTAAATAATATAGGAGTCTTTCACATATTTTGCTAAGCAAACATTCATTATCATTCCAATTTCAAGATCAATGCAATACAATTTCTCAATCCCTCAAGGTAAGGATATAGCAAAGAAATGATAAATGAAATGGAGAGAGTGGTATTATTCAATATCTGGAAATATTACAAAAGGTAGCCAAGTGTGAAGTCAAAGCAAGGTTGGAAGAAAAAACAAGGATTCTAGGATTATTTAACCAGGCTTTGGGCAAACATTCAAACAACTCTGATCGATTAATACAAAATTCTCATTCAAAAATCTCATTCTCTTCGAGTCATCCGACCATGTAAAGTCCTATCAAATCACATTAGTGCTTCTATGTCATGACCCTTTAATGCCTTTTCTCCTCATACCTAAGTCGCCTTTTCAGGTTTTCAACTTAGATATGTCTCCTTGATTCAAGCCGCCCTTTACGGGTTTTCAGTTCGAATTCACCCCCTATTGACTCAAACTGCCCTTTTGGGTTTTCAATTTGAATCCTCCTTTTTCTTTATCTCTTTTTTTCTCTTTTTTTTTATTTTTTTTTATTTTCTCTCTTTTTTTTTTTAGGCATAATACTTCTTCACAGCATCTGAATTTATTGGGTTTGGCAGATCATCTCCATCCATATCTACCAAAAGTAATGCCCCGCCAGAGAATGCCCTTTTCACAACATAAGGACCTTCCCAATTTGGAGCCCATTTTCCTCTATTGTCTGGTTGATTTGGGAGAATCTTCTTCAGGACCAATTCTCCTTCTCTGAATTTTCTTGGTCGAACCTTCTTATCATGCGCTTTCATCATTCTCCTTTGATACAGTTGGCCGTGACACAATGCTACCATTCTTTTTTCCTCAATGAAGTTGAGCTGCTCGTAACGATCTCACCCAATCAGCCTCTTCTAACTTTGTTTCCATCAGGACCCTTAAGGATGGAATTTCAACTTCAACAGGCAGCACAGCTTCCATTCCATATACCAGTGAAAATGGTGTTGCCCCAGTAGAAGTGCGAACAGATGTTCTATAAGCATGTAGGGCAAATGGCAACTTCTCATGCCAATCTCTATATGTCTCAACCATTTTTTCCACTATCCTCTTGATGTTTTTATTTGCTGCTTCTACTGCCCCATTCATCTTTGGACGATATGGCGCTGAATTATGATGCTTGATTTTGAACTGAGTACACACGTCTTCCATCATCTTGTTGTTCAAATTTCGAGCATTATCAGAGATAATTTTTTCTGGAAGCCCGTATCGACAAATTATCTCCCTCTTGATAAACTTGCAAACCACTGCTCGTGTTACAGTTGCATATGAAGCAGCTTCAACCCATTTGGTAAAGTAATCAATCATCACAAAAATGAACCTATGCCCGTTCGAAGCCTTGGGAGTAATTGGTCCGATCACATCCATGCCCCACATTGAAAAAGGCCATGGAGGTGCTAACACATTTAGAGCATTTGGAGGTGCATGAATTTTATCAGCATAGATCTGGCACTTGTGGCATTTTCGAGCATAGTTAATACAATCTCTCTCCATAGTCAGCCAGTAGTAACCTGCTCTCATTATTTGTCGGGCCATCATGTGACCATTAGCATGAGCTCCACAGGCTCCATCATGCACTTCTTCAAGAATTTTAGTAGCTTCAGTTGAATTCACGCACCTTAACAGTACTTGATCTCGACCTCTTTTGTACAAAATTTCTCCATCTAAGAAGAATCCCATAGCCAATCTTCTTATAGTTCTTTTGTCATTTTCAGTAGCATACTCAGGATACTGCTGATTTTTTATGTATTGCAGAATATCGTGATACCAAGGCTTCCCATCTACTTCCTCTTCAACACTCAAGCAGTGTGCTGGGGAACTCTTCACTTCCATCCTAATTGGTTGGATCTCTGCATTTGCATCCAACTTGAACATTGCTGCTAGGGTGGCTAAAGCATCAGCTATCTGATTTTCTTCTCGTGGCAAATGTTCGAACTGGATATTTTCAAAATAATCAATCAACTCAACGATATACTTTCGGTACTGGATTAATTTTGGATCTCTAGTTTCCCATTCTCCTTTTAACTGATAAATTACCAGAGCTGAATCACCATACACCTCAAGTATCTTGACTTTTCTTTCTACGGCCGCCTGCAGACCCATGACACATGCCTCATACTCAGCTACATTGTTCGTGCAATTAAAATCCAATTTAGCAGTAATTGGATAATAACTACCTTCAGGAGATATGAGAATCACTCCTACCCCGTGCCCCAGAGCATTCGACGCCCCATCAAAAACATCTTCCATGGTCTTTTCTCACATTTTTCTTCTATAAACATCAAATCTTCATCTGGGAACTCCATCTTCATTGGTTCATAACCATTCGTATTGCGATCAGCGATAAATTCTGCAATTGCACTCCCTTTGATGGCTTTTTGGGCCACATATGTGATATCATATTCGGAAAGCATTACTTGCCACCTTGCGATCCTTCCAGACAATGCAGGCTTTTCAAAGATGTACCTGAGAGGATCCAATTTTGTGATTAACCAGGTGGTATGATACAACATGTACTGTCTGAGTCTATGAGCCGTCCAAGCCAACGCGCAACACATTCTTTCTAACTCGGTATATTTAGACTCATAATCTGTGAATTTTTTGCTCAGATAGTAAATTGCATATTCTTTCTTCCCAGATTCATCTCTTTGCCCCAACACACATCCCATTGACTTCTCGTAGACTATCAAATACAAAATCAAAGGTCTTCCAGTTACTGGTGGTACCAACACAGGAGGGTTCGACAAGTATTCTTTGATTTTGTTGAAGGCTTCCTGGCATTCTTCATTCCATTCCCCGGGATCTCTCTTACGAAGCAACTTGAATATTGGATCACATTTGAGGGTGAGTTGAGAAATGAAACGAGAGATATAGTTTAATCTGCCCAAAAATCCTCTAACTTCCTTTTGGGTGCGTGGAGGAGTCAGGTCTTGAATAGCTTGTATCTTATCTGGATCCACTTCTATCCCATTTTCACTGATCATAAAGCCCAATAGCTTTCCAGATTTAACCCCGAATGTGCACTTAGCCGGATTCAGCTTCAATTGATACTTCCTCAATCTATCAAATAGTTTTCTGAGACTAGTGACATGATTCTCCCCTTTACGCGATTTTGCAATCATATCGTCTACATAGACCTCTATCTCTTTATGCATCATGTCATGGAAGAGAGTCACCATTGCTCTTTGATATGTAGCTCCAGCATTCTTCAGCCCAAAAGGCATAACTTTGTAACAAAAGGTCCCCCACATTGTCACAAATGTGGTTTTCTCCATGTCTTCGCGAGCCATTTTTATTTGATTATAGCCCGAAAATCCATCCATGAATGAAAATGTGGAGTATTTGGCAGTATTGTCCACAAGTGTATCAATGTGGGGTAAAGGAAAATTATCCTTAGGACTAGCTTTGTTCAAGTCTCTATAATCCACACACATTCGCACTTTCCCCCCTTTCTTCGGAACTGGAACTATATTGGCTACCCATTCAGGGTACCTGGCCACCTCCAAGAAACCAGCATCAAATTGCTTCTTAACTTCATCTCTAATCTTCAATAACATATCAGGCTTCATGCGCCTTAACTTCTGCTGTACAGGCTTACACTCAGGCTTCAATGGCAACTTGTGCTCCACAATTCTAGTATCGAGTCCAGGCATATCTTGATAGGACCAAGCGAACACATCTACATATTCATGAAGTAGCTCTTTAATTCCTCCCTTTCGTTGGATGGCAAGGAAGTTCCTATCTTCACCTCCTTTTTATTCTCATCATCTCCCAAACTTATTATTTCTGTTTCTTCTTGATAAGGTTCGATGGGTTTCTTTTCATGATCCACCAATCTTAGTAACTCAGAAGGCACGATATAATCTTCAAGGTTCTCTTCATGATCAAATTCATTAAATTGAACAGGATTCTCAAAATTAAATTCTGAATTAATGTCATTGTTATCATCATTTTCATTGTCTGGATCCCTGAAAATTGGTAAAATGAAGAATGTGGGTAATTGTGTCTTGGAAAGAAATGAGATTCGTACTTGAGGAATTGAAGAAAATGCATTTTATTAATCTCTTTATTGAAATGAAAATGAATGAAAGTTGGCCCAATACATGAAAGAAAATCTCAGTGCTCTTGGGCATAAGCACTCCTACATTATTTAAGAAACTGAATGATCCTAAGAAAACCTAGAACAAATGAAAATAAGAAAATAAAGAAAATCCACTACCCTTGGGTGGCATAGACAACTGGCATCTCATAAACCGTCCAATTTCCTAGCTCTGCGTCTGAAGGGTACACGAACTGATCAATGTCAAACCCTCCACTTTCCTTCTTCATCAACCACGGAGACAGACAAATTTGCAAAAACCTTCAACAGTCCATTTTCAGTCACCATCATTGGATCTGGATGAATATACCCTGCTGAGCGAAACGAATCATATAAGTGTGGTATGATTAATCTCTTGGACTCAAGATCACGACCATGCAAACGAGCAATTCTCTTCTCTTTCTTCTCAGTCATCATCTTCATTTTTTCCATCCTTGTCGGTCTGTACCCTAACCCAAATCTGTCCTTGTTTTCGATGATCTCTAGTGGCTCTAACATTCCCTGCAGGTTTCTGCCCAACCCAGAACCAAGGCACCATCCTTTCCACAATATTTGCTTCACGACCATACCAGTGGTATTTGACAAGCGAGGAGTATACAGACTTGACCCTTCACCCACATATAGAGCATTTGCCACCTCAAAGGATCTGTATGAGCATTCCACAGCTTCGTCTCCAATGTCCACATAAGGTGTAGTGGAAGTTTGAGCTACCATCATGTCTTCTTCTCCTGAGATAGTAATTATTTGGCCGTCCACCACAAATTTTAGCTTTTGGTGAAGAGAGGAAGGGACCGCTCCTGCCATATGAATCCATTGCCTTCCCAGAAGGCAACTATAAGATGGTGTAATGTCCATCACCTGGAATTGTATATTAAAGGTACATGGACCGATCTGTATTGGAAGCTCTATGTCTCCCATAACTTCTCTACGAGCTCCATCAAATGCCTTTACCACCATATTACTTGGCTTCATGTGAGATTCATCTATCGGCATCCTTGTCAAAGTAATCATCGGCATGATATTGATAGATGAGCCATTATCAATCAACACCCTACCAATTGTGATGCCTCTGCATTTTGCACTTATATGAAGAGCTTTAGTACTTCCTCTTCCTTCAGCTGGAATTTCATCGTCACTAAAGGATATGAAATTATCTACCACCAAATTGCTCACTAGATGGTCTATCTTTTCTACAGATACATCGTGCACCACATAAGCTTGATTCAACACCTTCAACAGTGCCTTCCTGTGAGGTTCAGAGTTCAAGAGCAAAGACAATAATGAAATTCGAGCCGGCATCTTGTTTAATTGTTCTACCACACTGTACTCACTATGCTTAATGAGTCTCAAGAATTCACAAGCATCTTCGTCTGTTACCGGCCTTTGTCTATTCTCCTCAGGATCTGGGACTGGTGCCACTTCTTCTTCTCCCACTTTGGCCTTCTCTTTTCTTGCCTGTTGTAGCATCTCAGGGGTATAGCAACGTCCGCTACGTATCATCCCCCCAACTCCAGCTATATTGGCGGAATCAGGACTATCCACCATTAGTTCAACATTTGCTCCATCTTTGATTATTGCATCATACCCATACCTCCAAGGTACGGCTTTGTCACTCTTGTATGGGAATGGAGTTGGCACCTCTATCACCACCTTAGGCCCTTGAACTGATGGTGTAGGTTTCTCTTCATAAAGCACTTTCAATGGTTTTAAAACAAACTCCTTATCAGTGGCATGAACTCCTTCAACTTGAACTTCTTCATAGAACTCCACGCAAGATTCATCAATTAGTTGTTGCAACTTCCTTCTAAAATCCTCGCAATGCTGAACAGAGTGCCCTATTGCTCCACAATGGTATTTGCATGTCATTTTTCTATCATATTGCCCTTTATAAGAGCCTGCGACAAACATCACTGGTTGTAATAAGTCAGATTCCACCAGAATCTCAAACACCTTTTCTAATGGAGTTTTTATTTCGACAACAGTCCTCTTGATTGTACCTCTCCTTGGGTCCTCAACCGCGTTTACCGTTGTCCCAGCATGATCGGGCAATGGGTTTGCATTAACATCTGGCTCACCTTTCTTCCCAAAACTCAAAAGCCCAGCTTTAACAAGTGATTGGACTTTCCTTTAGACCCATGCAATTCTCAATAGAATGACCAATATTGCCGTTATGATAGGCACATTTTGCATTGGGATCGTACCACTTTGGGTAAGGAGGTTTCAAGGGTTCTATATAAATAGGGGCAATGAGATGACCTTCCACCAACTTTGGGAATAGCTCAGCGTATGCCATGGGTATAGGGTCTATGGCGATATTTCGGCTAGGTCGGGTGTACCTCTGGTCATTAGGTGGGAAAGTGGGGTTTGTTGAGGTTGTAGGAGTTTGTCGTTGGAAAACAGGTTGATAGGTGTTTTGGGGATGAGTTTGTGGGTAAGATTGAGAATAAGTGTAGTTTACTGAAGGTGGGTGAGGGGTATAAGGGTGACGCGAATTGTTTTGGACGGCTTGTGCATCTCCTTCCTTCTTCTTCAAGAATCCACCCTTCCTACTATCATTCACAGGTGCTTCGATCTTACCGCTCTTGATGGCATTCTCAATAGCTTCACCTGTTAGCACCATATCTGCAAAGTTCTTAGTTACACTGCTAAGCATACGCTCATAGTAAGGTGCCTTGAGAGTATTCAAAAAGAACATAGTGACTTCCTTTTCAGTTAAAGGAGGTTGAACTTGTGATGCCATGTCCCTCCATCGTTGGGCATATTCCTTGAAGCTCTCATCTTTCTTCTTTTCCATACCTTGGAGAGACAAGCGATCAGGGGCCACATCAGACACATGTTTGTATTGAGCTATAAAAGCCCTTGCCAATTCCGACCAAGAGGGAACTTTGCTTCTTTCTAATTGGTTATACCACTTAGCAGCTGACCCAGTCAAGCTATCTTGGAATACATGAATCAATAGCTTGTCGTCCCATGCATATGCCGCCATCTTTCTACAGTACATGGTGAGATGATCTTTTGGGCATGATGTTCCATTGAATTTTTCAAATTCAGGTATTTTGAATTTTGGTGGAAGCACGACACCAGGTACCAGACACAACCTTTCAGCATCAACAGGTCCAAAATAGTCAACTCCTTCAACGGCACTTAGTCTTTCCTCTATCAAGCTCAGCTGAGCTTTAGTACCACTATATTCTTCTTTATGCTTCAACTCTGTGGGATTATCTAAATTTGGTACCTCCACTGGATTTTGAACTTGTATCTGTAGAGGTGTGGGAGCTTTGACAGTACTTCCTTCAGGCACAAAAATAGGGTTGTCTCGCATGTTTTGTTGAGGTTCTTGGATAGACTCCTCCTGATTACCCATCTTCTCCTTTCCTTTAATCATGGCTTTTAGTAATTGGGTAATCTCGCTCAATTGCCCCTTTATCTCTGCATTTTCCCTTTCCAACTTCTCTATTCTGTTATTTTGATCTTCTTCCATTATACGAGCTTGGTACCTTGTGTGGTATTTATGGAGAGCAGACCGTCTAGTAGGTTCAATTTTGACACCTTTAATGCCACAATTAAGTTGAAATTATTTTCAAGAGAAAACGTGTAAGGACTTAAAAGAATTCAAATATGTATTTTATTGATGGATGGAATTTTACAACCTAAATGCATAAAGAAAAAAACTTGTCTCATAACAATCATTTAGCAAAACCAAAATCCTAAGACATCCATGAAGAAATCTAATGGTGCCACATGAGTCTTCTAACTGCACTATAATGGCCCTCTATCTCTTCCAACAATTGTAGCATCCTCTCTCCATGCTCGGTTATTGGGTTAACTCCAGGCTTCACCTCCCTTATTTCATCTTCGATTTGTTGGGCCCTATGAGCCACCCAATTAATCTGATGAAACATTGTCCATAGGAGTTGTGAGTCTTTCTTGAAGATTTTCCATTCATCTACTAAGGTTTGCATATTTTGGGCCACCTTCTGTCGATCTTCTTGGGCTTGATTGAGGACTCCTTGCAGTCGGATCTTCCATCGTATTATCTCCCTTTGAGCTTTATCAAGCTCATCCTCCTTCTTTTGTGCTTTCTCCTTGAGTCGTGCAATTTCTTCTTGGTTCTTCTGAGCTTCTTCCCGGTTCTTCTGAGCTTCTTCCTTTAGTCGTTTGTTTTCTTCCATCAGACGACTATTTTCAGACCTCGCGAACTTTTTCTTCAAGTAACTAATCTCATCTACCAACTTGTTCTTCTCTTGATGGACTTTTGAATATGCGTGATCTCTTTTTCCTATCCTCTCATCGGTCTCATGCTTGAACTTCTTGTACTCCCGTTCCAGATCCCTCTTTTCTTCTTCTAACTTCCTCTTGGCAATCTCTAAATCAATCATAGGGTCTCTGGGTGTAGGTTCTTCAAGAACTTCATCATCTTCTTCAGAAGGAATTTTGACATCCTTGGCTCGTCTAGCATGCCAAACAAAATACTCAGGCGTAACTTTATCGGTGAATATCCCTAGTTTTATTGCGAGAGGTGTCTTCCATGCTTTAACATCTTCTTCTATCTTTCTCAAAGCCCCTTTCTCTGAATAAGCATACTCTCGTTGACTGAGTCCATAAGTAGCTGGGATAAACTGCTCATATCCTAGTTGTCTTCGTACCATTAAAGGAGCATAAGATACGGTGCCCCATAATCCTAACAAAGGAACCCACCATCGTTCTCCACAACCATATAACATTGGTCCTCGTGGCATCCATGGCGCTGTCCAGACTATGTCTCGATTTGTGAGTTTACGCAAGGTAGCAACCCACTCCTTTTTTGTCTTTGGTTCAGGCCATTTATTTTCACAAAACTCCTTGATAGGGATGTGTTTAAAGTAGGGCTCTCGAAATTTGGCTTCTCTGTTTCTAAGATGACTCTTCATCCAGATGTACAATAATTGCATGCATCCTGTGAAACGCCCGTCCCCCATTCGCCGACAATAATTCAAAGATCTAATGGTTTCAGTCAAAATAGCAGGGACAACATTTACCCCAAAATCAATCTGTTCCACAAAATCTGCAATTGTGATTTCAATATGCCCCAAGAATTTTGGGAAAATCACCATCCCATATAGAGCCAAAGCCATCAGTTTCATGCATTGTTTATCCTCTGCTTGTTGAGTGATTCGACTTCGTAGGTAATCCCAAGAGAGATAAATACCTTTCCCTTTCTGTCTTAACCTCTGATCAATTTCTTGCACATCAACACCAATCATCGCAGCCAACTTCTTACGATAACTTGTCTTGTTCCTCCAATAGATTTTGTCTCCAACTGGCAATTTCGGATAAAGCAACTCTGAATATTCTTCTATTGTCGGCACCATGTCATTTTCATTAAACACAAAACACCGATAAGATGGATCCCAAAATTGTACCATAGCCCTGATCAAATCAACATCCACATCTACAAAGAGGAGTAAAGCCAAACCCCCATATTTGTTTTGGAATGTTTCTTTCTTCTCTTGATCCCAACTTCCCCAAATGCCAATTAACTCGGTGAAATCATTTTGTCTAAGATCAAGACGAACTTTTTCAGGAAGATTGGAGATGTAATCTTTAGGCAAGCAGTCACCGTCCCTTTGTTGGGCCTCTTCAGATAATAGCTTCACTTCACTGGAGGGTAAAGACTTAGCAGACTTCTTCTGGGAAAAATTCTCCATGGATGTAGATGGACTTTCAGTCTGTTAATCAATTGCTATGAGACAAGCCTCCTAAGAAATGCACAAAAACGTGAGAATGAAACAAAAAGAGATTTTATATATAAAAGTTTTCCTTCATGTGTTCTCTTAACATGTTTTTTTTTTTATATGTTGGGTTTGGTTAAAGAGCTAAATGTTCCCAAATTGTTCCTCACTTGTCCATGCAGGACTAGTAAGGCACCCAATCCTCACCCATTATAGGTTACAAACGGAAAGGTTCAATCTGAGTGGGAGTATTTCGCTAGCCTATGTGGAGGTTATCACCTCACGAAAGCGTAGTTACTTTACTCCCTCCTAAAAAAGGAAAAGCCCGGGTTGAGGGCTTATGCAAATGCAAGTGATGTGTGTGTTGAAGGAATGAATTAACATTTTATTATACATTTTCCAAATACTTCTAGGCAAACTTAGACTAATTTTCAAACTAATTTTTGGCCTGACTCTCTAAAGTCCCCAGTGGAGTCGCCAAACTGTCATAACGTCTAGGTCCGTGAACCTAATCGCTAGACTTTAAAATTCTAGGAGTCGCCACCAACCATTCAACCTAAGGTGTGATTGGTCACCTATTCTTGTCTAAAGATAAGGCTTGGTCTACGTTCAAAGAATCTAGGGTTCGGGAGTACGGTTACGTGTGGGGAAGGATTAGCACCCCCACAACGCCCATTCTAAAATGGTACCACTTAGTTTTAAGTTTAGTCTAAATTTGCCTTTATGTTTGTATTAGTTTCGATAATTAAATGTTGGGAAAGTTTCTAAGACTATTCCATCAATCTGGCTCAAATCTTAGAAACTCCCCTCACCTCAAGATGTTCAAGGAGTACCAATCGACTTTCTTGAACTCCATCGTCGGATTGATTGAGTATATTATGGAATTCTTATCTTTAAATATTTTCTAATCTTATTCTTCTTATTGTATTGTTTTAATTCTATTATTTTATATTTTTAAAAATAAACACGACATATGGGTTATTGACAATTCTTCTTAAGTATTCCATCAATCTGGTTCAACTCAAGAAAAATCCTCTCACCTAAAAATTCCAAGGAGTACCAATTGACTTTCTTAGAATTTCATCATCGGCATATGTCATACTCACTTCCTTTATTATTATCCCATTACCTTATTATAATATTATTTTATATTCTTTATTCTCGATTTATTATTTTATTATTATTATATCCTTAAAATAAACATGGATTATGTTTTCTTAAAAATTCTTCTCAAGTATTCCATCAATCTGGCTCAACTCAAGAAGATTCATCTCACCTAGAAATTCCAAGGAGTACCAATTGACTTTCTTGGAGTTTCATCCTCGGCATAATCCATATTCATCCTTAGTATTTTATTTAAATTTATTTTATCTTTTATTTATGAAGTTTTATATTTATCTTATTATATTTTCCTTAAAATTATTACCACGAATTTAATGTCCAAACAATTGATCATGCAAAAAGTAATATAAATCAAGCAATAAAAATAGTTATCATGCAAACAAATCACTAATATACAATACATCAAATTACCAATTATCATGCAAGTTTATATTAATTAACTATCATGCAAGTAGTCATACATATCAATTTTTAGTTATCTACAAACTTACAATTATTAAATCATTTAAATTATTATTAATTATTGTTAAATTACCCAACTATTATTAAATCAAGTTATTTAATTAAATCACCTTATTATTAAATCAATCAATCAAATAAATCATGTTTATTAAATTAATCAATCAATGAATCATTTTTATTAAATTAATCAATTAGTTAGTTAGTGGAATCTTACCTGGATAATATCTTTCTTTTTTTGCCTTGATTTCTTTGCTAACCCTTTTGTTCTTTCCTCTCTTCTTACACGTCCTTTTCTTTCCTTCAAACGAGTTTCACGTGGCTTTCCTTCCTCTTGTAGTTGACAGCAGCAATTGTAGGTGGGACAGCTGCAGCTGGGAAGGATGAAGCTCGGGCGGCGTACAACTCACGGCAAAATGGCAGCTGGACTTAAGCGATGGTGCGACGAGGCAAGGACCGGACAGCTGGAACTTGCAAGGGACAGACACCGATTCGGTTTTGTTGATGAGAAACAGAGGTTGAATGGTACAACTGTAAGGTGCTTAGGAGTGCGGCAACAAACTTGGTGTAGAAGCAGAACGAAGCTATGATGAATATGATGAGTAGGGCAACAGCAAAGGTGGCGGTGCTCAAGCGGTGCGCGAGATAGATGCAGACACAATTATTAGATGGTGGAAGACTGGAACTGCAGCAGCGTTCTGGCGATGGAGCAACAACTAGCAAGAGTCGACTACAAGTAGAATTCAGAAGCTTCGGCCAGTGCAGGTCTGGTAGGAGTTTTTTTATCAAGGCTGAGTGTAAGAGTTAATGATGGTGGTCCGGTTGAGTGTTTGATTGTGTATATTTTTTTTCCTTATGGAGTCTTAACCCTTTTTTATAGTAAAAAATCTAACTAAGTCCCAATACAACTCTACTTTCTATCACTTATCTTTTATTTTTCATATTTTATCTATTTAATTCTTATGTTAATCCTAATCTAACTTTACCAAATTTAATATTAATCCATATAATTATCCTAAAAAAAATCTAATTATTCTAATTATCTAATCCTAAAATTAATTTTATTTTTATTTCTTTTTATCTTTTCTCTCTCTCTTTTTTTTTTTTTATTCCTAAATCCTATTTTAATTTTAATTTCCTAATTAATGTTAATTCTAAATCTAAAAATTCTAATTTAATTCTAGCCTAATTCTAAATTGTTAAATTAAAATACAAATATCACTCAACCCAATTAATTATTTATACAAATTATGACCCCGGACAAAATAGGGTGTCTACACCTGTCTTGTCTCGAAAACCCATAACGACTATAGGGAGTAAATACTGTTATTGAGATAACTCATCTTCCATATTATTTCATATCCTTTTCAAAGTAATGCTTTTATAAAATAAAGCATTTAAGTAAAATAAATTAATATTCATATATTCTTTAAAGAGAATATTAGTTTAAGTAAATCATATTTCTCATTTAAAATTTCATATTGCGTATCACGTATAAACTGTAAACAATGTAGCATTATGTGCAGTATAGAAAACTGTTTAGAAACCATTCTTCTTCCGTATAAAACATATTCATATTCATTTTCCATATAGCCACATCTTTTCATATCACATGTCATTTCATATTTCATTAAAGTGGAGACTAAGGCATCACCCAAAATATCATGCTAGAGAGAAAGTATCCCGTAGGGCAATAATAATTATGTTAGATCTATGACCATAGTCTATATTATCCTCGGTGGATCACTGATCAGGTGTCGACTGGGACTATCGCATGTCGCATGTCGCATGTCACATGTCACATATCACTATCATAACGTCTAGGTCCGTGAACCTAATCGCTAGACTTTAAAATTCTAGGAGTCGCCACCAACCATTCAACCTAAGGTGTGATTGGTCACCTATTCTTGTCTAAAGATAAGGCTTGGTCTACGTTCAAAGAATCTAGGGTTCGGGAGTACGGTTACGTGTGGGGAAGGATTAGCACCCCCACAACGCCCATTCTAAAATGGTACCACTTAGTTTTAAGTTTAGTCTAAATTTGCCTTTATGTTTGTATTAGTTTCGATAATTAAATGTTGGGAAAGTTTCTAAGACTATTCCATCAATCTGGCTCAAATCTTAGAAACTCCCCTCACCTCAAGATGTTCAAGGAGTACCAATCGACTTTCTTGAACTCCATCGTCGGATTGATTGAGTATATTATGGAATTCTTATCTTTAAATATTTTCTAATCTTATTCTTCTTATTGTATTGTTTTAATTCTATTATTTTATATTTTTAAAAATAAACACGACATATGGGTTATTGACAATTCTTCTTAAGTATTCCATCAATCTGGTTCAACTCAAGAAAAATCCTCTCACCTAAAAATTCCAAGGAGTACCAATTGACTTTCTTAGAATTTCATCATCGGCATATGTCATACTCACTTCCTTTATTATTATCCCATTACCTTATTATAATATTATTTTATATTCTTTATTCTCGATTTATTATTTTATTATTATTATATCCTTAAAATAAACATGGATTATGTTTTCTTAAAAATTCTTCTCAAGTATTCCATCAATCTGGCTCAACTCAAGAAGATTCATCTCACCTAGAAATTCCAAGGAGTACCAATTGACTTTCTTGGAGTTTCATCCTCGGCATAATCCATATTCATCCTTAGTATTTTATTTAAATTTATTTTATCTTTTATTTATGAAGTTTTATATTTATCTTATTATATTTTCCTTAAAATTATTACCACGAATTTAATGTCCAAACAATTGATCATGCAAAAAGTAATATAAATCAAGCAATAAAAATAGTTATCATGCAAACAAATCACTAATATACAATACATCAAATTACCAATTATCATGCAAGTTTATATTAATTAACTATCATGCAAGTAGTCATACATATCAATTTTTAGTTATCTACAAACTTACAATTATTAAATCATTTAAATTATTATTAATTATTGTTAAATTACCCAACTATTATTAAATCAAGTTATTTAATTAAATCACCTTATTATTAAATCAATCAATCAAATAAATCATGTTTATTAAATTAATCAATCAATGAATCATTTTTATTAAATTAATCAATTAGTTAGTTAGTGGAATCTTACCTGGATAATATCTTTCTTTTTTTGCCTTGATTTCTTTGCTAACCCTTTTGTTCTTTCCTCTCTTCTTACACGTCCTTTTCTTTCCTTCAAACGAGTTTCACGTGGCTTTCCTTCCTCTTGTAGTTGACAGCAGCAATTGTAGGTGGGACAGCTGCAGCTGGGAAGGATGAAGCTCGGGCGGCGTACAACTCACGGCAAAATGGCAGCTGGACTTAAGCGATGGTGCGACGAGGCAAGGACCGGACAGCTGGAACTTGCAAGGGACAGACACCGATTCGGTTTTGTTGATGAGAAACAGAGGTTGAATGGTACAACTGTAAGGTGCTTAGGAGTGCGGCAACAAACTTGGTGTAGAAGCAGAACGAAGCTATGATGAATATGATGAGTAGGGCAACAGCAAAGGTGGCGGTGCTCAAGCGGTGCGCGAGATAGATGCAGACACAATTATTAGATGGTGGAAGACTGGAACTGCAGCAGCGTTCTGGCGATGGAGCAACAACTAGCAAGAGTCGACTACAAGTAGAATTCAGAAGCTTCGGCCAGTGCAGGTCTGGTAGGAGTTTTTTTATCAAGGCTGAGTGTAAGAGTTAATGATGGTGGTCCGGTTGAGTGTTTGATTGTGTATATTTTTTTTCCTTATGGAGTCTTAACCCTTTTTTATAGTAAAAAATCTAACTAAGTCCCAATACAACTCTACTTTCTATCACTTATCTTTTATTTTTCATATTTTATCTATTTAATTCTTATGTTAATCCTAATCTAACTTTACCAAATTTAATATTAATCCATATAATTATCCTAAAAAAAATCTAATTATTCTAATTATCTAATCCTAAAATTAATTTTATTTTTATTTCTTTTTATCTTTTCTCTCTCTCTTTTTTTTTTTATTCCTAAATCCTATTTTAATTTTAATTTCCTAATTAATGTTAATTCTAAATCTAAAAATTCTAATTTAATTCTAGCCTAATTCTAAATTGTTAAATTAAAATACAAATATCACTCAACCCAATTAATTATTTATACAAATTATGACCCCGGACAAAATAGGGTGTCTACAGCTGCCCCTCTTTGTGTGTTTGCTGTGAAACAGTAATTGCACAAAGACATAGACACCTATTTTGCCTAATTTCTTCTCTTTTTTTTTTGTCTCTTTTTTTTTTATTTTTCAAAAAGCTCCCTCTAAACAGAAAGGCAGTCAAACTTTAGAATCTTGTCCAAAAGCTCCTCCTAAACAGGCAGGCAGTCAAACTTTAAAAATCTTGTCCAAAAGCTCCTCCTAAACAGGCAGGCAGTCAAACTTTAAAAATCTTGTCCAAAAGCTCCCCCTAAACAGGCAGGCAGTCAAACTTTAAAAATCTTGTCCAAAAGCTCCTCCTAAACAGGCAGGCAGTCAAACTTTTAAAATCTTGTCCAAATATTTGGAGGAATCATGCCCGAAGGTCTTATAGATTGTACTCAAGGAATCTTGTCTGTAATTTTTCTCATGCAATGCATCATGTGTGCAACCGTGCATGCACTCTATCCTATCTATGCAGTTTATTCTATCATGCAATGTCATTCATGCAATATCACTCGCACAATCTATTATGTTCATGCCATGTTTTCTTTGAAAAACATTTCAACTTTAACTGTGGCAATAACAAGGCTTTTCTGTATCAATCTATCTCATGCATTTTTCTATTTGTAATCCTGTCCTTATGTTTCCTATTTCCTTTCTCATTTTCCTTCTTCCAGTTTTCTTTCCTAATGAATCTCGTCTTCGTGCCCTTTATATCTTATCTTTTCCCATGTCTCTTCTTCTTTACTATCCTTCCTATCTAGTCATTCATATGCTCATTAAAATCTTCATTCACTCTTCTTTATTCATTGGTTTTTCTTGATTTCCAATTTTCATTCATTCACAAGTGCCCTTTTCTTTCATTTTCCTAAATAATATAGGAGTCTTTCACATATTTTGCTAAGCAAACATTCATTATCATTCCAATTTCAAGATCAATGCAATACAATTTCTCAATCCCTCAAGGTAAGGATATAGCAAAGAAATGATAAATGAAATGGAGAGAGTGGTATTATTCAATATCTGGAAATATTACAAAAGGTAGCCAAGTGTGAAGTCAAAGCAAGGTTGGAAGAAAAAACAAGGATTCTAGGATTATTTAACCAGGCTTTGGGCAAACATTCAAACAACTCTGATCGATTAATACAAAATTCTCATTCAAAAATCTCATTCTCTTCGAGTCATCCGACCATGTAAAGTCCTATCAAATCACATTAGTGCTTCTATGTCATGACCCTTTAATGCCTTTTCTCCTCATACCTAAGTCGCCTTTTCAGGTTTTCAACTTAGATATGTCTCCTTGATTCAAGCCGCCCTTTACGGGTTTTCAGTTCGAATTCACCCCCTATTGACTCAAACTGCCCTTTTGGGTTTTCAATTTGAATCCTCCTTTTTCTTTATCTCTTTTTTTCTCTTTTTTTTTTTTTTTTTTTTTCTCTCTTTTTTTTTTTTTAGGCATAATACTTCTTCACAGCATCTGAATTTATTGGGTTTGGCAGATCATCTCCATCCATATCTACCAAAAGTAATGCCCCGCCAGAGAATGCCCTTTTCACAACATAAGGACCTTCCCAATTTGGAGCCCATTTTCCTCTATTGTCTGGTTGATTTGGGAGAATCTTCTTCAGGACCAATTCTCCTTCTCTGAATTTTCTTGGTCGAACCTTCTTATCATGCGCTTTCATCATTCTCCTTTGATACAGTTGGCCGTGACACAATGCTACCATTCTTTTTTCCTCAATGAAGTTGAGCTGCTCGTAACGATCTTTCACCCAATCAGCCTCTTCTAACTTTGTTTCCATCAGGACCCTTAAGGATGGAATTTCAACTTCAACAGGCAGCACAGCTTCCATTCCATATACCAGTGAAAATGGTGTTGCCCCAGTAGAAGTGCGAACAGATGTTCTATAAGCATGTAGGGCAAATGGCAACTTCTCATGCCAATCTCTATATGTCTCAACCATTTTTTCCACTATCCTCTTGATGTTTTTATTTGCTGCTTCTACTGCCCCATTCATCTTTGGACGATATGGCGCTGAATTATGATGCTTGATTTTGAACTGAGTACACACGTCTTCCATCATCTTGTTGTTCAAATTTCGAGCATTATCAGAGATAATTTTTTCTGGAAGCCCGTATCGACAAATTATCTCCCTCTTGATAAACTTGCAAACCACTGCTCGTGTTACAGTTGCATATGAAGCAGCTTCAACCCATTTGGTAAAGTAATCAATCATCACAAAAATGAACCTATGCCCGTTCGAAGCCTTGGGAGTAATTGGTCCGATCACATCCATGCCCCACATTGAAAAAGGCCATGGAGGTGCTAACACATTTAGAGCATTTGGAGGTGCATGAATTTTATCAGCATAGATCTGGCACTTGTGGCATTTTCGAGCATAGTTAATACAATCTCTCTCCATAGTCAGCCAGTAGTAACCTGCTCTCATTATTTGTCGGGCCATCATGTGACCATTAGCATGAGCTCCACAGACTCCATCATGCACTTCTTCAAGAATTTTAGTAGCTTCAGTTGAATTCACGCACCTTAACAGTACTTGATCTCGACCTCTTTTGTACAAAATTTCTCCATCTAAGAAGAATCCCATAGCCAATCTTCTTATAGTTCTTTTGTCATTTTCAGTAGCATGCTCAGGATACTGCTGATTTTTTATGTATTGCAGAATATCGTGATACCAAGGCTTCCCATCTACTTCCTCTTCAACACTCAAGCAGTGTGCTGGGGAACTCTTCACTTCCATCCTAATTGGTTGGATCTCTGCATTTGCATCCAACTTGAACATTGCTGCTAGGGTGGCTAAAGCATCAGCTATCTGATTTTCTTCTCGTGGCAAATGTTCGAACTGGATATTTTCAAAATAATCAATCAACTCAACGATATACTTTCGGTACTGGATTAATTTTGGATCTCTAGTTTCCCATTCTCCTTTTAACTGATAAATTACCAGAGCTGAATCACCATACACCTCAAGTATCTTGACTTTTCTTTCTACGGCCGCCTGCAGACCCATGACACATGCCTCATACTCAGCTACATTGTTCGTGCAATTAAAATCCAATTTAGCAGTAATTGGATAATAACTACCTTCAGGAGATATGAGAATCACTCCTACCCCGTGCCCCAGAGCATTCGACGCCCCATCAAAACACATCTTCCATGGTCTTTTCTCACATTTTTCTTCTATAAACATCAAATCTTCATCTGGGAACTCCATCTTCATTGGTTCATAACCATTCGTATTGCGATCAGCGATAAATTCTGCAATTGCACTCCCTTTGATGGCTTTTTGGGCCACATATGTGATATCATATTCGGAAAGCATTACTTGCCACCTTGCGATCCTTCCAGACAATGCAGGCTTTTCAAAGATGTACCTGAGAGGATCCAATTTTGTGATTAACCAGGTGGTATGATACAACATGTACTGTCTGAGTCTATGAGCCGTCCAAGCCAACGCGCAACACATTCTTTCTAACTCGGTATATTTAGACTCATAATCTGTGAATTTTTTGCTCAGATAGTAAATTGCATATTCTTTCTTCCCAGATTCATCTCTTTGCCCCAACACACATCCCATTGACTTCTCGTAGACTATCAAATACAAAATCAAAGGTCTTCCAGTTACTGGTGGTACCAACACAGGAGGGTTCGACAAGTATTCTTTGATTTTGTTGAAGGCTTCCTGGCATTCTTCATTCCATTCCCCGGGATCTCTCTTACGAAGCAACTTGAATATTGGATCACATTTGAGGGTGAGTTGAGAAATGAAACGAGAGATATAGTTTAATCTGCCCAAAAATCCTCTAACTTCCTTTTGGGTGCGTGGAGGAGTCAGGTCTTGAATAGCTTGTATCTTATCTGGATCCACTTCTATCCCATTTTCACTGATCATAAAGCCCAATAGCTTTCCAGATTTAACCCCGAATGTGCACTTAGCCGGATTCAGCTTCAATTGATACTTCCTCAATCTATCAAATAGTTTTCTGAGACTAGTGACATGATTCTCCCCTTTACGCGATTTTGCAATCATATCGTCTACATAGACCTCTATCTCTTTATGCATCATGTCATGGAAGAGAGTCACCATTGCTCTTTGATATGTAGCTCCAGCATTCTTCAGCCCAAAAGGCATAACTTTGTAACAAAAGGTCCCCCACATTGTCACAAATGTGGTTTTCTCCATGTCTTCGCGAGCCATTTTTATTTGATTATAGCCCGAAAATCCATCCATGAATGAAAATGTGGAGTATTTGGCAGTATTGTCCACAAGTGTATCAATGTGGGGTAAAGGAAAATTATCCTTAGGACTAGCTTTGTTCAAGTCTCTATAATCCACACACATTCGCACTTTCCCCCCTTTCTTCGGAACTGGAACTATATTGGCTACCCATTCAGGGTACCTGGCCACCTCCAAGAAACCAGCATCAAATTGCTTCTTAACTTCATCTCTAATCTTCAATAACATATCAGGCTTCATGCGCCTTAACTTCTGCTGTACAGGCTTACACTCAGGCTTCAATGGCAACTTGTGCTCCACAATTCTAGTATCGAGTCCAGGCATATCTTGATAGGACCAAGCGAACACATCTACATATTCATGAAGTAGCTCTTTTAATTCCTCCCTTTCGTTGGATGGCAAGGAAGTTCCTATCTTCACCTCCTTTTTATTCTCATCATCTCCCAAACTTATTATTTCTGTTTCTTCTTGATAAGGTTCGATGGGTTTCTTTTCATGATCCACCAATCTTAGTAACTCAGAAGGCACGATATAATCTTCAAGGTTCTCTTCATGATCAAATTCATTAAATTGAACAGGATTCTCAAAATTAAATTCTGAATTAATGTCATTGTTATCATCATTTTCATTGTCTGGATCCCTGAAAATTGGTAAAATGAAGAATGTGGGTAATTGTGTCTTGGAAAGAAATGAGATTCGTACTTGAGGAATTGAAGAAAATGCATTTTATTAATCTCTTTATTGAAATGAAAATGAATGAAAGTTGGCCCAATACATGAAAGAAAATCTCAGTGCTCTTGGGCATAAGCACTCCTACATTATTTAAGAAACTGAATGATCCTAAGAAAACCTAGAACAAATGAAAATAAGAAAATAAAGAAAATCCACTACCCTTGGGTGGCATAGACAACTGGCATCTCATAAACCGTCCAATTTCCTAGCTCTGCGTCTGAAGGGTACACGAACTGATCAATGTCAAACCCTCCACTTCCTTCTTCATCAACCACGGAGACAGACAAATTTGCAAAAACCTTCAACAGTCCATTTTCAGTCACCATCATTGGATCTGGATGAATATACCCTGCTGAGCGAAACGAATCATATAAGTGTGGTATGATTAATCTCTTGGACTCAAGATCACGACCATGCAAACGAGCAATTCTCTTCTCTTTCTTCTCAGTCATCATCTTCATTTTTTCCATCCTTGTCGGTCTGTACCCTAACCCAAATCTGTCCTTGTTTTCGATGATCTCTAGTGGCTCTAACATTCCCTGCAGGTTTCTGCCCAACCCAGAACCAAGGCACCATCCTTTCCACAATATTTGCTTCACGACCATACCAGTGGTATTTGACAAGCGAGGAGTATACAGACTTGACCCTTCACCCACATATAGAGCATTTGCCACCTCAAAGGATCTGTATGAGCATTCCACAGCTTCGTCTCCAATGTCCACATAAGGTGTAGTGGAAGTTTGAGCTACCATCATGTCTTCTTCTCCTGAGATAGTAATTATTTGGCCGTCCACCACAAATTTTAGCTTTTGGTGAAGAGAGGAAGGGACCGCTCCTGCCATATGAATCCATTGCCTTCCCAGAAGGCAACTATAAGATGGTGTAATGTCCATCACCTGGAATTGTATATTAAAGGTACATGGACCGATCTGTATTGGAAGCTCTATGTCTCCCATAACTTCTCTACGAGCTCCATCAAATGCCTTTACCACCATATTACTTGGCTTCATGTGAGATTCATCTATCGGCATCCTTGTCAAAGTAATCATCGGCATGATATTGATAGATGAGCCATTATCAATCAACACCCTACCAATTGTGATGCCTCTGCATTTTGCACTTATATGAAGAGCTTTAGTACTTCCTCTTCCTTCAGCTGGAATTTCATCGTCACTAAAGGATATGAAATTATCTACCACCAAATTGCTCACTAGATGGTCTATCTTTTCTACAGATACATCGTGCACCACATAAGCTTGATTCAACACCTTCAACAGTGCCTTCCTGTGAGGTTCAGAGTTCAAGAGCAAAGACAATAATGAAATTCGAGCCGGCATCTTGTTTAATTGTTCTACCACACTGTACTCACTATGCTTAATGAGTCTCAAGAATTCACAAGCATCTTCGTCTGTTACCGGCCTTTGTCTATTCTCCTCAGGATCTGGGACTGGTGCCACTTCTTCTTCTCCCACTTTGGCCTTCTCTTTTCTTGCCTGTTGTAGCATCTCAGGGGTATAGCAACGTCCGCTACGTATCATCCCCCCAACTCCAGCTATATTGGCGGAATCAGGACTATCCACCATTAGTTCAACATTTGCTCCATCTTTGATTATTGCATCATACCCATACCTCCAAGGTACGGCTTTGTCACTCTTGTATGGGAATGGAGTTGGCACCTCTATCACCACCTTAGGCCCTTGAACTGATGGTGTAGGTTTCTCTTCATAAAGCACTTTCAATGGTTTTAAAACAAACTCCTTATCAGTGGCATGAACTCCTTCAACTTGAACTTCTTCATAGAACTCCACGCAAGATTCATCAATTAGTTGTTGCAACTTCCTTCTAAAATCCTCGCAATGCTGAACAGAGTGCCCTATTGCTCCACAATGGTATTTGCATGTCATTTTTCTATCATATTGCCCTTTATAAGAGCCTGCGACAAACATCACTGGTTGTAATAAGTCAGATTCCACCAGAATCTCAAACACCTTTTCTAATGGAGTTTTTATTTCGACAACAGTCCTCTTGATTGTACCTCTCCTTGGGTCCTCAACCGCGTTTACCGTTGTCCCAGCATGATCGGGCAATGGGTTTGCATTAACATCTGGCTCACCTTTCTTCCCAAAACTCAAAAGCCCAGCTTTAACAAGTGATTGGACTTTTACCTTCAGACCCATGCAATTCTCAATAGAATGACCAATATTGCCGTTATGATAGGCACATTTTGCATTGGGATCGTACCACTTTGGGTAAGGAGGTTTCAAGGGTTCTATATAAATAGGGGCAATGAGATGACCTTCCACCAACTTTGGGAATAGCTCAGCGTATGCCATGGGTATAGGGTCTATGGCGATATTTCGGCTAGGTCGGGTGTACCTCTGGTCATTAGGTGGGAAAGTGGGGTTTGTTGAGGTTGTAGGAGTTTGTCGTTGGAAAACAGGTTGATAGGTGTTTTGGGGATGAGTTTGTGGGTAAGATTGAGAATAAGTGTAGTTTACTGAAGGTGGGTGAGGGGTATAAGGGTGACGCGAATTGTTTTGGACGGCTTGTGCATCTCCTTCCTTCTTCTTCAAGAATCCACCCTTCCTACTATCATTCACAGGTGCTTCGATCTTACCGCTCTTGATGGCATTCTCAATAGCTTCACCTGTTAGCACCATATCTGCAAAGTTCTTAGTTACACTGCTAAGCATACGCTCATAGTAAGGTGCCTTGAGAGTATTCAAAAAGAACATAGTGACTTCCTTTTCAGTTAAAGGAGGTTGAACTTGTGATGCCATGTCCCTCCATCGTTGGGCATATTCCTTGAAGCTCTCATCTTTCTTCTTTTCCATACCTTGGAGAGACAAGCGATCAGGGGCCACATCAGACACATGTTTGTATTGAGCTATAAAAGCCCTTGCCAATTCCGACCAAGAGGGAACTTTGCTTCTTTCTAATTGGTTATACCACTTAGCAGCTGACCCAGTCAAGCTATCTTGGAATACATGAATCAATAGCTTGTCGTCCCATGCATATGCCGCCATCTTTCTACAGTACATGGTGAGATGATCTTTTGGGCATGATGTTCCATTGAATTTTTCAAATTTAGGTATTTTGAATTTTGGTGGAAGCACGACACCAGGTACCAGACACAACCTTTCAGCATCAACAGGTCCAAAATAGTCAACTCCTTCAACGGCACTTAGTCTTTCCTCTATCAAGCTCAGCTGAGCTTTAGTACCACTATATTCTTCTTTATGCTTCAACTCTGTGGGATTATCTAAATTTGGTACCTCCACTGGATTTTGAACTTGTATCTGTAGAGGTGTGGGAGCTTTGACAGTACTTCCTTCAGGCACAAAAATAGGGTTGTCTCGCATGTTTTGTTGAGGTTCTTGGATAGACTCCTCCTGATTACCCATCTTCTCCTTTCCTTTAATCATGGCTTTTAGTAATTGGGTAATCTCGCTCAATTGCCCCTTTATCTCTGCATTTTCCCTTTCCAACTTCTCTATTCTGTTATTTTGATCTTCTTCCATTATACGAGCTTGGTACCTTGTGTGGTATTTATGGAGAGCAGACCGTCTAGTAGGTTCAATTTTGACACCTTTAATGCCACAATTAAGTTGAAATTATTTTCAAGAGAAAACGTGTAAGGACTTAAAAGAATTCAAATATGTATTTTATTGATGGATGGAATTTTACAACCTAAATGCATAAAGAAAAAAACTTGTCTCATAACAATCATTTAGCAAAACCAAAATCCTAAGACATCCATGAAGAAATCTAATGGTGCCACATGAGTCTTCTAACTGCACTATAATGGCCCTCTATCTCTTCCAACAATTGTAGCATCCTCTCTCCATGCTCGGTTATTGGGTTAACTCCAGGCTTCACCTTCCTTATTTCATCTTCGATTTGTTGGGCCCTATGAGCCACCCAATTAATCTGATGAAACATTGTCCATAGGAGTTGTGAGTCTTTCTTGAAGATTTTCCATTCATCTACTAAGGTTTGCATATTTTGGGCCACCTTCTGTCGATCTTCTTGGGCTTGATTGAGGACTCCTTGCAGTCGGATCTTCCATCGTATTATCTCCCTTTGAGCTTTATCAAGCTCATCCTCCTTCTTTTGTGCTTTCTCCTTGAGTCGTGCAATTTCTTCTTGGTTCTTCTGAGCTTCTTCCCGGTTCTTCTGAGCTTCTTCCTTTAGTCGTTTGTTTTCTTCCATCAGACGACTATTTTCAGACCTCGCGAACTTTTTCTTCAAGTAACTAATCTCATCTACCAACTTGTTCTTCTCTTGATGGACTTTTGAATATGCGTGATCTCTTTTTCCTATCCTCTCATCGGTCTCATGCTTGAACTTCTTGTACTCCCGTTCCAGATCCCTCTTTTCTTCTTCTAACTTCCTCTTGGCAATCTCTAAATCAATCATAGGGTCTCTGGGTGTAGGTTCTTCAAGAACTTCATCATCTTCTTCAGAAGGAATTTTGACATCCTTGGCTCGTCTAGCATGCCAAACAAAATACTCAGGCGTAACTTTATCGGTGAATATCCCTAGTTTTATTGCGAGAGGTGTCTTCCATGCTTTAACATCTTCTTCTATCTTTCTCAAAGCCCCTTTCTCTGAATAAGCATACTCTCGTTGACTGAGTCCATAAGTAGCTGGGATAAACTGCTCATATCCTAGTTGTCTTCGTACCATTAAAGGAGCATAAGATACGGTGCCCCATAATCCTAACAAAGGAACCCACCATCGTTCTCCACAACCATATAACATTGGTCCTCGTGGCATCCATGGCGCTGTCCAGACTATGTCTCGATTTGTGAGTTTACGCAAGGTAGCAACCCACTCCTTTTTTGTCTTTGGTTCAGGCCATTTATTTTCACAAAACTCCTTGATAGGGATGTGTTTAAAGTAGGGCTCTCGAAATTTGGCTTCTCTGTTTCTAAGATGACTCTTCATCCAGATGTACAATAATTGCATGCATCCTGTGAAACGCCCGTCCCCCATTCGCCGACAATAATTCAAAGATCTAATGGTTTCAGTCAAAATAGCAGGGACAACATTTACCCCAAAATCAATCTGTTCCACAAAATCTGCAATTGTGATTTCAATATGCCCCAAGAATTTTGGGAAAATCACCATCCCATATAGAGCCAAAGCCATCAGTTTCATGCATTGTTTATCCTCTGCTTGTTGAGTGATTCGACTTCGTAGGTAATCCCAAGAGAGATAAATACCTTTCCCTTTCTGTCTTAACCTCTGATCAATTTCTTGCACATCAACACCAATCATCGCAGCCAACTTCTTACGATAACTTGTCTTGTTCCTCCAATAGATTTTGTCTCCAACTGGCAATTTCGGATAAAGCAACTCTGAATATTCTTCTATTGTCGGCACCATGTCATTTTCATTAAACACAAAACACCGATAAGATGGATCCCAAAATTGTACCATAGCCCTGATCAAATCAACATCCACATCTACAAAGAGGAGTAAAGCCAAACCCCCATATTTGTTTTGGAATGTTTCTTTCTTCTCTTGATCCCAACTTCCCCAAATGCCAATTAACTCGGTGAAATCATTTTGTCTAAGATCAAGACGAACTTTTTCAGGAAGATTGGAGATGTAATCTTTAGGCAAGCAGTCACCGTCCCTTTGTTGGGCCTCTTCAGATAATAGCTTCACTTCACTGGAGGGTAAAGACTTAGCAGACTTCTTCTGGGAAAAATTCTCCATGGATGTAGATGGACTTTCAGTCTGTTAATCAATTGCTATGAGACAAGCCTCCTAAGAAATGCACAAAAACGTGAGAATGAAACAAAAAGAGATTTTATATATAAAAGTTTTCCTTCATGTGTTCTCTTAACATGTTTTTTTTTTTATATGTTGGGTTTGGTTAAAGAGCTAAAGGTTCCCAAATTGTTCCTCACTTGTCCATGCAGGACTAGTAAGGCACCCAATCCTCACCCATTATAGGTTACAAACGGAAAGGTTCAATCTGAGTGGGAGTATTTCGCTAGCCTATGTGGAGGTTATCACCTCACGAAAGCGTAGTTACTTTACTCCCTCCTAAAAAAGGAAAAGCCCGGGTTGAGGGCTTATGCAAATGCAAGTGATGTGTCTGTTGAAGGAATGAATTAACATTTTATTATACATTTTCCAAATACTTCTAGGCAAACTTAGACTAATTTTCAAACTAATTTTTGGCCTGACTCTCTAAAGTCCCCAGTGGAGTCGCCAAACTGTCATAACGTCTAGGTCCGTGAACCTAATCGCTAGACTTTAAAATTCTAGGAGTCGCCACCAACCATTCAACCTAAGGTGTGATTGGTCACCTATTCTTGTCTAAAGATAAGGCTTGGTCTACGTTCAAAGAATCTAGGGTTCGGGAGTACGGTTACGTGTGGGGAAGGATTAGCACCCCCACAACGCCCATTCTAAAATGGTACCACTTAGTTTTAAGTTTAGTCTAAATTTGCCTTTATGTTTGTATTAGTTTCGATAATTAAATGTTGGGAAAGTTTCTAAGACTATTCCATCAATCTGGCTCAAATCTTAGAAACTCCCCTCACCTCAAGATGTTCAAGGAGTACCAATCGACTTTCTTGAACTCCATCGTCGGATTGATTGAGTATATTATGGAATTCTTATCTTTAAATATTTTCTAATCTTATTCTTCTTATTGTATTGTTTTAATTCTATTATTTTATATTTTTAAAAATAAACACGACATATGGGTTATTGACAATTCTTCTTAAGTATTCCATCAATCTGGTTCAACTCAAGAAAAATCCTCTCACCTAAAAATTCCAAGGAGTACCAATTGACTTTCTTAGAATTTCATCATCGGCATATGTCATACTCACTTCCTTTATTATTATCCCATTACCTTATTATAATATTATTTTATATTCTTTATTCTCGATTTATTATTTTATTATTATTATATCCTTAAAATAAACATGGATTATGTTTTCTTAAAAATTCTTCTCAAGTATTCCATCAATCTGGCTCAACTCAAGAAGATTCATCTCACCTAGAAATTCCAAGGAGTACCAATTGACTTTCTTGGAGTTTCATCCTCGGCATAATCCATATTCATCCTTAGTATTTTATTTAAATTTATTTTATCTTTTATTTATGAAGTTTTATATTTATCTTATTATATTTTCCTTAAAATTATTACCACGAATTTAATGTCCAAACAATTGATCATGCAAAAAGTAATATAAATCAAGCAATAAAAATAGTTATCATGCAAACAAATCACTAATATACAATACATCAAATTACCAATTATCATGCAAGTTTATATTAATTAACTATCATGCAAGTAGTCATACATATCAATTTTTAGTTATCTACAAACTTACAATTATTAAATCATTTAAATTATTATTAATTATTGTTAAATTACCCAACTATTATTAAATCAAGTTATTTAATTAAATCACCTTATTATTAAATCAATCAATCAAATAAATCATGTTTATTAAATTAATCAATCAATGAATCATTTTTATTAAATTAATCAATTAGTTAGTTAGTGGAATCTTACCTGGATAATATCTTTCTTTTTTTGCCTTGATTTCTTTGCTAACCCTTTTGTTCTTTCCTCTCTTCTTACACGTCCTTTTCTTTCCTTCAAACGAGTTTCACGTGGCTTTCCTTCCTCTTGTAGTTGACAGCAGCAATTGTAGGTGGGACAGCTGCAGCTGGGAAGGATGAAGCTCGGGCGGCGTACAACTCACGGCAAAATGGCAGCTGGACTTAAGCGATGGTGCGACGAGGCAAGGACCGGACAGCTGGAACTTGCAAGGGACAGACACCGATTCGGTTTTGTTGATGAGAAACAGAGGTTGAATGGTACAACTGTAAGGTGCTTAGGAGTGCGGCAACAAACTTGGTGTAGAAGCAGAACGAAGCTATGATGAATATGATGAGTAGGGCAACAGCAAAGGTGGCGGTGCTCAAGCGGTGCGCGAGATAGATGCAGACACAATTATTAGATGGTGGAAGACTGGAACTGCAGCAGCGTTCTGGCGATGGAGCAACAACTAGCAAGAGTCGACTACAAGTAGAATTCAGAAGCTTCGGCCAGTGCAGGTCTGGTAGGAGTTTTTTTATCAAGGCTGAGTGTAAGAGTTAATGATGGTGGTCCGGTTGAGTGTTTGATTGTGTATATTTTTTTTCCTTATGGAGTCTTAACCCTTTTTTATAGTAAAAAATCTAACTAAGTCCCAATACAACTCTACTTTCTATCACTTATCTTTTATTTTTCATATTTTATCTATTTAATTCTTATGTTAATCCTAATCTAACTTTACCAAATTTAATATTAATCCATATAATTATCCTAAAAAAAATCTAATTATTCTAATTATCTAATCCTAAAATTAATTTTATTTTTATTTCTTTTTATCTTTTCTCTCTCTCTTTTTTTTTTTTTATTCCTAAATCCTATTTTAATTTTAATTTCCTAATTAATGTTAATTCTAAATCTAAAAATTCTAATTTAATTCTAGCCTAATTCTAAATTGTTAAATTAAAATACAAATATCACTCAACCCAATTAATTATTTATACAAATTATGACCCCGGACAAAATAGGGTGTCTACAATCACGTATCACATATTACATATCGGCATGATATGGGGACTATTAGTCTCAAAACAGTATATGTGAAATCTCATTACCTTTATGGAATTCATTAAAATCAATAACATCTTTCAAAAGATCTATAAAGATATAAATCACATTTTCTCGTACGATGAAAACAGTTTATAAGATAATCACATTGTAAAAATAAAATTTCATAACTGTTTCTTTTTTATCGTAAAACATATATGCACGTGTTTCCATGCTTTCTTTCCAAAACATGAATTTCAAAGTTATTGGAAATCAATTCCAATATTTTCATGATTTATGGAAAAATAAAATATTTTATTCTCCAAATTCATCAATTCCGCCACCATATTTTTCACTATAAACACATGTAGAGACATTCTAGTCTCAAAATAATTTTTTTTGCAGTGATTAAACCTTTATGGAAATCGTTTTATGTAATAATATTTTATTTTCATAAAGGAAATCATAATTAAAATAGTGAATATCATACTGATAATAATTATAAAATATTCACTATTCACCTTTTCATTTCACCAATCATACATTTCACTGTAAAACATATGAGATGAATTTTCAGTAATGACACCTTCCCAAAATTGGTGTCAGGAATATTTAATAAATATTTTTCAGTATAGTAACTGTCGTAACGATTTTGCGCTCGACGATTTTGAAAACGTTTAAAAACAAAGGGAGTCGCCACCAATCTTTTTTTAAACTAGGTGTGATTGGTCGCCTAAAATATTTATCTTTTTAACAAAATCTCAAAATTAATTAAGTTTTATTGAAAAGACAATTTTTGGTCTGCGAAAACAAAATCGGGTCCGGGAGTATGGTTACGCGTGGGGAAGGATTAGCACCCTCACGACGCCCGTTAAAAAACGGCACCATTGTAGTCACGTGTTATCCTTTAGTTTTAATAAAATAGTCTTGGCTTAAGTTTAATTCATTTATTATATATAAAAATTTCGTGCATTTGCTTAAAAAATTACTATTATGTATGTTTTAAAAATTTTCATTATGAAAATCAACATGAACACCATTTATTGAAAAATTAAATCAAATATCCCAATACTCTAGTAATATTTGAAATAATTTTCCTCACCTAGAGATTTCTTAAGAATCACTACTTGTGAGTTCTATAGAATCTCATCTTCGGTGGGGCTCACGCTATTTTATAATTGATCGTGTACACATGTAGTATTGATAAAAACGTATGATGCATATGAAACTTAAAAGAAATTTTATTTATTTTGATTTTATTAATGAAACTCTTGATATTGAAAAATTTAGCTAAATATCTCAATACTCTGGCAACATTTAGTTAATTCCTCTCACCTAGGGATCAGTAAAAAAATCACTACTTGGGAGTTTCATGACATCCCATCATCGGAATTTATTTAATTAACGGCGAGGTAAATATGACATAATTATTTACTCATCATTATTTTATTTTTATTTTAATTTTTAATAATTTTTTTAATACATTTTCTAATCAATAATAATAATTAATGAAAACACAAGTAAAAGAAAATTTTTCAATTTCTTATTTTGCAACATGCACTAATAATAATAATAATAATAATAATAATAATAATAATAATAATAATAATAATAATAATAATAATAATAATAATAATAATAATAATAGCAACATGCACTAATAATAATAATAATAATAATAATAATAATAATAATAATAATAATAATAATAATAATAATAATAATAATAATAATAATAATAATAATAATAATAATAATAATAATAATAATAATAATAATAATAATAATAATAATAATAATAATAATAATAATAATAATAATAATAATAATAATAATAATAATAATAATAATAATAATAATAATAATAATAATAATAATAATAAAATAATAATAATAATAATAATAATAATAATAATAATAATAATAATATAATAATAATAATAATAATAATAATAATAATAATAATAATATAATAATAATAATAATATAATAATAATAATAATAATAATAATAATAATATAATAATAATAATAATAATAATAATAATAATAATAATATAATAATAATAATAATAATAATAATAATAATAATAATAATAATAATAATAATAATAATAATAATAATAATAATAATAATAATAATAATAATAATAATAATAATAATAATAATAATAATAATAATAATAATAATAATAATAATAATAATAATAATAATAATAATAATAATAATAATAATAATAATAATAATAATAATAATAATAATAATAATAATAATAATAATAAAATAATAATAATAATAATAATAATAATAATAATAATAATAATAATAATAATAATAATAATAAAAGCACAATAATAATAATAATGATAATAATAATAATAATGATAATAATAACAATAATAATAATAATAACAACAAAAACGATAATAAAAACACAATAATAATAATTAAACATTAAGACAAAAAATGCTAAAATTAAAATAAATATACCAAAATAATTTGGGTTTCAAAACCCAAAAAGAAACCTTTCAAATTGGCCCAAGCTGGACAGCCCAAACACTAAAGGGCTTGCGTGGATTGGGCCTGGTCTGATGGGCTTAGGCGGCAAGGCGGGTAGCGGATCGGGTTGGCGAACGGGTTGTCAAGCGGGTCGGGTGCACACGTGGGTCCCGGGAAGAAGGTAGAGAGGGCTGGAGTCGGGTCGGGCGCGCAGATCCCTGGGTTGGGTCGATTCAACGCGAGGATCTTTCCCTCCTCGGCAGGCTGGGCGAGCGGATCCTGGGTCGCGCGCGGATCTTCTTTTTTTTTTTTGCTATAAAAATTCTTCTTTTTTTTATTCTTTCATTTTCTTACTTTTTTCAAAAAAAAAAACCTTCAGAGTTCTCAAAGCTCTCCTGGCCAGGCGATTTTCGGCCCTACCGGACCGCGCCGCCGTCGGCCGCCGTCGGTGGTGGCCAAAAATGAAAAAGCTTCTGACCTTTCGGAAGTTTTTGGTCTCCTCTTTCCGTTCCTGGCCTCCTTTTCACAAAAAAATGCCCTTATCCCTGTAGATCTGAGGTTGAAACCCTCGGCCTCCTCCTTTTTATTTTTGATTTTTTTCTTTAGATCTGGTTCTAGATGTGTTTGGGTTTGCTGGTTTTGTTATGAGGATGGTTGTGTCTTAGTGGTGGGGTTGTTCATGATGGAGTGATGGTTTGGTGAGTGTTAGTCAGCCTTGGGTTGAGGCTTTTAGGTTTTGGTTCGGTATGAGTAATGGGTAGGTGGTTCCGAGGCTTGAGGTAGTGATGGTGGTTCGGGTCCTAGTGTAACCGAGGGGTTGGTTGAATTTGTGGTTGCTGGGTTGTTTCAGGTGAGGCCTGATGGTCGTGTGGTGGCTAGGGAGACTGATTTCGGGTCTGTGTGTGGAATGGTGTTGGAGGTTGATCGAAGAATAGGGCTGGTGGGTTTCGGGTAGTATTGAAGATGATGGAGAAGGGTTGGTGAGCAATGGCCCTCGATGGCTGAAGGTGATGGTGATTAGGTGTGAGACCCGAATTTATTATACTGTATTAGCCTATTGTAAATGATGATAACAGAATTAAATTATTTAGTGGGATTAAATCAATGTTGCATATGAAATCTCACTTTATATTATGGAATTTTTATTTACAATATGGTATATATGAATTAGGATTGAGTATTTAAGAGATGCATAGAAAGCATTAGGTTGAAAAGAATGGAAAAGAAATCTTATTAGTTGAAGTGTGAAAGGGAATAAATGTTGTTAGGCAAATGAAGAATAAATAAGATAGAAGTCAATAATAGTGGCTGGAAGTGGCGTGGAGAGGAAGGAGAAAAGAAGAGAAAATTTAGTCAAATTGCAGCAAGAGGCTTTCCCTAGCCGTTCCTTTTTGGTTGGAATTGTCTTCACCATTTAATGAACTGTGAAAAGTTTCACCTCGCCATTTACTTGAGTTGCCAATTTTCTTCACCATTTAATGAGCTATAAGACAAGGTAATGATGAAAGAAAATGGATAAGGAACAGGTGGTAGGTTCTAATAGGATTAACATGGCTATATAAGAAGAAATCCATGAGGAAAATCGACTGAAGCAAACTTCATCTCCTTCTAAAATCTTCTCACCTATACTATGTTTACTGCAAGCTCAATCTCGTTTCTTCCATTCCTCTCATACATGAGCCATGAAACTTTATCTTTTAGTTAGCCAAACCTTTTCTCCAGTGTTAAAGAGCTAAGGAACAAGAGAAGAAAAGCTAAGTGAGGCAGAAAAGCACTCTGTTCTGGAAGTGCAACTCAGTTAAGGTGAGTTCCATATTGCTATGGTTCTCTTGATATTCAATACTAGATTTCTATATTTTGCAACGTAATAAACATAGATATAGCCTTGTTGTAGCTAAATCTTGTTAGAATGTATAAGAAACACGATGGGCGAAGTGATTATTCAATTGCTAGCCAAATAGGCGAGCAAAAGTAGGTACTCGCCCAAAGGATGATGCGAGCTTAATGAAATGCATGACTCGGCGATACCATGTTCGCCAACATTTATGGATAACCAGAATGATAGCCGGATGGATAACCAGAATGATAGCCGGATGGGCGAGGACCAATGATTGCCCAAAAAGACGAGAATGAGGACTATTGTGATCGCCCATGTGGAATGTTAGTGATCGCCAATAAGGCGAGTAGGAAATAAAGAGGTCGACAAGTGTTAATTCAATTCATGGGCGAGCCCATCTCTGATTAAAAGCCACGAATGGCAAACTGAAATTCAAGAGCATGGCGAGTTGAGTTGAAGTGGGGGCGAGCTCCAATGAATAAGCCAATATGAATGGCGAGAATGTTGGGCGAACTCCCATGAATAAGCTAATATTTGAATGGCGACCTGTGTTTGGCGAATGGCGAGCTATAGATTGGTCTCAAATCTCGCCTAAGTGTCTCAAATAATTGAAAGGAAAATAGTAATAATTTTAGGAAATAATTCGAAAAGAAAATATTAATGGTATTAATATTTTACTTTGCAATTGAGAAGTGAGAATTGATAAGGCGACCGGGAAGCAAGGCTTCATCAGACGAGGTAAGGGGGATGTGTGTGAAGTGAATGCATGTCCTGTGGAGTTAAATTTTATGAAATTATTGAGAAATTGTTTTCTTTTATGACATGCATTATTTTGATAATTGTTTTGATATTGGGCGAGCTATAAAGCATCCCCTACGTTGAATTTGGGGGTACTGGTAAAAAGGCGGGCGAGCCAAATTGGGCAAACACTTTTATGATGTTTTGGGGCTGGCGACCTCTGTTTTATTAAAATCCGAGTGAGCCAATGTGGGCGAACTCTTTTGTGATGTTTTGGCAGGCAATCCCTTTTACGATGTTTTGGGCGGGTGACCATGTTTTAATAGAAATCCGGGCGAGCCAACGATAGGCGAGCTCTTTTTTGATATTTTGGGCGAGTTGACCATGGAAGTGTCGCATTTGGGTGAACTGACTATGGGCAATGCCAAAATGGGGGAGCTACTATGGGCGAGCCAATTTAACTTGTTTTTAAACACTAAGATTGGCGGGCGAACATTTGCTCACCGCACTGGCGAGTTGACCATGGGCGAGCCTTAATGGGCGAGCTGACCATGGGCGAACAGGTTTCAATTTGCATTTTCTCTACGAAAATGAGAATAATACCTTTTTGGAATTATTATTTAATTAAATGATTTAAATTCATAAATATGTTTCCTTAAAGGTATTTTGAGCTATAAATTTAATTTTGAGACTTTAGGCCTCTAGTTTCATGCATTATGAGTTATGAGTCTGATGGACCTGCCAAGCCCTCAGAGGTCTTGAGATCACCTGGCAAGTGACCCGAGGACCACATATAGATTGTGGCCAAAGATCTACTGTATCCTTGTGGGGATGATTATTCCATTCTCGTAAGGGGGAGGGGGAACGATGAGAGCATGATTTATTTGTAGGGTGATGCCTAGTCTCAACTTACTGATTTCTGTTTACTGAGAGGATTTATTGAATCCTATTTATTGTTTACTATATCCATTGTTTTCCATACTGGGTTTATTGTTAAGAAAAATAAACATATTTGGGGGGATATAGTTTTCATTTATACAGCAGCATACACCTTCCTTACTGAGCCTGTTATCGCTTACCCCTTATTTTCCACTCTATAGATTGTTGATATTGGGTTAAGAGAGTTACCTTCCAGGGATTATCGACTGCTAGAGTCAGCAGATATTCGATATTGAAGGTATATTATTTTCTTTTATATATTCAGTAAAATTGTACAGTACTACCTTAAAATAGAAGGGAATGTATATACATCTTAAGGTATTAATGTAACGAGTTATATTTCTATATTAGTATAAGTAATAAGAGTTCTAATTCTTATTAAAATGTTAGGAGTTGTTAAGCATCACAGACAGCCCAACCGGTAAGTAAGTGGAGTTTATAAGTAAATATTATGTTATACAGTGGATTTGGGATGTTACAGATTTAATGGTATCAGGGCAGGGTTGGTCGGATGTCTAGTGATGTTTATAACGAAAAGTGAATTGTAAACATTCCCTGTAGTACTGTATAATCTGAATATATAATTGATATACTAACGATAAGTGATAAATGATCTCTGTGGTACAGATATAAGTGGAAGAAGGAGGGTGATATGCTCAGTGAGAGATATAGGCCGAGGTAGGGCAACATAGATTCCGGAACCGCAGACACCGGAACCTACCCCAGGACCTCCACGTACTATATAGCCAGAGAGCATTGATACTCGTGTGAGCCGAGTAGAGAGGTTAGTAGCCGATTTTATGGCTATGTATCAGGCGGATAGAGCCGAGGATAGGGCGGAGAGAGAGAGAGAGAGAGAGAGAGAGTAGCAGCTCCCACAGCTCCAGTAGTGGCGCCAGCACCACCACAGCCAGCACCAGTTGTACTCAAGCCTCAGCTTATTCCACCACCTGCACCTCAGCCACAAGTAGCTCCACCACAACCATTGATTCAGCCGCCTAGAGATGTGGAGTCGTATTATAGTGTGGCATTGGTGAAATCATTTAACAAGTTGGATCCACCTAAGTTTAAAGGTACTAGGGATCCGTTGGTGGCAGAGCAGTGGGTTATTGAGGTCGAGAGATTACTTAAGATTATGAGATAATCAAAGATGGAAAAGGCAAGCCTAGCAGTATTCCAGTTGGCAGATGATGCGGGACATTGGTGGAAGGCCACTCAGACCGTATTATTTGCTCAGCATCAAGATCTGTCCTGGGATATTTTTGTGGGTGCTTTTCGGAGGCAGTATATTTCTGACACTGCTTAGGAAAAATTACAGCAGGAATTCATGGATTTAGTTCAGAGCAGCATGTCAGTGGACAAGTATGAGGCCAAATTTACTACATTGAGCCGTTTTGATCCACAGACTAGTGCGAATACCAGATATAAGATTTCGAGGTTTAGGGCTGGTTTGAGACCCTCCATCAGAATGAAGCTAGCCCCATTTGATATACAGACTTATGATGAGATAGTTCGACGGGCTCAGCTATGTGAGAGGGATTATGAGCAGTTCCAGCTCGATTTCAGTAGCAAGAGTAAAAGTAAAGGCAAAGATAAGGGTAAGAGATTTTTGGAAAATAGATATAGTAGAGAGCAGCCTAAGAGGACTAGACCTATGGGCATACAAATTTCGGAGGGTAGATTTAATAGACCAGCAGTTTCTACTCCTGCTAGTGGCCCCACCACTACTCAGAGAAGTGTTGCGCCTTTATGTAGACATTGTGGAAGATCACATGGGTCACGCCCTTATCCTTTAATGTCTAGGACATGTTTTAAATGTGGACAGACGGGGCACATTATTAGGAATTGCCTGATGCTCAAAGAATTAGCTGCTTCTACTATTCCTCCTGCATTACCTTAGGTAGCGGCACCGGCAGCTCCGAGTGAGTCGGAGAAGGCGACACCCTCACAGCCTAGGAGGGCAACAGCCGCAGAGAAGGGTAAGAAGGTTGTGACTCAGGGTCGGGTGTATGCGACGGATCAGGAGACTGCCGATGCCTCTATTGATGTGATTAAAGGTAAGGTTTATCTCTTTGATATTCCCGTAATTGCCTTAATTGATCCAGGTTCTACCCATTCATTCTTATCGCCTTCATATGCGAACAGGACCCCAGTAGAGCCGGAGTTGTTAGAGTACACTTTGCAAGTGAAAACCCCTTTTAATATTTCCAGAGAACGGATATTATATATAGGAATTGTAAATTGACTATAGGAGAAAAGGTTATGACAGCTAACCTAATTTTGTTAAACATATATGATTTTCATATCATTTTGGGTATGGATTGGTTAGCTGCGAACCATGCTAGTTTGGATTGTGATACTAAGTTTATTACCTTCTCTCATCCCGAAAAATACATTGTAAAATTATTGTAAATTAATAAAAAGTATGTGAATATATGTTTGTGAGATGACATGTGTACTGAAATTTTGGTTGTGTATGAATGTTTATGAAGGATATATTGCTAGTGTGGAGGATGTAGAGAGGAAACATCCAGAGATCCAAGAGATTCCTGTGGTTAAGGACTTCTCGGATGTATTTCCAGAGGATTTACCAGGGTTACCACCGGAGCGAGAGATGGAGTTCATGATCGAGTTGGTACCCGATACGGAGCCGATTTTTAGACCCCCATATCGGATGGCACTGACTGAGTTGGATGAGCTTAAGAAGCAGCTCTAAGAGTTATTAGATAAGGGATTTATACGTCCCAGTGTGTCACTATGGGGAGCTCCGGTATTATTTGTTTGGAAGAAGGATGGTAGCCTCCGGTTGTGTATAGACTATCAGATGTTGAATCGGGCTACTGTTAAGAATAAATATCCATTACCCATGATCGATGATTTATTTGATCAGCTTAAGGGTGCACAGGTATTTTCTAAAATAGATCTCTGATCGGGCTATCACCAGTTGAAAATTAGGGAGTCAGATGTGCATAAGACAGCATTTTGAACTCGTTATGGTCATTATGAGTTCTTGGTGATGCCTTTTGGATTGACAAATGCCCCTGTAGCTTTTATGAGTTTGATGAATGAGGTGTTTCATTCATATTTGGATAAGTTTGTCATAGTATTTATAGATGACATCCTGATCTATTCTAAGACTCCAGAGGAGCATGAGCAGCATTTGAGTATGGTATTACAAACCCTCAGAGATCGGAAATTGTATGCTAAGCTTAGTAAATGCGAGTTCTGGCTTGACCATATTATATTTCTCGGACATGTAGTGTCGAAGGACGGGGTGTTAGTTGATCCGTCCAAGATAAAGGCTGTTGTTCGGTGGGAGAGGCCTAGTACGGTTACCGAGATACGGAGTTTCTTGGGTCTTGCCGGATATTATCGTAGGTTTGTAGAGGGATTTTCTAGACTTGCTGCTCCATTGACACGACTCACACGTAAGGATGTGAAGTTTGAGTGGAATGACACGTGTGAACGCAGTTTTCTTGAGCTTAAGAAGAGATTGACTAGTGCCCCCGTATTAGCACTTCCTAGCGGATCAGGTGGATTTATGGTGTATACCGATACATCCACTCAAGGTTTAGGGTGTGTGCTCATGCAGCATGGTCGGGTTATAGCCTATGGTTCTCGGCAATTAAAGGATCATGAGAGGAATTACCCGACACATGATTTGGAGCTAGCCGCAGTAGTGTTTGCCTTGAAGATATGGCGACATTACTTGTACGGGGAGAAATTTCAGATTTATATAGACCATAAGAGTCTGAAGTATATATTCTCACAACGAGAATTGAACTTGAGGCAGCGACGGTGGATGGAATTGTTAAAGGACTATGATTGAGAGATTTTATATCACCCAGGTAAAGCTAATGTAGTAGCAGATGCACTGAGCCGTAAGCATGTTGGCATTGTATCTTACATGATGATCAGGGAGCATGATTTGATAGCGCAGTTCTCTAGCCTCAGCTTGACAGTTATTTCCTCTGACCAGTATGGATTTAAGGCTAGTTTTTGTATAGAGCCAGCTTTGATGGATAGGATTAGGGAAGCTCATAGGAGTGATGATTATTGCATTGGGATTGCTAGTCAGATTCAGATGGGAGTTGAGTCGGATTTTGAGATTAACACCGATGAGATACTGAGGTTTGGAGGTCAGATATGTGTTCCTAGTGATCAGCAGATATGAGATTTGATTTTATCAGAAGCCCATACCTCTAGATATACCTTACATCTGGGTAGTACTAAGATGTACCAGAATCTCCAGAGAGTGTATTGGTGGCCTAAAATGAAAAAGGACATCGCTTATTTTGTTGCTAGATGTCTAACATGCCAACAAATTAAGATTGAACATCAGAAGCCGGCAGGTATGCTTCGACCATTATCGATTCTTACGTGGAAATGGGAGCATGTTACTATGGATTTTATTATGGGATTACCACGGACCCAGAAGGGGTATGATGCTATTTGGGTGATAGTAGATAGATTGACTAAGTCTGCTCATTTCTTAGCCATGAGATCTACAGATTCAGTTAGTGCCTTGGCCGATTTGTACGTTAGGGAGATAGTGAGGTTACATGGTGTTCCAGTGAGTATCACTTCTGATAGGGACTCCCACTTCACCTCTCATTTTTGGGAAAGATTTCAGGAGGCTATGGGATCCCAGCTGAATTTTAGCACCGCTTTTCATCCACAGACTGATGGACAGTCCGAGCGTACGATACAGACGCTCGAGGATATGTTGAGAGCGTGTGCATTGGATTTTAGAGGCTCATGGGACGATCACTTACCCCTGGCAGAGTTCGCTTATAATAATAGTTTTCATAAGAGTATCGGCATAACACCATATGAGGCCTTGTATGGCAGGCGATGCAGATCCCCGATAGCGTGGGAAGAAGTGGGGGACCGTAAACTGTTAGCTCCCGATTTGGTCGAGCAGGCTTCTCGTGATGTACGGATGATCTGTGAGAGGCTCAGAACTGCTCAAAGTCGGCAGAAGAGTTATGCAGATACCAGACGCCAACCATTGGAGTTTGTAGCGAGTGATTGTGTATTCTTAAAGGTCTCACCGTCCAAAGGTATAATGAGATTCGGGAAGAGAGGAAAGTTGAGTCCTCGATACATTGGACCTTATGAGATCTTAGATCGTGTGGGAGATGTGGCATATCGGTTATCACTACCATCAGAGTTGTCAGGAGTGCATAACGTATTCCATGTCTCGATGTTGAGAAAGTACCATCCAGATCCTTCTCACGTGATTCGACATGAGCCACTGGAGATCAGAGAGGACATGAGTTACGTTGAGAAACCGGTACGGATTCTGGATAGGAAGGATAAAGTATTGCGATCTAAGACGATTCCTTTGGTTAAAGTGCTCTGGTAGTATCATAACGAGGAAGAGGCTACTTGGGAGTTAGAGAGCCTTATGCGTGAGGAGTATCCAGAGCTGTTCCAGTAATAAGTCCGAGTTAAATTTGAAGGACCAAATTTCTTAAGGTGGGGAGAAATGTGAGACCCGATTTTATTATACTGTATTAGCCTATTGTAAATGATGATAACAGAATTAAATTATTTAGTGGGATTAAATCAATGTTGCATATGAAATCTCACTTTATATTATGGAATTTTATTTACAATATGGTGTATATGAATTAGGATTGAGTATTTAAGAGATGCATAGAAAGCATTTGGTTGAAAAGAATGGAAAAGAAATCTTATTAGTTGAAGTGTGAAAGGGAATAAATGTTGTTAAATAAATGAAGAATAAATAAGATAGAAGTCAATAATAGTGGCTGGAAGTGGCATGGAGAGGAAGGAGAAAAGAAGAGAAAATTTAGTCAAACTGCAGCAAGAGGCTTTCCCTAGCCGTTCCTTTTTGGTTGGAATTGTCTTCACCATTTAATGAACTGTGGAAAATTTCACCTCGCCATTTACTTGAATTGCCAATTTTCTTCACCATTTAATGAGCTATAAGACAAGGTAATGATGAAAGAAAATGGATAAGGAACAGGTGGTAGGTTCTAATAGGATTAACATGGCTATATAAGAAGAAATGCATGAGGAAAATCGACTGAAGCAAACTTCATCTCCTTCTAAAATCTTCTCCCCTATACTGTGTTTACTGCAAGCTCAATCTCATTTCTTCCATTCCTCTCATACATGAGCCATGAAACTTTATCTTTTAGTTAGCCAAACCTTTTCTCCAGTGTTGAAGAGCTAAGGAACAAGAGAATAAAAGCTAAGTGAGGCAGAAAAGCACTCTGTTCTGGAAGTGCAACTCAGTTAAGGTGAGTTCCATATTGCTATGGTTCTCTTGATATTCAATACTAGATTTCTATGTTTTACAAAGTAATAAACATAGATATAGCCTTTTTGTAGCTAAATCTTGTTAGAATGTATAAGAAACATGATAGGCGAAGTGATTATTCAACTGCTGGCCAAATAGGCGATCAAAAGTAGGTACTCGCCCAAAGGATGAGGCAAGCTTAATGAAATGCATGACTCGGCGATACCATGTTTGCCAACATTTATGGATAACCAAAATGATAGCCGGATGGATAACCAGAATGATAGCCGGATGGGCGAGGACTAATGATTACCCAAAAAGACGAGAATGGCGACTATTGTGATCGCCTATGTGGAATGTTAGTGATCGCCAATAAGGCGAGTAGGAAATAAAAAGGTCGACAAGTGTTAATTCAATTCATGGGCGAGCCCATCTCTGAAGAAAACCCATGAATGGCGAACTGAAATTCATGAGCATGGCGAGTTGAGTTGAAGTGGGGGCGAGCTCCAACGAATAAGCCAATATGAATGGCGAGAACGTTGGGCGAACTCCCATGAATAAGCCAATATTTGAATGGCGAGCTATGTTTGGCGAATGGCGAGCTATAGATTGGTCTCAAATCTCGCCTAAGTGTCTCAAATAATTGAAAGGAAAATAGTAATAATTTTAGGAAATAATTCGAAAAGAAAATATTAATGGTATTAATATTTTACTTTGCAATCGGGAAGTGAGAATTGATAAGGCGAGCGGGAAGCAAGGCTTCTTCAGACGAGGTAAGGGGGATGTGTGTGAAGTGAATGCATGTCCTGTGGAGTTAAATTTTATGAAATTATTGAGAAATTGTTTTGTTTTATGACATGCATTATTTTGATAATTGTTTTGATATTGGGCGAGCTAGAAAGCATCCCTTACGTTGAATTTGGGGGTATTGGTAAAAAGGCGAGCGAGCCAAATTGGGCAAACACTTTTATGATGTTTTGGGGCGGGCGACCCCTGTTTTATTAAAATCCAGGCGAGCTAATGTGGGCAAACCCTTTTGTGATGTTTTGGCAGGCGATCCCTTTTATGATGTTTTGGGCGGGCGATCGTGTTTTAATAGAAATCCGGGCGAGCCAACGATAGGTGAGCTCTTTTATGATATTTTGGGCGAGTTGACCATGGAAGTATCGCATTTGGGCGAACTGACTATGGGCAATGCCAAAATGGGCGAGCCACTATGGGCGAGCCAGTTTAACTTATTTTTAAACATTAAGATTGGCGGGCGAACATTTGTTCACCGCACTGGCGAGTTAACCATGGGCGAGCCTTAATGGGCGAGCTGACCATGGGTGAACAGGTTTCAATTTGCATTTTCTCTACGAAAATGAGAATAATACCTTTTTGGAATTATTATTTAATTAAATGATTTAAATTCATAAATATGTTTCCTTAAAGGTATTTTGAGCTATAGATTTGATTTTGAGACTTTAGGCCCCTAGTTTCATGCATTATGAGTTATGAGTCTAATGGACCTGCCAAGTCCTCAGAGGTCTCGAGGTCACCTGGCAAGTGGACCCGAGGACCACCTATAGATTGTGGCCATGGATCTACTGTATCCCTATGGGGATGATTATTCTATTCTCGCAAAGGGGAGGGGGAACGATGAGAGCATGATTTATTTGTAGGGTGATGCCTAGTCTCAACTTACTGATTTCTGTTTACTGAGAGGATTTATTGAATCCTATTTGCTGTTTACTATATCCATTGTTTTCCATACTTGGTTTATTGTTAAGAAAAATAAACATATTTTGGGGGGATATAGTTTTGATTTATACAGCAGCATACACCTTCCTTACTGAGCCTGTTATCGCTCACCTCTTATTTTTCACTCCACAGATTGTTGATATTGGGTTAAGAGAGTTACCTTCCAGAGATGATCGATTGCTAGAGTCAGCAGATATTCGATATTGAAGGTATATTATTTTCTTTTATATATTCAGTAAAATTGTACAGTACTACTTTAAAATAGAAAGGAATGTATATACATCTTAAGGTATTAATGTAACAAGTTATATTTCTATATTAGTACGAGTAATAAGAGTTCTAATTCTTATTAAAATGTTAGGAGTTATTAAGCATCATAGACAGCCTAACCGGTAAGTAAGTGGAGTTTATAAGTAAATATTATGTTATACAGTGGATTTGGGATGTTACATTAGGGGTGAGGGTTTTCTGTGATTTTGGGTTTGGCAGGTGGCCAAAAAATGGTGATTGGGATGATGCTGTAGTGAGATTTGGGGTTTTTCCTCCTGTTGTCGAAAATGGTAGTGGGAACTTGAAACTGGGGTGGTAAGGGTGGTGACAGACGAGACAACCTGGGGAGAAGGGCTGTGATTGGCTGGCAGACTAGCTGGTCGGCACTGGTGATTGGCTGGCAGACTAACTGGTCGACACTGGTGTTAGGCGGCAGTGGCTGATGGACAATTGATGGGAAATAAGATAGATAATAATAATAATAATAATAATAATAATAATAATAATAATAATAATAATAATAATAATAACAACAACAACAACAACAACAACAACAACAAAACAAATAATAAAAATAAAAATAAAAATAAATACAAATATATATAAAGATAAAATAATAATAATAAAAATAAACAGATAATAAAAATAAAAATAAAAAACAAATAATAATAATAATAATAATAATAATAATAATAATAATAATAATAATAATAATAATAGAATAAAATTAGGTGTCTATAGTAACCTTTTATGAAAAATATTTATTTTATCTCTTTCAAGGCTAGGAAAATATCAATAATGCACCAAGATAATTTCTAATATATATATTTTGAAATATTTTGGATACTTTTCGGCAGCATAATGGCTACTAGACTTGGCAATCTTAGACACGACACGAATACATGACACGAACACAACACGAATAAATGACACGAGGTGACACGGGGTTAAAATTAAGTAAAATTAATATATGAATGTGGTAAAAGCTAAAAATAACATTTTGAGTTTTCCGTGTCTACACGAATTTTTGGCACGAATACATGACATGAACACGACACGAACACGGTTTTACATGACACGAAAACGAATTTTTGACACGAATTGCCAGGTCTAATGGCTACCCAGGTCCTAGCATGCCTGCATGTACAACCACAGTGTACCAGCCAAAAATCATAGTCTTTCATGCTATTTCGAAGTGAAACTATATTTCATAATTCATATAAAAATTCATAGCATTTGAATAATGCATCCGGGTATCCCTACAAATCTACACACGCATCTCTTACCGATTTATCGAGATCGCACTATCTCGTGCACCACACGAACGTCGAACTTCCGACTGCAATATAATTCACCAAAATCATTAGCTAAATTTTCCTTTTTATTTTAAGCTATGATTTACATCAAAATGTAAATGTAAGTAAATTCTCCTAGTTAAAAATGGCTATTCTTAATGCCATTCTTCCTTTTTTCCCATTATGGTCGAATGACCTTTAGATAATTAAATTTGTTATTTTAATTTTTAGTCAATGTGCAATATAAATGTGATGCCTTCATATTTGCAATTTTCCGCCATTAAGAAATAAAATGCAATATTTATTTTTCTTCCTTTCTTTCATAATTGGCAGCTCAACATACATTGACCACATCTATTTTTCAGTTATGTCTATTAATTGTATTTTCTTCATTTCAGCTTTTATTTTTTGACTTTCTTTACTTGGCTATTTATTACAAATCAGTCCATGTTCTTTTCTTCCATTCATGGCAGCACATGTTCATTTTCTTTCTTATTTCTCAACATTTCAGCCTCTTATATTGACTTTTACTATTGACTATTTAGCACAAATATCAGCTCTCATTCTTCCCTCTTTTCATGTCACAACCAGCATTTTCTTTCTTCTCATTTCACGTCACCCTGTCCATTATTGTTAACCATTTGCTTCCTAGTTATTTTCTCATGAATTTAGTCTTTCTTCCCATGCCAAAGTCAGCCCCTCTTATTGACTTTCATGCTATCTCTATTAAATTAGTCAATAATAATTTATCAGGTTACACTTTTCATTCAGTTTTCAGCTTGTATTTCCTATTCTGTTCAGTCCCTTTTTGTTCTATTTTCACACTATTACAACCTTACGTTGACGCTTTCTTGAACCCTCATAACTGACCATTCATTAAATTCATTTCACACTAGTTTAATTTCTATTTTTGTTTTGGTTCAGCCAGCCTTTTATGTTCGGTTTCAGCATCTTTTTTCTGCTGCCACATCTTTTAAACGCTAACCTTACTCTTAAGTTTGCAACACTAGCTAACAGCAGGGTCCCCTGTTATTGTATATAAATTTTTCTATTCCATATTTCTTCTTAGTTTTACGGTTCAGCCACGCCATATAACCATTTACACAGTAGAAATTCTGCTTCATTCATTCACGCCATACATGTAGCCAACGTTTCAGCTTTGTTTCCTCAAGATTCTATTGCCTAAACAACTATCCAAATTACACTCCAACCAATTTTCTTCCAAACAACAATCATCCATATTTTTAACCCATTCAATTTAACCATATACAAGCTACAAAGACAGAAAACTAAAGCTAATCATTACCTTTGCAGATGATGTTACTGACTGGAACAGAACAAGTTTGTTTTCTAGCTTCATGCATGTTTAGACTGAGTTTTGGAAAGGTTTAGAAAGCATTTTAAGCTGGGATTAGCTTTTATCAAAAAGGCCTACTGATTACATGAAGAAAAGAAGAGATCTGGCATAGAATTAACGAGAGAGCACTTAGAGAACTAGTAAAATAGGGAAGAAATCTGAAATAGAATGCAATTCTCGTGAGGCGGTGCAAGTCTCAACTAGAAATTAAATAAAGCCAGCTTTGTTGTCTTATTTTGATTGGCCAGAATTTCTTTTTAATTTATAAAATTCTAATATGATTTATTTAAGGTCTAAAAAGTCCTTTAATTTCGCCTTAATTACTCATCTTGCCATTGCACAATAATTTTTTCTGGTTAAGCCCATTTTTCTATTTAAAATTTCATTTATTTTATTTATTTCTTAAGCCAAATTATGGCTTATTTGGTCCACTTTGACCACTCCTTGAGAAAAACGAATTTTGCCTTTGTATAGGTTCGAAATTTCAATTTTATCTGGACTTATTTCAACATTTAGAAAAATTTTCAATTAATTAATTTATAATTTTGTACATGTACAGCATAAAATAGCGAGTTCTCACAGACCGGTTCAAAGGTTTTGAACTGTTGAATCGACCTGGCTTGGCCTGGTTAATTAACTGGTTCAAACTAATTAATAGACTTTATAGGCCGGAACCAGTTTTACTTCTAAATCGATGATAGCTATAAATGTCATCAATCATTTGATTTCATTCTGTTATTTGAGTTATAAACGGTACAAGGATCATATTACATGTTTTAGAAGTAAAAATACCACATCAAAACATTTATTAAAATACAAGGATCGGATATGACATTAACCATATTAAGCTCTATCTTAGTATAGGGTTACATAAAATTCAAATATTCAAAATTAAATGTTTATTTGCCTCCTCACTTGAGCATGAATATTTATTGACTGTTGCACAATATATGAAAATAAGAATAAATACCTTTTTGGGAAATTATTATATATAAAAATGATTTAATTCATAAATATTTCCTTAAAGGTATTTTTGAAAAAAAAATATATATCGATTTTGAGATTTGAGGCCCCGAGATTCATGCTTTACTGTTATACTGTACTGTTCACGTGGTTGATAGAAATACCAAGTCATTAGCAGTCCCGATGTCACCAGGCAAGTGTACACTGAGGCGCCCATAGATTATGGCCACAGATTTAGACTGTTTATTGTTACTGTATTCCTTCGGGAACGATTATAGCATGACATGATTTAGGGTGATGCTGAGTCTCAACACACTGTTGCTGAATACAATTTACTAAATACTGTTGACTGAATACTGTTTACGGAATACTGCCTTCCGAATACTAGTTACTGTATCTATTGCTTTACCACTGTACTGACAGATGTTTTAAACTGTACTGATGTGAAAGGACATAAATGTTTTCTTCCATTTATGCTTATGTAAAATGAGTATTAAATGATTTTATAACGATGAAAAGTTCGAATTACTTCCGATAGTCACTTTGAGTTTTCAGACCAAGATAGGTAGGTTAGAATGCCTTTCATTACCCATCTGGATTCCCCGGTCGACTATAGTATCCTCTCTTTTTATGATTAGTACACTGATGGGAAATGCATCGTTTTATAGCATATAGTTTTCATTATATCAAGCAGCATACAACTCCTTTACTGAGCACGTGGTTTGCTCACCCCTTCATTCTCCACTCCACAAGTGTTGATTTGGATTAATAGACGTACCATCCGGAGTTATCGGCTGCTGATTCGGTTACTCGAGATAGCAAATTATCGATATCGGAGGTATATTATTTTCTTTTATATATTCAGAATATTTGTGCAGTACTACTTTAACGATGAGCATAATAACAGGAATGTAAATATAACATAGAATAGTATAATGTTCATGTCTCGGGAAATTACACTATGAATGGAAGTACAGATTAATACTGCAATTATTATTTTACTGTAAGCACCACAGACAGCCCAATCGATAAATGCGTCTGAAATATAAGTAAATATAATGTAAAACTGTACACTCAGACCGTTACAGCTGTAAACAAATTAAATGCAAACAAATAAACTGATGGCTCTGTTTGTTTGTTTATTTTTTAGTACCATTTGTGTTTGGTTCGTGTTCGTTAAGAAATTTAATTTTCACGTTCGAGCTCGTTCATTTGTGTTGTAAGATTGTTTGTTAAATTTTCATGAAAACGCGAACAAGTTAGGTTGCATTAAATGGGCTCGTTTTTGAACATTAATAGAACATGTTCGTGAATATGTAGACGAACATTTTTGAGAACAAGTGTTTATAAACCATTAAACAAACATATCCATAAACACATGTTCGTAAACATGTGTTTATGAACACTATACAAACAATAGTATAAACTAAATATTAAATAGTAAAAATCCTACATAAAGTTTAAATCCTACATGTAGATTGAAATAATTCAACAAGAAATCTTAAATACAATACAACTCAACTCTGAGAATTACTATCTTATTAAAAAAAGTTCGAAAATCAATACTAAGGGATTGATATTGCCATCATTTCTCCAAATCATCTGACAAAATAAGATGGCTAGTGTTAGAATTGATATTCATGATCAAAGATCTTGCTATCAAACCCCTCAATAGAAGTTCATAATAGGGAAATTAACAATAAAGCTGTAATGAGTAGAGTACTCACTAATTTTGGAATACCCGACTCCTACCCCAATTATGTACTAAACTATCCGAACCTTATAATAACTCAAATGTTTTTTAATTTTGAATTTCATACCCTACCTTAATAATTTTAACAATACCCGTTTATTACTTGAACTAGTTAATTACCCAATTATTAAGTCAAAATTTTTAGGGTAAATTCTTCTTAGGTCATCAAGATTTTATCATAATTTAACTTTAGTCCATTAGTTTTGAAAATGGACACTTTGATCCAAAATCGCAAATGATTTTAACATATTTCAGTCAATTATTAAACTTGAATTATTAATATCACATTCCCAAATATCAATAATAAATTTTATTACTATTTATTATTTTTAAGTACTTGTTTTAAAAAATTATTCTATGTAAAATTTTTATTTTTTAATACTAACAAAGGGTATTATGGATATTTCATAAGTAACAAATATTTAGGTTAATAGAATTTTTAATAGTAATTTAATAGAACAATATTTTTGTTATCAAATTTATAATTTTGGACCAAACTGTTCATTTCTCAAACTAATGGATTAGAGTTGAATTATGGTAAAACCTTGAGAACTTTAGTAGAATTTACTTAAATTTTTATTTTCAAACTAATTTAATGAAGACACGAAATACTTGACCCTAACCTGAATATGAGAAAATAATGAAGAGTACTTCTATTCACACTCGATTAATAACTGCTCACACCCTATTTACTAAAAAAATCATTACCTTAAAACCTAAAAATTAAAATTACTTTATACAACTTATAAAATCATTTTTTCCCATTCTCTCCTTTCTCTCAAAACCTGCAGAACCAAATTCTCACGTTCTCTCCTTCTTAATCTCTTAAAGCTTTAAACAAAGTCAATCAAATTCTCTCAACTTCTCATAACCATCCCTTCAATTTCTTCAAAAAAAAAAAAAGATTTAAACAACAAATTTGTGTTAATTTATTAGATTTAAATTTGGGTTTTGTTATTTTATCCTGACTTCGTTTGGGCTTTTTTTGTTTTCAAAAAATCTAAGCATGCTTTAGCATTTTTGGCGAAGGGAAGCTTGGTAGAAGCTTAGTAAAAAATTGAAACAAAACAAAATTTGAAAAAAGAAAAACACCCACATAATAGTCTGTGTAGTAACAAGAAGGAAGCAAGAAATTGCAAAATAAAGTTGAAAATTACTTGAAGCAGATGATGACAGTGTGTGATTTGGTCTTTATACTTCCATCTTTGCTTTGTTTAAGCTTTTTTCCCCATTTATTTCTTATCTTTCACTTGCCCTCTAGTGCTCCTAGAAATTCTAATTCCAGGAGCTCAATTCAAAAAATTTTTAAATTATGAAAAATATGAAATTTTATAAGGATAATTATGTAATCTTTTATAAGGATATTTTGCTATTTAAAAAAAAGTTAAAATAGGATGTGCTTAACAAACTTTAGGATGTGAATAGAAACTCTCAAGAATGAATTTAATTTACAACTAATAATAATTAAAATTATAAAATCAAATAAAAATTAAAATTACAGTTTACATAAGATTAACAGTAAACAAGTTTTCGGATTTCAAACACAACAAAAAACATGAATAACAAAAATCCATTGTTTCAGAAAACTATATAGGCATAGTTGATATCAACTCATGAAAAATCATTTATGATCTTCCTTAAAATTGCCAGGAAATTCTTAGTAAAATATAAACCTACAAATTAAAAAGACAATATAACTTATTTCTCAAAAAACAAATGAATAGACAAAATAACAATTAAATTATTGAGAATAACTTATATTAAGATGATCCTAAAATGTGGTTATTTTAGGTACTTAAGAAATAATGATACCTCATATGTTTTTAAAGACAAAATAATTATTTTACGCCCATCCTTACCAAATCAACTCTGATTAAATTAATTTATAAAGAGTCAACTCACATTAAATATATTTACTTACCTATTTAACTAAAAAAAATTGATGTAATGAACAAATAGCTATTAATATCTAACAAAAAGATTAATTAAAAAGTAACAAAAAATTAATTTGTAAAATACAAAAAGGAATTGCGTTTGAGAGAATGCTTTTGAAAGTATTATTATTTTTTTCGATTTGTTCATCATTATCAATCACAAAAAAATGATATTACTAGCAAAATCTCTTTTGAAAGTATCAAATACAAAATTTCTAATTCATCATATTAATTTTTTGTTACTTTTTAAGTTAATCTTTTTGTTAGACGTTAATAGCTCTTTGTTATTTAAGTCACTACAAGAGAATTGACTTTTATCGACACTTATTAAGTGTCGATAAAAGACCAATGAATCGCTGGTAAAAATCTTACCAACAGTTCGTTGACCATCGATTGACCGCTGGCTAGGTGAATGTCAGTAAAGGTTTGTCGAAGTTCAAGTGCTCCAACGTCGGTATAGGCTCTATAAATTTCGACATGACTTTTTTCGAAATTTTTAAATGCCGTTAAAAGTAAAAAACTTTTATTTGAAATTTGAAATTTTTATATTTGTTGAATTTTAATTTAAATTTAAAAACTTTTACTGGCACTTTAACAATTTAACAAAATATTAAAGTTTGACAACTAAAAGCCCCAAATTGAGCAAAAATTTAATTCTATAAAATAAAAGTAGATAATGTTACAAGAATTACAAAAAAAAAATGAAAGCTAAATTTGTATAAAACAGCAAGCTACAACTATAGCTAAATTCACTATTTCAGCTCAAAAGGCAACAGGATTAGTAGCCAAGAAATAATAGTATTACAACTATGATTAAGCTTCCCGTCAGCTTTAACTATGCTCATAGGATATGACTTCTACCCAGTACTCTCCTCCTCCTCATCATCATCACTTGTGCCAATTCTAAAAAGGCCCTAAAACAAGCAAAGTTAATACCAAATTCATCATCCAACGCAACCAAAAAGCTCAAAACAAACTCACCAGTCGACAACGTTATGCATAATCAATCTCAAAACATTGGGTTAAGGCGAGTTGCCAAAGTCACTGCCAGGAATTGAAAGGATTTATCCGGCAAGAGTATTCCCAATGCCGTCATTAGAACCTATAGAATATTATTTCAATCATCAAGGATTAAACTTGAAGACCAAATTTAATAAAATTTAATCGCAATCTTTTCGATATTAAACCTACGTAACTATCAGAAAAACTGCAATATCTTGCTCAATACAATGTCTACTGCAAAACAATAAATGGCGTCAACAACTAGTTACTAGCAAACTTGTTCAAGCCAGAGAATAGTAATTATTGAGTATCCATGAAAGAAACCCCTGAGCAAAGGAAGCATATTTAAAAATATAAATAATTGACAGAACTATCAAGGAAGTATGAAGTTGTAAGACCCGAATTTTATTATACTATATACTATATGTGTACACTATTGATAGTGGAAATAAATTCTTTTAGTGAAATTAAAGAATAACCGAATGTGAATTTCCACTTTTCATTTTAAGTGATGATTTATAGTATGGTGTATAAAGGAAGAAAAACAAATATTAAAGTGCAATAAGAAATAGTTGGGATTTAATTTTGATAAAAGGTATGAAAGCGTTTAAAGAAGGTATGAAAGGGATTAATGGCTAGAGGACAAAATGAAGAAAAGAATGAGAAGATAGCTAATAAACGTTGGCTGAAAGTGATTTGGCGTGGAGAAGAGAAGAAAAGAAAAGAGAAAAGTCAAGGAAAGAGGCTATAGTGGACTTCTCACCACTTTGCTTCTCTTGACAATGGGACTAAGCAATAAATGGCAAGTGAGATTAGTCAAGAACGGATTGCAGTAAGGACTCTACCACCGTTCTTTTTGCTACAGTTTTCTTGGTTTTTTAATGCATGAAATGATGAAGAAAACGGGATAAGGAACAGGTGATAGTTTCTAACAGGATTAATATGGCTATATAAGAAGGAATACGTGAGGGAAAATGATTTAGCCAACTTCATCTTCTCAAATAACCTTCTTGCCCATTCTATTTCACTGCAAGTTTATCTTTCATTCCTCCGTTTTTCTCATAAATGAGCCATGCAATTTCATCTTTTAGTTAGCCAAACCCTTCCGCAGTGTTGAAAAGCCAAGGAACAAGAGAAGTAAAGCTAAGGGAGGCAAGAAAACACTCTGTTTTTGGAAGAGCAACTGGGTTAAGGTGAGTTCCATAATTTCTATGGTTCTCTTGATATTCAATATTGGATTTCTATGTTTTATAACGTAATAAACATAGATATAGCCTTGTTTTAGTTAAATCTTGTTAGAATATATAAGAAACTGGAACAAGGTGTAGTCTGAATCGAGAATAAAAAATGAAAATACTGGAAATGATGATAATGGGCGAGCTCAGTTAGCATGGGTGAGCTAAAATCTGGAATGTAGAAGTGGGCGAGGTTGCCACATGCAAGTTTAATGCATAGGCGAGCCACCAAATAATAAAAAGCAATGTTGGGCGAACTCACATGCATAGGCATGGCGAGTTGAATGGTCGGGCGAGCTGCATTTTGGGCAAGCTCCCATTCCCACGTGTAAGCCATAAACGAATGGCGAGTTCAGTTGGGCGAATGGCAAACTGTAGATTTGACTCAAATCTCTCCTAAGTGTCGCAAATATTCGAAAGGAAAAATATTGATAATGTTAGGAAATATTCAAAAAGGAAATATATTGATGGTCTTGATGATCTTTTTTGCAGCCAAAAATTGAGAATTTCTATTGGTGAGCAGGAAGCAAGGCGAAGCAAGGCTTCGTAATATCAGGTAAAGAAGTAGTATGTGAAGTGAATGCATGTCCTGTGGAGTAAAAATGTTAAGAAAATATTAGAAATTGTGTTGTATTCTGACATGCATTGGTTTGATAAAGTGTTTTGATCTTGGCCGAGCTACAAGCCGCCATATAATATTTGTTGGGTGAACTGGTTACGACGGGTGAGTAGCTTTGTTTTAAGTAGAAATTCGGGCGAGCCAAGTGGCGAGCTCTCTTTTATGAGAACCTGGGCGAGTGCCTTTGTTTTAAAGAGAAATCCGAGCAAGCCAAAGTTGGGCGAACCCTTTTTAATGTGTTTGAGGTGGGCGAGCCGTTATGGACGAGCCAAACTACTTTTGGTTTTGAAAAGCTAGGTGGCGGGTGAATACTAGTTCGCCGCCTTTTCAAGTTAACCATGGGCGAGCTGTGAGGGCAAGCTAACCATGGCGAACAGGTTTAAAGTTTATCTTCTTTCATGAAAAATAAGACGTTTTAATATTTGGAAAATAGAAAATGTAAATCGTTTGAGGTGAATTGATTATGGGCGAGTTGACCATGGGAGTACCTCCTTGGGCGAGTTGACCATGGAAACGCCATAATGGGCGAGCCGTTTCTGGCGAGCCAGTCTATTTGTTTGAAAAAGTTAAAGTTGGCGGGCGAGTACAAATTTACCCAAAACGGGCGAATTGATTATGGGCGAGCCACTATGGGCGAGCTGACCCTTGCGAGCCAATTAAATCCCTATTTCTCTATGCTTAAATTGGTGAAAATGAGCTGTTTTTAATATATTTGTAAACAGAAAATATGAACCCTTTTGGAAAGCAATCATTTTGAGAAAATGATAGAGTTTATGAAATAATCCCATAAAGGTTTTTCATGAGATATAACTTGATTTTGAGACGTTAGGCCATGAGTTCATGCATTATTACTCATATACTTTGCGTGACCCATCTGGGGCGATGGCTCAGGTCAAATAGACCAACGAGTGCACTCCAAGGCGTCACAAGGTTGATGGACTCACCAAGTCTTCAGCGGTCTCGAGGTCACTTGGCAAGTAGACCCGAGGACCACCTATAGATTATGACCATAAATCTAGTTGAGATAGCCGTGAGGGGCGATGGCCTACGGGTGCACCCCAAAAGCGGATGACTTGTGTTCCCTGCATGATTTAAATTATTGCCTAGTCTCAATTATATGATTTCTGTTTACTGAAAGGATCTATTGAATCCTGTTTAATGTTTGCTACATTCATTGTTTTTCTTAAGAAGTTTGATCGTTAGGATAATTAAGTGGTTTTGAGAATATTGTCTTTATATCTATAAAGAAACGTACACCTTCCTTACTGAGCACGTCGTCGCTCACTTCTTATTTTCCACTCTACAGATCGTTGAGTTAGGACAAACAGAATTACCTTGCCGAGAATTGATATCGAAGGTATGTTGTATTCTTTTATATATTTAGTAAAATGGTACAATACTACTTTAAATAGAAGGGAATGTATAAACATTAGTAAGGAAGAAATTTAATAATTCATAATTTTATGAGTAGAAAAGAATAAGAGTACAAAATCTTATTAAAGTAATGAGAGTTGTTAAGCATCACAGACGGTCCAACCGGTAAGTAAGCGTAAGTTATAAGTAAGTAACACGTTATACAGTGAAATTGGGATGTTACAGAAGTCATTAAAGTAAAATTTTACTTCAAACTGCTAAATAGAGGATTCTTCATTTCGTAAGACAGACATGCAATTACAAGTAATGAGTCATAGACATTGCATGACATGCAGAGCCAATAATACTATTTCTCAGGTAAGTTCCAGCAACAAATTAAAAGGCTTAGATTACTTGTTCATGACAGCATCAAAATCTTGTATTAGTATTGCTACAACATTGAAGGCCATTCCGAAGATATACAACCAAGAGTTCTGCACATTTATATTCATTAACGGGCGTTTCTAAATTATAGCATGCCAGCAAAAGAAGTTAAGTAATTGACACAAATTTGTATCAAAATAAATAATTTAGTTAGTTGCACTCAGCAGAAGCTCTGTATGCTTTTAACTGAATCAAGGCTTTTTCATTGATCAAGACGAACTATAAACCAAATAAATTCAACCAGAATCAGATCAAGAAACATTGGCTAAATATCTGAACAGTAAATAATCATCTAAAAGCAAGTTGCAGCTTAAAAAATAATAGCAAAATAATAAATTCTGTTTATATTTTTCTTATTTGAAGCTAATATTACGAAAAAAATAATATTATATAAGCTACTCTTATTTGTGTTTCCACTTGGCCTGTTCCCTCGTAGGAACATTACTAACAAAAGCTGCACATCAATGGAAATTATAAAAATAAAAAATGAGAAAACAAAATCAAGATAAAAGTTATACAATGGAAATTGCATAGCATTCACATGACTTTAACCAAAACATACAACCCCTTGAAAAACCTTTTCCTCATAGATTCTCCATGTCACTAATATGATCAATAAATAATTTCATATTAATTTAATTACAATTACCTCAGATTTCCAATTATTTATAGAGGACCTTTTATTTCAATTGGAAAGAACAAAATCCTTTATCTATTCACATGTCAAAATCCTACAACTTGATTGTTTCCAAAGGAACAATATGGAACAATAAATAATCTAATTAACTACTTAAAAGGGAATTACTTTCCGAAGAATCAGAGAAAGATGAAGACATATAGATTGTGTTAATGTAATCTTCTCAAAACAAGCATTAAATTGAATAATAAAACATCTTGAACTTAAGATAATTTGTAATAACTGTAAATTCCTTATTCTTGGTGAATTAAATAATGTAATTTGGAGACAAATTAATGTACTGAGAATTTAACTTGAAGCTATGATAATTAAAAAGGTAAATTGAGAATGAGCATTTGTAAGGAATTATTAATTTGGACTATGAGAAATTATAAAGAATTTAGACTAATTGGAAATTATAATTGGGGGATTAAAGATGATGATCATGAAGGAAAGTTAATAATCTGTTAGTTAGATTAAAATGCTAATAGATAATACAAGAATAATTTAATTTGTGGATGAAGAATTTTGGGAAATTAAATTAAATTAAATTAAGAACTTTAGGAATTAAGTGACAATAGACAATATAAATTAATAAATATAGAAGTATGAACTATTAGTAGAATAAATAGTATGTAGTAGTGGAATTAAGACTATTTAGAAATAAAACAACAAAATGTTAAGTGGGGTAAACTAAATAAATAAATTAAGTTAACAAATGAATAAATATTGGCAAATGGGCGTGGCTTCTTGGAGAAGATTGGGAACAGTCACCAATCAGCCACTTATGTTTCATTTCCATCGTCCATCATAATCACCATCCAAACCTCAGCCATTTTAATTTCTTCCTTTAACTACCTGCTGTGTTGAGAGCATTTCCTTTCTGCTTCTCACGATTTTGTTGCAACTTGGTTCCACTTTGTATCGGCAGCTAAGGTTCAAGGAAAGAGTTACGGCAAGAAGGAATTTAGGTCTGGGTTTTGGGAGCTAAAACAGGGGAGATTAGCAGAACTTTGTCCATCATCTTGGACTAAACAAAGTTGGTTTAGGTAGGATGTAATGTGTGTGAAGGGCTAAACCTAAAGAGGAAAAATGGTGGACTGATCAAAGAAGGAAAAAGGGGTGCAAAGCTGGGGTTCACCCACTGACACGATAGAAGAAAGAAAAGAAAGAAGAGAGAGGACTGACAGTGTAGCAAAAATAAGAACCAAAGAGCTACAAGGTGCTTCCGTTTCATTGCCTCACATAGCAGTTGGAAGCTGCTGTTCTTTCGATCTTACTGCAGCTTAAAGGAGCTACATTTTCCCTCCAACTCCTTCAAGACAACAAGGGGCTGTATTGGGTCTGGAAAGCAGTTGGAGGCATGAAGGTTTTCTGTTTTGGGAATGCTTTACTAACATGGAAAGTTCCTTCAATTAGGCTATCTTGGGTTTAAAAGGGCCAGTTGAAAACATGGGATATTTGCTCCTTGGGAAATTTTCTATTCACGTGGAAGGTTCTTCTCATTTTGGCTGCTATATTCACACAAAAAAAGGGTTGAACTAAGACAATTTTAAACAGAAATGGGGCCTATTAGAGAGGCAAAAATACAAGAGGTAGAATTGGCTTTTGGAAGTCTTAAAGACAAGGAAGTATGCAGCATATTTTGAGGTCCATGGCAACCTCAAAAAAATCATAGAAATCCATATTGCATAATAAGGCTCCCGATTTTGATTTGGTAACAAGGGGTAAGGATTTGATTTTTATTATAGATTTAAATGATGAACGTTGAGTGAAATAAAAATGTTAAAAAATATTATTTTGATGTAGGTTTGAGTGAGGAAAGAATTTGTAAGGTGAAGGAGCATTGGCAACCAAGGTAAATTTTTAAGGTAATGATCTTAAGGGAGAATTTAATTATAAATTTTCCTTAAGATAAATCAATAACATAATTTTTGTTAATTTTATGGTTTAATGTAAGAGGAATTCTTACTAAAGTAGGGAACCCAAAAATATTCTAGTCAAAGACTAAGGAAAGAGGAAATCAATAAGAACAAGGGTGCCATAGCTATACTTGTGCCACACCTTTAGGTAAGAGATATATATCGGAATTTAAGGGATACTGGATGCAATTTTAAAATCAACTGCCTTGTGGTTATATAAACTGTATTTTCTTACAGAGAGTTTTAAGAAATATAAGTCGTTATGCTGCAGGATTTTTTTATGAAAATAATGGTTTTGTGATTTAAGCTTAACTTAAACAACCATTTGAAAATGACAAAGTATCTGGCAAGCTTATTTTGAAAAAGATTAAATTTTATGATTTTGATTTGCTTATGAGACTTTTAGTCGAGATAATAATCTCATGAAAATTATCAACCGATGATATTGGTTTGAAGATATTATGAGCATGTATGATTTATTTGCTTTTGAAAGAAATATATATGAATTCTTTTGTGAACTTTCCTAAAGCTCAAAAAATACTGTTTTGAATTTTGAAAAATATATATAAAATGTTTTGAGATATGACTAGCTAACGTCACTGCAATATTAGTTCTGACTACTGTGTGACCTTGATCCAGTCCAAAGTAGGTATTTATCTTCTAAGCTGTGTGACCTTGATCCAGTCCACAACAAGCCTAGTTGACACTTGATTACTGCTCACTGTGGACCACATCTGGACTATGGCCATAAGTCTTTTTGTAAGACCTGATTCTACATTACTGTAAAGTCTAATTTCATAAAATGGATAATGGAAATTAAGTAAATAATAAATATTGAATTCCACTTGGGTAAAAAGCTCCTTAATTTAAGAAGGAAATGGAGCAATTTTGGTGAAATAGTGTATGGGCGAGTAGATAGAGTAGCTCGCCAATGGGCGAGCAAGGTTGATCGCCAATAAGGTTGATTAGTGGTATCTAATGGCCATACCGGCGAACAGGTGAGTTCGCCAACGTGTGGCGTGATATGAGCAAAGTGGGCGAGTTGAGCCATAACTGGTGATCGCCCAATGTGACGAGGGATCTGATCGCCCAACTGATGAGTATGGCGAGTTGATGATGGCGAGTTCATTGTATGGCTCTTCGTTTTGGCGAATAGGTAAGTTCGCCAAGTTTAGTTGCTTAAGATGATAGCCTGAATTGGGCGAGGACTTGTGGTCGCCCAAATGGGTTGAGTGAGTAGTTATATAATAGCAAAGTGGCGAGTAGATCAATCGCCAACAATGTACAATGGCTGTGATCGCCAGGAAGAGGGAAATCCTCCTAATTGCCAAATCTTAAGTTGGCAAGCTTGAAGTTTGGTGAATTGAAATAGATATTGGTGAGCTGAATACTTTTGACGAAGGGGCGAACTGGAATGACATTTGTGGACAAAGTGAAAATAGATTTAAACCAATTAGCAGCCAAAAGTAACTTGTAAGTCATACGGTTGAAGACAATTAATGGAGAATATGTTAAAGTCAGTAAGGAATTAACCTTATTGGTTGAGAAACAAAACAAAGTCAATTAAAGCAGAAAAAGGAGTGTGGAAGGAGGACTTTCACGCCACTTGTGCTTCAGTTTTCTTCATGCATTAAAGGAATGAAAGACGTGAAATGATGAAAGAAGCAGATAAGGGACAGGTGGTAGATTTGGACTGGATAAGCTGGGCTATATAAGAAGAAACAAGTGAGGAAAATCGATTTAGCCAACTCCATCTTCTTCACGGAAGTTCTTCTACTGCAAGTTAATATTCTAATTCTTCCATTCCTACCATACTTGATTTACTAAGCTTCACTCTTCAGTGGCTAAACACATAAACTTGCTTATAAAACGTTTCCTCCATAGTTGATGAGCTGAAGGAATAAGCAAAAGGAAGCCAACATGAAACAGAAAGCAATCTGTTTTGGAAGTGCAGTTGGCTAAGGTGAGCTTCCTTATTTCCATGATTATCTGGGTGTTTGATGATATATATCTATGTTTTACAAAGTAATAAACATAGAATATAGTCTTGTTTTTAGTTAGATCCTTAGAGAATATGAAAACAAGGAAAATAATGGAATAAGTGACGAGAATGGCGACTATAGTGATCGCCAATGATGAAAATTAGTAATCGCCAATGAGGCGAATAGTTAGTAAAGATATCGCCAAGGTAAAGTCTGTGTGCAAATGGGCGAGAACGCCCAACTCTAGTGAAGTGAAATAATGGACGAGCTCAAATGCATATGCAATGGGCGAGTTGAATTGTGGGCGAACTCCCACATTTAAGACAATGTAGGCATGGCGTTTTGAATGTGGGCGAGTTCCCACAAATTGGCCAATATGTGAATGGTAAGAATGTTGGGCGAGTTCCCACGTGTAAGCCATTTGATGAATGGCGAGCTCGGTGTGCGATGCTAGTAAGAGCTTGGTTGGGCGAGCTAGTTAAATTATCCTAAGTCTCGCCAAAGTGCTAGAAATATTGGAAAATAAAATATTAATAGTTTTAATAAATTATTTTGCAGCCGGGAATTAAGGATTCAGTAAAGGAAATCAGGAAGGCGAGCAGGAAGCTATGGTTCATAATACCAGGTAAGGGAGATGTGTGTGAAGTAAATGCATGTCCTGTGGAGTAAATTTTATGAAAATATTGAGATAAATGTTTTGTTTTCTGACATGCATTGTTTGAGAAATTTATTTGATATTGGGCGAGCTACTAAGCCGACCCTTGTGATATTTTCTGGGCGAAATGGTTTGGTGGATGAGCCAACTTTTTATGATTATTGGGCGAAGATCCCTTTTTATGTCATCTGAGGCGAGTAACATTGTTTTAATTAAAAGGCGGGCGAGCCATGTTGGGCGAAGCCCTTTATATTCTTAAGGGCGAGCCAGGTTGCTTTGTTTTGAAAAGCTATGTGGCAGGCGAATACTTTTTCCTGCACTAATGATTGACCATGGGCGAGCCTAATGGGCGAACTGACCATGGCGAACAGGTTTCACGTTTCCAAGGTTTCTTAATTGAAAAATAAACTAATTTTAATATCTTTGAAAATAAAAAATATAAACCCCTTTGGGCGAATTGACTAATGGGCGAGCCACTAAGGGCGAGCCAGTTTTGCTTGTTGTTTTAAAAGCAAAGGTTGGCGGGCGAACACAAGTTCACTGCATTGGGCGAGCTGCCATGGGCGAACCTGATTTGGTGAGCAGACCATGGGCGAGCAGGTTTTAAAGGTTGAGATTTTGAAATGTTTTCAAAGTGTTGTAAACAGAAAGCCTAAACCTTTTTGGAAATTAAATCATTTTGAGTAAATGATAATATGGGTGAAATAATTCCATAAAGGTTTTTCATGAGATATAAAAGTGATTTTTGAGACTTTAGGCCCTGAGTTCATGCATTACTATTGCGTGACCCACCTGGGGTGGTGGCTCGGTCGATGGACCAACGAGTGCACCTCAGGGCGTCACAGGGCTGATGGACCCACCAAGTCATCAGCGGTCTCGAGGTCACTTGGCCAGTGGACCCGAAGACCACCTAGAGATTGTGGCCATAGATCTATTATATCCCTTTTTGGGATTATTATTCCGTTCTCGCAAGGGGGAGGGGGAACGATGATAGCATGATGATGCCTAGTCTCAACTTGTTGATTTCTGTTTACTGAGGAGAATCATTGAATTCTTAGGTATTGTTTACTACATTTTAAAGTAAACTGTTTAGCTGATAATCTAAATGGTGTATAGAGAGTGTTGTTTACTATATCCACTGTTTTCCTACTTGATATGAATTGAGGAAAAATAAATATTTCGTGGCATATAGTATTGCTTTATATAATGCAGCATATGTTTCCTTTACTGAGCGTATGAATCGCTCACCCCTTTATTTTAACTCCATAGATAAAAGACACGGAGTTAGAGAATTAGCTCCAAGATGGTTATAGCTACTTATATAGCACTAGGGCAAATATGTTAAATATGACAGGTACAGTCTCTTCTCTTTTACATTTCAGACATAAGTATACAGTACTACATAAGTGAATTAAGTCAATAGGGGATGTCATATGTAAGGAATAAGTGAAAAAGAATTTTCTATTCCGTAATTATTGAATAAATGTTTATCATTTATTACTATCGTTGTTAAGTGGTAATGGCATCGCAGACAGCCCAACCGATAAAGTTGTATAGAAATACGTGCAAGATGTGGTAACGGGATGTTACACTTTTTGACGTGTACTTTCTCTCATGGGAAAATCTGAACTGTGCTAATATGTATCCTGCTTAGTATGTATATGCTTTTTTATGCTTATTTTCGTATATGAATTTTGAACGTGGGATACTTGGAATTTAAAATAGATAAGGATTTGATTTGACGATCCGTATTAAAATTAAATGTGATAAGCACGTATATTTTGGATTATATACGAAATTCAATTATTTATGTTTCGATTTAAATGAAATGCTTTCTGATGCACTGTATAAGTATGATTTGATTTCCAAATTGTATAAATTACGAATTCAAGACTTAATAAATATTTCAAAAACTTGCATATAGTAATTCAGTATCTGTCTCTTATAAATATATATATATTTCTTATTGGGCTTTATAAGCTCACCCCTCCCTTCTCCACCTTCTACATTACTTGCAGTAAGAGCGTGTACGAGAAGTGCTATCACGTCCTTCAAGGTTTTTGATACCACCTTGGAGGTATATTATGTACAGTTATTTGATTTGTATCTAGACTTGCATTTTCAGTACTTTTAGAATATGGGGATGTAGCTAAAGGAATTATAAGAAATATCTATGTTTTATAACGATGCATACATCTTTGATATTTATATATGTTGTTAAGTGAATTGATTTGGAATGGTGAATGCATGCTTCCATAGGATATTTGAACTCGGACCAGGTATTGATGAATATTTATCTAGCTAATATAAATTTAGCATAAGAGTAGAATTTGAGACATTATGTATAACTCAACAAGGTAAGCGAAAAAAGAAAAAATTTGGTTCATAATTTGGCATAAAGGGTTGTTACATAATTAGATAAGTCAAATATAAGATAAAAAGAGGAAAATTGTATACAACAAAGAAGGATTTATTACATATGAGTGATAAATAGAGATCATCGAACTCCTTAAGCATTATAAAGCTAAAACAATGCAAAGAGTAGCCATATATATTCCATTAGTATAAGCCACATCATAGCCTATCAGGTGATGCCTACTGACCTAGTTCATGATGAATATAGAACTCAATGCATCGCGGCGCCACCTTAAGATTGGGAACCGGTTGAATTACACAAAATCAATAAGCTTGCAAAATAATTAAAGAGAAAATTTGGGAAAAATCTCAAGGAAACCAAAACTTTGAGAATCAAAGAATCAAAAACAAAAAGATTGAGTAGACTAACTATCTAATGAATCTCATTAATAGCAACTTGAAGAAGGAAATGTAGACCTATCTTATACAATGGAACTTGATTAGTTAATTCCTTTTCTTTTATGATACCGTTGTTGGGGTAATGGCTCTTAACTTCTAATAAAACATAATAGGATGATTTTCACCTTCGACATTAGCCCATGACTCACAAAATGTAACGACCCGTTACCACATTTTTCACCTTATTTTACACAATTCATCCGGTTGGGCTGTTTGTGATACTTCACTTTTACTAACTGTTAAACAAATTTACATAACATTGTTTATATTATACAAATCCCCTATCTTAGTTAATCAGATAAGTAGTACTGCAGACATGTCTAAATACAGAAAATAAATGATCGTACCTCATATAAATCAGTCGGTCTGTCACATTGTCCATTTGTGTACAGCCGTGATCCACAATCAATTTATCTCACAATCTTTAAAACCTGAAATGTTTAAAATTAAGGGGTGAGCAAACCACGGCTCAGTAAGAGAGTTATATGTCACACTTGATATTCAGCTATTTATATGCTGAAAATATTTTTCATTCTCTTTAAAATCTTCCTAGCTGGCTCTAGGCTCACATGTAGGAAGGATACTACAGTCGGCTAGGGATCCAGATAGAGTAAGGCAGGTATTTTAAAAAACTTGACTTGTTCCGAAACCTAGAAGCAATTGTATAGAGTACTAAATCCATTTTTCTCAAAACGATATGATTTTCTTTTTTTCCCACAGAGTAAACCACTTATTTCTTTTCACTTCAATATCCTTTAAAACACGTGACAGTATAGTGAATTGTAAATATCCAATCATTGGATAAACACTTCTTTGATTATTTCTATCTTAGAAATAATTCTTATGTTATTTTTTTAGAATAAACATCTATTTCTCTTTTCAAACCAGTAACCGTATCGTACAGTTTAGTAAAACAGTATATTCAGTATTCAGTAAAACAGTATCTCGATACGATTCAGTCAGTGTAAGATCTGATTCTACCCTACTGTAGAGTCTAATTTCATAAATTCATAATGGAAATTAAATAAATAATGAATATTGATTTCCACTTGGATGAAAAGTTCCTTAACTGGAGTTGTGAAAGAAGCAATTTCGGTGAAATACTTGACGGGCGAGTACTAAATGGAAGAGCTCACCAATGGACGAACAAAGGTGATCGCCAATTGTGGATGACTAGTGTCTGATGGCCATACTGGCGAATAGATGAGTTCGCCAGTGAATCAGAGCACGGTTGGCGAGTTGAGCCATACTAGGTGATCGCCCAATGTGACGAGGGATCTGATCGCCCAAGGAATGAGTAGGGCGAGTTGATGATGGCGAGTTGATTGGTTGCCTCTTTGGTTAGGCGAATAGGTGAGTTCGCCAAGGCTGTGGATAGATGATGGCCGCATGTGGCGAGGACTGAGATCGCCAATGTATTTGGCGAGTAAGGTGGTCGCCCATATAGAGGGGCAAGTGAAAGACCAAGTTGGCGAGGAAGGCAATTTCTACTCGCCAAACCTCTATGTGATCACCAAGAAGAGGAAAATTCTTATAATTTCCAAATTTAAAGTTTGCATCAAGATAAAGCTGGCAAGCTAAAAGGTTGGCGAACTAAAAATCGTGTTGGCGAGATGATGCCTCGAATTGACTAGGCAAGTTGGAAATAAGCATGGGCAAAATGAAAACAGATTCAACCTAGCAGCCAAAATTGACTTAGAAGTCACACGGTTGAAGAGAATTAATGGAGAAGATGTTGAAGTCAGTAAGGAACTTATCCTTATTGGTTGAGAAACAAAACAAAGTCAATAGAAGCAGAAAAAGGAGTGTGGAAGAGAGACTTTCACGCCACTTGTGCTGCAGTTTTTCTTCATGCATTAAATGCATGAAAGATGTGAAATAAATGAAGGAAATGGGATAAGGCCAAGTGATGAATTCTGATTCGATGGCAAGGCTATAAAAGAAGAAACAATTGAGGATAACAGAGTTAGCCAACTCCAGCTTCTTCACGAAAGCCATTATACTGCAAGTTATGCTTTGTTTCTTCCATTTCTCTGCCATGTTTGATCTATTACACTTCAACCTTAAGTTAGCTAAACACATAAACCAGCTTGCAAAACCTTTCCTCCCTAGTCTGATGAGTTAAAGGAATAAGCAAAGGAAGACCAACGTGAGAAGGAAAGTAATCTGTTCTGGAAGTGCAGTTGGTTGAGGTGAGTTTTATATTTCTAAGGTGTTCTTGATATTTAATGGTTCTTGAGATTTAATGATATATTTCTATGATTTCAAGTATGAGAAGCATGAGTATAGTCTTGCTTTTGATTTATTCTTGATAGATCATATAAATAAAATAAATTCAAATTTTGAAGTGGATGAAGTATAAAACGAAACTGGGTTGATATTGTAGTAGAATGATGGGAAAATACTGAAAAAGTGATGAGTATGGCGACTATGGTGATCGCCCGTGTTGAGTGGTTGTAATCGCCAATGTGGCGAGAAAGAAATAAAGAACTCTCTAAAGTTACTGTTCAAGTGGGCGAGATCGCCAAACACTAGTTAAATTTAAAGGCGAACTCAATTCTGAATGAAAAGCTATGTAGGGTGAACTCCCACATTTAAACAACATTGGCGGGCGGATTGATTATTGGGCGAACACCCAATAATTAACCAATATATGAATGGCGAAATATTGGGCGAGCTCTCACGTGTAAGCCTTTTGGTGAATGGCGAGCTACTAAATGCTCTATTGGGCAAGTTAGTAGGATACCAGTTGGGCGAGCTGGTTTATTTATCTAAAGTCTCGCCCAAGTAAATGAAAGTTATTTAAAGAAAATATTAATAGTTTTAATAAACTATTTTGCAGCCGAGAATTATGGACTCGGTAAAAGCGATCGGGAAGGCGATCAGAAAACAAAGCTTCGGTAGACCAGGTAAGGGAGATGTGTGTGAAGTGAATGCATGTCCTGTGGAGTAAATTTCTTAGAAATTATTGAGAAATTGTTTTGTTTTATGACATGCATTGTTTTGATAATTGTTTTGACTTGGGCGAGCTACAAAGCCGACCCTATGTTTATTTTTGGGAAAACTGTAAAGTTGGCGGGCGAACGACCCCTTTAATGTTCTTCTGGGCGAAGACCCATGTTTTAATAAATGGCGGGCGAGCCAAACGTTATTAGATATTGGCGAACTGGTAAAAGGGCTGGCGACCCTTGTGTTTTTATGTTGGGCGAGTAAGTCCTGTTTATAATTTTAATGGCGGGCGACCCGTTTTGATAAGAAAACTATGGGCGAGCCGAAAGTGGCGAGCCAGTATTTTGTTTGAAAAACAGAGGGTGGCGGGCGAACACTTGTTCATCCCATTTTGGAGTGACCATTGGCGAGCCATTCTGGGCGAGCTGACCATGGCAAACAGATTTCAATGGTAGTTTCTATTGGAAAAATGAGCCATTTTAATATCTTTGAAAATAGAAAATATAAACCCTTTTTGGGCGAATTGACAAATGGGCGAGCCACTAAAGGCGAGCCAGTTTTGCTTTCTGAGTTTAAAAGCAAAGTTGGGGCGGGTGAACACAAGTTCTCCGCATTGGGCAAGCTGCCATGGGCGAACCATGTTGGGCGAGCTGACCATGGGCGAGCATTTTTTAAATGTTGAGATTTTGGAATGTTTTCAAGGTGTTTTGTAAACAGAAAGCCGAAACCTTTTTGGAAATCAAATCATTTTGAGAAAATGATAAAATGGGTGTGATAATTCCATAAAGATTTTCATGAAATATAAAAGTGATTTTTGAGACTTTAGGCCCTGAGTTCATGCATTATTATTCATGTAGTTGCGTGACCCACCTGGAGCGGTGGCTGGGTCGATGGACCAACGAGTGCACCTCAGGGCGTCACAGGGCTGATGGACCCGCCAAGTCATCAGCGGTCTTGAAGTCAGTTGGCAAGTGGACCTGAGTACCATCTATAGATTATGGCCATAGATCTAGCAGAGACAGCCGTGAGGTGCGATGGCCTACGGGTGCACCCCAATAGCGGTAGATTCCGTTCTCGCAAGGGAGAGGGGGAACGATGATAGCATGACTTATTTATAGGGTGATGTCTAGTCTCAACTTGTTGATTTTTGTTTACTAAGAGGATTTGTTAAATCCTATTTACTGTTTACTACATTTTAAAGTAAACTGTTTAGCCAGTGATTTGAATGATGTTTGAGAGTACTGTTTACTATATCCACTGTTTTTCCTATTTGATTTGATGTTAGGAAAAACAAATACTTTGTGGTATATAGTTTCGATTTTATAAAGCAGCATATGTTTCCTTTACTGAACGTATGAATCGCTCACCCCCTTATTTTAACTCCACAGATAAAAGACACGGAGTTTGAGAGAATTAGATTCCATATGGATAGCTACATATAAAGTGCGGGGGCAACTTATGTCAAATATGACAGGTACAATCACTTTCCTTTTACATTTCAAACATATGTGTACAGTACTACTTTAGTGAAATAAAGACAATAGGGGATGTTAGATGTAAGGAATAATGAAAATAAATTTCATATTCCGTATTTGATAGATAAATATTATTATTTATCACTATCATTGTAGAATGTTATTGGCATCGCAGACAGCCCAACCGGTAAAGTTGTATGAAAATACGTGAAAAATGTGGTAACAGACTGTTACAGTTAGTAACAGTAAATAGTAGCTATCAATTCAGTAAATAGTATACGGTAGCTTTCAGTTCAGTAAACAGTAAATGGTAGCTTTCAGTTTAGTAAAACAATAATCAGTGGCTACCATTTCAGTGCACAATACAATTCTGTAAACATAGTATTTTGGTACGATTTTTCATCAGTAAACAGTAACCAGTGATCAGTACAGTAAACAGTACAGTACAGTAAATAGGATTTTGTAAATCTTTTTTAATAAATAGTAATCAGTGTGTGAGACTAGGCATCACCCTACACGTAAATCATGCTCTCATCGTTCCCCCAGGAACACAAGTCGTCCGCTTTTGGGGTGCACCCATAGGCCATCGCCCCTCACGGCTATCTCGGCTAGATCTATGGCCATAATCTATAGGTAGTCCTCGGGTCCACTTGCCAAGTGACCTCGAGACCTCTGATGACTTGGCGGGTCCATCAGCCTTGTGACGCCCTGAGGTGCACCTGTTGGTCCATCGACCCGAGCCACCGCCCCAGGTGGGTCACGCAATTACATGAATAATAATGCATGAACTTAGGGACTATAGTCTCAAAACAGTATAAACCGTACCATAGCCTTTATAGATTTTAAACACTGTAAATCAAATATCCATAAGGCTCACATGTAAACATAATCACCTTTATGAAATTTATAAAATAAATAACATTTTTCAAATTATTTCATAAAGGTATATATTATGTTTTTCATACGATGAAGACAGTTTGCAAAATCATCACTGAAAGTATAGAAGGGCAAATGTGACGTCCCCGTCACTTCATCTTATCACTTATCTTTTTCCTTCTTTATTTAGATTTAGTTTATCCAGTGTCGTTCTTTCCTTAATCTTAAGCTAATCATTTAATAGCTCATGAAATATTATTCAATTTCCATAAACATAAAAATGATATATATAAATATCATTCCGTTTCCACAGGATCTCATACATCATCTTAACTTACATCCCCGACATCTTATACATATATTTTCTACTTGTACTGTACTGTAGCTGAATTACAATTTACTATATACATGAACATATAAGTATACCTTCTATGCTAACTGGGAAGCGTATCGAGAAGGTACACCTTGGTTCTTCAAAAACAAGCTCCTCTAGTCGGAGCGGGATTCACTTCAGGTAATCTGTAGGAAAAATGGTCATAAAAGGGTGAGTTTACGCTCAGTAAGAAAATATGTAAAAGAGCATACTATGCCTCTATATGCATTTTTCCTACTTGGCTCTATAATATCATGTAAAGCATTATAAAGCATGCATCATAAACCTCTTTCATGCATTGTTTGCAACCATGCATATTCATTTCAATTGACATGGCAATCATATTTTGTATACTTCTTTTAAAATATAGCATACATATAAAACATGCATCATACTTCTTTCTTTAAAACATCATACTTCATACATACTTTAAAACATACATCATATACTTCTTCATATATACATCTTGTACTTTGAAATAGATGGAGAGTATGTACAATGTTTAAGCGATTGAGTCGTCATATGAACCGTTCATTCCCATTCATATGACTCATATGACTCTAATCATGCATTAGTACATTGGTATACCATGTAGAGGTCAGGGGTTCTCTCCTGCCTTAATAATACCATAGTGAGCACTAGTCAGGTGTCACTGATGGTCTTGAGGACCGGACTACGGTTCCTCACTTAACATACATATTACTGAGGACTTGATCAGAGTCTCTCAACCATCAGAAATGCATAATCATTACGCAGTCCATAGTCTCAAAACATTTATAATATACTTTTCAGAAAACACCTTTGTGTTTAAATCAATTAAGCTTTGAAAACATCCTTTCATACATGGCAGTCGACTGGTCTTATAGGGCAGTCGACTGCTGCTTCATAACTTAATTTCTCGAAATTATTTTCATCTTTGAAAATACATGGGGGCAGTCGACTGGTCCATATAGCAGTCGACTGGTTTTCAAATAGAATGCTTTTTAAGAAATAGCAGTCGACTGGTCATATAGGGCAGTCGACTGTTTTTGAAACAGAATGAAATTTGGCAAATAGCAGTTGACTGGTTTGAAACAGAATGCTTCTGGGTAAATAGCAGTCGACTGGCTTACATAGCAGTCGACTGGTTTGCATCGATTTTCGGAAAACGGCGTTTTGGTTGTCTCTAGGCAGTCGGCTGCTACTTAAGGCAGTCGGCTGCTCCTAACCTAATTGGTACTAGGAGACAAGTCCGAAAATGCATCTTTTCCTGCACAACATCAATTGGTGCTTCTTCCAAATCACATAAAAACATTATAAAACATGCGGACATAGCCGCCTTACGTCCGTTACATAAATTCCTTACCTCGATTCCTTCGGAAATGCGAAATCACTTGGCACGTTAACCCTAGCTTTTCACTTCTTCAAGGCTGTAACATCAAATCAATTTAAACCTTTAAACCATCATCATACATATATCATACTAACTCAAAACAACTCCAAACCATAAACCAAATTGACTAAATCATCTTCTTCTCTTACCTTCACTAGAGACCAAAATCTCAAACCTTGAGATCTCTTCCAATACTTGAAATCAATCCACCAAACTTTGGATATCACTTAGTCTAGTGACAAGGGTTATTTTTCGTCTAATAAACTTGTTGGATTGATGGGAGAGTAAGGTGGTTTAGCAAGGTAGCTATGGATGGTAACTTGGAAGATTGGAGATGGCACGAGAAGGCTGGGGAAGAGGGCTGGCATAGGGGTGATGGCTGATGGGCTGGTGAGTCATGCAACATGCATTAAATGCACCTCTATCCCTTTAATCATCTCAGCTAACTTTATCCCTTTGACTTAAGACCATTAGTCCATTTAATTCCTCTTCCATATGACTCATCCATTTAATCTCCAATTAAATTTCTGATTTAATTTCTTGTCTCATACTCTTAGTATTTTTCTGATATCAACATATTGTGTTTGACTCATTGACATTCAACTTTCTTATTTCTTCTACACATCATGCATACATCATTCACACATTAAACTTCATATTCATTTAATCATATTAGCTTAGAATACTTTACATACATGGAGGAATTACATGGAAATTGAGGATCTCACATCCTCCCCACCTTAGAAAATTCGGTCCTTCAAATTTGCCTTAGCTTGTCATGTAAATAATTCTGGATACCTTTCCTTCATTAAGCTTTCTAGCTCCCATGTAGCTTCTTCCACCGTATGGTATTGCCAGAGAACTTTCACTAACGAGATCGTCTTAGACCTCAAAACTTTTTCTTTTCTGTCCAAAATCCGAATCGGCTTCTCTACATAACTCATATCTTCTCTTATCTCCAAGGGTTCATACTCAATGACATGAGACAGATCCGGATTATACTTCTGAAGCATCGATACATGAAACACATTATGTACTCCCGATAGCTCCGGAGGCAATGCCAATCTATAGGCAACATCACCTATTCGATCTAAAACCTCAAATGGACCAATGTAACGAGGACTTAACTTACCTCGTCCTTTGGATGGAGAAACTTTCAATAATACAAAATCTCCAATCATGAACTCAAGTGGTCTCCGCCGAGCATCTGCATAGCTCTTTTGTCTACTCTGAGCTGTCTTAAGCCTCTGACAAATCAACTTAACATCTTCTGATGCTTGCTCGACTAGATCTGGAGCCAATAACTTACGTTCGCCCACTTCTTCCCACCCAATCGGAGATCGACACCTTCTTCCATACAAAGCTTCATATGGTGCCATCCCGATGCTTGCATGATAACTATTATTGTATGCAAACTCAGCCAATGGCAGATGGTCATCCCAGGAGCCTTTAAAGTCCATAGCACAAGCCCTCAACATATCCTCGAGCGTCTGAATCGTGTGCTCGGACTGTCCATCAGTCTGCGGATGAAAAGCTGTGCTAAAATTTAACTTAGATCCCATGGCTTCTTGAAAATGCTCCCAGAAATGGGAAGTAAACCTGGAATCTCTATCAGAAGTGATGCTCACTGGAACACCGTGTAGTCTTACGACATCTTTTACATACATATCTACCAAAGCATTGAGTGTATCAGTTGACTTCATAGGTAGAAAGTGAGCTGATTTTGTCAATCTATCGACAATCACCCAAATACCATCATGATTCTTCTTGGTTCTGGGCAACCCCATAATAAAATCCATCGTAATGTGCTCCCACTTCCACATAGGTATAGGCAGAGGATGCAATAATCCTGCTGGCTTTTGGTGCTCTATCTTAACCTATTGACATGTGAGACATTTTGCTACAAAATCTGCTATGTCTCTCTTCATGCCCTTCCACCAGTACACCTTGCGAAGATTGTGATACATCTTCGTATTTCCTGGATGTAAGGTGTACTTAGTGGCATGTGCTTCAATCAAGATCAACTTCTTCAATTCGTCATCATTAGGAACACATATACGACTTCTAAACCTCAAAATTCCATCACTACTGACATTAAATTCTGAGGTCATACCTGACTGCATCTGATTCATAGCCCCTATGCATCTATCATCTTCCTTTTGAGCACTTCGGATTTTGTCCATTAACTCTGGCTCAATCCTTAAACTAGCCATCATTCCAATTTGCTCATAAGTCATAACATTAAGGTTGAGGCTTGCGAATTGCTCAATTAGTTCATGCTCTTTTATCATCATATAAGACACCATACTTACATGCTTCCGGCTCAGAGCATCCGCCACCACATTGGCTTTCCCCGGGTGGTACAAGATCTCACAATCGTAATCCTTTAGTAGCTTGAGCCATCTTCTTTGCCTCATGTTTAATTCCTTCTGGGAAAACAAGTATTTCAGACTTTTGTGATCCGTAAAAATCTGAAATCTCTCACCATATAAGTAATGTCTCCATATCTTCAGGGCAAACACTACTGCAGCTAACTCCAAATCATGAGTCGGGTAGTTCTTCTCATGGTCCTTCAATTGTCTGGAACCATAGGCTACTACCTTACCATGCTGCATTAACACGCATCCCAAACCTTGCCGTGAGGCATCACTATACACCACAAATCCACCTGAACCACTAGGGATGGTGAGAATCGGTGCAGTCGTCAGCCTGTGCTTCAACTCTTGGAAATTTTGCTCACAAGCTTCATTCCATTCATACTTTACCTCTTTACGCGTCAAGCGCGTCAATGGAGTAGCTAGCTTTGAGAAACCCTTTACAAACCTCCTATAGTAGCCAGCTAAACCCAAGAAACTCCTAATCTCCGTCACAATCTTCGGTCTTTCCCATTGAACCACCGCTTCAATCTTTGACGGATCAACTGAGACTCCATCTTTACTGATCACATGACCTAAAAAGGAGATTTGGTTTAACCAGAAATCACATTTACTTAGCTTGGCATATAGTCCTCTATCTCTGAGGGTCTCAAAAACAATCCTCAAATGCTGCTCATGCTCTTCCCATGACCTCGAGTACACCAAGATGTCATCGATGAAGACAGTGACAAACTGGTCCAAGTACTGCTTAAACACATCATTCATCAAATTCATGAAGGCTGCAGGTGCATTGGTTAATCCAAACGGTATCACTAAGAATTCATAATGGCCATACCGTGTCCTGAACGCAGTCTTAGGGATATCTTTATCTCGGATCTTCAATTAATGATATCCCGACCTCAAGTCTATCTTGGAAAAGACTTGTGCACCCTTGAGCTGATCAAAGAGATCATCTATCCTGGGAAGAGGATACTTGTTCTTGATTGTCACTTTATTCAACCACCGGTAGTCGATGCATAACCTCATACTACCGTCCTTCTTCTTGACAAAAAGCACAGGAGCACCCCAAGGGGATACGCTGGGTCGTATGAATCCCTTGTCTAGCAACTCCTGAAGCTGTTTCTTAAGTTCTTCCAATTCTACCAAGGCCATCCGGTAAGGAGCTCTTGATATAGGCTCAGTCCCCGGCACCAAATCGATAGTGAACTCCACTTCCCTATCCGGAGGAAGTCCTGGAAGATCATCCGGGAACACCTCAGGAAAATCTCGGACTACAGGAATATCATTGAGTCCGGGACGTTTCTGATCTACGTCCTCCACATAAGCAATAAATCCTTCACATCATCATACCACATTATCCATTACTTTCATTTGCAAACAAATCAAAATCAAACATGCTTTCATATTAATTACTTGCAAAATTTACAACATAGCTAACGGGTGAAGAGAATGTTACACTCTTAGCATAACAGTCCACTATGACATGATTGTTAGCTAACCAATCCATACCCAAAATAACATCAAACCCATACATATTCAATAGGATTAGGTCAGCCTTAGATTCTCTTTCTCCAACCCGTAGCTTACAATTTCTATATACTAACTCTGTCATTTGTGATTCCTTAAAAGGTGTGCTTATTTGCAATAAGTGTTCTAAATGCTCAGGCTCAATAGGTACTCTCATAGCAATCATAGGAGACATAAATGAATGCGTGGAGCCTGGATCAAACAATGCTATAACACTTATGTTGAATAAGTAGATTGTACCTTTAATCACTTTGGACGAGGCATCGGCAGACTCTTCGTCGATGGCAAACACTCGTCCTTGGGTCACAGCTTTTTTTCCCTTCTCAGCAGCAGTGGCTTTAGGTTGCAGTTTAGGGGTCTTATCTGATTCATCAGGCATCCTCGGATCTCTCTGAGGGTAATCTCTAATCATGTGCCCTTTCTCCCCACATCTAAAGCAAGCGTCACTCGCCAAGCGATATGGCTGTGATCCGTGAAACTTCCCACACTGCTCACATCTTTGCATCGTACTCTTTGGTGAGCTAGTGGTACTTCCTACTTGATTTCGAGATCGCTCATCACTTATCTTGATCCCTGTAGCTTTAGGAGTACCTATATCAGTATCACCATCATCATAACTCCAACTTCAATATTATTCCATATAACCCTTAAATTAATTTAAAGATCATCTTTCTATACTTTACTTACCTATAGAAACTCCTTCAGATCGTCTACTCCTCCGAAACGGATACCTATCGCTCGAAGCTTTCTCATCCGACTTCCGCTTCATCGGTTCCTTGCCTTTACCCTTGGCTCGGAAGTCAGGATGGTGTAGATCATAGTCCTGCTCACACAGCTGAGCCTTACGGACAGCTTCTCCATAAGTGGTGATATCCATTGGATACAACTTAGATCTAATCGGGGACTTCAATCCCTCGATGAATCTGTAGATCTTATGCCCTTCGTCTCTACGGACCTCTGGATCGAATCTACTCAAGGTGGTGAACTTAGATTCATATTGATTCACCATCATCGTACCTTGAGTTAAACTTAGGAACTCGATCTTCAGTCTATTCTGATCCGTGCGTGGGATGTATTGTTCATTAAAAGCTTCCACAAATCTGTCCCACGTAACTTCATCATATCGGGCCTCTAACACGGTCCGAGTGGCTTGCCACCAATATTCAGCATCATCAATCAACAGATAGGCAGCCAAGCCTACTTTCTCCCTTTCGGAGCAGGGCATGTACTCGAAAGATTTTAGGACAGCTTTCATCCAGTTCTCAGCCGTCAACAAATCTCTTTCCCCCTTGAATTTGGGCGGATCCAACTTCTTGAATTCCTTAATCAATGCCACACTGCAATAAGCTCTAGGATCCCGCCTTCCAGTAACTAGAACTGGTGGGGTTACTTCCGTAGGAGGAACAACAGTTGCAGTTGCTTGGGTACTTGTGGCCACATTCGAGAAATTAGACATAAACTGGGTGAACATCGTGGCCATGTTCTCCATATGCTTTTCCATTTTAGCTAGCCTCGTATTCGGGCTATATGGTGGAGATGGATGAGGAGACGGAACTGGGGGCTCTTCAGTGCGACCCCGTCCTCTTCCTCTTCTTGTACCTCTTCTTCGTGAGCTCATACTGTAAATATAATCATCATTGAGCTCTTTAGTATAACTAGAAACAGCTATACTATACATTTGTATTCAGACCAGTACAGTACAATTGGAGAATATACTCTATTTCTAGCTTCTTGACACTGATAAACCTCAATCTAAACTGCTCTGATACCACTATGTGACGTCCCCGTCACTTCATATTATCACTTATCTTTTTCCTTCTTTATTTAGATTTAGTTTATCCAGTGTCGTTCTTTCCTTAATCTTAAGCTAATCATTTAATAGCTCATGAAATATTATTCAATTTCCATAAACATAAAAATGATATATATAAATATCATTCCGTTTCCACAGGATCTCATACATCATCTTAACTTACATCCCCGACATCTTATACATATATTTTCTACTTGTACTGTACTGTAGCTGAATTACAATTTGCTATATACATGAACATATAAGTATACCTTCTATGCTAACTGGGAAGCGTATCGAGAAGGTACACCTTGGTTCTTCAAAAACAAGCTCCTCTAGTCGGAGCGGGATTCACTTCAGGTAATCTGTAGGAAAAATGGTCGTAAAAGGGTGAGTTTACGCTCAGTAAGAAAATATGTAAAAGAGCGTACTATGCCTCTATATGCATTTTTCCTACTTGGCTCTATAATATCATGTAAAGCATTATAAAGCATGCATCATAAACCTCTTTCATGCATTGTTTGCAACCATGCATATTCATTTCAATTGACATGGCAATCATATTTTGTATACTTCTTTTAAAATATAGCATACATATAAAACATGCATCATACTTCTTTCTTTAAAACATCATACTTCATACATACTTTAAAACATACATCATATACTTCTTCATACATACATCTTGTACTTTGAAATAGATGGAGACTATGTACAATGTTTAAGCGATTGAGTTGTCATATGAACCGTTCATTCCCATTCATATGACTCATATGACTCTAATCATGCATTAGTACATTGGTATACCATGTAGAGGTCAGGGGTTCTCTCTTGCCTTAATAATACCATAGTGAGCACTAGTCAGGTGTCACTGATGGTCTTGAGGACCGGACTACGGTTCCTCACTTAACATACATATTACTGAGGACTTGATCAGAGTCTCTCAGCCATCAGAAATGCATAATCATTACGCAGTCCATAGTCTCAAAACATTTATAATATACTTTTCAGAAAACACCTTTGTGTTTAAATCAATTAAGCTTTGAAAACATCCTTTCATACATGGCAGTCGATTGGTTTTATAGGGCAGTCGACTGCTGCTTCATAACTTAATTTCTCGAAATTATTTTCATCTTTGAAAATACATGGGGGCAGTCGACTGGTCCATATAGCAGTCGACTGGTTTTCAAACAGAATGCTTTTTAAGAAATAGCAGTCGACTGGTCATATAGGGCAGTCGACTGTTTTTGAAACAGAATGAAATTTGGCAAATAGCAGTCGACTGTCCCATATAGTAGTCGACTGGTTAGAAACAGAATGCTTCTGGGTAAATAGCAGTCGACTGGCTTACATAGCAGTCGACTGGTTTGCATCGATTTTCGAAAAACGGCGTTTTGGTTGTCTCTAGGCAGTCGGCTGCTACTTAAGGCAGTCGGCTGCTCCTAACCTAATTGGTACTAGGAGACAAGTCCGAAAATGCATCTTTTCCTGCACAACATCAACTGGTGCTTCTTCCAAATCACATAAAAACATTATAAAACATGCGGACATAGCCGCCTTACGTCCGTTACATAAATTCCTTACCTCGATTCCTTCGGAAATGCGAAATCACTTGGCGCGTTAACCCTAGCTTTTCACTTCTTCAAGGCTGTAACATCAAATCAATTTAAACCTTTAAACCATCATCATACATATATCATACTAACTCAAAACAACTCCAAACCATAAACCAATTTGACTAAATCATCTTCTTCTCTTACCTTCACTAGAGACCAAAATCTCAAACCTTGAGATCTCTTCCAATACTTGAAATCAATCCACCAAACTTTAGATATCACTTAGTCTAGTGACAAGGGTTATTTTTCGTCTAATAAACTTGTTGGATCGATGGGAGAGTAAGGTGGTTTAGCAAGGTAGCTATGGATGGTAACTTGGAAGATTGGAGATGGCACGAGAAGGCTGGGGAAGAGGGCTGGCGTAGGGGTGATGGCTAATGGGCTGGTGAGTCATGCAACATGCATTAAATGCACCTCTATCCCTTTAATCATCTCAGCCAACTTTATCCCTTTGACTTAAGACCATTAGTCCATTTAATTCCTCTTCCATATTACTCATCCATTTAATCTCCAATTAAATTTCTGATTTAATTTCTTGTCTCATACTCTTAGTATTTTTCTGATATCAACATATTATGTTTGACTCATTGACATTCAACTTTCTTATTTCTTCTACACATCATGCATACATCATTCACACATTAAACTTCATATTCATTTAATCATATTAGCTTAGAATACTTTACATACATGGAGGAATTACATGGAAATTGAGGATCTCACAGCAAAACTGTCTTTTTCTACAATAAAACACATGCACACTTTTTCGTGCATTCAATAGAAAACATGGTTTTATAATTATCGAAATTTCAAACAAATCATTTTTATAATTTATGAAAATAAATTATTTATTTTCTAGCTTTAAATTCCCATTACCATGTTTTCTTCTAAAAACACGTGTAGAGACCTCTTGTCTCTAAATCGTAGTTTTTTGTCATTTCCTAACCTTTATGAAATTTATATAATTATTTATCTCACAATTAAAACCATAAAGGTTTTATATTAAATCAAGTGAATATTTAAGAATATTTATAAAAATATTCACTTCGGTCTCTTTTTCATTTTCATCTCGTTTCACGTGAAATATCACCTACCAGTGAATTTTCGATGATTTCCTTTTCACCATACTCGAGAACATGAATATTTTAAAATTAAATATCACTATATTCATGTTTTATGAAATTTACTTGATTTCTCGATTTTTGTATCAAAAAATCGATTCATGTGAAATCAAATCATTTATTATGATTTTTGATGATTTTCGGTAAATTTCAGTAATTTTTTCAATAATTTTTAGGCAGTATAACGGCTGCCGATTTGGCTAGCCTCCTGCACGAAAAATACAATTTATATTTCTCAACCGGTATTTCACCACAATTTAAAACCGATAAATCACCACAAATTTCAAAACCAATCATTATAAATTGCATTTATAAATTAAATGCATAATTTAAAACATGTGGCCGAATATCCTTACAGGCGGCACATGTCTCCCTTACCTGTTTCGGGTCGACGACTGCCTCTCGAAGGTCGCGCCCGTGTTCAACTCGCCCGATTCCATCGGCTCGGTTATCGAGGGAATTTTCTGAAAATTAAATTCTAAAAATTTAGAATTTTTTCATAATTATTTAAATAAATAATTTATTTAAATAATTTAATACTTTTCGGGATTTCTTATCGATTCCCATAATTCTCGGGATTTCCCGTAATTTTCGAATTCTCGAGAATTCTCCAAATTTTCGGAATTCATTTTCTCTTTCTCTTTCTTCTTTTTCTTCCTCTTTTTTTTTTCTCTTTTCTTTTCTTTTCTTTTTCTTTTTCCTTTTTCTTTTCTTTTCCTTTTCTTTTCCTTTCTTTCCTGGCCGGTTCAGGCCCTTCAGACCGGTTGCTTTCCCCTTACCGCCAGTTCTTCTCTGGCGATTGGTTCTCCGGCAGTTCGGTGGCTCAGCAACTGGCCGACATTGAGACGAACTTACCGGTGGCCTCAGCTCGACCTGGATCGGCGGCACGGCAGCGGATCGAATCGGTTTTGCCTCGGTTTCTTCTCCTCCTCCGTCGGCCTTCCTCCGCCTTTTCCCCGCCTCACCGGTGGCTCCCTTTTCCTTCCTCTCACCTCCGTCGAGGTTCGAGTGGCGGTGGAGGCGACCAAATCGGCCGGCACCGCCGATTTCTCTTCTTCCTCTCCTTCGGTTTTCTCCGCCGGTTTTCCTTCGTTTCCGTTTTTGTTTTTCATTTTTTCCCGTCGCCGGTCGTCTCGTCTTCCTCTCCTAGGTTCACTGGCGACGTCTCTCGCCTCACCTCTTCCTCCCTTTGGTCGGTCGACGTGGTCGGCTTCTTCATCGGGGAAGATCGGGTTTCTCCCGATTCTTCCTCTGTTTTCCTTCTTTTTTTTATTACAATTATATATATATATATATATATATATATATTACACTTATATTATATATTATATATATATATATATATTAGTATTTTATATATAGTATAGTACTATATATATTTATATTATATACATAAAAATGTATATATATATATATATATATATTATATTATGTATTAACAAAATACATATTTAGTGTGTGTGTGTATATATATATTTGTTTACTTTAAATTACATAACATTTATATAAACATTTATATAAATGTAATACTATATATATCTTGTATTTACAATATATATTTTTCTTTCTCATTTTCTTATTTAATTTGGATTTCCATTTATCCAAATTAAATTTCCTCTATTCCTTATTTTATTTCCAACTTAATTTCCTTCACTCGAATTTCCCGATCCGTCACTTCCTCAATTCTCGGAATATTCCACAATATTCCGATCTCATATTATATTTATTTATTCATTTCACTAAGTTTCCAATATTAATAATTTTCCATAAATGAAAAATTTACGGTTATCACACAAAATGACTATTTGATAATTAATTGAAATAAAAGCAAAACTTATAAAATGTTAAAACAAGGTGGCAAGAAGAGTGTGGAACAATTCTTGATAAACCAAAAGTAGACAAACCAAAATACTAGTTAAGATAGGTTTCTTAGATTTTCCAAGTTGTTTGCAAAGTTCTAGTGACTGAGAAAGTAAACAAATTAACAATTTTTAGATTACTTCTAATTAATTTCCTGACAATATAAAGGTTAAACTTCACAACACTTCCAAGAAATTAAAAGTGGTTGTCTATTGCCAAGAGTACAAGAAAATTCTTTTTTGAAACTCACAGCCAATTATCTAGGGAATGTAGATATATTATTCTTGTTATCCTTGTATCATCATTCTTCTCCATTGTTGGAAGTCCAACCCTCCGTTTTTAATTCTATTTTTTTTTTTAATTAAAAGCTTTACTATAGTAAAGTTAGCTCCAATCAATCATCAGAAAAACAATAAAAAAAATAAAAATTAAATTGAAAATTTTACCTTGTAATGACACATGAAATCCTCTTCGAAGTTCAATGAAGGAGCACAAAAAATCCTGAAATGAAAAAAAAAATTAAAGAATTAAGAAAATCATTAAAAGTTAGAGCATCTATTGATTTAATTCATGTTAATAATTAGGGATTAAACCAAAACATGTGAAACCAAAATTAAGGGGAAAATGAAGAAACCTGGAGAGGATCTAACTGAAGTGAATAGAGAAGGGAAAATAAATCTGTCAACTTCAACTTTCTTGAATCATGTATTTTTTAATTTTTTTGGAAACTTGATCGATTAAATACCCAATCAATGCGCCGAGAGGATGATTTTGGTGAAACAAGTTGTTTAAGAAAGACGGTGAAGGTGGTGAGAGGGAAGCTGACAATGATGTGGTGAGAGAAAAAGGTTAGGGTTTGGTTTTCAAATAGGCGAAAATGATTTGAGATGGAGAGAAAGGAAAATTTGCAAAAAACAAAAGGTGAGAAAGCCAAAGGAATGAATTTTTTTCTTGAGGGATTGATTACAAACTAAAATCAATCAGGCGATAAATAGAGTAAGAAATGGAGCCCGGTGATTGTGCCTTTAAAAACTTTGATTTTAACGACGGTTAGAGTTAGGCCAGGAAAAATGAAGAAATAAAGGTGGTTTTCCAGACCGCCAGATTTAAATTCCGTTAAAAATTCTATTTCTTGGATTGAGTGAGTTTTTATTTGTTTTTTTATTAATTTGAGTTAAATAGGTAATTAAATTAATTTAATAAGAATTGATTTTCAAATAAATTAATTTTTTCAAAATTGATTTGATGTGAATGAGTATAATATAATTATTACATGTCTTTAAAAAATATAAATTATTATTATTTTAGTGATGTCTAAAACTATTGCTTTTTAAGATTATCTTAATATAAATTATTTTTTAAATTATTTACCTTTATAAAACCTAGAGGAATAACACCAATTCAATAAATATTCGTTGGGCCAAAAGCCAACTAACAAGGAACTATAATCTGTTGCAATCTAGCTTCAAATAGATAATAACTACACATAAAATTCAAAATTTAAGTAAACAAACAAGCATAAGAACCAATGAAAAGAAAACCTAGATTCAAACATGCAAAGGGGCAAGATAAACCATTATCATTCAAACCCATCATATTAACTTCAGAAAAGAAAAAAAATACAAGAAATATTAAAAATAAAATTAAGAGCCGGCCTCAGTGCCAGGCTTATCCTCCCCATCAGCACCATCATCGATGACCACTGTCAAGTCAGCAGCGGCTCCCTGGTTTGCCGCAAGATGGTCAAATGAGATTCTCACTGGAGGCAGGCTCGTCATCATGGCCAGGCTCGGCAACTTCAGCTTCAGCTTTAGCAGGCTCCTCGATAGGCACAGGAGGGTTCTCTTCAGCATCCTCAACCCCCTCTAACTTGTCACAGTCAATGTCGTCGAGCTCCAGCTCCGGGTATTTCTGCTTAGTCATTAATAAAGTGGATCGCTGGTAAATCATCCCATAGTGATGAGCATCACTAGCCAAGTTTGCCTGTGCCCTTTCCATTGTCTCAGCGGAAACCTGCTCTACCCTGTGGCTTTGTCCAGCCAGCTGAGCCTCCAGCTCTGCCACCCTCCTCTCGAATAGCGAAATCTTAGACTGTTCGGTGGGTAGTTGTGTCTGCAAATCAGACAGTTGTGCAGCCATAGCCCTCTCATGCTCTAAACCCAAAGACTCCAGTTGAGCCTGAGTTGCATCCCCCCTAGCCTCCATGGCAGCATCCCTTTCCCCCTCAGCCTTCATTTGTCCATCTGCAGCAGCAGCTCTGGCTTGTGCAGCCTCGTCTCTACTCCTGTTGGCCTCTTCGACCAAGTTCCGTGTGGCCGTCAACTGAAATAGTTCGATATTATTAACATTGAACACCAAAATAATGTTAGAGTAAGGACAAGAAAAGGCATTATCATACCCGAGCAGCGGTGATTTGAATATGCTGCAGTGAGAGCAGCGGTGATTTGAATAACTGAAATAGTTCGATATTATTAACATTGAACACCAAAATAATGTTAGAGTAAGGACAAGAAAAGGCATTATCATACCCGAGCAGCGGTGATTTGAATATGCTGCAGTGAGAGCCCCGAGTAGTACACCTGGGTAATGGAGCTTTGGCCAGCGGTTTCGGGGGGCGGGGATGAAGATGTGAGGTGAGTAGGGCCCTTGCCACGACTTGTGGTCGCTGGTGGAGAACATCCATGTTGCTGGGTGTTGGGCAACCCTTTACCAGACGCGGCCTCGCTCAGAGGGGCGAGATTGTTCCTTTGCTTCCTGTTGCCTGATAATAGCAAAAGAGTAGACATTAGAATACTTTAAAATTATCTCTAAGGAACACACTCTAACTAAGCCAGACAAAAGGTTAATACCTAAGGACTCATGGTCCAGCTCATACGAATCCTCGTCGTCGAATACTCCTTGTGCCCTGACGGGTTGAGGTCGCCGAGCTAAAGGCTGGGTAGAGGAAGAGGCCACATTCTGCTGAGTAGCGGGCTCTGGCCGATTCATCCGAAATGGTCTATCGTCTTTTACTATGTCATCATGAACCACGTAGTTTTTATCAGCATTCTTGTCCTCACAGTTACAAGAATGGCTGCTCTGCAATAGCCTTTGCACAACTTTCCTCATGCAAGGTCTTTCTGTAGGTGATGTTCTAGTGCAAAGGATTCCAAGCTTAAAGACACTACACATCTGATCCAAAAAAGGGGCTTGCTTGATCGTCTTATCTAATAGGTCCACTATTGAGTTGTTATCTCTAAAGTACTGCTGAGCCCACTGTGCAAGTGATCTGTCCTCATCCCCATTGGTGGCTTTTCTTCCTGTTGTTAGCTCTAGAAGAACGACTCCAAAGCTATAAACATCAATCTTCTCCTTTATTCTTCCTGTTTGAAAGTATTCTGCAATTCAATTTGGAATACATACTGTGAAATTGGTGAGATTGAAAAAAGAAAAAAAATGACTATTAAGTAAAAGTAATTTTAACAAAATAACAATAAGACATTAAAAAAAAAGGTCAAAAAAGTACATTCCTCTCAAAAATTTGGCTTTGGTGGGGAGATTCACCACACTAGGGGTGCAGTGGAATCCAAAACCACCCTCAGTCTTTAAGTTTCATTTCATTAATTCTTTCAATCTTGTATCATAACTCACCAGGAGCGATGTAGCCACATGTGAAAGCCAACGTAGAAACTGCAAAGGATTGGTCTTGATTTCCCTGCTTCATTGACAGCTTAGCAAAACCAAAATCAGCAATTTTAGCGTTAAACTCAGAATCTAACAGAATGTTGCTCGACTTCACATCTCGATGAATGATGGGTGGTGAGCAGCAATGATGCATATAGCAGAGTCCGTCGGCAGCTCCAATCGCAATATGCAACCTCTTAGGCCAATCCAAGAAAAATTTATTTGTTGAAGTAGAAACAGTTGCTGCTTGATGCTCATGGAGCCAAAAGTCCAGGCTACGTTTTTCCAAATACTCGTAAACCAAAACTTTTGTAGTCTCACTTGAAATTGAACATAGCAACTTTACTATGTTCGAATGTCTAATTCCACCCAATATCTTAACTTCAGCCTGAAATTGTTTTTCAAGCATATTCATATCCTCCAATGACCTTCTGTCATTCGAAATGACTTTAGCTGCAACATCGTTGTCAGAACAAGTTAAATGAACACGGTACACATTTCCTGAGCCTCCTTTTCCAATCTTGTTTTCCTCTGTGAGTTCTGGCAGAATATCTGATTCTGAAAATTCCAAGTCTTGGAAAGAGGTGAACTCCCATTTTGCATCTGATGCCTGCTTTCTTTTCTGACAAAGCTTAATAATAATAAAGGTAGCCACAATCAATACAAATGATATCACCACAGTACCTGAAATCCATTTAATTTTTTGTGAAGAGCTTTTAGATTTTTTAAGTCGATAGTTTTCAAGGTTTATTTGTGGAGAACTCGCACAGAGACCAAGATTGTTAAGGAAGCCATTGGAATATGCAGCATTTTCAAACTGCTTTGGGATATTGCCAATGAGAAGATTGTTAGAAAGGTTGAGGAAAGTGAGCCTCAGAAGGCCAAGTTCAGGAGGAATTAGACCAGAAAATTGGTTCCTCGACAAATCTAATTCAAGAAGGCCTGGTAGGAAACCAATCTTCTCTGGAATTTTTCCAGAAATTTCATTTTGACTAAGATTTAGAGTATTGAGCATCCTCCAAGAGATCATAGCAGATGGAAGGGAGCCATGGAGATGGTTTTGATCAAGCAAAAGAGTAGTAAGAATGGGAAGAGCTGTCAATGCTTTAGGAATTGTACCATTCAAGAGGTTATTACTAGCCTTCAATACAACTAGGCTCCTCCATGAATTCACCTCATCGGGAATTTGTCCAAAAAATTTGTTGTTACTAATCTCAAGTCGAGAAAGAGAATTTGACACTTTCCTGGGAAGCTCACCTGTAAAATGGTTATCACTTGCCATCAACATTGATAAGTTCAACGATGTCCATAGACCACTAGGAATGCTCCCAGTAAGACCATTCCTCCGGACATCAACCATTAGTAAGCTATTACAATTACCAAGTGATTTTGGCAATTCTCCCGTAAGATTGTTATCAAAAGCTACAACACCTAGCAACTTACCTCCATTGCATAAATGCTCAGGCAACTTCCCTGTAAACTTGTTAGTAGCAACCTCGAATCTTTCAAGCATTGAATATCGACCAAAATCTGGAGGCAGACTGCCTGACAGGTTGTTGCTGAACAATCTCAAATCTGTTAGTGTTGGGATTCGTCCAATGGTTTCTGGAATTGCACCAGACAGTTGATTGGAAAACAGAACTAAACCCGATAAGTATCCTAGTTTCCCAACATCACTCGGGATTCTTCCTCTTAGGTTGTTTTCAGAAAGATCGATCATCATCAGATTGGAAGCTTCAATTGCTTGAGGAATCTCTCCAGATAATTTGTTGGCGAAAAGATGTATCTCCTTCAAATTCCTTAGCAAGAATAAAGCAGCTGGGATTTTTCCCGTTAGTTCATTGTTAGAAAAATCCAATACCTCGAGAGCTGTCAGATCTCCAATGGTGTCCGGGATTTCACCAATTAAATTTGCTTGACACATCCATAATGTCTTCAGCTTCTTCAATTGCTTGAAGCTGGAAGGCAAGTTGGATGGCAAGAATTTCTTATTATAAGCCAACCCCAAAAAGTCAAGTTTAGACAAGTTACCAATTTCTTCTGGGATAGAACCGTTGAATTGGTTTACACAGAGCTGAAGATTCTTCAGCTCATGTAACCTTCCAATGGCTGTTGGAATGCGCCCAGAGAAATTATTAGCCATAAGGTTCAAGTGCTGCAGCTGGCCTAGGTTGTCAATGTCATCAGGGATTGTGCCAACGAAATAGTTCTGAGAAAGGTCCAGGAACTCGAGTTTAGAACAATTATAAAGCGTTCTTGGAAACTCACCTGGGATGTTGTTGTAATTAAGATCAATGGCTTTAAGGTTCTCAAGGTCACAAAGAAATGATGGGATTGTTTTGTTGATGGTCTTGTTTCTGAGGGACAAGCGAATGACAGAGTTGTTCAGGCAGGTGATTTCAGGCCAGCCGCAATGGGCGGAAGAGTTCGATGGTGGGATTGGGGCCCAATGGCTGATGGCCGACGGGTTCTGCCAGTAAGTCTTTAGTTTAAGCAAGATGGCTTGTTCCATGTCAGCATGTAGTTGGGAGCTGTAAAATCCGAATTTTATTATACTGAATGCCATATGTGTACATTATTGATAGTGGAAATAAAAATTTTGTGAAATTAAATCGAATGTGAGTTCCACTTTTCAATCTAAGAGATGATTATAGTGTAGTGTATAAAGAAAGAGAAATAAATATTAAAGTGTAACAAGATATTGTTGGAATTAATTTGGATAGGTGTGAAAGCATTAAATGAGGTAAGACAAAGTTAATAATTGTGGTTGACATTGGCGTGGGAAAGAAGAAGAATAAAAGAAAATTGTAGTCAAAAATGTGCAGAGACCTTGTCGCCCGTTCCCTTTTTGACTGCAAGCCGTTCCTTTGGCTGGAAATTCTTCAACATTTAATGGGCTGTCAGACGAATGGAGAAAAGAGAGGAAGGAGAGCCAATCAACGTGGGCGGCTGGAAGAAGTTGGCGAGAAGAAGAGAAAATTTAGCAATAACATGACGTCTTTTGCTGCATTTTTCTACCCGTTTTAATGCCGTTCAGATGTTCTCTTGATGCAATTTTCTTCATGAATTAATGCACTACCAGACGAGGTAATGATGAAGGAAGGGATAAGGAGCAGATGGTGAATCCTGGTTGGACTAACATGCCTATATAAGGAGGCTTCAAGAGGAAAAACGATGGAAGCAAACTTCTCCTCCTTAAACAACCGTCTCACCCAATCCTTGGATTTCTGCAAGTTAACTTTTCTTCCCTTTCCTCACGTACAGGAGCCGTGAAAACCTCACTCTTAACTAGCCAAACCTTCCTCTAATGTTGAAGAACTAAGGAAACAACAACTAAGCTAAGAAAGGCAAGAAAACATTCTGTTGTTGGAAGAGCAGCTCAGTAAAGGTGAGTTTCATAGCTTTTATAGTGTCTTATATTTAATCATAGATATAGCCTGGTTGTAGTTGAATGTTGTTGAACAATATAAGAAAATAGATGGAAAAATAACCAAGAATGAGTAAGGAAACACGACGGGCGAGTAGAAAATTGCTAGTCGAAATGGGTTAGTACTCGCCCAAAGGATGGGACGAGGTTAGGAGAAAGCGTATATGAGTTCGCCAGTATGTGGTCCCGGCGGGCGAGGACCTGATCGCCAGTGTGCGAGAACGGCGATAATAGTAGTCGCCCATGTAAAGTTGATGATAGCCAGTAGGGCGAGTAGAGAAAAAGAAGTCGCCAACGTATTCCATTACGGGGGAACTCCCACGAATAAGCCGCTAATGGAAAGCGAGCTATGACGGGCGAATGGCGAACTGAGTTCGCCAAAGTGCCATATTTTTTAGGAAAAATATAAGTCTTTTTGGAAAATATTAATAATGTGAATAAATGCTTTGCAGACGGGAATTAGCAAGGCGGGCGAGAACTAAGCCGTATCAGACGAGGTAAGGAAGTTGTATGTGATGCAAATGCATGTCCTGTGGAGTAAAAACGTTAAGAAAATATCGGAATTTATTTTATTTTCTGACATGCATCGTTTGATAAATTGTTTTGGTTTCGGGCGAGCTACAAGCCGCCATAAGTTCTTTGGTTGGTCGAATCACTAAGGCGGGCGAGTAGTTTTGTATTAGACAAACTCGGGCGAGCCAATGGCGAGCTCTCTTTGAGATCTGGGCGAGTGCCTTTGTTTTAAAGAGAAATCCGGTAAGCCATAGTCGGGCGAACCCTTTTTAAAGTGTTTGGGGACGACCCTTGTTTTAAAGTAAAAGGCGGGCGAACTGTTTCAGCCAGCCGTACTTCTGTTTTGAAAACTATGAGGCGGGCGACTATTATTCGCCGTCTTGTCGAGTAGTCAGGGCGTGCTGCTAAGGGCGAGTAGGCTCTGGTGAACGTTTTAAAATGTAATTTCTAAACGAAAAATGAAATATTTTAATTATTTTTGAAAATAGAAAATATCAAATTTTCGGGCGAGTAGTCCCTTGGGCGAATCGATCTCGGGCGAGTAGTCCCTTGGGCGAATTGGTAATGGGCGAGCTGACCCTGGGCGAACTAGCCGTGGGCGAACCGGCCCAACGTGCCTTTCTTTCATAGAAAATGTTGAAAATGGAGGGTTGTTTTACTAGTTATAAACCCTTTTGGAAACTAAATCATTTTATGGAAATGATAACTTGATTTTGAGACATTAGGCCATGAGTTCATGCATTATCACTCATGTACTTGCGTGACCTAACTAGGGCGATGGCTCGGGTCAAATAGACCAGCGAGTGCACCCTGGGGCGTCACAGGGCTGATGGACCTGCCAAGTCTTCAGCGGTCTCGAGGTCACTTGGCAAGTGGACCCGAGGACCACCTACAGATTATGGCCATACATCTAGATGAGATAGCCGTGAGGGGCGATGGCCTACGGGTGCACCCCAAAAGCGGATGACTTGTGTTCTTTGCATGATTTAAATTGTTGCCTAGTCTCAATTAAAAGATTTATGAAAGATCTGGTGAATCCTGTTGTTATGTTAACTGTGTTTATTATTTCCTAATGAGTGTGATCGTTAGGATGATTAAATGGTTTTGAGATTTTAGCTTTTATATTTTTTTAAAGCAGCATACACCTTCTTTACTGAGCACATTCGCTCACTCCTTATTTTCCACTCCACAGATAACTGATTTGAACTAAGAGACTTACCTTCCAGAGATTTGATATCGAAGGTATGTTATATTCTTTTATATATTCAGCAAAGTTGTACAGTACTACTTTTACTACGAAGGGAATGTATATACTCATTTAAGGAAGATACTTTATTAATTCATAATGTAGTAAAAGTTGTTAAGCACCACAGACAGCCCAACCGGTAAATAAGTGTAGTTTACAAGTGAATATTCTGTCGTATAGTGGTTTTGGGATGTTACAGATTTAATGGTATCAGAGCAGGGTTGGTCGGATGTCTAGTGATGTTTTAAATAAATGGTGAAATAGTATACATTCCCCTGTAGTACTGTATAAACTGAATATATAATTATGTGTTAATAATTGATAAACGATTTCTGTGGTACAGATATGAGTGGAAGGAGGAGGATGCGCTCAGTGAGAGGTATAGGCCGAGGTAGGGCGGCACAGACTCCGGAACCACAGACACCGGAACCTGCCCCAAGACCTCCACGTCCTATACAGCTAGAGAGCATCGATAATCGTGTAACTCAGGTGGAGAGGTTAATAGCAGATTTTATGGCTATGTATCAGGCGGATAGAGCCGCTGATAGGGCAGAGAGGGAGAGAGCTACAGCTCCTGCAGCCCCAGTAGAGGCACCAGTACAGCCACAACCGGCACCAGTTGTGCCTGAGCCTGAGCCTATTCCACCACCAGCACCTCAGCCACCGATAGCTCCACCACAGCCACTGATTCAGCAGCCACGAAATGCAGAGTCGTACTGTAATGTGGCATTGGTGAAATCATTTAAGAAGTTGGATCCACCGAAGTTTAAAGGTACTAGGGATCCATTGGTGGCAGAACAGTGGGTTATAGAGATTGATAGATTACTCGAGATTATGAGATGTTCAGAGACAGAGAAAGTGGGCCTAGCTGTGTTCCAACTGGCAGATGATGCGAGACATTGGTGGAAGGCCACCCAGACGGTATTATTTGCTCAGCATCAGGATCTGTCATGGGATATGTTTGTGGAAGCTTTTAGAAGGCAATATATTCCTGACACTGCTCAAGATAAATTACAGCAGGAATTTATGGATTTAGTACAGGGTAGTATGTCGTGAATGAGTATGAGGCTAAATTTACTACCTTGAGCCGTTTTGATCCACAGACTAGTACAAATGCCGGTATAAGATTTCGAGATTTAAAGCGGGTTTGAGGCCATCCATCAGAGTAAAGCTAGCCCCATTTGTTATACAGACTTATGATGAGATAGTTCAACGGGCTCAGCTATGTGAGAGGGACTATGAGCAGTTCCAGCCCGATTTCAGTAGCAAGAGTAAAGGCAAGGAAAGGAAAAGCTAAGAGGTTTATGGAGGATAGACCAGGTAGAGAGCAGTTTAAGAAGACCAGATCTTCGGGCATACAGATTTCAGAGGGCAAAATTGATAGACCAGCAGTTTCTACTCCTGCTAGTGGCCCCACTACCACTCAGAGGAGTGTTGCGCCCTTATGTAGACATTGTGGAAGGTCGCATGGATCGCGCCCTTGTCCTGTAATGACTGGAGTATGTTTTAGATGTGGACAGACGGGGCATTTTATTAAGGATTGCCCGATGCGTAGAGAGTCGACTGCTTCTACTATACCTCCTGCAGTACTCAGATAGCGGCCCCGGCAGCTCAGAATGCACCCGAGAAAGCGACACCCTCACAACCAAGGCGGGCGACAGCCGCAGAAAAGGGTAAGAAGTTGTGACTCAGGGTCGGGTGTACGCGTTGGATCAGGAGACTGCCGACGCCTCTATCGATGTGATTAAAGGTAAAATTTATCTTTTTGATATTCCCGTAATTGCCTTAATTGACCCGGGTTCTACCCACTCATTCTTATCGCCTGCATATGCCAACAGGACCCCAGTAGAGCCGGAGTTGTTAGAATATACATTGCGAGTGAAAACTCCTTTTAATGATTTCCAGATGACAGATGTTATATATAGGAGTTGTAAATTGACTATAGGAGAGAAGGTTGTGACAGCTAACCTAATTTTGTTGGACATATATGATTTTGATATCATTTTAGGAATGGATTGGTTGGCTGCAAATCATGTTAGTTTGGACTGTAATACTAAGTTTATTACCTTCTCTTATCCCGAAAAGTACATTGTAAAGTTATTGTAAATTAATAAAAGTATGAGAATTTATGTTGTGAAATGACATGTGTACTGAAATTGTGGTTGTGTATGAATGTTTATGAAGGATATATTGCTAGTGTGGAGGATGTTGAGAGGAAGCATCCAAAGATACAAGAGATTCCTGTGGTTAAGGACTTCTCGGATGTATTTCCAGAGGATTTACCAGGGTTACCACCGGATCGAGAGACGGAGTTTATGATTGAGTTAGTACCCGGTACGGAACCGATTTCTAGACCCCCATATAGGATGGCACTGACAGAGTTGAATGAGCTCAAGAAACAACTCCAAGAGTTACTAGATAAGGGATTTATACGTCCCAGTGTGTCACCGTGGGGAGCTCCAGTATTATTTGTTCGAAAGAAGGATGGTAGCCTTCGGTTGTGTATTGATTATCGGATGTTGAATCGGGCTACCGTTAAGAATAAGTATCCACTACCTCGGATTGACGATTTGTTTGATCAGCTCAGGGGTGCGCAGGTGTTTTCCAAGATAAACCTTCGATCAGGCTATCACCAGTTGAAGATTAAGGAGTCGGATGTGCATAAGACAGCCTTTCGAACTCGCTATGGCCACTATGAGTTCTTAGTGATGCCATTTGGACTGACAAATGCCCCTGCAGCTTTTATGAGTTTGATGAATGAGGTATTTCATTCATTTTTGGATAAGTTTGTCATAGTATTTATTGATGACATACTGATTTACTCTAAGACTTCAGAGGAGCATGAGCAGCATTTGCAGATTGTTCTACAGACCCTCAGAGAGCGAAAGTTATATGCTAAGCTTAGTAAGTGCGAGTTCTGGCTTGACCACATTATATTTCTCGGACATGTAGTGTCGAGAGACGGGGTATCAGTTGATCCGTCCAAGATAGAGGCCATTGTTTAGTGGGAGAGGCCTAACACGGTTACCGAGATACGGAGTTTCTTAGGTCTTGCCGGATATTATCGCAGGTTTGTGGAGGGATTTTCTAGACTTGCTGCTCCATTGACACGGACTCACACGTAAGGATGTAAAGTTTGAGTGGAATGATGCGTGTGAGCGTTAGTTTTGGTGAACTTAAGAAGAGATTGACTAGTGCCCCTGTATTAGCCCTTCCTAGCGGATCAGGTGGATTTATGGTGTATACTGATGCATCCGCTCAAGGTTTAGGGTGTGTGCTCATGCAGCATGGTCGGGTTATAGCCTATGGTTCTCGACAGTTGAAGGATCATGAGAAGAATTACCCGACACATGACTTGGAGCTAGCCGCAGTGGTGTTTGCACTGAAGATATGGCGACATTATTTGTACGGAGAGAAATTTCAGATTTATACAGACCATAAGAGTCTGAAGTATATATTCTCACAGAAAGAGTTGAATTTGAGACAGCGACGGTGGATGAAACTATTAAAGGACTATGATTGTGAGATTCTGTATCACCCAGGTAAAGCTAATGTAGTAACTGATGCACTGAGCCGTAAGCACGTTGGCATGGTATCGTACATGATGATCAGGGAACATGAGTTGATTGAGCAGTTCTCTAACCTCAGTTTGACAGTTGTTTCTTCTGACCAGTATGGGTTTACAGCTAGTTTTCGTATCGAGCCGGATTTGATGAATCGAATTAAGGAAGCTCAGAGGAGTGATGATTATTATTGGGGTGGCCAACCAGATTCAAATGGGAGATGAGTTGGATTTTGAGATTGGCACCGATGAGATAATGAGGTTTAGAGGTCGGATATGTGTTCCCGGTGATCAGCAGCTTAGAGATTTGATTTTATCAGAGGCCCATACCTCTAGATACACGTTACATCCGGGTAGTACTAAGATGTACCAGAATCTCCGAAAATTGTACTGGTGGCCTAAGATGAAAAAGGACATCGCAGATTTTGTTACTAGATGTCTAACATGTCAGCAGATTAAGATTGAGCATCAGAAGCCGGCAGGTATGCTTCGACCGTTATCGATTCCTACATGGAAATGGGAGCACGTAACTATGGATTTTATTATGGGATTACCACGGACCCGGAAGGGGTATGATGCTATTTGGGTAATAGTCGACAGATTGACTAAGTTTGCTCATTTCTTAGCCATGAGATCTACAGATTCAGTTGGTGCCTTGGCCGAGTTGTATGTTAGGGAGATAGTGAGGTTACATGGTGTTCCAGTGAGTATCACCTCTGATAGGGACTCTCGCTTCACCTCTCATTTTTGGGAGAGATTTCAGGAGGCTATGGGATCCCAGTTGAGTTTTAGCACCGCTTTTCATCCACAGACTGATGGGCAGTCCGAGCGTACGATACAGACGCTCGAGGATATGTTGAGAGCGTGTGCATTGGATTTTAGAGGCTCATGGGACGATCACTTACCCCTGGCAGAGTTTGCTTATAATAATAGTTTTCATACGAGTATCGGCATGGCACCATATGAGGCCTTGTATGGCAGACGATGCAGATCTCCGATAGCTTGGGAAGAAGTTGGAGACCGTAAACTGTTAGCTCCCGATTTGGTCGAGCAGGCTTCTTGTGATGTACGGATGATTTGTGAAAGGCTCAGAACGGCTCAGAGTCGGCAGAAGAGTTATGCTGATACTAGACGCCGACCCTTGGAGTTTGTTGCAGGTGATTATGTGTTTTTAAAGGTTTCACCGTCCAAAGGTATAATGAGATTCGGGAAGAGAGGAAAGTTGAGTCCTCGATACATTGGGCCTTATGAGATCTTAGATCGCGTAGGAGATGTGGCATATCGGTTAGCACTACCACCAGAGTTGTCAGGAGTGCATAACGTATTCCATGTCTCGATGTTAAGAAAGTACAATCCAGATCCTTCTCACGTGATTCGACACGAGCCATTGGAGATCAGAGAGGACATGAGTTACGTTGAGAAACCGGTGCGGATTCTGGATAGGAAAGATAAGGTATTGCGATCTAAGACGATTTCGTTGGTCAAAGTGCTCTGGCAGTATCATAACGAGGAGGAGGCTACTTGGGAGTTAGAGAGCCTTATGCATGAGAGGCATCCAGAGCTCTTTCAGTGACAGGTCTAAGTTAAATTTGGAGGACCAAATTTCTTAAGGTTGGGAGAAATGTAAAATCCGAATTTTATTATACTGAATGCCATATGTGTACATTATTGATAGTGGAAATAAAAATTTTGTGAAATTAAATCGAATGTGAGTTCCACTTTTCAATCTAAGAGATGAGTTATAGTGTAGTGTATAAAGAAAGAGAAACAAATATTAAAGAGTAACAAGAATTGTTGGAATTAATTTGGATAAAAGGTGTGAAAGCATTAAATGAGGTAAGACAAAGTTAATAATTGTGGTTGACATTGGCGTGGGAAAGAAGAAGAATAAAAGAAGAAATTGTAGTCAAAAATGAGCAGAGACCTTGTCGCCCGTTCCCTTTTTGACTGCAAGCCGTTCCTTTGGCTGGAAATTCTTCAACATTTAATGGGCTGTCAGACGAATGGAGAAAAGAGAGGAAGGAGAGCCAATCAACGTGGGCGGCTGGAAGAAGTTGGCGAGAAGAAGAGGAAATTTAGCCAATAACATGACGTCTTTTGCTGCATTTTTCTACCCGTTTTAATGCCGTTCAGATGTTCTCTTGATGCAATTTTCTTCATGAATTAATGCACTACCAGACGAGGTAATGATGAAGGAAGGGATAAGGAGCAGATGGTGAATCCTGGTTGGACTAACATGCCTATATAAGGAGGCTTCAAGAGGAAAAACGATGGAAGCAAACTTCTCCTCCTTAAACAACCGTCTCACCCAATCCTTGGATTTCTGCAAGTTAACTTTTCTTCCCTTTCCTCACGTACAGGAGCCGTGAAAACCTCACTCTTAACTAGCCAAACCTTCCTCTAATGTTGAAGAACTAAGGAAACAAACAACTAAAGCTAAGAAAGGCAAGAAAGCATTCTGTTGTTGGAAGAGCAGCTCAGTAAAGGTGAGTTTCATAGCTTTTACAGTTCTCTTAATATTTAATCATAGATATAGCCTGGTTGTAGTTGAATGTTGTTGAACAATATAAGAAAATAGATGGAAAAATAACCAAGAATGAGTAAGGAAACACGACGGGCGAGTAGAAAATTACTAGTCGAAATGGGTTAGTACTCGCCCAAAGGATGGGACGAGGTTAGGAGAAAGCGTATATGAGTTCGCCAGTATGTGGTCCTGGCGGGCGAGGACCTGTGATCGCCAGTGTGCGAGAACGGCGATAACAGTAGTCGCCCATGTAAAGTTGATGATAGCCAGTAGGGCGAGTAGGAGAAAAAGAAGTCGCCAACGTATTCCATTACGGGGGCGAACTCCCACGAATAAGCCGCTAATGGAAAGCGAGCTATGACGGGCGAATGGCGAACTGAGTTCGCCAAAGTGCCATATTTTTTTAGGAAAAATATAAGTCTTTTTGGAAAATATTAATAATGTGAATAATGCTTTGCAGACGGGAATTTAGCAAGGCGGGCGAGAAGCTAAGCCGTGTCAGACGAGGTAAGGAAGTTGTATGTGATGCAAATGCATGTCCTGTGGAGTAAAAACGTTAAGAAAATATCGGAATTTATTTTATTTTCTGACATGCATCGTTTGATAAATTGTTTTGGTTTCGGGCGAGCTAGGAGCCGCCATAAGTTCTTTGGTTGGTCGAACTCACTAAGGCGGGCGAGTAGTTTTGTATTAGACAAACTCGGGCGAGCCAATGGCGAGCTCTTTCTTTGAGATCTGGGCGAGTGCCTTTGTTTTAAAGAGAAATCCGGTAAGCCATAGTCGGGCGAACCCTTTTTAAAGTGTTTGGGCGGACGACCCTTGTTTTAAAGTAAAAGGCGGGCGAACTGTTTTCAGCCAGCCGTACTTCTGTTTTGAAAACTATGAGGCGGGCGACTATTATTCGCCGTCTTGTCGAGTAGTCAGGGCGTGCTGCTAAGGGCGAGTAGGCTCTGGTGAACTGTTTTAAAATGTAATTTCTTAAACGAAAAATGAAATATTTTAATTATTTTTGAAAATAGAAAATATCAAATTTTCGGGCGAGTAGTCCCTTGGGCGAATCGATTGTCGGGCGAGTAGTCCCTTGGGCGAATTGGTTAATGGGCGAGCTGACCCTGGGCGAACTAGCCGTGGGCGAACCGGATCCCAACGTGCCTTTCTTTCATAGAAAATGTTGAAAATGGAGGGTTGTTTTACTAGTTATAAACCCTTTTGGAAACTAAATCATTTTATGGAAATGATAACTTGATTTTGAGACATTAGGCCATGAGTTCATGCATTATCACTCATGTACTTTGCGTGACCTAACTAGGGCGATGGCTCGGGTCAAATAGACCAGCGAGTGCACCCTGGGGCGTCACAGGGCTGATGGACCTGCCAAGTCTTCAGCGGTCTCGAGGTCACTTGGCAAGTGGACCCGAGGACCACCTACAGATTATGGCCATACATCTAGATGAGATAGCCGTGAGGGGCGATGGCCTACGGGTGCACCCCAAAAGCGGATGACTTGTGTTCTTTGCATGATTTAAATTGTTGCCTAGTCTCAATTAAAAGATTTATGAAATGATCTGGTGAATCTTGTTGTTATGTTAACTGTGTTTATTATTTCCTAATGAGTGTGATCGTTAGGATGATTAAATGGTTTTGAGATTTTAGCTTTTATATTTTTTTTAAAGCAGCATACACCTTCTTTACTGAGCACATTGTCGCTCACTCCTTATTTTCCACTCTACAGATAACTGATTTGAACTAAGAGACTTACCTTCCAGAGATTTGATATCGAAGGTATGTTATATTCTTTTATATATTCAGCAAAGTTGTACAGTACTACTTTTACTACGAAGGGAATGTATATACTCATTTAAGGAAGATACTTTATTAATTCATAATGTAGTAAAAGTTGTTAAGCACCACAGACAGCCCAACCGGTAAATAAGTGTAGTTTACAAGTGAATATTCTGTCGTATAGTGGTTTTGGGATGTTACAGGAGCTGACGTGGCTAAGAGCAAGGAGAAAACAGAGGAATGTGGGAGCTAATTTAGACATCTAAGTAGAAAGATGGTTTACCGAACAAAAAAGAAGGATGAATGTTTTTTTGGAAGGATAGATAGCTTGTTTCAGTCTTCGTAAACATGAAATTTATATACTATCAAATGTCTATTCGACGCGTCAAGGAAGGTGGTCAAGAAGAAACAAAAAATAGAAAAAGCATACAAGTAAGTTTTGCGTCAGTCTGTCCATATAAAGAGTGAGCGTCAGCAAAAACGCACTTGGGTTAACGATTTGTCAATTTGTCAATCATTCTTGCTAACGAATCCAAGCATGCCAGTGAAGATAGAAAATGAAACTCTGGACCAGGCAAGAACACGTTACCTCGGTAGCTTCTGAAATATGTATAAGATAAACCCGGAGAAAACCAACATTATGGTTGAATGATAATTAGAAAAGATGGACTCGTTCAAGTCTTTAACAAAAATATAAGTGAAAACCACTTAAAATATCAACAACCAAGCATCATTTACCCTTATCATAATCAACTTCTGCAAACTAATAAAACTATGTCATGCATGCAAAATATATATGTAACATCCCGTTACCAACTTTTTCACGTATTTCTATACAACTTTACCGGTTGGGCTGTCTGCGATGCCAATAATATTTTACAATGATAGTAATAAATAATAACATTTATTTATCAAATACGGAATATGAAATTCTTTTCATTATTCCTTACATCTGACATCCCCTATTGTCTTTGTCTTAATAAAGTAGTACTGTATACATATGTCTGAAATGTAAAAGAGAAGAGACTGTACCTGTCACATCTAACATAACATGCCTCAGCGCTTTAAACGTAGAGAGTTAATTCTCTAACTCCGTGTCTTTTATCTGTGGAGTTAAAACAAAGGGGTGTGCGATTCATACGCTCAGTAAAGGAGACATATGCTGTTTTATGGAATCAAAACCATATTTCACAATTTATTTGTTTTCCACAAATCACTTCAAATAGGAAAACAGTGATTATATCAACCAGTACTCTCAATACGTCATTCAAATCATTTTCTCAACAGTTTTCAATAAAATAGATTAAATAGCAAATAGGATTTTAACAAATCCTTTCAGTAAACAGAAATCAATAAGTTGAGACTAGACAATAAATAAATCATGCTTTGTTCCTTCAGGAACATAAGTCGTCCGCTTTTGGGGTGCACCCGTAGGCCACCGCCCCTCACGGCTATCTCAGCTAGATCTATGGCCATAATCTATAGGTGGTCCTTGGGTCCACTTGCCAAGTGACCTCGAGTCCGCTGATGACTTGGCGGGTCTATCAGCCTTGTGACGCCCTGAGGTGCACTCGTTGGTCCATTGGCCTGAGCCATCGCCCCAGGTGGGTCACGCAATTACATGAATGATAAAGCATGAACTCATGGCCTAAAGTCTCAAAAATCACTTTTATAACTCATGTTATCATTTCCACAAAATGATTTGATTTCCAAAAGGTTTTATTGAATAGTAAAATAGCACATAATCTCAACATTTTCCTTGTGAGAAGGGCACATGTTAAACTGGCTTGCCCATGGTCAGCTCGCCAATTGGTCAACTCGCCCATTTAGTCCACTCGCCCAAAAAGGTTTCATATTTCTATTTTCAAAATATTAAAAATAATTCATTTTTCATTGAGAAAATATTCAGAAATCAGTTCGCCAAGTACGGCTCGCCAAGTGTGGTGAACTTGTGTTCGCCTGCCAACCCTTGGCGATTTAAAACAAACTAACCTGGCTCGCCCCAAGGCTCGCCCTTTATGGCATTGCCATGTCAACTCGCCCACCCATAATAAGACAGGGGTCGCCCGCCCCAAAACAACCTCAAAAGGGTTCGCCACTTTAGCTCGCCCGGTTTCTTCTTAAACAAGGCTACTCGCCCAAGACTTTAAAAATCATAAAAAGTGAGCTTGCCCAAGTGGCTCGCCTGCCAATACCAGTTCGCCCAACATCAAAAACAGGAGGGCCAGTTCGCCCAACCATATAAAGGGGTGGGTTTTTAGCTCGCCCAAATCAGTATATAATTTATCCAGCATGTCATAAAACAAAACAATTTCACAATATTTCATAACATTTTTACTCCACAGGACATGCATGGACTTCAGATGCAACTCCCTTACCTGGTTCAACGAAGCCTTGCTTCCTTCTCGCCTTCCAAATCGCATACACCGAGGTCATAATTCCCAGCTGCAAATAATTTATAAATTCTATTAATATTTTCATTTCTTATCACTTGGCGAGATTAAGATAAATGGAATGACTACTCGCCCAACAGAGCTCTAACTAGCTCGCCCAACCGAGCTTGCCATTCAATAAATGGCTTACACGTGGGAGATCGCCCGCCATTACTCGACATTCATATATTTGGGAGCTCGCCAACATTCAACTCGCCAGGCCTACATTGGCTTAAATGTGGGAGTTCGCCCACAATTCTACTCGCCCCCATTTGAGTTCGCCATACGTACTCAAGTAAGTTCGCCTGACATGGCTTTTTATTCTAAGGTGGGCTCGCCAAAGACTTAACATGTGGCGACCTCGCCCACAATCACACTTCACCTTATTTAGCTCGCCAATGATGGCTGAGCTCGCCCATTTATCTTCATTTCTACACTATTTCTATTTCTTTCCTTGTTCATGCTCAATTATTTTCCAGACTTTACCCTGTTCTAGTTTCTGGTATACTCTAGCAAGATTTAACTAAAACAAGGCTATTTCTATGTTCATTACTTTATAAAACATCAAACTATATTCTCAAATACCAACATAACCGTAGAATATGGAAACTCACCTTAACCAACTGCACTTCTAGCACAGATCACTTTCTGTCTCATGTTAGCCTTACTTTGCTTATTCCTTTAGCTCATCAACTATGGAGTAAAGGTTTTGCAAGCTGGTTTACTTGTTTAGCCAACTTAAGGGTGAAGTTTAACAAATCAAGCATGGAGGAAATGGGAGGAAATCAGAGCATAAACTTGCAACTGCATAGCTTTCGGGAAGAAGATGAAGTTTGCTAAGCCGATCTTCCTCAAATGTTTCTTCTTATATAGCCATGCTAATCCAATCAGAGCTCATCACTTGGCCTTATCCCATTTCCTTCATTTATTTCACGTCTTTCATGCATTTAATGCATGAAGAAAAACTGCAGCTCAAGTGGCGTGAAAGTCTTCCTTCCACACGCCTTTTTCTCCTGCTATTGACTTTGTTTTATTTCTCAACCAATAAGGTTAATTCCCTTATTGACTTTAGCATCCTCTCCATTAATTGTTTTCAACCGTATGACTTACAGAGTCAATTTTGGCTGCAAAATAGTTTGAATCTACTTTCATTTTGTTCCACAAGTGTTGATTCTAGTTCGCCTCTTCAACCTAAGACCTCAGCTCGCCCATTCTGTTTCAATTTCAGTTCGCCAACAATATTTGGTGATTTACGAGCTGATTTCCTTTGCTTGGCGATCATCATTTATTGTACTACTCGCCTATTAGCTATCATAAACTCACTCAATCCCGATGGGCGATCACAAGTCCTCGCCCAATTCAGGCTATCATCTTAAGCAACTAAACTTGGCGAACTTACCTATTCGCCAAACCAAAGAGGCAACCAATCAACTCACCATCATCAACTCGCCCTACTCATTCCTTGGGCGATCAGATCCCTCATCACATTGGGCGATCACCTAGAATGGCTCAACTCGCCAACCTTGCTCTGATTCACGCCACACATTGGCGAACTCACCTATTCGCCAGTATGGCCATCAGACACTAGTCATCCTCCATTGGCGATCACCTTTGTTCGCCCATTGGCGAGCTCTTCCATTTAGTACTCGCCCGTCGAATATTTCACATAAATTGCTCCGTTCATATCTCAAATAAAAGAGCTTTTCCACCCAAGTGGAAATCAATATTCATTATTTCATTTAATTTCCATTTTCAATTTTATGAAATTAAAGTCTACAGTAGTGTAGAATCGGATCTTACAATATAGTTCTAAACTAAATTACTAATAAACAAACAAATGAGTTTTGCAACTGATACCATGAAGAAAACTTATTTGGTGGAGATAGAAAAAATATACACCATCATCATTTTTCCATCCTGCTTAGGAAATGAAAAAATATCACTAAAACAAGAATGGTCACCTTTCAAAATAAATCAATAAAATTTTTATAACTTATTTAATTTTTTTATAAAAATATGAGATACGTGAATCACACGTTTCTTTGAAAACTTGAAGTGTAAAGGGTTTATTTGACACGATCTCTAAGCTTTTGTGAACCATGTTTTGTCAAAGTGATAAGCAAGTAAAATTTCTATGGGGAAAAAGAAAATTGAACATGATGGACTTAGTGAGTGACAAGGAGACCCCTTTGGAAGAAAAAATGCATTGTGGAATATTTGGGAAGTCTTAACCCTTAAATGTTATATCGACCCATGTATCACTTTATGTTTAAAACTTCTTTATCTTTCTGACCGGTGATTGATTGATTAATGCATGCAAAACTTCATTTATTTTTATATTTGCAAATAGGTTGATAGAATCAGGATCCATTTACTTTATCTTCATATTTACCAAATTTTAGGGGAGAATGGTTGGATTTTTGTATTTTGGCAAATATAGAAAATGGAGAAACCAATTTATTTTTTCTCTTTTTAAAGAAAAATCCTTAAAGTTTCGTATGTAATTTATTAACGGCATGTGTAGTTTGCGAAATATATCATGTGGGAATAAAAAGAGGAGAAATGCAATAGTATATGAATTATGAAGTTTTCTTTATTGAAATAACTAATAAAAAATAGTAGTAATATGTTTGATTAGTTCAAAAAATATAGTTGAAATAAGTATAGAAACCTATTTTGTCAATTTACTAAAATAATTATAATTTATTATAAAAATAATACTAATCTTAATTAATTAATAAAAATATTTATTAAAAAATTATCATTAGCTTTTTATAATTATTAACTAATTAATTAATAAATAACTATTTATGATTAATTATTAATTAATTTATTAAATATTTAATATTATGTAATTATTAAATAAGAATAATTATTAATTATTACTTAATTAATTAATAAAAAATAATAAAAGTACTACAGTGGGGTTTAAAAAATTTTGCTTTCTTCACGAAAATACAAATCTTAAGGGGGAAAAAAGAATTTTGCTCTCAAACAATAGTATTGGAGCCAAAAATTTTATCTAACATGGATTTAATTTAAATATATTAAATTATAAAAAATGGGAATAATAATGATGATAATTATAATTAAATTTCCATATTTAGTCATAATTGTTAAAAAGTTTACAACTATTTTTTATGGGATTTTATATTTTGAAAATTTTGTAAAATAGTTTCATTATCAATACTTTTGAACACATTTTTTTTCAATGTACACCACTAAGATATCATTAAACTATTTATCATCTCCCATTCACTAGGCAAATAGTTTCCAAAATGTTCATTGTTGAAAGTATTCTCTCTATCATAGCAACCAATAGAATCATGTCAACAACAAATAAATTAATAGATACACTTTAACTTTTTTAGTTTCAGCTATTCTTATAACAACTAACTAAATCACTAATTCTTTTCGATCTTGAAAACTGCTAAAGCACATATTTATAATAGGATTATTATTATATATACTATTAGTGCAGTTTTTAAATTTCACAAACGGTGTTAAAATTATGACACAAAACCCATTTTATTTTTATTTATTTTTTAATATTGTTAAAGGGTTATGTGGCATTATTCTTGAATAAGAGAGAAAGATTTCATGAATAAATTTCTGTTTATTGAATCTAAACTGAATAATATGTTTTACATTGCTTATATAGTCATTTTGTACCTTACTTGACTGAAACTGAGTTAACTAACCTTAATTAACTTTAACTAACTTCACGTAACTAATTTAACTAACTTTAATTATCAATTACATCAATATAAAACTGATCCTACTGTGATGTTGCTGCTGCTGCATACTCTTGTACTTGATCCTACTGTCTGAGCTGCTGCATACTCTGTTGCTGGTTGCTGTATTCTGTTGGAGGTTGCTGCTAGTGCTGGGGTATGCTCCTGTTGGCTGATGTTCTACTATAGGATGTTGCTGCTGATGAAGATCATCATCTGTTAAATCCAAGCTTTACATGTACAAATTTTTGATGTTGCTTCTTGATTTTAATGGTGGAATTGCAGGACATTGCAGACTTCTGTTACAATTTTTGGTGGTGAAGAGCATGCAGATCATGTAACTCCATTAAAGGAGGCAAATGTAGAGAATGATGATCACTTTGGGATGTTAAATTTCAAGCGCATACCAATTGTAGCATCTGAACTTTGTCGCGAACGCATGGTTAGTTGCTGACATCCATCTACAGTTTGAGTATTCATTTAGTTAAACTTAGATACTAAAGCTTTTGTTTTTGTTCTCACAAACTCTATCCTTGATCAATTCCAATGTAGAGAAAGAATCGCAGGAGAGGAACCATCAGCCAGTGCCGCTCTCGTTTCCTTACAGTTGATTTTTCATTGGCAAGCGCTCTAATTCTACAATAACCCAGTTTCATTAACAGCCAACATGGACTAAGCTTAATCAATTAACAAATAATTGGTCTACACTTGTGTCCAGATTGAAAGTGAAGATGACATTTTGTGGGAGGCTGATGAAAACGAAACCAATGAAGCAATTGCAGCTGGGGGAATTCAGTTTGTGAAATGGTATAAAGGCTACAGCAGTTGATTAGAAAAACTAATAGAATGCATTGTTAGATTCTATACTTGCATGGATTTATCTATTAGAAGAGTTCTGTTTAAATTTGACAAATTTTTCTTCCTATTTTAAGGATTAAAATGCCATAGTCATACTCGCATCTGATATTTGTTGCTTGTATAAACTAAAAAGAAAGTGAAAATTTAACAGTGATCAAATTTCTTGCAGGATGATATGTTCAAGTTAGTTTATGTACTTTTTAATGGACACATTACAGAAGGCCAAAAATGTAACATCCCAAATCCACAGTAAAACTTAATATTCACTTATAAATCACACTTACTTACCGGTTGAGCTGTCTGTGATGCTTAATGTTGACACCTATTTTTGTCCCATTTTTGTTATTATTATTATAGTTATTATTATTATTATTATTATATTTATTTTTATTTTTATATATATTTTTTGTATTTATTTTTATTTTATTTTTTCTATTTATATTATTTTTATTTTTATTTTCTTTATTTTTATCTTTTATTTTATTTTTATTTTTTTTTATTCTTATTTTTATTATTATTATTTATTATTTTTTTTCTTTTCTTTCTTCTTTTTCTTTCTCGTTTTTTTGGTCCAATCTGTCACCCATCTATCAGCCAGTCTGCCGCAGTCCCATCCCCGCCGGTCACCTACTCTGCCTACTCCATCCCATCTATACCAGTCCCCTTTCTACAAAAAAGGCTTCCTTCAACCAGCAACGGGGAGCCCAAGCTTCAAGCTCTCCCCATTCACCTGAGAGCCACAGCTAACCCTCACCGGATCCCTCACTCACCCTCTCCGTTCAAAGAACCATCACCACCATCAACCGAAAAACCCTGATCAAAACCACTTACCCCAGCAACCGGACTCACTCATCATCACCCTCAACCATTTTTTTCTTTCACCACCCGAGCCAAACACTCGCAACCCACTAAACACCACCACTGAAACACCAAAACACCACCGTGAACCACCTCTGTCCCAGTCTCCACCACCGACATTATCACACCATCCCCGAAACCACCATACACTTGCCTACCAAACCTTCGTTCACCACCATCACCAAAACCACAAAAAACCCACAAACCTGAGACCCCCAAAACCCAGATCTAAAGCCCCAACCGTGGAAAATCGATTCTTGGATACCTGCAAACAAAAAGAAAAAAAACAACAACAACAAAACCAAGAAGATTCGGAACCAGCAACCATCAATAAAAAAAAAACAAAAGAGGAAGGAGGGTTTCGGTGAGGCCAGATCTACAGGGTTAGGGAAATTTTTGGGTGGATTGGAGTTCAGATCTGGGTAGAGGGAAAAAGGAGAAGAATTTTTGAGGTTTCGAGAGTACCGCCGGCTACCGGAGTACGGCGGCCGGCGGCGGTTGACGGCGGACCCAGCGGCGGCCGGGAATTGCCCCGGCGGAGAGCTCAAAGGCTCTGGAATTTTTTTGGTAAAAAGAAAGGAAAAATGAATTAAAAAAAAAGGGGATAGGTTTTATAGCAAAAAAAGAAAAAAAAATAGAGGACCCGCGCGCGACCCGGATCCGACCTGGGATCCGCGCGCCTGGCCTGCCAAACGAGGAGAAGACCCTTGCCGCTCCATCGCCGACCCGACCCGGACCAGCGAGGATCCGACCCGCTCCGAGCCCAGCCAAGTCAGCCCACTTGAACCTACTTTTGGGCTTGATTTTTTGGGCCGTTCTCTAAGGTTTTCCTTTGGGTTTAAGCCTCATTTTAGGTATATTTTTTTTAATTTAGTAATTTTGGATTATCATTATTATTATTATTATTATTGTTATTATTATTATTGTTATTATTATTGTTATTATTATTATTGTTATTATTATTATTGTTGTTATTATTATTATTAATGCATGCTACAAAATAAAAGTTTTGAAAAATTTTCTTTTACTTGTATATTCATCAATTATTATTTAGAAAATGTTTAAAAAAAATAAAAAAAAATAATAATGAAATTTAAATTTGAGTAAATGATAAAATAATTAAATAAATGTTTTTCCCGATGATGGGATGCTACGGAAGTCACAAGTAGTGATTCTTAGCTGATCCCTAGGTGAGAAAAGTCATACTAATTGTTGCCAAAAGTATTGGAATATTTAGTATGATTTTTCAATAATTTAAATTTTTATTAAAAATGAAAATGAATAAGTTTTTTTAAAACAAAGAAATATAAATAATAAAAAATAAATAATGAAATTTGAAATAAAAAAATTCATTTGCATCATTTTTATCTGTTTGCATCATATGCATCCATTTAATTCCCAAATAAGTGTGAATCTTCCGAGGATGAGATTCTGTAGAAGTCACCAGTAGTGATTCTTAAGAAATCTCTAGGTGAGGAAAATTATTTCAAATGCTGCCAAAAGTATTGGAGTATTTGATTTAATTATTCAATACAAAAAGGTTCACATTTACTTTCGAAAAATAAAATAAAACAAAATAAATTTGCAAATAAAAAATGATTTTGAATAAAAAGGTTGGAATAAAAAAGGAATTAATTTTAAATATTAAATTAAGATCATTTTATTAAAACAAAAAGGATAACACATGATTATTATGGTACCGTTTTTTAACGGGCGTCGTGGGGGTGCTAATCCTTCCCCACGCGTAACCGTACCCCCGAACCCAATTTTTGTTTTGCAGACCAAAAGATTATCTTTTTAATAAAACTTAATTAATTTTGAGATTTTGTTGAAAAGATAAACGTTTTCAGGTGGCCAATCACACCTAGTCAAAAAAGATTGGTGGCGACTCCATTTTTGTTTTTAAACGCTTTTTTCAAAATCGTCGAGCGCGAAGTCGTTACGACAGCTTGGCGACTCCACTGGGGACGCTTTTTTAGGGTCAAGCCATTTATTAATCATGTGTTATCCTAAGTTTTAATTTAATGGTCTTAATTAATATTTAAATTTAATTTCTTTAATTTTAAATAATTTGTAATAATTTGTTGCATTTGTGTGAATAAGTTATTATGTTTATTTTATGACATTCTTTATCTTGTATATATTATTGTTAATAAATTATTGGGGCATTGTAGGATAAGGGTTACGGTTTGATAAAAGTTCCCTCATACACACTTGCAATTGCATTTGCATAACATGAGCTCTATACCCGGGTTCCGTCCTTCTTAGGAGGGAGTAGAGTACCTTTGCTCTCGTGAGGTAATCACCTCCGCAATGGCAAGCGAAATACTCCCACTCAAATTAAATCTTACTAGTCCAGTGTGGACGACAGTGAGGTATAATTTGGGGACTTTTAGATCTTTATATCCCAACCCAGCATATAGAAAAACCTAAGAGGCCAGCCTTAAGTAGAGCCATGTCCAATTTTTGTAGAAATTATCCCAAAATTAGGACACGAGGGAACACAATTCGACCCATTTTCTCATGTCAATAATAAAGGTACAATCGATTTTAATTTGAATTGTATATAATTTAAGTCTTTGATTTTTTCTAAAAAAGGGAATTTTGTAAAATAAAATTGAAAAATATATTTTCTTTATGAAAGATCTTTTAAAAAAAAAATCCACTTATATTTTAAAAAATAAAGGTGTGTGATAGAAGTAATAAAACAAATATGTAACTTTTCTTTTAAAAATGCGAATAATCCTTCATTCTTTTTTTAAAATGAGAATTTTGTTTTGAAAATAGGTGCATTAAAATAGGAACTAATAAAAATACATTCTCCAAAGCAAGAGGAAGAAAAAGAAGTTTGGTGGTTACAAGATGTTTTTATATATAAAAATAAAAAAGATTTTAATTTCTTTCACTTTTCTTTCTTTAAAAAAAAAATATAAAATGAAAAAATATGGATAAACCTTTCTTTTTACAATAAAAAATGAAAAAATTTGTTAAAAAAAATGTCTCTTTCACAAAAAAATAATAAGAAGAAATTCAATTAAGTTTTTTAATTAAAATTTTTTATTATTTATTATTTTTGGAAAATTTTCTTAAGATAAAGGCATAAAAGACAAAAAATAATAAGAAGAAATTCAATTAAGTTTTTTTAATTAAAATTTTTTATTCTTTATTATTCTTGGAAAATTTTCTTAAAAATAAAGGCATAAAAAAATAAAAGTGAAAGGGATTTTGAGTAGGAAATGAATTAATATCTCTTCAAAAATGAGTTAGAATAAAATGAAAGAATAAATGAAATTTTTCTTTCTCTCTTTTTGAAGTCAAAAAAACAAAAAAAGGAGAGATGAATAATTGACTTTCCTGTATAGAATTTTCAAAGAATAAGTTGACAAAAAAAAATTTTGGATTGCGTAGGAATTTTAATGAGAGTTTAAAAATGCTCCGAAAAAAAAAGGGGCTTAAAAAATGTTTTTCTTTCCTTTTTTTGATTATCTCATTGCAAAACACTTGGTTAAATAATAAAAAAAAAAGATGTCAACAAAATTATCCTTGAATTTATTGGAAAAGAATTCAAAAAAAAATAATTTGATTTGGAATAAAAATGAAATAAAATCAATTTTTGAAAAAAAGAATAGAATAGGGAATGTGAATTTTATTTTTTAGAAAAAAATAGAAAATGAAAAAATTTTGTTTGGTGATCAGAGAAAAATGATTTCTAGAAAAATGAAGAAGAATGCTCAGGTTTAGTTAGGAATTCCATCTTTCTTGCATGATTGGATTAAGGAATAATAAGATTAGTGTCTAGTTATTGTGAATACAAATATTCGTTTTTCTCGAACATGTTAGGGACATATATCATTTTAATTCATTTCATCATCATTGTGTATACATATATTGATAATCATGTCATGTGCATTTTAGAATCATGAAGGTTAGGTGAAATAAAATAGAATTTGATCTTCATTGTAATTGCATTTTGCATAAATCGCATTTTGTTTGAACATGTCTTTCAACAATGTCTTGTTATTGTGTCATGTCTTGAACATTTTACATAAAATTTCATTGTTAATAATGTTTCCTCTCACCAAAAATTAAAAAACAAAAAGAAGAGAGAGAGTTTTTGAAACAATTTTGATATGGTTTAAGATTACTCTTCAACTCCTCTTACTTGTTTCGGACTTAACCTCTTAAGTTAATAAGTGAATATGATAAGTAAGGGGCAAATCTCAGTTTGAACTTTGGTATGCATTTTGCATTGTTGCATCACATTTCGTAGATAAGTCTTTGAGAAACTAGACTGAGTTTTTTACAATCTTGAATTTGTTTATTCTTTCAATTTCCTTTTCTATCAAATTTGTATACATGTGCTATTGATTGATTATTTTCGTTGAAATTATTCTTCCTTAAGATTTGGTTAAAGTAAAGGCATAAATACCCAACATGTAAAATCAAGAAAGTTATGCAAACTAACAAAATAACAAAAAAAAAAGGAAAGAAAGGAATAAAAATGGAAAAAAGGAAAAGAAGAAGAAAAATTGTTCCATTTCATAGATTTTGTCATACATGTCATTTGCATACATATACAAATAACATGATTTTCATAAAATTCACATCATAGACTTGTTATACTTCAGTAAATATGTTAATACTCTTCGTTTTTTGAAAAAAAAAAAGAAAAAAATTCGTTTGTTCCCAAAAAAAAATTGATTGAGAGAAATAAGATAAGATTTTTCTAATTAGAAAATTGTGGTAATAAGGTTCAATGCCTCTCGACCATCAAAGATTACAAAGTAATTCAGGACTCTCACAAGCTTAGACCATGGAAGAAGGACAGGCTAGCTGAATGGAGAAAATAGAAAAGGCGCAAGAAGAGATGAAGGGGCAATTGGCTGCAATGCTGGAGATGATGACTAAAATGAATAGAGGAAAAGAACCAGTAGGGGAAGTAACTACTCAAGAAAGGTGGACACAAGAAGGTGAACGTTCATATCCACATAGTCTCATTCCACCCCAAGTCCATACTTCACAGCATATGCCATTTTTGGGGCATGACATTCCAAACCCTGGTAGGAAGCCATCAAACCTAATCTCAGTCCATGATTCAGAGGATCCTAAAGAACAGGAGAAATTGAGGATGGGGGTATCGGCAATGAAAGAGAACTTAAAGCCTCAGACGAAGTTGGAGCTCCTTGAAGAGAGGTTACGAGCTATCGAAGGGATGGGTTTATATGGTTCTTTGGAGGCGAGTGAGCTCTGTTTGGTACCGGGTGTAGTTATCCCACCAAAGTTCAAAGTTCCAGATTTTGAAAAGTATGATGGGACCAAATGCCCGACAACTCATATCAAGATGTATTGCCGGAAAATAGCTGCCTATGCTCAGAATGATGAATTATTGGTGCATACTTTTCAAGACAGTCTTACCGGATCAGCTACTAGATGGTACACCCAACTAGATCGAGCCCATATTCGCTCATGGAAAGATTTGGCTCGAGCATTTATTGCTCAATACAAGCACATTGAAGATCTGGCACCAGACCGCCTGTCCTTACAAGGCATGAGGAAGAAACATGAGGAGAGCTTTAAAGAATATGCTCGAAGATGGAGGGATGTAGCTGCCCAGGTCCAACCGCCTCTCACAGAGAAAGAAACCACCATCTTGTTTGTCAACACACTCCCGGCACCGTTTTATGAAATGATGGTCAGTAATGCCACCAAGAATTTTGCAGATATGGTAATTTCTGGCGAAATAATAGAGAATGCAATCAATAGTGGCAAGCTTGTAGGGGATGAAGCCATGAATACAAGAATAGGTGATACATCGGGGAATGAAGAAGATGTTCATGCCATGAATTATGAAGGGCAACATGTGGGAGACTTTGCTCCATATCATCCTTATCCAATGTTCCAAACCCATTACCCCACCATAAATAATATCTCTCCAAGCCTGAATACCCGTCAGCCAATCCCCCAATCTAGTTGGCAAATAGGTCTCCAAACACCTATGCCTACCCAGAGTAACCAAAAAGGATCTCGGAACAAACGGAGGAGGATCGACATTGATCCGATTCCTTGGTCCTACACTGAAGTTTTTCATTACCTTGTCGAGAACCAGCTTGTTACCCCAGTCCAACTAAAACCTTTGGCACCTCCATATCCAGAGTGGTATGACCCAAATGCTCGGTGTGACTATCATAGTGGAAATATGGGTCATTCGATAGAAAGTTGCCCTGCTTTCAAGCATAAGGTGCAAAGTTTGATTAGATCTGGTTTGTTGGATTTTGGGACAAAAGAAGGAACGGGTTAACCATGCTACAATATGAGGGCAAAAGAAGACTTTTTGATTGGTCACTCATGGTGGTATAAAGTTGTTTCTTTTTGTAACGCCCATGAACTAAAAAGTGCTTTTTGTGTATTGACTTTCATTTATCTTTTGTCATTTCAACGGAGTAATCGATGCATTTTCATTACATTTTTCTCTCTCCTTTGAAATCTTATATTCTTTGTGCATTCGCCTATATTTTACCTCTTTCTCCTCCTTTTGGCTTCTAAATGATTAATTTCCATTCTTTGCCCAATTTTGTTGATAAATGATGAATATGATGTCGATTTTGATAATAATCTGGGATAAAACTTTAAAATTCTATTTGTATTGACAATTTTGTCCCCCATGATCGATGGGAATGTTGAAGTCAATATATGGAGTGTACATAAGGAAAGTCAAAATTGATGTATAATTTAATAGTGGATTCTTCACAAGATTGTGTTGGCTCAGTAAATAATTCTTTGATAAGAGTATTTATGTTTGAAATGAGAAATGGCCATCTTTCATCATCCTTTTCACATGAGAAAAATTATCCATCGTTATCCCTTTTGAGCCTTATAGTTATATATGTTTTTTAAAGAAACCCGCCAAGGATCACCCACCACATTGGGGGGCAAAATTGAAAAATGAAGTGAGATTTGCCCACGAAAATTTTCAAGTCATTAGAAATCTAGGGGGCAAGATAAAGAAAAAGATGTCTTCATGCTTGAAATCCTCAAAAAAAAAAAAGAAAAAGAAGGAAATGAGGAAAAGAGTGAATCAAAAGAAAAAGATATGAACGAAAAAGAATGGAAAGGGAAACGAGAAACCAAAGAAGAATAAACAAAGAATGGGGTAGAATGCTAAAGTTCTTAAAATGATGAAAAATGATCCTATGGCTTGAAACCCTTGAAACACGTATTTTGGGCATTATTATCCATTCTTTCAGAACCTCAAAACCCGACCTACATTACGTACCTTAAAAGTCCATTTTGATCGAACTTGAATGCTTGAGTTAAGGAATCATATATTGAGCCTAGATATGTTAAAGTTCATGATTTTGAGCTCGATAAGTGTGTTGATTATAAAAAAAGTATGGTTCTTGAAGAAGAATGAAAATGTAAAAAGAAAAATGATAAAATAAAAAAATAAAAAAAAGAAAAAGAAAAAGCTAAAATAAAAAAAAAAGAAAAAGAAAAAGCTAAAATAAAAAAAAAAGAGAAAAGAAAATAAGGGGAATAAGAAGGGGCTCAAGTTGAAAACCCGAAAGGGCGATTTGAGGCAAAAGAAGAATGGAAGATTTGACTAAAATCTCAAGAAGATAGCCTTTTTATAAGGGAAACCAGTACTGTTCGAAGATTTCATGAAGTGGGGGGCAAAGCATTGATGGAACCAAAATGATTAGAATGTCAATCAAATAGAATTTTGGGAAAAATCTTAGATTAGTTCATCAAGATTGATTGAATATTCATTGTTTAGATATTGTTACCTTCCCTTGACCTCTGGAAATTATCTATTATTCTTGGTTAAATTTGTTCTCGTTTACTTCATCATAAATGTCTTCCCTTCAACTTTCAACCAATCTGCATACTCATGATTATTGAAAGAAATGTGATGGCATTACATCTGTTATGAAATTGAAATGACGATAAATAAATAATTGACAATATTTGTGAAAGCCCGATGCATTACAAAAGAGGAAAGTCGAAAATGATATGAGGCAAAGAAGGAAAAGATGAGAACCATGGGAAGGTTCACAAGTGCGCCTAAGAAATATGAATGTATGATCAAGTGGTGAAGAATAACTAAGAATTAATGGTGTTTCGTGGAATTAGTGGATGTACAGAAGCTTATGTTTTGAAAAGATTCAAAAAAGGTGAGGATGGTGGTCTTATGAACCTTGTTACTGCAACTTTTGATTTTTTTTCCTTATCTTTTTCTTTCTCTTTTCCTTTTCTTTTTTCTTATTTCTCGACATTTGCATTGCATCCATCACATACATTCAAAAAAAAAAAAACAAATGAAAATTTCACCTTTAAGGAACAAGATTTGTACTTTTTCAATCAAAGAATGGGCAAAACACAAGACAAAGAAAGGAAGCAGGATTCTGAAAATTTTAGGATAAGATGATAAGATTTTTAAAGTAAAAAGTTTTAAAAGGATGATGCATCAAGAAACTAAATCTTTAGATGTGAATCTCCAATTCAGAAAATTTTAAGCAAGAAGCTGAATATTTGGATGTGAATCTCCAATTCAGAAAATTTCGGGTGTGAATCTCCGAATCAAATTTTGGATGTGAATCTTCAACTTAAAATTTTGGATGTGAATCTCCAAGTCAAAATTTTGGGTGTGAATCCCTAAGTCAAATTTTTGGGTGTGAATCTCCAAATCAAATTTCGGGTGTGAATCTCCGAATCAAATTTTGGATGTGAATCTTTAACTTAAAATTTTGGATGTGAATCTCCAAGTCAAAATTTTGGGTGTGAATCCCTAAGTCAAATTTTTGGGTATGAATCTCCAAATCAAATTTCGGGTGTGAATCTCCGAATCAAATTTTGGATGTGAATCTCCAACTTAAAATTTTGGATGTGAATCTCCAAGTCAAAATTTTGGGTGTGAATCCCTAAGTCAAATTTTTGGGTGTGAATCTCCAAATCAAATTTCAGGTGTGAATCTCTGAATTATAAGTCAAATTTTTGGGTGTGAATCTCCAAATCAAATTTCAGGTATGAATCTCTGAATTACGAATTAAAATTTTGGGTGTGAATCCCTAAATTAAAATTTTGGGTGTGAATCCCTAAATTAAAATTTTGGGTGTGATCCCTAAGTAAAGTTTTGGATGTGAATCTCCAAGTTAAAATTTCGAATGTGAATCTCCGAATCAAAATATTGGGTGTGAATCCCCAAGTCAAATTCTGGATGTGAATCTCCAAGTCAAATTTTTGGATGTGAATCTCCGAGTTAAAATTTTGGATGTGAATCTCTAAATAAAAAATTTCAGGTGTGAATCTCTGAATTCCAAGTTAAAATATTGGATGTGGATCTCCAAGTCAAACTTTCTGGATTTGAATCTCCAAATCAAATTCTAAGTCAAACTTTCCGGATGTGAATCTCCGAATTAAAATCAAACATTTCAGGTGTGAATCTCTGAATTCAAAATCAAAATTCGGATGTGAATCTCCAAATCAAATTTTTGGATGTAAATCTCCAGATCAAAATTTCGGATGTGAATCTCCGAATCTTAGATATTTGAATGTGAAATCTTTCAATTTAAAGTTTCATTGCCTCTGCTGCAAGAGGAGCACATTTTTAGAAAGGAATTTAAAGTTTCATTGCCTCTGCTGCAAGAGGAGCTTTCTCGAAAAAAAAAAAGAGAGAAAAAAGAAAGAAAATTTAAAGTTTCATTGCCTCTGTTGCAAGAGGAGCACATTTTCAGAAAGGAATTTAAAGTTTCATTGCTTCTGCTGCAAGAGGAGCTTTCTCAAAAAAGAAAAGAAAAGAAAAAAACAAAACAAATTTAAATTTAAAGTTTCATCGCCTCTGTTGCAAGAGGAGCGCATTTCGAAAAAAAAAAGAAAAAATAGAAAGAGAAGAAAAACAACATTTTAAGTTTCATTGCCTCTGCTGCAAGAGGAGCTTTCTCGAAAAAAAAAACAACAAAAACAAAAACAAAAAAAACAAAAAATGGATGATTTAAATTTAAAGTTTCATCGCCTCTGCTGCAAGAGGAGCGCATACAAAAAAAAAGAAAGAAGAAAAAAAGAAAAAAAAGAAAAAGGAAGAAGAAAAAAAAGAAGAAAAAAAAAAAGAAAGAAAAAAAAAAGAGAAGAAAAGATTAAGTCATGAGCCGGACAAAATTAGTGTTTATTGTCTTTGCTCTATTCCTGATCCTCAGCAATGAGCAAAGAGGGGCAGCTGTTGACACCTAATTTTGTCCCATTTTTGTTATTATTATTATAGTTATTATTATTATTATTATTATATTTATTTTTATATATATTTTTTGTATTTATTTTTATTTTATTTTTTCTATTTATATTATTATTATTATTATTATTATTTTCTTTATTTTTATCTTTTATTTTATTTTTATTTTTATTTTTATTCTTATTTTTATTATTATTATTTATTTTTTTTTCTTTTCTTTCTTCTTTTTCTTTCTCGTTTTTTTGGTCCAATCTGTCACCCATCTATCAGCCAGTCTGCCGCAGTCCCATCCCCGCCGGTCACCTACTCTGCCTACTCCATCCCATCTATACCAGTCCCCTTTCTACAAAAAAGGCTTCCTTCAACCAGCAACGGGGAGCCCAAGCTTCAAGCTCTCCCCATTCACTTGAGAGCCACAGCTAACCCTCACCGGATCCCTCACTCACCCTCTCCGTTCAACCAACCATCACCACCATCAACCGAAAAACCCTGATCAAAACCACTTACCCCAGCAACCGGACTCACTCATCATCACCCTCAACCATTTTTTTCTTTCACCACCCGAGCCAAACACTCGCAACCCACTAAACACCACCACTGAAACACCAAAACACCATCGTGAACCACCTCTGTCCCAGTCTCCACCACCGACATTATCACACCATCCCCGAAACCACCATACACTTGCCTACCAAACCTTCGTTCACCACCATCACCAAAACAACAAAAAACCCACAAACCCGAGACCCCCAAAACCCAGATCTAAAGCCCCAACCGTGGAAAATCGATTCTTGGATACCTGCAAACAAAAAGAAAAAAATCAACAACAACACAAAACCAAGAAGATTCGGAACCAGCAACCATCAACAAAAAAAAAACAAAAGAGGAAGGAGGGTTTCGGTGAGGCCAGATCTACGGGGTTAGGGAAATTTTTGGGTGGATTGGAGTTCAGATCTGGGTAGAGGGAAAAAGGAGAAGAATTTTTGAGGTTTCGGGAGTACCGCCGGCTACCGGAGTACGGCGGCCGGCGGCGGCTGGCGGCGGACCTAGCGGCGGCTGGGAATCGGCCCGGCGGAGAGCTCAAAGGCTCTGAAATTTTTTTGGTAAAAAGAAAGGAAAAATGAATTAAAAAAAAGGGATAGGTTTTATAGCAAAAAAAGAAAAAAAATAGAGGACCCGCGCGCGACCCGGATCCGACTTGGGATCCGCGCGCCCGGCCGGCCAAACGAGGAGAAGACCCTTGCCGCTCCATCGCCGACCCGACCCGGACCAGCGAGGATTCGACCCGCTCCGAGCCCAGCCAAGTCAGCCCACTTGAACCTACTTTTGGGCTTGATTTTTTGGGCCGTTCTCTAAGGTTTTCCTTTGGGTTTAAGCCTCATTTTAGGTATATTTTTTTTAATTTAGTAATTTTGGATTATCATTATTATTATTATTATTGTTATTATTATTATTGTTATTATTATTGTTATTATTATTATTATTGTTATTATTATTATTGTTGTTATTATTATTATTAATGCATGCTACAAAATAAAAGTTTTGAAAAATTTTCTTTTACTTGTATATTCATCAATTATTATTTAGAAAATGTTTAAAAAAAAATAAAAAAAATAATAATGAAATTTAAATTTGAGTAAATGATAAAATAATTAAATAAATGTTTTTCCCGATGATGGGATGCTACGGAAGTCACAAGTAGTGATTCTTAGCTGATCCCTAGGTGAGAAAAGTCATACTAATTGTTGCCAAAAGTATTGGAATATTTAGTATGATTTTTCAATAATTTAAATTTTTATTAAAAATGAAAATGAATAAGTTTTTTTAAAACAAAGAAATATAAATAATAAAAAATAAATAATGAAATTTGAAATAAAAAAATTCATTTGCATCATTTTTATCTGTTTGCATCATATGCATCCATTTAATTCCCAAATAAGTGTGAATCTTCCGAGGATGAGATTCTGTAGAAGTCACCAGTAGTGATTCTTAAGAAATCTCTAGGTGAGGAAAATTATTTCAAATGCTGCCAAAAGTATTGGAGTATTTGATTTAATTATTCAATACAAAAAGGTTCACATTTACTTTCGAAAAATAAAATAAAACAAAATAAATTTGCAAATAAAAAATGATTTTGAATAAAAAGGTTGGAATAAAAAAGGAATTAATTTTAAATATTAAATTAAGATCATTTTATTAAAACAAAAAGGATAACACATTATTATTATGGTACCGTTTTTTAACGAGCGTCGTGGGGGTGCTAATCCTTCCCCACGCGTAACCGTACTCTCGAACCCAATTTTTGTTTTGCAGACCAAAAGATTATCTTTTTAATAAAACTTAATTAATTTTGAGATTTTGTTGAAAAGATAAACGTTTTCAGGTGGCCAATCACACCTAGTCAAAAAAGATTGGTGGCGACTCCATTTTTGTTTTTAAACGCTTTTTTCAAAATCGTCGAGCGCGAAGTCGTTACGACACTTAACAACTCCTAACACTTCTATAAGAATTAATACTCTTATTCCTCATACTAATATGAAAATATGAATTATTAAATTGCTTCCTTAAAATGTATATACATTGCCTTCTATTTAAAGTAGTACTGTTCAACTTTACTGAATATATAAAAGAAAATAATGTACCTTCGATATCAAATCTGGAAGGTAATTCCCTTAGTCCGAAATCAATAATCTGTGGAGTGGAAAATAAGGAGTGAGCGACAACATGCTCAGTAAGGAAGGTGTATGCTGCTTTATACAAATAAAACTATATCCCCCAAATACGTTAATTTTTCGTAACAATAAACCCAGTAGGAAAACAATGGATATAGTAAATAGTAAACAGTAAACAGAATTCAATAGATCCTTTCAGTAAACAGAAATCAATAAGTTGAGACTAGGCAACAAACAAATCATGCTCACATTGTTCCCCCAGGAACACAAGTCGTCCGCTTTTGGGGTGCACCTGTACGCCATCGCCCCTCACGGCTATCTCGGCTAGATCTATGGCCATAATCCATAGGTGATCCTTGGGTCCACTTGCCAGGTGACCTCGAGACCTCTGATGACTTGACGCGTCCATCAGCCTTGTGACGCCTTGGGGTGCACCCGTTGGTCCATCGACCTATGCCATCGCCCCAAGCGGGTCACTCAATTACGTGAATAGTAATGCATGAACTCAGGGCCTAAAGTCTCAAAAATCACTTTTATATCTCATGAAAAACCTTTATGGAATTATTTGACCCATATTATCATTTTCTCAAAATGATTTGATTTCCAAAAAGGTTTTATATTTTCTATTTATAAACATAATAAAAATAGCCCACATTTCGTGTGAGAAAAATACCAAATAAATCAGCTCGCCCATGGTCTACTCACCCATAGCAGCTCGCCCATGGTCAGCTCACCCGTAGTGATGAACTAGTGTTCGCCCGCCAACATTAGCTTTTAAAAACAATTTAAACTGGCTCGCCCATAGCGGCTCGCCCATGGTCAACTCGCCCCTTCTGGCTTGCCCATGGCTAGTTCGCCCACTATGGCTTGTCCATGGCCAGTTCGCCTATTGTGGCATTGCCCATAGTCAGTTTGCCTATTATGGCATTGCCCATGGTCAACTCGCCCAATGCGGCACTTCCATGATCAACTCGCCCATTTTTATTAAAACAGGGTCACCCGCCTAAAACATTATAAAAGGGTTCGCCCACTTTAGCTCGCCCGAAATTTTCTTAACAAAGGGGTCGCCCGCCCCAAAACATCATAAAAAAGGGTCACCTTCCATTGGCTCGCCCGCCCTTTACTAGTTCGCCCAAATCAAAACGATTTATTAAATTAATGCATGTCTTAAACCAAAACAATTTCTCAATAATTTCATAAAATTTAACTCCACAAGACATGCATTCACTTCACACACATCTCCCTTACCTGGTATTATGAAGCCTAGCTTCCTGCTCGCCTTCCCGATCGTTTTTACCGAGTTCTTAATTCTCGGCTGCAAAATAATTTATTAAAACTATTAATATTTTCTTTTTTTATACATTTCCATCACTTGGGCGAGACTTGAGACTAACCTACTAGCTCGCCCAACAGAGCTCGCCATTCGTTAATTGGCTTACACGTGGGAGCTCGACCAGCATTACTCGCCTGTAACATCCCGAGTCCACAAAAATACATAATATTCACTTAAAAATTTCATTACTTACCGGTTGGGCTGTCTGTAATGCTTAACAATTTCTAACACTTTTATAAGAATTAGTACTCTTAATTCTTTGTACTAATTTGGAAGTATGAATTATTAAATTTCATCCTTAAGATATATATACATTCCCTTCTATTTAAAGTAGTACTGTACAATTTTACTGAATATATAAAAGAAAATAATGTACCTTCGATATTGAATAACTGCTGTCTCTAGCAGTCGATAATCCTTGGAAGTTAATTCTCTTAATCCAAGATCAACAATCTGTGGAGTGGAAAATAAGGAGTGAGCGACAATGTGCTCAGTAAGGAAGATGTACGCTGCTTTAATACAAATCAAACCATATTCCCCAAAGCTTTTATTTTTTTTAATAGTAAACCCAGTGGATATAGTAAATAGTTCACAATATCATGTAATAAACAGTAAATAGGATTCAACAAATCCTCTCGAAATCTACAAGCTGAGACTAGGCATCACCCTATAAATAAATCATGCTATCATCATTCTCCCTCCCCCTTGCAAGAACGGAATAATCATCCCAATAGGGATACAGTAGATCTATGGCCACAATCTATGAGTGGTCTTCGGGGTTCACTTGCCAAGTGACCTCGAGACCGCTAATGACTTGGCGGGTCCATCAGTCTTATAACTCATAATAATGCATGAAACTAGGGGCCTAAAGCCTCAAAACCATATTTATAGCTCAAAATACCTTTAAAGAAACACATTTAAATCATTTAAATAAATAATAATTCCAAAAAGGTATTATTCTCATTTTCATAGAAAATGTAAATTGAAATCTGTTCGCCCATGGTCAGCTCGCCCAGTCTGGCTCGCCCATGGTCAACTCTTCCAGTGCGGTGAACTTGTGTTCGCCGGCCAACTTTTGCTTTTAAAAACAAGTAAAACTGGCTCGCCCCAGTGGCTCGTCCATTATGGCATTGCCATGGTTAACTCGCCCAATGCGGCATTGCCATGGTCAACTCGCCCATTTCATAAAAACATGTGTCGTTCGCCCAAAAGAACATAAAAGGGCTCGCCCAAATTGACTCGCCCAGATTTTGTTTAAAACAAGGTCACTCGCCCGCCAAAACATCATAAAAGGGTTTCTTCGCCCCAAAACAAAACAAAAGGATTAGCTCGCCCTCCCTTACCAGTTCGCCCAACAAACAGTATTGGGTCGGCTTTTAGTTCGCCCACAACAAAGTAATTTATCAAAATAATGTGCATGTCATAAATCAAAACCATTTCTCAATAATTTCATAAATTTAACTCCACAGGACATGGATTCCTTGCACACACAACTCCCTTACCTCGTCTAATGCAGCCTTGCTTTCCGTTCGCCTTATAAATCTCACTTCCTGGCTGCAAAGTAAAATATTAATTCCATTAATATTTTCTTTTCGAATATTTTCTAAAACTATTAATATTTTCCTAATATTGGTGACACTTTGGCGAGATTAAGTTTGCCATTCGCCCACAGAACTCGCCATCCGTTAGTGGGCTTACACATGGAAGATCGCCTAAAATGCAGCTCGCCCGACCATTCAACTCGCCATGCCCATGCATGTGAGTTCGCCCGACACTGCTATTTTATTCATTGGCAGCTCGCCTATGTATTAAACTTGCATGTGGCGACCTCACCCACTTCCACATTCCAGATTTTAGCTCGCTCATCCTAACTGAGCTCGCCCATTTGGTAATTGTCCTTATTGTCCAAAGAGTTGGCGAACATATATGTCGCCGACTCATACATTTCTTGAGCTCGCCTCAACCTTTGGGCAAGTACCCAAAGCTCGCCCATTTGGCAAGCAGTTGAATAACCACTTCGCCCCTCATGTTTCCTTATATATTCTAACCAGATTTAGCTAAAACAAGGCTCTATATCTATGTTTATTATGTTGTAAAACACAGACATCTACCATTGAACATCTAGAAAACCAAAAATATAGAACTTACCTTAACTGAATTGCACTTCCAGAATAGAGTGTTTTTCTGCCTCACTTAGCTTTTCTTCTTTTGTTCCTTAGCTCTTCAACACTGCAGAAGAGGTTTGGCTAACTAAGAATGAAGTTTTCATGGCTCATGTACGTGAGGAATGGAAGAACCAAGATTTTGAGTTTGCAGAACACTTGCTGGATGAGAAACATCAGAGGGTTTTTCTTGAAGAAGAATGTTGCATAAATCTATTTTCTTATGAATTCCTTCTTATATAACCACTCAAATCCACTTAAAACCCACCACCTGTTCTCATCCTGTTTTTATGTCATCATTACCTTGTCTTATAACTCATTAAATGTGAAGAAAATATGGCAATGGTGTGGTGAAATTTTTTCTACTGTCATTAAATGGTTAAGAAAATTTCAGCCAAAAAGGGATGGCTACGGGGAGTCTATTTCTGCTGTTTGACTAATTTCCTTTCCTTTTTCTCTTCTTTTCTTCTTCCTCTTCTTGCCACTTCCAGCCAACCACTATTATTGACTTACTTCTCTTTGCCATTAAATGTCTAGCCCAATTTGTCCAGGAGATCAAGGTGGCGTGAACCTCTTTTCTTGACTTTTCTTACCATTTCAACCAATCACTACTTGGCTTATGTGAAACCACTTACTTTATTATTCTTAAAACTTTTTAGATATCCATGCTACCTCACATACATCACATATAATTTTAAATCCAATAAGAAAATGAAAAGTGGAAATCCACCTTCAATATTTATTTTCACTATTAATCCTTTACAAATTTGGTATACAGTGTAAAATAATCGGGTCTCACATCGCCACATACTAGCTTATTCGTGGGAGCTCGCCCCCAATTCAACTCGCCATTCATATATTGGCTTAAATATGGGAGTTCGCCCACAATTTCAACTCGCCATTTATAGTGGCTTATGTGTGAGAGTTCGCCCACACTTCAACTCGCCATGCTTATGCATGTGAGTTCGCCCTACTCGGCTTTTTATTCAGAGGTGGGCTCGCCTATGAATTAAACTATCTTGTGGCGACCTCGTCCACTACCATTCCATATTATCTAGCTCGCCCATGATAGCTGGGCTCGCCCATTATCATCATTTTTACACCATTTCCATTATCTTCCTTGTTCATTCTTGATTAATTTCCAGACCACCTCTTGTTCTAATTTCTTATATATATTCTACCAAGATTTAACTAAAACAAGGCTATATCTATGTTTCTTACGGTATAAAACATAGAAATCTACCATTGAATATCAAGAGAACCATAGAAATATGGAACTCACCTTAATTGCGTTGCTCTTCCAAAAACAGAGTGCTTTCTGCCTCACTTAGCTTTACTTTGCTTATTCCTCAGCTCTTCAACGATAGAGGAAAAGTTTAGCTAACTAAAAGATGAAGTTTCATGGCTCACGTATGAGAGGATCGGAAGAACGAAAGATGAGCTTGCAGTGAAAACAGAATGGGAGAGAAGGTTTTCGAAGAAGATGAAGTTTGCTTCAATCGGTTTTTTCCTCATGAAGTCTTCTTATATCATCCTGCTAATCCAATCAGAACTTACCATCTATTCCTTATCCCGTTTTCTTTCATCATTTCATGTCTTTCATGCATTAAAAACCGAAGAAAAACTGCAGCAAGTGGAACGGCTATGGGAAGCTATTTTCTGCACGTTTTGACTTACTTCACCTTGCCATTAATTGTCTAACCCAATTTGTACAAGAGAAGCAAGTGGCGTGAAGTCCATAGCCTCTTTTCTTGACTTATTGCACCTTTGTCTTATTCCTTGTCCAATTAAAACACATCTCATATTGACTTAACATTTCTCCCTTCTCATTTCGTCCAACACAGCCAACTTCCTCTCTAATTAGAAGTGGCGTGCAGCAGCAAATTTTCTGCTGCCATTGACTTATTTTCATACTTGTCTTTAATTTCTCTGCCATTAAAAATAACACATGTACACTAATCAATTCTCTTTTCAATTCATGTACACCATATTATAAATTATAGTTCTAATAACTTTCATAATAGAAAGTGAAATTTCGCCTTTAATATTTATTTTCACTATCAATCATGTACAATTATAGTATATAGTATAATAAAATTCGGGTCTTACAAAAAACCACTCTAATTAACTCGTTTACGTTCCCTTAATCTTTCAGGTTGTTGGCACAGAAAGAGAAGGAGATTGCGGTGGTCAGCCAAGGAGTGTTTTTGCAGCAGATGTTGATTGCGCTTAGAAACAAGTGTTACCCCTTAATGGAAGGTGATCCTTACAGCCGGTAAGTGTCAAATAGATCGATTTTTTATATAATGTACAATTAACTGTTAATAAAAGGACATTTACATATATATGATTTTGTTTGCAGGTTCAAAAATTGTGAAATCCGTTCGGTGATCATTTCTGATGAAAGGTGAGCCGTATGGATATGTAAAACTTGTGAAGAAAAAGGAAGAAAAAAACAATGTGTTTATGCTGATTCTATAATATATTTTTTTAATTTTCTTTTTTTTTCTTTATTTGCATTTTGTATCGTAATGGGATTGGGATCAGATTCCTTGACAACTAATTACCACTGCGGAAGAATCCCTAATTTTGGACTTGAACTCAAAAAAAATTCTGCCGAGGAAAATCTTTCAGTAGATGACGTGAAATGACCAACTAATAGCTAAATATCTGGCATTTGGTGGTTAATTCCAGACCCAACACTGCCCGTTAGATCTTAGGTAGGTGCTTTTCCAAGAACTATCTGGTTTGAAATAACCTTTGACAAAACTATATTTACCATTTCCCTATATTAATGTTGGCATGTTGCTATATATATATATATATATATATATATATATATATATATATATAAAAGTGGCATTGTAATTTAACTTAATATTATAACAATTAAACTTCATTATAAGACTATGTAAACATAAACTTCATAGTAATTGAACCCCAACCCCAAGTCCCCAACCTCTTCCTCCCTAGAAACGAAATAAAGCTTACCAAGACATATACAATGCCACCAACAACTTCTTGATCAAGTGATTAATAAAAAATTATAACGTATTGCAAGATTTTAGTAGTATGATATTTCGACCATTTACTTTCAATTTTAGGTCATCAAATTACGGGACTGGTTCATGTACTCGTCCAAAAACTAGAATTTAATCTTTGTTAATAATTTGAACAAATTTATTCCTTCTACTTAAAGCTAAAGCAACTTAAGTCTGATTATTATCCAAGGACTAAATTCTGATTTTTGGACGAGTACCAGCATCAATCCCATAATTCATCTACCCACTCATTGACTTAATGGTGAATGAAGAAAGTAAAGAGAATTTTCCATGGTGGTTCAAGCATTGCTTGCACCACAACTTAGATGTAAAATGTAATTGTAGCAGCAAAAACACAAGGTTGCAAATCAGATTATCTCGAGTTATATCATGAAGAGAGACTGTAAATGGCAGCATAACAAAGCAATAAGCTATCAAAATCAAGATGACCAAACTGAAATTTTTATAAACTGCAACTAACGATATCACCACATGATTTTAAGTTGCCATAAGATTTGCAGTGGAGTATTACCAGAAGTTTAACAAACATATAAGCATTGAACAGTTTACCAGGTTTAAGAATCAAGGGTGACGTTGTTGAGCCTCTCCAAAGCCAGATTGGGTTCCCAAATTTCCTTCCCCATGAGCCTTAAGCGACAAGTAAAGCCGTTGAACCAAAGCCAAACCAGGCAAAGCAAGTCCCATGTTCTGACACTCCTTCAAGAACTTTGCAGAATCGAGTTGAAGCAGGTGGCTCTGTCACGCGGCCTCCTCTACTGATGAAGATTAGATATTGTATTAGAAAGTTTCCTTGCATGGTGTCTTCATTAGTTCCAACTTATCAAACTAAAAAGCTTTCCTCTCAAATTTCTTGAAGTAAATTTGTTTTACTTGAATGCGATTCAGTTTAACCAATTTAATTCCTGCAATGATTAATTCGACATCAAGGGGCAATCCAAAGATATGATGAAAACATAGACAGACATACAAGAAAGCGAATGAGGGCCTTCGAGTATGGAAAAACATGTTATACTCCAAAGCTTGACTGAGATACAGTGTGGATTATAGACTCAGAGTCTGGACGCTTTGAGTGTTAAAGGGGTTCGGATTTCAGATAGTTATCATTTACATCTCATATTCTTAGTGAAAACAATTCTAAAACTGGACTTTTGACTACTTAAAAGCAGTGGGATCGATCGTATTTGCTGCTTTTTCCACAACGATGAAGACACGAAGTAAACAACTGAAAACATTGACACCAACGTAGAAACAAAACAGCACTAGTCTTAGAATCAGTAAGTTACTGTCATTATACAAAGAGAAGCATATATACTTAGTAATATTATCAGTAGATTTATGGATTGAAAGCCATTCAAGTGGTTAGTTAAGGAAATACATATGGCTGTAGGGTTTAGGGTTTATGCGTAGAGCGAATCCTGAACTAGGAGTGCGTGAGACAGAATTTATGTGCATATTCTAACCGTATGATTACTTCAATTTAAGATATAAGTAGATTTTCTGAACCATATGTTTGATATTCCAAGTTGAAGGAGAAAAAATCAAGCATCTTATGTCTTCCAATTTTGCTGCAAACCACCTGCAGAAAGCAGGTTTTAAACTTGACTGATCTTCAGGAGTATCATTTACTTCCAATTCGTAGCAGCAGGGCACCCTGTTTCTTTGGATGAATAGTTTTTCTGCTACTTGTAATCGACTTCTACAAACTAATAATATTACGTCATGCATACAAAATATATAGTTCTAAACTAAATTACTCATAAAAAAAAACCTAAATTACTAATAAACAAACTATTAACTTTTGCAACTGATATCATGAAGAAAACTTATTTGGTGAAGATAGAAAAAACGTACGCCATCATCCTCTTTCCATCCTGTTTAGGAAATGAAAAAATATCAGTGAAATAAAGATATTGAAGATTGACAAGGTGATTTTGATAATTTTTTTATCTTTAAAATGTGTGAATTTTGCAATTCGAGTTTGTGCATTCCCTCTTTTCCAAGTCAAACTCTTTATTGTAAAAAAGGAAAAAGATTGATCCTATAGAATAAAATGAAGGCTATTTGATGATACCAAAATCCATCATGTTTCAATGTTGTCAGAGGACAAGTACCAAGTTCTGTAATATTAGGCAAGTGTTCGTAATTGCGTAGACCATCAGTCTCAATTTAGGATCTTTGAATTTAATGATATTAATCAATATAGAAAAAATAAGCCTATCTTGTTCCATGAAGACTTTAAATTGAAGAAAATAGATTATTAGACAAGGAGAAAATTGAATTTCTCTTTCTTTTTCAGAATGTTTTTTTATGTGAAGATAAGTCTACAATACAATAGAGAAGATCAATTATAATAGTCTTGATGAAAAGAAGTTAGCTCTTATTGAAATACGATTATCTTTTATACAACTATCATCTCTTAGAATAAACCAATAGAAGTTTTATAATTTATTTAAATTTTTATTAAAACACGACATACGTGAGCTACACGCAACGTCCCTTTTAAAACTTGAAGTGTAAGGGGGTTTATTGGACACAATGTCGAAGCATGACAGAGACAAAAAGAGAAAATGAAAATTGATCATGGTGGACCAAGTGACTAATGAGTGACAGAGACCCCTTTGGAAGAATGCATTGTGGAATATTGGGGAAGTCTTAACCCTTAAATGGTTTGGAATATAGAATATTGACCCATGATCACTTTATGGTTAAACCCTCCTTATCTTTTGACCGGTGATTGATTGATTAATGCATGCAAAACTTTATTTATTTATATTTTTGCAAATCAGTTGATAGGATTAATATCCAATTACTTTATATTCATATTTACCAATCTTTAGAGTAGATAGGTTGGATTTTTATATTTTGGCAAACATAGAAAATGGAGAACACAATTTATTTTTTCTATTTTTAAAGAAAAAGCGTTAATGTTACATGTATAATTTAGTAACGGTATGTGGTTCGTGAAATGTATTATGTGGGAATGAAAAAAAGGGAAATGGAATAGTATATAAACTATGAAGTTTTGTTTATTGAAATGTAAAATAATAGGAAATAGTATTAATATGTTTGATTAGTTCAAATATTAATGTTGGAATAAGTATAAAAAATTATTTTGTCATTTTATTAAAATAATTATAATTTATTATAAAAATAATACTGATCTTAATTAATTATTGAAAATTAATTATTAATAAAAATATCATTAGCTATTTATGATTATTAACTAATTAATTAATAATTAACTATTTATGACTATTTATTTATTAATTTATTAAATATCTAATATTAATTAATTATTAAATAAGATTAATTATTAATTATTACTTAATTAATTATTCATTAATAAAAAGTAATAAAAATACTAAGGGTATAGTGGGGTTTAAAAATTTTGCTTTCTTCACGAAAATACAAATCTTAAAGGGAAAAGAAGAATTGTAATATCTTGCTCTCAAGCAATAGTATTGGAGCTAGAAATTTTATCTAACATGGGTTTAATTTGAATATATTATATTATAAAAAAGGCGAATATTAATGATGATAATAATTATTAAATTTTCATATTTAGTCATATTTTTTTAGTAGTACATTTTTATTAGAAGTTACGATCATAATTAGCATATTACATTTTACAAACAGATAACTATGAAAATCAAAATACTCAAATTAAATAAACTAGTAAATAACTAGATTAACTCAAATTCACAATTAGTGAGACTCAAACGTAAGACCTCAAAATCTCAGAGTTTTCTCCTTGCCTCTAATCCAAGCCTCATTGGCTATTTAGTCATAATTGTTAAAAAGTTTACCATTATCTTGGCTGCAATTTTATAATAATTTTATAATTTGAAAACCTTGTAAAATAGTTTCATTATCAATACTTTTGAACACATATTTTTCAATGTATATCAGTAAGATATCATTAAACTATTTAGAATCTCCTATTTACTAGGCAAACAGTTTCCAAAATGTTCATTACTGAAAATATTCTCTCTATTGTAGCATTAGCAACAAATGGAATTATGTCGACAACAAATAAATTAATAGATACACTTTATCTTTTCTTAGTTTCAGTTATTCTTATCGTAACTAGAAAAATCGCTAATTCTTTTCGACCTTGAAAACTGCTAAAGCACATATTTATAATAGGTTATTATCATATACATTGTTAGTGGAGTTTTTTAATTCCATAAATGAGGTTAAAATGATGACACATAATCCATTTTATTTTTATTTATTTTTTAATATTGTCAAAATGTTATGTGTCATTATTTTAACTCTGCTTATTGGTTCTTTGGTTCTTAATAGGTCTCACACAGCTTGCCAATCCATCATGCACCTCCGAAGCATTGGAAACCCTTAGCTTGCAACTTCCAGAAACTCCTTTCCATTGTTGTAGATAAAAAAATAAAATTGTAATCCCAAAGAGACAAAGCCGAAATGATTCCCATTTACCTCCAAGTAGTTTAACAACCAAGAGAATACCAGAGCTGCCAACTGCAAAGCTTGATACTTATGTCAAATTAAATTACTATCGATGAAGATTAGATATTTTATTAGAAAGTTTTCCTTGCATGGTTTCTTGATTAGTTCTAACTTCACAAACTCAAAAGCCTTCCTCCAAAATTTCTTGAAGTAAATTTGTTTTGCTTGAACACAATTCAGTTTAACCAATTTAATTCCTGCAATGATTAATTCGACATCAAAAAGGGGCAATCTAAAGATATGATGAAACACAGACAAACACACTAGAAAGCGAATGAGGGCCCTCGAGTATGGGAAAATATGTTAAATTCCAAAGCTTGACCGAGATACAGTGTGGATTACAGACCCAGAGTCCAGAAGATTAGAGTGTTTCGGAATTCGGATAATTAGCATTTACATCTCATATTCTTAGTGAAAACAACTCTAAAACTGGACTTTTGACTACTTAAAAGCAGTGGGATCGATGGTTTGCTCCTTTTTCTACAACGACCAACTCAACAAATGCAAACATTGACGCCAACGTAGAAACAAAACAGCACTAGTCTTTGAATTAGTAAATTACTTTCATTATACAAAGAGAGACGTTCTTAGTAATGTTATCAGTTCAAGTGATTAGTTAAGGAAATATATATGGCTGCATGCGTAGAACGATTCTTGAACTAGGAGTGCATAAAAGGAGAAATCTGAGACAGAATTTATGTGCATATTCTAACCGTATGATTGCTTCAATTTAAGATATAAGTAGATTTTCTGAACCATATGTTTGATATTCCAAGTTGAAGGAGTAAAAAATCAAGCATCTTATGTCTTCCAATTTTGCTACAAACCACCTGCAGAAAGCAGGTTTTAAACTTGACTGATCTTCAGCAATATCATTTACTTCCAATTCGTAGCAGCAGGGCACCCTGTTTCATTGGATGAATTATTTCTGCTACTATAATCGACTTTTGCAAACTAATAAAACTCCGTCACGCATGCAAAATATATAGTTCTAAACTAAATTACTAATAAATAGAGGTGGCAAAAATTGGCCCGAGCCCGAAAACCCGCCCGAGACCGAACCGGGACCAGCCCGAATTGACCAAAAAAGTCAAAGGCCCGTAACCGAAAAAGTCCGGAACCGAAAAAACCCGGAACTGAAAAAACTCGAAACCGAAAAAACTCGAACCCGACACAACCCGAACCCGATATAACCCGAGCCCGATACGATCCGAAACCGAGACCGACCCGAACCGAAAACCGAAAAAAACCGAATTTATAATCCGAGAAAACTCGAATTATATTTATATAATTATTATTTAAAAATAAATAAATAATTGATGCACTTTTTTAATTAAAAAGTTTAAAATTTTGAAAACAATTATTATTTATTATACAATTTTATCAATTATATATTACCAGCATAATAAATATTGAATCTTTTTAATTAAATTAAATTAATTTAAAATACCATTATATATGATATAATATATGATATCAAATAATCTTTAAAATTATCATTATTGCATGTATAATAATAAATATATTATTAATTTGACATTTGATTTTATTATAAAAATCATTTTAACATTTTATTATTTTTATTTATAATAAAATTTTAATTTTAATATAATAATAAATCAAATATATAAAAATTATATAATTTCAATATTTGTTTGAAACTTTTAATTTGATATTTTGTGCAACACATTAAAAATTTTTTTAATAAAATTAAATTTAAACTATATTTTTTTAAAGTTTCAAGTACAGAAAGATATTAAATTTAGATTAAAAAAAACCTAATCTTAAAATTAAAATTCAAGTTTTTAAGATTAGAAAAAGTTAAGTAATTAAATTAAACAATACAAGTACAATTTTTTTATACCTGGGTATCATTAAAAGAGAAAATTATAGTGGTAATTTTATTTTTAGCCTTAAAACAAAAGACATTAAAAAATCAAGCTAGTGATAATTAATTATTTATTATATTATAATAATCTTATACATGAATAAACTAATTTGGTATCTTATAATAATGATTTGTATATTATATTATAATAATCTTTTAAAAATAAATTGCGTAATCTCTTAGTGTGTAAGTATTATTTTGATAGAATTAAGTATTTATTAAAAATAATTTATTTATTATCTATTAAATGTAAAATTAAAGTGTGGATAAAAATAATAATTCTAATAGTAAATTAAAGTGTAATTTAATAATATATTAGAGTTGTATTACTATGTAAGCGGTAATTTTAATAAAATTTATTTTTTATACTTTGTTAATATTATTATTAATTATATTTAAATAACTAGTATTATATTAATTAATTTAGTGATATCTATTATTTAACATTTTAATTAGATATTCAATCAATTGGTGTATATCTAATATTATTATGTTAATCTAATATTATTATGTTAATGTGAGTATGAAAAAAAAATTAGTACTCAATTTGGAATAGTTTTTTTTTATAGCAAATAAAATACATAATATAGTTAATAAATAACGCCTTATCATAATGATTTGTATGTTATTATAACTTTAAAAATAATATCTTATCATGTGATATATAATCAACTATACAAGCTCTTAATTATATAAAACAGATTATTAATATGTTTATCTTATCATAATGATTTGTATGTTACATTATAATAATAATCTCTTACCATGTAATAAAGAATAAATTAAACAATCTCTCATAGTATATTATAGTTTTAATTTCAGACATTTTTCATTCCAATTTCTTATCATGCTTTTAGAATATACTCTTGTTTTTAATTTCAAACATTTAATCTCTTATGATATATTCATGTAATTTAGTTTAACTTGATCAATTAATAAGCATAATATTGGATGATTAAATAGATATTGACCTTCTCAACTACTTTTTTAGTCAACAAAGTGTTTTTTAATTTATTATAATGAGTTACAAATAAAATAATAAACATAATATACTATATATATATATATATATATATATATATATATATATATATATTAAGATTTACATTATAATAAAATGTCATATATGTTAAATTCTCAATATCTTAAGAATTGTATCTTAACATATTATGAAATTTCTATTAATTTAATTTTAGTACTTTATGTCTAAAATTTTAAAATCTTATTATCTTAAGAATAAATTATTATTATTATTATTATTATTATTATTATTATTATTCAGTAAACTATTTTTTTGGTCAACAATGTTTCATTAAATTTTAAATTGCAAGTTGTGTTAAAATAAAAATAAAATTTACAACAAATATAATAAATTCCCAATCTAGCTCACGTGGTTAAACATATAATAATAAATATAAGAGGCCATGGTTCAAATCTTTGTACAAGCATATAATTTTGATTACTTTCATATAATTGATAAACAAGTTCAGGTACCAGATACTACTTGATCAAAAGTTTATCGGGTATAGCGTACCCTAAGGGTACTACCCGAATCCGATATGGGTAATAAGAACACTATCTGAACCCTATAATTATTCGATTATAGAGTCAGGTAGTGTCGGGTACCTGATTATATATTACCCATTTACATAATTATATCAAATGTTTTTTTTTTGGTACATTATATCAAATGTTATTATTTATAATATAATGTCAATTGGTGTATATAACTTGTTTAATTTAACGTTCTAAATTTTTAATGAGATATTTGATTAATTAATGTGTTTGAGTATTATTATATTTAATAAAAATAATGTTATATTATGATTTATGTACAAACTAAAAACAAAATAAATATAAAATTGAGATAATTAATTGACCAATTATTCATAATATTAATTATTTTTTTAATGTATATTATAATTTTATTCAACAGTATAATAGAAGAATTAGTTAACTAGTTATGCGGTTAAATTTAATTTAATTACTAATTATGTTGGTATTTAAAAGACAAAATAAATGTAAAAAAGATTCTTAAAAATTTAAATTTTATTAAAAATATAATATAATTATTAAAAAAGCTAATTAAACAAAGTAAAAAAAAAAACAAATTTATTGAACTAAGAGTATCTAAATTCCAATGACCCAATATTGACCCAAAAAAAAAAACACAATGACTCAATAAGTTATTGTTAAGAGTATAAAGCTATTTATATAAATGTTTAATTGTTTAATGTGATTTATTTATAATTTGTTCATTATTTATTTGTATAGCTAATACTTTTGGATTTTCACTTTCTTTTAGTTTTACTATATATATTTGGCTCATTTAAAAATTTTTTTTATATAATTATTAATATATAATTATATATTTTATAACAAATGTAAATATCACAGGAAATTAAAAAAATAAATAATAATTATCAAGTAATAAAAACATTAAAATGTAAAAATTTATATTTATATAAATTTAGTCAAAACAACAAAAGAAATTAAAAATAATGAATAATAATATTTTATTTATGAGAGTTTCGTGTGAAAAGAGATCTGTTTGATTTTCATTTTTCAATTCCCTCCAAACAAGCTTTTCCCACATTGTCAAAAAATTCAAATTCTTTGGGAATTTGCCTTTTCCCTCCCTTGAGAATCACATGAAAAAACTTCGAAAGCAAACTTTGAAATATTTTTATCTCAATATACTGTCATGCAATATAGATATGATAATTTAAAAAAATGAACGTGACATTGGATCAAATTTTGATAAAAATTAGAAAAAAAATTGTGTTTGGTATATCAATATAAATTTTAATACAATAATTTTTATATTTTATATGATCCAAATATATTTGATGCAATACGAATACAATATATATATATACACGAATTATTAAGTCTAATATAATGTAATGTCTATTATAATCGTTTTAATTATAATCGAAATTCAAAGATGATTTTTTTTATTATAAGGGAAATATTAAATAACTGAGGATGGGGTGTTGGATTCAAACCCAAGACTTACAATATGTCACAACTCATATTTAACCACTAGGCCAAGAGGTTGTTGGCAATTCAAAGATGATTTTTAGTAGTTGGAGTTTGTGGACAAAAAAATTAATTAGTACAGAAATCTAGATGCTTCCAAGGCAGAAGTTTACTATAGCAAAAGTGCTTTCATTTCTTGCAAATGCAATGCAAGATTTAAAACTTTTTCAATGTCTTTTACGTCTTCGAGTATTTTACTTGTAATTCTTTTTACGATAATTAATCAATTATAATTAAAAATTATGTACTGGTCCATTATTTACAAGTGCGAACTTTATTTATTATTTTGATAGATCTCATGTGACTTTAAATTTTGATTAATTAATTATAATGTAATAATTATAGATGATATGTTCTCTTTTATTATTGGAGATAACTATATTCTTCATTGGTCCACTCCCAATGTTTTCAAAATCATCCCAACCAAATTTCTCAATATATATATATTATACAATTCTCATTTATTAAATTTTAACTTTAATTTAGCATTTCTATTATATTTTTATTTAACTATATAAAATTAAATTAATTATTACATTCAAAATTATAAAATATTTATAATTTATAAAATTTTAAAATAATTTGACTAAGCCCGCTAAGCCCGCCCGATTAAAACCGGACCGAACCCGAAACCGGACCGAAACCGAGAAAACCCGTAACAGAAAAAACCCGAAACCGAGAAAACCCGTAACCGAAAAAACCCGAGACCAAAAAAACCCCCAACCGAGAAAACCCGAGACCAAAAAAACCTGCAACCGAGAAAACCGGCAACCGAAAAAACCCGTAACCGAAAAAGCCCGTAACAGAAAAAACCCGTAATCGAAAAAACCCGGACCGAAACCCGCCCGAACCCGCCCGTTTGCCACCTCTACTAATAAACAAACAAATGAGTTTTGCAACTGATACCATGAAGAAAAATTATTTGGTGGAGATAGAAAAAACATACACCATCATCCTTTTTCCATCCTGCTTAGGATATGAAAAAATATCACTTAAATAAGATATTGAAGATTGACAAGATGATTTTGAAAACTGTTTCAAATCATCATTTCTTCATCTTTAAAATGTATGGATTTTGCAATTCGAGTTTCTGCTTTCCTTCTATCCAAGTGAAAAATCTTTATATTAAAAGAAAAAAGATTGATGATATTGATATAGGATAAAAAAATGCAATTTGATATACGAAAATCCGTCATGTTTCAATGTAGTCAGTGGACCGAGTACTAAGAATTTTTGTAATATTATGAAAAACTTCGTAATTGCATAAAATAACCATCTTTCTCAATTAAGAAGATATTGGAATTTTTCTATTTTTATTAATATAGAATAAATAAACGTACATTAATTTATGAAAACTCTTAAATTAAATAAGACAATAAATTATTAGCAATGAAAAAATTGAATTTCTCTTTTTTTTATAATGTATTTATGTGCGAAAAAGGTATGTTTATAATACAATAAAGAAAGTAAATTTTAATAGAGTACTAATGAAAAGATATGTCTACGGAAAAAAAAAAGAATGGTCACCTTTCAAAATAAATCAATAAAATTTTTATAATTTATTTAATTTTTTTATTAAAATATGAGATACATGAATCACACGTTTCTTTGAAAACTGGACCCGTAAAGTGGTTTATTTGACACGATCTCGAAGTTTTTTGTGAACCATGTGTTTGTCCAAGTGATAACCAAGTTAAATTTTTACGGAGAAAAAGAAAATTGAACATGATGGACCTAGTGAGTGACAGAGAGACCCCTTTGGAAGAAAAAATGCATTGTGGAATATTTGGGAAGTCTTAACCCTTAAATGTTCGGAATATAGTATATTGACCCATGGATCACTTTATGTTTAAAACTTCTTTATCTTTCTGATCGGTGATTGATTGATTAATGCATGCAACACTTCATTTATTTTTATATTTGCAAATAGGTTGATAGAATTAGTATCCAATTACTTTATCTTCATATTTACCAAATGTTAGAGTAGAATGGTTGGATTTTTGTATTTTGGCAAACATAAAAAATGGAGAAACCAACTTTTTTTTTCTCTTTTCAAAGAAAAATCCTTAATGTTCCGTATGTAATTTATTAACAGCATATGTAGTTCGCGAAATATATCATGTGGAAATAAAAAGAGGAAAAATGGAATAGTATATGAATTATGAAGTTTTGTTTATTGTAATAAATAATAAGAAATAGTATTAGGTTAAAGGGTCAAAAAAACCCTCGAATAATAAAAAATTTCGTAATTGAGCTCCTATCTTTTTTTCACAATTAACTGAGCCTTTATATTTTCAATTTCATTCTATTAAACCCTTACTTGAACGGAAATTATTAGGTCTGTTTTTTTTGCCATGTGTATTATATGGATTTAATAGTTTCCATCTACAAAAAGACTAAATTGAGTGAAAACTGAAATATAAGGGTTCAATTGATTGTGAAAAGAAGTTAGGGGCTCGATTGTGAAAACCATTAATTTTTGAGGGTCTTTGTGACCCTTTAGCCATAGTATTAATATGTTTGATTAGTTCAAAAAATATGGTTGAAATAAGTATAGAAAACAACTTTGTCAATTTATTGAAATAATTATAATTTATTATAAAAATACTAATCTTAATTAATTAATAAAAATAATTATTAATAACAAATTATCATTACCTATTTATAATTATTAACTAATTAATAATCAACTATTTATGATTAATTATTAATTAATTTATTAAATATTTAATATTATTTAATTATTAAATAAGAATAATTATTAATTATTACTTAATTAATTAGTAAAAAATAATAAAAGTACTACGGGTATAGTGGGGTTTAAAAAATTTTGCTTTCTTTATGAAAATACACATCTTAAGGGGGAAAGAATAATTGGAACTCCTTGCTCTCAAGCAATAGTATTGGAGCTAGAAATTTTATCTAGCATTGATTTAATTTAAATTTATTAAATTCTAAAAAAAATGGGAATAATGATGATGATAACAATAATAATTAAATTTCTATATTTAGTCATAATTGTTAAAAAGTTTACAATTATTTTTTATGCGATTTTATATTTTGAAAACTTTGTAAAATAGTTTCATTATCAATACTTTTGAACACATATTTTTTCAAAGTACACCACTAAGATATCATTAAACTATTTATCATCTCCCATTTACTAGGCAAATAGTTTCCAAAATGTTCATTATTGAAAATATTCTCTCTATCATAGCAATCAATAGAATCATGTCAACAACAAATAAATTAATAGGTACACTTTATCTTTTTTAGTTTCAGCTATTCTTAAAACAACTAGTAAAATCACTAATTCTTTTGATCCTAAAAACTGCTAAAGCACATATTTATAATAAGATTATTATCACATACACTATCACTGTAGTTTTTTAATTTCACAAATAGTGTTAAAATTATAACACATAACCCATTTTATTTTTATTTATTTTTAATATTGTTAAAAGGCTAATGTGTCATTATTTTAACCTCACTTGTGAAATAAAAAAACTCCACTAACAATATTTTTGATGATAATACTATATAATATTATTTTGAAACTAAATTTCAAATATCAAAAGTTTCCACTGGCCCTCAAGGGGCTTGAGCGCCCATTGGTTCTCATGGGAGTCTCACTCTACCTCCACTCTCAAGGAATAACAATTCCATGAAATAACATTTTTTACTTAAAAAATCTCAATCCGAATAATATTAATTTCAGACAGTAAACGGACGATACCCTTGATTACACAAAAAAAAAAGAATATTGTGTGGAATATGTGTGAAAGCTTAAGGGTCCAAAATGTATTTGAATTTTAATATAATTATCATTCAAACTCCTAATATTTTATTGCGATCAATTAAACTTTTAAAATTTAATTTTTACCCAATTGGACTATTGCATAATCGAAAATTATTACGTCCATAATTGTTAGGCCAACTGTAGTCAAATACCGACATGGCAGACAATCGGGAAAAAAAGTCCATTGTGGCAAAAAATTAATGAAAAATAACTTCCAAGTCCCATTGTGAGTCTTTTTTTTTTGTAAGTATAGGTTGTTTTTTCTATTTTACAATTTAAGATTAATTTTGTTCGGATCGGAGTGTTAAGTAGTAAAACTCTTCCAACAATAAAGACTTCAGGACTTGAACCTTGTTTAAGTAACTGAGAAAAAAGTTCATTTATACTTTTTCCAATCACTTATTGCTTCCAATGCGACCCTTTAAACAACCCTTGTAGCCTAATTCCTCAACTCTTAGCCACCACAACAAGCACTAGCAACCAACCAAAACCTGAGCACCATAACAGCTCTGACTAACTTGAGCTGCCACCAAATTAACCACCCCATCCATCACCTCCTCGAACCGACACCAACAACCTCTATCCCCTTGATAGCCAAGATACATAATCTAAGCACCAAATTTACCAAAACATCAAGCCAAAAAAAAAAATGAATGGTTCTAAATACACCCACTTGTTTCTTCATACACCCACCTTCATTTGTGTTATGAACAGTCAACCATGGAAAGAATAAAGTGTAGTGAGAAGAAAATTAAGTTTAATTAGAAATTCTCAAAAAATATTTAAGCAGCCTCATTCCCTTTCGGGAATTCATACAAATCACATTATCAATAATTCAATCTCTACGCAACCAAACAGACAAACAAAGCAGTCAAAAAATAAAATAAAGATAAAAAATAGCAAAAAAAATCCATAATAGAATCTAGAGAGGAGAAAGTTTTGCTTGACAAATTTATTAGCAGGAATAATGCCTATTTATACACGTATAGGCTATATACAATTAAATACAAATCCTTAAAATCAAATATAACAATTAGTACAAATACTTAGAATCAAATACTTAGAAAAGGAATGAAGAAGGGAAGGAAGGAGCGGTTGGTCAGCGACTGGCTGAAGGTGGCCACGGTTGGGGAAGAAGCATGAGTCGTGGTGGTAGGAAGCAGCTGGGCATTTGGTTCGAACCGAGGACAAAGAAACTAGGAAAAAAGAATAAAAGAAAAAGAAAGGAGGAAATTGAAAAATTGAAAAGAGCATTTGAGTATAGCAAGCCAAAAATTAGGCTTGCAATAGTTTTTGTCCATAAAAAAACTCAATTAAATAAAAATAAAAATTTAAAACTTACTTGATTGCAAGAAAATATTAAAAATTTTGATGATAATACGTTAAAATTCAAAAGTGATGATCACGTTAAAATTCAAAGGTTTTTTTTGACGGTCTATCCATAGAAGAATGTCTCTGATTCAAAGCCAAGCGATAGTCGTCCCCTTTTTCTACGTTTAAGGATATTCAAAACTAATAATGTAAAGACGATTCATAAACAAATGTCGTACATCTCTCACTAATTAAAGGAAACGTATGACCGAATTCATGGACCGCAAATACGACTCTCATCGTCATGTCCCTTAGCTTGAATGCAGCACTAATAAAAAATTTTCATCGTACCAAGAAAACACCCTTCATTACGGAATGCCTGGGTGAATTTGAAATAAAAAAAAAAGTCTTTGACAATAATTTACGTGCACGCATGCTATAATTCTTATCATTTTATTGTGCCCAATGAAATCTTTAAAATATTATTCTTATTTAATTAAACTCTTATTTTGCATTAAAACCACTAAACTCCAATAAAAATAGTAATTTTTTTTAGTATCTAAATTAAATAAGAACAATAATGGATTAATCGGACACAAATAATACTTTAATGATTAATAAAGTTCAATAAAAAGATCAGGGTTTATCTAAGAAATTTGAACAAATACAAAAGCTATTGGTAGAGTATTGGACTTTTTCTAATAACCAAGGTTTAACTTCTACAATCTTAAATTAACGAAAGATTTTTAATGATAAACGTAAATTGAATAGGTGAGTCAAAGCAAACTCGGCCTTAAGCTTTCAAGTTTCAAGGTGTAAATTGAGCTCGGCCTGTCGATAGTTTGACACCTCCAGCACCGTGTTGACTGTTGAAGCACTGTCAAAGATGCTCGCTACTTCACGAAATCATAAACAAATACGTCAAATTTTCCATTCCATTCATTTACGCTTCTCCTGCCTTTTTTAGTTTTCTGTGTTTTCTCTGTGCTTACAGAAATGGAAACAACTGCGGCAGCTCCATCCATGGTTTTAAATCGCGGTCGCGGTCGCGTTTTCGGTCGCGTTGCGTTTATCGCGGTTGCGGATATAGCGGCGGTAATTGCGGTCATCACGGTCATCGCGGTCGTGAATTTTTTTTAATTTCGCACAATTCTATATAAAGTGTAGTAACTTTAATTATAATCATGTAAAGTCTTATTTTATAGTTTTTAAAATAATTTATAATACCTCAAGTCTATTATTTATGTGAAAAAAGTTTATTTATAATTTTTTCAATTATAATAAAACATTCATATTTAAAAAATTACTTATGATAATTAAAAAATAACAAATATTCAAAATAGAGATAAATAATTATGTACTAATTAATTAGCATTAATTATTTTTTATCTAAATTATTGAGGAATTTTTTCATCTAAATTTTATCAAATCTTTTTTCATCTAAATTAATTATGTCAATATTTTTCTTTTTTTTTTCCTCTTCCACATGAATTTCTACAAATATTAATAATTAACAAATAGAACTCGTTAAATTCAATTCAAGGAAACTAAAAAAAATACACTTTAAATCTTACCGATTACCATATAGTGGAATGACGAGGAGCATCAAATTCTCCCTCTTCACTTTCAGAACCATGACGACTTGATCTTCGTGACCTTTGTCCAGAATTCGAACCATATCCTTGTTCTTGATACATTTGTGGCGGTGGTGGATACATTTGGGGTGGTGGATACATTTGGGGTAGTGGTGGATACATTTGGGGTGGTGGATACATTTGGGGATAATAGGGCATAGGATAATTAGAATATGGCTGGGGTAGATAATAACCTTGTGGAGGTGGATAGTAACCATAAGGAGGTTGAAAATGTAAAGGTGGTCCCGATGGATAATAGCCTTGATTACTAAATGATTCATTACTAGAAGCTGATCTTCGAGATGAAGAGCCTCCAGAAGTATCATGTTGGTGCTTCTTGGCTTTACCCTTTGATCGAGCTCTATCTCTACTTCTATCCCCACTAGATTCAATAGATGGACGTACTCCATATTCTGACAAATCAAGGAATAATCCACCGGTAGCAGCAAGCCCAAATTCTCCTCCAAGTGGACTAAAAGGCCTATTTTCATTTGCACCACCACTATAATCAGCACCACTACCATGACCACCAGTTGGACTTGAACCCTCATCATCATCACTCTGAGTTGGTGATTGGCTTGAACTTGAATGAGGCAGATTTTGTTCTCCTGATTGATATGATTGTTCAACATTCATTTCATCATCAGAATTATCAGGAGGCAACCAATCAGAGTTTTGCCCATCTAACAAAGGATTTTCTTTCTCTTGTAGCCATTCTGAAAGTGGATCATCTTCTTCAAAGATATGGTCTAGGCTAATAGGATTGAAACTATCATTTATCTCATCAATACTCCTCCTTTTTTGATGTCTCATCCTTAGCCTCATATTGTAATAAGTGTATACCATCTTATGAAGTCTTTCATATTTCAACCTGTTTCTTATCTTGGTATGTATATAGCTAAATGTGCTCCAATTTCTTTCACAATTAGATGCAGAAGTTGTCTGACTAAGCACTTTAACTGCTATTCTTTGCAATTCAGGAACACATGTGCCATATATAATCCACCATTCAGCTGCATAAAATAATTTAAAATAAATTTAATACCAATATAATTAAATAATATTAAAGAAATTAAAACTATTTAATTAATTATTTACCTGGATTCATTTGCTTCCAAGCTCTCTGTGCTTGTGGCGTACCGAATGTTTCTCTTTTATCTTGAAATACAAACAACTACATTGATAAAACATTACAATTATTAAATAAATGCAAAAAGGTAATTAGATTTCTGATACATAGAGTAAAATTTTCAAGTATAAAATAGTGGTAAACACTAACCTGATTAGTCATCTGGATTTGATTATCCAGAGAAGGTTCTAGTCTTTCTATCACTGCTTTTATACCTTCTCTTGTTTCTATTAACACATCCGACGAAGATTTCACACCATATTGAAATTGGGGATTAAGATAATAACCTAAACATAGTTCATAACAATAAAAAAAATAAGCAATAAAAAATAAATATATAAGCAATTTAAGCATATAACAAAAAATTGTTATTTTAATTACAATCCACATTTTTAGTCTACTTACCAGCTGAATGCAAGTGAGAATGCATAAATGTCCATCTATTGTCGATAATCCTTTCATATTCAGTGAAGTATCGACATTCTTGTGCAATTGCCCGTTTAGCTCTATCCACTGCCTCATAAATAAAGCCCATTGTTGGTTTTTCATCACCATCCACAAGGCGCAATACTTTTACCAAAGGCTCATAAACTTTTATTATTTCACTTGCTTTTCTCCAAAAATCTTTTCCCAAAATAATTTTTTTTGCTTCATAAGCAGGTCCCGACTTTTGTTGCCCCCATTTAGATTCTTTAAATTCCTGTATATTTTAAATTAAAATTTAAACAAGATATAAAAAACAAAACTAGATTTAAATAATTGTACTAATTATTAAGTACTAACCTTTGAATTGAACATTTCTCTCAAACCTTGTTTATGCTTTGTTATTTCTTGTAATTGGATGAAATGAGTGGCAAATCGGGTGAGAGCAGGACGAAGTATTTGCTTTCCTTGAGTATATTTCTTCATCAAGTTAACTGTCCAAATATGATTGTATATGAAACATGTGACTTTCTTCGCCTCCTCCAACACTTTTTCCACGCTTTGCTTCTTCCCAATATCTTCAAGGCATAAATCCAAGCAATGAGCGGAACAGGCAGTCCAAAACAAATGTTTTCTTTTCAACATTAATTTTTTTCCAGCAGCCTTAAGTGCTGCCTCATTATCGGTAACTATCTGAACAATATATTGCTCTCCGATTTCTTCCACAGCTTGATCTAATAATTTGTAGTAAAAATTAGTATCTCTAGTAGAAACACTAGAGACATCCACAGATTTCCAAAAAATGGTCCCTTTACTACAATAAACTAGAAAATTTATTATATGCATATGATTCAAGCTGTTGGTCCACCCATCACACATTAAGGTAGCACCTAATTCTTTCCAATGAACCTTTAATCCATCAACCCATTCTTTGACTTGTTGATACTCTGATTCCAAATATACTTCAGAAACCTCATAAGGTGTTGGAAGCTTTACATTTTGCCCAATTTCTGCTGCTACAGAAACTAAATTGTGCAACCATGGAGAGTTTGATAACTGAAAAGGAAGTCGATTGTATATCAAAAATTTGGATACTGATTCACCCAGCTTCTTTCTTAATGTCTTCAGAAAAGAATCACTTAACTTCGGTTGCTTTAAACTCTTGCTTCTAACCAATTCAGGTATAGCTCCTCTTAATGAAAATTCAGAGTCACTTGGAGTGGATTTTCTTGTTCTTTGATCAAAATAGTCAGCAGCTGAGCCATGAGAGCTTCGTCCCTCTTCATAAGTATTACTGAAACCACCAGTTCTTTGCCTAAATTCTTGCCTCATATGCCACTCATGTTGTGATTGAACACTTTCTTGCATGGCTCGTCTTATAGCAGTATCTTCATCTATGAATCCTTCGTAACCATAATCTTCCTCTCCTCTTAATTGAGAAAGGAATTCATCTTTTCTCTTTTTGTTATCAATTTTTTTTTTTTTACTTTCTTGGAGGAGTTTCATCATACTTTCTCTAACAATACCTTTTAACAATACAATTAAGAAAAATAAAAAAAATTAGTTGTACATGTTAACGTAATTTTATAATCTTTATTGAAAAATTAACATAATATTTATAACATACCGGTAACATTGGGGCATGGTGCAACATTGCCAGTCTTATGAGCAATATGCTCCTTGAAGCGTGTTATTCCTCCTTTTATAACTTTCCCGCAAAGTTTACAAGACACATTTCCTCTTGTATTTGGTACAGGGATTCCGAAATGCCAACCAATATCATCACTTGGCGCACCTTCTAGTCCTTTACTTGGAAACTCCTCATGTTGTGACATGTTTGACATTTCTGTTAAACAAATAATAATACAAAAAATGTGATAGAGTCATCACATTTTTCATATATAAATAAAAATTGAATTTGAACAATTAATCAATCACATATTCATCCCTCTAATAAGTAACATTAATTTATTTATTTTACATTTACATTATTAATTAACTTAATAAGTAAAAATAATTTACTTTTAATAAGTAAATATAATTTAATTCATTACATTTACTTAATTCATTACTTTTTTTTTTGCCAAAGAAAACTACTTTTGTTATTTTTGGTAAAAGAAAACTCATTGACAACAAATATGATATACAAATATACTACAATGCATAGCTCAGAATATTTGTCCTATTGCACATTTGATTACTCAATTCATTACTTTAATAAGTAAAAATAATTCATTTAATTTACTTACTTTAATAAGTAAAAATAATTTAATTGATGATATTTACATTATCAATTAACTTATTAAAAAATTAATCATGTTTGAATACTAATTTGCTACTATCAATTAACTTAAACCTAATCAAATATCAATATTATTTTTTCTTAAGTTATAATAATATTTAATACCATATATTTAATTACATTACAGATTTTACTAAAAAAATTACATTAATAATTTAAATTTATCATTACCTAATATTATTTAAAAAATTACCAAATATTAATTCCTAAAAATTAAAATATTAAAATTCTTTAGCAAAAAAAAAAGTAAATAGAATATTTATAAAAACCCACCCACCCACCCACCCGACCGGCCTAGCCTACCCACCCAAAAATTCACCATATCCCATTCCCAATCCAATTCCCAACGGCCAAACCCACCCAGACCCAACCCATCGTCTCTGCCCAAGTGCGGCGTGCCCATTGAAGTTGATTTTCATCTTTCACGGCTCACACAATCGAAACCCTCTCTGGCCTCTCAGTCTCTCTCGCAGTCGCAGCCCCTTGCCCCCTTCTCGCGAATCTCTCAGTCTCATAGTCACCCACTCAGGCATGATTCCGACCGTTCCGATCCGACCAAGATCCCTCTCACAGGAGTGACAGACTCACCGCACCCGTCGTCGTCGCCTCGTCGGTCCCATCGCTCACCGACACTGCCCTGAAATCTGAAATACGTCAAGAAGCCACAGCCCACAGGCCCACAGCCGCCGGAAGCCATCTGCTTGCGAACCGGCAGCATCTCAGGCAACCCGTCGCTCACTCGACCCATGTCGCCCCTCACACTCACAGATCACCTCCCTTTCCCGACGCCAATCCAAAATCTTCTTGAAATTTTTAAAGTTTTTAACTATATTTTCATTTCATGTTTCATACTTTTCATCATCTTGCTTACCTGTTGATGTTGGTTGTTGTCTTCCTGCTGCTTTGTTTGTTGTTGATGGCTGCTTGAATCGCTTGATGCTGCTCTCTTCTCTGTGACTCTGTCTCTGTGTTTGAGACTCTGAGTGTCTCTCTGTGTGTGTTGTGTTGTGTGGTTCTGTTCTGTGTGTGACTGTGAAGTGTGAACTTGTGTTGTGTGGTGGTGCCGTGGTGGTGTATGCTGATAAAGCAAGCACTAGCAGAGTAGCAGTCAGTCACGGGCACGGCCTCACGGTCACGGGTCTGATATAGTGAAATTGGCTCTGATTTTATTCCTTCCTCATGCTCAGTAAGATTCGACTGTCTCAGACTCTCACTCTCACAATCTCAGTCTGAACTCTGAAAAGTTTTTGTTCTTTAGCTTTTTAGACTTTTAGTTTATTCAACAGAACGGAGATAGCGGCGATAACGGCCCGTTATCGCCGCTATCCACCGTTATGCCGTTTTGTAACGGCCAATAGCGGCCGTTACAAACGTGATGTTTAATCACAGTCGCAAATCGGTGGATAGCGGTAGCGGCCACCGCCGCTACCGCGATATAGCGGCCGCTATTCCGATTAGCGGCCGCTATTTGATACCGTGGCTCCATCTCGACGCCTGCATGGCAGTCAAAAACTTCTTCATCTGCTTTGTGCAAGTTTTGTTCTCTTTTTTACTTCCATTCATGGTCTTAGGGGGGGGATTGTGGAGATGTTGAACCAAAAAAATTCAGTAACCACAAACATTTCAAAGCCGGTGAACCTGCTAACTCTGCAACATAGCAGCAGCTAGAAGAAAACCTTGTAGCAGTAAAGCTGCAAGAACAAGACAAGAATCATGGGTGTAAATTGTAATACTAAAAGATAATCAAAGAATGACTTATTTCCCAACTAGCACGAAAGCATATGCTAAACCAGATTATCTGGAAGTTTAGAGAAGTCAACAATGATATTTATCAAGCAAGTAGTGTAGTAGTAGAGTAGTAGTTGTTTTTTGTTATTTGAGGCTTCATTTTCATTATTTAAAGCAGTTTGTTGAAATGTATATATCTGTGATTATGAACATTCAGGTCAGGCATGCGGAAGGGCTTCACAATTTAGGGGCTGAGAGGAGTCGCGATCCTTTAGTATCAATTGAATTTGTTGATCCTGAACTCTCCTTGTAAGTACATCAAATAAGCCTAACATGCTTCTAAACATACATGAAACATGTTAAACAAATAAAAGCGGAAGCGACAGGATCTAACCTCCAGCCATTGCACTCTGTAACTCTGATGTTGAAGCAATTTCCGAATTTGACAGTCTACTCTGTGTCGATCACAGACCTTCCAAATCTTCCAAGCACTCAAAACTTCACTAGATGGTGTTTGTGTGTTTTAGATTCACGTACTTGGGGATCGGAAGGAGCTCTCCTTTTATTACTAACGAGAGCATGCTAATTGTGGCCATAAAATCACGTTTTAACCATTACAAAATCGTGTTTTAATAGCCAAATATTGAGTTGAGATTCAGTGTGAAATTATGGACCATATCCGGAATTGGTCAACCAAACAATTATTTCCATAATTAATGGAGATATACTAACATTCTCCCACTTGATCCATATATTTCACTTATAGAAGAAACAAATCACATGAATCATGGCGACAGTTCCTCTAATGGTGAGTATTATCTTCCATGTATTACTATGTAAAATTGTTTCTAAACAACTCATTTATACTTAATGAATAAACCTTATGTTTATTCTCGGTCCAAACAACAAGGATATTTCTCAAATAAACTTTAGTGTATACAAATCAAAAATGAGAAACATCATATTATTAATAAGAGTTTCAATTACAATCAAAATGTGGGACCAAGTCCCATTCTCTTTACATGATCCTTAAATTTAAACGGTGGCATGCCCTTAGTCAAAGGATCAGCTAACATCAATTCAGTGCTAACGTGTTCAATGACCACTCTTTTATCTCTAACACGTTCTCTAATGGCTAAGTACTTAATGTCGATATGCTTACTTCGACTTCCACTCTTATTGTTCTTAGCCATGAATACCACAGCTGAATTGTCATAATATATCCTCAATGGCTTAGATATGGAGTCAACAACTCTAAGCCCACCAATGAAACTCTCAAGCCATACACCATGTGAGGTAGCCTCAAAACAGGAAACGAACTCAGCCTCCATAGTAGAAGTGGCAGTCAGTGTCTGCTTAGCACTATTCCATGAAACAGCTCCACCAGCAAGCATAAAGATGTAACCGGATGTTGATTTCCGGGTATCAACACAGCCAGCAAAGTCTGAGTCTGAGTAGCCAATCACTTCCAACTCATCGGTCCGTCTATACATAAGCATGTAATCCTTAGTGCCTTGAAGATATCTAAGCACCTTCTTCGCAGCTCTCCAGTGGTCCTTCCCCGGGTCACTTTGATATCTACCCAACATTCCCACAGCAAAAGCAATATCAGGCCTAGTACAGACCTGTGCATACATAATGCTTCCAACAGCTGAGGCATATGGAATGTTCTTCATCTGTTCCCGCTCAAGATCATTTTTCGGGCACTGGTTCAAATTGAACCTGTCACCCTTCACAATGGGAGCTGGGCTTGGTGAACAATCTTTCATTCTGAATCTTTCCAAGACTTTATTAATATAGGCTTCTTGTGACAGACCTAATATACTTCTATGTCTGTCTCATGGATCTTAATGCCAATGACATAAGATGCATCACCCATATCCTTCATATCAAAGTTCTCAGAAAGAAATTGTTTCACCTCACGTAGCATCCCCTTATCATTGGTTGCAAGCAGAATATCATCCACATATAGCACAAGGAAAGAAATCTTGCTCCCACTGACCTTCTGGTATATACATTGATCCATGATGTTCTCAACGAAACCAAATGAAGAGATGACTTCATGGAATTTTAGATACCATTGGCGGGAAGCTTGTTTCAACCCATATATGGATTTCTTCAGCTTACAGACCAAATGCTCACCATTGCTAGAGGAAAAACCTTCAGGTTGTTTCATGTAACCTCTTCCTCTAGATCACCATTGAGAAATGCCGTTTTCACATCCATTTGTTGCAACTCTAAGTCAAAATGTGCAACAAGCGCCATTATGATGCGGAGAGAATCTTTCTTAGATACAGGAGAGAAGGTCTCCTTGTAATCTATTCCCTCCTTTTGAGTGAATCCTTTGGCTACGAGTCTTGCCTTATAACGCTCAATGTTGCCTAATGAGTCAGTCTTGGTCTTAAAGACCCATTTACAGCCTATAGCCCTGGCCCCATTAGGCAACTCGACAAGATCCCATACTCCATTAGATGCAATCGAATCCATCTCATCCTTCATAGCATCGAACCAAAGTTTTGATTCTTTGCTGTTCATGGCTTGTGAAAACGTCTCTGGATCATTAACGGGCCCAATATTGAAATCATACTCTTGTAGATACACAATATAATCACTAGGAATAGCTGATTTCCTTTCCCTAGTAAACTTTCTTAATGTTGGTTCAACATTCTCCGAAGGATCATGTTGTTCAACTGGTTGCTCACTCAATTCTGGTGTATCCAGAGGAGCCTCGTCTACTGGTAAGTTATCAACTACTTGTGGATCTTCAATGATTGATTGTTCAATGTCCAGTTGCACTGAAAGGACATTATTCATGATAACCAATCCTTGACTCGAGGTAGAGGGTTGATCTCTCATAGAAACTAGGTCTTGAGATTGATCGCTCCCACTAACTAAGTCATTTTCAAGAAACTTGGCGTTCCTTGATTCTGCAAATCTAGTGCTATGAGATGGATAATAGAATCTGTAGCCTTTGGACCGTTCGACATATCCGATGAAATACCCACTTATGGTCCTAGGATCCAGTTTCTTTTCCTGTGGGTTGTAAACTCTTATCTCAGAAGGGCATCCCCAAACGCGCATATGACGCAAACTCGGTTTCCAACCTTTGAATAATTCAAAAGGCGTCTTTGGAACAGCCTTGGTTGGAACCCGGTTCAATATATACGCTGCCGTTTTAAGAGCTTCAATCCACAAGGACTTAGGCAACTTCGAGTTGCTAAGCATACTACGCACCATTTCCATCAAAGTTCGGTTCCTTTTTTCTGCAACACCATTCTGATCCGGTGAACCAGGCATGGTATATTGGGCAACAATCCCATTTTCTTGAAGGAACTTCGCAAATGGTCCAGGTGCTTGTCCATCTTCAGTGTATCTACCGTAATACTCCCCACCTCTATCAGTTCTTACTATCTTTATGGGTTTCCCACATTGTTTCTCTACTTCAGCCTTAAATATTTTAAAGGCGTCTAATGCTTCGTTCTTGTTATGAAGCATGTAGAGATACATAAACCTCGAGTAATCATCAATAAAGGTGATGAAGTATTTCTGACCATATGCATCAATGTCTGGACAACATATGTCAGAATGTATGATCTCTAATATGGTTGAACTCCTATTGGCACCTTTCTTAGACTTGTTGGTTTGCTTACCCTTAATGCAATCCACACAAGTGTCGAAATCAGTAAAATCGAGAGTACTAAGTATTCCGTCATTTACCAATCTCTTAATTCTATTTATGGATATATGACCTAATCTCCGGTGCCATAACGTGGAGGAGTCCTCATTCATAACACATCTTTTAGTGCCAGTTTGAACATGCAAGGCGTTATGAGCAGGGTCATTTTGCAAATCAATAGAGAAAAGACCATCACATAAGGTACCATTCCCAACAATATCAGACTTAAAATATATCAATACTGATTTATTTGAAAATTGAAAGGAATATCCATAAGGTACCAGCCTAGAAACAGAGATTAAATTTCTAGAGAAACTAGGAATATAAAAGGTCTTTTCCAATTGCAAAACAAAACCACTCCTAAGAACTAAAGTGCACGTTCCAACGCCTTCGACACGCGAGCGCATCTTGTTTCCTAAATAGATGCTCTCCTCATTTCCCACTGGCTTCCTTAGGTTTGTCATACCCTGTAAAGAAGTCGAAATGTGAATTGTAGATCCAGAATCAATCCACCATGTGTTATGATTAACCTCAACCATATTTAATTCAAAACAAACATATGAGAGTGGATTACCTTTCTTAACGAGCCACTGCTGAAGCTTGGCACAATCCTTCTTCATGTGTCCCTTCTTTTTACAGAAGAAACACTTGGACTCTTTCTTAATGTCAACTTGGGCAGGGATTTTCCCTTTTCCCTTGTTCTTGGCTCGATCTTTGGTCTTTTCTTGGCTTGCAAAAAATGCACTTTCACCCGATTCCATAAGCAGCCTTCCTTCCTCTTGAACACACATGGTCATCAATTCATTGATGGTCCACTTATCCTTATGTGTGTTGTAGGATATCTTGAATGGTCCGTACTGCTTTGGTAGAGTGTTCAATATATAGTGCACAAGAAAAGACTCAGACATCTCCACCTCTAGCTTCTTGAGTTGGGCCGCTATATCTCTCATGGTCATTATGTGCTTGCGCACTCCTTTGACATTGGTGAGCCTCAACGATGAGAACTTCATTATCAGGGTGCTGGCCAACGCTTTGTCTGAAGTGACAAATTGATCATCTATGGCCTTCAGTAAGGTCCTAACGTTGGTATGCTGTTCGACAGAACCACGTATCCCAGCAGATATCTTTGTCTTTATATACATGACACTAAGGCGATTGGATCGCTCCTAGCGTTCATGTAAGGCTACTTGAGTAGGAGTGCTGGTCTCAGTCAATACGGGCTCGTCTTTCCTTATAGCATAGTCTATATCCATGCACCCTAATTGGAGGAGAACTCTCTCCTTCCAAATCTTGTAGTTCTCTCCATCCAGCTCGGGAACTTCTAGGTTAATACTAGCCTGAGGAAACACTGCGTATAGAAAAACACATGCTTATGTATCTAAAATTTTTGAGGCAAACTTAATTATGTCTACCAATGTAAACATATTTTATTAATGAATCTCAGACATAAAACTTGCCTGTGGGCTAAAATTCTAATTCTAATAGATTCATATCATAATGATAAAACTATCAAACTATATCATTTCTAATTCCTGTAGGTAAATTAAGAAACTAATTTGATATTTTATCCTAATTAGTTATAAAATTATAATAAAAATTCCTGTGGGATAAAATTTACCATAACCTTATAACTAATTACAATTTATGTCTAATATCATTATGTGATTTTACGAAAATAATTTTACTTAATTAAGGTTGCTGTGGCTAAGCCCTAATTAAATAAATTATAAATCACTGAGACATATTGGTAAAATTCTAAGTATATTCATATTTTAAAAATTGCAATTAACACAAGGCAATTTTAATTCCAAATAATATGAATAACTTAGTTACACGTGCTTCTAGTATAAAAATAACAAAATTATACACATTCAAAATAAGCACATGTACACATTCAAATCAAATCAAATTTTCATAATTTTATGATAATTTTCACAATTTATTTTTGAATTATTTGCAATATTTAAAATTATACAAAAAATTCATAAATTCTATATTTATGAAAATTTACATAATTCACGAAAATCTTTTTAAATATTATAAAATTGCAAATTTCTGCCAAAATGTCAAATTTACCCAAAATACAATAAAATTATTTGGCCTAAATTGATTTAAAGACTTACTGCCCAGAATAAATTAAAACATAAGATCTAATACAATATAAATCTATAACCCAAAAGCAAAGCTGGGCCAAATTCAAAATTAATGACCTAAAATTTTGTCTAAGAAACAAACAAACTGGCCATGCATGAATAAAAGTTGATGGCCCAATTTAATGAACATTCTTCGGTCAAATCATGTGTTGGCCCAAAATCAAATAGGGTTGAAAATATATATACGCATTATATATAGTTTTTTAACTGAACTTTGTGCGGCAAACACGTCCACAGATCGTCTTCTTCTCCCGGTTTTACTGCAAACGGGTTTTTCAACCCGATTCAAGACCCGGTTGAAACTTAGCCTTCCATTCATCGATTTGAGTAGTTCTTTATACCAAATCGATCAGAATGAAGCGAAAACAGATATTGTGAAAACGGTTTTGGCTCGTAACATCTTGAAAAACAACTTCAAACTTTCCAAAATTTTCATGCTTTCGGTGGAATGTACAGGAAGCATTCTTGAGTTATTTGTTCTGTTTTTTGATTGCTAAATGGCTAGAAAACAATTTTATATTATTTCCTAACCTCATTGTAACCAGAAACCTTCTTAAAACACAAGTCATATTTTGGCAGAATTGACAAAATCACGGAGCATAATTTTTTTTTTATGCAAGACAGAGATTAAAACCTTGCTCTGATACCAAATGTAAGTACATCAAATAAGCCTAACATGCTTCTAAACATACATGAAACATGTTAAACAAATAAAAGCGGAAGCGACAGGATCTAACCTCCAGCCATTGCACTCTGTAACTCTGATGTTGAAGCAATTTCCGAATTTGACAGTCTACTCTGTGTCGATCACAGACCTTCCAAATCTTCCAAGCACTCAAAACTTCACTAGATGGTGTTTGTGTGTTTTAGATTCACGTACTTGGGGACCGGAAGGAGCTCTCCTTTTATTACTAACGAGAGCATGCTAATTGTGGCCATAAAATCACGTTTTAACCATTACAAAATCGTGTTTTAATAGCCAAATATTGAGTTGAGATTCAGTGTGAAATTATGGACCATATCCGGAATTGGTCAACCAAACAATTATTTCCATAATTAATGGAGATATACTAACACTCCTATCATGGCTGGCAGCAGGTGATAGCTTGCTGTTCGAATCACTTTTTTAAACTTTTTTCACAATAATTTATAGTTTCTTGTCGCCTTTGGTCGTAGAATGTTTTTCTTCTTCCTTTTTTGCTAAGCCATGGTTTTATTAATGAACCTTCCAGAATTCACGAAAATCTCCAAAGCAACTTTAATATCCAAAAGTTCAGCAATATCAGAATCCAAAACCCTCAAAGGACATTAGTATTTAAATCGTAGAATGTTGTACAATCTCGTAATTAGGAAATATCATATAGCTAGTTCTTTGTCATTACATATCTTCGGATTGTCACACCTCAAGAGTGACATTTAATTTAGCTAGTAATTTAACAGGTTCGTGATCAGCGGAAAAATCTCTCTGCAAGCAGACTGCTGGAGAGGATTGAGGTAGTCATCACTTCCCCGTTGTTAAGGTATCGATTTCTCATAATTCCAGTTTCTCTCCTTCACTCTCATGCCAATAACTTTAATTAAATCCTTGAGTATCTTTCGCAATTACCATGCACCCTGAAACCGTCACGAAATTCCTGATAACATTTCAGTCTCTCTTCGAAGGTTCCAAGGATGCTTTTTTAACCAAGCCAGTGCTTTCTGAGAATTTGAATCCAAGCTTCACATACTTGTACAAAATTCTGACTTTGCTTCTTGATTTTAATGGTGGAATTGCAGGACATTGCAGACTTCTGTTGGAATTTTTGGTGGTGAAGAGCATTCAGATCGTGGAACTCCATTAAGGGAGCCAAATGTAGAGAATGATGATCACTTTGCGACACCAAATTTCAATCGCATACCAATTGTAGCATCTGAACTTTGTCGCGAGCGCATGGTTAGTTGTCGACATCCAGCTACAACTTGAATATTCATTTAGTTAAATTTAGAACTTAAAGCTTTTGTTTTTGTTCTCACAAAATCTATTGTTGATCAATTCCAGTGTAGAAAAAGAATCGCAGGAGAGGAACCATCAGCCGGTGCCGCTTTCGTTTCTCTACAGTTGATTTTTCATTGGCAAGTACTTTAGTTCTACAATAACCCAGTTTCATTAACAGTCAACATGGAATAAGCTTAATCCATTAACAAATAATTGGTCTACACTTGTGTTCAGATTGAAAGTGAAGATGACATTTTGTGGGAGGCCGATGAAAAAGAAACCGATGAAGCAGTTGCAGCTAGGGGAATTCAGTTTGTGAAATGGTATATAGGCTACAGCACTTGATTAGAAAAAGTAACAGAATGCATTATTAGATTCTATACATGCATGGAGTTATATTTCAGAACAGTTCTGTTTAAATTTGATAAATTTTTCTTCCTATTTGAAGGATTAGAATGCCATAGTCAAACTCATATCTGATATCTGCTGCATATATAAACTGAAAAGAAAGTGAACATTTAGAGCAGCATTGATCAAATTTCTTCCAGGGATGATATTTTCAAGTTAGTTTATGTACTTTTTAATGGATGGATTGCAGAAGGCCAAAACCCACTCTAATTAACTCGTTTACGTTCCCTTAATCCTTCAGGTTGTTAGCACAGAAAGAGAAGGAGATTGCGGTGGTCAGCCATGGAGTGTTTTTGCAGCAGATGTTGATTGCGCTTAGAAACAAGTGTTACCCTTAATGGAAGGTGATCCTTACAGCCCGTAAGTGTCAAATGGATCGATTTTTTATATAATGTATAATTAATGATTAATAAAAGGACATTTACATATGATTTTGTTTGCAGGTTCAAAAATTGTGAAATTCGTTCGGTGATCATTTCTGATGAAAGGTAAGCCCGTATATAAATTTGGCAAACCTTGTGAAGAAAATGGAAAAACAATGTGTTTATGCTCATTCTATAATATTTTTTAGTTTCCTTTTTTTTCCCCCTTATTTGCATTTTGCAGCGTAATGGGATTGGGATCAGATTCCTTGACAACAAATTACCACTGCGGAAGAATCCCTAGTTTTGGACTTGAACTCCAAAAGGATTCTGCCAAGGAGAATGTGTCAGTGGATGAAGTGAAGTGACAAAGTACTAGCTAAATCTCTCATCAAAAAAAGAGAGTACTAGCTAAATCTCTGGCATTTGATGGTTATTTCCAGACCCAACACTGCTCGTTAGATCTTAGCTAGGTGCTTTTTTGTCACAGCCTGTGACCCTATTTTTTTTTATTCTATATATCTTATTTGATTGGGCTGTCTGCGATACTTTACCTTTTTCTTATACATAACCAATTTCCTATAAAATAATAATATGAACTACATCCCCTATCTTACTTCATAAGGAAGCAGTACTGTGAATATATCTAAATACAGAAAATAAATGATCGTACCTTATGTCATAAGTCGAGTTGTCGCATCGTCCCCGAATGCGCAGTCGAAATCCTTTAGATGTCAGACTCTCAGTCCTCGAAAATCTGAAATGTTAAAAATTAAGGGGTGAGCAAACCACGGCTCAGTAAGAGAATTATATGCATACTTGATATTCAGCTTTCTATATGCTGAAAATCTTTTTCATTTTTCCTATAGGGGCTCTAGGCTTGCATGTAGGAAAGATACTACAGTCGGCTAGGGATCCGGATGGAGTAAGGCAAGTATTTTGAAATACCTGTTTTGTCCCGAAACCTAGAAGCAACTGTAGAGAGTAATAAATTTCATTTCATTTGAAATTTAAATCCTTTTTCTTTTTATTCCATATCATTTTCATATTCTTTTCAAAATAATGCTTTTATGAAATAAAGCAAGTAAATAAGGTAACTAATATTCATATATTCTTTGAAAAGAATATTAGTTAAATCATTATCATTCAAATCATATTGCATGTAAACAGTAGATAGCAGTAATACAATAAAATCTTTTCATTTAAAATCATTACTGTCATTTACTGTAACCATTTTCTTTCTTTGCACTTCAGTTAAATCGATATTCAAATAATTCGGTATTCAAATCGTTTAGTTTTCAAATCATGCAGAAATCAAATCATTCGGTATTCAAATCGTTTAGAAATCAATTCATTCAGTATTCAAAGTATTTGGTATTTATTGTGAGGGCCCGAAGTACCTTACGGGTCATTCATCACCTCACTCAATTCGGTATTCAAATCATTCAAATACAATTTAGTGGAGACAGTCACATATAATATAATCATGTATAAAACAATATCGGTATCCTCGAAGGGACGATCGGTAACGAATGGCCATCGTCGGTCGGTCACAGTTCGCACTGGTCAGGTGCTCGCTGTGTAAATCTGTGGGTTTGACCATAATAATCCCACAGCCGGTAATCAATATGTCGGTAACCCGCAGACTTGATCAAGGTCTCGCAGTCGGTAACAGTATGCATGATCACTGAAGAACAACCGTCTCAAAACATTTCCATAAATCATTCATTTAACAATAAAATATCAATTTCAAATAACGATTAGCAGTAAAAAAATTCATTTTCGATGGAATACATTTCATGTAAATCAATGCGGATAAATCACTTCATGTAAATCAAATCAAGTAATTCATCTCTTGTAAATCATTTCATGAATTTCAGTTCATGTAAAATAATCATGTTATTTACATATCGTGAGAATTTTCAATGATTTCATTATCACCGATATTGAAAACATGAATATTTTAAAAATAGAATACCATATATTCATGTTTTATGAAAAATAATCAACTTCTTGGTTTTCGTGATTAAAAATTGTTTCTCGTGAAATAAAATCATTTATTATGATTTTATGTAATTTTCTAAAATTTTTCGGCAGCATAACGATTGCCGATTGACTAACCTCCTGCACGAAAAATACAGTTTATAATTTCCAACTAGTACTTCATCCCAAATTCCAACCAATCATTCATCATAATAATTTCATAAAATATTTCCATAAAATATTTTATAATTAAAACATGCAGACTGAATATCCTTACAGTGCTGCACATGCATCCCTTACCTGTCTCGGGTCAGCGACTGACTCTCGAAGGTCGCGCCCGTGTTCACCTCGCCCGATTTCATCGGCTCGGTCATCGCGGGAATTTTCTGAAATTTAAATTCTAAAAATTATAATTTTCCATAATTATTTAAATAATTTAACACTTTTCGGGATTTCATACCGATTCCCGTAATTCTCGAGTTGCCGAATTCCTGGGAATCTTCGAATTCCCGAAATTCTCCTTTTTCCTCTTTTTCTTCCTTTTTCTCTTTTCTTTTCTTTCTCTTTCTTTTCTTTTTCTTTTTCTTTTCTTTTTCTTTTCCTTTTTCCTCTTCCTTTTCCGGTCAGACCAGTTCAGACCGGTCTGCCTCCTTCCTCGCTTGTTCCTCGCCGGCGGTCGGTTCTCCGGCGGTTCAGGCTCCCTTCAGCTGGCCGACAGCAAGGCGAACTCGCTGATGCCCTCCGTTTGCTCTGGATTGGCGACACGACGGCAGATCTGGCGGCGTGGGTCTCGGTTTCTCCTCCTCCTTCGTTCTCCCTTCCTCCACCATCGTTGGCCTTTCCGGTGGCCTCTTTCACCTTCCCCTCACCTCCGCCGAGGTTCGGGTGGCAGTGGCTGTGCCAAGACAGGCCGGCACCGCCGTTTTCTTCTTCTCTTTTCTCTTTCGGTTTCCGCCGGTTCCGCCTTCTGTTTTCTTCCTTTCTTCCGCCGCCGACAGCTTTTTTTCTTTCCCCTTCGGCCGACGATGGTGTCTCTACCCTTCTCTTCCTTTCTCGACCGGTGGTGGCAGCTCCGCCGCCGTCGTTCCCCTGTTTCGGGAAGAACCGGGATTTCCCGATTCTTCTATTCTCTTCTCTTCCTTTTTTTTCGATTTAATTAATTAATTAATTATATACATATATATAATATATTTATATAATATAAATATCATAATATAATATATATATATATCAAAATATCTATATAATATATAGATATATATGTATATTTATATACTTTAAAATTTTAATAACCTTTACACATATTTATATATTGTATTTACAATATATAATTATACAACTTTTAATGTAAATTTATATTTTACATTCTCATATATGTATATATATTTTATATATAGATAAAACATTATAATTGTATACATATGTATTATTTAACTTTATGAAATAGTATATATATTCATATATACTAACATATATAAATACATACTATATAGCATTTACATACATATGTATTTGTATAAAAACATGTGTAAATATATTTATATAATCTAATTATATAAATATATTTTTATACGCATTCTTATTTTATTTGGATTTTAACTTAACCAAATAATATTTGCTTCTCTTCATTATTTTCCATACTTCATTCTTATTTCAAAATTTAAATGTCTTTCACTAAATTTCCAATTTTCATCACTTCCTTAATTTCGGGAATTTCAGCGATATTCCCATCTCGTAAATAAATTTTATTTATTTACTTTAATTTATTTATTTCCTCTTATCTATTTTCTTTAATATTAATTTCCAAAAATAGAAAATTTGTGGTTATCACATTTTCCAAGAACTATCTAGTTTGAAATAACCTTTGGTTAAACTTAATTTACCATTTCCTATATTAATGTTGCTATATATAGTGGCATTGTAATTGAACTTAAATAGTAATGATAACGATTAAACTTCATCATAAGACTATATATAATCATAAACTTCATTGTAACCATTATGTTTCTCGCTTAGAAACCAAATAATGCTTACCAAGGTATATAAAGTTCTGTTAGTAGTTTTTTTATTGAAGGATTAAAGAAAAATTGTGACATTTTATAGGGATTAAGTTATATGGCGTACAGATCATTAACTATCAATTTTAGGTAAAATTTAGGGTTTTAAATTGCAATCACGGTCACGTTTTTAGTTATGTCACATTTATCGCGAATGTGAACCTAACGATTGGTATCGCAGTTATTACGGTTATAACAGTGGTGAATTTTTTTCAATTTTACACAATTTATGGTAAAACATAATAATTATAATTATAAAAGCTTTTTAATGATTGTTAAAATAATTTATAACTCTCTATGATCTTTTATTTACATAAAGAAATTATTTACCATATTTATTTATCGATAATGTATCACTTCATTTATAAGTATTTCTTACTAAGATTATATTAAAAATAACACAATCATTTACAATTTTTTATTTTTATAAACATTTTTTTATCTCAAAATATACATTTTTAAAAATATTATTGACATGAATTAAAAATCAACAAGTATATGCAAATAAAAGATTTAAAAAATATAAAACTATATCCAATTAAAATTTTAAAGTTAAGGCCCAAAATCATCAATTTAAAAAGCCTAAATTACTAAAAGATAAAAGGTCCCAAATATAATCCCAAAACTTCCCGTTTGGACTCAAATCTATTTTCCTTCTCCTTCCTTCTCTCACGACATCTTCTATATTTCTTCAAAACCCAAAACCCCACCTTCAAGCCTGCCACCTCCACTTCTCCTTTCATTGCCCAGCTTCGCTACCTCTCTTCTTCTCCTCCATTTTCTTTTATCTTCTTCTCTCAAGAAACCCAAAGTTTTAATGGCCTCTCTCTCTATTATTCTAGAAACTAGAGGGCTCAACTACTCTAAAAATCACTTTTGTTTGATCTTTATTTCTTGATTTAGTTTGGTTGTTTGAGGCTGAATTTTTTTTTTGGATGAGATTGGGATCTTTTTCTGTTTTTTCCTCTAATTTTTGTTTAAATTTTAGAAAAAAGAAAGTTTAGTGTCACTCATACCCTGTTTCGGTTCAATAGCGGTGGCGGACAAGGCCGAAACTGCGGAATAGCGGCCGCAACACCGCGATACGACCGCTATTTGAATCCCTCAAATTACAGGATTGGTCCATGTACTTGTCCAAAAACCAAAATTTAATCCTGTATAATAATTCGAACAAATTTATATATTGCTGATGATTTAAGGTGAGTGTATATATTGATTCATGTAATCCATTTCATTATTGATATAAAAACTCTACTGATAATGATAATTTGAACAAATTAAGTTCTTGTGCTTAAGCTAAAAAAACTTAAGTCTGATTATTATCCAAGGACTAACTTCTGATTTTTGAATGAGCACAAGCATCAATCCTATAATTCATCTATTCGATCAAGGACTTATGATGAATGAAGAAAGAAAAAACAATTTTCCATGGTGGTTCAAGCATTGCTTGCACTATAGCTTAGATCTCAAATGTAATTGTAGCAACAAAACCACAAGGTTACAATTCAGCTTATCTCGAGTTATATCATGAAGAGAGACTGTAAATGGCAGCATAGCAAAGCAATAAGCTATCAAAACCAAGTCGACCAAACTGAAACTTTTATGAACTGCGACAAACGATGTCACCACATGATTTTAAATAGCCATAAGATTGGCAATGGAGTATTACTAGAAATTTAACAAACATATAAGCACTGAACAGTTTACCAGGTTTAAGAATCAAGAGTGACATTATTGAGCCTGGTGGGATGTTTGTTGCTTAACGAGGCTAAAATAGACTGCAAACAATTCACCAGGACTATGCACCAAGAAATAAAATGCAAGAAAAATTAAGCAACAAGGACACACGATATACGTGGTTTGACTTGTAAGCCTACGTCCACGGGCGAAGACAACGAGAAATTTTACTATAACAAGAAGATGAAGATTACAAGTGTTTTACACTCCACCTCACAGAGCTCTCCCCCTAAACCCGAGAACGAAAGTTCTCAAAATAACCCAACACTCTCTTAAGCTTTGCTCACTCTCGGTTATTGCTTCTGCTTGCTTCTACTGCTTCACAATGCAATGTCCATGCTCCATTTATAGGATAACAAGAGGCAGTGCAGCAATAAATAGACGCATTGCTTAGTCAAAAACAGCTTGCCATTAGAGTCAAAAACAGGTTGCTATTGGTTGAAAGAATGTGATAGCCGAAATCTTCAACAAAGGAAGCTTGAAATTGGACGACTATAATGGCTGCCAACCAAAAACATTTAATGCTCTTCAAAACTAATAACAATCAACAAACTTTTCATTTAATCGGTTGAAACAAGGGGTCTTGGGCATTTTTCAAGTCACATGCACTTAACAAATCTCCATCTTGACTTGAAAATTGCTTTCAAGCCGCATTTCTCGAAACTCTGAAATCTTCTCCTTAACTGCCTTTCAACATCACTGATTGCGGATACCAATCAAGTCCAAGCAATGCTTGAACTTGAGTGCAGGGATAGTCTTCGTTAGCATGTCCGCAGGGTTATCCTCCGTAACAATCTTTCTGATCACAACATCACCTTGCGTAACATGATCTCGAACAAAATGATATCTGACATCAATGTGCTTGGTTCGCTCGTGATACATCTGATTTTTCGTCAGATGGATTGCATTTTGGTTATCACAAAATACAACAGTAGAATCCTGCTGCAACCCCAGACTGTTAGCCAAACTTTTCATCCACAAGGCTTCTTTCACTGCTTTTGCTGCTGCCATATATTCTGCCTCAGTTGTAGACAAGGCTACGGTAGACTGTAACACAGCCTTCCAACTTATGGCTCCTCCGAAAAAAGTGAAAACATAACCCGTCAGAGATCTTCTTCTATCCAAATCGCCAGCATAATCAGAGTCCACAAAACCCGTGATGTCTCTAGAACAGACACTCTGATCATACACTAAGCATAAATCCGTCGTACCTCTCAAATACCTAAGAATCCATTTCACAGCCTGCCAATGTTCCTTACCTAGACAAGCCATATATCTGCTCACTACACTGACTGCATGTGAAATATCTGGTCGAGTGCAAACCATGGCATACATTAAACTCCCAACTGCATTCGCGTATGGGATACGAGACATTTGCTGCTGCTCCTCATCAGATTGTGGTGATAACTGAGCCGAGAGCCTAAAGTGTGCTGCTAAAGGAGTGTTCACAGGTTTAGCCTTATCCATACCGAAACGTTCAAGCACCCTTCTGATATAACTTTCTTGTGATAAGAAAAGCTTGCCCTCCTTTCGATCTCTGTGAATCTCCATTCCTAGAATCTTCTTAGCAGCTCCCAAATCCTTCATCTCGAACTCACCACTTAGCTGTGATTTTAACTTGTTGATTTCCAATATGTTTTTAGCAGCAATTACTTTTCATCAACATAAAGCAACAAATATATGTATGAACCATCTGAGAGTTGCCCATGATAGACATAGGCATCAAAATCACACCGGATATAGCCATGTTCCATCATAAAGGTGTCGAATCGCTTATACCACTGCCTTGGTGATTGCTTTAATCCATATAAAGACTTTTTTCCATGCAAACATAATCTTCCTTACCAGGCATTGTGAAACCCTCAGGCTGATGCATGTAGATCTTTTCCTCTAGCTCAACATGCAGAAATGCTGTCTTCACATCAAGCTGCTCAAGCTCCATATCAAACTTGGCTACCATGGCAAGCAACACGTGAATGGAGTTATGCTTTACCACCGGAGAGAAAACTTCATTGAAATCAATCCCTTCCTTTTAACTAAAGCCTTTAGCTACCAACCGTGCCTTGTATCTTGCTATATCAGCCCTTGGGATGCCTTCCTTTTTCTTGAAGACCCACTTGCAGCCAATAATCCTTTGATTATTCGACGGTTCAACCAACTCCCACGTCTGATTTTTATGAAGAGATTCTATCTCTTCATTCATAGCAATTGCCCATTGTGCTGACTCTTCACATGTGACTGCTTCATTATAACTGGAAGGTTCTATACCGATGGATTCCGCCACACTGACTGCATAAGAAACTAGACTTGCATCTGCATAACGCTGAGGAGGTTTAATCTATCTCCTCTCTCTTCCAGTGGCAATGCTATATTGTTGCTCTTGAGATACGTCATGAGAATCCTGTACCTCAGTATAATTGTCTTGGATTGAAGTACCTTCCATAGAATTACTAGGAGCCTCCACCTGAAACTCCACCTGCTGCTCCATACCGTGATCTCCTTTACCACTTGACTCCTCCTTTTCCCGGGAATTGTTGGTGGATCGAAGCATGGATGATTTATCAAAAGTCACGTTTCTGCTGTATATGAACTTGGGTGATTTTGGGTCAGGACACCACAACTTGTATCCTTTCACCCCTTGGCCGTAACCCAGAAATATGCATTTCTTCGCTCTGGGTTTAAGTTTCCCCTCATTAACATGAGCATAAGCAGGACAACCAAACACTCGTAAGCTTGAGTAATCAGGAGGAGAACCAGACCATACTTCCTCTGGAGTCTTCAGCTCAATGGCTGTAGACGGAGATCTATTCACCAAATAGCATGCAGTATTTACAACTTCAGCCCAGAAGTCTTCACCAAGCCCAGCATTTGATCTCATGCACCGAGCTCGCTCCAAGAGAGTTCTATTCATCCTTTTTGCAACTCCATTTTGTTGTGGTGTGCGTCGAACAATACGGTATCTCACTATTCCTTCATTTTTGCAGAACTCGTCAAATTCACCCGAGTAATACTCTAAACCGTTATCCGTTCGGAACCTCTTGATCTTTTTCCCTGTTTGATTTTCGATCAAGGCTTTGAATTGCTTGAAGTTGATAAGCACCTGGTGTTTGTGCTTTAGAAAATACACCCAAACCTTTCTCGAGTAATCATCAATAAAAGTCAACAGATATCTATAACCACCCTTTGAGATTGTTTGAGAGGGACCCCAAAGATCAGAATGAATGTAATCAACCATACCTTTGGTTCGATGAATCCCAGTGCTAAACTTAACTCAAGTCTGCTTGCCGAAGACACAGTGTTCACAGAAGTCAAGCTTTCCAGCACTTTGTACACACAGTAAACCTCGTTTGCTCAACACTGAAAGACCTCTCTCACTCATATGCCCAAGCCGCATATGCCATAATCTGGTGGCGTCAGAATCTGGATCAACTGATGATGAAACTGCTGCAACGCCAGTAACAGTGGTACCATCCAAAATGTAAAGTCCTCGCTCCAAATGTCCATGCATCATAGTCAAGGCACCTGAGGATACTCTTAGTACTCCACCTTCACCGAAGTATCGAAAGCCTTTAGTGTCTAAAGTGCTTAAGGATATCAAGTTCTTCTTCATCTCAGGAATATGCCGAACATCTGTCAAGGTTCTGACAATACCATCAAACATCTTAATACGGACTGTGCCAATTCCCACAACCTGACATGCGTGATCATTCCCCATTAGCACTGAGCCTACACACGTATTGTATATGGCAAATAAATTTCTGGAAGTGCTAATGTGAAATGTAGCGGCCGTATCAAGAATCCATTTCTCGCTGACCTACGATTCTGATACTGCTAGAACTATTTCGGCATCTTCAGAAGACTGTGAATCGACCACGTTTGCACCATTTTCTGGCTGCTCTGACGATTCAGCTTTATCCTTCTTCTTTGGATAATCTTTCTTCATGTGCTCAAATTTCCTGCAATAGAAACATTGAATTCTTTTTTTGGACTTTGATCTGGTGTGATTCCTGTTTGAACTACCACTCTTTGTTTTGGATCTTCCCCGAGTGACCAAACCTTCACCTTGATTGTTGTCAACTGCCTTGCCGGTAAGTTTCTTCCTTAACTCAGTGGAACCCAAGGCACTTTTAACATCATCAAGAGAAATATCATCACGTCCATATAACATCGTATCGACAAAATTCTCGTACGATGGTGGCAACTAACACAGCAGAATCAAGGCTTGATCTTCATCATCGATCTTAATATCGATATTCTTAAGATCCATAATAATGGTATTAAAAGTATCTAGGTGCTGGTGCATGAGCATACCTTCCTCCATTTTTAGGGTGTAGAGCCTTTGCTTGAGGTATAACCGGTTTGTCAATGTCTTTGTCATATACTTGCTTTCTAGCTTGAGCCACAAACCTGACGCGGTGGTTTCATCCGCTACCTCTCGTAAAACTTCATCTCCAAGGCTGAGTAGGATTGCACTATGTGCCTTCTCCATAACCTCGTTCTTCTGATCGTCTGAAAGTGTACCCGGTAATTTGTCTATACTATATAGAGATTTCACCAAACCTTGTTGAACAAGCACTGCTCGCATCTTGATGCACCATAGACTGAAGCTATTCCTTCCGGTGAACTTCTCGACTTCATATTTGGTCGATGATGTACTTGCAGCCATCTTAGTCGTCTCGTACAACTTGCTCTGATACTAGTTTGTTGCGTAACGGGGCTAAAATAGACTGCAAACAATTCACCAGGACTATGCACCAAGAAATAAAATGTAAGAAAAATTAAGCAACAAGGACACACGATATACGTGGTTCAGCTTGTAAGCCTACGTCCACGGGCGAAGACAACGAGAAATTTTACTATAACAAGAAGATGAAGATTATAAGTGTTTTACACTCCACCTCACAGAGCTCTCCCCATAAACTCGAGAACGAAAGTTCTCAAAATAACCCAACACTCTCTTAAGCTTTGCTCACTCTCGGCTATTGCTTCTGCTTGCTTCTACTGCTTCACAATGCAGTGTCCATGCTCCATTTATTAGAGAACAAGAGGTAGTGCAGCAATAAATAGCCGCATTGCTTAGTCAAAAACAGCTTGCCATTAGAGTCAAAAACAAGTTGCTATTGGTTGAAAGAATGTGATAGCCGAAATCTTCAACAAAGGAAGCTTGAAATTGGACGACTATGATGGCTGCCAACAAAAAACATTTAATGCTCTTCAAAACTAATAACAATCAACAAACTCTTCATTTAATTGGTTGAAACAAGGGGCGGCAACTGTCTTGGGCATTTTTCAAGTCACATGCACTTAACAATGTTTGTGTCATGTAATATTGCCATTTTCTGATCAGTGAGAGTGAGTTTGTTGTTTACATATTAAGTACTAACTTACAGTGTCTTGATTTGCTAATTTGCTTTTATTGAGGAATATTTGGTTCATTGTTGGTTTAACTTTTAATCAAGTTCTGGTGTAAACATAATTTCTCATAAGACATGAACAATCCAGTTTATTTAAGTAAGTGTTTCTTCTTAGATTTACTTTTATTATGCAAATGAGTGATGAAAGCTGATATGCCAGAGAAAAATGTTTCCTTTATTTGTTGCTGAGCATTTGTATAGCTAGTAGGTAATAATTGGGAAAACTATCTTATCATTAACAGAAAAAGAAAAAAAAAAAAAAAAGAAAAGAAGTGGCAATTCTTATCAATGGATTCCTTAAATCATTAAAAATGAAAAAGTTGCTCAGCTGTCATAAATTTTGCATGGTGCGAAATATTCTAGTTTTCTAGATTTTAAACTAATCATTTTTCATATTTTCATGTTTAACTTTCCAGTGATGAGAAAGGGATTTTTTATGCTCTTAACCTTGGTGGCACAAATTTCATTGTCCTACATGTGCACTTGGGTGGTAAAGGAAGGCATGTTGTTAAGCAGGAATTTGAGGAAGTTTCAATTCCTACACATTTGATGACTGGATCTTCAGATGTGAGACCCTTCTCCATCCAACCTAGCAATATTTAATCCTGCCTAGATTTGTTCTTTTTCTGAAATTCTCTATATGATGTGATTGCAGGCATTATTTGATTATATTGCTTTAGCTCTTGCAAAATTTGTTGCTACAGTAAGTGAAGGTTTTCATGAATCACCTGTAGCATTGTCAAAATGGGCCGGCCCAAGTTAGCCTTAACGGGCCAGCCCAAAAAGCCCTTTTGGTTAAATGGGCCTAAAAATGCAAGCCCATATCCGACCCTAAGGGCTAACGGGCTTAAATGGGCTGGCCCGTATAAGAAATTAAAAAAATTAAATTTTATATTAAAATCTCATTTTTAGTAAATAAACAAAGTAAAATTTGAAATAAATATTAAACAAACATCAAATAAATTCACATCAAATCCATCAAGTATTCAACGTCATTTGAATATTACATATTAATAGTTTAACAAGCATAATATAAATTGTTTTAACAAACCTAGATACTGAAAAACATATCTCAACAATATTAAAAATAAAGAACATGATAAATAGATCCATGTCTATCCATCTCCTCCATAGTGTCAATCACATTCAATCAATTCTTTTTCAACTTTACCATTTACAAATATAAATAAAGAACAATAGAAGAACTCACAAGAATTAAACTTATGAATTGATTAAAAATTGTCCACTAATTAATAACATTACTTTCAAAACCAAGAATCTAATTTCGGATACAAATGAAAGTTTTCACGTTCTCATGATTTAGAGAACTTCAATACTTATTTAAAACACAAAAACCAATACTAAAAAAACTCTCTGATGCTATTGTTGTTATTGGAATGCTCAAGATATCATAAGCTATACTTGCAACCTTTGGAAATCTTGGCTTATGATCTTTCTACCATTGCAGCACATTTAAATTTTCAATTATGCGACCCATAATCTTTAGCTCTTTGAAATAAAGATTCAATTGAGATTTTGGTTCTTCTACTGGAATAGTTTCAAATCTTTTGAAAGCCTATATCCTTGGACATTTCAAAATAAATTAATTGTCCTTACAAAAGAGAATTTAAAATAAAGTATATACTTAAAAAACAAAAATGAACTTACATTACTTAAAGCAAATGTACTCTTCCCCTTCAAACTAGCATGTGTAAGAGATTGTGAGTCATTAGGTTAGTTTGAAGTAAATTAATAATACTAAATAGTATTAATTTTATATATTTTACTTTAATTAAATTGTTAAACATATAAATAATTAAAATAAAAACAAAATTTTAATATAATTAAAAATATTAAAAAATTAAACGGGCCGATCTATTTAAGCTCGGGCTAAATCCATTTAGGCTCAGGCCTAAATGGACCAGGCTAAAAAGCCCTTTTGTTTAAATGAGCTACAAAAATGAAGTCTAAACCTTGAATAAATGAACCAAACCGAACCGGCCCAACGGGCCTTGACCCATTTTGACAGTGCTAATCACTTGGTAGACAAAGGGAGCTGGGCTTTACTATCTCATTTCCTGTTAGGCAAACGTCGATGTCATCAGGAACTCTTATAAAATGGACAAAGGGCTTCTCGATACATGATACAGATAATTCTAACCTTGAGTTCAAGTCTGCAGCCTTTAATAGTTGTTTGTTACGTGGTCATTAATTTTCTCTCTGTTCTGTTGTCCACATTTTGTGGAATTAGGACTTCGCCCCTGCCAATATTATTCTAATTTTTTCTCTGCAAAGTCTAGGGCATGCTGACTTTGGTTTTCCCCCTTCTTAGAATCTTAATATTTGTGCTTTTGGGCTACGTTAATAAGATGTTGGTGAAATAATACGTTCCGATAAGTCCTTTAGAATCTGGCCTGGCATCTATATCTCTGATTAATTCCTTTATTTCTACCAACAGTTAATTTTATAGAGATTTAACTCTTTTATGAGCAACCTAAGAGGACAAGTTCTTGCTATAGATGGTCTGGAAAGCATACAGTTGACATTCAGAATTATTTTTAGCAATGACTTTATTCTATATTATAATTCTTGGAGCCTGTATCTTTTGATCTGAATGTTTCTCTTGCCTGGTATGTGTAGGTCGGTCAAGATGTGTGGGAGAATTGACCAAGGCCTTGGAAAGGGTTGGCCTTGACATGCGTGTGGCTGCTTTGGTTAGTCTAGTTTGTTTCTGGTGGGGGTTGTGGTGTATTGCTTTTCTCGTTTCTCTTCAATGGACGTGATCTTGTGCTTCCAGTTGGATAACACTTTTAGCTGGTATTCCAAATTCACTTGCGGAATAAGCAGGTTAATGATACGATTGGCACATTGGCTGGTGGTAGATACAACAATCCAGATGTTGTTGCTGCTGTGATATTGGGTACAGGCACAAATGCGGCTTATGTAGAGCGTGCCCAGGCAATTCCCAAATGGCATGGTCTTCTACCTAAATCAGGGTAAATGGTAAGTAGCGTTTAGATATATGCTCTCTGCTTCTGTTAATATCTGATAAAATATATGATCAACGTTGTTGCGCTAACCATCTGCCCTGTTTTCATGACAGATAACATCAACCTAGCTATTACTATGTGTCAAGAGTTCTGAAACCTTTTCCTCGTTTCTGCAGGTTATCAATATGGAGTGGGGTAACTTTCGGTCTTCACACCTTCCACTAACAGAATATGATCAAGCACTGGATGCCGAGAGTCTAAACCCTGGAGAACAGGTCACTTTCTTCGCTCCAAGTTGCTGTAACGTTTTCTTCATTATGCATATTAATGGTCATATTAATGGTCATTATGCATATTAATGGTCCAATACGTTTTGATATTGAATGCAATGGTAACAGACAGCCGTTACGTTTTTTACATTAATACAATGGTAACGGACAAACATTAATGCAATGGTAACGGACAGACATTAATGCAATAGTAATGACAGTCATTAATGTAATAGTAATGACAGTCATTAATGCAGTGGTAACGGACAGCCGTTCTTGATGGAAGAACGACTATATAAGAGATGTACTTGGTCCTGACTAATCTCTTCTATTCAGAGACGATATACCATCTAAGTCAGAAGAGGATTAGTGAGAAATCGAATACATATATCCCACTTGACAATGGCTGGAAGTATGGTTATTTGTTTTCCGCATTACTTGATTTTTATTGTTAGAAATATGTTCAAGATCAACATATTTATTCTTACATTTGATATCAGAGCCAGTATTAACCTCTGCCTTGTCGTTTTATTACAATACGTATGTATGTAAAATTTTTTTTCGATATATTGTTATTGAATTTTTATTTGAGTATTGATACTTCAAATAGTATCTGATTTAATGCGTTTCTATTATTGAAATGGCTTAAAATTTCTTGAAAATTTTAAGAAGTTTTCAAGATTTAAGTGTTCCTATAATTAAAATAACGAAATTGGTGTTGTTGAAACAATATTTAGTATCTTGGTAGGTTCAAAAATTTGTTTTTGGGCTTGCTTTTTGTGAACGTCCAATACTGTCTCCATTCATTCATTCATTTATTTATTTATTTTATTAGATTTTGCACGTTTTGTGATTATTTGCAAAAATAAATAAATAAATAAATAAAATTTTAAACACTTATTTATTTTATTTATGTGTTTAAAATTTTGTTGTTGTGTACGCAAGAATTTTATGGTATGTTTCCATGCTTATTTAAATATTTATGTATAAATCATGGAGTGCATAATATTTATTAATTATGCAATTGATGTTTAGCATAATATTATGGTTAATTTATTATGCAATTTTATTTTATTTTTATGAGAATTTTATTTTACAAATTATAACATATCCCTTGGTTTTGATATTGTTAGAATTTGTGAAAATTTAGGTTTTCTCATAAAACTTAATTTATACATAAAACTTAATTTCTCATAAAACTTAATTTATACATAAAACTTAGGATAAGTACCTAAATTTTAAAGCACATTAAGATATATATAATGTTCACTAAATATATTTAGGTTATTATTTAGATGAACAATTAGGATATCAATAACGCATAAACAATTGTGTAGTTGATATGAGAAAGCATGAACTAAGGAAGTTCCACACAGACTAGTTCCAGATATGCCATAGTGCCACTAGTTTCCCTGGGAACGCTACTCTGTCTAAGGAGTTGGTTTTTAATGAGGCTTCGCCCGACCAACTTTCCTGGGAGTATACTTGGTTTGTGCCTATCACGATGCTGCATAATTGTTCTTAGGCATATTTGTAGAGCCTAAAATAATTTATGAAATTGTCTAGTAATCAATATTATTTTAGTTAATTAGGGAGTAGCCACAGCATCTTTAATTAACTAAAATTGTATATAAAGATTTAGATTACATGAAGAATAAGACATAAAATTGTAATTAATTATACTTAATATAATAAAATTTATCCTACAGGAAATTTTGTTATATTTATATAATTAATTAGGATAAAATACCAGATTATTTTCATAATCTACCCACAGGAATTATGAATTGGAACATAGTATGGTAGTTTTATCATAAAAGATAGAAAACAAACTATTTTAATAAAGTAACCATGAAGAAAATAATTTGACTTTTCTATCATAAAGTTTAAATAGTCTATTTGAATAAAAAAAAAATTTAGCCCACAGGTAATTTTTTTTTATTAAATTAGATACAGTTTATTATATGTATTACATTGGTAAAACATATAATTCAAATACGTAAGTCTCAAATTTAACATAAGCTTTTGGACTTTTTCAGTATCTCAACCTGCTAGTTACACCGATATGCGCCTAGAGATTCCAGAACTTAGGGGTGACAACTATAAGATATGGATAGAACGGATTCTCTTACATCTAGGATGGATGGATATAGACTACGCTATTAGGAAAGAGGAACCACCAGCAATAACTGAAGAAAGTAGTCCTGCTGAAGTTGCACTATATGAGCGATGGGAGAGATCCAATCGGCTCAGTGCAATGTTTATAAACACTAAAATTACTGCTGGTATAAGGGGTTCCGTGGAGCAATATGAGAAGGTTAGGGAATTGCTCAAGGCCATTGACGATCAATTTGTCACTTCTGAAAAGGCCTTGGCAGGCACCCTTATATTGAAGTTTTCCTCTCTGCGTCTCACAACCGTTAAGGGTGTGAGTGAGCATATCATGCAGATGCGGGACATTGCGGCTCAACTTAAGAAACTAGAGGTAGATATGTCAGATTCCTTCCTTGTGCACTTTATACTTAACACCCTTCCTTAGCAATATGTGCCCTTTAAGATCTCTTATAACACACATAAGGATAAATGGTCAATTAATGAATTAATGACCATGTGCGTTCAAGAAGAGGAGAGGCTTGTTATGGAATTGGGTGAAAGTGCGATGCTAGCTACAATTCGTACAAAGAAGGCTGACAAATCTCAAGCTTCCACTTCTAAGGGAAATCAGAAAGGGAAAGGTAAAATACCACCTCAAGCTGATATTAAGAAGGAAAACAAGTGTTTCTTTTGCAAAAAGAAGGGACACGTAAAGAAAGACTGCCTTAAATTTAAGAAGTGGCTTGAGAAGAAAGGTAATATTCTATCCTTTTTTGTTTGTTATGAATCTAATATGGCTAATGTTAATATTAACACCTGGTGGATTGATTCTGGTTCTACAATCCATATTGCAAACTCTTTACAGGGTATGCAAAACCTAAGGAAGCCAATGGGAAGTGAGCTGAGCATTTTATCAGGCAATAAGATGAGCTCACATGTGGAGGCTATTGGAACATGCACTTTAATTTTAAATAGTGGCTTCGCTTTAATTTTAGAAAGAACTTTTTATGTACCCAGTTTTTCTCAAAACTTAATTTCTGTTTCTAGACTTTGTCCTTTCGGGTTTTCTTTTAATTTTCAAGACAATATTTTTAATTTGTTTTATAAATCTAATTGTGTTGGTTCTGGAATTTTATCTGATTGTTTATATAAAATTTCTTTGCAACATGAAGCCACTAATAATTCTCTGCATGTTCATACTAGTACTAAGAGGTGTAATATTAATGAGGATTCCTCTATGTTGTGGCATAGGAGATTAGGTCATACCTCCATAAATAGAATTAAGAGATTAGTGAATGAAGGAGTACTTAGTACTTTGGATTATACTGATTTCGAGACTTGTGTAGACTACATTAAGGGCAAGCAGACAAACAAGTCTAAGAAAAATGCCAATAGGAGTTCAACCATATTAGATATCATACACATTGACATATGTTGTCCGGACATGGACATGCCTGGTCAAAAATACTTCGTCACCTTCATTGATGATTACTCACGATTCATGTATGTGTACTTGCTTCATAATAAAAATGACGTATTAGATGCCTTCAAAGTCTTTAAGGCTGAAGTTGAGAATCAATGCGGGAAGCAAATACAAATAGTGAGATCTGATAGAGGTGGCGAATATTATGGTAGATACACTGAGAATGGACAAGCACCTGGTCCTTTTGCTAAGTTTCTTCAAGATCATGGGATTGTTGCCCAGCACACCTTACCTGGTTCTCCGGATCAGAATGGTGTAGCAGAAAGAAGAAATCGTACATTAATGGACATGGTGAGGAGTATGCTTAGCAACTCTAATCTTCCAAAGATCTTGTGGACTGAAGCACTAAAGACGGCTACGTATATATTAAACCGTGTTCTAACTAAGGCTGTTCCAAAGACACCTTTTGAATTATGGAAAGGTTAGAAACCGAGTTTGAGACATATGCGTGTTTGGGGTTGTCCGTCAGAAGTGAGAATTTATAATCCACATGAGAAGAAACTTGACCCAAGGACAGTTAGTGGTTTCTTTATTGGTTATGCTGAAACGTCTAAGGGTTATAGATTTTATTGTCCAACTCATACTACTAGGTTTGTGGAATCTAGAAACGCTAAGTTTCTTGAAAATGACATGATTAGTGGAAGGGATCGGTACAAGGGTTTAATTCCTGCTCATGATCATAAGGAAAAACAACCTTCTACATCGTCATTGTCAAATAGATTGGCTATAATTCATAGCACGCCTCAAGTTCCAATAGCTGTAGAACAACCAATCGTTCAAGTTCCACAAGTTGTTGAAAACCTTCCAGTGGATCAACAAGTTCAGGACTTATCTCAAAATCTTGAACAAATAGTTGAACCACAAGCTCCTCATGGAGAAGGTGATTCAACATTAAGACGATCTACTCGTGAAAAGAGATCGGCAATTCCTAGTGACTATATTGTGTATCTACAAGAAACTGATATCGGAGCCGATAATGATCCTGAAACATTTTCACAAGCCATGAGTTGTAAAGAGTCTAAATTATGGTATAATGCTATGAAGGATGAGATGGATTCCATGAAAAGCAACGGAGTCTGGGACCTTATAGAGTTGCCTAATGGGGCGAAGGCCATTGGCTGTAAGTGGGTCTTTAAGACCAAAAGAGACTCATTAGGCAACATTGAAAGATATAAAGCGAGACTTGTTGCTAAGGGATTTACTCAAAAAGAAGGAATCGATTACACGGAGACCTTTTCTCCTGTATCCAAGAAAGATTCTTTGCGTATAATTTTAGCATTAGTTGCACATTTCGACCTTGAGTTGCAACAAATGGATGTGAAAACAGCATTTCTTAATGGTGATCTAGAAGAGGAGGTATACATGAAACAACCTGAAGGTTTCTCTTCTAGTGAAGGCAAACACTTGGTTTGCAAGTTTAAAAAATCCATATATGGTCTGAAACAAGCATCCCGTCAATGGTATTTCAAATTCCATGGAGTAATTTCTTCTTTTGGTTTTGTTGAAAATCCCATGGATCAATGTATATACCAGAAGATCAGTGGGAGTAAAATATGTTTTCTTGTTTTATATGTGGATGATATTTTGCTTGCAACTAACGATAAGGGTATGCTACATGAAGTGAAACAATTTCTCTCTAAAAACTTTGATATGAAAGATATGGGTGAGGCATCTTATGTCACTGGCATTAAGATCCATAGAGATAGATCTCGTGGTGTATTAGGTCTATCACAGGAAACTTATATCAATAAAGTTTTGGAGAGGTTTCGGATGAAGGATTGTTCACCAAGTGTTGCTCCCATCGTGAAAGGTGATAAATTTAGTCTAAACCAATGTCCAAAGAATGATTTAGAGAGAGAATCCATGAAGAATATTCCATATGCTTCTGCAGTTGGAAGCCTTATGTATGTTCAAGTCTGCACAAGACCTGACATTGCATTTGCAGTTGGAATGTTAGGGCGATATCAAAGTAACCCAGGGATAGACCACTGGAGAGCTACAAAGAAAGTCATGAGGTATCTCCAAGGAACCAAAAATTACATGCTTATGTATAGACAAACGAACAATTTGGGCGTGGTAGGCTATTCTGATGCAGATTTTGCTGGCTGTGTTGATTCTCGTAAATCAACATCTGGGTACATTTTCATTATGGCCGGTGGAGTTGTTTCATGGAGAAGTGTTAAGCAGACTTTAATTGCTACCTCTACTATGGAAGCCGAGTTTGTCTCTTGTTTTGAGGCTACTTCACAGGGTGTATGGCTTAAGAGTTTCATTTCTAGACTTAGAATTATGGATTCTATTTCTAGGCCATTGAAAATTTTCTGTGATAACTCAGCTGCAGTGTTCTTGGCTAAGAATAATAAGAGTGGAAGTAGAAGCAAACACATCGACATCAAGTACTTAGCCATTAGAGAACATGTTAAGGAAAAGAAAGTGGTCATTGAGCATATTAGCACTGAGTTAATGATTGCCGATCCTTTGACTAAGGGCATGCCACCAACGAAATACAAGGATCTTGTGGATAAAATGGGGATTGTTTCCTCTTTATAATTTGTATATACATTCAGTATGTTAATGAAACTCTTTTGCATTCAGATATTTTCTCATATTCATGTGCACCTTAATTTATTTGAGAAAATATATATTTTATTCTGGACCAAGAATAAACATAGGGTTTATTCATTAAGTTAATTGTTGCCACATTAAGTGTAGTACTTGAGAAATTAAATACATTGTAATACATAGATGATAATACTCGTTCTTAGAGAACTTATCACTATGATTCATGTGTTTGTTTCTTAAGTAAGTTATTCAATGCTTAATTCAACATATGGACCAAGTGGGAGATTGTAAGTTTTCTTCATATGCTTTTTTCATTATGCATATTAATGGTCCAATACGTTTTGATATTGAATGCAATGGTAACAGACAGCCGTTACGTTTTTTTACATTAATACAATGGTAACGGACAAACATTAATGCAATGGTAACGGACAGACATTAATGCAATAGTAATGACAGTCATTAATGTAATAGTAATGACAGTTATTAATGCAGTGGTAACGGACAGCCGTTCTTGATGGAAGAACGACTATATAAGAGATGTACTTGGTCCTGACTAATCTCTTCTATTCAGAGACGATATACCATCTAAGTCAGAAGAAGATTAGTGAGAAATTGAATACATATATCCCACTTGACAATGGCTGGAGGTATGGTTATTTGTTTTCCGCATTACTTGATTTTTATTGTTAGAAATATGTTCAAGATCAACATATTTATTCTTACAGTTGCTAGTTCCGACTTATTAATTTTTTATAAACAGATGTAACTTTGTTAACTAATGTTTGCAGATTATTGAAAAAATTATTTCTGGTATGTCTTTTCTTGTGTTTATTGTCTTTTCTTTGTTTTATTTCAGATATCAATACCTCACTGAAAATTAGGAAAGTCATCGTTCAGCTATGCGACATTGTTTCTACTCGTGGTGCCCGCCTATCTGCAGCAGGAATCGTAGGCATCCTCAAGAAATTATGAAGAGACACTGTGGAAGACGGTCAAAAGCAGAAGTCGGTGGTAGCTCAAGATGGTGGATTGTACGAGCACTATACTAAATTCAGGACATGCATGGAGAACACCTGGGGGAGTTGCTAGGAGATGTGTCCGAAAACATTGGCAATGAATACTCCAATGATGGTTCTGGCATTGGGCAGCCCTCCTAGCAGCCTCCTACTCCCAATACATTGGGGTTGAGGATTCCTGAATATGGTTTAAGTATAGGTAGATTAAAGAATCACACCTATTAGGATTTTTGTAGTTTTCAGCTTTTGCATTCTTATTGCACTCATCCAGAACTAAGAGTCTTTGCATCTCCTGCTCCAAGAGTTCATGCCAGCAAATCCTTAAGTAATGGTCATCCGGAGTTTATAATTGAGTAGTGGATCAAATGTAAAGTGTGCCAGATTGTAGCCAGAAGCTTCACTGCTGCAACTTGTCACTCAGCTCCATTTGCGGTGTTGGATTATACTGGTACAGCCATATAGAAGTTCTCATCTCCAGAATTACAAAGGTAATTAGATAGGGAAATGTAAACTCCTCTTTCGAGTTTTTGATATCTGCTCATTGAGAATAAAAAGTAATCTTACAGGTCATATTATACGCCCATTGTTTTGTTTGAATAGCTTGCGTCCCAGCTGATAAAGTGGTTTACTAGGCAGCTAGCATTGGCATCTTTAGCTCCCATTTCCCCCCTTCGCTATCCCCTTCGATCAATTTAAGAAATCCGCAAACTGATTAGACTAGAACTAGGCTCTAAGGTCTCTTATAATAGTAGGATTTGCAAAAACAGTGGTGTTTCCATGATAATAGAGCTGAAGTGCGGTAGAACATGCACCATTGTTAAGGAGTGTGAACAAAAGTTATAATCTCGTAACTACACGGATCAAGATTGTATAGCGTGCAAGTACAATAGATAATTAGATAGTTAATTAAAATTTAACTACTTATGTCCTAAGAAAAATTATGAAAGTCAAATAAAAGAAAATATCTAATTATCTAATAAAGAAACTAACTAATCAAATTAATTAACCTAATTAAAACTTATAAATTACCCACTAGAGAAAAGCCTAGAAATTTGATTTCACCAATACATTGCAATTTGATGTCTTCAATCCTAAAAATTTCAATTCAATTCTAGGGTTTGATGATAGCTATAATCAAGTATTTTTAATCATTAAATAATCTATGATGTGTAGCATAATTAATGATTAAAAACCCATTAAGATTAGAAGAACAGATAAAAGAATCAAATAAATATTCTAGCCTGATATATGCCTCAAATATTTATTTAATCAGAGAGCTATACATGGCTTAGCATATGAATATGTACATTTACCATGTCTCAAACAATCAATTGATTTATATTAGAGATGACCAAACAATAACACAAATCAAAAGATTGAATTAATCACAATGAATGGTACTAGAGTTTAAGAATTGATCAATTAATCAAGTAAGCTTAATCAAATTCCTAGTAAAAAAATTAGTTCATGTCTAATTTAACATAAATCCACAAATTAAATTGGAAATTCATACTTTGAAATAAGCAATAAACTAATTTAAAACTAATGTAATAATGTAATTCAAACAGAATTTAAACTAATAAGTTAACAGCCCCTTTTTAAACCAAATTTAAGGCAGTGTATATGAAGCAAATAGCAAGCATTAAACAGGAGAAGGCGTAAGCATGTGAACAGCAGCAACTCAAACCGAATCTGCCTCAACAGCTCACCACTCCAGCCGGTCCACCCAAGGCACGCCAGCACCTGCTTCAGCCAACCTCCCTGCCGTACACGCACAGCCACTCAACAGCTCTAGCAGTTCACGCCTCAGCTCTGTTTTGACTTCTTGGATCTGCAGCAGCTAACTTCGGTCTTTCTGCTTCAAACTTTGGTTCGGTTCTACAGTTTAGGAACCAAACGCAGCCATGCCCCCTTGGTTTTGAAAAGCTTCCGGTCAGTTTTGAAGTTCAAACTGTTGCTTCACGCAGATTTACTCACAGTCACAACAGCCTTGGGTTCAAGGGTCAAAAGCGGCTCCTGATTCTTACTTTTCTTATTTTCGGTTGCTTGGAATTGCTCAGCAAAAGAAAAGAACACAACAAAGCAAGAGAAAACACTAACTGTCAGCCCAAAACTGATGCCTCCTTAACTTCCACACACCTTTGGCTGCTCTTGCTTCTTTTTAAGCTCTATTCTGCCCAGCAAACAACTCTGCAAAATATGAAAACACAACAAAGGAGACACCATAAAACAGCTCAAAAAAAAAAAATCTCCCTTAGACTCCTTTTATAATTTTTTCCTTTCTTAAAATTTTTAGGATTTTTTTTAATCAAGAGATAATCTTAACCCTTTATTATATTTTAATCATATGATCTCAAAAGTCCTTAAAAAATCAGGATTAATAAACAAAAATAAAAAAAATCAAGATTTAATTATGATGTTAAAATCTCAAACAACCATCATCTATACTATTAAAGTTGGAAAAAAGCTTGAGATTTGGTGCGACCAAGTTTCTGCCTTCTCGGTTGAACGCGTTTTGCTCTCCTCCAGCTGCCACGTTGTGCATTGTTTCCTTAGTCCATGTTACCTTTTTAGCTTTTTAATTATTTTGTTCTTCGCTGATGTATATCTTTTTTATTGGGTATTGTAAAAATTGCTTTTTCCTTCTCTAGGGTGTTGTAATTTTATTGCTGATGGGAATGAATGTTGGGGCCCGCTTTAGCTGTTGAATATATCATTTCAGTGTGTTTTTACTTATTTTGTCCTTGGATCACATTGATTGTTTTAACTTTTTTTTTGTCGATTTTAACTTTTTTTTTGATGGAGTGTTTTAACTTCATTTTATTCTAATGGTAATTTCATTCAAGTAATAAATGCTTTCTGTTCTGTAATTTATTTCTTCTCTTTTCCCTATGTTCCCGTATCTCTTTTTTGGGATTTTGAAAAGCCAAAACTCAAACTCAATCATCTCTTCTGTGTATCTACTCCTCACATATCTCAAAATGTAGAGCTTTCAATAGGGGGAAAGAAGATGAGAGAAAGAGAATTTTTCTTCTAGACTCACACTTTTTCAGATTTTTGTTGTTTTCCTCACTAAACGGTGGAATGAGAGAATGGACGACGAAGGCTGTTACCGCTCTATTTCATGTCGACTCTGGGCACAAAAAAAGTTGTAGCCTGCCTTAAGTAGCTGGATATGTGAGCTATTCTTTGATTGTTCTTCCGGCCTGACTTAGATGAGGTTGTTCCCGGCCATAGTCAGGTCTAATCTAGCCTCCTTTCGTTGCTCATGGATTGTTTATTTGCTTTTGAATTATTTTAATTAATCTGAATTTATTTTTGAATTATTTTAGTTAATCTGAATTTATTTTTATTGTGATCAATGTGTGAGGCTTTGCCTAATCGTCTAGCTAAAATTGCCGCTCTCCTCTTTTGGTCTGTTGCGGTAAATGTAATGGCGACGGTCCTAGGGCAGTAGATTTGGGAGGTCGTGAAGAAGAACAGCTGTTTCTTGGTGAAGGAGTTTGGCCTAGGCACCGTTGGCGTTCAGTTCAGTAAGGAGAGCAACAATCTCTACAATCTCAACTCTTACAAGCACTCTGGTTTAGCAAACAAGAAGACTGTGACTAAGAAGAAGGACAAGCCTGCAAGCTTGTTGCATAAATCTGTTTTGAGAAATGAGTTTTCTAGGATGGCTAAGGCTGTTGTCAATCATGTTGCAGATGATTACTACTTACCAGATTTGGAGAAGGTGGTCATGGCAAGACTTAGTGCTGTTCATAGGATTCTTAAGGTAGCCAAATATGGAGTCAAGAAGAGAAACAGGCAGGCTGTTAGGATCCGTAACAAGAGGTAAAAGAGATGCTTAGGGTAAGTGTCATGCTTGGATGATTGTTGGTTTGTTCCAAATGTTTCAGACAGTCAATTTGTCACTTTATGTTCAAGCTTTTGATGTAGTGGAAGAATTGTCACCTCTGCTTAAATATGTTAACCCTAAATTTTGAGACAGTTAATTTTTAGTTAAATAAAAAGGCATTAAGGAGGAGTAACCTTAGAGATTTGTTAGAACATTTGGAAAGGCAACCTTGGGAAACTTAAGATAGATAGAATAGACCGATTCACCGTTGTATTCTGAGGGGTTTCTTGAAAGAAGAGCCCAATTTGGCTTTCCAGGATTAGTAAAGTGAAGATCTTTTTCTTTTCCACCTCTTTATACCAAGGCTCTAAAGGGTTTCTCCTAAGTAGTGAAATATAAGTCTTAAAATTCTTAGAAAACGTCTTTTTATATTTTTCTTAATTTTGCTCTATTTTCTCTACCAGAAAGTTGAAGAAAGGTGGCCCCATCGTTGGATTTTGTTTCAAGCAAAATCAAGGTCAGATCAAGCTTCAACTTGCTGGATTTGGTAACATTTTTAAACTTTTTTCTACAATAATGTTAATTTGTTTACATTTGTTCATGATATGTTGAGTTCTTTCTTGATTTCAATATTCTCGAATTCAATGCTTTAGCTCTTTTTTAAGAGTTATATGTTGTTGAAATCTAATAATATCTGGTTTTACAAAAGATGGGCTCACTTTTGCTGCAATGACAAAGTTTTCTTTTATGTAATTTAGTAGCATTTTTCTTTGGATGCTACGTAAAAGTACAATCACACTTGAAGACGAAAAGACCTTCAGGATATGTAGGAGTACCATCTTCAGAACAAGGTATGTAAACTATGAGAAATATTGCGTTTGTTGTCATTTTCATATTGTTGCATGACTTTATCTGAAAATGGCATTAGTCTAAAGATGAGTTTTTGTTTGTAACATCAACTCTACGCATTTGCTTAATTAGAAAAAAAAAGTTGGATAAGCAAGATGAACCCGCAAACAACACATAACATTGGAAAATTTACATCATAATACTCCCATGCAACATTTTACTGGTCGAAATTAACAGAAACACTCTTTCTTTTCTCTCTTTAATGATAAAAGGCCATAGGCCTAAAAGAATGCTTTAATAAAGGTTCTTGTGTTAGAATTAGCAACTTTGAAGGAAAAGTTAAAAGGTTTTTATTTTAAGAAAATTATAGTTTGGACTTTAAATTGTCTGTTATAGTTTGGACTTTATATTGTCTGTTTAAGTATCATTGTGTGCTTCAAATGACAAGAAATCAGTAAATATTGTCATGATAGTTTCAGTCATTTTTCGAATGATTGTCTTTATCTGGGTATTCTGCTTGCTGGTTTTGTTTTATATTTTTTTTTCCAAATTTTAACTGGAAAATTATATTTTCGCTTATATGATGAAGTGATCCTGCTGCAATTTTCTATTTTCAAGATCAGCGTTTTAAATGACAAGAAACGAATAAAGATCACTTTCATTTGTGATCGCAAAACATTGATTCGAAAAAGGTTTTCAATATTTTCCTTCACATGGCAAAACCTTGCAAGGGCAGGTCTTTTCTCTTCTTTTTTCTTGTCGTTTTTACTTTTATCGTTTTCTAAACTCTATATTACAATCCAAGACAAGCATGAGGATGATTAGATTGTTCACCATGAAAGAATGTAGGATCACTGTTTTCTTCTCGCATTTTTCAACATCTATCTTGACTTAATTATTCTTCTCCTTGGAAAAACAAATTGACCTTCTCAATGTCCTTTGTATTTTGTTCTCACTAATCTATATACTTATGTTCAATAAAAGGTCTTCTAGAATTTCACAGCTCTGTCTATTATGGTAGATTCATGTGAGAACCAAAGATAATGATTTGCTTGAATGCATTAAGATATGATTAGTAAACAATGGAGTTGTATCAAATTCTTCACCATGAAAAGAATGTAGGGTCTCTGTTTTCTTCTTGCATTTTTCAGCATCTATCTCGACTTGATCATTCTTTTCCTTGGAAAAACAAATTTACCTTCTCAATGTCTTTTGTGTTTTGTTTTCACTAATCTATATACTTATGTCCAGTAAAAAAGTCTTTTAGAATTTCATTGCTCTATCTATTATAGTAGATTCATATGAGAACCAAACATAATTATTTGTTGGAATGCATGATGATATGATTACTAAACAATTGACTTGTACTATAAAATAATATTTTTTGCATCATTATTTTCCTTCTAATGCCTAATGGTGTTGCATTATTACATCTTAGAATGAATTTGTTTATACCGCTAAATAACTATTCATCTCCTCTGGTCCTAGCTCAATGTGAAAAATGCTGTCTTATAGTACGCAGGACTTGTGCTGCTAATTATCTTTGTTTAACAATATCATCCGCTACAAAGATCGTGTTTGATGTTGATTTTGTGATCAGAGTCTGTTATGAGTTTCATATTTTTCTTGGAAAATTAATCATAAAGGAGCAATATCCTGAACAGGGAAACAGCTTTAGCAACAGCAGCCGTCTATGATTCATTGTTTGCACATAAAGATAGCATTATCCCAGCAACTTCCCAGGTCTGTGTATTCATCTCTATTCTAAGTCCAATAACTTAAAAGAAAGACAATATGTATACCATCTATGCTAATTCAGATGATTGTTTAAATTGCAAGTAGGAAATTCCAGAGTTGAATCATCCGAGCTTTTCCAAAGGTGGGAGGAGCATGCAAAGATTTGTCAAATTGCATGCTTGACAACTCTAAAATTGTAGAAAATCATATGCTTTAGTTTGATAGTTAAATTTGCAGGGTTCTTACTGTTGTTTGACATTATTTATTTTCTTTTTACATCTAAAATTTAATTTAGATTTTGGAAAACAAAAAATGTTATGCAACTAAGGTTTGAATCAATTGTTTGACTTTCGACTCTTTAAATAAGTTTATTGTTTCGTTATTATTTGTTACTATTTTTTTAGGTGCTTATTATTTGTTACTTTTTTTTATTTGCATATTTTATTTCACTTAATGAATTTGAAGGTTTTGTTCTAAGGTTTGTATTGATAAATCATTGAATATACTTAGGTTTAATTATGCATTTTATCATTTATTGATTTTTGGTAAAATATCTTTTAATTAACTTTGATTTCTTAAAGCTATTCAATTGTTAGAGATTCATCATATTTCATTTATCTTTTTTTTAATCAAATTTTAAAATTTTTGTTTTGATTTTAGCTACTGTTTTTACTGTTGTAGGACTGTGTTTGATTAATATTTGGGGGTTTTGAGTGTACCTGGGGTTGCTGAAATATTTTGTTGGAAAAGAAACATATTCAAACCTTAGTTGATCCCATTTTGAGTCAAACCAGGAAAGAAATATTAAAATTCAAAGAAGGTAATATACTTGGCTAATGTAAATTTTTTGGTAGAATTTTTTGTTCCTTTCTTCACAAGGTCTTTGTTTTGGCTTTCATTGATCTATATACTGATTTTCTCAGTATAAAGTCACCAAGAATCTCACTACTCTTACCTGTTTTTGCAGATTCATATGAGAACCAAAGATAATGATTTGCCTGAATGCATGACGATATGACTATTAAACAATGAAAAATTGTATTATGAAATAATCTTCTTTTGCATCATTATTTTGCTTCTAATGCTTGATGGTGCTGCTAATTAATAACAATTTGCCGCATGATCTTCTTACTCTGTTCATGTTAACTTACCCTTTGAAATTATGCTTTATTATTAGTTTATGGCGGATTTAGTTTGAACATTTTGCATATTAATTAATTTTTGATCTGTTATGTGAATTTTGTATTTTAATGAACTTAATGTTTTGAAAGTCTAAATGTTTTTTGTTTTACATTGCCATAGCAAGAAATGACTTACGGTTTAGTCATTAACTTTATGGTTTGACATTAAAGTTGCTCTTGGATGTCATGCTAATAAAGAATCAGGGGAAATGTGAAAACTAATAAAAATTAGGCTTAATAGCCAAATGTGTCTTCAACGTTTGCCACAAAATGGAATTAAGTCCTCAACGTTTAAATGCATAGAAATCAGTCCTCAACATTACAAAATAATTGAATTAATGACATTTTCGTTAAATCCTTTGATTTCCGTTACCTCTACCAGTAATAAAATTTCACGGAAATTAAAGGATTTAACGGAAATGTCCTTAATTCAATTATTTTGTAACGTTGAGGATTGATTTTCATGTATTTAAACGTTAAGGACTTAATTCTATTTTGTGACAAACGTTGAGGACATATTTGGCTATTAAGCTTAAAAATTATTTGGCAATGTTTTTAAATGCTTTTCTCAAAACAAAAGCATGTTATTTAAGTTTGGCACAAATTGTTCATGTTCCATTGGGGGCAATAAGGTTTCATTTAGATAACTTGAAAAGCTTAACAACTACAAACTGAAGGAATCATAACATGCCAAGCAAATGCCCAATTGTATAGTTTAAACAAGCAAACATGTGAGAAGGTACTTTAACATCCTATAGCCAAACTTGATATATTATCTCTCTCTGACGTACAGATCTTGTATGCATTTGATTTTTCTTCATTTACATTGCTTTTGTAGTCTTGATAACTATTCTTTCTTTTACCTGGGTTATTTATATGAAGTCTATATATATTTTTATTATATATTTGAGTTTTTTAATTAAAAAAATTATTCTGTTTAATACTTTCAGGTGTTATTCAGATGTTCTATTTCTGTTCAAAATGGTGTATTGGCTGGGTGATATAAAATTTTGATTGTGTTTATGTTGTGATGTTGAGTTGATTCGTAAAAGCCGAGTGATTGGTGTACTTTAGATATGAATAGTTAATTGAATGAGGATAATTTCAATTATTGTTTTGATTCATTCTTTTCTTTTCATTCTTTTTTTCCAATATAACAATCCAATGCATATATGGTGATCATGTATGTTTGGAAACCAATCTTTGATTTGTGGTTTTCCTTTTGTTTTTATTTTCTATTGTTTTTGTAATTTTTTTTATTTGATTCCTATTTAAATTTGTTTGTAGATTGTTTGTTGTCTTTAGGTTAATATTTGAATTGTTTGTGATTTTTTGTAGGTGTAGACTTGGGTCTTCAATATAAAATTTTGGGTACTTCATAAACTTTTTTTTTAATCTTGGATATAAGCTTATTAAAAAATGATCTTTGATCTTTCTTCGGTTTCGTGTTTGGTGTGATGAGATTAGTTTGTCCAACGTATATTATAGTTATTTTAGATTCTTTTGTTTTGATTTTAATATATAAATTGAATTGATTATTATTGCTTTTATTTCCTCCAATATAGAGATCCGTTAGTTCTTGAAATTAAATTTGCCAATGTCATATCTTCCTGAGTCCTTAAATTAGCTCAAACTAGAGCTGGCATCTTCCAATACACGTAGCTGTTTGACATGATCGGCTTGCTCAGACATGACTGCCTTTGGCTTATGCCATTCTCTTCCCTCAGCTCACATGGTTTGCTCAAATTGATTATTACTGGCTGCTTTTTACTCTTTTGCATCTCCTGTGGGCTCCTTTAATTACATGCTACTCCGCCTGAACATTTTCTTTGTCTTTTTAACTCATACAAATGTTATGTTGCTTATCTCAATGTCAATCTTTTTGATTCAACTACCCGCACCAACGGGCGGGTGTTATCTAGTATATATAAAAGTTGGAAAGCTACGCAGCTCACCTTTTTGCCACGTATTTTTCCATGGTTTAGACAGTATTCATCCAACTTTTTACCTCTATTTTTTGTCTGTTTATAGGTAAAATCGTCATTTTCATTAAAATTTTTCTGTTACTGTAGACTTAAGCGTGTGTGCCAAGGCTTTATTGTTTCTGCCCATTCATTTAATGTCTCCATTCTTTTCTATTTTTTTCCTCTCCAATCACATGAATCTCAGTTGCCAGGACTTTATTATTTCTACCCATTCATTTAATGTCTTCATTTTTTTCTATTTTTTTCCTCTCCAATCACGTGAATCTCAATTGCTTTTGACTTTTTTTTTTGGTTACAACCGCTTTTGAAATTTTTACTTCTTTCCCATTCCACTCACGTCTCCTTCAACTTCCTTTTTTTTTGCCCTTTATCCTATAACGTTTTTTCTCTTCTATCCTAACGTCTTTCCTCGCCGGCACTTCTGCTCACTTGCCCGCAACTTGACACTGTGCAACCTTCATTTTGCTTGCTATTGTTTGTTTGTTTGTTGGTTTGAAAGTAATTACCGGTGGGGTTTTTTTAGCTCACGTGGTTTTCACACGTCTCCGCTTCCTGTTTCACACCTAAGCCCATCCTCGAGCCCCTCTAAAATCCCCATTTTTGTTCAATCGTATTTTTCCTTTGGGTTACATCCTCTTGGAAAGAAAAGCAGGAAAAATTGTTTCCTTTGGATTGTTGCTTTTGCTTGCCTAGATGGGTTTGGGTTTAGTTTGGGGTAGGGAAAGCAGAAGGAGGTGGCCTCGGTGAAACGGAAGACTGGCGCGGGAAGATGCGTGGGCAAAGCCAAGAAAAGTTGTCGTAAACAAAAAAGACGGGAGTCTTTCAGTTCTGATTAGGTGTCCTTCAGTTCTGATTAGGTGTTTTTGTAAATTAGGTTAATTTTAGTTAGGGTTTTACGATTCTTTTTTATTAAAGTTGATTTGGTTTTTGAATTAGATATGATTATTGAATGATTAACAATGTTGATTAAGAAATGAATACAATTTTAGGCTTTTAATTCTTTTTTGCTATTTACTTTTTATGAAAAAAAATGCCATTCAAGTTGCAAATCTTGAGAGCATTCCATTGCTGGAGTCTAGAAAATTTGAAAAGAAACTTTTTTGCGTTGTATATGCTAACTTATGTCTCCAACTTGACGCTGTTTACAGTTATATGGGGTGAAACACATGATTTTTTGGATGATTTTTATTGGTTTCAAATGATCGAAAACGTCATTAGCCATAACTAACTTTTTAAAGTTTGAATGAATATAGGTGATTGCAAGAAACAATGGCAGAATAGGAAAGGAAGACAAGGTTTGTGCAGAGAGAGACCACCTGCAATAATATACCCTCTATTTTTTTTCTCTTTGCCTTACTCATTTTCTACTTCCAGCTAATATATTTGTTTTCCCTTTTCCTGACTGGGTGTTTTTCTAATGAAATGATTGTTCTTAGTTTATTTGGGTAAGCCCTTCTGCAATTGTTTAGTTTTTGACGTTTGATATGCTAATGCGGTTGAGAGATTGAGTTGAAAGGTTTAAGAGGCGGCATTTTACTTTTACTTCTATTTTTTACCTCATTTTGCTGGTTTGGTTTGTGCCATTTTAGAAGTTAGAATCCTCTTAAAAATTAGCTGATATTTGTGTTGTTTTACTTAAGATCTCAAGTTGTTATGCATTATATCAATTATAGATTTTTTTAACATTTTGATATTGTGCTGCATAGATAAAAGTAAATCATAAAGTGCCATCATAGCTAATGTCTCTGCAGCTTCTTCCACTTTACCTGTTGAGCATGTCAATCAGAAGTTGAGTTTTGATTTCCCTTCCTTAATGATGCTGATTGTAGCTATCCTTAATGATGGTTTGCATTGATTTTATCTATATGCTGAGACTGCATCTCTCTTAATTTATTTATATGCTTCAATGAATTGGATTCTTAATCCTAAGGTAAAAAACCTCTTCTGTCTCAAATTATCTTTAGTTTTAATTTCATTTTCTTTATTTGATTATACAAATATATTCTGTATTTAAATTGTGCAACATGAGAATCTGATTTTGATAGTATGTGATTTTTTATCATTTTAGGAAAATCAAACTTTTTGCATTAATTAAATATCAAATTAAAAAATCCAGGTGTGTGTTTGTTGACAAAAAATTATTATAGCTATTGATAAATGATATGAATTTGTGTATATAAGGCTGTTAGTTGTTGAGAAATTCCAGATTTATTTATTTATCATCCCAAAATGCAATCAAGATTTCCTGACCTAAGAACGTTAGACAAATTCCATATTGTTTTTTCCTTCCTTGAATGTCTGCACCTTTTACTATTGCTTTTCATAGAGTGTGTGTTGTTGGTGGGATCAGCATTGTTGATGCTGTTGGGTTTTGTTTTTGATATCACCTGTTGGGTTCTTTTGCTCTATTCTTTAGTCAAAAAAAGAAGTTGGTTTTTGAGCTTATAAGTCATTGAATGGAGGAATCTTAGGATGTAGTCACCCTTTTACAATTAAAGCTTGGATTGTGAAAATATGATACTTTAGATTCAATTTTTTTTCATATGCTATTAAATATTTATAACACATTATGAATTATGGTTTCTACAAGGAAAAAGAGAAAAAATGAAGAGCTAAACATTCAATGTTTTCTTGGATTTAAAAAACGTTTACTCCAGCATCAAAGAGCGGGCATTTGAGTGAGTAGTAGCATTATGAGGTAAGTTATAGCACTTTTGTTGGCATTTGCATTTAGTTTTGCACTTAGCAGGAAATGATTCATGATAAGAAATTGACCTTCTTTTTCTTATTACTGCCTTTTGGAAGTCTCTAAGGCTTTACCTTTTTTGGTTTGTATTTGATTCTAGGCTATCCCAGTATAGAGATAAAGGCTCTAAGGATGATGATAATGATTATGATTTGTTATTTGATTCAGCTGTTATTAATTGGTTTTAATATCTAAACCTTATAAAATGAAAATTGAAAATCAATATTCGAGACAAGATTGTGTGAAAACAAATGAGATTAAATTTAAGAAGATTTGGATTGCATGATTTGTCTATCATTTTATCTCATTTAAGTTGATTCAATCATCTTTTCATTTATTTAAACATTCCCAATCTTGCCATGCTTTATACTATCATTAATTTTTCTTTTTAACTTTACTACTCTTAATTAATTAATGATCTCCTATGGTGATTAATATTGGTTTCTTATTGGTCAGGTAGGAGTTTGCCTCCTGCAATAGAGAACTTTCTGGTAGTAGCATGAATTCTTAATTTTTGTTGCTTGATCAAGTCTAGCTTCTAAATATGTATATATATTTTTTGTGTGTTAACTTTAATCATTAGCATGTTTGTTTGGTTCATTGTAAAACACCAATGGTTCTAAAAGAATGTGAGTTTTTAATGTCTTCATTCAAGAAGACAAGGCAAGTGAAATTAATTAGGACTTTATTGCAAACAAGTATTACAAGTGTTAGCTATAAGAGTTTTTGTTAGAACATATTAAGGGTATGAAGCATGGATGTCATTAATATGTATGTTTTTGTGTATTTAGGTAAGGAGGTGTTTAGTTGTATATCTTGATGGAAGAACAATTTGCAGAAATGGAGGTTGCTAAAATGAAAAAAAAAAAAAAACCTATGGAATGTAAGAATGGTTATTTTTGTTACAAATTCTTCTAATCATGCCTACTATTTCTTTGCAGATCAAGCCCTGGCAAAAAGGAGGATGTTTCTACGAAATATGAATGTGATACAAGATTTTGAATTTTTTTCAATCATTGAGTTGGAGAAAAAAATAAAGGTAAACAATACTGTTATTTTCGCTGCAAATTGTAGAAATCATCTTTGATAGAATGGCTTAAACATCGTAAAAGGGTTTCATATGTACTGATCCTTTTCAGACCTTGAAGTAAGAGCATTTTCAACTCACTAATAAAGCTCATGATTGTGCTGATTCAATTCCAGAACCAAACAAAATATTTATAGTTCAAGATGTATCACCATTAACGAAAGAATTTAACTTTTTGTAAAACCTCCATACCTTAATACTCTAACTATAGTGAGACAATGTAAAGATCTAAAACAGAAGTTCATGAAGAACAAGCAATGAGGAAAAATAAGTTGCATAACTAGATAGAGGAAGCAAAATGTATTTTTTGATGTTTGAGATATTCATTCTATCTTACACTTTTGAATTCCATATAACCCAAGCTTGCTTATTTAATCATAATTTACACGAACAATTAGGGTACTTTGAAATTGTCATCCATTAAGTAAGCAAGAGGTTTTAGTTGGGCATGCAACAATTGTAGATTTTATTACAACTAAGGATAGAGATATAGGGATACTTCTTTATTATTATTATTATTATTATTATTATTATTATTATTATTATTATTATTATTATTATTATTATCTATCTATATGTGCCTTTATAAATTGTTTAGGCATAAATCTTAGAAAAAATTTCTTGCAAAATTGCATTTTTACATTAACATTTTGATAATATTGGTCTCACAGTTTTTTCCTCTCCAATCACGTGTATCTCAGTTGCCAGGACTTTATTGTTTCTGCCCATTCATTTAATGTTTCCATTCTTTTCTATTTTTTTCCTCTCCAATCACGTGAATCTCAATTGCTTTTGACTTTTTTTTTTGTTACAATTGCTTTTGAAATTTTTACTTCTTTCCTATTCCACTCATGTCTCCTCCAACTTTTTTTTGGCCTATCCTATGAACCCGTTCACCCATCAAGCCATTGTCTTCTACTGGTGTCTTTCTCCATTCGTTTTACACTGTTCATCTTCCTTTTGTGTGCTGTTGGTTGTGCGTTTGTGGGTAAGGCAGTGATTTTCATTGGGGTTTTGGTTTCCTTCGATTTTGGGCGCGTCTCCACTTTAGGTCTTTGTTCAGCCATGCCCATGCTCCTCCCTCCCCTACGCTCGGATACAGCTTGTGCTTTCATCATGTACAGTGTTTCCTGTTTGCTCTTTGTGTCTCTGATTCTAGAATTTCCTCTGAGCTTTTGTGGACGTCCGGTTGGGATGATGATATATAAGCTATGCCTGTAATGCAAAGAAGACCATTTCTTTGTTTGTTATTTCCTTTTACACGCATAAATGTCCTACATGTTATAAACAATTTAAAAGAAAATCACATCTTATGGAGCACATGAAAATCTTATACCAGTTAATCCATCAACCTAGATGTGGGATGTGTCAAAAGCACTGCAGATTGTAATTGTGTGAAAAATTAACTATGGATCTTTATTGGATTATCTCACAAGTGAATTTGCTTTTAGTTGGAAATGTTAATGGTGATTTAGAAGTTGTTTCTACTTGTTTTTTTTAATATGTTCCTTCTACGATTATGAGAATTCTATAATTTGTTGGGAGAAGAGCAACTTTGGAAGGTTTATTTGTGCGGATTTCTTTATCCTCAAAGCATTTAGGTTGAGGAATATTTCTTTATCCTCAAACCATTTAGGTTGCGGAATATTTTACCTATAATGGCTTAATTTTTTTATTTTCTTTTTCACTGATCTTTAATAGCCAGGTGTTACCTAGAATGATCTATATTCCCCGTTGCATTCATCCATTGTGAATGGAGCAATTAACTGCATGAAGCTGTTGCTCTTGATATAGATTTTCTCTACTTATTTCTTTTTCTTTCTCCTTCAAGTTGTAAAGTCCTTGATATTTGAATTGTACTAGATCTTATAAATGTGATTTATATGCTGTAACAAGTTACTATTGGAATTGAAAATAGTTTTAGGAATGTTTTGGATGCTTTATTGAATTGGCTGAATTATAAGCAGCTTTTTGTGGTTTTTTAAAGTTGATGCCAATACTTTGCTTTAACTTTTACTAAAGTATATTTTATAAGTATTTTAGCTTTTCTTTTTTTGGTTTGTTTTCATATTTTGGCACATGAGCTTTTAGATAAGTTCATCTCTTTGTTGAAACTGCAGCTGGATGAATTAGTAGCAATAAAAGCTAAATATAAACAAAAATTAACAAGATGAGTTTCAATTTTTTGGACTTAATGCACAAACCATCTACATGTATGCATGCATGCATGCTTATTCTCCTAATATACATGTATGTTTAAGACATACTAGATTTTGGTCTGAATTTTTTTGATCTGGTTTGAATGGGAAACGAATTGTTGAATTATTACTTATTTTGTACCTTATTTTTTAAATATATTTTTCACATGCTCATTTTTGTCAAATAAATTGTCTTGCAATCAAACACTAGGCTAAGCTGAAAAGTTAGAACTTTGAATTTCCATTTTTCAAGTCTTTGTGTGCAGTTGATACCACCTTCTTTCTTGATTTTGGATATCAATAATATAAAAATTGTAGATTTTCTTGGCCTCCTATTAAACCACGTTTTTTGCCTGCATAGGTTTAGTTTGATTTCGACCAGCTTTTCCTGCATTGCACAGGTTATTTTCGTTGCTTTTCTTTCCTCTTTGCTTTGCTTTTTTTTTCTCTTTTTCAAAAAGGTTGTGAGAAAGATTTCCTTTGGCTTGAGTTTAATTACAAGGTTTTGATGATTCAGCTTGGATGTTGATAATTAAATCTTGATTTAAAGCAATTTTTTTTTACAATTTTTGTTGATTTTTGTTGTTGTTTGTTTCTTTTGTATTTCCCAACATCGTCATTGTGAGTACGCTTTGGTTCCAGGTGGGCTTTCTTCTTTGTGTGGATAGTTTTTGATCTTCTTTTCCCTGCTTCTCTTTATTTCTAATCAGTATTTTGAGAAATATTCGCTGTTGTGCTTGATTTCCTTTTTTGTTATTTTTTTAAATCTTTATTACCTCATATGTACTAGCTTTGTCTGTTCAAGTTTGTTTTCTGCTTGGTTTTTAAATGATGCTAAAGAAAAAGCAAGGAAGAATTGAATGCAAAGAGAACTAACATTGGGACCAATTTGCCTTATGGTCATTTTTAATGTGCTTTTAATTGTTCCTGGATTTTTGGGTTCTGATTGCATTTTGTTTGTTACTTTGAGGTGCTCTGTGGTTCATTTTTCTTTTCCTTTCTCTGCATGAGCTCTTACATTTGCTGTGTTTTATTCTATGTAGGTTGCTTTTTAATTGTTCCTTGCTTTCTGTTTTACATGATTTATGATGGTTTGCTTAATCTCTATATCCTTTTATGGGAATTAAGCTTTAAAAATTAAAACCTTAAATTGATGATGTTGTGTTCCTGCATGTGAAGAAATTAATGATATGCTCATTGCTTGATTAAGCAAAGAATTGATACTCCCTCATATGTTAACCATTTTACCTAAGTTCATGTGCACTATTGTTCATAAGCTGCAATGATTTCAACCATTATAAAAACTCGATATAACTGGCATTAGATTTGACTTTATGCTTGATACAGCATATACTAAGATTTTGATGCAGCACATATTTTCCATGAAGTGCAAGCATGTATTTTCAATAATCATGCCGTTCCATTTATTTATGAAATTTAATTGCATTAATAGAACAAGGATCCTGCCTTTTTCCTAGCTTTCTACTCCATTTATAGCTATTATCATTTTCTACCTTTTACTTTGTTATGAACTCTTGACAACTCTTGGTATTTTTGATGCAACTGATCAACTCTTTATTAATCTAATCATTCTTGACTTTTTTACTTTTTCTCTTTTGCCTTATCTCCTTCCCTTCTTCCTTATTTCCGCATCATGGCGCGGCCATCATGCTAGTATGTTTTAAAGTTTATTCTAATCACATAATTTATTATTTGATTTCATGCCATAACTTTCAAAATTAATTCCAAAATCACTTTCTCTAAATTAATTCACAAAATACATTTAACAATTAATTTTACACAAGAATATAACATTAACGTGATAATAAATAATATAAATAATATAACAAATATGTTATTATCAAGGAGTAGCCACAATTATATATGCTATCTCAAAATCACACACTACAGCAAAATATACCTTTAGCGGCGTTTTTTTGGTTATTTAGCGGCGTTTTTAAATGCCGCTAAAATGTTGCGGCACTGGCAAAAAATGCATCAAAAAACGTCGGCTTTTCTAGCGTCGGGAAAAATAGCGACGTTTTTTTTGAAAAATGCCGCTAATTTTACAACAATTTTACACCAATTAGCGGCAGTTATATTTGCCGCACGTTAGTGGCATTTTCTATTAAAACGCCACAAAATTAGCGGCGTTTTTGTAAAAAACACCACTAATATAGCGGCATTTTTCACGAAAACGCCGCTAAATTAGAACTTAGCGGCATTTTTATTATAAAACACCGCTAAGCTAGGCTTTTTTTTTGGGATATTTTTTAAAATTTTATTTATATAATTAGATTTTATATTTTTTTAAGTTATAAATTTAATTTATATTTTTCAATTTGAATATATGTTTCATAGTTTGTCCTGCACCATACCAGATTTGGTATGTCTTGCGATAAAAGTATGGCCGACGGGTATCTCTTATTGTTTGCTTTAATGCCTTTTAACTACATATGTCTTGCACCATCCTTCCAACCACACATAATAGCCACAACTTTTACCATGCTTCACATAGCCATTAATAAAATAACTGTAATGTAAAAATATATTTATATATAAAATACGTCTCCTATTTTATATAAAAATAAATCTGCCATAAACATTTGAGTCTCTCAACATCTAAATAAAGAAAACATATATAAGAAAAAAGAAAGAAAGAACAAAGATTAAGGTTACAAAATACTAATCTTTTACATCCAAAAGTTGCCCTTTCTTGGCAGGGTAGGCATCTGGATCAGCAAGATTATCGTAACAGCTATTATCTGAAGATTTCTGCCACACAGCAATATCATCCTTTTTGGCATACAATTTAAAGCACATTGAAGTCAACAAGTCCTGCAACTTCTCATATTCTGATTTTTGCTCTTCCACAGTTGTATTCCATCCACGCCAGCGGTTTTCATAGTTTACAGGAGGTCCAGACAAGACCCAGAAACCACCAGGACGGAGTATGCGATGAACTTCAAGGAGATAAATTCCACCTGAAAGCAAGAGCAACTATTGTTTAAACACAGCAAGTGTTAACCAGAAAAAGGTGCTTACTAGGTGGATATGATAAGCAAGTAAAAAGAAGCAAAGGAAATAGGTGCTAGTGCCTTTTAATTATCAGGCCATAGAAGGAACTCCATCAAACAAAATCATTCAACATGAAAGTTACAACAACAATGATAAAAAAACAAATTATGATAAAAGGCATCCTGATTATGTTAGTTTGAACGAAATCTATATTTAAGTTTGAACTTAGTTCAGGATAATAATTTACCAAATTCAGTCCATGGGATAAGGCATCTTGAGCAATGAGCAATATCAAATGAACTTGAAGGGAAAGGAAGGCGCTAGGAAGAAATGACACCAAGGATTGCAGGTATTCCACGTTCCAATGCAAACTAGACCTGAGCTTCATGATTATCTCTTGGAGCGAGAGAAACTGTCAAAATTCCACGATCTAATAGATCACCTCCCCAACTTGCAACCTAGAAATATATCAATTAAAAGAGTTTAAATCTAGAAAAGGATAGAGGCAGAGAAGAGCATGGGGGAAAGTGAGAAGCTAAGAGACGGACAATCAATTCCCTTCCATGATTCAATCAAATACAGACAACAAGAAATGCAACACAGATGCAAACATGTCTGATTTATGTTTAGTATGAGAACTCCATACACTTTCAAAATTGCAACTCACCCCACAACCAGTATCGATCGCAGTTCGAACTGTGCCATATCTCATTTCAGGGATCAGATCTTGTATCAAATCTACATATGCACCAACTCCTCTGGGGAACATAGTACCACCACCAGGAAACAGGAACTTCTTGCCTTCTTTCCTCAACCAATTCTGATTGGACTTCTGCTTATTGATCCAATCATACGAAACGTTCCTGAAAGCAGAACAATATTATATATCAAGTAAACTAAAAATAAATAGAACAATAAATAATTTAACAAAGCAATTTGCTCTATCAAGTTAAATTAGCACAACCAGGTAAAAGCTATAATACCTGTACCAACATTCATCCTGGCTCTTTGGCCATCTGATAGGTGGCTTATACCCATCAGGAGGAGCAATCAAGCATTCCTTCCTCTCAAACACTAGAGGACAGTGGCGTTCTAGGAAGGTAAGCCGATGAAAACCATACTTCTTCCATCTCTATAGCAATAAAGAAAACCCATTACTAAAGTATTCTAGCATAAGCAGCCTGTATTTGTGATATCATTAAGTGAATGATCATATGTTACCTTGGGATCTGTGCATGGAGTGTAGTCTTGGTAATCAATGCTGCATTCCGGGAAAGCAACAGATTTGTTTTGAAGGGCAGGTTCCTTTAGAGAAGGAACCGCCTTGGAAACATCCTGGACTGTCTTGCCCTCCAATTTATTTTTCTCAGAACAGAAGATTCCACCAAAATAGAAAGAACACCCGCATAGTACAATAACCAGTAATGTTGCAGAGACAACCTTAAAACCTTTATCAGGTTGGGAATGATGTTTTCCATCTTTATGCTTCATGACTTCAGAAATAATTAATTACTGCAACATCAAAAGCCACCAATTAGTCAAAACAGAAAGGAAGAAATCAACTGAGAAGCTCTGTTTTTGATGAAACTGAAATTTCATCACTTAACCAATGCTTAAAAACGAGTAAAGAAAACCAAAAAAAAAAAGCAAGACATGCACGTACTGATTGTTCAATTTTTACAGTTGAGAATGACCAAGACCGATGATATTGCAACCAACAAATGATGATACAGAAGTTAGCTCTTTAGGAGAGATCCAAGTAATGAGTACAAAAAGCATTCATCAACACAGAAGAGAATGGAAAGGGAAAGCAAAACAAGCTCGGCTGCAAACACCAAAAATTAAATTTAAAGACAAGACCTTGCAAGCTGTAAAACTCGTAGATCTAAAGCCAACAACTAACGACATCTAATACTTTACATGTAACTTTGCCTTTATATCTTTCACAGGATACGGGGACCCAGCTAGCATGGTCCCATTCGTTCCCTATTGCTCTAATAATCTTTCCCACAGAGTCAAAAAGGCGAAAGAGACGCTATGGATTTCATACCCAATATAGAAAGGAACAAAGATAACAATAAAAGTAAAAGAAACAAACACAACACAACACAACACAACATGTAGTTTTATAATAATTTCCATGACAAGGAAGAAAAGGTTTAATGATTTCATTGTCAAAGCAGGCCAATCAGTTGTTTTTTTTCTTACCAGCATGATCAATAGATACATCGAACTCATGAACAACAACTAATCAATTAGCAAACTGCAAAAAGCACACAGTTTCAATGCCAATGTGCATAACCTTCAAAGCAAAGCATGTATCTTTTAATCCAAAATTCGCAGCAACAGGAAATGAGAAGCACCCGTAAAACCAGAGAAGAAAAAGAAAAGATTTTGTTTGACTACTGCTTTGAATTAATGTTAGAGTCTCTCTGACACTTATCTGTACAATCATCGCTATCATTTGTAGCTTCATATAGAGGTAGTTACGGGCCGGACTGGGCCGGTTCCGGGCCGGTTTTCACCGGTTCCGGCCCTAACCATAAGAGAACCGGTTCGGACCGGTTCTATATATTATGAGAGGCGAACCGGCCCGGTTCGTTGGACCGGTTCGCCTCAAAACCGGACCGAACCGGTTTTCCATTTTTTTTTCTTTTTAAAATTTTTATTTTTAAAAAAATTATATTAATTTATTTTAATATATATTAATATATTTTAATAATTTAATGTAGTAAATTTATTTTTATAATAAATAATGTTAATAGTTTAATTTAACAATAATTTATTATAAGAATATAAGTTATATTATAATTTATTTAATTAATGTAACAATAATGTAAAAACAAACTATTATAAAATTATCTAATAAAATTATTGTTATAATAAATTAAAGTTATATTATGAATATAATATTATGATAAAATGATATTTGACTCAAAAAACAAATAATGATATTATGAATATTATTATTATATTCATTTTGCATATCTTTATTTATATTCATTTTGCATTTAAAATAATTTATTATATTTGAAATATCATTTACTTAATATTTATTCATTTATTTAATATGTTTTTAAAATATTAATTCATTTTGTATTTTAAATATTTATTTATTTTAAACATATATAAGTATAACATTAATTAATTTGGTATGTAATAATAATAATAATAATAACAACAACAACAAAGGAGAAAAAGGAGAGAGTAGGAGACCAAAGATTTTTTACGTGGAAAACCCCTTCAAAAGTTAGAAGGGTAAAAACCACGGGACCATAGTCCATAAAAATATTCACTATGACTAAACTTATTTACAATTTTACATACAATTTACAAAAAAAAAAAATTATTCTCTACTCTTCATAATTTATACGGATTGCCTTGGAAATTTCTTCCTCCTCTTCTGAATTATTATCAGCAAATTCATTGGCCATTCCAAGTTCGACATTGCGCGATTCCGCATCAAACCAATCTTTAAGGCATGTTAACATGCACAATGAATCCGGATTAAGAGTGGTTCGATGGTCTCCAATAATTCTTCTACACGTCGAGAATGCGGATTCCGAAGCAACAGAAGAAACTTGCACCGCAAAAACATCTCGGGCCATGGAAGCTAAAACTGGAAATTGTTTTTGGTTTTCTTTCCACCATTGGAGAAGATCAAAGTTATCATCTACAGAAAAATCTTGACTTAAGAAAAATCCTAGCTCATTGAAGCTAGAACTCCGTCGAGTTGTTGATCCCGATCCCGATCCCGATCCGCTCGCTTTTCCTTTTAGCTTCATTCTCTTCTTTGCTGCTTCCTTAATTGCGTTTAAAATTCCTTTTCCTTTTTTGCTACTTTCGGTTTCTTCGTATGAATCTTCTTCTTCTCGATTAAAGTTGAATTGCTTCCTTTCTGTTTCATAAACATTAAACAATTCTCGAAAAAGATTGTTAATTGAGGACTTTTGATCCTCAATAGAATCAAGACCAAGAAATTCTTTATAACAATCAAAAAAAATTTTTATATTTACCTCACCTTGACTAGGATCTAGTAAAGTTGCAACACAATAAATAGGAGGAATTATTTCCCAATATTTTTTAAATTTTTCCTCCATATCATATATAAAAGAACTTAAAGTTTCATGATTCCTAAATTTTACAAATTTGTCAAACATTGTGTAGATAATAGGAACAAAATACGGTATAGTTGGATAAAATTGAGTTGAAAATCTTTCGGTTGCATCTTTAAAAGTAGATAATAAATCAACACAATATTCAATAAAAGTCCAATCTTCTTCAAAAAGTACTAAATGTGTGCTACTTGTATAATTGTTATAAAAAGGAGTAACAAGTTCTTTATAAGGTAAGATAGAAGAAAGCAAACGATGAAGTGAATTCCATCTTGTTTCCACGGGAAGTGGAAATGCTTTAACAGGTATATTATTTGTTATACAAATTTGCTTCCATTCACGTTTATTACTTGGTGTGCGAATCCATTTTGCTAAAATTTTAATTTTATCAATTGGACCTTTGCCAGTACCAGTACCACTAGAACTAAAACCACTTTGAACACATAAATTTATAATATGACATGCACATCTTGCATGAAAAAATATGCCTTGCATAACAGGGTTTAAACTTTTAATTAAATGAGGAATAGCTGCAGTATTACTTGAAGCATTATCAAAAGTAATAGCAAAAACTTTATTATTTTCTAGTCCATATAATTTACAAACTTTAGTAATATATTTATGAATAGTATATGAATTATGTGCTTCTTCTATTACATCTAAAGATAAAATTCGTTTTTGCATAGACCAATCTTCATCTATCCAATGACAAGTTATAACAAGATAACTTATACCATTAGTACTAGTCCATTTATCACTAGTTAAACTAACCCTATATGAAATATTACTAAGTTTATCAATTAAAGCTTGTCTATATTCTTTAAACATATCCATACAATCTCTTTTTAATGTATGTCTAGAAACAGATTTATATGCGGGTTGTAAATATTTACAAACAAATTCTAAATATCCTGTTTTTTCACAAATTGTGAATGGTTGTTCAGTTCTAACTACAAATCTAACTAAACCACGTCTAGCTTGAACATTATCAAAATTAAAATTTTTTCCACCATCATGCGTATTAATTTGAGATTGTTTACCTTCTAAAATTTCATTTTCTTCGGCATCAGGATTAATTTTATGTATAGTAATTAAATGCCTTTTATACGTACCTGTACCGCCACCACCTCCACCGGAGTTATAAGAGTAAACGCCTTTGCACAATTTACAGATGGCACAATATTTATTCGTCTCACCTTCTTTTGCTACAATGTCGAAATACTCCCATACCCTGCTTGTTTTTTTTCGACTAAACTTCGGTCTTGATGATGTAGCAGCAGTGGTGGCAGCTGATGATTGTGTTTGAGCATGACTTCCTCCACGACCACGACCAAACGATGGTGCCAAAGGAAGCTCCTCCTCCGGATGAATATCGGGTTCGATTTCATTAAATGATTCGTCACCCAAATTAGGAATTTCAGTGGAACCAAAAGGTCGAGAAACAGAGCATGAACGACGAAAGAAATTTGACATTTTTATATTTTTTTTGAAAATAAATATATGTTAAAAATTTAAAAAATAGATGTATGATAATATATTGAAATTTAAAAATTGAAACTTGAAAATTAAAAGTAAAATTTGCAAAATTATAAAATAAAAAGAAAAATGAAATTTATAAAGAAAATGATGATATTATAAATTTGTAATAAGGAATATATATAATATATTAGAATTTGAAAATTAAAAGTAAAATTATAAAATAAAAAGAAAAATGAAATTTATAAAGAAAATGATAAATAAATTTGGAATAAGGAATATATATAATATATTAGAATTTGAAAATTAAAAGTAAAATTTGTAAAATTATAAAATAAAAAGAAAAATGAAATTTAGAAAGGAAATGATGATATTATAAATTTGGAATAAGGGAATTTAAGTGAATTTGAGAGAGTTTGAGTGAATATTGAGAGAGTATGTGAGTGAAGAGAATAAGAGTAGATGAATATAGATAGTAGATTTGAGAGAAAATATAGAAGAAATGTAAATGAAAATAGAAGATTATAGAGGTATTTATAGGAAAAAAATTAGAATAAAAAAATAAAAAAAAATAAAAAAAAAGATTGATGGGCAACGGCCATTTCAAACACAGAGCAGAGGCAAGCCTCTGCTCTGGATACTACAGTTGCACTGCACTACTGCAGTGCAACTGCAAGAGGCTTGGCTGCCACTGCGCACTCTTTTTATTTTTATTTTTTAATTTAATTAAAATAAAAAAAATAAAAATAAAAAAGAAAAGAAAGATTGATGGCCGTTGCCCATCAAACGTAGACTCGCAGAGGCAAGCCTCTGCGAGTCTGCATGCTGCAGTTGCACTGCAGTGCAACTGCAGTTCCTTTTTTTTTTTTAATGGGCCGGTTCGAACCGATCCGGTTTTGAACCAGGCCCTTAACGGGCCCGGTTCTTAACAGGCCGGGCCCGGTTTTAGATGATTAAAACCAGCCCAGCCCGCTAACATGTCGGGCCGGGCCGGTTCCGAACCGGTACAGTACCGGTTCAGATTTTGGGCCGGATTGACCCGATCCGGTTGCGAACCGGGTCGGGCCAACCCGGCCCAATAAGCATCTCTAGCTTCATAAACACTCTGACTGTAGTTGTTTTGCCCAATATGAGACACAATAGATATATTTTTATCAGACTCATCAGAAGAATTACTTGACCCTGTTGGTATAGAAGCGTCAGTCATGGGATTATCATCTCTAGAGTTAATAGACATTGATACATGGAATTCTGATTCATTACCAGGCACTCCAAAAATCCCCTCAACAGCAACATATCATTCATCAATCTCAACTTCAAATTGTGTTTCACAAGAGAATTGAGTTTTAAAAACATTAGGGGCCTTACCAAGCAAGAAGAGCTTCATCAAGAAACATATATTGTAACCAGTTCACAACCATGGTATCTATCCTTAGAAAAAAATAGAAATGTAAGTTATACTTGGAACAAATTTGTCAATCATTACCCATGAATCATTTAATTCATGCCGTGTATCTGAAGACGACCGAATGTAGCAAACATAATGTCCAGAAGTAGGTTTGAATCCATAATGCTTCACAACTGCATACAGTTGATGCTTCAATTCTTCCTATTGCAAAAGAAGAGATGAAAGAAGCTTAATAATTTTGTGAAGCATTATGGATTAAATCTCATTATAAAAAAAAATAAAACAATTGAAAAATAAACATAATTAAAACAATGAACTAGAACAAAAAGAATGGAATGCAAACGCCACATTTCATTGTCAACTCCAAAGAAATATTCAAGCTAAACAATTAGGAATCTCAAGAAACGACAACGTAGAAATCTCGAACAGACCAGAATTCAACGATTACCTTTAAGCTTGACCAGATCCAACCCCTAACTCAGTCAAAACTAAAAGCAAATGAAGTATAAAATCAGATAATAAATTAGCTACCCCATCAAAAATAAAAGCAAATGAAAGTATTAAACTGCAAATTTTTTAAACCTTGAATCGATGAGAATCGAACATCCTAACGCTGCTAAAGTTTAGAAGCTTGAAGGCCTGGAAAGAGAATCGGAGAGAGAATTTAAACACCAAGAGGGAATCGAAAAGAGAATCGGAGACTGAAATCTGAGAGAATCGGGAAACCTTAACAGCATTGTAAAAATCGAAGAGAGAATCGGGAAATGAGGGGAGAGGTTTTTGATCGAAATGTTTAAGAAACTTTTTCTGAAGAACTCATTTTTTTATCGAATATTTTATCTAAATACATTTGTCCTATATTTATTTTATATATTTAGTTTTAGACTAGCAGCGTTTATTTTCATAAACGCCGTTATTTTATTTTATTTTTTTACTTTTTTCATAGAATATGTATTTTCAAAAAAATTAGAATAAATATTTTAAATTTTTTATATTAAAATATAGCGACGTTTTTTTTTCTAAAACGCCGCTATCTGATTAACTTAGCGGCGTTTAATCACATAAACGTCGTTATTTGCTAAAATTTACAGCATTTAAACTGAAAAACGCTGTGATTTGATTGAAAACAAGGCATTTAGCGGTGTTTTCTATAAAACGCCGCTAAATAAGTGCCGCAAAAAGCTATTTTTGCTGTAGTGACAGCATGTAGAGATTAGCCTTTAAGATTTAGTTTTGCCAGCTAAATTCATCAGACCATTTCCCTATCCTGTCAATGGAGTTGTGAACAATTCAACAATCTTAACCCAACTTGGTTAGATAAATGCAAGTAAAGACCAAATGATCTCTAGTTGTAGAAAAAAAAGTTACCGAGAAAATGCAGAAGTTAATAACTTTTGTATTGCTGAAAAACTTTGTACAATTCAAATCCATATAACTCTATTTACAAGAGTTTAAATTCCTAAAGATTTTCAATAACTTTGTACAAATCAAATCTAGATATTCTTTTGTATTGCTGAAAAGCTTCTAAACCGATACTGCAAATGCGCGGGTCGAGATAAGTAACATAGAGTGTCGTTTTCACGAGGATTATTGAAAATTGTTTTAGCTAATTACTAAAACTATTTCATCCTAGGTTTATCCAAACTAACAAAAATTTTCAAAATTATACTTCTAAAAATAATTAAAATAAACTTAAACTAAAATACCAAATAAATTTAAGATTCATGAAAATTAAAATAAAATTAGAATGCAATAATAAAAATAGAAACAATAAACTTAATTATATTATTTAAACTAAACAATGATAATCGAACTAAGCAAATAAACTAAATTAAAAACTCAAAACTAAGCAAATGTAATAATAACTAAAACCTACTACAACAATTCTATAATAAACCTAACTCATATAGTAATATTTTATAACACTAACACAGAAATTACAAACTACATGTAACTTGGCCTACCCATGTACTGCCACTGGTCAGCTACAGCAGCCACACAAGCTTCGCCCAACACATCTCCATCCGCCACCGCTTCACGTATGCAGCAACCAGCGACGCCAGAACGCAGCTACCTGAGTACTCCGAAACAGAGCAGATTAAAGGAAAAACCACAGTAGTAGAAGTAAACTTGTCACCAGCCTCTTCTCCTACTGTAATTTCCTTCAACTGAGATCCAATAACAGAAAGAAACCTCCAGCCCGTAAAGAAATCAGAATTAAAAACACAGCATACATTTGAAGTGGAAACTTGTTAAGATGCAATAAAAGAAAACTGAATGAAATTTTAAGTAAACTTTATTGTTTAAACCCAACTTAAATGAAAAAGCTTTATAAACTAATGCAAACTATCTGTAAATTAATCCTTAAAACATAGAAGAACGTATATATAACAGAGTTTTTAACTTAAAACAGTAGTTAAATTAAACAAACTAAAACAGAGCAAAAATAACTAATCTAAAGCTCGAAAATAAATATTAACCTACGGCCTAAACTAAGAGAACTTTGCAGAATCGGGTTGAAGTAGGTGGCTCTGCCACGCAGCCCCCGCTCCACTCCTAAACGGCCTAGCTACGTTAACTCTTGGCATCTTTCCTTTGCGCAGCAACATTCAATTCTGCTGGGCTCTCTTTGCACGTGGACGTGAGATTACTTGAGTCTTAAGAAAAGTTCAAAAATTTGAGAAAAATGTTAGGAGTAGTCACTTTAATAGACATATTTTAATGCTTTTCATCATATTAGGTCACCTCAATTCCTTGTTTTATATGAAGACCAATTACTTACTATTATAAGTTACTTGAAAAGTACTTTTTAGCATTCACATACTTCAGCTTTTCAACTTCTCAAATGGGCAACCAGTCTTCGTGTAAAATTAAGAAGTAACATGGCTCAATAAGATAAAGAGTGTTGAAATACGATTGTCAAAGTGACTATCACCAATATTTCCCAATATTTGATAGCTTGATTAGAGTTTCACCGGTTTGCTTTATTATTCCAAAATTTCTGCAGAGGAAAAAATATCAAATAAATACAGAATAAACTAAATTAAAATCCAAATCTTAATAAAAAATTACATAGTAAAGTATCCTAAAAAGTAATATTTTAGAGACTTATCAGATAACTCTATTTACAAGAATTTAAATTCCTAAAGACTTACATTTCTCTAAGGACTCTGGAGACTGGAGATTTAGATGTTACAAGTTGTTTAATATCCTCTTTGTTTTCTGTTTTTATTTTTAATTTTTTTTAAAATAGTAGCAAAAAACATGTTTGGTAACATATTTCTGTTTTCAAAAAACAAAGATGAAAACAAGAATTTTCAAAATTGTTGGAAACAATATTTTCTTGTTTCTATCTTTTTCAAAAATATGTTTTCATTTTTGGTACTGTTCATAAGTAATGAATAGTGTTTATATATTACTCTAATACTAATATATCTTCATAATAAAAATATAAAATAAAATTAATTAATTTTATAAAATAAAAATAATATTAAAATTTAATATAAAATATTATTTAATTAAAAATATATATCTTAAAATCAGTATATTTATTTTAATATATAAAAGTTGAAAACATAAAAAGTAATTAAAGATAAATTATATTAAACTATAATACTATTTAATTTAAATTTATAAAATAATTCATTGAATATATTATATATTTTAAATAATATCATTTATTATAATTTTGATATGTTAATAATTAATATTATTGCTAAGTACTATTATCTAATATAATTAACTATTTTTTACTAAACAATATTATTATTTAATATTATATTTTTCAATTAAATTTAAAATATATCACTACTACTATTAAATAAGTGAATACTTAAAATTAAATAATATTTTAATAACTATATAATTTATCATAAATTAATTAGCTAAATATATATTATTTAATAATTTAATATTATTACATTTAAATTAAATAATATTATTAAATATAATTATTAATTATTAATTCATATTATTATTTAGTATATAAATTTAGAATTTTACTAATCTCAACTATTGTCTAATAAAAATTAATATTAAAAAATTATTTAATATTATTTTTAATTGAATTATTTTATTTAATATTATATTTAAATTATAATATTATTTAAATTATATTAAATTTTAATATGATTAAATGAAAAATATTTAATAATATTATTAAATAGTATAAAATAATATTAATTAATATTATGTACATAATATTATTTAATAAATATATTTTTATTTTTATTTAATTTTTAAAATTTTATTGTGTGAATTGAATTGTTTTATTTGAATCTGTTTAAATATTTGTTTTCAATAAAAAACAATTCTAGCCAAAGATGTTTTCTATTGTTTTTAGAAAATGAAAACAAAACAAAAATAAAATTTTCAAAAATACTAAACAGAAAAAAAAAATGATGTCAATCGACCGCTAAAGAATTTGATTTGGTTTAGGATCTCTTATTGAGTTTGAATCTTATAAACGAATGATTCCAACCACTATAAATGTCATATTTAAGAAGTAAGAATACTGCATTAAAACATTTATTAAAATACAAGGATCGGATTACCCTATTAAACTCTACCTTAGATAAGGGTTATAGGATTAAAGTTGCACTTGAACCATCAACTAAAACTTTTGGCCTAAAGGGAGTGCTTTGCTTACAAGTTACAACTAGTGGAACTCTGTAGTCAAAGTATGCTCAGTTGGACACAACAATGCAATAATGGTGTCCTACGGGAAACTTTTTCTTCTCATGAAGACCTACAGTAAGCTTATTTCTGAAAATTTTACACATAAATCCACAAGAAACTCATTAAAGTTATCGAAGTTTATCTCAAAATTTTGAGAAAAAAAGTTACAATTTACCTTCGATTCATGCCAAACCAAATCAACATCATTTTCAAATCCTGGAATCTCGGACTTTTTTAGCATTCTTGTCCTCACAATTCCCAGAATGGCTACTTTGCAGTAGCATTTGCAGAACTTTCCTCATGCAAGGTCTTGTTGAAGGTAATGTTCCAGTGCAAAGGATTCCGACGTTAAAGACATTGCACATTTGATCCAAGTAACAAGCTTGCTTGATCTCCTCATCTAATACGTCCACTATTGAGTTGTTATCTTTAAAGTACTGCTCAGCCCACTCTGCAAGCGATTTGTTCTCATCTCCATCGTTGGCTTCTCTTCCTGTTGTTAGCTCCAGAAGAACGACTCCAAAGCTATAAACATCAACCTTCTCATTTATTCTTCTTGTTCGAGCGTATTCTACAATTCAATTCAGAATACATACTGTGAAATTCAGTCTTTAGGTTTCTTTTCATTAATTCTTCTCAATCTTTACATTGCAAAACTCTAAATCTTATATTTGTCTCATAAACCTCACTGGTTTGTACGCCTTTGTGTTGGGTTTCTTACGTTGATTGTAGAAAGGATTGGATGTCTTTATAAGTGTTTAGGAAAAGTCTCATCTCTTAAGTTGTTTTTGGGGTGAAAAGATTCAAAAACACCTAACCTAACAATGGTATCAAAGTTCAAGTTATTGACATTTCTATTCCGGCATGTGTTATTAAGTGTAAGCTCTCCCCAAAACCTGATGTGTGAAGGAGAAGATTATTGGGGTTTCACATAGGTTGATTATTGGGGTTTCACATAGGTCGGGGAAGAAAAGCACTCTCCAAGACCTGACGTATGAAGGGAGAGATTGTTAGGTTTTCACATCGGTCGTGGAAAGTGTTGAGTGTATATTTATAAATGTAAGCAATCCCCAAGGCCCCATGTGTGAAGGGGGAGGATGTTAGGTTTTCACATCGGTTGTGGAAGAAGTTGGCTCTGTGTTTATAAGTGGAAAAGAAAACTTCACATCATAAGTTAGTTTTTGGCATTGAAAATGTCAAATAACACTCAACACACTCGCTTACCTAACGAAATTCCTTATCAATCTATAGATTTCTTGTCCATTAACAAACTTATCTACAAATAAAAATGCTATACTAATTGGAATTTGAGTCAAAATTATCAACACATAAAACGTTTAAATAATAACTTTTCTAGTGGGGTGTATGAGCAAAACATAAAGATTATGAATTTTGTACCATTACTCACCAGGAGCCATGTAGCCACATGAACCAGCAACAACAGAAACCGTAATAGATTCTTCTCCTGGCTTGATTGACAGCTTAGCAAGACCAAAATCAGCAATTTTAGCATTGAACTCTGAATCTAATAGAATGTTGCTCGACTTCACATCTCGATGAATGATGGGTGGTGAGCAGTCGTGATGCATGTAGCAGAGTCCCTGGGCAGCCCCAATCGCAATATGCAACCTCTTTGGCCAATCCAGGAGAAATTTATTTGTTGAAGTAGAAACAGTTGCTGCTTGATGCTTATGGAGCCAAAGGTCTAGGCTAAGATTTTCCAAGTACTCGTAGACCAAAACTTTTGAAGTCTCACTTGAAATAGAACATAGCAACTTTACTATGTTCACATGTCTAATTTCTCCCAATATCCTAACTTCAGCTTGAAATTGTCTTTCAAACGTATCCTCCAACTTTCTGTCACTCCAAAGGACTTTAGCAGCAACAGCGTTGTTCGAACAATTTAAATCAACACGGTATATGTTTCCTGATCCTCCATTTCCAATCTTGTTTTTCTCTATCAATTCTGGCAGAATATCTGATTCTGAAAATTCTATGACTTGGAAAGGGGTGAACTCCCAAGTTGCATCTGATGCATGCTTTCTCTTCGGACGAAGCATAATCATGAAGAATGAACAAGCCAAAATCAATAAAAATAATCCCGCTGCAGTACTTGCAATCCAGGCAGTATTTTGATGAGAACTTAGAGATTTTTTAAGCCGACAGTTTTGAAGGTTTATTTGAGGAGAACTAGAACAGAGACCAGGATTGTCAAGGAAACAATTACAAAATGCAGCATTTTCAAACTGCTTTGGGATATTCCCAATGAGAAGATTGGCAGAAAGGTTAAGGGAAGTGAGCCTCAGAAGGCCAAGTTCAGGAGGAATTAGGCCAGAAAATTGGTTCGTTGACAAATCCAATTCAAGAAGGCTTGGTAGGAAACCAATCTCCTTTGGAATTTTCCCACAAATTTTATTTTTACTAAGATTTAGAGCATTGAGCATCCTCCATGAGATTATAGTTGATGGAAGGGAGCCATGGAGTTGGTTTTGATCAAGCAAAAGAGTAGTAAGAATGGGAAGAGCTGTCAATGCTTTAGGAATTGTGCTATTCAAGAGGTTATTACTAGCCTTCAATACAACTAGGCTCCTCCATGAATTCACCTCATCGGGAATTTGTCCAAAAAATTTGTTGTTACTAATCTCAAGTCGAGAAAGAGAATTTGACACTTTCCTGGGAAGCTCACCTGTAAAATGGTTATCACTTACCATCAACATTGATAAGTTCAACGATGTCCATAGACCACTAGGAATGCTCCCAGTAAGACCATTCCTCCGGACATCAACCATTAGTAAGCTATTACAATTACCAAGTGATTTTGGCAATTCTCCAGTAAGATTGTTATCAAAAGCTACGACACCTAGCAACTTACCTCCATAGCATAAATGCTCAGGCAACTTCCCCGTAAACTTGTTAGTAGAAACCTCGAATGTTTCAAGCATTGAATATCGACCAAAATCTGGAGGCAGAGTGCCTGACAAGTTGTTGTTGAACAATCTAACATCTGTTAGTGTTGAGATTCGTCCAATGCTTTCTGGAATCTCACCCGACAGTTGATTGTTAAACAGAACTAAACCCGATAAGTTTCCTTGTTTCCCAACATCACTCGGGATTCTTCCGCTCAGGTTGTTGTCAGAAAGATCGATCGCCGTCAGGTTGGAAGCTTCAATTACTTGAGGAATCTCTCCAGATAATTTGTTGGCGAAAAGATAGATCTCCTTCAAATTCTTTAACAAAAATAAAGCAGCAGGGATTTTACCCGTTATTTCATTGATAGAAAAATCCAATACCTCGAGAGCTGTCATATCTCCAATGGTGTCGGGGATTTCACCAATTAAATTTGCTTGACACATCCATAATGTCTTCAGCTTCTTCAATTGCTTGAAGCTGGAAGGCAACTTGGATGGTAAGAATTTCTTATTATATGCCAACCCCAAAAAGTCAAGTTTAGACAAGTTACCAATTTCTTCTGGGATAGAACCGTTGAATTGGTTTACAGAGAGCAGAAGATTCTTCATCTCATGTAACCTTCCAATGGCTGCCGGAACGCTCTTAGAGAAATTATTAGCCATAAGGTTCAAGTGCTGCAGCTGGCCTAGGTTGTCAATGTCATCAGGGATTGAGCCAACGAAATAGTTCTGAGAAAGGTCCAGGAACTCAAGTTTAGAACAATTATAAAGCGTTCTTGGAAACTCACCTGGGATGTTGTTGTAATTAAGATCAATGGTTTTAAGGTTCTCGAGGTCACAAAGAAATGGTGGGATTGTTTTGTTGATGTTCTTGTTTCTGAGGGATAATGCAATGACAGAGTTGTTGAGGCAAGTGATTTCAGGCCAGCCGCAATGCGCGGAAGAGTTTGATGGTCGGATTGTGGTCCAGTGGCTGATGGCGGGCGGGTTCTGCCAGTAAGTCTTTAGTTTAAACAAGATGGCTTGTTCCAGGTCGGCATGTCGTTGGGAGCTTACGTGGCTAAGGCCTAGAGCAAGGAGAAAACAGAGGAATGTGGGAACCAATTTAGACATCTAAGTAGAAAGATAGTTAAAAAAAGGGCAGAAAGATGAATGTTTTTTGGAAGGATAGATTGATTGTTTCAAACTTTGTAAAGTTGAATTTATAGATGATTTGCAATCCGTACTCCTGGTCTTTAATTTAGATTTGATAATTTCAAGTAGTATACGATGATATAACACGAAAAAAAAAAAAAAGTAACACAGTTTAAAATTGTATATGAGCCTTGTAAAAATTAAAAATAATTTTTGTGCTTGATGTGTCTATATGAATTTTGAAACGAAAATTTCGTGTTTTGCACGGCAGACAACAAATCTATTTTCAACAGTAAAATCACAGAAATTGAGTGTCAAGCAAGGTGTTCTTCGTGGTCAAGAAGAAACAATAAAATAGAAAGAACATTCGAGTCATCAGGGATTGCCTCACTGGCTGACCATATCAAGGAGCGTCAGCAAGAACGGACTTAGGTTAACGATTGCCAATCATTCTTGCTAACGATTCTAAGCAAGCTAATGGAAATTAAAAATGAAACTCTGGACAGGGAATAATACATTTTCCACAGCAACTTCCGAAACATATTTAAGATAAACCCCAAAGAAAACATTATGGTTGTAATAATAAAAACAAAAGATGGACTTGTTCAAGTCTTTAACCAAAATACAAGTGAAAACCACTTAAAATATCAGCAACCATGCATCCTTGTCCCTACTGCCTAAGGCCCAAAGTGTTGCTACGCCCATGGAGCGAGTGCAGTTCGGAGCAACAACCGGCGTCCCAGACGATTCTCTAGTTCTTAATAGGTCCCAGTCTGACACAGCTCCCCCAATACCCTTAGGGGCTGTTTGGTTTTAGGAATTTTAGATTATTGGTAGAATTTTTTTTCCGTAATCAAATTACCATGTTTGGTTCGTCGAATTTTTTCACATCGAGAATTTTATATTCCCAACAGTGCAAAGATGGGGAAAATGGGGGTGAAAAAATTCTTCCCTTGTCTTGAGGTATTTTTTTTCAGGTGAAAATTATTTTTATGCCTATTTTACCCTCAAATAATTATATTTTGTTTCCATTTTACCTCTAAACCTATCTAATATTACAACCATTGTTTTTTTCTTATTTTGATGAATTGACATTTAAGAGAAAAATGAATTTAAAATCAAATGGACCACTAAAAAGATGGACCCTATGATTTTTGATTAATCGAAATCTTTTTAATATAGTAATAGTTTGTTAAATCAAAATAAATTACAAAACAAAAACCTTATAAAAAAAGGGACCAAATAAATAAATAAATGAGTATCTTAAATAAATAAATAAGTAATTAATTTAAATATAATCTATATCAAGTGTTATTCACTCTACAACAATAAATAATACAGAGGGTATTATAGTAAAATAAGTAATTAAGTAATCTTACTTTCCTTTAGCCAAACATAGAAATCTTATATTCCCACCAATACAACCAAACATAAGAATCTAATATTCCCAGGAATCCGTCAAGTAAAACAATTTTTCGTCAAATGATTCCCAAAGGTAATCTTAAATTTCGCGAACCAAATGGCCCCTTAAAGTTCTTTCCGAGTCAACCCAGTCCATCATGCTTAAGCGAACAAGGGGCCCCCGAGGGTGGAAAATTGTGTTAATTTCCAAAGCTTGATTGGGATACGGTGCGGATTGAGGGACCAGACGCTTAGAGTGTCCAAGAAGGTAACATCCTACATCTCATATTCTTAGGGAAAACAACTCTAAAAAATGGACTTTTGACTACTTAAAAGCAGTGGGATCGATAGTACTAAAGGTGGTAAATGGGCGAGTCGGATCGGGTTTGGGTTAGGTCATTTTGGATCGGGTCATTTTGGGTTAAGGAAAAATCGAGTCATTTCGGGTTCAGATCATTTCGGGTTTGGATAAAGTTGGGTTTGAGTCAAGGAAAAATCGGTCTATTTCGGGTTCGGACGGGTTCGGATCATTTCGGGTTTGGATAAAGTCGGGTTTGAGTCAAGGAAAAATCGGTCTATTTCGAGCTCGGATAAAGTCAGGTTCAGATCAATTTGGGTTCAGATTAATTCGGGTTCAGATTAGATCAGGTTTAAGTCGTTGACTTTTTTAGTCAATTCGCATCGATCGGATTTGGATTCAGGTCGATTGAACATGTTTATTAGGTTAAGCCTTGGTCTTCTCGATGTGATTTATCTAGTATGAAAATCAACTGAAATCATATTTCTAAGGATTACAAAACTCATGAAAATAAAATTTTCTTCTTACATGACCTATAGTACAATTAGGATTGAAATAATCAAAATATTTAATAATCTGTATGATAGTTTTCTTTATAATATATTTACCAATATTCATAAATTAATTACATTTTTTTCATTTTATTTTTTATTATCTATAATAATTAATAACTTTATGAATCAAAGTAATTTAAGAATCCTTACTAAATATCATAAAACAATACTATATATCTCTTTAATTCATCTTGATTTTTATAGAATAATTGAAAATATTAAGTGTAGGTGATATAGCTTCTGTACTCTATTATAGATTAGCCATTAAATAATTATAGATTAAGTTCAAATGAATGCAATATAAAAGTGAATATTTAAGTTTAACTAGATTAAAAAATATATATAACACTCATATTATTGAAAAAAATTATATTTTTACTATATTAAAATACTTTGATAATTAATTTTAACATTTAAATATTTATTGATAATATTAAATTTAAGTTTGAATCTTTTCAGGTTTGGATAAATTTGGATTCGGATCAATTCAGGTTCGAATCAATTCGGGTTTGGGTTAATCTAAATTCGGATGAATTTGAGTTCTGATTAATTCGGGTTCGGATTCGGATTTGGTCGGGTTTGGATCAATGTGAATTCGGATAAATTTGGTTTCGGATCAATTTGGATTCGGATCGGGTTAGATTTGAGTTGTTGACTTTTTTAGTCAAATCGGATCAGTCGGGTTTGGATTCGGGTTAATTGGGTGGATTTTTCTAGTCGAGTCAATTTTTGCCACCTCTAAATAGTACATTCTCCTTTTTCTACAACGGCGAAGTCAGCAAATGCAAACATTGACACCAACGTAGAAAAAGAACAGCACTCTTAAAAAGAGAGACATTCTTAGTAATGTTATCATTAGATTTATGATTGAAAGCCATTCAAGTGATTAATTAAGGAATTATATGGCTGCAGCTTATCATATTAAGTAGAGCCAATCGTGAACTAGGAGTGCATAAAATGGGAAATCTGAGACAGAATTTATGTGCATATTCTAATCGTATAATTACTTCAATTTAAAATATATGTAGATTTTCCGAACCATATGTTTAATGTTGGAGGTCGAAGGAAAAAAAATCAACCGTCTTATGTCTTCCAATTTTGCTACAAACCACCTGCAGAGCGCAGGTTTTAAACATGGCTGATGTTCAGCAATACCATTTTTACTTCCAATTAAAATGTCACCCACGCGAAACTGCAAGATGACATTTTTTTTTCATTTTAAATGTTTAAAAATATAAAATTATAAACATACGCAAATACAAGTAAGTTAGATATATAAAATTAAATGTTAAAATACAATAAAAAAATAAATTATTAGGCAAAAAAACTAAATTTTTTGCTTTTTTTATGTAAACCACACGTAACGTTTATTTGACGTGACCTCGAAGCTATTGTGAATCTCGGAGTGAAAAATAAATTTTTTTTGTAAGTACAGGCTCTGTTCAAATGCTTAAAAAAAGAATTCACTTATACTTTTTTTCAATTACTTGTTTGTGAGTGATAAGCAAGTTAAATTCTACGGAACAAAGAAAATTAATCATGGAATGAAAAAGAGAACCCTTTGGAAGAATGCATTGTGGAAAATTGGGGAAGTCTTAAACCCTCAAATGGTTTGGATGTAGAATATTGACCCACGGATCACTTTATGGTTAAAACTACTGTATCTTTTGACAGGTGATTGATTGAGTAATGCATGCAAAACTTTATTTATTTTTACATTTGCAAATAAGTTGATATAATTAATATCCGATTACTTTATGTTCATATTTACCAAATTTTAGGGTAGTTCATATGTACCTTGAGACCTGCTAAAGCACATATTTATAACGATAATTATTTCATATATCATTGGTAGAGTTTTTATAGGACATGTGTCATGATCCTAATACCGCTTGTGGAATAAAAAAAACTCCACCGGCAGTGTATGAAATAATTATTCTATTTATAATACAATTATTATCATATACACTATTAATGAAGTTTTTTAATTCCACAAACTAGATTAAAATGATAACACATAACTCATTTTATTTTGAGTTTGTATTTGATGCACTGACAGTATATAGTTTCTATATACTGTCAATGCATTAGAGGTTGACACTTCATCCTTTGGCAAATTGAAAAATATGCCAAGCCCTTAAAAGTAAATATAAATAAATTTTTTAATTTGCTCATAATGACTTATTAATGAGATGTCAACATCTAGTGCATTGACAGTATATAGAAACTATACACTATCAGTGCATCATATATAAATTCTTTTATTTTTTATGTACTTTTTAAATATTGTTAAAGAGTTTTGTGTCATTATCTTAACCAAAAAAACTTCACTGACAATGTCTTTAGCTTCTTCAATTCCTTGAAGCTGGAAGGCAACTAGGATGGCAAGAATTTCTTATTATAAGCCAACCCCAAAAGTCAAGTTTAGACAAGTTACCAATTTCTTCCGAGATAGAACCATTGAATTGGTTTACACAAAGCTGAAGATTCTTCAGCTCATGTAAAATTCCAATGGCTGCCAGAATGCGCCCAGAGAAATTATTAGCTATTAGGTTCAAGTGCTGCAGCTAGCCTAGGCTGTCAATGTCATCAGGGATTGTGCCAACGAAATAGTTCTGAGAAAGGTCCAAGAACTCAAGTTTGGAACAATTATAAAGCGTTCTTGGAAACTCACCGGGGATGTTGTTGTAATTAAGATCAATGGTTTTAAGGTTCTCGAGGTCACAAAGAAAAGGTGGGATTGTTTGTTGATGTTCTTGTTTCTGAGGGATAATGCGATGATAGGGTTGTTGAGACAGGTGATTTCAGGCCAGCCGCAATGGGCGGAAGAGTTTGATGGTCGGATTGTGGCCCAATGGCTGATGGTAGGCGGGTTCTGCCAGTAAGTCTTTAGTTTAAGCAAGATGGCGTGTTCTAGGTCAGCTTGTAGTTGGGAGCTTACAGAGCTAAGGCTTAGAGCAAGGAGAAAACAGAGGAATGTGGGAGCTAATTTAGACACCTAAGTAGAAAGATGGTTTACCAAAACAAATGAGAAGGATGAATGTTTTTTTGGAAGGATAGGTTGTTTCAATCTTTGTGAACATGAAATTTATATACCATCAATTGTATATGAATTTGATCAAAATTAAAAATAATTTTTATATTTAACGTGTCAAGGAAGGTCTTCGTGGTCAAGAAGAAACAATAAAATAGAAAAAGCATTAAGTCATCAAGTTTTGCCTCACAGGCTGTCCATGAGCGTCAGCAACACAATTAGGTTAACGATTACCAATCATTCTTGCTAACGAATCCAAGCAAGCCAATGGAAATTGAAAATGAAACTCTGGACCAGGCAAGAATACGTTTCCTCCTAAAACATATAAAAGATAAACCCGAAGAAAACCAACATTATGGTTAAATGATAAAAACAAAAGATGGACTTGTTCAATTTTTTAACCAAAATTTAAGTGAAAACCACTTTAAATATCAGCAACCAATCATCTTTTAACCTTATTATAACCTTCATTACATGGCGCCTAAGGCCCAAAGTGTCGCTACGCCCATAGAGCGAGTGCAGCTCGGAGCAACAACAACCGGTGTCCCTGCCCTGACGGTTCTCTAGTTCTTAATAGGTCTCACACAGCTCGCCAATCCATCATGCACCTCCGAAGCATCAAAAACCCTCAGCTTGCAACATCCAGAAGCTCTCTTCCATGGTTATAGATAGAAAAAATAAAATTGTAATCTCAAAGAGACAAAGCCGAAATGATTCCCATTTACCTCCAAGTAGTTTAACAACCAAGAGAATACCAGAGCTGCCAACTGCAAAGGTTGATAATTATATCAAATTAAATTACTACTAGTGAAGATTAGATATTGCATTAGAAAGTTTTACTTGCATGGTGTCTTCATTAGTTCCAACTTATCAAACTCAAAAGCTTTCCTCTCAAATTTCTTGAGGTAAATTTGTTTTACTTGAATATGATTCAGTTTAACCAATTTAATTCCTGCAATGATCAATTCGACAACAAAAAGGGGCAATCTAAAGATATGATGAAAACATAGACAAACATACTTGAAAGCGAATGAGGGCCTTCGAGTATGGAAAAATATGTTAAACTCCAAAGCTTGACTGAGATACAGTGTGGATTATAGACTCAAGTCTTGACGCTTTGAGTGTCAAAGGGGTTCGGAATTCGGATAGTTATCATTTACATCTCATATTCTTAGTGAAAACAATTCTAAAACTGGACTTTTGACTACTTAAAAGTAGTGGGATCGACAGCATTTGCTGCTTTTTCCACAACGACGAAGACTCGAAATCAACAAATGAAAACATTGACACCAACGTAGAAACAAAACAGCACTAGTCTTAGAATCAGTAAATTACTGTCACTATACAAAGAGAGACATAAATACTTAGTAATGTTATCAGTAGATTTATGGACTGAAAGCCATTCAAGTGATTAGTTAAGGAAATATATATTGCTGCAGCTTATCATATTATGCGTAGAGCAAATCCTGAACTAGGAGTGCACAAGAGGAGAAATCTGAGACAGAATTTATGTGCATATTCTAACCGTATGATTACTTCAATTTAAGATGTAAGTAGATTTTCTGAACCATAAGTTTGATATTCAAAGTTGAGGAGAAAAAATCAAGCATCTTATGTCTTCCAATTTTGCTACAAACCACCTGCAGAAAGCAGGTTTTAAACTTGATTGATCTTCAGCAGTATCATTTACTTCCAATTCGTAGCAGTTGGGCACCCTGTTTCTTTGGATGAATAGTATTTCTGCTACTAGTAATCGACTTCTGCAAACTAATAAAACTACGTCATGCATGCAAAATATATTGTTCTAAACTAAATTACTCATCAAAAAATAAATTACTAATAAACGGAACCACCCAAATTAAGTAGGCCTAATGTGAAGTCAGCTCGAACAGCCACGTGGCACACGATTATTTGGCCACGTGGCAGCATTGGCGGGAGATATCCTCTCGCTAGTGGGAGATAGCCCTCCGCAAAGGGGAGGATGGCTTCTCGCCAACACAGTGGTGTCGCTGTTGTGCGATAGGTGTCCTTCTGCCTCTCAAACGGAAGCCTCTCGCGTGGTCATCGTATCCTGCCGCGACTCTCAAGAGAAGCTTCTGTCTTGCAGGAAAGAACCTCTTGCCTGGTGATAGGTGTCCTCTCGCTGCTGTGGAACAACAGGAGATGGAGGTCTCTATTGTTTATAGGGAACAAACCCTTCAAAAGCACAAAAAGACAAAATTGCCCTCCACTAATTACTGCAACAGTAACGGTAACTCGTTTCCCTATAAATAGGCCACAAGTATTATTTTATTCTCTAATTTTGGACTACTTCCTGTTTACAAACAATATTTTCAAAAGTATTTGGTTGACTTAAGCATCGGAGTACCTATGCAGGGAACCACCCCCTGCGTCTCTCTAACCTTTTTCTTTTGAAGAACTTTTAGTGCCACGTGTGAAGAAAACAAGGGATCTATGTTAGCATTCAATCTTTGTTGTTTTGTGCAACAACAATTAGCGTCGTCTGTGGGAAATCGATATAAAAGCCAGTTGTTTCGAACATGGTGAGAATAAGGTCGATAGTTGTTAGAGATGGTAGTGACAAGAATTCTATGAGTTCTCTTGAGCAGCAGTAGCCTTGTCAAAGAATTCAGGTAAATAGGAAGGAGACGAGGATGACTATATTTGTTGCTGAATTTGAGGTGTTGAAGAAGCAAAATGAAGAAACGACGCAGGCGTTGCGGGCTATAGAGGATTTAGCTTGCGGTAGGGTCACAGAATCAGTAGGAGGCGGCAGGGCTATGGGATAAGTAGCCTGCCGCAAGGTATCCACATGCAACAGGAGGCCTAGGACTTGCGGCAAAGATGGTGCGACAGGATCCTGATGGTGCAGTAGGGTCCTCTACATTACACTGCAGCCTATCGAATCTCGTCGGCTTTGAACCGACATGAGGTGTAGGAGGTGCTGGAAAGACATTGAACAAAAGTAGCCTACTGATGGTGGGGAAAGCAAGTGGTGGACTGGATCGAAATTTGACCACACTTAGAATATGCAAATGGTACGAGGGGAAGCTTCTCAAGGCAAAAGGAAGGAAATGGTTGTTGAGGATTAATCCGACTTATCTCATGTAGAAAGGGAAAGAGATCAACCCGCTTCCATGGTTGACATGAAAAGATGATAGAGCAGGTGTTGCAGAAGAAAAAGTTGGTGTCGACAGAGGAAAATCAAAGGAGACGGGTACTATTCAGCATGGCCATTATGCAGAAACCACTGCCCTCGAAGTTCAAAATGCCGCAAATGACCCTGTATGCAAGAAAAACAAACTCGTATGACCATGTGCAAAACTATAAAGCATTGATGCTGCTTCATGGATAGGAGGATGAGATAATGTGCAGAGCTTTTTAGCTCACTTTAACGGGGCACGCGATGAAGTGGTTTAATAATCTACACGAGGAATCCATTGCTTCTTTTGATCAGTTACAGAGTGAGTTTCTCAAGGTGTTTGTGATAAATAGTCAAAGGGAGAAGGAGCTAACTTATTTCTCACACTTAAGCAAGGAAGTAAGGAGTCACTAAAAAGTTACGTAGATAGGTTCCGGGATGCCACCTTAGAGGTCTGTGATTTGCAAGTAAGGGTTGATGTGGCAGCAATGTTACAAGGGACAAAATCTGAGAAGTTGCAAGAGTCTTTATCATTACACCAACCAACTACAATCTCAGACCTATTTTCCAGAGCCAATAAATACATTACTTAGGAGGAGGTGATGAAGATGGTATCAACTGGGGAGCAGAAGGAAGGAAAGAAGCAAGGGAGAGAGTCCTTCAGAGGGTTTTCCAACCAGTTGAGCAAACCCGAGAAGGCTGTCAGGTTGAAATAAACCATTTACACTTCGCTCACTGAATCTCGAGCTTCAGTACTGGCAGCAAATGAAGGATCAAGCCTTATAAGTTTTTGAAGAAGACAACAAGAAGTTTGGGCCACAATCTCAGTTCATATTGTAATTTCCATGTTGCATATGGGCATTCTACATAGAAATGTAGGAAGTTGATGAATCAGTTAGAGAAGTTAGCGCGGGAAGGGAAGATAGACCGATTTGTATAGAGGTGTGAAAGAACTAACTATCTCGCACGCAATAGGGGTAACCATCCCAAGGATAAGAGAGATAGAAATAGGAGGAATCTAGGAAGAAACGAAGATGTTAGAAGAAATAAGAACAGAAGGGCGGATAGGAGAAATCAGGAGGAAGACAATGAGTCCACAGGCCCGACAATCAATGTTATATTAGGAGGGGAATTAATGGCTAGCAGTTCTTCTTCATCTAGAAAATCTTATGCTCAGCAAGCCTATGAAGTCAACTTGATGATGGAGGAAAGCAAGAATGAGGAGCCCATGACCTTCACACCCGATGATAGAGGAGATATAATGATCCCCTATGATGATCCGATGATGATCTCTGTAGTTGTTGCAAAACACCCGGCTAGCCGAATTTTAGTTGACAACGAAAGTTCAGTAAACTCGATTTACTAGAATTGTTTCGAAAAGATGAATATCTCAGAGGATAGATTAAAACCGGTACTTACACCTCTATTTGGGTTTTTTGGTGAAAAGGTAAAAAGTAGCAAGAGCAGTTCAATTGCCTGTCATGTTGGGGGAAAGCCCAAGGAACATTGTCCATCAAACATTGTTTATGGTGGTGAGGTCAACTTCAGTAGCATGTAACATGATTTTTGGGAATGAAGTTTCCGACAAACATTGTTATAGTGGGGGAGAGTCGTTACTGAATCACATGAGAGCAGTGGTCTTCCCTTGTTATTTGTTGATGAAGTTTCTTACACCTTATGGTGTAGGTCAACTAAAAGGGGACCAAAGAAGTGCTAGGATGTGATATATCACATCCACCACATGGAAGGGAATTCAGAGGAAAGAAACCCTCACGATCGAAAAACCACCTAAACCAAAGCCTAATGAAGAGATAGAGGTAGTTCGATTAGATGAGGATAATGAAGAAAAGGTGCTATATGTGGGAAGTCAACTGCTTGATGAAACAAAGGAAGAGATAATTCGGTTCCTAAAAGAAAATGTTGATGTCTTCGCATGGACCTCTGCTGACATGCTTTGAATTGACCCTAAGATTGCTTGCCACCGGTTGAATGTCCTCCTATAAGCCAAACCAGTCAAGTAAGAAACTTTGCTCCAGAAAGACAGCAAGTTATAAACGAGTAGATTTCAAAGTTATTACAAGCAGGATTTATAATGTAAGTCAATTACCCTGAATGACTGTCGAACGTGATGATGGTGAAGAAAGCTAATGGGAAATGGAGGATGTACGTAGACTTCACCGACTTGAACAAAGCTTGTCCTAAAGATTCTTATCCGCTGCCCCGCATTGATAAACTAGTTGACAAAACTTTTGGATATGAACTCTTGAGTTTTTTGGATGCTTTTTCAAGATACCACCAAATCATGATGCACCCAGATGATGAGGAGAAAACTTCCTTCATTACTCATAGTAGAACATATTACTATCGAGTAATGCCTTTCGGACTGAAGAACGCTGGTGCTACATATCAGCAAATGGTGAACAGGGTGTTCAAAGACTTATTGGGGAATACTATGGAGGCTTATGTAGATGACATGATCATAAAAAGTCGTAAAGGAGATTCACACGCCGAGAAAATGTTAGAAGTGTTCAAGGTGTTACGGTAGTATGATATGAAGCTAAACCCCAACAAATGTTCGTTTGGAGTAAAATCTGGGAAATTCATGGGATTCATAATCACTAATAGGGGAATCAAAGCTAACCTTGAGAAAATTCGAGCTATCTTGGACATGAAGCCACCCGCCACAGTAAAAGACGTATAAAGGCTAACCGAAAGGATAGCAACTTTGAATCGCTTCCTATCTAAATCAGCAGAAAAAATTTGCCATTCTTCAAGGCGATTAAAGGAGGTAAGGATTTCAAATGGATCGAAGAATGTCAAGTTGCTTTCGAAAAGTTGAAGGACTATCTGAAGGGGTTACCACTATTATCTCTACCTCAGCCTGGAGACGAACTTTTCATGTACTTGGGAGTAGATGAGAAAACGGTCAATGCGATTTTGTTGAGGAAAGATGGGGACAAAGATTGCCCAATCTATTATGTGAGTAAGATCTTGTTGGATGCAGAAACGAGATACCTATAGTTTGAAAGGGTAGCCTTATCATTGGTGTGGCAACTCGTAAACTACAATCGTATTTTCAAGCACACTTAGTAACTATCCTAATTGACCAACCCTTAAGACAAATACTGCAGATGCCAGAAAATTGAGGGCTTTTAACTAAGTAGGTAGTCAAGCTCAGTGAGTATGACATTCGCTTTCAACCTCACCAGGCATTAAAAGGGCAGGCATTGGCAGATTTTATTGTTGAATGCACTGGTTGAGAAACTCAAGAAGAATGAGAGTTAGCTTGGTGGAAACTGTTTGTAGATGCAGTTTGTAATGTAGATAGTAGTGGAGTTGGTATTGTTCTAGTCTCACTCAAAAGAGAAGCTTTTGAATACTCCCTCCGTTTCAATTTTTTGAGCTCCAATAATATAGCTAAATACGAAGCTCTGATAGCTCGAATGAAATTAGCTGAGAAGCTCCGAGTCAGTAATTTGGTGGCCCACAATGACTCCTAATTGGTAGTAAATCGGTTCCTTGGTGAATACGAAGCACGGGAACCAACTTTAGTATCCTACTTGCAGAAAGTGCAACTACTGCTCAATCTTTTAAGAATTTTTAGTTAACTCAAATTAATCGGTCTGAAAACAGTCATGCAGATGCCTTTTCCAAGTTCACCTTTTCTAGAGGAATGAAAGATGGAGTAGTAAAGGTGGAGTGTCTAACTAAGCCAAGTACTGAAGAAGAGGAAGTTTGCGATGTTGAAATCGGAGATGACTGGAGAAGCGCAATTGAGACTACATTCTAGAGGGAAAGCTTCCTATTGACTGAGAAGAAGCTCGGAGGTTAAAATTGCAAAGCGCTAGATTCACGATGATAAACGGGGAGCTGTATAAGCGAGGATTCACTATGCCTTTGTTAAAATGCTTGGGCCCTGAACAAGCTAAATATATGTTGGCTGAAGTACATGAAGGAATTTGTGGGGAGCATTTAGGAGCCTGAGCACTAGCCGCAAAAATACTCCGAGCCAGATTCTATTGGCCTACATTGAAACACAATGTTGTTGATAAAGTGCGAAAATGTGACAACTGCCAAAGATTTGCTCCCATTGCATCAGCAACTGCCTCGACCCTCTAGAGCACCTTTCAACTATATCGTTCGCACAATGGGTTTAGACATTTTGGGACCTTTTCCCTTGGGGATAGGGCAACAGAAATATTTGTTGGTAGCAACTGATTACTTCACCAAATGGATAGAAGCAAAACCTTTAGCCATAATTTTCGAAAAGAAAGTAGAAGTTATCGTGTGAAAGGAAATTATTTGTCGATTTGGAGTTCCTCGAGTGTTAAATGCTGACCATGAAAAGCAATTTGACTGCGATGCCTTCCAAGAATTTTGCAGAGGGTTGAATATCCAGCTTAAGATATCATCTATCTCCTACTTGCAAGCTAATGGACAGGCCGAAGTCAGCAATCGAACTATACTACATGGGTTGAAAACTAGATTAGATAAAGCAAAAGGAGCATGGGTAGACTAGCTCCCTAATGTTCTTTGGGCTTACAAGACTACAAGTCGGATGTCAACAGGAGAGACACCATTTAATTTGGTGTTTGGGACTAAAGCCCTCATTCTAGTTGAAATTAGGGCAGCATCACCTAGAGTGGTCCCTTATGTGCAAGAGATTAATTCCCAAGGGCTTAGAGAAAACCTTGACTTATTGGATGAATTGAGAGATATGGCAAGAATGAGATTGGCTGGTTACCAACAGAGGATAGCCAGGTACTATAATGCTTGAGTTAAAACCAAAGAATTATGATAAGGAGACCTATTATTAAGGAAATCGACCATCACGAATACCCACAAGGAAGATGGAAAGTTCCAGGCAAATTGGGAAGGACCTTACAGAGTTCGGAAAATGATTGGACCAAGCACATGCACCTTGGAGACTTTACAAGGAAAAAAGATCACGAAGACTTGGAATGTCAACCATCTAAAGTTGTACTAGAAATAAAAGCCTTATATTTTTGCTTTATTTCCTTGTTACAATTATTTTATGTATTGTTTTATGTGTAGCAGATGTCACATGATAATTCTGCCTAATTTATGAATAAAAGGCTAGTTATCCACATTTTTATACCTTTCGTAATGATAATTTGATTGATAAGTGTATTATAGGAATGAAAATAGTAAAGGCAAAAGCTGACCAAAAATCAAAAAAAGTCTCTAAGCGAAAATTGCGTGAGACGGGCAAGTCAAAGAAGTCCCTAAGTGAAAAATGTGTGAGACTGGCAAATCAAAAAAGTCCTTAAGCGAAAAATGCGAGAGACGGGCAAATAAAAAAAGTCCCTAAGCGAAAAATGCATGAGACGGGCAAATTATAAGGTCCCTAAGCGAAAAATATACGAGACGGGCATAATACCTGAGTAAGAGTTCTTCTTTGAGAAGAAAGCAATACTATCTCATAAGAAGAACTAGGGAGCAAATAGTGTATGGCATGTTGCAAGGTATGTTGCAATTTTATTATTATTGGATAAGTGTTGCAATTTGATCGATAAATATGTCTTGGCTTTGTAACATTTTAATACGTCAGCATATTATGCAACATTGTGGCCATAAAAATATTATAATATTGATAGATATGATCCCATGATACACTAACATGTAAGCATGGTATACATATTATAACCGCATTTTAATAATGGCATATTACACATGTTATGGTCGTGTTTTAATCTATCACAATATTACAAGCATATGTGAAAGTAAGATAGTAAAAGAAAAATTACAAAGAGGAATCATCACTAACTTTTACTAAAAACAGAAGAATGATTTACAATTGTAGATTTCCTAAAAACAAATGTATGATTTACAATTGTTAAAAAGCAAAAATCACATGAAAGGAAGAAAACAAAAATATCTAGACTACTCAGCCACAGGACCAATGTCAGAGAGAGTGGGAATCGAGCCTTCAATGGGGCCTTCTGAAACAGCAACATTAGCAGGGTGAGCACCACTAGGAGGCCCTATATTCTCGACATCTACAAGATCTGAAGCAAGCTCGACAGCAATCGAGTCAGAAAATTGGAGGTCCTCGTTGTCTAAACCCTTTAATGCCTCTATCGGCTCTAGTTAACCCTGCGATTGACGAGGAAGCCAGGGACCGCTGAGATTTTCCAAGTTATGCATAGCCCCTGGTTCCAGATAATCTTTAGCTTCTCAGAGTCCGACTCGTACTGGGTCCAAGGAGGAGCATCATACAATTTGACCTTATTGAAAAATTAAAGCTCCGAGAACATCTCACCAGGCCTCTCCTTTTCCAGCCACACGTAGACGAGATAAAAGCCATATTTTACAAAACTTGTTGAATAAATTTGCTTATTCTCAAAACAGCCCTGGGAGAGACGATATTCCCGGACTGCTTCGACCCAGATGTGCTCATGATCGGCCTCTGTTACCCTTCACTACTCTTGCAAACTATGTACCTCATCAAGGGCTTCATCACGTTGGGACTGTGTAAGTTGCAGGTCATCTATTACTTTTTCATAAGCCTCCTTGGACCCCTCCAAAGCTTGAGCCCTCATCTGCTCATTGGCCAATTTAAGTTGAAGATCGATTATCTGAGATCTCAAATCCACATTCTCCTTCTTAAGTCCATCCACTTGGGAAGGAAGTGAACAAAGTTGCTGGACTTCATTTCAAAATTCTAGATTCTCAGTCCTAAGTTGTTGCAGCTCCTTTTCAGTTCGCTCACAATAGGTCCTGTGCTAAGCATTCAGACCACTACTTGCTATGCAGCTTGACAAAATAAGGAGGATAATCAGAAATAGAAAAAAAAGACAAGATAATAAGGAATGTGTGTTCGAATAAGAGTTGAAGCCTCTCACCTTCATAACCAAATAGTCAGAACTATCCTTGCCTATAGAAAGGCTTTTAAAAATCTCCTTCTCATCTCAAGGAAGGATGGTGTTCCAAGCCAAGCGAGAAGCTACCCCGGCATCTTCAATACTATCGTTGTCGTTAACGCCCGGGTAGGTCTGGAAGTCATCCCCATCAATAATCTTTCCTCCATCCACCTAGTAACGTCTAAGCTTAGGAGGTGCCACTTTCAGTAAAATTGCCCTCGCAACCATCGCTTCTTCAACATGAAGCCTCATTTAGTTCTTTCTTCAAGGCTTACAAGAGCGCGCCTATCTCCTGAGGGATCAGGGTTACCCTCCTGAGAAGCAGATTCACTTCTTTGGGACCTTGAACTCTCATGACCCTCCGTACTGAGCGTAGAATGGTCACGAATAGTGAACCTCCTCTTTCTTCCCCGCTCTGCTTCTTGTGTGGGACGATCAACTTTGCCAGTAGGTAGAGGAGGAGTAGGAGCACAAGGATGCTCTAAAGAAGATGCGTTGATGCGAGATTGTTTCTGTGGAGGAGGAGCATTAGGAGGGGCTCTAAAAGATGATAGAGTTGCCTTCCTCCTACGGATAGTGTCCTGAAAGCTCATGCCTGCACAGTGAAAGAAAAAGCGTTAGCATATCATACCAAAGATGTTAATCACATGTGTAAACATAGAATTTATTGTTTGAAACCAAGAAATGCATCAAGATCGTCTATATTGGCTAAACTTTCATCCTTGGAAGATTGTAGAAAGGACTCCTAAAGGCGTCGCCTTAGTTCCATTTTAAATCTTCTCCGAATGAATTATTGGTACTTGGAGCCTCGATGACTGATCCCCTTCATCATTTGAGCCTAAAGAAAAGTCCCTAACTAAATGATCTATGAGGATCGCAAGAGGAATGATAGGGTCTGGATTATGTGCGCCTGAGGTTGAGGGTAGGTTTGAAGGAATGGTGGAAGTTTCAAAAATAATTCTGCCTACTTCCCAACCAGTCGCAACGATGTTTTCGGGGGTTAAAAGAGAGAACAAATTTCGCTTCCTGATAGAATAGATGCGTTGTATAAACTCACTGAATTGCTCTTTTAGAAAAGTTAAACTAAATCTCTTAAAGCGTTTTGTGTGGTCGCTGGTATCCCGGTTCCATCTGGTGGGGATATTTAAACCCCTCACAAGCTTAACAACGACCCACTTGCTCTTGAAATTATGCAACTTATTAAGAAGGTCTGCAAATATTTTATTATGAAAATTCTTTTCCATTACCCTCTAAAGGGAATATGTTATTAACCCAGCCAACTCGTAAACCCTAAAAAATGCATTAAGTAAAGGGATAGAGGGAGCGATGCCTAATTCATGACACACTATGGAGAATCCCATTAATTGGGCCCAACTGTGGGGGTGAAGTTGACACGGGACAATTTCTTTATGCCTAAGAAATTCTAATCCTAGTTTAGGAAGTGGAAAATGAAAACCAAAAATGAGGGAAGCCTTATATACAACTATGCCGCTGGCGACTAAGTCAAGGGAAGGTTGTCTATCAGTTGGAAGCCTGTATCGGTAGCCCACATGAATGGGGCAACTAGTGTTAATTTCTTATAAGTTTGCAACGGTTAACTTAGAAGTGACACCCTTCCTTAACGTTTTGCCTATACCATGGGAGGCCATAACTAACAATCAAAACAAAGAGGATAACGGATGCTATATGCGGCAGACCTAAATCCTGTGGGAGGCTGCAAGAGATGCGAGAGGCTAAAGGGAATGCGACAGGGTTTAAGTCTGCGGTAAGATTACAAAGTGGGAGTAGGATGAAACCTGCAACAAGCTACGGCGTGCGGGAGAGTTAGAACGTGCGATATAGTGTTGTTACAGATGATTTCTTATGCATTCCACTCACCTTTTGCTGCTTATGTAGTTGCAGCAAGGAATCCCAAAGGTTGGAAATTAAGACACGCCTCCTAGAGAGCTGTGTTTTGGAACCTACGAAAGAGTAAAAAGTGAATAAACTTACAAAATGACTGAAATGCCCAAAATATATACTTTCTTATTGGGTTTTGCAATAAGAGAGTGAGGAGCAATTGATATGGGAAAAGCCCAAATTAAGTAGGCCCAATGTGAAGTTAGCTCGGATAGCTACGTGGTAGTATTGGTTGGAGAAATCCTCTCGCCGGCGGGAGACATCCTCCCGCAAAGGGGCGAATGGCCTCTCTCCAGCACAGGGGTGCTGCTACCATGCGATAGGTGTCCTTTCGCCTCTGAGATAGAAGCCTCCCGCGTGGTCATCGTATCCTGCCACGACTATCAAAAGAAGCTTCTTTCTTATGGGAGAGAACCTCTCGTCTGGCGACAGGTGTCCTCTCGCCACCGTGGAACAACAGGACATGGAGGTCTTTGTTGTTTACAGGGAACAAACCCTTCAGAAGCACAAAAAGACAAAATTACCCTCCAGTAATTACTGCAATAGTGATAATAACTTGTTTCCCTATAAATAGGCCGCAGGTATTATTTTATTCTCTAATTTTGTACTACTTCCTGTTTACAAACGATATTTTCAAGAGTATTTGGCTGACTTAAGCATCAGAATACCTACGCAGGGAGCCACCCCCTTCGTCTCTCTGACCTTTCTCTTTTGCAGAACTTTCAGTGCCACGTGTGAAGAAAACAAGGGATCTACGTCAGCATTCAATCTTTGTTGTTTTGTGCAACAACACAAACAAATGTCTTTTGCAAATGATACCATGAAGAAAACTCATTTGGTGAAGATAGAAAAAAAAAATTCACCATCATCCTTTTTCCATCCTGTTTAGGAATGAAAAAATCAGTGAAATAAAGATATTGAAGATTGACAAGGTGATTTTGATAATTTTTTATCTTTAAAATGTGTCAATTTTGGAATTTGAGTTTCTACATTCCCTCTTTTCCAAGTCAAAACTCTTTATTGTAGAAAAAGAAAAAGATTGATGATATAGAATAAAATAAAGGCAATTTGATGATACCAAAATCCATCATGTTTCAATGTTGTCAGAGGATGAGTACAAAATTTTGTAATATTATGCAAATCTTCTTAAACCATCATTCTCAATTTAGGATATTTGAATTTAATGATTTTAATCAATATAGAAAAAATAAGCCTATCTTGTTCCATGAAGACTTTTAAATTGAAGAAAATAATAAATTATTAGACAAGGAGGAAATTGAATTTCTCTTTCTTTTTCATAATGTTTTTCTATGTGAAGATAAGTCTATAATACAATAGAGAGGTCAATTATAATAGTCTTAATGAAAAGAAGTTAGCTCTCATTGAAAAATGATTATCTTTTATACAACTATCATCTCTCAAAATAAACCAATAGAACTTTTATAATTTAATTAAATTTTTATTAAAATATGAGATACGTGAGCTACACATAATGTCCCTTTTAAAACTTGAAGTGCACGGGGGTTTATTTGACATGATCTAGAATTATTTGTGAACCATGTTTGGTGTCGGAGTGATAAGCAAGTTAAATTCCACATGAAAAAGAAAATTGATCATAATGGACCAAGTGATTAGTGAGTGACAAAGAAACCCTTTTGGAAGAATACAGTGCAGAATATTAGGGAAGTCTTAACCCTTAAATGGTTCGAAATGTAGAAGATGTTGGGGTTTGCCTTGAATCTCACATTAAAGGTATAGGACAAGTTATAAAGGCTCTTTCCTTATAAATGATGTGTCAAACTTAATTTGTAAAATATCATAAAGAGTTATAAATACCAATAGGATAGTTAGGATTTGGGCTATTTTAAAGGGTGTAGTTGGGTTCTTTGTGTAGTTAGGTTTAGGCTTTGTAAGGAGTTTGTAATTTTTCTCTTTTAAAAATTGCACAGTTGTAATTATTTAATTGGTTATTAGTTTGATTGGGTGGTTATAGGCCAATTTGGTTGGACCAGACCAGATTAAAAATTATTGTGTTTATTTTTGCATTCTTTCATTTTTATGAGTGTTTGGTTTGAAGGATATTTTTCTTAACAAGTAGTATCAGAGCTGAAGGTTCGAGATCTTGCGAGAGGAGAAAAGTTATGGCTAAAATTATGTCTGGAGGTATGCTTAAGTTTGAAATTCTTTTATTTGATGGTAAAAGTAATTTTATGTTATGGCAAAATACAATTTAGGATCTTCTAGTGTAATAAGGTATAGATTTGGCATTAGAAGAAAATAAGTCAAATGGAATGTTTGATAAGAATTGGGCTGGAATTCAGAAGAGGGTTGCGAGCACAATTAGATTGGCACTTGCTTCAGAGATTAAGTATAATGTATTGACTGAGACGACACCAACCGAATTATGGAAGAAGTTGAGAGACATCTATGGATCAAAATCACTAACAAATAGATTGTGTTTGAAGATAGATTTATATTCTTTGAAGATGGATGAAGGTATGAGTCTCCATGATCATTTAAATGAATTTAATAGACTAGTTTCACATTTATTAGCTATTGATTCTAAAGACTTGAAAGAAGAAGAAAAGGCATTATTGTTGTTGTCATTTTTGCCTAAGTCCTATAGACCTTTAGTTCAGACTTTATTGGTAGGTAAAACTACTTTGATGTTAGATGATGTGATTGCTATGTTGCGTGAGAATAAAAGATTTATGAGCAAAGAAGATTCTTTATCTACGTGAGGTGTACTAGCTGCTGTAGAAGGTTCTACTCGAGGGAGGACTAATGAGAGACATGGTGGATCAAGAGGAAGATCAAGATCAAGATTTAAAGATTATAGTGAGGTAAAATGTTATTACTATGGAGAGAAGGGTCATATTCAAACACGCTACAAGATATTAAGGGAGGATATGGCTGCATTTAAGAAGACTCAGCAAAAGAGTGATGATGGAAAGAAGAATAAGACATATGTTACTTTAACTGATACAGATGATTAGGTATTGGTAACTTGTTTAGATGGGTCTCATACTTATGAGAAAGGTTGGGTTTTAGATTTAACTGCGTCAATGTATATTTGTTATGATAAAGATCATTTTGATAAATTGCAAAAGGTTAAAAGTTGAGGCAATATTGCAATTGGGAATGGTAATAGACTGAATATTGAAGGTTCAGGGAGTGTTCAACTCAAGCTTCATGATGGTGGTGTCAGGACTCTTTGTAATGTGAGGTTTGTGCCTAGTTTTAGTTACAATTTGAATTCTTTGTGTGAGTTAGCTTCACGTGGGTATACATATGTTAGAAATGATGATTGTTGCAAAGTATACAAGAATGGTGATTTAGTTTTGCAAGGAAAGAGGAATGAAAACAATTATATTTGCTTGATGATGTGAAGGATAGAGTTGTTTCAAGAGTAAGAAGATTCAGAGGCATGTTAGTTTTTCAGATGTTGTTGAGCAGTTTGGGGAGTTTGAGGATCCAAGTCAAGGAGGATTTGTTGGGTTTGTCTTGAATCCCACATTGAAAGTATAGGACAAGTTATAAGAGCTCTTTCCTTATAAATGATGTGTCAGGCTTAGTTTGTAAAATATCCCAAAGAGTTATAAATACCAATAGAAAAGTTAGGATTTGGGCTATTTTAAAGGATGTAGTTGGGTTCTTTAGGTAGTTGGGTTTGGGCTTTGTAAAGAGTTTGCAATTTTTCTTTTTTAAAAATTACACAGTTGTAATTATTTGATTTGTCATTAGTTTGATTGGGTGGTTATAAGCTAATTTGGTTGGGCCAAACCACATTAAAAATTATTGTGTTTATTTTTTACTTTCTTCTGTTTTTTTTTTTATGTTTGGTTTGAGGGATATTTTTCCCAACAAAAGATTGACCCATGATCACTTTATGGTTTAAACCTCTTTATCGTTTGACCGGTGATTGATTGATTAATGCGTGCAAAACTTTACTTATTTTTATATTTGCAAATAAGTAGATAGAATTAATATCCAATTACTTCATATTCATATTTACCTAATTTTAGGTAGATTGGTTGGATTTTTGTTTTTTGGCAAACAAAGAAATTGGAGAAAACTATTTATATTTTCTATTTTTAAAGAAAAATCGTTAACGTTCCATATATAATTTAGTAATGATATGTGTGGTTCGTGAAATATATTATGTGGGAATGAAAAAGAGGGAAATGGAATAGTATACAAACTATGAAGTTTTGTTTATTGAAATGTAAAATAATAGGAAATAGTATTAATATGTTTGATTAGTTCAAAGATTACGGTTGGAATAAGTATAAAACATTATTTTGTCATTTTATTAAAATAATTATAATTTATTATAAAAGTAATACTAATCTTAATTAATTAATAAAAAATAATTATTAATAAAAAATATCATTAGCTATTTATAATTATTAACTAATTAATTAATAATTAACTATTTATGATTATTTATTAATTAATTTATTAAATATTTAATATTATTTAATTATTAAATAAGATTAATTATTAATTATTACTTAATTAATTATTCATTAATAAAAAGTAATAAAAATACTAAGGGTATAGTGGGGTTTAAAAATTTTGCTTTCTTCACGAAAATACTAATCTTAAGAGGAAAAGAAGAATTGTAATGTCTAGCTCTCAAGCAATAGTATTAGAGCTAGAAATTTTATCTAATATGAGTTTAATTTGAATATATTATATTATAAAAAATGCGAATAATAATGATGATAATAATTATTAAATTTTCATATTTAGTCATATTTTTTTAGTAATACATTTTTATTAGAAGTTATGATCACAATCAGTATTTTACATTCTATAAACATGTAACTATGAAAATCACAATACTCAAATTAAGTAAACTAATAAATAACTAACTAACTATCTAACTAACTAAATAACTAGACTAACTCAAATTCACACTTGGTGAGACTTAAATGTAAGACCTCAAAGTTTTAGAGCTTCTTCCTTGTCTCTAAACCAGGCCTCATTGGCTATTTAGTCAAAATTGTTAAATAGTTTACCATTATCTTTGACGCAATTTTATAATTTGAAAACGTTGTAAAATAGTTTCATTATTAATACTTGTGAACACATCTTTTCCAATGTATATCACTAAGATATCATTAAACTATTTATAATCTCCTATTTACTAGGCAAACAGTTTCCAAAATGTTCATTACTGAAAATATTCTCTCTATTGTAGCATTAGCAACCGATAGAATCATGTCAACAACAAATAAATTAATAGATACACTTTATCTTTTCTTAGTTTTAGTTATTCTTACCATAACTAGAAAAATCACTAATTCTTTTCGACCCTGGAAACTCCTAAAGCACATATTTATAATAGGTTATTATCACATACATTGTTAGTGGAGTTTTTTAATTCCATAAGTGGGGTTAAAATGATAACACATAATTCATTTTATTTTTTATTTATTTATTTTTTAATATTGTTAAAAGGTTATGTGTCATTATTTTAACTCTGCTGGTAGGTTCTCTAGTTCTTAATAGGTCTCACACAGCTCGCCAATCTAACATGCACCTCCGAAGCATCAGAAACCCTCAGCTAGCAAGTTCCAGAAACTCTCTTCCATTTTTGTAGATAAAAATATAAAATTGTAATCCCAAATAGACAAAGCTGAAATGATTCCCATTTTCCTCCAAGTGGTTTAACAACCAAGAGAATACCAGAGCTGCCAATTGCAAAGCTTGATACTTATATCAAATTAAATTACTAGTGATGAAGAATAGATATTTTATTAAAAAGTTTTCCTTGCATGGTTTCTTGATTAGTTCTAAATTCACAAACTCAAAAGCCTTCCTCCCAAATTTCTTGAAGTAAATTTGATTTGCTTGAACACAATTCAGTTTAACCAATTTAATTCCCGCATTGATTAATTCGACATCAAAAAGGGGCAATCTAAAGATAGCGAATGAGGGCCCTCGGGTATGGAAAAATATGTTAAATTCCAAAGCTTGACTGAGATACAGTGTGGATTATAGACCCAGAGTCTAGACGATTAGTGTGTTTCGGAATTCGGATAATTAGCATTTACATCTCATATTCTTATGGCATGTTTGGCACATAGGATTATTTAAAGGATAGGATATTATCATCCTATCCTATGTTTGTTATGCATTCTAAGCAATAGGATATGATTAGTGGAATGATTAGTCATCCTATACCAATAGGATGACTTAATCCTTTAGAAAAGTAAGGGATTATTTTTAATCCATAGAATTGGATATATTTCAAAATTTTTTAATAAAAAATTTACTATTTTACCCTTAAATTTAATAAATAAAATCATCAACTAAAAAACAAAAGCACAACTCACGTTTACATTCCTATTCACGTTGTTTCTACAATTCCTTGCGACTTTCTTACCACAACTCAGATCACTTTTGAATTTTCTTTCAATTTTCCAGGTAACCAAATAAACTTTATCTCTATTGCGATTTTTGTTTCAATTTTTTTTTGAATTCATTCATTTTTTTTACATTATTGTTAAACATTTGGATTAAACAATTGTACTTTGATTGCTACATGAATGGGATGCTATGATCTTTGATTGTGTTTGTTGTTTATGTTAGATTTGCTGTGATTGATGTATTTTTGACGAGATAAATATGAATATCGTGAATGAGTTGATGTAATGTTCAATGAATGTCTAAAAGAAATTCTAGCACACTATTAGAATGTTTGGTTGCTTCTTTGTCTTCATTGGATTTGTGGTTTGGATTCTCGAATATCGAATAAATGAAAGTTACGTTTTGGTTTTTCTAGTACTACAAGGAATAGTTCATGTGATGCCTTCAAGATATATTTGCTTGTCTCCATTGACGAATTTCCCCATCCTGTAGCGGAACTTGAACCATATCAGAGTACTGCTACTAATCAGATTCCTTTAAGTTAGAGCTTTCTTTTTCATTTTCACCTAAAGTTATCTTTATTTGCCTCCATTTATTCAGATTTCACTTCAAGGCTTACCTAAGATTTCCTTAAACGTGGTAAAGATGAGTGGACCAAGCATGCCTTTTTTTTAGTTTCTATTCAATTACCACATATTTCATAAGCCTTTCCACCCACATTGTTTGAAATTTGGGCTGCTCATGTATATTGACATGGACATTGATGTTTTAAACCCATGACCTTTTGTTTATAGGCATCTCGTTTGATTCTTATTGCACTTTTATTCCTCCCCTAGGCCTTATCTTACAAAATAAAAATGACTTTCAACTTAGGGTCTAAGTAATTGTTAATGACTTTATCAAGGTCTTTGCAGTCGATATTTGACAGTGATTGTTCAATCACATTGCTTATACAATAATTACCAGTAAATTTACTTCTGGAGGTATTTATTTCATTTATCTCATTCATGTCAAGCTTAATTTCCTTTTTATTTTAGTTTGTTTCATAGTTTAATCAATGGTGAAGATGGTTTGTACCTCAGTATTTCAATATAAGGTCATTTTGGACAGTTCTGAAAGTACTTACCCACAGATAGAAAATGAGATTGATCAATATCGGTTGTCTCAATATTGCATAACATTTTTTTTCAAACCTGTTAATCAAAATGACAGTACCTTTTGACTTGATTAGATCCGTGGTATACCAACTATGGAGGTTTCAACTTATCCAACCTTATGTTGAGTGCTTGGAAATATACTGCAACGCCAAATGCTCAGTTTTGAGAGGTGTTGCAGCTCAACATTGAAATAGTAACAGCTTCACATGTGCAAAGCATTTTCTGTTTTGGAACTCTTTTCTAAACAATTTTTAATCATGACAATCCTGCTTCAAACTGAGAAACTGCAACTTCTAGATTTCCTTCTCAGTAGTTGCCAAATATTTCTTACATATTCATTGTCGAAAACAGTTGCTAAGGAAAAACATAAGCAACCCGTTTATCCTGTGACTAAAGAAAACAAAATTTTTGTGAAACCCGAAGCTTAGATGGGCCGCAGTTCATGACATCTTAATCTAACTCCATACCATAGTATATGAAAATGCCTCGTAATCCCATTTGTCTGGTGCTGGTAAAAGCTTCGAAATTAGGGCAAGCTAAAGGCATTTATATATATATATTTTCAATGTAAGAGACAAGAAACCTTCAAACTTTCTTCTCTAGCTTATAATGTCAAAGCATTATAGGCTAGTGATGCCTGCATGCCTTCATCTTCTCTGGCTTTGTCTCAACAACTGCGGTTAGGCATTGAATAAAGAAGATGATTTATTGTTAGGTTTGGGATGTAATTATAGGGATTTTTGTATCGGTTGTAAAATGAAATTAGTGCATGTTTATAAGTACGAGAAAAAGCCTAATATTTTGAATTATCTTTTTGCAACATTAATATTAGTTAAGTGCATCAAATATAACTCTTAAGCAGTTAAGCTTAATTGTCCATGCGTGATGTAGACAAGTGAATTGTGAGGTGAGGTACTGAGATGATACACGTTAAGTTTAGCAGTAGAATTTCTCTAGCATTCTCTGCTGCAAATTCTTGACCTGCATTAAGATAGCACTATTTTTTTTCTCTTTATCAAAGCAGATTAGAAAAGTTTCTCTTAAGGTGGAATTTGTTGGCTGTTATTTGAAGTGAGTAAAAGAAGTTTATCAAGCTTCGATGTTGTTGCTATTTCTTACTTAACATGGTACTTTTTTATAGCTTAATTGTCCATGCGTGATGTAAACAAGTGAATTAAAGGCTCTCATAAAAGGCGTTGTAAAGGTGGTGGAGCACTAGCAAATGGCTTGGTAGAGGTAGTTCACATCTTTAGCTCCTACTTTGATAAGTCTAGTGAGAGACTTGATTGCATTGCTGAGAAAATTGGACATGGAATGCAGATCTATGATGATCCAAGGAATATTCTCGAGGAACTTGAGAAAATGGGCTTAAGCACTGAGGACATGATTGAAGTTCGTTGAAGATAATGGACAAACCCCAAAATGTTCATCTGTTTTTGGGGTTTCAAAGGAGATGCTAGAGTTGCCTTTGTTCAACGTCTACTTGCAAAGTAAAGCTTTTTGGTAGCATAGGTTATAAATACTAGTCTTGTTGGTATTTTTTTGTCATAATTGTTAATATCATGAATTCTACTGGCAAACTTATTATTTTTGGGATTGTTAGTATTAATGTTTCTTTTGTTTGAAGAAATTGTTCTTGATTCTAAGAAAAAACTTGTTATTTCTAATGATACTTTTGGTATGTAAAAATTGCATCGCTATATTAGATAAAAAAAATTGCTTTGCTATAAGTTTTGTTTTTTTATATGATTTTTTTACTATTTTTTATTGTTTGATTCATGATTTTATGTTTTTTTTTTGTTATTTTTAAATTATTAGTGTGCGACTTGAAAGAAAAAATGTCAAATTTTGAGTTAATATATAAATAAGGGTAATTTTGTCTAATAAAAAAAATCATCTTATCCTAATTTTAATCTTGCACATAACAAACATGGTAAAGGATAAAAAAATCATCATATCTTATGCTTAATCCTTGTATACACCAAACATAAGATAGGATATTATCCTCTAATCTTATTGTTGTTGCACAAAACAACAATAAAGGTGTGTTGACGTGCTGTTCGTACTCTGTCTCCACGTGTCTCCAAGGAGCTTCTGTAAAACAAGAAAAGTCAGAAGGACGCAGGAGTGGTTCCATGTGTAGGCACTCCGATGCTTAAGTCAGCCAAAAGTTCTTCAGTATTGGGAAGCGTAAAAGCTAACAGTCAAAAATTAGAGAATAAGATTGTACCTGAGGCCTATTTATAGGCGAATATTCTAGGATAATTACCTTAGGGTGATCACGTCCTTTTTACTAGGAGTTTGTTTCCAAATAAAACACAAATTTCCTAAATCCCGAAAACAGTAGCAGCCTGTCGCGGGCGAGAGACTCAGAACGTGTGGCATGTTGTTGGCGGTAGGAATCTGTCGCTCGCGGGAGCCGAAAAAGCACTATGTATCAATAAATGGACGACAGGAGATTGGCGCGGGAGTCTATCGCCTGCGACAGACGTTCTGTCGCAGGCTGTGCCTTCTATCGCTGAAGGCCATGTGGCCCAATGATCCCTTGCCACGTGGTGAATTCTGACACCTTAGGCCTGGTCCAATGTAGATAGACTTTGTCATATCAATTGCTCTCCATTCTCTTGTTGGATTTCTCCAAGCAAGAGAGTATAAATATGTGTTTTTGGGCCCTAGCCCAATGTGAATATTTTTTTTGATTATTGTGATTTTCTTTAATATTTATTTTTTTTTGTAGGTGAAAAAACTCTACTCTGCGGGAGACATGGTCAGCTGCGACGTTTGGCATTCCTTATCGCGGCTATATAAACGGTTGGGATTCGACGAAAGAGCATACGAAAACCTCTGAGCAGCAATCTGTCGCCCTCATTTTCAGCTCTCTCGCCAAAAGAGTCTGTTGCCAAAATGAGTCTTTCGGTTTCACACCAGGAGTCTCTCGCTTATCGCAGTGACAGTAAGTATACACCTGTCGTCTTACTTATCACCTTTCGCAACTATTTTTAGGTCTCCTGCAGGTGTCTTAGTATCCCACGTAGAGTTTAGGTCTCCCACATACTAGGTCTCTCGCCCAGCAGATCAGTAGGTCTGTTGTCTACTAGGTCTCTCACCCAGCAGATCAGTAGGTCTGTTGTCTACTAGGTCTCTCACCCAGTAGGTCTGTCGCCACCTTTTGGTTTTTATTCATTTATTTAACCATGTCCTCGCAACGCCCAGGTAAATCACTTAGAAGGGGCGATGTTGAATGTACACTGACAAATGCGAACTTAGAGGATTTCAACACTCTTTTTCCCCTTCCTCCCGGTTACCGTTATAGACTTCCAGTCAGTGGGGAAGTTATGCCTAACCTAGTTAGAAACGGCGTAGCTGTGCATAACGCGTCCTTACTCTTCGGTTTTCGTTTTCCGTTGCCAGAGTTTGGTTTAGCGTTTCTTAGGTACAAAGATATAGTTCCTTGTCAACTTCATCCTCATGCCTGGGCTCCAATAGTAGGATTTTCGATGGTATGTCATAGTTTAGGAATCGTTCCTACCATTCTCATCTTGAGTGCCTTTTTTAGAGTCCGTGGGTTGAAAGGACTGATAACGTTTTCTCTCCAGAGGTTAAATGTCGATGGGTTCCCTAATAAAATCTTTTCGAACCTTCCTAATAAATTTCGCGGTTTTGAGAGTGAGTAGGTCGTTGTTGAAGTTCCAAGCGATTTACAAATTCGCACTAGTTGGAACCGTGATACCAATGACCACTCGAAGCGTTCAGAAAAATTTGACATAACTAGATTGAGGGTCCACTTTAGCGAGCCCATTAGGCGTATATGTTGCACCGTGGAGCGAAATTTATTTTCTCTTTTAACTCCCGAGAATATTACAGCTGCTGGCTGGGGAGTAAGCAGGGCTGTCCCTGGGACTGCTGCTGCTCCTCCATCCAACCTTCCTACAACATCATCAGTTCCTGGTTCTAGTTCCAGTCGCCCATCTTCAGTTCCCATAGTTGAATCAACTATTCTTGTAGGTCGTCTCGTAGATGAACATTCTCCTGACCTAGGAGGTGATGCATCCGGGGCCGCGGGTGCCGACGATCCATCTGATGAAGAACTTGAATGGGACCAAGGCAACGCCTTTGGGAGTCCTTTTCACGGCTTTCCCTTGGATGCGAACTTAGATACCTTAGAGGATTTTGGTGGTATTATAGGTTTCTAATTTTCTTTACTTCATATATCCATGTGCGTGGTGTTTGTGGATTTTGGTTTGATGATTCCTTTTCTTTGTATTATGCAGATGGACTTCCACAGAGCTATGCATAGAAAGCAGGCCCATGCTTCTGCCAGAGCAGCTCCTCCTTCTCAACAACAGCCGCAAATCGGAGCCTCCGCTTTCGGATATCCTCGTGCTCCTACTCTTCCTCCTCCGGCTACCAGCGGGCCTAGCCGTCCTGCACAAAAGGCCGAAAGAAATAAATGAAAGAGGCCTCTTATCTGTGATCGTGGTTCGAACAATCGCAAGAGTTTCGAGTCACAAAGGAGTGAGTCAGCTCGCCAAGAGGGTAGTTCCCGTGTTGCTGAGGGTAGGTCGGCTCCTCGCCAGCCTAAGCGTAAATACATGAAAAGGTTGATCATTGAAGCCTCGATGCCTACAAGACCAATCATGCCTAAGGTAGCCGATCCTACCGTGAGGTGCTATGTAGTTGATAGCGGGGTTGTCATAGATGGAGAGGACTTCTAGACCTATCCCGGAGTGAATGACAATGATAGCACTGAGGAGGCCAGGATAGTATCTCGGCTCGCCTGGAGCACCATCCTTCCCCGCGACGAGGTAGGGCTTTTAACAAACCTTGCAGAAGCTGAGGATAATTCTGACTATTTTGCGATGAAGGTGAGAGCGTCGCACTTATTCAGTAATTATATTCCCCTTTTTATCCTCCTTCGTCAAGTTTTTGAGTTACTTCCGTTTTTTGTTTTGTTAGACGGCTCAGCAAATCGCGGCTGTTAATGCTCAGCATAGGGCTCTTAGGGAGCACCAAAGACATTCGTGAGCTCTAAGATAAGAACATAGAGCTTTTGAATGAGGTTGTCCAGCTTCGCTCTTATGCCAATAAGGTCGAGGAATTGACGAAGAAGAATGCGGATCTTGAGCAGAGGTTGAAAGAAGAACACACGAAGGTAGCCTCCCTTCACGGATACGAAGAGGCTTATAATAAGGCAACCAATGATCGGGATGCCATGAGGAGGCAGCGGGATAAGGCCATCGATGAGCTGCAGAGCGTGTTAGACCAGCAAAGGGAGGTCCGAGCCGAGGCTGTCCGCGAATACTGCCTGTCTCAACATTGCAATGAGAAGAAAGAAGAGCTTGTGGCGGGATTCATCAAGTACGGCTTCTAGTTAGCTCGTGCTTGGTTGGAGAAACATCGACCTGACGAGTCTTTTCCTGAGCTGCTTTTCACTGAAGAGGCCTAGTACTATAAAGCTCCTTCTTGGACCAAATATGAACCTGATTCTCTAAGTCCAGACGACTATATAGAGGTAGGAGCCACAGACGATTTGGACAACCTTGAAGGTCCGTGGCCTCCTCGACAGCCACGCAACCGGCCTGAGCCTACTGAGGTACGTGACCAATCCAAGCATGCAGTGGTGCGTAATGAGCCTGAACCTACCGAGACAGGCGATCAACCCGAGTCTATCGAGGCACTGTTAGGGCTAGATGGCGATGAGCTCCCATTTTTTTACTCTGCTGCCGTTGACCCTGTGCCAGACTTCTCGGCTGTGGCTGGGCCTTCAACCGATGCTCCCTCTTCCGGGATGGCTTCTTTAACTCCTCAGGATCCTAATCATCTGGCAGCTTCTTCAGCTGCCTAAGATCCTGATCCTCCGGCTCCTCAAGACCTTAGTGTTGATGTAGCATCTTCTCAGCCGGCTGACTTGATCCTCACCATAGATTAGGATATTTTTGTATTTCCATTTCATTTTATTCATGATGTAAAAATTCATTTTCAAATGAACAGTACAATCTCTATTTTTGTAGCTTTTTCTTCTTTATTGGTCTGAATTCAAATGAATATTTCGTATCCATAGCTGTTACATCACAAAGCTCTAAAAAACAGCGTTAAATACGTCTATATTTTCACAGCATTAGAAATATCAAATAATTCTATTTTTTGCGGCATATAGCGTACCTTTACACCATATTGCTCCCCAAGTTTTGCTTTGAGACAGAGTTGTTGTTCCTGTTCAAAGATGAACTTTTCTCGAGCATTGTGCCTATCTCGCGCTTTTTTCGCTTGAGGACTTGTTAAATTTTCTAAGCCAACACAAAATGTAATATATCGTAGCACATATATATTGTAACGTACCTCCTAACATGCTTCGCAATCTGCATTCTGTGTGCTACTTAGGTATTGTATTTGTCTATATTCGCTTTAAGGATTATAAGATTGTCCGTGTCGTGCATTTTTCGCTTAAGGTCTTTAGTTTTGCCCGTCTCGCACCTTCTGTGCTTAGGGACTTTTGATTTGCCCGTCTCGCGCATTTTTCGCTTAGGGACTTTTGATTTGCCGTCTCGCGAATTTTTCGCTTAGGGACTTTAGATTTTGCCCGTCTCGCGCATTTTTCGCTTAAGGACTTTTGATTTGCTCGTCTCGCGCATTTTTCGCTTAAGGACTTTAGATTTTGTCCGTCTTGTGCATTTTTTGCTTAGGGACTTTTGATTTGCCCGTCTCTCGCATTTTTCGCTTAGGGACATTTTTGTCTTCATGCATGACTTACATCGCGCAGTTTTCGCTTCAAGTCCATGCATAGCCTACTTCGCGCATTTTTCGCTTCAGGACTTTTTCTTCGAGTGCGTGGCTTACCTTGCTCATTTTTCGCTTCAAGCCCTTGCACTTTCTGTCTTCCTGCATAACTTACATCACGCACTTTTCGCTTCAAGTCCATGCATAGCCTACTTCGTGCATTTTTCGCTTTAGGCCTTTTTCTTCGAGTACGTGGCTTATCTCTCGCATTTTTCGCTTCAAGCCCTTACACTGGTTTTTATATTCCTGTTGCAAGATATGCAATCATGATGAGAAAATCAAGAATTATTACTTTATTTCATACTACCAATAATTAACGACAATATGGAATATAAAGGTAAAATGTTCAAAATAACATGTCTGGAACTTTAAAATACTAAGGCCTCAAATCCTCCTTGTCCATCTTCATATTTAGGGGCCAATTGTGGTATGGGTTTTTCTAATCACCCCTTGTTTCATTATTCCTCCTTCTATCTGCTCCCCCCTCTCTTCTATTATTGTCATATTGCCTACTCTGCGGCAAACCATTTCTCTGATTGCGTGGAGAGTAGTGGGCTCCCCCACTCCTCCAAAGGTATCTGTCTATTTTACCTTCTCGAGCCAATTTCTCAAGTTGATTCATTAACTCTCTACATTTCTTAGTTGAGTGCCCATTTGTAGAATGGAAATCACAATAAGAATCTACATCTCCTCCCATACTTTTTGTTGCTTTTTTAGGGAGTTGTAGTAGTCTCGTCTCTTCTATAGCTGCCATAATTGAGGCTCTAGGCTCATTAAGTTGAGTGTAACTATTGAATTTCAATTTTGGAGCCTTGTTGGACTTATCTATGCTTTCGTTAACAAATTCTCTTTCCCGTTTCCTTCCCTCCTTGGGCTCCCTACTTGCCACCATTTTCATCACCTCTTCTTGAGTAATGTACTTATTCGCTCGAGAAAGCAGATCTGAGATTATGGTGGGTTGATCCAGCGATAGGGACTCCTGTAATTTCTCCGACGTTGTTCCCTGTAACATGGCCGCCACGGCTATGCCAACTTGCAGATCCCTTACCTCCAGTGTAGCGTCTCTAAGCCGATCCACGTAACTCTTAAGTGACTCCTTAACTCCTTATTTAAGAGTGAGCAAGTTAGTCGGTTCTTTCTTCCTCTGAGTATTCACCGCAAACGCCTTTAGGAATTCACTCCGCAGCTGGTCAAAAGAGACAATAGTCCCCTAGGGCAAATTGTTGAACCACTTCATCGCGTGGCCGGTCAGAGTGAGTGAAAAGGCTCTGCACATTATCTCATCCTCCCATCCATGTAACAACATTAACGCCTCATAATTCTGCATATGATCATAAGGGTCCATCTTTCCCGTGTACGCAATCATCTATGGCATTTTGAACTTTGGAGGCAGCGGTTTCTGTATGATGGTTATGCTAAACGGTACTCTTCTCCTCTGGCTCTCTTCTGTGGATACCAACTTCTTCTCTTCTAGCACCTGTTCTATTATCTTTTTCATATCCACAGAGGGAGCTAATTGATTTCTATCCCTTTCAGCATGGGATGAATCTAGCAAGTTCTCCACTATTACTTCTTTGCCTTTCCCTCGATGCGCATCTCTTCGCGTCATCTGTGTGTTCCAAGTAAGGTCAAACTCTGACCCGACTCCCTAAGTGCTTTCGTTATCGATCTCATTCTTTCGTTATCGATCTCATTCTTTCTAGCACCTCCAACACCATGTTCTAAGTTAGTAGTAGCAAAATTTGACAATTCACGGCGATAGGCGAAAGACCTTGCTGCACGTTCAGTATCCTGCCGCCCAGATGCTTGTCGCCCAACACCTGTCGCCTGAACTCTACCTCATGTCCTTGATCTATCGCCTCCACAGTCTCTCGCTGGGTCCCTGCGACAGGCCTCCTGCTCCCCCGTCTTGTCGCTTCTTGTTGAATGTCGTCCTCCTCCACAGGGGGAACCTCCTGCCGACTAGAGGGTCTACCGCTGCCACATCATCCTGTCTCCCGAATGCCTACAGCAGAACCCCTTGGCTCGCCTCTCCCGCCAAATTTTGTACGGCTTGCGGCAGGCTCAGAGTCGAGAGGACTCCTTTGAACAGATCCACCATGGCTTTCAGCGCCTGAGTAGTTTCTTCACTCTGTCGCCTCAAAGCCTCGAATTCTGCCGCAAACACAGTGATTCTTTCTTCTTCCCTATTCGCCTGGTTCCTCTGACGAATCGATTGTTCAGGAGAACTCACAGAGTTCTCATCACTTCTAGTTCTAACTTTCGTCGATCTCATTCTCACCATTTTAAAGTTTTAATAAGCTTTTTATACTTTCCAACAGACGGTGCCAATTGTTGTTGCACAAAACAACAATAAAGGTGTGTTGACATGCTGTTCGTACTCTGTCTCCACACGTGTCTCTAAGGAGCTTCTGTAAAACAAGAAAAGTAAGAGGAACGCAGGGGTGGTTCCCTGCGTAGGCACTCCGATGCTTAAGTCAACCAAAAGTTCTTTAGTATTGGGAAGCGTAAAAGCCAGTAGTCAAAAATTAGAGAATAAGATTGTACCTAGGGCCTATTTATAGGCGAATATTCTAGGGTAATTACCTGAGGGTGATCACGTCCTTTTACTAGGAGTTTGTTTCCAAATAAAACACAAATTTCCTAAATCTCAGAAACAGTAGCAGCCTGTCGCAGGCGAGAGACTCAGAGCGTGTGGCATGTTGTTGGCGGTAGGAATCTGTCGCTCACGGGAGCCGGAGAAGCTTCACGTGTCAATAAATGGGCGACAGGAGATTGGTGCGAGAGTCTATCGCCTACGACATACGTTCTGTCGCAGGCTGTGCCCTCTATCGCTGAAGGCCACGTGACCCAATGATCCCTTGCCACGTGGTGAATTCTGACACTTTGGGCCTGGTCCAATGTATATAGACTTTGTCATATCACTTATCATATCCACAATCTTATCTTATCCTATCCTATCCTATCCTATCCTTATTACATGCACCAAACATGCCCATAGTGAAAACAACTCTAAAATTGGACTTTTGACTACTTAAAAGTAGTGGGATCGATGGTTTGCTCCTTTTTCTACAACGACCAAGTCAACAAATGCAAACATTGACGCCAACGTAGAAACAAAACAGCACTAGTCTTTGAATTAGTAAATTACTTTCATTATACAAAGAGAGACGTTCTTAGTAATGTTATCAGTAGATTTATGGATTGAAAGCAATTCAATATATATGGCTGCATGCGTAGAACGATTCTTGAACTAGGAGTGCATAAAAGGAGAAATCTGAGACGGAATTTATGTACATATTCTAACCGTATGATTACTTCAATTTAAGATATAAGTAGATTTTCTGAACCATATGTTTGATATTCCAAGTTGAAGGAGTAAAAAATCCAGCATCTTATGTCTTCCAATTTTGCTAGAAACCACCTGCAGAAAGCAGATTTTAAACTTGACTGATCTTCAGCAATATCATTTACTTCCAATTCGTAGCAGCAGGGCACCCTGTTTCATTGGATGAATAGTATTTCTGCTACTATAATCGACTTCTGCAAACTAATAAAACTCTGTCATGCATGCAAAATATATAGTTCTAAACTAAATTAGTAATAAACAAACAAATGAGTTCTGCAACTGATACCACGAAGAAAACTTATTTGGTGGAGATAGAAAAAACATACACAATCATCCTTTTTCCATCCTGCTTAAGATATGAAAAAATATCACTTAAATAAGATATTGAAGATTGACAAGATGATTTTGAAAAATGTTTCAAATCATCATTTCTTCATCTTTAAAATGTATGGATTTTGCAATTCGAGTTTCTGCTTTCCCTCTTTCCAAGTAAAAAATCTTTATATTAAAAGAAAAAAGATTGATGATATTGATATAGGATAAAATAAATGCAATTTGATATACCAAAATCCATCATGTTTCAATGTAGTTAGTGGACCGAGTACTAAAATTTTTTGTAATATTATGAAAAACTTCATAATTGCATAAATTAACCATCTTTATCAATTAATAAGATATTGGAATTTTTTTATATTTATTAATATAGAATAAATAAACGTACATTAATTTATGGAAACTCTTAAATTTAATAAGACAATAAGTTATTAGCAATGAAAAAAATTGAATTTCTCTCTCTTTTTTATAATGTATTTATGTGCGAAAAAGGTATGTTTATAGTACAATAAAGAAAGTCAATTTGTCAATTTTAATAAAGTACTAATGAAAAGATATGTCTATGGTACGATAAAGAATGGTCACCTTTCCAAATAAATCAATAAAATTTTTATAATTTATTTAATTTTTTTATTAAAATATTAGATACGTGAATCACACGTTTTTTTGAAAACTGGACCTGTAAATTGACACGATCTCGAAGCTTTTGTGAACCATGTGTTTCTCAAAGTGATAACCAAGTTAAATTTCTACGGCGAAAAAGAAAATTGAGCATGATGGACCTAGTGAGCGACAGAGAGACCCCTTTGGAAGAAAAAATGCATTGTGGAAAATTTGGGAAGTCTTAACCCTTAAATGTTCGGAATATAGTATGTTGACCCATGGAGCACTTTATGTTTAAAACTTCTTTATCTTTTTTGACCGGTGATTGATTGATTAATGCATGCAAAACTTCATTTATTTATATATTTGCAGATAGGTTGATAGAATTAGTATCCAATTACTTTATCTTCATATTTACCAAATTTTACAGTAGAATGGTTGGATTTTTGTATTTTGGCAAACATAGAAAATGAAGAAACCAATTTATTTTTTCTCTTTTCAAAGAAAAATCCTTAACGTTCCGTATGTAATTTATTAACAGCATATGCAGTTCACGAAATATATCATGTGGAAATAAAAAGAGACCAAATGGAATAGTATATGAATTATGAAGTTTTGTTTATTGAAATAAATAATAAGAAATAGTATTAGGTTAAAAGATCAAAAAAGTTTTCGAATAATAAAAAATTTCACAATTGAACCCTTATTTATTTTCACAATCAATTGAGTCATTATATTTCTAATTTCACTCTATTGAACCTTTACTTAAACATAAATTGTTAGGTCTATTTTTTTCGCCAAATATACTGTATGAATTTAATGATTTCCATCCACAAAAGCATGAGTCGTGGTGGTAGGAAGCAGCTGGGCATCTGGTTCGAACTGAGGAAAAGGAAACTAGGAAAAAAGAATAACAGAACAAGAAAAGAGGAAATTGAAAATTTGAAAAGAGCATTTGAGTACAGCAAGCCAAAAATTAGGCATGCAATAGTTTTTGTCCATAAAAAAAAACTCAATTAAGTAAAAATTAAAATTTAAAAACTTACTTGATTGCAAGAAAATATTCAAAATTTTGATGATAATACGTTAAAATTCAAAAGTGATAATCACGTTAAAATTCAAAGTCTTTTTTTGACTGTCTATCCATAGAAGAATGGCTCTGATTCAAAGCCAAGCGATAGTCGTCCCCTTTTTCTACGTTTAAGGACGTTCAAAACTAATAATGTGAAGACGATTCATAAACAAATGTCGTACATCTCTCACTAACTAAAGGAAACGTATGACTGAATTCATGGACTGCAAAAACGACTCTCATCGTCATGTCCCTTAGCTTGACAATAAAAAATTTTCATCGTACCAAAAAAACACCCTTCATTACGGAATGCCTGGGTGAATTTGAAATAAAAGAAAAAGTCTTTGACAATAATTTATGTGCACGCATGCTATAATTCTTATCATTTTATTGTGCCCAATGAAATCTTTAAAATATTATTCTTATTTAATTAAACTCTTATTTGGCATTAAAACCACTAAACTCCAAAAAAATAGTATTTTTTTAGTATCTAAATTAAATAAGAACAATAATGGATTAATCGGACACAAATAATACTTTCATGATTTAATAAAGTTCAATAAAAAGATCAGGGTTTGTCTAAGAAATTTGAACAAATACAAAACAAAAGCTATTGGTAGAGTATAGGACTTTTGTTTAACTTCGACAATCTTAAATTAACGAAAGATTTTTAATGACAAACGAAAATTGAATGGGTGAGTCAAAGCAAACTCGGCCTTAAGCTGTCAAGTTTCAAGGTGTGAATTGGGCTCGGCCTATTGATAGTTTGCCACCTCCAACACCGTGTTGATTGTTGGACTGTCAAAGATGCTACCACATGAAAGAATAAATAAATAAATAAATAAAATTATTATAGTTTCAAGTAAAATTAGTTTTAAATCATTAAAATAAATAAAAATACCTATAATTTACAAAATATAAATAAATACATCAAATTTTCCGTTCCATTGATTTACGCTTCCCCTGTCTCGTTTAGTTATCTGTGTTTTCTCTGTGTTTACAGGAATGGAAACAACTGCAACAGCCCCATCTCGACCCCAGCTCGGCAGTCAAAAACTTCTTCATCTGGTTTGTGCAAGTTTTGTTCTCTTTTTTACTTCATTCCCTTTCTGGAATTTATACAAATCACGTTATCAATAATTCAATCTCTACGCAACCAAAACAGAATGACAAAACAGTCAAAAAATAAAATAAAGATAAAAAATAACAAAAAAATTTCCATAATAGAATTTAGAGAGACGAAAGTTTTGCTTGATAAATTTTATTAATGGGAATAATGCTTATTTATAAAAGTATAGGCTATGCTAAATCCTAAGTATAGTAATTAAATATATACAATTAAATACAATTCACTATAATAAAAAATTACAATAAATACAAATCGCTAGAATCAAATATTACAAACATAAGTCCTTAAAATCAAATATTTGACTTGAATATAATATATGCAATACATCCCTTAATTCAATGAGCTTATTCTTTGCTTATCTTTTCTATTAATAAGAGAAGAAAAAAAGGGGTTTTGGTTCAAAAATTTTTATTTTGGGTTTTTGCTTGGTTTGGTTGAATGAAGGAGTAAAGGAAGAAAAGAAGTGAAGAGGAGGAGGGAGGAGCAGTTGGTTATGGTTGGAGGCGGCCATGGTTGGAGAAGCAGCATGAGTCGTGGCGGTAGGAAGGAGCTGAGCATTTGGCAGGAACGGGGAAAAAGAAAAAAAAGAAATTAATTGTTAAAACGGAGAAAAATGCTTATGATTTAAAAAAAAAATGAAAAGAGCATTTGAGTACAGCTAGCTAAAAAATTATGCACAAAAACAGTTTTCATCCATAAAAAAAATGCAATTAAGTAGAAATTACAATTTAAAAATTTATTTGATTGCAATAAAATATTCAAAATTTTGATGATAATACGTTAAAATTCAAAAGTGAGAATCACGTTAAAATTCAAAGTTTTTTTTCTTTGACTATTTGACCATAGATTGACTCCCAGTCCCAACGAAACATGCCGGGGTTACCGAGAGCGATAGTCGTGCCCTTTTCCTACGTTTGAGGACGTTCAAAACTAGTAACGTAAAGACGATTCAAAAAGCAAATGTCGTAGTCTCATTAAAAAAAAAAAAAGCAAATGTCGTACATCTCTCACTAATTAAATGAAGCGTGTGACAAATTCATAGACTGCAAGCACGAATCTCATCGTCATGTCCCTTTGCTTGTTGAATGCAACACTTGTCAAAAAGTTCATCGTACCAAAAAAACCACCCTTTCCGGAATTGCTGGATGAGTTTGAATGAAATAAAAGAAAAAGTCTTCGACGATAATTTACGTGCACGCTTGCTATAATTCCAGTACAATAAAATGAGTAAAATAATTTGCAAACGAACCCTTATCATTTTATTGGACCGGATTAAATCTTTAAAATATTATTTTTATTTAATTAAACTCTTATTTTGCATTAAAACCACTAAAATCCAATAAAAATAGTTATTTTTAAATATCTAAATTAAATAAAAGCAACACTTTAATGGCTTAATTGGACACGAATAATACTTTTAAAGATTTAATTAAGTTCAATAAAAACATAAAGGATTATCTAAGAAATTTAAACGAATACAAGAGCTAATGGTAGAGTATTGGACTCTTTCTAATAATCAAGGTTTAAATTCAATAATCTGAAAAATAATTATCGAATACGTGAAATTTTTTTATATTAACAAATAAAATTAAAATTATGATACATATTTTATTTTATTTGTTTTATATTTTTTAAAAATTTATGTCATTATTTTAACTCTACTTGTAAGATAAAAAAATTTTCACTAAAAATATATTAAATATTAATTCAATCTTAAATATAAAAAGAAATTAACAAAAGATTTTTAGTGATAAACGTAAGTTGAATGGGTGAGTGAAGCGAAACTCGGCCTTAAGCTTTCAAGTTTCAAGGTGTGAATTGGGCTTGGCCTATTGATAGTTTGACACCTCCACACCGTGTTGACTGTTGAAGCACTGTCAAAGATGCTAGCTACTTCATGAAAGCATAAAACAAACACGTCAAATTTTCCATTCCATTCATTTACGCTTCCCTGCCTTGTTTAGTTTTCTGTGTTTTCTCTGTGCTTACAGAAATGGAAACAACTGCGGCAGCTCCATCTCCACTCCTGCACGGCAGTCAAAAACTTCTTCATCTGGTTTGTGCAAGTTTTGTTCTCTTTTTTACTTCCCTTCATGGTCTTAGGGGGGGCATTATGGAGATGTTGAACCAAAAAAATTCAGTAACCACAAACATTTCAAAGCCGGTGAACCTGCTAAGTCTGCAACATAGCGGCAGCTGGAAGAAAACCTTGTAGCAGTAGAGCTGGACAAACAAGACAAGAATCATGGGTGTAAATTGTAATACTAAAAGATAATCAAAGAATGACTTATTTCCCATCTAGCACGAAAGCATATGCTAAACCAGATTATCTGGAAGTTTAGAGAAGTCAACAATGATATTTATCAAGCAAGTAGTGTAGTAGTAGAGTAGTAGTTGTTTTTTGTTATTTCAGGCTTCATTTTCACTATTTAAAGCAGTTTGATATATCTGTGGTTATGAACATTCAGGTAAGGCATGCGCAAGGGCTTCACAATTTAGAGGCTGAGAAGAGTCGCGATCCTTTAGTATCAATTGAATTTGTTGATCCTGAACTCTCCTCTCATGGCTGGCAGCAGGTGATAGCTTGCTGTTCGAATCACTTTTTTAAACTTTTATCTCAATAATTTATAGTTTCGTGTCGCCTTTGATCGTAGAATGTTTTTCTTCTTCTTTTTTTGCTAAGCCATGGTTTTATTAATGAACCTTCCGGAATTCACGAAAATCTCCAAAGCAACTTTAATATCCATATCAGAATCCAAAACCCTCAAAGGACGTTAGAATTTGAATCGTAGAATGTTGTACAAATTCGTTATTACAAAATATCATATTGCTAGTTCTTTGTCATTACGTATCTTCGGATTGTCACACCTCAAGAGTGACATTAAATTTAGCTAGTAATTTAACAGGTACGTGATCAGGGGAAAAATCTCTCTGCAAGCGGACTGCGGGAGAGGATTGAGGTAGTCATCACTTCCCCGTTGTTAAGGTATCGATTTCTCATAATTCCAGTTTCTCTCCGTCACTCTCATGCCAATAACTTTAAGTAAATCCTTGAGTATCTTTCGCAATTATCATGCACCCTGAAACCGTCATGAAATTCCTGATAACAATTCAGTCTCTCTTCGAAGGCTCCAAGGATGCTTTTTTAACCAAGCCAGTGCTCTCAGAGAATTTGAATCCAAGCTTTACATACTTGTACAAATTTCTGATGTTGCTTCTTGATTTCAATGGTGGAATTGCAGGACATTGCAGACTTCTGTTGGAATTTTTGGTGGTGAAGAGCATTCAGATCGTGGAAATCCATTAAAGGAGCCAAATGTAGAGAATGATGATCACTTTGCGACACCAAATTTCAATCGCATACCAATTGTAGCATCTGAACTTTGTCGCGAGCGCATGGTTAGTGGATGACATCCAGCTACAGTTTGAATATTCAGTTAGTTAAATTTAGAACTTAAAGCTTTTGTTTTTGTTCTCGCAAAATCTATTGTTGATCAATTCCAATGTAGAGAAAGAATCGCAGGAGAGGAACCATCAGCCAGTGCCGCTCTCGTTTCCCTACAGTTGATTTTTCATTGGCAAGTACTCTAGTTCTACAATAACCCAGTTTCATTAACAGTCAACATGGAATAAGCTTAATCCATTAACAAATAATTGGTCTACACTTGTGTTCAGATTGAAAGTGAAGATGACATTTTGTGGGAGGCCGATGAAAAAGAAACCGATGAAGCAGTGGGAGCTAGGGGAATTCAGTTTGTGAAATGGTAGATAGGCTACAGCAGTTGATTAGAAAAAGCAACAGAATGCATTATTAGATTCTATACTTGCATGGAGTTATATTTCAGAACAGTTCTGTTTAAATTTTACAAATTTTTCTTCCTATTTGAAGGATTAGAATGCCATAGTCATACTTATATCTGATATCTGTTGCATGTATAAACTGAAAAGAAAGTGAAAATTTAGAGCAGCATTGATCAAATTTCCTGCAGGGATGATATTTTCAAGTGAGTTTATGTACTTTTTAATGGATGGATTGCAGAAGGCCAAAACCCACTCTAAATAACTCGTTTACGTTCCCTTAATTCTTCAGGTTGTTGGCACAGAAAGAGAAGGAGATAGCGGTGGTCAGCCATGGAGTGTTTTTGCAGCAGATGTTGATTGCGCTTAGAAACAAGTGTTACCCCTTAATGGAAGGTGATCCTTACCGCCGGTAAGTTTCAAATTGATCGATTTTTTTTATATAATGTATATTTAATGATTAATCAGAGGACATTTAGATATGATTTTGTTTGCAGGTTCGAAAATTGTGAACTCCGTTCTGTGATCATTTCGGATGAAAGGTGAGTCGTATATAAATTTGGTAAAACTTGTGAAGAAAAAGAAACAACAATGTGTTTATGCTGATTCTATAATATATATATATATATATATATTTAATTTCCTTTTTTTTCTTTAATTGCATTTTGTAGCGTAATGGGACTGGGATCAGATTCCTTGACAACTAATTGCCACTGCGGAAGTATCCCTGATTTTGGACTGGAACTCCAAAAAGGATTCTGCCAAGGAGAATGTTTCAGTGGATGAAGTGAAGTGACAAGTACCAGTCAGTGGTTGGAGTGAAGTGACAAAGTACTAGCTAAATCTCTCGCGTTTGGTGGTTATTTCGAGACCAACACTGCCCGTTAGATCTTAGCTAGGTGCTTTTCCAAGAATTATCTGGCTTGAAATAACCTTTGGCTAAACTTAATTTACCATTTCCCTATATTATTGTTGCTATATATAGTGGCACTGTAATTGAACTTAAATAGTAATGATAACGATTAAACTTCATCATAAGACTATATGTAATCATAAAGTTCATTTTTATTGAACCCCAATCCCTTCCTATTGTTTCCTGCTTAGAAACCAAATAAAGCTTACCAAGGTACATAAAATTCCACTAATAACCTTTGATTGAGTGATTAAAGAAAAATTGTTACATTTTGTCAAGTTTGAGTAATATGGCATTCATGCCATTAACTCTCAATTTTAGGTCAAATTACAGGATTGGTTCATGTACTTGTCCAAAAACCAGAATTTAATCCTGTAAAATAATTTGAACAAATTTATATATTGCTAATGATTTAACGTGAGTTTATATATTGATTTATGTAACTTACTTTACTATTGAGATAAATGCTCTGCTTATAATGATAATTTGAACAAATTTAGTTCCTGTGCTTAAGCTAAAACAACTAAAGTCTGATTGTTATCCAAGGACTAAATTCTGATTTTTGAACGAGCACAAGCATCAATCCCATAATTCATCTACACGCTCAAGGACTTAATGATGAATGAAGAAAGGAAAAACAATTTTCCATGGTGGTTCAAGCATTGCTGGCACCACAGCTTAGATGTAAAATGTAATTGCAGCAGCAAAAACACAAGGTTGCAAATCAGCTTATCTCGAGTTATACCAAGAAGAGAGACTGTAAGTGGCAGCATAACAAAGCAATTAGCTATCAAAACCAAGTCGACCAAACTGAATTTTTAATGAACTGCAACAAACGATGTCACCAAATGATTTTAAGTTGCCATAAGATTGGCAGTGGAGTATTACTAGAAATTTAACAAACATGTAAGCATTGAACAGTTTACCAGGTTTAAGAATCAAAAGTGACATTGTTGAGCCTCTCCAAAGCCAGAATCAGAGCTTGGGTTCCCAAATTTCCTTCCCCATGAGCCTTAAGCGACAAGTAAAGCTGTTGAGCCAAGGCCAAACCAGGCAAAGCAAGTCCCATGTTCTGACACTCCTTTAAACAAATCCCCAAATCCTTCACAAAATGGTTCACGAAAAAACCCGGTTCAAAATCCCTCTTCAAAATCCTGCTCCCGTACAAATCCAACGATTTTGAGCCAGCTGCGCCGGTCGATATCGCATCCAAGAACGATGGGACGTTGAGGCCTGCTTTGTGGGCGTAAATAATCCCTTCTACTAATCCCACCATCGTTGATGCTATGGTGATTTGGTTTGCTAGTTTCGCGAATTGGCCTTTCCCGCTGGGCCCCATGTAATTAACTTTTCCCATGAGGGAAAAGAGGGGATTTAAGCGGCGGACGGTTGCTTCGTCTCCGCCGGCGAATATAGCGAGGGTCCCGTTCTTAGCGCCGCGGTCGCCTCCAGAGACGGGGGCGTCGATTGAGGAGCAGTTCTTGGAGGAGGCGGCGGATGATATCTCGACGGCGAGGGAAGGTTCCGATGTTGTCATGTCAACGAGTATGCCCCCGGGACGGAGGCCAACGAGGGCTCCATTAGTGGGATCGAGGAGGACTTGGCGGACGTCCGAAGGGTAGCCGACGATGGAGAAAACAACGTCGGATTGGGCGGCGAGGTCGTGGGGCGTCTGGGCTAGGCGAGCTCCCATGTCGACGAGGGGTTGAGCCTTGGAGAGGGTTCGGTTGAAGACGGTAACAGTGTAGCCGGCGTTGATAAGATGAGCACACATGGATCGGCCCATCACGCCAGTTCCAATCCAGCCCAGCCGGGTGTTGGATGGACTGATGGGGTCGGCAGTGGCGGATGTGGCCATGAAGCGGTGGAGAAAGGTGAGGTGAAGAGGATCAGGATAGGGAGATTGCGAGTGGAAATGGTAGCGAGCGAGTGAGCGGAGCAGGAATGGCAGGGATCGCATTTTATTTTTATGCGAATTATCTTATTATTATAAGTGATTTGTTTTTTATTGGACAATAAAGCCGCCCATGTTTTTGTTTTCTGCCATAAATATTTTAACTAGTTTTTAGTTTCTTCTGAGCTCTTGTTCATAAAAAAAAAATAAACTCCATGGTTGACAAATCTTAAAGTTTGGCTCCGTTTGATTTGCATAAAATGATTTCTGTAAAATAATTTTTGAAAATTTAATTTTTTAAAAAAACTAATATTTTTTTTGGTTGATATGCTGAAAAATATTTTCTATTACTTGTTGTTTTAACTCTATATAGATTAGATTGAGTTTCAGTGAAGCTTTTCTCTTAACAGTGACATACGTTTGAAAATTAGCTTCCCCTTTTGAAAATGGTAAGACAATTTTCTAAAATCCTTAAAGATTTTTCGTTGACCGAATTTCATTTTTCGTTGATCGAAAACGTTTTATAGGTATCAAACACTGAAAAATATGAAAAATATTTTTTGAAAAATGAAATTCTCGTACCAAACGGAGCCTTTACTTTATCGTCAACTCATACTTGGAATTTTAAGCTACACAATCTGAAATTCAGCAAATTTCAAGGAAAATGAACAAGATTTCATAACAAAAGTAATCATCCTTTAATCTTCAGTCATCGGCAATTTAAACAGAGAAACTTTGCATTTAGCTGTTGATTAATCATTTTAACACAGTTGCTTTTCCAACAATTTCAGGAAACCCAAGCGGAGAATTGTTTAAGCAAAAACATAGAAGAAGAAGGTAATGCTGGAGAATGCAATGGTTTTGATCGAAATCATAATTATGAAGATAACACTCGACAAGAGGGAAAGAAAAAAAACATTTTTGCATTAATGTATCAATGCATGAAGAAAATGCAATGAGCACAAATGTATGACTTCAAACCAGTGAGCAAGAAGACTAAGTCAAATGAAATATGTAGCAACATATTTCCCGGAGGAAAAGAAAAAGATATTATATTGCCAAAAAAAGGCAAAGGGCATTGTCGACAATTTATAAGGATATTTCAGTCACTTCTGGAACAGAAAAACGCTGGAAGTTTTGCAATGGCGGCGTCGTTTTATTTTCAGCTGCCAATGATGAAACCTAAAGCGATGAGTGCAATAAGAAATAGGGAACCAGAGCTGGAAAACCGTTTAAGAAAGCTGGTCTAGCCATTGACGGGGAGTGGATAAGGTTATAGATTTACCCGTCCAAAGCTTCTGCTCTTAATCCAGGTAGAGTACTCTATCACCGAACTGCTGTTTCAATTTCCAAATTCATCTCCTTTTTTAATAAGTGAGTAGTAGTTCTTGTAATTCTATTCAAGAATGCGCACAGTGTACTCTAACCTGACAAAGAGCCAAGCTTTTCCTATTGTTCTTAGGTTTTCTTTACAAACCAAATGTATCCAACAATTTCATATCTCAAAAACCCAAACTTTGCCAATTGGGTCTTATCCAAAACCCTCACTAAACCCTTCCTTAATGTATAGCACCCATAAAGCTGTCCACTTTCACCATAAGTCCTTAAAAATTAGCAGTGTGGAAAAACCCAGAAGTATTTTAAGTGGGTTTAGGAAGAGAAGTGCTATGCAGTGTTGTTCTTTGCAAACAGCTAGAAGTTCATCGACTTTGCATTCGAAAGGAGTTGGTGAAGAAAGGGATTTAACTAGGGCAGCGAAATCATTACCTTGGTTGCCTTCAGAGAAACTGAATGAAAAGAAAGGGTCACATAAAGTGGCAATTGCGAAGACTAATAGTCGTTCTTCTTGGGAGGAATCGTTGGATAGATTGGAGAAAGAGAATAATCATTCCTCTTGGGAGGAAAGACCAAAGAGGTTGGAGAAGGTGATGGTAGGAAAAATTGGAAAGTCCTCATGGGATGAATCTGGTGCTCGGTTACTGGATATTAAAGAGAGTAGACATAGGAAGGTAGGAATGATGAGGGATCGTCATGATGGTAGCCATGGCAGAAGGGACGAAAGCAATGAAGAAAAAGGAGCAAGTGAAGAGGATGAGGTTATCGATGATCCAAGGTGGGATAAGATTAAGAGTAGGTTTAGGTTTAGAGGCAAGGTGGACGTAGAATTTGGGTCTGAGAAACCAGAGTTTCGAAGATGGAATAAGCAGGAAAGTTGGGGTAGGAAAACATGGAAAGAGGCTACTGAATCAACTTTACCTAAGAAGGTTGGTGAAGGGGTTTATGGGGTGGGTCCTGTTTTGGCTGCATTGTCAGCTGGAAGAAGAGAATTTTATGCTTTGTATGTCCAAGAAGGATTAGATTTGAGTAGTAATAATAGGAAAAAGAAAGATAAGAAAGGGTTTGAAAAAGTGTTTAGAATGGCTGAAAAACTTGGGTTAAGTGTAAAGGAAGTTTCAAAGCATGATCTCAATATGATTGTTGAAAACCGTCCGCATCAGGGTTTGGTGCTAGATGCTTCTCCACTAGAGATGGTGAAAATAAAGGAATTGGACCCTGTCTCAAATGACGAAGAGAAAGGTTCTCTTTGGGTAGCTTTAGATGAGGTTACTGATCCTCAGAATTTGGGGGCAATAATTAGATCAGCCTACTTCTTCGGAGCCTCAGGGGTGGTGCTATGTGCAAAAAATTCAGCTCCATTAAGTGGTGTTGTGAGCAAGGCAAGTGCTGGGTCGCTTGAATTAATGGAGCTTAGATATTGCAAGAACATGATGCAGTTTTTAGTTTCATCAGCTGAAAATGGTTGGCGGGTTCTTGGGGGTTCTGTTTCTTCAAAAGCTGTTCCCTTGAATGAGCTTTTGCCAGGGTTACCAACCATTCTTGTTTTAGGCAGTGAAGGCAGTGGCTTGAGGCCTTTAGTAGAGAGATCATGCACTCAGTTAGTTAGGATTCCTGGAAATATTCCTGTGGACATAACAGCCGGAGAGGTTGATGATACTGAACCTGCAGAAGTAGATTCTGGGAACTCAGGCGAGGAGTTTCGGTCCTTTTTGGCTGTGGAGAGCTTGAATGTCAGTGTTGCAGCAGGTGTGCTTCTTCACCACTTAATAGGAAGCAGCCATGGTATTAATTCTCCAATACATGACAAGCCAACTAATATGCATCAATGATATTCCATGGCGGATGCATTGAACTTGGTGTCTTGTCATCTTATAGTACTTATGTCTGAAATTTTTCTATCACCATTTGTAGTGCTTTCTCTAGAAAGGGTAGGCTGACAAATCTGACATTTATTCTTTTCAGAAAAAAGATTTGTGATAAGAGACTTTATATTTGTTATATGCAGAAAGATTCATGTAGATTAAATTTTATGGATTTGGAATCAAATTTTAATAGTTGAGTAGTTAGACTGTTCAATCATTTTGATGCTAATTCTTTAATTTCCAGTACAGAGTTTAGTAATAAAGTTATTGTCATATAAGGGTTGGCATAATCTTTTTGTCTGCAAGAAGCTTCACAATTTTTCTGGGTTCAACAATTTTTTCTAATAGGTGTTAACTGGTAAACCAAGATATGCATGATTCATGAAAATTAGAACCCTTTCATGAATATGGATGCTTGATTTTAAGGTTCAGCTTTAAGTTTGTGAGGCTTGGGCTTTTATCTAAAAATATTTGTTGGATCAGATTTCTTAGCTTTGTTTAAGTTGCAATTCCTCAAATACGAATGTGTTGCAATGAAGCTAGCAATTGTTGCGGCCTCTTTTCTTTCTTGTTCACAAAAGAGGTCATGGACAGATATCATATTGTTAGCTTTTCAAGCTTGGTGTCTAGGAAACTTGCAATCTTGCTTAATGTTCTTTTATAACACATTTGTACGCTTCGCATTAGTTATTGATTTAGTTGCTCTTTGGACTGGAGTTCACTCTTAACGAACTTTTCAGTTTCTTGAAGTATTCGTATCTGTCACATACCGAACATCGTGGATATGGAAGTCTAACCCTCCAAAAATATGAAAATAATAAGAAATTTGTGTTAGGTATATACTTGTATCCGACACTCACCCTTGAATCTAAGTAACATGGATTTGTATTATTGTCGTGCGGACCCCAAAACAGAGATCAGAGCAGCGTCCATGGGTATTTTGCTATTTGTTCTATGTTCTATCAAATCCATAGAGAAATTCCTTTGCCCCATAACTTCGGAAAATATTCTTACAAGGTTGAATGCATCCTAAATTAGACAAATGGAAATTACTCTTATCAGAACATATATCCATCCTTGTTCATTACAACGGCAACAACCCTATTTTTGGCAAAGAACCAAAGTTTAAACTTTAAAACTAGGCTCCGAAGGTTGAGGTACTAGGCCAGAGCCAGTGGCTCGAAGCAGGAGGCCTGCTACAAAATATACAAAGTTGGTAAGGTGCAAAGCTAGAGTGAAATATCAATTACCGACTAATAAGCGTTAGAAAAAATAAAAGTGAAAATTTTTTTTTAAGTATTTGGATATGATTCGAATATTAGAGTGGTCACTGTAGAGAGAGTTTTACTATTTATTACTTTTAATCTGAATAAGATTAATTTTAGATTATAATACGAATGAAAGTACTTATGATTATAAAAAAAAATTGTATCAATCACCATACTGCAGGACTATGCAATTGTCATCACCTCCGTTATCAGCTGCCGGGATGATGGCACTTTCCCGCACATTAGCTTTTCATTTACAGCCTGAAATTAGAAGAAAACTTTATTGTTATTGCTACATGTGGTTTCACATGGAAAAGGAAATAAAACATCGTAGAGGGATCTTTTCCCTGCAGGTACCTGTCTAAATCCATTAACTACACTTGGAATGCAATGACAGATTGCGAAATTTCCTTGGGAATTTCATGCTCACTATGTACGGTTTTCTTGTCTTCTCCAAACTCCTGAATTACTCCAAATTACGTATGACTTTCGCTTTTCAATCACAAATTAAAAACACAAGAAAAAGCAACTTTGAAAATCATTATCATAGCACGCCATGTTAATAATTGGGATTAGGAAAAGTGATTCAAAGATAATTTCATCGGTGGCAAAAGGCTAAGCATATGATTTTAACCTTTTCTTTACCTACTCCACGAGGATGGTGCAAAAGGGAGAATAGCGGACGCAATTAGTTTCCCCTTTCCAAAGCTTAATCATCACTATCATTCAATCATCGACATTAAAAGCGCCGAAGAGTGGTGGTAGCTCGAATCGAATCCATCCCAAAATTCCGATTCTGCGCGTACGTGGAAAACTGATTGAAATGGGCTTCTGCTCTGCCTGTTCAACATTTTAAATGATATGTTTGTTTAGATGAATGATAAGATTAATTTTGATAAAATTTATATCGATAATATAATTAAAATTAATTATTATAATGATGAAATTGAGTACTATACCAATGAAAGCTTATAAAAAAAATATATATTAATTTTTAACTAAAATTCTAAAATTGAACACCGGTTCAATGCAATCCAAATAAAACTTAACGTATAGATTCACGCATTTGGAGTTTTGGTTTAATCATGTATATCAATTCCAGGACAAATTCGGGTTGTTTGCAGTCCTTGTCCTCATTAATGTCTTTTAACCAACCGAGTTGACTTTTTTATGAAATGAAATTCTGTTTGACAGTCTCCTCAATTGGTAAAGATGAGTTTGAAGCATGAAATTGAGTGAATAAGGCAAATGACGACTGTTTGTTGTTTGTCAAGGATTGGTCCCCTGCTAACATGACTTCTCCCCCCTCTTGTTAATAAAGCAAAATACCATACAAATAATATTACCTGCGAATTCCCAAGTTGAAAAAAGGAATTTAAATTTGAAAAGGCAACTTGGGTTGAAATTTAAAAGCTAACAATCAAATTCCAGGAGTCAAATAATGGACTGGTAGGTTAGGATAACAAACCATACAATCTAAAAGCACGTAGCAAAACTCATGATTCAGCTAATTTTAAAATTATACAAAAGCAGTGGGCAGTGGGCCACATGGGAGACAAGTAGGCAAACCATGTTAAGGTTTGCAAACATGGTTCATTCAAATACGAAAGCTGGCAGCATCTTGTGGGAATACTTGTGAATATATATACCTTGTTGCCCAGCTGTAGACATGACAATTTCTATACGTAATCTATGTTTGTGTCATGTACAACAATGTTCATAACGTGTAAAATATGAAAATTTTATATTAAAATTTGTATCACATCAAACACATTTTTTATCATATTCATAAGCAAGTTTTATTAAATTTTAATTCCGATCATTTTCAATTTATATATATATATATATGTTGTTTTCGTATTGTATTTAAGATTTTTAGATCTATCTTCCTAAAGAAAACAACATCAGCTATTAAAAAATAATCAGTGATGACAGCTTACTTTATTTCCCAAATACTTGCTTAGCCACTGACTGCATCTTCCTTGCAGGAATGGCCAAGACAACTGGCCATCATCGCAAATTCATTCCACCATTGATGACCCTGACGCCTGGTTTGATTATGTGCATTAAGGTTTTTATTTTTATTTTGTGGGAAATAAGAAGAGAAAAGACAAAAAAAAAAGTAGGAGAATAATTACTACAGATCAGACATTTTACATTAGATAAAAAAGACTGAAAAGGACGTTGAACAATGAAAAATAGGCGTGGCAAAAGTAATAAATTGAAAGGCCGAGATAAAAAACCAAAAAAACAAAAGGATACGGACGGAAAAATAGATTATACATAACATATTTAAGCTGTCGATAGTGAAAGGAGAAGTTTCGGTTCATGATGCAACATTTTTTTATTTATTTTTCAGAATTAATAATCTTAAAAATGATAATATGAATATATCATATAAATATTTAACGTATCTATTTTTAGCTGATAAGAAACAAAATAACGAATGCAACAATTGCTAATAGGCCTTAACTTAGTGACAATAAAAAAGTTTTAAAATTTTGAAATTTTAAATTTAAGTCTCAGTTAGTTTATTTATTATTTGTTTAGTTTGTTATTATCATTTGTATTTATCAATTATCAAGTTACTATTTGATAGAATGTAATATACTAATTATGATAGTAAATAAAATGTAATATGCTGATTGTGATTGTAACTTTGAATGAGTATGTATTATTAAAAAAACAAATGCAACAATTGATCAAATGGTCAGAAAACGATCGGAGCACGTGCCAGCTCACACGTGGGGCCCACAACTCTCTGGTTCAATCAGCCGATTTCTCTGCAATTTTTATATAAATAACCTCAAACGGTCTCTCCCTCTTCCCTTCTATTCTTTTTTATTTTTCAATCTGTTTTATCGATTTTGTAGATTGTTTTGCCTTAAAAAAGGAAGCGAAGAGCGGAGGATGTGTGTGGTCAATCAGCTTTCTTCCTTTCTCAGCCCAAATCCAAATTTATAAGAATCACGCTCTCTTACTCTCGCCGTCTTCCTTCTCTGCTTCTCTCTCTCTTTTCCTTTCTCGCCGACGCACGCCTCCATTCAACGACGGACTGAGAGGGAGAGAAAGAAAGAGACTATACTTTCAAACGTAAATCCGAGGGCTCTTTGCTTTTCTTTTTTAAATTGTGTTTGGTTGATTTTTTGTTTGGCTGGTTGCACACCCGTTTCCGTCGACGAGGATTGAGAGAGGGAAGAGGAAAGGAAGGCAAAAACTTTACAATGTCGGCATTGGATACCGTCGATTGGCTTCTCTTCTCTCTCAGCAGAGCTTTCTGTAGTCCTCTCGCCGTCTTTATTCAGATGCAGGTTTGTTCTTTTCTCTGTCAGATCCGTTTTCTTTGTTTCCTTCCCCACAAAGTTCATCATTAACCTTAACCGATAGTTTTAGGTTGTGGAAATATGCTTTGTTGTTTTCTTCTTCTCATTTTCATTTTTTTTAAACCTCGTTTTGCAATTTGCATTTTTTACAGGCATTAAATGGAAATTTGGTTAGTTTCAGTTTTGTTTCTTATTTATAATTAGCTCATTTTTTTTAATTATACTTAATATGTTACCTTAAAGATCTATTCTTTAAAGAATTTATAACTTCCTTTTTTAAAGAAGGTGCAGGTTTTTAATTACCGTTGGATCTAGATAGCCAAGTTTAGAACAAAAAAAAGTCCTTTTTTTTTTAATTTACAAAAAAGAGAAAAAGAATGCTGCTTGGGACATCATGGAGATGAAATGTTTGAAATTTGGTCATAAAGGACGCTGTTATTATGATTGTCAGCAATGTATCTTGAGTTTGATTTTAATGATGATTACAAAGTTTGTAGATTTAAATTCCTTAATTTGTATTGATCATGTGAATTGTAGGCATCAAGTGGTAAGGGTTTTTTTTAAGCTCTGAGTTGAGCTTTGTTTGTTATAGCATTGAAATGATATGGAGTAGAAAGCTTCTTCTCTTAAATACCAATTTTCCCTATTATGGGAACTTTATTAGTTTACTTTATTTCCTTAAAGTGAAGGCTGGCTATAAGTAAGATGAAAGTGTTATTTTGTTGGATGGCAAACAAAGGCAGCTTCCAACTAATGGTTTATCCACAAGAAAAGCTATTGAAACATCCATACTTCTGTAGGATAATAACCAATTACATTTTTGGAGGAACTACAATGTTTGACTAATACGTGCTATCCATTCTGCTACGTGATTTTCTTCTGCTTTTAACTAATGACTTCCTTCTTTTATGACTTTGCAATCACTCCGATTATCTATTTTATGAAAGCAATATTTTCACTTTGATTATCTTAAATAAGATGACTCTTTCTAGCACTCTCACTTCCCATTTAATAATCAAAAAGGCTATCTATCTGAATACTTTATATGTGATGTAGGGATGTCTAATCTGCTTGACTCTTGCAATTGGCTGGGCTTTTGCTGCTTATGTCAGGTAAATGGTTTTAACATGAGAATTTAAACAGCAAGCTGTTATGAATTCTATTTTGTTGCATGACCTAGAAACTTGCCTATTTCATTTATATAACCTGCCTTTTTTACCCTTCACAGGAACAGAGAGATCAATCGAATGAAGGATGGCATGAAAGGTGGCAATAGCTTTGCTTTTCTTTGCAATGATATTAATGAACTTGAGCACTCTAATCAGGTCAATCTACCAAGAGTTACGGTTGTAATGCCTTTAAAAGGTTTTGGAGAACATAATCTACACAATTGGAAGAGTCAGGTGAGTACTTTATGGTTAGCATTCTAGGTAACACTTATCTTTAGGTGTCTACTCAGTGCATGCTAAAGAAGCGTGCATATAACTTTTCCTTGTCCACGTTTTGTTCATCAGAAAATGGAAAATTGAACTAAATTTCCTTTAATTAGTGTTAAGCATGTGCCCCCCTGCACCCTCCTTTTTTTTTTATTGCTGTGCCCGAATGATTTTAAAATTTTCTTGTTTGCTATAAATATTTTGCTGAAATGTTTGTCTAATACTAATGGAGGCAGATCACATCCCTCTATGGTGGTCCTCTAGAGTTCCTTTTTGTGGTGGAAAGTACTGAAGACCCTGCTTACCATGCTATATCTCGGTTACTAACAGATTTTAAGGTAAACAACAGATTTGCTTTATCATGCAGTTTCTGATAATATTAGGAAAAAAGAATATGACAAAAAGTCAAATAGGATTGACACTGTGTTATCATTTGTTCCCCTTTCACTGAAAATTCCCAAAAGACTCAATGCTTGCCCTTTGTTTTATGTAAGCGTTTGAGGGCTTCATTTGAGTTTCTTCACTGTGGTTTCACTACTGCTCTTCCTGATTGCATTGCATGTTTTCCTGTGCAGGATGAAGTTGATGCTAAAATCATTGTGGCTGGTTTATCAACAACCTGTACTCAGAAAATACATAACCAGCTGGTATGTAACAACTTCACCAAATTGTTAAACAGATTTTGCAAATGCCTCGCCGTGTATATCAGTTACTTTTCTGTTAATATTATTGTTTGGACTACATGCTTGTTACTCTCACTCGTATTCAGTGAAGAGTTAATTTAAAGCCTTAGCTGAAGATGTCCTCTTTTGCTAATCCACAATTATTTAAAGTCAGTTCCTATATGTTGTTTAAATCTCTTTGTTAGAAGTATATTCAATATAGGCTTAACCATGTATTTTGATATTTCTTGTTAAGGTTGGGGTGGAGAAAATGCATAAAGATACCAAGTATGTATTATTTTTGGATGATGATGTTAGGCTCCACCCAGGATCTATTGGAGCCCTCACTGGTGAGATGGAAAAGAATCCCCAGGCATGTTTGTGCACATCCATATATCTTTCATCAAAATGATTAGATTTTTTTTTTAAACTTTGCATGTGTCCTGCTATGGTTACAGTGCATAGGGTATAAACTATTGATACTTTTTGTGGTACTCATGTTATTGGATTGATGTGCAGATATTTATTCAAACTGGATACCCTCTTGATTTACCATCTGGAAGTTTAGGGAGTTACTGCATTTATGAATACCACATGGTATGGTGCCTTGAATCTCTCTTCCCAACATGTTGCACATACCTGACCACATCTTTTTTGGGGGGGGATAAATAGCTCTGTATTTATCCAAGATAGCATGGGAAAACCTGCTATCAAAGCAACAGTACAACCAGAAACAAAAAATAATTAGTGACTACCCCCTATGTCAATGGTCCAATTATTAAATAAAATATGATTAATTAGGTTGCACTCAATATCTCATTCTCATTTCTATATGGCTTACTGTTTTGTTCATGTCCTACTGCTCACTCTACCAGCATACACTTGTAGACAAGTAAGCCTTTGATTACTACACAAGCATTATGCTTGTTGAACAATCCTTTGCCCCTCCCAAAAGATTAGACACACACACATCAACAGGCAAGCACTTCTTATTGAAATACTAGCTCTTATATTTAACTTATTCCATGGCCTAGATTTCATACAAGAATAGAGCAATATAGATGGTCAGTTTGGTGTGCTCACCCCCCCCCCCCCCCCCCCCCCCCCAACCCCAAACTAAAAAAAACAATGTAGTTCCTCAGCAGAAAATCTTTTGTTCTTGCATGTAACCGTGCTCTAGTCTAGTATTTGATATTGCATGTGTTAGTTTAATCTTTCTAGGTTGATTGTGTATCCTTTACTTCTACTTATTTAATATTTCTTTTCTTCAGCCTTGCTCAATGGGATTTGCTACTGGTGGGAAAACATTTTTTCTTTGGGGAGGGTGTATGATGGCAAGTAGCTCCTCCTATCCTTCTTGGTGCTTCCTGCACAAAATTGAACGATTATTTCTGATTCTTCTACATTGTTTTTTCAGATGCATGCTGATGATTTTAGACATGACCATTATGGTGTGGTCTCGGGACTTCGAGATGGTGGATACTCCGATGATATGACTCTAGCTGCTATAGCTGGTAATCCAGTCTCTAGTCATACTTTTAGTAGGGTACTAAGATTCAATATTTCTGTTGGTATTAAAATTACAGTACAGTCAGACTTTCAACCTTTTAACTGCTCACATATTGTTTCTTCTCAGGAGCTCACAAGAGGCTTATTACATCTCCTCCAGTTGCTGTTTTTCCTCATCCTCTTGGAAGTGATCTTAATTTCTCAAGGTTTGCGATTTTTACCCATTAAGCTTTTCTATAATATGTATATCCATGTTGACTTTGACATCTTGTTCAGGTACTGGAATTACTTGAGGAAGCAAACATTTGTTTTGGAATCATACATAAGCAAGGTTAATTGGCTAATGAATAGAGCACTGTTTTCTTCCCATTGCTATCTGTCATGGGGATTTGTTGTGCCATATTTGATGGCTATGGTTCATGTTGCAGCAGCACTAGAAATCTATGTACAGGGTTATTCATTTGAGGAAACCTGTACTACTGGCGGTGAGCACACTATTTTTCCTTTTTAGGTAGGTCATAGCGTTAATTAACTCAGATGAAACCAGTCTCTGGTGTCCTTATCTGGATAGCAATATCAGTCTATTTGGTAGTTTTTGAATAACAAGAGTTTGTTTGTGTTCATTGCCTGACACAGTACCGAGTTATATAGATAATTTAAAGTTCCCCTTGACCCTCATCATATTGGATTTTTAGTAATTTTGACATACCTGTATACAAGGGTTCCTTAACATTTTGCCTTTGTCCAACTTGAAATGCTGGCAGTAGCCCTTGTCGCATGATGGAAAATTCTCTTTCTGTTGTATTTTTAGGTTGCAGTTCCTCTGGTAAAGTATTCTATCAAATAAAATGGAAGCTACAGAAGTATAATATAAATCTATAATATTAGAGTTGGAATTAGCTCCTGCAACTAAGCAAACTGCATTTGTACAGGATTGCTACTAGCGAGTTGCCTAGCTATATGTACATTTATAGAGCTACTTTCTATGTGGAACTTAACAAGGATTGAAGTTCAACTATGCAACATGTTATCTCCCGAGGCACCTAAGCTCTCACTTGGTACTTACAACTGGACCATGGTAAGCACCTCTATCTCTTTAATTTGGGGAAAGACAATGAGCTTTATTGAAGTTTTACCATTCTGTTGTTTCCATGAAACTTAAGTGCTCATCTTGAGCATCTAGATTTTCTTTTATTTCTTTTATTCCCATAACTGTATATCACTCTTAAATTCTATGTGTATTTTTGGAGTGATGGAGAAAAATTCTGACCCTTTTATTCATGAATAATCTCGCTTGAGACTAGTAAATTAGTGTAGTCAAGCATTCTTTAAAAAATAGAAGTTTTCTAGAATAATTAACTACATGTTTTTGGTTGGGTTTTAAAAGGCCCTAATTAGAGCTTGTTATCAGAAATACTTTTGAGTATGTACTGATGTAAATGAATTGTTTTGCAATTGAGCAGGTCTTTGTTGCAATGCTGGTTGATAACTTTTTATACCCCATATCTGCTTTCCGTTCTCATTTCTCTCAATCTATCAATTGGTCGGGTATTCAATATCACTTGAAGAATGGAAAGATAAGCAAGGTATGTTAGTTGAGCATGGAACTTAGGCATTCATAATGAGCTTTATTTATTTGTTCAAAGCTTAGCAATATCTGCCTACTCTGCAGATTGAAAGGAACAAGGATGTGGGTCCAAAGTTCACAGACTTGGGAGGGAAGCATTTATACGGGAAGAAAGGAGCTCCTCCCAAAGCCTCATTCCTCAGCTCTTTGGCGAGAAGTTTGGCTCAGTGGCGCCAACCGAAGAAATACGATGTCTAGAGATAAGCTTTGGCAGAGAAAATATTTATGGCCATTTTGTCTCTCTTTTTGAGATCAAATAGCCAGCGGGGATTCAGAAGCAAAGATCCGGTAGTTGATGGTTGGTGGATTATTGGGTGATTCCTTATTGATTGGTTTTAGTGGTTTAGGAATTTTTGTCCCGTATTTTAGTGGCCATTCAATCAATTTATTCTTGATTTATCAACCCTCGTCGGGGCTGGTTTTTGTAATTTTATATTGGTTTCCTCCTGTAATTTTATAAATCCTTACATACAGTTAATGTGCAAATGTGAGACAGTAGTGTTTGTGATTTACAGTTCTCTCCACTCTCTCTGTTGAGCGGTCATTCTGTTTATATTTGTACAACCTCGAAATTCAAGCAAACCAAAACTCTTTGCCATGGCAACAACAGATCAGAAATGCAAGTGGCAGATTGAAACCCAATATTCATAGCATGATGAAATTATGGATAATATTATATGTGTGTAATTTTTTTATATGAAATTATTTACTAGAAATTAAGAAAACAGAATTTGGCTTTTTGGTATAAACTTAAAGAGTAAATTGGCAACTCTGTCTAAATGGTATCCCAGATAAATTTCTGGAACGGAACAAGATTATGAGAGCATTGGAGAAGTCACAGATTAATCAGCAGGTGGAGAAATAAAAAACTGCTAAGTATTTCATATGGAAAGGAACAAAGTGTGCAAAGCACGTAACAATGCCGGACTTGTAAAGCCAACATAAGAATGCTCTCAGAGAAGTTTCCTTTTCGCTCCCTGATTTTACAACCCGATGGGCAGTTGCTTGCAAATTACCTCTGAAGATCTCCAACGTAGAAGTCATCAATCATGTCAAATACCCGGGTTGCATGCTGCGGCCTGTCACAGACAATAGAAAGATGGAAGTACCAAGTAAGCTTTGGATGTATGAAGCATGACAACTTCTCGCTAGAGTACAATAAAGGCAAAACTGAATAAGAAATACACCGTTTATGTTATGGCATGTTCTGAAAGCTAAAAAAATGTATGGATTTTATCGTCATTCGTCTGTTTAATGTATCAAACCCTATCTAGACATACAAAGAGCCAAGCCAAGGTAAAAGAAGAGTCTAGCTGACCAACTCCAAAAGGGATAGCACTAGAAGAGGCAACATGAAATTTTCAACATTCCAAATAAGGAACAAATGCACACCCATAAAACCCTTCCGTTGAATCATCTCCGGCATGTGCCAAGATGGCATCACCACCTGGGTGTTCCTCTACATATGAGGTAACATCGTAAACCTGGAGTTGTTAAGAAATGAACAACAGAAGCGAGAATTCTTAGTATCTCAGGCAGATGAGTTCCAAAAACAGTATCAAGCCAAAATCATCAATTACCTTGTCCTTAATGATGATCCAACAATCAGTCCTCTTATTGTGTAGAGCGACTTCTGCCTTACTGTGGGATTTGGATGCCTAACAGAAAAGAAAAGTATTTCTAAAGGGTCATACCTCCACATAAATAATTCAGCTAAACATATATAAATACTGTCTAATGTATAATTGATAAACTGATATCTTAGATTATGCAGTGACCCAAATAACTTCGAGTCCATAGCTTTTCATTTTGGGGTTTAAATGTAGAAACTACGAAAATTGAACTCTCAAAAAACTGCAAAAAATATAAGTAATTTCGTTCAAAGTTCCCAAGATTCATAAATGTACCTTAGAATTGTTAGCATTTGATTGAACCTTGTTCGTATGAGCTGCAATGAAACAGAAAATCACCAATCAATTAAATTCCCATCTGCTCATAACATTAAAACAATGAAAACAAGGAGAAAAACACAGTAAATTAAAGATTACCAGGTTTACCAAGCCGGGGTATCAAAACAAAAGCTCCAAGTAAGACTCCTAAAATCAATGCTATCACAGCTACTGCCATATCTCACGATTCAGCTTCTATCTACTGTGAACAACCCAGATTTATCCCAGCAGCAATTATAAAAAAGAAGAGAAAAATGAGATAATCCCAGATGTAAACTAACTTCAAAAGCTTCAAGAAAACAGTTCATTGAAATGGATGCTTATAAATATAAGAAAAAGAAGTTTTGGGTAGCCGAGAAAATAGAAATGGAAGGGTTTTTCCAAGGCTAGAAATGAATAAAAATATGAAATGCAAACGGAGAAGAAGACTCAAGAGAGTAAAAGCTAAAGGCTTTTACCTGGAAAAGGGATTCGAATCTGGGCAGCCCAGAGACTGTGCCGATGGGAGTTGAGACCAAGTTGCCGATAAGATCCTAGTGTAGACGGTAGAGAATCTTTGTGCTTTATTGCCTCGAGATGCGAAAATTTTTATCTTACAGGTTTGGCAGGTCCTGCTGAAGTGGAAACGGGTTGGGTTGACGACCTATGATAAAGCCGTTATAAGCCCATAATATTTATATTTTTAGTAGTGAGCCCATAATTAGCAAGCGTATGAGAATTAGAACCCTTTTTTACCAAATCTATACAATTAAATTTGATGTATTCTTAACCTCAGAGGTGAGATTCAGTGGTGTGTTCCTTCACTAAACGAAAAAAAAAAAAAAACATATTTCGTACATTTGTGTGTGATATGTGTGTTGTGTGGATAAAGCATTTGCTTTTTTGCATGCGTGTGTGTTGCATATGTACGTGGGTTTTCCATCGTTTCATATCGTTTGCATTGTGTGTAGTGTGTGTTTATAAGAGATTTTACGCTTAACAAAATTATCATGATTTTGTTAAATGATGTGTTTTTTCACTGAAAAAAAAAAATTTAGATTCATTGGTAAGCAAGTATTGCCTATAAGTCAGACTAAGGATTCTAGATTTTGGGGCCAACACCCTTGAAATGTACCGATGTAGGGATGCGTCCTTAATATTGTTCAGAAAGAAATTAATCTCGAGATTTACACAAATTAATTCAAAAATGTTTTGATAGTAAAAACCAAAAAGAAAATTATGTATCCCCTGCATTTTAGGGGGTCAATGCAAAGAGAAGAAGAGTATGCATGGATAGTATATTATCCATATGGTTGTGTAACATATAAAATCACTGGTACCAAAATGCAAGGTATAAATTGTCTGTCAAGCATTAGCAAAGAATATTTTAATTTCTTAAAAGAATTTGGAATTTCAAATCTCCTCTTCCTCATATTAAACTACTTAAATAATTATATATCAAGCTCTCATTTTGCCCCCCACCGAAAGTAACAGTGGAGGCGAGTCTATCAATTAGGAATTAGAATAAAGTTACAAAGAAAGAATCAATCACAGCAAAGCTTCCTCTGTTACCCAATCCCCGTTCATCCTTCTTTATTCCTGTTCCCTTTACATCCGAACTTGTTCCATTGAAGAAAACGATTGCAGACTTAGCAGGAATAACAACAGAACAATGGGTTGTAGTTGTTTCAGGCCTAACAGTTCCAAAACCTCCTCTCCCATGCAGCCATACTCAGCCGAACCAGTTCTTGCATACCCGGAAAACCAGAATCTCAAACTGGAGGTTCTTCTGCAGATTCCGGGATGCACAGTTCATCTGGTGGATGGAGGGGAAGCCATGGAGCTCGACCAGGGTGAGTTCACACTTGTCCGGATATTGGACGAGGATGTTCCGCTTGCTACCATCGTTAAAGTTGGTCAGGATCTTCAGTGGCCGTTGACGAAAGATGAGCCAGTAGTCAAGCTTGATTCCTTTCACTATCTGTTTTCCTTGCCGATGAAAGATGGGAATCCTCTGAGCTATGGAGTCACCTTTTTAGGGCAGTATGGCAGCAGCCTGGGCTCGTTGGATTCGTTCTTGAAGGAACACTCGTGCTTTTCAGGTGCAGCTTCAACTGGGGATAAACATATCGACTGGAAGGAGTATGCTCCCAGGATTGAAGACTATAACAATGTTTTGGCGAAGGCCATTGCCGGAGGCACCGGCCAGATAGTTAAAGGAATCTTCAAATGCAGCAATGCTTATACTAACCAGGTTTGTTTTCGAACATTCAATTACATCAAATTAACCATAATAAAACTCTCATCTCAAACTCTATAAAAGTCTGGTATAATATTATAGTGTTCACATGGTCAAAAAGAAAAAGAATTGCTACGTTTTGAATCTCCTTGGTTAGTCAATCTAAAGAAGAGAAGGGGAAAAGCAGGTTCAGAAAGGAGGAGAAATCATTCTAACGCCAGCTTCGGCGGAGAAAAAAGGGATCACAGCAAGTAATGGCAACAAAAGCAGCGGGGCCACAAGGAGTACTGTTGCCAACAAAAGCCTGAAACGGTATCCTAAGACAAGAAATTTTCTTTTCAGTCATTGATTGAACCTGACAAATTTCATTGAAGTCAAAAAGACGCATGTTATTGTTGGCTCTCTGAGTCTGATGTACTGTTGATTTGTAGTGTGAGAAAGCTGTCCAAAATGACTGAAAAGATGAGCAAGTCAATGCTTAACATGGTTGGTGTCGCTAGTGGAACAGTGATGGCACCCCTGGTTAACTCCAAACCTGGGAAAGCTTTCCTATCCATGGTTCCTGGAGAAGTTCTTGTAGCTTCCCTCGATGCTGTCAGTGAGTAATAAATCCTGATATCTAATCCTTGCTCTGATTGGAAAAGTGTATGTATGGTGAATTGGTGACTGCATTTTCCATTTCGTGTATGGCAGACAAGGTTCTAGATGCAGCTGAAGCTGCTGAAAAGCAAGCTTTCTCTGCAACATCCACTGCAGCAACCAGAGTGATGACTGACAGGTAATACCCAAGAAGCCATTTGCGGCACTTGACTTTTCTTATCCTATTTTTTTGGACAATAGTTTCTGGTAATTGATTTCCTATCTTGATTCTGTGTTTATGGTTTTGAGCACCAGCTTCGGTGAAAGAGCAGGGGAGGCGACTGAAGATGTGCTAGCAACAGCAGGGCATTGTGCGAGCGCAGCTTGGAATATCTTCAAGATAAGGAAGGCAATCACTCCTTCGTCCGCTGGCACTTCTGGACTGTTGAACAATGCGGCCAAGTACAGAAGCAGGAAATCGTATTAAGACTCTTCCATTCAAGTGATCTCATGATTCGCAAGCTGGAAATCATGTTCTTATCTTTGCGATGTTACTGATTATGCATGGATTTTCATATTGAGACTGAACCAAATCCTTTAAGTATTCTGAAGTATGTCAAGACTGGAAGTGAAAATATTGTGGCAGGTTATTGTGTTTGGAATTGTATATATATGTGAATGAATTTGTGTTTATTTTCCGATAATTCCTTTTAGGCTTAATAGCCAAATACATCCCCAACGTTTACCACAATATGCAATTAAGTCCTCAACGTATAATTGCATGGAAATAAGGACATTACGTTTAATTTTCAGCATATTAAACCTCAACGTTATAAAATAATAGAATTAAGGATATAGCAGTTAAAAACTTTGATTTCCGTTTGTTTTGCCCACGTGGCATGCCACGTGTCATGCTGACGTGGCATAATATTGCCACGTGTCATGCTGACGTGGATATAAGTTAAATTTTCTTTTTTTTTCAAGGTTTAATACCCAAATACATCCCCAACGTTTATCAAAATATGCAATTAAGCCCTCAACGTATAATTGCATAGAAATAAGGACACTAAGTTTCATTTTCAGTATGTTAAACCTAAAAGTTATAAAATAATAGAATTAAGGATATAGCCGTTAAATAGCTGTGATGTTCGTTTTTCTTGCCCAGGTGGCATGCCACCTCAACGTTGGCATGGATTATAATGCCAGATGGACCAGTGAACGTGGCATAATATTGCCATGTGTCATGCTGACGTGGATATAAGTTAAATTTTTTTTTCAAAATAAACATTTTTTAAAAGTTCATTTCTTTTCAAACTTACATTTTTCATAGTTTCATTTTTTTAATTACATATTTTTTAAAAATTACATTTTTTCATAACTTCATTTTTTAAAATTACATTTTTTTCATAATTTCATTTTTTTTAATTACATTTTTTTCATTATTTTATTTTTTAAGAATTACATTTTTTTCTTCTGTACAATACCAAAATTAGTACAAAAATGCATGTGGTATGGTTCTTTTCTTTATTTTTGTCTACTATACTAATTCTTTTTTTCTCATCGTTTCAGTATTTTTGGTTGAATACCACATACATTTTTGTACTAATATTGGTATTGTACAACAAAAAAATGAAAAGATGAAAAAAATGTAATTCTTAAAAATGAAATGATAAAAAAATTTAATTAAAAAATGAAATTATGAAAAAATGTAATTTTAAAAAATGAAGTTATGAAAAAAATGTAATTTTTAAAAAATATGTAATTAAAAAATGAAATTATGAAAAATGTAAATTTGAAAAGAAATGAACTTTTAACAAATGTTTATTTTGAAAAAAAAATGAAATTTTGAAAAAAAAAAAGAAAATTTAACTTATATCCACATCTTCTTAAAATAAAATGATGAAAAAAATGTAATTTTAAAAAATGAAATTATGAAAAAAATGTAATTTTAAAAAATGAAGTTATGAAAAAAATGTAATTTTTAAAAAATATGTAATTAAAAAAATGAAACTATTAAAAATATAAGTTTGAAAAGAAATGAACTTTTAAAAAATGTTTATTTCGAAAAAAAAAAAGAAAATTTAACTTATATCCACGTCAGCATGACACATGGTAATATTATGCCACGTTCATTGGTCCACCTGGCATTATAACCCATGCCAACGTTGAGGTGGCATGCCACTTGGGCAAGAAAAACGGACATCACAACTATTTAACGGCTATATCATTAATTTTATTATTTTATAACTTTTAGGTTTAACATACTGAAAATGAAACTTAATGTCCTTATTTCTATGAAATTATACGTTGAGGGCTTAATTGCATATTTTGATAAACGTTGGGGATGTATTTGGGTATTAAACCTTGAAAAAAAAAGAAAATTTAACTTATATCCACGTCAGCATGACACGTGGCAATATTATGCCACGTCAGCATGACACGTGGCATGCCACGTGGACAAAACAAAACGGAAATCACAATTTTTAACGGCTATATCCTTAATTCTATTATTTTATAACGTTGAGGTTTAATATGCTGAAAATTAAACGTAATGTCCTTATTTCCATGCAATTATACGTTGAGTACTTAATTGCATATTGTGATAAACGTTGGGAATGTATTTGGCTATTAAGCCTTCCTTTTACGAAAACAAAAGCACTTTTCCTTTTAATGGCAAGACAGAGAAAAAGAGACGCATATTTGCAGAGATTTGCAAGGGCAACTGTGCATTATAATTTTATTCCTTTTCCATTGAATTGGTAGCGCAATCATTAATCAATTTAGTTAATTTCATTTATTTGAAGAAAAAATCAAATTTAATTATAATTATTCAAATATTAGAAAAAAATTTACCAAAATCTTCTTCATTGTTTCTAATTAGATCGAGGCTTAGTTTAAGAGGCTAGTGGCCCCCTTACGGGCAGCTTGAGGCATGTAAAACAAAATAAATAGAAGAGTAAAATTACACCCTTACCCTTACTTTTAAATTTTTTTATTATTTTTTTAAAAAAGATATATTTTTAAATTTTTTTATTATTATTTTTCATCTCATCGGAATCAATTCCACCGTTTATTCAAATTAGTCCCAATTCGAGTTTACATTGGATAAAAATTTTCAAACTTGGACTTGACTTGATAATTCTTAATATTACATAATTAATAAATTTATTTTATTTTTAAAATATTAATATAAAATTATATTTAATAATATTAATATCTGTCAAAGTACTAGGAAATACTATTACAAGTAGTAAAATAGTAAGTAAGTTGTTTTGGCAACTGCTCTTAATGGGCCAAAGCGGTCCAAAAGTGTTGCGTTTCGGCTACTTACCAGGCTACCACCATAGCTCTAAGCCTCTAAAGATTCCAAACCAAACGACAGTCGTTTCACCGCTTCAGTTTTCACTTTCAGTTGGCAGTTACAAATAGACCTGCTCAAGTGTCGGGCTATTCGTCCAAGTTCGAAGGCCCGTTCGATATTTGAGAGGACTTGAACAAAAATATTTGATGCGATTATCGGATTTGAACAAAATTTTTAGAACGGGCCCTGGCCGGGGCTTAGCCTTTTAAAGCCCGGGCCAGGCCCGGCCCGACTCGAACTTAATGTTAAATATATTTTTTTAAATATATTTATAATATTAAGTATGTTTTTAATATATTTGTTAAGTATAATATAATTTTATATATATATAAAACATTATTAATTAAAAAACATGATTATAAATATTTAATATAAAAATTGATATATAAATTTTGACAAATTAAATTAAATTTTAAAGGAAATAAAATAATAAAAAACAAATAAATAAATAATTAAAATATAAAAAAATTATATTCGGGAAGACCGGACTCGAGCTCGGGCTCGGACTTATGTATAAAAAATGGACGAGTTTGGACAAAATATCAGGCCCGATTTATCGAATCGGACCGAACTTGAGCATTGGCTAATTTCTTTATTACTTTTCATGGATCCGGCCCGAACTTTATCCGACCCGACCCGGCCCATAAGCATGAGCAGAGTTACAAACTTACGATACGATCACTGTAACTATATAAGCTATAATGAAATCGTGTTCTGTCGGGAAAACCCCAAACCCTAAAGAGAAACCTCAGCCAACAAAACCTGAGAATGGAAAACGAAGCAACGTTAAGCATATACAGAGCAGCAAGGACAATAAAACGCGAAGACAACACTCTCTACAACGCACTTCGATCAATTTACGAGGACTCAATTTTTGTCGGCGAAATATCGCAGCTATGGCCTCAACTCCCTCTCGTCGCCAACCTCCGGTGCGGTCTCTGGTACTCCCGGAAATTTCAGTCCACTTGTTACTTTAAATCCACCGACGGTCACACCAATAATTGGTCCTTCAATACTTCCCGTCTCAACTTCCATATCGCCCTTCTCGCTGGTAAATCTTCGTTTGTTTTTCTTTGTTTTTGTTTGAAATATAATTTGGAATGATTATTTTGGGTTATTTTTTAATTGGTAGGACAGAAGGGAGGGTGCATTATAGTTGATTCGACACGGAGAGGGAAGCGGTTTCCTGATAGTATGTCGAAAACTATACCTATTTGGACGTGTGTTTTGAATCGCTCAATTTCTAATTATTTGAACAAGTTGCGTAATGATGATAGCTCATTGGTGGAGCTGGTGAGTACCGGTAACGTTCTCTTTTCATCATTTTCAATCCTGTTTTGCGTATGGGTTTCATGTAAGTTGAAGTGTTTGAATTTTCATAATTACCCAATTAAATTAATTGTTGATAAATCATGAGGATGAAAATTTTGGCCAAAATTATTATGAGCAATTTCTTTCTTTCTCCCCTAAAGATGCTGTTTGCACCAATATCATTCATAATATGACAAGCACTTGACCAATTGTTAAGCTGAGAATGCTTCACTTGCATTTATGCTTTTTGTTTGAGTTGGCATGGGGATGGGATGTGCAGAAAGCTGCCTTATTGCTCGAAAGTGACTGCATTCCCTGTAGATGCGCTTTCTTGTTCCTGTCTTCTAACTTGCTTCTCTGCAGGAGTCAGATGAACGGCAGAATTCTGTTGATTGGGATTGTTCCTTGCACCTTCCCCTTTGGGTTTCTGCAACAGAAAAGGCAGCAATTGCGGACCGGTTAGAAGGATGGACTAAAGACCTGGATGCAAGTGGAGCTGATATTGCGTCTCTGGCATCTTGCTTGAAAAAGCCCTTGCGTCCTCTATGGATTTCTCAGAAAACTGTCATCTGGATAAATGAAGTGCCTGATTATGATTCTTGGGATTTCACACCAATAATTCTTGTTTCTGCGTCTGCCCCAAGTGGCTTAACTCAACATAGGACTACCTCAGAGTTCAGCTGGAATTATATACCAGGAGCTGGAGATGATGAAGAAAGCTGGGCTAGGGGCTTGTCTCCTAATCTCTTTTGGAATCATGCCTTTGATCTTATTAGCTCAGGACCTGATTTGTGTAACCAGAAGGTTGCTGATATAGTTGAGAAGGACAGAGTTTATCATGCTCAAAGGGGGCAGAATGCCCCTCGGATCACTGCCAAGCCCTCAATCTCTGGGAGTTCACCTCATCTTCCTTTGTTAGACCCCCTATTGTGTTCAGATCTTTCAAACATTAATATTAGCTCTTCTGATGAAGAATGTGGAATATTTTGGCTAGGATCTACTAATCTTGCGCTGGCAGCATCTCAAGTTGGTATGAGGCATTAGCAATTCCTGTCGTTGGTTATCCATTATTGCTATTTTCATTTAGTTACAAAATTTTCTCCCTCATTTGTTGTAACATGTGTATGATGCCTACAAGATTACTCTGGCAAATTTTCTAGAATGATACACACCAAGATACACGCATATAGTCATATGATAAATTCATTTCAAGCACTCGTTTTAGTCTTTTCCAAAATATGAGATTTTGTTCATATTCCTGTCTATTCAATTTCATTGGTGAACTAGCTGATGTAGGAGTTGATAAATTTTCTTAAGAGGTTCTGAGTGTGTTGGTGGATGTTATCTTAGGAACTTGGTGTCCGCAATAAAATTCCACAAAATTGATTATTTACAATTGAATCTAATATAATACGGATAAAGATGTTGAATATTTTGAATAGTGGAGAAAATGGTTGTGTAACGATAGTGATCATGGTGTGCCCAAATTGAAGATAATGGTGGTTTCAGTGTATGTATTGGCTAGACTAGAATCGTATCTTTGTTACTTGTTTGTTTCTTTTTCTGTCCTTAGTGTCAGTGACAATAAAGCAGTATGCTTTTTGTGTGATATTTAAGTGGCTTATACTTTGTTTTACTTGTGTGGTGCAGCTGAACATGCATCTAATGTTGATTGCGTACTCCACAAAATTGATTATTTACAATTGAATCTAATATAATACGGATAAAGATGTTGAATATTTTGAATAGTGGAGAAAATGGTTGTGTAACGATAGTGATCATGGTGTGCCCAAGTTGGAGATAATGGTGGTTTCAGTGTATGTATTGGCTAGACTAGAATCGTATCTTTGTTACTTGTTTGTTTCTTTTTCTGTCCTTAGTGTCAGTGACAATAAAGCAGTATGCTTTTTGTGTGATATTTAAGTGGCTTATACTTTGTTTTACTTGTGTGGTGCAGCTGAACATGCATCTAATGTTGATTGCATACTAAATTGTGATCAAAGATCAATCTCCGTCAGTCTTCCAGATGCTGAAGTATATTTGCATCTTCCTATTGTGGTCTGTATGCAAGTAAATTGAAACATGAGTTTGTTAATTAATCATTTCTGTATTTCCCTGCTTACTTTTGTTTTTGCTGTCCAGAATTCAAAATTGGATCGGTTTTCCTTGTTTAATAACCTTTCTTCTGCGGTTGGCTTTGCGAAATTAAATCTTACTAAGGGGAGAACACTTCTTATATGTTGCCATGATGGTAAACTTCTTTTATGCCAGTTTCCTAATCAACCTATATTTTATCTTCTTAACCATCTTTGGTTGAGCTATGTATCTTTGTAGTCGTGAAAATAAAATGGATTTATTTGTTTCTATGGATATTGAAAAGCACTCCAGTATCCTCTAACATATTCTTATGCATCTATTCTCAGGGGAAGATATCAGTGTATGTGTTTGTCTAGCAATCTTGATATCATTATTCGATTACGAAGGTATGCAATCTTATGCTGACTTTAGATGATTATATTTCTATCTAATTCTTCCATTTGGTTCAAATCAATCTTTTTGCTTAATTATATTTGATGCCCAAGAAGATGAATAAACTGACAAATGAAATCTCTCTCCATCTTAAGATACTATAATGGTTTCCTTGTGGAACTCAACTTTCTGCCTAGCCCAAAACTGATATTTTACCCTTGTTCCTGAAACCAAAACTTATGATACCCTTGCATGATAGCTTGTTGTTAGCATCATTCTTTTGCTTTCTGATTTTAAATTCTTGGGTAATTTCTCAAGTTTTCACCCTTTTTTAGGGTCCTTTGATGGTGGCAAACTCTTCAGTGAGACATCTGTCACGAAATGTGAGATGCGGCGACGACTTGTATATATTTGTAAATATGCTATAAAGGCCAGGCCATCCAGAGGAAACCTCAAGCAAGTTTTTAGTTTTCTTAATAGTGGAAAACTGGCGTAAGTTAGGAGATGATGATCAGCTCTCTTTTTAGTGCCTGTTTGGCCTAGCTTATTTTAGTGCTTATCTACTACATAAGCAGAAGCCAAGTGTTTGGCTCTCAAAAATTTAAAATTTTTAGCTTATGCGGGAAGCAAATTTTAACTTTTAGATGAAGCTATAAATTAAAGCTTTTTCAAAAAGTACTAATTTTAATAACATGTACTCTAGTGAAAATTTTAACATTTTCATTTTACTATTCAATAATTCACAAAATTATGAAGAAAATTATATTATTTTGCATTAATTTATTTATCTTGTGCAATTTTTATATTTATTTAATTGTTTATTTTAATATGTAAAGTATTTTTTTTATTTATTTATTTCACTTAAAAAGTTTGTGATTAAATCTTATAAAGTTTATAATTTTATTTTAAAATTTATTAAAAATATACAAAAATTTTATTAAACAGTGTTTAACGTTCTACAGTACTTTTATATTAAATTAGTCAAACGCAAATTTAACTTTGTTTAACAGCATTTTTAAAAAAGCTCTATTCAAGCAGTACTTGTTATAAAAGCTTCAGCTAGGCCAAACAGACTTTTACACGTTTTACAGTGAGCTTCTAACTTAAGATGTAGCAAGTCCAATATCAAGTTTCTTTATAATCCTAGCACTTTGGGAATTGTTTATCTTCTTTTCCCATGGATGTTTTGAGGTTTATCAAATAATTTATTTATGAATCTATTCATTTTCTAATAAAGTCCATTTAACATAAACAAGCGTTCTACCAGTTTCTTTTTGTCAAGTTTCTAGCACAGGGAGGTCCATGTGCTTATTTTATGTGCAAATTTCTGATCAAAAGAGCAAAAAGGATAACTTAAATAAGATTAAAAAGAAAAAAAAGTTGCCCCCATGGTGGAAAAGAATGATAATTCATAACTATAGTATATATAACAGCAGCAGGCTTTGGAGTTTTCTCTGGCCCATTGTTAGATTTCAGAGTTTTCATGGCTCAACACTCCAGAATCCACCATTTTTTTTCTTTCGTCATTTCCGATTAATGTGTCTGTGTTAAGTCTATTATATTAGTGACTAATTGAATTATGGAAAATATTTGAAAAGATGAGAGTGTATTTTACAAAGAAAAAAAAAGGTCTGTAATGAAAAGGAAATAAAAAGAGTTAAAAAAAAAAGAAACAGATATTATACCCACAAGGTGTTAGTTTAATGACTAAAATTTTGAATATATTGTTTTGATATTGGTATTGAACCCTTAAAATAGTTCAGAGGAAAGATTAAGTTCATACAAAGCATGAATATAACTCTAATCGTATTATAAAAAAAAAAAATCAATCATACAAAATAACCATAATACACACACACACTCGTTTATTACTCTCGAAAAATCTTTCAGTAATTTAATTTTATATGAACTTTAAACTGTAATTGTTCTAAATGAATGAAAAACAAATACATTTACCTACTCGTGTATTCCCTAAAGACTAAAGAGGATAAGAGTTAATGAACAAAAAAAAAAAGAGGACAAGAGTCAATCAATTAGGCTCATTATAATCAAACTATATTATCATTAATACATATAATTTAAGATACAAAACCTCATAATAATTGCAATGCAAGATGAAACAATGATTCTGTAAGACCTAATTTTACACTACTGTAGAGTCTAATTTCATAAATTAATAATGAAAATTAAATAAATAACGAATATTGATTTCCACTTGGATGAAAAGTTCCTTAACTTGAGTTGTGAAAGAAGCAATTTCGGTGAAATACTCGATGGGCGAGTACTACAGTGGACAGCTCGCCAATGGGCGAGCAAGATGATAATCGCCAATGCATGACGGCGAGTACTAATGGAAGAGCTCGCCAATGGGCGAACAAGGGTGATCACCAATGAAGGATGACTAGTTGTAACTAACGGCCATACTGGCGAATAGGTGAGTTAGCCAATGTGTGGCGTGAATCAGAGCAAGATTGGCGAGTTGAGCAATAACTGGTGATCGCCCATATGATAGCAAGTGGGCGAGTAGAGCTATAAACTGTGATCGCCAAACCTATATGTGATCGCCAAAAGTAAATTTCTCGTAATTGCCAAATCTTAGGTTGGCATCAAGATCAAGTGGCGATCTCAAAGATTGGTGAATTGAAGCTGAGGTCTCTTGATGAACGGGCGAACTGGAATGACACTTGTGGACGAAATAAAAATAGATTCAAACCATTTGGCAGCCAAAATGGACTTTGTAAGTCATACGGTTGAAGACAATTAATGGAGAAGATGTTAAAGTCAGTAAGGAATTAACTTTATTGGTTGAGAAATAAAACAAAGTCAATAGAAGCAGAAAAAGAAATGTGGAAGAGAGACTTTCACGCCAGCTTAAGCTTTAGTTTTTCTTCATGCATTAAATGCATGAAAGATGTGAAATAAATGAAAGAAGATGGGATAAAGGCCAGGTGATGGATTCTGATTGGATAGCATGGCTATATAAGAAGAAACAATTGAGGAAAACAGATTTAGCAAACTTCATTCTCTTCACGAAAACCATCCTCCTGCAAATTTATGTTCTGACTTCATCCATTTCTACTATGCTTGATTTACTAAGCTTCATCCTTACGTTAGCTAAATAAGAAAATCTGTTTGTAAAACCTTTCCTCCATCGTTGATGAGCTAAAGGAATAAGCAAAGTGAGGCTAACAGGAGACAGAAAGAATTTTGCTCTGGAAGTGCAGTTGATTAAGGTGAGATTTAATGGTTCTTGGGATTTAATGATATATTTCTATGATTTCAAGTATGAGAAGCATGAGTATATTCTTGCTTTTGATTTATTCTTGATAGATCATAGAAATAGAATAAATTCATATCTTGAGTTAGATGAAGTATAAAATGAAACTGGGTTGATATTGTAGTAGAATGATGGGAAAATACTGGAAAAGTGATGAGAATGGCGACTATGGTGATCACCCATGTTGAGTGTTAGTAATCGCCAATGTCGCAAGTAAGAAATAAAGAACTCGCCAAAGTTGTTGTTCAAGTGGGCGAGGTCGCCCAATGGTAGTTTAATTCATGGGCGAGCTCACTTCTAATTAGAAATCTGTATAGGGAGAACCCAAATGGATGTTCATTGGGCGAGTTGAATTGTGGTGAACTTCCACATTAAAGCCAATGTTTTGTGGTGAGTTGAGTTCTTGGCGAACTCCCACAATTGAGACAATATATGAGGGCGAAATGATATGAGGATAGTCTCTCACAAGTAAGCCATCTAATGAATGGCGAGCTCGTTTGGGCGAGCTAGTGAGAGCTCTGTTGGGCGAGTACTTATTTGATTTATCTCAGTCTCGCCAAGTGATATAAAATGAAAATATTAATAGTTTTAATAAACTATTTTGCAGCCGGGAATTATGAACTCGGTGAATGCGATTTGGAAGGCGAGCAGGAAGCAACGCTTCGTTGAACCAATTAAGGGAGTTGTGAATGAAAAGAATGCATGTCCTGTGGAGTTAAATTTATGAAATTATTGAGAAATGGTTTTGGTTTATGACATGCATATTATTTTAATAAATTGTTTTGTTGTGGCCGAACTAAAAGCCGACCCAATACTGGTTGTTGAGGCAAACTAGTAAGGGCGGGCGAACTAATCTTTTTGTTATGTTTTGGGCGAAGAACACCTCTTGTGATGTTTTGGTGGGCGAGTGACTTGGTTTTAAATAAGTCTGGGTGAACCAATGTGGGCGAGCCCTTTTATGTTATTTTGGGCGAACTGTTAGGCGGGCGAACCAAATTTTTATGATTTTGGGCGAGCTAAAGGCCGACCCTTATATTATAATTGGGCGAACTGGTACGGGGCGGGCGAGCCCTTGTGTTTTTAGGTTGGGCGAACTGTTATGGCGGGCAAGCCAAACCTTTTATCATTTTGGGCAAAGAACCCTTTTATGTTCTTTTGGGCGAGCAACCATGTTTTATTGAAATCCGGGCGAGCCAATGGATGGCGAACCCTTTTTCTATGCCTTGGGTGAGTGACCCTCTTAAAATGCAATTAGGGCGAGCGACCCCTTTGTTAAGAAAGTTATGGGCAAGCCATTGAAGGCGAGCCAGTTTACCTGTTGTTTTTTTTTAGGCTAAGGTAGGCGGGCGAACACTAGTTCACCGCCTTGACGAATTGACCATGGGCGAGCCGAATGGGCGAGCTGGCCATAGCGAACAGTTTTCTCTTTTCTAAATGTTTTTCAACGGAAAATGAATTATTTAAATAGCTTTGAAAATAGAAAATATGAAACCATTTTCGGGCAAGTTGACTAATGGGCGAGTTGACCATGGGCGAACTAGCCATGGAAAAAAGCCAGTTAACCTGGGCCTTTCTCACACGGAATTCAGTGAGATTGCGGGCTGTTTTTAAAACCTTTTTGGAAAGAAAATCATTTTGAGAAAATGATGAATTTATGAAATAATTTCCTTAAAGGTTTTCATGAGATATAAATTGATTTTGAGACTTTAGGCCCCTAGTTTCATGCATTGTTATGAGTTATGAGGCTAATGGACCCGCCAAGTCATCAGCGGTCTCGAGGTCACTTGGCAAGTGAACCCGAGGACCACCTATAGATTATGGCCATAGATCTAGCAGATATAGCTGTGAGGGGTGATGGCCTACGAGTGCACCCCAATAGCGGTAGATTTCGTTCTCGCAAGGGGGAGGGGGAACGATGATAGCATGATTTACTCGTAGGGTGATGCCTAGTCTCAACTTGTTGATTTATTTTTACTAAAAGGATTTGCTAAATCTTATTTACTGTTTAATTCATTTTATGGTAAACGGTTGAGTAAATGACTTGAATGGGTTATTGAGATTGTTGTTACTATATCCATTGTTTTCCTATCGATATGATTTTAGGAAAAACAAATAGTTTGTGGTATATAGTTTTGGTTTTATAAAGCATCATATGTTTCCTTTATTGAGCGCATAGTTCACTCACCCTTCTTATTTTAACTCCACAGATAAAAGACACGGAGTTAGAAAATTAGCTCCAAGATGGATGTAGCTACATATAAAGCGCTGGGGCAAAATATGTTAAACATGACAGGTACAGTCTCTTCTCTTTTACATTTCAGACATAAGTATACAGTACTACTTTAGTGAAACAAGACAATAAGGGAAGGGGATGTTGAATATAAGGAATAATGAAAAGGATTTTTTAAAATCAATATTTGTAAAATAAATGTTTAACATTTATTACTATTATTGTTGAGTGTTAATGGCATCGCAGACAGCCCAACCGGTAAAAGTGTATAGAAATACGTGAAAAATGTGGTAACGAGATGTTACAAGTTCCTTCCTCAGTTTCTCCTTTCCCAGCCCAAAGTTATCAAAGTGGGAATATAAAGCTAAAAATAGTGTCTGAATGGACATGATTAACTTTTTGCATGCCCATTGTTGTAACGATTTTGTTCGAAAATTTGACCGCTCGATGATTTTGAAAACATTAAAAACAAAGGGAGTCGCCACCAATCTTTTTTGACTAGGTGTGACTGGCCACCAAAAAAACTTGTCATTTTAACAAAATCTTAAAAGTAATTAAGTTTTATTAAAAAGACATTTTGGGTTTGCGAAAACAAAAATCGGATTCGGGAGTACGGTTACTCGTGAGAAAGGATTAGTACCCTCACAACGCCCGTTAAAAACGGTACCATCGTAATCAAGTGTTATCCTTTGATTTTAATGAAATAGTCTTAATTTAATATTAAAAATAATTTCTATTTTATTGCAATTTTTTAAGCATATTTATCATTTATCAAATTTTTTTTGTTTTAAAAAAAAGTTAGATTTTATTTAATGAAAGTGAATGTGAACCCTTTTTTATTGAAAAATTAAATCAAATATTCCAATACTTCTGGTAATATTTGAAATAATTTTCTTCACCTGGAGATTTCTTAAGAATCACTACCTGTGACTTCTATAGAATCTCATCCTCGGTAGGGCTCACATTATTTGTATAATTGATTAAAAATTATTATCATTATATATATTTTAAAAAAGGTTACATTTTTAAAATAAACATGAACCCCTTTTTATTGAAAAATTAAATCAAATACTCCAATACTTTTGGTAATATTTGAAATAATTTTCCTCATCTAGAAATTTCTTAAGAATCACTACTTGTGACTTCTATAGAATCTCATCCTCAGTGGGACTCCTATTATTTTTATAATTGATTATGGATGCAAGTGATATTAATAAAAGATATATGATGCACATGGATTTATAAAAAGAACTTTATATATTTTGATTTTCTTAATGAAACTCTCAATATTGAAAAATTTAGCTAAACGTCTCAATACTCTGGTAACATTTAGTTAAAAAAATAAAAGCTCATGTATTGAAAAATTATACTAAATGTTCCAATACTTTTGGTAACATTTAGTAGATTTTTCTCACCTAGGGATCAGTTAGGAATTACTACTTGTGACTTCCGTAACATCCTATCATAAGAGGTTAGTTTTTACCTTTTGTGAATAACTAAATTATTTCATCTTCATTAATTTTTTATTTTTATTTAGATCTATTAACTTAATTCCTTTGACTATTCCATTTTATTAAAATTCTATTATCATTTATTTAGTTAATTTAACCACTATTCTTTAGCTTTTGAAACTTTACAATTATCAATTTTTATTAGTTTAATTATTTTGTATTTAGATATATTTCTAAAATCCCCTTTTTAATTAATTTCTTCCAACTATCTCCATTACCTATTTTGTTTTTATTAATCTTCATTTAATTAATATTTTTCTAAATATTCTTTATTTGTCATTATAGAATATATCATTATATTTTCTTAAAATAAACATGAATTTAAATATTGATGAATTATATCGAATATCCCAATACTCTGGTAGCATTCGATAAATTCTTCTCACCTAAAGTTTTTCGAAGAATCGCTACTTGCGAATTTTACGAAGACTTATCATCGGGATTTCATGCTTATTTATTTTATTTCATTATTATTTATTTGTTATTTTTTTAAAGCTTCCTAAAATGCATTTTCTTTATAGTAAATTGTCTAATAAGAATTTTATTTTATTTTAAAAAAAATATGGTTATATATATTTTATATATATTTATTTACACATTTTATATATATTTATTTATATACATTTTAAAACCATATATATATTTCCTATATTTATTTATATATTATGTTTTATATATATATATATAATATTATTATATATATATATATATATATATATCTTAAAACTATATATTTATTGTTAAAACACTCTATTCCTCCTCCTCTACTCCGATCTAGCCTTCGTTTCACCCAAAAAACATTCCTAACCCCATAGATCTAGACTCGACTGAAAGCAGGAGTACCTCACCTGCTGCGGCAACGTCCCTGTAGCTTCAACACAGTCCACTTTCGGTTCCAGCAACCTGCAGCAACTCTGGACAGCTGCAACCATAACCAACAAAGCAGCAACGTTTTGCTTCTGTCTCACCCATTTCACGTTGCCAGCAACCTCCCTCACAAACCGCACCACATTCTCTTATTCCTTCAACTTTCACGTCACTCTCCCTTGCTCTTTCTTCAGCACACACAAACAAAACTAAGAGAAGGACATAGTAAGACAAGACGCGGCACAGCAAGCTTAAACACCCAGCTTTTAGGCTGCAGCTAGTCCACTCGAAAATGGCACAGCAATAGGAACTCGTAGTCAGCAGTGGGTTCGGCGAAGTGCAGCAAAAAGGCTTGAAGAGGCAATAGCGTGCAAGGCTTGAAGATGATGATGGCGGGAATGGGATAAAGCAACAACAAGGGCAGCAAACAAACGGCGGCAGCTAGGCGCAAGAGGCAAAGGAGACGGCGTTGTTTGGATGATGGAGAAATAAGATAGGAAAGTTTTGGAACAGGTGTGAGCAGTGGACGAGATGAAGATAATGATGAAACAAAAACGTAGAGCAACACTGCACCTTATTTTCCAACGTCTCCTCCTTGTTTTCTCTTATGAAAATCGTATCCTCCTCTCAAGCTTTTTGCCGTCTACTTTATATCTCTTTTTTTTCAAGGTTTCCTAGGGTTTTCATTTCTCTGTTTTTTTTTTCTAGGGTTTTCTCCTCCAGCCTCCCCTTTTCTCCTTTGTGTTGTCCCCATTTTATTCTCGATTTTTCCTCCCGTCATTATTTTTGAAGATTATTTTTTTTATGCTGTGTATCCAATTCCCTAATTCTAGCACTGATTCTCTATTCTTGCACTATTTCAAGTTGACTTGTTTTCTTGTGTTTCCAAATAATTTCTTATTGATTTTTTCATTATGCTTTTCACTTTAATTGCTATGATATATTCCCTAAATCTCCAAATTTGGTACTACCAAGATTTTATTATTTTTTAATTTTTCATTGACCTCTTAAACTAATTGCCTTTATTTTTGGATGAGTTAGGTTCAATTTTGGTTTAAGTGATTAGATGTGGGATTTGGACTTCCATATGATTTTTTTTAAAATTTTTTGCTTTTTATATTTTTATTTCTTTTTCCTTTATTGCCCTAAATAAAATCTATCCTAATGAGCAATAAATAATAAAACAAAATAAAAGAATAACGAAAGAAAAATAAATATAAAAAAATAATAATAAAGTAAAAATAAAAATAAAATAAAAATAACACAACTAAAATATATATATATATATATATAAAACTAGTTAATTAAGAATGTTTGATAAAGAACCGGACAAAAATGGTGTCTACATGCATCTTGATAGAAGTCATTTGCATCTGCATCATGGTATAATATGTCTACATTTGCAGTCATCGTTTACATTGTCGTAACGGCTTCGCGCTCGACGATTTTCGAAAAAGGCGTTTAAAAACAAAAATGGGAGTCACCACCAATCTTTTTTGACTAGGTGTGATTGGCCACCTAAAATATTTATCTTATTAATAAAATCTCAAAATTAATTAAGTTTTATTAAAAAGATAATCTTTTGGTCTGCGAAACAAAAATTGGGTTCGGGGGTACGGTTATGCGTGGGGAAGGATTAGCACCCCCACGACGCCCGTTAAAAAACGGTACCATAATAATCATGTGTTATCTTTTAGTTTTAAAAATGGTCTTGAATTAATATTTAAAAATAATTCCTATTTTATTGCAATCAATTTTATTCTTTTAATTTTGAAACATTTAAATATTATTTTTTATTTGAAATAAGTGAAAATCTTTTATATTGAAAATTATTTCGAAGTACCCCAATACTCTGGTAGCATTTCGGATAATTTCCTCACCTAGAGATTTCTTAAGTTCTATAGAATCTCATCATTAGAAGATTTACACTCGTTTCAAAAATTATTATGAATGCATATGATGCAAACATGTAGTACATGATGCACGTGGAACTCAAAAGAAATTTATTTTATTAATGAAACTCTTGATATTGAGAAATTTGGCTAAATATCCCAATACTCTGGTAACATTTAGCTAATTCCTCTCACCTAGGGATTAGTCAAGAAATCACTACTTGTGAGTCTCATGACATCCCATCCTCGGAAGAATTTCATTAAACTTAAAATTTATTATTAATTTTCTATTTAAAAACTTGTTTTTATTTTTAACAAAAAAATTAAATTATTGAAAAATCATACTAAATATTCCAATACTTTTGGCAACAATTAGTATGACTCTTCTCACCTAGGGATCAGCTAGGAATCACTACTTGTGACTTCCGTAGCATCCCATCATCGGGCAAATATTTAATTAAATTTAATTTTTATTATTTATTTCTTTTTTTTTATTTTCTTTTAAAAACTTATTTATTTTTTATAAATAAATAAAATTAAATTATTGAAAAATCATACTAAATATCCCAATACTCTGGTAACATTTAGTACGACTCTTCTCACCTAGGGATCAGTTAAGAAATCACTACTTGTGAGTTTCATAACATCCCATCATCGGGATTCATTTAATTAAATTTAATTTTTATCATTAATTTCCTTTTTCAATTTTCTTTTTAAAAAAACTTATTTATTTTTATTTTTAATAAAAAATAAATTATTGAAAAATCATACTAAATATCCCAATACTCTGGTAACATTTAGTACGACTCTTCTCACCTAGGGATCAGCTAGGAATCACTACTTGTGACTTCCGTAGCATCCCATCATCGGACAAATATTTAATTTTAACATTGTTGAATAATATAATAAATGAAAAATATATAGTTTTCATATTTCCTTTATTCATATTTATAAAAATATATATATTTATATAATATATCTACTAACCATGTGTCTTTCAAAATTTATTATTTAACATATATAATCCACACATTTTCCTAAAATAATAATAATAATAACAATAAAACACAATAATAATAATAATAATAATAATAATAATAATAATAATAATAATAATAATAATAATAATAATAATAATAAAAAAACATAATAATAATATAATAATAATAATAATAATAATAATAATAATAATAATAATAATAATAATAATAATAATAATAATAATAATAATAATAATAATAATAATAATAATAATACAAAAAAAAAGGCTAGAAAAAATACCAATGTTAATTAGGTTTTAAAACCTAAAGGAGCCCTTTGAACTTGGCCCAAAAGTCAAAGCCCAATAGCACTTGGAATGGGCTGGAATTGCTGGGCCGGACACAAGCCACGGACGAGTCGCGGACCGGGTCACGCGCGGGTCGGGCGTCGGGTCAAGCGCGGGTCTTCCTCTCCTTCCTCGGGTCGGGCGCCCGGATCTCGATCGGGTCGGGTCAAGGCGCGGGTCAGGCAACCAAAACGGAGCGTTTTGCTCCTCTATAAAAGGCTATATATTTTTTTTCCTTCATTTCAACCGGTTTTCAACCAAAAACCATCCAAAACTCTCTCAGCCTCCCTCTCCCCTACGATTTCCGGCCGCCGCCGTCGCCGCCGTCGGCCGCCACCTCCGGTGGTCGGATCACAAAAAGGTCACCACTTTCCGATGCTCCTCCGTCTTCTCTTTTCAGATCCGACCCCCGTTCCGCTCAAAAGCAGCCCTAAATCCCCAGATCTGAACCTAAAGCCGCCGGTTGGAAACCCTAAAATGCCTATCGCCGCCGCTTTCGCCACCGATCAGATCTTCAGATCGGTCTTGTTCTCCTCCTTGGCAGCTTCTTACGCCAAATCTCGAGACCCTAACCCTATAAAACACCTTAAGCCGAAACCCCTTTTTGGTTTTCTGTTTGTTTTTCTCTTGTTTTGGTTGATGATGTTTGTTGATGTGATGATGATGGTTGTTGGTTTGTTGTGGTTTTGTTTTTTTTGTTTGTTTTTTTTTCTTGCAGATTTAGGGTTGTGATCTGGTTTTTGGTTTACGGTTTGAGTCTTGGGTTTGGGTAGTGGAAGAGGGTTGAGAATGGTGATGACGAGTAGTGTGATGGTGGCTCGGGTGGCTGTGAGTGGAGGCTTGGGAGGCCGTTTGGTGGGTTTCTGGGTTTTCGGGTAAAATGGGGAGAGCTTCCAGCTTCCCCTCCCCTCGTTGCTGGTTTAAGGAGGGATTTTTTTAGAAAGGGGACTGGTATAGATGGGATCGGGTAGAGTAGCTGGTGACCGGCGGATGGGATGGGGTAGGCAGAGGCTGACTGGTGGCGGCAGGAGTTGGCAGTGGTGACTAGCGGCAGATTGGATGGTTGATGGGAGACAGATTGGACAAAAAACAAAAATAATAATAATAATCATAATAATTATAATAAAGATAAAAATAAAAATAAAAATAATAAATAAAAAACACAACAAATAATAAAAGATAAAAGATAAAAATAAATATAAATATAAATATAAATATAAACATAATAATAATAATAATAATAATAATAATAATAATAATAATAATAATAATAATAATAATAATAGTAAAAATAATAATAATAACAAAACGGGACAAAATTAGGTGTCAACATACATCATTGAGAAGAGAAATTTGCATTTGGTATGGACATGTGCATTTTTCAAGCATTGAAAAAAAAAACAAAGTAATGACTTTTTTAATTAGAAAAGGAAATAAAAAAACCAAAAAAGAAAAAAGTTTGTTAAAAAAAAGAGAGAAAAGGAAAAAATCAAAAGAAATTTCATTTGGAAAATTAATAATGGAAGAAAATGTAGTTTGAAAAGAAAAGAAGAGAATTTTTTTTTAGAAAAGAGAAACAAATAAAAATAAAAGTTTTGGAAAAATGGAAAAAGTCAAACAAAAAAATGGAACATTAAATGAGGACAACTTCCAAATTTGGAAATTTGAAGAATACTTGAAATGATAAAGTTTAGAGCTTTTGACATTAATGCATAAGTCAATGATTCTTGAACTCAAAGTTTTATAGAAAGAAAATTTGTCAATCTTAAGTTGAAAAAAAATTTGGTAGAATTCTAAAACGAGAATTATGATTCAAAGATGATAAACTCTGAATTCAAGATAAAAGAATTAAGATAAAATAAATTTTAAAAAGAGAAAATGTTGAAATGCGAGAAATTTTCGGATGTGAATTCTCGAAACCAACATTCGGATGCGAATACCCGAACAAATTTCTAGAAGTGAATTCCTAGATTTTCGGATGCGAATTCAGAAAATGAAATTTTCTAGAAGTGAATCACTAGATTTTCGGATGCGAATTCACAAAATGAAATTTTCTAGAAGTGAATCACTAGATTTTCGGATGTGAATTCCCGAAACCAACATTCAAATGCGAATTCCCAAACAAATTTTCTAGATATGAATATCTAAACATTCGGATGCGAATTCCCGAATAAATTTTCTAGATATGAATATCTAAACATTCGGATGCGAATGCCCGAACAATTTTCTAGAAGTGAATTCCAAGATTTTCGGATGCGAATGCCCGAACAAATTTCTAGAAGTGAATTCCTAGATTTTCGAATGTAAATTCTCGAAACCAGCATTCGGATACGAATGCCCGAATAATTTTCTAGAAGTGAATTCCTAGATTTTGGGATGTAAATTCCCGAAACCAACATTCGGATGCGAATTCCCGAACAAATTTTCGGATGTGAATTCCCGAACAAATTTCTAGAATTGAATTCCTAGATTATCGGATGCGAATCCCCGAAACAAATATTCGGATGTGAATCCCCAAAACAAACAATCAAATGCGAATTCCCAAAATAGAAATTTTCTAGATGAGAATCTTAGATCTTTCGGAAGTGAATCCCCGAAATAGATTTTCAGATGTGAATTCCCGAGATAAAATTTTCGGATGTGAATTCTCGAAACAAAATTTTCTAGATGTGAATTCCTAGATCTTCATATGTGAAATCTCTCAATCTTAGGAACAGCACATTTCAGAAAAATTTTAAAGTTTCATTGCCTTTGTTGCAAGAGAAGCACATTTCAGGAAAAAATTTAAAGTTTCATTGCCTCTGCTGCAAGAGGAGCACATTTCAGGAAAAATTTTAAAGTTTCATTGCCTCTGCTACAAGAGGAGCACATTTCAGGAATAAATTTAAAGTTTCATTGCCTCTGCTGCAAGAGGAGCACATTCCAGGAAGGAATTTAAAGTTTCATTACCTCTGCTGCAAGAATAGCACATTTCAGGAAGAATTTAAAAGTTTCACTGCCTCTGTTACAAGAGGAGCATATTTCAGGAAGAAATTTTAAAGTTTCACTACTTCTGTTGTAGGAGGAGCACTTAAAAAAAAAGGAGATTAGGTCTTGGGTCGGACAAAATTGTTGTCTAGTGTCTTTGCTTTATTCCTAATTCTTAGCAATGAGCAAAGAGGGGCAGCTATAGACATCCAATTTTGTCCAAATCGGTGACACTATTGCTCAAAAAAATTCAGATCAAATATTTGTTTGGAGTAAAATTTGAGAACTTTTTTGGGTCAATTTAAATAAGATTTTTTTATAATATTAATTCTAAACTTATATTGAGCCATAATATATGGAAATAAACCCAATTGGACTTTCAAAGTCCAAATTAAGATATTGAGCTTCAAGGCCCATTAAAATGGGTTGAATTTGATTTTATTTTACTTATTATTTATTTTTTTCTGTTATTATTATTATCTTATTTTTTTGCTATTATTTTTATTTTTTTATTTTTTTTGTTTTGTTTGTATTATTATTATTACCTGCTTTATTATTATTATTATTATTATCATCATCATCATTTTTATATCATTTGTTATTATTATTATTATTATTATTATTATTATTATTATTATTATTATTATTATTATTATTATTATTATTATTATTTCCAATCAGTTTAATGGCACTGAACGACTGCCTGTTTAAGCCAAAATCTCACCAAATTCGTTCACCAAATCCACCATTCCAGACGCCATCCATCCCATCCTAACAGTCACCATTGGTGACCGAGAAACAATAGTGTGATCCTAACAAGTTGAATCTAATACACTAGACAAAAGGATGCTTCTAAATCTATTTAAAAGGGTCGAATGATTTAGGCAAATTTTTTTTGGAGACCCTTTGACATTGAAAAGTTGGTAGAAACTCTACCAATCACCACCACCGAGACACAACACCATCACCGAAATCACCACATACCCACTACCCCTTCCCTAAGCCGAAACCCTAAAACATCAGAAACCACCGAAACAGACACCATTCCTCACCTGTCAACATAACAAAAAACTAAACCCCAACACAGATTCTAAACCAAAAAGCCCAAAAAAAAAACCTAAAACCTAAACCTCAAACAATCAGTTCCCAGGTACTTGCAAAAAGAAAATACAACAGCCCAAAACCAAAGCCATAACAAAACCTAGATAAAAAAAAAGGTTCAGAAATGGTTTTGGTCAAGTCTAGATCTATGGGGTTAGGAATGTTTTCGGGTGAAACGAAGGCTAGATCGGAGTAAAGGAGGAGGAATAGAGTGTTTTTAGGGTTTCGAGGAGACCATCGGTAACCGGAGTGCAACGATGCACGGTGGTCGGTTGCATTCGGCAAGGCTGAGGGGTTGAGAGAATTTTTGGAATTTGAAAAGTTTTTTTTGGAGGAAATCGGTAGAAATGAAGAACAACCAAAAAATGGGGCTTTTATAGAGCAGCAAAACGCTGCATTTTGGAGTTAACCTGCTCACTGACTCGACCCGGATCCAAGATCCACGCGACCCGGCTCCACCTCCCGCACGCGACCCGCATACCACGCCCGACCCGGCTCCTCAACCCGCTCGCGACCCACTCTCGCTAGCAGATTTGGGCCCTATCGTTTGGGCTTGATTTTGGGCTGTTTTGAAGGATTTATTTGGGTTCCAAGCCCAAATCCGTTTGGGTATATTTTCTCATCCTTTTTTTATTTTGTTAAATAATTTATTTTGTGTTTTTTTGGATATACTTTCATAATAAAAACAAATATTTATTTATATATGAAATTCTCTCAGATCTATAATAATTTTAAGTTTAATCAATTTAATTTTATGGAATTAGTTTTAACAATAAATGTATAGTTTTAAGATATATATATATAAATAAATATAATATATAAATAAATATAGGAAATATATATATGGTTTTAAAATGTATATAAATAAATATATATAAAATGTGTAAATAAATATATAAAATATATATAACCATATGTTTTTTTAAATAAAATAAAATTCTTATTAGACAATTTACTATAAAGAAAATGCTTTTTAGGAAGCTTTAAAAAAATAAGAAGTAAATAATAATGAAATAAAATAAATAAGCATGAAATCCCGATGATAAGTTTTCGTAGAAGTCGCAAGTAGCGATTCTTTGAAAAACTTTAGATGAGAAGAATTTATCGAATATTACCAGAGTATTGGGATATTCGATATAATTCCTCAATATTTAAATTCATGTTTATTTTAAGAAAATATAATGATATATTCTATAATGACAAATAAAGAATATTTAGAAAAATATTAATTAAATGAAGATTAATAAAAACAAAATAGGTAATGGAGATAGTTGGAAGAAATTAATTAAAAAGGGGATTTTAGAAATATATAAATACAAAATAATTAAATCAATAAAAATTGATAATAGTAAAGTTTCAAAAGCTAAAGAATAGTGATTAAATTAACTAAATAAATGATAATAGAATTTTAATAAGAGGGAATAGTCAAAGGAATTAAGTTACTAAATCTAAATAAAAATAAAAATTAATGAAGATGAAATAATCTAGTTATTCACAAAAGGTAAAAGCTAACCTCCTATGATGGGATATTACGGAAGTCACAGTAGTGATTCCTAATTGATCCCTAGATGAGAAGAGTCTACTAAATGTTACCAAAAGTATTGGAATATTTAGTATGATTTTTCAATACATGAGCTTTTATATTTTTAAAACAAAAACAAATAATATTAAAAAAATTAATAAATATGTTAAATAAGGAAATAGAAATCCATGTGCATCATATACTATATGCTTGCATCATGTGCATAAACGTTAATTTCGAAATAAATGAAATTCTTCCGATGATGAGATCTCGTAGAAGTCACAAGTAGTGATTCTTCGAACATCTCTAGGTGTGAAGAATTAACTAAACGTTACCAGAGTATTTGGATGTTTTGCTAAATTCTTCAATATCAAGAGTTTCATTAAGAAAATCAAAATATAAAGTCCTTTTTTATAAATCCATATGCATCATACATCTTTTACTAACATCATATGCACCCATAATCAATTATAAAAATAATATGAATCCTATCGAAGATGAGATTCTATAGAAATCACAAGTAGTGATTCTTAAAAAATCTCTAGGTAAGGAAAATTATTTCAAATATTACCAAAAGTATTGAAGTATTTTATTTAATTTTTCAATAAAAAGGGGTTCATGTTTATTTTAAAAATGAAACCTTTTTTTTAAAAAATATATATAATAATAATAATAAATTTTAATCAATTATACTGTCGTAACGGCTTCGCGCTCGACGATTTTGAAAAAACGTTTAAAAACAAAAATGGGAGTCGCCACCAATCTTTTTTGACTAGGTGTGACTGGCCACCTGAAAACGTTTATCTTTTCAACAAAATTTCAAAATTAATTAAGTTTTATTAAAAAGATAATCTTTTGGTCTGCGAAACAAAAATTCGGTTCGGGGGTACGGTTACGCGTGGGAAAGGATTAGCACCCCCACGACGCCCATTAAAAAACGGTACCATAATAATCATGTGTTATCTTTTTTGTTTTAATAAAATGATCTTACTTTAATATTTAAAATTAATTCCTTTTTTATTCCAACCTTTTTGTTCAAAAATCATTTTTTATTTACAAATTTATTTTGTTTTATTTTAAGAGGTTAAATTTTATTTTTCGAAAATAAATGTGAACCTTTTTGTATTGAATAATTAAATCAAATACTCCAATACTTTTGGCAGCATTCGAAATAATTTTTCTCACCTAGAGATTTCTTAAGAATCACTACTTGTGACTTCTATAGAATCTCATCCTCGGAAAATTCACACTTGCTTCAAAAATTATTATGAGTGCATATGATGCAAACAGATAGTTCATGATGCACATGGAACTTAAAAGAAATTTATTTTATTAATGAATCTCTTGATATTGATAAATTTAGCTAAATATCCCAATACTCTGGTAACATTTAGCTAATTCCTCTCACCTAGGGATCAGTCAAGAAATCACTACTTGTGAGTCTCATGACATCCCATCCTTGGAAGAATTTCATTAAATTTAAAATTTATTATTAATTTTCTTTTTAAAAACTTATTTTTATTTTTAACAAAAAATTAAATTATTGAAAAATCATACTAAGTATCCCAATACTCTGGTAACATTTAGTATGACCCTTCTCACCTAGGGATCAGTTAAGAAATCACTACTTGTGAGTTTCATAACATCCCATCATCGGAAGAATTTCATTTAATTATTAAAGTTCATTATTTATTTTTCTTTGTTTTTTTTATATAAAAAAATTATTTATTTTCATTTTTAATAAAAATTTAAATTATTGAAAAATCATACTAAATATCCCAATACTCTGATAATATTTAGTACGACTCTTCTCACCTAGGGATCAGTCAAGAAATCACTACTTGTGAGTTTCATGACATCCCATCATCAGAAAAAATATTTAATTAAAATTTAATTTTATTATTAATTAAAAAAATTATTGATTTACTTTTTAACAAAAATTTAAATTATTGAAAAAAATCATACTAAATATCCCAATACTCTGGTAACATTTAGTACGACTCTTCTCACCTAGGGATCAGTCAAGAAATCACTACTTGTGAGTTTCATGACATCCCATCATCAGACTTTTATTTAATTAAATTTAAAATTTTATTATTAATTTCCTTTTTCAATTTTCTTTTAAAAAAACTTATTTATTTTTATTTTTTAATTAATTTTTTTGATACATTTTCTAATCAATAATAATAATTAATGAAAATACAAGTAAAAGAAATATTTTCAAAACTTTTATTCTATAACATGCGTTAATAATAATAATAATAATAATAATAATAATAATAATAATAATAATAATAATAAAAACAATAATAAAAGCACAATAATAGTAACATAATAATAACAATAATAAAAACACAACAATAATAATAATAATAATAATAATAATAATAATAATAAATAAAAGGGCTGAAAAAGATTATACCCAAAATGAAGCCCAAATTGCTTTGGGCTTGGCAAATGGTGGCCCAAAGTAGAAGAGCCCCCAAGGTCCGGTCCAACAAGCCAAGCCGGGTCGGGTTGCGCAGGAATCGGGTCGGGCGATGGGTTGGCACGCGGGTTTTCTTTCGCCTCCGGGTCGGATGCGAGGACCCCGGGTCGGATCTTGGGTCCGCGCGGGTCACCAGAAAAAAAAAATTTTTACACTATAAAACCTATCTATTTTTTTTTCTTTTCATTTTCTAACCAAAAACGAAAAAAAAACCTCAGAGCCTTCAAAGGCTCCTCCCGGCTGGGGCGATTTCCGACAGCCGCTGGGGTCGCCTCCGACCGCCGCCGGCCGCCGTCGCCAGTGACCAAAAATCAAAAAGGTCACCCTTTTCCGAAAGCTTTCAACCTCCTAAATCTAAATCCGGCCACCGTTTCACAAAAAAAACTCCCTAACCACCTAGATCTAACTCCACCGAAAGCCCTTTCCCCTTTTTTCGTGTGTTTTTTTTTTTGTTTTTTTTTTGTTTTTTTGTTTTAGATCTGGTTGTGGCTGTGGTTTACTTGTGGTTTTGTGTTTTCTTTTTTTTTTCGCAGGTTTTCAGATCTGGTTTTTGGCTTCGGGTTTGGATTTGATTTGGGTCTCGGGTGGTTTATAGGTTTGGGATCGGTGGCTGTTGATGGTGGGTTATGGGTGTTGGGTTGTGAGCTAAGAAGAGGGTGGTGATCAATGGCCTGTGAGGGTGCTCAACGATGGCTGTGAGTGTGGTGTTCTCGGGTGATGGCTGTGTGTGTGGTGTTCGGGTGAGGTTCGGCTGGTGAGGGTTATAGGCTGTGTGAGCCGAAGGGTGAGGGTTCGATGGTAAGGTGAGACCTCAGTTGGCTCGAGTGGTTTTTTTTTTGGAGGTTCCTGGGTAAAGGTTGAAGCTGGAAAGGGTGACTGCTTGGGTTGGCAGGGGCTCACGGTGATGGGTTGAGGGTGGTTGAAAGGCTCGGTTGTGATGGTTATGGTTGTGAGGGGGTTTGGATGATGGTTTGTGATTGGGGTGGTCAGAGGCGGTGCGACAATGAAGCTTGGGATGCCAGCGAGGATGGTCTCCGGGTCCTCCCTTTTGGCCGTGGATGGGGTTTTTTAGAGGGAGTCTGGTATGGGGTTTTGTGTAGATGGGATGGGGGCAGAGTTGGTGACCGGCGGTGGTGTCAGGGTGATTGATGGATTGGACAAAAAAACAAAATAAAAATAAAAATAATAATAGTAATAATAATAATAATAATAATAATAATAATAATAATAATAATAATAATAAAAGTAATAAAAATAATAATAATAGTAATAATAACAAAATGGGACAAAATTAAGTGTCAACATATACAAATAGCACGAGTCCTACCGAGGATGAGATTCTATAGAAGTCACAAGTAGTGATTCTTAAGAAATCTCTAGGTAAGGAAAATTATTTCAAATATTGCCAAAAGTGTTTGAGTATTTGATTTAATTTTTCAATAAAAGGGGTTCATGCTTATTTTCAAAAATGAGATTTTTTAAAATAAATATAATAATTTTTAATCAATTATAAATATAATGAGTCCTATTGAAGATGAGATTCTATAGAAGTCACAAGTAGTGATTCTTAAAAAATCTCTAGGTGAGGAAAGTTATTTTAAATATTACCAAAAGTATTGGAGTATTTGATTTAATTTTTCAATAAAAGGGGTTCATGTTCATTTTCAAAATGAAAATTTTTAAATATATGTAATAGTAATTTCTAACCAATCATATAATTTTTTTTTGTAATAAGCAAATTAGATTTAAGCCAAGACTATTTTATTAAAATTAGAGGATACCACGTGGTTAGGATGGTACCGTTTTCTAACGGGGTTGTGAGGGTGCTAATCCTTCCTTATACGTAACCGTACCCCCGAACCCAAATCTTATTTTAATGGACCAAAATTATCTTTTTAATAAAACTTAATTAATTTTGATATTTTGTTAAAAAGAGGAATATTTTTAGGTGGCCAATCACACCAAATAAAAAAATTTGGTGGCGACTCCCTTTGTTTTTAAATGTTTTCAAAAACGTCAAGCGGTCGAGTTTTCGGACAAAATCGTTACAACAAAAGTCACAGGTAGTGATTCTTAAGAAATCTCTAGGTGAGGAAAATTATTCAAATATTACCAGAAGTATTGGAATATTTGATTTAATTTTTCAATACAAAAAGGTTCACATTCACTTTCAAAAAAAAATTTAGTCTTTGTTTTTTTAAATATAGAAAAATGATTTTGAGAAAAGAGAAATAAAATTGTTCAATAAAATAAGAATTATTTTTAAATATTAAGTTAAGACCATTTTATTGAAACAAAAAGGAAAACACGTGATTAAGATGGTACCGTTTTTTAAATGGGCGTCGTGGGGGTGCTAATCCTTCTCCACGCGTAACCGTACTCCCGAATTTGATTTTGTTTTCGCAGATCAAAAATTATCTTTTTAATAAAACTTAATTAATTTTGAGATTTTGTTAAAAAGATAAATATTTTTAGGTGACTAATCACACCTAGTCAAAAAAAAATTGGTGACGACTCCCTTTGTTTTTTAATGTTTTCAAAATCGTCGAACGGTCGAGTTTTCGGACAAAATCGTTACGACACCCATAATTGGAAAGCACACACAATGGAAACAAATGAGCTTATTTAAGTCTTAATCCAAACATCAACCTTCAGCCATTAAAATAGTTGCTTTAACTCACCCATTTGAAACAAATCAGACAAACATTAACCCTAATGGTGCTGCCCCCAATGCGACAAATAAAGTTTGAAACTTTAACTTAAAAGAAAAATTAAAGATGTAGGACCAAGATAAAAAGGGTGGCAATATTCTACGTTTTCTCTTGATTTAATGGAAAAGCTTTTGATTTTTGTTTGTTCTTTTCAAGAGAATCGATCGAGAAAGGATGGAGAAAGTTTCTTTCCTGTCTCGTTTTGCATTCTAATTCTACTAGCACTAGCGATTTAGCTTTTATCAAATCGCAGCATGCTTAAGCCTCCTAATTGCTCTCTGCCATGGAAGCATGGACCAAGGTGGGTCAGTCTGGTCACAGGCAGATGACCCAAGGCACGAACCAACGCCAAGATCATCGCCAATCGCCATCACTTTCAATCTTTATCTCTTTGGATTCACTAATTAAAGAGCTTCGGCAATTAATTAAGAACACTGGCGTGGAATTAAAGTAGTGAAAATTAGCGGTTTGAATTTAAAGTGAAAATTGGTCCCATTAATTCTCTTAGTTTAATCAACTAAACCATGTCTTTATCATTTTTTTTCTTTTCATTATTCTTTTCATACGGTGTTAAGTAAGTATATTGTCAATTTTTGAGATATTTTCTTTTTATGGAACATTGATTACCATATTTTTTGTACTTTTTTTTTGTTTTGAATTTGGTGCTACACTGTTGATCTTTATCAATAAATTTTCTTGAAGATTCGAATTGTTTGAGAATTATTATAATAAAATTTGAAGCGACATTACTTAAAATCACAAATTATTATTCATAAATAAATTAAATATATTTATATGTTCATATTACATTATTACCGTACTTGATATTAGTTTTAGAGCAATGTTAAGCACTTAATTTATTAATTAATGGTCATTATTATACTAAAATCTTGAGATTATAATAACGTCACATCAATATTTCATAATAATTTTTATGCACTTCAATATATAAAATCATTAAATTGATATCAATCAACTTTATTATATAAATAGAATTTTAATTTTTAAATATCTATTAAATAAATAAGTTAATTATTCCACGCGAACTTTTTTTTTTATGGCTAATTGCTAAAATCAATTCAAGAAGCTAAATTCTAATCCATATAATTTATAAAAAGGATTAATATTCATACATCATTAGTAGCTTTTTTTTACTCTATAAACGATGTTAGGATGATGACACTTGTTATATTAGGAAAATAAAAAATAAATACAATAGGATATGTTATTATCTTAATCCCATTTGTGGAGTTAAAAAACTTTACTGATAGTGTATTGGATAATTATCTTTTATGAAAAAGCAGTGCATATAAAAAAGGATTAATATCTAATACTTTGTTAGTGAAGTTTTTTTAACTCTAAGCAGTATGAAGATGATGATACATGTCATTTAAAAATATTAAAAAAATAAAAAATAAGTAAAATAGGATGGTGCGACTATTTAAATTTTGCTTGTGGAATAAAAAAACTAAACTAATAGTATATTAGATAATTATCCTATAAGAAATCACATTATTTTAGTTGATGAACAACTTTTTGGTAGTTGATATGGAGTATTTATTATCAGTATTACAATATATACTATTTCCTGAAAGTTTGATATGGTACTATATCGTACTTGCAAAGTTTGCAATATCATTAAAGGTAGATCAAATTGTGCCATTAATCTCTATATTTAAGTAAAAATACCAAAATAAATCTTATATCATAATTCCAAAATTTCGAGTTATATATATTTTTAAATTTCAAAATTTAATATAATTTATTTTACCCTTTAACTTTGTAACCAAACATAAAGAATTTTTCTGGAAACTAATAACACAGGATTTGTTTGGGCACCACCTATTTCGCCTGTCATGGAGACACTGACACACCACTTTAATTGCAGCATTAGCACACAAATATGCAGTGGTTTAGTAACGAACCAACTTAATTAATTTAATAGTCTATAGTCACAACTCACCAAGCAACACATGCCACAATCGTTGTTCACAAAAACACACATGTACTTGCAATGCCCAGCCGCCATGCATGCATTCTCCCTGGTATTCGGCCACTTGAGCCACATTTATAATTACTAATGATCACTGGTTGCCTGGCATGCTGCAATGAAAATCTCAAGCTTTGGTAAAATTAAAAATCATACTCGTACTAAGTTAGGCAGACATACCATAGATTCTGGGCTACCTTCCTCATCATGAATGGCACATGCTTCATATGTTTTATTGCTATTAGAATAAACGCTAAGTAATTAATTATCTCCCTTCAAAAAAAATACAGAAGAGTGTTGGGATTTTATTCTTTTTTTTTAATGTTGGGATTGATTGCTGTTTGACCGACCTGTTTTAAAAATATGAAGCTTTTAAGGTGGGCCGGATCTATTGACATTTAACAGAGTTTGGCTTTGTTAAAAGCTGGATTATTATCATTATATGATAATAGTAATAATAATAACCCCACTTTTGTCTCACAAATATAGTTATTTATTAAGTCCACTAATTGAAATTAATATTAAATACAATCCAAGTTTTGGTTAACCTAACATTATTAGCATATACTGGCAATGGTGATTGGTTAATTTAACTTAATGGCTAGTCCCTAGCTCATCTTGTCCTTGAAAATTAGCTTTATACAAATGAATCTCATCAAATGCACACTCAAAAAACTGGCTTTCTCGATTATTGATTTTGATATAAAACAAAGAAGTTACAATGAAAAAATTATTAATTTAATAATTAAGTTATAAAGTGAAAAAAAAAAATTGTTATAAAACTTAATCATTAATTAACAATTTTTTATTTTTATTTTTTATCAAACAAAATATGATGTGAACAAATTTTGTGAAATGGATAATGAATCTTTAGTTGAAGAAAAATTTATCACATATTTTTTCTTTATCATATCAATTCTATAGATTATTTAACCAATCATCATGATATAATAATTCGATCATAAGAATTTCTATATAATAATAATAATAATAATAATAATAATAATAATAATAATAATAATAAAAAAATTAAAAAATCTAAAAGCTTAATATATTGATTCTAATTCAAGTTTTTCTTTTCAGATTTTGTTGAGAAAAAAATAAAAATAAATTAACATTAATTTAAAATGATTTAATAGTAAATCCACATACATCCCTACCTCATTGATTACGCATTATAGTTTATGCCAATTTGGTTAAATCCAAATATTGATAGTTCATATCTCACTTTGTTTTAATGGATCATATAAAACAAAATTTAAAGGAGAGTTAGGAATTTGTACAACAAGAGAACACTCTACGTACAAACGAAACAATCCTCCTAGAAATTACACGACAAAGTTCTCCTTATCGGCATAACTTCAATAAATAAATAGTCTAAAACTTCATACATAAACTTACTATATGCAAGAAAATGAACAAACAAAAATGGTAAGCCGGCAAAAAGAACCCTATTCATACATACATATATATATTCATGTTAATTTGTTGCATATCTCCTAGTCTTGGCAAGGGGTTATGTCAATGAAAATTAATAGACAACTCAAAATACTGTCCTATATTTGATCAAATTGATGATATGTGTTGATAATGTAAGTATCTAATAGAAAATATGTTAGAACAGTTAGATGTTATTAGGTATTCTCACCTCAAAAGTTAGCTTAAGATGTGAGGTTTTTTTCTCACACTTAGCCTCCTTTTATCGATGTGAGAACTCCAATAATCTCTTTCTGTACAAATCAATAATCCTTTTTATAATCGATACGGAAACCCCAACAATCTCTCCTTTCATCAAAACTGAGGAAGAGATGTTTGCAACAAAAACTTTGATACCAATATTGGATGCTATTTGACATTTTCATTCCAAAACTAATTCAAGAGATGAGGTTTTTTCTCACACTTATAGATACATATCCAGCTCTTCTCACATCTAATGTAGAAACCCAACAAGAATAGCCAATGAATTCTAAGAGATTAAACCACCCTAAGCATCTAAACGTTCCTTTTTCGACCATAAAGAAACATGGTTTAATTAAAAGATCAATTCATACGACATACAATCTAAATGGCATCCAATAATATCTTATTGGATTGATATACGGGTGGAATTTGGGGGTTTCTGCCTTTCTTGATCTTATTTTTAACCAAGAAATATCTTATTCTTATAAGAAAATTTCCAAGAGAAAAGATGCAGAAAGTATTAAAAAACTGCTGCAGATGGGAACAACTTTTAATTTGAACTCCGAGTTGCAATAAGCAAAATGCTTTAATCACATTGCTGACCACAAAATAATGGAATATGAAATTGATGTCCTTTTATTCTAGGAAATCATCGTGTAATCATAACAAAAGTTTACCGTGCATCATCCATCGAAGTTACTAATACTATTATATACGTTTCAAAATTAGAGAAAAATGCTAAAAAAATTGGGTTACAAAGAAAGCAAAAGTGACTTATTTTAGTGACATCTTCTAACAGAAGGCAAGAGCAAGTACAAAAATTGATTAGAAAACTGAAAACAATCATGGAAATTTATGATGTTGGTCATATAAACAATCATCATGTTATAAGTGGAAGGAAGATCTCATAAGTCATATCTCTTTGAGATTTCACATATCTGCAAACCAATTTCGTTTGTTGTTACTATTGGGACAAGATCGATAATGATTTAGTAAGGTCATAGACACAGAAAAGAGAGCTCGATATATTCGAGTATATCCCCTTTGCATTTGTAATGTGGGAAAGATTCTCTATATTTTTTTATTCTCCTTTTGTTATTAATCGATGATCTCTTTAGGTTTATTAATCATGCACATTATTATTATTATTATTATTATTATTATTATTATTATTATTATTATTATTATTATTATTATAGGACATGCTAAAAGAGGCAGAAATCCTTTGATAGCCCTGGACCAGATCAAGTGATGTTTTCCATTAATTTTATGGTTGTAGATATTATAAAGGCTGCTTTTGCCTATTTAAAATGAAGCAAAGTAGCTAGCTTGCAAGAAATAGAAGTATATATTTTTCATTTTGAGTGAGAGAGAATATGATTAGAAGTTGAGCATTACAGCTCAGAATATGATGCTCTGCCAGCATAGGATCAGTGCATCCAACTGACTGCAATTTGGATAGATATAATGGAATATGCTTTAGGTTTAATTTTTTTTAAAGAAAGACCTGCTTTACTTTTGGAAAAAAAAAAGAAGAAGAAGAAGGAACCCTTCAATTCTTAAGAGAAGAATCTTTTATTTTTCAACTTATTCCAATGGCTTTTCTTCATTTCAATACTTTTAACCCCTTTTTAACTTTAAGATTTAGAAATTATACAATCCAAATTATGCCGATCTCTACCACTTTTAAATGATGATATTCTTGATGTATTAAAATATTAGAAGAATCAAAATTAGATTTAACTTAAATGATTCATACAATCATTCTAAAGAGATGACATTAAGTAGGTCTGAGATCAAATCCTAACACCTATCTTTTTTTATTTCCAGGCTTCCTTTGTATGAAAAAAATATATATCAAAAGAATTGGTTAATAATCCACATTATTACTTTCATATGTTCATAACTTACAAAATTCAGGATTATATATAATCTGTATTGGTGCATGTCTTTCATGTTGTCATTATATATTACTTTATGTAGAATGCCTACTTAATATTGGCCTTGGATCTAGGAGCTAGAAATATACAATAATTAATCAAATCTTTAATAATTGTATAATAAAAAAATCAATTAAAAAATAAAACCAACATTAAAGACATGTGTTAAAAGTAATATTACATCACAATGGCTAAACTAAACCATTAAAAAATGAAAAGAATGGGAACAAGAAACAAAAATGGCCCCCCATTAAAGGCTGGTCATAGTCATCTTTTCTTGAACCTAAATCAAAATGGTTTATCCTGCTCTCATGGCAATGAAAGTAACAGCCACCAACACCATAAAATGACCATCTTTAACAACCCCATAAAAAAATTAGTGATCACATGTATAAAGTTCACTTCATGGAAAATCAGCAGCCATCATTTGCCTAATTATATAAATAGATATTCAAATGCCCAATAATTTGCTAGAGCAAATCAAGTCCTATGTTTATGACCAAAAAAAAAATTCAAGTCTTACGTTTTCTTCTTTTATCATCTCAACTTGCTTTATCAGATAATCTGCTTAGGAAAACCAAAAGCTGCTTTGAAACTGATCAGGTTCTGATCAGAAGGAAAAGAAAATGGGTTCTACAGAGAAGAATGAGTTAGAGAAAAATGGGTTTCCAAGGGAGAAGGAAAGAAAGCATAATATAGTCATAATTTTCAGATATGCTGATTGGGTTGATATTCTGCTAATGGTGTTGGGTACTATTGGAGCTGTAGGAGATGGAATGTCAACAAACTGGTTACTTGTCTTTGCTGGCCGCATCATGAACAGCATGGGTTATGGTAATACCCAACAACATAATAACAATTTCATTGAAGAGGTTGAAAAGGTTAGCACTTAATTACAAATTAGAACTGGTTGTCAACCGTCTCATTCCTTTTGCTGCTCTTTCTGTCTCTAATATATTTTCCTTTTTTTTTTTTGAACTTTCGTTAACAGTGCAGCTTATACTTTACATACTTGGGATTAGCAGTCATGGTGGTGGCTTTCATGGGTAATTTCAAGAAACATTTTCCACTCTCTGTGTAGCTTTCTGAGTACAGATAATCCGGTACAATCAAGTTACACCTGCTGCAGTCCATTTCCAAACAGCAGGGATCAGAGGAAGCTAGCTAGCTAGCTATTGTAGAATAATAAAGAAAATAAGCTCATTCTACGAAACCCTAGATTGTCGAATACCCTAATCTTGAAAAGACTGTTTAATTAACTCGTATAGCAGTATTAGTATATAATAACATCAAACTGATTACCTATTCCATGTTAAATATAATATAGAATGGACATAAAAACACTAAATCTATCTTAATACTGCTTGCAGAAGGCTACTGTTGGAGCAAAACCAGCGAGCGGCAAGTGTTGAAGATTCGTTACAAGTATTTGGAAGCCATTCTTAGACAAGAAGTTGGCTTCTTTGATTCACAGCAGGCAACTACTTCAGAGGTCATCAATAGCATATCAACTGATACATCTCTCATACAAGAAGTCCTTAGCGAAAAGGTAGCCACCATTTCATATACAGTCAGTCTCATGAATTTCTATGAATCTGCGATATTGTTCCAGATCTGCTTTAGTAATATTGTTAATTAAAATCAAGATAGTAAACTGCACGTTCCGATCACTAACAGTTTATGATTTCGTTTAAATTTCCAGGTGCCAACATTTGTGATGAATTCATCTTCCTTTGTCTCAGGAGTTGCATTTTCCGCTTACTTTTCATGGAGGTTGGCTTTGGTAGTTTTCCCAACAATACTTTTCCTCATCATTCCGGGAATAATTTATGGAAAGTACCTGCTCTACCTATCAAAGAAAGCTTCCAAGGAATATGGGAAAGCAAACACGAGTGTGCACCAAGCTCTAAGCTCCATTAAGACGGTTTATTCATTCACAGCTGAGAGGAGAATTTTGGAGAGGTATTCAGCAATATTGGATAGGACATTGAAGTTGGGATTGAAGGAAGGCATAGCGAAAGGTTTGGCAGTGGGGAGCAGAGGGCTTACTTTTGCCATATGGGCTTTGCTTGCTTGGTATGGAAGTCGTTTGGTAATGTACAAAGGAGAAAGTGGAGGAAGGATCTATGCTGCAGGCATCTCCTTTATATTGGGCGGACTGTAAGTCAGGCTTCATATACTTAAGCATCTTATTTTTGATTACTGATATTGATTCAATGTTATATAGAATTATAGTAAGAATACACACACACACGTATATATACACACATGTATATGTATGAAAGCACTTAAAGAATCTTCAATCGAATATTTACATACTCGTTTTGAAGTTTTCATGTTAACTAATTAAGTTCTTTCAGCAAGCCAACAATTTTTACCGAATGATTAAAAAAAAGTGTGGCATGCTACAACATTTAGATTCCATCTAAGCAACTTTAACTCCCATCTCAATTATAAAAAAAAATAAAAAGAAGAACTTTTCAAAAAAGAAGGGGGAGGATGAAAGAAACTTAATCAGGAATAGAAAATTATGTTTCTTCTGTTTAGTAAGGCCTCATTTCTTCACACTTACAAAATTAAATAATTCCATGAGTGATTTGGAGCATATATATAGTAAGAAAAGCTCATTTATATTCAACTAAATTAATCATTTGATTTTTATTTTACAAATCAATGATTTTTTCCCTCAATTCTTTGTCTCTTGAACTAAATAGCGAAAGGAAAAAAGATAAAATTTCCTTTTTTTTTATTATACTCTTTAAGATTGTCCATCTGTATGTAGCCACTGAGTAGAAATTGAAGTTTCTCTAGCTATAGCAAATTAGGGTTGACATGGTGAATCAAATGCAGGTCTCTTGGAGTAGCATTAGCTGATCTGAAGTACTTCACAGAAGCAGCCGTCGCTGCTGCAAGAATCTTTGACAGGATTGACCGGACCCCGGAAATTGACAGTGAAGACACCAAAGGCATTGCATTAGACACAATTCGAGGAGACATAGAATTTGAGCATGTCAATTTCATATATCCTTCTCGCCCTGACTCCATTGTTCTCAAAGATTTCAACCTCAAAGTCGAAGCAGGCAAAACTGTGGCTCTTGTCGGTGCTAGTGGAAGCGGAAAATCTACTGCAATTGGACTGGTGCAACGTTTTTATGATGCAAACGATGGAGTAGTGAGGATTGATGGTGCTGATATAAGAACACTGCAATTGAAATGGATCAGAGGAAATATGGGGCTCGTTAGTCAGGAACATGCATTGTTTGGGACATCAATAAAGGAAAATATAATGTTTGGGAAGCTAGATGCTACAATGGATGAAGTCATGGCAGCTGCCATGGCTGCTAATGCTCATAACTTCATAAGACAGCTACCTGAAGGGTATGAAACAAAGGTGGGTGTTGAATCAAATCATAAAGTACATATTCAAGTCTGAATTCTAACATCAATGAATTGTAACAGATTGGTGAACGTGGAGCACTTCTGTCAGGAGGACAAAAGCAGCGGATTGCGATTGCCAGAGCTATTATCAAGAACCCTGTGATTCTCCTACTTGATGAGGCAACAAGCGCTCTTGACTCTGAATCAGAAACACTGGTACAAAATGCACTTGATCAGGCATCCATGGGAAGAACCACTCTGGTAAGTTCTAACTTCTAACTAATTTCAGTGCTTTTACTGGTTAATGTTAATCATTAACAAATCCTTATTTTAATTTCTTCTTCTAATAATTAATTAGAGTTGTAATTTGATCAGGTTGTTGCTCACAAGCTCTCTACTATTCGAAATGCGGACCTCATTGCAGTGGTTAGCAATGGTTGTATCATTGAAGTGGGATCGCACAACGATCTGATAAACACTGAGAACGGCCACTATGCACAACTTGCAAAGCTGCAAAAACAATTCAGCTGTGATGACAGTGAACAAAATCCTGAAACACGCCTTTCTTCTGTTGGAAGAATCAGTACAGGCAGGCTAAGCACAGCTAAATCAAGCCCGGCTTTCTTTGCTACACCATTGCCTAATCTTGAAAGTTTAAAACCTGCAGTATCTCATCCCCCTCCTTCCTTCCTTCGGCTTCTCTCTTTAAATGCCCCAGAATGGAAGCAAGGTTTGATTGGTAGCCTCGCAGCTATAGCTTTTGGCGCGGTTCAACCTGTCTATGCCTTAACCATTGGTGGCATGATTTCAGCCTTCTTCGCAAAAACCCACCATGAAATGCAGTCTCGAATACGTTCTTACTCTTTGATCTTTTCCTTGCTTACCTTGCTCTCCATCATTCTGAATCTTATTCAGCATTACTATTTTGCCTACATGGGTGAGCGGCTAACCAGGAGGATCCGAAAGAGAATGCTAGAAAAAATGTTGTCCTTTGAAGCTGCTTGGTTTGATGAAGAGAAAAATTCTAGTGGAGCTTTATGTTCTGGTTTGAACAATCAGGCTTCAATGGTTAAGACTCTTGTCGCAGACAGAATTTCATTGCTAGTTCAAACTACTTCTGCTGTGAGCATCACGATGATTATAGGACTGACTGTGGCTTGGAAGTTAGCGCTGGTCATGATTGCAGTCCAACCTCTCACAATTCTATGTTTCTACACACGAAAAGTTTTGCTTTCTAGCATTTCAACTAATTTTGTCAAGGCACAAAATCAAAGCACCCAAATAGCTGTAGAAGCAATCTATAATCACAGAATTGTAACTTCATTTGGGAGCATAGGCAAGGTTCTTCAACTCTTCGATGAGGCTCAGGAGGAACCAAAGAAAGAGGCAAGGAAAAAATCATGGCTTGCAGGATTTGGCATTGGGTCTGCTCAATGCTTAACCTTCATGTCATGGGCTTTGGATTTCTGGTATGGAGGTACATTAGTTGAAAAGGGAGAGATATCAGCAGGGGATGTGTTTAAGACTTTCTTTGTCTTGGTGAGCACTGGAAAGGTAATAGCTGATGCTGGAAGCATGACCTCTGATCTAGCCAAGGGCTCAACCGCCGTGGCCTCTTTGTTTGAGATCCTTGACCGACAATCCTCAATTCCAGGGTCTCAAGTAAGTAGACTATTTCCCAAGTTAACTGAGTTTTGCATATATTAGAGCACAAATTTTGCTTTGATTAACCTGTTTACTATTGTATTAGGGAGGAGATGGCACCAGTGGAACAAAGTTAGAAAGAGTGACTGGAAAGATTGAGCTGAAGAAGGTTGATTTTGCATATCCAAGCAGGCCAGAGACACTGGTGTTACGCCAATTTAGCTTGGAGGTGAAACCAGGCACAAGCGTTGGACTAGTTGGGAAAAGTGGGTGTGGAAAATCAACTGTGATTGGATTAATCCAAAGATTCTATGATGTTGAAATGGGGTCAGTGAGAGTAGATGGCATCGACATAAGAGAACTAGATGTTCAATGGTACAGGAGGCAAATGGCACTTGTCAGCCAAGAGCCTGTGCTATTTTCAGGCAGCATCCGAGAGAACATTGTTTTTGGAAAGCTTGATGCATCAGAGAATGAAGTTGTGGAGGCAGCCAGAGCTGCAAATGCTCATGAATTCATCTCGTAAGTTGTTGTTTCTTTCTAGCCATTGCATCATCAATAGCATTGCAACCTTGAAATCTGCTAACAATTCTGTTTTGCATTGAATTTGTTGTGTAGAGCACTCAAGGAAGGATACGAAACAGAATGCGGAGAAAGAGGAGTACAATTATCAGGAGGACAGAAACAAAGAATAGCCATTGCTAGAGCTATAATTCGGAACCCAAGGATTCTCTTGCTAGATGAGGCAACCAGTGCTCTTGACGTGCAATCTGAGCAAGTTGTTCAAGAAGCATTGGATCGAATCATGGTCGGAAGGACCACAATTGTGATCGCTCATCGGCTTAACACAATAAAAAATGTAGACTCAATTGCATTTGTTGCCGATGGGAAGGTGGTAGAGCGAGGTACCTATGCTCAGCTCAAGAACCAGCAGGGAGCATTCTTCAAGCTTGCTAGCCTCCAAACGTGATTGTGCTTGTTAATTACTCTTCAACGCTTGAAATGCCAGTAGCTAGCAGTTCTAGTGTTAATGGATACAACTAAACTTAAAAGAGATATCCTAGTTGTTGATAAAATGCAGAAAACTAATGGAGCTGTGTGAAGATATCAAAAACAAATGAAACCGGCTATAGATTACATAGACTAATGTTGTCAGCTGGTGTTTAACATGAACGACGATAGTTTTGAGTGAGTCTATCATTGTAATTAACTTTTAACTGCTGGTATTTGTGTTAATATCAAGGCCCACGATGGAATATGGGTTCACAAATAGGCCTACGTTGGATTTAATTGAGTTTTGAACAGACTTTAAGTTGGGTTTCAGGATTATGATTAGATGCCCAGCCCAACCCTTTTGTTTTCGGCCTTTTCTTTCCATTCTTTTTTTCCCAATTGTTTAACTTTCTATGCTTTATCTATTTCGAGGTTAATAGAAATCATGTAGACAGAACCATGGAAAATTGGAACTGCACTTTCAAAATTCATATGGAAACTGAAATCTACGTAATGAGATACATGGAAATTTTCGAAAGCTTCCTTGTATATAATTCTCCAAGTATACTAGTAGTCTAATACTAGTAATACTACAGAACAGAAAGGCACGCAGGGATGAACGAGCCAAGCCAACACAGGGACTGTAGATTCACTCGAAACCCAGACACAATAAGTTAAAGCTAAGTAAAGAAAGAAATATTGCGGGTTTTAATTTTATTCTAGAAAGGCAAAAGCAGGTCATTAAAATGGCGGATTTGCTCGAAGAGGTACCGAGAACATCAAATACCAGGTTCTAGCTCCAGCTTTAGCGCGCCTGGCTGACTGCTTTACTTGGGACGGATTGCAGTCTCAACAGGAACTGCTTGCCTCAGTTGCTGCCATATTGGAAACGATGTGAGTTGTAGGAACTAGGAAGCAAGAAAAACGTGAATTATGGTCTATGTGGGTCGAGAGATAAACCTGAAAGTAGGCCTCCAGCTTGGTTTTGAGAGTGCTATGCTCCTTTCGCAGCTCCTGGAAGGCAGCCTTCGCTCTGCACGTTATCACACATTCATTTCCAAATCGAAGTCAGTACTGCATGCATACAAGGGCCTGGATAGATATTTGGTATGACAGTGTAAAACTGGGCATTCCTTCGTTACCAAATACGTGTGTAGATAACTGTACCCAATGTTTGTCCAATAAAAGACATCTCACGAAAACGAGTTCAAATCTCATTTATGTATCATGCACAATTCCGATATTAGATTGAGACGTTAGAAATTCTTTCGTTTTTAAAGCTTGATGTTCTTGTCAAGCTTAATACGAAACAAAATCAAGATCATACCAAAAGTTGAGATTTTAGAAGTGACTTTTACCATATAACATTTAACTTCCTAAAATTTTAAACGTCGCTCTTATAGTGTAGCATTTAGTTCTCATGTTCCGACTAGTGGATTGCTTTACTATCATTTGGAGAGACTCACACTCAACTTACAAGATGTATTGTCTATTTTGATTTTAAAATCTCACAATTTTATCTCACAAAAAAAGTTTCATAAACATGAATTCAACTCTCATCTTGTATATTTTAATACAATCTCACACTATCGGACGTCACGATATATATATATTATATATATATATATATATATATATATATATATATATGTAAATAGGAAGATTACCCTTCCAAGTTCCCTTCCTGCCAAAGCTCCCTTGTCTTGGTGATTTCATTTCGAACCTTGTTAGCACCAATGCTGCAATTATTTGGAGATCAAATCAAACCCTTGGTACATTTAAGTCCCTAGACATATGGTTCCTCGATTTACACCTGATGAAGCGATAAGTGTCGTGGAATTTACCTGGCACTGCTGCCCTTGAGCTGATGAAGGATCTTGTCCACCTTAGGGAAGTCAACAGGGATATTTTCCCTGTATAGATAAAAATTACGGTCATCAATATCATAATCAAAAAATCAGGTGAAAGTAAATTATCAAAACGAAAATCTAGAGGAAGTAAAAACTCAAATCTTTTATTAATTCTACTAACATTGCCTGCTCGATTGTAGCTAGCATTGTAGTGGAGTCCCTGAAATACAAGGTAAGCACCTCCTCCACAAACTTGGGATTGTCTCTATCCTCCAGCTGCTCCAGTTGAGCAAACTGTCCGTCCAAAATCTCCTACATCGATACCAGAAACAATCAAATGGCTGAGATTAATTCAAAACATGCTCTAAACCTGGAAATGAAAAAATGACATAAGAAATTATCTTGTGATCCAATGAAGAATCTGGAAAACCTCATCGAAGAAGGATTGCCTCATGGCGGCAATTTGTTGACGCAAAGGTCTGCTCTCCATTTAAAGGAAAAACAAAGTGATTTTGTTCTGATATTGGGAAAGACTTCAGACAAAGCCGCTTGATATTCAACAATGGCAAGCCAAATTGTACTACATAGAACCAGAAGAATGTTACAAAGAGTCAACAAATGTATACAAGCATGCAACAACTACTTCTGAAAAGAAAGATTTATAATGTGAGAGAGAGGGGGTTGCAGCAGCTGTGACAGTATTGCATCAATATTCAGCAACTGCAGTCTAAAAGCATCAGAGAAAACCTGATCTTTTTGTGTTGAACTTGCAAATTGAGAACTTTTAAGAAAGTATAAATCAGATTCTCTGTATCTAATTCGTAGAATGTGAAATTAATGCATAGGATTTACAATCTTTCCTTTATTTTTCTTTTTCTTTCCTTTTTTTAAAATGAAAATCAGGTTGGGTGACAAAATTACCATTTGCATCATGATGCTACTATCTAAAATCCGATCCTATATGCCAAAAAATCTAAAATGATCTTACCTTGATAATTTCTAATTTTGGAAAAGTGATATTGGGTTTATTTCCATAAAATTAACTGTTAATTTGAAATTAAAATGATGATCTATTGTTGTCTCAACAACATAAATATCTAACATATAAAGTTAACATTCTTTGGATTTTTACACCAAAAAAATTTTCATTTGATTAATATTCAATACACCGAGTTTTTTGACCCCACAAGCAGAGTTAAAATGATGATACTTATCTTTTAAAAATATTAAAAATATAAAATAAAACATATGACATCATCTTAATCTCACTTATAGAGTTAAAAAACTTAACTAACGGTGTATTAAATAAAGAGAAACCGCAATGTATTCACCTATTCTTTGAGTGTTTTACACCCCTGCTCATGACTTGTTTTAAGAGTCGGAACACCGATAGAAGCAGGAAATGGCAAGGTCAGCACCTCTCAGATCGATCAGTACTACACGAAGAACAAGAATTCTAGATTAAAAAGGTGAAAGCTGTGCGAATAAGAGGGATGATTCCAAAGAACGGATTAAATTGGGATAATGATTAATTTGTAGAGAAATTCCATCGATTCCTTCACTTAAGAGATTATCTACCTTCAGAAAATTATCAACCACGCCAAACCAATGTAATAGCCAATTAGCCATCAATCATCAGCATCGATCGCTAATATTTCACTTTTTCTGAATATTTCAAGTGCAACAAAGAATGATACCACTGATTAAGGCACACTTACAATCTTTTTTCCTTTATTTTTTTGGCACCTTCTGCCCAATCCCTTGACCAAAGCAGTTAAAAGTGACGATTGATCTAACGGTTTCCAGTGAACTTTGTAAAGGTCAGGAAGAGTAGCTGTAGGAGGCTTCCTGTTCAGCTCATGGGGATCTGTTTGGTTGTGGAACTAGGTGAGCTTGCTAGATCATTCTTGCCAACCTCATCTGTTAACTTTAGAAAGAGAGAAGGAAGTGGATTACGAAATAAGTGGAAAAAGGAAATGATTCTGCTCCTTTTTCACTGCCTTGGCTGGCGTTTCCTTTTGGGTTTTAAATCCACAACGATGATAGAAATATTGTCCGAGCTGTTTCGTCCTATTGCTATTTCAGTGAGATTATCAGCCACTGCTTGAGCTGGAGAAACTCCATCAGCCATCAAAGACCTGCGCCCCCGTCTTAGTAGGCGGCGAGCTACCTCCCCAGCCTCTTCATTTGTCATGACATCCCACAACCCGTCACTGGCTAGTATCAAACACTCATCCTCATCGGTCCTGGTCATGAAGGTAATCTCTGGCACTGGAATTATCCAAGGCCTTAAATAGCGATCACCTGAAACACACATCAGGAACATTAAGCACCACAAGGATGAGTACGGGACTAAATTGTTTACTGAAATATATTCTAACATTCTCTATGTTACAATTTCACAGGAAAACAAACCTCAAAAATGGAATGTGGAAGGTTCTCTTTATTTTTCATGCTGTCATGTTCATTTGGGAAATTTTTTTAAGTATGCAAGTTTCATTTTTGGCAGAACTTTACAAAAGCAGTCAATTAAGCACATCAAAATGTTTGATGTACATAATATTATTGCAATGATATGAGATACATTTTACGGCTCCGGCAGAACACCGGGAAGCAATCCACAACTTATTTCAATCTTATAGTTTGCCAACATATCATTTAGGGCCAAAACATTCTTTATTCTGCTATTAAATCACAGAACAATAGAATAGACTGGTTGTCCATTAGCTTAATGATGTTGATAAGAGCACATATTTCATGATGCCTTGAACACATAATATTGAAGAAATTTTGATAAATGCTAAAGAGGAAATTTGAAATGAAATAAAGATGTAGAGATAGAGGAGAACCTATAGCCCTGGACATTGCAAGAACTCCAAATACCCTAGCACCATTCCAGTTTATGACTCTCCCTCCTTCTCTTTCAATTCTCATGAGCTCGTCCTGTCTATCAGGCTGTAGTAATTAAGCAGAAAAAAATGCAAAATTAATGCCTTTAATCTTAATCATGAAACAAAGCTTTTAAATGCACCACTACAGAACCTACGATATACGAATGCAGTTAATCACAGGCCAAGTGATGTCTTTAATTCATTTATGCTCCAAAATGTGTTCCTCTAATGTTTTGCGTACCTCAAATGCCATATAACACATGCACAACTTTATATCTACAGGCAAGTTAATTTTAACAAAAAGAGGGGAAAGGAAGCAAAGCCTTAAAATTATCTGATTAGAAATACGATGTGTTATATATAGTTAGTCTCGGTGTACTGTTGAAACAACTGGTTAATTTTTGCGCGCACTAGTTTGTTTGGTTTAGAAAAATAATATGATAAATATGCACCAAAAGCATGAGTATTCTACTTAGAAGGTTAAGGAATATAATCCAAGTATGAAAGAGGGGCAGTAGCTGAGTAGTTGCGACTTTGAATAGTTATTACTAGAACACGAAATATGGCTATCACATCATTGGCTGTTTGGCTTCATCTTTGTATTCTCATTTAAAATTTCTTGAAGGAGTATGAACTTGCAAAATTATAGCAGTTTTAAACAATTTTCAAAAGCTAGTGAATCGAGAATGAATTTTCATTGTTACCTTTTGATCAACAGTTAACGGAATTGTTTCAGTACCCCTGCAAAGTACTGCCCTCGAATCACCACAGTTGGATGTAATAATCTGGCAGCCAGATAAAACTACAACAACAGCAGTTGATCCCACCATTTCTGGTGCAAGTGCTACAGTTAGGACTTCATTGTCAGCCCTCTCGAAACTACTGGAAAATGCAAATTCCCATTTCCTCTGCCACCCTGAGCTCTCAACCACTTCACGGTCCCGTTCTTCAGCTATCAGTCCATGCATCCTCTCAGCACAAAATTTAGCCACCTACCAATCATTGCTGAAGTTAATAAGTGGCATCAGGTGCGTCAAAATAAAGGAGGAAAGAAAAGAATTCCTTAGTACAGGTCAAGTTAACTAAAACTCATATTCATGCTATTAAACTGGAGCATAAACTGATATTAAACTGAAATGTCTCTTTATACATCTTTCAAGCTCATGCATTGATTATAATGAATTTGCTTTGACAACAGGGGAAAATACGACATAGATCCACATAATTTAACATGTATATCAAGTAACGGAAGATGATTAGCTTAAGAAATGTGAAGGATCAATTTACTGCTTAAACAGTAACTTCAAAATTACGATATAGCCAACTACAACGGATATTTAGTGCAGAGACATGTACATTATAAAGAGACAATATATATTCCCTTAACATGTAATCCTTCCGAATGAAGTCAATTGGTTCAATGGTTATAACTTACCAACTTCAATGCACAATGATCTGGCGCCTCTGTATCATAATACCTGAGGTTAAATTGCATGGAATTTGTATTGACTGGTACTTAAAACTAAAGATCCATATTATTGTTATTATCATACACCATTGGCTTGTAACCTGTGAGTACCAGTTTCATAATCTTTATTATTATTATTATTATTATTATGGATTTATATATGATACACTGATAGTGTATAATTTCTATACACTATCAATGTACTAAAAGTTGATACTTCATCAATAAACCTTTATAAGTAAATTAAAAAAATTTATTTATATTTACATTTAAAGGCTTGGCATAATTTTTAATTTGCCAATTGATGAAATGTCAATCTTTGATGTATTGATAGTGTATAAAAACTATATACTGTTAGTGTATCATATATAAACCCTATTATTATTATTATTATTATTATTATTATTATTATTATTGTTATTATTATTATTATTATTATTATGGTGGAAGTGGAGCCACAAAAATTATACAAGTAGACATATGATAGTACTCATGTTTTCATTTAAGAAAACACTAGATTTTGCCACACTCAATGTGTTGGAAGAAAAAAATAGGTGAAAGAAAAAAATTAAGTAACTATAAAAATATTAATCTTTTTTCAATTAAATGTATAAATAATTTAAAAAATAAAAAATTAAAAAATTAAATTTTAATATTAAATAATATTTATATCATTTACTTACTGGAAAATATTAAAATGATTTAATTTGAGTTTTATCTCAATTTTTTAATTGAATTGATGTCAATTGACTCGATGACACCAAACTCAAACAGCCTTTTTGTTATTAGTATAGATAGTTAAACAATTCAATTAAGTAAAAATTAAATATAGAATATTTTTTTAATTATAATCAAATGAACAGACAACAGAAATCTAAGCCATGGTAGTATAAATTATTACTCCAACTCTAGGTATAATGTTAAACATTCATTCAAAGTTCTTTAGGAAATCTAAAGATTCTGTTGGGAACATGACATAATAAATAGCATGACACTATATATGAGATAAAAAAAATGTTTTCATTTAATTAAAATAAGTGTTGACATAAAAGAAAAGATAAGCTAGTTCATGATTTTCTTAAAAATTAGCATGATTTCGTGGAATTGTGTGCTAACGGACACATGTCAACAACAGCTACCTACCACATGGTGATACGAAACAGTGACATAAAAATTAGTTTGTCGTTAATTGCAAATCAAGAAAAGCACAAGCTTGTTTCCAAAGACAAAAGAGAGTAGTAAAATGTAAAAGAGAGAATAACTAGGTGCCAACCCGGTGACTAGAAGTCCAACATAAACTCCTTTTATTAGAGCCGAGCATCGATCACCTACCCACAACGTAAAATCCCAGCAGGCCTCACATTTTATATGAATGAGCTTTACTTGCTTATAACTGCCAATGTACCAATCATTTTAAAATTTAAAAGAATTTTTTAAATAATTCACTTATTAAAATAATTATACATATGTGTGATTATAAAAATTCTATTCCTTATCTAATTTTAAAATTTTTAATAAATTATCTTATTTAATCTCTTAAATATTACCTTTTATCTAATTTTAATAATTTATTCAAATCTAATCATTTCAAATATTATATTATCTACATTTAAAATTATTAATTTTTTAACATTTTTTTAATCTCTTTATACAACGTTTAATGGAGAAACATGGGGTGGGATAAATTTTATTGTTTACATTTTGGTAACCTAATTCTACTCTTTAAAAGATAAATTAAGGAACCTCAATTCTATAGTCCAAATCAATTTACTAATTAGGTTGGAGTTTGGATCAAGATTCTAAAAGAGCTATGCTTCCAAATTAAACAAATCTGAATCAAGATTATAAAAAAATGACATATAGTTAAACAAATTTAACATGAAATTAGATTAAAATTCACATATAATAAGACTTAAACGTGATACTTCAGCAACAATAAAGGACATAGATTTACAAATTTAAAGACATTAATAAAATAAAACAATTAAAATTTTATATAAATATATTTAAAATTATTAAAATAATCTAAGTATTAACTTAAAAACTTTAAAATAATTAAAATATTATCTAATTTAAAAATAATTAAAATATTATATGGTATCTAATCCATTTAAAAATAAATTTAATTTTCTAACACATTTAAAACAATTAAAAGAATTAAAAAGAATTTTTAAAAAAAAATAAAGCACAAGAATAACAAAAAATTTTATTCATATATACATATTTAAATAGAATTAAATGGTGCATTTCACTGGTGGTAAGTTAGTTGAACTAAAAACCAAAGTGGCGAGAGCTGTCGAGCTTTAAAAAAATGGTGCGCGGCTTTAATAACACGTGTCTAGGAAGTGCGAAAGGCTCTATAAAGTCTGCTATGTGGAATGGACCCCTAGAAATTTAGAGCGTGTCAAACATGTCAAAAAATAATTATTTATGTTCAATCAATGATATTAAATTAAATATATTAGATTTTTTTAAAAGATTTCCATGGAAACGGGAAGGTACTCTGTTTCGCCATCTGCCCCTCCGTTTTCTTTTTTGGGTAAACAATTGGTAAATTATACTTTTTTTTTTGTTACAATAAGGCTTAAATGATTTTTATAAAATAATTTTTGAAAATTTGAGTTTATGAAAAAATTAATATTTTTTTTATTTAATTGATATGTTAAAAAATATTTTTTGTTATTTATTTTTTTATTTCAATATAAATTAAATTGAGTTTTAGTGATTTTTTTTTTCAGAGTGATATAAGTTTAAAATTTTTTTTTAATGAAAAGATAATTTTTAAAATTTTTAAAAAAATTTTTATTAACCAAATTTTTTTTATTGATTAAAAATATTTTACATATATCAAATATTAAAAAATATAAAAAATATTTTAAAAAAATAAAATACGCAAACCAAGAGCTTTAAATTATACTTTGATTTCTCCTAGACTTAAACCAGCAAAATTTCTAAAGAGTCTAACAAAAATTATTTTTTTAAAAAATAAAATAAAAGAATTTGAGTGATAAGGAAGGAAAATTAAGCAAACTGAGTTCTGAAGGAGTGAAATCTGTTACCTGTGAGCCTCCATGACCATCATAGACGCCGAAGAAATGGATCGGGGAGATTTCAGCGGAGGTTCTAGAACCAGGAGCCGTACAACCTCCCACGTGATCGCACGTGAGGGACATGAACGCCGGTATAACAGCGATAGCGTCTTCCATCTCTCTCCGTCTCCCAATCACCGAAGCGAACCCCCACGTCACTCCATTATTGTTCCTCCCAACGCACTTCTGCCTCGACGTTACCGTCACCGTCAACTCCTCGCAAGTAGGTGCAGGCTCAATCAACCTCGGAACAACAGCTTCCGCAGTTAAAATCTCACCGGAACTCCTGCTCGTTCCGGAGATATCGCAGGAACTCATCGTGCTTCTAGAATCCTCCGCACTGAGTATTGAGGACAGGCTTGAGCTGGCTGAAGTCAGGTCCAGTTCGGGGAGTGAATCAACTCGATCGAGTTGCTGTTCCTCTTCTTCTTCCAGTAGAGGCTTCATGTGAGAGACAGAAAAGAGGAGAGGAGGAGAAAAGAAAATAAACGAGAATGAGATAAAAAGGAGAGAAGACTGAAAAGAAATGCGACACGTGTGAAGAGAAACTGAGTCGATGACACACGCGTCCCTAGTGAAATTATACATATTTAGAAAAAAATTAATTACGAGTCGTACTCACTCACTTTTTGCTGCCGCGCCACGTGTCTTTCATTAATCTGCCGATGCCACGCTGGTGTTGAGGGTCGTGGGGCCCGGACAAACAACTATTAATATGGGTGGGGAGTGGGGACAAAAAGCTTCTCTACTGGGCTATACTGTTGAAATTCCCTGCACCAGCAATCATCAAATGACCCTTTATTTTTTACTGATGACGTGGCATTGGGGAAGAAGCTGATTGGGTGGTGGGTGATCAGATACAAAGTACTGTTGATCGTTATCTTGTATTGGATTCGAGTAAGTCTACGCCTGAGAAATCTGAAGTACGTCCTAACTCCTAAGGTGGACCCAGGCGATGGTATTACCAGCCTTCAAAACTGGCTACGTGGCGAATAGGAACAGAAGTCAGGGCCCACCATTAAGTGACTGTTTTGCAGAAATACGTAACGAAAGCGGAATTTTCAATTTTTCTAAATAGATCAGGGAATCGGACGGTTGATATTGGTGGATCTAGTTTGATCACGGGTGGAGAGAGATGATGATGCACGGCAAAAGTGAGCATGGGACCCGCGGGAGAGGAGTTGGATCGTTGTCAAATCAATCGTGGAGTTCCCAATGGATCCGATTCGATCACATCAAACGGCGCTCTGTCTAACTTTCGAAATGGAGCCCACAGTGGAAGAGTGTGACACGTTTCAGTCTAGAAGACATGTGTTCCTCCACAGTTCCCGGATTAGAACATGTTGCAGACTGAGATTCCTCGAAAAATGGAAACGACTAAAGTACACTTTACTGTCTTTTGTCACTATTGCATTGGCTGGTTATTTTCATCTCCAATAACAGCGTGACACGCAGTGCAGGTGAGGAGAACTAAGGTGAAGTTCGGCATCAGACCTTTGGGATAAGTCCAGTAAGTGCAATTATTCAGATCAGTGATAGCTCAGTTGTTGCTATTGCTTGATTACAAACTCTTGCTTGACCCACATTTTCCATAATTATTGTCACTTTCTTGTTTTACTTACTGTCTAATTTCTCTTTTTTATCTCTCTAATTTGTTAAAATTAATGAAAAGCTTATTAAATCATTAATACTAAACTAAAATATAATAAAACTGACCTAAATACTGATGAGTGCTCAATTTCATCACTACAATTAATCCAAAGTTAAAGTTTTTTTGAATGCTTTCTCTTGACTATCTCTAGACATGCATATGAGAGAGAGAGAGAGGGGCTGAGAAAGAGAAGGAGAAAAAAGTTACTATTCTCTTTCCTCTCCAAAAAATATAAAAAAAATTAGGTCAATTTCATATATATATTGAGAGTAGATATCTCATTTATATGATTTATGTATAAATCTATTTCATTATAAATTTAATACATACACAACATATATAATATAAAATTACACTTAACTGAAATCATATTATTTAACTCGAATATATTAAATAGATGAGATACTGTTGGTAAACCTAGAATCGCTTAGGGTAGGTAGGTTTCAAGGGTTTACTTTGCTGGGTTGGTGATTCGGGGAATTCTAAAATTGACTTGGTTAATATTTCGACCTAATGCGAATTAATGTTTTGGTAAGCAAGAATATTCATTTATTAGCTGGAATACACTTGTATGCTGGTTAACAAAAGTTATATACTATATTCTTTCTCCTTTTCTTCCTCAATTGTTTGCTAACTAACTTATTTGATCAGCCGGACAAAGGAGGACATTGGCATTGAAATCATTGGCTCCACGTGTTTTGGGCATTGCGTGTGAAATTATTCTTAGTGTCAGATGTAAAATGCCGTTTTGATGTCAATGTTTGTAGGTCTTGACCTTAGATTAAATACTTGTAGTGAAGGGTTATCTTTTGTTTCAAATCACCCGAAAAAGTGCTGGTTTCTGAAAAGATATGTCGATAATTAAGTCTCAAGCAATGCTTAGAGAAAGATCTATGTTGATGAGCAAAAGGATTGATCATTGATGCATTCATCAATCTTAATAAATCGAATTAGGTTATATATATAATTATATTTTAATATTATATTTATATTAAAAAACCTTAAAGCTTTTTTTAATCACTAAGGTAAAATTTCATTAGCAATTTGTAATTTTAATATTATATTTATATTAAAAAAACCTTAAAGCTTTTTTAATATCACTAAGGTAAAATTTCATTAGCAATTTGTATTTTTCTTCCTTTCCTTAGCTAAGTAATTGCCCATTCAAAGTATAAAAAAGCATTGGATTTTATTTATTTATTTATTTTTATAGAGAATTTTTTGTAACTTATTTTAAAAATTATATTAATGCAATTATCGGACATCACAATACATGCAAACTGAGCATTAGCTCAGATGGCATTCATATTGAATAAATTTCAAGGCTTGGGTGCATGATATTTTCCTCGAGTGAATTAAGCAGATTAGTTATTGGAAAATTTTCAGAGTACTTGTTTAAGAATTTAAAGGAAAAAAAAAAAAGCAGTACAGGATTCAATGGAATAGAAAAAAGGTCATCATCAGACAAAAAGCGAGATATGCTATGGCTAAATATTTAAAAATATTTTACGTTCTTTAATTATCCATCATTGTTAGATATGATTGCTTTTGTTCAAGTTTTAATTACTTCATAAATAAGTCATATTTAGTTGAAGTTTTAAATGGTTTTTCCTTTAAGGATCATGTATAGTTCCAAATTAAGGTATTCAACACATTTTAACTCCTTTCATTTGTTTCATGCATATAATATTAGATTTGTTCATGTGTTATGTTCGGCCAGGTCAAGTTGGGTTTAAGTACTAAGAAATTAAGAGTGAGCTTAAATCCAATTCAATTCAATTCTCGGATTTAATTTTTTTCTTAATCTATTTTTCATACAATGAATACGTTTAAACCCACTTAAAAAATATTAACACATAATAGTTAATAGGTATAACACAATAAGTTCAAATAAATTCTTATCAAAATATTATAAAAAAATGAAACTTTAAATCAAAGTTTAAAAAATAATATAAACTCAAATTAAATACAAAAAAATCAAAAGTAATTTAAAAAATGCATTAGTATAAAAAAATAATAAAAAAATTTATAGTTATCGAACCAAGCCGATCTGGCATGAACTTGAAATTGTGAACTTAAGTTCGGTCCACTTTTTAGTGGCCTTTGATTTTTAAATCTAAACTCATTTAATGGGCTTTATATTTTTGTGTAAACTCACCCAAAAATGAGTGGACCTTTGAATTTGGGCAGGTAACCTGATCTTTGAACAAGTCTACGTAATATGTAAACCTAGAGAATTATTATTATTATTATCTAATTTATTACTAATTAAGTTTTTAGACTTTACAAGTTAGATTAAGATAGTGACATATATCCCACTTTATTTATTTATTTTTTTAATATTTTTAAAAATTATGTGTCACTATTTTAGCTCCACTTATAAAATCTAAAAATTTCATTAATAGTGTATTAGATATTAATCATATTATAATTAAAATTATAATAATTTCTATTTTACGCACATTTTCTTATTGTTTTTCTTAATGTAAAAAGATATAGTACTACTATTGTTAATAGGAAAACTAATTAGGCCAATGGTGACAAAGTATTGTTTGTTATTTGAGTAAATAAATATTCTCAAGACGTCAAGGTTCAACCTCTACCCAATTTATTAAAATTTACTAGTAAAAAAGCAACAATCAATTTCAAAATAATGGAATCGACATCTATATTTTTATTTAAATTTCTATATCTGTGTCCATTTCAAAAAAAAAAATCACTAATGGTTGGTATCCCTCATTAGAAGAGAATAGATCCAAGATTCGAATCTTCTTCTCCCATTGTATCTTCCTATAAACCAAAAAAAAAAATCTTCACCCATTTTCAATGTAAAATTATGAGATTACAATGAAAGCTTATTCCAATATGCGAATTATTACATACTTTGATTCGAAAATTTTTATGACTTCGTCGAAGAAACATTTGATAAGTATAAATACAAATTTTTACATATATATATATAAATATAAATGGATGGATTTTTCGAGTATGAGTGTGGAAGCATAATAAAAAATTTCCCGCTATTACAATTTGCAAACATCATTCTACTTGATCTATCAAGCTCAGTAAGATTGGGACAATTGGAGTGACCCAAAAGTGAAAAACCCAAATCTGCCGACCTTCACAACCATTAAAGTCACCGTTTTGAACCCATATACAGGCTAAACATGTTTAGGCCTGGGCCCATCTGAAACATTGGTCTCCGGTTTAGGTCAAGCAAGCCCGAAAAAGACCTCAAATTCTAATCTTTAATTCCATGTGGCTTGGCCTTTAAAATGTTGATACAAAAAATCTTAGACACGACACGAAAACGATACGAATAAAATATATAAAACTAATATAAATTAAAAGTTGATAAAAATTGTCTATGAATATGGTATAACTAAAAAATAGGTTTATGTTTATTGTGTTGACATAAAATTTTCGTATTTTACATAACACAAACATGATATAAATACGAATTGTATTATTGTATACACAAATGGTCCGGTCTAATTTCTATTTCATGACCTTTTGCAAACAACTCAATTTCATAGGTTTATCAACACATACAAAGGTTTAATAATAGGATTATTATTCAAAATACTATTAGTAAAGTTTTTTAAACTTCACAATCAGAGTTAAGACAGTAACACATCCATTTCATTTATATTTCATCGACGCATGTCACTATCTTAACTCTGTTTATTAAGTCTAAAAACTCCACTGACAATATATTGAATAATACTTATTAATTATATATATAATAAGATTTACATTTAATACATTAACGGTGTATAACTGCTATACATTGTTAGTCAACCACAAAAATGCTACCTTATTAGTGAGTAAAGTTAAAAAATATTCAGGCATTTGAAAATAAATATTAATTAAATTTTGTAATTTATTTTTAAGGGTATACATATTTTTTATTTTACTCATTAATAAAATAATATTTATTTTACTCATTAATAAAATAATATTTTGTGATTAATTGACTGTACTTAATTGCTTTTTTATTTTTGGTATAAAGCAGTACGTAATTGTTATACTTTTCAATGTATCAAAGTAAACTCATACGTATGTATGTGATCCTTCACTGTCTTACCACTTGTTGAGGCAGACTGGACATTTTGTTTCAATTAAAAGTCAGGATTCAACCTCACTCCCCTTGACTTTATATTGCTATACTTTGTTTTTATTTGTAAGTCTTAAGAGGGAATTAAATATGATATAGACATCCGATTGCGCTTATTTAACGTGTGCGTGTGTATGTGTGTGTATATATATATATATATATATATAGATATATGTTAACAATTAATGTTTGATTTAATGGTTGTTATCCTTCCTTAAGAAGGATTAGGTTCAAAGTTCGATCCCTCTCACTCCTCTCTTATACCTCCTATAAATCAAAATATCAGTAAAACTTTATACATTGATCGAATTCAGTCTATTTCTATTTACTAATATTTCTTTTTTTTTATGTGTTTTACATAAATACTTATTTTATCTATTTTTGAATATATAGTTGTATATTTTATAAATAAATAAAATTAAGAAAGTGTATATTAATAGAAATTCACATTAACATGTAAAGTTTGTTGCGTTTGTAAATTCTATAAAAATTTATTATTTTTAATGCCAATGTAAAATTAAAATTATGAATATAAAAAAATTTAAAATTTTATTTATCAAATAAATTTATTTACCTTTTAAAGTTATTGAAAAATTAGAATTTCAAAAATAAAATAATTCAATGTAAAAATTAATTAACTCTTATTTATTATCAAATAAATCTATTTCACCAAAGTTCTTAATGAAATTAAAATTCTTATATATAAATTGAATAAATCTTATTTATAATGAACCCATGCAAGTGATTTGACATGGTACATTGATTTACACAAAAACGTATATCGAAAATTATAAATTTAATATTTTTAAATATGTTAAAAATAAAAATAAAGTACATAAAAATTTATTTGACATGCATAATAAAATAAATACTTACAACTTTCCATTTAATGAATAAAATTAAATTTTCATTTTTAAATTATTTTTTGGTCCAATAACTTGAAATTAATTTTTTTTTGATAAACTTCTACACTTCTATTCCATCAATTTCTTCGAAGTTGATGTTGATATACCTTTTTTTGGTACAGGAAGTTGATGTCGACATTCATTATTCAAAGAAAAGTTCAAAAAGAGCGCACCTTTTCGCGCGACGGTCAAATTTCGCCCCCTCAACTTGGCCTTTATTATTATATATAGCAATAGCAGCCGATGACAAAGGATATGCTTCTGCGCATTTCTTCGTAGCTTTCCTGTCTTAAACTTATCTCTAAAACCTCTTTCGAAACAAACAGAAAAAGCCGAACTCGTCGCCTTTTTTGTTTCACTGCTGCCATGGCGGGCGGAGCAGCAAAATTCCAAGTGGTCGTTTCGGGAAACATCAATGTTTCTGTTCCTTTCACTCAAGAATTCGACCTTGATGATGCCATAACGATGCCGGAGAACCTTCTGGCCAGGCATCAAACAGTCACCCGTTTGGTTTCCGACATGCCGGTTGTTGATCATGCAACTGGGAGTTGCTCAATTTGCATGGAAAGGTTCTGGCAATCCGAGGGCTATGTTCCCAGCAGGCAAGTTTCATGCGGCCATGTCTATCACCATGATTGTATTACCGATTGGCTCTTGAACGGCAACAGCAATTCTTGCCCTCTCTGCCGCCATGAAATCTCCGGCTGATGATACGCTGTATTCATATATATATATATATATATATATATATATATATATATATATATATATATATATATATATATTATATATATATATATATAGCCACAGCCCGCAGACATATTTAGCTATTTAGCTTCTCAATCTGGAGTGTGTAATACGTTTACTCGCACCCGATTTTTCTTCTTTTTCCTTTAATTCTGCCATTGTATAAATTACAGTCAAATATATTTATAATTGCGTCTTACACTATGTTTGGATAAATATTAGTAAAGAAAAGAAATGGAAAGAAAAGGAATCTAAACTAGAGGAAAGGAAAGGGTACATGTACCCCTTGTTTGGATAGCTAAAATTAATAGAGGAAAGAAAAGGAAAGTAATCCTAATAATTCTTGTTTGGTTAAACAATGGAAAAGAAAAGAAATGATTTATTATAATGTTTTTTTTCCAATTATAACCTTTTTGTTTTAAATTTTTTAAGATAATAAGGTTAAATTTGATATTCTACATGTTAAAACTTTTTTCAAGTTTCCTTTCCTTCTCCTTTACCTCAAATTGGGGTTTTAAAAAAACTGAATAACTCAAGAAAAAGCAAGGGATGCTCACTCCCCCTCTCTTTCCTTTCCCTAACTAAAAAATATTCCCAAACAAAAGAAAGGTTTACAACCTTTCTTTGTTTTACTTTATTTTCCTTTCCCTTCTCCACCCTCAATCCAAACATAGGCTTAGTTTAATTAAAATTTTTTGTATAATGGATGCCTCTGGTCTGAGAACAAGAAGAGATACTCACATATTATTAGATATCTATGATTGAAGACTATTTTGGTAATAACTAATCACATACTAAAATAGGTAATTAAGGAATTCTGTTATACTTAATTTTCTCTATATATATATATATATATCATCTTATCACAGTCTATTAAGGGCAGTGGCAGAGCCAAAGATTTTGTTCACCGAGAGCTTGATTCAAAGTTAAAAAAAATGCTAAAACTCAAAGACTCAAAAGTAAAAAATTTAAATCCAGTAGGAGCTAAACAAACTTTAAAATACAATATAATATATTTATCATTGGCTAAACATAAAAAAAAAACCTAAAATTGGTAGCTCAGTGGGGGCTTGAGCCCCCACTGGGCCCATGCTCCTCCGCCCCTGATTAAGGGAGGTTTGGCTGTCCGATTGGAACTAGTGAGTATCCATGGGTGGAAGATTATAATCTTATCACAATCTATTAGGGGTTTGGATATCCAACTGGCGCCAATGAGTATCGATGCAGTGAAAAATTGGAAGAAAAGACAAAAAATTAAAAGGATAAATTATCCTTTCATGTTACATCTTTGATTTTAAAATTTTTTTATTATTTTATTGAAAAACATATATTTTTAATAATTTTTCTTGTTTCAATTCAATAAAATCAATCTTCTTGTCTATCAAAATTAATTACGTAGATGACTTATAGCACTTGAGACAATTAAATTATGAATGGCATATATAATTATCCTGAATGGCTGGATTTTTTTTCCACAAAAGTGAACGAAATTAAGGGCAAAAGTCACATTGGATTAAAGTTTCCAGCAGTGGCGCCAGTGAGCGAGGAAACTGGCAATTGGCAGGGGATGTGAAAGGAAGAACAAGTTGTACAATCTGGAATCGTGACCGTTTGAAAAGGCCTTCAGAACGTGATGGTTGGAAGTTTTTAATTGGTAGATGTCCGTTCATTCTTAATTATAAATTAACTTGAATGTCAATTTCAACATTTTCAAATGAAAAAAAAAAAATTTCATTGATTATTCAATAATGCCATATATAAATACGGTTTACAACCTTTTAGAATTTGAGGTAATTAGAAAATTTTGACTTTAAGGTTTTCTTTTAATTATCGTCTTTGGCTTATTAGTTTTCTATGCGCAAATTAACTTCCACGTTCTACGTACGGAACAGCTTTTCTTTTGTGAAGTTTGACACTTAATTATTTTGAAAAAAAGTTGGAAGTATTGCTCCCTAAAATTGAAAAATAAGTGCTAGAAGATAGAGGAAAAGCCAACAATATCTTAAAAAATAAAGAGGAAAAAAATTATTCTGAATTAAAAATTTACAATCAATTTTTCTAGCTTGATACGTACGTAGAAGAGTTCAAACTTCACTGCTAAACACATAAATTCCAAATAATTACTTGCACTATTCTTATTCGACAAACAGAAAAAAAAAATATAATTTCATGTTTGAGGTGTTAATTCAATAATATTGAAGTCGACTTCAAAGATGAAGATTTTGAAATCAAACTTCAATAGAAATTCAAAATATCAAAAAAATAAAAAAGTAATTTTCAGGTAAAATTACAAAACACGTGTATCAGATTGCATTAAACTGCAAGTTTTTATAACTTTTAATGAATAGAAATGTTTTATAACACAGTAACTTTTCTGGCTCGGTTAAAGTCTTCAACGCTGATTAAGCTACTGATTTTGATTCATTTCTCTTCAACTTCATTATTATAATTAATTATTTTTTTGCATTTCCTTCGCTTGGTGAAGACATTTCTTACTGTAGACAAAAGTATAGTTTTCAAAGGGAACGGAAAAGTAGCAAAAAGTGGCAAAATTTTCAAGCGACGGGAGAAAAAGGGAGTGCAGAGATTTGTATATGTACATACAAATCAAAATTACTTACGTAATGAGCTGGACTTTCTGGCTTCTGCTGTCCCCCATCCAGCATCACCATCATAGACTCGACTCTTTGATTTCCTTTTGTTGGTTTTCAGCATAGTCTTGAGCAACAGCGGAATTAATAGGTTTCTAATTTACAACCTAGAGAGTAATAAGAACTCTACTCATGGGTTGTGGCTCAAATAGCAACGCAGATTGAGTTTGTAGAAAAAGTTTTCGAATTCGATGTTTACTAAATACATTTTTGGAGAGAGATGAAGAGCTTTAACTGTAACTAAACTTTTAAAAGAATTGTTTTAGACCGTTAAAATAAATGAGAATACCCATGATTTACACAAAAAAAAACCTCCATAGCCTCTCTTCATCTACGCTTTTGAACTGGATTCTGTGGTAGCTTCCAAGAAGCTTCCCTACCTATAATTTTGTTTCAGTTTCAATGGATAGTCTGTAAGTACATCAAACAAGCCTAACATGCTTCTACACAATATGAAACATGTTAAACAAATAAAATGCGGAAGCGATAGGATCTAACTTCCAGCCATTGCACTCTGTAACTCTGCTGTTGAAGCAATTGCCGAATCTGACAGTCTACTTTGTGTCGATCACAGACCTTCCAAATCTTCCAAGCACTCAAAACCTCACTAGATGGTGTTTGTATGTTTTTTAGGTTAACGTACTTGGGGACCGGAAGGAGCCCTCCTTAAATAGTAATGAGAGCGTGCTAATTATGGCAATAAAATCACGTTTTAACCATCATAAAATCGTGTTTTAATAGCCAAATATTGAGTTGAGATTCACCGTGAAATTATGGACCATATCCGGAATTGGTCAACCAAATATTTATTTCCATAAATGAGGAGATATACTAACATTCTCCCACTTGGTCCATATATTTCACTTATAGAAGAAACAAATCACATGAATCATGGCGACAGTTCCTCAAGTGGCGAGTATTATCTTCCATGTATTACTATGTAAAATGTTTCTAAATCAACCCATTTTTACTTAATGAATAAACCTTATGTTTATTCTCGGTCCAAACAACAAGGATATTTCTCAAATAAAACTTTAGTGTATACAAATCAAAATGAGAAACATCATATTATTAATAAGAGTTTCAATTACAATCAAAATGTGGGACCAAGTCCCATTCTCTCTACATGATCCTTAAATTTAAACGGTGGCATGCCCTTAGTCAAAGGATCAGCTAACATCAATTCAGTGCTAACGTGTTCAATGACCACTCTTTTATCTCTAACACGTTCTCTAATGGCTAAGTACTTAATGTCGATATGCTTACTTCGACTTCCACTCTTATTGTTCTTAGCCATGAATACCGCAGCTGAATTGTCACAATATATCCTCAATGGCTTAGATATGGAGTCAACAACTCTAAGCCCACCAATGAAACTCTTAAGCCATACACCATGTGAGGTAGCCTCAAAACAGGAAACGAACTCGGCCTCCATAGTGGAAGTGGCAGTCAGTGTCTGCTTAGCACTCTTCCATGAAACAGCTCCACCGGCAAGCATGAAGATGTAACCGGGTGTTGATTTCCGGGTATCAACACAGCCAGCAAAGTCTGAGTCTGAGTAGCCAATCACCTTCAACTCATCAGTCCGTCTATACATAAGCATGTAATCCTTAGTGCCTTGAAAATATCTAAGCACCTTCTTCGCAGCTCTCCAGTGGTCCATCCCCGGGTCACTTTGGTATCTACCCAACACTCCCACAGCAAAAGCAATATCAGGCCTGGTACAGACCTGTGCATACATAATGCTTCCAACAGCTGAGGCATATGGAATGTTCTTCATCTGTTCCCGCTCAAGATCATTTTTCGGGCACTGGCTCAAATTGAACCTGTCACCCTTCACAATGGGAGCTGGGCTTGGTGAACAATCTTTCATTCTGAATCTTTCCAAGACTTTATTGATATAGGCTTCTTGTGACAGACCTAATATACCTCTATGTCTGTCTCTATGGATCTTAATGCCAATGACATAAGATGCATCGCCCATATCCTTCATATCAAAGTTCTCAGAAAGAAATTGTTTCACCTCACGTAGCATCCCCTTATCATTGGTTGCAAGCAGAATATCATCCACATATAGCACAAGGAAACAAATCTTGCTCCCACTGACCTTCTGGTATATGCATTGATCCATGATGTTCTCAACGAAACCAAATGAAGAGATGACTTCATGGAATTTTAGATACCATTGGCGGGAAGCTTGTTTCAACCCATATATGGATTTCTTGAGCTTACAGACCAAATGCTCACCATTACTAGAGGAAAAACCTTCAGGTTGTTTCATGTAAACCTCTTCCTCTAGATCACCATTGAGAAATGCCGTTTTCACATCCATTTGTTGCAACTCTAAGTCAAAATGTGCAACAAGCGCCATTATGATGCGAAGAGAATCTTTCTTAGATACAGGAGAGAAGGTCTCCTTGTAATCGATTCCCTCCTTTTGAGTGAATCCTTTGGCTACGAGTCTTGTCTTATAACGTTCAATGTTGCCTAATGAGTCAGTTTTGGTCTTAAAGACCCATTTACAATCCTTTGGCTACGAGTCTTGTCTTATAACGTTCAATGTTGCCTAATGAGTCAGTTTTGGTCTTAAAGACCCATTTACAGCCTATAGCCCTGGCCCCATTAGGCAACTCGACAAGATCCCATACTCCATTAGATGCCATCGAATCCATCTCATCCTTCATAGCATCGAACCAAAGTTTTGATTCTTTGCTGTTCATGGCTTGTGAAAACGTCTCTGGATCATTAACGGGCCCAATATTGAAATCATACTCTTGTAGATACACAATATAATCGCTAGGAATAGCTGATTTCCTTTCCCTAGTAGACCTTCTTAATGTTGGTTCAACATTCTCCGAAGGATCATGTTGTTCAACTGGTTGCTCACTCAATTCTGGTGTATCCAGAGGAGCCTCGTCTACTGGTAAGTTATCAACTACTTGTGGATCTTCAACGATTGGTTGTTCAATGTCCAGTTGTACTGAAGGGACATTGTTCATGATAACCAATCCTTGACTCGAGGTAGAGGGTTGATCTCTCACAGAAACTAGGTCTTGAGATTGATCGCTCCCACTAACTAAGTCATTTTCAAGAAACTTGGCGTTCCTTGATTCCACAAATCTAGTGCTATGAGATGGACAATAGAATCTGTAGCCTTTGGACCGTTCGGCATATCCAATGAAATACCCACTTATGGTCCTAGGATCCAGTTTCTTTTCCTGTGGGTTGTAAACTCTTATCTCAGAAGGGCATCCCCAAACGCGCATATGACGCAAACTCGGTTTCCAACCTTTGAATAATTCAAAAGGCGTCTTTGGAACAGCCTTGGTTGGAACCCGGTTCAATATATACGCTGCCGTTTTAAGAGCTTCAATCCACAAGGACTTAGGCAACTTCGAGTTGCTAAGCATACTACGCACCATTTCCATCAAAGTTCGTTTCCTTCTTTCTGCAACACCATTCTGATCCGGTGAACCAGGCATGGTATACTGGGCAACAATCCCATTTTCTTGAAGGAACTTCGCAAATGGTCCAGGTGCTTGTCCATCTTCAGTGTATCTACCGTAATACTCCCCACCTCTATCAGTTCTTACTATCTTTATGGGTTTTCCACATTGTTTCTCTACTTCAGCCTTAAAGATTTTAAAGGCATCTAATGCTTCGCTCTTGTTATGAAGCATGTAGAGATACATAAACCTCGAGTAATCATCAATAAAGGTGATGAAGTATTTCTGACCATATGCATCAATGTCTGGACAACATATGTCAGAATGTATGATCTCTAATATGGTTGAACTCCTATTGGCACCTTTCTTAGACTTGTTGGTTTGCTTACCCTTAATGCAATCCACACAAGTGTCGAAATCAGTAAAATCGAGAGTACTAAGTATTCCGTCATTTACCAATCTCTTAATTCTATTTATGGAGATATGACCTAATCTCCGGTGCCATAACGTAGAGGAGTCCTCATTCATAACACATCTTTTAGTACCAGTTTGAACATGCAAGGCGTTATGAGCAGTGTCATTTTGCAAATCAATAGAGAAAAGACCATCACATAAGGTACCATTCCCAACAATATCACACTTAAAATATATCAATACTGATTTATTTGAAAATTGAAAGGAATATCCATAAGGTACCAGCCTAGAAACAGAGATTAAATTTCTCGAAAAACTAGGAATATAAAAGGTCTTTTCCAATTGCAAAACAAAACCACTCCTAAGAACTAAAGTGCATGTTCCAACGCCTTCAACACGCGAGCGCATCTTGTTTCTTGAATAGATGCTCTCCTCATTTCCCACTGGCTTCCTTAGGTTTGTCATACCCTGTAAGGAAGTCGAAATGTGAATTGTAGATCCAGAATCAATCCACCATGTGTTATGATTAACCTCAACCATATTTGATTCAAAACAAACATATGAGAGTGGATTACCTTTCTTAACGAGCCACTGCTGAAGCTTGGCACAGTCCTTCTTCATGTGTCCCTTCTTTTTACAGAAGAAACACTTGGACTCTTTCTTAATATCAGCTTGGGCAGGGATTTTACCTTTTCCCTTGTTCTTGGCTCGATCCTTGGTCTTTCCTTGGCTTGCAAAAAATGCACTCTCACCCGATTCCATAAGCAGTCTTCCCTCCTCTTGAACACACATGGTCATCAATTCATTGATGGTCCACTTATCCTTATGTGTGTTATAGGATATCTTGAATGGTCCGTACTGCTTTGGTAGAGTGTTCAATATGTAGTGTCATAACGTTTCCTAGACCTAGGACGCTAGACATTAAACAAATGGAGTCGCCACCAATCTTTTTTAACCTAGGTGTGATTGGCCACCTAAATGACTCTAAGTACTGGTCTATATTTTTAAGTTTTGGGTTCGGGAGTTCATTTACGTGTAGGGAAGGTTATAGCACCCCTACAACGCCCAAAATTGGTACCATTTTAATCTTGTGTTATTTTAACTTAGTCTTAATTATGTGGCCTTTATATTTTATTGTTTAAATATTGAAAATTCTTTTAAGAACCCTCCATCATTCTGGATGAACTCTTAAAAAATCTTCTCACCTCAAGAGTATTCAAGGGGTACCATTCGACTCCCCTGAAGAGGCTCCGTCGTCGGAAGTATTTTAGAATTTTATTATTCGTTAATTTATTTTTTTATTTTTTTATTTAATTATTTTTATTATTTGTATTTTATTTATTTTAAATATTATTATTTTTTATATATTATTTATTAATATTTTTAGGATTATTAGTATTTAATATTGAGAATATCTTCTAAATTTTCCATCATTCTGGATAAACTTAGAAGAACCCTCTCACCTAGGAATTCCTCAAGTGTTACTCATTCGCAATCGCCTTAAGGATTCCATCATCGGAATTATTATTATTATTAACTTTATTTATTATTTATTTTTTTTATCTTTATTAGAATATAAATTTTATTATTTATTATGTTTTTATCTTTATTTATTATTTGTTTATTTTGAAAATGCCTTCTAAATCTTCCATCGTTCTGGATAAATTTAGAAGGATCTCCTCACCTAAGAATTCTTCGAGTGTTACTCATTCGTAATCACCTCAAAGATTCCATCATCGGAATTATTATTTATTATTATCTTAGAGCATAATTTTTATTTATTATTATTATTATTTTATCTTTATTATTTAATAAATCTTATTATTATGTTATTATCTTTATTATTTATTTATTTTTTGAAAATACCTTCTAAATCTTCCATCGTTCTGGATAGACTTAAAAAGAATTCTCTTACCTAGGAATTCCTCGAGTGTTACTCATTCGTAATCGCCTCGAAGATTCCATCATCGGAATTATTTCAATCTCTCTCCATATTTTATAATTTTATTAAATTACTAATATTATATGCCAATCAAATTAATTGTACAAATTATTCTTTATTTTACAAATTATTAGTTTTTATCAAATTATTAATTAACATATTATTATTGAATTAATATTGTTAGCATTATTAAAACAAAAATTAGACATTATTAAAATAAATATCAACATACGAATTGTTATCATGTCATTTATATGTTAAACGATTAACTATTAATTAAATATATAAACAATTGATGCCTAATCATATATACTAACCCAGCAATCATACATTATCCATTTATTAATTAAACACCTTTTTACTAACCTGTAGAGGGATTGAAACTGAGCTTGCTTCTCGGTATTTCCCTAGCTGCAACTCACGTATACAATGGGGATGACGAGGAACCAGGGTGCGACTGGTATTTTGCGGGATTCGTAGTGTGTACACGAGGCAGAGCAAACAAAGCAGTAGTCAACAAAAGCAGGCGTATTCAGCGAAGCAAGCAGCAAGCAGCAAAAAAAACAGTTGGAACGTGACAAGCGGGGCAGTGCAGAGCGATGAAGATGATGGTTCAGTAACAGGCTATGACGAGGCACTGGGACAGAGTGGATAACTTGGCACACGACTTTGTGATGATGACAGAACAAGCGACACGGTGAAGGCAATCTGATGATGAAAATGGCCACGGTTTGGCCTATGCAACGAGATGGGGAAGATGATGGTAGTGGTAGGCGAAAACAAGGTAGAAGTTTCTACTAGGCTAAATGCTTGATTGTCCCCCTAAGTTATGGGTTTAACCCCTTTTTATAGTCATAAACTTGTTAGAGTCCTAATACAACTAAACCTATTCTATTAATTATCTTTTATTTTTAATATTTTATCTATTTAATTTTTATGTTAATCCTAATCTAATTTTATCAATTTTAATGTTAATTATCCTAAAAAATCTAATTATCTTATCCTAAAAATATTTTAATTTATAATTATCTAATAAATCCTAACCTATATTACTATTTATCTCATATTAATGAAATTATCCTAATCTATTAAATATTTCTAATTTAAATAATCCTAATAATGTTAATCCTAATTTTTCTAGATGTTAATTCAAAATGTCAATTCAAAATTTACAAATTATTAGTTTTTTTACAACCCGGACAAAATGAGGTGTCTACAGCTGCCCCTCTTTGCACATTTTCTGAAAATCAGGAATTGTGCAAAGACAATTAGACAACTATTTTGTTCGGATTTACCTTTTTTATTTTTTTATTTTTTTTTATTTTTTGCGAAGTATTTACAATTTTAAGAAACATTTAGTTCCTCTCACCAAAGGCTGTAAGACTTTGAAAAATAACCTTTTGCTCCTCTCACCAAAGGCTGTAAGACTTTGAAAAATAACCTTTTGTTCCTCTCACCAGAGGCATTGGAACTTTGAAACATAACCTTGTGCTCCTCTCACTAGAGGCAATGAAACTTGGAAACATAACCTTGTGCTCCTCTCACCAGAGGCATTGGAACTTCGAAACATAACCTTGTGCTCCTCTCACCAGAGGCAATGAAACTTGGAAACATAACCTTGTGCTCCTCTCACCAGAGGCATTGAAACTTTGGAAACATAACCTTGTGCTCCTCTCACCAGAGGCAATGAAACTTGGAAACATAACCTTGTGCTCCTCTCACCAGAGGCATTGAAACTTTGAAAAATAACCTTGTGCTCCTCTCACCAGAGGCATTGAAACTTTGGAAACATAACCTTGTGCTCCTCTCACCAGAGGCATTGAAACTTGGAAACATAACCTTGTGCTCCTCTCACCAGAGGCATTGAAACTTGGAAACATAACCTTGTGCTCCTCTCACCAGAGGCATTGAAACTTTGGAAAAATAACCTTGTGCTCCTCTCACCAGAGGCATTGAAACTTTGAAAAATAACCTTGATAGTGGTCCTCTCACCAGAGGTTATACCACTTTGAAAAACTTCCTAATCTCTTCCTTCTAGAGACTATTACCTTCTGTGAAAATTCATAATCTCTTCTTTCTGGAGACTATGAAAAACTTTACCTTCTGTGAAATTTCCTAATCTCTTCCCTCTGAAGATTAGGAAAGATTTTACCTTCTGTGAAATTTCATAATCTGTTCCTTCTGAAGACTATGAAAGACTTTACCTTCTGTGAAATTTCCTAATCTCTTCCCTCAAAAGATTAGGAAAGATTTTACCTTTTGTAAATCATGAAGTTGGATGAAACCAAATGTTGGAATAATGTGACCTAGGCGAAACCAAAGGTCAAAATCAAAACAATCTGGATGAAACCAAAGATAAAAAATGGGATGACTTGGACAAAACCAAAGGTCAGAAACAAAGTGATCTGGACAAAACCAAAGGTTGAGATATGACCTGGATGAAAACAAAATCAAAAATGGGATGACCAAATGTCGTAAACAAAGTGATCCGGATGAAACCAAAGATTGTGCCAATATAAGGAAAACCCTCACATAATTATTTGCCAATTTAACTGATCTTAATACCACAGAATGGTGCCAATTATTTTAGATTAAAAATCTCTTTTAATTTCACTCGGCTTAAAACCACACAACTATGCCAACAAAATTATTTTTTTTGCAACTCTCAAATTTAATCTCACTTGATTCACTTTTAAAGATCCTATCATTATCTTTAATTTCAAGAAAATCTCATCATTTAAATCTCATTTTGAAATCATTCAAAATCTAATCTCATATCTCTTCAAAATCTCATCCTTTCCCTAAAATTTTTCATCTAGGTACCTTATCATTCTTTCAAAATTTACTCAACAAATGATTTCCCTCAAAATTTGAATTTCTTTCTTACTTGGACACATGCAATGAATACCATGTATGCATGTGATGCAAATGTTTAGATTTCACCTCTCATGTCCAAATGCATGCAATGAAATGTCATAATTGTCATGCATGAATGCAAATATTACACAATGTCCAATCAGATCATATTTTCTATCAAATTCCTTTTTTCTAATTATAAAACCATTCATTCAATCTTTTCTTTGCCCCTTCAAGATTACTATCTTCAAATTTATTAGAAAATCATTCAATTCATCAGTTTCAAAAAAAAAAAAAACTCAATTTCTCATGAATACAAAAAATTTGCCCCTCAAGTACTTCCCAAAAAATTCATAACTACAATGGCTTTCCTTAAGAACTTTTCGTCATTTTAAATTTTAAAAAGACTCATATCTTCAAGAACTACAAAAACTTGCCCTAACAATTTTTCATCACATTAATTCTCGAAAGGTCTCACAAGAACATAAACTTACCCCAAAGTCATTTCATTGCTTTCAATTTTCAAAAAGTTTCATGACAACAGAAGGTTGCCCCACACCATTTTCTTTCATGTTTAGAATAAAACATTTGATTACATCTCTTAAAAATTGGTAATTGCTATCTTGAATGAACAAGTGAATCACAGTTGGTTTCTTTTTCAAGATGATTTGGCATACCAAAGAAAGCTTGGTTATCAAAACAAATTTGGTAGGAAAATCAACGTTGCTTCATCTAGGCTCACAAATGAAAGGAATTTTCTTGAAAATTGTCTTTTTGAAATGATTTCTTTTTAGAACACAACTCATTTAAGCACTCTCTCAATTTTCTTGATATATGGCAATTAATAAATGTCAAGACTAGCCGTAATGGGCTCAAAATTTGGGTAAGGAAGGAAAAGGTTCAAACTTTGGAATAAATCTTCAAGGTGATGAATTTTTTTTGGGTTTCTCAAAAGGTTTTATTTGAAATTATCATTCCATTGGTCGCCTTGGTCAATCATATGTATAAATGTCTTGAGTTGCTTTGAAAAAGATCCCATTATTGCTCTAAACTGCCCTTTTTAGGGTTTTCACTTTAGAGCTTAATTCTTCTTCTTCTTCTTTTTTTCTTTCTTTTTTTTTTATTGATCATTCTACCATGCATTTGAGAATCCAAATTTCATTCAAAACCAAAATGATTAATGTTTTCCAGAGAAAAGAGTTTCCAATACAAGCATCTATAATTTGATCAAAATGGGCTTTTAAAGCACGTAATGTAGGCCAGGGTTTAGGGTTAAGAAAGAATGGATAACCAGGCCCAAAATAAGTGTTTCAGGGTTCATCAGACCAAGGATTATTTTTCATCATGTGAAGCATTTAAGAATCTTGTCCCATCAATCTTTTTTTTCATTTCTTTCTTTCTTTTTTTTTTCCTTTTTTCTTCTTCATCTTCTTTTTCATTTCCTTTTCTCCATTTTTTCAACAAGAATTCTAACTCAAAAGGGTTTCTTTCTTCTTTATTTTGCCCCTGAGATTTTTATGACCGAGCTTTCCTTCCTTAACAAATGGGTCTTCTTTGAACTTTGCCCTCCAGTGTGGAGGGTGATCCTTAGTTAGGGTTGATTTAGAAAGAAATTTATAGGCTCAAATGGGGTAGCAAATGGAATTTTTCTTTTCGAGAAAGGTAGATGAAAAATGGCCATTCATCATATCAAACGAGACACTTGCATCAAAAAACAATTCTCAGGATGAAAATTTTCTTTTAGCATTCAAAATCATTTGAATTTCTCACATGCATGATATCACGATCATTTTTTCAATTTTCTTTTCTTTCTTTCTTTCTTTCTTTTTTTTTTATTTTTTCTTTTTTCCTTTTTTTTTTTACAACTCAAGCTCAAGATGCATAGGCCCAATATGTAGTAATCTTCATTTTAAGTTTCAGCCAAAGAAAGGTGGGCAGGATATCAATCAAATGAAGACTAGTTTACGAATGAATGTTCGAATTATTATAACTCGTCTCTTTCAATCATTTTGCCCCAAGATGTGGGCAAATGATGGCTTTAGAAGAAATAGGTTGAAGGATTTAAGTTTTTTGAAAAATTCAATTGGTAGTGTGTTTGGTCTTTAGCATAGTCTTGACATGTGTTAAATTACCAAGATCATGATTCTTTAAAAGAGTACCTTATGACTTGTTTTCACAAAACTTTCATAAAATCATTTCATTGATCATAGCCCACAGTAAAAAAAAAAAATTAAGTTCAGGAAGTCCAACACTTATTTTTCTTGAAGGTTCAAGCTTTAAGTGGTATGGGGCATAGAGAGTTAGTGAAAAAGCTAGAGATTTGTATTCTTGATAGCAATCACCATTCCTATTGAGATTGTTAACACAAATATTATCTTTTAATCATGAAAAGATATTATATAAGACTTTTGTTGTCAATCAATCTATAACTCAAAATATGGAAAGAATTCTCAAATTAAATCAACCCTGAACAACATAGCATACAATTCTCAAAAATCAATTATTCTCAACCAATAATTTATCTTCAAGAGTGTTTTCAAAATTATGCACAAAATTGAAGGTCGAAAACTGCCCCTCATTCAAATTTTTCTTGTAAACCCTTGCTACTTAACCTTTTCCTAAACTTTTGAAAACAACTAGGACTCTATCAAATTCTTCTTGATTTCTTGAAATGATTTTCTTTACTTTTGAAGAATAGCAATCTTGACCCTTTGATCTTTGGCATTGATAAAGCTTATTATGCATGGAAAGATGAGATGGAAAAAGTTGGCATGAAATTAGTTAAAAATGTATATATAGATGCATGAATGCAATGCACAAGGTTAAAATACATGTCATATAAATCTATGAATTAATGAATGGATTAGCATGAAATGCAAAGATGCTGACAAATTCCTTCATGTGTCTATATTTTCAGGTTTTCTACAACATAGGTTAGACATGGCTCTACCCTAGAGGCTGGTCTCCTAAGTTCCTTTATATGCTGGGTTAAGATATGATAGAAGCTAAAGGTTCCCAAATTGTTCCTTACTATCATCCACTCTGGACTAGTAAGGCACCTTAATCCTCACCCATGACAGGCTACAAACGGAAAAGGTTCAACTTGAGTGGGAGTATTTTGCTAGCCCATGCGGAGGTTATCACCTCACGAGAGCGGTAGGTACTCTACTCCCTCTTAGAAAAGACTAAGCTCGGGTCGAGAGCTTTATGCATGCAAGTTCAAAGTGTGGTGTGTGAGAAGGAACTCCATCTTATTAATTTTCACAAAGCACTTAAGAAATCAACAAAAGAGCATCAAACAACATCAGAACTTTCCAAATTTAGACCATCAAACTTAGACTTAATATAACACAAGATTAAATTATGGCTTAACTCTCTTAATTATCCCCAATGGAGTCGCCAAGCTGTCATAACGTTTCCTAGACCTAGGACGCTAGACATTAAACAAATGGAGTCGCCACCAATCTTTTTTAACCTAGGTGTGATTGGCCACCTAAATGACTCTAAGTACTGGTCTATATTTTTAAGTTTTGGGTTCGGGAGTTCATTTACGTGTAGGGAAGGTTATAGCACCCCTACAACGCCCAAAATTGGTACCATTTTAATCTTGTGTTATTTTAACTTAGTCTTAATTATGTGGCCTTTATATTTTATTGTTTAAATATTGAAAATTCTTTTAAGAACCCTCCATCATTCTGGATGAACTCTTAAAAAATCTTCTCACCTCAAGAGTATTCAAGGGGTACCATTCGACTCCCCTGAAGAGGCTCCGTCGTCGGAAGTATTTTAGAATTTTATTATTCGTTAATTTATTTTTTTATTTTTTTATTTAATTATTTTTATTATTTGTATTTTATTTATTTTAAATATTATTATTTTTTATATATTATTTATTAATATTTTTAGGATTATTAGTATTTAATATTGAGAATATCTTCTAAATTTTCCATCATTCTGGATAAACTTAGAAGAACCCTCTCACCTAGGAATTCCTCAAGTGTTACTCATTCGCAATCGCCTTAAGGATTCCATCATCGGAATTATTATTATTATTAACTTTATTTATTATTTATTTTTTTTATCTTTATTAGAATATAAATTTTATTATTTATTATGTTTTTATCTTTATTTATTATTTGTTTATTTTGAAAATGCCTTCTAAATCTTCCATCGTTCTGGATAAATTTAGAAGGATCTCCTCACCTAAGAATTCTTCGAGTGTTACTCATTCGTAATCACCTCAAAGATTCCATCATCGGAATTATTATTTATTATTATCTTAGAGCATAATTTTTATTTATTATTATTATTATTTTATCTTTATTATTTAATAAATCTTATTATTATGTTATTATCTTTATTATTTATTTATTTTTTGAAAATACCTTCTAAATCTTCCATCGTTCTGGATAGACTTAAAAAGAATTCTCTTACCTAGGAATTCCTCGAGTGTTACTCATTCGTAATCGCCTCGAAGATTCCATCATCGGAATTATTTCAATCTCTCTCCATATTTTATAATTTTATTAAATTACTAATATTATATGCCAATCAAATTAATTGTACAAATTATTCTTTATTTTACAAATTATTAGTTTTTATCAAATTATTAATTAACATATTATTATTGAATTAATATTGTTAGCATTATTAAAACAAAAATTAGACATTATTAAAATAAATATCAACATACGAATTGTTATCATGTCATTTATATGTTAAACTATTAACTATTAATTAAATATATAAACAATTGATGCCTAATCATATATACTAACCCAGCAATCATACATTATCCATTTATTAATTAAACACCTTTTTACTAACCTGTAGAGGGATTGAAACTGAGCTTGCTTCTCGGTATTTCCCTAGCTGCAACTCACGTATACAATGGGGATGACGAGGAACCAGGGTGCGACTGGTATTTTGCGGGATTCGTAGTGTGTACACGAGGCAGAGCAAACAAAGCAGTAGTCAACAAAAGCAGGCGTATTCAGCGAAGCAAGCAGCAAGCAGCAGAAAAAACAGTTGGAACGTGACAAGCGGGGCAGTGCAGAGCGATGAAGATGATGGTTCAGTAACAGGCTATGACGAGGCACTGGGACAGAGTGGATAACTTGGCACACGACTTTGTGATGATGACAGAACAAGCGACACGGTGAAGGCAATCTGATGATGAAAATGGCCACGGTTTGGCCTATGCAACGAGATGGGGAAGATGATGGTAGTGGTAGGCGAAAACAAGGTAGAAGTTTCTACTAGGCTAAATGCTTGATTGTCCCCCTAAGTTATGGGTTTAACCCCTTTTTATAGTCATAAACTTGTTAGAGTCCTAATACAACTAAACCTATTCTATTAATTATCTTTTATTTTTAATATTTTATCTATTTAATTTTTATGTTAATCCTAATCTAATTTTATCAATTTTAATGTTAATTATCCTAAAAAATCTAATTATCTTATCCTAAAAATATTTTAATTTATAATTATCTAATAAATCCTAACCTATATTACTATTTATCTCATATTAATGAAATTATCCTAATCTATTAAATATTTCTAATTTAAATAATCCTAATAATGTTAATCCTAATTTTTCTAGATGTTAATTCAAAATGTCAATTCAAAATTTACAAATTATTAGTTTTTTTACAACCCGGACAAAATGAGGTGTCTACATGTAGTGCACAAGAAAAGACTCAGACATCTCCACCTCTAGCTTCTTGAGTTAGGCCGCTATATCTCTCATGGTCATTATGTGCTCACGCACTCCTTTGACACTGGTGAGCCTCATCGATGAGAACTTCATTATCAGGGTGCTGGCCAACGCTTTGTCTGAAGTGACAAATTGATCATCTATGGCCTTCAGTAAGGTCCTAACGTTGGTATGCTGTTCGACTGAACCACGTATCCCAGCAGATATCTTTGTCTTAATATACATGACACTAAGGCGATTGGATCGCTCCCAACGTTCATGTAAAGCTACTTGAGCAGGAGTGCTGGTCTCAGTCAATACGGGCTCGTCTTTCCTTATAGCATAGTCTATATCCATGCACCCTAATTGGAGGAGAACTCTCTCCTTCCAAACTTTGTAGTTCTCTCCATCCAGCTCGGGAACTTCTAGGTTAATACTAGCCTGAGGAAACACTGCATCTAGAAAATAAACATGCTTATGTATCTAGAATTTTTTTTTTTTGAGGCAAACTTAATTATGTCTACCAATGTAAACATATTTTATTAATAAATCTTAGACATAAAACTTGCCTGTGGGCTAAAGTTCTAATTCTAATAGATTTATATCATAATGATAAAACTATCAAATTATATCATTTCCTAATCCCTGTGGGTAAATTAAGAAACTAATTTGACATTTTATCCTAATTAGTTATAAAATTATAATAAAAATTCCTGTGGGATAAAATTTATCATAACCTTATAACTAATTACAATTTATGTCTAATATCATTATGTGATTTTACAAAAATAATTTTACTTAATTAAGGTTGCTGTGGCTAAGCCCTAATTAAATAAATTATAAATCACTGAGACATATTGGCAAATTCTAAATTTATTCATATTTTAAAATTGCAATTAACATAAGACAATTTTAATTCTTAATAATATGAACAAACTTAGCTACATGTGCTTCTAGTATAAAAATAACAAAATTATACACATTCAAAATGAGCACATATACACATTCAAATCAAATTTTCATAATTTAATCATAATTTTATGATAATTTTCACAAAATTATTCAATTTAAAATTATAGCATTTATAAAAATTCCAAATTCATGAAAAATTCTCATAAAATCCAAAATAATGAGAAGTTTTCATAATTATATTAATTTTGTGAAAATAATCCAATTATTCATAAAATTATGAAAATTACAGAACTGAAAATTTGATATAAAACTATCAAAAAATATAATTATTTGGCCTAAATTAAATAATTTAAATTTACTTAAATTTAATAAATCCTTAATGTCTAAAATAAACCAAATGACCCTTTTATTTAATCCATATGGCCCAAATAATCAACCAAAAGAGCCCAAAATAAATGGCCCAAAACTAACCAAATAAGGACCCAAACAGTGGCCCAAAACCCGAAGCCCAAAGGTTTTTTTTTTTTTTTTTTTGCACAGTGTCACTGCACTGTACAACAGGCGGGCGCGTGAGACTCACGCGCCCGCATTATCTCTATCGGGCGCGTGAGACTCACGCGCCCGCATTTTCTTCCCTTGTCGGGCGCGTGTGACTCACGCGCCCGAGGCTTCTTCTTCACCCGAATGAGTGTTTTGCAGAATTTTGGGTCTTTTGACCCGACCCGGCACAAAACCCTTCAAACAGTCTCGTTTTTCATGTATTTTTCATCCCTAGAGCTTTACAACAATAGATCTAAAGTATTTGAACCAAAATCACAGGAAAACAGAATGAGTTTTATGAAATCCGAGACTTAAAGTTTCAAAATATGGGTTTTTATGGCTTTTTTCTACAGATCTCTAGCAAGACAGAGGTTAAACTACGGCTCTGATGCCAAATGTAAGTACATCAAACAAGCCTAACATGCTTCTACACAATATGAAACATGTTAAACAAATAAAATGCGGAAGCGATAGGATCTAACCTCCAGCCATTGCACTCTGTAACTCTGCTGTTGAAGCAATTGCCGAATCTGACAGTCTACTTTGTGTCGATCACAGACCTTCCAAATCTTCCAAGCACTCAAAACCTCACTAGATGGTGTTTGTATGTTTTTTAGGTTAACGTACTTGGGGACCGGAAGGAGCCCTCCTTAAATAGTAATGAGAGCGTGCTAATTATGGCAATAAAATCACGTTTTAACCATCATAAAATCGTGTTTTAATAGCCAAATATTGAGTTGAGATTCACCGTGAAATTATGGACCATATCCGGAATTGGTCAACCAAATATTTATTTCCATAAATGAGGAGATATACTAACATAGTCACCAGTGGCGGTGCCAAGATTTCGGATTAGGGGGGCCAAATCATTGGCATAAAAAAATTTAATTATTCAATAAAATCTGTTACTAGCTTAAATATTTTATTTAGCATATAATATATTATTATTTTACCAAAACATAAAAAATACATGTGAAACATGACATTCCATATATAAACATATATATATATATATATATATATATATATATAAAATGAAGTAAGAAAAGAAAAAAATATATAATTATTGAAAATAGAGGAAAGACATATTTTTATTTAAAACAGTGCATGATTATTTTTTGTAAGAAAAAAATTATTTGAGTTGAAAGTTTTAATAAATTTTATCTCAATGCAGAGAATAAAAATTAACTTTTATTCCATTTTATTTTGGAACTTTGTTTGAACAATTTTCATTGTTTAAAAATATATATATTTTTTAAAATGGTGCAATAAAAACCATTGATATAAGATTAATTAATCTATTAATAAGAAAATACATATTAATTTAATCATTCTTCAGAATTGTAAGTTTATCTAAAAAATTAATAATAAAAAACTTGAACTATATTAATTAATTATTTCTTTCGAATTTTGAGTGATGTTTTGTTTAACAATATTTTTAGGATATAAAAAATAATTAAATGAAGTTTAAATTTTTTATAGGACTGTAACAATTAAAAAAATGCTTAACTAGTTTTTTTAACATATATCTAACATACAAAGTTTAAATTAATAATATCTATAAAATAATTTCATGAAAATTAAAATCAAATAATTTTTTTTCATTGTATAAAATGATATTAATACCCTTTGAAAATTTGTTTAAAATCTGATAGTTGTTTTTTTTCTTAAAATTTAAGCTCTTATATTTATAAAGATTGACATTTTTTTTTTGGGATTTATGAGGAGAGGAGACATTTTGTTTTTTTGGAGGGACCAAAGATAAATTAAAATTTAAAATACATACATATATAATAATACAAATAAAAAATATCAAAAATGTTGGAGGACCAGGCCCTTCCTTGCTATATAGTAGCTCCGCCATTGATAGTCACGTAAATTAATTTTTACTGTAAATTTATTAAAAATCACTTCTTAAAGAAATTGTATAAACCAACTGTGTAAGCTTCGGGTTTCATGTAAATTGATCTTTTCTTTCTCCTTCTACATCATAATATCAGTGTTGGTTTTTGATTAAACCCCCGAAAAAAGCTCCGTGAACATATTAGTTAGTTTTTAAAGCAATCATGTGCGCATTTTCCAAGAGCATTCCTTATACTCGTGTCTTTTTCGTCGGAATTAAATTTAATATTAGAGATGGTAAGACTGACCAACGAAAGCCGATCGAATTATATCAAGGAATACCTAAACTACATTTAATTGTGGTTTTTTTATTATTATTTTACGTTTTTTCTTTTGACTACAAAGACTTTAATTGAATGATTGATAAAATTAAAACATCAGCATCTGACCGCAAGAATCAAGTTATTAGTCTTTTATACACACATATAAGTATAGTCTTGGCCTGTCGTCAGCACAAGAATTGTGCCTCCTCGACAAAAAACGTGCTTGGCCGGAATTTGAATTAGATTCACGAGCCATTAATTTGCAGTCTTCGTCAACCAGTGTTACATGTACCATACCAATGTTAATTTGGAATATTAAAAAGAAAAAAAATTAAAGAAATGACTTTCAGAAGAAAGAAGAAGAAATTGCATAGGTTAAAATTATATATTAGTTTAATTATTTTTGTTTATATTAACTTATCAGTTCGTCAACAGAATTGACACGAATGGTTAAGCTTTGATCATTGAGTGAAAAGCACTCACATTCAAATCTTCACCGTCATTCATTCGTAGATGATTTGTAAAATCTGAAAAATTCGCAAGTAAAAGTTCAATGCATCTTTAAATTTCAGTAATATATAGACGGCATGCATTGATCTTGAAGATGGAATAATCTTTCTTGCTCTAAACATTTTTTAACCAGAAACTCTCCTCACTTCGATTTCAATCATAAAATACACGAATCATGTGATTAACTCAATGAAATCAATAATATCTATATATTTGAAATTTACATTGGTATAACCATAATTAAGGTATAAGCTCAAAATTAAACATCACTTCGGTCGAGATAAATAAATTTATCGATTGAGCAAATCCTTTTAATATTAGGGATGATATTTGCTAATATACATTACTGATTAAAAGTCCAAACTCTATGTAAATTGATGTTATATTCTCTAGATAGTTGTGGAAAAAAGTGGAATAGTATTGAGTAATAGTTGGTGCTATTAATTGATAAACAATGTCTGATTCTCAAGGGAGTTGTGAGATCATGCCCGCTGGCTGGCCGCCTTTGTCTTTTTCTTTTGTTACATGTCCTACTTTTTGGCTTTGATTATTTTTTTTTTTTAACAATGAAGGTTTCATTGTTTAATCCCCACCTGTGTTAAAAAAAAAAGAACTTAATATTTCTGAATTAAGTATGTTACAATGATAAGGTGAAAAAAAAATATTAATTAAAAATCCTTAACCTCTATTTAATATTTCCAAAATCAAGAGGAGATTATAACATTGAATTTTCTTTATAACTTGTCTTCATTCTTATTGGCCCTTTTTCTTAAATTGTGCTCCTCGTACTCACCAACTCAGTAGTTTAATTTAGTTGACAAGATTGGAGATTTGAACAAGACTCCATGTAATTAATCAAAATGAGAAAAGCCCCAGCGCTTACCAAATGGTTAATGGAGCTTACAATGATTAAAGTAATCAACTTCCAAAAGTAACTCCTCTCTCATCTTAGTAATTTTCTCTATACAATCTCAATATTTTGAACTTTAAAATTTTTAATTAGAACCTCGAATTTATGGGATTGTTTCATTGGAGGCATTAAAAATTTTCTTTTTAAATAAAAAAATAGAACAATAAATTCTATCAAGATTGTTCATGAATTCTTATATTTGCACTTTTCAATATAAGAAGATTGTTTTACACTTTAAAATAGGTTACAGCACACCAATGGAGAAAAATAAGATCTCAAGCTTTCAAGTATGTAAAAAAGAAGTAAATTAAAACTTAATTGAAAGAAAGTGTGCTTAGAGATGTTAAATGAGTTAAATAATTTATGATACGATATGAGTTTTGCTTAACATAATTTATTATAAAGTGATCGGGTTTAGTCAAACATGACACATATTCGGTGTCATGATGGATTAGAAGTTTTTTAGGCTGATAATTCGATACAACACAGTCCATTAAGATCTAGTGCTAGCATAACACAACTTATAGGCCCATAATTATCATTTAGCCCATAATTGTCACAGTTGTCATTTGCCCTTTAATTGTATTCATGTCTCTTATCTTGCGATGGAATTATACTTGTTTTTGATATTTTGTAGACAATTTACAAAATAAAATTACATTAAATAAGAATAGTTATGAAATATTTAAATAATTGGTATATAAATTTATAATCATTTTTTTAATACAAAATATATGATATGTCACTTTTCATTTAAAAAAAAGAAAAATTCATGAAAACTATACTACTAACAAAAACTCATCAAAGAATAAATTACTACAAAATTGCCACTGAGTATAGTAAAAGTAAAAATAACTATGATATAAGAGAATGTTATATTATAAGAATAGGAAATATAATCTTCTATCCTGCAGTCTTTTTTTTGTATGTGTTTATTTCACAATATTATGATTGTTAATTTAAATATTTTTATTTAGTAGATTGTATTACCTTTCTTCATGGATGTATGTAGTTTGCCAAATCATGTAGATTATGTGTCTTTCTCATTTTACTTTTGTTAATCTCTTATGCTATTTTTGTTAATAAATAAAAAAACTTTTAAAATAATAAAAAATTAAAACTATTAATAGATTGTACTTGGCACAACGACTCAAAATGAAAAAACTATTGTGCCCGGACAAGCACAATTCATGAAAGTTATGAGTCATGTATCATGCTGAACCATATTCTTCATGAGTGGTATCAGCATGGTCCATTAAAAACAATATTGAGCCAATACAATCCATTAACATATGGATTAACATTTAAATGAATCGTACTAGTCCAACACGATCTATTCAAGATTTTTATTGTGCTATAATCTATTAAAAAAAATAAAAAATTGATGTGGCATTTAAAAAAAATAAAAAATTGATGTGGCATGTTTTATCTATACGCATATGCAGTCCTGATAGAGTTTTAACTTGAAAGGAATTTTATATGTTAATTGTTTTTTTTTTGTTAGAAGAGAAATATTAAATAACTGGAGATGAGGGTATTTGAGTTTAAATCCAAAACTTATCATATGTCACAACTCATATTTAACTATTAAGTCAAGAGAGGTTGTTGGCTTAATAGTTTTCCTTTGATAGCTTGCATTATTGCATATATGTCAAATTCCCTATCCATCACGCTATACGAAGGTGACATAGAAATAGAGGTCACAAATAAAATTGAGAAAGCAGAGTAATCAATACTGAAAATCTGTTCTTATCATATAGAACGAGTTACAAAAGAAACATAATGAAAGTTGAAGATGTTAGAATTTATCAAAACCTCACCAAGTCACTAACACGAAATTGAATCGCAGTAAAACTGACCTGAATGCGGGCGAGAGTTCAATCCCGCTATACCACATTACCGCGTTGTCGAAGCCCTCTCCGATAGCGTTCCATTGACTGTCTTCAGACCTGAAACGGAGATAAAATGAAAGAGTGAGAGAGAGAGGTAGAGAGAGAGGGAGAAACTACTCTCATCCCTCTTCAACGAAAGTTATGAAACTTAATGGGCCAGCCTCATATATATAGAGGTTGAGAGTAGGGACCTCCCTCAATGGGATACATGTACAAACCCATCCCATTATAGGTTTATACACATATATTATATATTTAATATAATTAATTATGAATCACACTTTATACAAAATTATACTACTAACAAAATATTATATGAAATTAATTACACTTAATTAGTCCACACAAAATGGGGATATTACAACATTCTCCCACTTGGACAATTAAGTTAATTAATGAAATCATCATATAATATCATCATGTATTCATAAGCCCTCTAAATACATTGTACCGAAAGGGTACAAATGTGTAGACTCATACATACTTTAACAACAAGAAGCTTTTTATAAGCTTCAAAATGCATCATACCGACAGGGTACAAATGCGTAAACTTATAAAGACTACAACAAAAAATAGTAGTATTAGTGTGAAATGGAAATGATATGAAAACAGAATCAATATCCATCTCCATTAGGTCCATGCATCCAAACTGAATGATGCCTTGCTTCAACAGAAGCATATGAGACCAATATCGAATGTCTCATCCAACAGAATGCCATATTCATCAAAATGCGCGCAGACAAAAAAATATGCATATATGGCAAGTAGGAATCCATTAATACAGTTATAACTGATTTCATTATACAGAGCTCCCACTCACTTAATACAGCAATGGCTCAATATGCCTCATGTAAGTGCTATGTCGTCAAAGCACTTTAGCAGCCAAACTTTCAGTTAGACAGAATGAGCTCTTTAAAACATGTGCTCTATAATCCAATCAAGTAATGGATTCCATTATTTTCTCTCTAACAAAATCGAATAATGATATCTAAATATTTAGAGTGTGAGGAACTCCTAGTATTTTGAGAGAGAAAATACTTGCTGCAACATTACCACAATACATCTCCAGGACTTCGAAATGGCAACCATAGAAAACCAATCTTGAGACGAAATTCTGCAGCCTAAATGGCCCATCATGTAGCTTTACAACATGCTACATATTTAGCCTCCACAATCAAGGATGCTGTAAGTGTTTGCTTTACACTTTCCACAATATAGCTCCTTTATGTCCACAAATATATATATAACCAAAATAATTTTCAATATCTGGAGAGCTCGCAAAATTAACATCAGAATATCTGACCAAACTCAAAATGTTAGATTTATCAATATCCAAATACTGTCTTTATAGCTTCCAGTTCTTTATTACAGAATCGCTCAAGTATCTCCGAAATACATCTATAGTATACACAATATCCAAATGTGTATAAACTTGAGCATACAGTAATTACCCACAATAAGGCATACATCACACTCGATATGAGCTCTTTCATTATCATCTTGAGGACTTTGAGATTTTCACAATATGTCACCTTTCACTAAATGACGTCTTATTAGGAGAACAATATACAGTAAACCTACTCAACACTCAATATAGGTTCCATGAGACCAATAATGTATGCCTATTGATATGTCACGAAGAATCTCAATCCTTAAAACGAAATGGAGCCTCACTTAGATTCTTCATCCTGAAGTGACATGATGACATGGAATGTCTCATACAATAGGTCAGTGCTATAGGCTGCTATTTGACATCATCAATTTAGAGTACAATAAGCACATAACTCCCACTGACCTCGCAATGGATCCAATTATCAAACAATAATGTTCTCCTCAAAGTGACAATCTCATTATTTATATATTACAATCATGATGCCTTCTAATGTTCATAAATGAACTCCTTGAGTTCGCAAACTGTATGTTCCACCTTAGGAACTACAAACTTTTAGGTTGCTTTATTTAAAGCCTTGGCAAAATTTAGCTTTAAATCATCTACCTAATCTTTAGAGTCTCCCTTTTGTCTATAATGATGTGACAACTAAAATAGATCCCATGCATCCTTATGCAACATAGATGCTCACTTATCCTGCGTGACTAATATCCAACTCTAAGATCTCGAATCAGTATAGTCTCCTGACAAATATCAGAAACAGAAGACATTTCATATTCATATTCTTCTGTAAGGTCAGGTGCAGGTTCAAAATATGGTATTGGGATCAACTGTTGATTCCTTTGGTTTGTGGCTTTTCATCATCAAAAGATAACGCATATATGGGAATGACACAACAAAATGTATCTTAATAATGACTTTGTGGAGTTCACAACTCCCACTCTTTAAGTCATCTACTAAATAGATTGCATTGTCAGACTCAATGATTCTACTATCACATAACGATAAATGAAATCTAGAATCTTTCTAGTCGATATAATAGCCAACAAAATTGCCACTAATAGGTTTCTTATCAAGTTTTCTTGACTATGGGTTATAGCTCTTTTGCCTTACCTTATAACCCTAAACACAGAAAGCGGCATAAAATCGGCTTAATGTCTGACTATAATTTGGGATGCATTTAGGAACTGGTCTTGCTTGGAGATTAGCTTTGAATGTGAATTACAGTTTTAATTTCACTCCACCCGAATTTTAAAGATTTGGAGTGATTAACATAAATCGTATTAGATCAGAATGTACGATTGACTGCAACTGTAATCTCATTCTGTTTTAATATTCCAAGCACCGTACACTAGGCGTCAATATATATGATCCTATAGTGCACTTAACCGAAAACCGGTATATGATTTCGCCTAGCTTCATTATACCGAACATGATATTCATCACTACTGTCTGATCATTGCCTTGAGCAGCGCAGCGGAATTAATCAGAATGCCTAAGGCCTCTATAAGATCAGATCTATTACTCCATATGACCTACATCTAAATGGTCATTAGTAAAATGATGAAACACTTATATCCACTAAATACAATATGTGAAAATGATCTACAAATGTCGGTATACATAAGTTCCTAATTATTTCAATATCTGCTGATTACATCCTCAATATTAGCAGCAAGATATCCCTTAATACAATCTCTTCATGTGCCTCGAAATATCCCTAACCCATGCCACAACTTAATAGATTTCTTATATATCCTATCATAATCAAAATCTACAGTCACATCATTCACTATTGAAGAAAATTTGTTCAATATTGGGGTACAAATCTACTGTATATCCATTATGCAAAACGCAAGAATCAATATATATATGTTGTTACTAATTAGAAATACTTTTCTGTTATCAAGATGAAAAGTATCAATCGACAGTAATTTCAAAAACTGTCTACGAAATGTAACAACGAATTGACTATATTTTCAGTATTGATTCTAACTTTATAACCCCAATTCACAACAATTTTCCCTTATTCGATCTCGGGTTGCTTATGGCTTTATCAGTAATAGCACCGGTATCGAAACACCAAATATCTTCTAAATTGGATTCAAAATGAAAAGGCTAACAGAATGCCTTTTACACAAATCCCAATTTAAAGGACTCTTGCAATTTACCCTCTTGTGCCCAGGATTATTACAGAAGTGGCACACATTGATATTTAGAGGTGTTGGTGAAACTAGAATGGGAAATAGACTTGGCAAATTTCTTCTTCTAAAATGACCTTCTATTAAGACCTTTTAATAATATTCCTTTTGGCAATAATATTGGCATATGTCATCATTATGGCTAAATGAGATCTGTTAACCCGAAAGATCTCCCATTCTTGAATGACAATATCAATTTTGATATTAAAATGCCATACTTCCTTCTGCATTAAATGAGATCTGTAAAACTGGAAGATCTCCAATTCTCCATCCCAGAAGGAAGTAGTACTGAATCTGCCATATTTGTAATCAAAATCCTATAGCAACCTTTATCCATCTTATGCGAACTATTTTCTAATGGCATCCATAAATGCTTCTTGGTTATTCCTAATCGGAACACTTCCTCTGATGTACTCTTTCATGGTATACCCTATATAGTCAGAGAATTCTCACTTGAGTGTTCCTGAAATTTCAAAATTTTGTCCTCAAAGAGCTCACATTTTTGGGTATAATAGATAGATTAACTCTCGAGACTATTTCCTAGTTTAATGTGTCCCTAACTGTAGAGAATAATTCATATTATCTATCTAATTTGATCCTGCTAGAAATTCGATATGTGATAGTTGCACAATATGGAGGCTAGTGGAATAACTCAATAAATTCCACAATATACTATCAAGGATAAAACAAAACTAGTTGAATACAACCTGAATGATCGCCCACCGACAGGGTAGGAAGATCGTGTCATATCCCAACCAGAATCCTCTCAATCCCAAGCATCTCTAAAAGCAACTAACAATCCGACAGGGAGAGACTAGCCACTTCTAGAGATCTTAGTAAATTAAATTATGCAAGTGCAACTATCACTATGCATTGCCTTATTATTATTATATCTTTAAAATTATCAGAATAAATCGTCAAAAAATCTTCATGACTATTCCTGCGACAGGCAAGTACTAGCCAATCCAATTAATGATTTATAATTTTAAGAATATTCACAAAATTTATTAACCAAAATTAACTACATCCAAAATATGCAATTCCTAAAGCATATGTAGTAATTTCAAGTCCAACATTAATTAATTAAATTAATTCAACATAAATGTGAATATTCAAATAATAAGGCAATTTTCATTTCTAGAGAGTTTATTTGTTTAAATAAATTATTAACGAATGAGTAAACCATAATCCAAATGGCTCAACAAAATACCCAAATAATTTATTTAAACTTATTTAATTAGGCCAAATATCAGTAATTTATGGGCATGAGTATATATTTCAAAATTTAAGTGAATTAAGAATTAAATGAGTAATTAAATTTCTAGAAATTACTCCAAAATTAATTCATCCAAAATTCACTTATATTACATTAATTTTGGGCTTAACAACTAATTATGGCTATTAAATATCCAAAATTGTCAAAATAAATAAATAATTAATTATATGACCCATAATTAATTAATCAAAATGGCCAATTACACTTTAATCCAAAATGACCTATTAATTAATTATGCAAAATAGTCACTAATTAATTCAAATTTAATAGCCAAATAAAATTAATCAACCAAAATGGCCCTAAATTAATTAAGGAAAATGGCCCTAAATTAATTAAGCAAAATGGCCCTAAATTAATTAATTAAATTGCCCAAAATTAATTTAATACTAAATGGCCAACTAATAAAAATAAATAAATAAATGCCCACAATACAACCAAAATTAATTTGGCCTAAATAAATTAAATATTTATGGGCTAATTAATTCAAAACATTTGGCCTTTATCATCTAAAATTGGTGGCCCAAAAATAATAAACACAACAAATTAAACCCAAAACAAACTAAAATGGCCCAAAAAAAAAAAACCCAAAAAATGAGCCAAAAACGGTGGCCCAAACACCAAAGGGGCCCAGCCCTAAAGAAATTATTATTATTTATTTTTTTTTAAAAAAAATTTTTTTTTATAAGCGGGCACGTGCATTACACGTGCCCGCATTAGAGAGGTGCGCGCCTCTTAGGCCATCGGGCGCGTGCATTGCACGCGCCCGCTTTCTTCTCCGCGAACAGACCCGTTTTTCAGAAAAACGGGTCATTCAACCCGATCCAACCGAAAATGGACTTATTTCACGCCATTTTTGCTCCAAATTAAGGGGTTTTTCACCCTTAAACATCATGCAACATGAATCTAACAATATTAAGTCAAAAATTGCAAGAAACGGCGTGGGTTTTAAAAAAAATCCGAAAATGCAAAAGCTCAAAATGGAGCTTTAATGGATTCTCTCTCTAGATCTGAAGCGGTTAGTGACTCTTTGGGTGAGTGGGCTCTGATGCCAATTGTTAGAATTTATCAAAACCTCACCAAGTCACTAACACGAAATTGAATCGCAGTAAAACTGACCTGAATGCGGGCGAGAGTTCAATCCCGCTATACCACATTACCGCGTTGTCGAAGCCCTCTCCGATAGCGTTCCATTGACTGTCTTCAGACCTGAAACGGAGATAAAATGAAAGAGTGAGAGAGAGAGGTAGAGAGAGAGGGAGAAACTACTCTTATCCCTCTTCAACGAAAGTTATGAAACTTAATGGGCCAGCCTCATATATATAGAGGTTGAGAGTAGGGATCTCCCTCAATGGGATACATGTACAAACCCATCCCATTATAGGTTTATACACATATATTATATATTTAATATAATTAATTATGAATCACACTTTATACAAAATTATACTACTAACAAAATATTATATGAAATTAATTACACTTAATTAGTCCACACAAAATGGGGATATTACAACAGAAGACTATTCGACTAACTGAGAAAGGCAATTTTAAGTTTAAAATTACCGTTTTTTTTTCAAATCTATTGCATTTTTAGTATTTTTGAAAAAGAGAAGAAGCTAGAAGTAAAAAGATTAAGAAATGGCAAAAAATTTAAGCTATTTCTGAAAGCGATACATTGCCAGCAAGCAACGACGGACGTGGTGTTTGACTGTTGAATTTTAAAAAGGGAAAAAGAAGAGGAGGAAAGAAAAAGAGATAATTGAGTGTTTTCATTAAATTAATAAAATCTTTTTTATGAATATTTTTCCATATAATTAAAAAATAAATTTTAAAGAAAAATATTAAAAATTGAAAATAAAACTTTTAACATTCTTTATCTCATCCTCGTCTTCAAACTTCGAAGGATTTTGTTTTTTCGTTTTTCACCAATCATTTCTATCCAGATGATGAAAATTTTAAATTTGTTAGACAGTAAGGACATTACCAATCTTTCCCGATGAGATGTAATGTAAATGAAGGCACAAAGCTTAATGTATTTTTAAGCAAGCGGCGCATACAAGAAATTTCCTAAAATTCTAGGAAGATAATTTGTCCACATGAATGTTTGGTTATTCTTTATTCTCGATGCTATTAACAAATTTCCCCACTCCTTTTTTTTTTGTATGCGTTGTTTTTTAGGCTTTTAAAACTTAGAGTAAACCACAAAGTTTTGGATTGAAAAAATGAAAAAAGGGATAAGTTAAGCGAGTCATTATCCGTTAGCTCAATTAAATTCAAATTTTTGAGACAGAACCAAACACTTTAGTGAAAGATCCATTTTAAAAAATCAGATTTAAAAACAAAGTTCAAGTAATAAGGTGTTTTCATAAATTGTAAAGTGTATTCTTTACAATTTATTACACATATATAACTGTGTTATGTATGCGTGTGAATTGTTTATATTAAATTAATTATTAATAATACAAAATCAAAGAGCCAACAAAACGATAAACAAACAAAAGGTTTCAACCGCTTGCAAATACTCTCGGTCTGTTCTCTGCCCTCTGCAGTAGAACTTGTCTAGAGCCTTAGCTCTTGTCCTTTTCTATTCTGAGAGGAGATCGGTTGAGCTCTCTCTCCCTTCTTTATTCAAGTTTCTTTGTCAAGAGGTTCTGGTGCGATTTTTAATGTTGGAGTTTTAAAGAGTAAAACTACTAGAACAAATAGTAGAGACAACAAGAGAGTCAGGTCGCTGCACACCAAGTGATCGAAGAATGGTCCTGATAAGAGAAGGATACGAGGAAGGAGAGGACCAGCATGAAGACATTAGTGTTGACTTTGATACTCTGGAACTTAATGTTGATGATGAAGTTAATAGGACGGTGAAGAAACATTCTCTGATAGGTAAGGTTGTAGCTGACAAAGTCATTAAACTCGGCCCTCTCAGAACAATACTGTCGAAGGCATGGCCAATTAATGAGGGCTTGGAAGTCCATGAAATGGAGAAAAACTTGTTCCTGTTTGTATTTAAAGAGGATGTAGACAAGAAAAGGGTGTTGGCCAAAGGACCGTGGTTAGTGATGAACAGCCATATCATGCTCAAAGAGTGGCCAGAGGAAGCAGTACTTGAAGAAATTGATTTCACAATGAGTGAGTTCTGGGTACAAGTTCATAAACTCCCTCTTGTATTCTTAACAAAGGAAAATGCTGCTAAGATTGCTAGTGTCTTTCCAAAACTGCACGAGATTGATTTTGAACCTAATGAGAAGTTGAAATGGAATGGGATATTGAGGATGAAGGTCTCGATCAAGGTTGAGGAACCCTTGAAGGCAGGATTCAATTTACGGAGGCGGAATTTACCAACAATTGGAGTTAAATTCAAATACTAGAGATTGCCAGATTTCTGTTTCAATTGTGGTCGAATCGGCCATGTGGTGAAGGACTATCATTATCAACATGACGGAGTGAAGAAAGCATTGTTTGGACACTGGTTAAAGGCGACGAGTCATGGCAGACGAGATGGGGCAAGATGCAGAAAACCGTAGGAGGCTGGGTTTCTCCATGGAAAGGGGGGTGGCGCGTGAAGGTAAAGGGACAGCAAGGCGAGTGGAAAAAGCAAATACTGACCCTTCTGATACAGAAGTAAATGATGATAAGAAAAGTCAAGAAGTGGGGATGCATAGAGCAGACCTATCTAATAAAGGAGGCAGGCTTTGTAATACCTCGGAAAGGTGGAATACATGGAAAAATGCAAATTCAGAAATCATACAAAAGAAATGTCAAATCAGAGATATGGAGACAGAAGAGACTGAACAGAGGCTCGAAGATATTGAGGAAGATGGTTTTAACTCGGGGCTGACAGCATCAAAGTCCAAAAGCCTGGACCTTGGGGCCCATGGACTAAAACGAAAAAGGGAAGAAGAGTTAGATGAGCCCATGAAGAGAAGTAAGGCAGAGCTGAAAACCCAGATCCAACAATGGGTCTATGAAATCCACCCGGGATCTTGGGAATTGATGCGAATTGGACCAGCCCAAGATGATAATCTATTGAAGGAGCTGTTCGGTCACAATCAAAATAAGGATAGCTCAAGAATTATAGAGAGTTGGGATGTTAGACTTCGAGGTGCAAGCAGAGGTAACAGGCGATTAATCCAAATCAAAAAGGCAGCAAGGGCAAAAATGAAGATGGAACGAAGGCGGATTTGGGATGAACATACATCAGGTACAGAGGAAGAAAGAAGAGCTCGTATCCAACTTACTTAGGAAGCGCCGAATCTAGAATTGATTGAAGGGCTGTTGGAAACTCAATCGAAGAAAGAAGAAAGGGTTGTGGTGGCTGTCCCAAAACAGCCACAAAGGGGCCAATGAGCCTAATGTCTTGGAATTGCCAAGGGCTTGGGCAACCCTCGGCAATTCGAGCTCTTCGAGAGCTCATTAGGAATAACCGCCCTTCCATCGTCTTCTTGATGGAGACAAAACAAAGAAGTTCGAGGTTGGAAAGATTGAGGAACATGTTTGGTTTTGCAGGAAAGTACTATGTTGAACCGAGAGGGAGATAAGGAGGACTTGCATTATGGTGGGAACAGGGTATCAATCTAGATGTATTGGCTGCTTCTAGAAACTTTATTGATAATGGAGTGAACTCTTCCCAACAGCTCAGGGACTGGTGGAGGTAGCAGTGGCATCAGATCATTGCCCTTTAGTTATTTCACTTCACTATACACGTAGAAGAAAGGGCAAGGACTTCAAGTTTGAGTCAAAGTGGCTTGTTGATCAAGAATGTGCAGAAGTGGTGAAAGAGGCATGGAAATTTGACATCTAAGGATCCAGTATGTATCGTACTCAGAAGAAACTAGCATTGATGGGATTGCGACTTAAGAATTGGAGCAAGTTGAAATATGGAAACACAAGACAGAGGATCAATCAGATATTGCAAAGACTTGCTGAAATCCAAGCGGAGCCCTTGAATCAGAACTTGAGGGAAGAAAAACTTGAACTCCAAAAGGAAGTTGATATGCTATGGGAGATGGAGGAAAGATTCTGGCATCAAAGATCAAGAGTGGAATAGCTGAAATTTGGCGACAAAAACACAAGGTTCTTTAACATATCCACAATGAATAGAAGAAGGTGCAATTCGATCCTTAAAATCAAAGGGAGAAATGGAGAATGGATTAGAGAGGAAAGTAGTATCTGCAATCTGATTGAAGATCACTTTAAGGAGTTGTTTAGCTCAAGCCCCCTTGCAAATATTGAAGAGGTGCTAGATTCTGTCCCAAGGGTCATCACAAGTGAAATGAATGAAGCTTTGTGCCGAGAAGTCATTGAGGAGGAGATTCAGAATGCGGTTTTCGACTTAGGGGCTATGAAGGCACCAAGGCTAAACGGATTCCCAGGTCTGTTCTTCCAACATTTTTGGGATGATGTTTCGATTGAGGTTTGTAATGCAATTAAGAGTTTTTTCCAATTTGGTTTTCTTTTAAAAGAAATGAATCGAACAAACCTTGTCCTTATCCCAAATCAAAAATGCCCTGAGGAAGTAAACCACTACAGGCCGATCAGCTTGTGTAACTTTCTCTATAAAGTCATCTCAAAGATTATGGTGAATAGAATGAAGAATCTGTTGCCATTGGTGATCTCCCCCTGCCAATCAGCTTTCATCCCTGGACGGCAAATTCAAGACAACATTATTATTGCTCATGAGGTCTTTCATGCTCTAAAGAATAGAAGAAGGGGTTCGAAAGGAGTAATGGCAATCAAGTTTGATTTGAGCAAGGCGTATGATCGAGTTGAGTGGCCTTTTTTGGAGAAGCTTTTAATTAAATGGGTTTTTGCCAATTTTGGACCTCCAAAATCATAGAATGTGTTTCAACAGCTCAATTTTTAGTGGTGATAAATGGAAGAAGAGGTCAGGAATTTAAGCCACAGAGAGGATTAAGGCAGGGTGACCCGTTGTCACCCTACCTTTTCATCCTAATTGGAAATGTTCTATCTTGTCTTTTTGATGACGCCTTGAGTAAAAAGAGGTTACAGGGGTTCAAGATTAACCATAGATGTCCGGCTCTAAGCCACTTACTATTTGCAGATGACTGCTTGGTTTTTGCCTTAGCTAATGAACACAACGCTGAAGTTATCCTGGATATGTTTGAAAAATTCATAACTGCTACTAGACAAATGGTCAATTTTGATAAATCAGCAATTTGCTTCTCCTACAACACCGATATGGGTCTTAGAGAAACGATTAAGACGAAAATGGGGGTTTGCTACATGAATCAAAACAGCTTTTACTTGGGACTACCTTCAAGTTGGGGAAGAGGTAAAAAAGAGGCATTGCAGTTCGTCTTGGACAGAATTAGAGCCAAAACTTAAGCTTGGAAAAGCAGGCTTTTGTCCTAGGCCGAGAAAGAGACCTTGTTGAAGGCAGTGGTATCGGCGATCCCGGTTTATGTCATGCATTGTTTTGAACTTCCATTATCCTTTTGTCAAGAGTTAAATGTTACTTGTAACAGATTCTGGTGGGATAATTCAGATGAGAATTCTCAAAACATGCATTGGTTGCAATGGAGCAAGCTTGCAATTCCAAAGGAGTGTGGTGGATTGGGATTTCTTGAGTTTCATCTGTTTAACAAGGCCTTGTTGGCAAAGCAAGCATGAAGGCTACTGTCTAATCCAGAGGCGATGTGGGCAAAAGTCTTGAAAGCTATCTATTTTCCATTCTCTTCACTTATTGATGCTACTAAAGGCAGGAGTTCTTCATGGGCTTGGAAGAGTATTCACGAAGGAGTTAGAGTTCTGAAAAAGGGGCTAAGATGGAATATTTGTAATGGTAAAAATGTCTGTATTTGGAATGATAAGTGGATCCCATCTTTTTCATCTTTCAAAATCTCTTCTCCTAAACCGGCAGGTGATGGACTTCTCCTTGTCCATTAGCTTATCGATCTTGATAAAAGAAGATGAAATTCTGAAGTGCTAACAGATTTATTTTCGGAAGATGAAGTGAAGGCCATCTTAAAGATCCCAGTTGGAAGCCCAGAAGGTAATGACACATTGATCTAGCATTTCTCTAAAGATGGGGAGTATAACGTCAAGTCAGGTTTCAGATTTCTTTTGGATGATGAACTTAAGCGGCGAAACACTTATGCTGGATCTAGCAATGAAACATTGATAGATAATGCCTTCTGGAAAGGACTTTGGAAATTGCCTGTGATTCCAAGAGTTAAGAATTTCCTGTGGAAAGCATGCCATAATATGTTAGCTACAAGAGACAATTTGACAAGAAGATTTAAATTACCTTGTGAGGGTTGTGGTCGATGTGGTGAGGAACCAGAAACCTTAGAGCATATTCTATTTTTTTGTCCATTTGCATCTGCAGTTTGGGGTGCGTCTAATTTCAGTTACAGACCTGCTAGAGAAGGATTTGTGGGATTTCGATCGTGGTGGAAGGAAGTAACCAGTGGTCTTCCGGTTTTTGGTTCCTATGATCCAAAGGGCTTAATGGCGTATTTGTGTTGGAATATTTGGAAGAGTAGGAATGAGTTCATTTTTGAAGGAAAGGAAGGAAATCCTGTTTCAGTTTGGCTCGCAGCTTTACAGAATTTCCAGGAATTTTTGAACTGTAATTCTTCCCACCGTATCGCTTCTGTTCCCACAATTTTGGAGTCTTGCTGGCAAAAACCACCAGAGCTTTTTATAAAGATTAATTGTGATGCTGCTTTTGACTCCAAGACTGGTTTGGCGGGAATTGCAGTGGTGGCTAGAGATGAATCTGGCGCTATTGTGGATGGAGAAAATGAATTAATTCAGACAAGCTCTGCTGCGGTTGCTGAAGCATTGGCAATCAGAATGGGAGTTCTTTTAGCTGTCAAAAGAGGATGGAGTAGAGTTTGCATTGAATCAGACTGTGAAGAAATTATCCGAAGACTTAACGATGCATCAAGACCCAAGAGCTGGATTACCAAGGTTATTGAAGAGGATGTGCTTGATTTGCGATTGTCCTTTATAGTTTTATCCTTTTGTTTTATCAATCGTAAGGTTAATTGTGTGGCTGATTGGGCTGCCAAGAAAACTAAGCAAAAGAAATGTCCTTTAAATTGGGTTACCTGGCCACCTAATGAGCTACAAGATCTTCTGTAATTCCTATTCCAGCAATGAATGCTTTTTAATGACCAAAAAAAAAATTAATTATTAATGATTTTTTCATCTATATCTTATAACATAAAATTGGTGAGAAAGCTGGCTTCTCATGAAGCCACGCTTCCGCTTTCTCCGTTAAACACGTTGCTTTCAAGCTATTTTACCTTTCTGTTCTTCGTTTCTTGGTTTTTTTACTCGTTTTTTGGTTTGCCTCTAGTGGGGATTTTTCATTTTTTGTCAGTGCGATCAAAATGGTAACTTGACACTCTGTTTCAGTCAATTACATGGGCCCGATTAACAGTGCTTGAAATTAACGTTTTGCCCTTTGATTTTTTCCCTGGGAATCTGTGACATCCATTTGTACGTTCAAATCTGTGTTGATCAATTTTGTCAGGCAAATCCAGGGTTTCAGATTAGTGCAAGAAATGTGCTTATTGTTTCCCCTTCTCTTTACCTTTGTCACTTTAAAATGTGTGCAATATTGTAACAATATTGTTGTTTTTACTGGAGCAGGAATCACAGAATTAGGATTGACATGTGGGTCCGAAATCTTCACCTTTGCATGGATCATGTGCTAGGTTTGGATCCAAAGCTCTAATGGGTTCATTTTGTAAAGCATTGATGATAAGTCTAAGGATTGACATGTGGGTCCGAAATCTTCACCTCCACATGGGTCATGTGACAGGTTTGGATCCAAAGCTCTAACAGGTTCGGATCCAAAGCTCTAACAGGTTCATTTTGTAAAGCACTTATGATAAATGCTTTAAGTTTTTATCTTTCAAAAGACTTTTTTTTTCAAGCTAAATCCATCTCTCCTCTTCAATTATGTCTTTTCTTTAACGCTTGAGCCTCTAAATTATTTGTTTTTTAATTTAAATCTTTATTAGTTGTGTCGTAACGGCTTCGCGCTCGACGATTTTCGAAAAAAGGCGTTTAAAAACAAAAATGGAGTCGCCACCAATCTTTTTTGTCTAGGTGTGATTGGTCACCTGAAAACGCTTATCTTTTTAACAAAATCTCAAAATTAATTAAGTTTTATTAAAAAGATAATCTTTTGGTCTGCGAAACAAAAATTGGGTTCGGGGGTACGGTTACGCGTGGGGAAGGATTAGCACCCCCACGACGCCCGTTAAAAACGGTACCATAATAATCATGTGTTATCCTTTAGTTTTAATAAAATGGTTTTAATTTAATATTTAAAATTAATTCCTTTTTTATTCCAACCTTTTATTCAAAATCATTTTTTATTTGTAAATTTATTTTGTTTTATTTTAAAAGATTAAACTTTATTTTTCGAAAGTAAATGTGAACCTTTTTGTATTGAATAATTAAATCAAATATCCCAATACTCTGGTAACATTTGAAATAATTTTCCTCACCTAGAGATTTCTTAAGAATCACTACTTGTGAGTTCTGTAGAATCTCATCGTCGGAAGATTCACATTTGCTTCAAAAATTATTATCGTGAATGCATATGATGCAAGCAAATGAGAAATGATGCAAATGAATTTTTTTATTTTTTTTATATAAATGTTTCTTTATTTATTTTAAATAGAAATTTTTATTATTGAAAAATTGCACTAAGTATCCCAATACTCTGGTAACACTTAGTGAACTTCTCTCACCTAGGGATCAGTCAAGAAATCACTACTTGTGAGTCTCATGACATCCCATCCTCGGAAGAATTCCATTCAAATTTAAAATTTATTATTAATTTTAAAAAAAGAACTTATTTTATTTTCATAAAAATAAAAATTATTGAAAAATCATACTAAATATTCCAATACTTTTGGCAACAATTAGTATGACTCTTCTCACCTAGGGATCAGCTAGGAATCACTACTTGTGACTTCCGTAACATCCCATCATCGGACTTTATTATTAACTTCCCTTTTTCTATTTTCTTTTAAAAACTTATTTATTTTTATTTTTAATAAAAATTCAAATTATTGAAAAATCATACTAAATATCCCAATACTCTGGTAACATTTAGTACGACTCTTCTCACCTAGGGATCAGCTAGGAATCACTACTTGTGACTTCCGTAGCATCCCATCATCGGACTTTATTAAATTTTAACATTATTAAATAATATAATAAATGAAAAATATATAGCTTTCATATTTCCTTTATTTTTATTTATATAAAAATATATATATTTATATAACATATCTACTAACCATGTGTCTTTTAGAAATTATTATTCAACATATATATAATCCACACATTTTCCGAAGGTAATAATACTAATAACAATAAAACACAATAATAATAATAATAACAATAATAATAATAATAATAATAATACCATAATAATAATAATAATAAATAAATAAATAATAATAATAATAATAATAATAATAATAATAATAATAATAATAATAATAATAATAATAATAATAATAATAATAATAATAATAATAATAATAATAGCACCAAAATTATTAAAATTAAAAGAAATATACCTAAATTGGTTTGGGCTAAGAACCCAAAGGAATCCTTGCAAAATGGCCCAGCAAAGGCAGCCCAAAAGAGGCCCAAAATTTGTGGGTCGGAGGCCTGCAGTTGGGGCCCAAGATTGGCAGGCCGGATCGGGTCGGGCGAGGCGTCCCGGGTCAGACGCGCGGGTCTTCCTTCGCAGGTCAGCGGACGGGTCTTGGGTCGGGTCGCGAGCGGGTCGGTCGCACGGATCTTTTTCCCCTCCGAGGCGGGTCGGACGCGCGGATCCCGGGTCGGGTTCCGGGTCACGCGCGGATCTCTCTCTTTTTTCCTTCCCTTTTTTTTTTCTTCTATAAATACTACTCCCTTTTTTTTTAACTCATTTTTTTCACCTTTTTTCTCAAAAAAAATCAGAGCTTCCCAAAGCTCTCGGCCGGGGCGATTTCCGGCCGCCGTCCTCCGCCGCTTAGCTCGCCGCCGGCCACCGTCGCCGGTGGTCGGAAAACAAAAAAGAAATTACTTTCCGGAGCTTCTTCCCACCCTCTTTCCGATTCCGACCTCCGTTTCTCCTAAAAAGCCCTCTAACCTTATGGATCTAACCTTACCGAAACTTCCTCTCCGTTTTTTTTGTTTTTTTTTGTTTTCTCTTCTTTTTTTTGTGGTTGATGGCTCAGATGTTGTGGTTTTGTTGTTTTTGTTTGTCTTTGTGTTTTTGCAGGTGGGGATCTAGGGTTTTGAGGGGGCTCTCGGATTTGGGGTTTCGGGTTTTGGGGTTCTCTGGTTTACATTGGTTGGTAGCGTTGGGGTTTTTTGCGATGGTTGTGGCACTGTCGGGGGTTCGGGTGAGGGTGGTGGTTGAATGGTGAGGCAATGGGTCTCGGGCCGTGGCCGTGGTTCAGGTGGTGGTGTATGTGAGGGGTTTCTGTTTTGGGGTTGAGGGTGAGGATTGGTTGAAAATGGTCCAGATGATGGTGGAGGTAGGGTGGTCTACGATGGTGAATGGAGGCAATGGGGTTCGGATTGGGGTTTTGGGTTCTGTTTGACAGTGAGGCTGGTTCCCCGGTAGCTGTGGGTTGAGCTGTGAAGGCTTGAAGCTCCGAGTCCCCCCTTTTGCAGTGACCAAATGGTCTCTTTTTGTAGAAGGGATTAGGTCCTTTTGGGGGTTCTCTTCGTAATGGGTGGAGTAGGCCGAGAGGGAAATGGGGCTGCAGGGCTGGTGACCGGCGGATGGGATGGTTTGGCAGTGTAGCTGGTGGACAGTAGGCTGGCTGATGGTCAGTGGCGGTGACTGATGGACCAAAAAATAAAAATAGAATAAAATAAAAAATAAAAATAATAAGATTAATATTAATAATAATATAAATAATAATAATAATAAAAGTAATAAAAATAAAAAGGAACATAATAATAATAATAATAATAATAATAATAATAATAAAAAGAAAATAATAATGATAATAATACAAATAATAAAAATAAATATAAACAAATAATAATAATAATAGTAATAATAACAAAAATGGACAAAATTAGGTGTCAACAGCTGCCCCTCTTTGCTCATTGCTGAGGATCAGGAATAGAGCAAAGATAATTGACAGTAATTTTGTCCGGCTTATGACTCATTTCTATGCTTTTCTCTCCCCTTTTTTTTTTCTTTCTTTCTCCTTTGTTCTTTCTTTTCTTTTCTTTTTTTTTCTCTTTCTATTTTTTTCTTCTCTTTTTTCGTATGCGCTCTCTTGCAGCAGAGGCGATGAAACTTTAAAGTTTTTTCCTAGAAAAGGGCTCCTCTTGCAGCAGAGGCAATGAAACTTTAAATTCCTTTTGAAAATGTGCTCCTCTTGCAGCAGAGGCGTTGAAACTTTAAAATTTTGCCCGAAGGACTTGATATTTGTGCCTGGAGGACTTATGATTTGTGCCCGGAGGACTTGAAATTATGCCCGGGGGACTTAAGATTTGTGCCCGGAGGACTTATAATTTGTGCCCGGAGGTCTTAGAATTATGCCCGGAGGACTTAAATGCTTTTTCTCGAAAGTGCTCCTCTTGCAGCAGAGGCGATGAAACTTTAAAATTTTGCCCGGAGGACTTGAGATTTGTGCCCGGAGGACTTGAGATTTGTGCCCGGAGGACTTATAATTTGTGCCCGGAGGTCTTATGATTTGGTGCCCGGAGGACTTAAATGCTCTTTCTGGAAAGTGCTCCTCTTGCAGCAGAGGCGATGAAACTTTAAAAATTTGCCCGGAGGACTTGAAATTTGGTGCCCGGAGGACTTATGATTTGTGCCCGGAGGACTTAAATGCCTTTTCTGAAAAGCGCTCCTCTTGCAGCAGAGGCGATGGAACTTTAAAATTTTGCCCGGAGGACTTGATATTTGTGCCCGGAGGACTTGAGATTTTTTTTTTTTGAAAGTGCTCCTCTTGCAGCAGAGGCATGAAACTTTAAAATTTTCCCCGGAGGACTTGGAATTTGTGCCCGGAGGACTTATGATTTGTGCCCGGAGGACTTATGATTTGTGCCCGGAGGACTTAAATTTCTTTTCTGAAAAGTGCTCCTCTTGCAGCAGAGGCGATGAAACTTTAAATATTTGCCCGGAGGACTTAGAATTTGTGCCCGGAGGACTTATGATTTGTTTTCTGAAAAGTGCTCCTCTTGCAGCAGAGGCGATGAAACTTTAAATATTTGCCCGGAGGACTTAGAATTTGTGCCCGGAGGACTTATGATTTGTGCCCGGGGGACTTATGATTTGTGCCCGGAGGACTTAAATTTCTTTTCTGAAAAGTGCTCCTCTTGCAGCAGAGGCGATGAAACTTTAAATTCTTTTTCTAAAAGGTGCTCCTCTTGCAGCAGAGGCGATGAAACTTTAAAAATTTTTTCTGGAAATCAATCTTTAATCTTGATTAAACATGGCACTGGTAAAACTGGATTTGAAATTTTCTTTATCATGAGCAAACTTGCCCCTCTTTTTCTTTCTCTTCTTCTTTTCTCTTCTTCTTTCTCTCTTCATTCTTTCTTTTCTCTTCTCCTTTTTTTTTTGGAAAAGGTTGCATAACCTTTGAAAACTTGATTGAGTGGTGTTGAGTTTTCAACTTGGGAAACATGTTTTAATCTCAAAATTTTACCCGAAAACTTTCAATGTTGATGCTGTATGATATTGTGTATGTATGCATGCATGCATGACACTCAATCATGTACGTTCTCTAACTTTAGATCTTTTTCCTATATTGCCAAAGAGGTATATCATTTGCCTTTTTTTATCTTCTTTGCCCCCAACATGACCATGAAAGCTCCTTTCTATTTTCCATTTTTGCAGAGTTCTTGCATTCTCATCACAGCCTTTTGACTAATAGCACTAAATTTTTCTCATAACTATTTTCCAGGGGAAACGAATCTAATTTTCACAAGTGATATTTGATCCTTTCGAAAAATTACTGACTACTTTTCAAGATGAGTGACATAAATCTTGTTCGGATCTTTTCAACTAGACAATTAAAAGTTTGGTGGCCATGATGCTCTTTGTTTGGGGCATACTTCGCCATTTATACAAAAACAATGATTCCTTACTTAGCTCAAAATAGCTTTCTCAAAATACCACCACTTTTTCTCCATTTTTTTGTTGGTTTTTGTTTGTTTTAAACAAAATCCTGAATGAGAAGAGAAACAAAATATTTACAACTTGATTTGACAATCTCTCAAATTCTCAAATACTGGCGTTCTACAAATGCCAAGATCGGGCATGAATGATTGAAGGCTTTTCTATTTTAGGAAGGGTATGTACAAGAAGGAAGGTTCGAACTTTTTCAAAAAATGTTGGGCAATCAAGAGACATCCAAATCTTTAGGCATCTCTAGGGTTTTCAGGGATTAATGGTTCTTTCAAGTGACTTCAGAATCTTTGGATACCTCGAGGGTTTCTCAACGACTATTGGTTCTTTTTCCATATTTTCAATTCGTGTCACTGCTTGGTTTGTTGCTCTAAGAGTTCATTGTTCGCTCTAGACTGCCCCTTTCGGGTTTTCACCCTAGAGCCTCATTCTTTCTTTTGTTTTCTTTTCTTTTTCTTCTTTTTTTTTTTTTTGATTGCTCCACCATGTATTCAAGAACTCAAATTTTATTCAAACCAAAGAAAGGTGAGAATCTTCCAAAGAAGAGCTCTTCAATACAAGCATCCACATTTGATCAAAATGGGCTTTTAAGTACGTAATGTAGGCCATGGTTCAGGGTTTTGAAAGAATGGATAAATAGGCCCAAAATGTGTTTGAAGGTGATCAATCCAAGGACCATTTCTTCTCCTATGGTTGTCCATCATTTTCACTCGTCGAAACACCTTTCTTTTTACAATTTTCCATGTATCTCTTCTCCTTTTCTTTCTTTCTTTTTCTTCTTCTTCTTTTTTTCTTCCCTTTTTTTTTTTTAACATCCTATTCGTCCTTTGAAACATCTTTCTTTGTGTACTTTCACATGTATCCTTCCTCCTTTCTCTTTCTTTTTTCTTTTCTTTTTTCATTGATTCATATCCAAGATTTCAAAAACATAGTAAATCTTATTTGATCAAAAACAAAAGTTGAATCCTTCATTTTCTTTGAAGAGATATTTTCTGCACATGCCCCCCAGTGTGGAGGGTGATCCTTGGAGGAGGTTTATTATGAAAGAAATTATCAGGCTCAAAAAGGGTAGCAACAGGATAACGTTTATATTTGAGAATGGAATATGAAAGACGGCCATTCGTCATCTCAAATTAAGATACTTCTATTGAAAAGCAATTCTTAGGATAAGTTTTTCCCTTGGCATTTGAAATCCTCTGAATATCATGTTTACATGATGTCACGATCAATTTCATTTTTCTTTTTTCTTTTCTCTTTTTTTTTGTTTTTTGTTTTGTAATACAACACTTTAATATGACAGAGCTTGACCTCACAGACCACATCGTCATTTAAGGAAACAGGTGATGCACAGCTCGAGGTATTACGCAAATGGACATTGATGGGAAAATCCTCGACTTTGGTTCTCTTTTTTTCTCTCTCTTTTTTTTATCTTGCCCCAAAACATGGGCAAAAGGCATCTAGGGAATACAAGATTGAAGGGTTTGGGATTTGTACATGAATTTAGGTGTAAAGGTATTTCAAAATGATCTTGTCAAGTGTAAAATTACCAATATTAAGAATATTTAGAGATTGTCATTGATTTCCAAATTATTCTCAAAAGGTTTTGCAAACCGATTATTTCTTTGAAAATTATTTACAATGAAACCCTATCATGGTCAAAGTGAAAACAAAATCGAACTTTCAAAAATTTATGCCCCAATTTAGCTTTTTGGCTCTCGACTGATTTAGATTCTGTTGAGATGTGATCCAAGAATGATTCATTACATTCATCTTTGACAGTAATCACCAATTTTCTTGGAATCATTTTTATCATTAATGTGAAGAAAAGAGACATTCTTGACATATGCCACTGGAAAATAACTCATGCAAAAAGTTGTGCTCATACAATTGTCACCTAGGCCAACGAAGATGACAAGCATTTTTTCAACGAAATACAGGCTTCAAAATCTCAAAATTTTCGTTTCCCTCCAGATTGATTTGCCAAAATGCCATGACTCTACACCAAAGTGGACTTCCACTGTTCCATAATTTCTTGAGTCAAGATTCCACCATTGATGAGCTCTTCAACCCTTTCCTTCAACTGTCTGCATTTTTCCGTTGAATGCCCAACTGCCCCCATGTGATAATCACATTTGCTACTCGGATCATAGCTCTTGGCCAATGGGTTTGGTGCTGTCCTCAAAGGTATAGGAGCCAAATATTGGTTTTTCACCAAAAAAGGCAAAAGATCGGAGATTGGAATCAGAATTTTTCCTTGGTTACTTCTCGATCTTTTTCTGTTGTTTATTGATTGCTGAGGAGGTTGAGTTACTGGCCTGGGCATAAAGATGGGCGCGTGAGCAACCGTTGGAGGGTAAGAATTTGCTTGGCATCCTGGTTGTGGAATTGGTGAATAAAGATAAGGATCATAGGAGACACTGTTCAAGATTGGACGGTATGATGGGTGAGCCAAATAGGGATTATGTGGAGCGGTGTTTTTGAGAAATTGCCCCTCAAATGTTGCAACTTGTGCTTCTTCTTCCCTTTTTTCTGACTTATTATCAGCAATGTCATCTATCTTGATCTTGCCCCTCTTGATTGCATTCTCAATCATCTCTCCAGAGGCTACCATGTCGGCAAAATTCTTAGTAACACTCCCAATCATTCTATCATAATATGGTGCCTGGAGTGTACTAAGAAACAGAGTTGCAGTCTCTTTTTCCATGAGAGGAGGCTGGACTTGGGTGGCAACATTCTTCCATCTCTGGGCATATTCTCTAAAGCCTTCAGTAGCTTTCTTCTCTATAGTTTGCAAAGACAAACGATCTGGGGCTAGATCCACAATATGCTTATATTGGGCGACAAAAGCCCTTGCCAAATCTTCCCATGAGTGAACATCGCCCCTGCCCAGTTGTGTATACCACCTAGCAGCAGATCCTCTAAGGCTGTCTTGAAAAACATGGATTAACAGATTGTCATCATGCACATGTGCTGCCATCTTTCTACAATACATAGTGATATGGGCCTTTGGACAAGTGGTCCCATCGTATTTCTCAAATTCTGGAGCTCTAAACTTTGACGGAATGACCACACCAGGTACTAGAGATAATTCGGCTGCATCTAAAGATCCATGGAAATCCATTCCTTCAACAATTCGAAGCCTTTCTTCTATTAGCTCCATCTTTTGTCGGGAACTTGAGCCTCCTTCCACTTGTGGCATCCTTTGCTCTTTGTGACTATCCAGATTGGCAACATGAATTGGTTCGAGGGGATTCATGGTGGGAATTACTTGTGGCTCTTGAGATGATTGGGTTTCTCGTGAGCCAGTGTTGAGTGGACAAAAAGAATCTTCAGTGTTTCGTAACTGATGCCCCTCTTGAGTAGCTAATTGTCCCATTCTTCCATTGTTCAGCTTCTCCAACAAACCTGCCATCTGTGATAATTGCTCTCCCATCTCTTGTTGAGCTTTTTCCATTCTTTCCATTCGACTCATTTCTGTCTCTTCCATGGTCCAAAACTATTTCCAAAATTTCCCAATGTTCTAGCCACTTGGCACCTAATCTGTCATAACCCCGAGTTAGATGTCATGCTTGCCATGCTAATATGAAGCTTTTATTGTATGGAAATTGTGAAATAAAAAGAAAATTCAATCTTGTTATTATTTCAGAGTATCACAAGCTGTATACTAAAAAAACAAAAAGGGAAATTATAAACTGAAAATTGTCATTTGACCATTCCTTTGTTTTGATCAACTGTTTTTCTTTCTTTTTTTTTTTTTCTTTAAGGAAACAGTTATTGTTAGCCTTATTATTTTTTGTCAAAATCATGTTATACACATATGAATGAAGTGAATGCGAACTTATATAACCTTGTAACAAGATTCAAAAGTTCCTAACTAAACTCTCTACTACTCTAGTGTCCTCGACATTCAAAGTCTTTCAAAAGAAAATTCGATTAGTCTCCACTTGTTGATGATTCAACATGTAGTTGTTCTAGAAACGATAGCGATCCTTGAAAATGAACCATTTTAGTCCCTCCAAAACTTTCAAGCAACTTCATAATCTTAACTAGCTTCTCTTTCATCTCCTGTATATCCTGTCCAAACTCCCCTCGATTATTCTCCAAAATAGTCTACTTTCTAATTAATCTCCCATATCTTTGACCTATTTTACTCCAAAAAACAAATATCTTCCTTATTATGTGATGTGAATGCATTAATGTAATGAAATATGCCATGCTAAAATTTAAGAGTAAAAGAACCAAAATTTTCTCTTATTTAAATTCAATGAATTCTTTTTTCTTTCCTTTTTTATTTTAAACTTTGATTATTTCTCCTCCTTTTTTTTTAAAAGAATAAATTTTCTTTTTTCTTTTCTTATTTTCACACCACTATTTATTTTCTTTAATTTCCCTTTTTATTTAATCTAGTTTTAAAGGAATGTGACAATGAATTTACCTTTTATTTTTATCCAAAAATTTCTTTTCCCCCTTTTTTTTTATTTTTTTATCTATGCATAAATTTCAAAAATATATATACACACATTATTATTACCTTCTTTCAAATAGCTCCAGAGAACAAAGAATATTTCCATGTTATTCTCAAAAAGAAAAAAACTTTGTTTTCTTTTTTTTTTTTATTGTAAACTTGTAAAATTTTATTTTGAAAATGACAAAAGGAAGAAAAAAAATCTCTTGATTTTTATTTTATTATTTTTTTTTTAAAAAAACATGAATTTGAAAATTATCAGAGTTATGATACGAAAAAAGTAGTAAAATGTTCCCTCTTGTGTCCTAATTTTGGGATAATTTCTACAAAAATCGAACATGGCTCTAGCTAGGATCGGCTTCTTAGGGCCTTTTACATGCTGATTTGGGTCTCTAAAAGGTCAAAAGGTTCCCAAATTATACCTTACTGTCATCCACACTGGACTAGTAAGATTTAATTTGAGTGGGAGTATTTCGATTGCCATTGCGGAGGTGATTACCTCACGAGAGCAAAGGTACTCTACTCCCTCCTAAGAAGGACGGAACCCGGGTATAGAGCTCATGTTATGCAAATGCAAGTGCAAGTGTGTGCATGAGGGAACACGTTAGACTCAAATTAAATTATTACCCCTATCCTAAATGCCTCAACAATTCATTAACAACAAATATATACAAATATAAAACATAAAATAAATAACATAAAAAATGCAAATGCAAACAAAAATCATTTTCAAAATCCAAGTGAATTAAGTTTAAATATCAATCAAAACTATTAAATTAAAACTTTGGATAACACATGATTAATAAATGGCTTGACCCTCAAAAAGCGTCCCCAGCGGAGTCGCCAAGCTGTCGTAACGGCTTCGCGCTCGACGATTTTCGAAAAAAGGCGTTTAAAAACAAAAATGGAGTCGCCACCAATCTTTTTTGTCTAGGTGTGATTGGTCACCTGAAAACGCTTATCTTTTTAACAAAATCTCAAAATTAATTAAGTTTTATTAAAAAGATAATCTTTTGGTCTGCGAAACAAAAATTGGGTTCGGGGGTACGGTTACGCGTGGGGAAGGATTAGCACCCCCACGACGCCCGTTAAAAACGGTACCATAATAATCATGTGTTATCCTTTAGTTTTAATAAAATGGTTTTAATTTAATATTTAAAATTAATTCCTTTTTTATTCCAACCTTTTATTCAAAATCATTTTTTATTTGTAAATTTATTTTGTTTTATTTTAAAAGATTAAACTTTATTTTTCGAAAGTAAATGTGAACCTTTTTGTATTGAATAATTAAATCAAATATCCCAATACTCTGGTAACATTTGAAATAATTTTCCTCACCTAGAGATTTCTTAAGAATCACTACTTGTGAGTTCTGTAGAATCTCATCGTCGGAAGATTCACATTTGCTTCAAAAATTATTATCGTGAATGCATATGATGCAAGCAAATGAGAAATGATGCAAATGAATTTTTTTATTTTTTTTATATAAATGTTTCTTTATTTATTTTAAATAGAAATTTTTATTATTGAAAAATTGCACTAAGTATCCCAATACTCTGGTAACACTTAGTGAACTTCTCTCACCTAGGGATCAGTCAAGAAATCACTACTTGTGAGTCTCATGACATCCCATCCTCGGAAGAATTCCATTCAAATTTAAAATTTATTATTAATTTTAAAAAAAGAACTTATTTTATTTTCATAAAAATAAAAATTATTGAAAAATCATACTAAATATTCCAATACTTTTGGCAACAATTAGTATGACTCTTCTCACCTAGGGATCAGCTAGGAATCACTACTTGTGACTTCCGTAACATCCCATCATCGGACTTTATTATTAACTTCCCTTTTTCTATTTTCTTTTAAAAACTTATTTATTTTTATTTTTAATAAAAATTTAAATTATTGAAAAATCATACTAAATATCCCAATACTCTGGTAACATTTAGTACGACTCTTCTCACCTAGGGATCAGCTAGGAATCACTACTTGTGACTTCCGTAGCATCCCATCATCGGACTTTATTAAATTTTAACATTATTAAATAATATAATAAATGAAAAATATATAGCTTTCATATTTCCTTTATTTTTATTTATATAAAAATATATATATTTATATAACATATCTACTAACCATGTGTCTTTTAGAAATTATTATTCAACATATATATAATCCACACATTTTACGAAGGTAATAATACTAATAACAATAAAACACAATAATAATAATAATAACAATAATAATAATAATAATAATAATAATAAATAAATAAATAATAAAAATAATAATAATAATAATAATAATAATAATAATAATAATAATAATAATAATAATAGCACCAAAATTATTAAAATTAAAAGAAATATACCTAAATTGGTTTGGGCTAAGAACCCAAAGGAATCCTTGCAAAATGGCCCAGCAAAGGCAGCCCAAAAGAGGCCCAAAATTTGTGGGTCGGAGGCCTGCAGTTGGGGCCCAAGATTGGCAGGCCGGATCGGGTCGGGCGAGGCGTCCCGGGTCAGACGCGCGGGTCTTCCTTCGCGGGTCAGCGGACGGGTCTTGGGTCGGGTCGCGAGCGGGTCGGTCGCACGGATCTTTTTCCCCTCCGAGGCGGGTCGGACGCGCGGATCCCGGGTCGGGTTCCGGGTCACGCGCGGATCTCTCTCTTTTTTCCTTCCCTTTTTTTTTTCTTCTATAAATACTACTCCCTTTTTTTTTAACTCATTTTTTTCACCTTTTTTCTCAAAAAAAATCAGAGCTTCCCAAAGCTCTCGGCCGGGGCGATTTCCGGCCGCCGTCCTCCGCCGCTTAGCTCGCCGCCGGCCACCGTCGCCGGTGGTCGGAAAACAAAAAAGAAATTACTTTCCGGAGCTTCTTCCCACCCTCTTTCCGATTCCGGCCTCCGTTTCTCCTAAAAAGCCCTCTAACCTTATGCATCTAACCTTACCGAAACTTCCTCTCCGTTTTTTTTGTTTTTTTTTGTTTTCTCTTCTTTTTTTTTGTGGTTGATGGCTCAGATGTTGTGGTTTTGTTGTTTTTGTTTGTCTTTGTGTTTTTGCAGGTGGGGATCTAGGGTTTTGAGGGGGCTCTCGGATTTGGGGTTTCGGGTTTTGGGGTTCTCTGGTTTACATTGGTTGGTAGCGTTGGGGTTTTTTGCGATGGTGTCGTAACGTATTAAGTTTTGGATAAAAACCTAATAGCTAGACACAAAGATATGGAGTCGCCACCAACCATTCTAACTAGGTGTGATTGGTCACCTATTCAAACTATGGATAAGGATTGGTCTACATCTCAAATTTAGGGTTCGGGAGTACGGTTACGTGTGAGGAAGGATTAGCACCCTCACAACGCCCATCCTAAAATGGTACCAACTAGCTTTAGGTTATCTCAAATTTGCCTTAGTTAATCTTAAGTTCAATAGTTAAATATTGGAAAATATTTCTAAGTGTCCTCCATTAAGCTGGTGGGACAACTCAAAAATCTTTCTCACCTCAAGAGTATTCAAGTAGTACTATGCGACTTGCTTGAAGAGGCTCCGTCGTCGAATTCATTTTAATATTTTATGAGAAATTCCGAACTTTGACTCCTTCTATCTAATTTATTCTTACCATTCTATTATTTATTAATTCTTAATTTTATTTTTATGCGAAAATGAATATGAATTATTTTTATCAAAAATTCCTTTTAGATCTTCCATTAAGCTGGTGAGACTTAAAAGAAATTTTCTTACCTAAAGATTTCCAAATCATTACTTAAGCGTAAATCTACTTGAAATCTCATCATAGAAATAATCAATATTCATTCTCAATAACTCCTATTTTTTATTGCCTTATTTTATTATTTCATTAGATTTTATTACTATTTATTATTGTTATTTTATTATTATAGTGAACACGAATTATTAAAAATTTTTATCTTCTTAATTAATTACTTTAGTTTTTAATTTTAATTTAATAATATTTTTAGATAAAAATCACCTATTTTATAATTTTAAAAGATGAATAAAAATTACTTATTATTGAAAACTATCTCTAGGCCATCCATTTAGCTGGTGAGACCTTGAAAATAATCTTCTCACCTAGAAAATTTCAAGAAAATCACTTATGCGTAATTCTCTCGATATTTCATCATTGGAGTGGTTCGTATTCACTTACATTATAATTTGCATATCTAATTTTTTATTCATTTTATTTCTTATTTTGTTACTCATTATTATTTCTATTATCGTGGACTATTAATTATCGTTTCTAATTTTTATAACTTATTCTTATTCCAATTCAATAACAAATTTACTAATCATTCGTATTTTAAATTTAAAAAATGAATATAAATTACTTTTTATTGAAGGCCCTATTTAGACCTTCCATTGAGCTGGTGAGGCCTCGAATAGAACTTTCTTACCTAGGCATTTCAAGAAAATTACTTGAGCGTAATTCCCTTGATATTTCATCATCGGAGTAATCATATTCATTTTTTATTATTTTAATATCTAACTTTGGTTATTTCATTTATTTCCCTCCTTATTTGCCATTACTATTTTTATTATATTATTATTAATCATTAATATATTTTCTAATTTTATAACTAATTATTTTTACTGTTATTTTATAATAAATTTATTTTTATATATATATATTTTCTTTTAAAATGAATATGAATTATTTGTTATCAAAAATCCTATCTAGACCCTCCATTAAGCTGGTGAGGCCTTGGATAAGATTTTTTACCTCAAGATCTCTAAAGTACCACTTAAGCGTGATGCCTCTAGAGTTCCATCGTCGGAATAATTCATCTTTATCTTCATATCTTAATTTTAACTTTATTTAATTTATTTTGATTCTTATCCTAGTTTGGCCTTTTAATTTTACAACGAATCAATGTTCAAAATAAGTAATCAACTAATTTTAACATAAGAAAATCATCCAAAATACTTTAATCATAATCAATTCAATTACGTGTTACATTTAGAAGATCAACTTTAAACACATTAATACCTATTCCAGTTTTGAACTAACCAAATCAATATATAATCAAATTAATATCCTCTTAAATTAATATAAAATTTATATATTCATGAACCTCCTACATTTAATAATTTAATAATATTATATTATTTCCACCAGGATGCCATAATCAACATCTTAACCTACTCATTACATGAAGAATATGACAAGGTAACAAATCATTTACTAAAGACAAAACGAAAACTAAAAGAAAAAAAGGGAGAAGAATACCTTTTATTTGTTCGACCACTAAATCTTAGATGACAACATCTGGAAGGGAAATATTGTCGTTTGTCTCAACTAATGGCTGTGTGGCTCGTTGCAGTACCGTGGGAGAGCAGCTGGTGTGTCTCGGTCTTACTTTCTTAGCAGGTAGCACGTGATGGTAATGCAGCAGAGGCGGGCTGATGCATGCGTGCAGTGTTAGTAAAGCTGAACGGTTTGACAGTGTGGTTGCAGGCTGTAGTGAAGATGACAGAGTAGAAAGAAACAATGCTGTGGCTTAGCAAGGCATCAGGGACGACTCCATGCAAGGAAGAGACGCCAGAAAATGGCCAGAAACGCAGCAGCAGCAACTGCGGGGAAGGTTGCAGGCAGCAGCAAGCAAAGCCTGTGCAGAAGCAGTAAGGATGGCAGGGACGACTCCAGGCAAGGAAGAGACGCCAGAAAATGGCTAGAAACGCAGCAGCAGCAAGACTCGCGATGGTGCAACAACTGGAAGCAAGCAAAGGAACGTGCCGCCAAGAATAGAAGCAGAGGGATGGTTTTACTCTTCTGTTGGTGAAGCTGATGGAACAAGGTAATGATGAAGATGATGATGGTGCTTTCCCTGGCGAGGATCGATGACCGTCCTCCTTTTTTTTTAATGGCTCCCTCTTGTTCTCTTTTTTTTTTGTTCCTTTTAGGGTTTTCTTTTTTTTAGGTTTTCCTCCCCCCTAAACCCTAGTTCTCTCTCCTCTTATAGACCTAGTTTTTTTTTTTTTTATTTTTGGTAATAATTGGAAATCTAGAATCAATTTTTTTTAGGAAATTTTATATTTCAAAAATTGAATCTTAAATTTAATGTCAATTCCAAATTCAAATTAATTTCCGATCTTTTAATGGTTTCATTTAATTCTACTTTCCTATCAAAATTAATTTAGATTTCCTTCTTTTTTTTTATTTTATTCTATAAAAATCAAAATCAAAATCCAAAAATTATTTCTAAATCTAAATAAAAAATAAAATTTAAAAATCAATAATAAAATATATACAAACTAATTAATTAAAAATGTTTTGAAAAAAGGAACCGGACAAAAATGGTGTCTACAGTTGCCCCTCTTTGTACATTTGCTATGAAATAGTAATTGTGCAAAGACATAGACATCCATTTTGTCCGCGTCCATTTTATTATTTTTTCCTTTTTCAAAGTTTTTTCTCTTTTTTTTTCTTTTCTTCTTTTTTTTTTTATATTTACTTATTCTAAAAGAAATTGGTTTTCATCATGAAAATGCTCCTCCGACCAGGGAGGCCCTGAAACTATTAAATTTCTCATCTCAAAAATGCTCCTTCGACTAGGAAGGCCCTGAAACTTTTAAAAATTTCTCATCTCTAAAGTGCTCCTTCAACTAGGAAGGCCCTGAAACTTTAAAAATTTCTCATCTCTAAAATGCTCCTGCGACTAGGAAGGCTCTGAAACTTTAAATTTTCTCATCTCTTAAATGCTCCTTCGACTAGGAAGGCCCTGAAACTTTAAAATTTCTCCTCTGTAAAATGCTCCTTCGACTAGGAAGGCCCTGAAACTTTAAAAATTTCTCATCTCTTAAATGCTCCTTCGACTAGGAAGGCCCTGAAACTTTAAAAATTTCTCATCTTAAAATGCTCCTTCGACTAGGAAGGCCCTGAAACTTTAAAATTTCTCATATCTTAAATGCTCCTTCGACTAGGAAGGCCCTGAAACTTTAAATTTCTCATCTCCAAAATGCTCCTTCGACTAGGAAGGCCCTGAAACTTTAAATTTCTCATCTCCAAAATGCTCCTTCGACTAGGAAGGCCCTGAAACTTAAAATTTTCTCATCTCGTAAATGTGTTCAATTATGCTCGGAGGTTTTACGGATTGTACCCAGAGGATTTGATGAATCATGCCCAGAGGTCTTATAGATTGTACCCAGAGGTTCTAATGAATCATGCCTGGAGGTCTTACAGATTGTACCCGGAGGTTTTAATGAATCATGCCCGGAGGTCTTACAGATTGTACCCAGAGGATTTGATGAATCATGCCCAGAGGCCTTATAGATTGTACCTGGAGGCTTTGACCTTATCTCATCATTTCAATTCTATCTTCTAGATCATCTTATCATCACAGTTTCTTTTTTTTGTTATTTCCTATCACACTTTTTCATCTCATCACATCTTTCAATCCATTTTTCATTATCCCATCATATCCATACCTTTTTAATTTCCTCTTTCTTTCCAAAGTTTTAACATCTTTATTTCAAAACTTCATACCCCTTTTTTTTTTGTCACATCTTATTCCTAATCTTTCTCACATTTTCTGATTTTTTTTCGTCTCTCTCTTTTTTTTTTAATTTTCCAAATTTTTAGTCATCTAGTCTTTCAGAACTCTTTTTTTTTTATCCTATTGTCTTAACAAACAAACTCTCTCTTTTTTTTTGTGTTAGAATGCATGTAATGGAATGTAATGCCATGCATGTCAAGAATGCAATGCAAATGATAAATAATGCCTTACCAAGTCACATCATCAGCCTACCTTATTCCTTTCTTCAAAAATTTGTCATCCTTCAATCTTCTCTTTACCTTATCATTCAATCTTTCAATGCCTCATCATTCTTCTTTCTTCAAATTTAGCAATCCTAAAATCATTTGCCCTATCATCATAGTTCATTCAATCTTCTTCTTGCCCCACAATTCTTCTTTCTATAAATTTAGCAATCATCACTCATTCAATCTTCCCATTGCCCCATCATCATCATTCATTTAGTTTTCTTCTTGCCCCACAATTCTTATTAAATTAAAATTCATCAATCCAAATCATAACAAAATCATCCCAAACTATTCACATGAACACTTCACCACTTCTCATATCTTCAAGAAAATTCATGCTCTCATAACAAACAAAGATTGCCCCAAGAATAGTCTTAAAAACACCATCACCACACTTGATTTCTTTAAAAAAAGAACTTGCCCCCATAAACTCACAAAACTCTCATTTTTCACTTCTTCAAGTTTCTTTTTGCAAATAGAAAATTGCCCCACATAATAACTTTTCATGATAAAAACATTTGACTTTTAAATCTTTTAAAAATTGGTGATTACTATTGAGAACAAATAGAACGAGTTACGACTTGGTCTATCTGAATAAATGTGCTGATTTGGTGCATTAAGGATGTTTGGTTATCAAGAAAGGTTCTATTGATCAATGTCTCTTCATCTTGGCTCACAAATGAAACAAATTCCTTGAAAATCATTATTCCTTTTGTAAAAGTAACTTTCACAGAACACAATCCATTTTAGCATTCTCTTTATTAATTGATATGTGGACTTTAACAAATGTCAAGACTAGCTGTGATGGCTCAAATTTCTGGGCGAGGATTCAAATCTCAAATCAAATTTTCAAGGTGATGGTTTTTGAATTTCTCAAAAGGTCTTGACTGAAAGCATCACTCCTCTGGTTTTTCTTCTTTCTTGGTATTGCCTTAGCATAGTCACAAACAATGGCCTTGAGTTGTTTCAAATTTGCTCTAGACTGCCCTTTCATGGGTTTTCACCCTAGAGCTTCATTCTCTTTTTTTCTTTTTTTTTTCTTCTTCTTTTTTTTTATTGATTATTCTACCATGCATTTGAGAATTCAAATTTCATCCCAAACTAAATAATGACGATGGTTTCTCAAAGAAAAGCTTTTCAATACAAGCATCTTTATTTGATCAAAATGGACTTTTAAGCACGTATCGTAGGCCAAGGTTTAGGGTTTTCAAAGAATGGATAAATAGGCCCAAAATGAGTATTTTCAAGGTTTATCGAACCAAGGATCATTTCTTCGAGTGTGAACATCTGTCCTTCCCACTCTTCGAAGCATTTTTCTTTTTTTTTCTAACATTTTATTCGCATTCATTTCTTCTTTTTTCTTTTTTTTTTCTCTTTTTTTCATCTACCTTTTTTCACATTTTTTTTTATATTGATTTCCATCTTCACATATCTTTCTTCTCACATTTGCCCCTTAACAAAGGCATCATTTTCTTGCATTTGACATAAGACCAATCACTAATGCTTCTAAAACTCCTCTGATGTATTTGCCTCTCCAATGTGGAGGGTGATCCTTGGTCAAGGTTCATTTAGAAAAGAAATCAATAAGCTCAAAAGGGGTAACAAAAGGATGATTTCATTTCAGTAATAGGAATATGAAAGATGGCCATTTGTCATATCAAATATTGACACTTCTATTGAAAACCAATCCTCAAGATGAAAAATCGGCTTTTGAAATCATTTGAATATCCCTCGTGCATGATTTCACAATCAATTTTTTTCTTCTTTTCTTTTCTTTTTTTTTCTTCCTTTTTCTTTGCTTTTTTTTTCACAACTCATGCCTAGAATGTATCAATTCAACTTTATGAAGGCCATATGCAACAATCTTCATTATCATGGTTTAAGATAGGAAAAAGGATATCGATCAAATTAAGAATGGTCATTAAAAGATGTTGAGGCTTATAAAAAACTTGGCTCTTTCAATCATTTTACCCCAAGGTGTAGCGAAGGATGATTTGAGTCAGAGAGTTCAAGTTATGAGAAAGAATTTTTGGTTGATGTGTTTGGGACTCTTAGCTTGGCCTTAACATCTATCAAATTTCCAAATACAAAGTCCTTAAGAGAATGCTTCATGAATTGGTCCTTCAAAACAATTCAAAAGTTTTGTAAATTCATCAATCATTTCATTGCTCATTGCCCTAACGAAGATCATTGACTTCAAAAGTTCACCATGGTAAGCAAAAATGAATGAATTTCAAGCTTGTGTGCCTTTATGGATTCCAAGTTTTCACTGAATCGAAAAGTATACTAGAAATGTAATAGCTAGGTCTATTCATTCTCAATAACAATCACCAATGTTTTCAAAATTATTTTATTTCATCTATTTGCAAAGAAAAATATGAAAAACTTTTCAAAACAACTTAATGCAAATTTCAAGAATCTTGAGAACATCTCACATCCACAAATTACACATAGAAAACTTGGCTTGCGGAGAAGCAAACTTCCATTGTTCAATAAGCTCTTGAGTCAAGGCACCACTACTGATGAGTCTTCAATCTTTTCCTTCAATTGCTTGCACTTTTCTGTTGAATGTCCAATTGCCCCCATGTGATATTCACATTTGCTATTTGGTTCATAACTCCTTGCTGCTAGGTTTGGAGCTGTTTTCAAAGGCGTAGGCACCAGATACTGGTTCTTTATTAGCAAAGGCAATAGTTTAGAAATTGGAATTCGCAATCTCTCTACACCGTTTCTTGGCCTTGAGTGATTGTTTGGTAGGCTGGAGAGTGATTGAGGCCAAAAGTTAGGTTGAAAACCATTTTGAGGAATTGACTGGTAAGGATATGAACAAAGGTGGTGGGTTTGTTGCATGGGGTATGGGTGATATGGGGTATAACTTTCATACTGCTTTTCATTAGTTACAGCTTGAACATCTTGACTTTCGTTATTGAATGTTGCACCTCTCATTGTATTTGCCCATTCGATCTTCGCACTTTTTATAGCATATTCGATCATCTCACCAGAGAGTACCATATCTGTAAAGTTTTTGGTGACATTTCCAATCATTCTCTCATAGTATGGAGCCTTAAGTGTATTGACAAACAGAATTGAACCTAAGCAGCAATGTCTCGCCATCTCTGACCATATTCTCTAAAGCTTTCGGTAGCCTTTTTTTTTCATATTTTGTAAGAACAATCGATCTGGTGCCATATCCTTTGCGTGTTGATATTGAACTATGAAGGCCCTCGCAAGATCTTTCCATGAATGGATGCGTCCTCTATCTAATTGGACATACCACCTTGCTGCGGATCCAGTAAGGCTATCTTGAAAACAGTGGATTAGCAACTTTTCATTGTGAGTATGCCCTGCCATTTTTCGACAAAACATCGTAATATGGGCTAATGGGCATTTAGAGCCATCATATTTTTCAAAGTTGGGGACTTTGAATTTCGCGGGTACTCAATTTCTCCACATCAATGTTTCCATAAATAGTGCTCCCTTTGATGGCCCTCAGTCTCTCCTCTAACGTATCACACACACGATGCATCCCTTTATGAGAACCTAGTTCAATCGCTTCCCTCCTAAGCTTCTCTTGCTTGATGGGGTCCTCCATTTGTGGCTCCACTCTAACGTTAGTGTCTTCATCAACTCCCTTCCCTTTTGCCAAGCTCATCATCATCTCCATCATCTTGGCCATTTGTTCCCTAGACTCCTCTGGGGCCTTGACAATCTCTCGTTGCACCTTTTCTATTCCATCAATTCGTGCCAATTGCTCATTCTCCATTGTTCTTGTTTGCAAACAAGTATCGTATGGGTGGCTGACAATTTTGACGACCAAGCTATCTTCTCACCTTTATTACTATAGTCTAAGTCAAGATGCCATGATACGCACATACAAACCTATGCATGAGATGCATGCTCCATTTATGTATGACCAAAAATGTCTAAATGTATAGGTGCAATGTTCAAATGGATATGTCATGCATCACAAATTCAAAGGAAAGCCTCATGTGATGAACAGACACATTTCATCTCTTTATTTTCTTTATTTTGATTTTTTAATATTATATTTTTTTGAAAAGAAAAAATTTCCTTCATGTGTCCTAATTCTTGGTTATCTTTACATGATGAGTTGACATGGCTCTAACTTAAGTTGGTCTCTTAGGTTTCTTTATATGCTTGGTTTGGATAAGTAAGAATTCTAAAGGTTCTCAAATTATTCCTCACTATCGTCCACATAGGACTAGCAAGGCACCCAATCCTCACCCATCACAGGTTACAAACGGAAAGGTTCTATTTGAGTAGGAGTATTTCGCTAGCCATTGCGGAGGTATTACCTCACGAGAGCGTAGGTACTTTACTCCCTCCTAAAAAGGATCGAGCCCGGGTCGAGGGCTTATGTATGCTAATGCAAAGTGATGTGTGTGTATGAAGGAATAATGTTTTATTTAATGTTCGTTTTCTAATAAGATCTCTTCAGTAAATTCTAAGTTAACCTAAAACTAAGTATTGGCCTGACTCTCTAATGTCCCCAGTGGAGTCGCCAAACTGTCGTAACGTACTAAGTTTTGGATAAAAACCTAATAGCTAGACACAAAGATATGGAGTCGCCACCAACCATTCTAACTAGGTGTGATTGGTCACCTATTCAAACTATGGATAAGGATTGGTCTACATCTCAAATTTAGGGTTCGGGAGTACGGTTACGTGTGAGGAAGGATTAGCACCCTCACAACGCCCATCCTAAAATGGTACCAACTAGCTTTAGGTTATCTCAAATTTGCCTTAGTTAATCTTAAGTTCAATAGTTAAATATTGGAAAATATTTCTAAGTGTCCTCCATTAAGCTGGTGGGACAACTCAAAAATCTTTCTCACCTCAAGAGTATTCAAGTAGTACTATGCGACTTGCTTGAAGAGGCTCCGTCGTCGAATTCATTTTAATATTTTATGAGAAATTCCGAACTTTGACTCCTTCTATCTAATTTATTCTTACCATTCTATTATTTATTAATTCTTAATTTTATTTTTATGCGAAAATGAATATGAATTATTTTTATCAAAAATTCCTTTTAGATCTTCCATTAAGCTGGTGAGACTTAAAAGAAATTTTCTTACCTAAAGATTTCCAAATCATTACTTAAGCGTAAATCTACTTGAAATCTCATCATAGGAATAATCAATATTCATTCTCAATAACTCCTATTTTTTATTGCCTTATTTTATTATTTCATTAGATTTTATTACTATTTATTATTGTTATTTTATTATTATAGTGAACACGAATTATTAAAAATTTTTATCTTCTTAATTAATTACTTTAGTTTTTAATTTTAATTTAATAATATTTTTAGATAAAAATCACCTATTTTATAATTTTAAAAGATGAATAAAAATTACTTATTATTGAAAACTATCTCTAGGCCATCCATTTAGCTGGTGAGACCTTGAAAATAATCTTCTCACCTAGAAAATTTCAAGAAAATCACTTATGCGTAATTCTCTCGATATTTCATCATTGGAGTGGTTCGTATTCACTTACATTATAATTTGCATATCTAATTTTTTATTCATTTTATTTCTTATTTTGTTACTCATTATTATTTCTATTATCGTGGACTATTAATTATCGTTTCTAATTTTTATAACTTATTCTTATTCCAATTCAATAACAAATTTACTAATCATTCGTATTTTAAATTTAAAAAATGAATATAAATTACTTTTTATTGAAGGCCCTATTTAGACCTTCCATTGAGCTGGTGAGGCCTCGAATAGAACTTTCTTACCTAGGCATTTCAAGAAAATTACTTGAGCGTAATTCCCTTGATATTTCATCATCGGAGTAATCATATTCATTTTTTATTATTTTAATATCTAACTTTGGTTATTTCATTTATTTCCCTCCTTATTTGCCATTACTATTTTTATTATATTATTATTAATCATTAATATATTTTCTAATTTTATAACTAATTATTTTTACTGTTATTTTATAATAAATTTATTTTTATATATATATATTTTCTTTTAAAATGAATATGAATTATTTGTTATCAAAAATCCTATCTAGACCCTCCATTAAGCTGGTGAGGCCTTGGATAAGATTTTTTACCTCAAGATCTCTAAAGTACCACTTAAGCGTGATGCCTCTAGAGTTCCATCGTCGGAATAATTCATCTTTATCTTCATATCTTAATTTTAACTTTATTTAATTTATTTTGATTCTTATCCTAGTTTGGCCTTTTAATTTTACAACGAATCAATGTTCAAAATAAGTAATCAACTAATTTTAACATAAGAAAATCATCCAAAATACTTTAATCATAATCAATTCAATTACGTGTTACATTTAGAAGATCAACTTTAAACACATTAATACCTATTCCAGTTTTGAACTAACCAAATCAATATATAATCAAATTAATATCCTCTTAAATTAATATAAAATTTATATATTCATGAACCTCCTACATTTAATAATTTAATAATATTATATTATTTCCACCAGGATGCCATAATCAACATCTTAACCTACTCATTACATGAAGAATATGACAAGGTAACAAATCATTTACTAAAGACAAAACGAAAACTAAAAGAAAAAAAGGGAGAAGAATACCTTTTATTTGTTCGACCACTAAATCTTAGATGACAACATCTGGAAGGGAAATATTGTCGTTTGTCTCAACTAATGGCTGTGTGGCTCGTTGCAGTACCGTGGGAGAGCAGCTGGTGTGTCTCGGTCTTACTTTCTTAGCAGGTAGCACGTGATGGTAATGCAGCAGAGGCGGGCTGATGCATGCGTGCAGTGTTAGTAAAGCTGAACGGTTTGACAGTGTGGTTGCAGGCTGTAGTGAAGATGACAGAGTAGAAAGAAACAATGCTGTGGCTTAGCAAGGCATCAGGGACGACTCCATGCAAGGAAGAGACGCCAGAAAATGGCCAGAAACGCAGCAGCAGCAACTGCGGGGAAGGTTGCAGGCAGCAGCAAGCAAAGCCTGTGCAGAAGCAGTAAGGATGGCAGGGACGACTCCAGGCAAGGAAGAGACGCCAGAAAATGGCTAGAAACGCAGCAGCAGCAAGACTCGCGATGGTGCAACAACTGGAAGCAAGCAAAGGAACGTGCCGCCAAGAATAGAAGCAGAGGGATGGTTTTACTCTTCTGTTGGTGAAGCTGATGGAACAAGGTAATGATGAAGATGATGATGGTGCTTTCCCTGGCGAGGATCGATGACCGTCCTCCTTTTTTTTTAATGGCTCCCTCTTGTTCTCTTTTTTTTTGTTCCTTTTAGGGTTTTCTTTTTTTTAGGTTTTCCTCCCCCCTAAACCCTAGTTCTCTCTCCTCTTATAGACCTAGTTTTTTTATTTTTTTTATTTTTGGTAATAATTGGAAATCTAGAATCAATTTTTTTTAGGAAATTTTATATTTCAAAAATTGAATCTTAAATTTAATGTCAATTCCAAATTCAAATTAATTTCCGATCTTTTAATGGTTTCATTTAATTCTACTTTCCTATCAAAATTAATTTAGATTTCCTTCTTTTTTTTTATTTTATTCTATAAAAATCAAAATCAAAATCCAAAAATTATTTCTAAATCTAAATAAAAAATAAAATTTAAAAATCAATAATAAAATATATACAAACTAATTAATTAAAAATGTTTTGAAAAAAGGAACCGGACAAAAATGGTGTCTACAGATGGTTGTGGCACTGTCGGGGGTTCGGGTGAGGGTGGTGGTTGAATGGTGAGGCAATGGGTCTCGGGCCGTGGCCGTGGTTCAGGTGGTGGTGTATGTGAGGGGTTTCTGTTTTGGGGTTGAGGGTGAGGATTGGTTGAAAATGGTCCAGATGATGGTGGAGGTAGGGTGGTCTACGATGGTGAATGGAGGCAATGGGGTTCGGATTGGGGTTTTGGGTTCTGTTTGACAGTGAGGCTGGTTCCCCGGTAGCTGTGGGTTGAGCTGTGGGGGCTTGAAGCTCCGAGTCCCCCCTTTTGCAGTGACCAAATGGTCTCTTTTTGTAGAAGGGATTAGGTCCTTTTGGGGGTTCTCTTCGTAATGGGTGGAGTAGGCCGAGAGGGAAATGGGGCTGCAGGGCTGGTGACCGGCGGATGGGATGGTTTGGCAGTGTAGCTGGTGGACAGTAGGCTGGCTGATGGTCAGTGGCGGTGACTGATGGACCAAAAAATAAAAATAGAATAAAATAAAAAATAAAAATAATAAGATTAATATTAATAATAATATAAATAATAATAATAATAAAAGTAATAAAAATAAAAAGGAACATAATAATAATAATAATAATAATAATAATAAAAAGAAAATAATAATGATAATAATACAAATAATAAAAATAAATATAAACAAATAATAATAATAATAGTAATAATAACAAAAATGGACAAAATTAGGTGTCAACAAGTTGTTTCTGATTTTTTAAATGTGTGTATTTGTTCTTTTCTTCTGATGAAGTTTATGATTTTTCTCTTTTAGTGTTTCTTCAGTTTTCACATATGAAATTAATAGTTTTTGCTCAAATTTTGTTCATTTATTTATTTTGCTTGGAGTTGATGTGATAAATGGTGTAGGGAAGGTTCTGATTCTGGGTTATTTTGGAGATTAACAAAGGTTTGGTTTTTATTGTTTTGAGGGAGTTAATTACCTTTTTAATATCTGTAATTGTTGTTTATCTTTTGTGATTATGGATTTGTGGATTTTTTTTTGGGCTGTACAAGCACGAAAAGTGACTAACTTCAAGGTTTGGGTTAATCACATTGTTTATGGTCTTTGAATTTGGTTTTAAAATAGAGAAAATGTTAGCTCTTTTCCTAAGTTAGCCGAGATCTATAGATGCAAAGGAAAAGTAAAATGTAAGGCAGAAGTGAAGAGAATTGAATTTGATGTGGATTAAATTTCTAAATGTTAAGATAAGGCTTCTTTTTTTTTTTGGATGGATATCTATTCTTTTTGTCAGTTTTTTTGAGGAAACTATTTAAGTTTCGTTGTTTTTCTTAGCAAAACTATAGTGTAGTCAAGCTTGATACACTGTTTATGTATTTAATAGATTGTGATTAAATGATCAGTTTGGTGCCAAAATGTCTACTTCTGTGTATGAACCCATTGCAACGCACAGAGTATTTTTATTTGTTTTTGTCATCCTTTTTTATGTTTGTATAATCTTAAACATTTGAAGCTTGATGTTTTAATGGATGATCACTGTCCCGCATCAACGACTGGGTATTCTCTAGTATATATATGAAAAGTTGATGATAATAAATAAAATTATTATCCTATCAACTGCTAGTGAAATTTTATAATTCCATAAACGGAGTTAAAAAACTCTACTAGCAGTAGATAAGATAATAATCCTAATAAATATATATTATTGTAAAATTTCTCAAATAAAAAAAATATTGAGTTATTTTATTGATATCTTTTTCAAAAAAATTTTAACATAGGGAATAATTTAATGAGTTTCATCAAAATATGGAAATAATATTATGAAAATAATACATACATATATGTACTTCTAGCTTGAAAATTAAATTCAAGATATAATCCAAATTTAGAATAAATGAAAATCATACATAAAATTATAAATGCTATTAAACCTATTTAAATAATTTTTATTTTTATGTTAAAAATATTATGATTTCAAATAAGTAAGAAATTATTTAAATTTTAAATATTTCACTAATCAATTATTATTTTATTGAGGATGTGCAAATTCAAAATTTTTATAAAAAATACACATTTCTTATTTTAAAAAACTGAAATAATTTATATATTATCAAAAAAGTTTAGCGGGGCTAATTTTCTAGTTCAATTAATATTCACGTATTTACTCAATAGAGCCATACAATTCCAAATTCAATAATTTAATTACTAAATTTATTTAAATATTAAAAAAATACTAAAAAAAGGCCACGACACAAATACTAAAAAGCAGCTTCAATGGAGCAGAATGAATTGATGGCTCTTAAACAAACTATTACTCAAACTAAAAAAGAACACTGTCTTTTAATTATTTGCCATCAGCTTTCTTTCACTCACCAGTTTTCGCCAGCCATTGAAATATATATTTACTTATATGTACAGTGGCTATAAATAAATCCGCCAGTGTCCCATCATTAGAAGTTTCCTTTGTCTTCGAATGCAATCATATGAACAAACGTGAAAAATAAAAAATAAAAAATTGCCGCCATTGATTTTTAGAGGTTGTGTTTTTTGGGCAAAGACGTTTATTTGTAAAAGAGTTAATAATTATAGTGAATAAAATTAATCTTTTTCTTATTAATAATTTTTTCTTTTCCAATGTGTGCATCCTGTTCATGAATCGAACACTTAAATCTTTACCGATTAGTGAATGAGCAGACGGAACAGTGTTACATGAAATTGCGGAAAACAAGCGAAGGCCTACTTGGGTAGTTGGATTACCGAAAAGTTGGCGTTGCCCGTTGATCTTGGATTGGTTCGTCCACTATAAATTCTCATCCGCAATTTCGAACTTGAGGCCCTCGAAGAAACGAAAACACGAAACAAAGCTACGCCAAGAAAAATGGAGAATCAGAGCCAAAATGGAGCCGAAGCTCCTGTCAAAGTGTCAACCCTCAATTGTATCGATCTCTCTAATCCTGATATTCATCAATCTGTATCTTTACTCAAGCAGGTTTTTGTTTCCCTCGTTTTGTTTTTTGTTCCTTTGGCTTCCGTGTTTTTATTGTACGTGTCGTAGGAATTTTTTTTTAATTCTTTTGATGGTTTGAAGTTGATATTTTGATATCTTGTTGATTATTAAGACAACCCCAGAATTAAAGTTTGAAATTTTTGGTGGGTTTAGGCTTGTTTGGATTGTGGGTTTTTCTATGTGGTAAACCATGGGATAAGCCAGGAATTCATGGATGAAGTATTTGCCCAAAGCAAGAAATTTTTTCAATTGCCATTAAATGAGAAAATGAAAGTTTTGAGGAATGAAAAACATAGAGGCTACACTCCCGTGCTGGATGAGCTTCTTGACCCCGATAATCAAGTTCATGGTCAGCAACTCTTTCTTTTTAGTGATTGTATTTGTTTGCACTGCATTATCTGCTTTACCATTCATATTGATAATTGGTGAAATGGTTTAATTGGAACTAAAGTATCGAGCTTTTCCTTTTCTGGTGGGGTGGTAGGAGACTACAAGGAGGGGTATTACATAGGTGTAGAAGTACCTGAAGATGATCCTGAAGGGGACAAGCCATTTTATGGGCCAAACGTTTGGCCGGCAGATGGTAAATTATATTGGATTTCATTGATAGACCTGGTTGAAAGCATTTTTCACCAACATTTTTTAAACTTTTGGCTCTGGTTAGGTATTCTGCCTGGATGGAGGCAGACTATGGAGAAATTCCATCATGAGGCATTGTAAGTTGTAAGCTAGTATGTGGCTAGGTTTCTGTGTATTTAATGATAGGTGCAATGAACATAGGATGAAAAAATTTTGTTTTTGTTCTGTATGTGCTATTAGGGAGGTGGCAAAAGCAGTTGCAAGGGTCATAGCACTTGCACTTGACCTAGAGGTTGATTTTTTTGATAAGCCTGAGATGCTTGGGAAGCCTATTGCCACCTTGCGCTTACTACACTATGAAGGTGAATGCCATTATTCGATATTAGTGTGATTGCAATGTTGATATTACTCATCATATGAATTTCATACTGTCTTCAGGTCAAATTTCTGATCCCTCAAAAGGAATATATGGAGCTGGAGCACATTCTGACTATGGATTGATTACGCTCTTGGCAACAGATGATGTGATGGGTCTGCAAGTATGAACATTGCTGTACCATGCAATTATATTACCTTTGTTCTGCATATTTGACTAGCTAACAAAAGTTTTTATATATATTGCAGATATGCAAGGATAAAGATGCAAAACCTCAGATATGGGAGTATGTGGCACCTATTAAAGGGTTAGTTGCTGATGGCTATTGGAGATTTGAGCTTTTAGGATTACGTTGTTGACATCCTAGTGGAAATGCATGTTGGTTTTACTGCCTTGCTGTTGGGGGCTGCATTTTGAACCAGTATCAGTTTTTAAGTGACTGTTTTCTATTTACTTACTGTGCCTAGGTTGCTAGCATCATTTTTGCCGTTATCTTCTTAAATTTCTATCCTTACATTGTTCTGTTCATCACTTACCATGTTCTTGCTTAACACGTAATAAGTTTTAATTTAATCATTAATGATTGTAATACACAAAATGCTAAAATGTTGTTGAACTTTTTCGCAGAGCTTTTATAGTCAATCTTGGGGACATGCTGGAGCGCTGGAGCAATTGTATATTCAAGTAATAGGCAACTTTTTGTGGTAACTCTGGTCCAAACTGCATAATATTAAGATGACAGTAAAAGATGAATGATGGATTTTTTAAGGGGCTCCACGAATTGTTTATCATTTACCGAAGAACTTTAGTTTTCATTCTCTGTTTTACCTTTTACTTTTAAGTTTGGTCATTTATTTTCTTGATAAATATAAAGCATAGAAAGCATAGAACTGTTGTCTAAGGCCACATCTCCACTAGTCTAGAGCAATTGCCACTCCATTATTTCTTGCTTCTTTTGTATTGTTATATGTACACAAGGTCAATAAGTGAAAGCATCCTTATAGTGACCTTGAGTTTTTTTGCCTCCGGTTTCTTATTGTTTCATGAAATTCTTACATTTTTTATTTATATAATTTTTAATTTTAATTATGCTGCTTTGAATCTCTTCATTTGTTTGTAATCTTCAATTTTCTTGGGGTTTGCTTGTGGAAGACTGGAAGCTACCTTTTTATAACTATATTTCTTCTTCTTTGTGTAACCAAATTCTTGGTTTTTGTATGTTCCCAGGTCCACTTTGCACAGAGTTTTAGGGAATGGTCAGGAGAGATATTCTGTAAGGCCCTTTACCTTTTTAAACTGTTCTTTGTCATCCGGGATTTAAGCCCTTTCACATCCTTTTGGATGATTCATGATTGAAACAGATTCTTTACAGTGTCTTCGTGTTATGATATTGGGTTGCTTCAATATATTTATCCCGTCATAATTTTTCTACATTTCATGTCTGATTTAAGTGCTGGTTATATATTTATTTCTTAATGTGCTTGTTCTCAGTCTATGAGGCCAACCATGGTAACTATATGCAAGCAGGGTAAATTCGGCTTTCAAGAACTTTGAAATTAACTCTTCTACCAACTCTTGTTACTCTATAGAGTTGATTCCATCTGATCTGTTCTGACTCTACTAGAATAAACTTAACAATTCTGTGATTGATGTATGTCAACAACTCGGCTAAAATTGCTGAGAATCATTGTCTATCAAAGTCATAAAATGAAGAGTGGAAGGATGCTTTAGTTCTTTGAAAGTTTTAAAAGCATTTTGGTTGACAGGAAAAAAAGGTTTTAACTGACATCTTCATGTTGGTATCTCTTATTGCATACCTTCATAGTTCAAATTTTGGCTTAGCTACTTTTTCTTTAATATTCATTTCGCTAAGTTTCTCTGTGAATATTCTAGCTTGGAATTTTCATGTTCTCTTACTATCTTCTAACATGGTCTTTTGAAGAATTAAGGTTTATATCTGTTGTTTCTGATTACAGATTGCATACTTTGTGGAACCTAGTTATGACTGTCTCATTGAATGTTTGCCAACTTGCAGTTCAGAAACAAATCCTCCCAAGTAAGTCTTAGTATCAAGTTGTCCTAATTATAGATAATAAGGAGTGAAGTCCATCTTGAAACCCCTCCTTTGAGACCTTAGTTGCTATAACATCCACCTAAATTACCTTTAATTTATCTTGTTTCATCTGACATATCAACTCTAATTGAACTGCTGAATGTATTCAAACCAGGTTTCCCCCCATACAATGCGGAACGTACCTGTGCCAACGTTACAAGGACACTCATGCTGAGTTAAGTGTGTATAATAAACATCAAACTTGAAGTCCTCGCAGAATTTGTTTTGGAATGGTTACATTGTAATTTTACAGGGGCATGCCGATCTGAATGTGCTATATCAAACATTAGGAAATTTATTACAGCCATAGGTTATCATTCCTAATAAAGTTATTACATGTTGCAAGATTCAGAAGGGAACCTAGTTTGGCAATTTTCTCTTCACTTAGGCTGTCATCTGATGAACAGATTAGAGTTACACAGCGCATGCAATCTTTATGAAATATGAGTGTGTTAGATCGAGTAAATCCAAACGTTGATGGATCATCAGAATCTTTGTCAAATTTGCTTCTTTAAATAGATAGTTTGAAGTACTTAAAAGTCATCTTGGATAAGTTAAAATAGATGTGATTACTTCACAATTTTAAACACGCCATAATTCGATCCAAAATTGACATAAGAAAGACATAAAATAATATGGGTTTAAATATTATAAAAATTATATATGAATTACGTAAAAATTAAAAATATTATGTTTAACATGTCGATACGAATTTTAACACATTAATTTTTGTATTTTACAAGATATGAATAAAAAGTATATGCATAAAATGCCAAATAACACGACACATGAAACATGTACATAATATGCCAAATCTAAATGAAAGAAATTACTTCGAAGAGAGTAAGATATGATTTTGCACTGTGGACTCCTATTACCTAGCAGTTTCTAACACTTTTAAGTAGGCTTCGAGATTCAAGTATAACACAAAAACAGCATTTAATTTCCGTTCCCATTATTTTGCCATAAAGGAAGAAAATCCAAGAAAACCCATTATCTTGAGATGGGTTCTTTCTGATATTGGAATTCCAGAAAATATCACCAATCTAATTATGTTTTGTGTTACCTCAACGGAGATGAATTTACTGTGGAAAGGGGAATTAACAGAGAGCTTCAAGCCTACTAAAAGGCTGAGACAGGGAGACCCTCTATCACCATACTTGTTTGTTCTGTGTTTACAGAAACTTTCTGACATCATTGATCATAATGTGTCATTAGGTTCATGGCAGCCAACCAAGCTTTCTCGTGGTGGTCCAAATCTTTCTCACTTATTTTTTTTGCAGATGATCTCATCCTTTTTTGTAGGGCCTCGGTTCAACAAGCACGGGTGATGATGAATTGTATAAAATTGTTTTGTGACATTTCAAAACAAGAGGTCCATTTCAATAAATCGAAACTCTTTACCTCTCGAAATGTCCACTACAACACAATTGCGAATATTCAGTTGATTACAAGGATGGCTCTCTGTGTTGATTTTGGCAAATACTTGGGTGTCCCAATCTCTCCAAACAGATTGAAGAGATCTCATTTTCAGCCTCTATTAGACAAAATTAAGAACCGGTTGACGTCGTGGAAATCGCAGCAATTATCACTTGCAGGCAGAGCTACTTTAATCCAATCGGTATCAAGCACCATGGCATCATACACTATGCAGACAGTCCGTTTACCTGCGTCGTGACTAAGGAAATGGACTGTTTAAATAGGAATTTTTTATGGGGTTCAACATCTGAAAAAAAGAAAGTGCCTCTAGTGAAATGGGATGTTGTGTGCACACCAAAGAAGGTAGGTGGATTGGGATTTCGAAAAACTAAGGAGATGAACTCTGCAATGTTGTTAAAGATAGGATGGAAATTGGAAGTTGGTGAATCAGGATTATGGGCTAAAGTATTAAAAGCTAAATACATGAATGGTGTGTCTTTTCTAAAAGCACAAACGAGATCTACATGCTCCAACACATGGAGAAGCATTACTTCATGTCAGAATGTCATAGCCCAGGGAGCAGCAAAAATTGTGGGTGACGGTCGTAATACTTCGTTTTGGTTTGAGAAATGGATTGGCGACAAAGTCTTGGCTGATGTGTGCGCAGACATGGGTCCTATTAACCGAGGTGCTATGGTGAGTGAATTTAAACTTCAATCTGGTGGCTGGGATTGGTCCCGATTGTCCTTTTTACCTGCGAACATTAAACATCTTCTCGCTTTATTTCCTCCATTTACAGGCGAGACTGACAAAAACTACTGGACTGCATCTTCATTGGGTGAATTTTCCGTCAGTTCAGCTTACTCCTTATTATTTGGAAATATTACTTCAACTTTTCCATGGAAGATGTTATGGGTTGAATGTTCTACCACGCATCAAACATTTCCTCTGGCTTGTCTCTCATAACAGACTACTCACCAAGGAAGCTTGCCATAAGAGGAAGATAACAGATAATGCTATTTGCCCGAGATGTGGGAGGCCTCTCGAAGATATCATCCATGTCTGAAGAGATTGTTTTACATCTCAACAGATGTGGGCTGGTTGGCTATCAGGCTCTGAATTACATTATGTTAACATACTTCCTCTAGAACCATGGTTGATTTATAACTTGAAAAAACAGAGGATGATTTCAGATGGTAGAGTGAATTGGCCAAACTTGTTTGCCTCGGCTTGCTGGCGGCTGTGGAAGTGGAGAAACCAAATGGTGTTTGATGAGAAGTTTACATGGCCAAGGCATTGCAACAATCAAGTGTTCAAACACGCATCAGAGTGTTAGTCGAACTTGGAATTAGGGCAGCCTTAAGAGTGAAACAATTACGTTCCATAACGTGGGAGAAGCCAGCCACAGATTGCATTAAAGTGAATGTAGACGCATCAGCGAATGGGAATCCAGGGTGGTCGTTTGCAGGCGGATTAGCTCGAGATTCTCAAGGACGCTGGTTGTGGGGCTTTAGCTGATCTTTGGGCTGGGGTTCGATTTCTAGAGCTGAACTTTATGCCATGTATTTTGGTTTACCGATGGCCTGAGATGCAGGATATAAAAACATTATACTAGAGTCAGACTCCCTATTTGCAGTGACGAAGATTTTGCAACCACTGAGAGAGCATGATCCTTTCTTTCAACTTATACATGCAAGCCTTTGATAAACAGAGAATGGATATCTTCTGTTAAACATGTGTACCGTGAGGCCAACCGTTGTGCAGATCATATAGTGGGCATGGTGCCTGATCATACAGAGATGGACGTCCTGGAGATACCACCGGAGAGCCTTAAGGAATTGCTAAAGGATGATTGTAATGATGTGGGTCATATGAGACCTGTTTAGTTTTTACAGAATTTATGTTTCCTCTGTAACAAAAAAAAAGAAGAAAATCCATCAGCTGCCAACAGAAGCCTGAAATGGCCCTTTGCCACACAGGATATGTTTGGATTTAGACCTTGGGGCAATGAGGTGGGAGGCTGCTAAACCTACTTGTTACATTCCAAAATAATAATGCAAGCACTAAGAAGACCAACGAAACTGATCTTAGAGAAATTGTGGATGTCAAGTGAAAAATCAGATGAGAGAATGTGGAAAGGTAAATTAAACTACTGTATATTATGGGCCTTTTAAAAAACATGAACATACAAACACTTCATTGTCCGCTGCAAAAGAAACTTTTCATACACTCTAATGGTACAAGTTAACATTTTTTTCCAACCCCCGTCATATTTTTACTTGACCTTATTTATTAGGCAACATACAACATATGATGAGCTGCAAGGTAAAGCTATATAGAAATGCTGGGGAAAATCTCTGATCATATTTACCGGTAGCAGCGGTAAACAGGAGAGTACATGCAACTCTCGGCATACTTCACAAGATTTGCAGGACGAGGGAGATGTGTTGCCACACCTATAGAAAGCATGATTAGAAATAATGTCATACTTAAGAAATGAAACAGTGACAGTTTTTATCTTTGAATCTGCAATAAATGCCACTCACCAAGTTCATATGCCTTAGCAGCCACCTTAGCAGCTATATTAGCTGAAATTTTTCTTATATTAGAGAATGGTGGGTAAATAAGCCCCTTGTCATAGTTTTCCTCAGACACTTGCTTGGCCAAGGCTTCCGCTGTTGTAGAAGACAGACAAGAAAAGTATACAGTTAATCCCACGGCCCTTACTACCGACACTTAAATTCATGTTAAGATTTTAAATCACAGTGAACTTCAGTATGCAACAGCTTCAGATTTTATAATTTGTCTGTTGCACAAATAATGTATCAAAAGAATTCCAATAGTACAGATAACTTTCAGTTTAGCAAACAAAAAAGGAAAGACAAGACAGATTATGTTAGTAATGTTGTTTCTTGAATTACTGCCTACTTACAGGCTGCCAGAAGCATGTCATCGTGCACACGAATTGCTCCAGAGATGACCAAACCCAAACCAAATCCTGGGAAAATGTAAGCATTGTTTGCCTGAATTGACAAAAGAAAGCACAGAGCTCAGTTCTTGATATTCATCAGATATCCCATTTGGGAGAATTTGCTAAAATATACTAAACAATCAAATAATGGTTGGACCTGGCCAGGAACAAAAACTTTGCCATTGTATTCAAAAGGATCAAATGGACTTCCACTAGCAAAAATTGCACCACCCTGCAAGATGAACACAAAAGCTCACAAGAATGATATTTGGAGGCAAATAGAGACTCAAACTTCCCAGAAGCACTTTCACCTTAGTCATGACATGAGGTGAAACAAGTAAGAACTAACAAGCAATTGAGAATTTTACCTCACTCCAAGTATAAGCTTCTTCAGCTGTGCACTCAGATTGTGAGGTCGGATTCGAGAGAGCCATAATAAGAGGTTTCTGCATCATCATAGGTTTACAAAAATGTAATTTTATTTTTCTAGTTCTTGACGACGAGTAGTTTTACCAGAAAATATATTGATAAGGTCAATGTATAAAGTACCTCATTGAAGGAGGATAAAGTCTCAATTATTTCCTTTGTAAAAGTTCTTCCCACTCCAGATGAGCCAATCAAAACTGTTGGCTTGATTGCCTGAAGAAGTAAAAGAAAAGTAAGCACCAAAAATTACTTTGAAAAATGCAAAAGTATGCAATATTTTTCTTACCTTGACAGCACCTAATAAATCCTTAACAGGTTCATGTTCATGAGCCCAAGGTTTCTTAAAATGTTGGAGTGACTCTTTACGAGAGCTCACAATCAGTCCCTGAAAGATAATTCACATGCTCCTTAGGTGAAAAGGGATAAGAATCGGATATATTTCTTTTGGCAACAATCATGAGCAAGCTTATCAATACCTTTGAGTCCACAAGCCAGATCTTCTTGCGGGTCTCTTCCAAGGGAGCTTTTGTCTACAAGACATAAGAAAAAACAGCCAGCTTAATAATAATCACTACAAACAATAGAATGGAAGTTTAAATGAACTAAAATGATCTGCAAATTTTAGTAGCATTCTATTACCTGCTTTGACATCTCGAGAGCTATAAGCTCTGCTATGCCAGTCCCAGCCTGCAACAGTATAACAAAAGCCAGTGTAAGTGAATCTATTAATACAGACTGAATCGTGAATTGATCCATTAAATGTTATTTTCTTCCAATCTTTCTTGTCAATTATTTCAGCATTTTGCTCGCTTCCCCTTCAGCAAAAGATAAAAAGATGAAGGTGGCAGAGATCAGAGTCTTACTTCCCCAGCACCAAGGAACAAGAATCTGTGGTCAGCTAGAGAACCACCAATCAACTTCAATGCTGCAACAACCCCAGCAAGAACAACAGATGCTGTTCCCTGCACCAAAAGTGATGCTAGATTAAAGAGAACCAAAACAATAATAAGGAAGGAGCTTCTTATAACGCTGCTACTACCACTTACCTGTATATCATCATTGAAGACAAGGTGGCTTGTGCCATATTTTGCAAGCAATGTAAAAGCGTTATGATTTGCAAAATCTTCGAACTGCATAATGTCAAAAGAATCAGACATGGTTAGAAAATACAAGAACATTACATCCCGAAAATTTTATGAAAAAATAGTCTTCAAAGAATGGATACCTGTATAAGAACTTTTTCCCCATAGTTCTGCTTGACAGCAGTCATGAACTCATGTAGCAAGTCAGCATATTCCTAAATGTAGTCAAAATAACCTTGGTATAATGGAAGTTATGCAGTTCATAATGATTATGCTACTAAAATCCAGCGAGCTTTGCAAAAACTGTCAAACCTGCCCAGTTGCCCTCCTTTGTCTAAGCCCAATATAGAACTCATTCTTCAACAATTCCTCATTATTTGTGCCCACATCGATGGTCACAGGCAAACACTATAAAGCAGAATCAGTAATTATGTGAGACAGAGGCTCAGTGCTATGATGATTGACATCATTACAGTTGCTAAGTTTAGCTCTACTTCTTTAACCGTGTAAAATTTCAGGCTTAAGAACTACAAATTTATATGTCATCAAGCACATCAAATAAAGAAATTCGGGAGAAATGCCACACTGGAAATGCTTACCGCTGAAGGACGAACCCCTCCAAGTGCTGTGTATAAAGACAATTTTCCAACTGGAATACCCATCCCCTGAAATTCCAACAGAATCACACCCAAACTAGTTATTCTTTACAGCTTAGAATCCCAAAATTGCAATTTAAACTAACAGCAAATTGACATGTTTCTAATTGAAGAAATGATCTTAAAACAATTTACCTGACAGCCAAGATCCCCAAGTCCCAAAATGCGCTCACCATCAGTTACAACAATAACTTGAATACTTCTTTCAGGCCAGTTCTTCAAAACATCAAGAACTTTTCCCCTGCACATTATTTTCAGGTTAAGTTGAAGCCAATCCACTTCGAAATTCAGATTTACACAACCAAAAGAAAACATTCATACTTCTCTTTCAAACTTATGTAGAGTCCCTGAGGACGCCTGAAGATGCCTCCATACTTCTGGCAAGCTTCACCTACAGTTGGAGTGTAGACAACTGGGAGCAGCTCCTCAACATTATCAATCAGAAGCTTGTAAAACAGTCTTTGATTCCTTTCCTGTTACCAGTGAAAACAAAGGAAAAAAACTTACTCAGTTATTCCCTTTTCCTCTATGCTGATCAGGAGCATTTCTAATAACAAATATTAAAAAAGAAAAGCAAAGAAAAGAAATGCACAGCTTCAAAGCCTAATGTGAACATAGTCAGTGGTAAAAGGGAGACCTGAAGCTCCATCATGGCCATGTATTTTTGCAGTGGAACTTGATATTTACGGATACTGTTCATCAATTTTTTCTCCTGGGTTTTAGAACAAATATAAAACATTAATTAATATTACTCCTCGAATGCATGAATATTTAGGCAAAAAGGCGTTGCAATTAGTATAACCTGAAGCTGTTGAGTGACAACAGCAGGAGGAAGTAAACCACGCAAGTAGTGAGAATCCCTCTCTGCCTCAGTGAACGCAAGCCCTTTGTTATGGTGTGGGTCTCGCAACAATGAATATCCGCTGCACCATGGAATAATATATAAATTCAGAACCTAGAAAGAAAAAAAGAAAAATACCACCTTCTTTTCGTAGCTTTCTTAACAGTTATAACGATCGTTTTCATTTCTACTACCATCATGAATTTGAAGTTAATTAAACCAGAATCGAATGATGTTTGACCAACGATCAAACACGAAAACACTCTAAAACACAAACAAAAACTTCATGCAAAGAAGAAGAAGAAGAAAAGTGACCTGGCGACAGAGTAAGTCCAGGGGGTGACGAGCTGGTCCTCAGTGGCACAATCCTCGCCGTAGACATCCTCAACACCGCCACCAACGGTGGATTTGGGGTCCATATCAAGCACTGATTCCCCGCCTCTGATCTCCTTCATGGTGCTCTCCATCTTTTCCTTCTTCTATATTGCTTCAGCTGAGACTATTAGAAGAACGTACTGCCACTACTACTCTTTTTTCTGCGAGTCCTAGAGATTCAACTGGATGTATTACAAAGAAATAAGCACTCATCAGAACCATTAGATTAGCTGTTTTCAGTGCACTAGTTCAATTATTACAATTAGTTAAAAGTCAAACTGACAGACTTTAAAAAAATCAACGTCATTGTCGTGCTCAAAGCAGGGGCGGAGCCCTGTTGGGGGAGACCCCGCTGGCCTCAAAACTTATTAATTTATTTGTCTTAAAAATAAAATTTTTTAACTCATATTAATTTTAAAAATTAAAAATTTTTTCTATGTTTTGGCATTGAGTTTTTAAAGTAAAAAAAAAATGATTTTTCTGTCAAAATGGTTAAAACTAAAAACTAAAAAACTAAAAAAATTTTCAATGCAAAGTTCATAACTATATTCTGGTTTTAAGTTTTTAAAGTTAAAAAGAACATAGTTTTTCTATCATGGTCAAAACTAAAAACAATAAAGTGTATATTTATTGGTTTATTTTTTATTGACACTAATATTTATTTTATTGGTTATCTTTGTAATATTAGAAAAAATATTTTCAAAAATAAATACGTTGAAAACTTGTTTATATGATAGAATCTAGAGATCAATGATTAAATAATAAATTAATTATAAAAATGAAAAAATTTATGTCCAAAGACATTAATAATGAAATTGCTGTATAACGACTGTAAATCGCGTTAAGAATAACGGTAAAAATTTTAATAATGATGATTAAATACAAAAATTATAATTTTTAATTATTTTATAATTTAATATATTTAAATTAAGTCTCTATTAGATAAAGGAGGCTCCGTCATTAGCTCTAAGAAAAAGATGAAAAGACCCCATGTGGAAACGGAACGGATCAATAGTAATTCTTTAACAAAAGAATGATAATCTTCTTTTGCTTTTAGGAAGAGAGAGAAAAGAAGTTCATCTTGATGAGATTAAGACAAATAAAGAAATGGTTAGTGTACCGTATAAACAAATGTTGTTAGGACAGCAGGAGCTTTAAATAACGTTTGTATTTTGCAACGTTTTGGAATGACGTGGGAGCAGGGTTCTATTCTTCTATTTTATATGTACAATTTTTAATTTTAAATGGTGGCAGACAGGAAGAGCGCGGCGGGCGAAGAGGCGGCTAGGAGGCAGATGGGGACCAACGTGGTGGTGATTGGCTGAGATTGGTCAGTTGTCAACTGGGAAAAAAGAAAGGAAGGCTTGCCCCATGGCGGTGGCGGTGGGTGGAGTAGGGACCAGCATTTCTTGCTGATTTTTAGCATATATGACCATGTGATGTGAGGTCCATGACTTAGGTTTATCATTGGAATATGCTTGCTTTATTCAATGTATACAAACAACTTTTTCGGATCCCATTCATTTTTTTTCCCTTCCCTATGCATTTTCAATCACCTCTTCACTGAAAAAAAAAGTAATTTTTTTTCTAATTACATGTATTTTCATCTATTTTATAATATGAAATTAATCATATTCGAATAAAACATAATAAATAATAAAACTCTCTTAACAATGATAATTTTAAAATACAAACCATATCCAGATGTCTTAAAAAAAATGTATTTTTCTTGTGTTTCTGCCAATTTTACTCTTTACTGATGAAGGTTTACGCTAGGATTTGTTACAGGCCATTGGTCCAACGATAGCCACGTGGTACACTGACTGATAGACACTAAACCCATAATAGATAAATAATTTCGATATATAATTGATAACTCATGCTTATATAATATAAAATATAAAATTTTATATTAACATGTTAACCGCAATATATATTTTAATTTTATTATATTTATATATTTTTTTACTAAATTTTAATTTTTTATATTTTACTTGTGTCGTTTTCGTATTTATTGTATATTAATATCATGTCGATACCCGTGTACCCGGTTGGTTACAATAAGTTTGCTGACGCCTACCTTTGGGCTCTTGCCAACCCCACTTGTTTGGTTTGGCTGCTTTATCTAACTGATGTTCGCTTGGATAAGGAAAACCATCTTTTTGATTCTTTTCCATAAAAGTCAACATTTTGTGGGCTTTGCTCTACAAATTAAAGAAAAAAGTAAATAAATCTTTAAACCATATACTACAGGAAGATGATAACACTACATATACATATAAATTATATTACGATGTGAACTTATATACACTATTAGGCAATTACACACCGCATTAGTAGTTCAAGTAAAAAGTTCTTTCAAAGTAGAAGGTGTACATGGCAACGTAATTTCACCTTGCTCCGAGGCATACAAACTTAACAATGCTGAGCCTGCAACTTTCCAAGCAAATGCGCATTTGCCTACATCTTGCATTCTGATAGCATAATCATAGGAAATGTTATAAATCGCAAGAGCTTCCTTGTAGATTTGGTCGAGAGGCCTTAGTGTCTGCTCGAACTCTGCAGCGCCGTACAATTTCTGAACCACAGTAAATAAAGAACATGGATGAGTGTTAGTGGAATGATTTCTACGCTAACAGGGAAAGATTATGTACAAACACAAAGCTTAACGATCACCTTTTTGTAATTGTCATAAACTGCTTTAGCAGGCTCTTCTTTCAGTTCTTTGTTTTTGCCGTCCAAAGCATGCGTCATGTCTTTCCTGTACTGCTCATAAAGTTCCGTCCATTTGTCTCTGCAATCTTCGGGAAACCCAACGTTGAAACAGGGGAGCTTTCGAACTTCTGAATGGGATAAGATTAAAACATATCTCCTTTTGCTTACTCCATAAAAGCATAAATCATAAAACTCGGAAAGGTGCTCTAATGATAATGCTCTTTAAATCAAATGATGCATAAAGCTTCGACTTTGATCAAGATAACCTTCACCTTTCTTTGACAGTTCTTCTTTGTATGATTTGACAAAATCATACATTTTCCCCACTATAGAGGTTGATTTGAAAGAATATTCTTTTTCCCGCTCCAAATAATGAGGATATGCAACTGCCCTCAAGTCTTCTGGGACTTCAATCTATTTGGAAGTAGGAGAAAAAGGTTATAGTAATTTTCACAAGATACAACAATCACTTATAAGCAAAATATATTTTGGAGGTCAACAAACATGAAAAAGTAAATAAAAATAGACAGCAATCTCTGGCATATATTTCACAATCACCACTGCAACAAAGTAATGCAGTGCTGCTTTAGTTAACAATCAACCACTCAAGCCATAAGTTCTTCAAATCAATTGCTTACCATAGACTGATCAGAATGTTGTTATTGACTTCACTTGAAAAAGAATGACATATAAGTGGGCTAAATATAAGGCATCCAAATCCCTTGACAAAGCAACTTACTAACCTTTTTTCCTGTCTTTGGTGCATCCACAGCTTCATAGTATAAATTAGTCAAGCGTAGCAGGTTTTCTTTCAAAAGAGCCTTCTCTTCAGAATTAGTATCTTCTAGTGTAAGAAACCGGTCCATCATTGCCATCCAACTATCAGCAGCAGTACTCATAGCATAACTGAAAGTAGACAAAACCACCTTTACATCAGACCAAAACCAGTAACTAGTATGATATTAAGACTATCCACAGAATTTCACCACCATACACTGCATATGTTAGGAACAAAACCAGGAGATGCCAAACCAAGCTGCCATCTCATATTTGTTATTTGTAATGAAGGATGAATTATGATCTTGCTCTAAGACTGATAACAAGTTAATAACATACTACTAGTTGGCCAAAAAATAAAATATTACTAAATGATCTTGATTTGGTCTCCAAGTATAGTAAATCATTTGATAAAACCAAAACACCTTTTCAATGATCTCAAAGGTATTTGAATCCTGAGCTGTGAAGAAAGCAAATTAACCAAGTGCTTTTCCAGGGCGTGGCACTAGTTTTGAGGAACTTCAAATTTAAAAGGAAAAACCTAGTTTCCTTTACATAACTTCAAATGAAAAGGAATTTTTACTTATAAGAGTATAATTTATACTATATTAACTGCTCATAAAGGAATGTCATAAGCAGTGAAACATTTTAATTGAAGCAAATATCAGTACTGCACACTTTCACAGCCATTAACACTCAGAGTCAGGTCTCCTGTGAAACATATTATTAAGGTATACAGTCAAGTGATTACCTTGGCTGGAACCTAGTGCCTAAGAACAATTTGAAGAGCTCATCCTCCAGCTCCCCATCTGAAAACTCTAGTGGTCCTTTAATAGACACTCCACAAGTTGAAGAATTGTGTATCCAGGGTTCACTCGCTTTGAAGTAATCCAGTAACTGAAGGTAGTACAACAATTGGTGGCTAATCTCAGGAAACATCAAATAATGCCAAATATAGATGAAACGTAGAATTTAATGTACAGCATTCACGGTTGTATTATATCTACAAATCACCAAACAATAATCTAATTTAAAAGAAGATTCTGCTTTTTTGAAGGGGTAAGACAAACTTCGTGTTAAAATTCAGCTGCCAAAACATTAGGCAAGAACCATCCAATAGACATAGGAGCAGTGCAGAGTTAGAAGTATCAGAAATATCCCGACATAATAGAAAAGTTATTGCTGGCAGTGCAGACTATGAACTTCAATGTGTTTCATACATTTTATTTTATCCGTATAGCTCAGAATATTTAGGTGCATTTTGAATATATATGTATATAAAAAACTCAATATTTCAATTTAAGTTCTTAAGTACAATGGTAATATTAGCACTTGAACATGTCTCATAGATGCTAATGTCAAAGAAGACAGAAATATTTAAAATTTTCCCTATATGACCAATATCCTTTTCATGCATGATCTCTAAGAATGTTGTTGACATCTAAGCCAATCAAAAAAATGATGTTTCGAGTAGTTACCACCAACCATGTAGGAATTAAAAATAGATTCATCTATAAGATGGAAGGGTGGACTGGAGACCAAATTAAATTTTGCATTCTAGCAGAAGTTTATGGATGCAAGCAGTTGAAATAAGTGCAAGAATATATAATTGAATATAGACAGAAAAAGCATAGTTACCTATTGGACCATCTACTTGAAGGAAAGAACAATAAAGATAGCAATCAGGGCTGCTACTGATTGGAGAAAAAGTAAATAAACTCTTCAACTGTAAGAATAAAACCAACCTGGGGATTTCTTGAGACAAAATACATATCACCATCAAAATCACCCCTAGCCATCTCATCAGCCAATGAGCGCGCGCCTTTAGAAGGAAAGAATATGGCATACTTGGCATGTCCTACATATTCATTCAAGGCTTCCACATATTTAGCATTTAGCACATGTATATCTCCAAAATGTCGACCAGGTTGGCGATACACTAGCACTTTCCCAGAAATCTGTCCATTATCCCTACAAATATCATCAGAGAAGACAACACACATCCAATCATCAGTGAAGGATAAACTTGTCAACTGCCAAGTAACTAGTTATTTTTTATTTAATAGATTCATCTTGCTGAAAAAAATAAAAAGTTAAAAATTCTGTCCACAACAGCTGAGATAATGTCAATGAATTTATAAATACAACAATAATAATAATAAGAAAATACAAGTAAAGGGTGCCCCAAACAATATTCTTTTCTCTTATGTATCATACACCTAATGTTTCAATGTCTAACAAAATAAACTTAATTACAACTTGCTATAATAAAGATGTGTAAACAAAATTAAAAGTCCAATCTGTGGGAGGAAAGAAAAATTGCACTGTACAGTATCTAGCATAACTAATAGAATATCTCAACAACAATGCATGGCATCACAAGAAGAAAGCTCCAGCTCCCTTGTATCTTAAACTGTAAAGAACATTATGCAGCAATACTTCTATAATATTAAACAGGAGAACCTTTTATACAAGCTGTCTCTAGTACCAACCTTCTCAGGGCAAACCGTCCACAAAGCTTCCATATTATGAGGTTTGAGGAGGGTCATGTGTATACAACCTTCCTTCCACATTAATGAAGAGGCTATTTCCATGACTTGAACTTGTGACTTCTAGGTCAAAAAAGAGCAACATTTACCTTCCACACCAAAGCTCACCCTCTAGTACCAACCTTCTATTGGGAGAAAAAACAAAAAAGGAATACTTTCCTACACTCCCATTTCATTCATCTTTATTTATTCTTCTCTCAAGATTAGTCAAGTTGGTATTATATTATGCCTATTGAAAGGGTGATAGAAGTTCAGTCTAAAACACAAAAGCAGCTTACATCATCATCTGCAGAGACACATCCATACGAGAGATCTGAGACTCAAGACATTGGAATAGGATATCTTTTTTGTTTTTAATCAAAACATAAAAACACAGATCATACAAGTGATGACAGACTTCAAACAGCTATTCTTGGAATATGTGTCCTAATACATGATCCTATGTGCACAGATGTAAAGCCTCCCATTATCACTCTCTTCCAACGTGCACATGGCATAACAGAACAGCTAAAACATCTAACACTACACATTAAACGATATGCTATAATCATTTACATCAAAAGCTTATGAGATTTTTCTTTCCAAAATGAACAAACTCATTTCTTAGTTTTCATTATGAGATGCAACAAAGGTTTCCAACTTTCAATCTTGTAACTAAGACATGAAATTGCTAGTTAAACTTAGCAGTTAATACCGCGCCATGTATTTGTACACGATAACTTTTACATTTTCTATAGAAGGAAACATATTCCATGATGGTATCTTTAAGAAATCCAGCCATGAACAAAATAACAAGGATAACAGAATAGCCCCAAGTTACGTACAAGACAATGCTGACTTCATCATTTTCTAGGACTCCAGATGGATCAACAGTACCCATTAAATAATAAGACTCCGTAATAGGAAGCTTTCCTCCCAGAAGACCCTTCCTTTCTTCATTCAACATTATTGACATCCGATGTTGCAAATATGATTCATCAAGTGGAATCCCCGATAAAATCATTTTTGCTGCACTGAGATCATCCATGCCACCACGATTAAGAGAAACTGCATGTGACAGTTATGAAGATCGATTCAAAAGATGATTATACTAGTGAGAGGAAGCAACCAAAGGAGCATGAATAAGAGAAGACTTTTTGAAATATAGACCAGTTTTTAAGGAGATTGTGCAATGCCAATAAAAGCAAAGAACAAATAAAATATTAGAGTAGGATGGTATTTCATTAATAAAAGAATGTAATATTGTCACATTAAGGTAGAATAGTCTTCAAAATAAAAATTGGAGGAACCTTGGGTGGAGGGCAAATTTTTAGAAGTTAACAAAACTACCATTCTTTTTTCTGAAAATAACAAAACTACCTCTAAGAGCTGTGCGTTTATTGGGGAAAACACCCTGTGACTCTTCTAATGCATTCTTCAATATGTCCATAAAAATGTCATCTGGGACACCTCCATAGCTAAGGAGCATAATCAAATTCCTTGAAAGAGAAGTTTTCTTCGGTTGATTGCTGCAAGAGATAACACAAAAACATGACCCAAAATGCAATAAAATGAAGTGCTTACAGGATATCAAATTTCTCAGGGTAAATCCATCTTATCAAAGCCAAAGTCATCAAAATCAAGTCAGAAATAAAAGAAACTTTACATATTCACTTGCTTGTTGGCTTAAAACAGGATGTGGGTACTTTTTATTGGGGCTAGAAGACTTATTTAAGCAACAATAACATGCACCAAATTATTCTGCAGTCATGCTTTGAAACTTGTATAGCACCATGAATAATTTCTGTTAAGCTCTAAGGAAGTTAAACTTAACAGTGAAGTCATTGGCTTCAAAGTAGGGCTCTATGGCCATAAATTAGGTTGGACACACAAGCACCAGAGTGATTCAACACCTGGTTATGGTCACCACAATCCCCACTTTGAGGAATCTTTATCTCCCTTATTTTCTCAATTTGGGCCATGCTCTTTTTGCAATTACTAAAGAAACAATAGCTAGTAAGCAATGCTACATTCAGCAGGTCTGCATACTTTTGTACCTCTAAATATTATTTGTTGAGAGGATATTTTGACAGACACGGGCAGAATGAATAAAATAAATGAGAGATTCAATCCTTTTCTTATTTACCTTTGTTTTCCTTTAGAGATTCATTTAAATTTTGAAAATGTATTATGAATAGGCTCCCCTCACACCCCGAACACACACACACACACTCACAAAAAAAAAAACTCATCTCTTCTATATTGAACACAGAACACAGTTGATTGGTACTTATCAAGAGATTAAAAAGAAAAATCTACTAGGTGATATATGCAAATATATCAAACAGAAATTAAAAAAATTAACGATGTCAGGTACCTTGTTGTAACTACTTCCAGTGAATTTCGTGTGCAGACATTTAACAGATTAGGATCCGGCTTAACTTTAATCATGGAAGGACGAACTTGAATTGTTCTGGGTGGAACCTACCAAATTTTGGAATAAAGTTATAATAAGCATGCAGCTTTTGAAAAAATTCAGAAATTATTAGCCAACAGTTACAGTTGTTGGGATCCTAGTCAACAACAAACAGATTAGAGTGACCAATAGATTTTTTAAGAGAAATACGGCATTTGAGGTAGTCTCAATTCTGATATCAAAGGATACTAGATTGAACACACAAAACTAGATTATCTGATGTGATAACTGTTATAACTATGTGAACCAGGCCAACACCTGCAATGTTTGCTCAGGTTTGTTCCATATTTTCCTAAAATTTTTAAACATTCTGTTTCAGCAATAATTTAACTAGTACTGTTACTGTCTATTTTGGGATCTACTACTGCAAACGACTAATCATCATTTCTCATTTCAAGCAGGGACTTTTCAGGTGGATAAGATTATTCTAATTATAAGGGAACATACATTGTTTTTTTACAATTCCTCACACAATGAAGACGACAAAACTGTACCTTTTTATTGACAAGGACGGTTCCCTTGACAGCATAACCATTGTTAAAGAGGCGGATCTGAATTAGCAAAGGCTAGGACGAAAAGAAAGAATAAAATGATAATCAGTATATAAAATATAGAGAAGTGTAGAAACTGATATTGTAGAGAATGTAGAAATTGATAGGAACATGTTTTTCTGATTTTCTACATAAAAAACTACAGCTTACAGAGAATATAAATAGTTGTAGGCTCAACTAGGAAATCTACGTAAATCCCTATATATCCTAGATACCATTTTCAGAAAAGGAAAAGGAATCCTAAATAAAGGAAAGTTTTAAATGAAACCAATCAGGGAAATATTTGGTCAAGATACCAAATCCCTTTATCTTAGGAAATAAATAAAAAATCAATCATATCCAATCCCATAGAATCTGGACTGGATTTCCACACTCCCCCTCAAGTTGGGTAGTAGATGTCAATCATACCCAACTTGGACTTCAAGCTTTCAAAATTGTTTCTAGGAAGGGCCTTGGTGAGAATATCTGCGGTTTGAAGACTAGTTGGCGTGTAGACAAGTCTGACTTGGTCTTCTTCGATTTTCTCTTTGATAAAATGACGATCAATCTCGATATGCTTGGTCCGATCATGATGAACTGGGTTTTTGGCAATACTTATGGTTGCTTGGTTGTCACAAAACACCTTCATAGAACTTCCTTTTGAAATCCTCAATTCCTTCAACACCCTTTCAAGCCAAATTCCTTCACAAATCCCATGAGACATAGCTCTGAATTCTGCTTCAGCACTACTCCGAGCTACTACTGTCTGCTTCTTGCTTCGCCACGTTACCAAATTACCCCATACGAATGTGCAATATCCGGTGGTTGACCTCCGATCCGTTATAGATCCTGCCCAATCTGCATCTGAGAAAACTTCAACATCTCTATTTGAGGTTTTCTTGAAATGTAGTCCTCTGCCTGGGCTTTTCTTTAAGTATCGAAGAATCCGGTAAACTGCTTCCATGTGTGCTTCGGTAGGGTTATTCATAAATCTACTTACTAGGCTAACAGCAAAACAAATGTCTGGTCTAGTATGTGTCAAATAAATTAGTTTTCCCACAAGCCTTTGGTATCTACCTTTGTCAACTAGAGGACTTTCTTCTTCAACTCCTAACTTGCCATTTGAATCCATAGGAGTATCTGCAGGTTTGCATCCAAGCATCCCTGTTTCCTTAAGAAGATCTAGAACATATTTTCGTTGTGAAATAGAAATCCCATTTCTTGATCGAGCTACTTCCATGCCAAGGAAATACTTGAGCTTTCCTAAGTCTTTTATCTCAAATTCTCTTGCCAAAAGGGTCTTTACCCCAACAATCTCCTCCATGTAGTCTCCTGTAAGAATGATGTCATCCACATAAACGATAAGGATAGCAATCTTGTGATCAGATGAGTGCTTAACAAACATAGTGTGGTCGGTTTGGCACTGTGAAAACCCATACTTCTTAACAACCTTTGTTAAGCGATCAAACCAAGCCCGTGGTGATTGTTTGAGGCCATATAGCGACTTACGAAGCTTGCACACTTTACCATTGTTCTCCTGAGAATAAAATCCTGGTGGAATCTCCATGAAGACTTCTTCCTCTAAGTCACCATTCAAAAATGCATTTTTAACATCTAGTTGATGAAGAGGCCAATCTAGGTTAGCTGCCAAAGATAGCAGCACACGGACTGAGTTTAGCTTGGCCACAGGAGCAAATGTCTCCTCATAGTCAACACCATAAGATTGAGTGAAGCCTTTGGCAACAAGACGAGCTTTGAATCGATTCACGCTTCCATCGGCGTTGTGTTTAACTGAAAATATCCACTTGCAACCAACCGGACTCTTTCCTTCGGGAAGTTCTGTAATCACCCACGTGCCATTCTTTTCTAGTGCTTTCATTTCTTCCAAAACAGCAGCCTTCCATTTTGTTTGTTGGAGAGCTTCTTGAATATTGCTTGGAACTTGAACATCTGTTAAAGTGGACACAAACACACGAAAAGCTGGAGATAGGCTCTCATAGGATACAAAGTTGCTGATAGGATGCTGAGTGCATGTCCTTACTCCTTTTCTTATTGCAATAGGTTGGTCAAGATCACTAGGAAAATCACTAGAGATAGGTTCAGTAATTATGTTACCTGTATGCATCTCAGAAACTTCTGGATTTGGTTCTGAATCTTGGTTTTGCTTTGGAGATGTGCGACTCTCTACCTCCTTTTGAGATTTCGGTCTCCTTGAGTAAACAATCATGTCTTTTGTTGCTGTTTCTTTCACAGACTCAGGGTTTTGAGGGCTAAGTTGAGTGTTAGTTATCTCAGGATCAAGAGGTTGGTGGTGGATTTCTGTGAGGATTATAGGTGGACTAGATATTTGGGCTGGTGGACAAGAGATTTGGGCTGGTGGTAAAGGTACTGGTTTAGCAGCAGGTATGGTTTCCCAAAGTTGATATTCTCTCGCACTCTCCCCCTGAATGTCAGCTTTGGTGTAATATGGCTGATTCTCAAAAAAGGTTACATCCATAGAATTATAAAATCTTTTGGTTACCGGTGAATAACATTTGTACCCCTTTTGGTTTGGAGAGTAGCCAAGAAATATGCACTTGACTGATTTGGGATCCAATTTACTTCGATGTTGTTGATGTATATGGACAAATGCGGTGCACCCGAACACTTTAGTAGGGATGAATGAGATAATTCGAAGATGAGGGTAGGTTGTAAGGAGCTTTTGGCACGGTGTTTGGAATTGAAGGACACGAGAAGGCATTCTATTTATGAGATAAGTAGCTGTTAAAACTGCTTCTCCCCAAAAATGTTTTGGAACATGAGTGGCAAGCATGAGTGATCGGGCAACCTCCATTAGGTGTCGGTTTTTCCTCTCTGCTATTCCGTTTTGTTGGGGAGTATCCACACATGAGCTTTGATGGACAATTCCCTGATCAAGTAGATAAGCTCCGAGGATAGAGTGGTAATATTCCCTTCCATTGTCGGTTCTAAGCACCTGAATTTTGGTTTGGAATTGAGTCTGGACCATTTTGTTGAAATTCTGAAATATTTGCCCAACCTCAGATTTGTCTTTCATGAGAAACAACCAAGTCACTCGAGTGTGGTCATCTATGAAGCTAACGAACCATCTAGAACCAGTAATATTTGCTATCCTAGATGGTCCCCAAACATCACTGTGAATTATGGAGAATGGATGGGATGGTTTATATGAATGATGTGGGTAAGTATTACGAGGATGCTTGGACAATTGACAAATTTCACATTGGTAATATGAGGGATTTTTTTGGAATAATGTGGGAAATAGTTTTTTGAGGTACAAGAAGTTGGGATGACCTAGTCGGTAGTGCCACAACATGACTGCACTATCTTTATGACTGCTAGAGGTTGAGACTGTGCAAGCATTATTCGGAATTTTCCTCTCAGATTCTTCATCTCTAAGAAGATAGAGTCCCGCACATATCCTAGCGTTGCCAATCTTCTTCCCCGAATCCAAGTCCTGAAATTCACACATATGTGGGAGAAATTTAGTAACACAATTAAGATCTCTCGTAATCTTACTAATAGATAAGAGATTACAATCCAAATTAGGAACATGGAGAACAGAATTAAGCATTATGTCCTTGGAGATAGCAACTGAACCGATACCAGCCACTTTAGATAATGAGCCATCTGCAATACGAACTGTAAAATTTCCAGAACATGGGCTGTATTCTTGAAATAACGATGCATCACCAGTCATATGGTCTGATGCGCCTGAGTCAACGATCCATGCCTTTGAGCTATGACGTTTGACACTTAAAGCGCTTAGAAAATTACCTTTTTGTGCCAAAGTGGCAATACTCACAATTTCAGGTCTGTTTTGCTGAAGGGACTGATGTGGCATCTCATCAGTAGGTGTCTTCCCATAACTCTCCCTAGCGTGTACAGCCTTCCAAGCGATGTTGCTGATCATGCTCTCTGAGTTTGAAGTCACCTCTGATGTTGTGCTACCGCTCAGCATGGTGGGAGAAGAATCAAACTAAGAATTTTAATGGGTCGTATGCTCTTGATACCATGTAGAAACTGATATTGTAGAGAATGTAGAAATTGATAGGAACATGTTTTTCTGATTTTCTACATAAAAAACTACAGCTTACAGAGAATATAAATAGTTGTAGGCTCAACTAGGAAATCTACGTAAATCCCTATATATCCTAGATACCATTTTCAGAAAAGGAAAAGGAATCCTAAATAAAGGAAAGTTTTAAATGAAACCAATCAGGGAAATATTTGGTCAAGATACCAAATCCCTTTATCTTAGGAAATAAATAAAAAATCAATCATATCCAATCCCATAGAATCTGGACTGGATTTCCACAAGAAGAAAGCACCAGTTAATTGTTAAACACACATACCGGTACCCTATGCTGAGATTCAGTCCATTTCATGTCTGATAACTTCCCCTAAAGTCCATTGAGATTAAATATGAAGATCTTAAATAATGAATGAATTGAAAAAAAAAAAGTTATCAATAGATCACAATATGACAATTTTAATATCCCAGCCATAAAATAAGAAATACAGATGGAAGGAAACCAGAACAAAAAATTGACAAAATAATACAAGCTAAGGTAAAGGAATAGTTGGAACTCATGTCTTTTAAAATTACCAATAATAACAAGCATGCTCATCCATATTACCTCAAACGTTGTGAGGTTTTGACCAATTGCGCAAGAAGATCTAATGGAGTTTTAGTGAAAAAGCTGTTTGAGATATACTTACATACACACACACATATAATATAAGAGTATCAAACTGATTTTTGTTGTACACACCACAAAGACGAATTATTGCGCAAATACTACAATTCTTTCACCTCAAACCAAATGTATAACAAGTAGAAAATGAAACCCCCTACACAAACCTCAACATTGTCACCACTGACAACACTTCCTTTGAAGACATTTTTCGAGCATTTCAAAGCTAAATCCTGTGATATATAACCTGTTCCATCAGTATGAATACAAGGCTCCCCATCTTCATTACAAACAGAATTTCCATCCTTATCCTGCAATAAGATTTTGTTGTTTTGCTAAAATATCAAATTGAACACAGAAAAAAAAAACATAAGATTAAAAAAAAAAAACTATAAAGGGAGACAAGATAATTTTTATTGAAAACTAAAATCAGTATACCAACCTGGCAAGGTATATCATCTATCAACATAACATTTACATCAGCTAAATCAATATCCAACTTCATGGTCTTGGACAAGATTAGAGAAAATCTACAGCCCAAGGAGAAAGAAGCCTTTCAAATTATTAAAAAACAACCTTAAGAAAACCTCTTGGAAGAAGTCAAAGAAATTTTAAAATATAAAACAAAAATGCAGATTTGTGTCATCACTGACCTGGTCATATACTTGACCACATTGGACACGGTATGCACATGCATAAACACATTTCTGGCTTCTTGAATTGTTTTCCCAGATAAAACATAATCTTTACCATCATCAATGGATGCATTAGAATCAAATCGAACAAATAAGCACCTAACAGATGAGCTAGTCGGGTCTTTCTTTCTTGCTTCTTTGCCTCCATCCTTAAACACTGAAAATTTTTCATATTTGGGATTAAAAAAAAACCTAATTTTCTGTTCTTTAAAGTTAGGAACATATGGCAACAGAAAAGTTCAATACTTTGACCAGTATAAATAAGTTAAGACATCCTAAAAGGTGGGACATATTCAATGCCATTCCCGACAAGTAGGGTATTCAATTTTTTTCCATGATACAGGTTTACTAGAAAACTGAGAAGCAGGGGATCCTCAATGACAAACATGTTGCACATAAAGGAAAAAAACATGTACGTGCAAGCCAGGACATCCACAAGAAGCTACAAATCGGAAAATAAAAGCAATCATTTTCTTACATGCACATTAACAACCTCAAACACCCAACATTGAACAAAAGCCCCACATTCATATAGGGATTGAAATCCCTAGTTGTTGCAACAGATCATCCTCATTATCATTACAGACAGAAACTAGAGAGTGGCAGAGGATAAAAAATGAAGTATGCTTTTCACCAACATTAAGACGGAGAAACCATCACTAAAATTGTTGCAAAGCAAACAACAAATTCCATGCTATAAAAGCAGCTCTTGCTGCATTGCTTTGTGCTAAGTCTCTGAGACAATTGAATAAGATACCTAAACTGTTGAATAAAACAATTAAAATGAACTGTTCAATGCAGATATTCCTCATTAATAAGACAAGAAAAAGAGATACAATTCAGCTGGCTGATTAATCATTCCCCCCACTCGAGCAAAGGACCAGATCATGGACATGCATGCCTAAGATACATTCACAGATGTATATTGCAAGCAAAAAATGTGAAAGCCATCAGCCTCCATTCTAGTTGAACCATAATACTTTATGTATGCTGCAAGAACAATAATAAATTATATAAAAGGGCAAATAAGAACACCAAATATGATATTCATCATTAGAAGAGTGGTGAAGACTCACCGAAAAACCGGTAACGACGCAAACCAACAAGGATTCCTCCTTTTGCAATTTTTTTGTACTCCGCATAATGACCATTGCCAGCTGAACTTTTACCATCCGCAACATTATCAAACTTAACAACAAGAACATTATCATCTCCTAAAACCCTTTGTAAATGAGTTCTAGTCTTCTCCAAATAAGGGCCCTGGAACAGAGCACATAAAAAGAATATAATAAAATGGAGGGAAAATACTGAAAAAGAAAATTAATGTTAAAATCATAATTAATAAGCAAAACACTTCATGTTACTAAGATTTTTTGAACTCTTAAAAATAAAATATGTCCATCTCCTCGTAAGGTAGCAAAAACAGAGAGCAAAAGCATTGACTTCAAAATTTAAGCAGGGAATATAGATTTTAGGTAAAAAGAATAGACAAAGAATTAATACAACAAAGATTGGAACTTGTGTGAAAAGGCTTAATGGATTGGCCAAGGAATTTTCCTATTTGATGGCAATAGGAAAAAAGAAAAAAGACTAAGTAAACTAAATATTAGCTGAGGTTTTCAATAAGGAAACTGCTACATATTAAAGGAAAAAGGAAGAAAGCTAAGAACAAGAAATTTTAAGCGGTTTAAAGGTTTGGAAAAGATTAAAGATGCCTGTTATCTCATGTTCATATCACTGATAATAGTAGGAATTATCAAGAAAGCACGGAATCAGAAATAGCAAATTATATGTGAATCTTCTCAAATCTTTGAAATGGCTACTCTGGAGTGTGTCTAGCCCCTAGAAAAGGAAGATCGGGCAACTTAAGCCCATTTAGGAAAACACTCAAACATTTTTATTAAGATTTAGCAGCCAGGAATACAAATAAGGAGTCAATGCCTGTGAAGGCAAGCAACGGATAAATACACACTTACAGATGTTTGGCATGTGCTAAATTCCAATCTCATGATAGTTCTGTATCACCATGCATTACCATAAAAACAGGTGTCATATTTGTAATCTCATAATTTGTTCCGATCACCATCATGAACACAATATGAGTTCGGCATGCATGTAATAGAGGCTTAAAACTGAGAAATTCTGCTAAACTGCCTTTGGTAACCACATAAAGGTGTCCACAGTCCACATCATCTAATATTTGTTTCTACAAGTGTCAATAGATTTAATTTAAGGCCTTTTGTCCTTTCCATGAAAGTTAACACATATCCATGCACAAAATCAAGGAAATGTACAAATAAGGAGTCAAAGCCAGTGACGGCATGCAACGGATAAATACACACTTGCAATAGAAGTTTGGCATGTGCTAAATTCCAATCTCATGATAGTTCTGTGCCACCATGCATTACCATAACAACAAGTGTCATATTTGTAATCTCATAATTTGATCAGTATCACCATCATAACCATCTCATGATAGAGAATAATAGTTTGGCATGAATGTTAAAATGGAGAAATTGCACGAAACTGCCTTCAGTAGCCACATAAAGCTGTCAATGGTCCACACCATCTGATAGTTATTTCTAAATGTGTCAACAAATTTAACTCGAGGCCTTTTGTCCTTTCAATGTAAGTTAACACATATGCATGCACAAAATCAAGGAAATGTAAAAAACTGGAAACTGCAACTCCCAATTTACCTTGAACCTACAACTCCCATTTTCAGAGACATGACAGTGGTATTGATATGTCTTTCCAGACTCCCACTCAAATGACTGCAAGACAAGGTAACGGAAAGGTAAGAAGAAAGACAAAAAGAGAAAGTTATCAATTTCACAAAGCATCACATGCAAAGGAGGGCAATGCCCATATGAAAAAGTGGTCTAATACACAGAGTCCAATCTTTTGAAACATTTTTGCACTCCAATCTCAGAGACAACAGGCTGGAAACCAAAATCTGTGTGCCGGACATATCTTAGCTGATACCCATACAACCTTTGAACATATTCAAAGTTCTTTCCTTCTCATACATTAGCATATAAACGTAATTCAGAATAGAGTTAGAGTCAAAAGCAAATACCATTAAAAACCGGTTATGTTACCTTACATCGATCGGCAGGAGCATGATGTCGGCCCAGAGAAACCCAGACCTCTTCCTCAAACTTATCCATCGCCAAATCTTTTAATCTTCGAATTTCATCAGCAGTGATTACTTCTTCCAACCTCTCCCTAGGATAAAAAAGATAGAAAAAAAAGTCACTTTTTTATTTTTATTTTGTTTAAAAAAGCTAAACCTGTTGAAAGCACTGAAAAATAGGCATATCCCCAGAAACATACGAGCCAATATAACTTAAAATTAGGAAAGCTTTTCTGAACTCAAGCTCCCCTAAAGCCACCAGTTGAAGGCTAAGCATTTCTCTTCTGACAAGTGAACAACTCAGAGGACGGGTATCTGAGGTCTGAATAACATCATCTCCTCTCAAATTAACTATAGAACCAACAACCCAGAAAATAAATTGTCAAAACAACCACTAAGAGAGAAATAAATCCAAAAATTCTCTTTTTAAGAACAAAGAAGAGATTTAACCTTGAGAATTCATCACATGAGAAGACAAGGGGTTAGTACAGTTACATTGAGAAGAACTTGGTCGTTTTTGAGGAGAGCCATCGTTGTTTAGTTCTTTGTTGATCATATACATAACAAATCCATCAAATGAAAAACGAATTGACGTCCGTTGGATTTTCTCCAGAATCCTTAAAGATATTTCTTCGCCTATTTCAGCCAGCGCCCGCCTCGTTGAGTGGGCAAGTGGCGGTTGGTTCTGCTCACGACAAATTCTAGATATTGCTTCTACCACTGTTCGGGGCAGAACCACATCCTCACAAAAATCAGTTTCCATTGATCAAATTAGTTTATAACAACAATTTTCTCAACTTTGAGTTTCGAAAGATTGAAGGCTTGTGTAGTAGTATTTTATTTGATAGTAATTTCTTTTGAAATGCTGCAAAAGCATCAAATGAACCGTAAAGTTCAAGTGAGACTTGTCCTTTCAGTTTTAAGTCTTTTGACGCTATTCTCTGAAGAAGTCCGATAAAAGTCTGATAAGACAGGAGAGAGAGGCGCATGAGGATAGGAGATAGTACTTAACAAAGAAAAAGAAAAACAAAGGAGAAGAAAGTGTAGTAGCAAGAGAGTGGGATCTCACTGTACCAAAAAAAGAAGAAGAGAGAGTGGGATCTTACTCAGTTTTATATATATATATATATATATATATATATATATATATATATATATATATATATATATACAGGATACTTCTTTTCAATTACAAAATGTGTTCATATTACATTAAATAAAAAATTAATCCATTAATTAAAAAACAAATTTTCATTATTTCATTACACTTTCTCTCATTTTGCTTTAAATTTGAAGTTTGAAGAGAAATTATATCTCAGAAACCAAATGAGAAATAAAAATTAGGAAAAAAAGAGAGAAAAAGTATAGAGAAGTACCAGAGGAGAGGCTGCGATACGGTGGATGGAAGAGGCTGTTGAAGAGATTCAATGAAGCTGTGCGACCTCTCCATAAATCCATTGTTTATTTTCTAAAATTATATTGCAGATATATACGAACGTGAACGAACCGAGGACTCCTACTCCATAAGAGCAGCTTCTGTGCATTTTCCGGGGTTTGTTTTTGCTTTGCCTTGTACACCGAGGACTCCAACTCCGTTCCCGGTTTTCAGATTTTTTTAAATTATATTGTAGAATTCAAATATATTTAGTGTCAATAAATTTTTTAGACTGTTTTCACAAAAAATAAAATAAAATTTTTAGATTTTACAATCGTTAATCGAAATTACTATAATAATACTTTTTTCAGGAATATTAAAATATAATTTAAAAATAAAATAAATTATACATTATTATCTTAATTCTAATTATAAATTTAAAATTTTCACTATAATGCCGAACGAAAAAAAATCTATTATATTATATTAGATAATTATTTATATATATAAACTTGTATAACGTCCGATCGTATATTTTTGTTGCATATTTTTTATACTGAGCTGTAAAAGTATTTGGAAATGTAGGTAGTAAGCTAAGTGATTGGTGGTGAATTGACTCAGCCCCATGGTTGATTATAATTTTTTTCACAAAAATATTTATCGTGATATGATGTTGAAAATGAATATCTAATTTATACAAAAGAATCGTTATTTAATTAAAAAAATACAAAAAGTAAATATTATATATTTCATTATTTAACCCATTTTAAAAATTTTTTAATAAATTGTTTACAATTTAATATTATTGGATGCTCGATAGTTAAAAGTCTAAAACTATTTTATTTCAACTTTTGCATTGAATGTAATTCTCCATCCAAAATAAAACAAATATCAACTAAAATGCATAACATTTTGACAAACAATAGAATTAATAAAGATGAAAGTAGCTGATCAAAAAAAAAAGATGAAAGTATTTTTTAAACTCTTGCAAAAAAAACAATCCACACGAATAAATTTTCGCGGACATTATCACATAAGAACACTGTATATACACAATATATAACATAAAATTTATCTTCAAATTCTTTTTATTTATAGGTGTATAAAAACGTTGCACCAAGCGTAGATGCTGAAAACGGAAGAAAACTTTTACTGTGATTAAACTTTTAGCTTTTAATTCATTAGGCGTTATCGATAATAAAATTTTTAAATTTTATTAATAAAAATAATAAAGTGATGCATATAATTAATAATAAAATTTTTAAATTTTATTAACCAAATTAACAAAATGATGCCAACATTTTAAGTTATATTAAAAAATAATTATAAATATTAAAATATATTTAAAAATTCCCCAACCTTACTTTTAACTCATAAATTCATCATTAAAAAAAAAAACACTTCCAATCGTCTGGCATGCATAGTTAGCCACTGTAGTATATTCTGTTTTGGGCCGTCGTTATTACATTCTTTTGAACCAATGACCAGCCACAACTTAAGCACCAAGGGAAGGAAAAGATGCTGTAAATAAAGGTCAAGATTTGAATTGCAATGCTGCACTTTTCTTCTTCACTAGCAAGTAAAAGGATACTATTTATATGAGCAATAAACAAAAATAAATGTTTTCATGTGCAAGTACTCTTTATAACATTTACCAATGAGATAATTTGAAGGTAACTTACAATGATGTATAAATGAGAATAATATTTAACCACAGTAATATTCCTTACTATTACATATATATTTATTCAAGATATTTCATTTTGCGATGTTGAGAACAAGTCAGTAGTGAAAGTTAGCGTTTGCACTCACCCTTATATAAGAGAATATTTAATTCACATGAGAATGACTTTGGATCTTCAACACGCTGCTTCTCATTTCTGATTTTGTCATTCCTGTCTCTGAAAGGAACTTTCAATTTATGTAAAAATGGTAGTAACATCGACAGGCGACAGTTAGCAGCTAGGAGTTCCAATCTGCAGTATTTGCTCCAAAGATCAACATCTTTCCTAGAACATCTGCATATCCAGAATGGCAGTAACTGATTTCAGTCGAATGCATCTTCTATAGTTTCATAATTCCTGGTGTCGGCTTCTTTGATCATTCCATATATACATACAAAAGAAAATTGAATATACAACCTTGCACTTATCGAATCACACATTTGGAGAATTCCTCGTCGGCTAACGTCTGTATCTTGGCAGTTTGCCCAATTATGCTAAGCTAGGGTTGGCAAGACCCATAGATTCTGCAAGTTCCCTGGCAGCTAAATTATCCGCTTGTTCCTACAGACCACGTTTCACACAATGATTAGCGATGTATCATTCAGCATCCATGGCCTAAAGTTCCAAATAAATAGTCATTTTTCTCCTTCTCTTAGTGGATTCTTAGAATCATTCATGAGATAATTGTGCAAATGTTAAGAAAGCCATACCTGAAGGCGATGCAACAAGTACATCAAGAAGAGATGTACAAACACCTGCATATTTTTCCGCACGGTTATTGTAGAATTTAATCCTTTCTATAACACATTTCGACAAAGACCAGATGAAATTGTTCTTACAAGATAGAATAGCAAGATTATTCGAGCTGTTGGATATCGTCAAAGGAATCTTGTGGCCCTGACAGCTCCTGAATCCAGGAATTTTGCGGCCTTCTGTAACTGCAGGAGGCAGGTTGAAACACTAAGTCAGTATAAATAAATGGGATCGTAAGTTGGATTTGGATATAAGAGCAGGAATAGCTGTATGCTTGTGGCAGCCATGTGTCGGTGATGTAAGGGAAGAGGCCTGCAATTTTTAACTTGATAAGGAAATTTAGAAAATATAGAACAAAAACCACATCAGTGAATTAAAAGAAGCAAACTATTCATGCAGGGGAGCCAATGAGAATTTAGGGTGGAATCACTTTTCATTTTTGTTTCACATTCATTTACTTCATGTTTGTACCAGGGAAAAAGGACAGGTTGGGGGAAAGCCAAAAAGAATAACTCAATCACAAGCGTTGAAGCATGAATATTGCATGAAGAGTGTTCTTCTAATTTGAAGGCATTGCAACCCAAGAAGCAATGCAAGAACAATGGCCGATGTATCAACAAAAAATGATCCCATATAGTTAATAAATGGATGATTTAGCCCCACTGACTACAGTCTCATAATGATTCTGTTTTTCCCCCCTTCTTTTCTCGTTTACTTTTTCTCTCTTCATGCAAAAGAATGGGAATTCAGATCCACTAACTGGTCATAAGAGTTACATAATATTGCATTGTTCTCTCATTGGGCTCAAGGTTGCACCAGGATGCTTTCCCTACACAAAATGTTAGATATTACAGGAATGTAAATGTTTCAGGTTGCAACCACAGCAATTCATTCTAAACATGTTGCTAACATCTCCTAAAGTATTGCATTCTTTTATCTGAAGGAGAGATGTATGTAAATAAGCAGATCAGGAAATCTAATTGAACACTCACAACAATAGATGCTTCTGTAGCATATAAGTTGTAACAGATTCAAATCCAATCACATAAAACTGAATTTTGCAAATTACATGTTTCCTAAAAAGAAATCAGATCTCCAAGAGAAGGTAATATACATTCTTACTAGCTAATAAAGAGTTAAAAACCGCATATCTCAATATTCTAAATAAGATGCTAAAACTTGCAGAGAAAGGCTGCAGGGATTCTATTCTAATATAATAAAAAAGCTTAACATACTCAAGTAGTCAAGTGATTTGATTTCAGTGTCTTCCTCCCAGGAAGTTGATGCCCGACAAGGAACTCTACTTCTTTCTACTTCAACCTGTTGATTATAATGGTAGCAAAAAAAGGAAAAACAAGGATATTGAATACTACTAGTTATAACAAGGAATATATAATCGTTCTTGCAGCATAGAAATCAATAAACCTGTGCTTCTTGAAGTTTTTTTATTTCCTTCTCCAATTGGAACTCGGTTGCAGCATTTTCACTAGCCAAGGTTTCTAACTGTGTTTGCTTGTAGTACTGCAAAATGGTGTTGCCACAAGACATCATCAGAAACAAATACGTTTTACAAGAACAAGTGAAAAAGTAAATCTCAGTTTGTATTACCAATAGGTCAGTTAGTTCACAGTAGCGTTTCTCTAGCTCCATATGCTCCTGAAAGAAGGCAATAACATCAATAAGGCAATGCATGGGTGGATTCAAAACATAGAACTGAATGTACCTTGAAGATATATACTTATAAATTTACAGAAAACAACTGACCTGAATTCCATCACATTTTTCAAACAGGATCAAGAAAAATTAAGACGTCAGATATCAACGACAGTAAATCAGTGCCACAGCTTCTAGTTCAGGAATTTTCTTCTTGTCTGCATATTTTGATGGAGAGCATATCTGGGGTGTCTTAATACAACTTCGACATAGGGCATGCCATAGATGTTTTCTACAGCTAAAATTAGGGGAACTTGGCCCAAGGACTCAAGTACAATTTGCATGAGTATATGACAACTTTAGGGGGTGCAAACTATTTCAAGCTTCAAATAAAGCAAGGACAGATTGTTCTGTAACAATTTACCATACACAACAAGATCTGACAAATTTGGGCAGTTGATTGAACCCAAACAAACAAGAAAGCAAGGCCATGTATATTGGCAGCTGATATGCAACTAGATAAAGCAGACAAGCAAAAAAAACTAAAGGCTCTACTAAGTTCGGCAACAATACCATCAATAAAACTATACTTCATTTCTGATTAGTTAATATTGATCAAGGTGTATGCCTGTATGTGTTTGATAAAAGAAAGAGAAAAAAAAAAGATGAAAAATTTTTACAGTTACCTGGCGTGAATAATGCCCAGCATCCCTCTTCAAACAAAAACCAATAGTTTTAGTTTGAAATTGTTATTTGCCTATGAAAATAAGAATATTGAGACAATGACACATTGAAATTCTCTAACATGGATGCAAAATAACTTCCCCTACAACAATTTTAAAAGCTATATCAACAGCCTCAAAACCTACCCCAATATAGAGTCCTGTCATTCACAAAACCTAAAGCTATCTATCAGATACAAGTCTACTTAATGCTAGACAACTGATCAAGATTTCTTATCTAATTTTCTGAATTTAAGCAATGACCATATCTAAATGGAAAATAAATTGCAGATAGTTCTTGGACTCAAAACTTCATAACAAGTAACAACCGAAAAAGAACCAATAAATATAATAATTTCAATACCCATACCATAATGTCAATGTCATCCAGCAATCCATTTGCCAGCAAATGTTTGTTTATACCAACCAAATAACATCAATTGAACTCTTACTTACTGTAAATGATTCCTGGCATTGGCATTACCGAGAATAGCCAAAAATTAAGCAAAACTAGGATCCAAATTGCACACTCCAAAAACTAGTAATTCTAAATTTCCTCAAATAATAAACATGTCATAGTCGCTCATCACATTTATAGAGTAAGCTTAACTGCGGTTCACTATTTACTTCAAACTGTGCCAATTGCCAAATATTAATGAATCTCATAATTTTGGAGAAAAAAGAAACTAAAGTATCCTTGCTCTTTAGTTTATACCCAGCTAATCACCAACATATTACAAGTAATCTCAAAAGCGAACAGATAAAAATTAAACGAAGCGACCTAATCCAATCAAAGCTCACATTTAATCCCACTCCATTATGATTTAATGATTCAAAGCTTGTGATCAGACATTCAAAATTCAATTATAAATTTTAAAGTCGAAAAACTCAAAAAAAATGTAGGTTGAAATAAATTGAAAGAGAAGAGCCACACCTTCGGTGGCTTTGAGCCACGAAGCCATTAGTTATGAATCTGTAAGGAAATCGTGCCCTAGAGATGCATCCACTGAGCTTCCATTCACCGGCGAGTGAGAGTACCAGATGGCGTCAACGCTATTCGGCGTAGCTATAATGAAATGGTAACGAGCTAGATCTCTGCTAAGATCAAAATGAAAATATTATTGGAATTTGGAAATTTTGGAATGGCGTTCGCCTCTGAGGATTTTTTTCAAGAAGTCCTAAAGATGACGTTTCTGCAGTTATTTTGCTTCAGAAATCGTATCACTAATTCCGAAATAAATAAAAATAAAGCAATGTCGACATGTCGTTGAAGTTAGTTAAGGCGTACATTGCAAGTAAAATTGATTAATCAATAATGTTATTTTATATTTTTATTAATTGTATAAAAAAAAAAGATATAAAGCAGGTTTTACGTATTTATTTATTTTTATTTTTATTTTTATTTTATTATCATTTATAAATATATATTTTTTATTTTTTTTTTATCATGAATGGGGTTGTTTTATTTATATAATAGTAGAAAGATTACAATTCAGTTTATCATTAGAGATTGCAGATTCAACCCATTTCCATCCATACAATATGATCTTCAACTACCGTGGTTTATCTTCATAAGTAGTATGAAGACTCCAGATAATCATCGAAAAGAGAAGTAGATTATGCATGCTATCAGTAGCAAATAGTTGAGTCACCTAGTCCATAACAGGTGTAGAAAGCTCCCAGTTATGGATCAGACAAAAACTTGTTTGAGACCAAACTGCAGATGCTAGATGGCAATCCCGTAATACATGAGTTGGTGTTTCAGGCCACAAACCACATTGAGGACACAGGTTGTACAGACAATTTCCTGTGATGTAGATATAAAATTTTTTTATGAAGTGCAAATCATTTTTTTTTTATTTTTTATCAAATTATTTATATATATTATCATAATTTAATTCATGTTATTTGTATATTAACTTTCCTTTTATTTTTATTTTATTTTGGTGAAAATTTAACTTTCCTTTTATTTCAATCTTATTATGGTGAATTTTAGATTTGGGCAGCCATAGTTTAAAATAACAGGCTACAGCCCATCTAGAAAATTGTTCCTCAGTTTTCTTATCTTCTTGGGCTAATAAATAGTGAGCAGGAACCCAACCCAACCTCAGTAGCATTCAACCTTAAATGGGTCTCCCATCCTGTGCCTGTCGTTGGCCTCTAGCTTAAACATTCTGATTTACAGTTAATTTTGTAATAACACTTGTAAGTTAAACAGTAGAAATATTGGAGATGGAGTGTTTAGTAAAGTGGGTTACCTTCTGTTTTTTTTGTAATAATCTAATGAGTAATGTAAATATATATATCATAAAAAAAATTAAGTTAGAACTTTTGAAGCAAAGAATTTGTTTGTTTGGTAGAAAAAATAAGATAACTCGGTCTTTAAGATTAAAAAGTTAAGTTGGCCAATTTAGACAAAAAACGATGATATGATATGAAAATGATACGAATAAAATATATAAAAATGACATAAGATAAAATTTTGGTAAAAATTATATATATTTTTTGAAAATTAAAATTTTATTTAAAAAAAATTACCATTAGGACATGGCCATTATGATTCCTAAGCAAACCTCCAATACTAGCAAGGCCTAGTTTACCAAGAGAAGATCCATCAACATTGTTTTTGTTGGATATTTTGATATTTCCAAAAAAACTTTTACCATATTTATTTTTTATTTAATTATTTTCAGTATTTAACCTTATTTGAATAATTATTGTTTTGATTTTTCTAAAACTTTGACAATATTTGTTTCAGATTTAATTAAATATTCTCTCAGATTTAGTCAAAATCCTATCCTGATTTTCTCCAGATTATGTGCTGATTTTATTATGATTTTATTATGATTTTCTACAGATTTTCTGCATCCATTTTTTACTATAAATAGATGGCTAAAGAATACAGTTTCTTCACCCCCCTCACACCTTTCTTTGCTTCTTCACTCTTTCTTCTTTTCCAGCGGGTTAGAATAATATTCTTTCTTTCTTGCTGTACCTGTTCCTTGGGCAATCCTAGAAGAGCCTGTTGAATCCTGGGGGATTACACCTAATGGTGAAATAATCCTTAAGGACAATGCGATTGCAAGCACACCTCAGGTTGTTTTATTGCTGTTTGTTCCTCCTAACTACAACAATCTTAATAATCATATATATTATTTTTATTTTATATATCACATATCACGTATCGGCATGATAGATAGGCCACTAGTCTCAAAACTATGTTTTTCATCATAAAATAACCTATATGGAATTTATAAAAATACTTAAGTTCATAATTAAAACCATAAAGGTTATATAAATAATTTAGTGAATATTTAAGAAAATATTTATAAAATATTCACTTTATGTCTTTTCATTTTCCATCTCGTATCATGTGTAATTTACATATCAGAAGAATTTTCGATGATTTCATTATCACCAATCTCAAAAACATGAATATTTTAAAATTAAAATATGATATATTTATGTTTTATGAAAAATAATAACTTTCTTGTTTCTCGTGGTCGGAAATCGTTTTTCGTGTCATAAAATCATTTATTATGATTTTATGTAATTTTTTAAAATTTTTCGGCAACATAATGGCTGTCGATTGACTAGCCTCCCTGCACAGAAAAGACAGTTTAATATCCACAGCCAGCCAATATAACCACAATTTTTCAACCGATGAATCAGCACAACATTTTCATAAAATAGTTCATAATTAAAATCATGCAGACTGAATATCCTTACAGGCTGCACATGCCTCCCTTACATCAACAATCTTAAGGATTATTTTCCCAAAAACATCACCAAAATCCCAAATCTGAAACGTCTCAGAGTTACTCTCTTATTTTGGAATCTTTTCTAAAAAATGAGTTTCAATAGAAGCAGGAACCTGACACGCAGCAAGAGATTTAAAAGCGTTGAACATGTTTCTTACCACAATGCACCGTACTCTAGGGACCGCTGCAATCATCAAGGTAAAAGGTACAAGTAATGTACATTTATGTTATGTGGCATATTGTTAAATTAAATCATTGAGAGTTACATGATTTAATTGTAGAGTTTAAATGTCTTTGAGGATTATATATACAATGATTTAAATTGATTTATGATATGAAGAAAATAAAAATAATATTTATAATTATATTTTATGAAAACTGGGATATAATTCCATGATCTGATAATACATAGTATGTAAATAATTTGCATAGATTTAAAATGCTAAAAATTGATTATGAAATGATGGTGTTGGGTAAATCCATAGATTGAATTATTTAATAATCGCTTGATGTTTTGAAAACTATGGATTTACTGTGAATATTTGTTGAAGTCATTTTTAAATATTCATGGGATACTAAGAGGACCATAGTAATGGTGGGGGTCTTCACATCAGCACTTAGATGTAAATATGATATTAATATCTTGTGAAATAACTGTATACAACTGGAATTGGATGATGATGCACGTTAAAAGGTTATGTGATTATGGCACTAGGGATAATTATAATTACATCGTTATAATGTTGATTTAACGTTAGAAATCACTCTAGGTAGACTCCACGGGTTAGTTAGGCCTGCATTGTATGTCAATATGATTATGCATTTCATGAATGCAACTTTGCATTGAAATCCGTTTATGTTTTCTAATATTGTTTTACGAAAGTATAAAATCCAATCTATATGCAATGTGAAAGCAATTACTCTGAGAGCTTTACTAAAGTGTTTTGGTATTATGTGACAATTGTTTAGAGCATGTTTTACGCACGCTAATGCTTTCAAACTACATTTGTTTGCACGATGTAAGCTTTGACTATATAAACTTTGTTTTAAAGTTGTCTGTGCATGGATTTTGATACTTAAGACTTAAGGTGCTATTATGTGCCTATGTAGCACTATGATGTGCCTGCGTGACATTGTGTTATGCCTGTGTGATATTTAGGTGACTATATATGTATATATGTCATGGAGTCTGCCTGTGTAGCAATGGATACCGATACATACGTATATGGGTCTGTGAGTTGCCCGACAACTAGTCGAGACACGTACCTCAGCTACTAGGTGATCACTGGTGCTGGGATGATTAATGATCATGAGATATTTGAGAGGTACCATGAATTATAGTATTTTATATGGTGGATTTCCTACTGTATTAGAAGGACACAGTGATGTTAATTGGATTTTAGATTCAGATGAGACAAAATCCACTAGTGGTTATGTTTTTATCCTTGGTAGGGGTGTTGCATGGAGATCAACCAAAAAGACTATTATAGCTAAATCCATTATAGAATCGGAATTTGTAGCTATGGAATTGGCTGGTGATGAGGCTGAGTGGTTGAGAAACCTCTTAGATAATGTTCTGTTGGGTATAAAACCAACATATTTTGTGTAAATGTATTGTGATTGCCAAATGGCAATAGCCATTGCAAAGAACAAAACTTTCAATGGTAAAAATAAAATCACATTATATGATTAAGCAACTGCTGAAAGATAGAATCATATCAATTGATTATGTGAAGTCAGAAGTGAATTTGGCCAATCCTCTGACTAAACCTTTGGGGTGAAAGTTCTGAAACATCGAAAAGAATGAGATTTAAGCCAATTTGAGAATAATGGTGATGGTAACCCAACCTTTGTGATTGGAGATCCCATGAATAAGGTTCAATGGGTAATAACAAGTTACTGTTATTCCCGCTAGCACTAATAAATTTGTTCATTCCTATGATGTGTGTAAGTGCTAGATTGCATGAAATTGAGAGGATGAGCTAAAGTTCTTAATGTTTTTCATATCCCTTATGGGTGGTGTATATAATTGCAGTATACACTTGATGAAAACACCTATATGAGTGTGGAGTGGGGCCGCTCATATGAAATTGTGGCATAATTTCTAGAACACTCATGAAATAACCAAGCGCGCGCATGGCCTATTAGAGCAAAACGGCGTCGAACAGTAAAGAATTGTGAAAGTATAGTGTGATTAATAAGATCTCTATTTTACAATAATGAGTTATTGTTCAAGAAGCTAAAACGTTCACCAATTACTCAATAAAATAAGTTTTATTATTCTAGGTCTAGTTCAAATCCAAAAGACACCATATACGAAGCATTATATTTATAATTAACCAAGCAAAATATTTTTTCTTTCAAAAGTCTTTTTGAAATAGGTGGGGGATTGTTGGATATTTTGATATTTCCAAAAAGACTTTTACCATATTTATTTTTTATTTAATTATTTTTCAGTATTTAACCTTATTTGAATAACTAGTGTTTTGGTTTTTCTAAAACTTTGACAAGATTTGTTTCAGATTTAATTAAATATTCTCTCAGATTTAGTCAAAATCCTATCCTGATTTTCTCCAGATTATGTGCTGATTTTATTATGATTTTATTACGATTTTTTACAGATTTTCTGCATCCATTTTTTACTACAAATAGAGGGCTACAGAATACAGTTTCTTCACCCCCCCTCACAACTTTCTTTGCTTCTTCACTCTTTCTTCTTTTCTAGCTGGGTTAGAACAATATTCTTTTTTTCTCGCTGTTCTTGTTCCCTGGGCAATCTCAGAAGAGCCTGTTGAATCCTGGGGGATTACACCTAATGGTGAAATAATCCTTAAGGACAGTGCGATTGCAGCACGCCTCAGGTTGTTTTATTGTTGTTTGTTCCTTCTGACTACAATAGTTTTTCCAAGAAATCTACTGGTGATGGTAACCAATAAGTGCTGAATCTAATTGGTTTATGTTTCATCGACATGGAGAGATCCTGAATATTAGTTGAAGAAAAATCTAGATCAGGGAATTTTGCCTTTAGCCACCATTCCAATCTAATGAACATTAGTTGACAGATCTGCTTGATAGATGAAGCTTTGTCATTGAAAATTTTGTCATTCCGATTTAAACAGATGGTCCACAACATTGCATAAAGAAGAGAGTTCCAAATAGTCAATCGATTATGCTTAAAACAAAGACTTTCCCAACACTGAAACAAAGCTTTAATGGAGTTGTTGACACCTAATTTTGTCCCATTTTCTTTGTTATTATTATTACATGTATATGTATTTATTTTTATTTTTCTTATTTATATTATTTTTATTATTATATGTTATTATTATTATTATTATTATTATTATTATTACTATTATTATTATTTTTTTTATTCTTATTTTTATGTTTTTATTTTATGTTTTTATTTATTTATTTATTTATTTTGTTATTTTATTTTTGTCCAATCTGTCACCTCTCCCCTGCCAGGCCGTCCCATCTCCACCGGCTACCAGCCTATCACCCATCCATCTCGCCTCTGCCAGCGATATTACCAGCCCCTTTCTACAAAATCCCTCCTCAACCAGCAACCAGGGGAGGAACCAAAAAAAAAAACCACTCACCACAAACCCACCACAACCGAGACCCCCGGATCCCATCCCCCACTCACCGTCTAGTCACCCCTCACCACCATCATCACCGTCACCACATCACCCAACTATCATCATCGTCATCACCCCCACAAACCACCACAACCGAGACTCCCTAACCCAGATCTAAACCCCAAACCCTAACTCCACCATCCCAAAATCGAAACCCCAAACCTGCAAAAAACACAACAGATCCGCAAGCCAAAAAATAGCCAAAACCATCAACAACAAGAAAAACAAAAAAAAAAACAACAACAAACACAGAAAATAAAAAAAAAAAAAGAGGAAAAGGCTTTCGGGGGTTCAGATCTACGAGGTTAGGGCCTTTTTCGAGTGAATCGGAGGTTAGATTTGGGCTTAGGTGCTGGAGAGGAATCGGAAAAAGGAAAACTTTTTGTTTTTGTCCACCGGCGACGGTGGCCGGCGGCGAGCTAGGCGGCGGCGGACGGCGGCCGGAAATCGCCCGGCCGGGAGAGCCTTGAGGGCTCTGAATTTTTTTGGGAAGAGAAGGAAAAAGTGAAGAAGAAAAAAAAAAGAGGCTTTTATAGAAGAGGCCTGACCCGCGCGTGGACCCGGGATCCGACCCGGGATCCGCGCGCCCGACCCGGGAAGAAGATCCGCGCGTCGCTCCAGCATCCGACCCGACCCGATCGCGTCCGACCCGCTCCAGCCCGCTACCGACCCGATCCGGCCCACTCGTTTGGGTCATCTTCTTGGGCCATTGAAGGGTCTTCTTTGGGCTCTTAGCCCAAATTCATTGTTGGTAATTTTTTTGTTTTTGTTTTGTTTATTTATTTATTTATTTATTTAGTGATTATTCATTTTATAAAAAAGGGAGAAAATTTTAATTAGAAAATTAAAAATTAAAAATTAAAAAAATTAAAAAAATTAAATTAAAATTAAAAAAATTAAAAATTAAAAAAATTAAAAATTAAAAAAATTAAATTATAATAGTAGTATTATTATTATCATTATTATTATTATTATTATTATTATTATTATTATTATTATTATTATTATTATTATTATTATTATTGTTGTGATTATTTTTCGTGCATGGCGTTAAACAAAAGTTTTGGAAAAAATTTTCTTTTATTCGTATTTTCCTTAATTATTATTATTGATTAGAAAATGTTTTTTAGAAAAAAAAATATAATAATGAAATTTAAATTTGAATAAATTTTAAATTTAATTAAATAAAATTCCGATGATGGGATGTTATGGAAGTCACAAGTAGTGATTCCTTAACTGATCCCTAGGTGAGAAGAGTCTGCTAGATGTTGCCAAAAGTATTGGAATATTTAGTATGATTTTTCAATAATTTAAAATTTTATTAAAAATGAAAACAAATAAGTTTTTTTAAATAAAGAAAATTAAATAAAGAAATGATAAATTTTAAATTTAATTAAATAAAATCCCGATGATGGGATGTTATGGAAGTCACAAGTAGTGATTCCTTAACTGATCCCTAGGTGAGAAGAGTCGTACTAAATGTTGCCAAAAGTATTGGAATATTTAGTACGATTTTTCAATAACTTAGTTTTTTATAAAAAATAAAAATAAATAAGTTTTTAAAAGAAAATCCAAAAAGGAAATAAATAATAAAATTTAAATTTAAATAAACAAATCTTCCGATGATGGGATGTTACGGAAGTCACAAGTAGTGATTCTTAGCTGATCCCTAGGTGAGAAGAGTTGTACTAATTATTGCCAAAAGTATTGGAATATTTAGTATAATTTTTCAATAATTTAAATTTTTATAAATAAGAAAATGAATAAGTTTTTTTCAAAAACAAAGAAATGTAAATAAATAAACAAATAAATAATAAAATTTGAAATAAAAAAAATTCATTTGCATCATTTTTACTTGTTTGCATCATGTGCATTCATAATAATTTTCGAAGCAAGTGTGAATTTTCCGAGGATGAGATTCTATAGAAGTCACAAGTAGTGATTCTTAAGAAATCTCTAGGTGAGGAAAATTATTTCAAATGCTGCCAAAAGTATTGAAGTATTTGATTTAATTATTCAATACAAAAAGGTTCACATTTACTTTCGAAAAATAAAGTAAACCAAAATAAAGTTACAAATAAAAAAGGATTTTTAATAAAAAGGAATTATTTTTAAATATTAAGATAAGACCATTTTATTAAAACCAAAGGATAACACATGATTATTATGGTACCGTTTTTTAAGGGGCGTCGTGGGGGTGCTAATCCTTCCCCACGCGTAACCGTACCCCCGAACTCGATTTTTGTGTTCGCAGACCAAAAATTTGTCTTTTTAATAAAACTTAATTAATTTTGAGATTTTGTTAAAAAAATAAACATTTTTAGGTGGCCAATCACACCTAGTTAAAAAAAGATTGGTGGCGACTCCCATTTTTGTTTTTAAACGCTTTTTTTAAATTCGTCGAGCGCGAAGCCGTTACGACAGGAGTTCAGCATCACCAAGAGAAATTCCATCTGTTAACAAAAGAACACCAAAATTTCCATGATAACTCACAGTGAAGAAGAAGATGATTGACGGTCTCTGGTTTGTTACAAAAAGAGCAGGAGTTGTCAAGAGACGATAGGTAGCCCCTCGAATGGAAAACATCCCTAACAGGTAAAGAACCTTTGAGAGCATTCCAACACAAAAGCTCAACTTTAGGAGGAGCTATGCCTTTCCAGATGAAGCTTTCGACATTTCCTCCCATGGAATCTGAGTTATCAATCTGCTGTTCGAAGGATTTGGTTGAATAAATTCCACTTGTGGTGTGAGTCCAAACCAATCTGTCAGAGGATTGGGAAGAGATTGATACAAAAGATACAAAAATATTATATATGTGTTTGGCATGTTGATATAAATTTTAATACAAAATTTTTGTATTTACACACTACAATATAAATTATATATACGAAATCTTAGATCGTATTTGTTCATGTTTTTAGAGAAGCCATTTTTTTTGCAGACTCTCTTGCTAAACTTGGAGTCAATCATAACTCTAATTTTGTGGCATGGTTGTAACCGTTTTGCTTTATTAATGCATTTTTTTACTTAAAAAAAAACAAAATTAAAAGATTAATAAATGTTCTATTTCTCTTTTTTTTTTAAATAGTTTTTTATTATATATTAAAAAAATATTAAAAAATGTGTTACTCTGTTAATCTTGTTTACAAAATATAAAACCTTCATCAACAATATATATAATTAATTTCTCTGGAAGTAATTGTAATGTCTTGCGTGGAGAAATTATAAGGGCATGTAAAAGCCTCCAAACTGAGTGTCAAATTGCATTAAAGCTTACCCTCCGCGATAATATCCAACGAGCTAGATCGGTCCTAAGTAGGGTTGGCACGTAGACTTCATGGAACAAAAAGAGCCTTTACCAAACAATGCAAGGCACAAGGCAAGGCAAGCAGTGTCAAAACGTGCAGCTTTTGCAACGACTCCACTCACCAACAACTAGCTTTTAAGAAAACTAATAATAAACTCCTCAATCCATGCTCCAATAACGCGACAACAATGGAGAAAACACAGCCCCACTGGCCACTTCCGCTCCCAATCCTGGCTTTTACTCTTTTTTCCCCGAGTTCTTATCCACATATATATATATATCTTAATTAATTTGTCATATATACTTTCTTAAAGTCTGCTTTTGCATAAAACCTCGGTGTCACAACACAATCCGAGATTAAAGCTAAAGCAAAAGGGCAGTCATCATTTTCCGTTAAAGTGATCCTAATTAAGCAAAGATTTTCCAGTTAACTAAATCGTGATTATCTGAACACGTGGACATCAACAAACGAGTACAGCATAGATTGTTATTAGTAACAATTGAAATTAACAGTAACATGTTCTGACTTTTTCTGCCAGATTTAAAACCTGTGGAGCTGCTTTGGATGATTGTTGATGTGAAAGTGACAGGAGTCGAAATCAAACAACGGTCGTGCAGGGGACGTGTTTTCAGTTTAGACATGGAATTTTTCCAGGCATAAAAAAAGTGACAACCACAAAATATCAGCGGCGATCATTTTAAACTTTCGGCGTCGCGATGTAATGTTACATGCAGAATTTATTGTATGATAAATGTATATCTAATATCAATCGTGGTTCTTTGATTAGAGAGGGCGATTCTATACATAACTGCTGGAAAGAGACTCAACTTCAATCGTTTATGGAATGGAACCGTAACCACTAACCAAAGCCATTTTTTAACCACCAATGTCTTTGTTTCTTTATAACTCTGAACCTTTTAGGTATTTTACTGAAGGAGAAGGTGATTTTTTATATGTTTTTAATGAACAAGGAATTTTATGAAAAGATTATACTAAGTAGAAAATATAAACTTCATTCAAATAAATTACAAATGTAATTAAAATATTATTAGTTTTTTCTTTTCTTACAAATGACTATTTCTATTCTATTTGAATGAAAATATGAATTAGAGTGTTATAGAATGGGGACCCCCTTGAATTTACTATGAACTTTACATTTTTTTTTTATATTAATCCTTTTAATAAAGATTAGGTTCGGATACACCGTTAACAATTTTCATCATTATTTTTTTTTTGTTTTTGATAGTTATATATAGGGTTTTAATTAGGTTATTGGGATTGAATTTAAGCCTTAAGACATATCACAACTATTCCTTAATTATTGGATCAAGAACAAATTTCATCATAAATAAATAAAACAAGAGCTATTATGTTAAGTTAAATTAAAAAAAATTATATATGTATATCAGCATTCATTAGTACAAGTAATTGTGATAGTAAGTAGTATATGAAAATTTCTGGTTGGTTCAAAATTTCAAATATTAAAGTTATGTTGTCAAAAAGGAAAAAGCAAGTAAGAAATTTCAATGATGTGAGTGCCCAGCCGATGATAAATATCAATTTAATTGGTTAAAGTTAAAGCTATTTATATCTGCTCGAAACGTAACTTTAAGACCATTAATTGTTATTAAATTTTTTAAATCGACTGCACTCCCCCCTGAAAAGGAAATTCGTGATGTTTTAATTATATCCTCTAATTTTCGTATTGAATTAAAGATTTATATACGATGCACTAACAGTTTATAGTTTTTATACACTGTCAATGCACCAGAAGTTAACATCTCATCAATTGGTCCTTATGTGCAAATATAAATAATTTTTTTTAATTTGCCCATAAAGGCCTATTGATGAGGTGTCAACTTCTAATGCATTGACAGTGTATAGAAATTATACACTGTCAATGCATCATATACAATCTCTTGAATTAAATTATATTCATAGAGTGTAAAATATTAAAATAGTTAATTTTTATATTGATAACATAAAATATGTTTTTAAGTTTTAATTGTTAAATTTATAGCTTTTATTAAATTTTAATTAATATTATTTTTGTATAGTTTTATATCGCTTTTTATCATGTCATGGTATGATATTTAAAATCATCAAATATAAATTTTAATCAAAAGATATTGGAAGGTAAACGTTTTTTTGTCGGTTCTTAGTGTGATTATTGACTGTTAGTTTGTAACTATAGTGCAAGTTTTTTTTGTTACAAGGAAAATATTAAATAATTGGGGATGAAAATGCTTGGATTCGAACTCAAAACTTATAATATGCCACAACTCATCCTTAATCACTAAACCAAAAAATTGTTGGCAACTATAGTGCAAGCTTTTGACTCAGTAGTTGATCAACTAATAAATCAGAACAAAATTAATTGCGAACAAGTATTGTCAAGTTATAATAAAATTGATTAATTACATAAACATATTTAATTGAAACATCCCGTACCAAATTCAGGAGAAAATTTGATGCAGACTAGGCTAACTGAGATCAAGCACAATAACAATGATTTACCATTTAATTATGAAACCTAGCTACAGAACAGAAAAAGTAGTTGTTAGCTGAGTTAATAAATTTTGACAACTTTCACGCATGGCAGTTGGCAAAACTCTTATAACTACGTTAATCAACCGCAACCACAACGGTCACAATAAAAAATAATGAAGACAGCAACACAACAAAATACAAAAAACGCTTTAAAAAAACCATAAAAGGTAATAAATCCAAAGCTCTGCCACTCTGCCAATCACCAACCTTGAAAAGTAATTCATTATGCATGCTGCTGTCTGCTTTAAATAATTACCTTGTTTTGAACTTACTGCAGCACTTGGAATGAACTTTTAAAGAAAAAGAAACTACATATATATATATATATATTTTTTTTCTCCATTTATTTCTGTATGATCAAGATTAATATTGACATTGGTAAATGATAAAGGAAAAAAAAAAGGAAAACAGTGAAACCCTAATCTTCACAGAGGAAGAATCGAAAGTATAGAAACAGGATTTATGTCGCCCCTTTGAACCATAAAAAAGGTAGTCATCATCATCGACCCCATGTGTTATTTGCAGGAGACTCGAAGGCAGACATTCTTTTCTGCAACTTAAGGTCCTTATAAAACCTTTTTATGAACTCCTCAGCAGCCTTGTCCACCTGGCTATCTCCCTCGTCCTTCAACGGGAAAGGCGAGTCGGTCACTCTCAGTTGCCTCACAAAAGGGCTCCTTCCGAACCCTGGCAAAACCATGGGAGACGCCTCCACGGCCGCCTCATTGGTCAACATCTCGAGAACCTTTTGTACGGCCGCAACCGTCGTCACATCGTCATTGTGATAATCCGATGACTTGCCAAAATTGTGGCGGCTGTTGTAGAAATGGTGATTATGTTGCTTACGCTTGTGAGCATAGAAAGGATAAAAAGCTGGGCTGTTGCTGCAACTAAACTCGTACTCTCTTGGGGAAATGAAGGAGAGATGAGCATCGTTGGATCGGCAACTCAACGCAGATAAATGATCGTGGACTTTGTGGTGGAACACGAGATTGCTTATTGCTTTGCCTGCATTATATTTTACTTTCTTGAGCAGAAAATGGAGATCAACCATTATTTTGCTCTTTAACATGAAGAAAACTATCCGTACAATGTTCCATAGTTTTTTGCCTACAACTTGCGGGCTTGCCTCCACTTCCATTTTGTACTAATTACTAGGATGTGAGAGAGAGAGAGAGAATAAAAGAGAAGTAAGGGATCTTTGGTTTGGACGCAACGGAGAAGAAATGCAGAGAGCTATATAAAGGACTCGAAAATACTTATTCATTAATCAATAATTCAAGATTAATAATATAAACAAAACAAACGATCCCCACTCTCCAACATAGAGCGTTCATGAGAAATACAGTAGAAGCTTTTCAAAACTGCTTTACATGCAAATCTTTCACGCGCTTCAAAAGGGGAAGGGTTATGATTTCCATGCAAGAGAAATAGTGGTCGAAAAATTTCAATTCATTTTTGATATTTAGGGTTTTTCCTTTTATTTGATTAAAGTTGCAATTGAAGTTACTAGAAGGACCCTAGGATGGAACCAAATTACTTAAGTATACCCTTATGGCTTAATGATTAAAGATATTTAGATGTGTTCAAGATGTCGAAAAAGAGCCTGCCGTGAACCCTAAGGTGAGCTGATTCCATAGTCTAGATCACAGCTTAAATATGTTTCGTATCTTGACAGTCCGTTTTGCATATTAAATGCTCATGGACCCCCTAGCTAACTATGTGCGACTGCATTGACAAATTTCGCTAGCTGCTAGCCAAACTTAATTTGGTGTGAAATTCAAAATCTAGCAGCTAGCTAGGCTTGTAATCATAGTATATAGTTAATTAGGGCTCAACCATGGATCGGCAATGGCATGTTTTTGTCTAGACAAGTTCAATGGGGAATCAGTTTTTTCTATACATAATATAAATAGTATTTTCTAAACTAATAACAATTAATGAGATTGATATTTTTTTTAATATAAAATTTAATCAAATCGATTCATACGTTGACTCATTAAAAAAATGATTTTCAATTGATTTTCAGTACTCAAATTCAAATACCTACATCCTCTTCATTTATTCAAAGATTGCATCCTCTTTTTTTTTTAAAAAAAAAACACAATATTTATGTTTACTTTCCATTAGTTCACCTTAGTCTTTCATTGCTATATGGCTAAGCACTCTTTCATAATGGACGATGCTATCTAGTTAGAATTCACTTTTTGACATTAATTATGAAGAATATTAATAAATACATGGAAGTGAGCAATATCTATTTGAGAGTAAAAATAGTTTCAACAAAGTTTAATTAGGTTTGCTAAAAATAGTTTCAACAAAGTTTAATTAGGTTTGCTCTAAATAACTTAGGATGGTGGATGTAACTTGAGATTATTTGAGATCATAACAATTACCAATAACATAATCATTATCTAATTATCGATAAAACTATGAGTGACTAATTACCAAATTAGATATTCACATAAAAATTAATAAAATCTCTACTGTAGTACTGCAAGAAAAGCAAAAGTAGAAAGATTATGATTGGAACAATATTCGAAGTTTGTAGAAGCTTGATCGAGGATGCTTTGTTGTTTCTTGCAAGCTTTTGCCAGAGAGATGATGGAGTTCCAAATGCCAGGTTGACAAAAATGAATAGCTGCACCTACTTGGGACACGTGGCAGTCTAATTGAGGTCAGACGAATCATGGCCGTACGTGCAAGTGTCAACCTTGTCTTATTCGTATACCCTCATCTCGGCCATTCAAATTTTGGTGTGAAGATTTCGAACAAAAAAAAAAAATTGGTGTGAAGGGGAAAGGGGCCCGGGTGGGATAATAAAGGAAATCTTGGAGAGACGCCTATAAAAATAATTGTAAGAAAAGCTAACAGGTAAAAACCCTAATTCAACCAACAACTTGAGACAATATAGGAATGTTTAGTTTTTTTTTTGTCAATTAATCTTAGTTAATTATAAAATGATTTAACTATGTTCTTCCCTTAAATTACTCTTCTTTACACTCTTTGTAATTTTCTTATTCTTTTTTATCAATTATAAGAATATGGATGAGATTGCTTAGATTGGAAGTTAAGAATTATATAACATATCACAACTCTTCCTTAAGAGCTAATCAAAAGGTTTATATTTGCTATAATTTTTTTTGGTTACATGGAATATTAAATAATTGGATATGAGAGTGCTTGGATTCGAACCTAAGACTTACAATATGTCATAACTCATCTTTAACAATTAAGTCAAGAGGTTATTAGCGATAATTTTATTATCATGAAACAAATACTTAAATATTTTCGATTAACTCAAAATTTGACGTGCATAATCTACGTTAAAAAAACATAAAATTCAATAATCGATTAAAAAAATATAAATCATATAAAAATATATAAAAATGGGTAAAACTAAATTAATTTTACATTGGTGTAAGTAAAACTTAAAAAAAAAAATTGGGTTACATCTTTAAAAAATAATTATTTATTTTTAAGTTCGTTTTGCTCTTCTTTTATTTTCCTAATCGAATCCATACACACTGAGCAAGGATAATTATAAGAAAGATATTATAATATTTACCGGAAATTTGAATGCGTGGGTGTCAGGCGCGGAGGGTTGGAGGGCAAACATCAAACTCCATATACTCTTTGAGCCAAGTGATTGATTTTGATTAAAAACAGACAAATTTTAATTTTAAAAAAATGTATATTGGGCATTTAAACGCTTCCAGAAGCCACAATATTCCTGAGTGGTTATACATGTCGTGGACCAACATTATATAAATACTTAACCTATTGTTTTCTTTTATTCTTTGTTTTTGTTCGTCTCTTTCTCTTTTCTTCTTTAATTTACACATTTCCCCCTACATATGGTCTTTGAACGACATTGAAAGCAGCTTTCGAATTGGGTCCTAAGAAATATTGGAATTAAAACTTGTACAAGACAAAGAAGGGGAATCCAATGCTAAGCAGATCCCTATGATATTGCCAACATTAGTCAAAATTGACCAGAATGTCTTATTAATTGGAGGTTAATTAACTAGCTGGAACACTATTAATTTGAGTTGCTACATACTTGGAGGTTAAAAGCACGAAAACATGTGATTAATAGTTGTGTTTGTTTACTTCTTTCTTTAGTTTTGAAACAAATAAAAACAGTAGAGGGTATTATTAATTGTAATTAAATGTTAATGTCGGGGATACAATTGTTAATAATTAATGAAAATAAATTATTAAAAAAATAAATTGAGATTGCTCATTGTCACTGGTGGAATCCCTTTTTCTAATTAAAGTACTTTGACGGAAAGAAAAAGAAAAGCAATCCATCAGCATCAACAGACAGCGTACAGATGTTTACTTCTTTTAATAAATCATGGAGAGATGTCTCACTTTGGCGGGTTTGCTATAGAACAGAGTATGTTTTATTAATTTTATTCAAAATGGTATACTTTATGTTGAGCACGGCAAAAATTATTATTTTTTACATAAAGAAAAAATCATAATTTAGAATATGATAAAGGATTATAAATATTGGGATTTAAATCAAAGTCATTTCTTAAAAATATTGCATGAACAACTAGACTAATCTCCAAATTCAACTAAAACTACCGCTGCTAAATGGGATTTCTTCCTTAATACGATCAATAACATTCTTTTATAAATATTAGTGTGAATTAAAGAACATCAATAAACTAGAAACTAAAACTTTTTTATTATAGTCAAAGAATCTCCGAATCAATTTGCATGTATCTCAAAACTAATTAAAGAACATCAATAAAACTACAAACTAAAACCTTTTTTTGGTTTTTACCATCAGAGAGTTTTCAGATCAATTTATATACATTTCGAGATTAACTCATTTTCGGTAGATCTTAAGGGTGCATCTCACACATCGGCCTTTTATATTTAAGAAAATTAATTTCCTTGGTTGCTAGTCCCAACACTTGAACGCTGAACTTAATCTACAAAACAACACTTACTAAAAAGTGGATCCAATAATTGGTGTTATCAAGACGGACAAATTTATAAACAAACACAAATCACTACAAAAAAACGAAGTTTCAACAGCTATATATTTTCGGCAGTTTAGAAAACCGTCGATATTTCTAAAATTTATTTGTCATTTACCGACTAAAATAAAACCGCCGATAATAGCTATTGTTTCAAAGGCATTTTGTCCTCAATAAAAAACAACTCTTTTTTGTCTTATTATTTTCTCTCCTTTTTTGTAGACTCGGCTTTTACTTCATCATCTCTTTGCTCTCTCTTTTTTTTTTATGGCTTGTTTCATCCCTGTTCAAAAAAAAAATCCCTAACTTCTGAAATCAAGTAAAAATCTCTCTCACATCACTCATATTATTAGATTTCAAGCTAACTTCCCTGATACTTGAAAATCAGACCCTAACTTTTGAATCTCAAACAAGTTTTTCATTTAGCTTGATCAAAGATTTTACACTGTCTTCAACAATGTGGATCAGATTTGGTGTAGCCATGTGTCAGGACTGGGAGCCTTTGGTGCTTCACAAGTCCAAGCCCAAGGCTCAGGAGCTACGCGATCAGAAGGTCATGAACTATGCTCTGTGAATGGGTGCACCAGTCCAAACGATCAAGAAGTTTGATGCCGGGCGAACAAGAAAACAGCAGGGCCGGTGGTAAACTGTACTAATTGCTGTTATGAAAATTTCAGCTTTGATTTTTGGTTTGATTTGTATATGGTTTGTCTAATGATTTCTTTCGAAAAAAAGCTTTTGAATCTCAGATCTCACCATCGTTATCGTCATCTTTGCCGCCGTCGACTCATGATCTTGTCACCGTGACCAACCTTTCATGAGCAAGGTAATTTATTGAATATTTGTTTTTTGATATTTTCTGAATCTCCCTCTTCTTGCTCCTTATAACTTTGAAGAGGTTGCATTTATTTCCTGCTTGTGTATTTTCTTTGGGATCCATATAAAATTAGGGTTTTTTTTCCTGAATGGTCAGAAATTGGAAGGTTGTTTGGTCAAATTAAATGTCATATCTTACATATATGTATGGACTGTATATCATTTTATCATATTTAAATTAAGATTTGTATATGATGAAATTAAGGATTATTAATTTCTCAAAGTCCATGGGCTAAAGAACTTAAACTGGTAAATGATACACGCTTCATAGGAATTCTTGGGTCTCTTTCTTTTAAATAGTTGAAAGCAAGAGGAATATCTATTTTATTTTTATATGTTAGGGATTGAGTTCATTTCAGTTATGCAGGTTGCTGGTGTAAAAGCATTTTTTTCTATTATGTAGGTTGCTGGTGTAAAGTGTTTCCTTTTCTGTGGTGTGGGCTGCTAAGAGCAGGGTATACTTGATGCTATATCCTAACAGTTTCTATTTATGCTTATTTCTATATTATGACTTCTACTATTGTAATGCAGAGTTATTTCTTAAATTGCAGCATTAAGATCTGTGGACAACCATCTGAATTTGTACAAGCTTTATGTATTAGGCACCAATCAAATGTCCTGTAAAACGCCACCCATTTCCCCCTTGTCATTTCTTTCATTCCTGCCAAGGCTATTAGTTCAGCTTCGTGCTAACTGCTGTATGTATATATATATATTTCTTTCATTCTTGTCATTTCTTTGCAGATTGCAAAGCTGAAATGTTTTTTTAATTGCATTTTCTGGAAACTGTTTTGTAGAAATCTAGTGATCCTGCAAGAAATTTTTAACATTTTTTGTTCTAGATTTTAACTGAAGCATGCATTACTAAACTTTCTTGTAGTACAAATGATTCAGAATAAACAGTCCTTATATCAAAGAATGAAATTATTAGTAATGTTGAATGATAATGGAGAATGTGGACTGTGGTTGGCATTTAGCAGGTGAGTAGGGCAAGAGAAGCAAGGAGGGTCGCATTTCAAGGAGCAAAAGAAGGCTGGGAGAGTTTGTGACGTGACTGAACCGCCAAGGAAACACAAGCATCAACATCCCCACCGTATGCTGACTTGAAACTATAATAATAGCACTGGAAGCAAGCAGCTCAAACACATTGTTGGTTATTTATCGAGGAATCAAGGCTTTTTCTTTTTGGCTGAAATATCTTAGTGTTGTGACTGGAACTTTCATTTCTTGTAGCATCATTCGAATGGACTCTTTTATTTGAGTTTTGGTTGCTCATGGAATCTATTAAGGTTTAACACATAACACAACTAACATTCTTTTCCTTTACCTTTTATCAAGTTGCTTAAGAGGGTGGATGCTCCAGAATTGAAGTTGACCTTGTAGTTTTGGGCTATGAGGTAAAATCCATCTAACTACTCCGCAAGAAGTGATCTTGTAATAGCGTTCGCTCATAGTGACTTATCGTAGCATCTCGGTATCCATTAAAAAAATTGAATTAAGAGTTAAAATCATTTTTATTAAACTATCAGTGAACAATGACATTAACAATTGTGTTATTTGTCATAAAACACAAAAAAATAATCAAAATTTTAAATTTAAAACAAAATTCAATAAATATAAAAATTTCAAATTTCAAATAATGTTTTTACCGGCACTTTTAGCTTTTAAATTTAAGATAAAACTCAATAAATAAAGACTTTCAAATTTCAAATAAGACTTTTGCCGGCACTTTAAAGTGCCGGTAAAAGTCTTTCATTTTTAAAGGGGTTTAAAAGCGCCAGAAAAAGTCATGTCGTAATTTACGAGATCTTTGCCGGCATTAGAGTACATCACCGCTGGCATTGGAGTACATCACCGCCGGCAAACTTTCACCGGCATTCACCTGGCTGGCGGTTAGCCGGCGGTTAACGAATCACCGGTAAAGTTTTTACCGGTAGTTCATTGGTCTTTTACCGGCGCTTATAAGTGTCGGTAAAAGTTTTTTTGTAGTGAATGCTTAGAAATGGAAAAAATAATTAAGGTTTTTAGAAGCCGGCAGCCTGACATAACAAAGAAAATGGAGGACCTTATGGACGATAAGCTTATTAGTTAGTGATTGGTACGTATTTCCATTGATGAAGTGATGATAATGAAGGCATGCATGCAAAACTTGAAAAAAAAATACATTACACATTGTAGTAAACACGGCACAAACTCGTCGACCATTTCCAGACGACCTGAAAACGACTAAAGGGAATGCAGCAAGCATGAGAATTAATTAAGAAGACAAGTTGATTGGAGCCAGTGATGACTTTTAGAAATGGCTAGAGAAATTCAAGATGAGAGCAAACAGGGATAACCACAAATCTCTATCCTCCAACGTCCAAACCTTACATTGATGATGTTTCATCGAACGCCATTAAAACTGTGTTTACGGATAGTTAATTTACATTGATGATGTTTGATGTCCTAATTTATTGGTGATCCGACCTCTTCAAAGCTGTACTTCTCACTGTCATCTTCTTCCTCGTATTGATCTCGGAGTTCTTTACTAGTAAACTTCAATAATTGAACAGCCCTTCACTTCCCCAAGAGAGATTTCTTTTTCTTTTTTCTTTTTTCTTTTTTCTTTTTCTTCAATGCAAATCCTCCAAAGTCATAGCTAAAGGTAAAGTTTCCTAATTTTCCGATTTCATGGTAGATATGTCGCTTTATTAGCGTTATTAAGTGCCACGTGGAGGAAGAGCCAAGCGTAAAGCTGGATCTATATTTATTATGTGCTTCGGGGACCCTTCCTGGTTCTTATCTCTAGCAATAATAGCATGTTTGATTTGATGTATAAAAGATCAAACCACAAGAGGACGATATATGGTTATAACGACTTTGTTTAAACTTTTTATCTCTTTACTCATATTTCGTCTTCTTATGTATGGTTTTCCAACAAAACACTAATAATTTGCTGCAAATGAAAAATGGTATTGGTTTAAAAGAGCAAGTTTTCTAATTCACCAACTTAGATAAAAATGAAATGTAAGTGTAAAAATTTCAATTACAAATGTACGAAATATCATCTCTTAAAATAATTTATGAGAATCAATATAAATTAATCACAGGTTTAGAATATTTAAATATTTCTATCTATTAAATTCTTTTAATTTGAACATTTTTTATTTTCTAATTAAACCATATAAAATACACGTGAACTCCATAAAATTTAGAGATTTTTTTTGTCAAACAATGTATCATCTTCGGTTAAAAACTCAGTGGGACGGTATGCATTAGATATGTTTTTTCAATATATATGTATGTCAATTTTTGCTCACTTTGATATTAATCGACCTGTCCAATGGTCGGACAGCCCGTAAAAATTCAAAAGACTGCCTAATTAGAGGGGCTTAGGTAAAAAATGTGACGCCTAGGTGTGCATCTGTATGTCATCAACCCAGGCCATCACATCGAGCAGGTCACTCAACCGTATTGTCCGCTCTAGAGTGCACTTGGTAGAGCTAGGACAATTGGTTAGGAGTAACTTGACTTTTAAAGATGTTAAGGGTTCGAGTCGCTCCAAATGCGAATTGGAGATGTGGTCAATCGGCACACTTCGTCAAACTTGTAAGGAGCGATAGCCCTACGATATGCACTTTTAGAGCGGACAATTAGAGGTGGCAAACGGGCGGGTTCGGGCGGGTTTCGGTCCGGGTTTTTCGGTTACGGGCTTTTTCGGTTACGGGTTTTTTCGGTTGCGGGTTTTTTCGGTTTCGGGTTTTTCTCGGTTGCGGGTTTTTTCGATTTCGGGTTTTCTCGGTTGCGGGTTTTCTCGGTTTCGGATTTTTTCGGTTGCGGGTTTTCTCGGTCCAGTTTCGGGTTCGGTCCGGTTTTAATCGGGCGGGCTTAGCGGGCTTTGTCAAATTATTTTAAAATTTTATAAATTATAAATATTTTATAATTTTGAATGTAATAATTAATTTAATTTTATATAGTTAAATAAAAATATAATAAAAATGCTAAATTAAAGTTAAAATTTAATAAATGGGAATTGTATAATTTATATACATTGAGAAATTTGGTTGGGATGATTTTGAAAACATTGGGAGTGGACTAATGAAGAATATAATTATCTACAATAATAAAAGAGAACATATCATCTATAATTATTACATTATAATTAATTAATCAAAATTTAAAGTCACGTGAGATCTATCAAAATAATACATAAAATTCGCACTTGTAAATGATGGACCAGTACATAATTTTTAATTATAATTGATTAATTATCGTAAAAAGAATTACAAGTAAAATACTCGAAGACGTAAAAGACATTGAAAAAGTTTTAAATCTTGCATTGCATTTGCAAGAAATGAAAGCACTCTTGCTATTGTAAACTTTTGCCTTGGAAGCATCTGTATTTCTGTACTAATTAATTTTTTTGTCCACAAACTCCAACTACTAAAAATCATCTTTGAATTGCCAACAACCTCTTGGCCTAGTGGTTAAAGATAAGTTGTCGCATATTATAAGTCTTGAGTTTGAATCCAACACCCCTATCTAGAGCTGTTAGTGGGCCGGACCAGGCCGGTTCTCACCGGTTCCGGCTGACTAACAACTTAAACCGGTCCTAACCGGTAGTGGACTGGTCCGAGTCGGGCTGGTTCGCATTATTTCTACTTGCGAACCGGCTCGGTTCATGGACCGGTTCAGTCCTTTTTTAATTTAAAATTTTTATTTTTTTTAATTTATATTAATTTATTTTAATAAGAATAATATATATTAATATATTTTTATAATTTAATCTAACAAATTTATTTTTATAATAAATAATGTTAATAGTTTAATTTAACAACAATTTATTATAAAGTTATTATAATTTATTTAATTAATGTAACAATAATGTAAAAATAAATTACTATAAAATTATGTAATAAAACTATTGTTATAATAAAATAAAATTATATTATGAATATGATATTATAATAAAATTATTATGATAAAAAAATGAAATTTAGAGAATAAAATGATAATATTATAAATTTGAAATAAGAGAATTTAAGTGAATTTGAGAGAGTTTGAGTGATTATTGAGAAAGTATAAGTGAGTATTAAAAGAATAAGAGTGGATGAGCGTTTAGATTTAAGACAAAATATGAAAAAAAATTTTAAAAAAATAAAATAAAATAAATTGATATTTATAGAGGAAAAATGAAAATTTAAAACAATTTTAAAAATTTTTAAAAATAAATTTAAAAAAAAAAAGGGAGGGAAACGTTCCCTCCCTTACAAAGTTGATGGGCAACGGCCCATCAACATAGGCAGTAGCCTACAAAGGCTACTGCCTACATGCCTGCCACTGCATGCGCAGTGGCAGGCTGCTTTTTTAAAAAAAAAATATTTTGTTGAACCAGATCGGTTCAACTTCGACTCAATAACCACTTCTATCTCTATCTTCAGTTATTTAATATTTTCCTTGTAATAAAAAAATTATCTTTGAATTTCGATTATAATTAAAATGATTATAATAGACATTACATTATATTAGACTTAATAATTCGTATATATATATATATTTTGTATTCGTATTGCATCAAATATATTTGTATCATATAAAATATAAAAATTATTGTATTAAAATTTATATTGATATACCAAACACAATTTTTTTTCTAATTTTTATCAAAATTTGATCCAATGTCACGTTCATTTTTTTTTAATTATCATATCTACATTGCATGACAGTATATTGAGATAAAGATATTTCAAAGTTTGCTTTGGAAGTTTTTTCATGTGATTCTCAAGGAAGGGAAAATGTATATTCCCAAAGAATTTGAAATTTTTTGGTAACGTGGGAAAAGCTTGTTTGGAGGGAATTGAAAAATGACAATCAAACAGATCTCATTTCACACGAAACTCTCATAAATAAAATATTATTATTCATTATTTTTAATTTCTTTTGTTGTTTTGACTAAATTTATATAAATATAAATTTTTACATTTTAATGTTTTTATTACTTGATAATTATTATTTATTTTTTTTAATTTCCTGTGATATTTACATTTGTTATAAAATATATAATTATATATTAATAATTATATAAAAATTTATTTTTTAAATGAGCCAAATATATATAGTAAAACTAAAAGAAAGTGAAAATCTAAAAGTATTAGCTATACAAATAAATAACTAACAAATTATAAATAAATCACACTAAACAATTATACATTTATATAAATAGCTTTATACTCTTAACAATAACTTATTGAGTCATTGGAATTTAGATACTCTTATTTCAATAATTATATTATATTTTTAATAAAATTTTAAATTTTTAAGAATCTTTTTTACATTTATTTTGTCTTTTAAATGCCAACATAATTAGTTATTAAATTAAATTTAACCGCATAATTAGTTAACTAATTCTTCAATTATAATATTGAATAAAATTATAGTATACATTAAAAAAATAATTAATATTATGAATAATTGGTCAATTAATTATCTCAATTTTATATTTATTTTGTTTTTAGTTTATACATAAATCATAATATAACATTATTTTTATTAAATATAATCATACTCAAACACATTAATTAATCAAATATCTCATTAAAAATTTAGAACGTTAAATTAAACAAGTTATATACATCAATTGACATTATATTATAAATAATAACATTCGATATAATGTACCAAAAAAAAACCATTTGATATAATGATGTAAATGGGTAATATATAATCAGGTACCGGACACTACCCGACTCTATAAACGAATAATTATGAGTTCGGATAGTGTTCTTATTACCCGTATCAGATTCGGGTAGTACCCTTATGGTACGCTATACTCGATTAACTTTTGATCAAGTAGTATATGGCACCTGAACTTGTTCATCAATTATATGAAAGTAATCAAAATTATATGCTTGTACAAAGATTTGAACCATGACCTCTTATATTTATTGTTATATGTTTTAACCACGTGAGCTAGATTGAGAATTTGTTATATTTGTTGTAAATTTTATTTTTATTTTAACACAACTTGCAATTTAAAATTTAATGAAACATTGTTGGCCAAAAAAATAGTTTACTGAATAATAATAATAATAATAATAATAATAATAATAATAATAATAATTTATTCTTAAGATAATAAGATTTTAAAATTTTAGACATAAAGTATTAAAATTAAATTAATAGAAATTTTATAATATGTTAAGATACAATTCTTAAGATATTGATAATTTAACATATATGACATTTTATTATAATGTAAATCTTAATATATATATAGTATATTATGTTTATTATTTTATTTGTAACTCGTTATAATAAATTAAAAAAAACACTTTTTTGACTAAAAAAGTAGTTGAGAAGGTCAATATCTATTTAATCATCCAATATTCTGATTATTAATTGATCAAGTTAAACTAAATTACATGAATACATCATAAGAGATTAAATGTTTGAAATTAAACACAAGAGTATATTCTAAAAGCATGATAAGAAATTGGAATGAAAAATGTCTGAAATTAAAACTATAATATGCTATGAGAGATTGTTTAATTTATTCTATATTACATGGTAAGAGATTATTATAATGTAACATACAAATCATTATGATAAGATAAACATATTAATAATCTATTTTATATAATTAAGAGCTTGTATAGTTGATTATATATCACATGATAAGATATTATTTTTAAAGTTATAATAACATACAAATCATTATGATAAGGCGTTATTTATTAACTATATTATGTATTTTATTTGCTATTAAAAAAACTATTACAAATTGAGTACTAATTTTTTTTCATATTCACATTAACATAATAATATTAGATTAACATAATAATATTAGATATACACCAATTGATTGAATATCTAATTAAAATGTTAAATAATAGATATTACTAAATTAATTAATATAATGCTAGTTATTTAAATATAATTAATAATAATATTAACAAAGTATAAAAAATAAATTTGATTAAAATTACCACTTACATAGTAATACAACTTTAATATATTATTAAATTACACTTTAATTTACTATTAGAATTATTATTTTTATCCACACTTTAATTTTACATTTAATAGATAATAAATGAATTATTTTTAGTAAATACTTAATTCTATCAAAATAATACTTACACACTAGGAGATTACATAATTTATTCTTAAAAGATTATTATAATATAATATACAAATCATTATTATAAGATACTAAATTAGTTTATTCATGTATAAGATTATTATAATATAATAAATAATTAATTATCACTAGCTTGATTTTTTAATATCTTTTGTTTTAAGGATAAAAATAAAATTACCACTATAATTTTCTCTTTTAATGATACCCAAGTATAAAAAAATTGTACTTGTATTGTTTAATTTAATTACTTAACTTTTTCTAATTTTAAAAACTTTGAATTTTAATTTAAAGATTAGGTTTTTTTTAATCTAAATTTAATATCTTTCTATACTTGAAACTTTAAGAAAATACAGTTTAAATTTAATTCTATTAAAAATATTTTTAATGTTTTGCACAAAATATCAAATTCAAAGTTTCAAACAAATATTGAAATTATATAATTTTTATATATTTGATTTATTGTTGTATTAAAATTAAAATTTTATTATAAATAAAAATAATAAAATGTTAAAATGATTTTTATAATAAAATCAAATGTCAAATTAATAATATATTTATTATTATAAATGCAGTAAGGATAATATTAAAGATTATTTGATATCATATATTATATCATATATTATGGTGTTTTAAATTAATTTAATTTAATTAAAAAGATTCAATATTTATTATGCTGGTAATATATAATTGATAAAATTGTATAATAAATAATAATTATTTTCAAAATTTTAAACTTTTTAATTAAAAAAGTGTATCAATTATTTATTTATTTTTAAATAATAATTATATAATTATAATTCGGGTTTTCTCGGGTTATAAATTCGGTTTTTTCGGTTTTCGGTTCGGGTCGGTCTCGGTTTCGGATCGTATCGAGCTCGGGTTATGTCGAGTTCGGGTTATGTCGGGTTCGAGCTTTTTCGGTTTCGAGCTTTTTCGGTTTCGAGTTTTTTTGGTTCCGGGCTTTTTCGGTTACAGGCTTTTTCGGTTACGGGCCTTTGACTTTTTTGGTCAATTCGGGCTGGTCCCGGTTCGGTCTCGGGCGGATTCGGGCGAGTTTTCGGGCTCGGGTCAATTTTTGCCACCTCTACGGACAATACAGTTGAGTGACTCGCTCAGTGTGGTGGCCTGGATCGATGGCCTACAGGTGCACATCGAGACGACATAATAAAACGCGAGTTTTATTGTCAAGGCCTAGCCCGTTTTAATAAGCCATTGGCTAGCATCTCCTTAGTACTTTGCCCCAGGTTTGCCTCAACTCAACCATATTGTCGCTCTGGAGTACACCCCATAGGGCCATCACTCCGCACGGGTTTGTCGGAGTGTGCCGGTTGGCCACAACTCAAATTCGCATTTGGAGGGACTCGAACCCTTAACATCCTCAAGAGTCAAGTCATAATTGGTTAGTAGTGACTTAACTCTTAAAGATGTTAAGGGTTTGAGTTACTCCGGATACGAAATGGAGTTGTGGTCAATCAGCACATTTCGATAAACTCGTGCGGAGCAGTGACCCTATAGGATGCACTCCAGAGCGACAATACGGTTAAATCGAGGCAAACCTAGGGTAAAATACCAAAGGGGATGCCTACTGACAGCCTAATTGGTTAAGAGTGACTTGACTCTTAATGATGTTAAGGGTTCGAGTCGCTTGCGGAGTGATAGCCCTACTGGATGCACTCCATAATAGATAATACGGTTGAGTGACTCGCTCGATGCGGTAGCCTAAGTTGGTGACCTATAGGTACACACCGAAACATAAAAAAAAAAACCAAATACAATAAACAAGCTTGAACAAAATTTTAGACTCAATCAAAAAATCGACCAAACCCAAGCTTTACCTTTCGAGACTCGAGCTTAGTCCGAAAATATAATTAAAATATTATTTCATATATTTAATATTTTTTATGAGCAGTATTATATTTATAATTATATAATATATATATAATTATAATTTACAGAACTTAGTCAAACTCACCGATTTTAATTCTACTTATAATTATATAATATAATTATATAATCTAAATATATAATTATACAGCTAGACGCTCATAATGAATGTTCAAAACGGAGTTGGACTTAACATAAGGCCAGAATTATCAAACCGGATCGAATTCAAACTTCTGCGTACACCATTAAACAATCAATGTCCTTTATGGGCAACCTAAAGTCAATCCAACTTATAAACAGCCTTAGATATTAATCAAATTTCAAAATTTGCAAAATTTAAATTTAGACCTCTGGGTGAGTACACTGAGAACTCAGAATTAAAGATTTTGAATTTTTTTTATTAATTAGTAAAATAAAAAATCTAGAAAAATTTGTGGAACAACGTGGCGAGTAATGATTGGCTAGATACCCCGCCTTTGTTCTGCGTCACCTGCGCTGCAAACTAAGATAATAGACAGCTGCGCCGATGGCGAAAGTCTATAAGGTTCCTAAATCACCCTTATACTTTCGGCAGATTTGCATGGTCCATCAACTTCTAAACGGAGGGGTATTTTAGATATTATGACCAAATGAATAACCGCTGATTGGGGTTTTCAACGGCCCCTGTTTTCCCGAAACATGGAAAAGAAAAAGGAAAAGGAAAAGAAAAGAAAAAAAGAAATCAAGAAGTTGATTAAAGAAAAAGAAAAAGAAAATCAAGAAGTTGGTTCATCGAAAATTACTGAGAGAGGTAATCCATTGCTCCTTTTCATTTATTGGAACATAAATAGTAATTTATTTTTCGAGTAGATTCGCGATTCTCTTGTATGCTTACTTTGTTTAGTCCTATATTTGGAGTAAATTAGTCTTTGAAAATAGGAACGCGTTGAAGTCTTGTTTGGCTGCTGAGAAAATGTGAACAGTGACTTTTGTTTGTTCAAATATCAGTATAAATGGGACCTTGAAAGCGAAAAGGCCCTTCATAATTGAATCCATGATGTGACACAGCTTTTTTGTTGAGCTTAAATTTCGTCATAAAAATAAAATTTAATTTCCTTTCTTGAGTTGGAAACTATCTGTCAATTTGATGCTCTGAGCTAATGTTCATGACGTGGATTGATGGCGTAAATTCTATATGCTTGAGAAAGTTTTTCCCTTATCTTCTCAAAGCATGTTTCTTTTGATACATGAAACTGTTTGCAATTGCTTTTATCTCTTATAATCATGACATTTGAGTATGAATACTGATATGTTTGGAAATTGTTTAGAATGTTGGAGTTTAGCACCATGAATACCAATTCGAATAGCCTGTTTGTACTGATTTTGTTTGGCATAATTGACTTGGAATTAGGGAAAAATTTTAAGGGTAATATCAGGACATTTGAACAGTGTTGACTTATAAAACCGTTCCGTAAGAATCCTTGGCACTTTGTGTTTGAAACTGATTTGTGCAAAAGATTTTCTCCGGTCTTTGAGGGTTTTTTTTTTTAATTTATGTATCTTTGTGAATTGTTATATACAGACTTGTAGGTGGGTAGTCCTTGTTCATTTTTTGTGTTTTTTCCAATACTGTGCAGATTGTGATGTATTTCCAGTCCACTGGCCGGAACCAGAGACCCAGAGGGTTTAATGTGATGTATTTTCAGTTTACGTTGACTTTAGCAGTTTGCATCTGGTTGCTATGCCAAATCAAGCATTCAAACAACAGAAAGGATGTTGGGAGTTTACAAGCCAAGTTCGGTGAAAGAAACAGTGTTGTGATATTGGGGCGCAAAGGGGATATGGAGTTGAGTGATAAAAGAACGTATATGTCTGACTCAAATGATGTAATTCTTGAAGCAGAAGGAAAGCAGAAAGATAGAGATGGCGAAAATGATGAGTTGGATGGAAATGTTGTTGAGAAGGGGGTAAATGAAACTTTATACAAAGGAATAGAACACATTCATGGGGATGTCAAAACTAATGCAGAGGAGGGGAAGAAAATGGAGCCAGCAGTAAATCTGTCATCAAATAGTGAAAAGATTGAGATTGAAATGAGAGACATGGATAATGATGTTTTCAGTGAAGATAATTCCCAAGGAGTGGAAACTTCGAAGAGAATCGTGTCCAACCTTGAGGGAGGAGGTGATGAGGAGGACTGGCAAAAGCAAATTAGTTCTGATGAAAGAGAACATGAGAGTGGCACTAATCTTGTCGAGCAAGGAGATGAAAAGGACTTGGAAAGACACACCATAGAACTGCAAGAAGATAAGGAAATAAATATCGATGCTTTTAAGCCAGGCAAAGATGGAGAAACAGGTTCAAGCAAAGAGAATGGTGAAGATAAAGACCTTAGAAGCAAGGAGATAACCAAGCTGGTGAATGGTACAGAGAATGCCACTATTCTTGGCCAAAGTGAAGTTGCAAATCATTTACATGGCTTTCATGATGAGAATGGTGTCCCTCAGGGTCGCAATGATCTTGTAGAGTTCACATTGGAAAAGTCAAGTTATGGTCAAACAAGCAATATTTTACACCAAGAAATCAGCTCGGAATTGAAGCATCCAAGTAAAATCTCTAAAAGCTCCCAAATTGAAGAAGTTTCATCTAAATTCGAAAGAAATACTACCCATACTGAAACAGAAACCGAGAGTCTGAGCACTAAGGAAGGCTCAAAAAGTGATCCAGTGATAGATATAGGAACCAGTTTTGGAACCCATATTCTTAGTCAGAAATAGCACGAGCAATATAGTGTAGTTAGAAGATTACACGACATACAAGAGTTAGATATGCTGAGATAAGCAGAGTAGAATAAGTGATATTATCAGTTTATTTTCTGAGGCTTTACAATGTACTTTGAGACCTTGATGTAATGTGAGGCTTTTATATTTAGGCCTTCCGGGCTGACATTATCTGTTGCTTTCAAAACTACTTCAGGAATAATTTCCGTTTTAAGTTTCAGGTTCAACCAAGACTTATTTATAGTTTCTCCCTTTTGTTACATAATGCCCACCAGTTCAATGCTTCCATTTTCATTGGTACTGATGGAATTCTATACCTTGATAATGGAACCTGACATTTAAGCTTTGCCCAGTAAGAATAAAAGAAAGAGATGAAAATGAAAAATTTATTAATCTAATAACTAAATTTCATAACCACTTTCTACTTTGGAACTTAATCATTAGATTAAAATATTTTTCACTCACTTCTTTTTTCTTTCTTACCAAGTAAAGTTTTAATGTTTTCAAAAGTTGCATCATCCTTGCCAGAGGACATGTACACTTGTTCTGTTGTTGTGTTGTCAGAATCATTGTTGTTATTGACCTACTTGAGTTGCAGATGCACATTGAGGTAATGTGGCTTGTGCTTGAGTTGTACCAGGCTAGATAATTTCTTCATAGAAAGGATTGTTGCCATCAAATTTTGAAACAATAAACTGTTCATGGTGCTGTGACTTGTTAGAAAAGCCGTAGAATGGTCATCCACAAAACAAAAGGGGCATAAAAGAACAAATTGCACGACGCTACCATCTATGAATCTGAACCTGAATCTGAATCCACTGGCTCGAGCCTGGTGTCAATGTAGCATATGCGTGATGGACTAGAATTAAAATGGAATTACAAGCCAACACCAAATTTCGTGTCGCCTCAATGCAATGGAAAAGCAGCAAATTACAATTATAGACAAGTAAAAACTAATGGTACAAGCCCCCGTTATCAGTACGAAAATACAACTATGAGATGCAAGTGTGGCAGCTTTCAGTAATTTTGTTAATCAAGTCCTCTGTCAGTTTGTGATAATGTGAATCGCCCACAAAACTGAGGTCACTTTCACAAGATCTACCTACCAGGTCTGAATGTACAAATAAAATTGGCCTTCAAGACTTTTACCATTTTTATTCGGCGGCACTCGAAAGCACAAGCAGGGCCAAAATCTCTCTGGGCAAACATGTTCTAAGCCAGAAAATTTATAGGAGGTTCTCTTCCTCTTTGCTTCTTGAAACTGTCCATTTACAGGTTATCTTCTAATTCGTCCGGTACATGCAACTTCTCAATGGCAGCCTGTTTAAAAATTCAAAAGAAAGCATGGGTATGTAAGCAAAGATCCATTTCTCCTCAGGAAGAAGCAATAATAAAATTTATACTTCCGTGTACAATGTAATGCCTACTAGAGAGAAAATAAGCCAGGTTGTAGAGAAAAGAATTGACAAAAGCATAAAGCTAAGCTTTTAGCATGATGTGAGTGTTCAAGTCCAAATTAACATGTCCTAATAAAACAGATATTACCACTTCAGGGTGCCCACAGCTCTGTTTCTTGCAAGTTTACACCTTTAAAAGTTTACGACTAACACTATAAAAATCATCACTATGGTTCTTTATTTGTAACAATGGGTCCATATATCTTCTCATCAAAACAAATATGGGATTTCTAACATTTGAAGCTGGAAATAAACCAAATTGATCTTCATTTTTCCCATTTTGTAGAGAAAAAAAAAGAAGGAAAGATCAAATAAAAATAAATACCTTAATTGTAGCAACATCGGTCGCAGATGGTTTTAAATCCAAAGCAATACCAAAATGAAGCATTGCCTTTTCATGCATGTTTCGCCGCTTATAGATTTTACCCATCAAAGCATACACGCTGCTTTCACGAGGGGCATACTCTTTAAGTTCCTCCAGAACTTCTAGAGCATCATCAAATTTCTCCAAGCTCATCAGTATATTAGCCTTTTGATACATGGGAAGAGGGTTTTTTCTGTCTGCCGAAATTGCCTTGTCCATTATCTTGATAGCATCTTCACTTTTCTGTAAAATGTGATTGCAACAAAAATTCAAAGAACTCCTCTATATGATATTGTACAAGTCAAGATATAATAAACAGTATATTAACCTTTAAGGCATGAAGAGCAGTTCCAAGATAAGACATTATAACAGAAGAACGTGGATTTATTTGGAAAGCCATTCCAAAGTGATGCTCTGAAAACTCAAACTTCTCCTGACGAAGAAAGATCATTCCTAGACCATACCAGGCGTTATAATGCCTTGAATCAATCTGGAGGGCATTCTGGTAGCTCTTGATTCCATTCTCAAAATCCTCTAAAGCGACATACCTGCAGATGAAGTAATGATGGAACTTTTAATAAACACTTGAAGTTTATAAGGAATGAAGTTGTTATTAACCAGATCAAAAATGGAGGAACTAGGTCCATGGTAACATACTCATGACCACAAAGGGTGTGGGCATATGCAAATCTTGAATTCAGTTGCACAGCACGTTGGAAATTTTTCAGAGCAGTTTCATGGTCTTTCTGCAAGCTGTAGCAGTTTCCCATGGCACACCTGCAAGTTAATTCAATATAAACAATAAAACAATGATAACGATGATTATAAGAACTCTCAAAATGGCTGCCCTCTAAACCCTCCAAATTGCTAAAAGCACCAATGCAGCTGCTATTAAACAAGGCAGGTAGGTAGAAATTAATCTCAGGCAAATAACGGCTTTGGGAAACTTAGGATAGGGAAATTAGTAAGGTTCAGAAATTATTCAAGAAGAAAGGAAGTTGTCATTGCACTACTTAGCAAAAGTTTGATAAATCTACCATGATTGAGGAGCTAAGCGGTCAGTTGATATCAGTTCCTGGGCTAAGTAACTCAACTTCATATCTTCCTTTAAATGCTGCAAGAATATAAGGACAGCTTTCAGCAAAGAAACTTTACCATAAAATTAGAGGGAAAAATCAGTATAGTTTGAATAAGACAACTTCACTTCCTCTAAAACTTTCACAACTGAAAATCAGATAGAGGGCATCCTGATTACTATAGATTAGTAAAGCAACAATATTTCAAGTGATGTAACATAACTTTTCAAGGATCAAGGGAACTCACATATAGAACGGTGGAGTAAATATCCATTCCTTCTAAACTGCAAAGAGACACTCGACGGGCTAGACTAAATGCCCGATCAGCTTCTAAATAATCTACCAATTCAAAATGTGCTTTTCCAACCTGCATTAGAAATTTAGAAAAATACTTCATAGTCTATGGTATGAGTAAATATTAATCATCTCTGACTCAAACAAACATGCAGGCAACTTGTGAGGACACCCAAATACTTTAGTTAACCAACCAATTTAGCAAACAATATTTTAAATCAACCTACACAAAACATGTAAAACCATAACTGCTAAAATATGGAATACATGCCTCTTTCTATGATCTCATCATTAAAAACATTATTTAAAGTCACAGTTCAAGACTGCTTGATCAACCTGGCATGAGACAATCTGATATCAAGAGAGGAAGAAAACAGAGAATGTTGCACCAGAAGCATTACCTGGGACAGCACCCAGCTTGTATTATAATGCCTATGTGGAAGTCTCAGATAGGTATCCAATGCATCCTGTATACATAAGAATTATCAAAAGCATTGAACATTCCCCACAGAGATATGAACTCAATAACCACATAATTACCTGACACCTATACAGACAAGAAAGTCTGTAACCTTCCCCAAGGGTTCTTAAAAGGCCTAATACTTCTGAAGCACCACTTGTGACTTTTGAGCTGCTAATAATAACCCCACCAACAGGAACAGCTGCTCCATCTTGGTCAAGGGATCTAACATCACCAGAAAGAAAAGAACTAGAGGTTCTTGATGCCATATTTGCACGAGAATCATCAAATGCCTCATTCCTTGTCCCTAAATAATATCAGAATTCAAAGTTTCTAAGCATCAGAGAAGGCAGATAAAAGTAGTTAATTTGAAGGATTTGTGTTTCCATGCATCAGAAGAAAAATAAACATTTCACTTCAGTTCAATCAATAATTGTGAGAATTAGGTTCCCAAAGAAATGAACACATGAAACAAACTAACATTATTTCCATCATGCCCATCAATGATAAATCAACGAATAACGACTTCAAATTGGAACTTTTTTAAAGAACTTATAAAAAAATTGAAGTAACAGAATTTAAAGAACTAGTGGTGAATAGGGAGATTTATAACCTTCTTCAATATTTTCATTTGCCCAAGATTGTCCCTTACGGACTGTCACACTACGAAGAGCGAGAGAACTCAACTTAGAATTTCCAAGGTATTTAGAAGTGCTATTAGTCCCATTTCCAGCTACTGCTGCGGTATTTGCATTTGTGTTCGCCCCAGCATCTCCAGCGAGTCTTGTACTTCGACGGGGACCTGAATCAGAGAATAGCCTCCCAGAAATCTGACAAAAACGGATCAACAAACTACTTCAGGTGGGGAAAAAGGATGAAAACACGCAAGCACAAGAATAATACACAAGTACTGGTTCCACTAACTGGACATTGATGTATGAAACTATCACAAGTAATTAAAGAGAACAACTGACACCTGTTTGAATAGTTTCATGTATCAGTTTTAATTAAAAAAAAAATCATCCTACCCAAAAACTTCTCAGAAGAAAACCATTTTACACAGCCAAATAGCATGATACTGTTAATTTACATAAACAACTAACCACTTGTGTGGTGAATGTGCTCTATATCTGAAAACTAAATGGTTCCTCTTTCTGGTTAAAAACATTTGAAGCAGAACAATCAAAGCACTGGCATAGAAAATTACGATTTCACCAAATCTCTAAACTCCTAGAAGGCGTTGAAAAGAAATAATGAATTTACAGACTTTTTACCTTTCGTAATTTTCCTTCATCAACAAATTTTCTTCGAGGTGCTTGAATAGTAGAGTTCACAACTGACCTTGGAGAACCATCAGTATTAACTGTGTTGAGATTGGAACCATTTTGCTGCACATTTCTACACAAAGGTGGCGGGACAACTCCTGACAACTATAAGATACAGAGGAATTCAGGCTGGTTGCCCCTATTTAGGCAGGAAAAAAATGAAACAAAATAAATAACCTCAATAAATCCACCCTAAATTAAGTAACTAACTAATCAAAAGATAGAACTTTAAATGCAGTGTGATTCACAATTTTTCATTTCACATCATCTTACCTGTGAAGCCATTGGTGAGGGAGTATTGTAAAATGACATATTTGAAGAACCACCACTTTGGGGCTGAGAAGCAGCTCCACTTAACACAGCTGCTCCATGATGATTACCAGGGATATCTCTGAGGTTATTCCCTTGTGCGTGTTTCAATTGCCTGTGACTGATATCTTCAGAACCAAAGTTCCGGGAAGAAACCAAATTATAATCCTCACTGGGCATATTCAAATTTGAGGAAGCTAACCCATGATTTAAGTACTGCTTTTGAATGCAAAGAGCAGCTACTTCACCAAAAACTACAGTTGCTTCTTCAGCAGCACCTGATATAATCAGACACAAAACTTAAATATGAATAAACGTATAAGAACAAACACTATATGTTACCAAAAACAGAATCACATGAAAAAAAAATAAAAGAAATACTGAGTGAATACAAGATCAAGCCAATCAAAAACAATTTGCTGAGCCATTTAAGTGATATACAATCTATAAGTCCAATGGCAATAGCAGACAAAAATTGAACTAAACCTGTGTGAGTTCACCCATATTAGCTCAAAATTTAATGAGATCAACGACCTGATCAACCTAGCATGGTAGCATAGCACTAGAAAGAATATAGAACCATGAGAGTATTACAGACCTAATACACACAACTCCTCATATGCAGCCCAAAGTAAAGGATCTATAGACAAAGCCAGCCTAAAATGATGAATGGCGCTTTTCTTTCTATCTGTGTACCTGAAAAAGAGATGATACCCAATTAAGAAACTTGAAGATCAAAACTGTTTGAGCATTGAAAATTAATCCCACCATCTCAGATGGTTAAACAAAGGAAAAATCAAAGCATAGAGGATTGGATTCATTCATTATAGAGGATCCCATTAAGATTGTCTATCTCTATCTAGCCAGTAATGAGATTAAGTAACATTATACAAAAGCAAAAACGAAGGGATAGCCTTCAACACAAAACTATAACTATTGCTGCATCTTATCAAGCCATCTTTGGATAATAATTTCTAGGCAAACATTAAAGCAAATTTCAGAAAACAATTGTAAGTTGTTCTCCCTAAATTTCAGTAACATCTCCCAGGGCTAAAGATGAAATAACTCAGACCAACCGGTAAATAAGGCCAAGGAGATAATGACCAGCTGCACCATTTGGAATCTGTAGAAAAAGAAAAATGAATTAGAAAGATATTGCCAGCACAAGAATCATGGGAAAGCTGCAGACAACTAATATGTCCTAGAAAACATCAACAATACCTCTCTGCCAGGCTCATTAACAGGACATAAAGCTGCTTCAGCTTCATTAAGTAAATCCATATGAAAACATGATATCGCAAACAAGTAGCGGGATTGAGCCGTTTGTGTCCCTTCATATAAAGAAAAACTTCATTGATGAGCAAAAAGATAAGAAACTAGTCACATATTGGGGGAAAATGCTACAATTAAATATACCAAAACAACTTCAAACAATAAAAAAAAAAAAGGCAATACGCATACCCTTTAGAATATGATATGCAGAGTAAGCTTGATTGTTCTGCAAGTAGCAAGCAGCCAACAACTGCAAATTCACCTAGATTCAAGCCAAAAGTTCATATTTTAGATCACCATTCACAGTAAAGAACCCCACTGGTAAATTACAAGAAAATCGAATTTAGAACCTTAACGTTATTACTTTATCAAGTTACACTTCAAAATCTATATTCTCCAAAAAGGGACATTGAAGCTTTAAAAAAAAAAAAAAAAGAAAGCATGTTTTATAAGTTTCCAAATTGAAATTGAAATTTAAATTTGAAAATACCCCAAATTAGGAATTAAAAGCTAATGCCGTAAACTAGACACTAAAACCAACAAAATTCCCGGAAAAAGAAAGAAAATTTAGAAACCAATTAATCGATAACGAGTGATTGAAGCACTGCCCACAGTCGATTTGAAAATCCAACGACCAATTTTTTCCATTTGCTGACAAACGATTGTTAGAAATCCAGAAGAGTTAAAGTTCTCGCTGAAGACTAGAAAATACAAACAGCTTCTTCTTCTTTTTTTCCTTTCACCAACCGGAAAAAATAATTTTGAAAAAGAAGCTCAAAAAAATTTCTTTTTTCCTGGGAGAGTGAGTTACCTCGGAAGGGAACTCAGCGCAGAGACGTTCGCAAAGGAAGATGGCGTTTTTGAACATGAAATGGCGGAGACTGTTCTGAACACAGTCTGTGAGTATTGCTTCCATGGCTTTTTCTATTTTGGTTAGATACTTAGATTGATGAAAAAAAAAAACAAAAGGAAATATAGAAAAATAAAAAAAGGAAGAGGTCCTCTGATTTTTGTTTTTGGGGTTTTGTTTTTAGGTTTCAAAATGAGGGCGGCACGTGCTTTCTACTCTTTCAAATTCAGCTCTCACGTGACGTTGTTTTGGGTAATTATCAGCTGCTACGCGTATATTTTTATTCTAGTGAAAACCGGCCAATGGAAAGACAAATTTCATTGCAAAAGTTTGAGATTTAAGAACCAATGTTATTTTCCTTTTTCGAGATCGTATCATTTGTACTTTTTAGAAATAATTTATTCTTGAAACTCTAATTTTCTATTAGGTTTGCAATGTTTTTATTTTAATCAAACAAAAATTGAATATAACACTTTAGGTTGAAATTAAATATCAAAATGTCAGAATTTAAATGATTAGAATCTCTAATTTTCATTCACGCAAAATACAGAGATGAAACGCTCCTACCAAAATAAAAAAAAAAACAATAATTAGCCCAACAGCCTTATTCGAAAATCATTATGTGATCGTTTAAATCAATTGTTAATGTCATTAAAAACTACTATAATGCAGTAGTAGTTGTCTCTTTCGCTTTTCATCATTTTCTTGCAGGCTCTATCATTATTTGAATTGTAATTCAAGTAGCACATGATTGATATAAGTCAAATTATTATGCAATGACGTAAAGTTGTAAATTATATGTGTGTAAATTTTTTACCATCTCAAATCGCTTGTATTGCGTGTAATATATGTGTTTATAAGAGATTCTGTACTGAATAAAATCACTATAATTTTGTTAATCGACGTGTTTCGTCGTTGAACAAAAAAAAATTATTAGTCTCTGACCTCCCAACCGATAGAGGACAAAAAATCTTAAGGGGAAGTCCCTTACAAAAAACCTTAAGGAAGTCCCTTTTTTCCTCCACTCTTTATATACAAAATTATTTTAAAATTGAAAATACATCAATATATCCCCTTAAACTTAAAAGAATTAAAGTGTAAATATCTGAATATCAAATTTATTAAGCTCAAATTCAAATAGTTAATTTCCCACGGCATAATTAATATTAATACAAATAAATTTTAATTAATGAAAATTCGAATATGAAATTTTTTATTATAAGATCGTCGTCTCTAAAAAAATTCAACGAAATTATTAATCATTAATTTGATCTAGAATCGTTAATTTTTTTGTTCAATCGAGTCCTGAAACTGAAACTTCTATATAACGGGATAGGTCCAAATCCAAGAACCTTTTTCTTTTGAGCGCCTAGGCGGCCAGGCCTAGTCCGCTACTGGCTGTCACGCTAACGACACCGTTTGAAGGACGCAAAAATCATAAACTACGTGTCGTTTCTCCTGCGTATTTGCGTAAGATTCCCTTGAAACCACCATGACCAGGGTGTGGAGATTAAAAGAACTAAAATAATCCGACGCACGACGATCGACGGAAGCTACTCTCATTTCCAACGGCCAGGAAAAAATGCAGAACCAAACCGAAGCAGCACCTGAAACCAACCCGGACCAGGATGATCAAACGGTGGAGATTGATTTATCATCTACCACCACTCTCGATCTCTCCAGCTCCCAGCTCCACGATCTCGACTCGGTGGAATTGCCTTCGAACCTTTCCGAGTTGGACCTTACTGCCAACCGCTTGTCAAGATTGGACCCTCGGATTGCGAATCTCATTAACCTCAAAAAGCTCTCTTTTCGGCAGAACCTCATCGACGATGCTGCTATTGAGCCGATCTCTCGCTGGGACTCGTTATCTGGTCTTGAGGTAATCCTTTTCTTTTCCTTGACGCCGTCGAAGCTTCGTTCTTTTGTTTGTCTCACCTTTAATTTTTCAATATTAGTGAAACTACGTAAGAAAATATATGAAATTTATGTAACTCTGGTCATTGCTTTACTACTTGCTTTTTACTAAAAAAAAAAAAAAGAAAATGCATGTAGATGTAAATGTAAGAATATTTTTGGATAATTGAAAATCTGGAATTTATTTTTTAATCATAAGATGAAAAATTCTATTTTTACGTTTGTATGAACTAATTATGTTAGAATGTATGCCATGTTTTAACTATTTATTTATTTTTAATCTCATATTTGCAATTATTCTTTTACTGTTTGCTTTAGTTTTAAGCTTTTTTTGAGAAAGTAAATAGTACATAAGAAAAGCAACAAGCAGTGAGAGGCTGAGAGCCTTATTATGTTATCAAGTTAGTATTCAACTTATCTTTCCCTGTTACTGCTGTTGATTACTAGTAGAACAAGGAAGCAGCATGGGGCTATTTATTTTTTGTTTGTTTTTGTGCAGGAATTAGTACTTAGGGATAATAAACTGATGAAAATACCAGATGTCAGCATATTCAAGAAGCTCTTGGTTTTTGATGTTTCTTTCAATGAAATCACTTCACTACACGGATTGTTGAAGGCCTCCAGCACACTCAAGGAACTCTATGTCTCCAAAAATGAAGTTACAAAGATGGAGGAGATTGACCACTTACATGAGTTGCAAATTCTTGAACTTGGCTCCAACAGATTACGGGTTAGTTCTTGAATTGCTTGAATGATCAGTCTTGCATAAGTAACGGAACAAGCATCTATAGTATGTAGCAGGTCGATGAAAATTTCCTGTTTTTTGGCATAAGCTTTTTGTAATTTATTATTTCATTGTTGGAGTAATCTGTCTGCGCCTTTAGCCCAAATATAAATAAAATTGGTGAGTTGTCTTATTAGTAATTTTTCAAGCTTGATCTAAGTTGTGGAGTGCTTTCTTCAGGTAATGGAAAATTTGCAAAATTTCACAAACTTACAAGAACTGTGGCTAGGAAGGAATCGAATCAAAGTGATAAACCTTTGTGGCCTCAGATGCATCAAGAAGATTAGCTTGCAGAGTAATCGTTTAACTTCTATGATAGGATTTGAGGTAAAGCACTTCTGAAGAAGCTGTTCTAACAAAATTTTTTATTTTCCATAACATTTCGATGATGTTTTTCTTTGGAATTTTTTGGTTTCAAGGAATGTGTTGCTCTAGAAGAACTATATTTGAGCCACAATGGTATTGCAAAAATGGAAGGCCTATCAACATTGGTTAACCTCCGAGTATTAGATGTTTCATCAAATAAGTTAACATCAGTAAATGACATACAAAACTTGACAAGGTATTATAATTTCCCCTTACCCTCTCTCGGTATCTTATCTTGTGCTTAGTTGTTGACTAATTTACCTACAGGTTGGAAGACTTATGGCTCAATGACAACCAAATAGAATCACTTGAAAACATGGCTGAGGCTGTTTCTGCTTCAAGAGAAAAGCTCACTACCATCTACCTTGAAAACAATCCATGTGTATGTTTGCAACTTGAGGACATACATTTTCTAGAACTTTTTTTTTTTATTATGCATTCTTATGATCCCAAATGCTTTGCCATGGCCAATTGGTTGAGTATCTTTGTTGTTTTCTTGTTCTCTATCTGGTTCTAAGTTATAATTGGACCACAATTCACTCTTAAATCTCTTTTGCTATAGAATTCCATTCTTTGGTCATTTTTTCCTGATTTCAAATATGTTATCTTCTCTCCATCATTATTTTCTTTAATTAATATTGAATGAAGACATTAATTACTGATGGAGTCAGTATTTTGGTGCACACTATTTTCTCGCATCCATCTAAATTTGTTGTCTACCTTCCTGCGCCGAGTTCAATGAAGTCTTTTTTCAATATGTTCCTTCCCTTGACATATTGCATTCAAATTACCTATAGTATTATCTATATTAATGCCTTTTACTTGCACAATTGGTGATTAATGGTTGACATTTCCTAATCTCAACTCTGCTAGCTTAACGTTCATTCTTTTTCTCTCTTAACCTTTCTATATATGATCAAGCTTATTGTTTTATTGCAGGCAAAGTATCCAAATTACACTGCTACCCTGAGACAAATTTTCCCCAATATTGAGCAAGTCGATTCTAACGTATTTGCTTAGAAACTTTAATAGGTTCTCTGGACTTTTGTAGTTGAAAGCTCAGAAATTTGCAATCATGTGAGTAACCTGTTAAATGTAAAGTCTTTTCAGTTTTTTGTTAGTTGCAGTTTACCGAGTTTGCATATTTTACTACTGGAAAACAGGGCTCTGAAAGTGCTCCCTGATTCTGAAAGGATGTGGGAGGGGAATGTTGATTAAAAATGTAGTGCTAATCATCATTAGGACATTCTTTATTTATTGTATGGTAACTTCTTTCCAGCTGTTTTTCGTATTAAAGTAATATTTCAAGCTCTCTAATGTATGACTTTCTGGGTTGTCATTTAGTCCTGAAACTCCCTTAAGATAAGCTTCTTCATGAGGTCAGTGAGAAAATGCTTGCCCTCCGTTTTATTTATAGAAGTTGCGCTAGCCGCGTTATACCAAAGTTGTCAACACCGAATCAGTAAGCATATATTTTTGTTCCGACACAAATACATATTGCCGTAGAGGTGTAGATGAGATATCTATGCTCGCAAGTTATCTAGGCTTGATTTGGTGAAAACTTGAATTCAATTCAATTATTGTTAAGCTCGAGCCCAAGTAATTTGAGTTATTAGCAAGTTGAGTTCAAATATTTTAATACTTGATTTGTGTAGCTTGCAAGTTTAATCGAACTCTTTTATTGCAATATACTTATTTATAATTTTAATTATTAATTAAAACTTTTACTTACTACTGTTAAAATGAGCTAGGCCGGCCTAGCCTGAGTTGGCCCTAATTGGGCAAGCCACAAAAATGGGTCGAGTCGAAAAGCTTCTTTTTCTTTTAAATAGGCTTAAAAATAAAAGTTTAAGTGTAGTTTTAAGGGTTAACATGTTAAATGAGCTTAAATGAGCCTATATTGGCTTGTTTATTTAAAAATTAAAAATATAAATTTATATTAATATCTCATTTTTAATAAATAAACATAATAAAATTTTAAAATAAATATCAAATAAACTCATATAAAATTCATAACTTCAACATCATATTAATTGTTTAATAACCATAATATAAATTGTCCTAAAAAACTTTAAAAATAAAAAAGATAATAATTTTATATACCATTAGTGAAGTTTTTTTACATCACAAGCGAGGTTAGGATAATGATGAATGTCTTATTTTATTTATTTTTTTATTTTTCAAATATTTTAAAAGACAAGTGTCAATATCGTAACTCCACTTATATAGTAAAAAAACTCCATTGAAAGTGTATAAAATAATTATCCAAAATAAAAACCATATTAACAAGTCTCAACAATATTAGAAACCAAACCAGATTTGCTCCCACATCGAGGAGTTTGTGTGCGTAAGTATTGTTTATATGGGACCATGGCCTTAACCCAAAACAATCGGTTTTGGTGTTAATGGCTAGTCTTGTCACTGATCAAAAAAACCAGATTTGCTCCCACATCGGGGAGTTTGTATGCGTGAGTATTGTTTATATGAGACCATGGCCTTAACCAAAAACAACCGATTTTGGTGTTAGTGACTAGTCCTGTCACTGATAAAAAAAAACACAATAAATAAATTTTATGTTCATTGTCCTCCAATTTCATCAAGTCATCATTCTTCAACGACATTCAATTTATTTTCAATTTCGTCATCTATAAACATAAATAAAGTACAATATTTTATCAATAAAATGAAATTAATTACATATAAATAATTAAAATAAAAATAAAATTTAAATATAATTAAAGAATATTTAAAATGTATTATAAAAATAAAAAATAAATGGATATACTCATTTAAATTCGAACCAAATCTATTTAAATTCAAACTTAATTAGATCAGGTTAAAAAATTTTTTCCTTAAATGGATTACAAAAGTGAAGCCAAACCCTTATAATATGGGCTAAGCCAAGTTGACCTAGACTTTGATCCATTTTGACAATGTTTGTAAGTAAAAATTTTCAATTCAAATTCAAGTTTCAACACAAATAATTAAACTTAAAGTTTGAGTATGAGAATCAAGCTCGTTTTTTACTTAGTAAATGAGCTTATGAACAAGTTGTAGTGCAATTTTTATCTTCATTCGTGCTTGATCTAAAAAAAATAAAACTTGGATCAAGTTCCAATCTTGAAGTTCAAGATTTCAAAATTGAGCTAGAAAAAGGACAAAATCCTATGTTGATGTATAGGGCATGAATCATATGTTGTAATATCTCTAATTGTATGGACTAATTAAGTATAATTATTATCATATAATTTATTTAGTAGTATAATTTATGTATAGTGTGACCATAATTGTATATAATATATCTATATTATATATGTATTTATCCTTAATGGGACGGATATAATACATGATCTAAAAATATGGGAGGTCCCTACTGCTGGCACCACTATATAAGTGAAGGCCCATTATTCACTTGTAATTAATGGAGAAGTGAATAGCGGTAGCTCACCTCCCTCTCCTTCTCTCTCGTTTCTCACCATCACTCACCATCATCATCCCTTCTCTTGGCAGCACCACCAGCACCGGTGGACTTCCGGCGAAGCACTGGCGGCACCTCCTCCCCATGGCAGCTTCATCAGTGGCGTCAATGGTGGAGAAAATGGTGGGTTTTGGCACAACCCACCAAGGTTAGTTTTCTCATTTTGTCTTTGTGTTAGTGGCTTTGGTGATGGTTTTAATTCCAACAATTGGTATCAGAGCCTCCTCACCTTAAAGCCATTAACCATTTTTGAAGAAAAAATGACATTTGTTGGATTTTTTAATTTTGGGTTTATTTTCGGATTTTTTGAAACCCATGAGATTTATGTGTTTTTTGATAAAAATAATGTCATATGCTGCTTGAGGATGATTTGTTGATGAAAATGCCATAAAAATGAAGTGAAATGGTGCTCTGTAGAGTGAGAAATGGCTAAAAAAACCGATCGGGTCGGGTCAATGACCCGTTTTGCTGTGTTTATGCCCGATCGGGCGAGGAAGACAGTCGGGCGGGCGCGTGTAACGCACGCGCCCGACAGCGCCACTATAGGCGCTGGTTGAAGGCACACGCGCCCGCTTCTGAATATAAATTAAAAAAAAAATTTTCGCCCAATTTTTTTAAGGGCCATTTTGGGATATTGGGCCACCATTTATTGGACCATTCGGCTGGGCCTCCCATTTGCATTTTGGACCACTATTTTTGGGGTCGGTTGGGCCAATTTATTAGGATGTTTTTTTTTGTTTCACTATATTGGGCTCATTTTTTTTGTGTTATTTTGGGTTGTTATTGTTTAATTTTAGGCCACCATTTATGGAATTAATAGGGCCATTTTATTTTATTTTAGTTAGGCCACATATTTTAATTAAGTCTTAATATTTAATTAACTTTATGCCAAATTTAATTTTGTTTTATTATGGGCATTTATTTATTTAATTTTACTAATTGGCGATTCAGCATAAATTTAATTTTGGGCAATTAAAATTAATTAATTTTAAGGCCATTTTGCCTAATTAATTTAGGGGTCATATTGATTAATTAATTTTATTTGGCTATTAAAGTTAGATTAATTATTGGTTATTTTGCATAATTTATTAAAAGGCCATTTTGGATTATGATTTTAAGGGCCATTTTGATTAATTAATTATGGGCCATATGGTTAATTGATTTTTTGGACAATTTTGGATATTTAATAGCCATAATTAGTTATTAAGCCCAAAATTAATGTGATATAAGTGAATTTTGGATGAATTAATTTTGGAGTGATTTCTAGAAATTTAATTACTCATTTAATTCATAATTCACTTAAATTTTGAAATATATACTCATGCCCATAAATTACTAATATTTGGCCTAATTAAATAAGTTTAAATAAATTATTTGGGTATTTTGTTGAGCCATTTTGGATTATAGTTTACCCATTTCGTTAATAATTTATTTAAATAAATAAACTCTCTAGAAATGAAAATTGCCTTATTATTTGAATGTTCACATTTATATGAAATTAATTTAATTAATTAATGTTAGATTTAAAATTACTACATATGCTTCAGGAATTGCATATTTTGGATATAATTAATTTTGATCAATTAATTATGTGAATATTCTTAAAATTATAAATCATTAATTGGAGTGACTAGTACTTGCCTGTCGCAGGAATAGTCATGAAGATTTTCTTGATGATTTATTCTGATAATTTTAAGGATATAATAATAATAAGGCAATGCATAGTGATAGTTGCAGTTGCATAATTTACTTAGATCTCTAGAAGTGGCTAGTCTCTCCCTGTCGGATTGTTAGGTGCTTTTAGAGATGCTTGGGATTGGGAGGATTCTGGTTGGGATATGACACGGTCTTCCTACCCTGTCGGTGGGCGATCATTCAGGTTGTATTCAACTAGTTTTGTCTTATCTTCTGTAGTGTATTGTGGAATAAATTTTGATATTATTTGAATTATTCCACTAGCCTCCATATTGTGTAACTATCACATATCAAATCTCTAGTAGGATCAAATTAAATAGATAGTATGAATTATTCTCTACGGTTAGAGACATATTGAACTAGGAAGTAGTCCCGAGAGTAAATCTATGTATTATGCCCAATAATGTGAGCTCTTTGAGGACAATATACTTGGAATTTCGAGAACACTTACGTGAGAATTCTCTGATTATAAGGGCATGCCATTGATGAGCACATCAGAGAAAATGTTCCAATTAGTGATAATTAAGAAGTATTTATGGATGCCATTAGAAAATAGTTCGCGTAAGATGAATAAAGGTTGCTATAGGATTTTGATTCCATATATGGCAGATTCAGTACTACTTCCTTCTGGGATGGAGAATTGGAGATCTTTCAGTTTTACAGATCTCATTTAATGCAGAAGGAAGTATGGCATTTTAATATCAAAATTGATATTGTCATTCAAGAGTGGGAGATTTTTTGAATTAACAGATCTCATTCAGCCATAATGATGACATATGCCAATATTATTGCCAGAAGGAATATTATTAAAAGGTCTCAATAGAAGGTCATTTTAGAAGAAGAAATTTGCCAAGTCTATTTCCCATTCTAGTTTCACCAACACCTCTAAATATCAATGTGTGCCACTTATGTAATAATCCTGGGCACAAGAGGGTAAATAGCAAGAGTCCTTTAAATTGGGATTTGTGTAAAAGGCATTCTGTTAGCCTTTTCATTTTGAATCCAATCTAGAATATATGCCCTCTAACTATTGGTGTTTGGATACCGGTGCTATTATTGATAAAGCCATAAGCAACCAGAGATAGAATAAAGGAAAATTGTTGTGAATTGGGGTTATAGAGTTAGAATCCATATTGAAAACATAGCCAGATTGTTGTTACATTTTGAAGACAGTTTTGAACTACTGTCAGTTTATACTTTTCATTTTGATAATAGAAAAGTATTTTACTTAGTAACAACATATAGATTGATTCTGACATTCTGCATAATGGATACATAGTAGAATTGTACCCCAATACTTAGCAAATTTTCTTCAGTTGTGAATTATGTGACTATCGATTCTAATTATGGTAAAATAGATAAGAAATCTAAGAAATCTATCAAGTTGTGACGTAAGAGTTAGGGACATTTTGAGACATATATAGGATTGTATTAAGAGAAATCTTACCGCTAATATTAAGGACATGATTAGCTGATATTAAGATGATTAGGAGCTGATATATATCAACATTTGTAGATCATTTCCACATACTGTATTAATTGGATATAAGTGTTTCATCACCTTCACTAAAGACCATTTTGATTTAGGTCATGTGGAATAAAAGATCTGATCTTGTGGAGGCCTTAGGCATTCTGATTAATTCTGCTGCGCTGCTTAAGGCAATGATCAGACAGTAGTGATGAATGTTATGTTCGGTATAATGAAGCTAGGCGAAATCATATACCGATTTTCGGTTAAGTGCACTATAGGATTATGTATTGACGCCTAATGTATGGTGCTTGGAATATTGAGATAGAATGAGATTGCAGTAATAATCATTCGTACATTTTGATGTGGTACGATTTTTGTTGAATCACTTCAAATATCCGGAATTTAGATGGAGTGAAATTATAGAAACTGCAATTCACATGCAAGGTTGATCTCCAAGCAAGACCAGTTCCTAAATCCATATGCAATCTATTTAGAGGATGACTTAAAAAAGTGAGAGTTGTGAACTCCACAACATCATTATTAAAATAAATTTTGTTATGCCAGTCCCATATATGCGTTATCTTTTGATGATGAAAAGCCACAACCAAAGGAATCAACAGTTGATCCCAATACCATATTTCGAATCTGCACCTGACTTTATAGAGGAACATGAATGTAAGATTCATGTGTCTTCTAATTCTGATGTTTGTTAGGAGACTATCCTGATCCGAACTCTAAGAGTTGAATATTAGTCACGCAGAATGAGTAAGCATCTATGTTGCATAAAGATGCATGGGATTTATTTCTGTTGTCACATCATTGTAGACCAAGTGAAACCCTAAAGATCATGCTGAAAATTTTAAAGCTAAATTTTGCCAAGACTTTAAATAAAGCAACCTAAAAGATTGTAGTTCCTAAGGTGGAACATACAATTTGCGAACTCAAGGAGTTCATTTATGAACATTAAAAGGCATCCAGATTGTAATATACATAAAGTTTGATGAGATTGTCACTTTGAGGAGAACATTATCGTTTGATAACTGCATCCATTGCGAGGTCAGTGGGAGTTATGTGCTTATTGTGCTCTAAATTGATGATATCAAATAGCAGCCTATAACACTGACTTATTATATGAGACAAATTTCATGTCGTCTTGTCACTTAAAGATGAAGAATCTAAGTGAGGCTTTATTTTGTTTTAAGGATTGAGATTCTTCGTGACATATCAATAGGCATACATTATTGGTCTCATGGAACCTATATTGAGTGTTGAGTAGGTTTATTGTATGTTGTTCTCCTAATGAGACGTCATTTAGTAAAAAGTGACATGTTGTGAAAATCTCAAAGTCCTCAAGATAATGATGAAAGAGCTCATATCGAGTGTGATGTATGCCTTATTGTGGGTAATTAGTGTATGCTCAAGTTTATACACATTTGGATATTGTGTATGTTATAGGTGTATTTCGGAGATACTTGAGCGATCCTGTAATAGAGAACTGGAAACTATAAAGAGAGTATTTGGATATTGATAAATCTGACATTTTGAGTTTGGTCAGATATTCTGATGTTAATTTTGCAAGCTCTCCAGATATTGAAAATTATTTTGGTTATATATTTGTGGATATAAAAGAGCTATATTTTGGAAAGTGTAAAGCAAACACTTACAGCATCCTTGATCGTGGAGGCTAAAAATGTAACATGTTGTAAAGCTACATGATGGGCCATTTAGGCTGCAGAATTTCGTCTCAGGGTTGGTTTTGTGTGGTTGCCATTTTGAAGTCTTGGAGATGTACTGTGGTAATATTGCAGCAAGTATTTTCTCTCTCAAAATACTAGGAGTTCCTCACACTCCAAAAATGTTTAGATATCATCATTCATTTTGTTAGAGAGAAAATAATGGAATCCATTACTTAATTGGATTATAGAGCACATGTTTTAAAGAGCTCATTCTGTCTAACTAAAAGTTTGGCTGCTAAAGTGCTTTGACGACATAGCACTTTTATGAGGCATGTGGAGCCATTTGCTGTATTAAGTTAGTGGGAGCTCTGCAATAAAATCAGTTGCAACTGTGTGAATGGATTCCTATTTGTCATATATGCATATTCTATCTGCGCGCATTCTGGTAAATATGACATTCTGTTAAATGAGACATTCTGCATTGGTCTCATGAGCTTCTGTTGAAACATTGCATCATTCAGTTTGGATGCAAGGACCTAATGGAAATGGATATTGATTTTGTTTTCATATCATTTCCATTTCACACTAATACTACTATTTTTGTTGCAGTCTTTATAAGTTTACGCAATTGTATCCTGTCGGTATGATGCATTTTGAAGCTTATAAAAGGCTTCTTGTTGTTAAAGTATGTATGAGTCTACACATTTGTACTCTTTCGGTACAATGTATTTAGAGGGTTTACGAATACATATTGATATTATATGATATTTTGTTAATAAACTTAATTGTCCAAGTGGGAAAATGTTGTAATATCTCTAATTGTATGGACTAATTAAGTATAATTATTATCATATAATTTATTTAGTAGTATAATTTATGTATAGTGTGACCATAATTGTATATAATATATCTATATTATATATGTATTTATCCTTAATGGGACGGATATAATACATGATCTAAAAATATGGGAGGTCCCTACTGCTGGCACCACTATATAAGTGAAGGCCCATTATTCACTTGTAATTAATGGAGAAGTGAATAGCAGTAGCTCACCTTCCTCTCCTTCTCTCTCGTTTCTCACCATCACTCACCATCATCATCCCTTCTCTTGGCAGCACCACCAGCACCGGTGGACTTCCGGCGAAGCACTGGCGACACCTCCTCCCCATGGCAGCTTCATCAATGGCGTCAATGGTGGAAAAAATGGTGGGTTTTGGCACAACCCACCAAGGTTAGTTTTCTCATTTTGTCTTTGTGTTAGTGGCTTTGGTGATGGTTTTAATTCCAACATCATATTACAATAATGTTACTTTATAGCTACTTTTATCAATCAAATGCTGTAAATTGATTACAGCTATTTAAGTTGCAGTGCAAAGAGCTCACTTTCGTGATATCAATAGCTGCCTAATCTTTAGGGAATGAATCAGAACAAAATGATCCTACCATTGGCACTAACAATGCTTTAAATATACCAGGAAGAGCATTTCCTGATACTACTTCATTTAAGAGAATGTGCAGTGTGCACTACCAAATGAAGCCCTCTCGGCAAAGAATTCATCCAATGCTTGCATGTGGAATCGTGACTTATCGTAAATCTTAAAAGTTACTCACCCAAACATTCCCCGCAAAACATAGAAGTAAGTTCGGTGTCATGCACTGCTCATGGCGAGCTCAGCAAAGATGCAGGATGGATTCTTTCCACCCAAAATTTTTAGATGAGAAATGTCCCGAGTACCGAGTAGTTCATAAACACATAAAATGAATCTCTGCTCCTTCATGCAATTTCCACCGTACAGATGTGACTCCTTTGAACCATAAACGAAAAGATAAATATATTTTTTCAGTCAATGCAAACAGAGAATAAAGGGAAAAAAAGGATCAAAACCAAGAGAAGTATCATCACTTAAGTTCGGAGTCCATGCACGGCCAACACACATGCCTGTTTACCAACAAAAAACAGTGAATCCAACACAAGTCAGCACTCCATAACTAGTGACAGATAACAAGACCTTTAATATAGCATTGCAGAAGAGAGATGATTATTTAAAATCTTCAATAGGTTAATAAACAACATTCAACATAGTGAAAAAAAAAATCTCACCCCAGAAGCTATTTCAGGGATTAAGATTCTCTCAGCAACAAAGATAAGCAAAATTAACAAGCTACAGACAGAGCCACATATCATTAGTCAATAGATACACGGATATTTAATGTCCTCTTTCGAAACCAATGCGAGATCTATTAGAGCCTCCTTCATAGCCATCTCGCATGGAAGAGCCTGCACTTGCCTTCATCGTCCCCCCAGTGCCCACTTTTTCCATGGCTTTCTTACCCTTCTTGACCTCTGTCAAGAACTGATCAAGACCAAATGGATCGGCTTCTTCAACTTCCTTTTCAAATTCAACTGGTCTATCCCTTGGACCACTCTTCTCAGAAGTACCAGCAAATGCCTTGTCAGGTTTAAACCTCTCAGTTTTCATTATTTTCTCTAACTGCTCATCTGCACCACCGTACATGTCAGAATCCATGTCTTTCTTTGGCCTATAGAGTGTTGAGAGAGTGGGCTGCGCTGTGAAGAGACCCTTATCATAGATGTTGTATTGATCATCAGTTGCAAATCCAGATTCCATTCCTTTCTCCTGGTTAAATAACCTTTGATCATACATGACTTCCCCACCTCTTCCAGCACCAGTAGAAGCCATACCAAGAGCCACTTTTTCACTAATATCTCTATCCCTATCTCTTGTAATCTTACTCTTTTTACCCATGGCAGCATCTTTGGCCTCCAACCTTCTTTCTCTCTCCCTTTCTCTACGACGCTCTTCACGTATTTTCTCCCTCTGCAACCTCTCCTCCTTCTCTTCCTTTGATTCCTTTGGCATATCCCTTTCTCTTTCCCTCACTGGCTCATAATCCACTCTCATATCAGTATCCATTGCATTTCTGTCAGATGACATTGGAACAGCAGCTGAAGGTGCCACCGTCCCAGTTCTCTCAGATCGAGCTTTCGCAGCTAAAGCTCGCAACTCTTGCTCCTTCCTTTCCTTCTCCTTCATCATCATCTCTTTCTGCACCTTTGACCTCATTGCCACAGCTTCTCTAGCTTTCTGCTCCGCAACATACAAAGCCTCAGACAGCTTAGCAAAGTTATCATTAATCTGAACCTCCTGCAAACCTCTTCCATCAGCAGCAAGACGCTTATCCAGTGGGATAGTATACCCTTTCGGATTCTTCCAGTTTGAAATACATGGTGGAATTTTCCAATCCTGCTGATCCTTCACAGTCACGGGTCGTGGGGGGGAATGCATCACTGGCACTGGTGGTGACCCTGAAGCCTTCGGAACCCTCTTATGCTTAAACTTTGGAGGCTCAAAAGGATCAACAGGCATCTCCACCATTCTAATTATCCTCTCTTTAGCACCCGAATTAAATGCAGCTGATTGCTGTGAAGGCTTATACTTAATATACTTTGAATCCGAGGACTGTTTAGGAACATTTTTTGGCTGTGCAGCACTCAATCTCACATTTACTATCTTCTCTAAAGCCGCCTTAGTTTCTTCCATTGTTTCCTCAATCTCTTTTTGCATCTCTTCATCCTCTCCCTCATCACCACCCTCTTCCTCATTCCTCAATATCTTCGGTATCAAATCCTTATGCTGCGAATAAACAATCTTCTTGGCATTCTCATTCTGCTTAACTATTGCATCGTAAGCCAAATTCCCGTGAGCATCAACGGTCACCGGAAGAATTTTTGACCCAGGCTTAGCCCCTTTCACTCTTCCCATATCAAGAGGGTATTGAGCAATAAGTATTTCAGGAAAAGCACCTCCATCTCCAAAGTCTTCAACTTTTCTAGGAACAAATCCGGCGCGCTTCATGTAAGGCGGCACTGGCTTTGCCTTTATGGCCGTGGATTTCTCTTCCTCCGACGAACTAAACCGTTCTTTAAACCATGGGTCGTTTGCGTGGTCATAATACGTTGAAGTTGAGTTTTTCGCATCTGGTAAAAGATCCTTTAAAGCCACCATGGTGGATCCAAAGCTACTAGATGTCTACCTACAAATAAGCGAATTGAAATTCTAGATTAGCTTTCTTAAACAAATATTCACAAAGCGAAGAAAAAAAATCGTTTCGAACGGATAAGTAGGAACCCTAATTAACAACAGTAAGAGGAGAAATACCTTTGAAAACTATGATCGATCCGACTAACGATTTAATTAAGAAGCGAACTCGGCGTCTTCCACTTTTAAGATCGCAGTTCGCTACGTCGGCTGTTGAAAGGGAATCCTGAGATGATTTGGATTAGAAGGTCTGGACTCGGGCACCGTGACTGTTATAAAGGGAAGGAAACGAAAGAGTTAACGCGGTGCCCCGGTGGGTTTAGAGACAGACCGGGTTGTGATATTGGACCATGCCTGATGCCTTTTTAAGAGCAGGAGATATGTTACCCATGGCCCATGGGGCATTAACGAGCTCGAAGATCTTTTTTTCACTGAAAATGATTCTCGAAATATAATTTTTTCAAAAATATTTATATTTTTTTTGAAAACTGAAGATTTTTATGTTATTTAGAAGAGTTAATCTAAAAACTGTTTTTTGGAATATTTGTTTTCTTTTTTCAAATGATATTAACATAACTAAAAAAATATTAAAAAATATTTATTATTTATTAATTAATTTATTAATATTAAAAACAATTATATTTTGAAAAGAATATTTAATATAAAAGTATTTATACTATTAAACATTTAAAAGAAAACTATTTATTATTACTTATATTAATATTTTTAAATTATTTAAAGTAATATTACCTTTAAATATATATAAAATATTAATAATATATTAATATTTATTGTTGAAATATTAAAAATATTTATAATATTAAAATAATTATATTTTATACTGAATGTATTTATTATTAAAGTCATACAATAGTATTATTTATTTATTTATATTTATTATTAAATATTAGTGTAAAAAAGTTAGTAAATAAAATATAAGAACATTATATATTAAATTAAAATTTAAGAAATTATATAAAAGATTAATTATTAAAATAATAAATATATTATTTTTTAAATAATAAATATATAAATAATAATTAAAACTAGTTTATATTGTTAAAATAATAATATAATATTGCTTATTATAGAAATAACAAAAATTTTTAAGATCAATAATATACATAATAAAATATTTCAACTTAAAATATCAAAAGATTTTTAATATATTTAATATTTAAACTTTAATCTAATTAAATAAAAAATATTATCTCATCCACCATCAGTGAAATTAAAAAACTCCACAAGCGGATCTTTTTATATGACATGTGTCATTTTAAATAGAAAGTCAACGAGTCAAAATTTTTAAAAAGACACATGATATATAAAGAGATCTGCTTGTGAAGTTTTTAATTCCACTAGCGATGTATGAAATAATAATCCTTAAATAAAAATATTTTTATTAATATAACAATATTTTATGTGAGGTAAATTAAATTCAAAGTTTAAAAAGTCATATCCAATGTCTAACTTGAGTAGACTTATACTCACAAGCTTAGTAAATAATCCTATATATAGACAATTATTTTCTAAAAAATGTCTTATCATTTTCAAAAGCTTAAGACAAATTTCATAAAAATAATCTAATTTTTCATTGATCAATAAGTTATTTTTCGTTTGGCTAATTAATTTTTTGCCAGTTGAATACCAGAAAATGCATAAATCATTTTACAAAAATCATTTTCAATGAACCACATGAAGCCTAAAATTTAAGTGTATGTTACTCAGGTTTGTGCTTCAATTTATGCCATTTTATCATGATATTAGTGGTATGATAATAGATCATTACATGACGAAGTCCCGAACAAGATTAGTTTCAAATCATTAAAGTAGATGAGGATATTTGTGAAGGAAACCGAAACAAACACGCAGCGGAAACAAAACATTCGGCCTCCACCAGGATCGATTCGGAGAGTTGCCTGATTAGGGTTTCGAGATTTTACCTAACGTTTTTCTCTGATTTTTCTTTCGTTGGTCGAGTCACAAGCAACAACTTTTCGTTCCTGACTCTACGGTATCCACACGAACGGATCTCACGACTCTTGAACGTCTCACGATCAGAAGCCTTAAAGAGCTTTTTTGATTCTTTTAACCGAACTGCTAGCTTCGATTAAAAGAATACTTTTTTTCTGTTTTTCTAATTGTTGTGCGGCTATGTTTCAGAAAACATCCTTTTATAGGCAGTAAATTTTACCCTAAAATTTACTGCCAAACAGAACTCTAATCCTACTTAGAATAGGATTAGTTATATCCCTAATCCAATTCAGAATAGGATTAGTTATATCCTTAATCCAATTTAGAATAGGATTAATTAAGCTCCTCATTGATCCGTTCTAAGTGTGCGACCCAATAGGTTCTCAAAACAATGGCAATGACAAAATTGTCACAGGCAATGAGCGGTATCTAGCAACACATCATTGCTACCCATGTAACGAGAATGTCAATGACTCGACATAACCTTACTCGTGATAGATGTTACTGTGTAGTCTAATCCTTTTATCCTTTGATGTCTTGATTAGACACAAGTCATGGAATGTGTCACACTTGTATAGTCTAATCAGCGTTTCTTGATTCCTGAGTAGACTAATTAAACAAATAAAATCAATATCTCATATTGACTTATTTGAACACGGCCATGCATTTTAGTCTTACTCTATCAAAGGGCCCAAGACATCACTCTTGTTATATAAGAGGGATAAATTCTATCTTGATCACTCAACATCCCTCTACATAGATCGAGGCATACCCAATTACTACCTTTATAGTCCATCCTGTTACGAATGACATCTAGCAGCATTAAAGTATGCAATTCTCTATGTTGGGATCTCTGATGATCTCAAGTTAAAGGATCACATACACCATCATCACTATGAGAATCGCTTATGACACTCATATAACTATCCATGTAGCGTTCTCATGGAGGGTCGATCCAGTACATAGTTCTCTAACATGTACCTATGTGATGACTTGATATCCTATATCCATGACAATGGTCATCAGTCAACCACATACTAGTCTTATTCTAATCATTGTTATCCTTGTTCACAATAATACTTGACTAGGGATATTTTAAGAATAGTGTGTTATTACTATTCTAAGGACATTATTATATAAGATTATATTACGCAGTTATAAGACAAATATAATAATGGACTATGATAAATAAAATGTCATGATACATAAAAAAATGCCAAAGTCAATCATCTAATGAATGGTTCTAAGGGCATAATCCAACAATTTGTTCTTAAAAAAAATAGATCATTACGAAAAGATGTAGTCATAAAATTACATGTGGAAAAATAATTTTAACTTAATATTAAATATACAGGAGATCCATTATTCTTTAAGAGCTTCCACCCTTGCTCGGCCAAAAGCTTGATTGAACATCCACGTGTCTTTGAATCCCATGCCACATGCATGCTTTTTTTGCACATTTATTTCCAAGGAAGCCAAAATATGTTCCTTTGATCATTTGCCACCAATATTACATTATTACTTATTATGATAAATTCAAAGAAAAAAAAACTTACTATGAAATATATAAGATTATTATGACATTACTTATTATGAAATACAAGAATGATTTTTATTATTTTATTACTAGTACTAGTGTGTCCCCCCCCCCCCGGTTACGTCAAGGATTAATTTTTTTTTTTTACTTTTATAAAATATAATTATTTAATTCATCTTGAAATTTTGGATTTAATTTTTTTTGAATAAAAATATTATAATAATAAATAGATAACATATCTACATTTTTTCAATTGTTTTAATTATTTTAAAATTAAAATTTATTTAATAAAATTTTTTAATATCGTTCTCTTATTCAAAAAGCTATTGTGTTTTATTTGTTAAATAATTTTTATTTAATTTATTCAATTTTTATAATATTAACCTTTAATAAAAATTATTGATAATTTGATAAAATATTCTATGTATAGAAATAAAAATTAAATAGATAAAAAATATAAAATGAGTTACTAAATATTTAAATTTAGTGTTTAGCTCAAATTTATTAAACAAATTTTGAAGAATTTTCTGAAACTTTTCACATGAAAATTACACCTTACCAAGATATGTTATTGCTCTCCATTTGCACAAAATTAACATCCTATTTGTTTAGTTCAAATTTATTAAACTAATTTTTTTAATTGTTGTCATATTAACTTTTTTTAAAAATATTTATATGTAAATCTATCAAAATAATTATTACGAAATATTATTAGTAATCTCATTGATAATAAAATATAAATTCAAAATTAAAATCTGAAATTATAATAAGAATATTCATAAACTCAATTTTATCTTAAAGTATATTAATTAAGAAAAACATAAATTTTTTTTAAATTACTTTTAAGCTCAGTTTGATTTTTTAATATTCTATTTGGAATTATAAAAAACCTTCAATATTTTTAAGAATAAAAAATTAAATAAACTAATAAAATAACTTTTTATTTTGTTATTGTTAAATAAGAAATAACGAATAATAAATGAATTTACTTTTATATTCCATGACAATTGTCAATCAAAGGATTAAGGACCCAAAAGGATTCCTAATATAGTGTTATAAATAGATATTATTTTTAATGTAAAAAAAGAAGAAGATAGGTGTCAAAGATTCCCCACAAGAGGATTTTTTATTTTTTTTAATGTCAATAAAAAAAAGAGTAAGAGGACATGTGTCAAAAAATCGCTGCAAAGGGATTCTTTTTATATATTGTATAGATAAATAAATATAAAAAAATATGAAAATAAAAAAGAAAAAAATGGATAAATGTCAAAGCCATATTAATGAGATTCTTTTTATTAGTAACTAGTAAGTTACCCCACACCACGTTGCGAGCAGAAAATTTTAAAAAAAATTATAAATTATAAATTTAAGTATTTAATTATTAAATTTTTTTAAAAAAGAATACATCTAATTCAAATTGAGATTTTAGTTTGATTAATTTAATAAAAATAAATTTATTTTTAAAAATATTAATATTCTCTTAAATTTTTATTATTATTTAAAATAAATATTTTTAATAAGATTTATTTTTATATATATTGTAATCATTAAAAAAGTATATTATATTATATTCTTATTATTATTTTTATTGATTTTTTTATTTATCTAATAAACTTAATTTTTTTATTTTAATATTAAAAATAAATTATTTTTATGATCATTTGAAATTATTTTTTAATTGGAGTCAATTTTAAAAAATTTCATACACTTTAGTAAAGTTGACTATATGAAACTAAAAAAATATTTTTAAATTTATCATTATAAATTCTAAAATAATTTTCATGATTTTTTGTAGATTTTTCAAATATTTTTTTTACTATTTAACATAAAAGTTAGAATATATATATATATATATATATATTTAATAAGTGAACATGTTTGTAAAAGAAAGGAAAATAAAATTAAACTAATTACATTTTTTATTTGAACTTGTTTATTTAAAATATATAAAAGTGAAAGTGTGAGTACAAAAAATGTGGTACTAAAATACCCTCAAAGATTTATTTTAACTTAACCAAACAAAATTCGGCTAATTTAAAAAACATATTTTCATAAAAAATTTGATCATTGACTCAATGCATAAAAATAATCATTAATCTCAAAATGAGTTTTTTAAATATATATATAGGCATATATTTCATTTTAATTAATGAGTATATATAATATATATATATATAAATTATTTGCTCAAATTTATTAAAAAAAAGACAATTTCATATACTAAATGTACATATAATATTTTTTCCTTATAATATTCTAAATTATATTATTTTTATTTAAAATATTTATAAATAAAAAATAGATACATATTACGTCTTTTCATCTATTGTAATAGATGTGTGTTTGTGTGTGTGTGTATATATATTTTAACGATTTATTAAGGGATTGATATTAAAATATTAAAGTGTGTGTTTTATATCGTTATTAATCAAACATAGGCTAATATCCTTAAAACTACATTGAACTTATATTTGTATAATTCATTCTTTTTAATTATAACACAATTATTCTTTTTAAAAGAATATTATTTGTATAATTGATTTTTCTTAAAATTTTTAAGAAAATTGAAATAAAAATATTTATATTATAAATAGTATTAAAAATAATAATAAATCAGATAATTATTTTTAAAATATTGATTTATCAAATGAAAATAATAATTTTTAATTTATCAATTAATCATCTTATTTATTTTTTATTTTTATTTTTTTGAAATAAAATAAAATAAAATTCTAATACAAACTTAGAAAATTAAATAGAACAAAATAAAAAAAATTATAAAATATTTAAATTTTTATATAGTTTGATCATAATTTGTTTGTCTCAAGACAAATTCATATTAAACTATTCTCACTATCACTGTTTATTTTTATTTGTCATATTCTCTAAGTGTTTAATGTTGAAATTATATATTTATTTATTACTTAATTTTCTTTTTTATATCATTTGGTTTTCATATTTAAAGAATTTTTTTGAAAGTTTTTAATTCGTAAATTTATTTTTTTTATAATTTTTTATATTTATTTGTGTTTAAGTTTTAAAAAATTATTTTTTGAAATTTTTTGCTTTATACTATAATTTTATCTTTTTTTGATTTTTTTATTATTTATAAAATTTTTAGTATTTTATTTGAATTTTTGTGAACCATTTTTTTTGTATTTGATTTGAATTTTTAAAAACTTAAATACGTATTTTGAATATTTGTTATTTTTCATGATATTTGGTTTAGTTTCTTAAAAAAAAAACCTTTGAATTTTAGATTTTCTTCTCTTTCTGCTTTTCATATCTTTCACATTTTTTTTATTTTAACTTTGAAAAAATAATAATTACTTACAAAAAAATTGTGAATATTTGATTTAATTTTTTTCAAATTTTTTTTGAACTTTTTAAAATCTCTCTATTCTCTTAATGGTAAGTTCATTTTTTTCGTATATTTAGTATTTTAATATTAAAAAATTTTAAAAATAGATAATTTTATTTCAATTGAAAAGCATCAAATATGAAACTAAAAGCTACCACATAATTGAATTTATTTTTAATTTTTTATGTTAAGAAAAAAATTAAAACTAATTATAAATTTAAAAAATAAAAAATTTACCTCTAAAATGATAATGAAGTGTCATATGACAACTACTGACTCATTAAAGGATAACTTTTATACCCACTAATATTTTAGCCCATGCTTTGCCATAGCTTTTATCAAACTAAAATAGTGTAAAAATTGTAAATATATATATATATATATATATATATATATAATTAACAAATGAACTCAAAAAAAATATGACAACCAAGTAAAAAAAAATAGGACACATGTCAAACAAAGAATCCTTAATATTATAAATTTAAAAAATAAAAAATTTACCTCTAAAATGATAATGAAGTGTCATATGACAACTACTGACTCATTAAAGGATAACTTTTATACCCACTAATATTTTAGCCCATGCTTTGCCATAGCTTTTATCAAACTAAAATAGTGTAAAAATTGTAAATATATATATATATATATATATATATATATATAATTAACAAATGAACTCAAAAAAAATATGACAACCAAGTAAAAAAAAATAGGACACATGTCAAACAAAGAATCCATTAAGGATTCTTTTTATATATAGTTATAGATTACAGAAGATATAATATAAAAATTAAAAAATATAATATGAAAATATAAAAATTAAAAAATATATTATATAAAAATTTAAAAAATATGAAAATAAAAAAATACATGTCAAAATTATATTAATAGGATTTTTTTATTAGTGATTATAGATTATAAATTTTTTTGTTTTTTTTCTTTTTTTAAATTTAATAAACAAATAAATTATTAAAAGAAATTTTATATTGGTAAAAAATGTCAATTAAAAAATTTCATAGAGACTCTTTTTATATAAGTTACAGATAAAATTTTCTTTTGTTTCATCATTAATGTCAAAAAAACTTTATTACAGTCGATGTCGCGCAGTGAAATTTTGTACGAACGAAAATTTACCAAAAAAATTGAAAAAGTATTTTCTTTGGACCGAAAACAAAATCGCCATTTGTTTTGTTAGCAAGTCAAATAGCGTTAATCCACGTGGCAAACTGCGCAGCAGTTAACCAATCGGCAATCGTAGGCCCGACCGTCAATCCCTGCGAACAATAGCATCGTGTCACGTGCAAATATAAGGTTAATAACGTCATTACAGCCCTACAACATACCCAATAGAGAGGGACAGTTTCGTAGTTCTGCAATTCCTACAAGGGAACTTCTAAATACAACTAAAAAAAGACTAAATAAACTTTATTTCAAGTAATTTATTATTTTATCTTTAAATTAAAAAATTCATTAAACTTATGGAAGAAGATTTTTATAAGCTTTAAGAGATTTACGGAAGGAAATTTTCATAAACTTTTGAAGGCTCATGAAAATTTTCTTCCATAAACTTTCAAAAACTCATGAAAAATTTTTTCGTGAACTTTGAAAACTTAAAAAAAAAATTAATAAAGCTCACAAATAAAATTTTTTTTGAATTTTTTAAAACTTACGAAAAAAATTATCTTTAAATTTCTAAAAGCTTCCGAAAATTTCCTTTCGAAAACTCACTGAAATTTTTTATCATAAGCATTGAGAACTTAAAAAAAATAAATGAAAAAAAAGAGTTTTTTGACAAAAAATAATTACTTAAGTTGTACTTCTTAAAATTTAAGTTGTAAATATAATTTCCCTTCCTACAAAGTCTTCTCTCTCTTCGGTCTGCTCAAAACACACGCCTACAACGGCCCTCTCCACACACTCTCTCTGTCTCTTCGCATCGAAACGTTGATTGGCCGTCAATGGCGGCCCCAGATACCTCAACCGCCAACGCCCCAACGCTACATACCAACAACACCTTACGAAACGCTTTCGGCGGCGTTCTCTCTTTCTTCATCCTCCTCCTTATCGGAGTTCTCGCTTTCTCGATCCGTCTTTTCTCTGTAAGATCTTTCTTTCCTCGTTCATTGAGAATCTTCTAGATCCGATCTGTAATATTCTTTTCAAAAATTCATTTTCGCCGTTTTCTGCTGCGAAGGAAGTATAACAGAAAGAAAGGAAATTTGAGCTGAAGATTGACTCGCATATGTGAAAATTTTGTCTTTTATATTTAATTATTGTCCAATTTGAACGTTTTTCCAGTTGGATGATGAGGCAGTTAGAGGAACGTGAAGGAAAAATGATCTTTTGAATTTATTTTTGCAAATGAGCTGCTTATATGAAATTCTTGTGTTCTTTGATGTTTTCAGGTTATAAAATACGAGAGTGTTATTCACGAGTTCGATCCTTACTTTAATTATAGAGTCACTCAGGTCAGTTGATTCAGTCTCTCCTCTCATTTGCAATTTAATAATTTATTGCTATTTTTAGCTCCTTTATATCTTTCTTTTTGTCAATTTTTTGGTATCTTAAGTACGTAGCAAGATGATGTGGTTCTCTTGTTGTTTTCAGTTTCTTACAAAGAATGGAATATATGAATTTTGGAATTGGTTTGATGATCGAACCTGGTAATCGCTAATTGGTAGTTAATTTATGATGTTTGTGATTTTAGGCGTTTAGCTATGTTATTACTTAGGGTTTCTGAATAAAATGTGTTCGTTTTTGGTATAATCAAGGTACCCTCTTGGGCGTGTTATAGGTGGAACTGTTTACCCTGGGCTGACCTTGACAGCCGGCACCATATGGTGGTATGTTTTCCTGAGTTAATAGGCGGAAAAATATTTCTATAAAATTTGCTTTTTTTTTTGTAATTTATTTTCATTACTCGCATTTGAACCCCCCCTCCCTTTTTTCACTGTTGCATCAGGTTGTTAAATTCTTTAAATATTCCACTGTCCGTCGAGACCGTTTGTGTTTTCACTGCACCTATATTCTCTGCTTTTGCTTCATGGGCAACATACCTTTTGACTAAGGTCCTTATTCTACCCTAATTTTATGTTAATTAGTTGTTATATGTTTGTTAACCATAAATTTATCATTGATATTCTATTGCCTTTTTCGTAGGAAGTTAAGGGTGCTGGTGCTGGACTGGCAGCTGCTGCTCTTTTGGCCATGGTAAACCATGGAAGAGATATCTGTAGCTTTACTAGAGTTCATCATTCATTCATTATAATTATTTTAAACTTCAATTTTGAATAGCAGTGGTTGACATTTTTTCACAGTGCACTTTGATACGTAAAACTTACAATTGTTTTACTGGTCTGTATTTGTGTCTTTATTGTCAATATTTGGCAATGCCATATTTCTATATCAACTTGTGTTGTTAATGTGGCTTACGACTGACATCTATGTTTAATTCATCTATAAACTTCTTTGTAGGTTCCATCATATATCTCTCGTTCTGTGGCTGGTAGCTATGACAATGAAGCTGTGGCCATATTTGCTTTGATCTTCACTTTTTATCTTTATATAAAGGTTAGACTTTGATTGAAGTAAATGCTTTTAATTTCCTATAATTTTGAGTTCTAATGCTTGAGGTATAGTCAGATTAAATTTAGTATCTTGTCTTTTGAAGATAACCTGCTATTTATTTTCCTTGGAGTTTTCCTCCATTAGTTATTTTCGAGTCTGACTTCTCTTCATTATTGGTTATTTGCAGACACTAAATACTGGATCCCTGTTTTATGCCACCTTAAACTCAATTGCATACTTTTATATGGTATGCTTCTTGTGCTAATTTTTATCCATGTTCTTATTATCATTCATCGTTTATGTTTCTCAGTTAATTATTTTATTTTCTAGGTCTGCTCTTGGGGAGGATATACATTCATTATTAACCTTATTCCAATGCACGTGCTTCTATGCATTGTAACTGGCCGTTATTCTTCTCGATTGTACATCGCATATGCCCCTCTTGTAAGTATCATTCATACAGGCAGCTTGAATAATAATCAATAAACAATAGGAATAGGTGTTCTAGAATGCCATCGAACACAGTTGCAGGAGGCATTATATTGATTGGCAACATGTAGAAAATTATAATTTTTTATTGAACTCCTAGACATTCGAGATTTTTTATCCATTATATAGATACTCGAATTTGTTTGGCATGCATTTTTTTATTTCATTTATTTTGACTTTCACTTTGTCTATGCGGGTAGAAGGTTGTTCTACTAATAATGATCTGTTTGTTATGGTCTTCCTTCTCACTTAGTGATGTTGACATGTTTAAAGAATGTACCTTTCTTTTTCTTGGTTAGAGGACACATCTTTGTGGAGATTTCTACTAGGAATTTCTTGATTAGTTGAAATTATAAGTCTTTGGCTGCAGGTTGTTTTGGGAACATTGCTAGCTGCTTTGGTGCCAGTAGTTGGGTTTAATGCGGTGATGACATCAGAACATTTTGCATCATTTTTGGTGAGCTTGTCCTTTATCTTTTCCCTGACTTGTTGGCTGCCTTTTGTATTCTCTTGTTTTTATTGTTGCAATTCTTTTGTCTTGCAATCTCAAGTAGTTATAGCCTGCCATTTTTAGGTATGGGTAATTGTCAATAACTTAATCAACTGTGTCCTAGTGAGCTATTCTTGCTAGCATGTCATATTATTAACTGTTCAGCTTCAGGAGTTGTAGCTGTATCACCAACTATTATTTTTTAAACGTCCAATGACAATACTGGTTCAAGTGGGTGTTTGTGGGTTCTAGATCAAGAGACAATCAAAAGTGGGAAGTGTTTGAAATGTTGTTAACGTATAACAATAACGTCAAGATTTTCCCAATTCCTCACAGCACTATTCAGATTCCCCCCCCCCCCCCCCCCCCCCCCCCCCCCCCCCCCCCCCCCCCCCCCCCCCCCCCCCCCCCCCCCCCCCACAACCAACCCTTCCCTGCTGTTTCTTCTTCCTTTCCCTCTTCTTGTAATTCTTGATTCATATGATACTATTCCTTGCTCTTTGATCTAATTCTGCTTTCCCCACTGCAGGTTTTCATTATTATCCACGTGGTGGCTTTTGTGTACTATATCAAGGGGATTCTTTCCCCCAAAATGTTTAAAGTTGCTGTGACACTTGTTGTATCTGTTGGCCTGTAAGCTTTCTTTTTCTTCTGTTCCCATAATTTTTTTCAGGGAAACAAGAATTGATATATTAATGGCAGCTAAGAACAAAATATAGTGAATAAATTGTGATTTAAACTTGATTATTAATCAATTCAGCATACATTGAACAAAAAATTATATCCTGTACAGATAAGCATATGGAGGATTAAATGACCTCATATCGTTTCTGATCTCAGGGCAGTATGTTGTGCTGTGATAGCTGTTCTTGTAGCAATAGTAGCTTCCAGTCCAACTAAGGGTTGGAGTGGACGAAGCTTAAGTCTGCTTGACCCGTAAGTATCTAATTCATTGCATTATCTTACATGTGAATGTTTTGTGTGAAACTATGAATGAAGAGCAGTAGCAGGAATTGTAGTTAATGATAGTTAATAAACTGAAATTATCCTGACATTTTGGTTTGGCATGAATGAAGAGATGCTAGAAACTATTTGATCTGTTTGGCACCTAGTGGGTTGCCCATGCAAACAGTATTTTCTGTTTTAATACCTTGTGTCATTTGTTCAGTCATAGTTGTCCAAAATTAGCTGTGTTAACTTCTTTTCCATTTTTCTATTGCATTTTGACAGAACTTATGCAAGCAAATATATACCAATCATTGCTAGTGTTAGTGAACATCAACCACCTACATGGCCATCGTACTTCATGGACATTAATGTTTTGGCATTCTTGGTTCCAGCTGGTATCATTGTAAGTCTTAAGCTTTTGTAACAATTTGGCGCTCTGCTTGTAACATAAAAGTTTATGCAGTATAATCACTAATTTTTCTTTCCCTTGTTGGAAGGCGTGTTTTTTGCCTTTATCAGATGCAAGCTCATTTGTGGTCCTCTATATTGCAACCTCTGTATATTTCTCTGGAGTTATGGTAAGAGGAATATGGATGCAGTCAACTTCAAGTCATTACACTCCAAGTCCCCATTCCTGTTTCCTAATAACGTAGAGCCTCTTATGGTCTAATTATACAGGTACGCCTAATGCTTGTGCTTGCTCCAGCTGCATGCATCACATCTGGAATTGCTCTCTCCCAAGCTTTTGATGTTTTTACCAGATCAATCAAGTTTCAACTACCTGGAGTATCAAGCAATGCTGATGTCAATGTAAGCAGGCTCGATTTATCCATGCTAGAAGTTTATACTCTTCCAATCATTTGATGAATTCTTTTAGCTAGAGGACTGAAATTCTTTTCTGCTGCTTCTGGTTATTAAGGCCGGGGAAGCTAGTTCTGCTACTGCTGAAGCACAGAATGATGCGGTAAAGACAGAAAAACCGGAGACGTCAAAAGATCGACCCTCGAGGAAGAGCAAGAAGAAGGAAAGGGAGCATGTGGAAAAACCTTCCACCAAAGCCAAAGCTGAGAAGAAGAGGCTTCTTGCTTTACCTTTGGAGGCATCTGTGATTTCTCTTCTCCTACTTATCTTGCTGGGTGCCTTCTATGTGGTATTTTGATTTTCCTGTTCATCTCATCTAATTGCTAGTGTTTGCCTGTGTTTTCATAATAGAAGTTAATAAATCACTTAGTAGACTGATATGGCTATGATATGATGTTGAACTGTAATTTCTGAGTGGTCATTCTGGTTGTAAAGAGGATTTATTGAGTTAGTTTTTCTCTTACCTTCTAGGTGGATATATCTTATCTTGAGATGGTTGTAGAACCTGGACTAGGTATATAAGCTCACATTGGAAGGTTGGGAAAAAATCAAGAACAAAGGGATTAAGTTGTCGCAATTAATAAAATAGACACTTTCTACTTCTCAGTGATCTTGATAGGTTTGAAATGCTACATCAATTAAGTTTGGATTTAGCAGTGGCATTAACAGGTACCAATGACAGAGTCCTTAGAATGTGTACTGATGGATAGTATAAAAGGTATGTAAATGGAACTAGAATGCAAAAATTAGAAGTTGCTATGCTTGAAATATATATCTCAATGGGAATTAAAACTTTGTTAATGAAATTTCCTTGCATCCCCATTTCTTGCCCCCCCCTTTTTTTTTTCTTGTTTTAATTGTAATAAGCTTCTCACACTGTTGCACTTTTCTTTGCAGGTTCATTGTGTTTGGGCTGCAGCAGAAGCTTATTCAGCCCCCTCAATAGTTTTAGCATATCATTCACATGATGGTCTACATGTTTTTGATGATTTTAGAGAGGCTTATGGATGGCTGCGCCATAATACAGATGTTGATGATAAAGTAAGTTCTCTATCTGGTATTTCTCCCCTCTTAGCTTTTCTAGATTTCAAACCTATTTTCTTTTCAAATTTTGTAATGTCAATTTAGGCAACCACTCTGTTGGGCAGGAAGTTTTTCTTGATATTCGTATTTTCGTAGAATAACTATTAAATAATGAAAAAGAATATTTCAAGCTGTATGGTCAATGTTGATATGTTGAGCATATATGGGTTGGCTCTGATTCCTTATTGCTGATTTTTTGCTGATTTATGTGTTTTCCTCTTATTGTTTCTCAGATGGACTTGTTTTGCACATAGCAGCTTACTGTTTTGTTGAATATAAAGTATTCTAACCTATTAAGTTGCTAAAAAATGTCTAGTTTGACAGTGCTAACTGAAAATCCTGGCAGGTTGCATCATGGTGGGACTATGGTTACCAAACTACTGCTATGGCTAACCGCACAGTCATTGTTGACAATAATACCTGGAACAATACTCATATTGCAACTGTTGGTACCGCAATGTCTTCTCCTGAGAAGGCAGCTTGGGAAATTTTCCACTCTTTGGACGTAAAATATGTTCTTGTTGTCTTTGGAGGTTTGATTTCTTCTTTGTTTACCTGAATCTGCTGTCTTAATTTATTATTTTTCTGACAATGTACTCCACTCATCAGGTCTCGTTGGTTACCCCAGTGATGATATTAATAAGTTCCTGTGGATGGTTCGAATTGGAGGTGGTGTGTTTCCTCATATCAAGGAACCTGATTACCTTGTAAGTTCTCTGTTCTGGCACCGCATAAAAAATACACCCTTGCTCCATATTTTTTGTCATTCTTCCTTTTATTCAAAGTATCAAATACGCTTGTCTATATTTGAAAGTTGAACAGTAAAGATCCTAATTTCCAGAAAAATTTCCTTAACATTTTATCAAGTATGATGAAATTTGTGCTAGTCAAACAACAAGAACAATGGGTAGAATAGAATTAAAATCATGAATGAAAGATAATTTCATATTAAATATTATTATCTTGAAGTTTGTGCTTGTCAAATAAGGCAAACTATTAAGGATACATTGAATAGGATTTAGCGAATTATTTGTTTTTTGAGTTTCTCAGTGATTGAATGTTTCTGCACTGGGTTAAGACTGGATACTTTATTTTGTCTAACAAATTCGGCGATACTTAAGCTTCCTTCCTGACTCGGTTATTTCACTTGTTATAATTATTAATTGTTCTATAACTTGCTTTGTGTCTACAGAGAGACGGTCAATATCGGATTGATTCCCAGGCCACTCCAACCATGCTAAACTGTCTAATGTATAAACTTTCATATTACAGGTCTGTTGCTGTTAACTTTTGAATTTATATGTGGTTTTGGTCAGTTTTTTCTTAGCACCAGAACTTCATCCCTTTATTATCTACAGGTTTGTTGAAACTGATGGGAAAGGCTTCGATAGAGTTAGGCAGACAGAGATTGGAAAGAAATATTTTAAACTCACTCATTTTGAGGAGGTTAGATTATCCTGATTTTCATTTTATTCAAATATCACCTGCAGATCATGAAATTTTGTCAATAATATTTGTTCAAATAATTTTACTACGATTCTTGTGATTTTTTTGACTAAATTGACAAATCTTATGACATGCTTTTGGAATGTGAGAAATTTCTGTCTTCTGTGCTGCCTCTTGGATTCTTTCACATTTTTACTAATAGAACTCCCAGGATGTTGATAAAGTATACATGGTGGAATGGTATATGATTCATTTTTCTTAAGTATTTTCCTGATAAGATTTCTCTTGTTTTTTGTTGTCAATTCAGGTATTCACAACTCATCATTGGATGGTTCGGATATATAAACTGAAGCCTCCAAAGAACAGGATTCGAGGAAAGACAAAGAAATCAAAATCGGTAAATTTAATCAATAAATTATCTCAACGATCCATATACACAAACACACAGAGAGAACAGATTCTTCCTTTTGTCTTGTGTGCCGTCAGATCTAGTCTTAATGTTTACCTATACATTGTTTTTAATTTTTTGTTTTGGCAGAAAACTAGCTCTACAAGAAGTCCAAAAAGAAAAGGAACAAAAAAGAAGAATCCATGGCAATAGGAAACACAATATTTATAACAACGGTGATATCATCTGTAACTCAATAGAATTGTACGCGGGAGCCTTTAAAAGAAGGGATTATTCAGGCAAGAGTAGGTGATTTTCCTTAGAGAAGTACAAACAATCACTCAAAACAATTTTGCAGGCATCGCTTGATCTTTGTAATCTGTAATACATCATCATAATGTTTAACACATCAGTTTTCGGGAAAAGAAAGCACAAATCAAATTTTGCATTTGTTCGTTTGGCTGGGACCATATATGTGCCGCATCTGGAAGTGGGCGGCCTCATTTCCCGTTAAAGATAAGGAAGTTTAAAATTAAGTTAGATTTGCTTGCCTGATTATCTTTTGCAGGGTTTAGAAAGCTTGTTATTTTCCTACAGCATATTTCATCTTCGGGTTATTCTTTTTACAGATTTTTTGATGATTAAGGTTCTAATTGGAAAAGAAAATTCCAAACATTCAGATTTCAGAAAGATGTTAACAAATAACAGCTGACTGCTGCAGTTCAAAGGATCTAGTTACCACGTAACGGTTACTCTACGATAAATTACGCTGTTTTCCCGCCTAACGGAAAACTGTAATTCAAAATTTTGAAAACCCTGCCAAACAAAGGGAGGCAATGGTTGCGCCAGGCCATTGATTCACTGTACACCTGTGGCCAAGCAACCGCTGAAGACGTGAAGCGTTCACACGGCTTGTGCCCTAGTGCATTCAGGCCAATGATGTTGATCAAGCCAAGTGGTTGCAAATCTCACATGGATCTGCGCTATTTCGCACCCAATGGCACGTTTCTACACAACCGTCTGCTCCATTTGTATGCAAAATCTGGCAAAATTTCAGATGCTCGAAACCGATTCCATAAAATGCTTCAAAGAGATTTAATCTCCTGGAACGCAATGCTTTCTGCGTATGCAAAATTAATCTGGGTCTATTGGGAATTTGGGAGCAGTGTTTGATTAAATGCCTTTTCGAGATTCTGTTTGTATAATACTGTGATTGCATGTGGATTTTCCAGTATATAAGGCGCTTGTGGTTTTTGTGAGGATGAATAGGGAGGGTTTTGAGCCGACTGAGTATACTCATGTGAGTGTGTAATGTGTTGAATGCGTGTTCACGCCTTTGCATTTGAGGGAAGGGAAACAGATTCATGGTAGAATTCTTGTTGGTAGTTTGGGAAGGAATGTTTTTGTTTGGAATGCTTTGACTATGCTAAGTGCGGCGATATTTATAGGATCAAGGTGGGCGGTGGCCGTTCGATGCTAAAAGAATAAATAACAAAAATATAGTTTCATTGAATTCATTGATTTCTGGCAATTTGAAAAAGGGGCAACCTGATGAGGTCAGAGTAGTCTCGAATGTACTTGGTGCTTATTTTCCAAGTGGCTTGATAAATGAAGGAAGCATTTGTCTGATACGTATGCTAAGTGCGGCGAGATTGATAGAGCGCACGGTGGTAATTGTTTGATAGAATAAATACTAAAAATGTAGTTTCATGGAATTCACTACTTCGGTTTTTTGAAAAAGGGCAAACTGAGAAATGTATCGATTTGTTTCAGGAGATGCAAGTAGGTGGCTTGAAACCTGATAATGTTCTTGGTACTTATTTTCAAAGTGGATTGATAGATGAAGCAAGTAGGGCTTTTATCATGATTAGAGACAAGGATAAGGTTCGTTGGACAACAATGATTGATGGTTATGCGCAGAACGGAAAGGAAGAGGGTGCTCTGAAGTTGTTTAGCAAGATGTTATTAGAAGGTTTCAACCCGGACAATTTAATGATCTCTAGTGTGGTTAGTTCCTGCGCAAAATTAGCCTCTTATTTGTGTCATGGTCAGGTTGTTTAGGTGAAAACCGCTCTTTTTGGGAGTTGATGACACGATGATTTGCCAGTGTCTATGCTCTTGTTGATATGTATTGCAAATGTGGAATCAGTAAGGATGCCTGGCTGTTTTCGATAGGATGCTATCCAGGAATGTAGTTTCTTGGAATGCCATGATTATGGGTTATATTCAGATTTCAGAGTGGACAGTATTTAGAGGCTCTGGCCCTTAATGAAATATGTTGCATGGCTGCTCAGGTTGCATGAGAAGCAGTGATCTAATTAAAACCCTTCTCACTGTTTGTACATTTAAGTGTGACTTTAAACATGGGGAGATAGGCTGTCAAGTGTCTACTTGAATTGGACCCTTGATAACGCAGGAACTTACATCATGCTTTCTAACACGTATGCCACATGTGGAAGATATGGAATATGTGAGATCTCTCATGAAAAGAAAGAATGTCAAGAAGTTTGCTGCTTATAGTTGGATTGAGATTGATAATGAAGTTCAAGGTTTGTAGCAGAAGATTGAACTCATCCTGAAACAAAAATGATATACGAAGAATTGAGCAGACTGATCATGAAATTGCTGGAAGCTGGTTTTATGCTTGATACAAAGCTGGTTCTTCATAGCGTGGTGGAGGGGGAAAGTTTGTATCAATTTGTTACCAGTGCCAGTGAGAAACTTGCTCTTGCATTTGGATTGATGAAAAAGCCCCGTTAAACAACACCAATTAATATTATGAAGCACATTCATGTTTGTGGTGATTGCCATGTTTCTTTCATAAAGTTTGTGTCCAAAATTTTCGGGAGGCTGATCATCTTAAGAGATTCAAAAAGATTCCATCATTTTGTTGGTGGAAGTTGTGGCTGCGGCTGAAAGGATTATTGGTAATGAGCCGCCCAGGGAGACTAGAAAATCAGCTGAGCTTTGCAGGAAAATCTCACAAGTAGACCTTCTGCAGCCAGGGTGAAGGTGGAAGGAAGAGTTCTGTTCATGACACAGTTTAAATAGTGGTAAGGGCAACTAATTTATTTTTCTGGGATTCTTGAGAAGAATGACAAGTTCGGAGGACTATTTTAATCATAGGAACTTGAGTGCATACTGTGCATTGCAAGAATTTGTAATGACCAATTTCCTTGTTAGTGGTTGCTAAGCATTATTTCTGGAAACAAAGTAATCTTCTTTTCATTATTTCTGGAAGATAGCTTAGCAACAACAAACATTGAGAGGTAGATCAAAAGAGATGCTTTCATTGCTCTCAATTATGACTTTTTCATTTTCAGGCAACCAGGATCATGAATGTGGTCTATGAAACTTTAAGAAAAGCTTCCACGGATGTGAGATCAAATATGCAGAGATCAAAATTAACTGAAAAAAATCTGAAGTGGCTTGAATGTAAAATTCTAGCCGTCGCCTGAGAGATTCGAACTCTCGCGGGGAAACCCCATGTACTTAGCAGGCACACGCCTTAACCACTCGGCCAAAGCGACGTTCGATAACATTTCACATATGCTTAACATATTTCTTATAAATCAATAAAATTTTTCAAACTAAGTTCTGTAGTTATAATGGGCCTGTTTATAAGGTTCAGAACGAACATGGTGGCCATATTTTTAAATCTCCGCCCACGCTTTTGGACCATTGAAGTCAAAGTCCAATGTATAAACCGTACTTTCCTTACATGTTGCTTAGTCTTCAGTTCCTACTGAGTTATGGCAAAAATGAAAAAAAATTAGTTGTGAGTTGTACCATTTCTTCTTGCATTAGCATGTAAAAGAAAAAAACTTACTTTTCTAGGAACTGCAATTTCCAAGGTCGATAGAATTTTTCACCATTATATTTACAAAGTCCAATGTTTCCTTCCAATTTCTAAACATATGCAGACATATTTAAGACCACCAATGAGCCCTCGAAGGCTAAAAGCTATGCCCGTTAGGCCCACTCCATGGAAAGAATGGGTTGGATTTTTGCCTATTTTGGTTGAACAAGTGAGCCTACTGAAAACTATAAAGCAATTATGCTTTGCGTATTACTGTTTATCTTAACTCTTCAACACCTACCAATGAGTTGGTAACTTAAGGTAGATTTTAATTTCCCAGGCATCCTCAAGGCGAATGAAAAACCCACATTCCAATGAGCACAGAAAAAAAAAAAAAACACCCACATGCCTAGTTTTAGGCAATGGCTAATTGCAGTACTAAAAGTCTTCAGTCCTAAATTAGCAAGATTGTTCCAATTTGATGCCATTATCGAGCAGAACTAATGGGTTTTTTGAGTACTCAATAGCTTTGGGCTCTTGGATCATAAGAAAATGTAATTTTCTTAACCTGGTCGTTGGATTGTGACTCCAAAGTTGCTTGGATTGGGTCAAGAACACGTCAATTCCCTCACTCTCTCTTGTCATTATTATCTTATCATCAGACTTATTTTCCCCGCTTGATTCCAGTCCCCGAGGCAAGTTAAAATTGCAGACTAAATCCGAGAATTTTGGAGGAAGCAAACATCAATCGGTCTGTTAACACTTTACAAGGTAAAAAGTCAAAACTTCCAAGCAATTATGAGGTGAAAAATAACAAATGCAATAATGTCAGTTGTCCATATATACGCAGAAGCAGAAGTGATGTTGATCATTTAAACAGAGAAAAGAACAGTTTCATCGGTGAATGCTATAGATATATAGTTTTCTCTGAACATGGGCAATGGTAAGTTCACATGCGATTTCCATGGTTTCTTTTCCTTACATTGCAAATATTCATTCAATAAGAGAATTATAGAACTCATGTTTCACAAGAAAGCCAAAATGTTGTCCTGACAGAACTGTTGAGAAAAGAACATATATTCGCTTTTTTTTTTCTTCCAAAAGAACGGAAAAAACAGGCTGCCCTACCACGTTCATCTTCCTCACCAACCCTACTTTCTGTCGATGATAATCTATTCCACTGTGCGGGCTTTACCCGATTCTCACGAGTGGGAGAGTGTGGCTGCAATTAAGAAACTTGGGGTCTTCTTGGAGCTTTCAAGCTCTCATTTTTTTGGCCTATTCAAGCTCACGTTCAGGATAAAGATTTTTGTCTAATAATCTGTAAACGCCGCAAATCCCCAAGGCCCCTACTGTGTTCCTCGCCGTTTCACCGAGACAAAACCTTTTCTTGTCTCTGCAAGGCTCTCCATAATTGGCCAAGAAAAAACTACTACGTGAAACAGCAGTACAACGACACAACAAAATTAGTGGAGATTGTGATGTGACTACAACTGATCTGACTTATTCAGGGCACGTTTAATTGCATGGGCATGATTTACGAAAAGATTCTTTTGATTGACTATTTATTGGCGTCTTAGGTCGGCAAATTCTAATAGGTGCAGATTGAGGGGCCTACTTGCCTGCAAGGCTAGGCTGCACTGCTGCAGCCATAGATGTGGAAGATGGGAGGTACCCATGGAAGATAAGTGGTTGTCCATGTCATATCTTCAGCCTCTGCTGTTCAATTTATGTCAAATCTTTCTAGCCCTAGGACCTTCCATGGTAGGTGACAAGCTCCATCACCTTACTTTCCAAGTTCATGTATGCCTGCCTGGCTGGCAGTCCTTGATTTTTCTATGAAACATTATCGGTTTGGACTCATCCTTATACGGCTTTCCCATGCAACGTAATGTACTTAAGGAATCTAATGCTTTTTTTTTTTTTATACTTGTAAGGAATCAAACGCTATATCATTCTGCTCAAGAATTTAATTTTAAGCTTACAGTATGCAATTTGTTTTTTATCTAAAAAAACCGTGAATAGGTTGTGCCAATTCTCTAACTACGTGCGAACGTATCCAGTTATCGCTTAAAGGCTATCCTTGTTTGAGTTTAATTTATGAGTAAATTTCATTGAAATTTTTAAAATTTTGTCATAATTTAATTATAGTACATTAGTTTGAAAAATAGATATTTTGATTCAAAATTATAAATTTGATAGTATAAAATTTTTTTTTGATTAAGTTACTACTAAAAAATTATTAATCTAAACATTTATTACTCTTAAAATATTCATAATACTATTTTTGGTATTAAAAAATAAAAATCTCACATAGAATAATTTTTTAAAAATTTACTTAAAAATAATATATAGTAATAAAATCCATTATTAATACTTGGGAATGTGATATTATTAATTTAAGTTTAATAATTGACTGATATATGTTAAAATCATTTGTGATTTTGGATCAAAATGTTCATTTTCAAAACTAATAGATTAGAATTGAATTGTAATAAAACTTTGAGGACCTCAATTGAATTTATCTTTAATTTATATATACATATATATATATATATATAAAACAAAATTTCAAAATTCACATGTCTTTAAAAATAAATTAAAAAATCTTACTAATATTTAATTTCAAAGATTTGTATATTTTTTTTAACTTTGCTCATTAATTAAATAGTACTCTGCAGTTGGACAGTATATAGATGCTACAAACTATAAGTGCATCTAATATAAACTCATATAAAATTACATATTAATTACAAATAAAAGTTACAATTAAATAATTTTAATATTTATCCAGTATTATGTATCATGGAAGAAGCCAATAAATAAACCAATATTGTAACAAAATAAAACAAACAAACCAATATAAAATTTAACTGATTAACTATAGGATGATTTAAAGATCTTCTTTTTTTAGTCGTTATTTTTTTTTTGAAAAGTAAAAATATTTATTAATTGGACTACCAACTGAGTCCATATTGGATTACACAGTGTATCTTGCAGTTTACAACCCAAAGGCAAACGGACAAACCGAAAGCAAAGGAACAAAAGAAACATATCTCTTAAGAGACTTTACAACAAACACCTGGGAAGCATAGAAAATCGTTGTCTGAATGTTCTTTGCTTGGAAATCGAAACACCCTTGTAAATGGCCGGATCATCATCAACCAACAAAAGAGTGATCAACAAACATGCAACAGATCAGCAACTAATGACAACAGATATGAAGCAGAGAAGTGGACTGGGAAATGTGACCATGCAAGTGCTGGATTACAACCAAAGAAAACTGCAAAGAGTTGCTATGCATATAAAACACAGAACTGATCACCTCCACACGAGGAGTATTCATGCTAAATTAAGTGCTGAAGAACCAACCTGTTTTTTGCGTTCTTATCCCAATTTTCAACACTTACGTTTTTCTACCTTTCTTTCATGAGTCAGTGTTTTCCTAAACTGCCAAGAGTCATTGGCCCACTGCAATAAATCATCTAACAAATGGTCCTCTGGAGATTTTGATTGAAACAGAAATTTGTAGAGCCGAAAGGCTAGACAATCTCCAGCCTCTAAAACCATTCCTCGACACTCAAGCATCTACACAAAATCACTTCAGATCCATTCAAACAATTCACGAAAACTTTACCTTACCTTTAGCATGGCAGGACAAATCAAAATCCATAAACCTCCGTTTGCCAGGATAACTTCCTCAAAATATCTCAAACCCACTTCTGTTAGATTCTCCCACATCAGTCATCGATTACTCACGACAGATATTTCTTGCCATTTCTTTAATTTTAGCTTCCATCAAGCTTTTGATGATGTCTTGACATTTCTTCAAAACCGTTACTTACTAATTAGGCATCTATGCCATTCACTTCCTAACCATTCAATTTATTCACACGAGTAGAAATTAGAGGTTTTGTTGGATCTTTTACCCTGCCATAGACAAAAACTAACTGACCACTATTTTCCTTGCCAGGTAAACAAACTGACTCTGTTTGCCTTGCCAGGAAAACAGCATCAATAAATTCCAGAACGGGAATTAATCAAAAGCAAAAAAATCTCACCTTGTTTTACCGGGAGAACTTAAAATCTGGAACTCAAAATCTCAAAGAATTTTTTCCATGCTTCAGTACCATTCTTGATTACCCGAAGAAAATATTTTGCCTCACAATCATTCGACAGCTACTCACGACATATGTTCCTCGCCATTTCTTCAATTTCAGCCTCCATAAGAATTTTTTAGTCGTTATTGAGATGAATTAATTAAAAGTTTAAACCAACTCCATTGATATTCATATGTCGAGGTGTCCATGTCGGGCTAGGTTCAGGTCGGACCTAGGCTATATATTAATATACTATATCTAGGCCCGAGCCCAGCTCGGCCTGATCATTTGGGCTTGAATCTAAGCCCAGACCCATCTGTATACTTTATTATTCAAGCTTGGGTCCGGCCCAATTTTATTTTTATTTTTTGGCAAAATAGCCAAATAGGCCCTCGACCTTAAGCCCAAAATGGAATTAAGCCCTCAACCTTTTATTTCGTGGAAATCAGTCCATAAACTTTTATTTCAGTGGAAATAAACCCTCAACCTTCTAAAATTATGCAATTAAGTCCAAATCTGTTAAATGACACTAACTGCCGTTAGTATTGCACACGTGGCATGCCACGTGGCAGCCAAGTAAGCTATCCACGTCAGCTTTCACTAACGGCAGTTAGTGTCATTTAACAGATTTGGACTTAATTACATAATTTTAGAAGGTTGAGGGTTTATTTCCACTGAAATAAAAGTTTATGGACTGATTGCCACGAAATAAAACGTTGAAGGCTTAATTCCATTTTGGGCTCAAGGTCGAGGGCTTATTTGACTATTATTCCTTATTTTTTTATTTTTACATTTTAATTATTTTGATTTTTTGTTTATTTATTTTTTTATTCTTTTATTCCATTTAAAATTTAATTTGGTTTGTCAAACTTTACATGTTAATTTTTATATTAAATATATATAATATTTATTAATCATTAATATTTTAAATACATATAATTACATTATATAAAATAAAAAATATAAAAAATATTAATATTAATAATGTTTGAGCTGGATCGGGCCAAGCTTAGTTCTCCAAAAGTAAAGCCTGAGCCTGGCTTGAAAATTCATCGGACCTAAGTTTTTTTATCGAAGCCAGTTCATCAGGTCTTTTTTTTGTTCAAGCCCATTAAAATATCGAGCTAAATTTCGAGTTTTAATGGGTTACCTAACCCTTGGACAGGTCTAGACATATGGTTGAATATGATTTTTTGAAGCTCGTGTTTATCTTGGAGGAATATTTTGAACGGATTGGAAATTTGTCTATAGATTTGGGTGGATTCATTCTCCGTAAAAAAGCATACAATATTTGAAACAAATGCATGCATGTAGATGTGGTGCAAATTTAAAATATTTTAAATTAGTTTAAATGATTATATTTTCACTTAATTTAAAGTGTAAGAGCTATGTAAATTTAACATTCAAGTCTCAACACAGAATGTTTTTTTTCATGCTAAAGATCTTTATTGTATTGAAAAAATAATTATACTACGTCAAGCAAAACAATAAGATTTTGACTTCAATTTGATTATCTAATTCAAATTGTGAGAGAAAGTAAGTTTCTACGTTAAAAATGTTGATAATGACAAGTTAACAAATTAATAGATTATACCTTCATTTGTCCTTCATGATCTTCTTAACCGGGCCTCTTATTAATAATTTATGCATCGCGATCCATATGGAAACTTCTTACACTAGCAGTACTGTCCACATCATTTTTTTACCGAACAAATAATGGCAAGTTTTTTTTATTACGAATTTGGTAAACACATTGACAAATGAAAATGATGTAAATTGAACTTTATTAGCTCAATTAAACCAATTTGGTTCCCACAAAGGACAATCAGTACTTTGTGTGAAAATCAGTTGATGTCATCGAATCATATGTAGGACCTCTCTAATGTTAATCAAAGCCAAGATTTTTTGTTTTTTAGTGGTACGTGTCTCGCATCATTGTCCAAATTTTTTTTTTTTAAATGTCCACTTTATTTTAGTTATCGTGGTCAATGTCGGGTTAAAGATAAAGGTATTGTCCATTGTTCGATGCATCCGTATCTGCAAAAAGAAAAAAAGGACGGAGCAAAAAGAAAATGAGAAACATGTGAATAAAACACAACCATGGGAAGTTTGCCTTTAATTTCTTTTTTCTTTTTCTCTTCCTAGAGAATAAATAGATAGAAAATAAATAAAAGAAAAAGAAAACATGTGCATGCATATAATACATATATATATATATATATATATTTAGATTGATATAGATATAGGTATAGATATTTTAAGATATATAATTGGAAAATAAAATTGTGTATATAACAATGATTGCTGACAATGACATACATGTGTTAATGTTTTTAGACAGCAAAAATCCCATGTCCAAATTAACAATTATATCTTTGCAAAAGCAGTTATATATTCAAAAAACAAATTAACAAACAAATGGGCTTTAATAAATATTATTGGATGTTTTAATAATAAATATTTATTAATTATCTGTTAATATTATTCCTTACATAGGAGTTAGGACTGATCAATTCCAAAGCAAATTAAATTATTACTTACTCCTTAGAGAAATATTTATACAAGACTAATGATGCCGTGTTGGCTTTGCCCTTTCTTTAAATGATATTTAGAGGTGCTGTTGCTAAATGCTAATTGTTGAGCATATCGTTCACATCTTGCTCATATATATATATATATATATATATATATATATATATATATATATATATATATATATATATATATAGGATAATTATTTCATACATCAACGGTAGAATTTTTTATTCCACAAATGGAGTTAGAATTATGATACATGTATTATTTTATTTATTTTTTTAAATTTTTATAAGACATATGTCATGATTCTAATACTATTTATAGAATAAAAAAATTTCACAAACAGTGTATTAAAAAATAATTATCCATATATACATATATATATATATATATATATATATGAAGAGGGAATCATTTATACTAGACTTCATGTATAATTAATATTTTTACAAACTATTTGTTAGATTTAATAATCTACTCGTTATAATGCATGTAAATTTTTAAGTTAATCCGATATCCCTATCATTTCAATTGAAAATAGTAATTTTTTTTTTACGGTTGAAATTTATTATATGAAAAATATATTTAAGTAACTTAAAATTTAGTGTGCATAATCTATGTGAATAAAATATAAAATTCAACTATCATATCAAAAAATATAAATAGTAAAAAAATGAAAATGTGTATAATTAAATTAGTTTTACATCAATGGAAGTACTAATAGAGTGTTTGGATCTCACGACACCACCTCCGATACGATGAGATCAGTTTATAAATTGTACATAAAAGATAAAGAAAATTTCTAAATGAAACTTGTTTCTTTTCTATATGTACCCTATCTTCCTCATGTTTACTGTGTAACAACACAAATAAAAGTGAGTGTAAGAAGAAAAAAAAATGGGTGTGTTTGGAACCTTTCAAAGATAAATTAATAAAAAAAAGTAAATTTACCCTTTCACCATTATTTTCAATTTTTTTGTTATTTTATTAAAATTATCTTTTTTTAATGATATTTTTCTTTTTCAATCTCATTAAAGCTAATTTCACTATCCATCCAAACTAACTTTAACTAGATCTCTTCTCTATGTATAGAGAGAACAATTTAGCTTTTTATTGTTATAAAATATATAATTTCTCATTTGTTAAAAAATATAAAAATATATTTTACTTGAGTTATAATAATTTATACATCATGATTCGTCCCTTTTTTTTTTCAAAAAAAGTATTAATAAATTTTTTAGTCAAAATTAAGGTTCTAAATTTAAAAATACCGACAAGTCGGTAATAACAACTAACCTGAAAGAGGGACACTCGAACCACATCTTGTCTCTCCACAATCCAAATTTGAAGAAGAAAGGTGATAGATCAGAAAAGCAACTTTTGAATTGGGCCATATTTTACTTAATAATTCTTTGCAGAGCCCAAATAAAGAGAACCCAAAGCAAAGTGATCCCAGTCAAACTAGTCAACACATGATTCTCTTTAAGACAGCCGCAAATCTTGAAATGAGAAATGCCATGAAAGTGGGACCCTTTTCAAAACCTTTCGACCCATTCCCAGACCCGGACGGGACAGGACCAGCCGGCCAGCACGCTGAAAGACGAAGAAGAAAAGAAATCGAGGCGATAAACGATTGAAATTGATGTATGATTGCACGTGCAGTGACCGTAGTGTGCCGAAAGTAACTGTTCATTTGACAGTTCCTTCCGCCTTTCAACGCCATCACCGCCCCTTCAATCGATATTTGGGTTATAATGACCAAAAAAAGAAAAAAAAATCGATATTTGGGTTATTTTAGACAGTGACAGCTTATGTGTCACCACCTCAAAGCGCGGTTCCGCCGGCGGTGGCGGGGCCTCACCTTGCTGCCGATTCATCATGGAACTCCACCATGTGATTTTCTGTTTACACTGTGATAGTATATTTTATTTTAATTTTTTATATATGTAATTCCTTTATGTTCAAGTTAATAAGGATGCTCGCTTTGTTAATCGTTTCTTCACATGGAAAGGACTATTATTCATGGGGAAGCTTTTACTTCGAATCGAATTTTTTCCTTCCGTTTATTGTGTTTTGGTGAAACTTTTATTTTGGTTGGTCATTTATTCATGGTCAAAGTTAAGTCGGACAATTATCAAACTTTAGATTTAATCTTTTTTAAGTAGATATGATAATCATTATTTCAAACTTTAATTGTTGATATCATATATACATAATATATTTTAAAATATAGCAATGACACGTTTCATTATTTCTTTATCTTTCCAAATCCATTTTTTACTCTCTTTATTTTTAGTTTTTTAATACTCCATAACAACTATAATTCAAATTTCCACTAAACCGATATTAATATTAAAATTTTAAGCATGATTTAATTATTTATTTTAAGCAAATTAATATTCTTTAAATCTTTGTTATTCAAATATTTATCAAATTATCTATTTTAAATAATTTAATATTTTTAGATATTTGTTATTCAAATTAAAATAATTATCTAAAGTTATATAATATCTAATCTATTTAAATTTATTTATATAATATTTATTAGGTTTCATCAACAATCTAATAATCTTAATGCATTTTTAATTTTTTTACATCTAATGTATTTAAAATAATTTTTATTCATTTAAATATATCTCTTTTTAATTTTTTTTTAAAAAACTTATCTATCAATTTAAAGATTTTTTAACCCCTCTTCACTTCTTCAAATTGTACGTATTTCTAACCACCTCCCCCTTCTCCCCTATAAAGATTTTTTTCTTCATTTCTTTACTTTATCTAATTTTTAAATCTAATATATTTAAAATAATTTTTATTCATTTAAATATATAGTTAATATATAATGCATTGACAGTCATAGCTTCTAAACACTGTCAATTAACAATAAGATGACACCTCATTAATGAGCAAAGTTTAAAAGTGTATAAGCCCTTAAAAATAAATTTAAAAATTTTGTTAATATTTATTTTTAAGGACCTCTATATGAGATGTCATCTTATGGTTAACTGATAGTGTATAGAAACTATACTCAGTGCATCATATATAAACTCTTAAATATATCTCTTTTTAAATTTTAAAAACTTAAAAAACTTATCTATCAGTTTAAATATTTTTTAACCACCTCTCAACTTTTCTAAATTTTACATATTTTTAACTACCTCCCTACTCTCTCTTATAATGATTTTTTAATTTTCTTAAAACATGTTGGGATTTATAAATTATATTTTTTGAAATTTTGGATAAATCTTTTAAAAAGTACTAATTAATGTGTATATACACATATTTAAGATAAAAAAATAAATTATGAGTATATATATTTGAATCAATGAATTATGAATTTAACCATTAATAAAATTTAAAATAAATAAAATTAATTTACGCATCACACGAGTTACAAACTAGTTTATATATATTTTCTGAATAAAAAATTGTAATGAAAAAAATAATATTCGATAAGAAAGATGCCAACATGTATTATCCTTTCTCTTTTTATTTTTGAACAAACAACAAAATTTTTTCTTTGTTTCATTAGTGACCTAAATATGTTTTAATTGAAAAAGTTTTTGGAATATACGAATCTGAATTAACATTGGGAATACTCATTTTTTTTATCATACAAATCTTGCATTTCATTCTCAAGATGGGCAAGGCATCTTCAGTATGAGTTAAGTCTTAATCAACTGTATGAACATGATTTAATTTGATCACTATCAATTCATCAGAACTGTTGCCGTCAATCAGAAATTAAGACAGATTTCCAAAAAGGGAAAAGGGGCATTTAGTGGAACTAGAAACGGAGCAATTGGAGACAAACAGACAAGCTTAGTTAAAATCAGGGCAGCTTTCTGGAAACTGATGGGTGAGAAAAGAAAAATTATTTCTCCTATTTCTACTAAGTACTAACAATGATAGCGACCAGCATTCGTAGCATAATTAATATGCTTTTAGTCTTTAATCGATTTGGATTAGTCGGCTGTCATTGAATAGTTTTTTCAAGTTGTCTTTTATCATTGTTATCATTGAAAGTCTGCAATGACAGATAAGATTGTCCTGTTTAATCAGAAAAATTATTTGAAATTCCTGTTTAACAATGTCGGCCGAATTAGTCAAATGCTGCATCATTTTTTTTTTTGCCTCATTGGTACATAATTAGCATATCTAATTAATTACACTTGCAATAGAATAATTTTAAGTTTTGCTTATATATTTCTTAAAATTTTGTTATTATTTTTCATAAAAAAATCGAATTTTAATTAATAAAAAAATCTTTTTTCTCAAATGGACCGCTAACTTTTTTTTTATATTATATTATATTATATGAAATGACAAGATCCTCTAAATTGCAATTATAACCTTTGCTTTTCGCTCTTCTTTTCTTGGAACATTTGGACACATTCGATAAAGGAATGAATGAATCAAAATCTTAATGCGTGGAGAAACAAACACCAAGGAAAAAAACAAGTGGTATTTCAAAGTTTGTTTTTTCATAAAAGATAATTATTCTATATGCTGTCAGTGTAATTTTTTTATTTCTCATATTATGTTAAGATCTTGACATATATCTTATAAAAATATTTAAAAAATAAATAATAAATAAAATAAGATATATTTCATGATTTTAACATTGTTTGTGGATTAAAAAAAAATTTACCGGTGATATATAGAATAATTATCTTTTCATAAAACACATGTAACACATGTAAATCTTTTTTTTTTAAATTGAAAACAAGTATGTGTAACACATGTAAATCTTGTCATTATACATACCCCAAATTAAACAAAATTTAGTCAACGCAAAGTACCATGATTATTATGGTAATGGAAGGGAAATTAGAGAAAGAAAAACGTGGCAAAGAAAATATAAATATGAGCAGTACAAATTTTAGAGCCTTCAAGTTTTCAATGATTTGAGGGAATTAGGTTTGCTAGATTCCGTTCCCAAAAAAATTTATTTGGATTAACTTTGCTAGCTGCCTGTAAATTTGCTTTTTAGATAATGTGCATGGAAATTGGGAAGCATGCAAGGCACATGGTTTCTTTTATTTATTTATTTTATTAACTTCAAAATTCCGATCATTTGAGCATGTAATATTGTAATATTAATTAATTTAGAAGAAACTTTTGTAGTAGTACCTTCTTCTTTGTGGACTTTACTATCTCTCTTTTCCTCTCTTTTTGTCTTTTCAAAATCATGGTGAATTTGGCATTTGATGACCTTGACTTTTAAGTTGTTATAATCATACCTTTAAATTGTAAGTGTTTTGTTTAAAATTCGAATATCCATTTGCATGATTCATTCTTCTAAATTAGATACCTTCATTATATATATAAAAAATTGGCATAAATCAGATACCTTCATTATAAGTAAAAGAATAAGCGTAATTTGGAGTTAGAAAAGGCAATTAGAGATATTTTCTTATTAATCAAAGTTTTAATGAAGTTTAGACAAAATTTTAAAATACCATTGATTGATCGTATTATAAAAAAGAACTATTATTGCATACATTGACACAAATATGATTAACAGGGTGATACATTCCCTCTAAAAAATATTAAACAAATAAAAGATTAACTAAAAAAAGTGAAATATGTGACAGTTTTTTAATTTTATTTGTGAAATTAAAAATCTTTACTATCAGTGTATGTGATGAAATAATACTTAAAAAAATTTAATTAAACAACAGCTGATCAATAATTACTTAATTAGACATTTTAGTTATTTAGTGATTATATAACTGAAATTTGTAATGCATGTAAAAAACGACTAGCTGCTAGGCTAAATTGTTAGTGACTGATTTATGCTTGAAAAAAAGTCTTCAAGTGCCCGACACAAAAAGGAGGACAACAATTGCCGAACGGTGAATTGAAGTTGACACCCATGACCATGGGACAAATGGCAAAAACCTTTTGGCAAAATCTCAATATGGGATTAACTAATTCTACTAACAATGTTTAAAGAAAAGTAAACTTGGACTATATATTCCATCATTCCATCTCAAGACTTTTAAGTTTGCCCATTAATTAATTACTATGATAATCAAGTAAGATGAAAAGAGAAATAAAAATATCACTTCTCATCCATTCCATCAAATTGGACAAAAGGAATAATGGTACAGCTGTTCTTGGGCTAGAAGTAATGCTTAAAAAGATAAGTACTAGGCTGCTTTATAAATGGAGGCAGTGCATTGGTTCACGGTTCAAATCAAATTTTCGTGATTACAGAAGCCAAGACAATCGCTTAATTGTTTGTTTATTTCCTTCTTAGTGAAGGCCAAGATATAAAGTTGTCTCCTTTTATGCTAAAAGCTCAAATTGTAATCATCATTTTTAACCTAATATTGGACACCTGAGTTTCAATATACGTCATTGATGATTCTAATATTAATTCAATTATAAAATACCAATGATAAATTTTAATAATATAATTAGCTAGTTTATTACTTAATAATTTAGAGAAGTTGTAATTATTAATGCTTGCAACACAATATTACAAGCCATTTGTTCGACAGAAAGCTTTTTCAATTCAAGATATTTCCATCACAAACCCACACTTTTTTGTGATTGGTTGCTTTTGAGGCCGGAGAATTTCGATTCCATAAAATCCGATTTCAGGTTATTTGTTGAATCTCAATTTTTTTAGGAAGAGCTCGGATTGGGTTTTCTGAGATGCGTGAGAAGTGCAAAAAATTTTACCTTTCCAAGCATGCCCTTCATTAATTTAGCAAATTACAAGAAAAAATCAACTTGTTTTCATCTCGTTTCTTTTCTTTCTTTCTTTGGTTTCTTTCCTTCTTTTGTTTCAGATTTTCAGTCAAAAAAGGCGAATAATTTGTTTCATCTTTTGGCTTTTGTTTTTATCCTTTTTGGAAGCTTACATGTGCAGCAAAATTTTAGCGTTGAACGGACTTATTTACTCTTTTAACAGCAATTCTTAAAATTGTTTCTTTCCATAAATAAGGCAATGTGTAATATTCTTTGTCCTCCGATAAATGAACAAATGGGTGTGTTTTAGTTCCTCCAAACTTCAATTTCTGAAATGGGTATTTTTCTTCTCTCCATTTTCTTAGCAAAAATTTGATTTTTTTTAGGTGGATCCAAAGTTAAAAGAGTAGGGAGAATATGTGGCTGTTTAAGCAAGGTTGGAAATGGTTACAATCTCAGAAAAACATGTTTATTCCAAAGGAAAGAGACGGTGGTTGGTGTTGTAAGGATATAATGGGGTTGTTAATTGAGAGGCATTGGCCTATGGTTTGTAGCGGATGTGTTAAATTCTAGTTGTTTTCAAAGTTACTTTTGGTTTATTGGAAAGATTGTTTGGTTAGAGGGTTTCAGTCGTTTGTCAGATTAGGTTCATCTTTATTGCTTGCTAGAATATGGAGTTGTTTCCTTTGTTGACTTCCATATCTTGCAATTGCTTTGTGTACTTTTAAGTATGGTATGTATCGTTTCGTGATCATGTTATAATTTGATGTGTTTGTTTATACATTTTTGTATTATTTGCATTATTGAGCATTTTCAAGCGGAATGTATATATTATATGGCTTTGATTAGTTAAATGGACTTGATAATATGACTGAAGTGAGCTAAAATAAGGTTGAGATGATTGATTACTTGAACTTTTTTGAATTTGTCGACATCGGTTTATCTTTGAAATTTCTTTGAGAACGAAGAATTGGGTTTTGTATGGTAAAGTTTCATGGCTTGATTGCTTGATGTTTAATAGTGTATTTTGGTAAGTAAGAGAGGAGATAGTATTTTAATAATTAAGAGAATTGAAAATAATTTGATAATTAGGAAAATATGTAAAAAAATCAACAAAATAAAATGAAAGGTAATTTAGTTATTATATTACTTATTTTTATCTTATTCTTCAATAATATTACCTCAAATCAAACAAAAAATAAATTTAAAATGATTATTCTATTCCAACAACAAAACAACAAAATATATATTTCATCTATATTCTTTCTATTTTCTCTTCTCCCAAAATATATTTTTCATTCTCTCTTTATTTAATTCCATGAACCAAACAACAGCTTAAAAAAAAGCAATCATAGTCACACTTCCAAGTTTTTTATTATTAATCTTAAATTATGGTTTCCAATAATTATTGTTTGTCGTTATGAATGATACAATTTGACATTTGTAATGAATTATTGAAAACGAAAGGGTGTGATAGAATATTATAATATATAAGAACTAAATATGAATTTGGGATAATAGAGTTGGTTCATTCAATCTTTTTAAGAATATTCTAATTCTAATATATGCAATTTCTTTATCCTTTACTAATATTGCGGCCCACCTAGCTATATTAATGAGCAAAGATAATAATTGTTGGCTTTGTAAGTAGGCACCCTGTTAATGGAGAAATGATAATTTGATTTTGTTTGAAATTTATCATTAAGAAAAGGAAGCATAATTGTACTTTACTAAATAAATCTAATGAGATTTTGTTTTAGTGAGAAGCATGATGCAAAATTTTAAAATTTCAATTTAAAGTCTCATTATATGTAAGTTTGATTTAATTTTAAATTAAATTTTATTCAATTATATTATAGGTTAATATAACTTATTTCTCAATTTAATTTGATTTATCAATTTTACTTATATAAAATGTAATATTTGGTTTTAATCATAATTTTATTTTATTCTAATAAATTTTTTTGAATCAATAATCAGCTCCATTAAATAAATAATAACTCAGAGTTATACAATACTTCTAGAAGGGAACCTTGCCACAACCTAGAAGTCCCTGCCTGATAGTCTAATTTTGCTAACTAAGAAGCTAACTTATTTGCATACCTATGCACATAATTAAAAGAACATTCTTCAAACATCAATGCTAAATCTTAAGTTAATAAAAATACAACTTAGAAAATGAAAATGGTAAAGTCAATCTTTCAATTAACTCCTTACTAATTAAACATGCAATTACAAAAAGCACTCAAATTAAATTAATGTGTCTTTGTCAAAGGATTCATTAAACGAGAGGGAATAAAGCTGAGTTTGATCTAGAAGTGGATCCCAGTGCGGGGACTGCAGTGAGGTGGGGCCAGGATAAAGAGAAAAAAATGTAAAAATAAATTTACTTATTTGTCTTTATTTTTAAATTTTTATTATTTTATTTAAAAACACATATTTTTAATAATCATTTTATTTTTTTTAATATTAACAAATCAATTTTATCGTCCATCAAAATTATTCTTAAAGCACTGTTTATAATTTTTGGCCAGAGCGATAACGATAACCAAATAGTAATTTCCCTAGCGACATGCCACACTTGGCTTTGCTCATGCGGCTCAAATCAAAATGTTATGATGAGAAGCTAATGATTCAATCTACTTTAGAACAAGAACAGTCGTCTAACTTTATTTATTTATATATATATATTTTTGCTCTTCTAAAATCATAATAATGTTGTCCAAAGACTTAAAATTCTTTCCCATTTCGTTGAGGGGACAGAGAAAGGCCAACAAAAATCCAATATGGTATATCCGACTGCAAATAGTTATCTGACACTGATATAATATATTATATTCCATAATGCTTTAAGACACAAATCCAATCAATGACATTTGACCTAAGTTAATTAGTTTATGTTTAAGTTTTTTAGAATAAGTGAAAAAACAAGGTGCGTACTCAGACGTAAATTCAAGGCTATCATTGAGTTAGATCCGATGATCAGCTTAATTCCAACATACTTTCCAAAATTAACAAAAATATCCAAAACCATTTTGATAGCTAGTAGTTCTGCTATATTCGAGTCTACTACACCCAAAGGACCCAAAAAAATAGCAACAATATTTGCATTTGAGTCTCTCAGAACACCTCTACAATCCCAAACAATCCCAAAACAAGGTTTTTTTTGTCTTGATGATTCATCAACGTTGATTTTAAGCTCCCCTTTTAAAAGAGTGATCTATTGTGTAACTGATTTGGCCCAAAAAAAAACTATTGTGTAACTGATCTGGTATACTGTTATAAACATAAAGAAGTGGGATAACCATTTGAACTAATACTTAAAATTTATTTCATATTTTCTATTTGTATTATAAGATTAGTATGCTAAAAAAAACTATTTCATTTTGTCTTATAATATTGATTCTCCAATCCCAACCGAATCCTTAATTTTTTATGGATAAATATCCTATATATTATTAGTGAAGTTTTTTGGACTCCATAAGCATGGTGAAATTGATGACACATATCTTTTAAAAATATTAACTATTAAGAAAATAAAAAATAAATAAAAAAATATGTGTCATCATCTTAATCCCACTTGTTAAATAAAAAAACTCTACTAGCAATGTATAGGATAATTATCCTTTTTTTCATTATTATCATTTATTTATATATGTGTTATATATATATATATATTTTATATATATATATATATATATGGATTAACTAATTATTTAATCTTTATTCATTTTCCATTATGTTGTTTCGATTACTCCAAATCTAAGACTATTATATATATGCAAAGCACCCTACACCATAGACACACACATATATATTTGGCATATATCCCCATTCCCCAACCTAGCTAGCCTGCATCTTTTGCCACAAGAATGGTTCCTTCCTGGTTTAAACCTCTCCTAGCTATACATTAGTTGACTCCGCAGAGAATTTTGCTTAGTTATGTTTAATTAAAGAACGGTTCGCCTATAGCTAGGTTAACCTTATAATGGAGTTATATATGAGAACCAGCTTATGCGGCCTAGCTAGGCCAACAATTTATGTAATGGTTTATGCTATGCTATGTAAACAACAAAAAGTTTACCTTCTTCTCCAAATATCATCACCATGTCCTTGCAATATATACCTAATTGCCAGCATGAATTTCCTTTGCTACACACACACACACACACACACCACATATATATATATATATATATATGAACCAATCGATTAGCAATAAATTGAAGGGAAAAAAAAAAGAAAATCAAGGCTAATTAGTTAAAGGTTTATACACATAATTTGATGCATATATATAGATAAGCAAATTGACATGCACGCAACTATTTCATTAATGAATGAATTTAAAAGGTTGAGGGTTTTTTTTTAATAATGTAGATGAGTTCTTTTGTTGTGGAGAGGAAGCGTTGCAAACCAATAGAATGAGATGTGTCGGGAGGCGGTGGAGAGGAAGACTGGAGCAGACTCTAAAGAATGAGTGCAGTGGCAGGTGGCGGTAGAAGGCTGAGTAAAGCTGAGAACAAGGCTGAATAGAGAAAATAGTATAGAGAGGATTTGAGAGAGTTTCTAGATTAGCTGATTTGCCCCAAAAGTCCCCTTCAATGATAACAAGAACCCCTATATATATGAGTAGAGAATGAGAGTTACATACTTTTGGTATTAATAACGTAATAATGAGAATTGGCAATTATAAAGCATTAATGCTTTGTCTAATGTGAGTTAAGCTTTGGGAGAAAGTGTATTGAAAGAAATAGGGAAGAGCACTCATACTTCAAAGAAAGGTTAAGAGAAGAACTCTTAACTATCTCAATATCTGATCCACCAAGCCAAACTCTCCAGGACATCCCAATAGTGAAGTTAACTCAAGAACCCTGCCCTATTCCGAAGTTATCTTCACTTCTTCTTGAAAGTGCTATTCTATAAATGAGTTATTCTGAGAACAGGTTGTTCTATGAAGAGCTGTTCTGAGAAGAGCTATTATGTGAATGAGCTCTTCTAAGAAGAAGTAATGAGTTCTTTTGATAAGAGGCTATTCTTGTGAAGGAGCTCTTTTGAGAAAAAGTTATTCTTGTGAAATAGTCATTCTAAGAAAAGGTTGTCTTTCACTATAGTATGAAATAAATATTAGTTTTCAAAATTAAGTATCTATATTTTGCCCTCTCCATGGGAATTCTTAGTATAAGAAGTTCTCATGCATTATTACTATAAAGGGTCTTTGGAAAAACAGTATTTTTATTAAAACTTATTGTCTTGCATTGAAATTGTTTAAGTTAGAATTTCTATTGCCTCCTGTATGAATTTTAATGATGAATTAAATTTTCTTAGCCAAATAATTGTTTGGCATAAATTTTTTTTTAGTAGCAAAATAATTTTTGTTTAGCTGTATAGTGTACAGTTGCTTATATTGTGTTGCCCTCTGCATAGAAGTTTCTTAAGAAAAGAAATATTCTATGCATAAATTATGACAAATGAGATGTTATTCTTAAAAAAAAATTGAGAACAAGTGAGAATAATTTAGAAGTAGTGTTTCTTTAAATTTTTGGAAATAAATAAGAAAAGCATTTTTCTAAAATTTTGGGAACAAGTGATAAGAGTGTTTCTATAAAATTTTGAGAACAGGTAGAAGCTTTTCTTTAAAATTTTTTGGGAATAGGTGAGAAACTTTTCCTTAAAATTTTGGAACAATTAGAAGCTTTTCCCTAAAATTTTGGGAATAGGTGAGAGCGTTTTCCTAAAATTTTGGGAACAACTAGAAGCTTTTTCCTAAGATTTTGGGAACAGGTAAAGTGTTTCCCTAAAAGTTTTGGAAACAAGTAGGAGCGTTTCTCTAAAATTTTGAGAATAGGTAAAAGCTTTTCTCTAAAATTTTAGAAAAACTAGAGGTTTTTTCCTAAAATTTTGGGAACAAGTAAGAATGTTTCCCTAACATTTTGAGAACAGGCAGAAGTATTTCCCTAAAATTTTAATTACATACATACTCTTTAAAAAAAAGAGTAATCTAAATAAATTTATATTTATACATAATCTCCTCTTTTCAAAATTTGGAATTATAGCATTAATTCTTACTGAAAATCTGTTTCCAAATTGAAAACACGCGTGGATAATGGATTTCCAAAATTCAAACAATTCAACATGTTTCTAAATTTATATAAAAGTATATGTCTCTCTTCAATTCCTAAATTTATATACATCTATAATGAAGTAAACACATCCCCATTTATTTATTTCATACTATAGTGAAAGACAACCTTTTTTTAGAATGACTATTTCACAAGAATAACTTTTTCTCAGAAGAGCTCCTTCACAAGAACAACTTCTTATCAGAAGAACTCATTACTTCTTCTTAGAGGAGCTCATTCACATAATAGCTCTTTTCAGAACAGCTCTTCACAGAACAACCTGTTCTCAGAATAACTCATTTATAGAATAGAACTTTCAAGAAGAAGTGAAGATAACTCCGGAATAGGGTAGGGTTCTTGAGTTAACTTCACTATTGGGATGTCCTGGAGATAGAGGTGGCAAAAGTTGACTCGATCCGAAATATCCGCCCAATTAACCCGAATCCAAACCTGAATGATCCGATTTGACTAAAAAAGTCAACAATCCAAATCCAACTCGATCCGAATCCGAATTGATTTGAAACCAAATTTATCCGAATTTACATTGATCCAAACCTGACTGGATCCTAACCTGAATTGATCCGAACCCAAATTCATCCGAATTTAGATTAACCTGAACCTGAATTGATCCGAACCCAAATTGACTCGAATCAAATTGATCCAAATCCAAATTTACCCAAACCTGAAAATATTCAAACTTAAATTTAATATTATCAATAAATATTTAAATGTTAAAATTAATTATCAAAGTATTTTAATATAGAAAAAATATAATTTTTTCAATAATATGAGTGTTATATATTTTTTTAATCTAGTTAAACATAAATATTCACTTTTATATTACATTCATTTGAACCTAATGTATAATTATTTAATTGCTAATCTATAATAGAGTACAGAAGCTATATCATCTACACTTAATGCTCCAATTATTCTATAAAAAATAAAGATAAATTAAAGAGATATATAGTACTATTTTATGATATTTAGTAGGGATTATTAAATCACTTTGATTCATAAAGTTATTAATTATTATAGATAATAAAAATAAAATGAAAAAAATGTAATTAATTTATGAATATTGGTAAATACATTATAAAGAAAACTATCATACAGATTATTAAATATTTTGATTATTTCAATCCCAATTGTACTATAGGTCATGTAAGAAGAAAATTTTATTTTCATGAGTTTTGTAATTTTTAGAAATATGGTTGCAGTTGATTTTCATACCAGATAAATCATATTGAGATAATCAAGGCTTAACCTAATAAACTTATCCAATCGACCCCAATCAAAATCCGACGAAACCGAATTGACTAAAAAAATCAACGACCCAAACCCGATCTAATTCGAACCTAAATTGATCCGAATTCAAATTGATCCAAATCCGACCTTATCCGAATCCGTAATAGACTGATTTTTCCTTGACCCAAACCCGATCTTATCCGAACCCGAAATGATTTGAATCCAAAATGATCCGATTTTTCCTTAACCCAAAATGATTCGATCCAAAATGACCCAACACAAACCCGATCCGACCTGCCCATTTGCCACCTCTACCTGGAGAGTTTGGCTTGGTGGATCAGATATGGAGATAGTTAAGAGTTCTTATATTAACCTTTCTCTGACGTATGAATGCGCTTCCCTATTTCTTTCAATACACTTTCTCCCAAAGCTTAACTCCCATTAGATAAAGCATTAATGCTTTGTAACTGCCAATTCTCATTATTACATTATTAACACCAAAAATATGTAACTCTCATTCTCTACTCATATATATATATATATATATATATATATATATATGGGTTCTTGTTATCATTGAACGGGACTTTTGAGGCAAATCAGCTAATCCAGAAACTCTCTCAAATCCTCTCTATACTATTTTATCTATTCAGCCTTGTTCTCAGCCTTGCTCAGCCTTCTACGGCCACCTGCCGCTGCACAATAAACGTAAAATTAGAATTAATAGACATAAACACATTATAATTTTGCTATAAAATGTGTTTATATTTATTTTCAAGTGTTTACGATATTTTTAATATATTATGATACTAAATTTACTCTTAATCATATCTGTTTACATTAATCTTATTGTAATGTCAAAAATTTTGATCTTATGATATAATTCGCTAATTGAACCCATTCTTTATTATAGACTTATAGTTTTTGCGTCTTCTTATCCTAGCTAGCTAGTTTAATTAATAATGACTAAATGTAGGTAATTATTTCATTTATGACCATTGATGAAGTAATTAAGCATATAGTTTTTTCAATTGAGAGAATCTTTTGTTATTACTATTATTTTTTTGCTAAAAAAAATACTTTCATTGATGTATGAAAAAATTACATTCAAGTAACATCATCATCATCATTATCAAAGCCCTTATTCTAATAAATTAAGGTAGGTTATATAAACCAATATCTAAACTCACGTTAAATCATCTATATGAATTATCCACCTCCACACATTCCTATTTAAGGCAATGTGTTCATCCAACTCTAATGCCTTCATATCTTTTTGAACTATTTTCTTCCAAGTCTTTTTTGGTCTTCTTCTAGTTTTGACCCTTCTTACATCATTCATAGCCTCCATTCTTCTAACTGGAGCATCTACAAGTCTACGTCGTATGTGTCTAAACTAATGTAAACAACTTTTACACATTTTGTCTTCGATAGGTCCCACTCCTACCATCATATGAATGTCTTCATTTCTTATTCTTTCTTTCTAGTATATCTGTACATCTACTGCAACATTCACATTTTTGTTATACTCATATTTTGTGTATGCAATATCTTAGTCCCCTAACATTCACTACAATATAACCCTAACATTCACTACAATATAACAATGTTGTTCTAACATATCCTATAAAACTTGTCTTTCAACCATATAGGAGGTCCTTTATTGCACAACACACCCGTAACACTTATCCACTTACTCCATCTAGCATGGATCTTATGTGTCACATCACCGTCAATATCTCTATCCATCTGTACTATTGACCCCAAATAAAAAATTGATCTCGTTTAGATATCACTACCCCATTTAACATCACTACATTTTGATCTTTCTCTTTGTTTGAATTGAATTTACATTGCATATATTCAATCTTCACTCTGTTTAGTTTGACCCCTCTTAATTCTAGCAATTGTTTTCACTGTTCGAACTTCCCGTTGATCTCCGCTTTAGTCTTAGCACACAGGATAATATCATCTGCAGACATCATCTACGAAGGCACCTTATCCTAGATGGATTTCATCAATTCGCCCATTACCATTGCAACCAAAAATGGACTTAGCACTGACCCTTGATATAATCCCATTGTGATAAGAAATTCACTTGTTTGCCCTCTACATGTCCTCATATGTATTATTGCATCTCTGTACATTTTCTTAATTAATTCAATATATTTCACAGGAACTCTTTTCTTCAGTAAGTACCACCATAGTATCACCATAAGCACTTTATCGTATGCTTTCTCCGAGTCTATAAAAACTATATGAAAATTTGACCCAATACTCAAGAACACTCTATAAGTTGTTTAAGCAAATGTAATGCCTCTGTGGTTTCTTAACTAGACATAAAACTAAATTGATTATTCGATATCTCTATAATCTTTCTTAATCTCTGATTTAAGAAACAACATATATTAAAAAATCTAATATAATAGAGCCTTCTAATGTAAACTCTCATATTGGACCTCACTCCACCAATCTACTTTTTAGGCGGTGCTGGCAATCCATTTTTATCCATAATTCCAACCAAAGAAGATAGAAAAAGTTTCATCCTTCTAGACCAACACTATTTCCCCTTTAGGCGGTAATTCTATAGTATATTGACACTTTCCAATACATCTCTCCTTGCTACCTCCATTTTTACTATCTCTTTACTAATGTTGCTTATCACTCTCTCCTACATCTCCTTACCTTCAAACCTTCTTGAAAAGTTTCATTATTTCCCGTATCCTTCTTTGCTTTACCCTTGATCTCTATGCCCTTTATTTCATAACCTCAAACCAGCTTTCCCTTGTTTCTTTCAATGTGACATCCAGATTATGATGTTCCAACATGGCATCCAAACTACAATATTTCAAATTGGCCTCCAGATCATTAGCTTCCAATGTGGCATCCAAGTCATTCATTTCTAACTAACTATCTGTTTTAACTAACTCCAACAAAATTCTAGCCTTTTCACTGAACTTAACAACCTTTAACCATCTCGTCTTACTTTTTCCACCAAAACTAACCCCTTCCACCAAATTCTCCTTACGCATGTTCGTACCCTCATCTTCCTTTTCTTGCTCATCACGTGGCACCTTGTTCTTTCTTACCACCAATAGTTTCGCCACCTCCTCACATCCTTATCCATTCTCTAGTTTCTTTATGTTCTTCAATGATACCTCTTTCTCATTCCTCCTCCATCCCCCTACCACCTCTTTTCTCATTTTGAATCCTCTACCACCTTACCTAATCAGCACCAGTCTTATATGTGGCTCAAATTGCGGTCTTGACTTATCATCAATTGTCGTACATTGTTCCTCACCATAATTTTTCAACAAATGCCCTAGCCTTCCACAAGCAAAACAAAAACTCCTATAACCTCTCATATTTCAAACTTATCCATTTTCGTTTATCTTCCTTCTTTGGATTCCAAAACTCTTCTACTAAAGGTTTTTGAGCTAAAACTCTAACCCTTATTCTCTTGAAATCCCTACTTTTGCCTTTATAAATCCACTCCTTATCAACCCTAATAATCTTTCCCAACTTATTTCCAATCATCTTAGCATTTTTTTTTTATAGTCATAAGATCAATTGGAAGATTATGCATCTAGATCCAAAAAACAACCTCCAAAAAACTTAATCTCCTTTTCTGCAACATCACCATTCCCCATTATTGACCACGGATCTTCCTTTATTGCCCTTTCCACAATTTCCTCCGATTTGAATGAGATACTATACAAGTTCATACCAATTTCACTCATACATAGAGACGCTTCAATGGACCAAATTCCCCTTAAAATTGCCAGTACTTCTATTTTAACATCTTATCTGAGAATATCTTGCCAATCACCATAATCTTGCAAGTGCAATATTTTGCTCATCTCCCTCCTCAAGTTGAATCTCCATTTCCTCCATACTTCCTACCTTCAAGCTTTACACCTTTCAACATTAATGAAGCAGACTATATAACGTGTTATTTGCCCATATCTATTCTCCAATCGTAAACAGATAGAACCACTAGATTACCCTAGGCCTCTATAAAATCACGGATTAAAAATCCTAAAGATCCCTTGCCCAAAACAAGAGGCCCTCACACTAAGCACAAGCCAAGAGAAAAAGAAAACAAGAAAAAAGAGAAAAGCAATAAAGGGAATGTAGACACCTAATTTTGTCCGAATTTCACAAATTATTTTGACAAAATTTTGTTATTATTATTATTATTATTAATAATTATTTTCTTTTATTTTCATTTATTTTCATTTTTCTTATTTATTTTGTTATTATTCATATTACTATTATTATTAGTTTTATTATTATTATCTTTTGTAATATTAATATTATTTTTATTATTATTATTATTATTATTATTTGTTTTTGTTTTTATTGTTATTTCTATTATTATTATTATTATTATTATTATTATTATTATTATTATTATTATTTCCCATCACATTAAATGTTACAGATCTGCCAGATCTGCCGGTTCCCTGCCCCAGCCGCCGGCACCGCAACCTCCGGCAAAATCATCTTCCCATCCCGTGAATCCTGCTTCAACAGAAACCTATGGATTTGGTGACTCTGAAAGGCTAGAGGGGGAGACTCCAAAATCATTTAAAAAGACCCGAAGCAAAGATTTTTGGGGTTTTTCTTCTGGGGGATAGAGAGGATAGAACGGAAACCCTAAGCACTCACCGCCATAGCCACTACCTATCACCACCGAAGCCACTCACCACCATCATCACAGCTACCCACAAACATCATCACCAACCACTCACCACCATCATCACCGTCACCCACCACCATCATCACCGTCATCACCCCCACAAACCCATCATCACATAAACTAAAAAGGGGGAACCCGAGACCTTTGAGATCTCTGATCCGGGAACCCTAGATCTAAAACCTAGATCTTAAACCTTCAAGAAAAACAAAGAAAAAACGAGCAACCACAACCGAAACCATCAACAAAAAACAAAAAAAAAGGGAGAGGGTTTCGGGGAGTTCAGATCTAGAGGCTAGGGTGATTTTTGGGCGAAACTAGGCCCGGAATCAAAGAAAGGAGGTGGAGAGCCTCCGGAAAAGGGCCACTTTTTAGGTATCCGGCCACCAGAGGCGGCGGACGGCGGCCCAGGCGGTGGCCGGGAATCGCCTGGCCGAGAGAGCTTTGGAAAGCTCTGTGTTTTTTTTTTTGTGAAAAAAGGGAAAGTGAAGAAAAAAAAAGAGAAGATTTTACAGAGAGAGGCCGACCCGCGCGTGGACTCGGATCCTACCCGGGATTCGCGCGCCTGGTCCGAAGGGGAGGATTCGCGCGTCGCCTCACGAAATCTGACCCGACCCGATCGCACCCGACTCGCGAAGGACGTGGCCCACGTGCCAGTCGGTCCGGATCTGACCCTCTCCGACCGACCCGCGCGTTTGACCCGCTTACCGACCCGATCCGGCCCACTTGCTTTGGGCCTTTCCTTGGGCTGCCTAATTTGGGCCTCCTTGCTTTCCTTTGGGTTCCAGCCCAAGCTATTTTGGTAAATTTTTTTTTCTTTTCTCTTTATTTATTTATTTATTATTTATTTGTCTTGTTAAAAAAATTTATTAGTTAAAAAATTAAAAAATTAAAAAAATTTAAAAATTAAAAAAATAAAAAAATTAAATTAAAAAAAATTAAATTAAAAAATTGTTGTTATTATTATTATTATGTCATTATGTTATTATTATCATTATTGTGCTTTTATTATTATTATTATTATTATTATTATTATTATTATTATTATTATTATTATTATTATTATTATTATTATTATTATTATTATTATTATTATTATTATTATTAGTGCATGTTGCAAAATAAGAAATTGAAAATTTTGATTTTATTTGTATTTTCATTAATTATCATTAATTAGAAAATGTATTTAAAAATGATGAAATTTGAATTTGAGCATAATAACAAGATTTAAATGAAATTCCGATGATGGGATGTTATGAAACTCACAAGTAGTGATTTCTTGACTGATCCCTAGGTGAGAAGAGTCGTGCTAAATGTTACCAGAGTATTGGGATATTTAGTATGATTTTTCAATAATTTAAATTTTTATTAAAAATAAAAATGAATGTTTTTTTAATATAAACAAATAAAAGATAACAATAAAGCTTTAACAATGAAAATCGTCCGATGATGGGATGCCATGAAACTCACAAGTAGTGATTTCTTGACTGATCCCTAGGGGAGAAGAGTCGTACTAAATGTTACCAGAGTATTGGGATATTTAGTATGATTTTTCAATAATTTAAATTTTTATTAAAAACAAAAATAAATAAGTTTTTTAAAAGAAAATAGAAAAAGGAAAATTAATAATAAAGTTCCGATGATGGGATGTCATGAAACTCACAAGTAGTGATTTCTTGACTGATCCCTAGGTGAGAAGAGTCATACTAAATGTTACCAGAGTATTGGAATATTTAGTATGATTTTTCAATAATTTAAATTTTTATTAAAAACAAAAATAAATAAGTTTTTTTAAAAAAAATAGAAAAAGGAAAATTAATAATAAAGTTCCGATGATGGGATGTCATGAAACTCACAAGTAGTGATTTCTTGACTAATCCCTAGGTGAGAAGAGTTCACTAAGTGTTACCAGAGTATTGAGATACTTAGTGCAATTTTTCAATAATAAGAATTTTTATTTAAAATAAATAAAGAAATATTTATATAAAAAAATTAAAAAAATTCATTTGCATCATTTATTATCCGCTTGCATCATGTGCATTTATAATAATTCTAGAAGCAAGTGTGAATCTTCCGATGATGAGATTTTATAGAACTCACAAGTAGTGATTCTTGGGAAATCTCTAGGTGAGTAAATTATCTGAAATGCTACCAGAGTATTGGGGTACTTCGGAATAATTTTCAATATAACAGATTTTCACTTATTTCAAATAAAAAATAAAATTTTAATGTTTTAGAATAAAAAGAATAAAATTGATTGTAATAAAATAAGAATTATTTTTAAATATTAATTCAAGACCATTTTATTAAAACTAAAGGATAACACATGATTATTATGGTACCGTTTTTAACGGGCGTCGTGGGGTTGCTAATCCTTCCTCACGCGTAACCGTACTCCCGGACTCGATTTTGTTTTCGCATACCAAAATTGTCTTTTTAATAAAACTTAATTAATTTTGAGATTTTGTTAAAAAGATAAATATTTTTAGGTGACCAATCACACCTAGACAAAAAAGATTGGTGGCGACTCCTATTTTGTTTTTAAAATGTTTTTCAAAAATTCGTCGAACACGAAACCGTTACGACAGGAAAAATGAGAAAATTCCTTTAAAAAACTCATTGAAAAAGAGAGACTCTATATTAGAGACTAAAACTCTCAAAAAACGAGACAGAATCTCCCAGTGAATCCTTTGTTAGGTTAATGGGTCTAATTCTATAAAAGAAATTTTATATTTCTTGTCTAGAGAATATCTTTGGAATCCATTGAAATGGACTACTACCTAACTAGCTTTCAAGTAAATCCAAAATCCAAATACCAAAAAATTAACCCCCTAAAGTATTGAGAAACTTGCTATTTAATTATAAATTTGGACCACATTGAAATTGATATAAAGGAAAATTAATTTAAGCTTCCCAATCCTTATAAATTTCATTAGTTAAGTTTCACTAAACTAACTGATAATGACAATAGCTACTCAAAATTTAAAGAAGGCTGGTGAGAAGCTAATTAAAAATATTCCTGGTTGCTGCTAATTATTTTCGTGGCTGAAAGGCTAATATCTTTGAAGCGCCAGTAGCCTCTTCACCTAACGTCTACAGACTATCCAAAGCAGACAATATCTAATGTCTTTGAAAACACATTTTTGTTGCCAAATTCAATTGGAGAAAAAAAAGATAGTTTCGTGTTTTGTCTTGTAATGCATCTGGAAAACCTGTTTAAGGTTTGAGAAAAATCACAGCAATGATTAAAGCCAAGAAAGTGGGAACTCTGATCAGTCCCACGCAGATAAGAACAAAAATATAAAATATAACTGTTTCACTTTGGTGATGGCCCCTCCTTCTGTAGTTCTACCTAGTGGAATGGTTTCGAGTTCGATCCCTATGACCAGGCTATAAGTGCTGTACTTTACTGAGTCATGAGAGGTTATCTCGTCAAGATCAGAGGGTAACTAAAGAAGAAAATCAGGTTATACTTAGTGTAGACACCTAATTTTGTCCGGACTTAACAAATTTGAAAGCTTATAAAGCTCTGTTTTATTCTCATTTTTACCTTTTTATTTAGTTGTTATTTATTTTATTTCTGTTTTTTTTAGTTTGATTTTATAAATTTAATTAATAGTCAATAAAAAAAAAAGAATAGGAAAGAACTGGTGCCGTGCACGGCACCAGTTCCTGCCAACCACCAACCCTGCAGCCCCCATTCCCCTCTCTGCGTAGTCCATCCCATTGCAAACAGAAACCCTATACCACTCCCCCTACAAAAACCAAGACCCATCCCAACACAACGACCGAAACCACTACACAGACAGCTCAACCCACAGCCCTCACCCGAGCCATCACCCGAGACCACCATCGCCATCACAAAACCTCAAACACCGAAACCAACCAAAGCCACAAAAACAAACACCAAAAAAAAAAAGGGGGGGAAACAGAACACCAGATCCGAAAACCGAGGGTTTCCAAATCCAAGATCTGAATCCCCACCTGCAAAAAAACAAAAAAACCAAAAAGAGACCAACAACAACAAAAAACTCAGCAGATCCAAACATCCAAAATCAAAAAAAAAAAGGGGGAAAGTGGCTTCGGTTTCCGTCAGATCTGGAGGCTTAGGGAAATTTTCAGGTGAAAGGGAGGCCAGATTTGGTTAGAGGAGAGTAAGAGCTTTCAAAAGGTCAAAGCTTTTTTTCATTTTTGCCACCGGCGACGGCGGTCGGCGGCGGCGCACGGCGGTCCGACGGCTGCCGAAAATCGCCTGGCCGGGGGAAGCTCTGAAATTTTTAGAAAAAAAAGGAAAAAGTGAAGAAGAAAAAAAAAAGGGAGGCTTTTATAGAAAACGAGCGACCCGCGCGTGGACCCGGATCCGACCCGGGATCCGCGCGCCCCGACCCGCCAGTGAAGCAGATCCGCGTGCGCCCTTGCCGACCCGACCCGTGCTTGCAGACCCGATCCGCGCGCCGGACCCGCCAGTGAAGCAGATCCGTGTGCGCCCTTACCGACCCGACCCGCGCCCTTGCCGACCCGACCCGATCCGACCCACCTATTTTGGGCCACGTGGAAGGCCTTTTGGGCCCTCAATTTGGGCTGTGTTTTTGGGCCATTCAAGAGCTTATTTGGGTTCCAAACCCAAATCCATTTTGGTAAATTTTTTTCTTCCTTTTCTTATTTGTTTATTATTTATTTAGTATTTATTTATTTTATTAAATAAAAATTAAAAATTAAAAAATTAAATTAAAAAATTAAAATTTAAAAATTAAAATTTAAAAATCAAAAATTTTATTATCATCATGTGTGCTTTTAATATATTTTCATGGCAATCAAAAAATATATAAATAAAAAATAAAAAGAAAATTTTTTAGAAAGAAAAAGGAAACTAATAATAAAATTAAAATTAAATAAAATTCCGATGATGGGATGTTACGGAAGTCACAAGTAGTGATTCCTAACTGATCCCTAGGTGAGAAGAGTTGTACTAAATGTTGCCAAAAGTATTGGAATATTTAGTATAATTTTTCAATAATTTAATTTTTTGATAAACATAAAAATAAATAATTTTTTTCTAAAAAGAAAATAGAAAAAGAAAATAAGTTTAAATTTAAATTAAAATGAAAGTCCGATGATGGGATGTTACGGAAGTCACAAGTAGTGATTCCTTAACTGATCCCTAGGTGAGAAGAATCTACTAAATATTGTCAAAAGTATTGAGGTATTTAGTATGATTTTTCAATAATTTAAGTTTTTGAAAATAAAAATTGAAATTTTAAAATTTATAATAAAATTAAAATTAAGTAAAAATTTTCCGATGATGGGATGCTACGGAAGTCACAAGTAGTGATTCCTAGCTGATCCCTAGGTAAGAAGAGTCGTACTAAATATTGTCAAAAGTATTGAGGTATTTAGTGTGATTTTTCAATAATTTAATTTTTATTAAAAATAAAAATAAATAAGTTTTTTTAAAAAAGAAATTAATAATAAAGTTTAAATTTAAATTAAAATAAAAGTCCGATGATGGAACGTTATGGAAGTCACAAGTAGTGATTCCTTAACTGATCCCTAAGTGAGAAGAGTATACTAAATATTGTCAAAAGTATTTAGGTATTTAGTATGATTTTTTCAATAATTTAAATTTTTATAAAAAAAGAAAATGAATAAGTTTTTTTTAAAAAAAAACAAAGAAATATAAATAAATAAATAAACAAATAAATCAAAAATTCATTTGCATCATTTTTCATCTGTTTGCATCATATGCATTCATGATAATTTTTCGAAATAAGATGTGAGCCCTTCCGAAGATGAGATTCTGTAGAAGTCACAAGTAGTGATTCTTAAGAAATCTCTAGGTGAGAAAAATTATTTCAAATGCTGCCAAAAGTATTGAAGTATTCGATTTAATTATTCAATACAAAAGGGTTCACATTCAATTTCAAAAAAAAAATAAAATTTAGTTTCTTTTTTAAAAATGAAAAGATAATTTTGATAAATAATAAAATGCTTCAAAAATGGAATAAAAAGGAATTAATTTTAAATATTAAATCAAGATCATTTTATTAAAACAAAAAGGATAACACATGATTATTATGGTACCGTTTTTTAACGGGCGTCGTGGGGGTGCTAATCCTTCCCCACGCGTAACCGTATCCCCGAACCCAATTTTTGTTTCGCAGACCAAAAGATTATCTTTTTAATAAAACTTAATTAATTTTGAGATTTTGTTGAAAAGATAAACGTTTTCAGGTGGCCAATCACATCTAGTCAAAAAAGATTGGTGGCGACTCCCATTTTTGTTTTTAAACGTTTTTTTTTCAAAATCGTCGAGCGCGAAGCCGTTACGACACTTAGAGTTGTGAGCTAAAATATACGAACTCCCACTTGTTAAGCTAATGGGATTCGTCTTATTCTCTATTAACAGGATCATGTTTGAATATTTTAATATTCGGCTCTTAAATCAAGCTTAAAATGAATTCTAATGTTGAGATGAATTTTATAATTAAGTTTAAGCTTAAAATGAATTCTAATGTTGAGTTAACTCAAGTTAATAAATGTTACACATCTAGGAAATATGGTAAAAAGGTCTTGTTAACAAATGAACCACCAATATCATAATAATCACCCTTTCCAAAAAATCTGACCAAATAAACAAGAGAACATCAATATAATCCACCAACAAATTAATCTCGTTATTCTTGCGCGTTATTGTTTTTATAACATGTGGAAGTAGTTCCAATTTATTTGGCCACATAATTCATAGAGAATCAATCTGCGAGAGAACAAATTAAGATATAAGAAACCAAGCCTGTAGGGGTAATTTAGTACAAAATATTTCTGTCTGAAATCAAGCTGATACGAATCTCTTACATTTGCTTAAAAGTTGTAATAAAATAAGTTTTCAATAATTGTTGCTGTTTAATGAACAAAAAAAAAATTATTGCTGTTTAATATAATAAACTTGTTCATTAAGCTAGGGTTTTCCGTTTTGATTTTTTTTAATTAGTATCTTATTAACAGATTATTTTTCTGTTGCTAATGTAAAATTCATAAACTAATTATTAAACCAATGAACTGATGAATCATGTGCCACGGAATCCAATTGATCAAATATATAATCCTTGTCCTGTTGGATTATGCCCTTAGAACCATTCATTAGATGATTGACTTTGGCATTTTTTTTATATATCATGACATTTTATTTATCATAGTTCATTATTATATTTGTCTTATAACTGCGTAATATAATCTTATATAATAATGTCCTTAGAATAGTAATAACACACTATTCTTAAAATATCCCTAGTCAAGTATTATTGTGAACAAGGATAACAATGATACGATAAGACTAGTATGTGGTTGACTGATGACCATTGTCATGGATATAGGATATCAAGTCATCACATAGGTACATGTTAGAGAACTATGTACTGGATCGACCCTCCATGAGAACGCTACATGGATTGTTATATGAATGTCATAAGCGATTCTCATAGTGATGATGGTGTATGTGATCCTTTGACTTGAGATCATCAGAGATCCCAACATAGAGAATTGCATACTTTAATGCTGCTAGATGTCATTCGTAACAGGATGGACTATAAAGGTAGTAATTGGGTATGCCTTGATCTATGTAGAGGGATGTTGAGTGATCAAGATAGGATTTATCCCTCTTATATAACAAGAGTGATGTCTTGGGCCCGTTGATAGAGTGAGACTAAGAAATGCATGGCCGTGCTCGAATAAGTCAATATGAGATATTGATTTTATTTGTTTAATTAGTCTACTCAGGAATCAAGAAACGCTGATTAGACTATACAAGTGTGACACATTCCATGACTTGTGTCTAATCAAGACATCATAGGATAAAGGGATTAAACTACACGGTAACATCTATCACGAGTAAGGTTATGTCGAGTCATTGACATTCTCGTTACATGGGTAGCAATGATGTGTTGCTAGATACCGCTCATTGCCTGTGACAATTTTGTCATTGCCATTGTTTTGAGAACCTATTGGGTCGCACACTTAGAACGGATCAATGAGGAGCTTAATTAATCCTATTCTGAATTGGATTAAGGATATAACTAATCCTATTCTGAATTGGATTAGGGATATAACTAATCCTATTCTAAGTAGGATTAGAGTTCTGTTTGGCAGTAAATTTTAGGGTAAAATTTACTGCCTATAAAAGGGATGTTTTTCTAAAACATAGCCGCACTTTTTTTTAAAAACAGAAAACAAAACATTCTTTTAATCGAAGCTAGCAGTTCGGTTAAAAGAATAAAAACGCTCTTTAAGGCTTCTGATCGTGAGACGTTCAAGAGTCGTGAGATCCGTTCGTGTGGATACCGTAGAGGCAGGAACGAAAAGTTGCTGCTTGTGACTCAACCAACGACAGAAAATTCAGAGAAAACGTCAGGTAAAATCTCGAAACCCTAATCAGGCAACTCTCCGAATCGATCTTGGTGGAGGCCGAATGATTTAAATTCCGCTGCGTGTTGTTTCGGTTTCCTTCACTGGTATCAGAGCCAGATTCGGAGTCCCTGATTTGTTTTGATAAAAGCATGATCTCTGGTTACTTTCTGTTTATGATTACATGCAATCGTTTTAATGAGATTAATACGGATTAGAATGTATATGATATATTCAGAGGCTAGAAATCGAATTGTTGAAAATATATATATGATGTATATCAATTTCGATTCAACTTATATGTGAGATATAATCTGTGATGCGAATTAATAATGGCGTTTCTGTTTTGCATAAACGTTATGTATAATCTGTGATGCGAATTATTAATGGCGTTTCTGTTCTGCATAAACGTTATGTATAATCTATGATGCGAATTATTAATGGCGGTTTCTGTTCTGCATAAACGTTATGGAAGAAACAGAATAATGTCGAAAGTGTATAAAGATTGAAACACTTTTAGATAAGAGTTCTAATGCGACTAAAATTATAGTCAGTATGAGATACTGGCTGGAACATCCTGATAAGATTAGGACACTTCCGGATAAGGGGCGTTGGCAATGTCAATACTGTTGACCTTTTTTTTTTTTCGGGGGCTCCGCCCCCAAACCCCCGCAAGGGGCGCTGCCCCTTGACCCCGCCCGCTGACCTGCCAGCGGGACCGCAGCCCAGGGGCTGCCGCCCCTGGGAACCCCGCAGTCAGGGTTATAATTCGTTTCAAATGTGCCTCATTAATAAAACTAAAAATTAAAAATTGCATTACACTTGTTTGTATAAACACGGTGGTTGTTGTTTGAGCATGGTGCATAGTTATAGCCCTAGCCCAATATGATTGTATTTTCGTGGTTGTAAATTTTAATAAATACGACCTGCGTGTCGTGCCTTGTTCTTGAAATTCTTGTTGTACATTCTTTTCTCATCTTACTCCCCTCGAATGTAACTCGAGGTTTCTCTTCAACTATGTAATTGGAGCTGACAACCATGCAAAGGATGACCAAAGAGGCACTTGGAGAAGATGCTATTACCCTTAGGTTAACCCTTAGGGTTTCTCATTGGCTTGGGAAATCCATTTAGTTTGGGCTATAACTATGTCACGTTTATTTTATTGCTTAATTGCATGAGATGCATGGTTTATTTTGTACGTTTATGATATGAAAATCATATGATAATTTAAAAAAAAAAAAAGGTAAAATTGGTGAGATCTTATTCAATAAACTAAGAAAATCCCTCAAATTAAATTAAGTCAATAATAGATGCCTACCAATGAATAGCACTCGTCAAGACTAGAATCGATTTTGTTATGTTTGCCAAAGCAAAATATCATATCTATCTTAGTAAGACGCGATGGGATAATAGTGATATCCAAAGGCGATAAATTGGGTTGACTTAACTAAATTTCATCAATAGGATTGGGAATTTAGAGGCATAAAGTTGGGCTTCCATTCATGAGATGAATTAGAACAAGTGTTGTTCACCCAACTATCCAAGAGTTACATGAGATGTAATTGGTAAGTGTTGCCTACCTAAATAGCCAAATCTTGGGCGATTAGCCAAAGCTAACTCTAGATAAGGTGAAATATGGATCTTGGCCCACTAGAGAAATTATGTGATAATTTTTCCGAATTAATAGTGAGGGTTGTTGATTCGATAAAAATAGTGGGAGCATCATTTAATAAATATTTAATTAAATGAATGCATTCATGATACTTATATTTTGCATATTTTTTGTTGTAGATTACCATGGCATCAAACACAAATAACACACTTTCACTGCGATCTGTCCTTGAGAAGGACAAGTTGAATGGGACAAACTTCCTGGATTGGTACAGGAACCTGAGGATAGTCCTCAAGCATGAAAAGAAGTTGTATGTCCTTGAAATTCCCTTACCTGAGGAACCACCCTCTAATGCTCCAAGGGCAGAAAGAGATGCTTATAAGAAGCATCAAGATGATGCATTGGATGTTAGTTGCCTTATGCTTGCCTCCATGAATCCTGAGCTTCAAAAGCAACATGAGGAAATGGATGCGTTCGATATGATCGAGCATCTCAAGCAACTCTATGAAGAGGAAGCTAGGCAAGAAAGGTACAATGTCTCTAAGGCATTGTTTCAGTGTAGGATGGCAGAGGGGACTCCCGTTGGTACTCATGTGCTCAAAATGATTGGGTACACTGAAAACCTTGAAAGATTGGGATTTCCTTTGGGCCAAGAGTTGGCCACTGATGTGATTCTGCAATCGTTGCCAGACAGCTACAGTCAGTTTGTTGTTAATTACAACATGAATGAAATTGACAAGACTCTGCCACAGTTACTTAGCATGTTGAAAACAGCTGAATCCAACATGAAAAAGGCCAAGCCCAAAGATGTCTTAATAGTTAAGAAAGCTAAGGGCAGGGCTAATGCAAAGGGCAAGAAAAAGGGTAATAAAACCAATGGCAAGTTCAAGCCCAATGATACTGCACTGAAGCCTAAAGGTGGGGTTGCCAAAGAAGGGAAATGCTTCCATTGCGGTGAGACCGGACATTGGAAGAGGAATTGCAACAAATACTTGGAAGAGCTAAAGAAGAAGAAAGGAAGTGAGACTTCCACTTCAGGTATTTATGTTATAGAAGTTAATCTATCTACTTCTTCATCATGGGTATTAGATACTGGATGTGGTTCTCACATTTGTGTAAATGTGCAGGAACTCAAAAGGAGTAGATCGTTGACTAAGGGCGAGGTCGACCTGCGAGTGGGAAATGGAGCAAGGGTTGCTGCATTAGCTGTAGGAACTTATATTTTGACATTGCCCACAGGGCTTGTTTTAGAATTAGATGATTGTTATTATGTGCCTTCCATCACTAAAAACATTATTTCTATTTCTTGTTTGGACAAGAAGGGTTTTTCATTTATAATAAAGGACAACTGTTGCTCCATTTATATAAATGATATCTTTTATGGTAGTGCACAACTAATTAATGGTCTTTACATTCTAAATCTTGATATGCCCATTTATAACATAAATGCTAAAAGGATTAAATCTAATGATCAAAATCCAACATATCTCTGGCATTGTCGCTTGGGACACATAAATGAGAATCGCATTTCCAAACTCCATAAAGATGGACTTTTGGACTCATTTGATTTTGAATCGTATGAGACATGTGAATCTTGTTTGATGGGTAAGATGACTAAAGCCCCTTTCAAAGGACATAGTGAAAGGGCAAGTGATTTATTGGGCTTAGTACATACAGATGTATGTGGACCTTTAAACACACAGGCCAGAGGTGGGTTTATGTACTTTATTACATTTACTGATGATTTCAGTAGATATGGCTATGTGTATCTTATGAGACACAAGTCAGAATCTTTTGAAAAGTTCAAAGAATTCAAGAATGAAGTACAAAACCAACTTGGCAAGAGCATTAAGGCACTTCGATCAGATCGAGGTGGTGAATACTTAAGCCAAGAATTTTATGACTATCTTAAAGAGTGTGGGATTGTCTCACAACTCACTCCTCCAAATACACCACAATGGAATGGTGTATCTGAAAGGAGAAACCGAACTTTATTAGATATGGTTCGATCAATGATGAGTCATACAGATCTTCCAGAATCCTTTTGGGGACATGCATTAGAAACAGCTGCTTTTACACTGAACCGTGTTCCATCTAAATCGGTTCCAAAGACACCATATGAGATATGGACTGGTAAACGTCCCAGTATGTCTTTTATGAAGATTTGGGGTTGTGAGGCTTATGTAAGACGTCAAGTCTCTAACAAACTTGCACCTAAATCTGATAAGTGCTATTTTGTGGGATATCCTAAACAAACTAAAGGATATTATTTTTACAATCCCACTGAGCGCAAAGTGTTTGTAGCTCGAACAGGTGTCTTTCTAGAAAGAGAATTCATTTCTAGAAGAACTAGTGGGAGAAGAGTAGAACTTGAAGAAATTCAAGAGCTACAAGATAGCGCACCCGATGTTGAGATGGAGCCTGAGCAAGCACCACAAGTTGTTGTGGAACCAGAACCACAAGATGTTGTGGAGCAACCGCCTGCTCAAGAGACACAAGCCTTGCGTAGATCAGTTAGAACACATCGTGAGCCACAGAAATATGGATTTCTAATGACTCAGAACGGTGATGTTTTGCTCATGGACCAAGATGAGCCTACTACCTATCAAGAGGCTATAACAGGGCCAGACTCTGAGAAATGGCTTGAAGCCATGAGATCTGAGATGGAATCCATGGATGCCAACCAAGTTTGGACCTTGGTTGACTTACCCGAAAGGGTAAAACCTATAGGGTGTAAATGGGTTTTTAAGAAGAAAACCGACATGGAAGGAAATGTTCATACCTATAAAGGGCGATTGGTTGCTAAAGGTTTTAAACAAATTCATGGTATTGACTATGATGAAACTTTTTCACCAGTCGCGATGATCAAATCCATTAGGATCTTGCTTGCGATAGCTGCATACCATGATTATGAAATCTGGCAAATGGACGTCAAGACTGCTTTTCTTAATGGAAAGCTACTCGAGGATGTGTACATGACACAACCTGAGGGTTTTGTTGATCCAAAAAATGCTGGAAAGGTTTGTAAGCTACAACGTTCTATTTATGGACTAAAGCAAGCTTCTCGAAGTTGGAATCTTCGTTTTGATGATGCAATCAAAGAGTTTGGTTTCATCAAGAACGAAGATGAACCTTGTGTCTACAAGAAGGTCAGTGGGAGCACTATTGTCTTCCTAGTGTTGTATGTAGATGACATACTACTCATTGGGAATGACATCCCTACCCTTCAGTCTGTAAAGACTTGGTTAGGGAATTGCTTTTCAATGAAGGACTTGGGCGAAGCTACCTATGTACTGGGTATAAGGATCTATAGAGATAGATCAAGGAAATTAATTGGCCTAAGTCAAAGTGCATACATAGATAAAGTGCTAAAGAGGTTTAGCATGCAGGATTCCAAGAAAGGATTCTTGCCTATGACACATGGCATTATTCTCTCAAAAGAACAGTGTCCTACAACACAAGAAGAGAGAGAACGTATGAGTAAAGTTCCATATGCATCTGCTATTGGATCCATTATGTATGCCATGTTATGCACACGTCCCGATGTCTCGTATGCCTTGAGCATGACGAGTAGATATCAAGTTGATCCTGGTGAACGTCACTGGATCACTGTCAAGAATATTCTTAAGTACTTGAGAAAGACTAAGGATACATTCTTGATATATGGAGGTGAGGAAGAGCTCATTGTAACAGGTTACACTGATGCTAGCTTCCAAACTGATAAAGATGACTATAGATCGCAGTCTGGTTATGTGTTTTGCCTTAATGGTGGTGCTGTGAGCTGGAAGAGTTCAAAGCAGGCCACAGTGGCCGATTCTACAACAGAGGCTGAGTATATAGCTGCCTCTGAAGCTGCTAAGGAGGCTGTTTGGATCAGGAAGTTCATTACTGAGCTTGAAGTTGTTCCTAGCATTGTAGATCCGATTGAGCTCTATTGTGACAACAATGGAGCCATCGCACAAGCTAAGGAACCTAGATCTCACCAACGATCCAAACATATACTACGGCGCTTCCATCTCATTCGAGATATCATCGAGAGAGGAGATGTGAGGATATGCAAAGTACCAACTGACGATAACATCGCCGACCCACTGACGAAGCCTTTGACGCAGCAGAGACATGATCGTCACACTAGGTCACTAGGTATTAGATACATGAGTGAATGGTCTTAGTGCAAGTGGGAGATTGTTGGATTATGCCCTTAGAACCATTCATTAGATGATTGACTTTGGCATTTTTTTTATATATCATGACATTTTATTTATCATAGTTCATTATTATATTTGTCTTATAACTGCGTAATATAATCTTATATAATAATGTCCTTAGAATAGTAATAACACACTATTCTTAAAATATCCCTAGTCAAGTATTATTGTGAACAAGGATAACAATGATACGATAAGACTAGTATGTGGTTGACTGATGACCATTGTCATGGATATAGGATATCAAGTCATCACATAGGTACATGTTAGAGAACTATGTACTGGATCGACCCTCCATGAGAACGCTACATGGATTGTTATATGAATGTCATAAGCGATTCTCATAGTGATGATGGTGTATGTGATCCTTTGACTTGAGATCATCAGAGATCCCAACATAGAGAATTGCATACTTTAATGCTGCTAGATGTCATTCGTAACAGGATGGACTATAAAGGTAGTAATTGGGTATGCCTTGATCTATGTAGAGGGATGTTGAGTGATCAAGATAGGATTTATCCCTCTTATATAACAAGAGTGATGTCTTGGGCCCGTTGATAGAGTGAGACTAAGAAATGCATGGCCGTGCTCGAATAAGTCAATATGAGATATTGATTTTATTTGTTTAATTAGTCTACTCAGGAATCAAGAAACGCTGATTAGACTATACAAGTGTGACACATTCCATGACTTGTGTCTAATCAAGACATCATAGGATAAAGGGATTAAACTACACGGTAACATCTATCACGAGTAAGGTTATGTCGAGTCATTGACATTCTCGTTACATGGGTAGCAATGATGTGTTGCTAGATACCGCTCATTGCCTGTGACAATTTTGTCATTGCCATTGTTTTGAGAACCTATTGGGTCGCACACTTAGAACGGATCAATGAGGAGCTTAATTAATCCTATTCTGAATTGGATTAAGGATATAACTAATCCTATTCTGAATTGGATTAGGGATATAACTAATCCTATTCTAAGTAGGATTAGAGTTCTGTTTGGCAGTAAATTTTAGGGTAAAATTTACTGCCTATAAAAGGGATGTTTTTCTAAAACATAGCCGCACTTTTTTTTAAAAACAGAAAACAAAACATTCTTTTAATCGAAGCTAGCAGTTCGGTTAAAAGAATAAAAACGCTCTTTAAGGCTTCTGATCGTGAGACGTTCAAGAGTCGTGAGATCCGTTCGTGTGGATACCGTAGAGGCAGGAACGAAAAGTTGCTGCTTGTGACTCAACCAACGACAGAAAATTCAGAGAAAACGTCAGGTAAAATCTCGAAACCCTAATCAGGCAACTCTCCGAATCGATCTTGGTGGAGGCCGAATGATTTAAATTCCGCTGCGTGTTGTTTCGGTTTCCTTCATGTCCAACCTTTTCGCTGTCTGTGTGAAGCATGCCAGAATAAAAATCAATTAAAACTAAAAGGGCAGGGTTCTACATATACCTAAATACGATGATTAGGAATTAATTATTAGAAAAATAAGAATGGTTAGCATATTGATATTGACTAATTAAAAATCATGGAAAAATTAGCTAGGGTATTATTCAATTTGTGGCGCTTTTAATGAGGACTATTATAATAGAACACATGCTTAGTGCTGCCGATTAATGTTTTTGGTTCTGATTAATGGTTAATTTGCTAACTTAAAGCAGCAAATAAGGAAGATTGACAGTAGCTAGCTAGTTCACATCTGATCAGCATGCTTTGGAGTAACAAGTTTGACACTTAAAATTTAAGAAATCATACAGTAGTACTATATATATATTCTTCAGTTTTCTATGAATTTGAACATGAAAAAAGAAAAGAAGATTGCTTTAAATCGTGAATCCCAAATAATTCCATTTAGAAACCAAAGGTCAAAGATCTAATTAGAAGTGCACGTGTGAGTGTGACTGATTACGAGAAAAAAAATCACAATACACTGCAACAGAAAGCAAATTTCTTTGCATCTAATACGAATCTACAATATTACTTACAGTTAATTTTGCCTAATTCCTCAAGCTTAGATTGATTATCGAAAATGGATCCCTTAACTTCGAGTTCATATTTTTAAATTAATTTATGTGTCCTGCATTAAAGAATATGACACTAAACTAATGTGATCTTATTGCTAGATTTAAGGTCTTCCAATTTCCAACCACATAAAATATGGTAATAATTAATTTATTTTCAGAAAAATAACAAAGGCATATATATAGTAGTATGAATTAAGATACCATATCATCATCAAAGGACATATAAAGCATATAAGAGCCAAATAGGGTCTCATGACTTGTACTTTTGGCTTTGCTTTCACATCTTCCAGCTAAGAAATGGGTCATGGATTGTTTTTACTTCTCTAATGGTTAATTTTCTGATAGTTTAAGCAAAAATAAGATCAATTCCACAGGTGGAGATCATTAAAGCCATGATATGGTGCAGAGAAAACATGTAATAGAGGAGGAAATTAGTGAAAAGTGGGTTTGCATCGGTTTTTTTCTTGCATTTTTTATGTTTGTCAGTAATGAAAAGTTTGTGTTTGTAACGGAGCAGTAGTACTCCACCAAAGCTTGCCTTTTTTATCTCGAGAATTCTGGCGCTCGTTGGTAGACAGGAGGTGACAAAAAGTTTAATGTAGCAGCTGATTCTTTTCTTGTGAGCTAGATATTGAGCATGTAATTATATTATTTGCAAGCTGAAAATATTCAAAAAAATTGGAAAAAAATAGAAACAAAAGGACAAAAATGATAGTAGGTTTGCCTTTGCCTGCTAAATTTGTTCATTTCTTCTCTTCCCCCCCTCACCCAACGTTGCTGGAAAAATTATTATTATCCAGTAGTTCAGATCAAAAATCGATTATACATTACAGACCCAATCATTTTCAGAACTGTTGAGTTTTGTAGAATTAGCTAGTATTTAATTCTAGTTCTTTGTTGCGCTACTAGTTTGTAAGCTCAGCACCCCCATTAATATATAAAATTGCCTTGCTTGCCAAATGCCAAAGGGCAAAGGCTATTTGTAAATTACTAGTCAAACTTTCCAGTCGTGAACTACATGCGGGACTTTAGTGTATTCTTTGGCACCGCACATGACCGTATGCCACATGGAAAATACTATACCTTCCCATTGTAATTCCATTTCTGATTTTTTGTTCATGAACTGTTACATGTAGATTAACAAAAGACTAATCTCGAATCTTAACATTTCGACCGATTCAACCGTAAATATACATATACATGCATGCATCTTTCTATTTAAAGAATAAAGTTTGAAATTTCTCCTCGTGAATCAATCAAATTGGCAAGTGAATATATCAAGTAGTTGAAGTTTGTTTAGAGGGACGTGCAATGAGGCAGAGCTACTATCTAAAAGGATTTAAAAAAGGGAAAGCTAACAACCAAGCATAATTTGAAAGGCAAAATAAAGAAACAAAAAAGAAATGCTAACAAACCGTGTTAGAAAACTCTAATGTCATATGGTGTCAGCTGAAATTTGTAATAAGTTAGCAAAGGGAGGCAAATGGCAATGTCTTTTTCAGCATCATACCCACATCACAAATTTATTATTGTATTACTAATTAATAATTAAGAATTATTTCTCAAATATGGTCACAGAGAGAGAGAATCGGAATGATATGTATACATAAAAACAATTTGTAAGGACCTCAGAGAAGCATACGAACTTGGTGGTTGAAATGCAGCTGTCAAAGGAATAAGCCTCTCTAACAGACCATTTATTATACAATTATCCTCTCTTTTTTAGTTTCTTTTTATTTTATTTTATAATAATCAAGAAGAACAATCTATTCCCTGTTCATACAGTTGGGCCGCAAGAGTTAGGTATAGTTTTTTAGGTGAAGTTTTTGATCTTTTTTATTAAAATTAAAATTAAAATTTCAAATCGATAGATAAACGGAACGGTTTCGTTACATAGATCAAACGTATAAAATTTGATACATTTTAATGGAAATTGATATAAATTATGATTATAAACAGTATTTGTGATAATTTCTATCATATAGCATTGATCTTCTTGTGCACTGAGTAGGTTTATGCTTTTAAAAGAAAATCATTTTATAAACGAATTAAACCCTGACCATTATTTTGTATTTCTTCAATTTCCATTCAAGATTGTGCCAGCAGCTGTAATTTTTAAGGAGGGCGTGAGGAAAGACAAGAAATTTCATCAATCATTCAAATTGTACATCACAATTTCCTTTCAACATTGGATTTTTTTCATTTTCCAATAGTAAAGAGAGAGAGAGCAGATTCTGTTTATCTATCTAATGGGCAGATGCTCATTATTTGACAGGACTTACACCTCAGTCCAAAATATGTCATGGAATAATATTTTCTTTCCAAAATCAGGATGAGTAAACTAAAGACAACCTTAATTAAAGCAGTGACTAAGCACATCATATGCACAAACCATGTGAAAATTTTGACTTTAAGGTTATCAGAACCCATTGGAAGAGTCTTGAAAATCGAAGGACTACAAACAGCTAGATCAAACAGGGAAATGAAGAAGAACCCATTGCCTTTGACCCTTTTCTTTATCATATTGAATAAAAAGATGAATTGTTCTTCAATTCATTATTCTTCTTTCTCTAAAAAGTGGAATATTTTTACCAATTCAAGCAAAACTACTGCAGGCCAAAGTTCAGTCTCTAATAAAATTTGCCACTTTTGGTTTAAGGGTTTGATTCACTCACCCCAATGGACCAGTGCTGAAAAAACAGACAAAAACTCTAATTAAGCACACCGAGTACAGACACCTTGATAACCAAGCCTGTTGTTTTTTGCCCTTTCCTAGAGAAAAAAAATGGTAAAAGGGCAATTTCGTAAGAGAAAAATTGTAAAGAAACGGCACACTTTGATTTTTGATTTTTTTTTTGGGAGGTTATGCATTATTAATCCCATAATAGAGGACCAAATCCAGTTGTAGTCACACTTTCTTGCATTTGTATTGAAATTTCCTCCCCAAAATACCCACAATTTTCTTCATTATACCAAGGCAAGCCACTTGGACTGAAAAGCCATTCATCAACCCGGTCCAAGAACACGAACTCGCTCCCTGACTCGGCCGATTCGTAGCTCGTCCCTAGACTCGGCAGCTTCACTATCTCGCTCAGTTCCTCCGGTGTCGATACGTCATCAACATTCGATGATGATGACGTGGAAGCTGACGAAGACGACGTCGACGTCGATGATGTGGAGTTGGTGCTGTTACTATTACTTAAGAACTCCATTGAGGCAGCTTTAGCAGCGGCGGCTTGGACGTCACGGGGGGAGTTGGAAGCTGGTCGAGGCAGCGACCCGGCGAGTTCAGGGAAGTTGAGAATTGCCGAGTTGCCTTTGATGCTCAAGGCTGCCACGTCATGGGCACGTGCCGCCATTTCGGGATTTGAAAAAGTGCCTAACCAGATCCGACTCTTCTTCCGGGGCTCTCGGATTTCGGACACCCATTTGCCCCACGCCCGCATTCGGACACCACGGTAAACCGGATGCTTACTATTATCCCTCGGACGCTTTTGCCTCGTCTGATCGGGTTCCGGGTCAGTACCCGATTTCATTTTACCTCCGCAAGAGGATGACGAGGGTGGAGATAAAGCAACATAGCCGTTGTTGCTAAGAGTGCTCGACTCTGTCTCCGTGTTTGGTGAGTCACCCATTGCCAGTGTTGATTCAGCGCCTTCTTGAACACACTTAAAAACCGAAAAATCCCACTCAAATTTAACGCCAACTGCTAACCAAGTACACTGTCAGACTATGCAAAGCAAGCAACTTTACAGAAGTTTATGAACAGAGCATGCAGAGTTAAGGGCTTTGTACTTTTGGTTTTCTTCTTATTGTTGTTTGGAAGAGACAGAGAGGAAGTAAGAGTGAGAGTAAATGAGAGAAAAGAGAGGAAGCTTTGAATTTTGATATGAGGAGAGACAGGGAGAAAGAAGGATTATAAGGGAAGGGAAAGGGAAAGGGAAAGGGAAAGGGAAGAGGGAGAGTAAACAAAAAATCGAAGGAAAACGTGGTGTATTTAAGTGATCCCACGCTGATACACACTCGAATACGACCGACCTGGCCTTTTTAACCTCATCATCAATTCATCATCGCTTATTAATGGCGAGGCTCTCGCATTTTTACCGACATTAACACTTGACTAAACTAAATAATTGTATAGTACAATACTACAATTTTTTATTTAGAGAGAGAGAGAGAGAGAGAGCGGAAGCACCCTAGAAGCTTAGGGGCCTAAGGGCTGTCAGAAGGTATAATGGAAGGGTCGTCCTAGGGCACGAGGAGTCGAGGGGGTCTGCTTTGGGTTCACAATTAAAACAACTGGCAGAGCCGCCGCCTTAGGAACTGCGGGGTGGTTGTTAATTATCGTATTAGAATGGGCCATTTAGCATTGACTTTCTTTTATTTACTATTTCAATCTCGGAAATTTTATATTAATTTTTTTAAATTAAATATAATTTTGATTTTTTAAAAAATAAAATCTGTAAAATTCGACTTTTCAAAACTTTTAATATTTTAAAAAATTTTAATTTAATATAATATTTTAAAAAATAAAAGGCGAATTTATGTTTCTTTGACGGAAAAACAATGTGACAGAAAAAGTGCTATTTCGTTTAGTTTAGCCATCCAAATCTTTTCTTTTCTTTTCTTTTTTTTTTGTTTTTCTAAAATGTAAACTCCGCTCAAGAGGAATACTTTTTCAGTTTTAGTTTTTTTTTTTTTAATTTCATCCAATATTTTCTTTACAATGTGTATGCAGACAATAATAATAATATAATTCTTGTTCCTCACCAACCCTAACCGGATTGACTAATTTACCCCACAACTAGCTTTCCAGTTTTGTTTTTTTTCCTTGCTTTGCCAACTTCCATTTCCCAATTTCCCATTCTTATTCTTTTGCTATTGATTATGTTTCTTTCATGGTTTTGGTTTTTAATATTGCCTTGCCTTTGGTTTTATTGTTAGTTGCAATGTGTTTCTGGTACAATAATGAAAAGTATTCAAGTTTTATTCACCAAAAAAAAATATATAAGTTAGTTGAAAGGGAAAGAAAATGGCGTTGGTGAGCTTTGCTTGTCCTCTTTGGTTAGGTTATAAGGGTCTATTTGCTCACCATTTCTTTCTTTTTTTTGTTTTCATGAAATTTTTCAGCAAATGATGATGTCTAGGGTTTAGGGTTGGGAAAAAAAAAAAGGGACTTTTCATTAATCAGCAAACAACTAAAACTCAACTTCTTCATACGGTTTACACGCACAAGACACGGACGATATTCTAATTGGGCATTTTAATTTCAAAAAATCTTCATTTGTTTTTGCTCCATCTCTTTGAAAAGAGTAAATTAAAAAAAAAAGAGTGTTTTTTGTTTTATACCCAAGTTAGGAAATCTATGTTATTCTTTTCATTGGAGACAAATATATATAGAGAAATTAGAAATTTAAAACAAAATTTGGCATTAATGCATTTGGATTGTGGTCCCAAGTAATTCAGATCATGGGATTCTGCTTACCGTTTGCAGAGGGTCTTGATTCTCTTAACCTTTGGATGAGATGTGAACTCTCCCACAAACTGTCAGTTATCATATGGAAAATTGTTTGAATAATTGCCTCCCTCCCCCTACTTTTTTTCTTTTAAAGAAAATATTATCAATAGGCTTGATTTTGTAATTGTGATTTTTTTTGGGTAAGCTTGTAATTGTGATTAATGTGATGCAAAAAGTTATAATTATGGTTAATCGCAAAGCAAGGTTTAGGGTTTACGGTTTTTTTTTTCAAGAGTAAATTCAAGGCAATCAAAATTTTATTTGATATTGTGTTTTTAAACCAATTTCAGAGTTAGCTACTATGATCAAATTTAGCATTATTATGGATTCATAATGTGGTTTTTAAATATGTGCCATATCATGTTGAACACATTATTATTATTATTATTATGATGATGATGATGTTTTTGAGCATTGTGGTGAGCTCAAGCTTTGCTATATGTGACTTAAATACAATTAATATTCATTGCAAATAGGGGTTTCTTAGGAGAAAAAACAAAGTGTTTTGAATAATTTCTTTAGAGTTTATTTCTTCCATGTTTTTTGGGAATTAAGGAGCCAATTTCAGTTTGAGTAAGCTTCACCACCATCATCCCCATTTTTTAACTTAATAAATTACAAGGAATGATTGAAGCGATAATACAATTTAGAGAGAGGGTTGTAATCATAAATTATAGCTTTTTAATTGCATATTGTTAATTTGATAATCATAATCCTATATATATGTATATATGTTCAAGAAATTATTTTTTTTTTAAAAAAGATATATTAATTTAGAGATAAAAGAAAAAAGATGTAGCTTGTCGATGTTAAGTTTGAATATCAAATTTATTAAAATTATCTCTTAAGAAAATTGCATAAATTAACAGAATTAAATTCCGATCCCATCGTTTTCAAAGTTCTATGGATTGAATGATGTTTGTATTTTGAGAAACTCAACATTTTGACAATTATAATAATAATAGCATACATGGGGTAAATTACAGTACTTTCAGCATCAATTAAAAACGAAAGTTGATATGATCAAATTGTTTCATCCATTATTTGATTTACTTATCCCATTATCATTTTCATTATCTTCATTTGTCCTAACGAAAGTGATAATGGCGTTATTAAAAGAGATTAATTTAGAAGGTTAGTGTTTGTACATTCTATTTATTCGTTTCTCTCTCTCTCTTTCTCTCTTTTTCATACTCACCCTTCATTAATCTTTTATTGTCTTAATTTATACTATAAATTATGTAAAATAATGTTTCAAAAAAAATAAATATGTGAAATAAGATAATTTCAAAGAGTATGCAAATTATAATGAACTTAATTACTTATTTAACAAAAAAAAAAGCCCCAAAATCTTTTTTTTTCTTTTGAAGCACCCAAGATCCTATGGTTTAAAGACTATAGAAAGCCCCAGTTTTTTAATTAGTGTTTGACTTTAACAACAAATAACAATGGCCTAAGTTGTCTTATCTAAATTCATATTTTTCCACGATAAACAAAGTGTTTTGAAAAGGTATTAAATTTCTGAGCTGTCAAAGACAATATCTAATCTGATGAATTAATTAAATTTGTTTTTCAATGCACTTATCAATTTGTTAGGGAATTTTTTTCGAGCATTTGGTTTCCACGCATTTCCAACAAGTTTTTGGTCGACAGATTGGCTGGCTAATTTTGCCGAACACTTTATGGTCTAGCGATTCCATTTTAATGCGAAATCAAAAAGAATATTTTTGAGTGAATTATTTTGATACTTTTGGAAAAAATGAGTGTGAAATCGAGGAAATTAGAGATCCACTGATAGGTTAGTTTAGTTCATAGCATACATTGGAGGACTAACATACATATCAGACCCTTTTTAATGTTTTATATATAAATAAAAATTTCTTTTAGAATATCTCATATAAACGAATCCTAATACAAAATTATACTACAATGTTCGATTTCTTTGGCGTTTGCTTATATTTTCTTGGAACAGAAGAAAAGGCCTATTACCAAATTTGTATTTTACCCAAGACAAGGTAACTATGTAGTCGGGCTAAGAATCGAAACCTCCTTTCAATGAAAGTTTTTGTTTTGATAATTTGGGATAGAGGATAATATTGTTTGGATTCGAATTCAAATTTTATATTATAACGTATCACAGGTTTTTTTAATTAATCAACTAAAAAAATTGTTGACTTCCATGAATTTAATAGAGCTTGAGTTGGTCTTTATTATCTATTATTATCTATTAAATGATAATCGCTTTGGTTGTTGGCCAATTTCAAAATATGGATGGTTAATGGGCTGGGGACACATTTGGGCCTACCAAATTGATTTCTTGGACTTGAAAGCCGATGGGCAGTTTATGAGCTTTTAATTCGGAATACGTACTGATCAATCTATAAAATATGTAACCTCTTGCCATATATAAATGCAAGAGTTTTATTGCAAAGAACCATAATCAAGCAAGCAGGCTTCCCAATGCTCACTGAGGCCCAAACTTAAACACCATAAATAGTTTGTGCAGTACTTTTTCCTTTTATTGATGGCTTCAGTTTGTACTTTTTACCTTTGTTTGATGTTAGGCTTCAGAAAAAACTCCGAGCTATTTGCTAGTGGGGCATTAATTTAAGCCCAGTGCTGCAACTGCAATCAAAACCAGTCCATTGGGGCCTGTGAACCCACCTCGACAGGACACGGGGTCGTACTTGGTAAATGATCAAGACAGCATTTTGCTCATTGGAAGTGCACAGCACGGATGGTAGTTACGGCAGATATTAAAAGGCTTTTGCTGGTACAGTGGCGGTGATAGTAGCATTGCCAGCTAAGTCGACGCACAATGGAAGTAATAAATAGGACAGGTAGCATTGCTGGGAATGGCAATGGCGGATGAAATGCATGGAAGTTTTCATCAAATTTGGTAGTCTAGATGTGTAAATGCTGTGGATTCCACGTAAAATTGATTTTAACTGCTGTCGTTTGCACTGGGAGTAGTTTTAATAGTTTATAACACTTCTCAAAGAAATTTATGGGGTAATGAGAAGTTTATGAGTGACGAAGTGTGAGGAAGATGAAGAAGAAGAAGGGAAAGAAATAAAGATTCATATGGGATAAACTTCAGTATTGATTTTAATTAGTTTTTGAACTAAGGTACAACTCTATTTTTATAGTAATAGAGCTAACCAAACTAAAGCTTAGATACAGCCAACTGTAACAAAATTAAACATAACGAACTATAATAGAATTAGCTGAGGTTAGTTAATTCTATTTACATTCCCCCAAAAACCGAGCAGGTCTTCTACCTCCAAGCTTCTGTATGGTACTCTCATTTTCCCACAAACTAAGCTGGTCTTCTACCTCTAAGCTTTTGGATCGGTAAGTTTAGATCTAAGGCGAGCAAAATTAGAAAAGGAAAGCGATTTAGTCAACACATCAGCCACTTGATTAAAGGCTAGAATATGACTCACTGTGATTTGTTTCTGCAAGACCTTTTCCCTAACAAAAAATATATTAAGCTCAATATGTTTTGTTCTGGTGTGTTGAATAGGATTGGCTGAGAGAGCCACAGTGGAAAGGTTGTCACACCAAATATGTGGTCACAAGGGAAGAATCACACCAAGCTCAGACAATAGAGATTGAATCCAAATGATTTCAATTATGAGGTTTGGCAGGCTCCTAAATTAGCTTCATTACTGGATCTAGATACTGTTGTTTGCTTCTTTGAGCTCCATGACACAATGTTAGAACCCAAAAACACACAATATCCAAATGTATACCTTCGGTCATCAGGGTCAGTGGCCCAATCGACATTTATATACCCTATGAGCTGAAGAACAGGTGATGGCTGAAGGAAAATACCATGAGTCAAGGTGCCACAGAGATATTAAAAAATTCTTTTAACAGCCCTCTAATGTGTGTTAAGAGGTTAGTGCATAAATTGAGATACTTTATTAACAGAAAAGGTTATCTCTAGTCTAATTATTGTAACATATTGAAGTGCACCAACAGCACTTCTGTATTGTTGAACATCTTCAAGAGGTGAACTATCTTTTAGAGAGTCTTAAGGAACTTACCATGGGAGTAGGCAAAGGTTTAGCTTCCAACATATGAAACTTAGCTAACAAATCTTTAATATACTTAGTTTGTGACAGCAACACACCATGAGGCAATCTTGTAACCTCAATACCAAGAAATAGATTCAGTGAGCCAAGGTCTTTAAGGGAAAAGCCAATATCTAGGTTATGCACAAGTTGATCAATCTGAGTTGTTGAACTCCCAGTGATGATAATGTCATCAACATAAACCAGAATATAAGGGCTAAAGGAAGATGTCTACTTTATGAACAAGGACTGATCAGCTTTGGACGTTATAAAACCTTGCTAATGTAAAAATTTTTGAAGCTTATCGAACCAAGCTCGTGGTACCTGTTTCAACCCATAGAGAGCTTTGTGAAGTCTGCAAACCAGCTTCTGACCATTAGAATGAGACTCAAAACCAGGGGGCTGATGCATGTACACCTCCTCATTAAGGTTGCCATTAAGAAAAGCATTGTTTACATCCACTTGCCTTAATGACTAGCCCCTAGACAATGCCAAAGTAAGAAGGATTCGAACAGTTATTGGTTTTACCACTAGGCCAAAGGCCTCACCAAAATCAATACCAGGTTGCTGAAGATACCCTTTGACCACCAATCTTGCCTTATACCTTGCAACAATACCATCTAAATTTCTTTTTAACTTGAACACCCACTTGCAGTCTACCATAGATCAATCAAAAGGCTGAGGTACCAAGGACCAAGTTCTATTTTTCATCAAAGTAGTATACTCATCATGAACAGCAACTTTCCATTTTAGATGTTGAAAAGCTTAAGACACAGTAGTAGGTTCTGAGTTGTCAAGATCAACAAGATACACCTTTGGTTTGAAGATACCACTTTTGGATCTGGTTGTCATTGAGTGCTGATTAGTAACAAAGGTAGGTAGTGGCTCTAATATAGATGTATTGTCATTATTTTGCGTAGGAGAAGAATGTGAAGTAGGGGAAGAAGAAGTAGACTAAACTGAAGGAATTGGAGATGATACATTTGGAGGAGAAGTATGCTATGTTTGATATGAAGAAGGGACAATAATAGGAGAGGAAGGAAGTGAAGAAGTATTTGAAGTAACTAATGGAGGTGTAGGTAAAGAAATTGAATTTGAAGGACTGGAAGATGATTTTGAAAACAACTTAGTATAAGGAAACCCATTTTCATCAAAGATGACATGCCTAGAAATGAAAGGGTGTTCATTATGATCAAGACATATGTATCCTTTATGATTTGGACTATAGCCTAAGAAGATACAATGAGAGAATCTATAATCCATTTTATGAGAGTGAAATGATCGAAGATAAGGGAAGCATAAGCAACCAAAGGTTTTGAGGAATGTATAGTTAGGAGTTACCTTATAAAGTTCTTCAAAAGGTGTCCTTGAATGTAGGGCTGTATTAGGCAACATGTTGATAAGATATACTGCAGCTGAGAAAGCTTGAGACCAGTATTTAAAAGTTAAGGAGGCTTGAGAAAGTAAGGTTAGCCCTATTTCAACTATGTGCCTATGTTTCCTCTCTATAATACCGTTTTGTTGTGAGGTATAAGGACAAAGATGTCTGAAAACAATGCCTTCTGAGTTAAGAAAGGAAGTAAAATTTCTATATTCACCTCCCCAATCTATCCGCAGAATTTTGATTGATGCAGAGAATTATTTTTCAACTAAGTTTTTGAAATGAATGAAAGATTGTAAGGCTTCACTCTTAGATTGAAGGAAGTAAATCCAGGTATATTTAGAGTTTGCATCCACAAATGAGATATAGTATTTAAAACATTGCCTGAGAGATAAAGGACAGGACCCCATAAATTAGATTTAATAAGGGAGTAAGGAGAGGCATATGAGGTTGTAGAGGGAGAAAAAGGAAGTCTATGACTCTTTGCATATTGATAGTGAGGACCAATGAACATTTTATTTACTTTGTGTGTAATATTACAAGATTCCAAAACCTTAGAAACAATTACAAAATTTGGATGTCCTAGTCTTATATGCCATAGGATGTAAGTGTCTAATGTTGAAACAGGAGCTTCTAATATATGTGGTGGAGTTGAAACTTTAGAGATTAGAGCTTTAGGCTGGTTATGAGAGGTAGTTGCAGTAGACTTATCTAATGACAAGTTGAACTTGTATAGACCCTTATCAAGTATGCCTTTGAGAAGCACTTCCTTGGTGGTTGAGTCCTTCACAAAACAAGAGTTAGAATGCAATTCAGCGAATACAGCATTATCTTTACAAAACTGAGAGACTAAAAGTAAGTTTTTGGTAATATGTGGCACATGTAAGATGTTATTTAGTTGAAGAGATTTAGACTTAGAGTGAACAAAAGAATGACCTATACCGTTATATCAAGGCCAACACCATTCCCTATGTAGACTTTATCAGCACCATGATAGCCAAAACCAATGTTGAGATTCTCAAAGATGTTTGTGATATGGTTTGTGGCACCTGAATCAGAATACCAAGATGAATCTAATATAGAGATAGGAGTTGCTATGTAAGAATTTGTTCCATATGCTTGTGGGGGAAAAGGAATTGCTATTTTGGAATAAGGATCTTGCAGCATGAAAAGAGTCTCCAGAACCAAAAAATTTTGATGATTCTCCAGGGTCAGGGTTAAAAGATATATCAAAACGATGGTAGCACGTATGTACTGTGTGTCCTATCTTCCCACAAAGCTGACATTGTGGCTTTGATCCAGCAAAACCTTTACCTTGAAACCTACCCCTGCCTCTAAAACTTCTTCTACCTATGTAAGCTCTGGTATTGTCAATTGAATCTTTCTTATGTTGAGTGCTTAGATGAGCAAATGGTACAACTTCAATAAATGAAGAATTCTATAGATTTCTAGACTCAATGGCAAACAATAATGTTGAAGTGGTTTTCTAGTTTGGCAACTCTCTTTGAGCTGAAATAGCCGCAACTATAGCATCATATTCAGACCCCAAACGAGATAAAGTAGTATGAACTAACTCAGAATCGTTCCACAGCCACAAGACTGCAAAGTATCCCATAAAGACTTAACTTTAAGTAAATAATCTTTCATGCTTATGGAGGCTTTCTTGACATTTTGCAATTGTCTCCTATATTACATAACCTTGGCATTGATTTGAGAAGCAAATTAATCTTCTATTGCTTCCGACAAGTCTTTTGTTATACCACAACCAACATAATTAGGCAAGATTTGACTATCAATGGAGGAAAGAATCCAAGAAACAAGGATTTGATTTTGTCTATTATACAAATCAAACTTAGTAGAATTAGGAGAGGGAACAACCTGCTTACCATCGATATAACCTTTCAGTCCATAACCTCGAAGAGTGGCCACAGTCTGTTATTTCCACAGCAAGTAGTTATCATCCCCAAGTTTTATTGTGATAATCTGATATCCAGAATTTAATATCGAGAGAGGAGAGTTTGTTTTGCTATTTTTTTTTACAAGCTCTGATACCATGATGAGTTTATGGGTAAGGCAGTGTGAGGAAAATGAAAAAGAAGAAGGGAAAGAAAGAAGAAAGAAGGAAAGAAAGAAAGAATGAGATAGGATAAACTTCAGTATTGATTCTCATTAATTTTTGAACTAAGGTACAACTTTGTTTTTATAGTAATAGAGCTAACCAAACTAACAACTCAGATACAGCCAACTATAACAGAATTAAACATAACCGACTATAACAAAATTAACTGAGGTTAGTTAATTCTGTTTACACGTAAAAAGTAAGAAATTAATTTACCCTCCTACCCACAACTTTATTCCACTTTTTTGTAGTGAACTCGTGGCCAAAATAATTGTGGATGATTACTTTTTGTTAACAAAGATAAAAAAATGCAACTGTTCCTAGAAAAAAATTACCTAGTTTAAAGAAACTTGCTAATTTCAGACACTGATAGTAAAATTTATGGAATATTTACAAACTTTTCTATTGTAATTGGTTTCACAAGGAAAATGTCCAGTGAATGAATTCAATCATGCAAATCTTTAGAAGTTAAAGGGAAGAAAATGAAACAAGATTTTGAGTAAGGCAAACAGAAAAACTGCTTAACAATCAAGACAGAAAAAGGAAATGGATCAACCAACTGAACGCCACAATCTAATTAAATGGAACAGGATAACAAATATAAGAATCAGAAGGAACGAACAGCATCACAATATGCGATAGCTCCTGAAGTACTGCCTATTGAAGAACGTCACTAGTTTCAATGCATATCTGAGGAAAACAAATCATCTTATTCTTCCTTTACAAAAAGAACTGATACAACAGTATATGTACATTTTACTGATGATCTACTCATCCAGACTTCAATTACCAGTGCCTCATCTTATTTCTCATATTCAGCCAGATAGAGCTTGACAGAATGAGGCAGCAACTGCCCTTTTTTTTTCAGGGCCTAACATTTATGCTCGCGTCTTCATTATCTTCTTGGTCTCTACATTACTTCACAATTTAAATGCCCATTAACATTCTTATCTAAGTTTTATCTGGTGGACTCTGTTATGCCAAATTGAATGAAGTGTCATGTGGAAGAGATCATACTTCTCAGGCCTAGCATGCCATAGAAAATGGCGTTGAACCTTTTTGACACCAAGTTGCAAGGCAAGATACCTCTCTTTTGATATTGACAGAAGCAAGTCTTTCAGGTTGGGAATGTCTCTCTCTGCAAGTATTATCGAGAATGCCCCCCAATCCAGAACTTCAAAAAATGGCGGCACAAAGTTGTCAGAGATAATAACAGGAACGCACTCATAAAAGATAGCTTCAACTACCCGTGGGCTGTTGACCTCGTAACCTTTGGGGCAGATACAGTACTTGCTGCTCTTCATGTACTGGATATAAGTCATTTTGCTTGCAACGCCGGGAGGCATTGGACCAAGGATCTTCATATCAGTGTCTTTGTCTTTCCAATATTTCAGTAAGATTGGACGCAGATAGCCATGCATATTTCCAGCATAGAAGGCAAGAATATGCCTCTGAGAAGGTGGTTTTCCTCCAAGATCTCTAAGAGGATTTCTTGCAGACCGGACATATGTTTCCGGAAGAGAAACATCCCTCCCAATTTTGAAACCTATGGTGACATCAGCATTGCAGAGTGCTTTGATGCAGTGTTCCATATGGTGCCTTGTTTCGTACGGAGCCTATAAGAATCCAGTTATCATATTTCAATGACATCCAAGAACATACATACATACAAACCGTCTAGAATAAAATATTAAAAGGAGGTAAAACTACAAACAGACACACATACTACTACACATAGCCTTGGTCATTTTAATGAACAGATGCCTTGACTATGCCATATTAAAACAAAATGACTAAAGTAACCTTGCTAAACTGATAAGGTATTCAATAACAAAGGATTTGTTAAAGTTTGTCAGTTTTGGTTAATTAACAACTAGCTTCAAATTGAATGTGATTTTATAGGCACAACAATATACTCCATGAAAGTTATATGATAAAAGTGATAAACTAGAATGCTGCTTGAAGAACATACCCAATCATGGCAAGCAACAAAAAAATGATCTGCTCCACCAGTTCTGTTGAAGTAAGGATACTTTGCTGCAATATTTTCTGTGTAATCCTTCATAAACTGGCGTAAGTTTGTCCGATTATGAGAATTTCGTACATAAAGTGTGTACTCTAACATTCGAGAACTAAATGGCATGTAAAACAGATGTGCCCTTCGAGGGTCCTTCACAACAAAACGCTTATTCCCTTGCATCAATTTCATAAACCATCCCTCTGAGGCATATAATCCCTTAAGTATTGGTAGATGAAAGATAGGTTTCTTCCCATCCTTATAGACATAAACTTTGAGTATGCGTTCCATGAGTTCGTAGCTCCTGCAAGTGCAAGCAAGTGTCAGTTGGTATCAAAGGAATATTCTGAAAGTGCAGCAAGCAGTACACAGAGATAAATATAGAAGGATTGAGAGAATTGGATCTGCAGTTTAACAACAATAGCAAATCTGAAGTTCCGAGATGACAGGGTTTTCTTTAGCCATTTATTTGTTTGGTTCAAGCTTAAAATAAGTGCAGAAGGATTTATGAGATCAACTTGCACCATGCATTATGCTACAGAGTCACAAACCAACACCTTTAATCTTACCTAGAAAACATCAATAAAAGAGACCTGATTATGTCTTATTACAACCAAATATGAACAAAGGTGGTTTTATTTGACCCAGGTGGATATGGCATATTACTCCAATTTACTAGTTCTATGCTTTGGCATAAACCTGATAACGTTGCAATAAAATTGGTTCCAGCTTGACCATTGGTCAATTCAGTACAACATGCCTAAGTTGCAGCCCTGATTTCATAAAACAAAGCTAAGAGAAAGTAAATTCAAACAGCCACACCATATTCACATTCAAACTTAACAAAGGAAATCATAAGTTGCACCAAAATTCAGTTGGCAGATTTTAGCAGAAAAAACACGAGCAGACTTCCTCCTCCCAGAATATCATCGCTGTTTATGGTAACCCAAAAGGGACTTAATTTAGATCTTATTCTATGTATTAAATTTCAGATTCATGTCTGATGTGACCAAAAAGAGAAAATAGGTTGGACATCATGCATAATGTCAAGAATAGGTACAGAAATTCAGAGCAAGATCAGCATAGGAAAGAACCAGTTTAGCGCAAATCTAGAAATTGTGGAGGTCAACATCCGGAGCCATGCTTAAAGTAGACTTACCTTTTAAACATGGAAACATTTCTAAAAAGAGGAGCATAAAGGTCTTGGTCATTCACTACAACTGGAGCATTTTCGACCTGCGATCTTGCCGCAAATATTTCTTGGTCGCGTATAGAAGAGCGTCGTGGTCTCTGCAATCACATAAGAAAAAGTTTAGTTTACATTCAGTAGCAATAAGCGGATATTTAAACATTCATGAAAATATAGATTACCATTGCACGTGATGACCTATGGTGGCGTACTAATATGCGGTTCATCTCATCTATTGTAGTCACTGATTTTGGTGGCATTTCGCATTTCATCTTTTTTGTCCCTGGTTTAGCAACTATTGCAGAGTTATTTTTTGATCTCAAATGATCACTTTGCGGGGATGTCGATCGAATAGAGGAACTTGAAATAGAGTTTCTCAAATAGGTCTTGCTTGCCATTGAAGATGCTGCAGTTGAGGCCAATGTAGGAGATTGTGAAGCGGTATTTACATGCTCAATTTCTTTAGGTGTCTGACTTGTCTTATTCTCCTGAAGTTTGCCCTTTGAGATTTCCTGGCCATGTTTCACAACCTGCTCTAGGGTAAAGCCATGTCCAGCTTCATCAGTTAACTCCATTGTCAATGAAGATACTGCAGGTGATGACAAGTTAGGAATTTGTGAACTAGCATTTACATGTCCAAATTCTTTTGTTGTCTGACTTGCATCATCCTCCATAAGTTTCTCATCTGAAACTACCGGATCAGGTTCCACAACATGCTCCAGAGGAAAGTTATCTTGATCTCGAATGATATTATCCAACACAGCAAACTCATTTAGATCTTCAGCATTCTCAGATGCATAATCATCATCAATATTTCTATCTGCATCAACTTTATTTCTACCATCCCACTCCATTCTCTCAGATGCAAAAACATTCTCCATTTTCCTATGATCCCCCGCAATTCCAGTACCATTTCTAATATCTCCACCAATATTAGAATTAGAACTATTACCATCATTCAGAACTACATTAAACACACCATCCCTAGCACTCAAATCAGATGAATTGATGGTAAGAGGATTACGAACCATTGCAGAATTCGCAGACGATTGTATTCTAAGAATAACATTCTTATTATTCTCTATTGAATCATCGTTACCAGGCAACAAAGACCTAAGAGCATTCCCATACGGAAGCAAGAAGGACTGAAACAATAAATGAGTAATAGCAACTGCTCCAACCAACAAAACCCATCTCTTATTTTCACTACGAAACAGCTTTCTAAATCCATTAACTAACTCCATAACCAAAAAAGCTTAGCAAACTAACACTCAGAATTGCAAAATTGAAAACTTCACACAGAAAAATAATTGATTCAACAACTAAGTACACAGTTGGAAAATAAACATTGATTAATTAACAAAAAGAAAAAAAAAAAAAAGACACGAAATTTAGGATTAAAAGAAAAACGCAAACCTCAGTGTCTTGTTGGTGGAAAAACTTGCGTGAGGTTTGACTGTCGGAAGAGTGAAAAGAAACGAAAATGAAAACAGAATAACATAGCAACTTCCAAAATTACGACAATGGTAAAGTGAAAATGTGTAACCGAAAACAAGTAAGGGGAAATTGTGGCCTGGAAGATTTAATATTGACAAAAAAATTTTCATTAAAAAAAGAAAAAAGTGGATGAATATATATTATTTATTAACTCATAAACGGTGGATTCCGTTCTTCAGCTTCTGTTTATTTGCGATTTGCAATATTACTGCTTTTTTTTTTGGGATCAGAAAGCGCAATATTACTGTTAAGAATGTAATTTTTTTTTAGTTCTTTTATTAATTTAATTTAAAGGGTTATACATTATTAGTATGTAATTATTATAGTGCCTTTTTTTAGCTTTTAATTAAATTAATGTTTGATAAATTAAAAATTAATTATTGAAAAATTAAATATTGAGTTTTTTATACCGATTTTGATAAGTATTGAATCTTAATAATAATTTTTTTTATATTTTACAAAAAATTAAGTGTAAAATATAAATATATTGTTTGAAAACAACAAAGGTTAAATTCCAAATTTTTTATTTTACATTTTTGCTTTTACTTCATATTAAATATAAAAATATCCTAAACTTAAAAAATATATATTTAAAAACAATATCCAAAGATAATAAAAATAGTTAAATGTAAGAATTATTATCTCATACACTATCATTATAGTTTTTAGACTCCACAAGAGAAATTAAGATGGTCACACATAAATCTTTAATTAGAAATATTTAAAAAATAAAAAAATGAATAAATAGGGGTATGTATCATAATCTTAACATCGTCTTTGGAGTCTAAAAACTTTGTTAACAATATATTGAATAATAATGCTAAATTTAATAATTAAATAATTATTTTACTTTTATTTTTAAATTAATCATAAAAAAAGTCTGAATGATCACCATTTTTATTATCAAATTGTTTTAAAGAAGGGTTTATATATGATGCACTAACAGTGTATAGTCTCTATATACTATCAATACATTAGAGGTTGACTTCTTATCAATAAGCAAACTAAAAAAATGCTAAGCCTTAAAAATAAATATAAATAATTTTTTTTCAATTTGCTCATAAGTGCTTATTGATAAGGTGTCAATCTCTGGAGCATTTATAATGTATAAACTATAGAGACTATACACTATCAATGCATCATATATAAATCTTTTAAAAGATGATCACTATTTTAAAACATTATTCTCAAAAAATATACACAGAAAGAATGCAAATCCTATTCTCAACCCTCTACTCCACCCTCTACTCCGTATTCTTTCTCTTCTATTCTTATTTTATTAAACACAATAAAAAATAAAATGTTACAATTTTGTTTTTCAATTGATTGAAAATTTTCAATGCTTTATCAAACAAGGTTTGAGTTTGAGCTTCAACAAAGTAGTGACTGAGGTTTGTCATAAAAAAAAAAGTGAAAGCTTAGGTCAAGTTTGCAGTTTATGCCTGACCTGTACAATGGTCGAGCTACTCACTGAAATCGTAAGCCAGTTCATTTTTTTGGTGAATTTGGACAAAAATATTATGCTTATTAAATATTTTTGGACTTGAAAATCAAAGATTGTCTAAAAATGAGTCGGGTTTGAATTCATTATTTCAAGTTTAAGCCCAAATTGAACCAATCCTTTAATTATAATTTTTTTTACTATTTTTACTTCTAATGCATATTTAATTACTCTAAATTTTTTTTGTACCATTTAATTTGAATTTGTATATTTTAACTTTGATTTTTCATGTTTCTTATAATTTTTTTGTAAAAATTTATTCAAACTTATTGTGTTATATTTGTTAACTATTATGTGTATAGATTTTTTTTAAGTAATAGAATTTGAGTAAGTTTAGAAAGGCTTAGTTTATATTCACTTTCAATTTCTTATTACTTAAACCTAGCATGAATCCGTTCGGGCTCAACCAAAGAATAGGCCTGATTTCTTGGCTACCAGCTTATAGCTTTGCTAACCAGTCTAATTATTGAACTCTTATTAGTATTTGTATTTCTTGGGTAGAAACTTAATTTTGTATAAAATTTTAATTCTTTTTCTTTATTAATATTCATCAATTATTATTATCAAAACCTTTATCACAATAGATTGAGATCTATTATATTTTTATTAACATTAATTTAATAAAATAAATTAATATTTAAAAATAACTTATATTAAAAGTAATAAAATAACTTTTCATATTCTTTTTTCTCGTAAAACTTAAAACGTTTAATCATTAACAAGCATGATTATTGTCTAGGATCCATTTAATAAATTAATATTATAAGGAGTCAGGAGATGGTGATTTCTTTTGGGGTGTAAATGTAATTACCAATTACCGATGATGAAAGCGAAGCTTAAACTAAAAATATTGGTCTGTGTTTCAAAGGATTTGGCCATGGCTATACCTTTTAATTTCTTTAATCTCCTTTCTCTTTTGCCAGTTGTCTTTTGTTGATGAATTTATTAAAGTAGTACATGTATAATCTGTTTCAGTAAAGTTTCCAATGCCTAAGCTGAAAAAGATAAATACTATTAATTATAATGATATTGATAATTAAAGTAGTACATGTATAATCTGTTTCGGTAAAGTTTCGAATGCCCTAAGCCCGAAAAGATATATACTATTAATATAGCTTATAGGCTGTAGGCCCTTACCTTCTTTATTACGACAGCCTCAGTGCCAGCCATTACTAACCGGAATTCTGGCCCCATTGTTATTTCCTTTCTTCTATCATCAACTTTTTGCCACTTGATGGATAAACAGCCTACCCTCGATTAGTTACTAGTTAAAACTAATGGGAAACTACTAATTTTCATGTCCTACAAAAAGGTTTAGTGAATCAATATATTCTCCTTCCAACATTAGCTTGCAGGGTAAACTAAGAACAGCCATTAATCTTGCAGGATAAGGAAAAGAAGGTTAGCAGAAGAAATGTGCTAATTTCAAGAAGTAAAACCCCTCTGAAATCTATGAAAAAGACAATGAAATCAGTTAAGTTCACTTGCTTGACTGCATTCACATTAAACTATAAGCATACACTCACGTGAAAGAATGATCAGTTTGGTTAAGAATTCATTATACAACAGGATCATCATATTTACAGCCAAAAAAACTTGAAGAGAAGGCTAGATATATATAGCTGAAAGATCAAAAGCTGACAAGTGGTGAATGACAGCAGCTACTACATTAGCTTCACTCAGGCAGATCATGGAAACTAGTTTAATACGTGACAAACGAGCTACTGCCTTTATTGCACCATCAGTGACAGCTGCAACGGCCAGAAGATGACTGGTGATCAAGTTGTTCACTGAACTTTTAACAATATCAGCCAGCTTCATTTCAAATACACTGAACTGAATAATTTGCATCAGCAGGCTTAGATTTCTCGGTCTCCATAAATCAGTTCATTGCAAAACCATCAGAAATACACCCATGGCTTATGACCCCTTTCTTTCTTTCTCTCCCAGTTCCAAGAACTGCAAGTTAAAAACCATCATCTTGTTTTTAAGTGAAGAACTCTGTCGTACCAGACTGAGTGAAGGATCATGTGGAACAAATCATACTTTACAGGCTTTTTGTGCCAAAGGAAATGCTGCTGCACCAGCTTCACTCTTGAGTGCATCTCCAAGAACCTCTCCTCAGGGATAGAGAGCAAAATATTTCTCAAATTAGGGAAATCTTTCTCGGGAACAAAAACTGCAAAGGCCTCCCAGTTCAACACCTCAAAGAATGGCGGCACATAGTTATCTGATATGATTACCGGCACGCATTCGTAGTAAATTGCCTCAACCACTCTTGGCGTATGAACTTCATAACCCCTGGCACAAACACAATACTTGCTGCTCTTCATATGCTCTCTGTATTTTCTCTTACCTTCAATATCACGAGGCATTGGTCCAAAGATTTTCATATCAGGTTCTTTATTCTGCCAGTACTGCAGTAGGATTGGTCGGAGATAACCATGCATCCCCCTGGCAAAGAAGGCCAGAATGTTTCTGTTGTTGTCAAGAATGGCAAAGTTTCGGGAGAGTTTTTTTTCTACCCCCTCGACGTGAATGTGAAGGGCCTATTTATAGGCAAGGTACTTCATGCTTAGTCTCCAACCTTGGCACAGGTGGAAGAAACGTGGTCGAATAGTAAGGCGCTGACCTGTCAGTTCGATGATACAGGTCGGCTGATGGATGCCCCGTCAGGTTCCCGCCAAGGCGTTCACGCGTACGCTGATTCCCTAGGAGAGTGATCGGTCCCAAGGTAACCGATGACACCTGGATGGAGACCGGCGCGTCAGGGGCCGGGCTATGCTTCCGTAGTAATAATGATGCCAGAGCTGGCACGTTCAGGTGTCAGCCCTGGAGGGGTTCTAGTAAGGTCAAATCGACCACAGATGCTGAAGGACCGAAATGCCCTTGTGCTTAAATATCCCTCATCATTCTGTCCCCCCGAAGTCGGTCCGTAAGCTCGGTCAAAGAGCTCGGACGCCACATGCGGGTCGAAGAACTCGGATGCACTTGTGGAGGAACCGAGCTATCGGTAGGAGGTTGAGTGGTTGAGAAAAGAATGGTTTGATTGTTCTGGAGAGTACTTTAGTCTTTTGGGATTCCATCGTTAGGTTCTGACGAGGTGGTTGAAAAAAATCAGAAACATTAAAGTCTGATTTCCTCGATTTGCTAAATCGAGGATGGTGTCATCCTGACCGTAGGAATAGATATGCTCTGGATAGTTCCAAGATCATCCAAGGGCGATCTTTCCTCATGAATCCCGAGTAGGTCGTTTTGGTTCTCTAGGTGACCTTTTACCTTCCGCGGATTTTCTATAAAAGGGGAGTCTCCTTCATTTTTGCTCATTCAGCTAAGTTTCGTCTCCTCTTTCCCTTCGGTTTTCGTTTCGCTTCAGGTCGCTCCAAGCTTCCCCCATAAGTCTGAGCTTTTTTAGGTAAGTCCTCTTCCTTATGTCTTCTTCTTCGGTAGAGATTATTACTCATCCTAGCCGGGATAGCTCGGATAGTTTTCGCGAGCTCGAGGTTAGGTTAGGATTAAATAGTCAAGATGAGCAGGCCGATCAGGCCGAACAGGCTGAGGTATCCGAGGATAGAGCTTCCGTGGCCTCGACTTCCGTGGCCTTGGCCGAGCCTTTTTCAGAACGTAGGACTAAGGCACTTTGGTGGCTCCAGCCTATGCCAGACAAAGAGAAGCAGGCTTTAGAGGATAGCCTTCGTGCTTCTGGGGTTCAAATTCATGACCTCGACCAACTTCAGGGTAAGCCTTCCACTTCTCGTCAAGCTTCTTTGACGGTTATGAAGGCTCTGAAAGGTGGGGCTCTTCCTGAGGCGTGTCCTAACTTGTTTACAAGGAGGGACTTCGCCGAACTTTGCCAAGGCCAATATATTTCTTCCCAGTTTAAGATAGATCCACCTCGTGGTACCGATAGGGTCATACAAGATCGAGGTAAATCCAGATTGTGGGTTTATAAGGAGGCCGTCCTTTCTGGTCTTAGATTTCCCCTTCATCCTTTCGTGGTTGAGCTCTTGAACTTCTATGGTTTAGCACCTTCTCAACTGCTTCCAAATAGCTGGCGTCATATCGTCGGTTTTTTGGTTTTGTGTGAGGGTTTGGGGTTTCCGTTGACCCTTAAGCTATTCAAGTCGTTCTTCTCCATAAAGGTCAGCCCTATAGATAAGAGCTGGTACTATACAACAGCTCGTCTTTGTAAAAAACTGTTTAGTAATATACCTTCGTCAAATAAAATCTGGAAACTTCATTTTTTTAGTTTAATAAGCCCTGGTGAGTGGCAAGTGACTAATAGCCGTGGTAAAATGAAAGAGGGGGCTGACGATGTAAGTGATATCTTCGGTGAGGAGCTTAGAGCCCATCACTAAATAAATAAGCTGAGGGACTATGGTAGGGTTCTCTTAGATGCCAAACTTCTGACTTCCCCCGAAGTTTTGACAAAGCTCGGCTCTCGAGACCGACCTGGTAATTAGTTGGTTTTGGTTCTAGTTTTCCTAATGGCTGGTCTGATTATTAAACTCCATTTGCTTTTATGCAGATATGTCTGGTCGTTTCAACATTTTCGACTACATTCGTCCTGCAGCTCAGCCTCCGACTGAGGGTGCCAGCCAACCACCTCCATCTCGGTCCAGACAGACTCGATCTCAATCCAAGTCGAAAAGGAAGACCACGGAGGCCGAGGTGAGTGATCCCTCTCCTAAAAGGGCCCGAGGTGTGGAGGACATCTCTGACACTCCGGAAGCAGGAGCCGAGGTCCCAAAAAAATGTCAAGCTTACCGTGGAACTTGCCTCCTCGGATAGTGCTTTCGAGAGTGTGTCCGTGGTGCGGAAACTAGCCAAGTCCATGCTTCCCCCGGCAGGTTAGCTTTTTCTTCTTCACATTTGCTTATTTATTTATTCTGTAGTACTTAGTTCGTTTCTTTGCGCATATAAGGATAAGATGAACTCCCCTTGTTCGGTGAATGTCAATGCCAGCCTCCATCACTCTTGGCTTGCTCTGGCCCACGCTACAAGGGCCGAGGATCAGGTGAAGAAGCTGCATAAGGATTATAGTTCCTATCGCGAGAAATGCCATACTCTTTCGAAGAAGGTAGAGCAGCTGGAGGGCCAGGGGCACGAGTCCGAGCAGCTACTGACCGAGCTTAAGGCTGAGGTAGAAAAACAAAAGCAAGAGCTGAGCCGAGTTGAAGAGGTCAAGGAAGAGGCCAGATGTCTCGAGGCTGAGGAGACCTTAGCCGATTTTCAGAATACCCCACAATTTGATGCAGCAGCAAAACGAGCAAACACAGAAGGGGTGAGAGGTGCCTTTGCCTTGGCTATCAGTGAGGTTGGTTACGTGTATCCCGACCTGGACCTGTCCATGATCTCCCTTGAAAATCTTAAGACAGTTCAGTATGAACCTTCAGCTGCCGAGGATGATGGCGCTGACGGCGAGGCTACTGTTGCCACCTTGGCTCAAACTGAAGATGTGGGGGCAGAGGTTCAGGATGATGCTGCTGTTTGATTTTCTTTTTATAGTTGTGTTGTACTGCTTTTACTTTGGTGTTCCGTTGTGAATTTCTCTTAGATTGGAACTTTTTGTAATGCTTGATGGTGTTTTGTGGATATTATTCTCTATTAAAAAGATCAGCCTCTTTCCTTTCAATAACTTTGTCTCATGAATGGTTTACATATCTTAGGGCCAAACATTGGCTGAGCTGACGCGAGATGAACAAAATTAAAATGAGCGTAGGAACGCTAAACAAAAGACCAGCTGAGCTGATAATAGGGTAGAAAGGATTCATATCGGCTGATTACTGGTAGAAGACCTTCAAGTTATCGGCGTTCCAAGTCCTTGGAATTTCCTTGCCATCTATGTCCTGTAACTTGTAAGTTCCTGTGCGGACTACCTCTTTAACCATGTAAGGGCCCTCCCAGTTTGGGGCTAGTTTTCCTCCAGCCGTATCTTTTCTTGAGGCTTCCACCTTTCTTAGGACTAAATCCCCCTGTCTGATCGGCTTCTTTCGAACCTTCTTGTTGTAGTATCCCGTTATTCTTTGCTGGTAGGCTGCCATTGTGACAAGTGCTCGGTCTCTGTGTTCCTCGGAGAGGTCCAAATTGTTTCTCAGGGCTTCTTCGTTCCCGAGCTCGGTGTCCCACTGTACACGTAAGCTTGGCATGCCTATTCCTACAGGGATTACCGCTTCGGTCCCGAAGGCGAGGTTAAATGGAGTTTCTCCCGTGGGGACTTTTGTCGTGGTTCTCAGTGCCCATAGGACCTTGGGCAATAGGTCGGCCCATTCCCCTTTCTTGTCATCCAACTTTTTCTTCAAGGCTTCCAAGATTGTTCGGTTGGCCGCCTCGGCCTGCCCATTGGCCTGAGGATGTGCTACCGACGTGAACCGCAGTTGTATGCCCAAGTTTTCGCACCAACTCCTGAATTTTGGATTATCAAATTGTTTTCCGTTGTCAGTGACAATTGCCTTTGGAAGCCCGTATCTACAGACGATGTTCTTCCAACAGAAATTTTGAACTTGTTTCTTTGTGGTATTTGCAAGGGCTTCGGCTTCAATCCATTTTGTGAAATAGTCAATGGTGACAAGAACGAACCTTCTCTGTCCTGTAGCTGGTGGGAAGGGTCCCAACACATCCATCCCCACTGCATAAATGGCCAAGGGCTTGTGACCGAGGTGAGATCGTTCGAGGGAACATGTTGGATCGGTGCGAACCTTTGGCATTTGTTGCATTTTCTTACCAAGTCAGCTGAGTCCTTATGCATTGTGGGCCAGTAGTAACCTTGCCTCAAAGCTCTGTGTGCGAGGGCTCTAGGGCCGATGTGATTTCTGCAGATTCCTTCGTGCACTTCCCTCAAAACGTAGTTTGCCTCGACCGGGCTTAAGCATCGAAGATAAGGCAAACTAAATGATCTTCTGTAAAGTTTTCCGTCAATGAGGGTGTATCTTGGGGATTTCCTTCTCATGGATCTGGCTTGGGTCCGATCTTCTGGTTTTTCTCCTGTAGTCAAGAATCTTATGTATGGGGTCATCCACGATCTTGCCTCTTCTACAATCTGGCCTACCTCTTGCTCGTCGGCTATTGCTTTCTGCTCCACTACTTCCACTATAACTCCTGGCATAAGACCCAGGTTGGAACCTGTGGCCATTTTGGATAAGTAGTCGGCCAAAGTGTTGTCTGTCCTTGGAATTTGTTTCACTTTGTATTTTTTGAAATTTGAGAGCAACAGTCCGACCTTTTCCAAATATTTAATCATTGCTTTTCCCTTGGCTTCAAATTCTTTGTTCACCTGGTTTACTACTAATTGGGAATCACCGAAAACGGTTAGCTCTTCCACCTTCAACTCCTTTGCTAACTTCAGCCCCGTGATGAGTGCTTCGTATTCAGCCTCATTGTTTGTTGCCCTAAAGTTGAATTTGAGAGCATACTGTATTTTGACCTTTTCCGAGCTGACTAGGATTAGACCGGCTCCACTACTCTTGCTATTTGCCGATCCATCCACATAAAGCTTCCATGCCTTTTCTTCCTCTAGTTCTTCCATCTTCGGGCTCCCTTGTGTAGCTTGTTCTGTTGACACATACTCCACCACAAAATCAGCAAGCACTTGAGATTTGAGGGATGACCGAGGTCTAATTTGCAAATCATATTCGCTGAGCTCCACTGCCCACTTAATTAGCCTTCCTGACAGTTCAGGTTTCTGGAGGATTTGTCTGAGTGGTTGATAGGTCAAGACGGTGATCGGGTGTGATTGGAAGTAGGGCCTCAGTTTTCTGGCCGAGGTTACAAGAACATAAGCGAGCTTCTCCACTTTCTGATAGTTGAGCTCAGCCCCTTGTAGTACTTTGCTGACGAAGTATACCGGCCTTTGTACTCCGGTCTCTTCCCTTATCAACACTGAGCTCACTGCCTGATCAGTTGCAGCCAGGTATAAGTATAGCATTTCCCCGATCCGCGGTTTGGACAGAACTGGTGGGGAGGAGAGAAAAGCTTTGAGTTCTTCGAAAGCTCTTTGACACTGTTCGGTCCATCTAAACTCTCGCACGTTCTTCAACGTTCTAAAAAATGAGACGCATTTATCGCCTGATCTTGACATGAACCTGTTGAGGGCGGCTATTCTACCAATGAGCCTCTGCACTTCTTTTACTAAGGTCGACGGTTTCATGTCTAGAATGGCCTGCACTTTCTTTGGATTAGCTTCGATGCCTCGCTGACTGACCATGAAGCCTAGGAATTTTCCCGAAGTTACTTCGAAGGCACACTTTAGGGGGTTGAGCCTCATATTATGTTTCCTGAGGACCTCAAAGGCCTCTTCCAGGTCTCGCAAGTGTGTTCCGACCTCCTGGCTTTTTACAATCATGTCGTCCACGTAGACTTCCATGGTCTTTCCGATTTGCTCCTTGAAAATCTTGTTGACCAGCCTCTGGTAGGTGGCACCAGCATTTTTTAGGCCAAAAGGCATAACCTTGTAACAGTATAGACCTTTTCTGTGATGAATGCGGTTTTCTCCTCGTCCTCCTCGAGCATTCTGATCTGATTATACCCGGAGTAGGCATCCATGAAGCTCAGTAGCCCTTGTTCGGCACTATTATTGACCAATCTGTCGATATTTGGTAGAGGGAAGCTGTCTTTTGGGCAAGCTCGATTAAGGTCGGTGAAATCAACGCACATTCTCCATTTTCCGTTATGCTTTTTCACCATTACTACGTTGGCTAACCATTCCGGGTAGTGGGCCTCCCTGATAAATGCTGCTCGAAGGAGCTTCGTCACTTCCTCGTTGATCGCCTCTTGTCTTTCGATTGCAAAACATCTCTTCTTCTGTCTCACTGGTGTGGCTTCTGGGTCTAGTTAAGGCGGTGGACGATTTCACTTGGGTCTACCCCTGGCATGTCTTCAGGCCTCCATGCAAACAGATCGGCGTTTTTTCTGATTAGCTGTACTAACTCTTCTTTTCCTTCTAGGGTTGAACCAATCTGCACTAGCTTGGTGGGGTCTTCTGGGTCAAAGGGGACGTTGATGAGGTCCTCGGCTGGTTGTGGTCGGCCACGTCTTTGCTCAGGCCACTGGTCGGGTATTTCTATGGCCATGGCCTCCTAGGCTTTTCTTTTTGTTTTTATTGCGGTCAACAACGTCGGGCAGTCACCTGATCTCCTTGGACTTCCCCCGTTCCATGAAGGGTTGGGAATTTGATTTTTAGATGCGGAGCTGATCCGATCATTCTCATCTGCATTTGGCTAGGTCGGCCAATGATGGCATTATAGGCGGAGGGGACTTTAACCACCATGAATTCTACCATTACCGTCACTGTCCTCGGCTTCGTACCCATTGTTAGCGGAAGGACTATGGTGCCGATTACAGGGACTTGTTCATTGCCAAACCCGACTAGTGGCGTCGGATGCGGCTTTAGTCAATCATCATTGATTCCCATTTTCTTCAGGGTTTCGTAATACAGGATGTCTCCGGCACTTCCGTTGTCGAAGTAAATCCTTCTTACCACGTGGTTGTAAATGACTGCGCTGAAAACTATAGCATCTTCGTGGGGAAATTCTATACCTTCAAGATCCTTGGCAGAGAAGGATACGGGCTCGTCCTTCTAAGATCTGGGCTTCTTGACCGAGGAGCCTATGGCCATGATGGTTGTTTGGCCGACCTTTTTTCTTGTGAAAGCCGGTGGTTTCCTTATTATGACGTTGATTATCCCTGCTGTAGGCCTGTTTGTATTACCTCCGGTCCTTTCTTCATTTCGGTTCTGCCCCTGTCCCTTTTCTCCTGCATTCCATGTCGGTGGAGGTCTTCCATAGTCCGTTCGAGGCCGGTTGTTCAAATTCCTTTGCTGGTATCCACCCCTTATGAAGTCTTGCCTCGTTTCATTTAGGACGAACCTTTTTAGGCGACCACTTCTGATTAGGTTCTCTATTTCATTCATGAGGTCAGTGCATTCCTCGATCGTGTGGCCGTGGCCTCGATGGAACGCACACCTCTTAGTTTTAACCCTTTGTGGGTTTGGCTTCATCGGCCTTGGCCACTTAAGCTGAGGGTCCTTCCCGATTTGCATTAAAATTCTTTCCCTTGTAGTGTTTAAGGGAGTATAAGTTTGATAGCCCTTTCTTTCTGGGCTTTTCCTGGCCTGGTGGCCATTTAGTCTACCGAACTTCCTGCTTCCCCGGTCTTTCTCGTCCTCTCTCCCCCTCCTTTTGTGGCTTAATGGGTCATCTTTATGGTCTTCTGTGCTTAATCTGGCCGACATGGTTTCCTCGGCATTGATGTATTTCTTTGCTCTGTGCAAGAGCTCAGGAAGGGTTTTAGGGGGTTCCAAAGAGAGAGAATTTAAAATGAAACTCGTCGTCCGTAAGGCCATTCATGAGGCCGACTACTGCCACAGACTGCTCCAAGTCCTTGACTTGCAATGCTTCGGTGTTGAATCTTGTTACATACTCCCTCAGTGATTCTCCAGGCCGTTGCTTAACTGCCATTAGGCTCAGAGTAGTTTTCTTAGCTCGTCTACTGCTGATGAAGTGAGTTAAGAATGAGTGACCGAGCTCTTTGAATGAGCCGATAGATCGGGGAGCCAGGCTGGAATACCATGCTTGAGCTGCTCCTTTGAGAGTGGCCAGAAACGCTTTGCACATCAACGGGTCATCTGCTCCCTGTATGGACATGTTAGCGCGAAAAAGTTCCAAGTGGTCAAAAGGATCGGATGTACCGTCGTACGCCTCTATCGTGGGCATTCTGAAGCCATTGGGGGGCTGGGCGCGGTCGATTTCTTCTAAGAATGGCGACGTTTCCAGCAGCTTCAGTTCGTCTATGTGGATCTGTTCTCTCTATTGTATCTGTTTCTCCACCGCTTCCATCCTTGCTTCTAACCGGTCATGGGTGTGATTTTGGGACATGGGGGCTGAGAGAGAGGCATTTCAGAGACTTCTTTTGGTGTCGGGGAAGTTCTGTTGGGTTTTGGTTTTGGTTTTCTCCATTACTTCTGGTTGGGAAGAGGTACTAGCGCTTACCTCTTCTCTTGGCGATGAGGGTGTTTGGGAAAGGTCAGGTTGATCGGTGTCATTTCTCGACGGGGGCTTTTGGGTTGGTGAGGGCGTGAGGACGTGAGCCTGGACTAATTCGTAAGGTTTTTCAACTGGTGGGAGAGCTGATAGAATTGTTCAGCTGTGGGAGGTGGCCCTTGGATTGGTTGGTTGGGTTGGTCGTCGGGTGTGGTATTTGGACTGACCGGCGCAACTGGTTCCTCGTCTTCTGCAACTCTCCTTCTGGGTGCCATTTTGGACAACAACCTTAGAGTAGTCCCCTACCTGGCGCGCCAAATGTTGTTGTCAAGAATGGCAGAGTTTCGGGAGAGTTTTTTTTTCTACCCCTTCGACATGAATGTGAAGGGGCTATTTATAGGCAAGGTACTTCATGCTTAGTCTCCAACCTTGGCACAGGTGGAAGAAACGTGGTCGAATAGTAAGGCACTGACCTGTCAGTTCGATGATACAGGTCGACTGATGGATGCCCCGTCAGGTTCCTGCCAAGGCGTTCACGCATACGCTGATTCCCTAGGAGAGTGATCGGTCCCGAGGTAACCGATGACACCTGGATGGAGACCGGCGTGTCAGGGGCCGGGCTATGCTTCCGTAGTAATGATGATGCCAGAGCTGGCACGTTCAGGTGTCAGCCCTGGAAGGGTTCTAGTAAGGTCAAATCAACCACAGATGCTGAAGGACCGAAATGCCCTTGTGCCTAAATATCCTTCATCAGTTTCTCTCTAAAGGAGGCTTTCCACCAAGATTTTCCAAAGGAGCCTCTGCAGAACGTATATACGTAACTGGAAGGGTGGTATCCTTTCCAAGTTTGAAGTCTTTAGCAGCATTGGCATTGCAAAGAGCTCTAAGACAACTTCTTATGTGCTTTGTCAATTTGAGCGCCTGAAGTTCCACATGTCACATTAATTAAGCTACCTCTCAGAATTTGGCAAAAGAAATAATAATAATAATAATACTTCCGCAGAATGCTACAAGGTTCAGATTTATTCAAGCACTGTGGCTTCACTTGTCTGGAAGAGGGAAAAGGATTTTAAAAGATAATTAAAGCTTTTAGCAATAATCATGATGAAGTGACACTCTTGCAGTAATAACTGAGCATATATTACTAATATTTGTGAAATTCCACTAGACAATTAGCGTGTTGTAGTTCATGAATTAGGTAGGATACCTTATGGCTTGCAAATTAATATTGAAAAATGCTCAGTGCTTATGGTACTCGAGATTAGGGTATTATCTAAACCAAGTCTACAAGGTGTAGAAAACATACAAGGCATAAGCTCTCAACCACTTCTATTTGTCGCGCACACAGACACAGAATCCCTCAAGCAATGGTATTTATCTGGTTCTAGAGCTGGTTACGGGCCGGACCGGGCCGGTTCCGGACCGGTTTTCACCGGTTCCGGACCGGTTTTCACCGGTTCCCCCTAACCATGAGAAAACCGGGCCCGATTCGCTGGACCGGTTCCCCTCAAAATCGGACCGAACCGGTTTAAACTGGTTCGGTCCATTTTTTTTTGCTTTTTAGACTTTTTATTTCTAAAAATTTATATTAATTTATTTTAATATATATTAATATATTTTAATAATTTAATCTAATAAATTTATTTTTATAATAAATAATGTTAATAGTTTAATTTAACAATAATTTATTATAAAGTTATATTATAATTTATTTAATTAATGTAACAATAATGTAAAAATAAACTATTATAAAATTATCTAATAAAATTATTGTTATAATAAATTAAAGTTATATTATGAATATAATATTATGATAAAATGATATTTGATTCAAAATACAAATAATGATATTATGAATATTATTATTATATTCATTTTGCATATCTTTATTTATATTCATTTATTATATTCATTTTGCATTTAAAATAATTTATTATATTTGAAATATCATTTACTTAATATTTATTCATTTATTTATTCATTTATTTAATATGTTTTTAAAATATTAATTCATTTTGTATTTTAAATATTTATTTATTTTAAACATAGATAAGTATAACATTAATTAATTTGGTATGTAATAATAATAATAATAATAATAATAACAACAACAACAACAACAACAAAGGAGAAAAAGGAGAGAGTAGGAGACCAAAGATTTTTTACGTGGAAAACCCCTTCAAAAGTTAGAAGGGCAAAAACCACGGGACCGTAGTCCATAAAAATATTCACTATGACTAAACTTATTTACAATTTTACATACAATTTACAAAAAAAAGATTATTCTCTACTCTTCATAATTTATACGGATTGCCTTGGAAATTTCTTCCTCCTCTTCTGAATTATTATCAGCAAATTCATTGGCCATTCCAAGTTCGACATTGCGCGATTCCGCATCAAACCAATCTTTAAGGCATGTTAACATGCACAATGAATCCGGATTAAGAGTGGTTCGATGGTCTCCAATAATTCTTCCACACGTCGAGAATGCGGATTCCGAAGCAACAGAAGAAACTTGCACCGCAAAAACATCTCGGGCCATGGAAGCTAAAACTGGAAATTGTTTTTGGTTTTCTTTCCACCATTGGAGAAGATCAAAGTTATCGTCTACAGAAAAATCTTGACTTAAGAAAAATCCTAGCTCATTGAAGCTAGAACTTCGTCAAGTTGTTGATCCCGATCCCGATCCGCTCGCTTTTCCTTTTAGCTTCATTCTTTTCTTTGCTGCTTCCTTAATTGCGTTTAAAATTCCTTTTCCTTTTTTGCTACTTTCGGTTTCTTCGTATGAATCTTCTTCTTCTCGATTAAAGTTGAATTGCTCCCTTTCTGTTTCATAAACATTAAACAATTCTCGAAAAAGATTGTTAATTGAGGACTTTTGATCCTCAATAGAATCAAGACCAAGAAATTCTTTATAACAATCAAAAAAAATTTCTATATTTACCTCACCTTGACTAGGATCTAGTAAAGTTGCAATACAATAAATAGGAGGAATTATTTCCCAATATTTTTAAAATTTTTCCTCCATATCATATACAAAAGAACTTAAAGTTTCATGATTCCTAAATTTTACAAATTTATCAAACATTGTGTAGATAATAGGAACAAAATACGGTGTAGTTGGATAAATTTGAGTTAAAAATCTTTCGGTTGCATCTTTAAAAGTAGATAATAAATCAACACAATATTCAATAAAAGTTCAATCATCTTCAAAAAGTACTAATTGTGTGCTATTTGTATAATTGTTATAAAAAGGAGTAACAAGTTCTTTATAAGGTAAAATAGAAGAAAGCAAACGATGAAGTGAATTCCATCTTGTTTCCACGGGAAGTGGAAATGCTTTAACAGGTATATTATTTGTTATACAAATTTGCTTCCATTCACGTTTATTACTTGGTGTGCGAATCCATTTTGCTAAAATTTTAATTTTATCAATTGGACCTATGCCCGTACCAGTACCACTAGAACTAAAACCACTTTGAACACATAAATTTATAATATGACATGCACATCTTGCATGAAAAAATATGCCTTGCATAACAGGGTTTAAACTTTTAATTAAATTAGGAATAGCTGCAGTATTACTCGAAGCATTATCAAAAGTAATAGCAAAAACTTTATTATTTTCTAGTCCATATAATTTACAAACTTTAGTAATATATTTATGAATAGTATATGAATTATGTGCTTCTTCTATTACATCTAAAGATAAAATTCGTTTTTGCATGGACCAATCTTCATCTATCCAATGACAAGTTATAACAAGATAACTTATACCATTAGTACTAGTCCATATATCACTAGTTAAACTAACCCTAGATGAAATATTACTAAGTTTATCAATTAAAGCTTGTCTATATTCTTTAAACATATCCATGCAATCTCTTTTTAATGTATGTCTAGAAATAGATTTATATGCGGGTTGTAAATAGTTACAAACAAATTCTAAATATCCTGATTTTTCACAAATTGTGAATGGTTGTTCAGTCCTAATTACAAATCTAACTAAACCACGTCTAGCTTGAACATTATCAAAAATAAAATTTTTTCCACCATCACGTGTATTAATTTGAGATTGTTTACCTTCTAAAATTTCATCTTCTTCAGCATCAGGATTAATTTTATGTGCAGTAATTAAATGTCTTTTATACGTACCTGTACCGCCAGCACCTCCACCGGACTTATAAGAGTAAACGCCTTGGCACAATTTACAGATAGCACAATATTTATTCGTCTCACCTTCTTTTGCTACAATATCGAAATACTCTCATACCTTGCTTGTTTTTTTTCGACTAAAATTCGGCATTGATGATGTAGCAGCAGTGGTGGCAGCTGATGATTGTGTTTGAGCATGACCTCCACGTTGACCACGACCAACCGATGGCGCTGCCAAAGGAAGCTCCTCCTCCGGATGAATATCGGGTTCGATTTCATTAAATGATTCGTCACCCAAATTAGGAATTTCAGTGGAACCAAAAGGTCAAGAAACAGAGCATGAACGACGAAAGAAATTTGACATTTTTATATTTTTTTTGAAAATAAATATATGTTAAAAATTAAAAAAATAGATGTATGATATATATAATATATTGGAATTTGAAAATTGAAACTTGAAAATTAAAAGTAAAATTTGCAAAATTATAAAATAAAAAGAAAAATGAAATTTATAAAGAAAATGATGATATTATAAATTTGGAATAAGGAATATATATAATATATTAGAATTTGAAAATTAAAAGTAAAATTTGTAAAATTATAAAATAAAAAGAAAAATGAAATTTAGAAAGGAAATGATGATATTATAAATTTGGAATAAGGGAATTTAAGTGAATTTGAGAGAGTTTGAGTGAATATTGAGAGAGTATGTGAGTGAAGAGAATAAGAGTAGATGAATATAGATAGTAGATTTGAGAGAAAATATAGAAGAAACGTAAATGAAAATAGAAGATTATAGAGGTATTTATAGGAAAAAAATTAGAATAAAAAAATAAAAAAAATTAAAAAAAAAAGGATTGATGGGCAACGACCAAAATGGCCGTTGCCCATCAAACACAGAGCAGAGGCAAGCCTCTGCTCTGCATACTGCAGTGCAACTGCAAGAGGCTAGCTGCGCAGTGGCAGCCAAGCCTCTTTTTATATTTTTTTAATTTAATTAAAATAAAAAAAATTAAAAAAAAAAAGAAAAGAAAGATTGATGGGCAATGGCCAAATGGCCGTTGCCCATCAAAACGCAAACTCGCAGAGGCAAGCCTCTGCGAGTCTGCATGCTGCAGTTTTATTTTTTTTTAAACCAGACCAGTTCGAACCGTTCCGGTTATGAATCGGGCCCTTCAAGGGCCGGGCCCTTACCAGACCCGGTTTTAATAATCTAAAACCGGCCCAGCCCGGTAACATGTCGGGCCGGGCCGGTTCCAACCGGTATAGTACCGGTTCGGATTTTGGGCCGGATTGACCCGATTCGGTTGCGAACCGGGTCGGGCCAACCCGGCCCAATAAGCACCTCTATCTGGTTCTTACTTCAAGAGTTATAGCACTACGAGTGTTATACGCAGATGATGCAGGGATAGCATACCCATTCATGACAAGCAACAAGAAAATGATCTGCACCTCCAGTTCTGTTCCAGAAGCTATATTTTCCAGCAATAAGCTCAACATTTTCCAGCTACCGGCTTATAGCTTCGCTGACCAACCTAATTATTGAACTCTTATTATTATTGGCGTTTATTGGGTAGAAACTTAATTTTATATAAATTTTTATTAATATTAATTTAATAAAATAAAATTAATACTTAAGAAAACTTATATTAAAAGTAATATAATAACTTATATTAAAAGTAATATAATAACTTTCATATATATTTTTTAAAACTTAAAACATTTAATTATTAAGAAGTATAATTATTGTTTAGGATCCATTTAATAAATTAATTTTATAAGAAGATGGTGGTTTCTTTTAGGAATGTAAATGAGTCGAGTACCCACTAAATTTGGGATATCCGAACTCGAACGTGATTAACTATTTGATTATTTTAATTTATATTATCCAAACTCTAACCTTATAAAATAAAAAATACACGTTTAACTACGAGAAACCCATCAATTACATGTTTATTAAGTTAAAGTTTGACTTTCAAATTTAAATTTAAAATCAATTTTGGAATAACTTAATTAAAAAAATTAAATTAATAAATTTAATTTAACTCATAAAAATAAATTAAAGTTAAAAATCATAATTATAATATTTAATGAATTAATTTAATTAAATATAATATTAATAATAAATAATTTATATATAAAAATATAAATATTATATTAATAAATTATTATTTATAACATGGTTCAGTGAGCGGGTACCCTAAAATAACTACCCGAATCCAATCCGAACCTGTGACGGGTAGTAGTTTCACTACCCGAACCTTACCTGAACCCAATTATATAATACTTTAATTCTACTTAAATAGGTCGGGTAATGCCGGGTATCCGTTTATAGGATACCCATTGTCATCCTTAATTTCTTTTGGGGCATAAATGTAATTACCGACGATGACAGCTAAGCTTAACACACTCTTTGTCACTAGAGATATTGGTCTGTGTTTCAAAGGATTTGGACATGGCTAGACCTTTTAATTTCTTTAATATCCTTTCTCTTTTGGCAGTTGTCTTTTGTTGATGAATTTATTAAAGTAAGTTGGTTATAATGATATTGATAATTAAAGTAGTCCATCTATAATCTGTTTCACTAAAGTTTCCAACGCCCTAAGCCCAAAAGATAAATATTGCTATAGCTTTAAGGCAGTGGGCCCTTACCATCTCTATTTCGACTGCCTAAGTGCCAGCCATTGCTAATTAGAGTGCTGGTCCCATTGTTATTTCCTTTCTTCTATCAAATTTTTGCTTCTTTACTTGATGGATAAACAGCCTACCCTCCATTAATTACTGGTTAATACTAATGGGAAACTACTAAATTTCGTGTCCTACAAAAGGGTTTAGTGAATCACTAAATTCTCTTTCCAACATTAGCTTGCAGAGTAAACTAAGAACAGCCATTAATCTTGCACGATAAGGAGATTAGCAGAAGAAATGTGCTAAGTTCATCAAGTAAAACTGCTCTGAAATCTATGAGAAAGACAATGTAATCAGTTAAGTTCCCTTGCTTGATTGCATTCAGATTAAACTATAAACCCACGTGAAAGAATGATCAGTTTGGTTAAGAATTCAATATACTACAAGATCATCATATTTACAGCCAAAAAAACTTGAAGAGAAGGCTAGATATATATAGCTGAAAGATCAAAAGCTCAAAAGTCACAACTGGTGAATGACAGCAGCTACTGCATTAACTTCACTCAGGCAGCGCATGGAAACAAGTTTAATACATGACAAACGTGCAGAACTACCGCCTTATTGCACCATCAGTGACAGCTGCAAAGGCCAGACAACGACTGGTGATCAAGGTGTTCACTGAACTTTTAACAATATCAGCCACCTTCATTTCAAATACACTGAACTAAATAATTTGCATCAGCAGGCTTAGATTTCTCAGTCTCCATAAAACAGTTCATTGCAAAACCATCAGAACACCCTGGCTTATGCCCCCTTTCTTTCTTTCTTTCCCAGTTCCAAGAACTTCAAGAACCTTCATCTAGTTTTTATGTGAAGAACTCTGTTGTACCAGACTGAGTGAAGGATCATATGGAACAAGTCATACTTCACAGGCTTTTTGTGCCAAAGGAAATGCTGCTGTACCAGCTTCACTCTTGAGTGCATCTCCAAGTACCTCTCCTCGGGGATAGAGAGCAAAATATTTCTCAAATTAGGGATATCTTTCTCCAGAACAAAAACTGCAAAGGCCTCCCAGTTCAACACCTCAAAGAACGGTGGCACATAGTTATCTGATATGATAACTGGCACACATTCGTAGTAAATTGCCTCAACCACTCTTGGCGTATGAACTTCATAACCCCTGGCACATACACAATACTTGCTGCTCTTCATATGCTCTCTGTAATATCTCTTACCTTCAATATCGCGAGGCATTGGTCCAAAGATTTTCATATCAGGTTCTTTATCTTGCCAGTACTGCAGTAGGATTGGTCGGAGATAACCATGCATCCCCCCGGCAAAGAAGGCCAGAATGTTTCTCTCTAAAGGAGGCTTTCCTCCAAGATTTTCCAAAGGAGCTTCTGCAGAACGTATATACGTAACTGGAAGGGAGGTATCTTTTCCAATTTTGAAGTCTTTAGCTGCATCGGCATTGCAAAGAGCTCTAAGACAACTTCTTATGTGCTTTGTCAATTTGAGCGCCTGAAGTTCCATATGTCACATCAATTAAGCTAACACTCAGAATTTGGCAGAAGAAATAATAATAACAATAACAACAACAACACTTCCACAGAATGCTACAAGGTTCAGATTTATTCAAGCACTGCAGCTTCACTTTTCTGGAAGAAGGAAAAGGATTTTAAAAGATAATTAAAGCTTTTAGCAGTAATACTGTTCATGTTGAAGTTTGACACTCTTGTAGTAGTAACTGAGTATATATTACTAATATCTGTGGAATACCACTAGACAATAAGTGTGTTGTAGCTCATGAATTAGGTAGGATACCTTATGGCTTGCAAATTAATATTGAAAAATGCTCAGTGCCTATGGTACTCGAGATGAGTGTATTATCTAAACCAAGCTACAAGGTGTAGAAAACGTAGAAGGCATAATAAGCTCTCAACTACTTCTATTTGTCACACACACACACAAAGAATCCCAAAAGCAATGGTATATATCAGGTTCTTACTTCAAACATTATAGTACTAAGAGAGTTATAAGCAGATGATGCAGGGATAGCATACCCAATCATGACAAGCAACAAGAAAATGATCTGCACCTCCAGTTCTGTTCCAGAAGCTATATTTTCTGGCAATAAGCTCGACATAATCCTTAAGGTGTTTCTGTAGGTCCTGGAGATGTTGAAATTCTTTTCCATATAGTGCAATCCTTAGCATATTTGAACTAAAGGGTAAGTAAAACAAATGAGCTCTTCTAGGGTCTCTCACAACAAACTTTTTGTTTCCTTCTATGAGTTTCATAAACCATCCTTCTGAGGCATAAATTCCCCTCATCTTTGGCTGATGAAATATGGGCTTTTCTCCTTCTTTATATATGTATACTTTGAGTATTTGTTCCATCATCTCATAACTCCTGAAAATGATTTCCATAGAGCCATCAAAATTATTGCAGTTAGCTTGAACATGGAAATGTCGCAAAAATAAGTCAAACACTCACCTCTCAAACTGGGAAATATTCCGATAAACAGACGCATGAAGAACTGGCGTCTTTCTTGAAATAAAAGCATTCTCAATCTCTTGTTTGGCTGATAGAAGTTCACGATCACGTGCTGAAGACCGCCTTGGTCTCTATTACCAACAAAGAAATAAGTGAAAAATCCAGAATTTTAACTGAATCCTGTTGCTCAATTGAGAACTCGTGACTGTGATTCTTACCAAAGAACGAGAAGAATCAATACTCTGAAGCAATAATGAATTCATTTGGGATACTGATATAGGCTGCTTTTCCCATCTCTTCAATAAAGGAATAGCTTTCATAGAATAATTGTCCCTAACAACTGATGCATTTTGCAATGCTCTAGAATTCCCATGTCGTGACTCAATAGATCTTTTGGCATTGCTCAGCAAAGATAAGTTGGCACCAAAGGATGAGCCAGAAGTCCCCAAATTAGGATCCAAGTTTTGTAGACCTTCAGCAGCAACTACAACTGATATAAATGGCACGATACCATAGCCAGTTGTGGCTTTTGGATCATAAATCATCTTCTCACTGTTTTTTGTTTCTTCCACCCCTAAGTGATCATGCCGAATTTTGGCAGCCTTCGCTTGAGTAGAACTATTATCTGTACTAGTAAAGTATCCAATCATCAAATTCTTACCCTGGGTTTTCCCCTGCTTCGATGTCAAATCATGAGAATTTTGATCCTTGAATTTACGAAAAGAATCATCAAGGTGTCTGTCAATTTCTGATGCCAAAGCAGAATCCATTTTTGCTTCTGGTGAATTGTTCAAGTACCTAGCTTCTTCGTTGGAATCAGAGCCATTAGCATCATTTGCCACCGGGTTAACAAAGAGTTTAGCAGTGTTCAAATTATTTAAAATAGTGGTATTGCTAACCAGCCTAACTATTGAACTCTTATTAGCAGGTAAAGAAGAAAACATTCTCCCGTAAGGAAGTGCAACACACTGAAAAACAATTATGATAGAAACTGCCAAACCAATAACCATTAGCAGTTTTCTGATCTCAGCACGAAAGAACCTCAGAGTAAGGGCAAAGATATCCATGTCAGTCAGCAGCCAAGTTCCATAAATTACCGTAGACACAAAAATTAGAATCTTGAAGCCTTACATCTCATAGCCATGTGCTGAATGGTCACAATTTGAATCCAGCACTGAAGCCTAGCAAATAAAAACAAGAACTTCAGTTAGATATTATATCCATAGTCTCAGTTCAAAGAAGCCAGAGTTCAACATTCGCAACTCCATGAATCATTCAGAAATTGTTAATGTAGATTACCAAAACTGCAAGTATGAGCAAAAAGGTGAAATCTTGCCTGCTGTGGCCTATGGAATTTTCTACATAATACTACAAAACAGTAGATTATCACAGCAAGAAACAACAAAGAAAAGGGAAGCAACCAAGAAAAGAAAAAAAAATAAACCAAGCAAAGAGTCATTCTAGATAATGATCTACAATCTGTTCATCAAGCTAAAAGAGAATTATATAGACTTCTTAGAACAAAAGAATAGTAACCCAGAAAATGTACCAATATTTCCGAATGTTTCCTGAAATCAAAACAAATTCTTGCAAAAGATTTGGCTTTTAGCATGATAGACAGGGAAGAGTACCTAAATAAAGCTCATGTTCAAGCTTCATCGACTGTCGGTCAGGCTTTCACTTCAGTTTACTGGGAACTTCTTAACCGAGCCGTTTCTAATCATGGACCAATGCTAATTAAATACCCTCATTCCCTCCAAATTTTACAATCAAGCCATTATAAATTATAAAATGATCCCATCCTGGCCTCCTCTCATTTCCCTACACAAAGTAAGATATTTTCAGTTTTTCACCAAAAGGCTAAAAATGGAAAAGTGGTAATCTTGCAATACGACACCGTTGAAATCATCTTCTTTCATGATTCGACAAGACTATTTCATCTGTGCTTAGTAGCTTCTTCGTTCGCTTAATGCTAAAAGTGATGGCGATAAAATTGCCCATCTCATTCCCAATTTTCGCGCCACCACTACCAAACCCTTATCCTAATCCAAACGAACCCACCCATCGCCCACCGACGGAGATCAGATTCTCCCGCTGGAACAACGCCAACGCGGAGAAATTCAACCAACGCCAACGCGCCCAACAAGAAATCGAAGACGACATCCGCCGCTACCGCCGCTTCGAATCGGCCGCTAAAATTGCAAGCACCATCGACTCTTCCTCCGACAGAACTACACCACCGGAAACATACAAATCCTTAGGCTCCCCTTCCTCTCCCTCCCGTCCTTCCATTCCTGGTAAGAAATCTAAATACTCTAAACCCCCAGAACACCTAGCGTTTCGCAAATTCTCCAAAACAGCTAACCCTCCGCCACCCACCCCACTCGATAAGAAACCAGCTAAAGTTGCCGTCGGCAACGACGGCGTCTCTTTCGTCATCGACGGTGCGCCATTCGAGTTCAAGTACAGTTACACGGAGACGCCGAAAGTGAAGCCGATAAAGCTGAGGGAACCGCCGTACTCACCGTTTGGGCCTACGACCATGTCTAGGCCGTGGACGGGCAGGGCTCCATTGCCGCCCAGTAAGAAAAAGATGAAGGAGTTCGATTCTTTCGTATTGCCTCCCCCTAATAAGAAAGGGGTCAAGCCTATACAGAAACCCGGTCCTTATTTGCCTGGGACTGGCCCAAGGTATGTCCAATCCAGAGAGGAGATTTTGGGAGAGCCGTTGACTGCGGAGGAGGTTAAGGATTTAGTTAACGGTTGCTTGAAGTCACAACGACAGTTGAATATGGGTAATGATCTGATTATTTACTACTTTTTATTTGACATTTTCATTTATTGAATTTCATGAACGAATTTACATCTACCCACCATGTTTCAGTGTAAGTGAATTATGTTTTCTATAAAATACTAGTATTCAATAATCTGAATTATACTTCTGTCGCCCTTTTTTTTTTTTTTTGCTTTTGTATAGGTAGGGATGGTTTGACACACAACATGTTGGATAATATACATGCCCATTGGAAACGGCGAAGGGTATGTAAGATAAAATGCAAGGGAGTTTGTACTGTGGACATGAACAATGTCTGTGAGCGGCTAGAGGTTTATACTTCTGTTTTCACTCTTTTATTGGTTGATTTATGAAAGGATACGAAAATCATGGTTAGTAGAATTGTTTGATTTGTGCATTATTTTCACTTTGCTGGGATTTGGCAGGAAAAAACAGGAGGGAAAATTATTTTCAGAAGAGGAGGGGTGTTATACCTTTTCCGAGGTAGAAATTACAATTATAAAACTCGTCCTCGTTTTCCTATTATGCTGTGGAAACCTGTTACCCCTATGTATCCACGGCTGATTCCACGTGTTCCTGAGGGTCTAACGCTAGAAGAGGCGACTGAGATGAGGAAGAAGGGAAGGAAATTAATGCCAATACGCAAACTTGGTAAGCTGCTGTTGACAGTGGACACTGAAGTTTTTTAAAGAATGTGTCAATTTTGCTCATTCTGGAAATCTAACATTTTAATGTTTTGCATATTTTGTAGCAAAGAATGGCGTGTATGCAGACCTTGTAAAAAATGTTAGGGAGGCATTTGAAGAGTGTGAACTTGTCCGGATTAATTGTCAAGGGATTAAGGGAAGTGACTATCGGAAAATTGGTGCCAAACTTAAGGTTCAGTAAATTTATATAGTTTATATATTTTATCATCACTCTTTCACATATGAGTGAAAATTCTTTAATGTTTGGAGAAGATTAAATTCAATTTCCTTAATTCTTCATTTACAGGATCTGGTCCCATGTGTGCTAATCTCATTTGAAGATGAACATATACTAATGTGGAGAGGAAAAAATTGGAAGTCGTCCTTCTCGAAACCAGGATTTAACTCCAGCATAGAGAAAAGTAGTGTGGCCGATGCAACTTCCACCACCGAACAGTTGGAAGGTCAAGAAATCTCACCAGCATGTGTACAAGCCGCTGGTACAAGCCCACCGCTCCTAGTTTCTCAAGATTGTGGCGTTGAGCAGAGGGAGTCATCCGTTGAAAATGACAGGACAAATGCCGCACTTGATGCGAAGCCATCTACAATGGGGGCTATTGAAATAACATTAGGTAGCATAGATAATGCCAGTTATGAGTCAGAAAGTGAAGGGAATACCGCTGGAAGTGCAACTGGTTTTGGTGATGTCAAATTCACTGATGGTGAATCTGAAACCATGAGCAAGACCTATGGTCTTGAGCCTAAATTGGATAATTCTGGCATAGCAAATGGGGAGCCATTGGGAAGTGATGTCATGCCAAGAAGTCCTGAGAGTAGTCTAAGCAATTCGGAGTCTTCTGTTATGGATTTGCTGAATCATGACAAGATCAATGATGTTTCTGAAGCCTCGCAAGATATTAATGGGCCTGAAAGAAAGAATGCACCTTGTACGGAGACAGTTTTGCTTCTCATGAAGCAAGCTGTTGAGAGTGGGAGTGCAGTTGTATTAGATGATGCTACTTTGGATGCTGACAGAATATATGAAATGGCCGTTGCCTTTGCCCGGTCTGCCTCGCCTGGGCCGGTTTTTAGACGTCAGCCTCGTAAAGTGCCTGTCCAAAAGAATGGAAACCAAGAACCCGGGGATTTGGAAGTGAAAGAAGTCACAGCAGTTCTATATAAGAGAGGAAACGAGAAGCAAGCTTCTAAAACTGGAAGAATCAGAGATATAGAACGTCATCTGGATTCAGTACCACAAGGAAGCCTGAGAGTTGATGAACTTGCTAAGCTATTAGCATAATCTACATTTTGGCACTTTCAATGATGTACTTTGCGCATTCTATAGCATGAGTTCTTCCCCTGCTTACGTACCACCCTGTTCTGTAAGGGTGATTCTTTCTCCATGATTTTGCTCTAACCTTTTTCCGCTTTGAGGATTGAATCTAATTACTCACATCAGGTTTGGTAAAGGTTGGTGTCACAAGCTAGACTTCCTCACATCAGGTTTAGTAAAGGTTGGCGTTACATGCTAGACTTTTTACTAATTAAGTCACATCAGGTTTATTAATTACTAATCACCCACATAATAACTCAGACAAACTCTAAAAAAATTTTGAGTCTTAAAATAAAATTGAAAGTGTTGCGATTTAATTAAAAATACATTTGTAATTTGTTATCTGAAAATTCTTTAAAATTATTAAGGGAATCTAAACAGCATTAACCTTAAAGAAAGAACGAAAATAAAATTTAGGCTACGCTAGGCTTCTGCAGTTCATATCGCTCGTCATCCTGAACATATCTCTTCCAGAACCAATGATCCTTCCAGAGAAGATAGACTTCCTCTATGGGAACTTGCTTTGTTTCAGGCAAGAGGAAGAAGATGAAGCAGCTCATTACGAATATCAAGCCAGCGAATAGCAAGAAAATTCCATACTTGAGATGACAAAGTGACACCAAGAAGCACTGTGCTATCAAAGCTGTGAAGAGTAAGTTGACACAGACCACCATGCTCTGGCCAGCTGACCTTGTCTCCAAGGGGAAGAGCTCGCTAGGAACTAGCCATCCCAGAGGACCCCAAGAGCTACCGTAAGCTACGACGAATGCGCAGATGATGACTACAAGGAAAGCATTAAGGCCTATAGAGAGTTCTTGTCCTTTCCCAAATTTAAGGGCCAGAGTTATGGCCACAATCACCTGGATCAGAAAGTAAAAGTATTACATCCAGATACGTAACAAAAAGTTGAAAGAAACAGATGCCAAAAATGCCTATAACTTACCATGCAGCAGAACATCAGACAACCAGCTACCAAAAAGAAGAACCTTCTACCATATTTGTCAACTAAAGCCATTGAAATGAATGTGGCCAAAACAAGTGCTCCATTAGTTATGAGAGAGGAAAAAAGGGATGTAGCTGAGCCAAAACCCAGGGTCTGAAACATGACAGGGGCGTAGAAGAGAATGGAGTTCATGCCGGTGAGCTGTTGGAAAGCTGGGATTCCCAAAGCCCCTAATACCAACTGCGGACGATTCTTCCTCTGCAGAAGATTCCTGAATGGGTGCTTTATGGCCCGCGCAGCCTCGCTAGCCTCCACGAGATCAGCAAATTCAGCATCAACATTGGGAGTTCCTCTGACTTTTACCAACACTCTTTTTGCCTCTTCCAATTTGCCTTGTTCTACAAGACTGTTAGGTGTCTCCGGAAGCACAAGGCCGCCGAGAAACATCAGTGTCGCTGGAACTACAGCTAAGCCAAGAGACAATCTCCAACCCCATGGATGGATTCTTTCTGTTCCATAGTTGATCGCGCTTGCGATCAGAATCCCCAAGCAGGTCGTCAATTGGAACAGCTGATTCACTGCTCCTCGATGCTTTGCAGGAGCCATCTCTGACAGATACAAGGGAACTGCCTGTATCATTAGCATAAGAAAAGAGTAAGTGACTTAAGAAACCATAACATTTTCAGGTTAACGAGATTTATAGCCTTACTTGATTGCCAAATCCAATGCCTGAACCAAGCAAAATTCGTCCTATGATCAGCATTGCGATATTCACAGCAGCTGCATTGACAACTCCACCTAGGAAGAAGCTAACTGCACCAACGAGGATGCTGGCTCGACGACCTTTCGACCTGGTAACATAGGAAGCCCCAAATGTGGATATGAGGCCTGCAAAGTATAGTGAAGACGTAAAAAGAGTGAGAAGTTGGCTGTCATATTTGCAGTAGTCTGTTTCGTGAAGATGTGCTTGTTTCCTTCTATATATCTTTGGGAAGAAATCCTTCAAGAAATCATCCATGGAAGTCACTCCACCTGCAACCAATTTTAAGGTAAACCGTCATCGCCTTGAAATAAGCGTGTTAGTGTCCTTTCTAGCGAATCAGAGTACATAAATCTTCTCATTAAAATAAAAGAAAATTAGGAAAGAAAAGATATTAACCGATTTGAAAAGTTTAGTATATAAAGCATACTTACCTATTCTATTTGTCAAATATGAGACTACCTGAATAAAAGAGTAAATCTAGCCTACACCCTGATGAACATATTCCTCTGTAACATTTGAAGGAATGCAGAACTGAATTGAAAATCTTCTTTCTGGTTAATCTTTATGTCTGTCTTTTCAGGAAAAATTATGTTCTTTTCTCCAATATTGACGATACTGTAAATTTTTTTTGAGTACTCGAAATTAACATAATCATGTCTTGATAGTAAGAATGAAAGTCAGCTGCTCAAACATAACTAAGAAAAAAACTAATAGTCAAACTCCAACATGGACATCAAAATTAGTAAATCTGAAAGAAAATAAAAATCAAAAGGGGTTCAACGTTTGCTAAATTTATTAAACGAACAGAACCCAGACAAGAAAACAGGGTGAAAAGCCAATGGGTCATAAAAAACAACAGCGAATCGGAGGAAAAAACTCACCAGAAACACCAAGATCGTATCCAAAAAGGGATCCTCCCATAGCCGCAACAAGGCAGGAAAAGATAAAATAACTGGTAATCTTGTATTCATAGAGATGAGCTCTCTTCAATTTCCCTTGTTCGCTAAACGCTCCACCAGCCATGTCTCCACTCGCTAATTCCCTCTCTTCAGAATCCTCTGAAATGTGACCTCTTGCTTTTGCGGACAACAAAGAGTCAGTGCAGAAGGTGTTTTATAGAGGCTACGGTCAACCTGATGAAAGCCCAGACTTATTCTCAGGTAGTTAAAATTCAAAGAAAACAAAATATCTATCAGAAAAACAGACTTTGAAGAAAGATACTCGAGGAAGACTTCGTATAGTACTAAACTACTGGACAATAAGACAAAACAGAGGGTAGCTGCATTCTTATAGTAGTTTCAGTTTGTTGAAACTGACCAATTGTTTTATTATCTGTAATTTAATCCATTAATTTTTATTTTTGTATATATCTTTGCAAGATGTACAGCCAATTTTAGCTGTTCACTAATACACTGCGGGATTAAGAGATAATTCGTCCTTCATTTTGCTTAAGCCACTGCTAATCTATTGGATCAGACCTAACATATTTAGAAATTTACAAGATTCAACGTCATCCTATCCAGATTTACAGGGAAAGAATCTTCACCCAATAAGCAACTGGTTTGAAAAAAAAAATGCAATTTGTACCGCAAATTGGTTAAGAGTTTTAATCCACGTAGATAACAGATAAATCCAATCAGATTCATCTTTAAAACAAGAAGTCTGATCAAAATCAGTTTACGCTTGCAAATTATGAGCTGGAAAAAGGTTGGATAGAGATGAGATTGATGACGATATTGTCCGTTGACTTTATCATAAAAAGCATTGACAGGGAAAATAAATTTCAAAATAATCATGCTTAGACTTTTTTGGCAGCTAAATCAGTACTAAGCTTTTTTAATTTAAATCATTGAAAGCTGTACGTGAAAGTAGAATTTATATTTGTTAATATTATTATACATTATCATTGAATTATAGTGAGATATTTCATTAATTAATAAATTCATCAAATTTTATTTTTAATAATTTTCATTTTAAAATTTATTAATTAATGAATTAACATGTTATATTTCGTTGAAAGCATATAAAATTTATAAATAGATAAGTATCAAATATCATCATTAAAACCTTTATCTTAATAAATTGAGATAAATTATATGAACCAATATTTGAACTCAAAGTAAATCATTCATATAAATTCTCTTCTTTGACATATTTTTATCTAAAGTAATGTATCACGAACTCTAATACCTCTATTTTCGTATTTTTATGAATTATTTTCTTCAAAATCTTTTTCGACCTTGGAGCATCTTCACGTCTTAATAAGCATTAAATATAAATTTATAAAAATATAATAATGAAATTCACTGTGAGATGTGTGACTCAGGCATCCCAATAAATTTTTTTTTCTTGATTATCCACTTGCTTTTTGTTTATTAATTAAATAATTTTGAGAAATTGACAAATAATACATTCTCGTGCATGACTTTTTGCTTACTTCACTTGGGTTGGTTTGCTATTGCGTCCCATTTTTCCAATTTTTAACGCGTTAACTGACGTTGTTGAATATGTAAAGTGTATTTTTTTTAATACCATAATAATAATAATAATAATAATAATAATAATAATAATAATAATAATAATATTCTTCAGTCCTCGATGCCACGATTTTTGTAAATTATATTTTTCAAATATTTTAGTTTTTTTTTTTGGTGAAAAAATATTTTAGTGTTACCTTATTAATTTGAACCAATAGTTTTCGTAAGGCAGTGGTATCGACTTATTTAAAAGTTCATGAATATTTTTACCGGCCCCTTTGGTTTTAGTCAATAATATTGTAGCAAATTCTATTTCAGTGAAAAGAAATTAACGAAACAAATAAATTTACATATCAAATAAACGAATAAAATTAACATAAAATTAAGTTAAACAGCCCATATAAAATTTAAAATTGAAATCTGAAGGGCTTATTAATATCCATATTATTGATGAATTGGAGATCAATAAAAGGGAGAAAGAAAAGAAAAAAATGCCATAAACATTGCCCAAATTTCAAAAACTTGTAATGATCACACACCTTTAACATGATTTCTAAACAGGGTTGTGCTTTTCGTTCATGCACATTACACCACCGAGTTCTGATCAGTAATTAAGATTTGTTAGTTACTCGACGGTGAATAAAGATATTATTATATTACTTCATGACTTTATCATGGCAAAACTGCCAATTAGTATTGCTAATCTCGAAGTCTAGTAAGAAATATGTATTAGATGATAATTCCCATTATCACTAAGTTCTCATAAAAATCAATGAGTATCTTAAATAATTAAATAAATAAGTAGTTGATTTAAATATAATTTCTATCAAGTATTATTCATTCTACATCAACTCATAATATAGAGAGTATTATATTAAAATTAGTAATTAAGTAATCTTTCTTTCTTTGAATGAAACACAGAAGAGATGATAAATGAGCAGATCGAATCGGGTTTGGGTTGGGTTGGGTTATTGTGGATCGATTCAATTTAGGTTAATGAAAAATCAAATCAGTTCGGGTTTTGATCATTATAAGTTCGAGCCAGGTTAAGTTTGGGTCAAAAGAAAAATTGACTTATTTCGGGTTTGGATCAAGTCAAGTTTGAGTCAATTTGAATTTGGATTAATTCGCGTTCCAATTATGTCGGGTTCGGGTCGTTGACTTTTCTAGTCAATTCTAATTGATCAGGTTTGGATTCTGGTTGAGCAAGCAGGTTTTTCGAGTTAAGCTTTGGTCATTTGGTGTAATTTATCTGGTATGAAAATGAACTGAAACCATATTTCAAAAAATCATAAAACTCATGGAAATAAAATTTTCTTCTTGCTTGACCTATAATAAAATTGGGATTGAAATATTCAAAATATTTAATAATATGTATGATAGTTTTTTTATAATATATTTACCAATATTCATAAATTAATTTTATCTTTTTCATTTTATTTTTATTATCTATAATAATTGTTAACTCTATGTATTAAAGTGATTTAACAATCCCTACTAAATACTATAATGCACTATTACACATCTCTTTAATTTCTCTTGATATTTTATAGAATAATTGGAGGCATTAAGTGTAGGTGATGTAACTTCCATACTTTATAATAGATTAGCCATTAAATAATTATATATTATCTCTTGTAAAATTTTGTTTTTGGTTAGGTTCAAGTGAATACAATATAAAAAAGAATATTTATATTAAGTTTAACCAAATTAAAATATATATATATATATATATAACACTCGTTGTTGAAAAAAATTATATTTTTACTATAATAAAATACTTTGATCATTAATTTTGATATTTAAATATTTATTGATAATCTTAAATTTAAGTTTGAACCTTTTTAGGTTTGGGTTAATTTAGATTTGGCTCAATATGGGTTCAGGTCAATTTCGGTTTAGATTAATTCGGATTCGGGTCAAGTCGGGTTTTGATTAATCTAAATTCATATGAATTTGAGTTTAGATTAGATCGGGTTTGAATCAATATGAATTCAAATTAATTTAGTTTTGAATCGGGTTAGATTTAGATTATTGACTTTTTTAATCAAATTAAATCGGTAAAGTTTAGTTTCGGGTTGATTTTATGGATCGAGTCAATTTTCGCCATCTCTCAAAAATCTTATATTCCAACCAATGCAACCAAACACAATAATCTAATATTATCAAGAATCCTTCAGATAAAGTGATTTGAAGGTAAAATGATTTTCGAAAGAAACTCTAGATTCCACAAACCAAACAGCTCCTAAACTTTTTGTAAAACTCAACCTTTTTTTTCTCCTTTAAAAAATAAATTTGTTAATTTGAGTGTTTTTTTTTTCTCCTTTAAAAAATAAATTTGTTAATTTGAGTGAAAATAGAAGGATATATTTTTAGTACATAACAAAATGATAATATTGTTTAACTCAAAAACCAATCGATAAGAAAAATTAAACATTAAAAACAATGACATGAAAAATTAAGGTATGTTACAATGACTCGCATTCCGCTCCTAAACATATATGTCGACATAATAATAATTAAAATGTAAATAATATTATAATAAAAGAAGTCAATGTATGTTCCAACATTATCATATAATTCCTTTCTCTAACCACAACATAATAATGGTAATTAAAATGCAAATATTAATTTATATAAAAGGAGTCGATATATAATTAAAAGATTTTCTACCTGCAACTTAACATATTATTGATAATTAAATTAAAACTATAAGCAAGATTTTTTGTGGTTACAATTTAAAAAAAAAAAATTCTCTAACCAATGTTTTTCTCTTTATTCCGTCTTGATATTCATGGTAATGAGTGACAAATTTTAGGTTTTACTTTGTAGAAAAGAGGGAAAGAGGTGAAGATAGAAATTTGCTAATCTAATAGTTAAGCTATAAAATAAGAAAGTGATTATTAAATTTAACCATTAAATTTGTAAATTTTTCATCCCCACTTCTTTCTATCCTTCTTACCAAGTAAAGCCTTAAGATCAAAGCACAACAAAAAGAACATAATTACTTTCATAAATTACTACTAGCTTTACCAGAATAACATACTTATCATCTTAACATTCTCAATTTTTAAAAGGCCTTGTTGTTTTAAACATTATCATTATGTTGGTGATCTCTAGAGGTACTTATGGGATAAAGCGTATCAGAATTAGGTAAAGTATTAAGAGATTTATAGTGTGACCAAATCCAATTCAACTTAATTTTTCTAAGTATTTGTCTAAGTCCGCTTTTACCTAAAATAAATAAGTCCAATTTAGGCATAATCAAACCAAGCTTTAGTGTGCGTTTGGTTCATGAAAACAGAGTTGTTTTTCATTTTCATTTTCGTGGAAAACAGAAAATGTGAAGGAAAATATGTTTGGTTGAAGAAACAGAAAACATGTTTTTGAAAAATGAAAATGAAAATGGGCCAAGTTTTGAAAATAAAAAAAAAAAACATGTTTTCATTGTTTTCCAAGGAAACAGTTTGGAAAAAGTGGAAAATTGGAAAACACGAAATTTATGAAAATTTTTTTAATGTACATCAAAGATACAGGATTCGAATCATTACACAAGCAAAAAGTCTTTTTATTTGTTTTGGTTTTAGGTTTATGTGCTAAACTTGGTTCAATGCTTATTGTGGTTCTACTTTGGCTTTTTTTTTTCTCTTTCCCTTTGGCTCTTTCTTCTTCTACCTGAAGCCCAAACTCTTTCCCAAAATTGTGCAAATCACTACGGCAAATCAAATCAAGTTACTTTTTTTTTCTCATTCTCATTTTCTGGTTTCTTATTAAATGCTATAAGAAATTGAAGATTTTCTTTTTGTATGGTTGCTTTATTTTGCCATTATTGCTAGTGGATCTAGTAGATGAGTTTTAATGTGAATTTATCAGTTTGAGTGATAAATAAAACTGTTGTTGTATCTTCAAATAATAAAAATAAGTTTAATTGTCTCTTTGAACAATATTGAATAAAAAGTTAGTTGTATTTACCCCATCTAGAATCCCCTTTCTAACTTCTTGTTGTTGTTCAAACTTCCTAGACCAAGCATAATTAAAGATAAGAAAAAAAAAATCTGAAATAGATGCTTGTACGAGACATTCTCATTATACAATAGTAAATTTGTATATATATATAACAAGTGTATAGAAAAGTAACAACTTGTAGATGACATTGATTCTTAGATGCAGTTGCAACGTTAAGCTCCATCTCCTAATGTCCTTTTTAATGTTCTAATATAAAGTACATTATTTCCATGAATGAAAGCTTCATTTTTTTTGTTCAACTGTCCATTGACATATTCTTCTGTTTGCTCCATAGCTATATTCATATATCCAACTAGGCAAGTTGGAATACCTCTATAATTAACACCAGAATTCAGTTTTTTTAGTACTGAAGGACATGTGTTTGTTCAATTATAATACATAAAGAATTATTCTTATGTTTATTTCATTTACAATTTATTTTTATTATTTAGTTAAATTTTACTTTTTTTCAAAAATTGTAATTTAATTTAATTTTTTAGTTATTGTTTTTCATATTTATTGGTTTGAAAATGTAGATAGCAAACGCATTTTCATAATTTTCATTTTCAAAAACAAGTTTTCATTTTCATGTACGAAACATATTTTTCAAAATTTAAAAAACAGAAAATGAAAACTTATTTTCAGAAAATGAAAATAAAAAATGAAAATAAAAAATATTTTAATAAACCAAACGGACCCTTAGAGTCTATGTTTCTGGCTCATCGTCCGCTTTACGATGGTGGAGATCTTAGTTCTCTTTGGGTAGTCTTGTACCTTCTGCGACCCCTCACACACTTATCATCCCTCCTGGAATTCTCTCCATTAAACTCCTCCTTAGATGGCTTTCCATTGCTTTTCTTGGACCGTCGACTCTTGTCTACCACACAGTTGCTCTTACTGTTGGGCTTGGAAGACTCAAACTCATCTCATTTTCCTCGAAATTGACCCGTGACTTGCAACAATCATGGTCTCGGTTAGATCCTAATTGCTCTACCCAAGGCTTCAAGCCATCTATGAATTGGAATAGACTCTCACTATCCCCCAGCTCAGAAATCTGCAACATGGTATTTAAAAACTCTTTGACATATTCAGATAAAGATGATTTTAAATATATAAAATTTTATATTATATGAAAAATATATAAAAAATAATATAAATTAAATATATGTTATATGAATGCATTTAGCTAATTTTTTATACTTTTTAAAATAAAAATATAATATATATCAAAATATTTTTTATATTCTTTGAGACATATATATTTGTATACTTAAATATAAAAATATATAAAAGTTATATTTTTAATATACACATATTTAAATATATAAAATAAATTCATGCATGAGTAATAAGTTAGTCCTAATATAAAATTTTAAAATTTTGAAAACATTACTTTTTTTAGGATAATTATCCAATACAACGTTACATTAGTAGAGTTTTTTAACTTCACAAGCTGGATTAGGATGATGACACATGTCTTATTTTTTATTTTTTATTTTTTATTTTCTTAATATTTTTAAAAGACATGTGTCATTATCTTAATCCAATTTGTGAAGTCAAAAAATTCTACTAATGGTGTATTAGATATTAATCTTTTTTTTAAATCAATATTTTATTGAAAAACTAACTTCTTTAAAAAAATAAATTTAACTTTTAACTATAGAAATTATAGTAATATTTTTTAGAAGAAAATACTTTGAATAATATTTATTGAAAAAATATATTTACTTAAAAAATAGTACTTTTGATTAATAAAAATTATTTTATCATACTCTTGATTTCACACGTAACAAATACATATGCTGAAAAATGTACAAAATCATCCCATCTTACTCTTGATCATTACACACATCAAACGATGATATCATTTAATTCAATCCTATTTATAATCTTATACTATCTTATTCTCCCCGTCAACCTATGCACCAAACATGATTTTTAATATATATGAATGTCTATATTTTAGAAAATTGAAAAAATAATTATTTTTTATTTTAAGATAATAAAAGTATCAAACATTGAAATTATCCACGTAACATATTTTTTTAATCGAAAACTTTCATATATCTATATAGGATAGAGCCCAAGTCATTTGCACAAAACATGGGCTTGTCTTACACAAAAGAGGAACTAAATCAAAAACAGAACATTTGAACATTTAACTCCAACCCTTAGGTCCATGTCCATATAACCCATTAAGGCCCAAATGATCCAAAACTTTAGGTGTCATTGGGGACCGTCAAATAGAGCTCCTTCCATGTGTGATGCAGGGGAAGAGACGGTTTTACATGTCGTCAGAGATTGTTTCACGGCATCTAAAATTCGGAAGTCCTTACTACCATGTCACTTGTGGTCAGACTTTTTTAACTGGAGTCTAGATGAATGGATTGAAAGGAATTTAAAGAACTGTGTTGTTCATTTAGAACAGGGAAGAGATCGGAGATGTGTTTTATTACAGCGATTTGGAGGATATGGACCGCAAGGTGTTCGGCCATTTTCTCACCTGCTAATCAATTTCCAAGCTCTGATCAATTGCTACAATATATACAGGTGGGTGCTTGGGAATTCCAGGAAGCTTTTATTACAGCTGCTCGTGTTCAGTATGTTCAGCAAAGCATAGGATGGTCTCCTCCACCATTGGGATTTGTTAAGCTAAACACTGATGGTGTATCTAAAGGCAACCCGGGTGTGGCTGGTGGGCTTTCAGGCATTTCTTGGAGTTCGTTCAAATGTCGCTGCTGAATTGACTGCTTTGAAATTGGGTCCGCAATTGGCTTGGGATGTAGGCTATCGTGCGGTTAAATGTGAGGTTGATGCTACTGCTGTTCTTACTCTTATTAGACTTGCAGATGTGCATATTCACCCCTTAGGTTGTCTTATTGTTGAGATAAGGGAACTTACGGATAGAGAGTGACTTTTGCAAACTGAGCATACGTACAGAGAAGGAAACCAGTGTGCTGATAAGTTGGCTAAAGATGCATGTGTACTTGATTCAGAGTTTCACAAGTTAAGAGTCCCCTTCTGATTTGTTAAATTTGTTAGTTGCAGATTCCTGGGATATTTCTTATCCCAAAAAATTTAGGATGTAATTCTGCTCAATTTATAAGTTTCCTTTAAACCAAAAAAAGAAAGAAAGCAATCCCATAAAACCTCGTATGACTGGATTGAATTTGGATCATGCAAATAAATAATCTATATCTATGTATTTATGTAGCAAAAAAAAAAGAAAAAATTCTATGACAATGCATTTAGATAAGCTCAAAATGCAATTAAAATGTTCTAAAAAATTGAGAGAATTGATTTAGCATTTTGCAATACTGTTTTAAGAAATTCTTTGTAAACAATTATTTTTTAAAAATAATTTATTTACAATAATATTCCAAAATTTATGATTTTTAATTAAAATAACTAAGAAAAAAATTATGGCCACGAAGTGGGCAACTAGAGGTGCTTATTGGGCCGAATTGACCTGATCCGGTTCGCAACCGGATCGGGTCAATCCGGCCTAGAGTCCGAACCAGTACAGTACCGGTTCGGAACCGGCCCAGCCCGGTATATTACCGGGTTGGGCCGGTTTTAGATTTTGAAAACCGGACCCGGTGAGGGCCCGGACCGTTAAGAACCGGGCCCGTTAAGGGCCCGGCTCATCGAACCGGTCCGGTTAAAAAAATAAAAAAAAATAAAAAAGACTGCAGATTGCAGTTGCACTGCAGTGCAACTGCAGTCTGCCGCAGAGGCAAGTCTGTGACTTGCCTCTGCGTTTTGAAATGGCCGTTGCCCATCAATCTTTATTTTTTTTAATTTTTTTTAATTTTTTAATTTTAATTAAATTAAAAAAAAAGAGGCTTGACTGCCACTGCGCACTGCGCAGTGGCAGCCTAGCCTCTTGGCTCTTGCAGTTGCACTGGTGCAACTGCAGTACTATGCAGAGCAGAGGCAAGTCACAGACTTGCCTTTGCTCTATGTTTGAGCAGTTGCCCATCAATCTTTTTTTTAAAATATTTTTTTTATTTTTTTATTCTAATTTTTTTTCCTATAAATACCTCTATAATCTTCTATTTTCATTTACATTTCTTCTATATTTTCTCTCAAATCTACTATCTATATTCATCTACTCTTATTCTCTTCACATACATACTCTCTCAATACTCACTCAAACTCTCTCAAATTCACTTAAATTCCCTTATTCTAAATTTATAATATCATCATTTCCTTTCTAAATTTCATTTTTCTTTTTATTTTATAATTTTACAAATTTCACTTTTAATTTTCAAATTCTAATATATTATATATATTCCTTATTCCAAATTTATAATATCATCATTTTCTTTATAAATTTCATTTTTCTTTTTATTTTATAATTTTACAAATTTTACTTTTAATTTTCAAGTTTCAATTTTCAAATTCCAATATATTATATATATAATACATCTATTTTTTTAATTTTTAACATATATTTATTTTCAAAAAAAATATAAAAATGTCAAATTTCTTTCGTCGTTCATGCTCTGTTTCTCGACCTTTTGGTTCCACTGAAATTCCTAGTTTGGGTGACGAATCATTTAATGAAATCGAACCCGATATTCATCCGGAGGAGGAGCTTCCTTTGGCGGTGCCATCGGTTGGTCGTGGTCAACGTGGAGGTCATGCTCAAACACAATCATCAGCTGCCACCACTGTTGCTACATCATCAAGGCCGAAGTTTAGTCGAAAAAAAACGAGCAGGGTATGAGAGTATTTCGATATTGTAGCAAAATAAGGTGAGACGAATAAATATTGTGCTATCTGTAAATTGTGCCAAGGCGTTTACTCTTATAAGTCCGGTGGAGGTGCTGGCGGTACAGGTACGTATAAAAGACATTTAATTACTACACATAAAATTAATCTTGATGCCGAAGAAGATGAAATTTTAGAAGGTAAACAATCTCAAATTAATACACGTGATGGTGGAAAAAATTTTATTTTTGATAATGTTCAAGCTAGACGTGGTTTAGTTAGATTTGTAATTAGGATTGAACAACCATTCACAATTTGTGAAAAATCAGGATATTTAGAATTTGTTTGTAACTATTTACAACCCGCATATAAATCTATTTCTAGACATACATTAAAAAGAGATTGCATGGATATGTTTAAAGAATATAGACAAGCTTTAATTGATAAACTTAGTAATATTTCATCTAGGGTTAGTTTAACTAGTGATATATGGACTAGTACTAATGGTATAAATTATCTTGTTATAACTTGTCATTGGATAGATGAAGATTGGTCCATGCAAAAACGAATTTTATCTTTCGATGTAATAGAAGAAGCACATAATTCATATACTATTCATAAATATATTACTAAAGTTTGTAAATTATATGGACTAGAAAATAATAAAGTTTTTGCTATTACTTTTGATAATGTTTCCAGTAATACTGCAGCTATTCCTCATTTAATTAAAAGTTTAAACCCTGTTATGCAAGGCATATTTTTTCATGCAAGATGTGCATGTCATATTATAAATTTATGTGTTCAAAGTGGTTTTAGTTCTAGTGGTACTGGTACTGGCATAGGTCCAATTGATAAAATTAAAATTTTAGCAAAATGGATTCGCACACCAAGTAATAAACGTGAATGGAAGCAAATTTGTATAATAAATAATATACCTGTTAAAGCATTTCCACTTCCCGTGGAAACAAGATGGAATTCACTTCATCGTTTGCTTTCTTCTATTTTACCTTATAAAGAACTTGTTACTCCTTTTTATAACAATTATACAAGTAGCACACATTTAGTACTTTTTGAAGAAGATTGGACTTTTATTGAATATTGTGTTGATTTATTATCTACTTTTAAAGATGCAAGCGAAAGATTTTCAACTCAAATTTATCCAACTACACCGTATTTTGTTCCTATTATCTACACAATGTTTGACAAATTTGTAAAATTTAGGAATCATGAAACTTTAAGTTCTTTTGTATATGATATGGAGGAAAAATTTAAAAAATATTGGAAAATAATTCCTCCTATTTATTGTATTGCAACTTTACTAGATCCTAGTCAAGGTGAGGTAAATATAGAAATTTTTTTTGATTGTTATAAAGAATTTCTTGGTCTTGATTCTATTGAGGATCAAAAGTCCTCAATTAACAATCTTTTTCGAGAATTGTTTAATGTTTATGAAACAGAAAGGGAGCAATTCAACTTTAATCGAGAAGAAGAAGATTCATACGAAGCAATCGAAAGTAGCAAAAAAGAAAAAGGAATTTTAAACGCAATTAAGGAAGCAGCAAAGAAGAGAATGAATCTAAAAGGAAAAGCGAGCGGATCGGGATCGAGATCAACAACTCGACGAAGTTCTAGCTTCAATGAGCTAGGATTTTTCTTAAGTCAAGATTTTTCTGTAGATGATAACTTTGATCTTCTCCAATGGTGGAAAGAAAACCAAAAACAATTTCCAGTTTTAGCTTCCATGGCCCGAGATGTTTTTGCGGTGCAAGTTTCTTCTGTTGCTTCGGAATCCGCATTCTCGACGTGTGGAAGAATTATTGGAGACCATCGAACCACTCTTAATCCGGATTCATTGTGCATGTTAACATGCCTTAAAGATTGGTTTGATGCGGAATCGCGCAATGCCGAACTTGGAATGGCCAATGATTTGCTGATAATAATTCAGAAGAGGAGGAAGAAATTTCCAAGGCAATCCGTATAAATTATGAAGAGTAGAGAATAATTTTTTTTTTATAAATTGTATGTAAAATTGTAAATAAGTTTAGTCATAGTGAATATTTTTATGGACTACGGTCCCGTGGTTTTTACCTTTCTAACTTTTGAAGGGGTTTTACACGTAAAAAATCTTTGGTCTCCTACTCTCTCCTTTTTCTCCTTTGTTGTTGTTGTTATTATTATTATTATTATTATTATTATTATTACATACCAAATTAATTAATGTTATACTTATCTATGTTTAAAATAAATAAATATTTAAAATACAAAATGAATTAATATTTTAAAAACATATTAAATAAATGAATACATAAATAAATGAATAAATATTAAGTAAATGATATTTCAAATATAATAAATTATTTTAAAAGCAAAATGAATATAATAAATGAATATAAATAAAGATATGCAAAATGAATATAATAATAATATTCATAATATCATTATTTGTATTTTGAATCAAATATCATTTTATCATAATATTATATTCATAATATAACTTTAATTTATTATAACAATAATTTTATTAGATAATTTTATAATAGTTTATTTTTACATTCTTGTTACATTAATTAAATAAATTATAATATAACTTTATAATAAATTATTGTTAAATTAAACTATTAACATTATTTATTATAAAAATAAATTTATTAGATTAAATTATTAAAATATATTAATATATATTAAAATAAATTAATATAAATTTTTAAAAATAAAAATTTTAAAAAGCAAAAAAAAAAAATGGACCGAACCGGTCCAACGAATCGGGCCGGTTCGTCTCTTCTAACAAATAGAACCGGTTCGAACCGGACCGATTCGGACCGGTTTTATGTTGGTTAGGGGCAGAACCGATGAAAACCGGCCCGGAACCGGTCCGGTTCGGCCCGTAACCAGGGCAACCATTCTGGCATCAAAAAAAAAAATTCAAATAAAATAAAAGCTATATTGGCCAGAGCCTAGTGGGATGATTGTCGGCAGGTCTCCATCAACCATTTTGAAAGTTTGCTTAATTAATTTTGGAATGTTATTATATATAAATAAAATATTATAAAAAAAATTGTTGACACCTAATTTTGTCCCATTTTGTTATTATTATTATTATTACATATATATATATTTGTATTTGTTTTCATTTTTATTATTATTATTTGTTTTATTATTATTTATGTTATTATTATTTGTTTTATTATTATTATTATCATTTATGTTATTATTATTAGTTTTATATTATTATTATTATTATTAGTTTTTAGTTTTTATCTTTTTATTTTTATTTTCTTTGTTTTTCTGTCTAATCTGTCCATCACCCAGCCACTGCCGCCTGACACCACCGCCGGTCACCAACTCTGTCTCCCCATCCCATCATAGCAGAAGCCCCATGCCAACCCCTACAAAAATCCACCATTTTTCGGTTACCAGGGCGGGCGATATCTCTTTCTTTTCCTCTACCAGATTCAAAACCATACTACCTAAAAAACCTAAAACCGATGGCCACTGTCATCAGCCTTTCCAACCCTCCCTCAACACCGAACCCAGCGATCACCATTCTCGATCACTCCTACCAGGGATCCAAAAACTCACCAGTAGCCTCAATCCTCACCCTCAACCCCAACAGCACCAAACACAACCATCACTACCAAACACCGTTCTCATCATCGAAACCATCGTCGAAACCCCCAACCACCAACAACCGAAAATCAAAACCCCAGAACCCGAGAACCCCAAAACTAGATCCCAGATCCGAAACACAATCGCCTGCAAAAACACAAAAACAACAAAAACCACAACAAAAGCAAGAAGCCCGAAGGCTCCGAACACCATATCTGGAAAAAAAGAAAAAAAAACAAAAAAAAGGGTTTCGGTTTCGTTCGGATCTGGGGATTTAGGGTTGCTTTTGAGCGGAATGGAGGCCGGAACTGGAAAGAGAAAACGGAGGAGCATCGGAAAGTGGTGACCTTTTTGGGGATTGGCCACCGGCGGCGGTGGCGCACAGCGGTCCAGCAAGGCCGAAAATCGCCCAACCGAGAGCCTTTCGGGGCTCTGAGTTTTTTTTTAGGGAAAGAAGGAAAAATGAAGAAAGAAAAAAAAAGGGAGGCTTTTATAGAGAGAGGCTGACCCACGTGCGACCCACCGACCCGACCCGGATCCGCGCGCCTGACCCGCAATGACCAGCCGACCCGCGATCCGGCCCGTCCATGGTCTGTTGGGCCTTCAGATTTGGGCCCACTCCAAGTTGGTTTTTTTTGGGCTGTTTTGAAAAGGTTTCCTTTGGGCTCTTAGCCCAAACCAATTTAGGTATATTTCTTTTAGTCTTAGTAATTTTATTTTTATTATTATTATTATTATTATTATTATTATTATTATTATTATTATTATTATTATTATTATTATTATTATTATTATTATTATTATTATTATTATTATTATTGCATCTTGTGAAATAAAAGTTTTTGAAAAATTTTTCTTTATTTGCATTTTCATTAATTATTATCATTGATTAGAAAACATATTTTAAAAAAAAAGTAATAAAAAAATAAAAATAATGAAATTTAAATTTGAGCATAATAATAAAATCTAAATTCAATTAAACAATCGTCCGATGATGGGATGTTATGAAATTCACAAGTAGTGATTTCTTAACTGATTCCTAGGTGAGAAGATTCGTACTAAATGTTACCAAATTATTGGGATATTTAGTATGATTTTTTCAATAATTTAAATTTTTGTTAAAAAGTAAATCAATAAGTTATTTTAATTAATAATAAAATTAAAATTTAATTAAATATTTTTTCCGATGATGGGATGTTATGAAACTCACAAGTAGTGATTTCTTAACTGATCCCTAGGTGAGAGAAGTTCACTAAGTGTTACCAGAGTATTAGGATACTTAGTGCAATTTTTCAATAATAAAAATTTTTATTTAAAATAAATAAAGAAATATTTATATAAAAAATTAAAAAAATTCATTTGCATCATTCATTATCTGTTTGCATCATATGCATTCATAATAATTTTCGAAGCGAGTGTGAATCTTCCGATGATGAGATTCCATAGAACTCACAAGTAGTGATTCTTAAGAAATCTCTAGGTGAGGAAAATTATTTCAAATGTTACCAGAGTATTGGGATATTTGATTTAATTCTTCAATATAAAAAGGTTCACATTCACTTTTGAAAAATAAAATTTAATTTTTTAAAATAAAACAAAATGATTTTTTTCTTCTACAAATAAAAAATGACTTTGACTAAAAAGAATAAAATTAATTGCAATAAAATAGAAATTATTTTTAAATATTAATTTAAGATCATTTTATTAAAATTAAAGGATAACACATGATTATTATGGTACCGTTTTTTAACGGGCATCATGGGGGTGCTAATTCTTCCCCACGCGTAACCGTACCCCCGAACCCAAAATTTTTTTCGCAGACCAAAAATTATCTTTTTAATAAAACTTAATTAATTTTGAGATTTTGTTAAAAAGATAAATATTTTTAGGTGGCCAATCACACCTAGTCAAAAAAGATTGGTGGCAACTCCATTCGTTTTTTAAACGTTTTTCAAAATCGTCGAGCGCGAAGCCGTTACGACAAAAATCATTTTTCAAAAATTATTTTCAGTTACTTAAATGGATCCTAGATTCCATTTTCTCTTTTTAATGGACTTATGTTTAAACTTTAATAGCTTAATAGTAAAACATATCTTTAATCTAATAAAAAATAGATATAACATTTTATTATATGTAAATCAATCTATAAACTTCTATTTTGTGTAAATAAATCCTTAATTTTTTAAAATCATACAATTAAATTTAAATATGTTAAATAGCACTAATTTCTATTTGTATTGCCCATGTAGCATATCAAGTGGCAACCTACAAAGCTATCTTGATCAATTGCTACGTAAGATGTCTAAACGACAATTAGTATCATGGATAATTATCCAATACACCGCCAATGGAGTTTTTTTGACTCCATAAGTGGCTTAGAATAATGACACATATCCTATTTTAGTTGTTTGTTGTTTTTTAATATTTTTAAAAGACAAGTATCATCATCCTAACCCCGCTTGCGGTGTTAAAAAGCTCCACTGATGGTGTATTGGATATTAATAAATGTATCATTTAACAGATTTAGACTTTATTGCATTTTTTTGAAAAGTTATGGATTTATATACAGAAAAATAAAAGTTTATGTACTAATTTACATGTAGTAAAACATTGATGGCTTATATCGTTTTTGTACAAAAAAATTTATATATATTTATATACACACACAAGCATTAAGCCAACTTAAAATTAAATCCTACATTACTTTGTGCTTTTAGATTTATATTATCATCTTATATAAATATTTATAAAGAGATGGTGAAAATTTTAAATTTCATTCAAATTATAAGATCAAAAATTGTCTTATTAAGATATATTAAAAAAATTAATTATTAAATAGATATATGATAACCACATTCATATAGTTTACATGTAAAAATTAAAAAATTCTATGATTATTTATATAGGAGGAATCTACACTACACATATGTAGGATTAATATTTTTGTAGGATTATGTATGTATGTATGTATGTATGTATGTATAGGAGGAATCACATTTTTTATAATTTTATGTAGGATTAATATTTTTGCAAACAAACCATTGAATTTAACAACCTATTTGTATTTATAAAGCACATAAAATTTTGAATTAATCTGATATTCCTCTCATCTTAATCAAAAATAAAAGTTTTTTTCAATGTACATTAACGATTGAAATTTTATTATTATAGAATAAATAGTTAGATATCTTTGATTAACTTGAAATTTGTTGTACATGATCTATGTGAATAAAATATAAAATTCAATGGTTGGATTTAAAAATATAAATCATATAAAAAATATAAAAGTGTGTAAAATTAAGTTAGTTTTACACATGTATAAGTAGATCATTCCTCTCATATATATATATATATATATATATATATATATATATTAATAGTGCATAGTCTCTAATAACTATGCACTATTAATGAATCACAAAATATCACCTCATTAATGAGCAATTTAATTTTTTGATTTATATATATGATGCATTGACAATGTATAGTCTCTATATACTGTCAATGCATAAAAGGTTGACACATTTTCAATAAGCCCTTATGAGCAATTTGAAAAAAAATTATTTGTATTTATTTTTAAGGGCTTGGCATTTTTTTAGTTTGCATATTAATGAGATGTCAACTTCTTGTGCATTAATAGTATATAGAGATTATGCACTGTTAGTGTATTATATATAAATCCTTAATTTTTTATGTTAACAAAATAAACTTTATCAATAAGTAAACTAAAAAAATAAATACAAATAATTTTTTCAATTTACTTATGAGAGTTTATTGATAAGATGTTAACATATGATGCATTGACAATATATAAAGTTATATACTGTTAATACATTATATATATATATATATATATATATATATATATATATATATATATATATCCTTGAAAGATTTGTGTATTCACTTCTATATTTTTCTTATCGGTTGTCTTGGGCTGTGGTATAATTTTCGGTATATAGTCCTTACTTTCTAAGGCTGCCCATTGTTAGAACTTCCCATCGTAAGTTCGTAATTGGGCTTATTATAAAAGGAAAAGTGAGTTTGTGTATGAAGAAACAATAATTAAAATATGCTCATCCAAGAACGATCATAAAAACTTTTTGTTCACCTCATAAGAAAAAGTTGCCATATATGAAATCAATTTTTTTTTAAAAAAATCATAAATAAGATTATCATAGGGTTTATGTACTATGTCAAAACATATGGTTTACTTTTCTTTTTACTTTTCTTTATCTCCTCCAGTCTCGCTCTTTCTTCTTCCAATTTCTTCAAAGAAACCTAGCAACAATTTATAAAATAAAAAAAATTAGAAAATTAATATATTAATTAAATAGAATAACATCAAAGAGAAAAATAAATTAAAAAATACTAAATATTTATTTTCGCTAGATAAAAGTTATTCTTATATAAAATTAATAATTATATATAATAAAAACAAATAAATATAAATGAACTTACCTCAATAGCCGCAAAGAGCTCAATTTTGAGTTCCAGCAAAAACGATTTAATTGCTGCAAAGTTAATTGATTCAAATTTACAAAATTAAATTCATAAATTATCAAAAAAATTAATTATATTAAAAAGAAAATAGAGATAGAATTACCTTTATCCCTAAATTGATCAGTAAAGCAAAATTTTAAATATCGTTGAGCTTTTCTGTATTTTCCGAGGGCCTTCTCAAAATCATTTTTCTTCCTACAAAGAGCTCAATTGTTTCCGAATACAATACAAATTCCGTCAATCTCGAAAGTTCATCGAGAGTCTCCCGCCGATGGGAGGTTATTGAATGGCGCGGCACATCTCGGTAGGAGGCTTCTGTCACCAGCGGGAGGTTGTTGAATGGAGCGACACATCTCGGTCGGGAGGCTTTTGTCGCACTCTGCGGGAGGTTGGATTCAGCCACACATCCAACGCAGGGTAATAAGCAACAGGATAAGGGGTTTGTCGCCTACGACAGATGTTCTGTCGCAAGCGAGAGGGGTCTTATGCCGTCCAGATTTATTTAATCAAATGCCACGTGGTCCAATAAGATCATGCCATGTGGCGGATTATATGACATTTGGGCTTTAGCATCTTGTAAAATGGGCTTTGCCATATCACAAGGAAATACATTTGTTTCCTTAAAGAGGCTTTGTCGTCAGAATATATTATAATTTTTGAATTTTTATAATCTCTAGTTCCAACATTTGATCAAATTTGGAAAGAATATTTCTCACGTAAAAAATTTTCGTTTATTGCACTAGTACAAAATCTGAGGGATTGAACATTTATTTATTAATAGTAAATTTAATATTTATTTATTTATTCTTTATTCTGAATCTTGAATAAGAAATCCTTGATATTAAAATTATTTCTCTAAATTTTCCAATGCTTTGGTCAAACTTAAGAAATTTAAATGTCTTAATAGTCAAACATACACTCAATCTTATACAAAAAATAAATATAAGTTCTTAACATTTTGTTGTATATAAATTAGTCCATAAAATTTTATTTTTTGTAAATAAATCCTCATCTTTATAAAATTATGCAGTTAAGTCTAAATATGGTAAATAACACTAATTTCTATTTGAATTGCACACTCTGATTTTCGGTCCATAGCCCTTCTTTTCTAAGGCTGCCTATTGTTAGACATTCCCATCGTAAGTTCGTAACTGGGCTTATTATAAAAGGCAAAGTGAGTTTGTGTATGAAGAAACAATAATTAAAATATGCTCATCCAAGAACGATCATAAAAACTCTTTGTTCACCTCATAAGAAAAAGTTGCCATATAAGAAATCAAATTTAAAAAAAAAAAGCATAAATAAGATTATCATAGAGTTTATGTACTATGTCAAAACATATGGTTTACTTTTCTTTATACTTTTCTTTATCTCCTCCAGTCTCGCTCTTTCTTCTTCCAATTTCTTCAAAGAAACCTAGCAACAATTTATATAATAAAAAAAATTAGAAAATTAATATATTAATTAAATAGAGTAACATCAAAGAGAAAAATAAATTAAAAAAATACTAAATATTTATTTTCGCTAGATAAAAGTTATTCTTATATAAAATTAATATTTATATATAATAAAAGCAAATAAATATAAATAAACTTACCTCAATAGCCGCAAAGAGCTCAATTTTGAGTTCCGGCAAAAACGATTTAATTGCTGCAAAGTTAATTGATTCAAATTTGCAAAATTAAATTAATAAATTATCAAAAAAATTAATTATATTAAAAAGAAAATAGAGATAGAATTACCTTTATCCCTAAATTGATCAGCAAAGCAAAATTTTAAATATCGCTGAGCTTTTCTGTATTTTCCGAGGGCCTTCTCAAAATCATTTTTCTTCCCATAAAGAACAAACAAAAATTAAATTAAATGATTTTCAAATTCAATCATTAATAAACCTTAAAAGTAACTAACAAAAATGAATAATTTTTTTTAGCGTACCTTGAATTCAGCTAGGCCAAGAATCCGAAGATAAATCACAGCATCTAACCACCAAGTGGGGTCTTTCTCTTTTACGATGATGTCTTCCGGCCAATCCAAATATCGATCTTTTCTACTAAAAAGATAATCGATAGTATCATCACCTTCGGACTTGACACCGCCGCAAATAACCTCCACGGGCTTTATCGGTCGATGATCGTTCTCAATCTTAACATTTTCAATTTCTTTTAAAAGACAAAATCCCTTCACAACCCTTCCGAATACCATATTTTTGGCATCATAATCGGCACAAGAAGACAAGGTTATAAAAAATTTAAACCCCTTACTGTCCATAGGAGTTGAGAGCAAACCACTTTGATCATGTTTAAGGTTGGATCTTTCCCCCACAAAATATAAATCATTATTATACTCTGACAAATCATTCATTTCACCCACAATACTGGAACCTTTCATAATTTGACAAAATTGAATTTTCTGGCAAAAGAAAAAAAAGTGAAAATTAAAATAAAATATAAAAATAAATAATAAATTTGAATGTGTTTAATTAAATTAAAAAATACTTACATATAAACGACTTCTCTCGCAAAAAAACTTGAAGTTTTCCACTGTCTTGGGAGCCAGCTCTTCAAATAACTCAAAAGCTATTCTACCTTCAGGACATCCTCCAATACCAATATCCATAAAGCATGTAGGCCTGGATTTTTTCCCCTCATTTAAATTTTTTTCCTCAAACTCCAACCCATATTGTATTAGTCCTAAATAGAAGAAAACAAATGCCCAAGCTCCTACACTTCTTAGCCCAAAAATACCAAACATTATCCAAATACTTCTGGTAATAAAAAAATTAAATAAGCCAAATTCGATGGCACAAAATTTTTGAACAATACAAAATATTGGCAGTAAACCAAGAGAGAAGGTTGCTATTATGCTTTTAACGTTGCTTTGTTGAATTCTCTGCCAAGTCAAAGCAAAAACAAGCACGGCAGCATTTCCAATGGTTTTCACTAATGAAAAGCGTGAATCTTTGTAATCATTTTTTGCGAAAACTAAAGAAAACATGAAACACGAAGGATATACCTCAATAATAATCAAATAGTCTATTTGAATTGGGGTAGCATTAAGAAAGGGAAGGATGGCTCTAGCAATTTCTTCTGCGATAGGAAAAATAAAGGCGCACCAAGATAAAACAGAGAACAAGAAGGAAGTCCAACGTAGAATATTCTCCAGTGAAAGAACTCGTTTCTCTCTAACCATGTTCATGTTTTTCTCTCTATCTAAGCCCAACAACTTCTACTAGAAAGGAAAACAAGATTAAAATATATAAGATTATATTTTTCTCTCTTTATTCCCCGTGCAGCCTGCATATATGTGTCTGTCCCCTTTAAATAGACCCAAATATTTGGGATATTATTTGATTCTCATTAACTTTCACAGATTTTATTTAATTATTAAAATCAAAATCTAGACGTTAATGCCATGATTTATTTCCAATATTTTAGCAAGCAAATCTTCCCAAATTCTTGATTCTTTTACAGATTTTCTTCCTTTCTTTATCTTTCCAATTTTCTGCTTTTTATTATTATTTTGCCAAAAAAAAGTAAAACCAAAATTAAGATCTAAATCTAAAATAAAAAAAAAATCTAATTAATCATAAATATTTGAACAAGATTCGGATAAAACTGGTATTTACACTTAACAAATTTTAGTAGTGTCAATATAGAAAAATTATTAATTTTGTTTATACTAACTATATAATTTCATACATGTTTTATATAGTTTTAAAATTTGAGTGGGGTCAATTAACCCCACTCAAATACATGTGACTATGCCACTGCTTTCTAGAATTAATTTCTACTAAACAATTTGAACCTAAAAAAAAAAATCAAAACTTCTAAACGACTATTGAGAGAGGCCAAATAGGCAAAAAAAAAACCAAGCTCCTAAACTATTCAACAACATTATTCCGAAACTTAATAGAAATAACCCAATATTTGAGGCTCTACGAATTTTTAGAACAATACAAAATATTAATAAACCAAAAAAAGAAGATTGCTATTATGCTTGGAATGTTGCTTTCTTAAATTCAGAACAATCAAAATAAAATATCAAATCAATCTATTTACTCTATAAACTATTATAGTTCATATACCTGTTTTACAAATCTTGATTGGCATTTTCGAAAAATCTCTACTCCATTTAAATTTGTTTCCTCTACTTATAATCAAGATTTGCTCCAATTAAAGCTAAACACAACAATGTATACAATCAAGCTCCTAAATCACTTTATAAAAAAAAATAAACAACCCAAAATTTGAGACTACAAATTTTCGGAGTTATACAAAAGATTAATAAACCAACAAAAAGAAAGTTTCTATTATGCTTGGAACGTTGCTTTTTTTTTTTCTTGTTACAAAAAGTTTAGATAATGGGAGGTTTTCTCAGTCCAGAACTAAGGCATATCGTCGGCCTCAATGAGAAAACTTACGATTTAGTGTTCTAATGCAAGTCATTTGAGTTTTATTCTAATTTTTTCTGATTATGTATTTTCTTTTTTGAGGAAGATTATGTAATTAAAGTTTGTTTAAATTGCTTAATTTCTATTAAGTTGTTTCAAATTTAGCTTGTCACAGGTAAGCCACATAGAAAGGCATAGTCAGCATTTTCAGTATTGTATTGTACGCTGCATGGGAAACATGGGCAGCAATGCTGGCGTTTGAAGAATCATTCTCTCTCTTCTTTGCTCTCCTTCTTTCTCCCTATTTTAGAATTCTTATTTTCTAGAAATTCTATAGAAATTCGTTGAATCCCAGCTTTTATTCCTCAACATTGTTGCAACCGCATCATGTTCTTTAATGGGAATGGAAAAATCAATTTGACGCATCATCAATAAATTTTTATGAGCAAATTAAAAAAAAGTATATGTATTTATTTTTAAAGGTTTTATTTTTATTAGTTTTGTTGACACCTAATTTTGTCCCTTTTTGTTATTATTACTATTATTATTATTTATTTATATTTATTTTTATTATTTGTATTATTATCATTATTATTTTCTTTATTATTATTATTATTATTATTATTTATATTATTATTTATATTTTTATTTTATTTTATTTTATTTTTTTGGTCTAATCAGTCCATAACCCTGTCACCCATCCCATCACCGCCGGCCACCAGCTACCCCTGCCAACTGCCGGTTAGCCCATCCCATCTATGCCAATCTCTACTTCTTTTAATGATCACGATTCTTGACCTAAAGAGAAAAAAGCTTCAACCTTGACGGAAAAAAATCAAAAAATCCTCACAGACCCGACCCCACGCTCACACAGATCACCCTCACCGCCATCATCACCTTCACCGGAACCATCACCAAAACAACCCCCTGCCTTAGCTACTCACCGAGCATCACCCTCAACCCCCATCACAGCAAACATCCTCACCACCAAAAAAAAAAAACCAAAACCCAAACTACCCGTAACCCTCACCAAACCACCGAATCCGAGACCCCTTTTAAAAACCCTAGATCTAAGCCCCCACCTGCAAAGGAAAAAACAACAACAAAGAACCACAGCCACAACCAAAAACCATCAATCACAAAAAACAAGAGGAAAACAAAAAAAAAAGGTGGAGGAGGTTTCGGTCTTGGTCAGATTCGTGGGGTTAGGAATGGTTTTTGGCAAAACAGAGGCTAGATTTGGGTAGAGGAGGTAAAGGGGCTTAGGAAAGGGGAAACCTTTTTGTTTTTCGTCGCCGGCGAACGGCGGCCGATGGCGACAGACGGCGGTCCGGCAGCGCCGGAAATCACCTGGCCGGCAGAGAGCTTCAAAGGCTCTGTTTTTTTTTTGAGAAAAGAGAAGGAAAAAGTGAAAGAAAAAAAAAGGGGAGGTTTTTATAGAAGATAGGTGACCCGCGCGTGGACCCGGGATCCGACCCGGGATCCGCACGCCCGACCTGCGTGCCACCCGCTCGCGATCCGCGCGCCCAGGCTCAACCCGTTTCGCCTGACCCGGCTGACGACCCGACTCCATAGCTGCTGGCGACCCGCGTGCCGACCCGATCCGACCCGCTCCTGACCCGCGTTTCCAGCCCAACTTCGAATGGTGTGGGCTTTGGTTTTTTTGGGCTGGTTTAGGAAGACTATTTGGGCTCCAAGCCTAAATCCGAATTTGGGGTAAAATTTTACTAACCTTTTATTTATTTATATATTTATTTATTTGTTTATTTATCCATGCCATTTATTAAAAATATATATGTCATGAAAATAAAAAACTGAAAAAATAAAAATAAAAAAATAAAAAAAATGAAATATAATAAATATAAGAGATATATATAAAAAAGTTTAATTAAATAAAATTCGTCCGATGATGGGATGTCATGAAACTCACAAGTAGTGATTTCTTGACTGATCCCTAGGTGAGAAGAGTCGTACTAAATGTTACCAGAGTATTGGGATATTTAGTATGATTTTTCAATAATTTATTTTTTATTAAAAATAAAAATAAATAAGTTTTTAAAAGAAAATAGAAAAAGAAAATTAATAATAAAATTTAAATAATTAAACAATGGTCCGATGATGGGATGTCATGAAACTCACAAGTAGTGATTTCTTGATTGATCCCTAGGTGAGAAGAGTCGTACTAAATGTTACCAGAGTATTGGGATATTTAGTATGATTTTTCAATAATTTATTTTTTATTAAAAATAAAAATAAATAAGTTTTTAAAAGAAAATAGAAAAAGAAAATTAATAATAAAATTTAAATAATTAAACAATGGTCCGATGATGGGATGTCATGAAACTCACAAGTAGTGATTTCTTGACCAATCCCTAGGTGAGAGGAATTAACTAAATGTTACCAGAGTATTGGGATATTTAGCTAAATTTCTCAATATTAAGAGTTTCATTAATAAAATCAAAATAAATAAAATTTCTTTTAAGTTTCATATGCATCATACATTTTTATCAATACTACATGCGTACAAGATTAGTTATAAAATAGCATGAGCACCACCAAGGATGAGATTCTATAGAACTCACAAGTAGTGATTCTTAAGAAATCTCTAGGTGGGGGGAATTATTTCAAATGTTGCCAGAGTATTGGGATATTTGATCTAATTTTTCAATAAATGGTGTTCATGTTCATAATGGAATTTTTAAACACATATAATAGTGATATTTAAGCAAACGCACGATTTTTTTAATATAATAAACAAATTAAACTTAAGCCAAGACTATTTTATTAAAATAAAAAGATACCGTATAGTTGGATGGTACCGTTTTTTAACGGGTGTTGTGAGGGTGCTAATCCTTCCTCACACGTAACCGTACCCCCGAACCCAAGTTTTGTTTTCGCAGACCTCAAAAATTATCTTTTTAATAAAACTTAATTAATTTTGAGATTTTGTTAAAAAGATAAACGTTTTCAGGTGGCCAATCACACCTAATAAAAAAGATTGGTGGCGACTCCCATGTTTTGTTTTTAAACGCTTTTCCGAAAATCGTCGAGCGCGAAGCCGTTACGACAAGTTTGTTTATTGATGAGGTGTCAAATTTTAATACATTAACAAAATATAAAAACTATATATTATTAATGCATCCATTGAAATAAAAGCTATATTGGTTATAGCCCAATGGGATCATAGGCAGGCTTCATCGACCATATTGAAAGTTTGTTGTAAGCTTGACACCTGAGCCTACTAAGTTACAAGAGCAGGAGCACTTCATTAATCCAAATTTGATTTTCTCTTTTTCATGGACTTAGGTTTAAATTTAAATGGCTAAATAGTCAAACATACACTTAATCTTATACAAAAAATAAATATAAGTCCTTAACGTTTGTTGCAAGAGATCATTTGTAGATCAAAATCCACTCTAAATATTGAATCATGTTGCAAGAGATCATTTGTTAGAATCTTATTTTTATTGAGCTAATTTCGTTTTGTCTTTTTTCATATGAGATTGAAGGTCCATTTAAAATCCAATTTCCATCATAATCGGCACAAGAAGAGAAGGTTATAAAAAATTTAAACCCCTTACTGTCCATAGGAGTTGAGAGCAAACCACTTTGATCATGTTTAAGGTTGGATCTTTCCCCCACAAAATATAAATCATTATTATACTCTGACAAATCATTCATTTCACCCACAATACTGGAACCTTTCATAATTTGACAAAATTGAATTTTCTGGCAAAAGAAAAAAAAGTGAAAATTAAAATAAAATATAAAATAAATAATAAATATTGAATGTGTTTAATTAAATTAAAAAATACTTACATATAAACGACTTCTCTCGCAAAAAAACTTGAAGTTTTCCACTGTATTGGGAGCCAGCTCTTCAAATAACTCAAAAGCTATTCTACCTTCAGGACATCCTCCTATACCAATATCCATAAAACATGTAGGCCTGGATTTTTTCCCCTCATTTAAATTTTTTTCCTCAAACTCCCACCCATATTCTATTAGTCCTAAATAGAAGAAAACAAATGCCCAAGCTCCTGCACTTCTTAGCCCAAAAATACCAAACATTATCCAAATACTTCTGGTAATAAAAAAATTAAATAAGCCAAATTCGATGGCACAAAATTTTTGAACAATACAAAATATTGGCAGTAAACCAAGAGAGAAGGTTGCTATTATGCTTTTAACGTTGCTTTGTTGAATTCTCTGCCCAGTCAAAGCAAAAACAAGCACGGCAGCGTTTCCAATGGTTTTCACTAATGAAAAGCGTGAATCTTTGTAATCATTTCTTGCGAAAACTAAAGAAAACATGAAACAAGAAGGAAATACCTCAATAATAATCAAATAGTCTATTTGATTTGGGGTAGCATTAAGAAAGAGAAGGAATGCTCTTGCAATTTCTGCTGCGATAGGAAAAATAAAGGCGCACCAAGATGAAACAGAGAACAAGAAGGAAGTCCAATGCAGAATACTCTCCAATGAAAGAAGTCGTTTCTCTCTAACCACGCCCAAAGGAAAACAAGATTAAAGTATATAAGATTATGAAAAACATATCTATATTTCTAACGCGGGTTTTTTTTCCTGTATGACAGAATTTTTGTACAAGGAAGGTTTATATAGAGTTTTAATCTAAAGAGGCGTGTTGACACCTAATTTTGTCCCATTTTGTTATTATTAGTATTATTATTTATATTATTATTATTTTTATATTATTATTATTATTATTATTATTATTTGTTTTTATCTTATTGTCACTGCCGTCACCCCCATCCCCGAAGTCTGCCATAGCCAGTCTGCCTAACTGTCCCATCTCCACCAGCCCCCAGGCAAGCTTTTCCCTCCAAAAAAACCCCATCAGACCCGAAAGGAAGGGGGGCCAAAGCTTCAATCTTTCCCCATTCACCCGAGAGCCACGGAAACCCTAAGCTCATCACCATCACCGCCCACTCACCACCTCTGCCTCTGTCGAGAGCCCCCACTCACCACCATCATCACTGTCCTCACTATCGCCAAACCATCATCCCCGAAACCCCTCAAACACACGCAGACACACACCGCCGTCATCGCAACCCATAGCTACTAAAACCCAAACCCACGACAGCAACCCGAGACCCCAAATCCGAGGAGCTCCCCTACACACGACCGACCGGCAACCCTCACCAAAACCCCTTTCCCCAAAACCAGCAACCTAAACACACCCAAAACAAAACCTAACCCTAACCAGAAAACCTAGATCCGAGAGCCAAAAAAACCAGATCTCGAAACCGAGACCCCCAAAGCTTAGATCTAAAGATCTAAGCACCCCTAATACCTGCAAAACACAAAACTAGCAACCACAAACCACAATCAAACCATCAACACCAGATCCAAAAAAAAAAAAAAAACAAAGAGGGGAAAAAGCTTTCGGGGGGTTCAGATTCGTGGGGTTGGGGGCTTTTTCGAAGGAAAAGGAGGCCGAGAACGAGAAGAGGAGGTGAAGAAGCGTCGGAAAGTGGAAAGCTTTTTGTGATCCGGCCACCGGAGGCGGCGGCCGGTGGTGGCGTACGGCGGTCCGGCAAGGCCGGAAATCGCCTGGCCGGGAGAAAAGGAGAGAAAGCTCTGAGATTTTTTTGTGTGAAAAAAGGAAAAGTGAACCAAAAAAAAAAAAAGGGGAAGATTTTATAAAGGGAGGTCGACCCGCGCGTGGACCCGGATCCGACCCGGGATCCGCGCGCCCGACCCACGGGAGGAGGAAGATCCGCGTGCCTCAGCCGACCCGCGTTGACCCGACCCGATCCGCACGTTGACCCGGTCCGGTCCACCTTATTTGGGCCAGATCTGTTTACTTGTTGGGCCCGCACGCCTTGGGCCAACCAGGTTGGGCTGTTTGCAAGCATTTCCTTTGGGTTCTCAGCCCAAACCAATTTAGGTATATTTCTTTTAATTTTAATAATTTTGGTGCTATTATTATTATTAGTATTATTATTATTATTATTATTATTATTATTATTATTATTATTATTATTATTATTATTATTATTGTCATTATTGTTATTATTATTATTATTATTATTATTATTATTATTATTATTGTCGTTGTGTTATTATTATTATTATTATTATTATTATTATTATTATTATTATTATTATTATTAGTGCATGTTGTAAAGCAAAAGTTTTTGAAAAATTTTCTTTTATTTGTATTTTCTTTAATAATTATTATTGATTAGAAAATGTTTTAAAAATAATAAAATTTTAAATTTAATTAAATGAATCGTCCGATGATGGGATGTTATGAAACTCACAAGTAGTGATTTCTTAACTGATCCCTAGGTGAGAAGAGTCGTACTAAATGTTACCAGAGTATTGGGATACTTAGTATGATTTTTCAATAATTTATTTTTTATTAAAAATAAAAATAAATAAGGTTTTTTTAAAAGAAAATAAGAAAAGGAAATAAACAATAAAATTTAAATTTAAGTAAACAAATTGTCCGATGATGGGATGTCATGAAACTCACAAGTAGTGATTTCTTGACTGATCCCTAGGTGAGAAGAGTTGTACTAAATGTTACCAGAGTATTGGGATATTTAGTATGAGTTTTCAATAATTTAAATTTTTATTAAAAAATAAAAATAAATAAATAAGTTTTTAAAAGAAAATAAAAAGATTAATAGAAAATTTAATATTTTTTATTGAAAATAAAAATAAATAAGTTTTTAAAAGAAAATTGAAAAAGGAAATTAATAATAAATTTTAAATTTAATTAAATGAATCGTCCGATGATGGGATGTCATGAAACTCACAAGTAGTGATTTCTTGACTGATCCCTAGGTGAGAGAAATTCACTAAGCATTACCAGAGTATTGGGATACTTAGTGCAATTTTTCAATAATAAAAATTTTCATTTCAAATAAATGGAGAAATATTTATACAAAAAAATCAAAAAAATTCATTTGCATCATTTATTATCTGTTTGCATCATATGCATTCATAATAATTTTTGAAACGAGTGTGAATCTTCTGATGATGAGATTCTATAGAACTCACAAGTAGTGATTCTTAAGAAATCTCTAGGTAAGGAAATTATCCGAAATGCTACCAGAGTATTGGGGTACTTCGGAATAATTTTCAATACAAAAGATTTTCATTTATTTCAAATAAAAAAATAAAATTTAAATGTTTCAAAATTAGTACAAATAAGAAATGATTTCAAAATTAAAAGAATAAAATTGATTGCAATAAAATAGGAATTATTTCTAAATATTAATTTAAGACCATTTTATTAGAACAAAAAGGATAACACATGATTATTATGGTACCGTTTTTTAACGGGCGTCGTGGGGGTGCTAATCCTTCCCCACGCGTAACCGTACCCCCGAACCCAATTTTTGTTTCGCAGACCAAAAGATTATCTTTTTAATAAAACTTAATTAATTTTGAGATTTTGTTGAAAAGATAAATGTTTTCAGGTGGCCAATCACACCTAATAAAAAAGATTGGTGGCGACTCCCATTTTTGTTTTTTTTAAACTTTTTTTAAAATCGTCGAGCGCGAAGCCGTTACGACAGCTTGGCGACTCCACTGGGGACGCTTTTTGAGGGTCAAGCCGTTACGACAGCTTGGCGACTCCACTGGGGACGCTTTTTGAGGGTCAAGCCATTCATTAATCATGTGTTATCCAAAGTTTTAATTTAATAGTCTTGATCGATATTTAAACTTAATTCACTTGGATTTTGAAAATAATATTGTTTGCATTTGCATTCTATGTTATTTATTTTATATTTGTGTATATTGTTATTAATAAATTGTTTGGACATATAGCATTAGAGTCGTAGTGTGAGGAATGATTGGTGTCTTCCCTCATGCACACACTTGCACTTACATTTGCATAACATGAGCTCTATACCCGGGTTCAGTCCTTCTTAGGAGGGAGTAGAGTACCTTTGCTCTCGTGAGGTAATCACCTCCGCAATGGCAATCGAAATACTCCCACTCAAATTAAATCTTACTAGTCCAGTGTGGACGACAGTGAGATATAATTTGGGAACCTTTAGATCTTTATATCCCAGCACAGCATACAGAAGAACCTAAGAGGCCAGCCTTAGGTAGAGCCATGTCCAATTTTTATAGAAATTATCCCGATATTAGGACACAAGAGGGAACATTATTTGACCCCATTTCTTGTATCAATAATAAAGGTACTATGGATTTTGGTTTGAATTGTCCATAATTAAAGTCTTAGAAGTTTTTCTTGTTTTTCAAAAAGGATTTTTCAAAAAAATAATAATAATAATAATAAAATTGTGGAAAGAGATTTTGTAGAATAAAAAGAAAGAAATCTAAGTTTTAATAAAAAAGGAAAGTGTGAGAAAAATAATAAAACAAACTTTTCTTTCAAAATAATGGGAATAATTTTTCTTAAAAAAAAAAAAAAAAGGGGAGGAGGGATTTCTTTCAAAAATATGGACATAAAAATGGGAATAAATGGAAAAATACGAAGAGAGCTGACGTTTTTTTTAATAAAGGTAAAATGGAGTTAACAAAATCTTTCATTGATTTTTCTTTTTTCCTTTTCTGAATAATTTAAAAAATAAGTTGACAAAAAAAAATAAAGAAAATATTTTTTATTTTTGGGTTGTATAGGAGTTTTAATGAAAATATAAAAACAAATAAAAAAAAAAGGTTTTTTTCTTTTCTTGATTATCTCATAAAAAAAAAAAATTTTTTGAACCAAAAGATGTTAACAAAAAATTGTCCTTGAATTTGTGTGGAAAAGAATTAAAAAAAAAAGTTTGATTTGGAATAAAAATGAAATAAAATCAATTTTTGAAAAAAAGAATAGAATAGGGAATGTGAATTTTATTTTTTTTAAAAAAAATAGAAAATAAAAAAATTTTGGTGATTAGAGAAAAATGATTTCTAGAAAAATGAAGAAGAATGCTCAGGTTTAGTTAGGAATTCCATCTTTCTTGCATGATTGGATTAAGGAATAATAAGATTAGTGTCTAAGTATTATGAATACAAATATTCGTTTTTCTCAAACATGTTAGGGACATGTATCATTTTAATTCATTTCATCATTATTGTGTATATATATGTTGATAGTCATGTCATTTGAATTTTAGAATCATGAAAATTAGGTGAAATAAAACCAATTTTGATTTTCATTACCATTGCATTGGGTATAAAATACATTTTGCATAAACATGTCCTTCAACAATGCCTTGTTATTGTGTCATTTTACATAGCATTTCATGAAAAAAAATTGTTCTTTCCTACTAAGAATTGAAAAAAAAAAATAGTTTTTTTGAAATAATTTTGGTATGGTTTAAGATTATTCTTCAATTTCCTTGACTTGTGTTAGACTTGGCATCTCAAGTTAATAAGTGAATATGTTAAGTAAGGGGCAAATTTTAGTTTGAACTTTGTTATGCATTTTACATTGTTGCATCACATTTTGTAGATAAGTCTTTGAGAAACTAGACTAAGTCTTTTACAATTTTGAATTTGTTTATTCTTTCAATTTTCTTTTTATCAAATTTGTGTACATTTGCTATTGATTGATTATTTTCATTGAAATTATTCCTCCCTAAGATTTGGTTAAAGTGAAGACCTAAACACATAACATGTAAAATCAAGAAACTTAGAGAAAAAGAAAAAGAAAAAGAAAAAAAGAAGAAGAAAAATTGTTCCATTTCATAGATTTCTATCATACATGTCATTTGCATACATATACAAATAACATGATTTTCATAAAATTCACATCATACACTTGTTATACTTCAGTAAATATGTCAATACTTTTCATTTTTAGAAAAAAAGAAGAAAAAATTTGTTTGTTCCAAAAATTTTTTTGAAAGAAATAAGATAAGGTTTTTCTAATTAGAAAATTGTGGTAATAAGGTTCAAGGCCTCTCGACCACCAAAGATTACAAAGTAATTCAGGACTCTCACAAGCTTAGACCATGGAAGAAGGACAGGTTAGCCGAATGGAGAAAATAGAAAAGGCACAAGAGGAGATGAAGGGGCAATTGGCTACAATGCTGGAGATGATGACTAAAATGAATAAAGGAAAAGAACCAGTAGGGGAAGCAACTACTCAAGAAAGGTGGGCACAAGACGGTGAACGTTCATATCCACAAAGTCCCATTCCACCCCAAGTCCGTACTTCACAGCATATGCAATTTGCGGGGCACGACATTCCAAACCTCAGAAGGAACCCATCAGACCCGATCTATGTCCATGATTCAGGGGATCCTAAAGAACAAGAGAAATTGAAGATGGGTGTATCAACAATGAAAGAGAATTTAGGGCCTCAGACGAAGTTAGATCTCCTTGAAGAGAGGTTACGAGCTATTGAAGGGATGGATTTATATGGTTCTTTGGAGGCGAGCGAGCTCTGTTTGGTACCGGGTGTAGTTATCCCACCAAAGTTCAAAGTTCCAGATTTTGAAAAGTATGATGGGACCAAATGCCCGGCAACTCATATCAAGATGTACTGTCAGAAAATGGCTGCTTATGCTCAGAATGATGAATTATTGGTGCATATTTTTCAAGACAGTCTAACCGGATCAGCTGCCAGGTGGTACACCCAACTAGATCGAACCCATATCCGCTCATGGAAAGAATTGGCTCGGGCATTCATTGCTCAATACAAGCACATTGAAGATTTGGCACCAGATCGCTTATCCTTACAGGGCATGATGAAGAAACATGAAGAGAGCTTTAGAGAATATGCTCAAAGGTGGAGGGATGTAGCTGCCCAAGTTCAACCACCCCTCACAGAGAAAGAAACCGCCATCTTGTTTGTCAACACACTCCCAGCACCATTTTATGAAATGATGGTTGGAAATGCTACAAAGAATTTTGCAGATATGGTGATCTCTGGTGAAATAATAGATAATGCAATCAAGAGTGGCAAGCTGGTAGGAGACGATGCCATGAATGCAAGAAAAGGTGATACATCCGGGAATGGAGGAGATGTTCATGCTATGAATTATGAGGGGCAACATGTGGGAGGCTTTGCTCCATATTATCCTTATCCAATGTACCAAACCCAGTACCCCACCATAAATAATATCTCTCCAAGCCTGAACACCTGTCAGCCAATCCCCTGATCTAGTTGGCAAATAGGTCTCCAAACACCTATGCATACCCGAAGTAACCAAAGAGGATCTCGAAACAAACGGAGGAGAATCGACATTGATCCGATTCCTTGGTCCTACACTGAAGTATTTCAATACCTTCTCGAGAACCAACTTGTTACCCCAGTCCAATTGAAGCCCTTGGAACCTCCATATCCAGAATGGTATGACCCAAATGCTCGGTGTGACTATCATAGTGGAAATATGGGTCATTCGATAGAAAGTTGCCCTGCTTTCAAACACAAGGTGCAAAGTTTGATTAGATCTGGTTTGTTGGATTTTGGGACAAAAGAAGGAACGGGTTAACCCTGCTGCAGTATGATTGCAAAAGAAGACTTTTTGGTTGGTCATTCATGATGGTATAAAGTTGTTTCTTTTGTAGTGCTCATAAACTGCAAAGCGCTTTTTGTGTATTGACTTTCATTTATCTTTTGTCATTTCAACAGAGTAATCGATGCATTTTCATTACATCTTCTCTCCCCTTCGAAGTCTTATATTTTTGTGCATTCACCTATATTTTACCTTTTTCTCCTTCTTTCAGCTTCTAAATGATTAATTCCCATTCTTCACCCAATTTTGTTGTTAAATGATGAATATGAAGTTGATTATGATAATAATCTGGGATAAAACTTTAAAATTCTATTTGTATTGACAATTTTGGTCCCCATGATCGATGGGAATGTTGAAATCAGTCGATGTAGTGTACACAAGGAAAGCAGATTTTTCATAAGGTTGTGATGGCTCAATAAATAATTCTTTGATAAGAGTATTTACGTTTGAAATGAGAAATGGCCATCTTTGGTTTACCCTTCACATATGAGAAAAATTATCCATTGTTACCCCTTTTGAGCCTTATAGTTATATATGTTTTTTTTTTTTTTTTTTTTTTCAAGAAACCTGCCAAGGATCACCCTCCACATTGGGGGGCAAAATTGAAAAATGAAGTGAGATTTGCCCACGAAGAAATTTCAAGTCAATGGAAACCTTAGGGGCAAGATAAAAAAAAAAAGGGATATCTTTACGCTTGAATTCCAAAAAAAAAAAAAAAAAAACAAAACAAAACAAAAAAACAAAAAAATGAAAAAAATGAAATGAATGATGATGAAAATGAGGAAAAGAAGGAATCAAAAGAGAAAAAAGAAATGAACGGAAAAGAATGGGAAGAGAAATGAGAAACCAAAGAAGAATAAACAAAGAATGGGGTAGAATGCTAGAATTCTTAACATGATGAGAAATGATCCTATGGCTTGAAACCCTTGAAACACGTATTTTGGGCCTATTTATCCATTCTTTCAAAACCTTAAACCATGGCCTACATTACGTACCTTAAAAGTCAATTTTGATCAAATTTGAATGCTTGAGTTAAGGAATCATATATTGAGCCTAGACATGTTACAAGTTCATGGTTTGGAGCTTGATAAGTGTGTTGATTATGGATAAGTATGGTCCTTGAAAAAGAATGAAAATGTAAAAAAGAAAAATAATGAAAAAAAAAATGAAAAAATGAAAAAGAAAAAGAAAAAAAAGAAGAAAAGAAAAAAGGTGAAAGGAAGGAGAATAAGAAGGGGCTTAAGTTGAAAACCCGAAAGGGTGATTCGAGTCAAAAGAAGAATGAAAAATTTGGCTAAAATCTTGGGAAGATAGCCTTTTATAAGAAACCAGTACTGTTAGAAGATTCCATGACGTGGGGGGCAAAGCATTGATGGAACCAAAATGATTAGAATGTCAGTCAAATAGAATTTTGGAAAAATCTTAGATTAGTTTATCAAGATTGATTGAATATTCATTGTTTAGATATTGTTACCTTCCCTCGGCCTCTGGAAATTACCTACTATTCTTAGTTAAATTTGTTCTTGCTTACTGCTTCATAAATGTCCATCCTTCAACTTTTGACCAATCTACATACTTATGATTATTGAAAGAAGTGTGATGGTATTGCATTCATTATAAAATTGAAATGACGATAAATAAGTGATTGACAATGTTTGTGAAAGCCCAATGCATTACAAAAGAGGAAAGTCGAACATGATATGGGGTGAAGAAAGAACAGATGAGAACCATGGGAAGATTTACAAGTGCACCTAAGAAATATGAATGTATGATCAAATGGTGAAGAATAACCAAGAACTAATGGTGTTTCGTGGAATTAGTGGATGCACGGAAGCTTATGTTTTGTAAAGATTAAAAAAGGTGAGGATGGTGGTCTTGTGAACCTTGTTACTGCAACTTTTGATTATTTTTCCTTATCTTTTTCTTTCTCTTTTCCTTTTCTTTTTTCTTATTTCTCGACATTTGCATTGCATCCATCACATACATTCAAAAAAAAAAAACAAATGAAAATTTCACCTTTAAGGAACAAGATTTGTACATTTTCGATCAAAGAAGGGGCAAAACACAAGACAAAGGAAGGAAGCGGGATTCTGAAAATTTTAAGATAAGATGATAAGTTTTCTAAAGTAAAGAGTTTTAAAAGGATGATGCATCAAGAAACTAAATCTTTGGATGTGAATCTCCAATTCAAAAAATTTTAAGCAAGAAGTCAAAATTTTGGATGTGAATCTCCAAATCAAAATTTTGGATGTGAATCTCCAATTCAGAAAATTTTAAGCAAGAAGTTAAAATCTTTGGGTGTGAATCTCCAAACCAATTCAGAAAATTTCAGGTGTGAATCTTTGAATTTCAAGTTAAAATCCTTGGGTGTGAATCTCCAAATCAAGGTTGAAATTTCGGGTGTGAATCTCCGAATCAAATTTCTGGATGTGAATCTCCGAATCAAAATCTTGGGTGTGAATCCCTAAGTCAAATCTTTGGATGTGAATCTCCAATTCAAATTTTCGGGTGTGAATCTCCGAGTAAAATTTTGGATGTGAATCTCCAAGTCAAAATTTTGGGTGTGAATCCCTAAGTCAAATTTTTGGATGTGAATCTCCAAGTTAAAATTTCGGATGTGAATCTCCGAATTAAAATTTTGGGCGTGAATCCCTAAGTCAAAATTTTGGGTGTGAATCCCTAAGTCGAATTTTTGGATGTGAATCTCCAAGTTAAAATTTCGGATGTGAATCTCCGAATTAAAATTTTGGGCGTGAATCCCTAAGTCAAATTTTTGGGTGTGAATCTCCAAGTCAAAATTTTGGGTGTGAATCCCTAAGTCAAATTTTCGGATGTGAATCTCCGAATCTAATACTTGGATGTGAAATTCCAACTCAAAATTTCAGGTGAGAATCTCTGAAATTTCGAATGCGAATCTCTAAAATGGATATTTGGATGTGAAACTCCAACTCAAAATTTTAGATGAGAATCTCTGGATTTAAGATGCGAATCTCTGTATTAAGGTTTATGTTTGGAATTTTCAATGCAAACCCTCAAATTGAGTTCCTGAATGTATCCTTGTCAAGAAAATGCAAGATTAGAATATGAAGTTGGAAGAATAAGATCTTGAAGTCAAAAAAAAAAAAAAAAAAAAAGAGGAAGAAGAAGGTTAAAAAAAAAAAAAAGGGGAAAAGAAAAAGGTTCAGGGCTATATTTTAAAGAGGAGGTTCGAGATTAAATTTGAAATGAGATTAAACACAAGATTTAAAGATGAAATTGAAGAAAATTCAAGATAGGGAATTTTAAGATAGGAAAATATCTTAAAATTCGATTTGGATGTGAATCTCCGAATCAAACCTTTAGGTGTGAATTCCAAAATTTCAATCTCTGGATGTGAATCTCCAAGTTAAAATTCTGGATGTGAATCTCCAAGTCAAATTTTCGGATGTGAATCTCCGAGTTAAAATTTTGGATGTGAATCTCCAAATCAAAAATTTCAGGTGTGAATCTCTGAATTCCAAGTTAAAATATTGGATGTGAATCTCCAAGTCAAACTTTCTGGATGTGAATCTCCAAATCAAATTCTAAGTCAAACTTTCCGGATGTGAATCTCCGAAACAAAATCAAACATTTCAGGTATGAATCTCTGAATTCAAAATCAAAATTCGGATGTGAATCTCCAAATCAAATTTTTGGATGTGAATCTCCAAATCAAAATTTCGGATGTGAATCTCCGAATCTTAGATTTTTGAATGTGAAATCTTTCAATTTTAAAGTTTCATTGCCTCTGCTGCAAGAGGAGCACTTTTCAGGAAAAAATTTAAAGTTTCATCGCCTCTGCTGCAAGAGGAGCACATTTAAAAAAAAAAAAAAAGAGAAAAAGGAATTTTAAAGTTTCATTGCCTCTGCTGCAAGAGGAGCACTTTTCAGGAAAAAATTTTTAGTTTCATCGCCTCTGCTGCAAGAGGAGCACATTAAAAAAAAAAAAAAAAGGAAGAGAAAAGAATTTTAAAGTTTCATTGCCTCTGCTGCAAGAGGAGCACTTTTCAGGAAAAAATTTAAAGTTTCATCGCCTCTGCTGCAAGAGGAGCACGTAAAAAAAAAAAAAAGAAGAAAAGAAGAAGAAAAAAAAAACAAAAAAAACAAAAAATGGATGATTAAATTTAAAGTTTCATTACCTCTGCTGCAAGAGGAGCTTTCTCGAAAAAAGGAAAAAAACAAACAAAAAAAAAGAAGAAGAAATTTAAAGTTTCATCGCCTCTGTTGCAAGAGGAGCGCATTTCAAAAAAAAAAAAAAAAAGAAAAACTTTATAGTTTCATTGCCTCTGCTGCAAGAGGAGTTCATACAAAAAAAAAGGGAAAAGAAAGAAAAAAGAAAAAGAAGAAAGAGAAGAAAAAGAGAGAAATGAGTCATAAGCCGGACAAAATTATTGTCAATTGTCTTTGCTCTATTCCTGATCTTCAGCAATGAGCAAAGAGGGGCAGCTGTTGACACCTAATTTTGTCCCATTTTGTTATTATTAGTATTATTATTTATATTATTATTATTTTTATATTATTATTATTATTATTATTATTATTATTATTATTATTTGTTTTTATCTTATTGTCACTGCCGTCACCCCCATCCCCGAAGTCTGCCATAGCCAGTCTGCCTAACTGTCCCATCTCCACCAGCCCCCAGGCAAGCTTTTCCCTCCAAAAAAACCCCATCAGACCCGAAAGGAAGGGGGGCCAAAGCTTCAATCTTTCCCCATTCACCCGAGAGCCACGGAAACCCTAAGCTCATCACCATCACCGCCCACTCACCACCTCTGCCTCTGTCGAGAGCCCCCACTCACCACCATCATCACTGTCCTCACTATCGCCAAACCATCATCCCCGAAACCCCTCAAACACACGCAGACACACACCGCCGTCATCGCAACCCATAGCTACTAAAACCCAAACCCACGACAGCAACCCGAGACCCCAAATCCGAGGAGCTCCCCTACACACGACCGACCGGCAACCCTCACCAAAACCCCTTTCCCCAAAACCAGCAACCTAAACACACCCAAAACAAAACCTAACCCTAACCAGAAAACCTAGATCCGAGAGCCAAAAAAACCAGATCTCGAAACCGAGACCCCCAAAGCTTAGATCTAAAGATCTAAGCACCCCTAATACCTGCAAAACACAAAACTAGCAACCACAAACCACAATCAAACCATCAACACCAGATCCAAAAAAAAAAAAAAACAAAGAGGGGAAAAAGCTTTCGGGGGGTTCAGATTCGTGGGGTTGGGGGCTTTTTCGAAGGAAAAGGAGGCCGAGAACGAGAAGAGGAGGTGAAGAAGCGTCGGAAAGTGGAAAGCTTTTTGTGATCCGGCCACCGGAGGCGGCGGCCGGTGGTGGCGTACGGCGGTCCGGCAAGGCCGGAAATCGCCTGGCCGGGAGAAAAGGAGAGAAAGCTCTGAGATTTTTTTGTGTGAAAAAAGGAAAAGTGAACCAAAAAAAAAAAGGGGAAGATTTTATAAAGGGAGGTCGACCCGCGCGTGGACCCGGATCCGACCCGGGATCCGCGCGCCCGACCCACGGGAGGAGGAAGATCCGCGTGCCTCAGCCGACCCGCGTTGACCCGACCCGATCCGCACGTTGACCCGGTCCGGTCCACCTTATTTGGGCCAGATCTGTTTACTTGTTGGGCCCGCACGCCTTGGGCCAACCAGGTTGGGCTGTTTGCAAGCATTTCCTTTGGGTTCTCAGCCCAAACCAATTTAGGTATATTTCTTTTAATTTTAATAATTTTGGTGCTATTATTATTATTAGTATTATTATTATTATTATTATTATTATTATTATTATTACTATTATTATTATTATTATTATTATTGTCATTATTGTTATTATTATTATTATTATTATTATTATTATTATTATTATTGTCGTTGTGTTATTATTATTATTATTATTATTATTATTATTATTATTATTATTATTATTATTATTATTATTATTATTATTAGTGCATGTTGTAAAGCAAAAGTTTTTGAAAAATTTTCTTTTATTTGTATTTTCTTTAATAATTATTATTGATTAGAAAATGTTTTAAAAATAATAAAATTTTAAATTTAATTAAATGAATCGTACGATGATGGGATGTTATGAAACTCACAAGTAGTGATTTCTTAACTGATCCCTAGGTGAGAAGAGTCGTACTAAATGTTACCAGAGTATTGGGATACTTAGTATGATTTTTCAATAATTTATTTTTTATTAAAAATAAAAATAAATAAGGTTTTTTTAAAAGAAAATAAGAAAAGGAAATAAACAATAAAATTTAAATTTAAGTAAACAAATTGTCCGATGATGGGATGTCATGAAACTCACAAGTAGTGATTTCTTGACTGATCCCTAGGTGAGAAGAGTTGTACTAAATGTTACCAGAGTATTGGGATATTTAGTATGAGTTTTCAATAATTTAAATTTTTATTAAAAAATAAAAATAAATAAATAAGTTTTTAAAAGAAAATAAAAAGATTAATAGAAAATTTAATATTTTTTATTGAAAATAAAAATAAATAAGTTTTTAAAAGAAAATTGAAAAAGGAAATTAATAATAAATTTTAAATTTAATTAAATGAATCGTCCGATGATGGGATGTCATGAAACTCACAAGTAGTGATTTCTTGACTGATCCCTAGGTGAGAGAAATTCACTAAGCATTACCAGAGTATTGGGATACTTAGTGCAATTTTTCAATAATAAAAATTTTCATTTCAAATAAATGGAGAAATATTTATACAAAAAAATCAAAAAAATTCATTTGCATCATTTATTATCTGTTTGCATCATATGTGTTGACACCTAATTTTGTCCCATTTTTGTTATTATTTTTCTTTATATTTATATTTGTATTTTTTTTATTATTATTATTTTTAGCATTATTTTTTTTTTTCTTCTTCTTTGATTATTATTATTATTATTATTATTATTATTTTTTTTATGTTTTTATTTTTATTTATTTATTTATTTATTTTGTTTTATTTTATTTTGTCCAATCTGTCACCTCTCCCCTGCTACCCATCTCTATCACCCGTCCATCAGCCACTGTCGCCTGACACCACCGCCGGTCACCAACCCTGCAACCCCCATTCCCCTTTGCCTACTCCATCCCATTACCAACGGAAAACCTCCAGAGGATTCCCTCTAGAAAAGGCCCTCAATCCTCAGCTCACGGGGGAACCTCGGGGACCATTCGATACACAGACTCCCCTCACCGTCGAGCCTCACCCGGACCCATTCAGATCTCCGGACACTAACACTCACCCGAGCATCATCCACGACCCACACCGAAAATACAACCAACACCGAGACTCTAAATCACTACAACCACCACCGCACAACCGACGACCACCACTTGCCTACCCAAAATCACCTCGGATTTCCACCATCACCACCATAACCCCAACAGACACCACCAACTTACCGCAACAGAAACAAAAAAAAAAACCCGAGACTCCTGGATCTCAGATCTGGAAACCCTAGATCTAAAACCTAGATCTCAAAACCTGCAAAAAAAAAAAACAAAAACACAAAAACCAGAAACGGAAATCACAACAACACACCAGCCGAACCATCAACCACAAAAAAAAAAAAGGGATCTAACGGGAGTAGTGGCGATTTCGGGTTCGAGGTGTTGGGGAAGTTATTTTGCAAATCCCAACGGTGGGAACCTAGAGGAGGGTGAGGAAAAGGCTCGGTGAGGATTTGGGTGGTCATCCGACGGCGGACGGAGGCAGATCTGGGCTCGAAGGTCGCGGCTTTAGGCGTAGATTTAGGTGTTTTGGGGGCATTTTTTGGGAAATCTAAGCCGAGGGATTGACAGAGGGGGTGAGGAGCTTCCGGGGAGTGGCTTCCTTTTCGTGTCCGGCCACCGGAGCACGGCGGCCGGCGGCGGAGGACGGCGGTCCGGCGGCGGCCGGGAATCGCCCCGGCGGAGAGCTCAAAGGCTCTGAACTTTTTTTGTGGAAATAAAGGGGAAAAGTGAAGAAAAAAAAGGGAAAGGATTTTATAGAGGCCGACCCGCGCGCGACCCGGATCCGACCCGGGATCCGCGCGCCCGACCCGAGGAGGAAAGATATCCGCGCGCCAACCCAGACGACCCGACCCGTGCGTCCGACCCGATTCGGAGGAGAAGACCCCGCGCGCCGACCCGACCCGCGCCTCTGCCGACCCGACCCGTGTCCGGCCCAGCAGCCTTGGGCCTGGTCATTTGGGTTCTTTTGAAGGTTTTTTTTGGGGTTTCAAGTCCAAACCCATTTAGGTATTTTTTTTTTCTTTTTTCTTTTCTGTTTCTCATTTGTTTATTTATCTATTTATTTAGTATTTATTAATTTTGTTAAATTTTATTATTAATTAGAAAATTAAAAATTAAAAAATAAAAAAAATTAAGTTAAAAAGATTATTATTATTATTATTATTATTAATGCATGTTTTAAAATAAAAGTTTTTTGAAAATTTTCTTTTATTTTTATTTCCATTGATTATTATTATTGATTAGAAAATGTATTTAAAAATGATGAAATTCAAATTTGAGTAAATAAGAAAATTTAAATTAAATAAAATTCCGATGATGGGATGCTACGGAAGTCACAAGTAGTGATTCCTAGCTGATCCCTAGGTGAGAAGAATCGTACTAATTATTGCCAAAAGTATTGGAATATTTAGTATGATTTTTCAATAATTTAAAATTTTATTAAAAATGAAAACAAATAAGTTTTTTTTTAAATAAAGAAAATTAAATAAAGAAATGATGGAATTTAAATTCAATAAAATGAAGCCCGATGATGGGATGTCATGAAACTCACAAGTAGTGATTTCTTGACTGATCCCTAGGTGAGAAGAGTCTACTAAATGTTGCCAAAAGTATTGGAATATTTAGTATGATTTTTCAATAATTTAATTTTTTATTAAAAATAAAAATAAATGAGTTTTTAAAAATAAAGAGAAAGAAAATTAATAATAAATGTTAAATTTAATTAAATAAAATTCCGATGATGGGATGTTATGGAAGTCACAAGTAGTGATTCCTTAACTGATCCCTAGGTGAGAGAAATCCTACTAAATGTTGCCAAAAGTATTGGAATATTTAGTACGGTTTTTCGATAATTTAAATTTTTACTAAAAATGAAAATGAATAAGTTTTGTTAAAAATAAAGAAATATAAATAAATCAACAAATAAATAAGGAAATTTGAAATTAAAAATTCATTTGCATCATATATTATTTGTTTGCATCATATGCATCCATTTAATTTCGAAGCAAGTGTGAATTTTCCGAGGATGAGATTCTGTAGAAGTCACAAGTAGTGATTCTTAAGAAATCTCTAGGTGAGGAAAATTATTTCAAATGCTGCCAAAAGTATTGGAGTATTTGATTTAATTATTCAATACAAAAAGGTTCACATTTACTTTCGAAAAATAAAGTAAACCAAAATAAAGTTACAAATAAAAAATGATTTTTAATAAAAAGATTGGAATAAAAAAGGAATTAATTTTAAATATTAAATTAAGAACATTTTATTAAAACAAAAAGGATAACACATGATTATTATGGTACCGTTTTTTAACGGGCGTCGTGGGGGTGCTAATCCTTCCCCACGCGTAACCGTACCCCCGAACCCGATTTTTGTTTTCGCAGACCAAAAATTATCTTTTTAATAAAACTTAATTAATTTTGAGATTTTGTTAAAAAGATAAACATTTTTAGGTGGCCAATCACACCTAGACAAAAAAGATTGGTGGCGACTCCCATGTTTTGTTTTTTAAACGTTTTTCGAAAATCGTCGAGCGCGAAGCCGTTACGACAGCTTGGCGACTCCACTGGGGACGCTTTTTGAGGGTCAAGCCATTTATTAGTCATGTGTTATCCTAAGTTTTAATTTGATGGTCCTAATTAATATTTAAGTTTAATTTCTTTAATCCTAAATAATTCGTTGCATTTGTATTTTAGTTATTACATTTATTTTACTGCATTATTTATTTTGTAAATAATTATTCTTAATAAATTGTTGGGGCATTGTAGATAAGGGTTATGGCTTAATAAATGTTCCCTCATGCACATACTTGCACTTGCATCTGCATAACATGAGCTCTATACCCGGGTTTAGTCCTTCTTAGGAGGGAGTAGAGTACCTTTGCTCTCGTGAGGTAATAACCTCCGCAATGGCAAGCGAAATACTCCCACTCAAATTAAATCTTACTAGTCCAGTGTGGACGACAGTGAGGTATAATTTGGGAACCTTTAGATCTTCATATCCCAACCCAGCATGTAAAAGGCCCTAAGAAGTCGAGCCTTAGATAGAGTCACGCCCAATTTTTGTAGAAATTATCCCAAAATTAGGGCACGAGGGAACACTGTTCTACCTATTTTCTCATGTCAATAATAAAGGTACAACTGATTTTGATTTGAATTGTATATAATTTAAATCTTTGATTTTTTTCTAAAAAAGGAATTTTTGTGAAATAAAAATGGAAAAGATATTTTTTTCTTTATAAAGGATCTTGTAAAAAAAAAAAAAACCACTTATTTTTGAAAAATAAAGGTGTGATGAAAATGATAGAATAAATGTGTAATTTTTCTTTTAAAAATGTGAATGATTATTCTTTCTTTTATAAAAGAAGGATTTTTTTTTAATTTTTTGAAAATAAGTCCTTAAAAATAGGAACTAATAAAAGTACATTCTCCAAAGCAAGAGAAAGAAAAAGAAGTTTTATGTATATTTAGTTACAAGATGTTTATATACAAAGATAAAAAAGTTTTAATTTCTTTTGTCTTTCTTTCTTTAAAATAAAAATATGAAATGATAAAATGTGGATAAACTTTTCTTTTTACAACAAAAAAATGGAAAATTTGTTAAACAAAAAAAAAATGTCTCTTTTCACTAAAAATAATAAGAAGAAATTCAATCAAGTTTTTTAAAAATTTAAAAAAAAAAAAAAACAAATTCTTTATTCTTTATTATTCTTGGAAGAATTTCTTAAGATAAAGGTATAAAAAATAAAAGTGAAAGGGATTTTGAGTAGGAAATGAATTAATATCTCTTCAAAAATGAGTTAGAATAAAATGAAAGAATGAACGAAATTTTTCTTTCTTTCTTTTTGAAGTAAAAAAAAAAAGGAGAGATGAATAATTGACTTTCCTGTATAGAATTTTCAAAGAATAAGTTGACAAAAACAAAAAAATTGGATTGTGTAGGAATTTTAATGAGAGTTTAAAAATGCTCCAAAAAAGGGGGGGCTTCAAAAATGTTTTTCTTTCCTTTTCTTGATTATCTCACTGCAAAACACTTGGTTGAATAATAAAAAAGGGATGTCAACAAAATTATCCTTGAATTTATTGGAAAAGAATTCAAAAAAAAAATAACTTGATTTGGAGTAAAAATGAAATAAAATTAATTTTTGGAAAAAGAATCGATAGGGGATGTAAATTTAGGAAAAATAGAAAATAAAAAAATTTTAGTGATAAAAGAAAAAGTTTGATTTGGAATAAAAGTGAAATAAAATCAATTTTTGAAAAAGGAATAGAATAGGGAATGTGAATTTTATTTTTTTTTTTTTTTTTTTAAAAATAGAAAATAAAAAAAAATTTAGAAAATAAAAAAAAAATTTTGGTGATCAGAGAAAAATGATTTTTAGAAAAATGAAGAAGAATGCTCAGGTTTAATTAGGAATTCCATCTTTCTTGCATGATTGGATTAAGGAATAATAAGATTAGTGTCTAGGTATTGTGAATACAAATATTCGTTTTTCTCACACATGTTAAGGACATATATCATTTTAATTCATTTTATCATCATTGTGTTGATAATTATGTCATGTGCATTTTAGAATCATGAAGGTTAGGTGAAATAAAATAGAATTTGATCTTCATTGTAATTGCATTTTGCATAAATTGCATTTTGTTTGAACATGTCTTTCAACAATGTCTCGTTATTGTGTCATGGCTTGAACATTTTACATAGCATTTCATGGTTAATAATGTTTCTTCTCACCAAAAATTAAAAAAAAAAAACAAAAAGAAGAGAGAGTTTTTGAAACAATTTTGATAGGGTTTAAGATTACTCTTCAACTTCTCTTACTGGTTTCGGACTTAACCTCTTAAGTTAATAAGTGAATATGATAAGTAAGGGGCAAATTTCAGTTCGAAATTCGGTATGCATTTTGCATTGTTGCATCACATTTCGTAGATAAGTCTTTGAGAAACTAGACTAAGTCTTTTACAATTTTGAATTTGTTTATTCTTTCAATTTTCTTTTTATCAAATTTGTGCACAGATGTTATTGATTGATTATTTTCATTGAAATTATTCCTCCCTAAGATTTGGTTAAAGTGAAGACCTAAATACCCAACCTGTAAAATCAAGAAAGTTATGCAAACTAACCAAAAAAAAAACAAAAAAAGAAAGAGAGAGCAAAAAAAAAAAGGGGAGAAAAATTGTTCTATTTCATAGATTTTGTCATGCATGTCGTTTGCATACATATACAAATAACATGATTTTCATAAAATTCACATCATACACTTGTTATACTTCAGTAAATATGTCAATACTCTTCATTTTTCAAAAAAAAAAAAAAAACTTTGTTTGTTCCAAAAAATGTTGAAAGAAATAAGATAAGGTTTTTCTAATTAGAAAATTGTGGTAATAAGGTTTCAAGACTTCTCGACTACCAAAGATTACAAAGCAATTCAGGACTCTCATAAGCTTAGACCATGGAAGAAGGACAGGCTAGCCGAATGGAGAAAATAGAAAAGGCGCAAGAAGAGATGAAGGGGCAATTGGCTGCAATGATGGAGATGATGACCAAAATGAGTAAAGGAAAGGAACCAGCACAGGGAGTAACTACTCAAGTCCATACTTCACAGCGTATGCCATTTTCGAGGCACGACATTCCAAACCCCAGGAGGAACCCATCAGACCCAATCTATGTCCATGATTCGGATAATTCTAGAGAACAGGAGAAATTGAAGATGGGTGTATCAACAATGAAAGAGAATTTAGAGCCTCAAACAAAGTTAGATCTCCTTGAAGAAAGGTTACGAGCTATCGAAGGGATGGATTCATATGGTTCTTTGGAGGCGAGCGAGCTCTGTTTGGTACCGGGTGTAGTTATCCCACCAAAGTTCAAAGTTCCAGATTTTGAAAAGTATGATGGGACCAAATGCCCGGCAACTCATATCAAGATGTACTGTCAGAAAATGGCTGCTTATGCTCAGAATGATGAATTATTGGTGCATATTTTTCAAGACAGTCTAACCGGATCAGCTGCCAGGTGGTACACCCGACTAGATCGAGCCCATATCCGTTCATGGAAAGAATTAGCTCGGGCATTCATTGCTCAATACAAGCACATCGAAGATTTGGCACCAGATCGCTTATCCTTACAGGGCATGATAAAGAAACATGAAGAGAGCTTTAGAGAATATGCTCAAAGGTGGAGGGATGTAGCTGCCCAAGTTCAACCACCCCTCACAGAGAAAGAAACCGCCATCTTGTTTGTCAATACACTCCCGGCACCATTTTATGAAATGATGGTCGGTAATGCCACCAAGAATTTTGCAGATATGGTAATTTCTGGCGAAATAATAGAGAATGCAATCAATAGTGGCAAGCTTGTAGGAGATGATGCCATGAATACAAGAAGAGGCGATATATCGGGGAATGAAGAAGATGTTTATGCTATGAATTATGCGGGGCAACAAATGGGAGACTTTGCTCCATACCATCCTTATCCAATGTACCACACCCATTACCCCACCATAAATAATATCTCTCCGAACCTGAATACCCGTCAGCCAATCCCCCAATCTAGCTGGCAAATAGGTCTCCAAACACCTATACCTACCCAAAGCAACCGAAGAGGATCTCGAAACAAACGGAGAAGGACCGACATTGATCCAATTCCTTGGTCCTACACTGAAGTATTTCAATACCTTGTCGAGAACCAGCTTGTTACCCCAGTCCAACTAAAACCTTTGGAACCTCCATATCCAGAATGGTATGACCCAAATGCTCGGTGTGACTATCATAGTGGAAATATGGGTCATTCGATAGAAAGTTGTCCTGCTTTCAAGCATAAGGTGCAAAGTTTGATCAAATCTGGTTTGTTGGATTTTGGGGCAAAAAAAGGAACGGGTTAACCATGCTGCAGTATGATTGCAAAAGAAGACTTTTTGGTTGGTCATTCATGATGGTATAAAGTTGTTTCTTTTTGTAATGCTCATGAACTGAAAAGTGCTTTTTGTGTATTGACTTTCATTTATTTTTCGTCATTTCAATGGAGTAACTGGTGCATTTTCATTACATTCTTCTCTCCCCTTCGAAATCTTATGTTTTTTTTGTGCATTTGCCTATATTTTACCATTTTTTGATTAATTTCCATTCTTTGCCCAATTTTGTTGTTAAATGATGAATATGATGTCGATTTTGATAATAATCTGAGATAAAACTCTAAAATTCTATTTGTATTGACAATTTTGTCCCCCATGATCAATGGGAATGTTGAATCAACCGATGGGGTGTACACAAGGAAAGTAGACTTTTCAGAAGGTTGCAATGGCTCAATAAATAATTCTTTGATAAGAGTATTTATGTTCGAAATGAGAAATGGCCATCTTTGGTTTACCCTTCACATATGAGAAAAATTATCCATTGTTACCCCTTTTGAGCCTTATAGTCATATATGTTTTTTAAAGAAACCCGCCAAGGATCACCCTCCACATTGGGGGGCAAAATTGAGAAAAATAAAGTGAGATTTGCCCACAAAAAAATTTTTCAAGTCATTAAAAATCCAGGGGGCAAGACAAAGAAAAAGATATCTTCATGAGGAAAAGAGATAATCAAAAGAAAAAGGAAGTGAACAAAAAAAGAATGGAAAGAGAAACAAGAAACCAAAGAAGAATAAACAACGAATGGGGTAGAATGCTAGAATTCTTAATATGATGAGAAACGATCCTATGGCTTGAAACCCTTGAAACACGTATTTTGGGCCTGTTTATCCATTCTTTCAAAACCCTGAACCATGGCCTACATTACGTACCTTAAAAAGTCCATTTTGATCGAATTTGAATGCTTGAGTTAAGAAATCATATATTGAGCCTAGACATGTTACAAGTTCATGATTGGGAGCTTGATAAGTGTGTTCATTATGGATAAGTATGGTCTTTGAAAAAGAATGAAAATGTAAAAAGGAAAATGATGAAAAAAATAAAAAAATGAAAAAGAAAAAGCTAAAAAAAAAAAAAGAAAGAGAAAAGAAGAAAGGAAGGAGAATAAGAAGGGGCTTAAGTTGAAAACCCGAAAGGGCGATTTGAGTCAAGAGAAGAATGGAAGATTCGGCTAAAATCTCGAGAAGATAGCCTTTTATAAAGGAAACCAGTACTATTCGATGATTTCATGAAGCGGGGGGCAAAGCATTGATGGAACCAAAATGATTAGAATGTCAATCAAATAGAATTTTGGGAAAAATCCTAGATTAGTTTATCAAGATTGATTGAATATTCATTGTTTAGATATTGTTACCTTCCCTCGGCCTCTGGAAATTACCTATTATTCTTGGTTAAACTTGTTCTTGTTGACTTCATCATAAATGTCCATCCTTCAACTTTTGATCAATTTGCGTACTCATGATTATTGAAAGAAATGTGATGGCATTGCATTCATTATAAAATTGAAATGACGATAAATAAGTGATTGACAATGTTTGAGAAAGCCCAATGCATTACAGAAGAGGAAAGTCGAACATGATATAGGGTGAAGAAAGAACAGATGAGAACCATGGGAAGATTTACAAGTGCGCCAAAGAAATATGAATGTATGATCAAATGGTGAAAAATGAACAAGAATTAATGGTGTTTCGTAGAATTAGTGGATATAAGGAAGCTTATGTTTTGGAAAGATTCAAAAAAAGGTGGGGATGGTGGTCTTGTGAACCTTGTTGCTGCAACTTTTGATTTTCTTCCTGTCTTTTTCTTTCTCTTTTCCTTTTCTTTTTCTTAGTTCTCAACATTTGCATTGCATCCATCACATACATTCAAAAAAAGAAAAAGAAAAAAGAAGACAAATGAAAATTTAACCTTTAAGGAACAAAATTTGTACATTTTCGATCAAAGAAGGGGCAAAACACAAGACAAAGGAAGGAAGCAGGATTCTAAAAATTTTTTGGATAAGATGATAAGATTTTTAAAGTAAAAAGTTTTAAAAGGATGATGCATCAAGAAACTAAATCTTTGGATGTGAACCTCCAATTCAGAAAATTTTAAGCAAGAAGCTGGAAATTTGGGTGTGAATCTCCAAATCAAAATTTCAGGTGTGAATCTCTGAATCTTAAGTCAAATTTTCGGATGTAGATATCCAAATCAAATTTTTGGGTGCGAATCCCTAAGTGAAATTTTGGATGTGAATCTCCAAATCAAAATTTCAGGTGTGAATCTCTGAATCTTAAGTCAAATTTTCGGGTGTGAATCTCCGAATCAAATTTTTGGATGTGAATCCCCAAGGTAAAATTTCGGGTGTGAATCTCCGAATTAAAATTCAGGGTGTGAATCCCTAAGTCAAATTTTTGGATGTGAATCTCCAAATTAAAATTTTGGATGTGAATCTCCAAATCAAAATTAAAATATTGGGTGTGAATCTCCAAGTCAAACGTTCTGGATGTGAACCTCCAAATTAAAATCAAAATTTTGGATGTGAATCTCCAAATCAAACATTTCAGGTGTGAATCTCTGAATTCAAAATCAAAATTCGGATGTGAATCTCCAAATCAAATTTTTGGATGTGAATCTCCAAATCAAAATTTCGGATGTGAATCTCCGAATCTTAGATTTTTGAATGTGAAATCTTTCAATTTTAAAGTTTCATTGCCTCTGCTGCAAGAGGAGCACATTTTCAGGAGGGAATTTAAAGTTTCATTGCCTCTGCTGCAAGAGGAGCTTTCTCGAAAAAAAAAAGAAAAAACAAAAAAAATTTAAATTTAAATTTAAAGTTTCATCGCCTCTGTTGCAAGAGGAGCGCATTTCGAAAAAAAGAAAAACAACATTTTAAGTTTCATTGCCTCTGCTGCAAGAGGAGCATATTCCAGGAAAATTTAAAGTTTCATCGCCTCTGCTGCAAGAGGAGCACATTTCAAAAGAAAAAATTTTTAAAGTTTCATTGCCTCTGCTGTAGGAGGGGCTTTCTAAAAAAAAACAAAAAAAAAAAAAAAACAAAAAAACAAAAAGAAATTTAAAGTTTCATCGCCTCTGCTGCAAGAGGAGCACTTCTCTAGGAAAAGAATTTAAAGTTTCATTGCCTCTGCTGCAAGAGGAGCTTTCTCGAAAAAAAAAATGAAAAAAAAACAAACAAAACAAAAAGAAATTTAAAGTTTCATCGCCTCTGCTGCAAGAGGAGCACATTAAAAAAAAAAACAAAAAAAAAAAAAAAAACAAAAAAATAGATGATTTAAATTTAAAGTTTCATCGCCTCTGCTGCAAGAGGCGCGCATACAAAAAAAAAGAGAAGAAGAAAAAAGAAAAAAAGAGAAAGAGAAAAAAGGAAAAAAGAAGAGATTAGGTCATAGGCCGGACAAAATTAGTGTCTATTGTCTTTGCTCTATTCCTGATCCTCAGCAATAAGCAAAGAGGGGCAGCTGTTGACACCTAATTTTGTCCCATTTTTGTTATTATTTTTCTTTATATTTATATTTGTATTTTTTTTATTATTATTATTTTTAGCATTATTTTTTTTTTTTCTTCTTCTTTGATTATTATTATTATTATTATTATTATTATTATTTTTATGTTTTTATTTTTATTTATTTATTTATTTATTTTGTTTTATTTTATTTTGTCCAATCTGTCACCTCTCCCCTGCTACCCATCTCTATCACCCGTCCATCAGCCACTGTCGCCTGACACCACCGCCGGTCACCAACCCTGCAACCCCCATTCCCCTTTGCCTACTCCATCCCATTACCAACGGAAAACCTCCAGAGGATTCCCTCTAGAAAAGGCCCTCAATCCTCAGCTCACGGGGGAACCTCGGGGACCATTCGATACACAGACTCCCCTCACCGTCGAGCCTCACCCGGACCCATTCAGATCTCCGGACACTAACACTCACCCGAGCATCATCCACGACCCACACCGAAAATACAACCAACACCGAGACTCTAAATCACTACAACCACCACCGCACAACCGACGACCACCACTTGCCTACCCAAAATCACCTCGGATTTCCACCATCACCACCATAACCCCAACAGACACCACCAACTTACCGCAACAGAAACAAAAAAAAAAACCCGAGACTCCTGGATCTCAGATCTGGAAACCCTAGATCTAAAACCTAGATCTCAAAACCTGCAAAAAAAAAAAACAAAAACACAAAAACCAGAAACGGAAATCACAACAACACACCAGCCGAACCATCAACCACAAAAAAAAAAAGGGATCTAACGGGAGTAGTGGCGATTTCGGGTTCGAGGTGTTGGGGAAGTTATTTTGCAAATCCCAACGGTGGGAACCTAGAGGAGGGTGAGGAAAAGGCTCGGTGAGGATTTGGGTGGTCATCCGACGGCGGACGGAGGCAGATCTGGGCTCGAAGGTCGCGGCTTTAGGCGTAGATTTAGGTGTTTTGGGGGCATTTTTTGGGAAATCTAAGCCGAGGGATTGACAGAGGGGGTGAGGAGCTTCCGGGGAGTGGCTTCCTTTTCGTGTCCGGCCACCGGAGCACGGCGGCCGGCGGCGGAGGACGGCGGTCCGGCGGCGGGGAATCGCCCCGGCGGAGAGCTCAAAGGCTCTGAACTTTTTTTGTGGAAATAAAGGGGAAAAGTGAAGAAAAAAAAGGGAAAGGATTTTATAGAGGCCGACCCGCGCGCGACCCGGATCCGACCCGGGATCCGCGCGCCCGACCCGAGGAGGAAAGATATCCGCGCGCCAACCCAGACGACCCGACCCGTGCGTCCGACCCGATTCGGAGGAGAAGACCCGCGCGCCCGCCGACCCGACCCGCGCCTCTGCCGACCCGACCCGTGTCCGGCCCAGCAGCCTTGGGCCTGGTCATTTGGGTTCTTTTGAAGGTTTTTTTTGGGGTTTCAAGTCCAAACCCATTTAGGTATTTTTTTTTTCTTTTTTCTTTTCTGTTTCTCATTTGTTTATTTATCTATTTATTTAGTATTTATTAATTTTGTTAAATTTTATTATTAATTAGAAAATTAAAAATTAAAAAATAAAAAAAATTAAGTTAAAAAGATTATTATTATTATTATTATTATTAATGCATGTTTTAAAATAAAAGTTTTTTGAAAATTTTCTTTTATTTTTATTTCCATTGATTATTATTATTGATTAGAAAATGTATTTAAAAATGATGAAATTCAAATTTGAGTAAATAAGAAAATTTAAATTAAATAAAATTCCGATGATGGGATGCTACGGAAGTCACAAGTAGTGATTCCTAGCTGATCCCTAGGTGAGAAGAATCGTACTAATTATTGCCAAAAGTATTGGAATATTTAGTATGATTTTTCAATAATTTAAAATTTTATTAAAAATGAAAACAAATAAGTTTAATTTAAAATAAAGCATAAATAAAGAATTATGAAATGGGAATTTAAATTCAATAAAATGAAGCCCGATGATGGGATGTCATGAAACTCACAAGTAGTGATTTCTTGACTGATCCCTAGGTGAGAAGAGTCTACTAAATGTTGCAAAAGTATTGGAATATTTAGTATGATTTTTCAATAATTTAATTTTTTATTAAAAATAAAAATAAATGAGTTTTTTAAAAATAAAGAGAAAGAAAATTAATAATAAATGTTAAATTTAATTAAATAAAATTCCGATGATGGGATGTTATGGAAGTCACAAGTAGTGATTCCTTAACTGATCCCTAGGTGAGAGAAATCCTACTAAATGTTGCCAAAAGTATTGGAATATTTAGTACGGTTTTTCGATAATTTAAATTTTTACTAAAAATGAAAATGAATAAGTTTTGTTAAAAAAAAGAAATATAAATAAATCAACAAATAAATAAGGAAATTTGAAATTAAAAATTCATTTGCATCATTATTATTTGTTTGCATCATATGCATCCATTTAATTTCGAAGCAAGTGTGAATTTTCGAGGATGAGATTCTGTAGAAGTCACAAGTAGTGATTCTTAAGAAATCTCTAGGTGAGGAAAATTATTTCAAATGCTGCCAAAAGTATTGGAGTATTTGATTTAATTATTCAATACAAAAAGGTTCACATTTACTTTCGAAAAATAAAGTAAACCAAAATAAAGTTACAAATAAAAAATGATTTTTAATAAAAAGATTGGAATAAAAAAGGAATTAATTTTAAATATAAATTAAGAACATTTTATTAAAACAAAAAGGATAACACATGATTATTATGGTACCGTTTTTTAACGGGCGTCGTGGGGGTGCTAATCCTTCCCCACGCGTAACCGTACCCCCGAACCCGATTTTTGTTTTCGCAGACCAAAAATTATCTTTTTAATAAAACTTAATTAATTTTGAGATTTTGTTAAAAAGATAAACATTTTTAGGTGGCCAATCACACCTAGACAAAAAAGATTGGTGGCGACTCCCATGTTTTGTTTTTTAAACGTTTTTCGAAAATCGTCGAGCGCGAAGCCGTTACGACAATATGCATTCATAATAATTTTTGAAACGAGTGTGAATCTTCTGATGATGAGATTCTATAGAACTCACAAGTAGTGATTCTTAAGAAATCTCTAGGTAAGGAAATTATCCGAAATGCTACCAGAGTATTGGGGTACTTCGGAATAATTTTCAATACAAAAGATTTTCATTTATTTCAAATAAAAAAATAAAATTTAAATGTTTCAAAATTAGTACAAATAAGAAATGATTTCAAAATTAAAAGAATAAAATTGATTGCAATAAAATAGGAATTATTTCTAAATATTAATTTAAGACCATTTTATTAGAACAAAAAGGATAACACATGATTATTATGGTACCGTTTTTTAACGGGCGTCGTGGGGGTGCTAATCCTTCCCCACGCGTAACCGTACCCCCGAACCCAATTTTTGTTTCGCAGACCAAAAGATTATCTTTTTAATAAAACTTAATTAATTTTGAGATTTTGTTGAAAAGATAAATGTTTTCAGGTGGCCAATCACACCTAATAAAAAAGATTGGTGGCGACTCCCATTTTTGTTTTTTTTAAACTTTTTTTAAAATCGTCGAGCGCGAAGCCGTTACGACAAGGCGTTCTTAAGGAGTCCGTAAAGGGAATGTTTGTAGAGTTTTAATCTATAAAAAGCTCTTAAACTTTGGAGAGTTTGAGTTTGGATGGGCTCTAAATTCTCTAGTAATAATAACTAATACGTGACCGACCCCCAACCCATAAAAAAAAAATTACACTCTCTGGTTTTAATATTCCAATATTAAAAAGGAATTTGAAATTTACGTGAAATATTTTTTATTGTATAATTGAAACCCCATAATCTGTAAAAGATTAGTTTTATTTATTTAGTCTTAATCTAATCTAATATATATTATATTTCAAAAAACGTGCATACGTCTTTTTTTTTTGTTTACGTAGACACTTATATATATAGTCTGAAATAATAATACGTAAGCAAATTTTTAGTCAAACAATAGCAGTCCACAGCTTATAGCCCACGTTTCTGATTCCCTCTTATACACAAATATTAATGTTATTTTTCTAAAATAAATTAACAACTTTTATACCTATCTTCTTATGTTTTTTTCTTCCGTTAGTTTTTCTCTTTTTTCTCCTTCATCCTCAAGTTTTTGCTTTCCTCTCCCACACATTTTAAAACTAACGACAAATTAGATTTACACTGTTTTTGAGGGTTTAGTTCAAAAGTTACATTATTATCAGTACCGAGACATTTTTTTTTTGGTGTAACCACAGGTATCCTCATCCGTTTTACGGTCTGAGACTAATCCTGTTCGGGCCGGGAGTGGTAAACGGTAAAGCCCTCCCAACAGTGAGGACTCCAGGACTCGAACCCTGTCCAAGTACCTGAGGAAGAAGTCCACTTTCCACTTCTTACAACCACTTGTTGGTAGTACCGAGACATTTTAAAACTAACAACAAATTAGATTTAGAATCTTTAATGTTAGACTTAGATTCAATCTCCCATAAGTCAAAAATAATCAAAGGGTAGTAAATTCAAATTCCATATGTCCAGAAAGTTGATTTGGATAATCTAACATGAATGCAAACTTTAGAGCCCATTTTGCTTCAAAATGGATTAAACTAAAATCTGGAAAGAACTTTAATATAACATAATTTAAAATTAAAATTTGGTAATTTCAACAAATTGGGTAAATAATGTAAATGAAAATTGGAGTGTATATCTGACAATAGATAAATTTATTTCAATTAGATAATAGCTAGAATTTTAGAATTTTTATTAAGAGCAAGCGATTATGCCGGGTATGGTGGTTCACAAGTCTAAAATTTTAAAGCACTTACTTAATAAGCATGTACCAACGACTGAACTACATTTATGATTTTCCTACCTAGGTAGCATGAAAATGGTATTGCATAATGAGTGCACAGGTTACAAACTTACAATTACATTACCAGTGGCATAAAATATACTCTCAAAACACAATTTAAACACACAAACTCACTTCTCACTGGCAGCAGCTAAGTTACATCTTATAAGGGCCACCAAAAGTATTACTGAGCAAACATACAATTGAATTACATGTCGAAGGAGCTTCATGAATTTACTTAAACAACCCTATACAAGATGCTCCCAAGAAGAACTGGAAATCCGACTTGCATCTACGGTAAGCAAGTATAAAAGGAGAATAATTAAAACGGTTGCCCCCAGAGGTGAAAGAAATCAAACTGTCACTGTAAAAAAGAAGAAGAAGAAAAAAGAGAGAAATTCAAAGCTTACCGAAGTAATTTCAAGTCTAACTTGGTTCATTCTGTTTGTATAGATTATTTATTTATTTATTCATTTTATACTTTATTAATTGAACTTAACCATATTATACTCTCTTAATTTTTTTAATATATACTCCCTATTAATTAGCTACAAAAAAGCCACCACTATTCTCTAATATATATATATAATATCTAAATCACCACTATTCTCTCTAACCCCGACCATTAAAAATAAATCTCCAATAGTATTAGAACGAATCAAAATAAGCCTAAGGCAAATTTAATAATTGCAGTAATGGAGTCAATTCATGAAAATAAATAAGAACCGTTTAAAATGTTAATATGGTAGAGGAATGACTCTCCAAAAGCCTTACCAAAACGATGGAAGGACTTGGGGGGCTCCTCTACCATAAAAAAATAAAATAATATATGTAAACTTTCCTAAGTAAGACCTTTCAAAAGATAACATAGAACTAGTAGAGATACTAATCTTTCCCTGCACGCAACGGTTTTCAAGAATCAAACTCTTGTATATAGACATAGGCCTCATCCTTTAAAAGTGATTATGCATCCAATCTTGCCTAATAAAAGATTGTTAGCGACTCTATTTAATTATCAACATCTAGAGATCCGGTCCACGGACTTGAAACGTTATGACAAATATTAAAAAAATGAAAAAATAAATATGGATACGTGTTTTTATTTTAATTTTGTTAGTGGAATCTAAAAACTCTACTAAAAGTGTGTTAGATAATAATTCATATTATATTTGGTGTGTGTAAATATCAACAGTAAAATAAAATAATTTTTTTATTGAACACAAGTACACGTATATTTAGTAAATATAATTTATGTATATAATTTATTTTTTATTTGTTATAATCATAATTCAATGAATAAAAAGTCATATATTGTTATAATTTTTTATATTTAATAGTTACATTTATGTGTTAATTTTTATTAAGGAAAATAATTTTGTTAAAAATTTTAATTTTATAAAAAATATTTCTCCCTATTTGCACTATTTTTTCTATTCTTTCTTTTTTTTATTTAATTTCATGATATAAAATTAAAATTATTTCTTTGAAAATAAGTTAGATATATATATATATATATATATATATATATATATTGTATAGCAATGGGATCATTCAAGCAAATAAGTTGATTTTTTAAAAGAAAAAATTACCTTGATTTTTAAAAAAGATGTTTCTATTTATTTTTTGCTTTATTTTTATTTTTTTTCCTTTTCTTTTCTTTTTCAGCTGATTAGAGGAAAAAATAAAAAACCAAAGAAAGGAAAGAATAAAAGAGAGAAAAACAGAAGTTAAATATAATAATTCAAAATTTATAAGGTAAAAAAATATAACTTAAAATAATTTTATGATTAATAGTTATTTTTCCTTTTCTTTTCATTTTTTACCTTTTCTTGCCGTTAAGAAAAGGAAAAAATAAAAAAGAGAAGAAAATATGAAAAACCAAAGTTTAAACGTAAGAAAAAATATTAATTGAATTTAATAATATTATAACTAAAAAATATAATTTATAATAATTTTTATGTTTAGGGGTTTATTATATTTCCAAAAAACTATTTTTGAAATAAAAATTTTTCCAAAATGTATTATTTTATCAAAATTACAACGATATTCCTATAATTTACACGTAAAAGTTTGAAAATTCAATTACTAATGTTTGTGTGTAATAATAATAATAATAATAATAATAATTTTGAAGTCAAAATTTAGACTAAGGAGTTTCCGGAGACATCCTTTAACTTGTGTCCAAAGAAAACGAAAAAGAGGCTCGTATAAGATCTGAATTTTAAAGGGAAACATTCAATCATTTGCACAAAACATGGGCTTGTTTTGCTTAAAAGTAAACTAAACCCAAAAGAAACATTTGAACATTTAGCTCAAAACCTTGGGCTTCCAGTCCAGTGAACCTATTAAGGCCCACATTATCCAAATTCTAAATGAATTTGATTGAAAATTGAATTCGTAGCTCTTTGCGGAAATTCCTTCAAAGGATCACTAAAGACTATAAATACTCCAGAAAATTCTTTCTTAAACTTTCTCAAAACTCCCATGCAAAATGATAACAATGACGTTCCAATAGTTACTGAAGAAGATGATCTGAAGAAAGGAAGCGTGAAAAGAACTAAGAATGGGGAATTTAAACAATGTGCATATGAAGCTCAAGGAGCTCAACAGTATATTTCTTCTTACAAAGAATCACTCATGGGATCTTAGAATCACTCATGGGATCTTAGGATCACTCTGCTATGTTGATCATCAGTCACCCATCTTTTATGGATGAAGAGTCAGACCACGAGTCTGAAGAAGGGGACTATATACCCACAATCCTCCTATCAAAGGAAGAAAAGAACTGCATAAGAAGACCATGAAAGAATGCAGTGATCGTTTAGACTTTTGGAAAAACGGTTGGGTACAATTTCTTGTGTCCAAGAATCAAAGCTCAGTGGAAACCGTCGGGCATCATGGACTGTATTGATATCGGACAAGATTTTTTCCTGTTCATATTAAAAAATTTAGATGATTTCCACAATGTGATTTATTGGGGTTCCTGGTTCATTGGACCTTACTATCTCACTCTGAGAATTTGGGAGCCTGGTTTCATACCAGAATCTTACACGGATTTCTGCACGACAGCGGTTTGCCGATTGAATTTTTTGATAAACAAGTTGCTCAACGTATTGGAAATCAACTCGAAACTCTGATAAAAATTGATACCCACAATGAACAAAATGCAAGGGGTAGATACGCAACGTTGTGTGTCTAAGTTGATCTGGACAAACCACTTCTATCCAAAATTAGTCCAAATTATTATGCATGAGAGTGAACTTGTGCTTTAAATGTGGCCTCATTGGCCATAAAAAATAACACTGCTCTTCTAGAAAGACAACATGCATGTTGATAAACCATCAAAGAAGCCTCAATGTGAACAGGAAATTAGCAATGAAAATAAAGATGAAGAAGAAGAAGAAGAAGATAATTTCGATCCTTGGATGGTTGTTTCAAGGAGAAGAGCTAAGTCAAACAACAAAAACAATTTTAGTTCCCTACCTTTTTTTAGGATTAAGATTTTATGGTGAGAAGGAAATAAAAGAGTCTAGAAAGGAAAAAATATTTTAGTTGCCTCTTATAAATTGTTGGGGTTATAGCGAAACTACTTTACAACTTTTCTCTAGCCTTTTTGAAACTAAATAATTTTTTTAATCGTGTAATAAATAAAGATGACATGATTTTCTGCACTCAATTTCTCATACACACTGGACTCAACTCCAAAAATGCCAGGAAACATGTTATAGAAATCAATTAATAAAAAAACCATAAAGCATCGCAATATCTGCCCAGGATTGCACCAAATAGATTCATCACATTGTTCAAAAAAACAACAGTCCACCTCCTTCAAACATATACCAAACAAGCAACCATATACATCCAACAACTCAAGAACTGAGTACAAGGAAACATACATTTGAATATAAAACAACAGATTGAATATAAAACAACATTTGTAAATTGAGATCAAAGACACATGCAAATCTAAGATTGCATCAAATAGATTCAGGATAGATTCATCACATCGTTCGAAAAAACAACATTCCACCTCAGTCAACCCAAATTATCAACATTCGAGCCATGTCTAAGGAATACCCGGCCATCCCAATAAAGTAAAAAAAATAACCTCCAATACATCATAATTTCAAAAAAGTGTTTTTGCTAATCCTCACCATAAGACAGAGCAACAAACATATACCAAACAAGGAACCATACACAACTCCAACAACTCAAGAACGTATATTGAGTACAAAGTTCATGGCCTCCCTTGATTTTCTCCTTCCGTCCTCTTCTAACTCTTGCAAGCAAACCTAAGAATAATTTATATAAAAAAAATAATTATTATAATATAAGTTTATTAATTAAATAAATAAAATGATATCAAAATAAAAAACAAATAACAAATATAATTTACTTCAATAGCATCCGAATTCCTTTCTAAAGTTGCAACAGATATGAATAATCTACAGCAAAATTAATTAACAAAACATAATTAATAAATTATAACAAAAACCTTTAACAATTCTTGCACAGGGGAATTTATTGAGTGTACAGTATACTGCATTTGACTTTTTTTGTCCTTTCCAAGGTATATTTTTCTGCTTTTTTTTTCTAATTTAGAGATTTTATTAATAGAACTTGAATCAGTCATCCACGAAGAGTCAAGCTATAATGGCAATTGGCCTGAAACAGAAAACTGAGAAGCAGAAACAAAAATCCAAATCACAAAAACCACAGTAAGCAAAGAAGAAACCCAAGAAATAGCTTTTCAAGACTTTATCAATCTTCACTCTGTCTTTGTCTTGAAACAAAATTTGATTTAACTTATCTTCTCTTTGTTCCTACAAAGGAAAACGAATCCATTTTGAAAGCTATCTATGTTGCGTTTCTATTTCGTGGAAGTTTTCTGCAGCTCTCCTTATTTTAAAACTTCATGTTGGACTAAAAATCCGATTTTGTAGTTAAAATTATTGGAAGTTGTTGCATATTAGCATTTTTTTTGTTTTTTCAATAATTTCAAAAAAATACTTATGCAACCGTATATTTAAACTTATTTCTGTATCTATTAGTGTTCAAAAAAATTCATCCGGTAACAAACATCGATTTATTTCACTCTTTATTGACTAGAGCTGTTCGAACTTGTTTTAGTGTTTACAGAGTAAAAAATTTTCTGCCATATGCTTTTGCTTTCTATGGCTTTAATAAAAAATAAATACTGATTTGAAGTTTTGAGTAAAAAATAAGATCAAAATATGTAAACTAAAGTTTTTTGTAGACATTTTAGTGAGAGGGTATGCTTAAAAAAAATAGTATTTAAACTGTTTGATAATAGAAATAGCTCTTCCTACGGTTCAAAATTTTAAAACTTATTGTATAACAAATGATTTTTTTTAATTTAATTATATTTATTCAAATTTAGTATTTAAAACTTTGACTTTATATTATTTTTTTTAAAAAATCAAAATCCTCAAAATCATTAAAGATTACCGAATAATTGAAATTAAATACAATTCTGCTGGTGAAGTATCAAAATTGATTAAAATTTTATATAATCATAGAGAAGACACAGAATTTGATAATATAATCAGTATTGAAAGATAAAATAATAAAAAATTTTGATTGAATCACTTTCTTTAAAAGTTGAAATTCTTCGATCATGCAAAAGCTTTGAGTCTTATCCACGATGATATAAAACTTTAACCAATTTTGATACTTCAGAAGCATAATTATATTCAACTGCAATTATTCGATATCCTTAAATGAATTTGATAATTTTGTTTCTCTAAAAAAAATATAAAGTTAAAGTTTTAAATAATTCAAATAAATATAATTAAATTAATAAAATCACTTACCAGACAGTAAGCTCTGAAATTTTGAAATGAACCAAATCCTCTAACAGTTCAAAAACTATTCTCTATTCAACATATCCTTCAATTAAAATATCTACAAAAACTTTGGTATGAATATTTTAATCTCATCTTTTACTTCAACATCAAACCAACATTTACTTTCTATTAAAATCATAAAAAAACAAAAGAAAAACCCATGACAACAAATTTTTTACCTTGTAAACATTAAAAAAAATTCGTACAATTTTAATAAAAAAATAATGAAATAAATCAAAATCTATTACCAAACGAATTTTTAAAGTAAAAATATATTAATAGACCAAAAAATAAATTTAAATATATGATTGTTAGATGTTTTCTTAAAACGGTTAAACAAACAAAAAAAAAATATTAACATGTAACAACTTCCGATAGTTTTAGCTACAGCACCAAAATTTTTAGGTTAACATGAATTTTAACATCGTAAAGGTAAACAAAGAGAACTGTAGAAAGACTTTCAATCGAATAGAAACATAGTGTAGACTTTCAAAATGAATTCATTTTCCAACAAAGAGAAGAAAAATTAAATCAAATTATGTTAAAAGCAGAAACATAAAGGCAATTGCAAGTGAAACGGTAGCACAAAGATACCATAATGGACTGTACGGAAAGTTTTTTCTGGAAACACCTGGCTTCGAAGATACGAAGAAATCAAACCCATGGTGAGTGCAAAAGATACAGAGAGTAAGAAGGGGGTGAGGAGGGGTATAGAAGGAGAGACTTGTTTACGTTGAGAGAAGAAAAATAATAAAGGACAGAGTTAAGATTTATAAGTTTTGAAAAGCTCATGTTTCTTTTTCGCTTACTACGAATTTTGTATTTCGTTGGTTTGGATTTTACTTCTGTTTTTTAGTTTTTTGTTTCAGGCCAATTTTTATTATAATTTGACTCTTCGTAATTGATTGTTTCAAATTCTATTAATAAAACTTTTAGCTAAAAAAATAACAGAAAAATATATCTTGACAAAAAAAAATCAAATGTAATATATCGTACACTTAATAAATTTCCCTCTGTGAAAGCATGCTTTCTCTTGCAACCTGACTAGACAGATGGTATGTTTCACCAGTCAGCAGCATCATAGCTTCGCTGGTAACTGGAAAGTGATCATAAACAACTACTCACATTTATTTTATTGATTTTATTTTTCAATATTTTTCAAACCTCTCCAATAGTCTCCGCTTCTCTCTTATCCCCACAGACCTCACAGTAGTAAAAAAAAAAACTGTAACCAAAAAACGTAAAAAAACAAAATAACCGCTGGTAATCAACGTCCAAATAATCAAACGGTGTGTTTCACACACATACAAAACTCAGCTATCAGTAAGTATTTTATATTTTAATACTGCTCTTATTAATTAATTACTACTTTTTTTAAATTTTTTTAATATTATCAAATATAAACTCTGAATCTATTAATCAGTTTCATAATTAAGCCAGTGCTTAAAAGTGATTATAATTGTTTAGTTTTTTTTAATCTTAATTTTCAAAGTGTCATTGTCTATCATTTCCCCTCATTTTCGCTTAACAAGGTTATTTTTACCGAAGTAAAAAAACAAAGCAGCCTACGTCATCATCCTGTGACCGGGTAAATTTTTCAAAAAGCAAAATATTTCTCACTTAAAATTTTCAAAAAAACAGGGTCAATAATAGGTTTTTGTCAACCCAAGAAGTTTTTATTTCTCGTCTAGCCACTCTTACCGCCTGACGAGAACGTTTCACAAAGAAAGAAAAAGAAGAGGCAAAATTCTGTAGAATATTAATAATAATAATGTCGTAATAATTTTATTCGAAAATCCGATCGCTATACAATTTTAAAAATATTTAAAAACACAAAAAATCGCTATCAATTTTTTTTACTAAATATGATTGGTCACTTAAATCTTATTTTTTCAACAAAATCTTAAAAATATTTAAATTTTATTAAAAAAATAAAATTTAATAATCAAATGTGTCCTGTATGTTTGTCATAAAATAAAATTAAATCTTTAACATTTAAATTTATGAAAATCAATCTTAAATATTATAAAATAATTAAATTAAAAATATTTTCATTAAATCTTTTAATTACATATAAGGATAACAAAAATTAAATTATTTAACAAAAATATATTTAATTCAATTGTTTTATACAAAATCTCATCATCGCTCATCATCGGACTAATTTAATCAAATTTAAACTTTATTACTAAATAATTTTTTTTAAAAAAATATTCATTTTAATCTTTAACAAGAATTTAAATTATTAAAAAATCGTACTAAATACCTCGATATACTAATAATATTTAGTGAACTCTTTTCACTTAAATCAGTTAAAAATTATTACTTGTAAATTTCGTAATATCCCGTCATCAAATAAATTTACTTAAATTTAAACTTTATTGTTTTTTATAAAAAATAATTCATTTTAACTTTTAACAAAAATTTAAATTATTAAAAAAATCATACTAAATATCATAATACACTGATAATATTTAATAAACTATTTTCACCTAAAAATTAGTTAAAAATCACTATTTATGATTTCTATAACATTATATTATCAAATAAATTTACTTAAATTTAAATTTTATTATTAATTTTTTAAAAAAAATAATTTATTTTAACTTTTAACAAAAATTTGAAATTATTAAAAAATTATACTAAATATCTCAATATACTGAAATAAAAAAAAAATCTCAATACACTAATTATATTTAATACTCTTTTTACCTAAAGATCATTTTTAAATCCCTATTTCTAATTTTCATAACATCCTATCATATGATAAATTCTTATTTAATTAAAACCTTATCATTATTATTTAATTCATAAAACAAAGTTTTAATTTTATGATTATAATTTTATAAGGCAAATAATGATGCGCCATGATTTTTCGATTTTTCTTTAAAAAAAGTTGACAAGTAAAAATCAAAACACATCTTTAAACTGACAAAGAAAACAATCCCAAGTAAATTAAGATGAGACTTACGTGAAATGAAAACAAATATAAACTACATATTAAATACAAGGCAGCAGGAGATATTATGACATATGTGCACAAAACAATCGAACAAACAATTACCAGTCAAGTCTGCGTCAAACAAACATATATTAAATAGATAAACAAATAAAAAAAAATATGTAAAACAATTATAAACTAAATAAGTAATCAAGCAGAAAAATGAAGCGAGAGGACCTGTTAGAATCAAGAAAAGCGTCTTTCTTCCCTCATTTTTCTTTCTCAATTGTTACCGCCTTCTTTTTCATCCAGATCTTCTCTTCCATATCCAAGACTGACCTTAGCCCCCTCTGCAAAAACGAAAGATTCGGCCACCTTCTCTCTTTTGCTACGTCTACCTGCTTTCTTCCTTCTCATCAAATTTTAAACCCAACGGCCTGCTAAAACCATCCAAACCAGAGTCCCAAAGTAAATCTCTTTTTTTTTTGCTTTCCTTTTGCTTGTGGCTATGCTGTTTTTGGTGTGGCTAATTGACTTTATTTTTAGGGTAACATTTGGTGTTTGAGGCGTGGGTAGTGACGGTGTGATGGTGGTGGGAGGTGTGATGGGTTCTGTGTGCGTTGTCCAGGCGGTGTCTTTTTCTGATTTGGTTTAAGCCTAAAGTGGACGATTATGGCAGTGGTCGAATGGTGGCTTGGGGGTGGTGATTTGTATTTGGGGTTTATTGTGTGAAAGTTTAGTTGGTGAAGGTGAGAGGGGAGACTCTGTGCTGTTCAGCCTTGTGTGGCGGTGTTGGTGTGGTTTGAAAAGTGCTTTGAAGCTTGGGGTTTGTGGTAGTGCTGTGCTAGCAAAGTAGCCGAATGGCTGCCTTCCTTCGAGCTCCCCTTTTGCAATGTTGGATTTTCCTTCTGTTATAGAACCATTAATTTTGAAGTTTTGTGGTTCTTGGACAGAGGAAACTGGCTGAGGTTGACAACACAGGGAGGAGCTGACTTCTTTTCTTGAGCCGTGGGAAAGCCAAAATTTTGGGAAAGAGACAGTGAATAATGACCAAAAAAATTTTGGTTTTTTTTGGAAATGTGAGGTTTTTGAGTTTGGAGTTGTAAGATATGATCAGGGTTTAGGCTTTGATCTTAAGCTTGGGGTTTGACCATGCTGAATTCGAGGTTTGACTCAAAATTTTAGAATTGAAATTTGCTAAACCACTCAATTATAAATCATTGAAATTAATCAAAAGATAATTAATTGAAAATGAAAAATTAAACTCATAAATTGAATTTTTTAGAACATCACTAATGTTAATTCATTAACCAAAATTTAAATTTGAATAAAAAGATTAAAATGTAAAGTTAAGAAAATTGGATAATTTTCTAAAATTTTGAAATTCAAATCTTAAAAATTAGTGCAAAAAGTTCAAGCTTTGTTATGTCAAATTAATAAATTAAAATAAGTGTTCGAGCAAAATTAAGTGTTTACAAATAATAAACAAACAAGCAGGTCGACAATTGGTCAACGTAAAAAAACCAAGCAAATCAAAGAAGAGAAAAAATGGCAACTAAAACACACCAAAATATAAAAAAAATAGGTAAGTACTTCAGACATGTTTTTCATTTGGTGAAAAAAAAAGAAGTCTTTCCTGCTTTTACGTGTACAATATGCTAATTTTATTTCATGTATGTATTGGACATCAGTTGAACATCATTAGATTCCAATAAAAATGATCTTCAGTTCCCAATTTCTTATTCGTTTTAAAGCCCGGCCCTCATGTAAGATGATTATTATTCTCAAGGTTTGATGAAATAATTCAAGGAATTAAGGGATTTTATTATTATTAATGACTTAATAACAATACAATGTGGATATATGTAGATGGCATGCACAGGCATCCATTAGCCACAATTAATGTACCATTAACTATTTTATATATGCATACATATATTGCATATTGGTAGGAAAACCATTACATTATATATGTGTTTGTCTTCCATTTTATAGTTTTTTACTAGATTATTTGTTTGTCTTCCATTTTATAGTTTTTGAAGAAAATATTTAATTTTCACTATATTTTGCTTATAAGTAAATAGTTTATTTTAATCATCATAATTAATGTGACTTAACTGAGTTAACGATGATTGATTTTGTAAAAAAAAAAAAAGTCATTGATTTGATACTATTAAAATAATTAATTATATTTTATACTCAAAGTAATTTTATTATTACGATCATAAAAAAATATTATTTAATTATTAAAATATTTATTATTAAAATCATAAAAATAGATATATTTATTAATAAAATCATAAAAATAATTATATTTATTATTTATTATTAAAATAATGATAAAATATTTTTTGTTATTGGAATATTAAAATATTTAAGATTAATAAAATAAAAAATAAAATATTTAAACTAGTTAAAGTTTAGAATATCATATTTAAAGTTTAGCTTAAGTAGAATTAAACTTAAGAGTTTGATAAATAATTTTACAAATAGATAATTATTTTTTAAAATTTTTTGTATTTCTAAAAGCTTAAAATAATTTTTTAAAAATATCTAGTTTTTTTATCGATAAAATTTTTACCGACTAAACCAAGAAAATGTACAATTTTTTTTTTGGTTACACAAATTTTTTGTTTGGAATTTATGATCAATCAAGGAATCGGAAACTAAGTGACCATGATCACCCACTTTTTATACTAATTAAAAATTTCAAGCCTCCCTAGTTTCAAAAAAAAAAAGTTCAAGCCTCCCCCTTCCCCGATCTCTTACCCTCACAGTCACAGATTTTACATCAAATAAAAAATTGAACAACCTCTACTAACTTGTGCCTCTGCAAATGAGCTAAAGACCACATATTATTAATATTTTCTTAAACCTTCTCACACTAAGTCGGAATATATCAGTGAATAAAAAAATCACAATCTACCTTGGAGAAAGAAGTAATAAATCAATCCAAACGTTTTTTTTTTAAGTTTTCTTTTATATTAGACTACGAAATCAACTAAAGGCTGCTATGTTCAGCTTTACATTGATATGTGTTCAGAATTATAAAATACGTGATGGGACAAGACCGCAAAAATAATAATAATAATAATAATCTGTTATTCATTCATTAATTCTTTTATATTGACCGACTTAATTTGCTTATCCTACTTTTTCAGTCCATAGCCCTGCCGTTGTAGGGCAGCTATTGCTAGACTTTCTCAGCGTTGTTCAGTACTTCAGCTAATCTCATTAAATGAAAGCTCTCCATATGCTTTGTTTTTAACAGCTGGACACAATACAAAACGGATAACGTGAAGAACGTAATGTGCATGTACATCTATATACATATAGCCGATGATGGTAATTTTTAAATTTACTTAAACTTAAATGTTTTTAATTTATACTTTTTTATTTTTTAAATTAATTTATTACTGCAGCACATGGTCTGGTCAGTGGTAACGACAAAAGAGGATCTGTCGTGCAAGACAGAGGGCATGCGCTGTAAGCAAATGCACGCTGCCATTGACAATTGTTTTCCTGTGTTTTTTTTTTCCTTTCGTTCTCTCTTCCCTATGCTCTTTCTTCGGTCAGTTGAGACAGGAAAAAGGAAAGAAAATAAGAAAACAGTCAAATTTCAAAGTCTGAAACTTTCCTTTTCAATCAAATCCTCTTTTAATCGTCCTCTACGTTTCCTCTGCACGAAGGCGAAAGTAAAACATTGGCTCCCTTTGTTTCTTTTCGTTTTTCTTCTTTTTACCAAACCAAAAAATACAATATTTTTAAAAGAATGAGGTTCAGATAGAAAACAGTTTGATTCCCAAGAAAACCCTCGTTGGTGTTAAGCTAAGAACTTAGCCCAAAGTCCCAAACCCTTTGAGCTAGAAATGCTCAGTCTAGCGACCAAAAAAAAAAACGAAATGCTCAGTCTCATTTAAGTCAAAGGTTTTGACAGATTAAAACTCTTAACAGCCAATCATCCAGTTTAAAAAAGTTCTATCGTGCTATTGAAACTCATAAAAAAAATGCTAGAAGTTGAGCAAAAGTGGACAGGATTACCATATTAAGATTTCAGGAATATGTTTTTATTTTGTAATATATTACGTAAAACACTTATTTTTAATGATTTAATATCAACTAAAATTTAAAAATAAACTCTTCCAAAATGTTGCACAAAATGATACAATATTATTAAATCATAGCCTAAGTCCGAACTAGACAAATTTTTTTCGTAATTAGGTTTTACTTTTTATAACACACTTTCATTGTCACCAAAAAAAAACTTTCTTGGAAGCAAATATATCAATCAACATAAAAAACTGAGTATTACCAAAAAAAAAACATAAAAAACTGAGAATAATATCAAAGTATAAAAAACAAAAAAGTACATGTCATATCACATCGGTGCTCTTATCAAAAAATCAGATGATGTGTTTAGAAAAAAACAAGACAACCAAAATTTTAAGAAGAAAGATGAAAAAAATTTAGCTTGAAAGAGAAAGAAAGAGTCAAAGACGATGATCCTCGCCCTCCTCCTGCCATCTGCATGCACGCTTCTGAAAAATTTTGTCATTTAACCACTTTTACCAACTGTAAAAGAGACCAAATATTGAGCATGATGTGATTTACCTTTTTTTTATTAATTAATTTTAAAAAATTAAAAGTATTTATAAAATATATTTCATATTTAAAACAAGATCCAAAAATTAAAGTAAAAATGTTTTTTCCTACTCACAGTATAAAAATAAGTAGTTTAACATAACTAAAATTCTATCAGTTTTATTGTTTTTCTTTTTCTTTTTTTTTTTCATTTTATCCCCTTTTTATCTTAATAATCCTAACCTAATAATTATCCTAAATTTAATTAAACAATTCTATTCTAATTCAAAAGTTAATAATTATCCTAAAAAATAAAATAATAATTCTAAATCTAATATAATAATTAACCTAAATTAATCCCTATCAATAATATTAATATTAATTCTTTTTTTGTGTAAAATTAATATTAATATATTCTTATCCTACTGTTAATAAAATCATATATTAATCAATTACCCTAAATTGTTAAATTAAAGTAATCAATTAAAAAATACAAAATCACCCAATTAATTATTTTGACAAATTAAGACCTCAAACAAAACACACAATTTCCTACTTTTATTTATAGGTGTTAAAGATTTGTATATTTACGTAAGTTTTGTTGGTCTCGTGTGGTCTTTGGTGTGATGTGACATATTGGTTGTCTTGGCCTGTGGTATAATTTTCGGTCCATAGCCCTTAGAAAGGCTAACAATTGTTGGATCTTCTTATCGTAATTGGACTTATTATAAAAGGAAAAGTGAATTTGTGTATGAAAAAACAATAATTAAAATATGCTCATCCAAGAATGATCATAAAAACTCTTTGTTCACCTCATAAGAAAAGTTGCCATATATTAAATCAATTTTTTTAAAAAAAAGTATAAATAAGATTATCATAGAGTTTATGTACTATGTCGAAACATATAGTCTACTTTTCTTTATACTTTTTTTTATATATATCACATATTTCTTCATTCGTTTTAACGATTTGAGACTAATCATGTTCGGAGTTTAATCACAGTTAAAGCACATATAGTCTACTTTTCTTTATACTTTTTTTTTATGTAGACCACATATTTCTTCATTCGTTTTAACGATTTGAGATTAATCATGTTCGGGGTTTAATCACAGTTAAAGCTCTTCACCCCTCCCCAAAGATGTGTTTAGTGGGAGTCGAACCCGAGAGCTCTTCCCACAAACTTAACTTGCGTTGCAAACTGAGCCACAATCCTTGGGTTATACTTTTCTTTATCTCCTCCAGTCTCGCTCTTTTTTTTTCCAATTTATTCAAAGAAACCTAGCAACAATTTATATAATAAAAAATTAGAAAATTAATTTATTAATTAAATAGAAGAATATCAAATAGAAAAATAAATTAAAATAATGCTAAATATTTATTTTCTCTAGATAAAAAGTATTCATATATAAAATTAATAATTACATATAATAAAAGCAAATAAATATAAATAAACTTATCTCAATAGCCGCAAAGAGCTCAATTTTGAATACCAGCAAAAATGATTTGTTTGCTGCAAAGTTAATTGATTCAAATTTACAAAAATAAATCAATAAACTATCAAAAAAATTAATTATTTTAAAAAGAAAATAGAGATAGTATTACCTTTATCCCTAAATTGATCAGTAAAGCAAAATTGTAAATATGGCTGAGCTTTTCTGTATTTTCCGAGAGCCTTCTCAAAATCATTAATTTATAAAAAGCTCTTAAAACTTTGAAGAGTTTGAGTTTGGATGGGCTCTAAATTCTCTAGTAAAGTCATAACTAATAAGTGACCGACCCCCAACCCAAAAAAAAAATGCACTCTCTGGTTTTAATATTCCAAAATTAAAAAGGAATTTGAAATTTACGTGAAATATTTTTTATTGTATAATTGAAACCCCATAATCTGTTAAAAGATTAGTTTTATTTATTTGAAGTTTAATTTAATGATAAAAAGTAAATTAAGAAGACGGTCAATTCCCTACATGACCGACTACAAAACCATTTAACACTACTTTACCTCCTGGAAGAAAATCTGAGGAATGACAAAGGTAATTTCCAGTTGCAATTGAAAAAGATAGTGCCATCAAAGGCAAGATTCTAGACTGCATGGGTCGAATTCAACATTAACCATTTTTGGGCCAGAACTATGTGATCGAACAACCCCTTTAGTTGTTGTCTATTGCACTGCAGGATAAAGTAGGCAAAGGTTGTGCTGTGACTGATGGCAAAACTACTGTGAAAATATGACTTTTAGGGTTAATTTGGATTGACAGTAAAATTAATTTTGATAAGATTAAAAAAAATAAAATGTCTATAGAAGATATATGTTTTTTAATAAAATAATTACAAATATTAAATATAAGGAGGAAACTATAATTTTACCACCCATTTCTTTTTGTCCTTTTCGACAGGTGGCATACCAGATCCATCACATTGCTGTGCCATACTAGGCTTTAATTTTTCAAAAATGTACTTAACTTCAGTCGATAACGTGGTACTTAATATAATTAAATTATTAATATTTTATTTTTAAAAATTTATATATTTTTTTAATTTTGTTACTTAACGAGATGAAATTTTGTAGTTGATCAACAATGCACAACTATTCGCGCATCAAATATAAGCTATATTTTTATTATTCTCAGAAGTTAAAAGAACATTGTTTTTCGGTTTTTGATGTTTTGTCAAAAGTTTAAAAAATTAATTAGAATAGCCATGAACAGAAAAGTCCACAAAACCAGTCAGTTGCCACTAAGATGTACAAACAGTTATTATCATTTAACATAATTGGTTTTAATTGTATTATTTTGAAAAATTATGAATTTATTTATAGAAAATAAAAATTTATGTACTGATTTGCATGTAATAAAATATTAAAGGTTTATATCGATTTTATACAAAAAGTTGATGGTATATGTCATAACATTAAAGTCCATGAACCTAACTGTTAGATTTAAAATTATGGAGTTACTACTAACCATTTTAACCAATATGTGAGTAATCACTTATTCAAACTAAAGATAAAGCTTAATATAACTTTAAAGAATCTTAAAATTCAGGAGTACAATTACATATGGAAGGATTAGAACTCCACAACGTCTATCCTAAGATGGTACCACTTAGTTCTTAAATTACCATAAGATTGCCTTTAGATTTTTTATTTCTACCCCTTTCTATCATTTTGTATTCTTATTTCACTTTATTATTTATTTCATTTCATTTTGATTTTATTTTATTAGGAAAAAGAATATTAATTGTTTCTTATTGAAATTACCCTTTAAATTCTCCATTACGCTAGTGGTAACAATGCAAATGAATTTTTCACCTAAAAAATTTTTAGGTGTTGCTTTTTTCCGGTCACCCAAAAACTTTCACTATTGGATTAACCTTTACCCATATTCATAATTTAGTCTTTTAAATTATTTTATTATTTATTATTTCATTATATAAAATAAATGTTGATTACTTTTCAAAATTTCTCATTAAACCATGCATTATTCTGGAAAATTTTAAAAGGAAATTTATACCTAGATCAAGATGTTTATTAGATGCTACTTACTTGGAATCATCACTCATTTTTTATTTTATTATTTATTATTTCTAAAGATGGATTACAATCCTAAACTCCGCTTCTATATAAACATTCTTTAAAGAAATATTAATCCTTCCTAACAATTTATATTTCATCGTATCATAGTAATTTTATAATTTTATAAATTATATCATATCATTAATGTCATATTCTATTATGTAAATTATTTTATATTATACAGATTAAATTATATCATACAAACTAATTTAACTCCTATCATGCAAATTAAATTAAATCACTAAATTATCAATTAAGTAGTTACAAAAAATTTTTAATCAAATTAAATAACATTATTAATGAAACTAAATAAAAATATATTTATTGATATGACAAAGTTTATCTATATTGGGCCAAGCCCAATGTTGTCAGAGACCACCACGTGGCAGAAAACTACTGGGCCACGTGGCCTTCGGCGACAGAAGGCAAAGCCGCGAGAGACACCTGTCGCTGGGCGACAGACGTAAAAGTCGATCGCCTATATTTGGATGTCGACACGTGGCACGAACCTGTCGTTGCGACAGGTTCCATAGCCTATCGCTTGGAGTCGGCACGTGCCACGAACCTGTCGCGGGCGACAGGTTCCTGAGCCTGTCGCCACAGTTGTGAACGCGACACGTGGCACGTACCACGAACTTGTCGCGGGCGACAGACTCCTTAGCCTGTCGCCACAGTTGTGAACGCGACACGTGGCACGAACCTGTCGCGGGCGACAGACTCCTTAGTCTGTCGCCACAGTTGTGAACGCGACACGTGGCTCAGCGACAGACCCCTGGCGCCACAAACGTGCCGGATGGTTTAGCCTATCGCTGACGACAGACCTCGGTCTCTTCTGGATCCTAAAGAACTTGTGTTGTATTGGGACACAAATTCTTAGCAGAATACAGACTTATCCTCCTGTAATATTGGCCTATAAATAGGCCCCAGGTATGATTTTACTCTCTAATTTTTAACGACTGGCTTTTACGCTTCTCAAGATTGAAGAATTTTCTACTGACTTAAGCATCGGAGTGTCTACGCAGGGAACCACCCCTACGTCCCTCTGACTTTTATTGTTTTACAGAAGCTTCTTGGAAACACGTGGAGACTTAGTGCGAACATCGACGTCAGTATACTTTTATTGTTGTTTTGTGCAACAACAATTGGCGCCGTCTGTGGGAAGCGTGTAAAAAGCCAACCAAGGTTTTCTAAGATGGTGAGAACGAGATCAACAAATGCTAGGACTGGGAGTGAGGAAAACTCCGTGAGTTCCCCTGAACAACAGATCCGTCAGAGGAACCAGGTGAACAGGGAAGAAGAAAGAAACACTGTGTCAGCGGCAGAATTCGAAGCTCTGAGGCGACAGAGCGAAGAAACCACCCAGGCGCTACGAGCCATGGTGGATCTGTTCCACGGAATCCTCCCGCAGTTGAATCTGCCGCCTGCCGTGCAGAACTTGGTAGGAGGAGCAAATCAAGGGGTCCGGCCGCAGGTGTTTGGGCGACAGGAGGATGATGCAGCGACAGGACCCTATCGCCGGGAAGAGGCTCCCCCTGAGGAAGAGAATGATATTCAAAGAGCTGCAACAGGACAGGGGAATATGAGACCCGTCGTCGGAACCCAGCGAGAGACGGAGGCTGCGACAGGACAGGGGAATATGAGACCCGTCGCAGGAACCCAGCGAGAAACGGAGGTTGCGACAGGCCTAGACCCTGCGACAGGCGTTAGGCGACAGGCCCCACATGTAGGGCGGCAGGTGTCTGGGCGGCAGGAGGGCGACAGGGCGACAGGGTCTACCGCCCACTACCATGACTTGTCGAATTTGGATGCTACTAATGTAGACCATGGTATTGGAGGTGCTGGAAAGAACGGTGCTGGAGATCAAAACACTTGGGTTGCCGATTCGGAGTTTGACCCCACTTGGTGCACACAGATGGTACGAACAAACACACCTCAAGCAAAGGGCAAGGAAGTAGTGGAAGACATACCAGACTCGTCTCATGCTAGAAGTCATCTCGCTCCTCCGATGGACATGAAAAAAATGATAGAACAAGTGCTGGAAGAAAAGAAGTTAGTGTCTGCAGAAGAGAGCCAGAGGAGAAGAGTACCATTCTGCACAGCCATCATGCAAAAACCTCTGCCCCCAAAGTTCAAAATACCGCAGATGGCCGCATACACCGGAAAGGTGGACCCCTACGACCATATGCAAAACTACGAGGCCTTAATGTTGCTACATGGATGGGAAGACGAAATAATGTGCAGGGCCTTCTCCCTAACCCTGTCTGGACATGCGATGAAGTGGTTTAATAACCTGCCTGAAGGGTCCATAATCTCTTTTGACCAGCTCAGAAGTGAGTTTCTCAAGGCGTTTGAGGTGAACAGTCAGAGAAGGAAGGAACCGACCTACTTGCTCACTATTAAGCAAGGGGCTAAGGAGTCATTGAAAAGTTACGTAGATCGGTTTAGAGATGCTACTTTAGAGGTGCGAGATCTGCAAGTTGGTATAGTCGTAGCAGCCATGCTACAGGGAACAAGGTCTGAGAAGTTACAAGAATCCCTGTCCCTAGACCAGCCAACTACAATTTCAGATCTGCTTTCCCGTGCACATAAGTATGTAACCCAGGAGGAAGTAATGAAAATGGTAGCAACAGGAGAATCCAAAGAGGGAAGGAAACGAGGAAGAGAGGTCACTGAAGCATCTTCCAGCCAACCGAGAAAGTTTGAGAAACCCCCTGCACTGAAATACACTTCCTACACCCCACTCACTGAATCTCGGGCTTCAGTGTTAGCAGCCATTGAAGGAACAGGTCTTATACAGACTCCGAAGAAGGCGTCAGGTAATCTGGGCCGTGATTTGAGATCGTATTGCGATTACCACTCAGCGCATGGGCACACGACCGAAAAATGTAGGGAGTTGATGAATCAGCTAGAAAAGCTAGCACGGGAGGGAAAAATAAACCGTTTCGTATGGAGGAGTGATAGAAACAACCAACCCGCACAGAACCGAGGAAACAACTTTAGAGATAGAAGGGGTGAAAACAGGGGACCTGTGAGACGTAATGAAGGAGAAAGGAGAGGTAATGACGGAAGGATTGAAAGAAGAAATTGAGAGGAAGATAATGAGCCCACAGGACCAGCTATTAACGTGATATCCGGGGGTGAATCATTAGCTGGTGCATCTTCCTCGTCTCGGAAAACTTATGCCCGACAGGCCCACCAAATTAACTCTGTGATGGAGGAGAAACAAGATGAGGAGCCCATCATTTTTACACCAACCGATAGGGGGGACATAGTGGTTCCTCATGATGACCCGATGGTGATCTCAGCAGTGGTGACAAAGCATCCGGTGGGTCGAACCTTGGTCGATAATGGGAGTTCGGTGAACTTAATATACTGGAACTGCTTTGAGAAGATGAACATATCGGAGGACAGGTTAAAACCAGTGCCCGCACCCTTATACGATTTTTCCGGTGAAAAGGTAAAGGTAGCAGGCGCCATTCAGCTACCTGTTACATTGGGGGAGAGCCCAAAAGATGTCATCAGACAAGCACTGTTCATGGTTGTGAGATCAACCTCTACAGCCTACAATATGATCCTCGGACGGCCATTATTAAATGACATGAGGGCGGTGGTCCATCCCTGCTATTTGCTGATGAAGTTTCCTACTCCCCGCGGTGTTGGACAAGTAAGGGGAGATCAAAGGAAAGCCAGAACGTGCAATGTCGCGTCTACCACATGTAAGGGAATTCAGAGAAAGGAAACCCTTACGATCGAAGAACCGCCTAAACCAAAACCTGACGAGGAGATAGAGGCAATCCGATTAGATGAAGACGATGAGAAGAAGGTAGTATATGTGGGGAGTCAGTTGCCTGAAAAAATGAAAGAAGAAATAGTCCGATGCTTGAAAGAGAATTGCGACGTGTTCGCATGGACTACAGCCGATATGCCCGGAATTGATCCTGGAATTGTCTGCCATCGGTTGAACGTAGTCTCAGGAGCGAGGCCGATAAAACAAAAGAAGAGGAATTTTGCTCCAGAAAGGCAACTTGCAATAAATGAAGAAATTTCGAAGTTGTTGCAAGCAGGGTTCATCAGAGAAGTCAATTACCCGGAATGGTTGGCCAATGTTGTAATGGTAAAGAAAGCCAACGGGGAATGGAGAATGTGTGTGGACTTCACGGATCTGAATAAAGCTTGCCCAAAGGATTCGTATCCACCACCTCGGATTGACAAGTTGGTAGATGAAACCTGTGGGTACGAATTTCTTAGCTTCTTGGATGCTTTTTCGGGATACCACCAAATTATGATGCATCCCGATGATGAGGAGAAAACTTCGTTCATTACCGATAGTGGAACATATTGCTATCGAGTAATGCCATTCGGCTTGAAAAATGCGGGAGCGACCTACCAGCGCATGGTAAATAAGGTGTTCCAAGACTTGTTGGGCAACGCCATGGAAGCTTATGTTGACGATATGATCATCAAAAGCCGACAGGGAGAATCTCATGCTGAGAAAATGACAAAAGTGTTCAGTGTGTTGCGGGAATACAAGATGAAGTTGAATCCCAATAAATGCTCATTCGGGGTGAGATCTGGGAAATTCTTGTGATTCATGATTACAAATCGAGGGATAGAGGCTAATCCCGAGAAAGTTCAAGCCATTTTGGACATGAGGCCACCCAATATTGTGCGAGAAGTTCAAAGGTTGACAGGGAGGATAGCGGCCTTGAATCGCTTCTTGTCCAAATCAGTAGAAAGGAGTCTACCATTTTTTAAGGCGATAAAGGCCGGAAAAGACTTCAAGTGGACAGAAGAATGTAATGACGCCTTTGAAAGACTGAAAGACTACTTGAAAGAGTTGCCTCTACTATCTCGGCCACAGCCCGGTGATCATCTCCTCATGTACCTCGGTGTAGGAGAGAAAGCCGTGAGTGCAGTCCTACTGAGAAAGGAAGGGGACAAGGACTGCCCAATCTATTATGTAAGCAAAGTCCTGCTAGATGCCGAGACAAGATACCCCTTAGTGGAAAGAATAGTTTTGTCCTTGGTGATGGCCACTCGGAAATTACGACCTTACTTCCAAGCTCACTCGGTGACCATCTTAACGGATCAGCCATTGAGACAAATATTGCAGAAACCAGATCATTCCGGACGTCTGATTAAATGGGCTGTTGAATTAAGTGAGTATGATATACACTTTCAGCCTCGCCAAGCTATAAAAGGGCAGGCGTTGGCAGATTTCATTGTAGAATGCACCGGCCGGGAAGTCCGTGATGAAACAGACTTAGTCTGGTGGAAATTGTTTGTGGATGGAGCTCGTAACATGGATGGCAGTGGGGCTGGAATTGTGCTAACTTCACCGGAAGGGGAAACTTATGAGTATTCCCTACGTTTCGACTTTCCGAGTTCGAACAATACAGCCGAGTACGAGGCCTTGATAGCTGGGATGAAACTTGCTGAAAAACTAGGAGTCAGCAACTTAATGGCCCATAGTGACTCACAGTTGGTGGTGAACCAGTTCTCGGGTGAATATGAGGCACGAGAACCCGCTTTGATCCCTTATCTACAAAAGGTGCAATTATTGGCACAGTCGTTTGAACACTTCCAATTAACTCAGATAAATCGGTCAGAAAACATCCATGCAGATGCTCTTTCGAAGTTGGCTTCTTCTAGAGGCGTTAAGGGAGGTATGGTCAAAGTGGAATCTCTCGCTAAGCCTAGTATCGAAGAAGAAGGTGTGTACGATATCGAGAACGGGGATGATTGGAGAGTCCCGATCAAACACTACATATTGGGGAACACACTTCCAACTAATAGAGACGAAACTCGAAGGCTGAAATTAAAAAGTGCCAGGTTCACAGTAGTAAATGGGGAACTCTATAAACGGGGGTTCACAATGCCTTTACTAAAATGTCTAGGGCCCCAACAAGCTGAGTACACCCTAGCTGAGGTCCATGAGGGAATATGCGGAGAACACCTAGGGGCTCGTGCATTGGCTTCAAAAGTATTGCGTGCGGGGTTTTATTGGCCTACACTTAGGAAGGATGCCGCCGAAAAAGTGAGAAAATGCGACAAGTGTCAGAAATTCGCTCCTATAACAACTGCGCCGGTTTCGGCCCTCCAGAGCACTCTCCAACAAACTCCATTTGCACAGTGGGGACTGGATATTCTGGGACCTTTTCCCCTAGGCTCAGGACAAAGGAAGTACTTACTTGTGGCCACGGATTACTTCACGAAGTGGATAGAGGCTGAGCCTTGGGCCACAATTTCTGAAAAGAAGGTGGAAGCAATGGTGTGGAAAGACATAATTTGTCGATTCGGAATCCCTCGTGTGATAAATGCAGACCATGGGAAGCAGTTCGACTGTGATGCTTTCCGGGATTTTTGTAAAGGCCTGAATATTCTCTTGAGAATATCTTCTGTGTCTTACCCACAGGCCAATGGGCAGGCAGAGGTGAGTAATCGAACTATACTGCACGGGTTGAAGACCAGACTAGATAAGGCAAAAGGAGCATGGGCAGATGAGCTCCCAAGTGTCCTATGGGCCTACAGGACGACAAGTAAAGTATCGACAGGGGAAACACCGTTCAATTTGGTGTATGGAACTGAGGCCCTCATTCCGGTGAAAGTTGGAGCTGAGTCACCCAGATTGGTCCCTTACATTGAGGAACTTAATTCCCAGGGACTAAGGGAGAATCTAGATCTGATAAACAAACTGAGAGACAAGGCAAAAATGAGACTGGCTGCTTACCAACAAAGGGTAGCCACTTATTACAATGCACGGGTAAAGAACAGAGAATTACAAGAGGGAGACTTGGTATTAAGAAAATCGGCAATTACAAATGTCCACAAGGAGGATGGAAAGCTACGCGCCAATTGGGAAGGACCATACAGAATCAGAAGGATGGTCGGACCTAGCACATGCACCTTGGAAACCTTGCAAGGAAAGAAAATCTCGAAGACTTGGAATGCTAACCATCTTAAGCTGTACTGGCAGTGAACATTGTACTATTTTTCTCTCTTCTCTGGTTATTCATTATTCATATTTTTACTTTTCCATCTGTTGCTTAGTTACTTTACAGATATTATTGTCTTGATTCATGAATAAAAGCCAGCTATTCATTTTCTACATATATCCTCTAATGCAATGTTCGAGAACAGATTGTGTGTGGCAGGAATTGAAATGAAGCAGAAGCTGGCAAACTAAAGGTACGCCCTAAGCGAAAAATGAGCGAGATGGGCAAACCAAAAGTCCCTAAGCGAAAAATGCGCGAGATTGGCAAACTAAAAGTCCCTAAGCGAAAAATGCGCGAGATGGGCAAACCAAAAGTCCCTAAGCGAAAAATGCGCGAGGATGGGCAAACTAAAAGTCTCTAAGCGAAAAATGCGCGAGATGGGCAAACCAAAAGTCCCTAAGCGAAAAATGCGCGAGATGGGCAAACCAAAAGTCCCTAAGCGAAAAATGCGCGAGACGGGCAAACCAAAAGTCCCTAAGCGAAAAATACGCGAGATGGGCAAACCAAAAGTCCCTAAGCGAAAAATGCGCGAGACGGGCAAACCAAAAGTCCCTAAGCGAAAAATACGCGAGATGGGCAAACCAAAAGTCCCTAAGCGAAAAATGCGCGAGACGGGCAAAAAAAAAAAACCCTAAGCGAAAAAGGCGCAGGACGGGTACAACGCTCGCGGAAAGTTCATCTTTGAACAGAAATAAACGCTATTTCAAAGTTGAACTCGGGGAGCAACATGATATAAAGGTACGCCTTATGTCGAGAATCCACAATTGATCGATATCTATAATGCTTTAATGGTGTTCTTTAGGTTTTGTGATCGATTGGTATCTCTAAACGCCTTTAATGGTGTTCTTTAGATTTTGTGATCGATTGGTATCTCTAAACGCTTTTAATGCCGCTCTTTAAAGATTATTGAATTCACGATTGATTGATATCTATAATGCTTTAAATAAGGATTTTATTATTGACGCTTTAATGCTGCTCCGTATAGCTTATGATTGCTCGATATCTAGTCCTGCTCGTTAGAAGCTCACGATATAACGATACAACAAGTTACGAAAGAAAAGCATTCATAGAAAAGGGAGAAAGAACTACAAAATGAAAACGGTACTTTTCATTCAAAGTGAACCTATACATCGGAATTAACAAACAAAACAAAAACTATAAAACTCTAATCTACGGCGATGACCGAATCAGCCGACTGGGAAGGCGCTACATCGGCGCTAGCGTCTTGAGAAGCTTGGGGCTGAGGAACTGGAGGAGTCAAAGAACCAGGATCCCGGGAAGACGAGGGAGACACCCCGGAAACAGGAATGTCACTTGAAAGCCCACCTGAAGGCTCAACCACGGCCGCAGAGTCTAGCACGGGATCAGCGGCAGCAGAATCTGAAATCTGGAACTCGTCGCTGTCCAGCCCCATCAGTGCCTCGATAGACTCAGGCTGATCGCCTGTCTCGATAGGCTCAGAGACGTCACACACTGCCAGAGGCTCAGATTGACCAAGTGCCTCGGAAGACTCAGGCATGTGTAGTGGCTGTCGAGGGGGCCACGGACCCTCAAGGTTGTCTAGATTATCTACGGCCCCTTCCGCTAAATAGGCCTCTTGACTTTGTGCGTCGGGCTCATACTTGGTCCAAAAAGGAGCATCGTAGTACTTAGCCTCCTCGGTGAATAGCAATTCAGGAAAAGCCTCATTGGGCCGATGCCTCTCCAACCAAGAGCGAGCCAAATAGAAACCATATTTGATAAACCCCGTCGAGAAAGCCGCTTTCTTGTCAAAACAATGCTGGGACAAGCGGTATTCACGAACGGCCTCGATTCGAGCTTCTCTTCGACGATCCAGCACATTGTGCAGCTCCTCAATAGCCTCATCTCGCTGCCTCTCCATGGCTCCCCGGTCATCGACGGCCTTATTATAAGCCTCTTGGTACCCTTGAAGGGAAGACACCTTCGCCTGCTCTTCTCGGAGCCTTCGCTCGAGATCAGCATTTTTTCGCTCAAGATCAGCGCTCCTTTTGTTTACCTCCTCCACCCTGTTGACATAAGGACGAAGCTGGTTAACCTCGTTCGAAAGCTCCATCTTCTGATCCCGAAGCTCGCGAATCTCTTTGTCAGCTTGCTCCCTGAGAGCCCTGTGCCGAGCATTGACGGCTGCAATTTGTTGAGCTGACTGATAAGACAAAAAACATAAGTAACTCAACAGATCTTTAAACGAAAAAAGTTTAGACGGGGAAATTAGTTACCAAACTCTTACCTTCATAGCGAGATAATCAGAATTATTCTCCGCCTCCGGGATGTTTGTAAACAGCTCCGCCTCGTCACGAGGAAGAATGGTGCTCCAAGCCAGACGAGACGCTATCCCGGCATCCTCAATGCTGTCGTTATCATTCACTCCGGGATAGGTCTGAAAATCGTCCCCACTAACGACGACCCCGCTATCAATCACATAACGCCTCACAGTAGGGTCTACCACCTTGGGTAAGACTGGTCTTGCAGGCATCGAGGCTTCAACAATCAGCCTCTTCCTGTATTTTCGCCTTGGCTGGCGGGGAGCCGACCTACCCTCAGCAACACGAGGGCGAGAGCCACCTTCTTGAGGGACTGGATCACTCCTTTGGGACTCGGAGCTCTCGCGATCGCCTGAACCTCGGTCAGGGACAGGAGGCCTCTTCCGTTTGTTTCTCCCGGCCTCTTGTGTAGGGCGGCTGGATTCGCCAGTAGAAGGTGGAGGAGGAGTAGGAGCACGCGCTGACCCAGATGGGGGTCTAACTTGCGACTGAGAAGGAGGAGCCGCTCGAGCGGCAGCATCACTGGCATCCCTCCTACGCATCAAATCTCGGAAGTTCATGCCTACATAATATATAAAGAAAGGATTAGCCGATCGAGCAAAACACCACACAAGAAATTAAAAAAAAAAAGATGGAAAACCTAGAAAACCACCAAAATCCTCTAAGGTATCCAGATTCGAATCCAACGGAAAATCAACGAAAGGACTCCCAAAGGCGTTAGCCTGAGCCCACTCAGGGCCATCCCCTGAATAACCACTAGTACCCGCAGCCTCAAGGGTCCCGTCCTCCGAATCTGAAGAGGACTCATCTACAAGGCGGCCCACAGGGGTAGGTGCTTCGGCTACTAAGACCGGGGATGGCTGACTAGGGCCAGCATCGAATAAACGAGGAGTTGTGGGCAGGCTAGACGGGGCAGCAGAAGCTTCAAGAACGGTCCTGCTTACGCCCCAGCCGGCAGCGGCAATGTTCTCCGGGGTTAGAAGAGAGAATAAATTGCGTTCCCCAGTAGAACAGATTCGCTGAATAGACTCGCCAAATTGTTCTCTTAAAATTTCTATTTTTAACCTGTCCGAGCGCTGGGAGTGGTCAGAGGTATCACTGTTCCATCTACAGCAAATTCGTAGGTTACTAGGAATCTCAACAACGATCCACTCGCTCTCAAAACCGCGCAGTTTATTGGGGAGATCCGAGAAGATCTTGTTATTAGGAAACTCGTCGACCGTTAATCGTTGAAAGGAAAACGTTATCAACCCTTTCAACCTACGAACTCTAAAAAAGGCGCTTAAGAGAGGAACCGATGGAATAATACCTAGGTGATGACACACTATGGAAAACGCTACCAATTGAGCCCACACATGGGGGTGGAGTTGACACGGGACGATGTCTTTGTATCTAAGAAACGCTTCGCCAAACTCCGAAAGAGGGAAGCGAAAACCGAAAGACAAAGAAGCCTTATGGACGGCCACACCATTTCTAACCGAGTCGGGCGTTACCTCCCCTTGCACTGGAAGTCTATAGCCATAGCCCGAGGGAAGAGGGAAACGCACCCTAATATCCTCTAAGTCTGCACTTGTCAAAGAACACAGAACGCCACCTTTCATAAGCGTTTTACCTTGACGTTGTGAAGACATGGTGAAAGGAATAACTCAAGGCAGGCCCCTTTTTGCGACAGACCTAAAGGGCGACAGACCTAAAGGGCGACAGACCTAAAGGCGACAGACCAGTTGGGCGACAGACGTACCAAGCGAGACACCTGCGGGAGACCAAAATCTATTAAAGGAAATAAATTCGGCGACAGATGTACTTACTGTCACGATGTAAGCGAGAGACTCCGGGTGAGAGCTAAAAGACTATTCGGCGACAGACTCCTTTCGCGAGAGAGTAGAAAAATGGGCGACAGGTGGCTGCTCAGAGGGTTTTCATGCACTCTCTCGTCCGGTTCCAGGGGTTTATATAGCCGCGACAGAGAATGCCAAAAGCCGCGACAAAGAATGCTAAACGTCGCGCCAGATCACACCTGTCGCGGAACAGAGCTCTCTTCACCTGCACAAAATACAAGAAATTACAAACAACAAAGGGAACTATTCAGGGTGGGCTAAGGCCCAAAGACACATATTTATACTCTCTTGATGGCATAAATACAACAAGAGAGTGGGGAGCACTTGATATAACAAAGTTTATCTATATTGGGCCAAGCCCAATGTTGTCAGAGACCACCACGTGGCAGAAAACTACTGGGCCACGTGACCTTCTGCGACAGAAGGCAAAGCCGCGAGAGACACCTGTCGCTGGGCGACAGACGTAAAAGTCGATCACCTATATTTGGATGTCGACACATGGCACGAACCTGTCGTTGCGACAGGTTCCATAGCCTATCGCTTGGAGTCGGCACGTGCCACGAACCTGTCGCGGGCGACAGGTTCCTGAGCCTGTCGCCACAGTTGTGAACGCGACACGTGGCACGTACCACGAATTTGTCGCGGGCGACAGACTCCTTAGCCTGTCGCCACAGTTGTGAACGTGACACGTGGCACGTGGCACGAACCTGTCGCGGGCGACAGACTCTTTAGTCTGTCGCGGGCGACAGACTCTTTAGTCTGTCGCCACAGTTGTGAACGCGACACGTGGCTCAGCGACAGACCCCTGGCGCCACAAACGTGCCGGATGGTTTAGCCTATCGCTGACGACAGACCTCGGTCTCTTCTGAATCCTAAAGAACTTGTGTTGTATTGGGACACAAATTCTTAGCAGAATACAGACTTATCCTCCTGTAATATTGGCCTATAAATAGGCCCCAGGTATGATTTTACTCTCTAATTTTTGACGACTGGCTTTTACGCTTCTCAAGATTGAAGAATTTTCTACTGACTTAAGCATCAGAGTGTCTACGCAGGGAACCACCCCTGCGTTCCTCTGACTTTTATTGTTTTACAGAAGCTTCTTGGAAACACGTGAAGACTTAGTGCGAACATCGACGTCAGTATACTTTTATTGTTGTTTTGTGCAACAACATTTATAAACCAACAAATTTATTACTCAAATTTACATTGTGATATAATAACTTAATCTAAATTAATTAACTTAAAGATATTTAATATATATATATAAAAAATATTAACTACATTCAGTATATACACACACACTACTAAAAAAAAACCATACCTCTTAGATGTGAGATCACGTGGTCCACAAAACTACCTTGTCCAATTTTGCTACCTTGGAATTCATAAAACTTGGGCTTCTTGTCCATAGAACCCATTATGGCCCACATGATCCAAAGTCTAAATGGTTTTGATTGCAATTTGAATTATGAGAGCAAATCCAATAGATTACATATGACTGGTTTTTGAATTTGGACCGACTTTGGAGCATGCAAATAATTTAAGCTTAATAGTCAAATACACCCTTAATTTTTAGTATAAAATAGAATTAAGTATTCAATATTTTATTACATGAAAATCAGAACATAAACTTTTATTTTATTGTAAATAAACCCTCAACCTTTTAAAATTATACAATTAAGTCCAAATCTATTAAATGACGCGATAAAACGTTAAGGGTTTAATTCAATTTTATGCTAAAAGTTGATGATATATTTGGCTATTAAGTCAAAAATCTATAACAATTTATGTAAATAAGCTCAAAATCCAGTAAAAAATGTTTTAACAACATTGAAATTTATTTTAATTTATCTCGAAATAACGCATCACATAATAAAAAAAAATTAAGTATCTACAATTATTTTTTGTAATAAATAATTAAATTAAGATCCATATTGGTTGGAATCTAACGGAATGATCAATAGGCATGCATGGGCACTATGAAAATGAGCTGTAGTATCGGCGCTTGGACTTGGTTAGTTTCATGGGCGCCACTCATTTTTCCAAAATTTATTTTTCCCCTCTTAATCCTACTAGAACTTTGGGATTTATATATACATTATATATATTTTAAAGAAACCATCTTATAAGTCTAGATTTGTTAAATGAGACTAACTACCGTTTTAATATCTTAGTAGATAGCTTAGAGGTCGTTTGGTATCGTTTCCTATTTTCTGTTTTATGTTTTTGAAAATTCTGTTTTGTTTTGTTTTCAATTTCTGAAAATAGAAAACATGTTTGTTTAATACTGTTACATTTTGAAAACAAATATTTAAACTGATTCAGATATAATAATTTAATTCACAAAATAAAATTTTAAAAATTAAATAAAAACAATATATTTATTAAATAATAATATGTAGATAATATTAAATAATATTATTTTATATTATTTAATACTAATATTAAATATTTTCATTTAATCATATAAAGTTTAATATAATTTAAATAATATTATAATTAAATATAATATTAAATAAAATCATATTATTTAATTTAATTCTAACAATCATAAATTATATTTAATAATAATTTTTTATTTAATTGTAATAATAATATTACATTATCAAATAAAATATTTAACTAATTAATTTATAATAAATTATATAGTATTAAAATATATTATATTTAATATAAATAATATTATTTAATGTTAAGTATTTACTTATTTAATAATATTAAATTCTTTAATAGTAGTAGTGATATATTTTAAATTTAAGATAGAATATAATATTAAATAATAATATTGTTTAGTAAACTAAAAATTAATTATATTAGATAATAATAATATTATTTATTAACATATCAAAATTATAATAAATGATATTATTTAAAATATTTAATATATTCAATAAATTATTATAAAAATTTAAATTAAATAATATTATAATATTATAGTTCAATGTAATTTATATTTAATTACTTTTTATGTTTTCAACTTTTCTATATTAAAATAAATATATTAATTTTAAAATATTAAATAATATTTTATATTAAATTTTAATATTATTTTATTTAAAAAATTAATTAATTTAAAAATATTAATATATAAATTCTATTCACTTAATTATGAACAGTAACAAAAATGAAAACATGTTTTCAAAAACAATGGAAACAAGAAATTATTGTTTCCAACAATTTTGAAAATTCTTGTTTTTGTTTTTATTTTTTGAAAACGGAAACATGTTGCCAAACATGTTTTCTGTTTTTGTTTTCAAAAAAACTGAAAACAAAAACAAAAAACAGAAAACAAAAACTATACCAAACAACTCCTTAGTTGGTTGCCACGTGACATGTCATGTGTGTAATACTAATTGAATTTAGTGTCATTTACTATATTTGAACTTAATTTAATGATTTTGAAAGGTTGAAAGTTAATTTACAGTAAAATAAAAGTTTATATATTGATTTTCATACAATAAAATGTTGAAGACTGATATTCATTTTGTACTAAAGATTGAAGATATATTTGAGTATTAAGCATAAATTTCAAAACAACATTTAAGGATTGATATTTTTCTTATTAGCATATATCCATACTACGTATAAAAACTAAAAAGAATCTCTAAGGGATTCCCATGTTGACACGTAGGGGCAAAAGAAAGAGTTGTTTTCCTTGAGTAACCCAAAGCCAATTACTATGGTAATGGTAATGGTATGATGGTTGAAGCAGTTTAGTGTCGAAAGTAGGGGCTTGGTCCACTTAATTTACAGACTTGATCGAGGTTTTTGGTCCATGAGCTCCTCCATTTCCCAAGCCTTGGCTGTTGGGTTGGATTCCATCGACTTAATTGCTTTAAGCTTATCAGATTATGTGTCCATAACGTTGCTTTTCCTATTGAAAAACTAATAAATTGTGCTAAGACGATAATTGCTGAACAATTTTGAAGTTAAGTCAAGAAATTATCATCAGATTAATCTTCTTAAAATCTTACTTTTATAATAGTGTTAATTTTTTATGTAAATTTTTAAAAATCCAAAAAATATATATAGGAGTTTTTTTTTGGCCAAAGAAATATATATAAGAGTTTAGAACCAAGCTTCAATAAGACAAAAATACTATACCAATTACAAACTATTTATATCTGATATGGCAAAGCCCACTTACACTGAGCCGAAGCCCAAAAACCAGAGATGTTGCCATATGGCATCATGCGAGAAGCATCGTCTGACTCAGAGGGTCACATGTGGGAGACCCCTCCCGCATGCGACAAACCTCTAATGACCACTGCGTTGTAGCCTGCCGCCTTTTACATGTGGCACTGTTTTGTGACCTCCCGCCTAGCTGCAGACGTCTCTCGCCTGAGACCGAATGAGTTACAAACTGTTTGTGCCGTACTGGGAACAAACTCTTCTAGAATGACGAAATTGCCCTTCAGGTAATTGCTCTGCAATGATGGTAATTTACTCGCCTATAAATAGGTCACGAGTATTATTTTATTCTCTAATTTTGACTTATGACTTTTATGTTTCTCAATATTCAAGAACTTTTGGCTGACTTAAGCATCGGAAGAATTGGAGTGCCTACGCAGGAAACCACCCCCTGCGTTACTCTGGTTTTTCTTGTTTTACAGAAGCTTTTGCGAGACACGCGGAGAAGAAGGACAAATACTTGCATTAGCAATCACTTATTGTGGTTTTGAGCAACAACAATACCTTACAAAGAATCCTTAATGGTGTGTTTGGATGAGAAATTTTAAAGAAAGATTTCATTTCAATTGGGATATTCAAAAGTCTAAAATCCAATTTCTTTGTTTGCCAAAAAATTTTGAAAAATTTCAAAATTTAGGAAAAATTTCAAGATGAAATTTGAGATGGTCAAATTCTTTTTTGAAAATCCACTTGAATAGGTAGTTTTTCAAAATTATTCCAATATATAACTCACTATTAAATATAAGACTAAAAAAAGATATTATTTATTTAATATAATATATATGATTGCTTTTTTATATTATTAATAATTTTTGTACATTTTTACAAATCTAATGAAACTCATATTGCTTTTTTTTTTATATATATATTTCTTTTTCTTTTTATATTTATTTTTTTACTCCTTCAAATTTTAGTATTCAAAATTCTTTTTAAAAAATACTTATCCAAACAAGAAAATTATAAATACTTGTATTTTAAATTGATGCATTTTGAAATGTTTCAAAATTTTAAAATTCTCCATCCAAACGTATTGTAAGAGATTTTTAAAGATTCTTATGTTGGCATGTGATCAAATCTTTAAATAAAGAGTTCAATTTTTCTCTTGCTTAGATATGGAACAAAACGAAACAATATCGTGTTAGTAATTTTTATCTTTAAATTACTTGAATTGCCATAAGTAACTTTAAAAAATATATTTAATTGGTAATTTTATTTTTCGTTCTTTCATAAAAATAATAAAATAAATAAAATGCAAACAATAAAAATTTTAATTAAATAAAACATGAAGACATCGTCACTTGACTTGACCACCTCAAGAAGGTTTGAATGTTATATTAAAGTAAAATGCCTTTGTAACCCCCGAAAAAAAAAAGAATGGTTCCACTTTGCATCAATTTTATACATTAAGATTGAATAATATATTTATAATAATTAAAATATTTTCTAACTCATTTTTATTTTAGTTTTTCCATAATTAAATTTATTAAATCATTAATTTGATAAATGATAATATTAAAAATAATTGAAAAAATAAATAAATAATAAAAATAATTATTTAAAAAATAGAACATAACAGTTCTTTTGAATAATTAAAAAATATAAATAAAAAAGTTTATTAAATAAAAATTTGATTTTAAATAATAAAATTTAATTGAGAAAGCCTAGATATGTTATTTATTAATTATTATATTTTTTTAATAATATTCAAATTTGATAAGCCAGATATGTATATATTGGATTGAAGAATCTGCCTGAAAAAAGGATTCTCAGGAAGACGGCAGATACAGGGAACATTCTTGGTCTATGTACATTCTGAACATAAAACACCAGAAAAGAACAAAAAGGTAAAAGCCTGGTTCTGGAACGGCAACAGTCAAACAGTGCCCAAACAAAATGACACAACAGAGATCATCACGCCATGAAGAAATCACTCCTCCAAATCCCATCTTTGGCAAAAAAATCAGCCATCCCGTTTGCTTCCCCAAAGATATTTGAGAAGGAAACCACTTCAACAGATTGTAGAAGCAAATCAATATCATCCAAGATGTGCCAAAGTTTTCAAGGCCTGCTGCTCGCATTTTTGCACCGTTTCAAAGCAACAACCGAATCAGATTCTATGATGAGATTTTTAGAGCCACTCTAGCAAGATTTAAGAAAGAAATCTAAACCGTGTTTAATGGCCAGGAGTTACTGCAGTGATCGAATCTTGAGCATCTATCGGACCTGAGAAAAAACCCACAATCAGACGGTTATGATTTCTAAGGACACCACCACAACCTGAAGATCAGTCGAGCTAAGGAAGGAACCATCAACATTAAAAGTTTCAAACAGGAGGGAACCAAAAAGCAGTTTGTCTGATACAATTTCTGGCAAAGGAAGAATAAGCAACCTTATTCATATAATTTATTTTTTGCCAGCAAAAAAAAAAAAACTTAATTACTTACGGAAACAGAATAGAAGGTAAACTTTCGAGAATGAATATATATATATATATATAGAATTAAAATGATTATATATGTCTTATTTTATTTATTATTTATTTTTTAATATATTTAAAGAATATATATAATCATTTTAATTTCACTAATAATGTATATATAGAAAAAGATGAGTTGGCATTATAAAATGATTAAAATGTATAGGATAATTATACCTATGTATATGTATAATGAGTTTAAATTATATTAGAATTATCCTAAAAATCTTAGTTTTTAGGCATCAATAATATAATACCAACTCATCTTTTTCTAAGCACACACAATAATTATTGTGGATATATACTTACCTAATCAATTTATAAACTGATCATTTCAACTCTAATTAACTTATATTAAAATAATAATTAGATTAAATAAAATTAAAAAAATAATATTGAGAGATAATTTACCGTAGAAATCAAGAGAAACTTCTCTCGGATGTTTTCAGGAAGAATTGTGGTTTTTTATTTGGTTCCCCTCGAGTATAAGAAACCTGACAACTTTCAGTAAAATAATCCAAGCAAAATCATCCGCCCACTCTGCCCCTACAAAACCATCTGCTCATTGAAGAAACAGAGTTTTTAAGTCTATATCATGTATAATATGTTTATTGATGCTTCAAATTCTAAGTGAAACTCATTGAAGCATTTTAACAAGTAAGCAATTACCAATTTGATTTTTTTGAAAGATTGGAACTCTCGATGGTATACTTTGAAATCAATTTTTCTCACAAAGCATACCTAAGTTTCCCTTGATTTCGATCGTAAATCATCTTTCAATATTATTTTTTTAATTTTATTTAATTTAATTATTAATTTTAATATAATTTAACTAGAGTTAAAATGATTAGTTTATAAATTTATTAGGTGAATATCTGCTCATAAAAGTTATTGTATGTGTTTAAAAAAAATAAGTTGACATTATATTATTGATGCCTAAAAACTAAAATTTTTAAAATTATCTTAATATAAGTTAAACTCATATATAATTGTTCAACATTTTCATGAAAACACTGAAACAACTGTTTTTTTAAACTTATTTTTTGATTTAATAAAATTATTTTAATTTTATATTAAAACTCTGTTTAGTAACAGGCTTTGAAAATTTTCATTTTTTTTATGACCAGTGTTTTTCTTTTCTTTTATCTCTAATGATTTTTTTATAGACATTTCAATAGGAGGATTTGCTGAAGCCAGAATAGGATTTGAACTGTTTGAAGTTCTGATTCCGGACGGAGTCACGCTTCAACAATCCTTTCTACTGAAATATCTATAAAAAAAATTTTGGTCTTAATATTTTTATCCCATTTTTCACCTTAACCTCAAATAACGATTTAATTCCTATTAGAACTAAAGAAAACAAAAAAACCATGACAGAATATTTTTCTCTCCATAAACACTAAAACAATATCTGAATAGTTCTAGTTATAAAACAATAAAATATATCGAAGCCTGTTCCAGCACAAAATTTTAATGCAATAAAAAATACTACTAAACCAAAAAATAAAATTAAAAACACAGTTATTTTGAGTACTTTCCTGAAAATGTTGAACGATAAAAAAAAAGCCACTAACATACTACTACCTCCCGCCATTTTCGTTAGGGATATAAACGGGTCGGGTATCCGAACCCGATTAACTTTAATAATACCCTAATCTGATTAACTATCCGATTATTTTTATTTATGCTATCCGAATTCTAACTCTACAAAATATAAATATCCGTTTAACTACTCGAACCCGTTTAACTACCCGTTTATTAAGTCAAAGTTTGATTTTTAAATTTAAAATTAAAATTAATTTTAGAATAACTTAATTAAAACATTATATTAATAAATTTAATTTAACTCATAAAAATAAATTAAAGTTAAAAATCATAATTATAATATATAATGATTTAATTTAATTAAATAAAACATTAATAATAAATAATTTATATATAAAAAATATAAATATTGTATTAATTAATTATTGTTTATATATTCGAGTTCGGATAGCGGGTACCTTAAGATAACTACCCGAACCCTACCCTAACCCGTGACGGGTAGTAATTTCACTACCCGAACCTGATTATACACTACTCTAATCCTACTTAAACGGATCGGATAGCACCGAATACCCGTTTATAGGATATCCATTGCCATCTCTAGTTTTCGCTACAACACCAGGATTTTGAGTCCTTGACATTGAGTCCTTGACAAAAGTAAGGACAACTAATCCGTAACTTGCACCCAGTAGAACCCCAGTGCAGGTAGCTTTCGGTATGGAGTCATCTTACTTTGTAGGAGCAACTGCAAGGGGAAGATAAGTTCGTTAAAAAGAAAGGCAAAAATCAGTGAAACGGAAGCACAAATAAACCGTATGGGACTGGACGGAAAAATTTTTCTTGAAAATATATTGCTTCGAAGATACGAAATTAAACTCATGGTGAGTGCAAAAGGATACAAAGGGTAAGAAAGAGGTGTATTGAAGGCTTGGGAAGAGACTTGTTTTTGAATGAAGAACAGAACAAATGAAAAAGGATGAGAGAACAAAGATAACGGGATTGCGAATTGGAAGGCAAGGTATGCGTTGCATTAGCATAAACAAAACGCTAGGTCTGCGCTAAGTAAGAGAATAAAAGTTTTGAAAAGCAAGCAGACAAATGACACCTTGGAATGGGAGAAAATAAGCCAAATACACTCAATAAATTCAAGACCAAAAAATACACTCAATAAATATAAAATATTAAAACACAATAAAATAAAATAAGTGTTTTTTTTGTGTTAAAATAAGTGCTTTTTTGGTTCTACTCAAAACCTCCCACATGCATTTTATGCATGTAAATATAGAGTATACAACTAGAGATTAAAATTTTAAAATAATAAATTTAAAGATAATATATAATATTAAAAAAAATTTCTTAGATTTGAGTCAAGAATTTGGTGAAACATAATTAGGAGTATAAACGATAAGATATTCGATTAATTATTTGTGAACGTATTCGAATTTTAATAGTTTATATTTGTTTATTAAGCTTAATAAATGATCACAAACATAAGTGTATTTTGTTCGATTATGTTTGCGAACAAATTCGTTTATGATTTATTTAAAATTCGTTTATTTAATAAATCGTTTTATTTGTTACTCAACACTAATAAATTTTTAAAATTACATATTTATTTATAGGTTATTTTTAATTTGTAATTATTAAAATTACATATGCATATACGATTTTCTAATTTGACATTATTTATATTGAGATGAATACAATTTGTTCGTTTAAATTTATATTTGATATTTATGAACATATCATTTTTTTGATATTCATGAATACATATTTGTAAACATGTGCATTTAACATTCACAAATAAACTTACCTAACACGAACCAAACAAGAACTATATTAAAAAAAATAATTGAATAATATGAAAAAAATAACATTAATTTTTGGTTCATTCATACTTTTCGAAACATTTTGTAATACCTTTTCAACCAAATCTTTGTAATAAAAGTATTTTTTAAATACTTTATTTATAATAGGTCCCAAAATTTATGATTTTCTAATTAATATAATTAAGAAAAAAACATAGTCACGAAATGGGCAACCCGCAACCATTCTTGAATAAAAAAAAATATTTATATCAGCTTTACTGAAAAGTAAATAAAATAAAATCTATATTGGTCAAAGCCCAGTGGGACCATATATTGGCCTCCATCGGCCATTTTGAAAATTTTATGTGGGCTTGACACCTGAGCCTGCTAAGTTGCGTGGGCAGAAGCACTTCATTAATTCAAATTCCATATTTGTCTTTTTAATGGACCTAAGTTTAAACGTCTAGTTTCATATTTTATATATATATATATATATATATATATATTTATAAAAGCCATCTTATACAATGATGGTGGAAAATTCAAATTACATAATCACATTATAAGATTGATATCTGTCTTATTAGGATAAAAATAATTAATTAATGGATATATGGCAACCATATTCATACAATTTTCATGTAAAAAATTGAAAATTTTATGATTATAACACGTGTGTGTATACACACACATAAAGATAGAAAAATATAGCAATAATTATTTTAGCACTAACACATGACATGATGCAGTTATTATTTTAATAATTATCCGATGATATTGTGTTGACTGGTGGTGAGTCAAGTGCATGATATTGATAGAGCTTGGTAAGCTGTCTCTTAACTTAATTTACCACGGAGTTTAGAGCTCCATCCGAATTCAGTCTCTTTAGAGTCAGTGTTTTTGACACATTAAACCTCTTTACAAACATTGATTCCTTTTTTTATATAGATATATATAAAAAAAGAAGAAGCAATGATATTGCCTTTTATAAAAGTTCCTCTATCACACTAAAAAAACTGAAAAAAAAAAATGCGTTAGGAGGTCAAGGAAAAATGGATATCCATTTTTATGACTTGAGGTACATGTTTTTCATAATCTATTTACTTTAATCTAGTTTTCCATTAATCTTTCAATTCTTTTTTGTTTTCCCTTGTGTTTTCATTTAAAAGTTGCTGTTGATTTTATGTCTCTCTTGCTTTGATGCCTTAAATACATAAATTTTTGAAGAAAAACAAAAAGAAAATAAATATAATGCTTAAATTGATTTCAATATATATATATATATATTTATTTATTTATATTGGTCCATTCAGGTATGCTGAAGTAAATAAATTCGAGGGGGCTAAAGATTTTTCTCAATGTTTTTGGGTTGTGAAATTGGCATGATTTTTTTAAAAACCATCTAAGAAAAAATTATAATGGAGAAATTGAAAGGGATTGAGTGTGGCGATGCTGAAGCATGCAAGGAGATGTGTCGGTCTGCTCTTTGTCTTGCCTCTATGAAGCATGAGAAATTAAGCACTGAAAAAGCAATGGCTTCGCATGAACTGAAGACCAAGGTTGCTCGTCAAATAAAAGCAAGAAGAAACAAACCCAATGCCCCAAGAGCGTCGAATAATCCAACTGAAGAAAGAGTTCTGGCTTTAAACAGCTATTTTCCACCAGAGATCCCTCCGGTAGAATCTCTTCAAGGCCTCATCGGAAGGCGCAGCAAACCCTTTGAGAAGCAGCTGACTGAAAGCGATGTGCAGGTTAGCCAATGCAGGCTTTCAATCAACAAACTTGATGTGCAAAACTCTCTGATGCCATTGTTGAGAGAAGGGGAGGTTCCCAGTCAAGGGATTCCGGTGAAAGTCTATGATGCAGAAGGGAAAGAGTATTCAATGACGTTCAAAATCTGGTCATCCAAGCTTCATGTCCTCAAAGAAGGTTGGATTAACTTTTGCCACGATCATTGCTTGCTTGCACATCAAGATTTTGTTACATTGTGGCCTTTTAGGCACCTTCAGACTGGGGGTCTTTGCTTCGTGATCATTTCAAGAAGATTGGAAGTGTTTGATGTTAGTATATCTCCTCATTTATGGAAATAAATATTTGGTTGACCAATTCCGGATATGGTCCATAATTTCACGGTGAATCTCAACTCAATATTTGGCTATTAAAACACGATTTTATGATGGTTAAAACGTGATTTTATTGCCATAATTAGCACGCTCTCATTACTATTTAAGGAGGGCTCCTTCCGGTCCCCAAGTACATTAACCTAAAAACACACAAACACCATCTAGTGAGGTTTTGATTGCTTGGAAGATTTGGAAGGTCTGTGATCGACACAGAGTAGACTGTCAGATTCGGCAATTGCTTCAACAGCAGAGTTACAGAGTGCAATGGCTGGAGGTTAGATCCTATCGCTTCCGCATTTTATTTGTTTAACATGTTTCATATTGTGTAGAAGCATGTTAGGCTTGTTATGATGTACTTACATTTGGTATCAGAGCCGTAGTTTAACCTCTGTCTTGCTAGAGATCTGTAGAAAAAAGTCATAAAAACCCATATTTTGAAACTTTAAGTCTCGGATTTCATAAAACTCATTCTGTTTTCATGTGATTTTGGTTCAAATACTTTAGATCTATTGTTGTAAAGCTCTAGGGATGAAAAATACATGAAAAACGAGACTGTTTGAAGGGTTTCGTGCCGGGTCGGGTCGAAAAGACCCAAATTTCTGCAAAAAGGCCCGTTCGGGCGAAGAAGGAAGAGTGGGAATCGGGCGTGTGAGATCCACGCGCCCGATGCTGTTAATATTGCGGGCGCGTGAGATCCACGCGCCCGATAATATTGTTGTTATACGGGCGCGTGAGAACCACGCGCCCGATGGAGTAATGCGGGCGCGTGTGACGCACGCGCCCGCGCCCTGCTGCACTTTGCAATGCAGCGGAAAAAAAAAAAAAAGAGGAAGAAACCTTGGGCCATCCGGTTTTGGGCTACTATTTGGGTTTTCTTTTATTAATTTTGGGCCATTTATTTTGAGCCTTTTTGGTTGATTATTTGGGCTATATAGATTAAATAAAAGGGTCATTTGGTTTATTTTAGACATTAAGGATTTATTTAATTTAAGTAAATTTAAATTATTTAATTTAGGCCAAATAATTATATTTTTGATAGTTTTATATCAGATTTTCAATTCTGTAATTTTCATAATTTTATGAATAATTAGATTATTTTCACAAAATTAATATAATTATGAAAACTTCTCATTATTTGGATTTTATGAGGATTTTTCATAAATTTGGAATTTTTATTAATGCTATAATTTTAAATTGAATAATTTTGTGAAAATTATCATAAAATTATGATTAAATTATGAAAATTTGATTTTGAATGTGCATATGTGCTTATTTTTAATATGTATAATTTTGTTATTTTTATACTAAAAGCACATGTAGCTAAGTTATTCATATTATTTGGAATTAAAATTGCCTTGTGTTAATTGCAATTTTTAAAATATGAATAAGCTTAGAATTTTACCAATATGTCTAAGTGATTTATAGTTTATTTAATTAGGGCTTAGCCACAGCAACCTTAATTAAGTAAAATTATTTTGTAAAATCACATAATGATATTAGACATAAATTGTGATTAGTTATAAGGTTATAGTAAATTTTATCCCACAGGAATTTTTATTATAATTTTATAACTAATTAGGATAAAATATCAAATTAGTTTCTTAATTTACCCACAGGAATTAGGAAATGATATAATTTGATAGTTTTATCATTATGAAATGAATCTATTAGAATTAGAACTTTAGCCCACAGGCAAGTTTTATGTCTGAGATTCATTAATAAAATATGTTTACATTGGTAGACATAATTAAGTTTGCCTCAAAATTCTAGATACATAAGCATGTGTTTTTCTTTAAGCAATGTTTCCTCGAACTAATATTTACCTAGAAGTTCCCAAACTAGATTGAGAGAACTATAAGGTTTGGAAGGAGAGAGTTCTCCTCCAATTAGGGTGCATGGATATAGACTATGCTATAAGGAAAGACGAGCCCGTATTGACTGAGACCAGCACTCCTGCTCAAGTAGCTTTACATGAACGTTGGGAGCGATCCAATCGCCTTAGTGTCATGTATATTAAGACAAAGATATCTGCTGGGATACGTGGTTCAGTCGAACAGCATACCAACGTTAGGACCTTACTGAAGGCCATAGATGATCAATTTGTCACTTCAGACAAAGCGTTGGCCAGCACCCTGATAATGAAGTTCTCATCGATGAGGCTCACCAGTGTCAAAGGAGTGCGTGAGCACATAATGACCATGAGAAATATAGCGGCCCAACTCAAGAAGCTAGAGGTGGAGATGTCTGAGTCTTTTCTTGTGCACTACATATTGAACACTCTACCAAAGCAGTACGGACCATTCAAGATATCCTATAACACACATAAGGATAAGTGGACCATCAATGAATTGATGACCATGTGTGTTCAAGAGGAGGGAAGACTGCTTATGGAATCGGGTGAGAGTGCATTTTTTGCAAGCCAAGGAAAGACCAAGGATCGAGCCAAGAACAAGGGAAAAGGTAAAATCCCTGCCCAAGCTGATATTAAGAAAGAGTCCAAGTGTTTCTTCTGTAAAAAGAAGGGACACATGAAGAAGGACTGTGCCAAGCTTCAGCAGTGGCTCGTTAAGAAAGGTAATCCACTCTCATATGTTTGTTTTGAATCAAATATGGTTGAGGTTAATCATAACACATGGTGGATTGATTCTGGATCTACAATTCACATTTCGACTTCCTTACAGGGTATGACAAACCTAAGGAAGCCAGTGGGAAATGAGGAGAGCATCTATTCAGGAAACAAGATGCGCTCGCGTGTTGAAGGCGTTGGAACATGCACTTTAGTTCTTAGGAGTGGTTTTGTTTTGCAATTGGAAAAGACCTTTTATATTCCTAGTTTTTCGAGAAATTTAATCTCTGTTTCTAGGCTGGTACCTTATGGATATTCCTTTCAATTTTCAAATAAATCAGTATTGATATATTTTAAGTGTGATATTGTTGGGAATGGTACCTTATGTGATGGTCTTTTCTCTATTGATTTGCAAAATGACACTGCTCATAACGCCTTGCATGTTCAAACTGGTACTAAAAGATGTGTTATGAATGAGGACTCCTCTACGTTATGGCACCGGAGATTAGGTCATATCTCCATAAATAGAATTAAGAGATTGGTAAATGACGGAATACTTAGTACTCTCGATTTTACTGATTTCGACACTTGTGTGGATTGCATTAAGGGTAAGCAAACCAACAAGTCTAAGAAAGGTGCCAATAGGAGTTCAACCATATTAGAGATCATGCATTCTGACATATGTTATCCAGACATTGATGCATATGGTCAGAAATACTTCATCACCTTTATTGATGATTACTCGAGGTTTATGTATCTCTACATGCTTCATAACAAGAGCGAAGCATTAGATGCCTTTAAAATTGTAAGGCTGAAGTAGAGAAACAATGTGGAAAACCCATAAAGATAGTAAGAACTGATAGAGGTGGGGAGTATTACGGTAGATACACTGAAGATGGACAAGCACCTGGACCATTTGCGAAGTTCCTTCAAGAAAATGGGATTGTTGCCCAATATACCATGCCTGGTTCACCGGATCAGAATGGTGTTGCAGAAAGAAGGAACCGAACCTTGATGGAAATGGTGCGTAGTATGCTTAGCAACTCGAAGTTGCCTAAGTCCTTGTGGATTGAAGCTCTTAAAACGGCAGCGTATATATTGAACCGGGTTCCAACCAAGGCTGTTCCAAAGACGCCTTTTGAATTATTCAAAGGTTGGAAACCGAGTTTGCGTCATATGCGCGTTTGGGGATGCCCTTCTGAGATAAGAGTTTACAACCCACAGGAAAAGAAACTGGATCCTAGGACCATAAGTGGGTATTTCATTGGATATGCCGAACGGTCCAAAGGCTACAGATTCTATTGTCCATCTCATAGCACTAGATTTGTGGAATCAAGGAACGCCAAGTTTCTTGAAAATGACTTAGTTAGTGGGAGCGATCAATCTCAAGACCTAGTTTCTGTGAGAGATCAACCCTCTATCTCGAGTCAAGGATTGGTTATCATGAACAATGTCCCTTCAGTACAACTGGACATTGAACAACCAATCGTTGAAGATCCACAAGTAGTTGATAACTTACCAGTAGACGAGGCTCCTCTGGATACACCAGAATTGAGTGAGCAACCAGTTGAACAACATGATCCTTCGGAGAATGTTGAACCAACATTAAGAAGGTCTAATAGGGAAAGGAAATCAGCTATTCCTAGCGATTATATTGTGTATCTACAAGAGTATGATTTCAATATTGGGCCCGTTAATGATCCAGAGACGTTTTCACAAGCCATGAACAGCAAAGAATCAAAACTTTGGTTCGATGCTATGAAGGATGAGATGGATTCGATGGCATCTAATGGAGTATGGGATCTTGTCGAGTTGCCTAATGGGGCCAGGGCTATAGGCTGTAAATGGGTCTTTAAGACCAAAACTGACTCATTAGGCAACATTGAACGTTATAAGGCAAGACTCGTAGCCAAAGGATTCACTCAAAAGGAGGGAATCGATTACAAGGAGACCTTCTCTCCTGTATCTAAGAAAGATTCTCTTCGCATCATAATGGCGCTTGTTGCACATTTTGACTTAGAGTTGCAACAAATGGATGTGAAAACGGCATTTCTCAATGGTGATCTAGAGGAAGAGGTTTACATGAAACAACCTGAAGGTTTTTCCTCTAGTAATGGTGAGCATTTGGTCTGTAAGCTCAAGAAATCCATATATGGGTTGAAACAAGCTTCCCGCCAATGGTATCTAAAATTCCATGAAGTCATCTCTTCATTTGGTTTCGTTGAGAACATCATGGATCAATGCATATACCAGAAGGTCAGTGGGAGCAAGATTTGTTTCCTTGTGCTATATGTGGATGATATTCTGCTTGCAACCAATGATAAGGGGATGCTACGTGAGGTGAAACAATTTCTTTCTGAGAACTTTGATATGAAGGATATGGGCGATGCATCTTATGTCATTGGCATTAAGATCCATAGAGACAGACATAGAGGTATATTAGGTCTGTCACAAGAAGCCTATATCAATAAAGTCTTGGAAAGATTCAGAATGAAAGATTGTTCACCAAGCCCAGCTCCCATTGTGAAGGGTGACAGGTTCAATTTGAGCCAGTGCCCGAAAAATGATCTTGAGCGGGAACAGATGAAGAACATTCCATATGCCTCAGCTGTTGGAAGCATTATGTATGCACAGGTCTGTACCAGGCCTGATATTGCTTTTGCTGTGGGAGTGTTGGGTAGATACCAAAGTGACCCGGGGATGGACCACTGGAGAGCTGCGAAGAAGGTGCTTAGATATTTTCAAGGCACTAATGATTACATGCTTATGTATAGACGGACTGATGAGTTGGAGGTGATTGGCTACTCAGACTCAGACTTTGCTGGCTGTGTTGATACCCGGAAATCAACATCCGGTTACATCTTCATGCTTGCCGGTGGAGCTGTTTCATGGAAGAGTGCTAAGCAGACACTGACTGCCACTTCCACTATGGAGGCCGAGTTCGTTTCCTGTTTTGAGGCTACCTCACATGGTGTATGGCTTAAGAGTTTCATTGGTGGGCTTAGAGTTGTTGACTCCATATCTAAGCCATTGAGGATATATTGTGACAATTCAGCTGCGGTATTCATGGCTAAGAACAATAAGAGTGGAAGTCGAAGTAAGCATATCGACATTAAGTACTTAGCCATTAGAGAACGTGTTAGAGATAAAAGAGTGGTCATTGAACACGTTAGCACTGAATTGATGTTAGCTGATCCTTTGACTAAGGGCATGCCACCGTTTAAATTTAAGGATCATGTAGAGAGAATGGGACTTGGTCCCACATTTTGATTGTAATTGAAACTCTTATTAATAATATGATGTTTCTCATTTTGATTTGTATACACTAAAGTTTTATTTGAGAAATATCCTTGTTGTTTGGACCGAGAATAAACATAAGGTTTATTCATTAAGTAAAAATGGGTTGATTTAGAAACATTTTACATAGTAATACATGGAAGATAATACTCGCCACTTGAGGAACTGTTGCCATGATTCATGTGATTTGTTTCTTCTATAAGTGAAATATATGGACCAAGTGGGAGAATGTTAGTATATCTCCTCATTTATGGAAATAAATATTTGGTTGACCAATTCCGGATATGGTCCATAATTTCACGGTGAATCTCAACTCAATATTTGGCTATTAAAACACGATTTTATGATGGTTAAAACGTGATTTTATTGCCATAATTAGCACGCTCTCATTACTATTTAAGGAGGGCTCCTTCCGGTCCCCAAGTACATTAACCTAAAAACACACAAACACCATCTAGTGAGGTTTTGATTGCTTGGAAGATTTGGAAGGTCTGTGATCGACACAGAGTAGACTGTCAGATTCGGCAATTGCTTCAACAGCAGAGTTACAGAGTGCAATGGCTGGAGGTTAGATCCTATCGCTTCCGCATTTTATTTGTTTAACATGTTTCATATTGTGTAGAAGCATGTTAGGCTTGTTATGATGTACTTACATTTGAAACAATTAAAAGGAAAAAGCTGAACTAAAAGTGAGCATCGTGATTAGAAACTGAGAATTTTCCAGATTATATGTTCTAGTTTTTTGTTATATTAGGATTTGGAAGTAGGAAGGCATGGTGCCCGGAGAATTCCTTATATCTATTATGAAACTATTTTATTTTGATGCTTGTTATAAGTTGTTTTTGTTTTTTTTTTTTTTAATTTTAAGGGCAAAATATCTCCGGGTCCGTGCTTGTTATAAGTTGTTTATGATGCGTTTTTTATACTTCCCATCTTCTAGTTTAATTAATCTGCAGTTGCAAAATTAATAAAATAAGCTCAAATCTCATATCTTACAAGTTTAGATTTTTGCACTCAGTTGACAATTCAATGCTGTTTGGAGTTATTAACTCGTAAATTCTTTATATATTTTTTTTTGTAAAAACAGACCAGAACAAATACATAGGTTAATTAACTATACAGCAGAAGATGACAAAAATGAGAATAAGTCCTCATTCACATGAAGTAAGATTAGGATATAATTGAGTAAAACAACAACTACTACTATTTAGATAATCTAAGATTGGGCTTTGATTAGTTGACGATCAACGATGCTCCGGTTAGTCCAGTGTATCTTACCAAGAGAAAAAAAAAGTAAATTTTAAACATTTTTGGACATGAACAGGAGGACAAAAGTGAAAACAAAAAAATGGGGTAGAATTGAAAATTAGCAAAAGTTTTGGACATGGGCAGATAATAAAATAAAAGAAATAAATATGTATGGCAGGATAGATAGTGGCAATAAGAGAATATAAATTAAATGTACCAAAAAAAAGAAAAAAGTAGATAACTATATCTATACTTGATAATCACATGGTATAAATAGATTTTCTTAAAAAATACTACCAGGTAATTTAGAACATTTTCCCTATTTTTCAGTGTTCTGTTCTCTTTCCCTGTGCAAGTGATGTGCAAAGACAACCTTGGCTTTGGCTCTTTCGATCTGCTCTTTCTTCACTCAGGTAACACTCTCTCTATGCTTTCTGTCTTTTTTATATATAGTTCTAAAGTTTTGTACTTTCTGCAGTTCTTTTATTTAGTTTTTTTATTCAGTTTTATTGTTGAATCTGTGTAGGGTTTCGATGAAGCTTATTGATTTTTGAAATTGGGTTTCTGGTTTTGTTTGAATCTCCTATGAATTCTTGTCCAAACTGTTTCTGGGTTTGATTCTACTTTCTTAACATGTTCATTTCTGGGATTTTGATTTCATTGATTTTGCTGACGAATGAACCTGGATTTACTATTTCTTTCTGATAAATGAATATAGAAAATAAATAAGTACAGATTCTTAGTCTCATGCTCCTTTTTTTTCTGTTTGACCCCCTTCAAAAAAAAAAAAAGAGGAAAGCTTTTAGCTTAAGTTTTATACCGGCGACTATTACCATGGTGAATTTTATTTTTGGGTTCTTGGATGATTTATTTTGTTGAAATTGATTTGTTTTTCCTAGCTTTACTTCGCCAATAAGTGGAACCTTGGCGTTGCTCTTGGATCATATGGATGGAGTAACAGTTTCATAAGTTTTTTTGTAGTCACCTATTTTAGTTTCTGAGTAGTAATCTTTTGTACTGCTTCCATCAAGTGTTTGGTTTGTGTAGAATACTCGGAATTCTGTAAATTTATGTGATGATTTTAGTAGTGGATCACAGCTTCTCGTCCTTTGTGTTTCTGGATTGATTTGCTTAAACCATTTTTTCTCACTTTAGAGTTTGGTAAAACTAATATGAAAATGGCTTGGTTAAATTCTGGTAGATTGAATTGGGTGGAGTCTGAAGTTCCTCTTTTTTAGAGGCCATCGCCAAAGATTAATAATTTTTGTGTTGTTTTTAAGATTTCTATATATAGTAATCTTGCTTGGAATTTGGTTCTTTCCCCTCTTGTATTTCCCCTGATAAATCTGACCTTTGTGCAGGCATGTAGGTTTAAGAAGGTTATAGCATGTGTTAGTGGAGTTTATACTTGAGCCACTGTAATATATTGTGATTCTACAAAATGGAGGATGACAATGGGCTTGAGCTTAGCTTGGGTCTATCTTTTGGTGCATCATCTACCAAATCCAAAGGCAAGATTGGAAGCTCTTCAGATACTAGGACAGAAGAAGGTGATAGAGGCATCAAAATAGTGGACGACTTTAAAAACTTTCTTCAGGCTGGAAACCAGAAACAGGACACCAGTGTGGGTTCTCAGAGAAGTGATCCTGTGAAACCTTCAGAAAACTTCTTTAATGATCTTTCGAAGGTTGGTGGCGATGCAGAAGCTTCTGTGACCGTGAATGGTAGAGGTTTCTGGGGTACAAACAATAACAGGTCTACTGAAATAGATGAAGACAAGCAATCAGAAGCAGGTGGTAAACGCAAGATGTCATTTGATGAGATAACCAATCCAAAAAAGCTTGAAAGAGAAGCACTTCATACCGATTTACATGAAAAACCCAAAACATCACATATCTCCATAACAACAGAAGATGGCTCCACTGCTGAGAATGAAGATGTGGCAGAGTCTGAAGTTGAGGGTTCAACCTCGAGGCTGGTTTCACACCACGATGATGGGTCCAAGAGATTTATTGGAGTTAGTAGTTCTTCTGAGCTGCCTAAGGGCAACTTGAATTATGGCAACCCATTCTCGGCTCAATCAGGAAATGTCATGAATGTACCTTTTTCGTTACCTACGAAGGATTCTACCCCTGTTGGAACCCCCAGTTCATCAGGTCATACGCTACCTGGCATGATACAAATTATGCCTACTGGAAATAGTGAACGGTCTGGGATCCAGCCTGTGAATCCTGGGAACTTGCCAGTTATGTTTGGCTACTCAACTGTCCAACTTCCACTGTTGGATAAGGATAATCCCTGGGGGATGGTCTCTCACCCTCCACAGTTCCACCCTTCTTATGCTGGCAGAGGTCAACCTAATCCAGATAAGCACAGTGATGGATTGAAAATATCACAAGGTATCTCTCTCACCCTTTGCTAGAAGAAAAGAAAAATAAGGGGGGGGGGGGGGGGGGGGGGGGGGGGAGAAGGGGGAGGGGAGGGGATCAAATGTATGGGTTTAATGGATGGATGATATGATCTAACTATTTATCTTTTCAGATTCATGCTGCCAGTGGTTTTCAGATTTCTAGAAGTATTATATTTTGACCTCTAACATTAATAATCAGTTGATCATCAAGGCATAATTGTTAATGAACTTTCCCTTTGTTGAATGTAGCTTCCATGCATACAATTGCGCAGAATTCCTCTGAGGCTGCACAATTTGAGGGCAAGCAGCATGCCACAGAGGAAGGATCCTCTACTCAAGCAGAGGAAGATGTAAAAGGCGGCAGCGTAAATCTCAGACCAAATGCTACATCTGATCGATCAACAGTGGAAGGCTTATCTCTTGATTTTTCAGCCATAAAGCCTGGTATTGCTGCAGACCTGAAATTTGGGGGATCTGGTTCTTATCCAAATTTACCATGGGTTTCAACCACAGGTACTGGCCCACATGGTAGAACAATTTCTGGTGTTACTTACAGATTCAGCACAAATCAGATAAAGATAGTTTGTGCTTGCCATGGTACTCACATGTCCCCTGAAGAGTTTGTTCGACATGCCAGTGAAGAGTGCACTAATCCTGATAATAGCAATGGGTTGGCAACATTTCCAGGTACCAATCCTGCTGCCTCTGCTCAGAGCTGAAGTTTAAATTCGTTCTTCGGTGCCATAACATGCATTAGCATGCAAATCAATGCTATGGCTTTGAATGCACTAGTGGGAGTCCTTACTATACTCACGGAGTTTAGTTATTTATTTCCTTTCCGCTTGTATTAGTTGCTGCTGTTAAATACTGCGTTTGGATGTAATAATTCCAGCATCATTTCTTTATCAAATAGTAATGTTCAGCATTTTACTTCTGTAGTAGCAGTTCCTCGAGAAAATCATTTTCTTTTTGATGTATTTTATTTGCTAGCAGTTTAAGCTTCAGATTCTGACATGCTCTCATAGCAGATAAGTATATTTTTCAACCGCTTAAGTACACTTACATGTTTGAGGTTTTTAAGATACTAATTTTGAATAGCATCTGTAACCAAATTTTTTTTTTTTAATAGCATGTATTCTGTCAGGGATTATTTCTGATTAATTTACCAAATTTCAATATCATGGTTTTGATTTTGAAACGGTTATTGAAAGGATTCGCTAGGGCTAGTATCTGCATAGATTCATCGTTGTCCAACTGCATTTTATCCCTTCTGACTTGATTCTTGAGCAGTCCTCGTTGTGAACAGGCAGTTAAGGAATTTTAATGCAATAGAAAGTTTTCACATTGCAGCCAAGCATATAGCATGATCTGTTTATGGCAGTTTAACAGCATACATTCATAAAGTTGGAGCCTACTGCCTACTGCCTATGTGCACAACCTTAAAATAAGAGACGGGATTTTATAAAATGATTAGTATTATATTCACTGGCAGTGAAATTTTTTAGTTTCACAAGTGAGGTTAAAAAAGCTTGTCATGTATGTTACTTTGTATGGCGAGACAAGATTCTATGAAATGATTACTCTTACTTTACCTTAGCATGACGACATGGCCTGTTGCATAAAACTTTTGAGAGACACGGTATGGCTCATCAAAGCCACATGGCAGTAATATTCCTGTCGTAATGCAGTGCTTTTAAGCAAAAAGAGAAACAGAAAGTTCGGAGTTGGAGAAGTGGATGAGTTACTTGAAGTTTCCCTTTCTCATGTCGAGACTCCAGTGAACATCACAGCCTAGTTAACATAACATACGTACTTAATATTATACTTCTGTGTAATGAAGACCAAAATTTTGTGTTACCTATAATGCTTGTTCTGTTAGGTTATTGACAGATGTGGGTTGTCTCCATGTTCAGTTTTTTTATTAATCAGAAAGCTTGGCTTGTCTAATTCTAGGCTGGTTTAGTGAAGACTAGGAGAATATGTCATCAATGACTTTCCAAGAATTTCTCCCATTTGACTTTTGTGTTTATACATAATACTGGAAGAAAAGGTTTATTATGAATTTCTGAGGCTTTAACTAGCAGGCTAGATCAGCTAATGGGATATATAACGTATATACACACGCGCACAGTTATATCACCTAAAACAACCTAACCTAAAGCAAAGATATCTTAATGGAAGCAACATTGACTTCTATATTTACAATCTTACTGGACTTTGATCATCTCTGATATTCCCTTCACTGATTCACAGCCACCGTATTAAGGAATGACAAACCTTCCGATGAATCGATTAAGGGTGATTAGTTTAGCTCTTTTTTCCCTGCTTTTCCTTGTGGACGCACAATCCACCTCTAGTGCGAATGACACAACTTCGGGAGATGCTGTCTCAAGTTTCGGACCAACCCTTGCGGTTGTCATAGGTATTCTCTGTGTCATGTTTTTCTTTGTTTTGTACCTGATTGTGTATTTCAGATTCTGTCACAGGGGAGCAACATTTCTTGATAATCGTCGCCCAAGACTACTCCATCGAACGAGCTCTCGGTTCTCTGGGATTGACAAGAATGTTATAGAATCACTTCCTTTCTTTAAATTCTCTGCCCTTAAAGGATCGAAACAAGGGCTTGAATGTTCAGTCTGCTTATCGAAATTCGAAGATATTGAAATACTGAGGTTGCTGCCCAAGTGCAAACATGCCTTTCACATTGATTGTATTGATCGGTGGCTAGAAAAGCACTCCAGCTGCCCTCTTTGCAGGCTGAAGATCAACGTTGAAGACCCAACATTCTTTACGTACTCAAATAGCATGCGGTTCTTATGGACTCAGTCTGACCTAAGAGAAGACTCAAACATGGAGCTCTATGTCCTGAGAGAGCAGGAGAATCATGGCTCGTCGAGATTCTGCATTGGAAGCAGTTTCCGGAAAGCTGAAAAGGGCAATACCGAAAATGAAGTTTTGATTCAAGAAGAAGATGCTGACAGGGTCTTCCACAAATTCAATCACAAGATCATTGTATCTGAAGTAGTTCTGCAGAACCGATGGAGCAGCGTGAGTTCTTCAGACCTGCTGTTGTTGAACTCCGAGATGCTTAATGATCTGTCGAGCAACAGATTTTCTTCCCTGGAAATAAATGATGGGCAGGTTACGAAAACAATTGAAAACGAGCAAACTATGAAGACATCAAATTCTGTAGCCACTTCGAAGCATGCATCAAGAATTGTAAATCAAGATGAGAAAAGATCAGTGTCGGAAATCACTGCTTTATCGAGGTTTCGAGATGTCACTACAAGAAACAGACAAGGTGAATCTTCATTTTCTGATACCTTTACAAAGGAGGAAAGAATAAGGCGGCTTTGGTTGCCGATTGCTAGAAGAACAGTCCAATGGGTTGCCAATAGAGAAACGAGGCCTCAACAATGTCAGGATACAATACAGCAGTTGGATGTTTGAATTATGGTTTTTGTTTTTTTTAATCTCAGGATTATGTTCCTGTAAAGATGTATGTGCAAAAACATATATAGAAAGTGACAGGTATATTATTTTTGTCCACTCCATTTTGTAACAGATATATTGAAATTGAGTATTAGATGAAATGATCATGTTTTCATCTTTATAGTACAAGAGAACTATAATTTTGAAATTTAAATTTCAGTATTTACATTTTTCACTCTTTCAATTCAAAAACCTCAATTGTACACAAGTTTTATAATTTTGAAGTTCGAATTTCAATATCTATATTTTTCATTCTTTCAACTCAAAAACCTCAATTGTATAAGAATTTTATAATTCTAAAGTTCAAATTTCAATATCTACATTCTTCATTCTTCCAACTCAAAAACCTCAATTATAAAAAAAAGGAAATTCTTAACCCATCTTCTACCATTTACATTCGATGCTTTGTTATTGATTATTTTACTTAAACACAATTTTCTTCATTATAAATTATGGAACTTGAGCAAAAAGAGCCTGCTTGGCAATCTGGTTGTCTGAATTAAGCATGTCTGCTGATGATACCATGTCATTTGTTCAAGTAACACCAAAAAAATTAATGGAATTTCGAAAGCTTGTGTTATGCCAAAAGACAGTATATTTTTTAGCCTTATCAAATCGAACGAAGTCATTTTGTATATGGAACAATAACTGTATACAGTTCTTGGACCATTACCATAATCCCACGTTTAAAAAGAGACAAAAAGATAAAGTTTAACAGGATTAGTCTCAGACCGGTAAAACGGATGAAGATATCTGTGGTCTACAAAAAAAAAAAAAAATTGCAAAGAAGCGGCTGCATATTTAATCTTATTAATAAAACAACATAATTTCAACTGTCATAAGTTAAATCAGACGTTACACGCCAACTAATTGCAATACCAATTATTTGTCAGTTAGCTTTAGGTTATTGGCATAAACTCACCTAAGGAACAAACATGTAAATAGAATAATGTTTAATCCCATGGCGGCTTCTCAAATTCAGCCATTTTAGTATTGTTAATCTGCTGTAGTGTTAGCGGTTAACGTAAGAGCTGAGTCCCCTTTTCGTGTCCAGCTTTGCAGAATCTACGAAATAATCTTTGAAAAAAATTGTAGCAGCAGCCTTGACAACGGAAGTTTGTTCAAGCAAGGTAATTCACCTGTCGTTGTTCTTGTCCAAGTCATTTATATAAGATCAAGCAAGCTACATTTGTTATGGTTTGATTGGTTAATTTGTGGATTAGGAATTGATAAACCTGTTCCCATTATTTAATTTCAGCAGTAGGTCGGATTACAGAATGGATTAAACCTATAAGATTAAGGTTTGTTTGAACGAAATAAAGCAACTAGGTTTTAAATTTTTTCTTAGCAAATACATAAATATTTTCCATTAAGTGATTAAAGAAAAATTGTAACATATTATAAGATTTGAGTTTGAATCCAAACAATCTCATCTTCACTTCTTAAATATAAAAAATATATATACATTCAGGGCAGTGATTATTTGAACAACGTCTAGGAAAAAACAAATATAATCGACCGAATTTGCGGTGTCCCTTTTTAAGGTCAAGTCTTTCGCCTCTGTGTCTGCTTCAAAACACAGTCTCATTAGCTTGAGATGGTTCTGGTAATGCTTGATTATCAGGCTTTGGCATGCTTGCAAGATGGAGCATCTGCACAATTTCTTGATCATCGGATTGCTTAGAACCTTTCTGCAAAATATCCAAGATCTTCAGCTTATTGGTATTCAATGAGTTCACACCAAGTCGAGGTTATGGATATAGCGGCAAGAATTTGATTACCTGCATGAAGAGCATTGAACATGACATATATCCACTAAAACTGTAATCTAGCAGTCAAACAAATAAAATGCTGTAGAAAACTCAGTGGTCGAATAACTTTGCAATATGAATTACAGAGGTCAATCATAGACCAGTTCTCAGATAACATGTCATATGCCATACATCTACAACGACCCAAGTGGCCAAGGCCAATCAGTTATCTATCATCTATGTACCGCCACCGCAAAAAGTAACGTGGAAAGCTTGAATTACAAGTAACCCTAATTTACATATTTACCTATTTAAAAAATGGGAAATATGTAAAAAAAATGAAGATTTTAAAATCAAAAACCTATTGCCTGAGCTATCCACTGATTTAATTAGATGGCTAATTTGGCAACAGAGCACAAAATAAAAAATCACAGAATAATGAGCAATCTAATGCCTGCAACTTTGCACTTCAACTGCAAAGATTTCTCTGCCCCAGTTTCCGATAATCCAGCAATCAATCTCATCACGCCGAAAGTAACTCCACTCGCAAAGCATTGGCAAGAAAGCAGAATGATGGAAATGGAAAACCATAGAGATCATTCTTTCTACCACTCATCAAGCCATTCTGGAGCATTGAGTTCTGCTATATCTTGAGGTGGGGCAGCAACAGCGACGGGGCAATCATCAGAATAAATTTCCAAATGTTGAGCTGTACGAGAAGTTAACTCATGAGGAACAGGAAAACTCCGATCTCTGGTCCCTTTCCAGTCAACACCGTCAAACCACTGATGATTTTTAACAGAAGCGGGACCATGGCTTCCCAGTCTTGTATTCTCATCAACTTAAGGTAACTGAAAATTTATTTTAACACAAGCTTGTGAGGGATTCTATGATTTCAGTGAGGTATTTAAGAGGAATAAATGGTAATAAAAAAGCCTTTGTGACTAGATCAACAGTTTCGGGCCTTTAAGTTTGCAAAAGAATAAACTGTCCTTTTGCGATCTTCGCAAATGTATCAAGCTCGCTTTCTCTCCACGATCCAAATGGCATTTCACCATGCAGCAAGAAATAGATCATGACTCCCAATGCCCACCTGCAAGTTATAAACAGTTCAAAATACTAATGTCATAGAAAAGGGCAGACAAGAAGAAGACGACATCAAACTGAACAAATCTTTTACCTCATTGCTGAGAAATAGTAAATTAAGACCCACCACCACCCCACCCAAATAGCAGGTCCTCCATGTTGAAAATTCATCTTTAAATTCCACATAAAAATGCCCAGGACTAATATATGGAAAAGTGGAAGGTAAAAGAACTAACCAAAGTCCTCGTTTTCTATTTTCACTTTCATTTTTACCCTTCACTGAGCCAAAGGAAACAACCCCTTGGTGTTAATACACTCCTAATGCACTAACTAAACACTCATGGTTAAATTAAATTTTCTTTTTTTATAATATTGGTTATTAATCTCCATTTTTAACCCAAGTCAGGTTCTTTAACAAGCTACCAATGTTGCCATTTTGAATTATTCAGTTAAGTTCCATTACATGCTAAATAAAGCATGAAGAAGTTCATGAAAAACCAGACAAGTGGAAAACAGGATGCCTTTTTCCCAGTCGGCAGGAAGACCAAGGCCCTTGCCCTGAACTATCTCCGGTGCTAAAGAGTCAGCCATTCCACAAATTGTAAATGTTCTCTCACTACATAACTTCTTCCCAAATCTGAAGTCAACTAGCTAATATGTAGCAGAGAAAAACAAAATAATTAAGCTTAGCTCCATCTGATTTACAACCATTATGAGTAAAAGAAAGGGGAAAACTTTGATCATACATAGAATTATCAATGAAGACAATGCATAAAAGACAATGGCACCAACCTGCAGGTGGCCTGTTTTCCCCAACATTAAAGTGTCTGGAGACACACCTCTGTAAAGGACACCATTCTGAAATTCCAAAGAAATATTGAGGTTGAAAGACAAACTGTAACAAATAACAGATGCGCAAAGAATTGAGGAAATGAAGTGGAAGAAAAAGAACTGCTTCTAGAAATCTGACCTCACGACCACGTAGATCTTCTAAAGCAGTAACAACAGAGGCAGCACAGAACCGTGCTGACTCTTCATCTAGAGGGGTGTGAAGTATTGAAGCCAAAAGGCAGGCAAGGCATGTATTTAATAGAATTCCGGCTTGCATTTGATCAGCACAAGTGCAGAGCACCTCTGGCACGCACGCTGCAGAACTCATAGTCTTCATCAGATCCTTCTCCCTTAAAACTTGTGCTTCTTTTCCTGATTTTTTGACCTTCTGCTTTGAAAACCTCTTCAAACTGGGCACATTTTCTGCTAATCAATTCATTTTGCACAAAGGAATATTTCATCAATTTTTGTTCCAAAACAAATTCTCTCAAAACTACATAGCACCTAACAGGGTTATTTTCCTATAATCCCATAGTGCACCTGATGTGCCCTGGCCTGCTTCTTCATGTAAGCATGCATAAACAGTCTACATATCATATAATAATTAACTTTGATGCCTACATTTGTTACATAAGGAAAAGGCGTATGTTTAAATTACCATTGCTGAGCAAAAAGAAATACACAAGATATATATAAGGAAGAACCAACCTGAGTCTCTTAGAAGTACAAGTCCAATCTCACTACAATCAGTAGAATATAAACATGTTCTTCACTCCTGCATATGACAAGGCAGAGGCAGAACTAATCACTTCTTACCAATTGAGAGAGGCTAAATTTAACGAGAGTTGAAATATCAATTTCGACAGAATCCTTGGGCATATGTGGAGAATAGTCTCTAGACCTAAATGGCAACAAAAACAACAATATCATTTTCAATGAAAGCATTAAACATTCAAATCAGAACAAAAAAACAAAAAGTTCATTATTTTTCAGTTGGAGAACTCTAAAATCTTACTTACAGAATCTAAAATGGAAGGGTGATGTGAAATATAAGATGAAACACAACCTAAAAGCAGAAAAAGGAGGAACACAACTAGACAAGGATGCAACATTCAGTGCATGAGACAAAGACATACTTCTGATCATCTTGGGAAAGCTTTCTCAAAGGACCAACGACCCAATCAAGCTTCTCCCGGTCAAAACAGCGCATATGACATGACCCACTGCAACAGCACTTAGAGAACCCATCTGTTCACCAAGAAGTGTCCATTCTCCAAAATAGCTTCCTTCTGTCTTTTCAACAGAAAGTTGTGTGCCAGCCTGTTGACCATCGTCCTCTTTGGGGTTATCAGACTTGAGACTGCAGACAGTAGGACTGCTTAACAAATCCACGTCAAAAGTAATCCTCACTTGGCCCTTCTGGATAATGTACAATGCAGAGAGGCCTCCATTCTGTAGATATGCAAGAGAAATATAAAAAACAGGAAGGTGAACTGTCGAGGCAAAGGACCAAAAAGAATACACAAATATATATATATATATATATATATATATATATATATATATATATATATATATATATATATATAGACACACACACAAAGGAAATATAATACCGGCACGAGATATATCTACCGTATTAAGTTAAATATGGGCTGCCCATTGGAGAAGGAAACTTCAGAAAGAGAATCTGCAACAAGGCTCAGCTGTAAGATTGTCAACCTCGATAGAAGATCTACAGAGCGAAGCAACTTCAAGGAAGACAAATTAGAAAACTCAGACATCAAAATTCCACGAAAATCTTCTCGTTTTAAGGCCTCCATTCTGTATAATGTACAGTGCCGAGAGGCCTCCATTCTGTAGATTGTCAACCTCTCCATTTTTATCTTCCTGCCAGTATAGTTTCTGATAAAAAACTTAAATCTCACTGAAAATAAACAATTATCTACAAACTAAGATCTCATTAATAACACATTAAATTGATAACTGGGAATTAGTACATGACTAGATTGAACTTTGGACCACAACTCAACAGGTAAAAATACAAATTTTAACTGAAAAGTAAGTTCAAAGGTCAAAAAGCGAGATTGGGTCCTCAAGAAATTTGATAGATTTAACAATAAAATGTAACCAACAAATATATATAAGAATCAAAACAAGCAAACCTGGATTGCCAAGACCTCAAATTCTCCGCTTCCAACAACATAGAAGTTGTCACCTTCACCACCCTGCAAAATATAACAACAATTAGGGTCCTAACTTTTACCGTAGCAATGTTAAATTTCAATCTAGAACCGTATTTAAGAAATCAGCTACTTCATTCCTTGCATGTGAAGCCAAGGTAGATGAACCAGGGTTGTTGACATTTGGAAATTTATTAATCAGAAATTTCCATGTTCAGTTTTTTTATTAATCAGAAAGCTTGGCTTGTCTAATTCTAGGCCGGTGTAGTGAAGACTAGGAGAATATGTCATCAATGACTTTCCAAGAATTTCTCTCATTTGACTTTGTGTTTATACATAATACTGGAAGAAAAGGTTTATTATGAATTTCTGAGGCTTTAACTAGCTGGCTAGATCAGCTAATGGGATATATGACGTATATACACGCGCACGGTTATATCACCTAAAACAACCTAACCTAATGCAAAGATATCTTAATGGAAGTAACATTGACTTCTATATTTACAATCTTACTGGACTTTGATCATCTCTGATATTCCCTTCACTGCTTCACGGCCACCATATTAAGGAATGACAAACCTTCCGATGAATCGATTAAGGGTGATTAGTTCAGCTCTTTTTTCCCTGCTTTTCCTTGTTGATGCACAATCCACCTCTAGTGAGAATGATGCTACTTCGGGAGATGCTGGCTCAAATTCCCGACCAACCCTTGGGATTGTCATAGGTATTCTCTGTGTCATGTTTTTCTTTGTTTTGTACCTGATTGTGTATGTCAGACTCTGTCACAGGAGAGCAACATTTCTTGATAATCGTCTTCCAAGACTACTCCATCGAACGAGCTCTCGGTTCTCTGGGATTGACAAGAATGCTATAGAATCACTTCCTTTCTTTAAATTCTCTTCCCTTAAAGGATCGAAACAAGGGCTTGAATGTTCAGTCTGCTTATCGAAATTCGAAGATATTGAAATACTGAGGTTGCTGCCTAAGTGCAAACATGCCTTTCACATTGATTGTATTGATCGATGGCTAGAAAAGCACTCCAGCTGCCCTCTTTGCAGGCTGAAGATCAACGTTGAAGACCCAACATTCTTTACATACTCAAATAGCATGCGGTTCTTATGGACTCAGTCTGACCTAAGAGAAGACTCAAACATGGAGCTCTATGTCCAGAGAGAGCGGGAGAATCATGGCTCGTCAAGATTCAGTATTGGAAGCAGTTTCCGGAAAGCTGAGAAAGGCAATACCGAAAATGAAGTTCTGATTCAAGAAGAAGATGCTGACAGGGTCTTCCACAAGTTCAATCACAAGATCATTGTATCTGATTCAGTTCTGCAGAACCGATGGAGCAGCGTGAGTTCTTCAGACCTGCTGTTGTTGAACTCCGAGATGCTTAATGATATGTCGAGCAACAGATTTTCTTCCCTGGAAATAAATGATGGGCAGTTTACGAAAGCAATTGAAAACGAGCAAACTATGAAGACATCAAATTCTGTAGCCACTTCGAAGCATGCATCAAGAATTGTAAATCAAGATGAGAAAAGATCAGTGTCGGAAATCACTGCTTTATCGAGGTTTCGAGATGTCAGTGCAAGAAACAGACAAGGTGTATCTTCATTTTCTGATACCTTTACAAGGGTGGAAAGAATAAGGCGGCTTTGGTTGCCGATTGCTAGAAGAACAGTCCAATGGGTTGCCAATAGAGAAACGAGGTCTCAAGAATGTCAGGATACAATACAGCAGTTGGATGTTTGAATTTTTTTTTTTTTTTGATCTTAGGATTATGTTCCCGTAAAGATCTATGTGCAAAAACATATACAGAAAGTGACAGGTATATTATATTTGTCCACTCCGTTTTTGTTACAGGTAGCATTCTATTACTTAAACTGTTAAAAGAAACAGCAGCCAAAAAGCAATTTCTTGCGATCCTGAGTATTAGTTAAAGGATTTATGTATAATGCAGTGATAGTATATGGTTTTCATACACTATTAATGTATCAGATATTAACACTTCATCAATAAGTTTTTATGAGTAAATTGAAAAATAATTATTTGTATTTATTTTTGAGTGCTTCATAATTGTTTAGTTTGTTTATTGATGAGGTGTCAACCTCAGAAGTATTAACAGTGTATAGAGACTATACTCTGTCAGTGCATCATTTACAAGCTCTTAGTTCAATTGATCATGTTTTCAACTTTAAAGTGTGAGATTTTTACATTTTTGAAATTCAAGTTTTAGTATTTACATTTTTTATTCTTCAAATCCAAAAACCTCAATTGTACCACAGTTATGCAATTTTAAAGTTCGAATTTTAGTAATGTGATACCCGGGCCCAACATGATAAAATAAAGTGAGTAAATAAACAAATAAAGAGAGGCCCAATAAGAATAAAGGGCACGAGCTGTAGTTAGTTAGGTTAAAATATATATAATATATATACATATATAAGAAACAAGCAGAGTTGTGAGCGGCGAGAAAGGTTAACGTTGAAAAGAAGAGGAAAATAAGATTTGTAGTGGCTGTGCAATAGAGAGGTAGTGAGGCGGTGTTGAATAGAAAGAAAGAAAAGAGTAAAGCTTGGCTACTGTGTGCCAAGTCGAAGGAGAAGAGAAATTTCAAAAAAAAAGTTGGCGTGAAAAGTTTCCTGCAGCAGCCAAAATAAAACCATAAAATTTTAGATAGAAGCAGTAGATAAACAGAGAAAGAAAGAGATGAGAGAAATATAAGTTGAAGTAGTGTGGCAGACGATGACAACGATTATGGCGACAAGAGATGATGATGGTAAATGCCACTTCTCTATTCAATAAGCTTCCATCATTCGTGTTTAACGAGAAAATAGAAGCTGTTGGAAAAAAAAATAGAAAGGGAGATTTGGAGTTGCTGTTAGTGTTACTGTAAGAAGACCAAGGTGAGTAAGGAATTCTCTTTGATTTTTTTTATGGTTGTAGACACTTAATTTTTTATTTTATTTTTATTTTTATTTTTCATTCTATTTATTTATTTTATTATTCTATTTTTTTATTTTTCTTCTCATTTTTATTATTTTTATTTTATTTTATTTTATTTTATTTATTATTTTTATTTTATTTTAATTATTTTGATTGTGTTTATTATTATTATTTAAATTAATATTCAAAAAAAAAAGGGGACAGAACTGGTGCCGTGCACGGCACCAGTTTCTGACACCCCTTCCTGCCACCACCACCCCTCCCTCACTGAAACAACCACTCTCTGCTAGCCCATCCCCTCTCCACCAGCCACCACCAACTCCGTGAGCCTCACCCTATAAGCAACCAAGTCCACAAAACAAAGAAAAAAAAAAGATTGGCTACCCGTCGGTTCAGAGCCCTTCCCTTTTCTTTTTTTCTCTCGACCAAACTCAAAATCACCACCAACAAACCTCTCCACCACCGTGACCACCCTCACCGAGACTTAAACTGCCATCAACCGCTATCCAAGTCATCACCATCACCCAGCTATCATCATCGTCATCACCATCACCAAACCACCCACACCAAAAAACCCAAACCCGAGACCCTTAGGAACCCTAGATCTAACACCTAAAACCCCTATCACCTGTAAAAAACAAAAAAAAAACAAAAACAAGAGCAACCTCAACAGCCAAAACCATCAAACAAAAACAAAAAAAAAAGGGCTCTCGGAGGTAGTTCAGATCCGTGAGGTTGGGAGCGTTTTCGGGGAAAACGAACCCCGGATCTGAGAAGAGGAAGGTGAGAGGAGTGTTTTAGGGTTACGGGGAGTACCACCGGTGACCGGCGTACGGCGGTGCACGGTGGCCGACACGGTGGCAGCCGTCCGGAGAAGGAGAGGCGGAGAAGATTTTTCAGAGCGTTTGGGAATTTTTTTTGGTTGAGAACCGGTGGAAATGAAGAGAAACAAAAAATAGGGCCTTTTATAGAGGAGCAAAACGCAGCGTTTTGAGGGCTGGAAGATCCGCGCGGCGACCCGACCCGACCCACGATCCACGCACCCGGTTCCCGCACCCGCGTGACGACCCGGTTCCCGCACCCGCGTGTCGACCCGACCCGCTCCGCTCCACGTCTGATCCGGCCCGTCTTGGCCCGCTTTGGCCCAATAGCCTCCAAGCCCAATCCGTTTGGGGTATAAATTCTCATTTTTTAGTTTATTTATTTATTTATTTATTTTGTTAGATAATTTATTTTATGCATAACAAAAAATGAACATTTATTTATGTATAAAATTCTCTAAGATTTAATAACTCTAAATTTAATTACGTAATTAGTCTTAATAATAAATATATAGTTTTAATATATACACATAAATAAATAAAATGAAGGATATATATATATATATATATATATATAGTTTTTAAGTATATATAAGATGAATAAAAATAAATAAAATAAATATATATTACATATGTAAATAAAGAATATAAAATAAGTATACAAAACACATATAACCATATAGTTGTTTTTCTACATATAATAAATATTTTCTTAAACAATTTACTATAAAATTTTTTTTAGAAAGCTAAAAAATATATATACTTTTGAGATGTACATAGGAAATAAAAATGTGTAAATAAGTATGAAATATAATCATATAGTTTTTATTTATATAATTAAACAATTTGCTATAAAGGAATATTTTAGGAAGCTAATAAATAAAAATAAATGAATAAAGAATAAAATAAAATAAAATAAAATAAAGTAAGCGTAGAATTATTCCGATGATGAGATATCGTAGAAGTCACAAGTAGTGATTCTTCGAATATCTCTAGGTGAGAGGAATTTATCGAACGTCGCCAAAAGTATTGGGATATTCGATTCAATTTCTCAAGATTCAAATTCGTGCTTATTTTAAAAATATATTTTGTAATAAAGAATATTTAGAAAAATACTAATTAAATGAAAATTAATAAACACAAAAGAGGTAATGGAGATAGGTGGGAAAAATTAATAAAAGATAAAAGGGATTTTAGAGATATACGAATACAAAATAATTAAACCAATAAAAAAATAATAATAATAAAGTTTCAAAAGTGATTAAATTAACCAAATAAATGGTAATAGGATTTTAATAAAAAAATGATAACAAAAGGATTAAGTTAATAAATCTAAATAAATGAAGACAACAATTAATGGAGATAAAATAATTCATAAGAGATGAAAGCTAATGCCCGATGATGGGATGTTACGGAAGTCACAAGTAGTGATTCCTAACTGATCCCTAGGTAAGAGAAATTTCACTAAATGTTGCCAAAAGTATTGGAATATTTAGAGAGGTTTTTCAATACATAAGCTTTTATCTTAAAAATATTTAATAAAAAATATAAAAAAAATAAGATCAACAAAAATAACAAAATAAATAAAATAACAAAATGAAGATAAACAATGAACATGTTAAATAAGAAAAAAATCTATATGCATTATATATTGTATGCTTGTATCATATGCATAAATGTTAATATTAAAACAAATGGAGTTCGTCCGATGATGGGATGTTACGGAAGTCACAAGTAGTGATTCCTAACTGATCCCTAGGTGAGAAGAATCGTACTAATTATTGCCAAAAGTATTGGAATATTTAGTATAATTTTTCAATAATTTAAATTTTCATATAAAAAGAAAATGAATAAGTTAAAAAAAAAAACAAAGGAATATAAATAACTAAACAAATAAATAAAGAAATTTAAAATTAAAAATTCATTTGCATGCGCATCATTATCTGTTTGCCTCACATGCATTCACGCGAATTTAAAAATGTGAGTCCCACCGATGATGAGATTCTATAGAAGTCACAAGTAGTGATTCTTTAGAAATCTCTAGGTGAGGAGGATTATTTCAAATGTTGCCAAAAGTATTGGAATATTTGATTTAATTCTCCAATAAAAGGGGTTCATGTTTATTTCCAAAATAAAACTTATCTCAAAATATATAATAACTTTTTATTCAATTACACAAAAAACGTGAATCTTCCGAGGATGAGATTCTATAGAAGTCACAAGTAGTGATTCTTTAGAAATATCTAGGTGAGGAGAATTATTTCAAATGTCGCCAAAAGTATTGGGATATTTGATTTAATTCTTCAATAAAAGGGATTCATGTTATTTTCAAAATAAAACCTATTTTAATATAAATGTTAATCTTCGATCAATTATGCAAATAATGTGGGTCCCACCGAGGATGAGATTCTATAGAAGTCACAAGTAGTGATTCTTTAGAAATCTCTATGTGAGGAGAATTATTTCAAATGTTGCCAAAAGTATTGGAATATTTGATTTAATTTTTCAATAAATGGGGCCCATGTTAATTTTCAAAGGAAGTTTTAAATATACATATAATAGTAATTTTTAAGCCAATACACGAGTTTTCTAAATAAGCAAATTAGTGTTAAACCAAGACTCTCTTATTAAAATCAAAAGATACCACGTAGTTAGGATGGTACCGTTTTTCAACGGGCGTTGTGAGGGTGCTAATCCTTCCTCACACGTAACCGTACCCCCGACCCGATTTTTGTTTTCGCAGACCCAAATTGTCTTTTTAATAAAACTTGACTAATTTTTGAGATTTTATTAATAAGATAAATATTTTAGGTGGCCAATCACACCTAGTCAAAAAAGATTGGTGGCGACTCCCTTTGTTTTTAAAGTGTTTTCAAAATCGTCGAGCGCGAAGCCGTTACGACAATGGTTACATTGTGTAGTTAGGTATTGACTTTTTTTTAAAAAAAAAAATTAAATTAATGCATCGAATATTTGGAGAAAATATGTATTTTAAAGAAAATACAAATATTTTTAGCTTTCGTCAAATAACGCAACTTATGCCAAGTTCATAGTGTATCGAGTTACAGTTATTTAGGATTACAACATAATTTTTAGCTTCTGCCAGATGGCATATTTTCTTATATTAAATATTTTTGAATAATAGGCTCCGAGCGATCTTAAGGCTTTGTTTTGGTTTCAATCTAGCGAGTTCAGGTAAGTAACTTGATATCCCTTCGGTGTTTTGACACCCTTAAAATTAACTTTAATATGAGATATGTTTCGTATGCTATGTACAAATATAGTTTTGTCCTATGCTTTTTAAAAAAAATGGGTTAAGAATGCCAACGTATGTATATGTGATTTCTTTGTTATGAATTGCGAAAGCAGTTTTGTATTGACTTTTCGAATATGATTTTATTCAAGTATATGTATATAATTATCTTTGAGAATATAATTGTTCATACAAGATATTTTGAGAAGAAATGCGAAATATGCTTTGCACAAGATATGTTTTGGATGATACATGATTTAGTCGCTTCGATATTTGAAGTTCGTTATTATGTACTTACTGAAATACGAAATCTACTTTGGAATGATGAACGAAATTTGCTTTGTATGAAATAAGTTACAAGAACTAATAATATTGTTTTGTATATCTGGGGTAATCTGAAAATGTTTTGTTTTGTCTCCTAGTATGGTTGTGCTCTGACACTGCCAATGGGGGTTAAATGTTGGCCATGTCGACATGTATTCTGTTAAATGAAACTAGTTTCTAACCGAACCACCGGTTGAGAATAATGGCCCTCTGTTCTATTTCTGTGCAACTATTAGTTGCTTCTGAAATCTCTAATCCGAGCCACCGAGGTTAATTGTGGTTCTGTTCTGATTCTGATTCTGACCTGTTCTACAAGGGATAAGCGTGGCAATGGCATGTAATAGGAGACTTGAAAATTTTGATTTGTGAAGCTTTTGCTCAGTTTTGGCATTTGTGAAATTCTGATTAGTTCTGAAATCTGAATATATGATTTTGAATAAATTATGTGATTAAATATAAGATTACCCAACCTTGATTTTGAATCTTTACATTGATATTTTGGCTTAGTGTTTTTATGGCATGCTTAATCCAACTGTTGGGATATCGGTTGCTTACTAAGTGGTTGTACTCACCCCCTTTCTTAACATCTTATAAGTTTTGATGTTGATAATATCCACGGAAATGTTGGGGAGTGACGCTTTGGAGTTTAGGATATGTCTCAATACTTTTAAGCTTATGATTAGATTGAGATTTAAGAACCTTTTAATTGTTTTTGTTGGCTTTAGTAGTAAGTTGAAGTTTTGTAAACTTCTTTTGATCATTTATAATATATTTCAGTTTAGATATTTGAAAAGATTGAATCTTAGTATGATAAATGCCTTGCATGTCTGTGAGATTATTTCTTACAGGTGTGCGGCGTCTGTTATGTCCCGAGTTCGGGGCGTGACAAGTAGTTACATTTTTCAGTCTTTCAATTCAAAAACCTCAATTGTACAAGAGTTCTACAATTCTGGACTTTAAATTTTAATATCTACATTCTTAATTCTTCTTACTCCTAAATGTCAATTATAAAAAAAAAAATTCTTAACTCATCTTCTACTATGTACATTCGATGTTTTGTTATTGATTATTAGTTAAAAAACACAATTTTCTTCATTATAAATTATGGAACTTGAGCAAAAAGAGCCTGCTTGGCAATGTGGTTTTCTGAATTAAGCATGTCTGCTGATGATACCACGTCATTTGTTCAAGTAACACCAAAAAATTAATGGAATTTCAAAAGCTTGAGTTATGTCAAAAGACGGTACATTTTTTAGCCTTATCAAATCAAACAAAGTCATTTTGCATATGGAACCATAACTGTACGCAGTTCTTGGACCATTACCATAATCCCACGTTTAAAAAGAGAAAAACAATGAGATGAGACAAAGTTTAACCTAAATTTAGAACAAAAGTCGATTTTTCATGTTGCCAACTTGCAAAAAAGCGGCCGCATATTTAATCTTATTAATAAAACAACATAATTTCAACTGTCATAAGTTAAATCAGACGTTACACGCCAACTAATTGCAATACCAATTATTTGTCAGTTAGCTATAGGTTATTGGCATAAACTCACCTAAGGAACAAACATGTAAATAGAATAATGTTTAATCCCATGGCGGCTTCTCAAATTCAGCCATTTTAGTATTGTTAATCTGCTGTAGTGTTAGCGGTTAACGTAAGAGCTGAGTCCCCTTTTCGTGTCCAGCCTTGCAGAATCTACGAAATAATCTTTGAAAAAAATTGTAGCAGCAGCCTTGACAACGGAAGTTTGTTCAAGCAAGGTAAATCACCTGTCGTTGTTCTTGTCCAAGTCATTTATATAAGATCAAGCAAGCTACATTTTTTATGGTTTAATTAGTTAATTTGTGGATTAGGAATTGGTAAACCTGTTCCCATTATTTAATTTCAGCAGTAGGTCGGATTACAGAATGGATTAAACCTATAAGATTAAGGTTTGTTTGAACGAAACAAAGCAACTAGGTTGTAATTAATTTTTTTCTTAACAAATGCATAAATATGTTCTCTTAAGTGATTAAAAAAAAGTTGTAACATATTATAAGATTTGAGTTTGAATTCAAATAATCTCATCTTCACTTCTTAATTATAAAAAATAATATATACATTCCAGACAGTGATAATTCAAACAACATTTAGGAAGAAATGAATGTAAACAAACGAATTTGCGGTGTCCCTTTTTAAGGTCAAGTCTTTCGCCTTTGTGTCTGCTTCAAAACACAGTCTCATTAGCCTGAGATGGTTCCGGTAATGGTTGATTATCACGCTTTGGCATGCTTGCAAGATGGAGCACCTGTACAATTTCTTGATCATCGGATTGCTTAGGACCTTTCTGCAAAATATCCAAGATCTTCAGCTTATTGAAATTCAATGAGTTCACATCAAGTTCAGGTTATGGATATACTAGCAAGAATTTGATTACCTGCAAGAAGAGCATTGAACGTGACTTATATCCACTAAAACTGTATTCTAGCAGTCAAACAAATAAAATGCTGTAGAATACTCAGTAGTCGAATAACTTTGCAATATGAATGACAGACGTCAATCATAGACCAGTTTTCAGACAACATGTCATATGCCTTGCATCTACAATGACCCAAGTGGCCAAGGCCAATCAACTATCTATGTTACTATGCACCATCACCGCAAAAAGTAATGTGGAAAGCTTGAATTTCAAGGAACCCTAATTTACATATTTACCTATTTACAAAGTGGGAAATATGTAAAAAAAAATGAAGATTTTAAAATAAAAAACCTATTACCTGAGCTATCCACTGATTCGATTAGATGGCTAATTTGGCAACAGAGCACAAAATAAAAAATCACAGAATAATGAGCAATCTAATGCCTGCAACTTTGCACTTCAACTGCAAAGATTTCTCTGCCCCAGTTTCTGATGATCCAGCAATCAATCTCACCACGCTGAAAGTAACTCCACTCGCAAAGCATTGGCAAGAAAGCAGAATGATGGAAAACCGTAGAGATCATTTTTCTACAACTCATCAATCCATTCTGGAACATTGAGTTCTGCTATATCTTGAGGTGGGGAAGCAGCAGCAACAGGGCAATCCTCAGAATAAATTTCCAAATGTTGAGCTTTACTATAAGTAAACTCATGAGGAACAGGATGACTCTGATCTCTGATCCCTTTCCGGTCAACACTGTCAAACCACTGATGATTTTTAACAGAAGCGGGACCATGGCTTCCCAATCTTGCATTCTCAACTTCAATTAACTGAAATTTTTTTCTTATCACAAGCTTGTGAGGGATTCTATCATTTCGATGAGGTATTTAAGAATAGATCATAATAAAAAAACTTAGTGATTAGATCAACAGTTTCAGGGCTTAAAGTTTGCAAAAGAATAAGCTGTCCTTCTGCAATCTTTGCAAATGTATCAAGCTCGCTTTCTCTCCACGATCCAAATGGCATTTCACCATGGAGCAAGAAATAGATCATGACTCCCAAGGCCCACCTGCAAGTTATAAACGGTTCAAAATACTAATGTCATAGAAAAGGGCAGACAAAGAAGAAGACGACATCAAACTGAACAAATCTTTTACCCCATTGGTAAGGAATAGTAAATTAAGACGCACCACCACCCCACCCAAACATCAGGTCCTGCATGTTAGAAATTCATCTTTAAATTCCACATAAAAATGCCCAGAACTAATATATGGAAAAGTGGAAGGTAAAAGAACTAACCAAAGTCCTCGTTTTCTTTTTTCAATTTCATTTTTACCCTTCACTAAGCCAAAGGAAACAACCCCTTGGTGTTAATACATTCCTAATGCACTAACTAAACACTCATGGTTAAATTAATTTTTTTTTTATAATATTGGTTATTAATCTCCATTTTAAACCCAAGTCAGGTTTTTTAACAAGCTACCAACGTTGCCATTTTGAATTATTCAATTAAGTTCCTTTACATGCTAAATAAAGCATGAAGAAGTTCATGACAAACCAGGCAAATGGAGAACAGGATGCCTTTTTACCAGTCGGCAGGAAGGCCATGGCCCTTGCCCTGAACTATCTCCGGTGCTAAAGAGTCTGCCATTCTGCAAAATGTAAATGTTCTCTCACTACATAACTTCTTCCCAAAATCTGAAGTCAACTAGCCATTATGTAGCATAGAAAAACAAGATAATTAAGCTTAGCTCCATCTGATTTGGCACCCCTCATGAGTAAAAGAAAGGGGAAAACTTTGATCATACATAGAATTATCAATGAACACAATGTATAAAAGACAATGGCACCAACCTGCAAGTGGCCTGTTTTCTCCAACATTAAAGTGTCTGGAGACACACCTCTGTAAAGGACACCATTCTGAAATTCCAATGAAATATTGAGGTTGAAAGACAAACTGTAACAAATAACAGATGCACAAAGAATTGAGGAAATGAAGTGGAAGAAAAAGGACTGCTTCTAGAAATCTGACCTCGTGTAGATCTTCTAAAGCAGTAACAACAAAGGCAGCACAGAACCGTGCTGACTCTTCATCTAGAGGGGTGTGAAGTATTGAAGCCAAAGGGCAGGCAAGGCATGTATTTAATAGAATTCCAGCTTGCATTTGATCAGCACAAGTGCAGAGCACCTCTGGCACGCACGCTGCAGAGCTCATAGTCTTCATCAGATCCTTCTCCTTTAAAACTTGTGCTTCTGTTCCTAATTTTTTGACTTTCCGCTTTGAAAACCTCTTCAAACTGAGCACATTTTCTGGTAATCAATTCATTTTGCACAAAGGAATATTTCATCAATTTTTGTTCCAAAACAAATTCTCTTAAAACCACATAGCACCTAACAGGGTTATTTTCCCATAATCCCTTAGTGCACCTGATGTGCCTTGGTCTGCTTCTTCATGTAAGCATGCATAAACAGTCTACATATCATATAATACTAACTTTGATGGCTATATTTGTTACATAAGGAAAAGGCATATGTTTAAATTACCATTGCTGAGCAAAAAGAAATACACAGAGATTTATAAGGAAGAACCAACCTGAGTCTCTTAGAAGTACAAGTCCAATCTCACTACAGTCAGTGGAATATAAACATGTTCTTAACTCCTGCATATGACATTAGCAGAGTTTCAGAGATAGGCCTCTTGATGATAACGTTTTGCTGACATTAACTACAAGGCATAGGCAGAACTAATCACTTCTTACCAATTGAGAGAGGCTAACTTTAGCGAGAGTTGAAATATCAATTTTTTTGACAGAATCCTTGGGCACATGTGGAGAATAGTCTCTAGACCTAAATGGCAACAAAATCAACAATATCATTTTCAATGAAAGCATTAAACATTCAAATCAGAACAAAAAAATAAAAAAGTTCATTATTTTTCAGTTGGAGAACTCTAAAATCTTACTTACAGAATCTAAAATGGAAGGTTGATGTGAAATATAAGATGAAACACAACCTAAAAGCAGAAAAAGGAGGAACACAACTAGACAAGGATGCAACATTCAGTGCATGAGACAAAGACATACTTCTGATCATCTTGGGAAAGCTTTACCAACGACCGAATCAAGCTTCTCCCGGTCAAAACAGCACATGTGACATGCCCCACTGCAACTGCACTTAGAGAACCCATCTGTTCACCAAAAAGTGTCCATTCTCCAAAATAGCTTCCTTCTGTCTTTTCAACAGAAAGTTGTGTGCCAGCCTGTTGACCATCGTCCTCTTTGGGGTTGTCAGACTTGAGACTGCAGACATTAGGACTGCTTAACAAATCCACGTCAAAAGTAATCCTCACTTGGCCCTTCTGGATAATGTACAATGCAGAGAGGCCTCCTTTCTGTAGATATGCAAGAGAAATATAAGAAACAAGAATGTGAACCAAAAAGAATACACTACAAAAAAAAAATACAGAGGAAATATAATACCGGAACGAGATATATCTACCGTATTAACTATGGGCTGCCCATTGGAGAAGGAAACTTCAGAAAGAGAATCTGCAACATGGCTCAGCTGTAAGATTGTCAACCTCGATAGATCTACAGAGCGAAGCAACTTCAAGGACGACAAATTAGAAAACTCAGACATCAAAATTCCACGAAAATCTTCTCGTTTTAGGGCCCAAAGAATTTCACTTGTCATAGCACGTACTGAGGCTTGGAGAGGCTTATTGTACCTGTGTAGCAACAGAACGAAACCATCATGGTAAATTGTACCATAATTTTAGCCAGAAAGAGTGGTAAAATATCCCAACTCTCAAGAAACCAACACGTTTCACAAATATATAAGAAAATCCAAATATGCACCAGACTAATGAATGATGGGTGTTAAGAAATCCAGCAAATTAGTGCTTTGTTGCTACTCCAGATAAACGGTGGTAACATCTTATTCTAATTTTGGTTTGCAACATGGCATGAGTTCTGTACAAGCTTTTTATATGTGCATTTCAGTTTTCACTAAGCAAACAATCTTCAAACACAAAAAATAGAATTAAAGAGCTCTTTATTTACTATGAGATTGGAAAGGAAAAAGAACAAAATGTACATCAGTGCCAGCTCCCCAAATGATGATAACTCCTCGGCTGTATACCGCTGCAAAACCCTTGGCACCTCTCCATTTTTATCTTCCTGCCAGTATAGTTTCTGGTAAAAAACTTAAATCTCACTGAAAATAAACAATTATCTACAAACTAAGATCTCATTAATAACACATAAAAGTAATAACTGGGAATTAGTACATGACTAGATTGAGCTTTGAACCACAGCTCAACAAGTAAAATACAAATTTTAACTGAAAAGTAAGTTCAAATGTCATAAAGCGAGAATCAAGAAATTTGATAGATTTAACAATAAAATGTAACCAACAAACATATATAAGAATCAAAACAAACAAACCTGGATTGACAAGACCTCAAATTCTCCCCTTCCAACAACATAGAAGCTGTCACCTTCACCACCCTGCAAAATATAACAACAATTAGGGTCCTAACTTTTACCGTAGAAATGTCAAATTTCAATCTAGAACCGTATTTAAGAAATCAGCTACTTCATTCCTTAGGTAGCTGAACCAGGGTTCAGCTTTGTGAAATAAAACCACAACACAAACCAAAACCAGCCACCCAGAAAATATGGTTATATGCAGGAAGAAATTCTGGACCCTAGACAAATTGATTTTGAATATCATTACTTTATCATGGGTTTTGCTGCTGGAAAGTGCTTCTAGCATTAGTTATGCTACTAATCAGTACTACAGTGGCATTATTCATAAATTAGAGGACAGCAATACCAGTAAAATCACTTTTAGACAAGTTGCTCATGCAATTAGAGAACACCACCAGAATTACATGAAATACTAGCAATAATGAAATTGAGTGCAAATTAAATAACTTAATTGTTTAACCACAAATCCCCTGGTTGGACCTCAACTCTTTGCATGCAATCCAACAAAACATGACACCGCGAATCAGTTAGTTTTCTGAAGAGAAAATGGTCATGCAAAGCCCGTTCTATATGTGCCTGTAACACATAAATATGGGACAGCTTAGCATGGTTCTGTGAGGAAATCCTTTATTGTTATAAAAAACTAATAGAATATAACAAAAGGCTTACTTCTTCTTCCTAAGTTTTCCTGTGAGCTGGAGGTGGCGGAACCCAAACTTGCCCATTCTCCAATGAACTCTCAATGGCACGAAGACGAGCCCGTGATAGGTCATGCCTTAACTTGGTGGTTCCTAAAGCTCCAGCTAAAGGTGGAAGGAGATTCTGATCCTGTCACCTCTAACACCTGAGGAACTGGAGGCCGTAAAATTGTAGCAGGTTTAGCTGATTCACCATCAACAGTCTGATGGGAAAAAAGAATGAGAAACAAATAGCCATGCATGACAAGAAATACATCTATTGGAAAAAAAAAAAAGGTTTTCCCACTTACACCATCTAGTCCACTAATATGCACAACAATCACAGTAATATCATCGGTGCGTGTTTCATTCTGAAGCCAAAGTAGATAAGATTCAGCCACAATTGCAGCACAAGCATCACGAGGATTCTTGTATTTTGCAACCTGAAAATATTAGACAATTACTGATGGTAGATATTTGATTTTGAAAATTAATATTTTATTTTTTAAAATAACGTTTTTTAAGAGTAATTTTTTCTTAAAAAAGCTCAGTGCTTCTTTTTCGGAGAAAAGTTCATTCATGTAATAATTACTTTACAAAATAGTTCTTTTTAGAATAATTGTTCTTAGAACAACTTCTCTCAAAATAGTTTTTTTCACATAACGGTCATTTTCAAAACAATCTGTCTTTAGAATAGCTCATTCACATAACATATTCTCAGAACAATTTATTTATAAAACAACTTGTTCTTAGAACAATTTATATATAGAATAACACTGTCACAGAATATCACATTCATGGAACAACATCAATATCTTCACTGAATGACACTTTCAAGAAGAAGTGAAAATAACTTCGAAATAGAATAGAGTTTTTGGGTTAACTTCACTATTGAGATGTTATGGAGAATTTGGCTTGATAGATCAACATGGAGATAGTCAAGAGTTCTTCTTTTAACCTTTCTTTGAAGTATGAATGCTCTTTCCTATTTTTTTAGTACACCTTCTCCAAAAGTTAAACAAAACATTAATGCTTTGTAACAGTCAATTCTCATTATTATGTTACTAATACCAAAGATATGTAACTATCATTCTCCACACCTATATATAGGAGTTCTTGTTATCATTGAAATAGACTTTTGGTAAATTATCTTATTCAGAATCTTTTGTAAATCCTCTCTGTATTTTTCTCTTATTCTCAATTTTATAATCTTGTTCTTAACCTTGCTCAATCTTCTACCGCCAATTGTCATTGCACTCATTATTTAATATCTGTTCCAATATTTATCTTTGCTGTTTTTTGATACATCTCGTTTTACTGATTTACAATGTATCATTTTCGTAACAAAAACTCATTTACATTCACAGAAAAAAAAAAGAAATGAATAATGAAAGCATTAAACTTGGCAGCAAATTGTAATCGTTCTAAATAAAAACTGATGGAAAGGATACACACGCAACTGACAAAATATGTCATAAATAAGCAGAAATTCATGGAGCATACTTCAATAAAGTGTATTGCAGATTTGCATAATTTAATGAATACCATTCGCTAAATCCAAAGTCCAAACTGTAACAACAGAAGGCCAGCTCCTAAAATAGTCATCCCAGTTCAACTAAATATCAAGCAGTCTAACCAACAATAAAACTATCACCAGTCATGTAAATACAGCAACAACGGCTAAGCTTGAGTTTGTTTACTGATCAACATTTCACACATTCAAACAGTTCCCGAACTTACCCTATCAGCCACAGTTTGACTAGAAAGGAACTCGAAAACCGCATCACTAGCAAGCACAAAAAAAGGATGAATTTAAAATGTTTTATTTAAAGTCCAATCAAAATTTAAAATGTGAGTTTTGATCATTATTATTTTGAGTCTAATCGAATTTGAGATAGATTTTTAATAAGGTGTACGAAAATTTCAAATTTATGTTTTTTGTTACAGGCCAATTATTTTTTCTTGAGGAACTCATTCCAAAGGCTCCAAGTTTTTCGTTTAAACATTCTACAGTGAAATTTCAATAGTTTTGTTAGGCCCAGTTTAATTGATTCAATCGTCCCAACTACCGGTCCAATCATTAGGCCTAAGGACCAGAGTAAAAGCCAGTAAATGGACTATGTCCATGATAATGGGCCCAGCACTCTTTCATGATTTTCCCCATTAGTGGACTCGCCCTCTTCCTCACCATGCTTATTTGTTCAATTAGCTAAAAAAAAAAAAAAACAAAACCAATTTCATTTTCGTTTAAACCGAGCAAGGTTTCAATTATAGAAAAAGATTGAATATTACACTAAAAAGCTATTTTGCCCTGCTAGCATTTTTTTTTTAAGGTGAAGAAATATTAAATTACAATATTAGCATGTTTACAATAGAAAATTTGATATGTAGTTTAGATTATAAATCAATAGATTAGAGTATGAACCTCAGCATAATAATTAATAAATTTGTTGGTTATATATATAAGTAAAACAACGGAACACATTTTGTTTTACGTAAATCACAAGTATCTTTATCCATTTTAACAATTTGAAATTAATTTTGCTCGAAATTTAATCACAGTTAAGACTCTTCATCCCTTCTTAAAGGTATATTTAGTGAAATCAAATCCAAAAATTCTTTTCACAAACTCAACATTCGTCACTAACTAAACCACAACTCATAAGTATGGAACACATTCTTTGCGTTAGAAGCCAAAAGCAAAAGAGAAAAGAGAAAAAGAGGGAAAATTGTGGATAACAAAAGGAACAAACGCAACCCCTCAAAAAGGGATCTCGTGAACCTCGTTCAATGGTACTCGCTAAGTTGCCTTCACTTCCATATCCGTCCGATGCCCCAAATTCTCCGATAGCCGTTTAATTAATTAATTAATTAATTTTTAAAATTTTTTTTTTTTGTTCTAAAATTAATTTTTAAAATTTTAGTTACTGATTTACGCATCTTCGAATAAACAGAACTTATATCATAGCAAACTCGCAAATCACAACTCACAGCCTCACTCTCTCTCTCTTTCACTATAACAGAAGGAAGAGAGGCGGACAGAGATAGAGAGGAGAAACGCTACAGATACTGTCACAGACTGGCGACAGCTGCTAGAAACATCTCGGACTCGAAAGCTTAGAGCAGACTGAGCGCTGCTTTGACTTTTATTATTATTATTATTATTATTTTAAAAATTAAACAATTAGAATTATATAGGGAGACAGAAATTCACGAAGATGGTGAGGATTATTCCCATGGCGTCCTCAATACGACCTTCGCTCTCGTCGTTTAGGTTCTCTGGTGGTTTTGCTAATACAGGTTCTGGTGTTTCCCTTTCTCCGCTTGCCCTTCCTCGAGGCCTCCATTTCTCTCACCTTGGCAGCAGTAAGCTCTGTTTATCTCTTCATTTTCCTTGTATGCCCTTGAATTTACTTTTGTATATTGTAGTTCTTTTAGTTAATTAGAAATTTAATTACCGATTGAGGAATTAGATGGAATCAGGCATTGTTTTTGAACTTCTGCAGTTCATTTTACAGTGTTTTTACGTTTTAAAATATAAGAGTTTAAGGAATTTAGAATTATAGGTGCGTCTGATTACAATGCAATTTTATTACCTGATTGGAAGAACAGGCCTTTTTTAAAATAATTGCGTTTTTCTCGCTTGCGAGAATAAGTGACAATATTTGGATTTTCTGTTGAATTTTATGGAATGGGAGAAATGAATTTGGATGGCTTTAATATGATTTTATGTTTTTTTTTTTCGAAATTTATCCAGCTGTTCCGCAGTTGCAATTCTTTGGATTGAAATCTTCTAAGCTGTTGAGAGCTGAGGGAAGCAGTGGAGGGATGCCTCTAGTCGGGAATGTGGTACAGGCAAGCACGGCTGCTGCCCAGGAAACTGCCCTAGAGTGGGTTAAAAAGGACAAAAGAAGAATGCTCCATGTTGTTTATCGAGTTGGGGATTTGGACAGGACCATCAAGTATGTCATTTCAAGATATATTACTGTTTATGTTTCCTTCGATAATCTCACTAGCAGATTGTGAGATAGATTTATTCTTTTTAAGCAATCTTGGGTTTGAGTCTTTGAACCTAACTCGAACGCTATTGTGGTTGCAGATTCTATACCGAGTGCCTGGGAATGAAGCTGTTGAGGAAACGGGACATACCAGAGGAGAGATACACAAATGCCTTCCTTGGATACGGGCCAGAAGATTCTCACTTTGTTATTGAACTCACTTACAGTAAGCTCTCAAGATACTATTTTGCCTTTCTTAACCATGATAAATCTGAAATTTTGTAACTAATTAACTATTTGTGAACAATTTTCCCAAACGTGAATATTAGAGTAGATAGTATATATGAGCTCAGCTGTGGATATTCATTTTCCTTGAATGGTGCTACCAGATTACGGAGTTGACAAGTATGATATTGGAACTGCATTTGGTCATTTTGGTATAGCTGTTGAGGATGTAAGTTCGAACTTTGGCTTCCAAAATTGTATTACCTTTTTCCATTTTTAACAGGATGATAGACTGTTATGTATCTTAGAACTGCTGGGTTCTGGTTTTGAAAGCTGAATGCATATGCGCTCCACTGATTAGGTTGCCAAGACTGTGGAACTTATAAAGGCCAAGGGTGGAAAAGTAACCAGAGAAGCTGGTCCTGTTAAAGGTGGTACTACTGTAATTGCATTTGTTGAGGATCCTGATGGTTACAAGTTTGAACTGATTGAAAGGTGGCCTACTCCTGAACCATTGTGCCAAGTAATGATCCGTGTTGGTGATCTGGATCGTTCTATAAATTTTTATGAGAAGGTGAGAGTTGCTGCATAACAGTGGGCAATGATATCCTATTTACAGTCTTTTACATGAACATGATTTTTTTTTGAGGGGTTACTATGTTTTAAGTCGTGGTAGGTTTTGGTCTCCATCTTTTTTGGTTGCAGGCCTTTGGCATGGAGCTTCTTCGCACACGTGATAATCCAGCGTACAAGGTAAAGAACTATCCTTTATTCCATGTAGCAAATAGAACCAGTTAAAATGTGTATATGGGGAGAAAAGTGGAAAAAGAAAGCAACAAAATGTTGAAGAAGGATGAGAAGGGGGGGGGGCGGAGGATGTTGTGAAAGGGCTGCATGAAGGATTCAAGTGCATATACTGTGTGTTTGTATGCTTGCTTGCTTGTGTGTTCTGAATTGCCGTCTTCATGGCTATATGTTTATTCCTCTTGCTTAGTTTGATTGATGAAAGTCATCGTGTCAACCTTTTAGTAATTGTTATATCAGATATATTTGCTAACATATGTTTATGAATTTTCCTTTTTAGTATACAATAGCCATGTTGGGCTATGGGCCTGAAGATAAAAATGCCGTGCTTGAGTTGACTTATAACTACGGGGTCACTGATTACGAGAAAGGAAATGGTTATGCTCAGGTAGAAATATTGCTTTCTTTTCACTTTCAATCTTGAAAAGATTTACTTCTTTGTTTGCAAAATATAACTGCATGAAATATGTTTTATGATTCTACTTTGTTATTTTGAACCATTATTTCTTATATATGGGATCAAGTTAAAGGCATCTTACTTGCATCTCTGCAGATTGCAATCGGCACAGATGATGTTTACAAAACTGCAGAGGCAATTAAACTTTTTGGTGGAAAAATTACCCGGGAACCTGGACCTTTACCTGGTATTAACACCAAGATCACTGCATGCTTAGATCCTGATGGTTGGAAGACGGTATGCCTTTTGAAGCTTTTCTACATTAATGCTTGTTATCTGAGAGCTGAAAATTTTTACTTTTGAATTGTTTATCATTCAATAATATCACCAATATTCTGAAATAAAGAAGTATATCCGGAATGTTTGCTCATTCATGTTCATTACTCCAACACCGAGTTTTATTAGCTTTATGGAGAAAGGTTTCTGTTTTTAATTAATTTATCCTTTTTTTTTTTTTAATTCTTTCTGCTTAGGAATTAGGAGTCTACTTGTGTTGCCTTTTCCTTTTATAATTGACTCACTTTGTCATTTAATTTTGCAGGTTTTTGTTGATAATATTGATTTCCTCAAAGAGTTGGAGTGAGTTTTGGGTGCATTCACATACTATCCTTTTGATACTGAAATCCAAATCTGAGCTGAAAGGATTTGTTGAAGAAATTCCCATGAGAATGTAGCCAACCCCATTTGTAGATAAATCTTTTACAGTGACATTCGCATAGCCATCAGCTTCGCGGAGGTGAAGAAATCTTGAGATGTCAATTTCCGTTTAGTTATTTATCTCTTTTTGCTTAAATGAAATGTTATCACAAAAACACTTGTGTTTGATTCAGCTACCTGTTAGGAGATGAATTTAAGCATACAAAATGTACCAGAGTAAACAGGTCTGTCATTTTATGTGTTCGAAGTTGATTCTCAATTTTCTTAGTCCCAGGAATAAAGTGGTTAAGGCATTCACTGAAAAAATGTAAGATGTTAAAAATTCCATTATTGCATTCTATATCTGTTAGATATATTTCAACATTTCTGTCTTAATTGCAATGTGTTTTAACATAGGCAGCATGAATAGTGAGTCTGAACAGAAGTGTCATCTTTGTTTTGATAACGGAGCGCTTTAACTCTCTCTGTCAGCTATAGAAACAGCTCAAATTTTGTTTGCTGCTCTGTGCGACTGTTAGTTTCATGAACTTTGGTGAATGACTTTATATTCTGACTCTTGGAATTCTTCAACCAACACATTCCTTTATTGTGACTTGATTGTATTTTGCTACAAATCACATTACGTTGGACCATTAAACCCCAAAACTTACCCCATTCCATTTTATCATAATTTCTTTTAACTCTTCAGTTTCGGGGTTTTAACTGCTTTCCTGCCAGGCTTTGTAGCGTCCTTTCTTTATGGCAAATTCATTGACATTCGTCTAAAAATTAATTTATACAATTCGATAAAGACCAATCTTCTTCGTGTTTTTCAAGTCTGTAGGGAGTAGAAAACTTAGATGGCTGCCAGACAACACTCGGATGATACAAAGTACAACTCTGGTGAAAAGCATCAGCAATTCGTAATCTTTGATTGTTCCAACCATTTCGTTACAGCCTTTTGCTCCAGACCCGAAGACCATTGTGAAAAGTTCGATCGCTTGAAGCGAGTGGCTACTTCTGCGATTGAAAATACCAGAGCTACGAAGAAAACCAAGTCCTTGATTGATCTGGATACTGTAAGTGGTGGTGACTCAATCGAGCTTAAAGAAGACATCTCTGATGAAGATTCTGACGTGAAATCTGATGCTGAATGATTGCCTTGTTCTCAAAGAGATGAAGGTGCTGATGTTTCAGACGATGAACAGTGTCTGAATAATAATCTGTTTCGTTTCGTGACGAGGGAACAAGGGAGAAACTGAGGCTATTGGCAGGAATGGTTAGAGCCGACAGCATGGAACCTGGGATTGTGTTGGCCAATGTCGTGACTGTTTTCAAAGACTTGATCAAGGAGTAATGGATGTTAGCTATTTCTGGTATGCTAAGTTGCTAACCCCATTAAATAGTAAACTGTCTTCCGTGAACCAAAATCTCAAAAAAAAAATGTAACCAAAAAAATTTCTCAAAGACATGGATTGAGATCTCTTCGAAATGATTGTCTTTTTTCATTTTCCTTTTCTCTCTTCTATATGATTATCGGAAACTAATTACCATGCTCCATTTGCCTGAGTTGGCCCTCAAACTAAAGTTCAACGGATACCAACACCCATCTAAGAAAAATTGCTTTAAGTTATGATGTTATGCTACCTGCCTTTCACATGCGAAGCCGATTCTAAAACCACTCAAAATTATATACAAAAATATGACTAAAGAAAATTATATGCATACAGAAAAGAGAATAAAAACAATTTCATAGAAGATAACATAATTAAAAACCCTATCTATCACTATTTACGCACACATACTCAAAATATTTCTTTCATTTATATTCCAGTCCAAGATCCATAATGCTCTTATCAATAGACTCACACCAATACAACGTTAGGACTAACTGCCTTGAAACTTGTTTTCCAGATATTTTCCTGAACCAGCCCATATGTTTGATTTACTGTTTCATGCCAACCCCCTCAGCTCACCCCTCTTTGCTCTTCAAGGAAGACCAAAAATGTACCTTAACGAAGCCACTGTTGCCAGGGAAATGAACAATGTTTCTGATCATCTACTTCAGATTTCCCAAAGCTCCACTAATGGCATAAAATGCAGCACTTTCTCAAATAGCTGATTTATCAGAGTGGATTGTCAGCAGCTGTACTTACCTGAAGGAGCTTGAAGCAGTGCTACAGTCATCTGGTTTCAGATGCACAAAATCTTGAAACCTGACTAATACAAATATCAACATTCAACAGACCAAAAGAATTCCTAGACACAATCGGTGAATGGGAATATTTTAGCCCCACCTGGTTCAAACTTCAAACTTCAGATTTCAAATCAGACAAAATGATCCCATAGTCCAAGCCTAGTCGCATGGGGCTCCTCAGATCTCCAGAACCCAAGTAGCCACAGCAAATGCTATCTCCTCCAGAAGACAAGCTTGGTAGTTATTTATCATAGGCAGACTGCTCTGTCAACATCCCAGTCCATCTGAGGTGATGTGCTCCTTGTAATATACTAACCAATTCTACAAAATCAAGTTGAAAATCAAAGGTGCAACACAACTTTACTGCATGTACGCTGCCGATATTTGCAGAATCGAGAACCCAAAGGCAAAGGTATAAACCATAAATAGATTCTTCATAATTCACCACTCAGCATCTAGCAGCCCTTACTAGATCTGCTGTAGCTAGCATGTAGAGAGATATATGTTTTATGGTCTTCAAACACATGCCAGGACTTCAATTTCCCTATTTCGCCCTTCCAACAATACTGTAGGCAGAAACGCATCCAGCAAATTAAAAAGGATGAACTGATGATTGAGAGAATTATCTAAAATTAATTTTAACCATGAATATGATCGACAGACAGAACAGTTAATTTCTCATCAATCTTATAGGATAGCCAAGAGAATATTCTGGTCTTCTCAAATCCAAACATGAGTATATTGAAGTTATGCACCGAAACAAATAGAAAATTGCAAAGGCTTTTGAGAAAACAAAAAATGAAGCAAGAAGAAAACATGAAGCCGAAAAATTCCATAACCTCAACTAGTCCCATAAAAGCAGCAGACAAATTCGTAACCCATGCAAATAAAAGATTGAAGTTGTGCCACTCAGATGTCAAAATGAAATTGAATTATCTAGCAGGTAGCAATATACTCCGGCACACATAATTCATGTTTACATAAAACAATAAATATAAAGGTAATTCATTTCTGACCTTTATTTACAGCACAGGAATGAAACAAGCTTCAGGTATCTGTATTTCATAAAAACCAATGTTTGTATTAAGGAAAAAGCATATTAGGTGAGCTAATACAAATCTTCATGCTAGCAGCAAATTAGCAGGCTTCCATAATTGAATACTAGAAGCTCTCAATCAGATACAAGGCGGGCATGCATAACAGGAAACCACCAAAATTCGCTGACTCCATAGATGTATCACTGGAATCTCCTAGACCAAAATCATAACTAAAAGTATACTTTGGATACTGGGTTGCTGATACCAGGATAACAGCATTAATTGCATTTGGATAGAGTCCAACTTAATAGAAACTGATCTATGACCTGATGAATTACCATTTTCATCAGTTGGCAGACGAAATGCGCTGCAATGATGAAATCCAACTACTGGAAGGTCCAATTTTATTTCCACTTCCACGGCCAGAATTGGCAGCTTCAGTGGGCAACAATGATTTCTGACCATTTCTTTTTGAGGTGCCAGCAGGTGCAAACGAGGATGAGGGTGAATGAGGGTAAAAAATCTGCCAAAATCAACATGAAAATTAATAATGCAAAGATGCTACAATGCATTCCAAAATTGAAAAGCACAAAAATAATTCCCAATTAAGACAAATCAACTATAAAGAAGCAAACAAGAATACAAGCTTAAATTTTCCTTATTATTTTGAAACACAATCATGTACTTACATTCTTATCAACAATACTATCAGAAATCAAGTTCTTTCCTGTTGCTGATTTAAATTGCATGGGAACAGCTGGTCCCGAAATATTGCTTGATCTAATGCGCTCTGTGACGTCAGTTGAATAAGTAGCATTGAAGCCTCCTGGCAGTTAAAAAATAACCAAGTCTTAATGTTATTACCAAGTAAAACTAACATCAAGAATAACAGAATTTGAAATCTCTCTGAAGATAATGGCAGTGAATAGTTTTACATCTCAGCCTATCTCTTTGTTTTTTATATGATACAACCACAAGGCCAACATATAGCATTTCTACCTAAATAATTTTCACAAGTTAACAGCTATGTGCTCCAACAGCAAATGAATAATCAATCCAGTCTGCCATTATCTATCTCAAGCCTCTGCCTCCCCTCCCCCCACCATTCCTGTAGAATAAAGATGAAACCATCGGAGAAGTGATGTGCAAAATTTTGAAGACCAGTTTTGGATCTGGAAACGCAGGTTGAACAAAATGGTTACCTAGCTTCAGTAATCTAAAATCAACATTCTCTCCAATTGAAAGTGCGCTATTTTGTTCTTCACATAATTTTTTAGCCTATGTAACCTTATGGATATATAAAATCCGAAGAAAAAAAATGTACTTCAGGCATTACCTTAGACTAGCCCCATTCACTTGCAACTTTCAGAAAAGTATAGCCCTTAAATGATAAAGCAGGTACTTAAAGGACAAGTGTGCCGACAAAGAAAAGTGAGGAATTTTGCAATTTTAATTTTATAATGCTATTGCTAAAATAATCCTCAATCAAGAAGAGAGGGTAAATATTGGTTAATTTTATGGTATACTTTCTATTGTTCCCAATGCAACATATGTATAGAATTTTTGAAAATAATTATGTCAATAAAAGCTTTTCCAGAAGGGAAAATAAATCCATATTGTTTAAGGTTTTCTTTTTCCAGAAGGGAAAATAAACAAATCTGTTCACCAACAAAAGGAAGTAGAGAAAAACAAGTTACACCAAGATTAAAGTTCTTCTGAACTTGATGCCAATCCAAATCAAAAAGCATAACTTAGTTACTAAAGACACCAGAACATGATTGTTAGGAGGTCTCTGCTTTTGATTGATTACACCTAGAGTTCTTTTTGCAATAGATAGATTCCTCAAGACACCATTTATTCATTTGAGCACAAGGTGCATAAGCAAGCGCTAACCTTGATGATTGTCCACATCCACTGGTAATAAATGACTGCTGCTACCCACAGGAACTGGCTGTGATTTGGGGAAATATAATCTTGTCAGAAGAACAATGTTCCATTTAAAGGATACAAATACCAAATAACTAAGCCAGGTTCTACAATTTAAATTATTTGATACTAAACATATACAATTCTAATGCAATAACATGCAAGTTTTGTTACAAGTTCTAAGGAAAAGAAGAAAAATACTAACTGACAATCGGGGCTGAGATCTACTTTTCTGGGCCTGATGATACTTGATGATTGTCCAATCAAATATGTAGTCAAACTCATAGCCTACCACAAAAGGTGAACCAAAAATTAGTTTGCAGCAAATTTTATACAATGTTATTCATCTTAAGTCATGTTGTCATCATTTTCGAGTTCAACATCCTAATACTTAGTCATCAAGCCAACTAGCATAGGGCCTTCTCATCCCCCTTAATAACATATTTTGACTAACAATGTCAAAGGTCAGCACCATAAATCACAATCAGCTTGTTCGGCAGCATTCATTAAGCCACCCGTTGTGAAAAAATTAACCCCTTCTAAACATAGAAGAAGATATAAGAGTATAGCACATGCCAATTGCAGGAAAATTATGATCACCAAGCAACAGTACCTTCACGAGCAAATAAATCACCGAACAGCAAAACAATATCAAGCAAGGAAATGTCAATGTGCAACCTATGCAATTCAAAAACCTCTTTTTACATAATTATAAGATAGAATGCACCCACAATACCTTCACGAGCAAATAAATCATGGAACAGACGCTTCAAGAATCCATAATCAGGACGTTGATCAAATGTCAACGAATGGCAGTAATGAAAGTATGATGCAAACTCCACAGGATAAGACTTGCATAGAACCTTGGTAAACAAAAGTCAGAGAAAACAGAAGCAATGTTTATCAAATCATGCTTGACCCTCAATATAGAACTAAAAGATCCAGGAAACGCAGACAGACCTCAATAGGAGTAGACAACTTTTTCTCACATATTCTATCATATTTCTGCTTTTTCGTGGCAGCTTTAAACCTTGCCAAGGAAGGCTGCATTACGAAATATTCTAGTCAGCTTAATACACATGAAAAAGTACCAAAATACCCAAAGGCTGCTAGATATTTATTTGCATTAAAATAACTGAAAATAGGTTATCTACCTTCCTCTAAGAAAATATAAAAGCACATAGCCAAGTGACTCCAAATCATCCCGTCGACTTCGCTCTGCCACAAAACATTAGACATAAATATCCAAATAAACAAGAAAGTGTTGAATCATCTGGATGAATGACCAAGAGAAATGAAGTCTCTCCTTACCTGTTCCAAGATGAGTATTGCAACTCGCATAACGTGCAGTCCCTGTTAAATTCTTGTTTTCTCTGTAAGATGCAATATTAGTTATGTCAGTAACAGCAATCAAGACTGACATATGTATGACTGCCACGTAAGTGGCTTACATCTAGCTAGTCAAGAAACCCAAAGGTAAGCTATAAATAACAAACTAAACCTAAAAGCTACCTGTAGGGAATATGGCGATTAGTTGTGGAGTCTCGGTATCTTTTCGCAAGACCAAAATCAATTATGTAAACCTGATTTGCTTTCCGACCAAGTCCCATGAGGTAGTTACCAGGCTTTAAATCTCTATGAAGAAATCCCTTGGAGTGAACATATTCAATTCTTGTAATCTAAAAAAAATTCAACAATTAAAATACAAAAATCAGCAATAATTTATACAATAAAAAACAAAACGAATACAAAATGTGATGAATTTTAGCTCACCATTTGATCAGCCAACATTAAGACAGTTTTCAGGGAAAACTTCCTTCCACAGTACACAAAAAGTTCTTCCAGACTCGGTCCGAGTAAATCGAGAACAAGTACATTATCTTCCCCGTCAACACCTGACCATTTTATGCTTGGAATTCCACCTATACGTCAATTAGAATAATAACAAAGAACTCGTCATTTCAAAATTCTTAAAATCTTTATAAATATGATAAATGAAATTGAATAATTATGTAGTATGGCACTTACTTCTCCTTGAAGAAGATTATACAATTTTGCTTCGTAAAGCAGTTGCGGATGCTTTGTTTTATGGTTCTCCTGTAATCGCCAAAACTAAATTAATAACAACATAATTTAAACTTCATTTCTACACCAAGAAGCTTAAACGTATCATTAATCTAAAAAAAATTAAAAGACACTTACGATCTTTACAGCGACGATCTCAAAAGTATCGATATGCGTAGCTGCCGAAAAAAAATAAACGGTTATAGATCACTTTAAAATATACACACACAAAATAAGAACAAAAAGTAAAAAAATCGCGAACGAGACTAACCGAGATAAATTTCGCCGAAGGATCCACTGCCGATCTTACGACCGAGCTTGTATTTGCCACCGACGAGTTGCTCCATGCTTCGATTATATCAACGACTTCGATCAATCACATCATCAAAGCTAGAGAAAAAGATTAATAGGATTTTGACAAAGACCTTTTTTGTTTTTTCAGGTTTTATATTTTTATATATACTAGGATGATAACCTCCCGCTTCGCATTGGATATATTTTTTTAAAAATATTATAAAAAATTTATTAAAAATAATAAATCAAGATAATTATTTTAAAAATATTGATTTATTAAATAAAAATGATAATATTTAATATATCAATTAATTATTTTATTTATTTTTTATTATATCTTTTTTTAAATAAAATAAATTTTTAATACAAAATTACAAATTTAAATAGATCAAAAGAAAAAAAATATTATAAAATATTTAATTTTTTATTTAGTTTGATTCTAATTTGTTTGTCTCAAGATAAATTTAGATTAGATTAATCCCTACAATTACTTTTTTTTATTTGTTGTAGTCTCAAAGTGTTTAATATTGAAATTATTTATTTATTACATTATTTTTTTTATGGCTTTCAATTTTCATATTTAATGAATATTTTAAAATTTTGATTCATAGATTTATTTTTTATAATTTTTTTGTGTTTAATTTTTAAAACATGACTTTTGGAAATTTTTTGCTTTATACCATAATTTATCATTTTTTTAATTTTAATATTATTTGTAATATTTATTATATTTTATTGTTTTTTAATTTATAAAATTTGAGAATTATGCAAATAAAAAAAGAATTATAATTTGATTTGAACTTTTCGGATATTTGGTATTTAAATTTTAATATTTTATTTGAATTTTTGCAAACTAAATTTTTTTAGTATTTCATTTGAATTTTTTAAAAAATTTAATACGCATTTTTTTAACATTTTTTTCTTTTATTACATAAATATTTAATTTAGTTTCTTAAAAAATATTATTTTAATTTTAATTTTTTTCTCTCTCCACTTTTCATATCTTTCGCTTCATTTTTTATTTTAACTTCGAAAAAAATAGGATTATTATCCTATCCACTGTCAGTGGAGTTTTTTAACTCCACAAGCGGGGTTAGGATGATGACATGTGTCTTTTAAAAATATTATAAAAATAAAAAATAAATAAAATGAGACACATATCATCATCCTAACCATGCTTGTGGAGTTAAAAAATTCCACTGACAGTGTATAGGATAATTTTCCAAAAAAATAATAGTATTTATAAAAAAAATTGTGAATATTTGATTAGTTCTTTTCAAATTTTTTTATTTGAACTTTTCATTGTTTCTCTTTTCTCTCACTTTTCTTCATGCTAAGTTTCTTTTTTCATATTTTTAGTATTTTAACATCAAAAAAATTTAAAAATAAATATTTTTATTTCAATTAAAAAATATCACATATTAAACTAAAAACTACCACATGGCTAAATTTATTTTTAATATTTGAAGTTTAAGGAAAAAAATTAAAACTAATTATAAATTTGAAAAATAAAAAAAATGCCTCTAAAAGATATAACAAAGTGTCATGTAGTAACTACTTATTCATTAAGTAAATAACTTTTATACTCACCAATATTTTAATCAATGTTGTACCACAGTTTTTATCAGAAAAAAATAATATAAAAATTTTAAATATATATATATATAAATGATATTTAAAAAGCCAACTCAAAATATTTATAAAAAAACTAACTAAAAAAAATAAAAAATGACACATGTCGAGCTAATATTAATGGGAAATTTTTTATATATTGTTATAGATATTATGAATCTATTGTGTTTTATTTCCTAAATAATTATATTTAATTATTTAATTCATTCAATTTTTTTAACCTTATCATTTTTAAATTAATAATTTGATAAATTTAATATATACACAAAATTAAGAAAAAAATAAATAGAAAAAATCAGTTTAAAGATATTTTCGTTTTTATTATTATAATATTTTTTATTACATTATAATATATTATTTAATATGTTATTTTTTTTATCTTTTTATTGTTTTGGATTTAATAAAAAAATCAAAAAATTAATGATCAAAAAGTAAAAATAAATTCAAGGATAGTGAATTTGAGAAAAATCCTTGGGAGCGTTTCCAGGTAGAAGACGTAGGCAAGGTTGCCGAACCTCTATAAATCGCTTACGTACATTTTTCCATCCTTACTCTCTTTACTTATTTGCAATTATATTTGTGTTTATTATATTGAATTTATATTGCATACTTGAGTAGCCTAGAAAACTTAGAAAATATCAATATAGGCTAGAGAATTTAGAAAAATCGAAAAACAAACTTAAGGTTAGCGAAAAACCGATTCACCCCCCTCTCGGTATAACCTATAGAGCCAACACAGGTCAACTAAAATGGCCGGACTCATCCTTGGATTTGTATACACCTTGTTACAATCATGAGTATTCCTATAAGTCTTCACTTGAAATGATTGCAACTTCTTATTAAAAGATGCATATATCACCCAAGGACAGTTAGGTGTAGCACACTTACCCCTCACAAAATCCTTATGGTTTTTAGCCCAAACAATAGCTCTATTACTGTGGATAGCCAATAATGACATAGCATGCTTAAATTGTTTTGAATTTTCAAACAACATGCCTAAATCAGTATAAGGTATGCTGCTGTTAGGATCATAGACTGGAAACTGACTTTTCCTCTTACTAGCATCATCCATAATGTCTTCCTCATCACTAACATCCTCACCATATTCATCAAAGTCAAAATACTCACTATGATATCCTTCTGCCTTAGCCCCTTCACTAGCTTCTTCATTCACAGACCCTATTCCCTCAGCCTCAGCCCCTCTTAGACCATCTTCATTCACAACCCCTTCTCTCTCAACATTAAACTCTCTTCCCTCATAGCCTCTTCTCCCTCAATCCCTTCTCCCCCAACCTCTTCCCTCATAAACTCTTCTCCCTCAGTCCCCTATAACCTCTTCTCCCTCAACCCCTTCTCCCACAACCTCTTCTCTTACAGCCTCTTCTCCCACAGCCCCTCCTTGCCTATTACTTTTCCTTTTCCTATTCTGAAACTTGAGCTTAGCAACAACTATATCTTCATCCTCACTACCACTTAAATATTCACTATCAACAGAATATACAGGATCTCTATTGATATCATTATATGCATTTATGTCTACATCACTATCAACCCTATTTGCCTCATTATGAGCCTTATTTGCCTCATTATCAGCCCCTCCTAAATCATCATTCATAGATTCAACAGGCACATTATCTGCCTCATTAGGTTCTTCATTTGATGGTTGACTTGATATCTGAAGAATTACTTCAGGTTCATTTACACCATGTTCTATATAGACATCTATAATGCCTTGACTAGTCATATATCCTATCGTATCAAGAGTTGTTTTATCATCCCAAACTAACCTAAGTCCATCGTGTATTGTTTTTTCAGGCATTAAATAATAAATCCTCCTAATGTTAATAAACCCAGCATCTTCACAAGCACTCAACAACTCAAAATAACTAACCTTATCCGGATCAAATGTTAGGTTTTCAACTATGTCATTTATGTATCTTAGACTAGGACATTCACTAATAAATTGTCTTGCATAATGAAACCTTATGGTACACAGCTCAAAACTCATCTCTGCACCAAATGAAAAACATATTTTAAGTAAGAATCCTTAATCAATCAACATTTAAATTTAGTCCAATATTCACAATATCACAAACCCTAAATCTGTCCTACACTTTTACATTGCCAAAGAAAAATAATTAATCGAAAATCATCAAATTAGCAAATTAGTGCATTATACCCAAATTAAGAAATTAGTTAGCCTAAACAATAAAAACATTAAATTTATAACAAAATTCAGTAAACCAGTGCATCTCAAACATAAACTGAATAAGTGACTAGCATTTCAATAACCCCCAAAAGAAAAAAAATAACAAATTCGAACAACTGGCCTGCTATGGCCTATGGACGATTTCCAAATGAAAACTTCCCTTAACTTGCTTTGTTTTGCAACAGAGTGCCTCACAATCACTAGTATCAAAGCTCATGAACAAATATTCCTAAAGATTTTGGAAAATTTTGGAAGAATTTGATTGTTCCCAATTCTGTCGATGGAAAACCCTAACCCGATAAAAAAACCCTAATTAAAAACCCAAAAACCCTCTTTTTTTACTTTTATTTTTGTTTTCAATTATTTTCACTTCTGTTTTTTTTAATTACTGTTAAAAAGCCTTTAATTTATTATTTTATACATTTATTTATTTTTTTAACCTGTTCACGCTACTATACGGAGTGTGTGGCTCAGTACCGTGAAAAAATCCTACATTGAGAAAAATCGAAAACGTTTTATCCTGAATTGAGCAAAATAAAAGTTTATGTCCTTAATTGACAATTTTTGAAAACATTAGATCCTGAATTGAGTATTTAGCCAGAAAGAAAGACGATATACATAAATTAAAAATGGATAAAGGGGTAGTTTGGGGATTTAGAGTATTTGTGAACGAAGCACATTGACCTGTTGACTAAAGTGATCTAATTATAAAGTCAATATAAAAAAAATTATTAGACGTGAAATATATTAAAAGTATTTTAAAAATATGATTATCAATATAAATATTAGTGTTAATGTCTTTAAACACATCATAATTTTGCTATAATGAATGTTTATGTTAATTATCATATATTTACACACTTTTAATATATTTTACATCTAATAATTTTAAATTTTATACTTAATCATGTATTGCTTACATTAACTTTAAATTAATTATCAAATGTTTACCATACTTCTAACATATTTTACACTTAATGACTTTAAAATTTATATTTAATAATATGTTTTTTACATTGATCTCATAATAAAATTATTACCTTACTGTAAAATTCATACACACACACACACACACACACACCCGAAAGAAGACCTGCTCGTTGATGCGGGAGTGAGCATACACCAAAACATGAAGTAGTAACATTAAAATGTAAAACATTAAGAGTGTATTTTGATAGAAAATTTTGAAGTTTTGAGACATTTTAAAATGAAAATATTTCAAAATTCATCATTTTAAAATACTAGCATTTATAATTGATTTGTTTGGATAAAAAAATTTTAGAAAAAATTTTTGAATACGAGAATTTGATTAAATAAAAAATAATTATAAAAGAAAAATAATAATATTATATATTAGAAAAAAATATCAAATAAAATATGCAATATGGGTATCATTAGATTTGTAAAAATGTATAAATATTACTAATAATATAAAATTAAATATATATTAAATTTAAATAAAATAATATGTTTTTTATTTTTAACTTTATATTTAATAGTAGGTCATGTCTAATAAAGTAAGAAAAAGTAGAAAGAATTTTGAAAAACCACCTCTTTAGGTGGATTTTCAAAAGGGAATTTGAGCATTTCAAATTCCTTTTTGAAATTTCTTCTAAATTTTCAAATTTTTCAAAATTTTTTACAAAACAAGAAATTTACATTTTAGACTTTTAAATATCTTGATTGAAATGAATTTTTTCCTTAAAATTTCTCATCCAAACACAACCTTAAGAGTTCAGACGTACTCAAAGATCAGAAAATGATGAGAAAAACAAAAAGTATCAAAAGCAACACACACCGCTATGTGTCTAGACAAAGTGTCTGGTGTATAATTAGATTGCATCACAAGAGAAAACTGTTTGTAATTTGTTTCATTAAGAAAAGGCTTTTTTTTTTTTACATTTGTTAACAACTTAACATATAATTTGTAATTAATGTTATTACTAAGCAAAGAATGACTGAGATGTTTTCAGTTGCTATGGTTTTTTATTGTAAAGCATTTAAATATTTTAGCCAGCAAAGAAGACAAACAAAATGTGCAGAAAGTTGATTTTTTTTTTTTGCATTTGATTTTTTTTCTTTGATGTACTTAAATATTATTTGGATAATGCTAAGAAGTATTTTTTTTTGTTTAATTTAATAGAAGTGTGGAAGATCTTGTTCTTAGGTTTTCCATTTTTTGTTATTAACTTTCATCTCCTTTTTTCCTCTTATTTTGTTCATGAAGAGATCAGGTTTGTATTTTTATGTCTTAATACACACACATTTTTGGTAAGCCAAGTTAATTTTATGCTTTGATATATTTTGATATTTTACACTTTCCATGCTTAAATTTCTACTTTGAAAACAAATATGAAACTTCTAAATTTTTCCTTAAATTCTTAAGTGTGTTTCTTGGGATCCAAATACGGTTTGATGTTGAAGAAAAGTTTGAGAATTTTGAGCACATTATTAAGTAAGTTTTAAAGGGTTTTTGGTGTTATTTTTTTTTTTAATTGCATTGTGATTTGACGAAAGAGAAGGATAATTGGAATTTTATTTCAGGGAAAGGATGAATCAGTGATGGGGATTAAGGAGTAGGGAAGTTAAAAGGATTATCGAAAAAAAAAAACAATATAATTTTTTTTTATTTCGTCTGCGAAGATGGAGGGGTTTGATTTTGTTCACTTGGGTGTTGAAAGAATGAGAATTCCATAATTTATGGTTGCAATGATTTTTTTTTGTAATTTATATGGTTTTTTTATTTGGGTTTTTTTTAACCACAGATATCTTATTTGTTTTATTGTTTGAAATTAATTTTGTTCAAATCGAGAGTGATAAATAAAATTTTCTTAATAGTGACGATTTTAAAATTCAAACCATATCTAAACGTGTGAAGAAGAAATTTAATTCTATTTTTTACAACCACGTATTGGTGGTTTTTTTATTTGATTCAATACACTTCCAATATGTGCTTTTTTAAGAGTGGGTGCATCATTGATACCATGACCGGTCATTACACCCTGATAAAAATTATTACTATTACAAATTATTGGAAAAATAATAGCACTGGCCACAGATAATTAGAGAAGAAAAAAAATAAACATATCAAATAAATTATAATAACCAACAAACACACGGTATACGTATCAATTTTTTTTCCACAAAAAAAAGAACAATTCAGCTTAAGATTTAAAGAATTCCATAATCTATAGTTGAAATGTCGATTTTTTAGTAATTTTTGTGGGCTTTCTTTATGTAATTGAATAATAAAGGACGAAACTTGATTATGCCTTTGTGTATTTGTTTTCGATCATGGGATTGATAAATAATGAAGAAAGCTAACAAATTTGTGCATCAAAAATGAAGAAGGCACTAAAGAAAATAATGCATGGACGTTGTATTATAATAATAATAATAATAATAATAATAATAATAATAATAATAATAATAATAATAATAATAATAATAATAATAATAATAATAAAAAAAGCAATATAATGTAGGAAAATTAATGCAGATAAATACACCCAGGATTTCATGTTCAATCATCAAGAAAAGATTAATACGGAAGCGTACCTGAATCCATTGGAATTGATATCTTGAGGTTAGAGTCTTCCACGTCTAAACCTTTTGAGAGAATCTGTATCTCACTCAACGATGGGATATGTTGTGAGAATTAAGTTATGTTTAGACTGGGGACCATAACCTATTTATATTTGAAGTATATTTTATTTTATTTTGGCCCATCATGAAAATAAAATAAAATATTGGGTCTCTACACATTGCAAAGCCCATACTAATTTGAGATGTTCTAAAGTCCAATAACTTAAACTTTATTTGATCACTATTAAGTATGGATGTGTAGCATAGAAATTACATGCAACGTGATCTCTTAAACATGCCTATTTCCAACTGGTCCTACTTTCAAAACTTTAGGCTCAACTGCAATTTGAAAGAATAATACTTTATTTCAGAGTTTCAGTAATAACAACAATACTTTATTCTGATCAGAAAAATGTCTCAATAACAAATGAATATAAATGAAACAAACTCCCACTATACAAGCATATCATCAAAGTGAACCACACCCATACGAGCTACATGCTCATGAAAGACCTTAGGTGGTACACCCTTAGTAAGCGGATCCGCAATCATGGAGTTCGTATTGATATATTCAATAGATATCTGAAGACTCTGAACTTTCTCCTTAACAACAAGAAACTTGATGTCAATATGCTTTGACTTCGACGAGCTTCTGTTGTTCTTGGAGTATAATTCTGCGGCTTTATTATCATAATAAATCTTCAATGGCTTCTCAATGCCATGGACAACGCATAGCCCAGTGATAAAATTTCGCAACCATATTGCCTGGTTTGATGCCTCATAGCAAGCTATAAACTCTGCTTCCATGGTGGAAGAAGCTACGAGTGACTGCTTTACACTCTTCCAAGACACAGCTCCTCCAGCTAACATGAAAACATAACCAGAAGTGGATCTTCTGCTATCAAGGCAACCAGCAAAATCGGAGTCTGAATACCCAACGATCTCTAAATGATCTGACCTCCGATATGTGAGCATGTAATCTTTAGTTTTCTGTAAATACCTCATAACCCACTTTACTGCTTTCCAATGATCCATTCCAGGGTTACTTAAATATCTGCCAAGCATACCAACTATGTACGCAATGTCCGGACGCGTACAAACTTGAGCATACATGAGACTCCCTACTGCTGAAGCATAAGGAATCTTCTGCATCTCTTCCTTTTCAATATTTTTTCTTAGGCATTGAAGCAAACTTAATTTATCACCCTTAGCAATGGGCGTGTCTCCTGATGCACAGTTTTTCATGTCAAATCTGCTAAGCACCTTATCAATATAAGCCTTTTGTGGTAAGCCAAGTATTCCTCGAGAACGATCTCGATGGATCTGTATGCCTAACACAAAAGATGCATGCCCAAGATCTTTCATCTCAAATTTATTTGAAAGAAATCTCTTGGTTTCATGCAATAAGCCTATATCGCTACTTGCAAGCAAGATATCATCGACATATAACACCAGAAGAATAAACTTGCTCCCACTGATCTTGTGATAAATACATTGATCAACAGTGTTCTCCTTAAAACCAAAAGGGATGATCACTTGATCAAATTTTCGATACCATTGACGGGATGCTTGTTTTAAACCATAGATGGATTTCTTTAATTTGCACACCAAATGTTTCGATTCATCCGACATGAAATTTTCTGGTTGCTCCATATATATTGTTTCTTCAATGTTACCATTGAGAAACGCTGTCTTTACATCCATCTGATGTAGCTCCAAATCATAATGAGCTACAAGTGCCATAATGATTCTAAAAGAGTCTTTCGATGAAACTGGAGAGAAAGTCTCTTTATAATCAATGCCTTCCTTTTGAGTGAAACCTTTGGCAATTAGACGTGCTTTATATATTTCAATATTGCCTTTCGAATCCCTCTTGGTTTTGAAAATCCATTTACAACCAATCGGTTTTGCTCCTTTAGGCAATTCGACAAGATCCCAAACGTCATTATCCTCCATTGATTTCATCTCATCTCATCTTTCATGGCCTCAATCCATTTATGAGAGTGAACACTTTGTTTGGCTTCACTAAAAGATTTTGGATCATCCTCTAGTCCTTTATCAAACTCGTGTTCTTGGAGATAAACGATATAATCATCTGGAATCGCCGATCTCCTCTCTCTCGAGGATCTCCTTAATGGCACTTCCAATTGAGGTTGTTGTTGCTCTTCAATATGATACGGTGGTAACCCAGGAGTGTCTTGATAGTCTGGATTTGCATCTTGAATAATGTCAGACATAATTGTCTGATCATTCTCAATTGCAACTGTAGGAACTGTAACATGTTCTTCCTCAAAAACATAATTCCCGAGTTTAGCACCCTTATCATATTCAACATCCTCAATAAACTTAGCATTCCCTGTTTCGAAAAAGGATTTATTTGAGGGATCATAAAATTTGAAACCCCTCGATCTTTCTAAGTATCCAACAAAGTAGCAGCTTACTGTTCTTGAGTCCAATTTCCTTTCGTTAGGCTTGTATGGCCTAGCCTCAGCTGGACAACCCCAAATATGTAAGTGCCTAATACTAGGCTTCTTTCCTGTCCATAATTCATATGGGGTTTTAGCTACTGCTTTGCTTGGAACTCGATTAAGAATGTACACTGCAGTCTTTAAGGCTTCTCCCCAAAGTGAGTCTGGCAAAGAAGAATGACTAATCATACTTCTAACCATGTCCTTTACGGTCCGATTTTGTCTCTCAGCTACACCATTTTGACTTGGAGTCCCTGGCATGGTGTATTGAGGAACGATGCCATATTCTGCTAAATACTTTGCAAAAGGGCCTGGACGTTGTTCACCTGATCCGTCGTATCTACCGTAATATTCACCTCCACGGTCAGATTTAACGGCTTTAATTTTCCTACCAAGTTGATTTTCAACTTCAGCTTTATAGGTTTTGAAAACGTCCAATGCTTGAGACTTCTCATGAATCAAGTATAGGTACCCATAACGAGAATAATCGTCTATGAAAGTAATAAAATACTGTTGACCATTCCAAGAAGCTGTAGGGAATGGACCACAAATATCAGTATGAATTAAATCCAAGACGTTTAAACTCCTGTTAGCACCAGTTTTCTTGATATTTGTTTGTTTTCCCTTAATACATTCAACACAGATTTTGAAATCTGAAAAATCAAGTGAATCAAGAATTCCTTCTGACACAAGCCTCTTTATTCTTTGTTCAGAAATATGTGCTAAACGCTTGTGCCATAACATGGAAGAATTCTCATTAATTAATTTGCGCTTTGTACCACAATTATTTATATGCAAGGATTCATTAATGTGTGAGGCATGAATATCCAATTTATATAGATTATCAACTAAAAAACATGTGCCAATAAGATTTGAATACTGGAAAAGACTAAATTTTCCATTTCCAAATGAACAAGAATATCCTGATTTGTCCAAAGAAGAAATAGAAATCAAATTCCGTCTAAATGACGGTACATAAAAAGTCTCTTTCAAATCTAAATAGCAACCAGATTCTAACTTTAATCTAAATAAACAAACAGCCTCAACAGGAGCTCTTTCGCCATTTCCTACGTAGATGAATCTTTCAGCATCAGTTGGCTTTCTGCTCCTTAGACAACCCTGCATAGCCACACTTATGTGAGTAGTTGCACCTGTATCTATCCACCAAGTGTGATTGGGTACTAAAGCCAAATTAACTTCAGAACAAACAAAGTTAAGAAGTTTACCCTTTTTGGCAAGCCATTTAGCATACTTGGAACAATCCTTCTTCACATGACCACCTTTACGGCAAAAGAAACAAGTGATCACCTTATCTTGTTTCTGTTGCCCCTTAGGCTGTGAAGTTCCAGTATTTGCAGTGCCTTTTCCTGTGTTCCTTTTTCTCTTTTTGTTGGCAGCAATGTCATTGGAAGAAGATGCTAAGTGAACACTTTCTATCTTTTCTTGTTTCAACCTCTCTTCCTCTTGCACACACTGAGCAATGAGCTCATTAAGAGTCCATTTCTCCTTTTAAGTGTTATAACTTATTTTAAAAGGACTGAATTGTGCAGGAAGAGATATTAAGACCAAGTGCACGAGAATGTCCTCAGACAACTCTAACTTTAGTGCCTTTAGTCTTGTAACAAGATTAGACATTTCCATAATATATTCCCTTATGTTTCCTTTACCGCTATACCGCATTGAAACAAGCTTAGACAGGATGGTGCTTGTTTCGACTTTTTCATTTGCAGTGAACCTGTCTGCAATTCGTTGTAGGAAACTCTTAGCATTTTCCTCCTCAGGCATTGCACCTCTGATGGTATTCGGAATTGAGTGCTTCATGATCATCAGACTCATGCGGTTTGAACGCTCCCATTTTTCATAAAGTGCCCTTTTCGTAGCTGTACTATCATCAGTAGGGGCGGGAGGTTTGTCAGACCTGATCGCATAGTCTAGATCCATACACCCAAGCACAATAGTAATGTGCTCCTTCCATTTCTCGAAATTAGTGCCGTTAAGCACCGGAATATTGTTCAAATTGGCAGATATAGAAGAAACATTTACTGTAAACAGAAAAACAACAATAATCAGCTCACAATTAACAAACGATAATTTTGGGCCATATAAGATACCAAGCACAACATTAAAATTTAGTCTTTGGACAGAAATTTTAATTTGTAAGCGGTACTCTTAAACTTTTTTTTGGTGTAACCACAGGTATCCTCATCCGTTTTACGGTCTGAGACTAATCCTGTTCGGGCCGGGAGTGGTAAACGGTAAAGCCCTCCCAACAGTGAGGACTCCAGGACTCGAACCCTGTCCAAGTACTCTTAAACTTTATTAGTAAATATTGATAATCAAATCCTTGCCAACAACATACCTTCCTTTGGGCCGACATATTGCATGCATGGTAAAAAATAATTTTATCACATATTTACTACCTTATTGTGTTTGTAATCCGGCCAAAAAATAACCTTCCTTTGGGCCGATTATTTTCCGTAGGGATTAAAAAACACAGTCATTTAAATTCTTAAATGACAACTTTAATTTTCAAAATAAATAAATTAACATAAAAGAGGTCACTTTGGTGACATTTTACATCAATTTAATTTATTTTGAACTTTATTTATTTTTAACATATTATGCACATATAAAAAATATTGAGAGTACACAAATTAATTCACATCAATAGGGAGAGTGAGTACTGTCAATCAACTCAAAATATCATGAAATATTTTGTTATGAAACAAAATTTCAGAAAATACATGCATAATATATCAAAACACCGAAATTATAATGAATATTAAATAATAAATATTTAATAATTTCAAAAAATTCCATAAAAATCACCAAAAATTTTAAAATAATAAAATATAGTGGACTGGAAACTTTGGTGGCCGAAATACCACAGGAAGGCGGCGCGTGTATCCCACGCGCCACCCTTGCGCGTGGGACAAGATCCCAAATCGGGATCTTGCCATCTCCTTCACCCAGAACAGACCCGTTCGGGTCTGTTCTTCCTTTTTCTTGAATTTTCTTTATTTTTACTCCCTTTTTTCACCAAATTTAACTTACAATCATGGAATAAACACTTTGTTTTACAAGACCCATTCAAAAAATAGATCAAAAACAGCAAAGAATGATGATAAATCGGATCAAGAATTATTCAAGAAAACTCCATGAAAGAACCTTTACCCCTTTTCTTGATTTCATTCAACCAAAACAAAAAATATACCGAAATTGTGACTTTGATTCAACCATATAAGTCACAAGAAACAATTATCATCAATCAATTTAAATTAAAACACATAAAATATTATTGTTTTGGTTAAATTTTAATTTCGGGATTTAAAGAATTTTAAAAATAAAATTCATCAAACATGAGATAAAATTCCAGAACTTGTTCACATGATTTTAATCCTTATTCCATAAGGAATAAAAGCCCTAAGGTTTTACATAATAATTTTTAATTCTCAATGATCAAACATGATAGGCTCTTGATACCACTTGTAGGAAAATTAATGCAGATAAATACACCCAGGATTTCATGTTCAATCATCAAGAAAAGATTAATACGGAAGCGTACCTGAATCCATTGGAATTGATATCTTGAGGTTAGAGTCTTCCACGTCTAAACCTTTTGAGAGAATCTGTATCTCACTCAACGATGGGATATGTTGTGAGAATTAAGTTATGTTTAGACTAGGGACCATAACCTATTTATACTTGAAGTACATTTTATTTTATTTTGGCCCATCATGAAAATAAAATAAAATATTGGGTCTCTACACATTGCAAAGCCCATACTAATTTGAGATGTTCTAAAGTCCAATAACTTAAACTTTATTTGATCACTATTAAGTGGACTAAATAGATAGCCTGTAATGTACAATTAATTGATATATGTAGGCCCACTAAATAATTTCCCAACATATAAAACCTGCAATTCATTGGGAAGAGCATTGATGAAGCTAGTAGATAGATAACAAAAAAAACATCGATTGATTTAGGGCTAGTTTTAGTAGACGGTAAGATTGATTTTGATGAGATTGAAAAAGATAAAATTATTACCCACGGTAAGATTGATTTTGATGAGATTGAAAAAGATAAAATTATTACCCAAGGGTTGTAGCTCAGTTGGCAACGCATGCTAAGTTTGTAGGAAGAGCTCTCGGGTTCGACTCTTACTAAACACATCTTTTGAGAAGAGTGAAGAGCCTTAATTGTAACTAAACCTCGAACAGGATTAGACTCAGACAGTTAAAACGGATGAAGATACCTGTGATTTACACAAAAAAAAGATAAAATTATTATTAAATAAAAATAATTTTAATATAAAATATTTAAAAAAAGAAAAAAAATTTTACATAGATTTTAATTAGTTAAATTGATTTGAATCGATTTTTACTCGCATGTAATCTTTTATTTGAAATAAAGCTTACTTAAATATAAATGAAAGTTTAAGCGCTTATCTGAATGTAATAAAGTATAAAAATTTATTTAAATAAAGTGATAAAGTTTAAAAGTGTTTTTTAATGTTTTAACCTTTTTTTTTGTTTTTAGTCCAAAATTCCCACCGACTAGTGCTAAGCGCACCACACCGAGCTGCCAAACCAGCCCTTAAAACAGTACATTACAATTTGTTTCATCGTTTTGAAGACAAAAGAAGCAACCCAAACAAAAAGGTAAACAACATGAGCAGCTGTTAGCAGTCATGCTTCCATCTTCATATTCATATATGATGAACTACATCAACAAGGATTATTTGTGATTACATATGGATTTTTTTTTCAAAATCCTAAACAAAAGAGGCCATCCAGATGATTGGCAAAGGAATATCCCTATATTGTGTCGCTTGTGATGCATGGAGTACAAAAAGGAGCAAAAAGCAAACATGATGATAAACCAAACAAATATGCCAAAGGTGTCCAACAATAAATGAATTAAAACCTGACTTTTGTGTCAATTAACCAATTAAATTCAAGAAAATCACAAAGTGGAAAGATAAAAAAATGATGACAATATGAAAGTTCGGAAACACAACACTCTAAAACAATATGCTTAAGTGATGTAGAAATGCACCAGCATTGATAAACCAAAAAAAATATTATATATATTTAAAATACTAAGGCTTTGTTTGGATGTGACTCTAGTCCAGTGAAGCTAGAAAAGACAAAAAAAATTGCAAAAGATAAAAAAAATTATGTAAAATTATTTTTTTTACCCATATTTTTAAATATTTTATTATAAAACTCATTCCGACGGTAATCATTTCCTTTTTTTCAATCTCATCGAAGCCAATCACATTATTCATCCAAACTAACCCTAAATCATGGACCCTAAGTCAGTGAGATACATGAAATTAAGAACAAAAAGTGAACCTAAAAGAACCTAAACGAACAAAATCAGTATCAAAATATATTTCCTACATTAGAATTATTAAAATAGGTATATATTCGTCATTATATCCATAATCGGTCCTTTTTGTTTTCTGATGAAAATTCATAATCAGTCTTTCACCAGTATAGTAGTATTACTTAACGTCGGAATCCCCGCTAATCGTAAAATATGGCGCCATCCGTGAATGGAAATCTTGCGGCCCACTTCACCGAACAATCGTATAATAAGCCTCTACTGCTATTTCTCCTGTTACTGAAGCCCTTCTTTTCCTTCAATCCTTTCTTGTTGCCCAAACAATATCCTTCACCAAACCCTTCACATGGCTGTAGTTCGTGAGCGCCGACACATTAATCTCCGCCTTCCGCTCCCTGACGTCTCCGATCGTCGCCCCTGCTTCCTTCCCCCCCTTCCTCCCTCCGCTTCTACAACCTCCGCCGCCACTGCTGCTTCCGTTACCATCCCCATAACGGAGCTCCAGAAACTCCAAGTACTCGGTCACGGAAACGGGGGCACCGTCTACAAAGTCCAACACAAATGCTCTTCCAAGATTTACGCCTTGAAAGTGGTTCAAGACGGCGACCTGACTGTTCGAAGACAAGTTTTTAGAGAGATGGAGATTCTACGACGGACTGATTCACCTCACATCGTTCGTTGCTACGGAACATACGACAAGCCTTCAGGGGAGGTTGCGATTCTCATGGAGTACATGGACGCCGGATCTTTGGATACCCTTCTTCGCAACAATGGCACCTTCTCAGAACCTGAACTTGCTCATATAACCAGACAGATTCTGAAAGGATTGAATTACTTGCATGCCAACAAAATCGTTCACCGAGACCTGAAGCCTGCAAACCTATTGGTGAACAAGAATATGGAAGTGAAAGTAGCTGATTTCGGAGTTAGCAAGATTATGTCTCGGACTTTGGATTCATGCAAATCTTACGTCGGAACCTGCGGTTATATGAGTCCCGAAAGGTTTGACCCAGATAGTTATGGAGGTAATTACAATGGTTATCTTGGGGATATATGGAGTTTAGGTGTTACTTTAATGGAACTTTATCTGGGTCACTATCCTTTTCTGCTACCGGGTCAAAGAGCCGACTGGGCCTCGTTGATGTGTGCAATTTGCTTCGGCGATCCACCGACCTTGCCGCCGGGTGCTTCTGATGAGTTCCGAAGCTTTATTGACAGTTGCCTGCAGAAGGAGTCTAGTAAGAGGTGGACAGCCTCGCAGCTTTTGGATCACCCGTTTCTGCGTAAACATCCTACATTCGACAATTGACTCGACCTGACTTGAAGATCTTGATGCCCGATTAGATTTTTTATTTTTATTTTGTGGATATTGTTCTCTTCTTCTTTTCTCTTTTGTAATATTCAAGATTTAATCGAAAAAGAAGACATATTTGCAAATTTTTTATGAGTACGTGACTAATGACTAGCTATAATAAAATAACATTGGGTCAATCATAAAACAACTTTCTGCTGCATTTTTAAAACTTGAAATTAATACATTTTCTGAAATAATGAATAACATTAATAAATATATCATAGAATTAAAGAAAAAATATAAAGTTTTAATTTTTAAAACATTTCTTAAATGGATATAAATATGAAAAATATTAAAAAAAAATCATCATGTCAGACTCTTATGTGATGATATATGTAATGTTTGAATCTTTATATATTTTAATTGAACACAAAATATATATTTATCATAATTCTTGATCGCATCGATATTACTTTTCTATTTGCAGTTGTAACTTTATCAACTTTAAATTTTTTATCTAAACATTTTTCAATTTTTCTTTTCATAAAATTCAAAGTATCAAACACCTTTGACCAAGTTGGTAAAATTAGAGGTATTCAAGTGGGTTGAGCTTCAATGGGGTATTAAATAATGGAAATTTTAATAGTAATCTCACAAATTTTGATTTTATTAGTAAAGTAAATGTAAATAACATATGAGTAAATATAAATTTAGAGTCATTAGACATATATTAGGAATATTGTAAAATTATAATTGTCAATGAAAACATTAGTGTCAATAGATTTAAATACATGATAGTTTCGCTATAATATATGTTTATGTTAATTATCATGTGTTTACATACTTCTAACATATTTTACACCTAATAACTTTAGATTTATACTTAATCATATATTGTTTACATTAACTTTAAGTTAATTACCAAGTGTTTACGATACTTCCAACATATTTTACGTATAATGATTTTAAATTTAAACTTAATCATGTGTTCTTTACGTTAACCTTATAGTAAGGTCAAAATTTATGACTTTACTGTAAAATTCCCAATTAAATGATTGAAGATGAGTTTGAGTTCAATCTAATCCAACTTTTTTGAGCCTAAATTCGATTTAAGTACAACAAATAGTCAAAATCCATCAAATCCGGCTCAAACACTATTACATTAAAGAATTAAAATAAAATCTAAAATTATAAAACTACAATAATTAATAAGTATAAAAGAACAAATTTAAATAAATTATTAAAAAAACATAAATTTCTAAATCAAAGTATACAAAAAATAACACAAACTCAAATTAAATCACAAAAAAATAAATTAATTAAAAAATGCATTATAATATTTTTTTCAATAGCTTTCTTTCTTGACATATCTTCGATAAATATTTTTAAAATTTAAAAAATACAAAATCATATTTTTTTTGATGAATAAAAAATCATATTTTAATCCGATATCAAATGAGCTAAATTATAAATAAATATAATTATTGGACCGGATAAGAGGCACACTAGCCCAGCTTAATCCAACCGACGAGCAGATACAATTATCGGAGACGTGGAGAAAATGTTGGCGGTGGGCCTAATATGGGGCCCCATCAACGCCGGAATGCGCCGCGGCGCACGCCTATGGGACCACTCTCTCAAATCCACTCCACCCCCAGTCAACCGACCTCGGAAACTCACCCAAGCTCCTAAATTCCTTTTCCAGTTGGCTAACCATCGTATTCCTTTGGCAATACTCGCTCCCTTTCTTCGTCAACCTTTTTCGCCATCTTAACCCACGCCCAAGTTTCCCTTGCCATCCCCGTTACCAATTCGACGACGTTCGCTGCCGCCACCGTGTTGGGATCCTGCTGGTTGAGCAGAGCTGGGTCGGTCTGCATTGGCTACGAGTTTTGTTGTTTTGGGTGCTTGGCTTTGCCTTTTACGTTCTGTAGGACTATAACTAGCTCTAAACGGTTCATGTTTGTTGTATTTGATTGAAGACATAAAGTTATTCTTTTCTTTTTAAGCAAAGCTTGAATCTATTACAATATACAGTTTCGTCAAAATTTATTGAATAAACTGGACATAGAATAAAATTGCAGTACAATTGAAACACAGTGAACCATACGAAATTTGCTCAGTCAAATTAATAAGAAAAAAAGCAATGAAATTTGGGAATGCAACAAAATTTTTCTTCCATTTTTGTAGTGGGAAAAGAAATAGGATTCCAGAATTTTCATCCCTTTAGAAACTCTGGGTTAGAACTTAGAACTGCTGTTTAAAGCATTCAGCAGGCATCTGTCCGTTGAATCTTTTAGTATCTCTGCAGTAGTCATAGATCATGAAGTTGTCTCTGACCCACTGCATCTGACGAAATTTGCTACTGCTCAACTGGCTGGAAGTAGGGGAAGTCCACCAGTTAGCTGGGGATCTGGAGGCACATTGATTGATGCTTACTGGCCCATCCCACTTGCAAGCTCTTGCACTGAACCTGCGGAGTCTGGCAATGAAAGGTGCGCTATTCCAGTCAATCTTGACAAGCCCACCTCCTGTTGCCCAATTGTCTGCATTCCATAAACTGGAGTGTACCCTAATTCCCTGCTTGTTAGGAAAAGCAATCCCCTCTTTCTCATAGTTTCTAAAAACACGAATTGGCAGGTTGTCGATGTACCACCTGAAACCATTAGGTATTTTTGGTTAGTTTCATGAGATGAAGTGTCTTAAGATTTGTAATTACACGTTTTTGTGGTCTTTGGAATCCACTGAAAAATTAGCAACAACAGAAGAATGGCGCATGATATTCTAGTTTAACTGAAAGGGGAGTTAACTTACACGACTTCGGTGGGATTCCAGCGTATGGTGTAATTGTGGAAATCAGCAGTTGGGTCAAACCACATGTGAGACCCGATTATTTTACACTATACACCATATTTGTAAAGAAATGATAGTGAAAATAAATATCGAATGTGGATTTCTACTTCCCATTTTTATTGGATTTAAATTCTATATGGTGTATGTGAAGTAAAATGAATATCTAAAAATTATAAGAATAAAAATTAAATATAACATGATGCCTAGAAGCTTATTAGAGGAAGCTTTGAAAATTTAAGCATGAAGAAAAGTCAATAAAAAAGGCTATAAGTGGACTTCACGCCACTTTGCTTCTCTTTACAATTCGGTTTAGGTAATTAATGAGAAGGAAAAGATGAGATAAAAAGTCAATGATAGTGGCTGAAAATTGGCGTGGAGAGGAAGGAGAAGAGAAAATTTAGTAAAAAAAAAAACGGACTGCAGTAGGAAGCTTCACCACCGTTCCTTTTGTCACAATTTTCTTTGGTTTTTAATGCATGAAAGACGTGAAATGATGAAAGAAAACGGGATAGGAACAGGTGGTAGGTTCTGAGTGGATTTGAATGGCTATATAAGAAGAATGCATGAGGAAAAACCATACTATTGCTACTCGCCCATCCTATTTTGCTGCAAATTCAACTTTGTTTCTTCCGTTCCTCTCATGCGTGAACCATGGAACATCATCCTTTGGTCAGTTAAATCTTTCCTCCATCGTTGAAGAGCTAAGAAACAAGCAAAGTAAAGCTAAGTGAGGCAGAAAACACTCTGTTTCTGGAAGTGCAATTCGGTTAAGGTGAGCTTCCATATTTTATGGTCATCTTGCTAATTGATGGTATATTTCTATGTTTTATAACGTAATAAACATAGATATAGCCTTGTTTTAGTTAAATCTTGTTAGAATATATAAGAAAACTAGAACAAGATGTAGTCTGAAAACAAATCGAGAATGAACAATGAAAATACTGGAAATGATGATAAATGGGCGAGCTCAGTTAGCATGGGCGAGCTAAACAATATGGAGCATGGTATGGTGGGCGAGGTCGCCACATGCAAATTCAATCCATAGGCGAGCCCACCATTGAATAAAAAGTCGTGTTGGGCGAACTCAAATACAAAGGCATGGCAAGAATGTTGGGAGAGCTCCCACATATAAACCAAAATGAATGGCGAGTAATGTTGGGCGAGCTCCCAAGTGTAAGTCAATTAACGAATGGTGAGCTTTGTTGGGCGAATGGCGAGCTCTGTTGGGCGAGCTGTAGATTATCTCAAATCTCGCCAAAGTGATTGGAAATAATTGAAAATAGTTTTAGGAAATATTCGAAAAGAAAATATTAATAGTTTTAATAAATTATTTTGCAGCCGGGAATTAAGGACTTGGTAAAAGCGATCGGGAAGGCGATCAGGAAGCAAGGCTACGTAAGACCAGGTAAGGGAGATGTGTGTGAAGTGAATGCATGTCCTGTGGAGTTAAATTTTATGAAATTATTGAGAAATTATTTTGGTTTATGACATGCATTAATTTGATAAATCGTTTTGATTTGGACGAACTGGTAAAGGGCGGGCGAGCTAAAATGGGCGAACCCTTTGTTAAGAAAATTCTGGGAGAGCCAAAATGGGCGAACCCTTTTATAATGTTTTGGGCAGGCGACCCTGTTTTAATAAAATGGGCGAGTTGACCATGGGCAATGCCACATTGGGCAAGTTGATCATGGCAATGCCATAATGGGCAAGCTAGTTTAAAGTGTTTTTAAAAGCTGATGTTGGAGGGCGAACACTAGTTCACCGCTATGGGCGAGCCAGTTTTACTTGTTTTTTAAATGCTAAGGTTGGCGAGCGAACACTAGTTCACCACACTGGCGAACTAACCATAGGCGGGCCGTAATGGGCGAGCTGACCATGGGCGAGCAGGTTTAAATCACATTTTTCTCACACGAAAAATGAGCTATTTTTAATATCTTTGTAAACAGAAAATATAAAACCTTTTTGGAAAATAAATCATTTTGAGAAAATGATGAATTTGGTGAAATAATTCCTTAAAGGTGCTTTATGAGATATAATTTGATTTTGAGACTTTAAGCCCCTAATTTCATGCATTGTTATTTACAAGTCTGATGGACTTGCCAAGTCATCAGAGGTCTCGAGGTCACCTGGCAAGTGGACCCGAGGACCACCCATAGATTGTGGCCATAGATCTACTGTATCCTTGTAGGGATGATTATTCCGTTCTCGAAGGGGGAGGGAGAACGATGAGAGCATGATTTATTCATAGGGTGATGCCTAGTCTCAACTTACTGATTTTTGTTTACTGAGAGGATTTGTTGAATCCTATTTACTGTTTACTATATTATATTGTAAACTGTTTAGCCAATGATTTGATTATCAAAAACTGTTTACTATATCCATTATTTCCCTAATGGGTTTATTGTTGAGAAAAATAAACGTTTTGAGGGATATAGTTTTAATTTGTATAAAGCAGCATACACCTTCCTTATTGAGCACGTTGTCGCTCACTCCTTATTTTCCACTCCACAGATTATTGATTTCGGACTAAGGAGATTACCTTCCAGAGACTTGATATCGAAGGTACATTATTTTCTTTTATATATTTAGTAAAGTTGTACAATACTACTTTAAATAGAAGGGAATGTATATACATCTTAAGAAAAGAATTTAATAATTCATATTTCCATATTAGTACGATAAATAAGAGTACTAATTTTTATTAAAGTGTTAGGAGTTGTTAAGCATCACAGACAGCCCAACCGGTAAGTAAGTGTGATTCATAAGTGAATATTATGTTATATTGTGGATTTGGGATGTTACAGATTTAATGGTATCAGAGCAGGGTTGGTCGGATGTCTAGTAATACTTAAAACGAAAAGTGAATAGTAAACATTCCCTGTAGTACTGTATAATCTGAATATATAATTGATATATTGATGATAAGCGACAAATGATCTCTGTGGTACAGATATGAGTGGAAGAAGGAGAGTGACGCTCAGTTAGAGATATAGGCCGAGGAAGGGCAGCACAGATTCCGGAGCCGCAAACACCGAAAACTGCCCCAAGACCTCAACGTCCTATACAGCCGAAGAGCATTAATACTCGTGTGAGCCGAGTAGAGAGGTTAGTAGCCGATTTTATGGCTATGTATTAGGCGGATAGAGCCGTGGATAGGGCAGAGAGAGAGAGCTGCAGCTCCCGCAGCTCCAGTAGAGGCGCCAGCACCGCCACAGCCGGCACCAGATATACCTGAGCCTCAGCCTATGCCACCAGTGGCACCTCAGTCACAGGTAGCTCCATCACAGCCATTGATTCAGCCGCCTCGAGATGCGGAGTCCTATTGTGATGTGACACTGGTGAAATAATTTAGGAAGTTAGATCAGCCGAAATTTAAGGGATCTAGGGATCTATTGGCAGCAGAACAATAGATTATTGAGGTTGAGAGATTACTTAAGATTATGAGATGTTCAGAGACAGAGAAGGTAGGCCTAGCAGTATTGCAGTTGGCAGATGATGCGAGACATTGGTGGAAGGCCAGTCAGACCGTATTATTTGCTCAACATCAGGATCTGTCATGTGATATTTTTGTGGATGCTTTTCGGAGGCAGTATATTCCTGACACTGCTCAGAAAAAATTACAACGCGAATTCCTGGATTTAGTTCAGAGTAGCACGTTAGTGGACGATTATGAGGCCAAATTTACTATATTGAGCAGTTTTGATCCACAGACTAGTACGAATACCAGATATAAGATTTCGAGGTTTAGGGCTGGTTTGAGGCCATCTATCAGAATGAAGCTAGCCCCATTTGATATACAGACTTATGACGAAATAGTTCGACGGGCTCAGCTATGTGAGAGGGATTATGAGCAATTCCAGCTCGATTTCAATAGTAAAAGTAAAGGTAAAGCAAAGGGAAAGGCTAAGAGGTTTATGGAGAACAGATCAGGTAGAGAGCAGCCTAAGAGGACTAGACCTATGGGTATACAGATTTCACAGGGCAGATTTAATAGACCAACAGTCTCTACTCCTGCTAATGGCCCTATTACCACTCAGAGAAGTGTCGCGACTTTATGTAGACATTGTGGAAAGTCACATGGGTCATGCCCTTGTCCTTTAATGTCTAGGGCTTGTTTTAATTGTAGACAGACGTGGCACATTATCAGGAATTGCCCGATGCTCAGAGAATTAGCTGCTTCTACTATTCCTCCTGCATTACCTCAGATAGTGGCACTGGTAGCTCAGAGTGGGCTAGAGAAAGCGACACTTTCACGGCCTAGGCAGGCGATAGCCGCAGAGAAGGGTAAGAAGGTTGTGACTCAAGGTCAGGTGTACGCAATGGATTAGGAGACTGTCGATGCCTCTATTGATGTGATTAAAGGTAAGGTTTATCTCTTTGATATCCCTGTAATTGCCTTATTTGATCCAGGTTCTACCCATTCGTTCTTATTGCCTATATGTGCTAACAGGACCCCAGTAGAGCCGGAGTTGTTAGGGTATACTTTGCAAGTGAATACCCCTTTTAAAGATTTCCAAATGACGGATATTGTATATAGGAATTGTAAATTGACTATAGGAGAGAAGGTTTTTACAGCTAACCTAATTTTGTTGAACATATATGATTTTGATATCATTTTGGGTATGGATTGGTTAGCTGCGAACCATGTTAGTTTGGATTGTAATACTAAGTTTATCACTTTCTCTCATCCCGAAAAGTATATTGTAAACTTATTGTAAATTAATAAAAAGTATGTGAATATATGTTTGTGAGATGACATGTGTACCGAAATTGTGGTTGTGTATGAATGTTTATGAAGGATATATTGCTAGTGTGGAGGATGTAGAAAGGGAACATCCAGAAATTCAAGAGATTCTTGTGGTCAAGGACTTCTCGGATGTATTTCCAGAGGATATACCAGGGTTACCACCGGATCGAGAGACGGAGTTTATGATCGAGTTGGTACTCGGTACGAAGCCGATTTCTAGACCCCCCATATCGGATGACACTGACTGAGTTGGATGAGCTCAAGAAGCAGCTCCAGGAGTTATTAGATAAGGGATTTATACGTCTCAGTGTGTCACCGTGGGGAGCTCCAGTATTATTTGTTCGAAAGAAGGATGCTAGTCTCCGGTTGTGTATAGATTATCAGATGTTGAATCAGGCTACCATTAAGAATAAGTATCCACTACCTAGGATTGATGACCTATTTGATCAGCTCAAGGGTGCACAGGTATTTTTCAAGATAGATCTCCGATCGGGCTATCACCAGTTGAAAATTAGGGAGTCAGATGTGCATCAGACAACATTTCGAACTTGTTATGGTCACTATGAGTTCTTGGTGATGCCTTTTGGGTTGACAAATGCCCCGCAGCTTTTATGAGTTTGATGAATGAGGTGTTTCATCCAATTTTGGATAAGTTTGTCATAGTATTTATAGATGACATTCTAATTTATTCTAAGACTCCGGAGGAGCACGAGCAGCATTTACAGATTGTTTTATAGACCCTCAGAAAAAGGAGGTTGTATGCAAAATTCAGTAAGTGTGATTTCTAGCTTAACCATATAATCTTTTTGGGACATATAGTGTCGAAGGACGGGGTGTCAGTTGATCCGTCCAAGATAGAGGCCATTGTTTAGTGGGAAAGGCCTAACACGGTTATCGAGATACGAAGTTTCTTAGGTCTTGCCGGATATTATCGCAGGTTTGTGGAGGGATTTTCTAGATTTGCTGCTCCATTGACACGACTCACACGTAAGGATGTAAAGTTTGAGTGGAATGATGCGTGTGAGCGTAGTTTTCTTGAGCTTAAGAGGAAATTGACTACTGCCCTCGTATTAGCACTTCCTAGCGGATCAGGTGGATTTATGGTGTATACCGATGCATCCGCTCAAGGTTTAGGATGTGTGCTCATGCAGCATGGTAGGGTTATAGCCTATTGTTCTCGACAGTTGAAGGATCATGAGAGGAATTACCCGACACATGATTTGGAGCTAGCCGCAGTAGTATTTGCATTGAAGATATGGCGGCATTACTTGTACGGGGAGAAATTTCAGATATATACAGACCATAAGAGTTTGAAGTATATTTCCTCGCAGCAAGAGTTGAACTTGAGGCAGCGACGGTGGATGGAATTGTTAAAGAATTATGATTGTGAGATTTTGTATCACCCAGGGAAAGCTAATGTAGTAGCAGATGCATTGAGCCGTAAGCATGTTGGCATGGTATCTTACATGATGATCAGGGAGCATGCTTTGATAGAGCAGTTCTCTAGCCTCAGCTTGACAGTTATATCCTCTGACCGGCATGGATTTATGGCTAGTTTTCGTATAGAGCCAGATTTGATGGATCGGATTAGAAAAGCTCAGAGGGGTGATGATTATTGTGTCGAGATAGCCAGTCAGATTCAGATGGGAGTTATATCAGATTTTGAGATTGGCACCGATGAGATACTGAGGTTTAGAGGTCGGATATGTGTTCCCGGTGATCAGCAGATTCGAGATTTGATTTTATCAGAGGCCCATACCACTAGATACACGTTAGATCCGGGTAGTAATAAGATGTACCAGAATCTCCGGAAAGTGTATTGGTGGCCTAAGATGAATAAGGACATCACAGATTTCGTTGCTAGATGTCTAACATGCCAGCAGATTAAGATTGAACATCAGAAGCCGGCAGGTATGCTTCGACCATTATCGATTCCTATGTGGAAATGTAAGCATGTTACAATGGATTTTATTATGGGATTACCACGGACTCGGAAGGGGTATGATGCTATTTGGGTAATAGTAGATAGATTGACTAAATCTGCTCATTTCTTGGCTATGAGATATACAGATTCAGTTAGTGCCTTAGCCGATTTGTATGTCAGGGAGATAGTGAGGTTACATGGTGTTTCAGTGAGTATCACCTCTGATAGGGACTCCTGCTTCACCTCTCATTTCAGGGAGAGATTTCAGGAAACTATGGGATCCCAGCTGACTTTTAGCACCTCTTTTCATCTACAGACTGATGGACAGTCCGAGCGTACGATACAGACGCTCAAGGATATGTTGAGAGCATGTGCACTGGATTTTAAAGGCTCATGGGACGATCACTTACCCCTGGCAGAGTTTGCTTATAATAATAACTTTCATATGAGTATTGGCATGGCACCTTATGAGGCCTTGTATGGAAGACGATGTAGATCCCCAATAGCATGGGAAGAAGTGGGGGACCGTAAACTGTTAGCACCCGATTTGGTCGAGCAAGCTTCTCGTGATGTACGAATGATCTGTGAGAGGCTCAGAACGGCTCAGAGTCAACAGAAGAGTTATGCAGATACCAGACGCCGACCATTAGAGTTTGTAGCGGGTGATTATGTATTCTTAAAGGTCTCACCGTCCAAAGGTATAATGAGATTCGGGAAGAGAGGAAAGTTGAGGCCCCGATACATTGGGCCTTATGATATTAGATTGCGTGGGAGATGTGGCATATTGGTTAGCACTACCACCAGAGTTGTCAGGAGTGCATAATGTTGTCCATGTCTCGATGTTGAGAAAGTACCATCTAGATCCTTCTCACGTGATTCAACATGAGCCATTGGAGATCAGAGAGGACATGAGTTACGTTGAGAAACCGGTACGGATTCTGGATAAGAAGGATAAAGTATTGTGATCTAAGACGATTCCTTTATTTAAAGTGCTCTGGCAGTATCATAACGAGTAGGAGGCTACTTGGGAGTTAGAGAGCCTTATGTGTGAGAAGTATCCAGAGCTTTTTCAGTGATAGGTCCAAGGGAAATTTGGAGGACCAAATTTCTTAAGGTGGGGAGAAATGTGAGTCCCGATTATTTTACACTATACACCATATTTGTAAAGAAATGATAGTGAAAATAAATATCGAATGTGGATTTCCACTTCCCATTTTTATTGGATTTAAATTCTATATGGTGTATGTGAAGTAGAATGAATATCTAAAAATTATAAGAATAGAAATTAAATATAACATGATGCCTAGAAGCTTATTGGAGGAAGCTTTGAAAGTTTAAGCATGAAGAAAAGTCAATAAAAGAGGCTATAAGTAGACTTCATGCCACTTTGCTTCTCTTTACAATTCGGTTTAGGTAATTAATGACAAGGAAACGATGAGATAAAAAGTCAATGATAGTGGCTGGAAATTGGCGTGGAGAGGAAGGAGAAGAGAAAAGAAAATTTAGTAAAAAAAAAACGGACTACAGTAGGAAGCTTCACCACCGTTCCTTTTGTCATAATTTTCTTCGATTTTTAATGCATGAAAGACGTGAAATGATGAAAGAAAATGAGATAGGAACAGGTGGTAGGTTCTGAGTGGATTTGAATGGCTATATAAGAAGAATACATGAGGAAAAACCATACTATTGCTACTCGCTCATCCTATTTTGCTGCAAATTCAACTTCGTTTCTTTCGTTCCTCTCATGCGTGAACCATGGAACTTCATCCTTTGGTCAGTTAAATCTTTCCTCCATCGTTGAAGAGCTAAGAAACAAGCAAAGTAAAGCTAAGTGAGGTAGAAAACACTCTGTTTCTGGAAGTGCAATTCGGTTAAGGTGAGCTTTCATATTTTATGGTCATCTTGCTAATTGATGGTATATTTCTATGTTTTATAGCGTAATAAACATAGATATAGCCTTGTTTTAGTTAAATCTTGTTAGAATATATAAGAAAACTAGAACAAGATATAGTCTGGAAATAAATCGAGAATGAACAATGAAAATACTGGAAATGATGATAAATGGGCTAGCTCAGTTAGCATGGGCGAGCTAAACAATATGGAGCATGGTATGGTGGGCGAGGTCGCCACATGCAAATTCAATCCATAGGCGAGCCCACCATTGAATAAAAAGTCGTGTTGGGTGAACTCAAATACAAAGGCATGGCGAGAATGTTGGGCGAGCTCCCACATATAAACCAAAATGAATGGAGAGTAATGCTGAGCGAGCTCCCAAGTGTAAGTCAATTAACGAATGGTGAGCTTTGTTGGGCGAATGGTGAGCTCTGTTTGGCGAATGGTGAGCTCTGTTTGGCGAGCTGTAGATTATCTCAAATCTCGCCAAAGTGATTGGAAATAATTGAAAATAGTTTTAAGAAATATTCGAAAAGAAAATATTAGTAGTTTTAATAAATTATTTTGCAGTTGGGAATTAAGGACTTGGTAAAAGAGATTGGGAAGGCGATCAGGAAGCAAGGCTATGTAAGACCAGGTAAGGGAGATGTGTGTGAAGTGAATGCATGTCTTGTGGAGTTAAATTTTATGAAATTATTGAGAAATTGTTTTGGTTTATGATATGCATTAATTTGATAAATCGTTTTGATTTGGGCGAACTGGTAAAGGGCGGGCGAGCCAAAGTGGGCGAACCCTTTGTTAAGAAAATTCTGGGCGAGCCAAAGTGGGCGAATCCTTTTATAATGTTTTGGGCGGGCGACCCTTTTTTAATAAAATGGGCGAGTTGACCATGGGCAATGCCACATTGGGCGAGTTGATCATGGCAATGCCATAATGGGCGAGCTAGTTTAAAGTGTTTTTAAAAGCTAATATTGGCGGGCGAACACTAGTTCACCGCTATGGGCGAGCCAGTTTTACTTGTTTTTTAAATGCTAAGGTTGGCGAGCGAACACTAGTTCACCGCACTAGCGAACTGACCATGGGCAGGCCGTAATGGGCAAGCTGACCATAGGCGAGCAGGTTTAAATCACATTTTTCTCACACGAAAAATGAGCTATTTTTAATATCTTTGTAAACAGAAAATATAAAACCTTTTTGGAAAATAAATCATTTTGAGAAAATGATGAATTTGGTGAAATAATTCCTTAAAGGTGCTTTATGAGATATAATTTGATTTTAAGACTTTAGGCCCCTAGTTTCATACATTGTTATTTACGAGTCTGATGGACCTGCCAAGTCATCAGAGGTCTCGAGGTCACCTGGCAAGTGGACCCGAGGACCACCCATAGATTGTGGCCATAGATCTACTGCATCCTTGTAGGGATGATCATTCCGTTCTCGAAGGGGGAGGGGGAACGATGAGAGCATGATTTATTCATAGGATGATGCCTAGTCTCAACTTACTGATTTCTGTTTACTGAGAGGATTTGTTGAATCCTATTTACTGTTTACTATATTATATTGTAAAATGTTTAGCCAATGATTTGATTATCAAAAACTGTTTACTATATACATTGTTTCCCTAATGGGTTTGTTGTTGAGAAAAATAAACGTTTTGAGGGATATAGTTTTAATTTGTATAAAGCAGCATACATCTTCCTTACTGAGCACGTTGTCGCTCACTCTTTATTTTCCACTCCACAGATGATTGATTTCGGACTAAGGGGATTACCTTCCAGAGATTTGATATCGAAGGTACATTATTTTCTTTTATATATTCAGTAAAGTTGTACAGTACTACTTTAAATAGAAGGGAATGTATATACATCTTAAGGAAAGAATTTAATAATTCATATTTTCATATTAGTACGAGAAATAAGAGTAATAATTCTTATTAAAGTGTTAAGAGTTGTTAAGCATCACAGACAGCCCAACCGGTAAGTAAGTGTGATTCATAAGTGAATATTATGTTATATTGTGGATTTGGGATGTTACACCACAGGTAGAATTGCTGTTCTCTACTTCCATTTCCTTGAGTGTAGATGTTTGTGTGAGCAATATATGGTTGTCCAGAAACATTACCTAAGAACTCGAAATCGATCTCGTCATGCTTGTCCCCCGTAGATGACAACTGCATTTATTTAAGCGCAAAACATTACAGTGTTACCTGTGGAGTTTTTTTAAGTTTAGTTCCATCTACTTACGGTATATGATGCAATGAACAAATATTTTTTACTTAATGTTTAGTTGCAATTAGTTAGCTGCTTTTGTCTTGCATTTAATTACCAACTTTGGTCTTGTTGAATGTGGCTTCTTCGAGGAAATCAATTTTCACTCGTGTTAACAAGATGAAAGACAGCTAAATACAGAAGATTTGCAGACAATAATCAAAGGTGACAGCTATGGTGTATTTTATTTGATTTAGACATGTTAGCTTTCAACTGTTGCACTTACATAGTAGGCTGTAACCGTTCCAGCTGAGTTCCCAGGTACCAACTTGATTAGCATTTCAATGCTTCCAAACAAGAATGCCCTCTTTGATGTAACAGCAGAACCTGAAAACCAGAGGGAGCATTGTAATGTCCAAAGAGCAAACTGTTGGGGTTTGCCTTGAATCCCACATCGAAAGTATAGGAGAAGTTACAGGGGCTATTCCCTTATAAATAAAGTGTTATGCTTGGTTTATAAAATATCTCAAGGAGTTGTAGATACCAATAGAATAGCTAGGGTTTGGGCTATTAAAGGGTGTAGTTGGGCTTTGGGATCTTTGTTAGGAGTTTCCAATTTTTCTCTCTAAAAATTGCATAGGTAGGCTTTGTTAGGAGTTTGCAATTTTTCTCTCTAAAAATTGCACGGTTGGGTTTGTAAGGAGTTTTCAATATATCTCTCTCTAAAAATTGCACAGTTGTAGTTGTTTGATTGTTTGTTTGATTGGTTGGGTGGTTGTAGGCCAAATTTGGTTGGGCCAAACTACATTAAAATTATTGTGTTTGTTTTTGCTTTCCTTTATTTTTGTGAGTGTTTGGTTTGAGGGATATTTTTCCCAACAAGTGGTATCAAGAGCTAAAGGTTCGTGCTATGAAGATAAAGATGAAGATGAAAGTTATGAAGATGAATATGAAGATGAAAGCTATGTTTGATGAAGATGAAGATGAAGATGAAGATGAAGATGAAGATGATGATGATGATGATGATGAAGATGATGACGATGATGATGAGGATCATGGTGATTTGGAAGAAGATGACCATGATGAGTTTGATGACGATGATTGGAGGAAGATGATGAGGATGATGGTGGAGTTATTCTTCAGTTTAAGAATGGTTTGTATGTTGTCGAACAGTTTGTGGAGTTTGGGGATTCAAGTCAAGAGAGGATTTGTTGGGGTTTACCTTGAATCCTATATCGAAAGTATAAGAGAAGTTATAAGGGCTATTCCCTTATAAATAAAGTGTTAGGCTTGGTTTATAAAATATCCCAAGGAGTTGTAAATACCGATAGAATAGCTAGGGTTTCGGTTATTAAAGGGTGTAGTTGGGCTTTGGGATCTTTGTTAGGAGTTTGCAATTTTTCTCTCTAAAAATTACACGGTTAGGTTTGTAAGGAATTTGCAATTTTTCTCTCTCTAAAAATTGCACAGTTGTAGTTGTTTGATTGTTTGTTAGATTGATTAGGTGGTTGTAGGCCAAATTTGGTTGGGCCAAACCACATTAAAATTATTGTATTTGTTTTTGCTTTCCTCTATTTTTGTGTGTGTTTGGTTTGAGGGATATTTTTTCCAACACAAACAGTATGCTTAAGTTAATTATAATGTGTCTGCTTTAGCATAAGACTCTTTTAATCAAGCACCAGGAAGTATCTGAAAACGAAGTACGGAAGAAATGAATTTATGGACAATCGGTTTACCTGAAGTTTGATCCAACACAAGTTGAAGGTCTTCACCACCGGATGCAATAGTTGAATGATGAGCACCCCAATTTATATACATGCTCTTAGAAAATTTTGCTTCAACAAAACTTTGATCAAGTGCAAATGCGGTGATGAAAAGAGCCAGCGGAAAAGCTTGTAAACTAGCCATTATCAACTGCAATGAAGCAAGCTGGCTCTGTATTTGTCAACCAATGCCTTTGAAAAGGGTGCCCTTGTCGATTGTCCTCGATGGTTTTATATAGGCCTGTTCCAGCAAATGTGCCTTACTAAGATGACCATCGTATTATTATGTTTTAATTAAAATCTGAAATTTGTTGAACTTTTCATGGTTTGACCCTCTTATAAAATTATTTGAGAGAGCAAAGAAGAACGATTATGTTGTCATTTTACCAAAAATAAGGGAATAATTAATACATAATCAACAGCCTGGCAAATTGTAGAATGCTAGTTCAGTTCATCTGTTGTTATCATACTAACAACTTGTGAACTTCAATTTAGATATAATTATCGGTATCACTTGTATTTTGGGGTATTTTACAAAAAAGTTGCTACTAAGTAAATAGTCACTTTTGACAGTTACATAAGGATCGATTTGCAGGAGAATATTGCCCCATTGGCCAATTGGCCTAGTAATTTTGTCACTTTTTTAACCAAGATTCTGTCATATTTGACAAAACTACAGGAGAATTTTACGTCCAAAGAATAACCAAAGTGAGTTTAGTTCGGAAAGTGCACAAACTAAAACGAGAATCCCAGTACGTATTTGATGGCTATCTATGACTTTATGATCTTATTTCTCAGATGTTTGTCAGAAAATAAGGTTAATTAGTTGAGACTTGAGCCCAGCTGGCACGCGGAGTGAGTAGGAAGAGAAATGAAATTCGTGCATGAGACTAATGCAAATAATCAAGCGGCCAAACCAGCCAGCTGCTGGTTCTGTCGAGTGATCTGATGACCGTGACTTAATAATACCAACGACTCTTTTCTCCTCGGCTAGGCTTTAGACCATAGTTAGACGTGCACGCCTATTGACAACGTTGAAAGATGCGGGTTGTCAGCTGTCATCCCTGCCGATTCTAATTGCTGGCCGACGTGGATGTTCGAACAAAGAAACATCAATTCTCACGTCAAATATTGAAAAAATGCAAAAAAAAAAAGAAAAAAAAGAAATAATTTATTTATATTGAGCAACGAGAGAAAAAAAATTTGTCCACGGTATATAATTTCAACAACCAATACTAAACTACAATTGGCTAACAAAATGTGGACAACGACTCATAATTCATATAATAAAAGAGTTTATATATATGATGTACTGACAGTGTATAATTTTTATACATTATCAATACATCAGAAGTTGACACTTCATTAATAGGCTCTTATGGGCAAATTTAAAATTTTTTTTTTATATTTACATATAAAGATCTATTGATGAGGTGTCAACTTCTGGTACATTGACAGTGTATAAAAATTATACACTGTCAGTGCATCATATATAAATCCACAATAGAATCAATAAACTCTAGAAAGGTAAATTAGCTGTTGAGACGTTGATTTGTTCTGTTTTTCTTTTCTCTTTTGAACTGGAGCTTGAATCAATGAGGCCTACGGAATCAGCTGAACCCACATGGCACGGCGGCAAGGCACGCCATTATAATTCACGAACAGCATGTAATAACCTGGAGGAGCTATTTTGCAGTTTATGGGAGCTTGAACATCGATGTTGTGGGTGTGTGGGGCAACGTTTTTGGTCACTTCAACAGTTCCCAATCGAATCAGCCTCTGGTTCATGGAGATGCCATGTGTTGTGAAAGCAGGATAGTAAATATTTACTTGGAGCTTCTTCTTGTCCAGGTCCTTATCAGCACCGCGTATTTGCACCGTGAATTTCTTTCCATAGTTTATCTGATTGGCGGACTGGTCAAGTACAATCTCTACCCTAAACTTGTCCAATTCTGGGTCGAAGTAATGTGGCGAGAATTTTTCTACGCGAACCTCGGTGGGGAAAAGGGCTTGATCCAAGTATCCCGGGTTTGTGTTGCTACCAGCTATGAGGATTTTTCCGTCAGGAAGAACGGCAGAGGTTGAATGGTACATTCGGGCAATTGTTGTAGGTTCAAGCTCTGTGAACTGGCGACCACCTTTTGCCACGTAATGGTACAAGGCGGGGGTGAAATTTGGGTCCCTGGCATCGTCCCAGCCGGCGGAGCCACTCTTGGCGCCGTTGATGAGAAGCACATCTCCTGTTGGAAGAATCATGGCGTCTCCCATAAGACGAGGCGATGGCATATCTAGGGTCTCCCATTTTGCATCCGTGTTGGTGATCTCTATGCGGGCACAGTCTTTGTTTGCTGGGACGAACACTTTTGGGCGCTTTAAATCTGCCAGTATAAAAGAATCGTGTGTTGAACCGCCACATACCAAGACCTCAGCAGGAATGACTTGACGATGTTCATCAGGTTGAAGTGTAATCGGAAGGAGAACAGAACTTCCCGACGATGGATAGTTGCGGGAGCCGCCGGGGAGAACTGGGAACTCGTGGACGATTTGCTGCGTGTTTGGGTTGAGCAGAATCGAACGATTGTTGGCAAAGATGAAGAGATTTCCGTCGGTTGAGAGAAAGACAAAAGGATACAAATTGTTCTCCACCGGATCATGGGTTTCTACCAGGAATTTGAAAGGGATGACCTGGTCTTTGGTATTGCGTTGCCCTTCTGCTGGAACGAATTCGTAAGTTGGAAAGTTACGACCACCAAAAACCATGAACTTACCATCGGGTAAGGTTACCTGTGTCGCGTACCTTCAAAGACCATACACAAAAACAACTCATCTGCTTCGACTTCGAAAATGACATGAAATGAAAAACATTTTAGCGTACAAAAATGCAAGTTAAATACCATCTTCCGTTTCCAAGTGCGCCAGGATATTCTAGCCACTCACAGGTAGGACAAATGTCGAGAATCCTGATGGTGTCTGATCCATTGTTATAACCACCAGTACTCACTAACCGTCCGTTAACATCAAGGGCACCAGATGAACACCAAGTGTCATATTTCAACTGTCACAAAAAGAAAACTTTACTCCTGAAAAACATAACTACAGTGAACCATTGGACCAAAAAATGCGCGAGTAGGAGCTAAAATGTACCCTGAGTGGCCTAAGATTTGCGTTCTCAATGTCCATGAGAACTGAATGGCAAAAGCAGTCTTCCTCATTGGTTCCTTCGACAGGTCGGCATGGCGGACCAGGCAACTTTAGTTTCGATATCTTCCAAACCGTGGCGTCAAACATCAAAGCCTGGTCAATCTTGGGAAGTATGATCAAGTGCATGGCTGAGACGCCCGCATTTTCCGTAAACATCTCCCACTTGCCTTTGTAATTAGTTTGAACAACAATATCATTTGCATTGTTTTCCTTGTCAGCGGAGCCATCAGCTTGAGAGGACTGATCTACCTCTGAACCTTTGTTGTCGTCGACGTTGTCGCCATTTTTGTTATCATCATTAGAAACGGGACCATTATCAATCGGAGGGTTATTATCACCACCTGAGACGCCATCATTAACTAAGTTGGGTCTGTGTCCTGCTGGATTGTCAAGGTGGAGAAGGGGGAACAAAAACTGACAGTTCCCGGACACAAAAAGAAGAGGTAGAAGACACAGGCCCCTCCATAACATCGCCATGATTGTACAATAATTTATTTTCTTTCTGAATCCCTGCTGCTGTTATTTATACAGGCTCCTTCCTTCTTTATATATGTCGTGGTCTTCCTTCCAAATTAATCCTTGTCCCCTAATTGCTCTGCTCATCTTTCGAATCCAAGGCTTTCTGGAATGTTTTCAGCTAATCTTGGAATATTAGCATTGTCTCCTTATTTGGAGGAAACTCAAAAAACGAGCTAGCTTAGCTAACTATAATACCGCTTTATTATTACAACGGTTGCCCTGAAGAAGCCTAATTTGGGAAAGAGTTGAGCTCATCATAAGGAAGAAGTATACAGGCATGTATTATTTATGCTGTGTTTCTCAACCTACTGGGATTCCTAGAATTTTTGAATATATATAGTTGAGTTTCATAGATTTTCTGATTTCATGCATTAAACCTCTTTATAAATTAACACCAACACTGTCAAGTTATAAACTTAAGTTCCGAGAATGCTGGAGTTTAAACCTCTTTTGGTACCATAATAAATTATTGTATTTCAGTCAAGGCAAATGTTGTTAAAGCATGAGATCAGAAAATCTATGGAACTATATATACAGACACACATATATTCATATACTTGAACGCCAAACCTATGCATACTGCACTTTCAGCACAAGTGTACAAGACAACAACACTTTGTTTTGCTTCATTCTCTGATTATCAGATACGATTTTGTTGATGCCTGGTGGGGAGCTCCATCCAAATGCGTCTGCGTGAATGATTTTAAGGAGTGCTTGAGAAGTGTCTACCGTGCCATTGTGTTTCAGCTTTGCTGCATATCAGCAGTTATAGCCTCTCACTCATCAGTTCCATAAGCAGCGGCCTTAGTTTTTTACCATCAATGCTTTTCTCTGGTGTTTTCACTAGCTACTTACCTGGTGTTCTGTTTACTCTCAAGTTGCTTCTAGTCCTCCTCTGTTTTTTTTGTTTCTATCAGCAGCTTTTCTCCTAAGGTTGTTTACCTTCTGATTATTCAAGGTTTTTGCTTGGTCCCTTATGTAAAGCGTTTTATCAGCTGTATTTTAAAGTTATCAATGAAAATGGATCTTTTAACTGGGCAAAGATAAAAAAAAAAAAACTAACCCATGTCACATGTCATAACTGCCATACACTGATAAAAGCCCAAACTCGATCGTCCATCAAATTAATCCTTAATTCTAACAGCTAGGTAATTCACATTAATCGAATAAATGACGATTTTTCGTCTATTAACGCCAAGTAATCACTTTTTTCGATATGATCGCAGCCCTGATATATGGCAAATCATGGAGAGACCATTTAGCCCACAATCAAGACAGGAAGAATGTCTGCTAGCTACTAGTTCTAGCTAGCCATGCATTCCTGATCATCTAGAAGAAGGGTTGAAAACGGCTATGGCCTTAGAAAGACAGGATCACTCACAGGAAGCTATGCAAAGTCCGGGGCTTTTTGAGTGAATGGGGATCAGAAAAGTCAAAGGATAAGGGGACATTTGGTGCCTTTTGTCCTCGTGCCTTGTCGTCTCCTTTCAAATATCCTTGAACATTGCACAGGCTCTAAGTCAGTACTGAACAAATTCTCATCGTAAGACTTGGCATTGATATTAATCCCAGCAGACACAATACTCATCGGCCAATTCCTTGCAAGTTTCAATGGAAACAGGCTGAAGGGCAATTAGCAAATGGTGTTGCCCGCAAAGCAATAAAATTAAGCTGTGGTAATGTAACGATCCGTTATCATATATTTCACGTATTTTCATACAACTTTTTCGGTTGGACTGTATGTGATGCCATTAACATTCTACAGTGATAGTAATAAATGATAAGCATTTATTTAACAAATACGGAATATGAAATTTTTTTCATATTTCCTTACATTTGACATCCCCTATTGTCCTTATTTCAATAAAGTAGTACTGTATACTTATTTTTGAAATGTAAAAGAGAAGTGATTATACCTGTCATAATTAACATAAGTTACCCCTGCGCTTTACACGTAGCTATATCCATTTGGGATAAAATTCTCTAACTCCGTGTCTTTTTATCTGTAACATCCCGTTACCACATTTATCACGTATTTCTATACAACTTTTTTCGGTTGGGCTGTCTGCAATGCCATTAACATTCAACAGTGACCGTAATAAATGATAAACATTTATTTAACAAATACTAAATATGAAAATTCTTTTCATGTTTCTTTACATCTGACATCCCCTATTGTCTTTATTTTAATAAAGTAGTATTGTATACTTATGTCTGAAATGTAAAGGAGAAGAGACTGTACCTGTCATGTTTAACATAATTTGCCTCAACACTTTACATGTAGCTATATCCATCTAGGAGCTAATTCTCTAACTCCGTGTCTTTTATCTGTGGAGCTAAAACAAAGGGGTGAGCGAACTACGTACTCAGTAAAGGAGACATCTACTGCTTTATAACACCAAAACTATGTACTACAAAATATTTGATATTCTTAAAATCATATCAAATAGGAAAACAGTGGCTATAGTAAATAGTATTCTCAATACACCATTCAAATCATTTGCCCAACAGTTTATAATATCATGTAATTAAACAGAAATTAGGATTTAACAAATCCTTTCATTAAACAGAAATCAACAAGTTGAGACTAGGCATCACCCTACGAATAACTCATGCTCTCATCGTTCCCTACTCCTTTCCGAGAACACAAATCGTCCGCTTTTGGGGTGCACCCGTAGGCCATCGCCCCTCGCAGCTATCTCTGCTAGATCTATGGCCATAATCTATAGGTGGTCCTCGGGTCCACTTGCCAGGTGACCTCGAGACCGCTGATGACTTGGCGGGTCCATCAGCCTCATAACTCATAATAATGCATGAAACTAGGGGGCCTAAGGTCTCAAAATCACTTTATATCTCATGGAAAACCTTTAAGGAATTATTTCATAATTTCATCATTTTCTCAAAATGATTTTCTTTCCAAAAAGGTTTTAAAAACAGCCCGTAATCTCACTGAATTCCGTGTGAGAAAGGCACGGTTTAAATTGTCTCGCTGTTAACCGTAAATTTTTCCCTTTATTGGAAATTAGAAATATTAAAAATAAATGAGAAATTAAATCAGAGGAAATAAATAAAATTTTGCGAGAATGGGATATGGGTGAAAATCCCGAGAAGTGAGGAAGTGAAAGAATTGGGAAATTCGTATAAAGGAAATTAAATTGGAAGTGAAGATAAAAATAATAGAGAGAGGAAAAGAATTAAATTGGATAAATTAAAATCCAAATCTAATTAAGAAAATAAAAGAATAAAATGAAATATATTTATATAATTACAAATTATATAAATGTATTTTATATAAATACATATGTATTTAAAAATACTATATAGTATATTTTAATATACGTTGGTATATATATAGAAATATATACTATTTCATGAATTTAAATAATACATATGTATATAAACATAATATTTCATGTCTATATAAATATATACATATATATACATACATATATAGAAAATGTAAATGTTATTTTATATTAAAGTTTATAGGTATATATGTTGTATTATAACATTTATATAATTCTATATATACATGTCATTTATTTTAAAGTATGTAAATATACATATGTATACTAAATATATGTTTTGTAATATACAAGATATATAATTCATATATAATATATATTGTATTACAATGTATATGAAATAATATTATATGTTACAATATATATAATCTATATATAATATATATTGTATTACAATATATATGAAATAATATTATATGTGTAATATATGGTAAATATTATGTGTATAAATTATATGATATAGTACATAGTATATTGTAAAACATATACTAAATATAGAAAGAGGATAAAAACCAAAAGAGGAAATAAAACAGAAAACCAATGAAAAGGAAAAAGGCAGGATCGGGGAAGGAACCCTGACCGTCCTAACCAAAGCCGTCGGTGGCGGAGATGTCGTCGTCGGCCAAAAAAGAAGTCAAGGAAACCACCGGCGGCGGAAGAAAGAAAGAAACGGAGGCAGAAAACGCGGTGGAAGCCGAGGGAAGAGAAAACCAGATCTGGCGGTGTCGGCCAAATCGGCCGCCGCCACTGCCACCGAAGCACCGTCGGAGGGAGAAGAACACGATGGAGGTCACCCGAGGCGCAATGGACGGCGAAGGAAGGCCGGCGAAGAGGAAGAAGAAACCGAGGCAAAACCGCCTCGATCCGTCGCCGTGCCGCCGATCCAGGGCAAACGGAGGGCACTGGCAAGTTCTTCGTGTAACCGGCCAGCTGAGGGATGCTTGAACTGCCGGAGAACCGGCCGCCGGCGAGGAATCGGCGAGGAAAGGCACGGGACCGGTCTGAACCGGCCTGACCGAGAAAGGAAGGAAAAAAGAAAAGAAAAAGAAAAGAAAAGAGGAAAAAGGAAGAAAAAGAGGAAAAAGGAGAATTTCGAGAATTCGGAGATTCCCGAAAATTTGACAACCCGGAAATTTACGAAAATTCGGTAAGAAATTTCCCGAAAATTTAATTTCAGAAAAATTAAATAAATTATGAAAAAAAATTCAAAAAATTAGAAATTTAATTCCAGAAATTATTTTCAGCAATCAGGATAAGGAATCGGGAGAAATGGAGTGCGGGCGCGATCGATAAGCGGAAGTCGCCGACCCGGAAAAAGGTAAGGGATGCATGTGCAGCACTGTAAGGATACTCAGTCTGCATATTTTAAATTGAAATATTTTATGCAAATATTTTATGAAAATTATTATGATGCATGATTTGCTGAAAATAATTTGGGAAGAAGTACTGGCTGAAAGATTTAAAACTGTATTTTTCCGTGCAGGAGGTTAGTAAATCGGCAGCCATTATGCTGCTGAAAATTTTAGAAAAACTTTATAAAATCATATTAAGTGATTTTATTTCCGAATTTCGATAGTAAATCACGAAACATGAGGAAATTACTAAATTTCTTAAAACATTAATATAATGAGATGGAATTTTAAAATATTCATGTATTCGAGAATGGTGACAACGAAATCACCGAAAATTCTCGAAATAGATAAATTACACGAAATACGAGACGAAAGATGAAGTGAAATATAGTGAATATTTTTAAGAATATTTTTATAAATATTCACTAAAGGATTTTAACCCTTATGGTTTTAAATTATGGAATTTTATATTTATATAAATTCCATATAAGTTTACTTTATGATGAAAACTACGGTTTTGAGATTGGTTGGCATTCCTATCATGCGGATGCATGATATGTGATATATTTAGTCCCGGTCGACACCTGATCCGCGACCCACAGAGGACAATATAGATTATGGTCATAGATTTGACCGGTTTATTTCTGTACCCTTTGAGGTTATAGTATGATAAGATTAATGTCTATCTTAGACTCCATAAATGATAGGCGATGTGTTAATAAGAAATTTTTGTACCGTGGGAGCCACCTCTAGAGTCCTTCGGGAACTAAGTGCTACACGAGTTTCGATGTGTTAATAAGAAATTTCTGTACCGTGGGAGCCACCTCTAGAGTCCTTCGGGAACTAAGTGCTACACGAGTTTCGATGTGTTAATAAGAAATTTCTGTACCGTGGGAGCCACCTCTAGAGTCCTTCGGGAACTAAGTGCTACACGAGTTTCGATGTGTTAATAAGAAATTTCTTTACCGTGTGAGCCACCGCTAGAATCCTTTGAGCACTAAGTGCTACACGAGTTCCTCGATATGACACTTAACTCCATTGTTAGATAGAATGGATGTCGTAACTGAATCAGTGAATTGGGGCTTACGCCTAAAGTGATTAAGTAATCGGTTATATGAGAATAGATTTTAATAGCTTATTTTGCTCTTTAAAGGACGGTACTAATTAAGAGAGTACATTAAAACACGAAATGAGTTTTAAAGAAATAAGATGATGATTTAACTAACATTCTTTTCAAGGAATATACGAATATTAATTATTTTATTTAAATGCTTTATTTCGTAGAAGCATTAATTTGAAAAGAATATGAAAAAGGTTATGAAAGATTGAAAGGAAAAGGATTTATTAATTCAAAAAAAAATGAAAATTTCTTTCTACAGTTGCTTCTAGGTTTCGTAACAAGTATGGTATTCTAAAATACCTACCTTACTTTATTCGGATCCCTAGTCGACTGTAGTATCCTTCCTACATGCGAGCCTAGAGCCCATAGGAAAAATGAAAAAGATTTTCAGCATATAGGAAGCTGAGTATCAAGTGAGGCATATAATTCTCTTACTGAGCCGTGGTTTTGCTCACCCCTTAATTTTCAACATTTCAGGTTTTGATGAATGTGAGTTCAGTGGATTGTGGATCCTGGCTGTACACGAAGGACAATGTGTCAGACCGACTGATTATTTGAGGTATGATCATTTATTCTCTGTATTTAGACACGTCAACAGTACTACTTATCTGATTAGTTACGATAGGGGATGTGTATAATATAAACAATATTATGTAAAATTGTTTAACAGTCAGTACAAGTGAAGTATCGCAGACAGCCCAACCGGTTAAGTTGTGTATAAAAAGATGAAAAATGTGGTCACGGGTCGTGACACTCACCATGGCTAGTTCGCCTATGGTCAACTAGCCCATTGGTCAACTCGCCCAAAGGATTTATATTTTTTTTTATTTTCAAAAATATTAAAATAGCTCATTTTTCGTTAAGAAAATACAATCAAAATCTGTTCGCCATGGTCAGCTCGCCAGTCCGGCTCTCCCATGGTCAACTTAACAATGCGGTGAATTAGTATTCGCCCGCCAACCATTACAATCAAAAACAATAATTGAAACTGGCACGCCCTCAGTGGCTCGCCCATAATTTCCTTAACAAAGGGGTCACCCGTCCCAAAACATTATAAAAGGGGTCGTCTTCTATTAGCTCGCCCAGATTTCAATTAAAATAGGGTCGCTCGCCCAAAAGAAAATATAAAAGGGTTCGTCCAACTAGGCTCGCTCATCTTTTATTAAAGCAGGGTTGCTCATTCCCAAATAGCACAAAGGGGTTCGCCCACATTGGCTTGCCCTCCCTTAACTAATTCGCCCAGAAAACAACATATTGGTCGGCTTTGTAGTTCGTCCAAGATCAAAACACTTTATCAAATAATGCATGTCATAAAACAAATATTTATCAATATTTTCATAATATTTACTCCACAGGACATGCATTCACTTCACACTCATCTCCCTTACCTGGTCTACTGAAGCTTTGCTTTCCGATCGCCTTCTCGATCGCTTTTATCTAGTCCCAAATTCCCTGCTGCAAAATAATTTATAAATTCTATTAATATTTTCTTTTTCAATATTTCCAATGTCATAACGTATCAGGCTTCGAGGGAAACCTAATAGCTAGACACAAAACTATGGAGTCGCCACCAACCATTCTAACCTAAGTGTGATTGGTCACCTATTCAAACTAAGGATAAGGCCTGATCTACGTTAAGAGTTCTAAGTTCGGGAGTACGGTTACGTGTGAGGAAGGATTAGCACCCCCACAACGCCCATCCTAAAATGGTACCAAGTGATCTAAGGTTATCTTAATTTTGCCTTTTACTTTAATTTCGATATAATTAAATATTGAAAAATCTTTTAAGTCTCCTCCATCAAGCTGGTTGGACAACTTAAAAGTTATTCTCACCTCAAGAGTATTCAAGTAGGACCAATCACCTTTCTTGAAGAGGCTCCGTCGTCGGATTGTTTAAATATTTTATGCAAACCCTACTTTGACTTCTATCCAATTTATATTTATTATTTTATCCTATTTTATTCTATCGTTATTATTTCTTTATATAAATTATTATTTCATGTATTTTTATATCTTTAAATAAACATGAATGATTTGATATTGAATATTTTCTTAAAGACCTTCCATCAAGCTGGTAAGACCTTAAAGAAACTTTCTCACCTTAGGAATTTTTAAAGAAATTACTCAAGCACAATTCCCTTTAAATTCCATCCTCGGAATAATTCACATTTATTAAAATATTTAATGTAATTTAATTTCTATTTATTTTAATTATTTTCTAATTTTAATTCCAATTTATTTATTTGATCTTTATTCTTTATTATAATAAACTTAATTTTAATTTACTATTTTTTAATCTAATCTAATTTAATTTAATTTTTATAATTTAATTTATTAAATCTTGGAAATGTCCTATAAATCTTCCATCAAGCTGGCAAGATTTAAAAGAACTCTCCTCACCTCAAGATATCTAAGAGTACTACTCCAGCGCAGTCCTTTTAGAATTCCATCGTCGGAATATTTATATTCGTATTTATTATTATTTTTTAAAATATTTTATTTCTAAATATTAATTTTTATGACTCTTAATTTCTAACTTGATTATTAATTCTTTTAATTGTAACTAATCTTACTTAATTCTTATTTCAATTTTTTTAATAATTTTGAGTTTTAAATATCGGAAATGACTTTTTAAATCTTCCATCAAGCTGGTAAGACTTAAAAAGGACCTCCTCACCTCAAGATTTCCGAGAATATTACTCAATCGCAATCTCCTCGAAGTTCCGTCGTCGGAATATTCGTATTTTTTATTTTATTCTATCTTTATTCTATTTTTATTTCTTACTTGCATTTTTCTTGTAATTCAATTTATTTTTTTATATTACTTTATTTATCTAATATTTATCATACTGTATATGTAAAAATAAAATAAAATATATCATACAAATTAAACTAAACAAATCATATCAACTTACAAATTATTTATTCAACACATGTATATTAATCAAATGTTATCAAAGTAATTAAATCATGTAAAGTAAATCAAATCATATTATGCAAGTCATGCAAATAAATACACAATTAACTAATTCATATTAAACCATTAAATTGTTATTAAATTAATTAACTAACATAAATTATTTTTTATCACAAATTAAATTATCATGTCAATTATTAAAATCCATATTATACATTATCCTATACAATTAAAACAATTACATTAAGTTAAATATTAGTGTCAAGTGGTCAATATATTGAATTATTAAAATATCATGCAAATGTTTACCAATTTAATAAGTTAAATAAATTATTAATTTATTCATCAGTTTTATATACACAGACATATATATACACGTACCTGCATGTGCTGCCTTTCCTTGTCTTTCTTTTCTTTCTTTTCTTTATTCTCTTGTCTCAGTTTCCCGTTTCTTCCTCAAAGCTTCTCTATGTTTTCTCTTCTTGCAGGTAGCAGCTTGGATGCAACAAGGAGGTGGCATGGCAAAATGGATCGGTGCAGCAGTGACCAGCTACACCCGGAAAAGACAGCAGCCATGCACGCCCCACTCCGGCAAGGAAACAGCCACGCTTCAACCCCCCTGTTTCACGCCTAAGATGCCACACAGCCACTCCAGAAACCGTAACTTACAGCAAAGACCAAGCGCTTTCTAACTTCCTTTCCTCTTCCACGTTGCTAACCCCCTTTTTGAACTTGTATATAAAACAAACAGTAGCAGCAAATGTGGTATTGGCAAAGGCACTTCACGCAACAACCAGCAGTGGTTTAGCCACGTCCCTCGAGCAACGCCTACTGCCCACACCCAAGCAAATCAAACCAACCCAGCACTCACGCACAAAGTAGCAGTACGTACCTAGCTGTCCTGCGCAAGGCTTGGATTCAACTCAGACTCTACAACATCGGATCTGCAGGACTTCGCAAGTTACAGCAGTTTTCGGTTCTACCAAGGATCCAAGCGTGGCAAATCGATAGCAGCAACTGACCTAACTGTTACTCCAAAACTCTTGGCACTGCTCCATGTTTCTTTTCTCACTCTTTCTTTTTTTCCTTAGGTTGCTGCTCTTCCTTTTCTCTGGCTAGCTGATGCTTTCTGCAAAACTCTTGAATAGAAGCAAAGCAGGGAAGAAAATACCTAGAACTGATATCCCGGGAAGACCTTGAATGGGGAAGAAAACAAAAAACAGTGAAGCAAGGACTAGAACCCTGTTAGAGCAAGTGTTTAGAGCAAGAAACTAGCAGTGAATCGAATACTGGTAGAAGGCTAGGTTGAAGAGGATCACGGACAGTGGCTATGGCCGGCAATGGCAGGAAGAGAAAAAATCATGGTAACGAAAGCTGAGTTCCTTCTCATGCACTGCCGCCCCCTAGGTTTCCTTTTTCCCCTCCGTTTTTCTTTTTTTAGGGTTTTCTTAGGGTTTTCTTAGAGTTTTCTCTAGGTTTTTTTTTTTCCAAGGTCTTTTCCCGGGTCCCTCCTCTTTCATCTTTTGTGTCCCTCCTTTATATTTTTTCAAAACCCTAGTTTTCTCCTTTTATTTTAGGTAATTCAAAAAAATCAAGAATCAATCTTTTTTTTTTTTTAGGAAATTTTATATTTCAAGAATCGGATATTAAATCCGATATTAATTCTGATTTTTCTTTCCACCAAATCCAAATTAATTTTCCATCTTTTAATCCTATCAAAATTAACTCTGATTTCCTTTTCCTTTTTTTTTATATTTTTTTCGAAAATAAAATAAAAAAAAAAGTCTAAATCAAAATTTCTAAATCTAAAATAAAAAATATATATAAACTAATTAATTAAAAATATTTGAAAAAAAACCCGGACAAAAATGGTGTCTACAGTTGCCCCTCTTTGTACATTTGCTATGAAATAGTAATTGTGCAAAGACATAGACATCCATTTTTTCCGCATTCATTTTATTATTATTTTTTTCTTTTTTTTCAATTTTTTTGTTTTGTTCCCCTTTTTTTTTGTGGATATTTACTTATTCTAAAAGAAATTGGTTTTCATCATGAAAATGCTCCTCCGACCAAGGAGGCCCTGAAACTTTAAAATTCTCATCTCTAAAACGCTCCTTCGACTAGAAAGGCCCTGAAACTTTAAAAATTCTCTCATCTCTTAAATGCTCCTTCGACTAGGAAGGCCCTGAAACTTTAAAAATTTTCTCCTCTTAAAAAAAGCTCCTTCGACTAGGAAGGCCCTGAAACTTTAAATTTCTTATCTCTAAAATGCTCCTTCGACTAGGAAGGCCCTGAAACTTTAAATTTCTCTCATCTCTTAAATGCTCCTTCGACTAGGAAGGCCCTGAAACTTTAAATTCTCATCTCTTAAATGCTCCTTCGACTAGGAAGGCCCTGAAACTTTAAATTTCTTATCTCTAAAAGTGCTCAATTATGCCCGGAGGTCTTATAGCTTGTACCTAGAGGTTTTAATGAATCGTGCTCGGAGGTCTTGAAGATTGTACCCGGAGGTTTTAATGAATCATGCCCGGAGGTCTTATAGATTGTACCCGGAGGTTTTAATGAATCACGCCCGGAGGTCTTATAGATTGTACCCGGAGGTTTTAATGAATCATGCCCGGAGGTCTTACAGATTGTACCCGGAGGTTCTAATGAATATGCTTAGAGGTCTTATAGATTGTACCCGGAGGTTTTAATGAACTAAGCCCGGAGGTCTTATAGATTGTACCCGGAGGTTTTAATGAATCGTGCTCGGAGGTCTTGAAGATTGTACCCGGAGGTTTTAATGAATCATGCCCGGAGGTCTTATAGATTGTACCCGGAGGTTTTAATGAATCACGCCCGGAGGTCTTATAGATTGTACTCGGAGGTTTTAATGAATCATGCCCGGAGGTCTTACAGATTGTACCCGGAGGTTCTAATGAATCATGCCTGGAGGTCTTATAGATTGTACCCGGAGGTTTTAATGAATCAAGCCCGGAGGTCTTATAGATTGTACCCGGAGGTTTTAATGAATCATGCCCGGAGGTCTTACAGATTGTATCCGGAGGTTTTAATGAATCATGCCCGGAGGTCTTATAGATTGCACTCGGAAGTTCTAATGAATCATGCCCGGAGGTCTTATAGATTGTACCTGGAGGTTTTAATGAATCATGCCCAGAGGTCTTATAGATTGTACCCGGAGGTTTTAATGAATCATGCCCAGAGGTCTTATAGATTGTACCCGGAGGTTCTAATGAATCATGCCTGGAGGTCTTATAGATTGTACCCGGAGGTTTTAATGAATCAAGCCCGGAGGTCTTATAGATTGTACCCGGAGGTTTTAATGAATCATGCCCGGAGGTCTTACAGATTGTATCCGGAGGTTTTAATGAATCATGCCCGGAGGTCTTATAGATTGCACTCGGAAGTTCTAATGAATCATGCCCGGAGGTCTTATAGATTGTACCTGGAGGTTTTAATGAATCATGCCCAGAGGTCTTATAGATTGTACCCGGAGGTTCTAATGAATCATGCCCGGAGGTCTTACAGATTGTGCCCGGAGATTCTAATGAATCATGCCCGGAGGTCTTATAGATTGTACCCGGAGGTTATGATCTTATCTCATCATTTCAATTCTAACTTCAAGATCATCTTATCATTCCAGTTTCTTCTTTTTGTTATTTTCTATCTAAATATCACCTTTTTTCATCTCATCACATCTTTCAATCTCTTTTTCAATGTCCCATCATATCCATACCTTTTTAATTTCCTCTTTCTTTCCAAAATTTTAACATTTTTGTTTCAAAAATTCATACCTTTTTTTTTTGCGTCTTATTCCTAATCCTTCTCACATTCTCTGATTTTTTCTTTTTCTCTCTTTTTTCTTCATCTTTTTTTTTTAAATTTTCCAAAATTTTGGTCAACTAGTCTTTTAGAATCGTTTTTTATCACATCTTATTCCTAATCCTTATCACATTTTCTGGTTTTTTTTTTTCTCTTTTTTTTTTAATTTTCTAAAATTTTGGTCAACTAGTCTTTCAGAACCCTTTTTTATCACATCTTATTCCTAATCCTTCTCACATTTTCTGATTTTTTCTTTTTCTCTCCTTTTTTTTGTGTCAAAATGCATGTAATGGAATGCAATGCCATGCATGTCATGAATGCAATGCAAATGATAAACAATGCCTTACCAAGTCACATCATCAGTCTACCTTATTCCTTTCTTCAAAAATTTATCATCCTTCGATCTTCTCTTTGCCTTATCATTCAATCTTTCACTACCTCATCATTCTTCTTTCTTCAAATTTAGCAATCCTAAAATTATTTGCCCTATCATCGTCGTTCATTCAGTCTTCTTGTTGCCCCACAATTCTTCTTTCTTTTAGCAATCATCACTCATTCAGTCTTCCCATTGCCCCATCATCATCATTCATTTAGTTTTCTTCTTGCCCCGTAATTCTTATCAAGTTAAAATTCATCAATCCAAATCACAACAACAAAATCATCCTATATTCACAAGAACACTTCACCACTTCTCATATCTTCAAGAAAATTCATGCTCTCAAATCAACCAAAGATTGCCCCAAGAATAGTCTTAAAAGCATCATCACCACACTTAAGACAAGAAACTTGCCCCTAAAAAATCACAAAACTCTCATTTTCACTTCTTCAAGTTTCTTTTTGAAAACAGAAAATTGCCCCACATAATAATTTTCCAAGATAAAAACATTTGACATTTAAATCTCTTAAAAATTGGTGATTATTATTGAGAACAAATAGAATGAGTTACAACTTGGTTTAGTTGAATAAATGTGCTGATTTGGTGCATCAAGGATGTTTGGTTATCAAGAAAGGTTCTATTGATCAATGTCTCTTCAATCTTGGCTCACAAATGAAACAAATTCCTTGAAAATCAAAATTCCTTTTGTAAAAATAACTTTCACAGAACACAATCCATTTTAGCACTCTCTTAATTTCTTGATACGTGGACTTTAACAAATGTCAAGACTAGCTGTGATGGCTCAAATTTCGGGGTAAGGAAACCAAAGATACAAATCTCAAGTCAAAATTTCAAGGTGATGGTTTTTGAATTTCTCAAAAGGTCTTGACTGAAAGCATCACTCCTCTGGTTTTTCTTCTTTCTTGTTATTGCCTTAGCATAGTCACAAACAATGGCCTTGAGTTGTTTCAAATTTGCTTTAGACTGCCCTTTCATGGGTTTTCACCCTAGAGCTTCATTCTCTTTTTTCTTCTTCTTTTTTTTTATTGATTATTCTACCATGCATTTGAGAATTCAAATTTCATCCCAAACTAAATAATGATGATGGTTTCTCAAAGAAAAGCTTTTCAATACAAGCATCTTTATTTGATCAAAATGGACTTTTAAGCACATACCGTAGGCCAAGGTTTAGGGTTTTCAAAGAAAGGATAAATAGGCCCAAAATGAGTATTTTCAAGGTTTATCGAACCAAGGATCATTTCTTCGATTGTGAACATCTGTCCTTCCCACTCTTCGAAGCATTTTTCTTTTCTTTTCTAACATTTTATTCGCATTCATTTCTTCTTTTTTCTTTTTTTCTCTTTTTTTCATCTACCTTTTTTCATTTTTTGTTTTTTTTTTTCATATTGATTTCCATCTTCACATATCTTTCTTCTCACATTTGCCCCTTAACAAAGGCATCATTTTCTTGCATTTGACATAAGACCAATCACTAATGCTTCTAAAACTCCTCTGATGTATTTGCCTCTCCAATGTGGAGGGTGATCCTTGGTCAAGGTTCATTTAGAAAAGAAATCAATAAGCTCAAAAGGGGTAACAAAGGGATGATTTCATTTCAGTAATAGGAATATGAAAGATGGCCATTTGTCATATCAAATATTGACACTTCTATTGAAAAACAATCCTCAAGATGAAAATTCGGCTTTTGAAATCATTTGAATATCCCTCGTGCATGGTTTCACAATCAATTTTTTTTCTTCTTTTCTTTTCTTTTTTTTTTACTTCCTTTTTCTTTGCTTTTTTTTTTTCACAACTCATGCCTAGAATGTATCAATTCAACTTTATGAAGGCCATATGCAACAATCTTCATTATCATGGTTTAAGATAGGAAAAAGGATATCAATCAAATTAAGAATGGTCATTAAAAGATGTTGAGGCTTATCAAAAACTTGGCTCTTTCAATCATTTTTCCCCAAGGTGTAGCGAAGGATGATTTGAGTCAGAGAGTTCAAGTTATGAGAAAGAATTTTTGGTTGATGTGTTTGGGACTCTTAGCTTGGCCTTAACATCTATCAAATTTCCAAATACAAAGTCCTTAAGAGAATGCTTCATGAATTAGTCCTTCAAAACAGTTCAAAACGTTTTGCAAATTCATCAATCATTTCATTGCTCATTACCTTAATGAAGATCATTGACTTCAAAAGTTTATCATGGTACGCAAAAATGAATGAATGAATTTCAAGCCTGCGTTTCTTTATGGATTCCAAGTTTTCATTGAATTGGGAAGTATAATGGAAATGTAATGGCTAGGTCTATTCATTCTCAATAACAATCACCAATGTTTTTCAAAATTATTTTATTTCATCTACTTGGAAAGAAAAATATGGAAAGCTTTCAAAACAACTTGATGAAAATTTTAAGAATCCTGAGAACATCTCACATCCACATATAGAAAACTTGGCCTATGAGGAGCAGACTTCCATTGTTCAATAAGCTCTTGAGTCAAGGCACCACTGCTGATGAGTTCTTCAACCTTTTCCTTCAATTGCCTGCACTTTTCTGTTGAATGCCCAATTGCCCCCATGTGATATTCACATTTGCTATTTGGTTCATAACTCCTTGCTGCTGGGTTTGGAGCTGTTTTCAAAGGCGTAGGCACCAGATACTGGTTCTTTATTAGCAAAGGCAATAGTTTAGAAATTGGAATTGGCAACCTCTCCACATCGTTTCTTGGCCTTCTTGGATTGTTTGGTGGGGTGGAGAGTGATTGAGGACAAAAATTAGGCTGAAAACCATTTTGAGGAATTGATTGGTAAGGATGTGGACAAAAGTGGTGGGTTTCTTGCATGGGGTATGGGGTATAACTTTCATACTGCTTTTCATTAGTCACAGCTTGAACATCTTGACTTTCGTTATTGAATGTTGCACCTCTCATTGTATTTGCCCATTCGATCTTCCCGCTTTTTATAGCATATTCAATCATCTCACCCGAGAGTACCATATCTGCAAAGTTTTTGGTGACATTTCCAATCATTCTCTCGTAGTATGGAGCCTTAAGTGTATTGACAAACAGAATTGTCGTCTCTTTCTCCGTAAGGGGAGGCTGAACCTGAGCAGCAATGTCTCGCCATCTCTTAGCGTATTCTCTAAAGCTTTCGGTAGCCCTCTTTTCCATATTCTGTAAGAACAATCGATCTGGCGCCATATCCTTTGCATGTTGATATTGAACTATGAAGGCCCTCGCAAGATCCTTCCATGAATGGATGCGTTCTCTATCTAATTGGACATACCACCTTGCTGCGGACCCAGTAAGGCTATCTTGAAAACAGTGAATGAGCAACTTTTCATTATGAGTATGCCCTGCCATTTTTCGACAAAACATTGTAATATGGGCTAATGGGCATTTAGTTCCATCATATTTTTCAAAGTTGGGGACTTTAAATTTCACGGGTAACACCAAGTCAGGAACCAAACTCAATTTCTCCCCATCAATGCTTCCATAAATAGTGCTCCTTTCGATGGCCCTTAGTCTCTCCTCTAACGTATCACACATACGATGCATCCCCTCATGAGAACCTAGTTCAATCGCTTCCCTCCTAAACTTCTCTTGCTTGATGGGGTCCCTCATTTGTGGCTCCACTCTAACGTTAGTGTCTTCATCAACTCCCTTCTCTTTTGCCAAGCTCATCATCATCTCCATCATCTTGGCCATTTGTTCCTTAGACTCTTCTTGGGCTCTAACAATCTCTTGTTGCACCTTTTCAATTCCATCAATTCGTGCCAATTGTTCATTCTCCATTACTCTTGTCCGCAAGCAAGTATCGTATGGGCGACTGGCAATTTTGATGGCCGAGCTATCTTCTCACCTTTATTACCATAGTCTAAGTCAAGATGCCATGATATGCACATACAAACTATGCATGAGATGCGTACTCAATTTATGTATGACCAAATATATCTAGATGTATAGGTGCAATGTTGAAATTGACATGTCATGCATTGTAAAATCAAATAGATGCATGTCGTAATGAACCATTTTGTCTCCTAATTTATTTCTTTTTATTTTTTGAAAAGGAATATTCCTTTGTGTGTCCTAGCTATAGGTTATTTCTACACATTAAGTTGGCAAGGCTTTGTCTAAAGTTGGGCCTCTTAAGTCTTATTACATGCTGGGCTCTGGGTAATTCAAACTTCTAAAAGTTCCCAGATTGCTCCTCACTGTCGTCCACATAGACTAGTAAGGCACCCCAATCCTCACCCATTACAGGCTTCAAACGGAAAAGGTTCAACCTGAGTGGGAGTATTTCACTGGCCTGTATGGAGGTTACCACCTCACGAAGGCAAAGGTACTTTACTCCCTCCTAAAAAGGATAACCCGGGTCGAGGGCTAATGCATGCACATGCGAGCGAAGTGTGTGTATTTAAATGTCTTATGAAATTTAAAGCTTTTACGCAAAATCTTGATAACCTTAAATTACCTAATGGCCTGACTCTCTAATGTCCCCAGCGGAGTCGCCAAACTGTCATAACGTATCAGGCTTCGAGGGAAACCTAATAGCTAGACACAAAACTATGGAGTCGCCACCAACCATTCTAACCTAAGTGTGATTGGTCACCTATTCAAACTAAGGATAAGGCCTGATCTACGTTAAGAGTTCTAAGTTCGGGAGTACGGTTACGTGTGAGGAAGGATTAGCACCCCCACAACGCCCATCCTAAAATGGTACCAAGTGATCTAAGGTTATCTTAATTTTGCCTTTTACTTTAATTTCGATATAATTAAATATTGAAAAATCTTTTAAGTCTCCTCCATCAAGCTGGTTGGACAACTTAAAAGTTATTCTCACCTCAAGAGTATTCAAGTAGGACCAATCACCTTTCTTGAAGAGGCTCCGTCGTCGGATTGTTTAAATATTTTATGCAAACCCTACTTTGACTTCTATCCAATTTATATTTATTATTTTATCCTATTTTATTCTATCGTTATTATTTCTTTATATAAATTATTATTTCATGTATTTTTATATCTTTAAATAAACATGAATGATTTGATATTGAATATTTTCTTAAAGACCTTCCATCAAGCTGGTAAGACCTTAAAGAAACTTTCTCACCTTAGGAATTTTTAAAGAAATTACTCAAGCACAATTCCCTTTAAATTCCATCCTCGGAATAATCCACATTTATTAAAATATTTAATGTAATTTAATTTCTATTTATTTTAATTATTTTCTAATTTTAATTCCAATTTATTTATTTGATCTTTATTCTTTATTATAATAAACTTAATTTTAATTTACTATTTTTTAATCTAATCTAATTTAATTTAATTTTTATAATTTAATTTATTAAATCTTGGAAATGTCCTATAAATCTTCCATCAAGCTGGCAAGATTTAAAAGAACTCTCCTCACCTCAAGATATCTAAGAGTACTACTCCAGCGCAGTCCTTTTAGAATTCCATCGTCGGAATATTTATATTCGTATTTATTATTATTTTTTAAAATATTTTATTTCTAAATATTAATTTTTATGACTCTTAATTTCTAACTTGATTATTAATTCTTTTAATTGTAACTAATCTTACTTAATTCTTATTTCAATTTTTTTAATAATTTTGAGTTTTAAATATCGGAAATGACTTTTTAAATCTTCCATCAAGCTGGTAAGACTTAAAAAGGACCTCCTCACCTCAAGATTTCCGAGAATATTACTCAATCGCAATTTCCTCGAAGTTCCGTCGTCGGAATATTCGTATTTTTTATTTTATTCTATCTTTATTCTATTTTTATTTCTTACTTGCATTTTTCTTGTAATTCAATTTATTTTTTTATATTACTTTATTTATCTAATATTTATCATACTGTATATGTAAAAATAAAATAAAATATATCATACAAATTAAACTAAACAAATCATATCAACTTACAAATTATTTATTCAACACATGTATATTAATCAAATGTTATCAAAGTAATTAAATCATGTAAAGTAAATCAAATCATATTATGCAAGTCATGCAAATAAATACACAATTAACTAATTCATATTAAACCATTAAATTGTTATTAAATTAATTAACTAACATAAATTATTTTTTATCACAAATTAAATTATCATGTCAATTATTAAAATCCATATTATACATTATCCTATACAATTAAAACAATTACATTAAGTTAAATATTAGTGTCAAGTGGTCAATATATTGAATTATTAAAATATCATGCAAATGTTTACCAATTTAATAAGTTAAATAAATTATTAATTTATTCATCAGTTTTATATACACAGACATATATATACACGTACCTGCATGTGCTGCCTTTCCTTGTCTTTCTTTTCTTTCTTTTCTTTATTCTCTTGTCTCAGTTTCCCGTTTCTTCCTCAAAGCTTCTCTATGTTTTCTCTTCTTGCAGGTAGCAGCTTGGATGCAACAAGGAGGTGGCATGGCAAAATGGATCGGTGCAGCAGTGACCAGCTACACCCGGAAAAGACAGCAGCCATGCACGCCCCACTCCGGCAAGGAAACAGCCACGCTTCAACCCCCCTGTTTCACGCCTAAGATGCCACACAGCCACTCCAGAAACCGTAACTTACAGCAAAGACCAAGCGCTTTCTAACTTCCTTTCCTCTTCCACGTTGCTAACCCCCTTTTTGAACTTGTATATAAAACAAACAGTAGCAGCAAATGTGGTATTGGCAAAGGCACTTCACGCAACAACCAGCAGTGGTTTAGCCACGTCCCTCGAGCAACGCCTACTGCCCACACCCAAGCAAATCAAACCAACCCAGCACTCACGCACAAAGTAGCAGTACGTACCTAGCTGTCCTGCGCAAGGCTTGGATTCAACTCAGACTCTACAACATCGGATCTGCAGGACTTCGCAAGTTACAGCAGTTTTCGGTTCTACCAAGGATCCAAGCGTGGCAAATCGATAGCAGCAACTGACCTAACTGTTACTCCAAAACTCTTGGCACTGCTCCATGTTTCTTTTCTCACTCTTTCTTTTTTTCCTTAGGTTGCTGCTCTTCCTTTTCTCTGGCTAGCTGATGCTTTCTGCAAAACTCTTGAATAGAAGCAAAGCAGGGAAGAAAATACCTAGAACTGATATCCCGGGAAGACCTTGAATGGGGAAGAAAACAAAAAACAGTGAAGCAAGGACTAGAACCCTGTTAGAGCAAGTGTTTAGAGCAAGAAACTAGCAGTGAATCGAATACTGGTAGAAGGCTAGGTTGAAGAGGATCACGGACAGTGGCTATGGCCGGCAATGGCAGGAAGAGAAAAAATCATGGTAACGAAAGCTGAGTTCCTTCTCATGCACTGCCGCCCCCTAGGTTTCCTTTTTCCCCTCCGTTTTTCTTTTTTAGGTTTTTTCTTTCTAGGGTTTTCTTAGGGTTTTCTTAGAGTTTTCTCTAGGTTTTTTTTTTTCCAAGGTCTTTTCCCGGGTCCCTCCTCTTTCATCTTTTGTGTCCCTCCTTTATATTTTTTCAAAACCCTAGTTTTCTCCTTTTATTTTAGGTAATTCAAAAAAATCAAGAATCAATCTTTTTTTTTTTTTAGGAAATTTTATATTTCAAGAATCGGATATTAAATCCGATATTAATTCTGATTTTTCTTTCCACCAAATCCAAATTAATTTTCCATCTTTTAATCCTATCAAAATTAACTCTGATTTCCTTTTCCTTTTTTTTTATATTTTTTTCGAAAATAAAATAAAAAAAAAAGTCTAAATCAAAATTTCTAAATCTAAAATAAAAAATATATATAAACTAATTAATTAAAAATATTTGAAAAAAAACCCGGACAAAAATGGTGTCTACATCCAACACTTTGCGAGACTTAATAATTAAATAGCTCGCCCACAAGAGTTCTTACTAGCTCGCCCAACCGAGCTAGTCATTCATCAAATGGCTTACAAGTGGGAGCTCGTGTAAGATCTGATTTTACCCTACTGTAGACCTTAATCGCATAAAATGGATATTGGAAATTAAGTAAATAATAAATAAAGATTTACATTTTGGTGAAAAGCTCCTTAACTTTGGTTGCAAATGGGGCAATTCCCGTGAGATACTCCATGGGCGAGTATCATAATGAAACAGTTCGCCAATGGGCTAGCAAGATATGGCCATTGCAAGAGTTGATGGCGAGATTGATGCTGGCGAGTTAATGCAATTGCCTTTTTGTGAATACGTGAGTTCGCCAGCTAGTGGCTTATGGTGATAGCCGAATGATGTAAGGGTGAATAGGTGTGTTTGCCAACGTGTGAGGTGAATCAGAACAAGGCTGGCGAATTGAGTATACTTGGTGATCGCCTAATTGGGCGAGAACTTATGATCGCCATACTGAGAGGCAAAGAATAGCCTAGTTGGCGAGAAAGGCAACTGTCACTTGCAAAATCTCAATATGATTGCCGAGAAAAAGGAAATTCTTTTAATTGCCAAGATAAAGCTCGCAAGCTGAATGGCTGGCGAACTGGTGTAGTGTGGCGAGCTGAGGTCTCAAGACGAGGTGGAGATCGGGAATCAGCTTGTGTGGACAAAGGAAAATAGCTTCAAAACAATTAGCAGCCAAAATTGACTTGTAAGTGATACGGTTGAAGACAATTAATGGTGAAGATGTTAAAGTCAGTAAGGAATTAACCTTATTGGTTGAGAAGTAAAACAAAGTCAATAGAAGCAGAAGATGTGTGTGGAAGGAAGACTTTCTCGCCCATGTAAGTGCAGTTTTTCTTCATGCATTAAATGCATGAAAGACGTGGAATAAATGCAAGAAGATGGGATAAGGCCAAGTGATGAAATCTGATTGGCTAGCATGGCTATATAAGAGGATATGCTTGACGGAAATCCATTTAGTAAACTTCATCTTCCTCCCGAAAATTATGCAACTGAGAGCTTATGTTATTCCTTCCGTTTCTGTCATACTTGATTTACTGAGCTTCACTCTTCAGTTGGCCAAAACACATGAACCTGCTTATAAAGCCTTTCTTTCATAATTTATGAGCTGAAGGAATAAGCAAAAGAAAGGCCAACATGAGACAGAAAGCAGTCTGTTCTGGAAATGAAGTTGGTTGAGGTGAGTTTCATATTTCTGAGGTTTTCTTGATGCTCCATGATAGATTTCTATGTTTTATGAAGTAATAAACATAGATACAGTCTTGTTTTTAGTTAGATCTTTGGAGAATATGAAAACAAGGAAAATAATGGAATAAGTGACGACAATGGCGATTACAGTAATCGCCAATGTTGAACAGTAAGTAATCGCCAATGAGGTGAGTAGGAGATAATGAACTCGCCAAGGTAAAGTCTGTATTCAAAGGGCGAGAACGCCCAATTCTAGTGAAATGAATTAATGGGCGAGCTCAAATGCATAAGGCATTGTGCGAGTATAAATGTGGGCGAACTCCCATATTTAAGCCAATAATAGTTTGGCGAAGTGAATGGCGGGCGAACGCCCACGTGTAAGCACTTTGGTGAATAACGAACTCGGTTGGGCTAATCAGAGCTCTGTTGGGCGAGTAGTCATTTGTTTTATCTCAATCTCGCCTAGTGATATGAAAAGAAATATTAATAGAATTTATAATTATTTGCAGCCGATAATTGGAAATGGCTATTGGCGAGCAGGAAGCAGGGGGAAGCAAAGCTTCGTTAAACCAAGTAAGGGAGATGTGTGTGAAGTGATGCATGTCCTGTGGAGTAAATTTTATGAAAACATTAAGTTAAATGTTTTGTTTTCTGACATGCATTGTTTGAGGAAGTTAATTGATAATTATTTTGATTCGGGCGAGCTAAAAGCCGACCCCTATGCTGTTTTCTGGATGAACTGATACAGGGCGGGCGAGCTCTTGTGTTTTTATATTGGGCGAGCCCTTGTATTTTTTATGTCGGACGAATTGGTATTGGCGGGCGAGCCAAGCCAATTTATAATTTTTATACACCCGTTTCTATATTTATGGGCGGGCGAACCGTTTTTATAGGAAAGCTACGGGGCGAGCCAAGTGGCAAGCTCTCTTTTATAAGAACTGGGCGAGTGCCCTTGTTTTAAAGAGAAATCCGGGTAAAGCCATAGTCGGGCGAACCCTTTTTAATGTGTTGGGGCGGGCGAACCGCAATCAACGATGTTTTGACAAGTAAAGTGGCGGGCGAATAACAATTCACCGTCTTGTCGAGTTAGTAAGGGGCGAGCTGTGAAGGGCGAGCTAACTCTGGCGAACGGTTTTAAAGTGTAATTTCCTAAACGAAAAATGAATTATTTTAATATTTCGAAAATGGAAATATAAAACTTTTGGGGAGAATTGGCTATTGGGCGAGTTGACCATTGGGCGGGTTGACCAATGGCGAGTTGTGTATGGGCGAACTAGCATGAGCGAGCCAGTGTAACTCGAGCCTTTCTAACACGGAAAAATGTTGAGATTGCGGGTATTTTACTATTTTATAAAACCTTTTGGAAATCAAATCATTTGGTGGATATGATAACATGAGATAAAACTTGATTTTTGAGACTTTAGGCCCTGAGTTCATGCGTTACTATTGCGTGACCTACCTGGGGCTGTGGCTTGGTCAATGGACCAAAGAGTGCACCTCAGGGCGTCACAGGGCTGATGGACCTGCCAAGTCATCAGCGGTCTCGAGGTCACTTGGCAAGTGGACCCGAGGACCACTATAGATTATGGCCATAGATCTGAGATAGCCGTGAGGGGCGATGGCCTACGGGTGCACCCCAAAAGCAGCAGATTCCGTTCTCGCAAGGGGGAAGGGGAACGATGATAGCATGATTTATTTGTTGCCTAATCTCAACTTACCAATTTCTGTCTACTGTGAGGATTTGTTGAAATCCTATATAGTGTTTACTACATTTTAAAGTAAACTGTTAGCCAGTGATTTGAATGGTGTTTTAAGAGAGTTGTTTACTATATATCCACTGTCTTTTCTACTGGGTTATTGTTAAGAAAAGAATAAATGAGTTGTGATATATAGTTTTGCTTTATTTAAAGCAGCATATGTTTCCTTTACTGAGCGTATGAATCGCTCACCCCTTTGTTTTAACTCCACAGATAAGAAGTACACGGAGTTGAGAGAATTAGCTCTCAGATGGGTATAGTTATGCTTAAAGCACTAAGGCATGGCACGTTAAACGTGACAGGTACAGTCTTTTCTCTTTTACATTTCAGACATATGTATACAGTACTACCTTAGTGAAATAAAGGTAAATAGGGGATGTCAGATGTAAGGAATAATGAAAAAGAAATTTCATATTCCATAATTAATAGATAAATGTTTATCATTTATCACTATTACTATTGAATGTTAATGGCATCGCAGATAGCCCAACCGGTAAAGTTGTATGGAAATACTTGAAAAATGTGGTAACGGGCCCGCCATTACTCGCCATTAATATATTTGGGAGCTCGCCTAACATTCAACTCGCTAGGCTTACGTTGGATTAAATGTGGGAGTTCGCCCACAATTTGCAATACGTGGGCTCATTTTCTCCCTGTTTGAGTTTGCCATACGTGGCTTTCTACTCAGAAGTGGGCTCGCCCATGAATTCACTAGCGTTGTGCGACCTTGCCCATTTGAACACGAACTTTAATATGGCGAGTTATTTATTTCCTACTCGCCTCATTGGCGATTACTGACTTTCAACATGGGCGATCACCATAGTCGCCATTCTCATCACTCTTACACCGTTTCCATTACTTTTCTTATTCATTCTCGATTATTTTCCCATCATCCTCCTACAATTGCAACCCAGTTTCATTTTATTCTTCATCTTCTTCAAGATATGAATCTATTCTATTTCTATGATCTAATAAGAATAAATCAAAAGCAAGACTATAATCATGCTTCTTATGCTTGAAATCATAGAAATATATCATTCAATCTCAAGAAATCATTAAATCTCACCTTAATCAACTGCACTTCCAGCACAGATCACTTTTTGTCTCATGTTGGCCTTACTTTGTTTATCCCTTTAGTTCATCAACGATGGAGGAAGGTTTTGTAAGCAGGTTTTCTTATTTAGCCAACTTAAGGATCAAGTTTAGTAAATCGGGCATGGTAGAAATGAGAGGAAATCAGAACATAAACTTGCAGTTGCATAGCTCTCGTGAAGAAGATGAATTTTGCTAAATCGGTTTTCCTCAAATGTTTCTTCTTATATAGCCATGCTAATCCAATCAGAACTCATCACTTGGCCTTATCCCATTTCCTTTCATTACTTCACGTCTTTCATGCATTAAAAACTGAAGAAAAACTGCAGCAAAAAGGAACGGCTATTGGAAGCTATTCTCTGCACATTTTGACTTACTTCACTCTGCCATTAATTGTGTAAACCAATTTGTACAGGAGAAGTAAATGGCGTGAAGTCCATAGCCTCTTTTCTTGATTTATTGCACCTTTTGTCTTATTCCTTGTCCAATAAGATTAATTCTTTTATTGACTTTAGCATCCTCTTTTAATTATTTTCAGCTGTGTGGCGTACAAAGTCAATTTTTGCTGCAATGGTTTTAATTTATTTCCCATATCTCAGCTTTTATTTCTATTTTGTCCACACAAGCTGATTCTAGTTTGCCTCCTCGTCTTGAGACCTCAGCGCCAACTCAATTTATGTTCGCCAACTCAATATCTGGAAATTAAGAAGATGATTTCTTTTTCTTGGCTATTACATATAGGTTTTGGCGATCACAGAAATTGTCACATTGTTGGCGATCAACGGTTATTGCTCTTCTCGCCACTTTGCTATGATTTATACCACAAGTTGGCGATCACATTTATCTTTTTAATTTACTTCATCCATATGGGCGATCACAAGCCCTCGCCCATTCGGGCGATCATCCCAACAACTCACTTGGTGAACTCTTTGGCTAATAAGGCCATTAATCATACTCGCCCTCAACCATTAGCAATAAGCCTTTATCTTGCTCGCCCATTGGCAAGCGGTTCCATAAACTCGCCCATTGGCAAGCGGTTCCATAAACTCGCCCATTGGCAAGCGGTTCCATATACTCACCCATTGGCAAGCGGTTCCATATACTCGCCCATACATTATTTCATCGAAATTGCTTCATTCACAACTCAAGTTAAAGAGCTTTTCACCCAAGTGGAAATCAATATTCATTATTTATTTAATTTCTATTATCAATTTTATGAAATTAGAGTCTACAATAGTGTAGAATCGGATTTTACATTTTCTCCCCACCTTAAGAAATTTGGTCCTCCAAATTTCAACCGGACCTATCAGTGATAAAGCTCTGTATATTTCTTATGCATAAGGCTTTCTAATTCCCAAGTAGCCTTGTCCCTAGTATTTTACTGCTAGAGCATTTTAGCCATAAGAATAATCTTAGATCACAACACTTTATCACAATACTTTATCCTTCCTATCTGAAATCCATACCGATTTCTCAACGTAACTCATGTCCTCTCTAATTCTCTAGGACTCATGTCGAATCACGTGAGAAAGATATTGATAGTACTTTTTAATCATTGAGACATGGAATACGTTATGCACTCCTGACAACTCTGGAGGTAGTGCACATCTCTCACACGATCTAAGATCTCCAACGATCCAATGCGTCGAGAACTCAATTTTCCCTCTCATTATGCCTCTAAATGGTGAAACCTTATATACACAATTTCTTATATATCTCAAGAATTCTGTTCAACCAAGTCGAAAATAATTCTCAGTCTCATATTTTCTCATGCTATCGTGGATTATATCGTCTGCTAATTAAACCCTTTAAGGTGCTATGCTGATACTCCCCTTTGGCTATTATCATAAACAAACTCTGTTAGGGTAGAGGATTATCCCAGGAGCTTATAAAATCAACTGCACACGCTCACACCATATCCTCGAGCGTCCATCTCATACGCTCAGACTGTTTCTCAGTCTGCGAATGATCTGCGGTGCAAAACTCAATCGGGATCCCATAGCTTCCTGAAATCTCTCTTAACATTGAGATACGAAGCGGGACTCCCTATTAAATGAAATGCTCACTGGAATACTTCATAACCTTACCATTTCCCTGACATATAACTTGGCCAAGGCACTAATTAGCTCAATAAATTTCATAATCAAGGAATAAGCAGACTCAATTAATGTATCCACGACTATCTAGATAGCATTATACCCTTTTTATGGGTAATTAAATTTTTACTTAGTTTAGGAAGTACCATCAATACAGGTATTTCTCTTACTTATCACATTTTCAACTTCTAGTTAATCTTGTCACTAAAATGAGACCGCTAGCATCTCTTTATACTCCATATTGTCTTTAAGAGTCCTGCCCGTCTCTTCAGGTCATCAACAGTCATCTCTTTGGCGCTCTCTCGCGCCCGAAGTTTACTCTTTCAAGTGAGTCGGCGACTACATAGTTCGCCCACATCTCACAACATATTATCCGCTATTAGGCGTTCGCCCCACTCGTGGGTCACCATCCCGGATTTTATTCAAGGATCTTGTAGAACTCGGGCTTCATCTCTCAAAATCAATTTACACTCCCTGAAATCTTTTATCATCCTTGGGAGTTAGCAAATTTTCACTTCTTTTTACACAGTGACTCATTCATACCTTTTATCACTTATCATCTCATTCGGTGCTAATTCAATATTAATTTGGTGATTATCATTTAGATAGTTTTTAAATCAATCGTATGTAATTGTCCCAGTAGTCTTATAAATACAACGCACCCGCTCTCAATATATCCCAGAGCGTCCACATAATGCGCTCGGATATCTATGTCAATCAGAGGCGGTGCTAACAGTAAAATTTGAAATCCCAAAGCCTCTTGCTGTTTTCTCAAAGCATTTGGCAAGATCGGGGATCCCTATCACATATACTCACTGACTGGAACTTCACATTCCTTCTCACTGTTTCACCAATATTTATCGACTACAGTACTCAAGACATCCCGAAACTGGATGATGAAGTGAATTAATTTGATTACTCAATCCATACTCACTACTGTAACCTCATGGTTCTTTCGGATTCTCCACCATCTCACAGTGATTGTTTCATGATTAATCTAGGACTGCCCTTCTTTTGCAGACTTTAATACTAACCATCAATTACACCTCAAGTAATCATTTTTCTCGATAACTTATTTTATATCGAGTTATCATTTTATCTCTTATTCTCCTAGTACATGTAATATCACTTACTTAGAGAATATATTGAAAGTATAATTTCCTCACAATCCATTTTTGAAATTTAATTTATCATCATTCAGATTTCATCACAACTTTCGTTTTCCCACTTAATATAGTACTTTACTGTTACATTCTTGTAACCATTTTGAATACTACATTCATACATACCCATTCACTTTCACTTTCTGACATGTATATGTCACATCAGTAAGGTAACGAATTCCACAAACTCGTCACAACTCATTTATGTCATACGGGTAAACCTCATAAATTTTATACCTTAATAACCATACTTTAACCGCACTTAAGTAGTGAGATCCTCTACTCAGACAACTTTAATATCCACTTAATCATTCGAGACCTCACGTCTCTAATGTATATAGTTCAATTAGAACGCATGTTCACTAACTTAACAGTAAGGTTTTCCATTCCTATAAGTTTGTGGCATTATTCAACAATATTGCTTATATCAATATACATATTTATTTTCTTTAAAATCATCCTAGTTGGCTCTAGGCACACATAGAGGAAGGATACTACAGTCAGCTAGGGATCCAGATAGAGTAAGATAGGTATTTTAGAATACCATACTTGTCCCGGAACCTAGAAGCAACTGTAGAGAGTACAAATCCCGTTGTTTTTCAAAACGATATAATTTTCGTTTTCACCAGTTATATCAAAACAGTTTATTTCTCTACTTATCAATCTCTTGAGTAATTTCTCAAGCTCTTCTGATTCACTGGTAAGAGCTTACAAACAGATTCCATGTTGTGGATCGAGTCAACAATCTCTCAAATCCACGTTATTCCAAAAGTTTACTTAGAATTTCATCCCATAAATTCTAATTCACAAACTCATATCATCTTGAATATCTCGTTATTTACATCCAATAGATCTACCTCTATATATATATATATATATATATATATATATATATATATATATATCCTCCAAACGCATATATATCAATTTTCAAGTCATTTCCATGTATTTCATAATATTTCGGTTCTATGGATATCGTAACGGACCAGCCCAACCGGCCATGGCAACCCCTTTTTTTTGGGCCCATCGACAACGATTGCTGTGACAACACTACTCATCCATACTGTCCTCCTTGGTGAATGCCTCGACGCCCTAGTCCTTCCAACCATGCTCGAGTTCGCCCACCTCAAGATTTTCTTTCGCGTCCGCAATGACTCGAACACTTGACTTCCTCAAATGTCAAGTTACTACTAATATTTATTCTCCTAAAACATAAGGAGTATATAGAACCAGTATTATCATTGATTTTTAAGTCATTGATCACACAGTTCACCTTTTTGGTTCACATTCTATAAATACATCACTTTTCATAATCTTCAAAAATCCCTAACCAATACAACTCATATGTTTACTTTAATTCAGACCCTAAAATCCACAACATGGCCAACTATCTCGCGACCTCTCATAGCATATACTCTAGGTCGCATTACTCATCAAAATATTAATGGGGCTTACAATAGGGATCATCAAACATAAAATATGCCCTTTGCACCATCACATACTCATACTATTTCACCATCAATCTATTTTAAATCAATTTAGTCTTTTATTTTATGACTCAGATAAAGCATTTCAATATAGGGGTATGTTCATAAATTCCCCTTTAATTCTCTCTTCGATATACTTCCAAACATACGATCTTAGGACTTATACACTAATATTATCCCTTTTCATTTCAATCTCATCATTTCAGGATCTTGGTTCGATATGGACAGAGAAGTCTGGGTGGGGCACTCACCGAGTTCCTCACTGTACCTTACTGAATAGACCTGACATTATGATGATAAAATCGCCTATCTCATGCAAAATTCTCAGATTACAATCTTTATTTATAATCCTTAATTCATCAACTTTCACCACGTTAAAACACATATCTCAATTTACAGTCACTTAACTCCTCTATACATTCAGACTATACAGTAATATAGGGGATGTTAACTTTTCTCAATACTTTCCGTGCTAAATGCATCAACAAACATCCGACCAACCCAAGCTCTGATACCATTAAATCTGTAACATCTCGTTACCACATTTATAACGTATTTCTATACAACTTTTTTCGGTTGGGCTGTCTACGATGCCATTAACATACAACAATGACCGTAATAAACGATTAACATTTATTTAACAAATACTGAATATGAAAATTCTTTTCATGTTTCCTTACATCTGACATCCCCTATTGTCTTTATTTTAATAAAGTAGTACTGTATACCTATGTCTGAAATGTAAAGGAGAAGAGACTGTACCTGTCATGTTTAACATAATTTGCCTCAGCGCTTTACATGTAGCTATATCCATCTGGGAGCTAATTCTCTAACTCCGTGTCTTTTATCTGTGGAGTTAAAACAAAGGGGTAAGCGAACTACGCAGTCAGTAAAGGAGACGTCTACTGCTTTATAACACCAAAACTATGTACCAAAAAATATTTGATTTTCTTAAAATCATATCAAATAGGAAAACAATGGCTATAGTAAACAGTATTCTCAATACACCATTCAAATCATTTGCTCAACAGTTTATACTATCATGTAATTAAACAGAAATTAGGATTTAACAAATCCTTTCATTAAACAGAAATCAACAAGTTGAGACTAGGCATCACCCTACGAATAACTCATGCTCTCATCGTTCCCTACCCCTTTCCGGGAACACAAATCGTCCGCTTTTGGGGTGCACCCGTAGGCCATCGCCCCTCGCAGATATCTCTGCTAGATCTATGGCCATAATCTATAGGTGGTCCTCGGGTCCACTTGCCAGGTGACCTCGAGACCGCTGATGACTTGGCGGGTACATCAGCCTCATAACTCATAATAATGCATGAAACTAGGGGGCCTAAAGTCTGAGAATCACTTTATATCTCATGGAAAACCTTTAAGGAATTATTTCATAATTTCATTATTTTCTCAAAATGATTTTCTTTCCAAAAAGGTTTTAAAAACAGCCCGTAATCTCACTGAATTCCGTGTGAGAAAGGCACGGTTTAAATTGTCTCGCCATAGCTAGTTCTCCCATGGTCAACTAGCTCATTGGTCAACTCGCCCAAAAGGATTTATATTTTTTTTATTTTCAAAAATATTAAAATAGCTCATTTTTCGTTAAGAAAATACAATCAAAATCTGTTCGCCATGGTCAGCTCGCCAGTTCGGCTCGCCCATGGTCAACTTAACAATGCGGTGAATTAGTATTCGCCGGCCAACCATTACAATCAAAAACAATAAATGAAACTGGCACGCCCTCAGTGGCTCGCCCATAATTTCCTTAACAAAGGGGTCACCCGTCCCAAAACATTATAAAAGGGGTCGCCTTCTATTGGCTCGCCCGGATTTCAATTAAAATAAGGTCGCTCGCCCAAAATAAAATATAAAAGGGTTCGCCCAACTAGGCTCGTCCGCCTTTTATTAAAGCAAGGTTGCTCGTTCCAAAACAACACAAAGGGGTTCGCCCACATTGGCTCGCCCGCCCTTAACTAATTCACCCAGAAAACAACATATTGGTCGGCTTTGTAGCTCGTCCAAGATCAAAACACTTTATCAAATAATGCATGTCATAAAACAAATATTTATCAATATTTTCATAATATTTACTCCACAGGACATGCATTCACTTCACACACATCTCCCTTACCTGGTCTACCGAAGCTTTGCTTTCCGATCGCCTTCTCGATCGCTTTTACCTAGTCCCAAATTCCCTGCTGCAAAATAATTTATAAATTCTATTAATATTTCCTTTTTCAATATTTCCAACACTTTGCGAGACTTAATAATCAAATAGCTCGCTCACAAGAGTTCTTACTAGCTCGCCCAATCGAGCTCGCCATTCATCAAATGGCTTACAAGTGGGAGCTCGCCCGCCATTACTCACCATTAATATATTTGGGAGCTCGCCCAACATTCAACTCGCTAGGCCTACGTTGGATTAAATGTGGGAGTTCGCCCACAATTTGCCATACGTGGGCTCATTTTTGCCCTGTTTGAGTTTGCCATACGTGGCTTTCTACTCAGAAGTGGGCTCGCCCATGAATTCACTAGCGTTGGGCGACCTTGCCCATTTGAACACTAACTTTAATATGGCGAGTTATTTATTTCCTACTCGCCTCATTGGCGATTACTGACTTTCAACATGGGCGATCACCATAGTCGCCATTCTCATCACTCTTACACCGTTTCCATTACTTTTCTTATTCATTCTCGATTATTTTCCCATCATCCTACTACAATTGCAACCCAGTTTCATTTTATTCTTCATCTTCTTCAAGATATGAATCTATTCTATTTCTATGATCTAATAAGAATAAATCAAAAGCAAGACTATAATCATGCTTCTTATGCTTGAAATCATAGAAATATATCATTCAATCTCAAGAAATCATTAAATCTCACCTTAATCAACTGCACTTCCAGCACAGATCACTTTCTGTCTCATGTTGGCCTTACTTTGTTTATCCCTTTAGTTCATCAACGATGGAGGAAGGTTTTGCAAGCAGGTTTTCTTATTTAGCCAACTTAAGGATCAAGTTTAGTAAATCGGGCATGGTAGAAATGAGAGGAAATCAGAACATAAACTTGCAGTTGCATAGCTCTCGTGAAGAAGATGAATTTTGCTAAATCGATTTTCCTCAAATGTTTCTTCTTATATAGCCATGCTAATCCAATCAGAACTCATCACTTGGCCTTATCCCATTTCCTTTCATTACTTCATGTCTTTCATGCATTAAAAACCGAAGAAAAACTACAGCAAAAAGGAACGGCTATGGGAAGCTATTCTCTGCACATTTTGACTTACTTCACTTTGCCATTAATTGTGTAAACCAATTTGTACAGGAGAAGTAAATGGCGTGAAGTCCATAGCCTCTTTTCTTGACTTATTGCACCTTTTGTCTTATTCCTTGTCCAATAAGATTAATTCTTTTATTGACTTTAGCATCCTCTTTTAATTATTTTCAGCTGTGTGGCGTACAAAGTCAATTTTTGCTGCAATGGTTTGAATTTATTTCCCATATCTCAGCTTTTATTTCCATTTTGTCCACACAAGCTGATTCTAGTTCGCCTCCTCGTCTTGAGACCTCAGTGCCAACTCAATTTCTGTTCGCCAACTCAATATCTAGAAATTAAGAAGATGATTTCTTTTTCTTGGCTATTACATATAGGTTTGGCGATCACAGAAATTGTCACATTGTTGGCGATCAACGGTTATTGCTCTTCTCGCCACTTTGCTATGATTTATACCACAAGTTGGCGATCACATTTATCTTTTTAATTTACTTCATCCATATGGGCGATCACAAGCCCTCGCCCATTCGGGCGATCATCCCAACAACTCACTTGGTGAACTCTTTGGCTAATAAGGCCATTAATCATACTCGCCCTCAACCATTAGCGATAAGCCTTTATCTTGCTCGCCCATTGGCAAGCGGTTCCATATACTCGCCCATTGGCAAGCGGTTCCATATACTCGCCCATACATTATTTCACCGAAATTGCTTCATTCACAACTCAAGTTAAAGAGCTTTTCACCCAAGTGGAAATCAATATTCATTATTTATTTAATTTCCATTATCAATTTTATGAAATTAAAGTTTACAATAGTGTAGAATCGGATCTTACATTATCTGTGGAGTTAAAACAAAGGGGTGAGCGAATCACGCGCTTAGTAAAGGAGACGTATGCTGTTTTAAAGAAAGCAAAACTATATGCCACAAAGTATTTATTTTTCCTAAAATCATACTAAGTAGGAAAACAGTGGATATAGTAAACAATACTCTCAATACACCATTCCAATCATTGGTTAAACAATTTACATTAAAATGTAGTAAACAGTAAATAGGATTCAGTAAATCCCCTCAGTAAACAGAAATCAATAAGTTGGGACTAGGCATCACCCTATAAATAAATCATGCTCTCATCGTTCCCTAACCCTTTTTAGGAACACATGTCGTCCGCTTTTGTGGTGCACCCGCAGGCCATCGCCCGTCACGGCTATCTCGGCTAGATCTATGGCCATAATCTATAGGTGGTCCTCAGGTCCACTTGCCAGGTAACCTCGAGACCGCTGATGACTTGGCGGGTCCATCAGCCTCACAAATAACAATGCATGAAAATAAGGGTCTAAAGTCTCAAAATCAAATTATATCTCATAAAACACCTTTAAGGATTTATTTCACCAAATTCATCATTTTCTCAAAATGATTTATTTTCCAAAAAGGTCTTATATAAAATAGTAAAAACAGCCCGCAATCTCACTATTTTTCGTGTGAGAAAGGCATGGGTTAAACTGGCTCGCCCATGGCTAGTTCACCCATGGTCAACTCGCCCATAGTCAATTCACCCCAAAAAGGTTTTATATTTTCTGTTTACAAAAATATTAAAAACAACCCATTTTTCGTGTGAGAAATATGCAATTTAAACCTGTTCGCCTATGGTCAGCTCGCCCATTACGGCTCGCCCATGGTCAACTCGTCAGTGCAGTGAACTAGTATTCGCCCGCCAACTTTAGAATTTAAAAATAAGTTAAATTGACTCGCCCATAACGGCTAGCCCATGGCCAGTTTGCCCATTATGGCATTGCCCATAGTCAGTTCGCCCTTTCTGGCATTGCCCATGGTCAACTTGCCCAAATGCAGCACTTCCATGGTCAACTCTCCTAAATGGGGTACTTCCATGGTCAACTCGCCCATTTTTTTATTAAAACAGGGTCACCCACCCAAAACATTATAAAAGGGTTCGTCCACTTTGGCTCGCCCGAAATTTTCTTAACAAAGGGGTCGCCCGCCCCAAAACATCATAAAAGGGTTCGGCCAATTTGGCTCACCCAGATTTCAATTAAAACAGGATCGTTCGCTCAAAATAACATAAAAGGGGTCGCCTTCCATTGGCTCACCCGCGCTTTACTAGTTCGCCCAAATCAAATGATTTATCAAATTAATGCATGTCATAAACCAAAACAATTTCTCAATAATTTCATAATATTTTTACTCCACAGGACATGCATTTTACTTCACACACATCTCTCTTACCTGGTATTACGAAGCCTAGCTTCCTACTCGCCTTCCCGATCGCTTTTACCGAATCCTTAATTCTCGGCTGCAAAATAATTTATTAAAACTATTAATATTTTCTTTTTATATATTTCCATCACTTGAGCGAGACTTGAGACAAATCAACTAGCTCGCCCACAGAGATCCTACTAGCTCGCCCAACAGAGCTCTTACTAGATCGCCCAATCGAGCTCGCCATTCATCAAATGGCTTACACGTGGGAGTTTGCCCAACATTCTCGTCATTCCCATATTGGCTTATTCGTGGGAGCGCACCCACATTCAACTCGCCATGCCTATATTGGCTTAAATGTAGGAGTTCGCCCACAATTCAACTCGCCATTGTCTATGTATGTGAGTTCTCTATACATGTCTTTTTATTCAGAGGTGGGCTCGCCTATGGTTTAAACTAACATGCGGCGACCTCGCCACTACCACAATCCATATTATTTAGCTCGCCCATGATGGCTGACCTTGCCCACTTGGACAAGTACTTTCAACTTGGCGAGTTCTTTATTTCTTACTCGCCTCATTGGCGATCACTAACATTCAACATTGGCGATCACTAACATTCAACATGGGCGATCACAATAGTCGCCATTCTCGTCACTTTTCAGTATTTTTCTTATTTATTTTTGTCTATTTCCAAGACTACATCTTGTTTCTAATTTTCATATTCTCTAAGGATTTAACTAAAAACAAGGCTGCATCTATGTTTATTACTTTGTAAAACATAGAAATCTACCATTGAATATCAAGAGAACCATAGAAATATGGAACTCACCTTAACCAACTGCACTTCCAGAACGGATCACTTTCTGTCTTACGTTGGCCTCATTTTGCTTATTCCTTTAGCTCATCAAACGATGGAGGAAAGGTTTTGCAAGCAGGTTTACTTGTTTAGTCATCTTAAAGATGAAGTTTAGTAGATCAAGCATGGCAAAAATGGAAGGAACAGAACATAAACTTACAGCAACAAAGATGAAGATTTAGTCAAGTCGATTTCCTTAAGTGTTCTTTTTTATATAGCCATGCTAATCCAATCAGAACCTACCACTCATCCTTTATTCTGCTTCTTTCATCATTTTACGTCTTACGTACATTAATTAGATGAAAGAGACAGCTAGGGTAAATTTTTCTACTCTCATTAATGGATGAAGACACCTATGGCCAAAGAAACAACCTGCCAATCTTTTCTGTACCGTTTCTTGACTTATTTGTCTTATTTGTTTTATTCCTCAACCAAATAAGGATAATTCCTTTATTGACTTTAACCTTTCTCTATTAATTGTCTTCAACCGTATGGCGTACAAAGTCAATTTTTGCTGCAATGGTTTGAATTTATTTCCCCATATCGTCAGCTTTTATTTCCATTTTGTCCACACGTGCTGATTCCAGTTCGCCTACTCAACCTGAGACCTCAGCTCGCCCACTCTATTTCAATTTTAGTTCGCCAACTTAAGATTTGGCGATTACTTGCTGATTTCCTTTTCTTGGCGATCACATTGAGATTTGGCGAGTACCTATTGCCTTACTCGCCTAATAGGCTATCATTTGCCCCTCTATATGGGAGATCACGTTACTCGACATACTTACTCTTTGGGAGATCATTATTATGTTCATTTGGGCGATCATTGCCCTAACCAACTTGGCGAACTTGTCTATTCGCCGGTCTTTTGGCGAACTTGTCTATCGCCGATATGGCCATTAAATCAATCTTGCCATCATCCATTGGTGATCACTCTTGCTCGCCCATTGGCGAGCCCTTCCATTATAATACTCGTCCATCGAGTGTTTCACAAAAATTGCTCCATTTACATCTTAAGTTAAGGAGCTTTTCACCCAAGTGGAAATCAACATTCATTATTTATTTAATTTCCACTATCAAATTTTATAAAATTTGAGTCTACAGTAGTGTAGAATCAGGTCTTACAGGTAATCAGATCTCTTTTCCCTCCTGCAGATTTTATTTCTCTTTCGAATAATATGCAGGTTTCCGAATGCAAAAATACTTGAAATGACTAGACAAATTTGCACACAGTTGGTAGCTTTTGTAGTACTGACCTTCCAAATTTTGAGATATCACACGCTGTTACATGGTCAAGTGAAGAGACCAATTATAAAAAGCATAAAATTGAAAAAGAAATATATAGTGTGAGGATTTATATTGGAATGTGCAGTGAAATCAGGCCCTTTCTTGTTCACTTAGAGGGGCACATATCCCTGTTTCTTCCTGTTTTTCGGGACAGGTTCATTTAGCAGGATTCCTGTTTTCTTTTCTGGTTTAAGGAAGAAGACAAGTGCTATTGGCTACTATGATCAACAAATCTTCCATTAAAATCTCTTTTCCATGATGAAAAAAGTGAGCAACTGCGTTTGTTTTACCAAAGCCAAAAACACGCCTGTTACTTGCTTTTTGGGAAAGGTTCATTTAGCAAGTTGCCTTGTTTTCTTGTTTGGGTAATTAGATTTATCTAACATTCTGTCACTTTTCTTTTTAAGGAAGAAGTGTTATTGTCTACTACAATTAAATTTGACAATTCATGTATTTATGTGTTTTTCATTTTATATCAAATAGGCAAAAAATATGAAAATTGTTATTTTAAAAATCATATTTATATGTTAAACATAAAACATATTTTTAATTTTTTTAAATGTATATATATTTTTAAAATTTTAATTTATATATATTTTTATATCATTTCCCTATGATGAAAATTATCGCATCAAAATCTGAACATTAATCTTTTGTTAAATCTCTCTTCCATGATGAAAAAACATGGGCAACTGAGTTAATTTGTTTTGTCCAAGCCAAAAGCATGTTCAAAAACACACCCAAATATCTGTCCTTTCCTCCAATCTCTTCCCTTTAATTGTCACTGATGATGATGTTTTGTGTACAATTTGATTGTGTACAATCAAATAAACGATCTGATTACCCAAAAGTAATCTTAATATATAAGCTTGGGTCTTGATGACTAATTGTCTTTTCGATGATTGATATGTTCATACAGCTGTTTCTGGGGATATACTCATAGCTTTTACACTGTATTGTAAAGTAGGCAACTTTATGTATAGTGCAAGCAGACAAAACACGTCAAGGTCACTTGTTTGTAATGCCGTTCTGCTCTTGAGGCAAACAGGCAAAAAGAGATATGCAAATTATAAAATAAGATTGGAGAAACAGTTAGATTTAAGCTAAGAGCAGTAATTCGGATTAAATATTATTTTCATCATGATGCTTGATAAAAAAATCCCAAGTTTCAACTCAGCAAAAGGACGGGTACAGGAACCCTACTTTCCTAGGGTTTTATAGGCTTGATAAGAACATATTACAGCTTATAATTGGCAAGCATTAGGGCTAAAGAGATAGTTGATTTTCATCTACAGCAGTGAAAAATTACATAAAGAATATGGCTGCTGCTTGAGCAGTTGTTGATGAGCATTGATCAGAATCATTCTTCTTTTTACCATATTTTTTCTGAATTGATCATCCGAAAAGTTAGAAAGAAGGCATTTATGAATATTGCGACTTCAGGACTTGGTGCAAACTCATGGTTAATTAGACTCAAAACTAGCATTCTAATCTTGACTAAGCTGGGAAGTCTAACTGGGTTTTGCTGCACCTGCTTGCTTGATCTCATGCCTGCTAGAGCTCTATGCCATAATTCAAGAGAAAAGGCCATGAAATTCAAGCAGGTGATTTTGCCTCCTGGTCGGAGCCTGAATCTAGGCCATGTATAAGCAACTTTATAATCAAAACTCCCCCCAACCTCAACCCTAACATGGCTTAATGAAGAATAGTCAAGAGACTCTGAACAAGAATAAAATTATTCCACTATTGCGTATGAGCCTCTCAAGCAGTATTGGCAAGGCATTGTTGAAGATTTGACACATTTCATGAAAAATAAACCATACAGCTTATATCTTCTGTCTCACTTCCTGTCTTATTAATAAATCATTGGGAATATGTAAACCAGATCAAATTAAGATTCCAAACCTAAACCAAACTGAATTAAAACTGTTAATGCAGCTGGGAGCCACTAGGAAAGCAAATTGCATAACATTGAAAGTATCGATACCCTATAGTACTAAACCAGTTCACCTTTTCCTTTCTCTATTAATTACTGCCTCCTATTAAATCTAAAATTCAAAGTAAATATAATCATAATCACTATAGTATGACACTGAGGTTCAAATTAAGTATGTTCTTCAATTCGAAAAAAAAATTAAGTATGTTTCTTTTTGTTTGCCAGGTGCAATTTCTTGCATGCCAATTCATTGTCTGGTCTATAGTATATCTAGGGCTTTTACTTTATTAAGAGAAGAAAGATATGTTTTCTTTTTCTTCTTTGGCATAACCCTTATTTAATGATTTGATCTTAGTTTCATTTTCATTGTCTAAAGGCAAAAGCACCTGATTGGCAATGAGGTCAGTTGTTTGCAACAATGTCCCATATCTATATGGTAAGTTCATGTATTTGAAGAAAATGACGCGAAAGACATCCAAAGCTATCAATGATCACTTTTATCTTAAATGGGGACCTTTAATCCCCACTTAATTAGTATGTACTTGGTTAACAACAGTTTTCTTGACATGTTTTTTTTATTAGTTCTTATTTTCCTTGTTACCTTCTTTAATAAAGTGAATAACTATTGAACAATAGGACTATTAAGGGATTCAATGCATTAAAGGGATTTAATTTGATTTCGAGAAGTTGCTATTGTTAGATGCTGACTGTAATCCTTAAAATAATTGCAATTTGTGAGACTTATGACTTTAATCCTCATTTCATTGAAAATTCATGAAGAAGATCAAATTTTCAATATCCCATGCAGCAAGTCAATCTACCTTTCATCACACAAGATTCCAGTTCCAAATGAAATTCAAACAAATTCATCAACTTGCTCAAGTTGTATGTGAACTGCAAGACCAACTGCTTGTCTTGAACCTATAATTCTAAGGGAAGCATAAATTGCAGTCCATGCATTTAAGTGGCAGAACATTACTGATTACAATTACAGTCTGAGCTCCAAATCTGGCTCTCGTGTGTCACTTGATTCAGAATTCTGACTGCTTGATCCCAATGAGTTGCTCCGGTGTTTCTTGCTCTTTTTTGGCTGTGAATCCTATAATTACATAGGAAAAAGGAAAAAAAAATTAAAGTGGATACAAAACAGACTCTTGACATCCCATAGATCAGTTTGCTTTCATTTCAACATTTACATAAGGATGTGTATAGCACCTCAACATGTAGGTTTAAAAGCTGTCTCGTCATGTTTGGTTGTGCAAAATGTTGACTGTCTAAGATGCCACTGCCGGGGTTCCAACTGTTGTAAATGATTGGGAACATTAATTATAAGCAAAAAAAATGCCCTAGAAAACAAGCTTCTGAGAGGAAATCAGATTTGCGCCAAAAGGGCATTCTTTTGAGATGAAACTGCATAGTTATTAATATATGTACCTTGCTGTAGTACTAAACTGGGAATCACCATATCTGATATTTGCTCTTTGATCAAATTCGCCAAGCCCCATCTGTAATATCAGGTAAATTTGAATTATTTAGTTTATAATTAATTAAAGACCGTAGAGAAATATTACTAATAATTAACACAGTATAATCACAAACAATCAATTCAGTTTCCTCTCTTCTATTCACCAATAAAATTTTTTATGTCTGGGGCCGGGGGTGACAAACTGGCAATAGGAAGTAGTGAAGATTTAGTTCTTGGGAGCTAGAAAACTAGCATCTAGGGTTAGCACCACCAAGTAAGCGAAATTTTTAGCATTCAAAGGATCCATATTCAAGAGAATTTATCAGAAAGAAAAGAGAACTCTTTTTGTAACTATTTCCGTCAAAACTTGTATGCTGTCATGATCATGAGATGATCATGGAAAACGTTTATATTTGCAATATCCACCAAAAATCTTCTGCCATGTTTTCTTCTTGAAAGCAATACACTATACCTCATCATTCATTAGGTAACAGCAGAGGCAAATGGGCCGTGACACGCAGAAAATCATGTCAAAGATGCACTCAATTAATGACCCATCAATATTTTGAATGAAAAAAAAAGGGAAAAGAGATTTTATGGTATACTCTTCAGAGACAACAGACTAGAACGGGTTCACCTACCATCGTACTGGGGTGGAGACCATAAGAAGCTGACGAAGGTGACGAGGATGATGAATAAGAAAAAGATGATGAGGGCATGGATGAATAAGCTGTCTGCACTCCCATGTCTTCCTGCATGCACAGACAGATTTTTTTCATCAAATTCCTGCCAAAACTCAAGTCTGATATATAATCATTCAATCAGAGAACCAAAAAAAAAAAAGGGTTAGAGAAGGCAAATTACAAGTTAATTACCGGCTTGAAATTTCCGGGGTAAGGTCCATGAAGAGAAGGATGGTAACTACTACCCATTTGTCCATGCAATCTGATCTTCTCCAATTGAGCAACACCAAGCCCTCTCTGGGGTTGCTTCGGCTTGTCTGAATTACCCTTCTTGCCTTTTCTTGCAGACGACGGCCCTCCTCTTTCATTCCCCATGTTTGGTTCTCCAAAATAACCGCTACCCATGTTCTCTTTCTTAGTGATGTTTATGTCAAAGAAAGAGAAGCAAGAGAAGACAGATAGTTTGGCTTTGCAAATCCCAAGCTTTCTCTTGCAGCAAACTTTCTGGCAATTAGGAGAGCTGCTCAGGAATCATAGATCTCCACTGCCCTTTTTATGCTGTTTGCGCTTAAGTAATTATCGCCTCGCTGGACCAGATTTTGTACAGAATTATTAGACATATATATACGCATTTAGATTTTATGCTCTTTTTTTCCATTGCCTCTCTTTTCACCCTTTTTTTTAGTAATTTAATTTTTTATTACTATAATAATATAAAAGATAAAAGTATTAATTATAATTTTTTTAATATATAAGTAGATTTAAATGGACTTTGAAGCCTAAGACAGTAAGACCCGAAAGCCATTGTCACTTTTTAGATAAAAAAAATTCTAATCCGACGCGCCGTTGAAGAGCGTCTAGTAATTAATGGCTTCAACTTCACCTACGCTGCAAGACTGCATCACGCTCCTTAAAGAAGAAGGTAAGGCTAGCGTTTCCTCTTTTTTTAGTACAGGCAATTTTCATGTCTAATTGTTTTGAATATAACGAAGATTTTTGGTATAAAATAAATAGAAAAAGGTAAGTACTAAAATTCAAATATTAAATTTATAAAATTTTTAAATTTTAAAAAATATAAATATAATCATTTTAATCAATATTTAAAATCTATATCTAAAATATTTACTTGTATATATCTTTGGTTTGTGTGTTTATTAGTTTTGATTTGTATCTCATCTCCCGTTTGGATCCATTTCTTTTAAAGATGGGATATCTTTCTTTAAGCTGGCAAAACCTAAAAAATTGTTTATTAAGCAAATATCTATAAATAAAGGGTTAGGGAAGAAAATTACTACAAAGTTAAACCAAATGATATTTAATATTTATAGATTTTAGAAATCATGTTCGCAGCCTGGCAGGGATTCTCCTTTCTTGGGGAGAAATTAAAGAGCCTTCAATGTAAAATATATATTTCTCAAAAGCGTTTCAATTCTCCCAAATAAGTAATAGTTGAAAAATATAAAATAAAATAAATTTGTGAAAAATTAATTAATGCTAAACATTGTGGCCAATTTGACCCAAAGATGCGATAATTTGAGGGCGGGAAAGATATAATAATAACAAAAATGATAATGTTTAATTAATTAGAATTGGGGAAAGGGAACCAAATCTATTTGAGCTGTTTAACGCATGATTTGTGGGTCATATTTTATGAGTTGTTTTGTGTGGTGGAAAGTGAGAATCTTCCAATTTCTTATAAAGACATGTGAACTCTTGCAATTACCAAAGAAACCCCCTAACCTAAATCCCCTCCCAAACTATGGCAATTTGCTGGGTTATCCATGCAGCTGGCAAAACCTTTTCTTTTCCTTTTTTTTTCCACTAAAATATGACTAGATTTATTTATATTTAATGTACTGGCAATACAAATTCCAAGTGTCACTTTATTAATGAGTAATATTAAAAATGTAAAAGTAATTATAAATAAATTTAAAAATTTTATTAATATTTAGTTTTAAGAATCTAAATATTTTTAAATTTTACTTATTAATAACGTGACATTCTATAATTAATTATCAATTTATAAATATTTTATACTATCAGTGCATCAAATATAAATTCAATATAATCATATTAGTTCAACATTACCAAAGAAAACTTCTTATAACAATACCCACCGTCTAAACTCATCATAACTTGTAGACTTTAGTATAGCTAGTTTTGCTATAGCCTTTGAAACTGATCACACAAGCTCATCCCAAGTTAAGTCTTCCAATTCGTTTTTTTTTTCTTTTCGATTCTACCATTTTATTCACCGAAAAATATATTGAAATTCTGTTTTCTGTTGCTTTGAAAATTGTTAAACACAAATAATCAATTAATCAAAATTATTCATGGATGGTAAGATATATATTCAAATTAAATTGAATTATTTCCCACTAAATAATAAAAGTGTTAATTAAGTTCGTGTCTCTTGTTTCTTAAATTGCCAATAAATCTATTGCTTTGATTTGTAGGCTTTTGAAACAGAAAAACAATTGAAAATTTCTTAATTAATCTATTAATTGTATAACAAATGCAGATCAACCAAACGAAGCTTTAAGGATATATATGCCATATGCATGGATATAAGAAATTTCATTAAAATATACACATTGAATGGGTAAACATGTATAAAGAAGATAAATTTTGTCATTGAGTTTTACAACATTAAAAGCTAATCATAAGTTAAACAGAAGCTTGGTATCATTGGTCAAATTATGAATCCCAATCCAAAGGCCAGTTTGTTAATTGTATAAAATTGAGCCTCTCTCCCATCACTTTAATTTCTTTTTTGAGCATTTAGAGATTATTAATTAGTTAAACATCCTAAAAATATTGGTTAAAAAAAATGTATCATATAAATCCAACACTTGCTTTGTTTCATGAATTTGTTATTCTTGTGGTTTCTCTCTGCATGCAGTCCAATAAATAAAACTTTATTGGATTACCAATGCTATAGCTTTGATATTGCAAACCTTGTGAAAAATGCTGCCTTGCTTAAAAAGATATGTAAAGTTATTAATTTATTATCATTTAATTTTCAACAATACTTTTTAATTCCATGTCGTGAATCAGCTGATCGAGTATAAAACAAGAATAAATTTTTTAAATGGGTTCACTAGTGGCCTTTTGCCACGTGCAATGGTTCAATGCTAACGCATGAATATTCCTTTAAACTCCATAAGTCCAAGTTAACAATCATTAATTAGTATAAAACATAGAAAATTATGCAGCTGATAGCCAATGAAAAGCTTAACCTAAGCCTAAAACTGCCAGAAAGTTTACATGGGATTTAACTTGGTGAGACCAAAAGGATATATAGTTAAGAAATGAGAAATCAATATATTTTATACTAATTTTAAAACTATATTTTAATAATTAATTATATGCTTAACATAATGATATATAGAAGAACAGAGGGGATATGTTGATTTGGTGGTGATTTGATGAGCGATGTAGTTAGAACAATCATAAAATATTAGAAAGAAAACAAAGACAAAGTGTAGTGGCGAGAGATGTAGAGAGAATATCATATCTACTATAGATTCGTGGGCACATGCAAACCCTTACAGGTTGCATTACTTCACACGATTTGCAAAGCAAACGTAATCCCTAGGAAATCGCTGTGTCTACACAGTTTCTTTATTATTATAAGATCATCATTCATTTGCCAAATTAAAGCCAAAGGAAGCATCCTCTCACCCCCTCAATCCCATTTTATATGAGATTCTGCACTCATTGTTTCAAATTGCGGTCGCGATCATGTTTTCGGTTGCGTTGCATTTATTGCGGTTGCGGATATAACGGAAGTAATTGCGGTCATTGCGGTCATCGCGGTCGTGAATTTTTTTAATTTTGCACATCTTGCTCTAAAATGTAATAATTAAAATTCTAATAATAATAAGTCTTATTTTATGATTTTTAAAGTAATTTATGACCCTTTAATGTTTTTTATTTACTTGAAAAGAATATTTATGGCTCTTTTATATTATAATAAAATATTTATATTTAAAAAATTATTCATGATTATTAAAAAATAACAAATATTGAAATAAATAATACTTACACAGGAAGATAACAAAATTAATATACTAATTATTAAACATCTCATGTCTTTTAATGATTTTTCAAATAGTTTAAGTTTTTATAATATTTTATGACTTTATTTAATTGATTTAATATTTTTATAATAAATTATTTTTAAATCTATTATATAATAAATGCATTTTTAATTGTGGCTTTTTTTTTCTGATGAGGAACGATGATATTTATTTAATAGATATTAGATACCCCACAACAGAGGTCATCTTGTTGCAGGGCATCAGTCTCGTTTTCTTCTCTGCTCAATTTTCCTTCTCTGCCTCTCGCCCTCCCCCAGGTTTCTTGCAAATCTCTCCATGATTTCTGCCCTCCCTTCAATTCATCCATGAAGCCATGCCTCTACTGTCTCTCTTCAACCCACCCAGCCACCCAACCCAACAGCACCTGGCCATTGGCAGTAGCAGTAGCGACGCAACAAGAGTCAACAGTTAAGTCTCAGCAGGTGGTTTTTGTGAATTGATGTCGGGTAGTAACAATCTGAGGTTGGTTATTTTGTTTTGTGTTTTTTGGGATGATTTGATCTCTGACAGAGTCAATAGCTAAGACATTAAATGATTTTTGGGTGAAAAATGGAATTTTATCTCTCACATCCGTTTTTTCCTCAATAGCGGTGGCGGCCACCGCCGCTACCGGGAGATAGCGGCCACCGCCGATACCGCGAGATAGCGGCCGCTATTTCATTTTGCGGCCACTATTTGAAACACTATCTGCACCTTTCTTTTTTCTCAAATGGTACGCACAGGGACACGTTCCAAAACATTGCTCTTTCAGTTTAGTTTTTTTTTCTTTTGTTTTTTTTTTCTATTTTGATAATTTGGGGTAGGGAAGATGTTGTTTAGGTTCGAAACAAGTCTTACAACATACATACGGTAACTCTTCTTTAATCATTCGATTAATAAATTGTAGATAGTTTAAGTTTTTTTTTTCTTTATCAGTTTTTTTTTTTTGGGTTAAGAGATGTGGGAGAATAGAGTCTAGGTATCTTAGCGGCTTTTAGGGTATGTATATGTAGAAAAGAATATCTTCAGATTCTTGGAAAAGATTGATTCACCATCAACTACAGTGATATGTGATCTTTACTTTTAGATCATTAACTTTAATTTCATTTTTATTTTTTAAATGTTCTTGTTTACAACATTAATGTATATGGTAGTTTATTATTGCAAATGGTTTTCAATCGTCATGATATAGAAAAGTGCATATAAACATTTGCTTTGACTCTAAAAGGAAAAAGAAGTCAGATCACGCATGCCCTATTATTTCGCTAGATACGCATTAGAAAACATTTAAATGGATAACTTTGCAGTCTTCTATAAATATAAATATATATATATATATATATATATATATATATATATATATATATGCTGAGAAAAGTTAGCCCCTTTATGAGAGGATGATCAGTTGTTCATTGCACCAAAGCAGGGAATTGCAACTGTAAAGTAGCTTCTGAAAGTTTAGAATTCTGAATTTCCTTTTTGCTGCTTTGGTTTTCTCCAATATAAGTATATTGGTTCCAATAAATATAGCTGCAAGCTCTGTGTGAAACGTTCTGATCAACCATGCATATCTCATGGATCAATTTTTGTACTATAAATATGTCACCAACAAAATCTAAACTCAAATATTCCCGAAATGTTACAAATGTTTCCTTCTTGAGGTTTGATCTTGCAGAAAATAAAGTGCTGAGGCTTAAATTATGCATCTTTGAGTCCATCAGATATAGCCACATTCAATTAAGAATGGTGCTTTTCAATGTTGAGTCTTCATGATATTGTTTTCTTCCATGGACATATAATATGAATATCTAATGGATTCTACATTGTATATCTTTAAATTTAATTCCCCCCTTGTTAAGATTCCTGTGTTTTTTTCCCTAGCTTGCTATAGAATGCCAACAAATCCAAATTCTTCACATATTAGAAATTATTCACAATATATAAATTTGCATGTGTAGAAAGCTATATTATATCCAACCTACAGCTTGTTGTAGGGTCTGGTGGATCATATGCGTTTTAACAAAAATATATATTAAAATGCTTTAGTTAGTGACCAAGATCCCATGCTTAACTTCTTTTTTTTAAAAAGGAACCTGCATGATTGAGTTAATAAAGCTTGGGATACCTGGATCTCTTTAATCAGTTTTGCAGAGAACTGAGCCAGGAAAAACAATCCTTAAATCAATGCTTAGCTTAGGTGGAACATTTTCTTGCATAGTTTTTAAATGCAAGAAGCCTCTAAGAATTGTATAATTAAGCTTGTGGGTGTTGGAACAACTGGAAAATGGGGTACCTTGGAAACTGCAAGGAGAGCACTTGACCCACATGCTGAAGATGCTGCATAAATTCAACACCTGGTTCCTTTGGATATGGCAGCCTATTGGGAAGAAATTAAAATAAAAAGAAAACCATTTTCAAGGGCCCCATTGGTGACTTGAAAATGTGGCACGACCAATGAATTTGGTCCTCAGTGTCTCCCCTTAGGCTTTGTCATTGAAAATACCACTCATATATAAAACCAACATCCCCAGTGCTCTTATAATCTATCTTGGATATGGTTTTCTGATGTATTTTGATTTAGAAATCCAGAATGATTACCTGAATCTCTTGGTTTAAAATTCCAATAAATATTGTTTCCTTCCAATGGACATTAATCATTCCTTATAAATATATAGGGCATACTGTCAATCAATTATATCAAGAAAGGTTTTAAAATAATTGATACACATTATTCCCTCAATTGGGAGTTTTAATTACTATATTGAAAAGAGTTTGCACCACATATATTTTGATAGTTTAATTTGAACAAAATTTTTTAGTGCTTATGTCAATCAAATTTGCTTTTATGTTTTGTTTGATTACTCAGGTAGGCATCTAATTAATTTTTTAGGAATAATTGATTTTTTCTACCTATTATTAATTTGGTGAAGATTAATTCACAAGTCTTGTATATATAGTGCCTAAACATAAACAAGTCGTTTTTTTTTTTAAATAAAAAATAGAGGTTTCCTAATAAATTCTATGCATTCAATCATCTAAAATAAATGAAGGATTGTTTGGGATTGCTTTTGTTTTCAATTTTTTTTGAAAATTAAAGTAAAAACATGTTTGACGAATGTGTTTTATTTAAAAAAACAGAAAACAAAACACAATTTTTTGAAAATTGTTGAAAACACAAAAGTACTGTTTTCAAAATTTTGAAAATATTTTTGGTACTGTCTCGATACTGTTCACCCGTTTGGTTACAGTACCGATTTTAATGGTAGAAATTCATAAATTTTACTTTTGGCTTGATCATTTTACATTTTTTGAAAATTGTTGAAATCACAAAAGTAATGTTTTCAAAATTTTGAACATATTTTTGGTACTATTTCGATACTGTTCACCCGTTTGGTTACAGTACCGATTTTAATGGTAGAAATTCATAAATTTTACTTTTGGCTTGATTTGAACCTTGTCATTTTACATTTTTCGAAAATTGTTTGAAACACAAAAATAATGTTTTCAAAATTTTGAAAATATTTTTGGTACTATCTCGATACTGTTCACCCGTTTGATTATAATACCAATTTTAATGATAGAAATTCATAAACTTTACTTTGGCTTGATTTGAACCCTTGTCATTTTACATTTTAAAACTTTAAACACCTTCTTTAACAAACTCTTGTTAACAAATTTCCACACCAAAACATCCTATCCAAACATATTTTCAAATTTAATAAATTGAAAATAAAGTAAAAATAAAACAAAACAAAATTTTTAAAAACATAAAATATAAAATACAAAATACACAACAATTAACCAAACGACCGTTAAAGTTAATGAGGAAATTTTATATTATTGCCTCACAGGCTTTTTTTTTTTTTTACTCAAAAAATTGAAGGCAAGATTTATATTAAACCTAAGATAGCAGAAATCAAATTTAAACCTGAACAACGAAATATTCAATTCTTAAACTCAATCAATCTCGTTAATGATTCATAAGGTCAAATTATATAGTTAGATAAATGGATGAAGTATTTTATTCCTAGTTTTATCCCTTTAGCCTTTCTTTTAATCATATTTCAAGCTCCCAAACCCAATAAACATTTGATAAAAGGCAAGGTGAATATATATATATAAGTTTAAATTTACTATTATGTGGGGAAAATATAAAGAAAACTAGAATTGTTAATTTTTTTTAGGATATTGAAATCAGTTGATGAGAGAAAGAATCTATATGTTTATTTGAGTAAAAAAGCATAAAGAAAATACAAAGCCTTTTAGTCTTTATATAGCTCGAGTAAGCTGATACATCAGAAAGAATAACTGAAGTTAGTTATTTAACTAACTGTTAACTGCTTCAAGACACTAGGATAATGAGAAACAGATTGGCAGCATGATCTCGCATTAGCTGATGATGATCTGGAAGCTACTGTAGAGGATCCCTGTTCTGTTACCCCCCCCCCCCCCCCAACAAGCTGGAGCATACAGGTTCTGGAGGCCCAGCTTAGAGCTAAACGAAGAGAAAGAAGTAGCAGAGTGCGGCTTTGTAAAGACATCAGCAAGTTGATCTTTATAAGAAACATGTAGCAAATGAACCAATCCTGATTGAATCTTCTGCCTGACAATGTGACAGTCTATTTCAATATGTTTGGTGAGCTCATGGAAAACAAGATTTTCAACAATATAGATAGCCGATTTATTGTCACAAAAGAGAGCTGCAGGCTGGGGATGAGGAACCTGAAGATCTGCCAAAACAAATTTCAACCATTGTAACTCACAAGTAGTTGAAGCAATGGCCCGATACTCTACCTCAGAGGAAGACTTGGACACGGTAGCTTGCTTCTTGGACTTCCAAGATATAAGTGAGGAGCCAAGAAAAATGCAAAATTCAGTTACTGATTTGCGAGAAATGGGGCAAGCAGCCCAATCTGAATCTGTGAATGCCTTGAGATGCAAAGAAGAAGTACCGGAAAAGAAGATTCCTTTGCCTGGAGAGTATTTGAGATATCGCAAGACTCTATGAGCTGCTTGCATATGATGAACAGTAGGTCTATCAATAAATTGAGATAGTTGCTGGACTGGAAAACAAATGTTTAGCCTTGTGGAAGTTAGATACAAAAGCTTCCTAATAAGTCTTCTATACTCCAGAGGATCTGACAATAGAGGACCAGATTCATATAAAACCTTCTTATGAGAAGGAGCCATGGAAGAAACAGCAGGTTTGCAGCCAAGAAAACCTGTGTCCTGCAATATATCAACTGTATACTTGCGCTGACATAAATTGATGCCCTTATGTGATCGAGCCACTTCAAGACCAAGGAAAAACTTTAGTTGTCCTAAATCCTTAATCCTGAAAGTATTGTGCAAGAAATCTTTTATACCAGAAATCAAGTCCAAGTTATTGCTAGCCAATATAACATCATCCACATAGATAAGTAAGGCTATGAAAGAAGACCCTTCATGCTTCAAGAAGGGAGAAGGATCAGAATCTGCTTGGTGAAACCCTTGATGAATTAAAGCATCACTGAGCTTAGCATACCACTATCTGCTTGCCTATTTGAGACCATAGATAGACTTCTTAAGTCTACAAACTTGGTTTGGTTTTGAAAAGACAAAACCAGGGGGTAAATCCATGTAAACTATCTCATCCAAATCACCATGTAAGAAGGCGTTGTTAATATCAAGCTGTTCCAAGTGCCATCCCTTAACTGCTACCACTGCTAACAAGGTTCTGATAGTTGTCATTCTAGCAACAGGTGAAAAAGTGTCAAGATAATCAATGCCTGGTTGTTGTGTATAGCATTTGGCAACCAATCTAGCCTTGTACCTTTCTATCGAACCATCAACTTTATACTTGATTTTGTATACCCACCTACAGCCTATGGTTTGCTTTGATGGAGGCAAATCAACCAATTCCCAGGTGTGATTTTGTTGCAATGCATCAAGTTCTGCTCCCATAGCCTCTTTCCAACAGTCATGTTGGATAGCTTGATTATAGGACTTTGGTTCTACTGACAAAGAGGTTTTAACAGAAAAACTTTTTGGCTATGAGAAAATCTATCATAAGACAATACACGAGATAATGAATAGGGAGTATTTAACTGTTGAGGAATACTTAACTGATGTGGAGCAGTAGCAGCATGTAATTGATGATCAGAATGACTAAACTGTGAGATCAAATTGCAATGATAATCCTGCAAGTAATTTGGAGGTTGTTGAACTCTGAAGGATTTTCTAAGGTTAGAATGAGAGGTTTGAGGATTGGAAGAAATGATATCTTGTGAAGAAGTGGACATATCAGAATTAGAATCATGTACAGGAGTGATGGTATGCTAACCAGATGATGAAGAATGTGTCTCATTATTGAAATTTGAAAAATCTGAAGATGAAATTGGTTGTGGAAGGACAAAGTCTGGTGAAGTTCCAGATTCTACATGAGACTCTTTGAAGGGAAAAATTGATTCATATAACAAGACATTTCTGGAAACAAAAAACTGTTTTGAAAGAATATCATAGAGTTTATAGCCCTTTTGACCTGAAGGGTATCCTAAGAAAACATATTTTGTAGCCCTATGATCAAATTTACTTCTAGGAGTTAAAGTAGATGCAAAGCATAAGCAACCGAAAACCTTTAAATGCTGAAATATTGGTTTGTTGTTGTAAAGTAAGTAAAAGGGAGTTTTGTTGTTGTCGTAACGTATCAAGTTTCGGGGGAAACCTAATAGCTAGACACAAAAACTAAGGAGTCGCCACCAATCATTCTAACCTAGGTGTGATTGGTCACCTATTCAAACTAAGGATAAGGCCTGGTCTACGTTAAAAGTTCTAAGTTCGGGAGTACGGTTACGTGTGAGGAAGGATTAGCACCCTCACAACGCCCATCCTAAAATGGTACCAAGTGATCTAAGGTTATCTTAATTTGGCCTTTTACTTTAATTTCGATTAAATATTGAAAAATCTTTTAAGTCTCCTCCATCAAGCTGGTTGGACAACTTAAAAGTTATTCTCACCTCAAGAGTATTCAAGTAGGACCAATCGCCTTTCTTGAAAAGGCTCCGTCGTCGGATTGTTTAAATATTTTATGCAAACCCTATTTTGACTCCTATCCAATTTCTATTTATTATTTTTATCTTATTTTATTCTATTATGATTATTATTATTCTTATATAAATTATTATTTTTATGTCTTTAAATAAACATGTATTATTTGATATTGAAGATTTTCTTAAAGACCTTCCATCAAGCTGGTAAGACCTTAAAGAAACTTTCTCACCTTAGGAATTTTTAAAGAAACTACTCAATCGCAATTTCCTTTAAATTCCATCCTCGGAATAATTCACATTTATTAAAATATTTAATTTAATTTCTATTTATTTTAATTCTTTCCTAATTTTAATTCTAATTTATTAATTTGATCTTTATTCTTTAAACTTAATTTTAATTTACTATATTTTTTCTTTATCTAATCTAATTTGATTTTTATTTTTATAATTTAATCTATTAAATCTTGAAAATGTCCTTTAAATCTTCCATCAAGCTGGCAAGACTTAAAAGAACTCTCCTCACCTCGAGACATCTAAAAGTACTACTCAAGCGCAGTCCCTTTAGAATTCCGTCGTCGGATAATTTGTATTTTTTTATTATTTTTATTCTATTTTAATTTCTAAATATGTTAATTTTTATAATTCTTAATTCTTAATTTTATTATTTATTCTTTTAATTGTAATTAATCTTAACTAATTCTTATTTCAATTTTTAATAATAAATTTGAATTTTAAATATTGGAAATATCTTTTTAAATCTTCCATCAAGCTGGTAAGATTTAAGAAGAATCTCCTCACCTCAGAATAGTTTAAGGAGTCTCAATCGACTTTCTTAAATTCCATCATTGGTGTAATCTATATTTATCTTTTAATAATTAATTAATATTTTTAAACCACTTTTATTTACAAAATAATTTTAATTTATAAATGTTAATCTATTCTAATTAATTTGTTCTAATCTATGGTTCAATTAGCAAATTTCATTTTAAACAAAGAACAAGTAAATATAACTAATTAGTTAATCACTTTAGACAATTTTAATGGGTAGAATAATGATAGCACTTTTATAAAGGTGGCATCATGATTAAAAAAGCAAATAAACATGTAAAAGTGTTATGCACGTGAATGACAAAGAATGAATTAATGCACACACATGGCTAGGTACGTAGAAACAAAAGCAACACTTAATTTAAGCCAAGTTCTATCACCATACACTGTATATGAATAGGTAAGACATCACGTGGCCCTGTAAATCCCTTCCCGTTTCTCAGACCCGAGCCAAATTCTTTAGATTTTCTTCTTCTTTCTCACCCGGGAACCAACCAACTTTCTCTTTCAAGTCCGGTGCAGGAAAAGTGGCAGTGGTGCACAACAGCTAGGACGCAGTGGCTTGGAGCTTCAAGGAAAAACCAGCAAGGTGACGATAAGAGGCAGCAATAAGCTTCTTAAAGTCTTCAAAAAAAAAGACAGCTGCCTTCTCCCCCCGTTTAGGTTTTTTCTCCTCAAGGTTTTTTTTCTAGGGTTTTCTTCTCTATGTTTTTTTTCTAGGGTTTTCTTCTCTAGGTTTTTTTTTCTTCTCTGTTTCTAGGTTTTTTTCCTCCCCCCCTGTGTTTTCTCCTCTCCTCCTTTTATACTTGTCAAAATTTCATGGAAAGAAATAAAAAATTTATAATTGATCCCATGATTATGGGATTTTTCATTTATTTTGTTTGACTTTCTCCTTTTTTTTTAAATTTATTTCCTTTTTATATTTTTTTTTTGGCAATGAATTTTCAGATTTAATTTCAACCAATTTCCTTCCTTTTGTTGATTTATTCATTGATTAAATGGCTGATTATTTTTTCTTTTATTTTTGGCAACAATATCAACTTTAGTCAACTCTTGAAGATGTGAATTTTGCATGTGCTTCACATGAGATTTGACCAAAATTGACTTGTTTCTTTTTTATCATTATTTATTTTATTTTATTTTTGATTTTTTGATTATATATAAAAAATATATATTAAAAAAAAATTTGTTCGGACAAAATTAGGTGTCTACAGCTGCCCCTCTTTGCGCTTTGCTGTGAAACAGTAATGGTGCAAAGACATAGACAACCATTTTGTCTGAATGCAAGACCTATCAATGATTTTTTTTATTTGATATTGATATTTCCTAGCCTCTTCTATCATAAGGCTAAGGAATAAATGCAAAATGAAATTTCCTAATCTTCCTCTCTTATAAAGATTGAGGAATAAATGCAAAATGAAGTTTCCTAGCCTCTTCTATCATAAGGTTCGGGAATGCAAAGTGAAATTCCTATTTTAGTCTCTCCTATCATAAGACTAAAGAATACAAACATGAATTTTCCAAATCTTTTCTACCATAAGATTAAGGAATGCAAAGTGAAACTCCTAGTCTCTCCTATCATAAGACTGAGGAAATGCAAAAAATGAAGTTTTCCTAGTCTCTCCTATCATAAGACTAAGGACTGTGAAATGAAATTTCTAGTCTTTCCTATCATAAGACCAAGGAAATGAAAAATGATCATGAAATAAAAGCTCCTCTCACCAGAGGCTATGAGACTTTGAAAAATAATCTTGTGCTCCTCTCACCAGAGGCATTGGAACTTCAAAAAATAACCTTGTGCTCCTCTCACCAGAGGCATTGGAACTTTGAAAAATAACTTTGTGCTCCTCTCACCAGAGGCATTGGAATTTTGAAAAATAGTCTTGTGCTCCTCTCACCAGAGGCATTGGAACTTTTGAAAACTAACCTTGTGCTCCTCTCACCAGAGGCATTGAGACTTTTGAAAAATAACCATGTGCTCCTCTCACCAGAGGCTTTGGAACTTTTGAAAAATAACCTTGTGCTCCTCTCACCAGAGGCATTGAGACTTTTGAAAAATAACCATGTGCTCCTCTCACCAGAGGCATTGAGACTTTTGAAAAATAACCATGTGCTCCTCTCACCAGAGGCATTGGAACTTTGAAAAATAACCTTGTGCTCCTCTCACCAGAGGCATTGAGACTTTTAACATAAAAATTTCATTTCAGGATACCAGTTAACATGGTTTGACTAGGCTTAACTTTCATTTTGATGCCAACAATATTAGGCTTTATTCTTCTTTAAGGTGCCAGCTAAACTGGACTTTACTCTTATCTAAGGTTTTTTCAAAAAGTATTTTTCTCATCATCTTCTCATACCTCATCATTTTTTTCAAATTACCATCTCTTATATTTTCTCTTTTCCTCAAAATTCTAATCATTCAAAACTTCTTATCCTAATGTCTTAACATATAGTTCAATGTCCAAAATGCACTAGTGAAATGTCATGCATGTCATGAATATAATGAATGCCATGAATGTTATGCACATGTCAATGTCATGCTTCCTGAATTATTCCATGAATGTATGCAAATGCATTCTCAATTGTGGTAACAAGATTCTCAAGCTCATCTTGCCTTTCTCAAGTCCCACATATCTGCTGAATTCTTTAAATCTCCTTTCATTTAACATCCCATCTTTTATTGAGTCCTAGCCCAGTTATGCCTGAAGACTAGCCATCATGTTTTCAGATTTGTATATTCATCATTCACATTTGTTTCCTTCTCTCTCTTAGTAATGCAAGATTTCTCAAAAGAAATTTTTTTTTTTCAAAAAATTTACCCAAAAAAGGTTACCAACATTTATTTATTTTCCTTTCAACTTGACCACCAATGTAATGCACTCATACATCTTCTCGATTTATTATAGGGGTGGAATAAATGATCATGAGAGGTATAGATATTCATTCTTAGAAAAGGAACATGAAATCCAAAAAAAAAAAACCAATGGGACAATCTGTTTGGAATAAGGTTTTTAGTATCCATGAACATTCTGACAATTTCAATCAAGTCAATCTAAAATTCTTTTCCAAAAACCCACTCTTAGGTTGATATGTTCTTTCATGTAGTGTCTGCCAACCTTACCCTTTATCAAAACTTTTTTATGCTAACCTTCTTCCTAAGCCGCCCTTTCAGGTTTTCAACTTAGGTGCCCCCTCAACTGATTCAAACTGCCCTTTTCGAGTTTTCAATTTGAATCCCCCTTTTTCTTTTTCTTTTTCTTTTTCTTTTTCTTTTTCTTTTTCTTTTTCTTTTTCTTTTTCTTTTTTCTTTTTTTCTTTTTTTTTCTTTTTTTTCTTTTTTTTCATATTTTTTCTTTTTTTTTCTTCTTCATCTTCAACTTCATTGGCTTTGACAAACTTCAACCTTCAATGCTCAATCCAAATTCATGCCCCTAATAGGCGTTCTTGATTTCGATCTAAGATATCTTCTAAAGCTCATGTTTTCTTCATTCAACTTGATCTACTTCCTTCAAAGGATCATTATCTCATTGTACAAGTATGTTTTCATTCGACGCATTATTCTTCCATTCAAGCATTTACATTTGATCAAAATGGGCTTTTAAAGGCACGTAATGTAGGCTTGGGTGAAGGTTTACGAAAGAAAAGGATATAGTAGGCCCAAAATGTGTTTCAAGGTTTATAAACCAAGGGATCACTTTCTTTATCAAGTAAAACATTCAGGCATTTTGCACCTTCTTGTTCTTTTTTTTTTGGGTTTTCTTTTTGAATAGAAACCCTTTTTTCTCTTTTTTTTTTCACAAAAATGGGCCCTTTTTTTTTTGCCCCTTGATTCATCATGAACACTTTCATTTTTGCCCCCAAAATTTCTTTATTTCATCTTCCTTGCCCCCAATGTGGAGGGTGATCCTTGGTGGGTTATATTACAAAAATATAATAGGCTCAAAAGGGGTAATCAAGGGATAATTTTACTCATGCTTGAAGGATAGTGAAAGAAGGCCATTTATCATTTCAAATGTAAGCGCTCTCCTTAAAGATCATTTATTGAACAATGACAAACTTGTTAGAAGCTTTTGTAAGAGATTCACCTTTCTCGTACTGTCTATCAAGTGCGGATGGTGAGCAACCTTTCCTTCATTTTCTTGCTTTCGCAACATTGGCATACTATTAATTCATCAACAATAGTAGTTCTTTCAAAATTGAACCCTAGATTTATTGACATTATTATCATTATGTTCATTATTTGGATACTTGTGAATGAAAGATATGGTGAGTATGTGGAGAAATGGAAAATGAATGGAATGAGAAATTGACAGTGCATCACACTAGTCGCTTTATTGAAAAGGAAATAAATAAAAATTAACCCATACATAAAATTTATTTCGTGCTTATGGGCTTAAGCACTTTCAAAAACTATCTTGCATTACTTAAAGAAATAAAAGAAAGCAAAAACAAAACTAGAATTTATAGATCTTCAAAATTGTCAGGCTCGAACCCTTCATGCCCCCACAAAACTCATCCTTCATTAGTATGGTTAGGCAATGGGTTTGCATTCGTAGTCGGTTCCCCTTTCGCTTCAAAACTCAACATACCAGCTTTTATCAATCCTTGCACTCTATACTTTAGTGCAGTGCAATTCTCCAAAGAGTGACCCACGTTCCCGAAGTGATACTCGCATCGAGCATTCTCATCATACCACTTTGGATATGGGGGCTTGAGAGGTTCCACATAAATGGGTGCAATGAGTTGTCCTTTGATCAATTTCGGGTATAACTCAGTGTAGGTCATGGGGATTGGGTCAATGGGAGTCCTTTCTCTTTTTGGCCATGATGCATTATGATTGCCCTCTTGTTTATTGAACTGCTTAGTTGGTTGAATATTTGGGGCAAGTGTCTGGGGATTAGGTTGAACATTAACCTTGGGGTAAGAATGGTAAGGATTCTGAGCAGGACAGTAAGGTTGTGGCATGTGATAAGGGTGTTGTGGGACATAGCCTCCATATTGCCTTCCATATGCCACAGCATGGACTTCTTCTTCCCTTCTTTTGTTGGCTCCTCCTTTCTTCTCAATATTGTTGGGAGCTTCAATCTTTCCACTCTTGATTGCATTCTCAATTATCTCACCAGACAATACCATATCAGCAAAATTCTTAGTGGCATTGCCGATCATCCTATCGTAGTATGGAGCCTTCAAAGTATTAACGAACATAATGGTAAGCTCCTTCTCCGAAAGTGGAGGTTGCACTTCCGCAGCCATATCACGCCACCTTTGGGCATATTGCTTGAAACTCTGATTAGCCTTCTTTTCCATGCTTTGTAAAGACAGACGATCAGGGGCCATGTCAGCAACATGTCGATATTGAGCCATAAATGCTCTTGCCAAGTCATTCCAAGTGGTGATTCGAGTTCCATCCAATTGATTATACCACTTCGCTGCAGACCCAGTATGGCTTTCTTGAAAGATATGAATAAGAAGTTTATCATCTTGAGCATAGGCAGCCATCTTTCGGCAATACATAATAAGATGAGACCTAGGGCAGGAAGTTCCATTGTACTTCTCAAACTCTGGTGCTTTAAACTTAGGTGGAATAACCAAGTCTGACACCAAACATAACCCAGTAGCATCCATGGAACCATAAAAGTCTAAGCCTTCAATAGCTCGAATCCTTTCCTCCAACATATTAATCTTTCGTTGCGACTTCGCCTCATCTTTCTCTTCTGCTTGTTTGGCTTTCAACTTCTCAATTTCCCTTGGGTCATCTAAGTCGGGCACCTCAATGGGATCAGTAGATTTTGCGCCTTGGGAAGGATAGGCGGGTCCTTGGAATTGAGCTTGTCCAAACGCTTGGGGTATAGCAGTGTAAGCAGGTGGATATCTTCCTTCTTGGGATGTTTGACTTGGAAATGGACCAAATCCGGGAGGATAGACAGGGTCTTCCATACTGCGTTGTTGAACCCCTTCTTGGACTACAACTTCCTCTACCACTCCTTTGCCCTTGCTTAGATTTTTCAACAGCTCTGTAATTTGGGCCAATTGCCCCCTCATTTCCTCTTGAGCTTTTTCCATCTTCTCCATGCGCATGCTTGATTCTTCTTCCATGATCTTAGCTTGATAACGAGTGTTGTGTGAATGAACCTTTGGTCGAGCTATCTTCGAATCTTTTATTGCCACAATTAAGAATTTTATCATTTCACATGTGGTGATGCTTCAAAAATTTTGGAAATGCTTTGTTTAAAAACAATGAATCAAAACAAGATGATCTGTATGAATGGAATGGTGTGGTCATGTAACAATAATGGATGAGTAATGCATGAAATGTTTGGGTCAAGAACTCATGGTACCCTCTTAGTGTCTCATGTATAAATCAAAATCAAACAAACTTGATCAAACATGTGTCCTAAATAATGGGTATTTTCTATAGCATGGGTTGATATGGTTCTATATTATAGTTAGTCTTCTAAATTTCACTATATGCATAGCTTTAGATAAAAGGGGTAAAGGTTCCCAAATTGTTCCTTACTGTCGTCCACACAAGACTAGTAAGGCACCCAATCCTCACCCATTACAGGCTACAAACGGAAAGGTTCAATTTGAGTGGGAGTATTTCACTGGCCTGTGTGGAGGTTATCACCTCACGAAGGCAAAGGTACTATACTCCCTCCTATGAAGGATAAGCCCGGGTCGAGGGCTAATGCATGCACATGAAAGTGAAGTGTGTGCATTAAATATTTTATGAAATTTAAAGTTTTAGGCAAAATCTTGATAACCTTAAATTACCTAATGGCCTGACTCTCTAATGTCCCCAGCGGAGTCGCCAAACTGTCGTAACGTATCAAGTTTCGGGGGAAACCTAATAGCTAGACACAAAAACTAAGGAGTCGCCACCAATCATTCTAACCTAGGTGTGATTGGTCACCTATTCAAACTAAGGATAAGGCCTGGTCTACGTTAAAAGTTCTAAGTTCGGGAGTACGGTTACGTGTGAGGAAGGATTAGCACCCTCACAACGCCCATCCTAAAATGGTACCAAGTGATCTAAGGTTATCTTAATTTGGCCTTTTACTTTAATTTCGATTAAATATTGAAAAATCTTTTAAGTCTCCTCCATCAAGCTGGTTGGACAACTTAAAAGTTATTCTCACCTCAAGAGTATTCAAGTAGGACCAATCGCCTTTCTTGAAGAGGCTCCGTCGTCGGATTGTTTAAATATTTTATGCAAACCCTATTTTGACTCCTATCCAATTTCTATTTATTATTTTTATCTTATTTTATTCTATTATGATTATTATTATTCTTATATAAATTATTATTTTTATGTCTTTAAATAAACATGTATTATTTGATATTGAAGATTTTCTTAAAGACCTTCCATCAAGCTGGTAAGACCTTAAAGAAACTTTCTCACCTTAGGAATTTTTAAAGAAACTACTCAATCGCAATTTCCTTTAAATTCCATCCTCGGAATAATTCACATTTATTAAAATATTTAATTTAATTTCTATTTATTTTAATTCTTTCCTAATTTTAATTCTAATTTATTAATTTGATCTTTATTCTTTAAACTTAATTTTAATTTACTATATTTTTTCTTTATCTAATCTAATTTGATTTTTATTTTTATAATTTAATCTATTAAATCTTGAAAATGTCCTTTAAATCTTCCATCAAGCTGGCAAGACTTAAAAGAACTCTCCTCACCTCGAGACATCTAAAAGTACTACTCAAGCGCAGTCCCTTTAGAATTCCGTCGTCGGATAATTTGTATTTTTTTATTATTTTTATTCTATTTTAATTTCTAAATATGTTAATTTTTATAATTCTTAATTCTTAATTTTATTATTTATTCTTTTAATTGTAATTAATCTTAACTAATTCTTATTTCAATTTTTAATAATAAATTTGAATTTTAAATATTGGAAATATCTTTTTAAATCTTCCATCAAGCTGGTAAGATTTAAGAAGAATCTCCTCACCTCAGAATAGTTTAAGGAGTCTCAATCGACTTTCTTAAATTCCATCATTGGTGTAATCTATATTTATCTTTTAATAATTAATTAATATTTTTAAACCACTTTTATTTACAAAATAATTTTAATTTATAAATGTTAATCTATTCTAATTAATTTGTTCTAATCTATGGTTCAATTAGCAAATTTCATTTTAAACAAAGAACAAGTAAATATAACTAATTAGTTAATCACTTTAGACAATTTTAATGGGTAGAATAATGATAGCACTTTTATAAAGGTGGCATCATGATTAAAAAAGCAAATAAACATGTAAAAGTGTTATGCACGTGAATGACAAAGAATGAATTAATGCACACACATGGCTAGGTACGTAGAAACAAAAGCAACACTTAATTTAAGCCAAGTTCTATCACCATACACTGTATATGAATAGGTAAGACATCACGTGGCCCTGCAAATCCCTTCCCGTTTCTCAGACCCGAGCCAAATTCTTTAGATTTTCTTCTTCTTTCTCACCCGGGAACCAACCAACTTTCTCTTTCAAGTCCGGTGCAGGAAAAGTGGCAGTGGTGCACAACAGCTAGGACGCAGTGGCTTGGAGCTTCAAGGAAAAACCAGCAAGGTGACGATAAGAGGCAGCAATAAGCTTCTTAAAGTCTTCAAAAAAAAAAAGACAGCTGCCTTCTCCCCCCGTTTAGGTTTTTTCTCCTCAAGGTTTTTTTTCTAGGGTTTTCTTCTCTATGTTTTTTTTCTAGGGTTTTCTTCTCTAGGTTTTTTTTTCTTCTCTGTTTCTAGGTTTTTTTCCTCCCCCCCTGTGTTTCTCCTCTCCTCCTTTTATACTTGTCAAAATTTCATGGAAAGAAATAAAAAATTTATAATTGATCCCATGATTATGGGATTTTTCATTTATTTTGTTTGACTTTCTCCTTTTTTTTTAAATTTATTTCCTTTTTATATATTTTTTTTTGGCAATGAATTTTCAGATTTAATTTCAACCAATTTCCTTCCTTTTGTTGATTTATTCATTGATTAAATGGCTGATTATTTTTTCTTTTATTTTTGGCAACAATATCAACTTTAGTCAACTCTTGAAGATGTGAATTTTGCATGTGCTTCACATGAGATTTGACCAAAATTGACTTGTTTCTTTTTTATCATTATTTATTTTTTTATTTTTGATTTTTTGATTATATATAAAAAAAATATATTAAAAAAAAATTTGTTCGGACAAAATTAGGTGTCTACAGTTGTGAATCACCGGGGAGGGTCTTCTATTTATTAAGTGTACTGCATGTAAAACACAGTCAGACTAGAAAACATCAGATAAACCAGCTTGGAACTTTAAGGCCCTAGCTACATTGAGTATGTGTTGGTGCTTTCTCTCAACAACACTGTTTTGTTCGGGTGTTTGTATACAGGATGTTTGATGCAAAATACCTTTTGAATGAAAGAAGGTTGGCATGTTAAATTCCTGTCCATTATCACTTCTGATGCATTTTATTTTAAGTGAAAACTGAGTTTCAACCATTTGGCAAAACTGTTGTATATAGGTTCTAGCTTCTGATTTTACCTTCATTAAGTAAACCCATGTTGCTCTGCTAAAATCATCTACTACTGTTAAGAAGTAATGATGACCATAGATTGAGGTAATGTGGTAAGGACCCCAAATGTCCATGTGAACCAGGTCAAAAGGAGCATGAGTAACAGAACTACTAATAGGGAATGAATTTTTTCTTTGTTTTGCAAAGTGACAGATATCACACACTGGAGGATTTTTGGCTAACACTGATGAATCAAAGGATTGAATCAATTTTATTCTTGGAAAGGAAGCATGTCCTAGTCTATAGTGCCACACATCAAACGAACAAGAGTTTACAAAATAAGTGTTAACAGAAGACTGATTACAAGAGAGATTATCATGTAATTGTTCCTGAGTCAATTGATAGAGACCATTCACTTGTTTACCCAAACCAATCATCTTCCAACATGCTAGGTCCTGCACTACACAAAAGTTAGGTTGAAAAATCACTAAACAGTTAAGTGTTTTTGTCAATTGGTGAACAGAAATGAGATTAAAACTGAAGGTTAGAACATACAGGACCTTGGTAAGTGTTAAAGAAGGACAGAGTTTCACTATTCCTACATGTGTGACTGAAGTATAAGTACCATTAGGAAGTCTAACGGATGTTTTATGAACAGGTTCATAAGAGTCAAAGAATGATAAGGAGCAAGTAATGTGGTCTGTTGCACCACTATCAAAAATCCAAGCATAACTGGATGAACTAGACTTATTAGTAGTGTAAGATGCTATGAGGTTACCTTCAAATTCTGGTATAGTAATGAAAGTTGCATTGATGGACTTATCATGATCAGTTGAAGAAGAGGCTATGTTAGTATTCTTGAGCATTGTCAAAATCTACTGGTATTGATCTTGAGTAAAAGAAGTTGAAACCATAGCTTGAACCCCCTCTGCCTTATCTGGTTGGACGTGAGCTTCAGAAATAGTAGATTCAACATGATTAACACTGCTTACATTTTTGGACCTTGGCTTGTAGCCTGGAGGATAGTCGTGCTTTCTATAGCACTTGTCAATTGTGTGCCCTTGATATCCACAAAAAACACATACAGGACGTTTGCTGTTAATGTTGTGATAAGACTGCTTCTTGAAACCAGAACTTGAAGGAACAGTTCTGGCAGCAAAGGCACTTGAATCCATTGATCCAACCGTGGGAGAAATCATGTCATTTTGCCTTTCTTGCTGAACCACCAAGGCAAAAACTTTGTTGATAGGTGGAAGGGGATCCATGAGTATGATCTGGGATCTTACTGTAGCAAAAGATTCATTTAACCCCTTTAAGAACCGAATGACTTGATCATTTTGCTGATACTTTCCAGCAGTTGCAAGGGCACCACAAGAACATTGAGGATTACAAGAGTAGGAAGGAATTGGCCTCAGATTAAGTAACTCATCCCAAAGAATCTTTAGATGAGTATAATAATCGGTTACTGACATAGACTTCTAATGGAACATGAAAATTTCTTCTTGCAAATCTGAAATCCGAAAGGAGTCACCTTGTGCAAATCTATCTTGTAAATCCGTCCAAATATCTTTGGCTAAGTCAAGCCAAATGATGCTTTGAGCTATTGAAGGAGAAACAGAATGAAGCAGCCATGAAACCACCATAGTGTTGCATCTTTCCCAGGTAAAGTATGAAGAATCTGTTTTAGCAGGCACTGAAATACTGCCATTGACAAAATTGTAGTTTATTCTTGGACAAGAGGGCCATCTTCATCGATCTGTGCTATGAATGGTAATTTGTTCCATTCAAAACAGGGGAAACTAACACCAAAGAAGGGTTTTCATTTGGATGAAGATAATATGGACTGGAAATATCAGTCGTGTTGATTTCAGTAGGCATGATGAACAAAAAGACATTCAAGAACCAAGTTTGGCTGGCGAGAAAGTGCAAGAAAACAAAGGAAAATTTACAGCTCTGATACCATATTGAAATCAGTTGATGAGAGAAAGAATCTGTATGTTTATTTGAGTAAAAAAGCATAAAGAAAATACAAAGCCTTTTAGTCTTTATATAGCTCGAGTAAGCTGATACATCAGAAAGAATAACTGAAGTTAGTTATTTAACTAACTGTTAACTGCTTCAAGACACTAGGATAACGAGAAACAGATTGACAGCATGATCTCGCATTAGCTGATGATGATCTGGAAGCTGCTGTAGAAGATCCCTGTTCTGTTATAGGAAGAAAATGTTCTTAATATTTAGATCTACATTAGACTTTGAAAGGGACTTCATTTTTATTTCTTTATGCGTAAGCCTTTAACTACACTCCAGATGATCAAATTGCAGGCAGTTTTGACAAATTAATTAACTTTATTGAGCCACAATGTCACACCTTCCCACGTAGGTAGGATCATATTAAACTGTGATCTTGTAAGACCTGATTCTACACTACTGTAGACCCAAATTTCATAAAATTTGATAATGTAAGTGAAGTAAATAATAAATATTGATTTTCATTTGGGCGAAAAGCTCCTTAACGTAGGATGTGAATGGAGCAATTTTGTGAAATACTTTATGTGCGAGTATTACAATGGAATAGCTCGCCAATGGATGAGCAAGGTAGAATGACTGCCAATGGGAATGGCGAGTTTGAGGATGGCGAGTTGACTTAGTTTCCTTTATGGCGAATAGGTGAGTTCACCAAGTTGTTGGTAAGGTGATCGCCCGAATGCGGCGAGGACTTGTGATCGCCCATATGGATTGAGTGAGTTAAATGATAGCAAGTGGGCGAGTAGATCAAACCTGGTGATTGCCAACAATGTAATTATAGAAGTGATCGCCAAATCTTAATATGGCATCAAGATAATGTGATGATGCCAATAATCAAGTAAAGGCCAATGTTGATGCTCAAATGGGCAAGTTAAGGACTATTGGCGAGCTGTGAAGCTGGCGATCTGGATTAGAGATGGCGAGCTGAGACATTGCTCAGTGTTGGCGAGCTGGAAACAATAAATCAAAACCGTGCAGCTAAATTTGACTTCTGTTGCTATTGTGATACAAGGCTGAAGAAAAATCTAACAGAGGATGAATTCTATTGGCTGAAGTAGCCATCAAAGGTTGGCAAACAAAGTCAATAATGCGTAGGAAGAAAAGAGTTCCAGTTGATTTCTTTTGCTGCAATGGTCTTCATGAATTAATGCAACAAATGATGCTTAGAAGAGAAGGAGAATGGAAGTCAACAGAGGTGCAGCAAAAGTGGACTTTCATGACACTTTGCTACTGCTACACGTTATTTTCTTCAGTCTGTTAAAGGCTGACCAAATCTGCTTGTTAAGTGGAAATGAGACAAGAAATTAATTAAAGGTTGACATAGCTGGAAAGTTATTGGTGGAAATATAAAACAAAACCAATAGAAGAAGCAAAAGGCGTGTGGAAGGGAGACTTTCACGCCACCTTGAGTTGCAGTTTTCTTCACGCATTAAAGGAATGATTGACCTATAAAATGATGAAGAAATATGATAAGGTGCTATGTGGATTATTAGTATTGGTTAATATGGATAAAGAGAAGAATAAATAAGCAAGAAGGCTACAACAAAGTTGCTCTCTTCACTACCGAATATGCCATCTACGAGAGCCAAACTTTGTCTTGATTTCTGTCCTGGTTCTTTTCTTCAGTTCAGCTAAGAAATGAGTTGAGAGAAATTCCATGGCGAGATTCAACCTTCCTTGCTTACTCAACCTCTATTCAATTGAAGAATCAAATAAGAATTCAAGCTAGAGAGCTGACATGGAAGAGGAACAAAATAGAAAACAAATTCTATTTTAGAAACATAAATTGATCAAGGTGAGATTTAATGGTTTCTTGAGAGATTGAATGATGTATTTCTATGATTTTGAGCATGAGGAACATGATTATAGTCTTGCTTTTAAATTTATTCTTGTTAGATCATAGAAATAGAATAAATTCATATCTTGAAGTAGATGAAGAATAGAATGAAACTGGGTTGAGATTGTAGTAGGATGATGAAAAATCATTAAAAAGAAACTAGAAAACAATCGAGAATAAACATGGAAAGAGCTGGAAATGGTGTAAGAGTGATGAGAATGACTATGGTGATTGCCCATGTTGAATGTTAGCAATCGCCAATGAGGCGAGTAGGAAATAAAGAACTCGCCAAGTTAAAGTTCTTGTTGAAATGGGCGAGATCGCCCAAAGCTAGGTTAACTCATGGGCGAGCCCATCTCCGAATAGAAAGCAGTAAATGGCGAACTCACATGCATTAGGCATTGGGCGAGTTGAATTGTGGGCGAACTCCCACATTTAAGCCAATGTGGCATGGCATGTTGATTGTGGGCGAGCTCCCACTAATTAGCCAATATATGAATGGCGAGAATGTTAGGCGAGCTCCTACGTGTAAGCCATAGGATGAATGGCGAGCTCAGTTGAGCGAGCTAGTGAGAGCTCTGTTGGGCGAGCTAGAAGGATCTCTGTGCGAGCTAGTTGATTTATCTCAATCTCGCCAAAGTGCTGGAAATATATAAAAGGGAAAATATTAATAGTTTTTAAATAAATTATTTTGCAGCCGGGAATTATGGACTTGGTAAAAGCGATCGAAAAGGCGATCGGGAAGCAAGGCTTCGTAAGACTAGGTAAGGGAGATGTGTGTGAAGTGAATGCATGTCCTGTGAAGTAAATTTCATGGAAATTATTGAGAAACTGTTTTGTTTTATGACATGCATTGTTTTGATAATTGTTTTGATTTGGGCGAGCTAAAAGCCGACCCCTATGTTATGATTGGGCGAACTGGTACAGGGCGGGCGAGCCCTTCTTTTCTAATGTTTGGGCGAACAACCTCTTTTATGTTGTTTTGGGGCGAACGACCCCTGTTTTCCTAAAATTTTGGCGAGCCAATGTGGGCGAACTCTTTATGATACCTTGGGCGAGTGACCCTATTTTAATAGAAATTCGGGCGAGCCACAGGTGAGCGAACCCTTTTATAATGTTTTGGGGCGGGCGACCCATTTGTTAAAAAAGTTATGAGCAAGCCACTGAGGGCGAGCCAGTTCTACTTGTTGCTTTTAAAAGCAAGGGTTGGCGGGCGAACACTTGTTCACCCCACTTTCGAGTTTACCATGGGCGAGCCATGATAGGCGAGCTGACTATGGCGAACTGATTTCAATTTGTATTTTCTCAACGAAAAAATGAGCAAAATTTAATATCTTTGTAAAAATAAACTATGTTTTTAATAAAAGGCGAGTTGACCTCATTGGGCGAGTTGACCATGGTAAGGCTCATTGGGCAAGTTGACTATGGGAACCTCCTAATGGGCGAACTGATTGTGGCAACGCCAAAATGGGCGAACTGACAGGGGCGAGCCGATATGGGTGAGCCAGTTTGAATTGTTTGAAAGCTAAGATTGGCGGGCGAACACTAGTTCACCGTGTTGGGCGAGCTGGCCATGATGGGCGAGCTGACCATAGGCTAGCAGGTTTTAAATGTGCTTTACAAAAACCAAAGAGAAGATTTTGGAAATCAAATCATTTTGAGAAAATGATATTATGGGTGAAATAATTCCATAAAGATTTTCATGAGATATAAAAGTGATTTTTGAGACTTTAGGCCCTGAGTTCATGCATTATTATTCATGTAATTGCGTGACTCACCTGGGGCGGTGGCTCGGGTCGATGGACCAGCAGGTGCGCCTCAGGGCGTCACAAGGCTGATGGACCCGCCAAGTCATCAGCGGTCTCAAGGTCACTTGGCAAGTGGACCCGAGGACCACCTATAGATTATGGTCATAGATCTAGCAGAGATAGTCGTAAGAGGCGATGGCCTACGGGTGCACCCCAAAAGCGGACGATTTGTGTTCCCGGAAAGGGGTGGGGAACTATGAGAGCATGAGTTATTTGTAGGGTGATGCCTAGTCTCAACTTGTTGATTTCTATTTAATGAGAGGATTTGTTAAATCCTAATTTCTATTTAATCACATGATATTGTAAACTGTTGAGCAAATGATTTGAATGGTGTATTGAGAGTACTGTTTATAACATCCACTGTTTTCCTATTTGATATGTTTTTAGGAAAAACAAATATTTTGTGGTATATAGTTTTGGTTTTATAAAGCAGCATACGTTTCCTTTATTGAGCGCGTAGTTCGCTCACCCCTTTATTTTAACTCCACAGATAAAAGACACGGAGTTAGAGAATTAGCTTCAAGATGGATATAGCTACATATAAAGCGCTGGGGCAAAGTATGTTAAACATGACAGGTATAGTCTCTTCTCTTTTACATTTCAGACATAGGTATACAGTATTACTTTATTAAAATAAAGACAATAGGGGATGTTAGTTGTAAGGAAATATGAAAAGAATTTCATATTCCATATTTGTTAAATAAATGTTATCATTTATCACTATCACTGTAGAATGTTAATGGCATCGCAGATAGCCCAACCGGAAAAGTTGTATAGAAGTATGTGAAAAATGTGGTAACGGGCTGTTACAGATCTCCAGCATTGGGAATTAAAGGAGTATCAGCCGTGTATATGAACTTTTCCTGCTCAACAAACTTAAAAATTTATAATGCAGATGCAGTGTTATGCAAGGTATGAAGTCATTCTCCTCCAGCCTCCTATGGGTGAAGTATTGTTTATAGTTTCTGCCCATGCTCACTTTATTAGTTTATTCTACTTTCATGATGAATCTGTGGAATTTGGTTTGGCTTCTGCTACCCAATGCTTTGTTTTAAGGTACAAAAAGCCTGATGGCTAGCTTGCTTGCATTACATGCATGCTTGTCAAATAACAAATATATGTTTATATACACTTTTTATGAGTTCAACCTCAGCCTCTTGTCACGAGGTTATTACTCTCTTCTCGCAAATCGGCTTATTGGAATGTGCAGTGCTAACAGTTATATGTTTAGCGATCAATCCTTTCCTATCTTATGTGGGATTGAAGCACCCTACCTACTCTCTTTTTAGAGCGCTTGGTATGACATTTTGCTGGCAGCTCTTTACCATTATAGTTTATTAATTTATAAATGTGTTAGGTAACAAAAAAGGCTACTTTTGATGTTTCACAAGAATAATACTCTCTCTCCCTCTCTTTTTATTATTGCCATCTGCAAAATAAGGTTTTTCGATCTCACTGTAAAAAAAAAACGTGAAAGATGTTTTATCGATTTGTATCTGTGATAACCGTAAATTTTTCAATTATTGGAAATAAATATTAGAGAAAATAAATATTGGAAATAAACAAATAAATAAAATTTTGAGAATGGGATATCGGTGAAAATCCCGAGAATTGAGAAAGGAACGGATGGTGGAAATCCGAGTGAATGAAAATAGAAAATATGTTTATATAATTACATATTATATAAATGTATTTTTATACAAATACATATGTGTTTAAAATACTATATGGTATATATATATATAATTATACATTGGTATACATGTGTGTATATATATATACTATTTGAAGAAATTAAATAATACATATGTATTTCAGTATAATCTCTTATGTATATATATAAATATATAAACATATAATTGAGAAATATAAATATTGATTTACATTAAAGTTTAAGAAAATATGTGCAAAGGTTATTCAAATTTAAAATATATTAATATACATATTGTAGACACCATTTTTGTCCGGGTCTCCTTCAGATATTTTTAATTAATTAGTTTTTATATTTTTTTTTATTATTGATTTTTATTTTTTATTTTTTATTCTTAATTTAGATTTAGAAATAAATTTCAGATTTTTATTTTGTTTTTTATTTTTATAAAATATAATAAAAGGGGAAAGAAATCGGAATTAATTTTGATAGGAAAGCAGACTTAAATGAGATTATTAAAGGTTGAAATTTAAATTTTATGGGAAGGAAAATTAGAATTAATATTGGATTTAAGATCTGATTCTTGAAATCTAAAATTTCCTAAAAGATTGATTCTTGATTTTTATTATCAAAAACAAAAAGAAAACCTAGGTTTATAAAAGAAGGCTTGAATACCTAAAGGGGGGAGGAGAAAAGTAGAAAAGACACTAAAAAAAACCTAGAGGAGGAGAGCCGCTATTCATCATTATTTTTCACCCCCACTGCTACGAAAAAAAACACCTTGAAGAACCTTTCTTCACCAATTCAGACCACGTCTATCTCGTATACCACCCATCCACACTTCACGTTGCTTCCTTGATTCACTCCTGTACCAAGCCATTACACCTCTGTCCTGCGTATCATCTTCACCGTTTTATTGCATCATCATCATCATCAAATCATCATCTTGCACCTTGATCATCTCCACCCTCCGCACACAGCAAAAACAACCCAAGTTTCTCTTAAACCCGTATCATCTCGTAACCATCATGACCATCTCTTTTCCTCTGCTCCTGCACTTGCTCACACTGCACCTCGTGCCTTTACACTGTACCCTCGGCCACCCTTGCATTGTCTGAACCACCCACTGCTGCGTGTGATCTTTCTTCGCTGCTTTGTAGAACTTGGTCTTGGTGCATCATTCTGCTACACCTTGCCAGACCAGAGCCATCTATATCACTCACCATAGCTTGCTGCATTTCGCCCCTACTGTCGCTAGTCTTACTGTTGCGGCATTACTGCAGTGCTGTAGTTTTTCTTGGAGTCGTGAAAGAAGGGATACAAACCTGCTGCCAAGCCTAAGTATGGTACCATCGTGAAATAAGGGATACACGGGCAAGAATAAAAAAAAACGAATTCTCGAAGTCGAGCCTCCATTGTTCTACATCTATTCCTTGCCCCTTACTTAACAAGCATCCTAACTCATTCTCTGTTTCGATACCTTGGCCCGAGACTACTTGATTGCGCTTCCGGCATCGCCAAATCTGCGAACTGCTACTCGAGTTACGCTTCCAGTACCTCTACACCTTGTCACTGCATTGTCTCTACTTCCTTGCATCACTGTGCTTCATCGTTCTTTGTTATCCTCTACTGCCTTGATTCAAGACCGAGAAGCAGAGAAGCTTTTGGCTTTTGTAGAATCAAAAGAAAATAAAAAAAAGAAAATAAAATAATAGCCGATTGAAATTGATGCAGTGATAAGCAAAAGAAGGAAGCTTTTAGTTCTGACATAAAAGGTGAACTTTTGACCTTGACTTGATAGGTAATTAATTTTTCTTTATTTTTTTTTTATTCACGTGCAAGTGCCTTTATATATTTATCATGATGCCATCCTTTGTAAAAGTTGCTATCATTACTTTGCCCATTAAATTTGTGTAAATTGATTAACTAATTAATTTTATTTATTTATTCTTTGTTTAGAATGAGATTTATCAGTTAAACTATAGATTAGAACAAATAAATTAGAATAGATTAACATTTATAAATTAAAATTATTTTGTAAATAAAAGTGGTTTAAAATATTAATTAATTATTAAAAGATAAATATAGATTATACCGATGATGACATTTAGAGAAAGTCAATTGACACATCTTAAAAATGTCTAGGTGAGAAAATTCTTTCTTAAGTTGAGCCAAATTGATGGAATACTTTTGAAAGAATTTTCAATAAATTATAATCAATGTTTATTCTTACTAAATTAAATATGAATAAAATATAAATGAATATAGATATGAGAACATAAATTAGACGAAAAATTAATAGGAAAATAATTAGTAATTAATAAGATTAGATAATAAAGAAATAAATATGAGTTATACCGAGAATGAAATTCCAAGAAAGTCAATTGAGACTCCTTGGGTATTTCTAGGTGAGATGATTCTTTCTTAAGTTGAGCCAAATTGATGGGATACTTTTGAAAGAGTTTTCGATAAAATATAATTCATGATTATTAAATAAATATAAATAAATGAAATAAATAAAATCAAGATTAAAGTTAAAGAAATTTAAATAAAATTAGATAAGTGAATAAATAAACGAACTAAATAGCTTGGAATAAAATTATAGGAAATAAAAAATATGAATTATGCCAATGATGAAATTTCAAGAAAGTTAATTGGGACTCCTTGAATTTTCTAGGTGAAAAGATTTCTTTTAAGCCGAGCCAAATTGATGGGACGCTTTTAAGAAAATCTTCAATAAACCATGATTCATATTTATTCTCTAAATAAATAAAGTAAATAAATAGAATATATAGATAGATGTAATACGAAATAAGATTAAAAAATATAGATATTAATATGGAGTTGAAATTAGAGCCAAAGTTAGAAAGAATAAGATTTTTATAAATTATTTAATTGATCCGACGATGGAGTTCAAGAAAGTCAATCGAGACTCCTTGAACATCTTGAGGTGAGGGAGATTTTTAAGATTGGAGCCAAATTGATGGAAAAATCTTAGAAATATTCCCAATATGTAAGCATATCGAAATTAATATAAACACAAGGCAAATTATAAAGATAACCAAAAACTAGTTGGTACCATTTTAGGATGGGCGTTGTAGGGGTGCTAATCCTTCCCTACACGTAACCGTACTCCCGAACCCTAATATCTTTGAACGTAGACCATGCCTTATCTTTAGTTTGAATAGGTGACCAATCACACCTAGGTAGAATGGTTGGTGGCGACTCCCATAATTTTAGTGTCTAGCTATTAGGTTTTCCGAAACTTAATACGTTATGATAGTTTAGCGACTCCACTGGGGAATTTAGAGAGTCAAGCCAATGATTGGTTTTAGGTTATTTTAGGTTTGCCTTAGGTATGTTAATTTTGATAAAATAATAAGACATTAATAACTACATGTTTCTTCGACACACACTTCACGTGCATGTGCATGCATTAGCCCTCTACCCAGGCTCTATCCTTTTAGGAGGAAGTAAAGTAACTACGCTCTCGTGAGGTAATACCTTCGCAATGGCTAACGAAATACTCCCACTCAAATTGAACCTTTCCATTTGTAACCTGTAATGGGCGAGGATTGGGTGCCTTACTAGTCTTGTGTGGACGACAGTGAGGAACAATTTGAGAACCTTTAGCCCTTTCATCTAAAGCCATGCATATAGTGAAATTAAGAAGACCAACTGTAAGATAGAGCCATATCAACCCATGCTCTAGAAAATACCCATTACTCAGGACACATGCTTGATCAAGTTTGTTTGATTTTGGTTTACACATGAGACATTAAGAGGGTACCATGAGTCTTTTACCCAAACATTTCATGCATTACTCATCCATTATTGTTACATGACCACAGCATTCCATTCAGACACATCATCTTGTTTTGATTTATCTTCATTCATTGTTTTTAAACAAAACATTTTCAAACTTCTTCAAGCATCACCACATGAAAAATGATGAACTCTAATTGTGGTAATAAAGGCTCAAAGATAGCTCGACCAAAAGTCCATTCCCATCACACTCGTTATCAAGCTAGGATCATGGAAGAAGAATCAAGCATGCGCATGGAGAAGATGGAAAAAGCTCAAGAGGAAATGAGGGGGCAATTGGCCCAAATTACAAAGCTGTTGAAAAATCTAAGCAAGGGCAAAGGAGTTGTAGAAGAAGTTGCAGTCCAAGAAGGGGTTCAACAACGTAGTATGGAAGACCCTGTCTATCCTCCTGGATTTGGTCCATTTCCAAGTCAAACATCCCAAGAAAGAAGATATCCACCTGCTTACACTGCTATACCCCAAGGTTAACCCTCAACCTAATCCCCAGACACTTGCCCCAAATATTCAACCAACTAAGTAGTTCAATAAACAAGAGGGCAATCATAATGCATCATGACCAAAAAGAGAAAGGACTCCCATTGACCCAATCCCCATGACCTACACTGAGTTATACCCAAAATTGATCAAAGGACAACTCATTGCACCCATTTATGTGGAACCTCTCAAGCCCCCATATCCAAAGTGGTATGATGAGAATGCTCGATGCGAGTATCACTTCAGGAACGTGGGTCACTCTTTGGAGAATTGCACTGCACTAAAGTATAGAGTGCAAGGATTGATAAAAGCTGGTATGTTGAGTTTTGAAGCGAAAGGGGAACCGACTACGAATGCAAACCCTTTGCCTAACCATACTAATGAAGGATGAGTTTTGTGGGGGCATGAAGGGTTCGAGCCAGATAATTTTGAAGATCTATAAATTCTAGTTTTGTTTTTGCTTTCTTTAATTTCTTTAAGTAATGCAAGATAGTTTTTGAAAGTGCTTAAGCCCATAAGCACGAAATAAATTTTATGTATGGGTTAACTTTTATTTATTTCCTTTTCAATAAAGCGACTAGTGTGATGCACTGTCAATTTCTCATTCCATTCATTTGCCATTTCTCAACATTCTCACCATATCTTTCACTCACAAGTATCCAAATAATGAACATAATGATAATGATGTCAATAAATCTAGGGTTCAATTTTGAAAGAACCACTATTGTTGATGAATTAATAGTATGCCAATGTTGCGAAAGCAAGAAAATGAAGGAAAGGTTCCTCACCATCCACACTTGATAGACGGTACGAGAAAGGTGAATTTCTTACAAAAGCTTCTAACAAGTTTGTCATTGTTCGATAAATGATCTTTAAGGAGAGCACTTACATTTGAAATGATAAATGGCTTTCTTTCACTATCCTTCAAGCATGAGTAAAATTATCCTTTGATTACCCCTTTTGAGCCTATTATATTTTTGTAATATAACCCACCAAGGATCACCCTCCACATTGGGGGCAAGGAAGATGAAATAAAGAAATTTTAAGGGCAAAAATGAAAGTGTTCATGATGAATCAAGGGTCAAAAAAAAAGAAAAGAAAAATAGCCCAATTTTGTGAAAAAAAGAAGAAGAAAAGAAAAAAAAAGGGTTTCTATTCAAAAAGAAAACCCAAAAAAAAAACAAGAAGGGGCAAAATGCCTAAATATTTTACTTGATAAAGAAAGTGATCCTTTGGTTTATAAACCTTGAAACACAGTTTGGGCCTACTATATCCTTTTCTTTCATAAGCCCCCACCTGAGCCTACATTACATGTCTTTAAAAGCCCATTTTGATCAAATGTAAATGTTTAAATTGAAGAATCATGTATTGAATGAAGGCATACCTTTATAATGAGATAATGATCCTTTGAAGGTTCGAGGAAGATAAAGGAAGTAGATCAAGTTGAATAAAGAAGTCCATGAGCTTTAGAAGATATCTTGGATCGAAATCAAGAACGCCTATTAAGGGGCATGAATTTGGATTGAGCATTGAAGGTTGAAGTTTGTCAAAGCCAATGAAGTTGAAAATGAAAAAAAAAAGGGAAAAATATGAAAAAAAAAAGAGAAAAAGAAGAAGAAAAAAAAAAGAAAAAAGAGAAAGAAAAAAAAGAAAAAAAAGAAGAAAAAAAAGAAAGAAAAAAGAGAAAAAGGAGGATTCAAATTGAAAACCCGAAAAGGGCAATTTGAATCAAACAAAGGGGCACCTAAGTTGAAAACCTGAAAAGGCGGCTTAGGAAAATATCAGCATAAAAAAGTTTTGATAAAGGGCAAGATTGGCAGACACTACATGAAAAAACATATCAACATAAGAGTGGGCTTTTGGAAAAGTATTTTAGATTGACTTGATTGAATGTCAGAATGTTCATTAAATGGATACTGAAAACCCTATTCCAAACAGACTGTCCCATTGATTTTTCTTGATTTCATGTTCCTTTTCTAAGAATGAATATCTATATCTCTCTTGGTCATTTTAAATTTATACCACCCATATAACAAATGGAGAATATGCATAAGTGCATTACATTGGTGGTCGAGTTGGAAGGAAAATAAATAAATGTTGGTAACCTTTTTTGGGTAAATTTTTGAAAAAAAAATATTCTTTTGAGAAATCTTGCATTACTAAGAGAGAGAAGGAAACAAAAGTGAATGATGAATATACAAATCTGAAAACATGATGGCTAGTCTTCGGGCATAACTGGACTAAGACTCAATAAAAGATGGGATGTTAAATGAAAGGAGATTTAAAGAATTCAGCAGATATGTGGGACTTGAGAAAGGCAAGATAAGCTTGAGAATCTTGTTACCACAATTGAGAATGCATTTGCATACATTCATGGAATAATTCAGGGAGCATGACATTGACATGTGCATAACATTCATAGCATTCATTATATTCATGACATGCATGACATTTCACTAGTGCATTTTGGACATTGAACTATATGTTAAGACATTAGGATAAGAAGTTTTGAATGATTAGAATTTTGAGGAAAAGAGAAAATATAAGAGATGGTAATTTCAAAAAATGATGAGGTATGAGAAGATGATGAGAAAAATACTTTTTGAAAAAACCTTAGATGAGAGTAAAGTCCAGTTTAGCTGGCACCTTAAAGGAGAATAAAGCCTAATATTGTTGGCATCAAAATGAAAGATAAGCCCAGTCAAACCCATGTTAACTGGTATTCTGAAATGAAATGTTTTATTTTCAAAGTTCCAATGCCTCTGGTGAGAGGAGCACAAGATTATTTTTCAAAAGTCTCAATGCCTCTGGTGAGAGGAGCACAAGATTATTTTTCAAAGTTCCAATGCCTCTGGTGAGAGGAGCACAAGGTTATTTTTCAAAAGTCTCAATGCCTCTGGTGAGAGGAGCACAAGATTATTTTTCAAAGTTCCAATGCCTCTGGTGAGAGGACCACAAGGTTATTTTTCAAAAGTCTCAATGTCTCTGGTGAGAGGAGCACAAGATTATTTTTCAAAGTTCCAATGCCTTTGGTGAGAGGAGCACAAGGTTATTTTTCAAAAGTCTCAATGCCTCTGGTGAGAGAAGCACAAGGTTATTTTTCAAAAGTCTCAATGCCTCTGGTGAGAGGAGCACAAGATTATTTTTCAAAGTTCCAATGCCTCTGGTGAGAGGAGCACGAGGTTATTTTTCAAAAGTCTCAATGCCTATGGTAAGAGGAGCACAAGATTATTTTTCAAAGTTCCAATGCCTCTGGTGAGAGGAGCACAAGGTTATTTTTCAAAAAGTCTCAAAGTTCCAATGCCTCTGGTGAGAGGAGCACAAGGTTATTTTTCAAAAAGTCTCAATGCCTCTGTTGAGAGGAGCTCTTTATTTTTCAAAAAGTCTCGATGCCTCTGTTGAGAGGAGCTCTTTGTTTCAAAAAGTCTCATAGCCTCTGGTGAGAGGAGCTTTTATTTCATGATCATTTTTCATTTCCTTGGTCTTATGATAGGAAAGACTAGGAATTTGATTTCACAGTCCTTAGTCTTATGATAGGAGAGACTAGGAAAACTTCATTTTTTGCATTCCTTAGTCTTATGATGGGAGAGACTAGGAATTTCACTTTGCATTCCTTGATCTTGTGATAGAAAAGATTAGGAAATCTCATTCTACATTCATTTCCTTGGTCTTATGATAGGAGAGACTAGGACATCTCATTTTACATTCCTTAATCTTATGATAGAAAAGATTAGGAAATTGCATTCCTTAGTCTCATGATAGGAGAGACTAGGACATTCATTTTGCATTCCTTAGTCTTATGATAGAAAAGACTAAAAAGTTCCATTTTGCATTCATTTCTTTAGTCTTATGATAGAGAAGACTAGAAAATTTCATTTTGCATTCATAGAAGAGGCTAGGAAACTTCATTTTGCATTCATTCCTCAATCTTTATAAGAGAAGAAGGTTAGGAAATTTCATTTGGCATTTAGCCTCATGTGAGAGAAGGCTAAAAAAAATCATATTTTACAAAAAATTCATTGATAGGTCTTGCATTCGGACAAAATGGTTGTCTATGTCTTTGCACCATTACTGTTTCACAGCAACAGTGCAAAGAGGGGCAACCGTAGACACCATTTTTGTCCGGGTCTTCTTCAAATATTTTTAATTAATTAGTTTTTATATATTTTTTTATTATTGATTTTTATTTTTTATTTTTTATTATTAATTTAGATTTAGAAATAAATTTCAGATTTTTATTTTGTTTTTTATTTTTATAAAATATAATAAAAAGGGAAAGAAATCGGAATTAATTTTGATAGGAAAGCAGACTTAAATGAGATTATTAAAGGTTGAAATTTAAATTTTATGGGAAGGAAAATTAGAATTAATATCGGATTTAAGATCTGATTCTTGAAATCTAAAATTTCCTAAAAGATTGATTCTTGATTTTTATTACCAAAAACAAAAAGAAAACCTAGGTCTATAAAAGAAGGGCTTGAATACCTAAAGGGGGGAGGAGAAAAGTAGAAAAGACACTAAAAAAAACCTAGAGGAGGAGAGCCGCTATTCATCATTATTTTTCACCCCCACTGCTACGAAAAAAAACACCTTGAAGAACCTTTCTTCACCAACTCAGACCACGCCTATCTCGTATACCACCCATCCACACTTCACGTTGCTTCCTTGATTCACGCCTGTACCAAGCCATTACACCTCTGCCCTGCTTATCATCTTCACCGTTTTATTGCATCATCATCATCATCAAATCATCATCTTACACCTTGATCATCTCCACCCTCCGCACATAGCAAAAACAACCCAAGTTTCTCTTAAACCTGTATCATCTCGTAACCATCATGACCATCTCTTTTCCTTTGCTCTTGCACTTGCTCACACTGCACCTCGTGCCTTTACACTATACCCTCGGCCACCCTTGCATTGTCTGAACCACCCACTGCTGCGTGTGATCATTCTTCGCTGCTTTGTAGAACTTGGTCTTGGTGCATCATTCTGCTACACCTTGCCAGACCAGAGCCATCTTTATCACTCACTGTAGCTTGCTGCATTTCGCCCCTACTGTCGCTAGTCCTACTGTTGCGGCATTACTGCAGTGCTGTAGTTTTTCTTGGAGTCGTGAAAGAAGGGATACAAACCTGTTGCCAAGCCTAAGTATGGTACCATCGTGAAATAAGGGATACACGGGCAAGAATAAAAAAAAACGGATTCTCTAAGTCGAGCCTCCATTGTTCTACATCTATTCCTTGCCCCTTACTTAACAAGCATCCTAACTCATTCTCTGTTTCGATACCTTGGCCCGAGACTACTTGATTGCGCTTCCGGCATCGCCAAATCTGCGAACTACTACTCGAGTTACACTTCCAGTACCTCTACACCTTGTCACTGCATTGTCTCTACTTCCTTGCATCACTGTGCTTCATCGTTCTTTGTTATCCTCTACTGCCTTGATTCAAGACCGAGAAGCAGAGAAGCTTTTGGCTTTTGTAGAATCAAAAAGAAGAATAAAATAATAGCCGACTGAAATTGATGCAGTGATAAGTAAAAGAAGGAAGCTTTTAGTTCTGACATAAAAGGTAAACTTTTGACCTTGACTTGATAGGTAATTAATTTTTCTTTATTTTTTTTTATTCACGTGCAAGTGCCTTTATATATTTATCATGATGTCATCCTTTGTAAAAGTTGCTATCATTACTTTGCCCATTAAATTTGTGTAAATTGATTAACTAATTAATTTTATTTATTTATTCTTTGTTTAGAATGAGATTTATCAGTTAAACTATAGATTAGAACAAATAAATTAGAATAGATTAACAATTATAAATTAAAATTATTTTGTAAATAAAAGTGGTTTAAAATATTAATTAATTATTAAAAGATAAATATAGATTATACCGATGTGACATTTAGAGAAAGTCAATTGACACATCTTAAAAATGTCTAGGTGAGAAAATTCTTTCTTAAGTTGAGCCAAATTGATGGAATACTTTTGAAAGAATTTTCAATAAATTATAATCAATGTTTATTCTTACTAAATTAAATATGAATAAAATATAAATGAATATAGATATGAGAACATAAATTAGACGAAAAATTAATAAGAAAATAATTAGTAATTAATAAGATTAGATAATAAAGAAATAAATATGAGTTATACCGAGGATGAAATTCCAAGAAAGTTAATTGAGACTCCTTGGGTATTTCTAGGTGGATGATTCTTTCTTAAGTTGAGCCAAATTGATGGGATACTTTTGAAAGAGTTTTCGATAAAATATAATTCATGATTATTAAATAAATATAAATAAATGAAATAAATAAAATCAAGATTAAAGTTAAAGAAATTTAAATAAAATTAGATAAGTGAATAAATAAACGAACTAAATAGCTTGGAATAAAATTATAGGAAATAAAAAATATGAATTATGCCAATGATGAAATTTCAAGAAAGTTAATTGGGACTCCTTGAATTTTCTAGGTGAAAAGATTTCTTTTAAGCCGAGCCAAATTGATGGGACGCTTTTAAGAAAATCTTCAATAAACCATGATTCATATTTATTCTCTAAATAAATAAAGTAAATAAATAGAATATATAGATAGATGTAATACGAAATAAGATTAAAAAATATAGATATTAATATGGAGTTGAAATTAGAGCCAAAGTTAGAAAGAATAAGATTTTTATAAATTATTTAATTGATCCGACGATGGAGTTCAAGAAAGTCAATCGAGACTCCTTGAACATCTTGAGGTGAGGGAGATTTTTAAGATTGGAGCCAAATTGATGGAAAAATCTTAGAAATATTCCCAATATGTAAGCATATCGAAATTAATATAAACACAAGGCAAATTATAAAGATAACCAAAAACTAGTTGGTACCATTTTAGGATGGGCGTTGTAGGGGTGCTAATCCTTCCCTACACGTAACCGTACTCCCGAACCCTAATATCTTTGAACATAGACCATGCCTTATCTTTAGTTTGAATAGGTGACCAATCACACCTAGGTAGAATGGTTGGTGGCGACTCCCATAATTTTAGTGTCTAGCTATTAGGTTTTCCGAAACTTAATACGTTATGACACACACACACACACACACACACACACACACACACACACACTAAATATAGAAGTGAAATAAAAACAAAAGAGGAAATAAAACAGAAAAGGGGAAAGGAAGGATCGGGGAAGGATCCCGACCTTCCCAGCCAGAACCGAAGGTGGCGGAGCTGCCACCGCCGGCGAGGGAGAAAAGAGAAGGGTGCAACGCCACCGACCAGAGAGAGGAAAGAAGCTGCCGACGACGGAAGAAAGAAAACGAAACAAAGGAAAACCGACTAAAATCGAGGAAGAAAAGAGGAAAAGGGATCTAGCGGTGCCAACGGAATTGGCTGTCGCCACTGCCACCGAAGCTTCGCCAGAGGAAGAGGAAGACGTGGGAGGCCACAGATCAGGCGGAGAACAACGAAGAAGGGCCGGCGAAGAGGTGGAAGAGACCGAACCTAAACCGAGTCGATCCGTCACCGTGCTGTTGATTCGTGATGAACGGAGGCCAGATCCGGCTTCGTCGTGGTGCCGGCCAGCTGCTGAGCCACCGAACCGCTAGAGAACTGACCACCGAAGAAGAACCGATGGTGAGGGGGGTGACCGGTCCGGCTGGAAAAGAAAGAAAAGGAAAAAGAAAAAAAAGGAAAAAGAAAAAGAAAAGAAAAGAAAAGAGAAAAAGAAAGAAAGAAGAAAAAGAAGGAAGAGAAAGAGAAAAAGAATTCCGGGAATTTGGAAAATTCCCGAGAATTCGAAAATTACGAAAAATCCCGAGAATTACGAGAATCATAAGAAATCCCGAAAAGTGTTAAATTATTTAAATAATTTAGTTATTTAAATAATTATGAAAAAATTTTAAAATTTAGAATTTAATTTTCAGAAAATTCTCTCGATGACCGAGCCGATGGAATCGGGCGAGGTTAACACGGGCGCAACCTTCGAGAGTCAGTCGTCGACCCAAGACAGGTAAAGGAGACATGTGCCGCCTGTAAAGATATTTGGCCATGTTTTTAAATTGCATTTAATTTTATAAATGCTATTGATAATTATCAGTTTTATAATGTGGTAATTTATCGGTTTTAAATTATGGTGAAATACTGGTTGAGGAATATAAACTGTATTTTTCGTGCAGGAGGCTAGCCAAATCAGCAGCCGTTATACTGCCGAAAAATTATCGAAAAATTACTGAAATTTACCGAAAATCACCAAAAACTATAATAAATGATTTGATTTTACGTGAAACGATTTTCACGTACGAAAATCGAGAAATCAAGTAAATTTCAGAAAACATGAATATAGTGATATTTAATTTTAAAATATTCATGTTTTCGAGAATGGTGAAAAGGAAATCATCGAAAATTCATCCGGTAGGTGATATTTCACGTGAAATGAGATGAAAATGAAAAAGAGACTGAAGTGAATATTTTTATAAATATTCTTAAATATTCACTTGATTTCATATAAAACCTTTATTGTTTTAATTATGGAAATAATTAATTATATAAATTCCATAAAGGTTAAGAAATGATGAAAAACTATGATTTCGAGACTAGAGGTCTCTATACGTGTTTTAGAGGAAAACATGGTGCCAGAATTATTGAAAATTGAAAAATAAATAATTTATTTTTCCATAAATAACAAAAATATTTGAATTGAATTTCGATGATTTTAAAAACCATGTTTTCGATGAATAGCACGGAAAGGCGTGCATACATGTGTTACGGTGAAAAAGACACTGTCATGAGATTTGCTTTACAGTGTGACATATAACTCTCTTACTAAGCCATGGTTTGCTCACTCCCCAATTTTAACATTTTAGGTTTTGATGATTATGAGATCAGTTGATTTTGGATCACGGCTGCACATAATGGACGATGTGACAGACCGACTGATTTATATGAGGTACGATCATTTATTTTCTGTATTTAGACATGTCTACAGTACTACTTGTCTAATTAATTAAGATAGGGGATGTGTATAATATAAACAATGTTATGTAAAATTGTTTAACATTAAGTACAAGTGAAGTATCACAGCCAGCCCAACCGGATAAATTGTGTAAAATAAGGAGAAAAATGTGGTAACGGGTCGTTATAGTATCTTACAAACTCTCTTTTTAGAGCGCTTGATATGACATTTTGCTGGCAGCTCTTTACCATTATAGTTTATTAATTTATAAATGTGTTACGTAACAAAAAATGCTACTTTTGATGCTTCACAAGAATAATACTCTCTCTCCCTCTCTTTTTATGCAAAACAAAGTTTTTTCGATCTCACTGTAAAAAAAAACATGAAAGATGTTTTATCGATTTGTATCTTAAGCCATATCTTCTGAATATTTGCTTGATATATATAAATATAAATATATATATATATATATATATATTGAGATGGATCGAATTAAATGGTTATTTTTTTTATATACAATCAAAATCTCTTATTTTAGAAAGAAAGAATACAGATGTTAAAGTTTGAATATTAATTGTGCAGAATTTTTACACTTTTAAAACGCCTTATTGTTGTGAGGAATGTCTTCTTCCTTTTTCTTCTTCCCAATGGGTCCCAACTTGTTGCCTTACTATTGAAAGTGACTCTAACATTCCCATTCTTTGGGCCAACAAGAACTGCACTGTTTCTTGGCGCATGAAGCACATTTCCAACTACAATTAATGCCTCAAAAACAACACCAAGAGAACTTTCTTCAACCGCATTTTGCACGAGGCAAATTCCATAGCCGACGGATTAGCTAAATCCAAGGTTTCTCGCTCGGTTGCTTTTGTATCTTGGTTCTAATTTTTGTGGTTTCACTTTGGAATCTTTTTTCCTTACTACTGTAACATCCTTGAACTTATTCCACCCTTTTATATAATGATATTCTGCCTTTAAAAAAAGACGAAAACATAATAATTTAAATCAATACTCAAAATTATCAAAATCAAAAAGTTGAATTTGATACTTAAATAAATGCGTTTAAGTGTATATTGTATGAACTAACAATATTATTGAAGAAACATGATATGATTTCTAATATATCCCTACAAGAATGTTTTAGGTTAATATTAATTCAACACTCACTCAGCTTCATGTCTACTTAAATTACATGCATATGTGGCATTTGAATTCCCATGTAAAATTAAACTGCAGATAGCATCCTAATTAAGGAATTTTCACATGAACTAGTTATTAATTAAAGCCCTGCTTTTGATCTGATCCATGTCAATTTTCAACCACAAGCATATATCATGGCTTAAAACAACAGCTAATTACAATTATTTCACTATTTCTTGCTTGCCTCTTGATAAAAATTTACTTTAAAAATATCTCTCTTTCCATGGTGTCTTGTAAGTAGATTTGACAATTCATGTTACAGAAATTGTATTTGTATTATATAAAATATAAAAATTTTAGGTTAAAATTCGTATCAATATATCCAATATAAAATTTTTTTTAATTTTTATCAAATTTTAGATTGTGTTAATTCAAATATTCTATTGGCTTGCTAGCTTGCATTGCATGCATGCATGTGGACGAATAACAAATTAATGTATATTTGCACTTTTTATGAGTTCAACTTCGACCTTTGCAGCTCTTTACTATTCTAAGTTATTAATTACGAATGTGTTAGGTAACAAAAAAGATACTTTTGATCTTTCACAAGAGAAACAAGTCAAGAAAGTGACAGCATCTCTACCTCTCTCTTTAATGTTGCCGTCTTCAAAACTAGATTATTGCGATCTCGTTGTAAAAAAAAAGGTGAAAAATATTTTTTCGATTCGTAACTTAAAGCCATATATTCTAGAAGATTTATCAGATGTAAATATATAAATTGAGGCAGAACGAATTAAAAGGTCGATTTTTTTTATATACAATAAAAAATTTTGATCTTAAAAAAAATACATGTATTAAAGTTCAAAGTTCAAATATCAATTATGCAAAATTCTTACATTTTAAAAATGCAAACATAACAATTTATATGTATAGGGTATAGTGTATGAATTGACAATATTTTTGAAGAAATATCAAATATGATATGATTTCTAATAATTAATTTTAGGGTAAATTAATTATAAAATTAATTCAACACTCAGACTGCAGGTTCATGTCTATTTACATTACATGCATATGTGGCATTGGAATTGAATTCCCATACAAAATTAAACTGCAGATAGCTTTCTAATTGAGGAATTTTCACATGAACTAGTTATCCACTTAAATTTTCAACCACAAGCATATATCATGGCTTAAAACAACAGCTAATTACAGTTATTTCTCTATCTTCTTGCTTGCCCTTTGACACATATTTACTAAAAAACAAATCCTGTAAGTAGATTTGGTGATCTGTGTATATAATGTTTGGATTATGAAAAATCGTATTCGTGTTGTGTAAAATACAAAAATTTTATATCAAAATTCGTATCGACATTTCAAATACAAATATTTTGTTTTTTAGCTTTTTCTATATTGATATACAATTTTTATTAAATTTTCATTTGTATTATTTTTATATTTTTTATTCGTATTATTTTCGTATCGTGTTTGATATGTGCGATATTTTTACATCCAAGTAAGTCTATATGCATTTTATCTAATGATACATTTATTCAATTATTTCTAATAAAACAGGTTTTGATTTTGCCTTTGGCCCAGTAGCAATATAGGCCTACTGTCTCTAGGACAGTAAACAAACCGAACAAACGAACTGATGTCTCTGTTCATTTGTTTGTTTTTAGTGCTGTTTATGTTCGTTAATGATTGCGTTCATGTTTGTTCGTTTATTTGGTAGAGATCGCTCGTTAGTTTTCGCAAACAGTTTGCAAACATATAAACGAATGCGTTCATGAACATGTAAATGAATGCGTTCGTGAATGTGTAAACAAACACGTTCGCAAATGTATGTTCATAAACAAGTATTCATGAAAATAAACTAAATATTAAATATTAAAAATCCTACATAAAAATTAAATCTCACATGAAAATTGAAATCATCTAACACGAAATCTTAAATATAATGTTTTATTAAAATTGATAATTACAATTTTAAGTACAATTTGTATCATACACATATACATATATTGGTATACATATATTAAAGTATCATATATACGTGTGTGTATACACATATATGTGTAATGTATATATAAATGGTTAATGGATAAAAATGAAATTTTAACTTATTATGAAACTCTTATTAATTTAATTTTAGTACATTATGTTTATATTTAAAAATATATATATTTTAAGCATAATTAACTAATTCAATTTTATAATTATTTTACTATTATATTTTATTAATTTTTTAAGCCAACAAAATTATATTGTATAAATATGTTTAAGAATTAGGTACTAATTTTTTAGATTAATATATTAAAAATAAGATATATATATATATATATATATTATATAAATTATATAATATAAGTAATTTGAGTATTTTAATAAACAACAAACGAACAATAAACGAACAACAAATAATATTTTAAATGAACGAGTTATAAACGAACATAAACGAACAAATAACAAATGACACTTTAAATGAACGAACAATAAACAAACATAAACGAGCCTGTTTGCGAATAAAAACGAACGAATCGCACCTATGTTCATGTTTAGTTCGTTTAATAAATGAATACTAAAATGTTATTCATATTTGTTCGTTAAGCTTAATAAATAAACATAAACGAATAAAAACTGAACAAATTCACGAACGATTCCCTAAATGTTCTATTGCTTACACTCCTAAGTTTGCCCAGAATGCGATTCCATGTTAACCAGCATGGATTTTAACTTTTTAGGCAATCAAAAACTAAAGGCTGAGAAAAATCCTTGTGCGAGAGCTAAGCTGAGTTGAGCCCATAATCATCATCATACGTTTTTTTTCCTATCCATTAATGGATCCAAAGATAAGGATTTAAAGTTACACCAAAAAGCCCCCAAGGGTGGGTTCAGTCGGTAAGAATTTGGGCTGCCTCGCTCAATGCTTGGATTCGAGTCTTACCGGTGGCTCTTGGTGAGGTGGTATATCTACGTCCTGAAGTAGCCCCACCTACAGTGATTCCCTAAGCTTCGGCCCCGACATAGGTGCTGTGGGGGATGATCCAGATGTGCGTGGGTGAAAAAGGCGCAATGTTTCCTGCCAAGTGTACGGATCAACCCCTCCTACCACCCATTTTTGTAACAAAAAAAAAAGTTACACCAAAAATAAAAAGAACGATTTAAAGCCCCACCTTTCGTGTCCCTCTCTTCTTCTTCTTGCGATGATAGGCTCTGTCACCAAACAACACTTTGGGCTTTTATCTGATATACTCATATTGTCGGTTCAGTTGTGAAGCTTTCCCCCAGAAAGCTTTAGCTCTTAAAAAGGTATAATTTTTGCTTCACATAAGCCACTGTGTCATTGGTCTTGAAGTTGCTTTCTGTTTTTCTGTCTTTCTAATGTTGGATTGTTGTTAATGTCGTTTCTCCTGTCCTGCTTCTCTTTGGCAGAAGTCATGTCAAGTTTGAATTTTTATGGTTTCTGGTAATGAATTTGTTTTGCAAGAATTGAATTGGAAAGGAAATGTTGGGTTTTAGTTTTGAAGTGAAATCCTACTACTGTAGCAGTGAACAAAGTGTATAAAGCCACCCACTTATCCAAAAAAGAAAAGAAAACAGTGAACGAGATGGATTTTGATAAAGAACTTTTCCATTCTGTTAAGCAGAATTTTGGTGAATTTTCAGCTTAAGTGTTTTATTGGTTCATAATGCACTTTATAAGAATTGCTCATTGATGAGTCTTTCCTCCGAAGGTAAGGGCTTTGCTAGTTCATTGAATGTTATAAATTGGTTCTTGTTTCTTTGCTTTGAAATCCCATTTAAAAGAAAATTTATCGAATTTCTTTCTCTTTGTAGTTGATATTACCTTCTTAGTTTGAAGATACAGATTTTTCCCAGCTGATCAAACAGTTAGATGAAAGATATTGAGTTATCTTTGTGTTGTGGTTTTAAATTTATGATTTTGGCCAAATGGACAGAGAATGTGCCTAACTGAGAATCTTCTAGTCAAAGCTAATGGGAATATTGAACTATCAATTATTTATGAAATTGAAATATCTAGAAAACAAAAATTATCAGCTAAATTTCAGAAACTTCTGTGTTTTCTGCAAAACAACTAATATACACTTGCAATGCAGTATGCTTGGCATATCATGCTTTTCGTAGAACCTGAAAATTTGATTTGCATAATAGATTTAGTCACCACAATTATGTCTGTGATTGAAATTTCTGCTTGCTGAATTAAATTACTGTTTTCTTCTGTATTAATAGAAGATATTATTCATATTGGTTTTGGCATGCTGGTGCTTGGATGTATCATCCTTATCACAAACTTAGGAAATTCATGTGTTTGAGCACATCATCCATGTTCTTGCCGGTGAAGATACAGATGAACCACTTATTTTAGTGCTGACTGTACTTTAACTTTTGCCATTCAAGTCAGCATGACTCCTGTGATTCCATGTTCTATTAGCAACAGTACACTCATTCCTGGAGCTGCCTGTTCAGTAAGGAAGAATGCTAGATGTAGTTCATCATGGAAACTCACAAGATATGCTTTACCCCCACAAAGATTTATTCTACCTTTGACGTGTGTTACATCATTTCCACAGTACAGAATAGGGTCTGCTTTACATAGAAAACCGGGGATCCATATATCAGCCATGGGGACTGATGTAGCAGTGGAGGAATCTGATTCTCCTGTGACAGAAGTTTCAAGTGGGGGTGCAGAAATACAATCAGATACAGTTGAAACAAGTGAAAAACCGACTAGCAAATCAGATTCTAGTCTGGCACCAACTCAGTCCAAATGAACAAGACCTGTTAGAAAAAGTGAGATGCCACCTGTTAAGAATGAGGAGCTAATTCCTGGTGCAATGTTTACTGGGAAAGTAAGATCAATCCAACCGTTTGGTGCTTTTGTTGATTTTGGAGCTTTCACAGATGGATTGGTGCATGCTTCCAGGTTGAGTGATAGCTTTGTTAAGGATGTTGCGAGTTTTGTTTCTGTTGGACAAGAGGTGAAGGTGAGGTTAGTTGAAGTAAACACGGAGAGTGGGAGGATTTCTCTTTCTATGCGTGAAAATGATGATGCTAGTAAGCGCCAGCCACAGAAAGATGATCTTGCCTCTACTGACAGGGCAAGACCTGCCAGGAAGAATGCTTCAAGGTCCAGCCAAAAAAAGGAGGTGAAAAGCTCAAAATTTGTCACGGGACAAGACCTAGAGCTCGCGGTGAAGAATTTAACTAGGTCTGGTGCTTTCATATCTCTTCCTGAGGGGGAAGAAGGATTCTTGCCCACATCAGAAGAATCTGATGATGGACTTATGAGCATGATGGGAGGCTCATCACTGCAGGTTGGCCAAGAAGTCAAAGTCTGTGTGTTGCGCATCACAAGGGGACAAGTAACCTTGACGATGAAGAAAGAAGAGGATGATGACAAGTTGGACTCACAGCTCAGCCAAGCTGTGGTGCATGCTGCAACAAATCCCTTTGTGCTGGCTTTTCATAAGAACAAGGAGATTGCTGCATTTTTGGATCACAGAGAAAAGTCGGAGAAAATAGAGGTTTAACCAGCAAGTAATGATGAAGAGACAGCCACTGTCTCTACTCCGGCAGATGAAATGGTTGAAAAGGAAACAGATACAGTTGCTGATATTGCAAACAAGGATGAGGAAACCACAGAAAAGGAAACAGAGAAGAGCTCTGAAGTTTTGTTGCCTGAAGGTAGTGCACAAGTTCCTTTAGTAGATGTGGTAGAAAGTGATGAAACAACTGGATCATCTGGAGAAATAGCTGATCAAGTTATGACTTCAGAAAATTCAGTAGTTGATGAAGATTCCACAGCAAAAGATGAAGTACAAGTAGAAACACCCCTAGTTGAGGATAAAAGTCCTGCTGCATCAGTTCAAAATGAAGAAATTGAAGCTATTCCTGATGAACAAGTAGAAACACCGCTAGCTGAGGATAAAACTACGCTGCATTTGTTCAAGATGAAGAAATTGGAGCTATTCCCGATGAACAAGTAGAAACACCCCTAACTGAGGATAAAACTCCTGCTGCATCCGTTCAAGATGAAGAAATTGGAGCAATTCCTGATGAAGAAGTAGAAACACCCCTAGCTGAGGTTAAAACTCCTGCTGCTTTTGTTCAAGATGAAGAAGTTGGTGCCATCCCTCATGAACAAGTAGAAACATCCCTAGCTGAGGATAAAACTCCTGCTGCATCTGTTCAAGATGAAGAAGTTGGAGGTATTCCTGATGAAAATGGCAGTGTTGCTGGCACAGCTGTAGAACATGATGTTCCTGATCCCAAAGACGCCAAAGGTAGATATGCATGACATTGCCAGAAGCCTATCTTGTGAGAAATTCATACCATATGTTCATAAGTCTGCACCAAAATGATGATTGGAAACAGAATACACGTGATTCTGCATATAATATATATATATATATATATATAAAAACAAAGGTATTAAAGTATTATTAATTATCCACACCAGCACAAACATTAAATAGAGTCGTTATAGAGTGAAACACACTTTTTTTTCCTCTTGAACCACTTGAGAGTTGAGACATATTCAACTCCATCAGTTCATTTCCATCTTTTGTTTATGAATGTTTGGGAAGTATAGTTTTTAATGCAATAGAATGATGAGTGTCCTCTTTGAAGCTCAATTATTGTATAAATCCCTAACTAAGCAATAGTTCTTTCATGAAAATGAATAGAGAAAATGAGGATATGTTACTTTATTCACTCTGTTTTAGATCTTTGTATTTCTTATTGCTGATTTTGCTCAGATTCAGCGGAAAACAATGTAAGTTCTGATCCATCTCAAGAATCAGCTGATGATCAGATTAAGTCTTCGATAAGTGAAGCAATTGAAGAAGCAGAGAATCAAGTTGAGGATACTAAGGATAAAGTCCAGATAGAGACACCAGTTTCTAAGGGTGAAATTCCTTCTACTTCAGAAGTCGAAGAGGCGGAACCTGCCCCTCAAAGGAATGATGAGGTTACTGATTCAAATGGCTCTACCCCCAAGGAAAATGTAACCAAACGTTTACATCTACCTATTAAATGCATCCTACTAACTCTTGAATTAAGATCTAATTGAAAAAGGAAACTTTAAAGTCGTAAAAATGTGTTGTTTGTCTGTGCCTTTCAATATGGATAGCTCCCTCCATCCCAAATTGAGTGTTCACTCTTCCATCTTGAGATGTCCTAAAAGTATGCCTCTTTTTATATTTGAACCCCTAAAACTTTTATTCTATATTCCCTCTTTGTGATTTTTTTTTATAGCTTTTTGACATTAAAAATTAAACACCAATTTCATAATAAATTTTTGTATAAAAACCCTAAAGTCAAGCACGTTTGATAAAATATTATGCCAAGTCAAATAGGGACATTCAAATTGGATTGCTGGGAGTGTATGCGTTGAACATTCATGATATTTCTTGCGTTTTTATGCTATATTTATATTTTCTAAGATATTTTTTTCCCCTCTGTTTGTTAATTCACATGCATGAACAGCAGCAACCATATCACTAGCTCTTGCAAAGCAGCTCCGTGAAGAAACAGGAGCAGGAATGATGGATTGCAAGAAAGTGCTCTCGGAGACTGGAGGGGACATTGTTAAAGCTCGGGAGTTTCTCCGTAAGAAAGGCTTGGCAAGTGCAGAAAAAAATGCCACTCAAGTCACAGCTGAAGGAAGAATAGGTTCATACATTCATGATAGCAGGATTGGTGTCCTAGTAGAGGTTAACTGTGAGACAGACTTTGTCTCCCGAGGTGACATTTTTAAGGAGCTCGTTGATGATCTAGCCATGCAGGTCCCTGCCTGCTCTCAAGTACAATATCTTGTCCCGGAAGATGTTCCTGAGGAGACAGTAAACAAAGAAAGAGAAATAGAGATGCAAAAGGAAGATCTCTTATCGAAACCCAAGCAGATCAGATCAAAGATTGTTGAAGGGCAAATAAGGAAGAGGCTTGAAGAGTTGGCTTTACTCGAGCAGCCCTACATTAAGAATGATAAGGTGGTGGTGAAAGACTGGGTAAAGCAGACTATTGCAACCATTGGAGAAAATATGAAAGTGAAAAGATTTGTGAGGTTCAATCTTGGAGAGGGTCTGGAGAAGAAAAGCCAGGATTTTGCTGCTGAAGTGGCTGCCCAAACTGCAGCAAAACCAGTTTCTACTGCTGCGAAAGAGCAACCGGCTTCAGTGGAAGTCAAGGAAACTGATCAGAAGTAAGCGGCTTTCCATGGTTCTCATTTCTTACTAATACAATATCATCATGGTCAATGCTTTGTCTATATTTTGAAATTTCTGAAGTATTTACGGACTAAACACTGCATTTTTGTCTGTATGTTTGGTATGAAAATCAATTGTTAATCAGACAATGCCAAAAATTTTCCTTTTAATTGTGTTTGTTCTATTGGATGGCCTTTTCACATGCATGCTGGAAATACTTGTAGAAAAGAAATGTAGCCCTTGTTTTATTCCACTAGTTTCTTGCATGGTCTATATTCACCCATTTTTCTTTGCAGACCAACAGTAGCAGTCTCTGCCGCACTTGTTAAACAGCTACGTGAAGAAACAGGGGCTGGGATGGTGGACTGCAAGAAAGCTCTTTCTGAAAGTCGAGGCAACCTTGAGAAGGCTGAGGAATACCTTCGAAAGAAGGGCCTTTCACTGCTGACAAGAAATCGAGCCGGCTTGCTGCTGAAGGCAGAATTGGTTCCTACATTCACGATGCTCAGATTGGTGTACTCATTGAAGTCAACTGTGAAACCGACTTTGTTGGTAGAAGCGAAAAATTCAAAGAGTTGGTTGATGACCTCGCAATGCAAGTGGTGGCCTGTCCACAGGTGCAGTTTGTGTCCATTGAAGACATTCTGGAGAGCATAGTAAGTAAAGAAAAAGAGCTTGAGATGCAGAGAGAAGATATTGCATCGAAACCACAGAACATCAGAGAGAAAATCATTGAAGGGAGGATCTCAAAGAGGCTCGGAGAACTTGCCCTTCTGGAACAGCCATTCATTAAGGATGACAACGTACTGGTTAAAGACATGGTAAAGCAAACCGTTGCAGCACTTGGAGAGAACATAAAAGTCCTCGGGATTGTTCGATTTACTCTTGGAGAGACAGTAGCAGATTCTAAAACAGGAGCTGAAGCATGAGACATGGAAATGTCGTTTAAGAATGAACTTCCAAAGATATCAGTGGGAAGCAATTGGAGCAATGGAGGTGACTGAGTTCTGGTTGGTGGTAGGAACTAATGTTGGATGAGAGAATAATTTTTTTTTTGTTTTAACTTTTAAGTAAGCTACTTTTGATTTTGAAGATGAGAAGAGTATCCTTTCCATTTTATTTGTGCAAATGGAAATACTGAAATAAACAAGGAATTATTGATAAGAAAATTATAATTATTTCGGAAAATTTCTTGTCTTTAGGACGAAATTTAAGTACACATACCATAAAAATTAACTCAATATTTTTTTATGTTAAACATAAATAACTAAATAATATTAAAGATGCTAAGCATTTTAAATCGACAATTTTAAAAAATCTTGTACCTCGGTTTTTAAATTAATTTTTATATTCGATCATGAAAGGAAAGACAAAATATTAGAGCTTATATTCGACAAATTTTAAAATTATTAATCTCTTTTTAATTTAATTTGGTAAGAATTTGTACACAAAGTTTTTCTTAAATCATCTTTACTCAAAAATTCAATGTTAAACAAACCATCTAGATTTTAAATGAAAATTATTGTCATAAATATTTTCTACTATAGTTGGCTATTGTAAATTAAATTTATTTCGAACTAGTCACCAGAAAGAAAGAATTATATTACCCAAAAAAAAAAAGAATTATTATTTTACATAATTTTTTTTTGTATAATCACATCTATTTGTCATAAACCAAAAGTAATGAAGTTAAAGAAAGCAATCGTTTAGCTAAATACTAAATAAATCCATATGTTAGTTAATACTTTTATTAACATGATAATAGTTTGTTAACAGGGAAAAAAATAAAACATGTACTGCTGGAATGCCATATATATTCCAGAATGCAATGGAACAGCCATGGATGAATATACAACAGTTTTAACACTCTCTCAGTACTCTTTCTCTCCGCCTCTGGTCTCTATCTTTTCTTTTGTTCTTCCTTTTCTGCTATCTTCTTCTCTTAATTTGTACACCATCTTGGCTCGGTTTGTAAAATTTGCATCAGAGCAGTTCGAATCCATTTCTTTAAACTGGGAAGAGCTAAGAAAAACCCAAAAATTATGGCTGATGGTAACAGAGTACCAACTCAGCTCATCTCAGCAACAGCTGGCACACCAACTGGTATAATGGTTGACACGTCAGTTTTTACTTGGCTATTGTGTTTATCAGAGTTAGTTTCATGTTAGTTAAACAGTTAAGATAGTTAAGGTAGTTAAGGTAGTTGGATATTGATCGTTTGTACTCCTGTATATAAACATGAATTGTATTCTTCAACACTTAATGAGAAATTTAGTCAGATTCTATCATGGTATCAGAGCCAAAAATCTTGACCCGATTGTTTTTCTGAGTTTCTTTCTCTGTTTTTCGAGATTTCTTGTTTCTTCCTTATTCAGCATCTATGGCTGCATCTACCCGGATTGAAGAATCCTCTCCCTACTTTCTTCACCCAAATGAAAACCCTACATTGGTTCTTGTTTCTTCAATCTTGACTGGATCAAACTATCATTCATGGAGCCGAGCCATGAGGATGGCACTCCTCTCCAAGAATAAACTTCAGTTCGTTGATGGTTCAATCAAAGTTCCTTCCAAAACTGATTCTACATTCTCAGCATGGCAGAGATGCAATACCATGGTTCTCTCATGGATATTACATTCCATTTCACCATCTATAGCCCATAGTGTGATTTGGCTAGACAATGCCTTTGATGTTTGGAAGGATTTGCAAGACAGATTTTCTCAAGGTGACCACTTCAGGATTTCAGAACTCCAAGAAGAAATTTACAGTCTGCAACAAAATACTCTCTCGGTAACAGATTACTTCACCAAGCTTAAGGTTCTTTGGGATGAAATCATGAACCTTAGGTCCATCCCAAAATGTTCTTGTAACCCTTCTTGCAAATGTGGTGCTTTGGACATGGCAAGACAATTTCAAGAAAACGACTATGTCATCAGATTCTTGAAAGGATTGAATGAAAATTTTTCCACTGTTAAATCTCAAATCATGTTAATGGACCCGTTACCAACCATCAATAAAGTCTTTGCCTTAGTAGTCCAGCAAGAAAGACAGATAAATTCTGTCTCATCTGTTTCTTCCTCAAAAATTGAATTCAATGCTTTTACTAGTAGAGCAATGACTCCAAAATTTGGTAACTCTGCTGGAAATCCCTTCCAAAGAAAGCCAAGCAACACGGGGAAGAAAGTCATCTGCACCTACTGTGGATACACTGGGCATTCAATTGACAAGTGCTACAAAAAGCACGGATATCCACCAGGCTATAAGCCAAAATCCAGAAGTGGTTCAGTGAATCATGTTAATGCCACCAGTTCAATGCAAGAGATCAAGGGTGATTCAGAATTTGAGTCAGATAAGGGAGATTGCCAATCATTTCCAATCACTTTTACCAAAGATCAATACCAGAAGTTGCTCGCATTGCTTCACTCATCTGACATGCCTCCTACTCCGGCAACTCATGTCAACACAGTAGCTACTTTCAATAGTAACAGTAACCCCTCTTGCCCATCTTCCTCTTCCAAGACAGGTATTATAGCAACATGTTCTATTAGTCAATTCCCTTTTAATTCTAAGTTTCTATTTGATATTGGAGCTATAGATCATATAATCTGTGACTTACAATTTTTTAACACCTATAGACCTGTTTCAGATTCCTTTGTAAAGTTACCAAATGGTCAATATGTACCTGTTACACATATTGGCACAGTCCAATTGTCAGATACCTTTATTTTACATAATGCCTTGTTTGTACCAAAGTTTTCATTCAACCTCATTTCTGTTAGCAAACTAACCAAGTCTCTTAATTGTTTTCTCATATTTCAATCCAACCATTGTATTGTGCAGGATATAAGCAATTGGAGGATGATTGGGTTAGCTAAACAAATTCAAGGTCTTTATCAGCTTCATAGTGTTTCTTCATCTATTAATTCTTCTTCTAAAATAGTAGCTTCTATACAATCTGTTTCTCAAAGCCACTTATGGCATTTTCGTTTAGGACACATTTCATATCCTAGAATGAAACTTTTGAGCAATATAGATTCTTCCATTTCTCTACAAAATGTAAAACCTTGTGACATATGCCATTTTGCAAAACAATGAAGAATACCTTTTCCATTGAGTAATTCAGTTTCTAGTGCAAGTTTTGATATGGTTCATGTTGATATTTGGGAACCATACCATGTTACATCCCTCTATGGTCACTCTTATTTCTTAACAGTAGTCGATGATTATAGTAGACACACTTGGATCTATTTGATGAAACTAAAATCTGAAGCAAGATCATTACTTCAAAGTTTTTGTACACTAGTTGAAACACAATTTGAAAAGAAAGTTAAAATCATCAGATCAGATAATGGACAGGAATTCAATATGAACCCTTTTTACTCATCCAAAGGCATCATTCACCAAACATCATGCATTGAGACCCCACAACAAAATAGCATAGTAGAAAGGAAACACCAACATATATTGAATATAGCTAGATCTTTGAAAATTCAAGCTAATCTACCAGAAAAATTTTGGGCTAATTGTGTTGCTCATGCTGTGCATCTCATGAATAGAACTCTTTCTCCAGTCATAAACAACAAAACCCCATTTGAAATGTTATACAATAAACCACCTATTCTTTCTCACTTAAGAGTGTTTGGGTGTCTTTGCTATGCATCAACACTAGCACATCACAGAACAAAGCTTCATTCTAGAGCACTAAAATGCATTTTCATAGGTTTCCCTTATGGCACAAAAGGATACAAGTTATACAACTTACAAACTCATGAAACTCTAATTTCTTGAGATGTATTCTTCTATGAAAATATTTTTCCTTTCAAGTATGTCACAAGTGATTTTACATTAACTCAGCATGATTCTTTACCACTTCCTATCCTTCAGCAACAGCTGTATTCAAATTTTGACTTTTCTGTTCCTACTATACCTCACAATACTGAGCCTTCTTCTAATACTGAGTCTTTTCCAAACCCTGAACCTATTTCAGAACCCTCCTCATCACCTTCATCTGATCATTTAATTCCAGAACCCTCTTCATCACCTTCATCTGATCATTTAATTTCAAAATCTGATTTTCCCCTAGAGACTCATCCACCACTTGTGCTGAGAAGATCAAATAGAACAAGACAATTACCTGCACATTTGCAGGACTATCATTGTCACTTGGCTCAACACATTCATCCTCCAGCTGCAGCATATTCAGCACAATCCAAAGTAGCTCCAGGTACTCCTTATGATTTAGCTTCTGTTCTTTCTTACAAAAGATGTTCACCAACACACACAACCTTTTCACTTCAAATTACATCTATGCAAGAACCTCACACCTATAAAGAAGCTATGAGACATGAATGTTGGAGAAAGGCAATGACAGTCGAGTTGGAAGCACTACAAGCAAATAATACCTGGGAACTCACAGATCTACCTCCCTCTAAGCAACCAGTAGGGTGTAAATGGGTTTACAAGATTAAGTACAAGGTTGATGGACAGATTGAAAGGTTCAAAGCTAGGTTGGTGGCAAAGGGGTACACTCAGCAGGCAGGTGTTGACTATACTGACACCTTTTCCCCTGTAGCCAAAATGAGTACAATCAGAACATTACTAGCAGTAGCAGCTAGCAAGAAGTGGCACCTACATCAATTAGACATTAGCAATGCTTTTCTTCATGGTGATCTTCATGAAGAGGTTTTCATGGAAATTCCACCTGGTTTACCAAACACAAAACCAGGACAAGTTTGTAGACTGTTAAAGTCATTATATGGATTAAAGCAGGCAAGCAGGCAATGGTACTCAAAGCTCACTGAAGCTTTACTGAAGAAAGGTTTTAGACAGGCTCCATCCGACCATTCCTTGTTTATTCAGCACCATGGTGATTCTCTTCTTATCTTACTAGTCTATGTTGATGATGTGATTTTAGCTAGTGATGATATGAAGCTCATTGAGGATGTTAAGCACTATCTTGATTCTGCCTTCAAAATCAAGGACTTGGGAGTTTTAAAATTTTTTCTTGGTTTGGAGGTAGCAAGGTCTGACATAGGGATCAATCTTTCTCAAAGAAAGTATGCCCTCGAGATATTACAAGACACTGGTTTCCTTGGCTCCAAACCAGTCCCTAGTCCAACAATCTCCTCTCTGAAGCTATCCAAATCCTCTAGTCATCCATTGGAAGATCCTACTGTCTATAGAAGACTCATTGGACGCCTGCTTTACCTCATAACAACAAGGCCTAATATTGCCTTTGCCATCCAACATCTTTCTCAGTTTATGGAAGCACCCACTGATCTCCATATGCAAGCTGCTCATAGGGTCCTTAGATATATAAAGGGAAATCCTGGACAAGGACTTTTCTTCTCTGCTTCTACTTCTTTACAGCTCAAGTCTTTTAGTGACTCCGATTGGGCATCTTGCCCTGACACAAGGAGATCAGTTACAGGTTATTGTGTATTTCTTGGTGATTCTTTAGTTTCATGGAAATCTAAAAAGCAACAGACTGTTTCTCGATCTTCATCTGAGGCTGAATACAGAGCTATTGCCTCTCTTACTTGTGAACTTCAATGGTTATTATACCTTTTGCAAGATCTTCACATTGCTCATCCTCAACCAGCACTGCTTTATTGTGATAACAAGTCAGCTATAGCTATGGCTATAGCTGAAAACCAGGTGTTTCATGAACGCACCAAACACATAGAACTTGATTGCCACTTAATCCGAGAGAAGGTGCAAGCTGGAGTGATTCGGCTCCTTCACATATCTTCAGCAGCTCAACTTGCAGACCTGTTTACCAAGCCCCACACTTCCAAGACCCTTTAATCCTTTCTGCCAAAACTTGGTGTCCAAAGCCTCTACACTCCAGCTTGAGGGGGGCTAACAGAGTACCAACTCAGCTCATCTCAGCAACAGCTGGCACACCAGCTGGCATAATGGTTGACACGTCAGTTTTTACTTGGCTATTGTGTTTATCAGAGTTAGTTTCATGTTAGTTAAACAGTTAAGATAGTTAAGGTAGTTAAGGTAGTTGGATATTGATCGTTTGTACTCCTGTATATAAACATGAATTGTATTCTTCAAGACTTAATGAGAAATTTAGTCAGATTCTATCAGATGGAACAAGACTCAACTCCCTGTAAGAACAAGTGCAGATGATTCAAAATCAGCTGAAGGCACTGAAGGCAGCTGAGACCAACGTGCCTCGATGGTGGGAAGAACGGAAAAGATCTATAGAGAACTAGTTGGCTGAGAACCAAAACTCAATGATCCAGGAGGAAGAGGGTCATCCAGCAGCTTTCAAACTGAGGCAGGATTTCATAGGAAGGAAGCTAAAGCCCCTGTTGAAATTACTGTTATTGATGATCATGCTAAGTATAATAGTAAACGAAATGAACCTGGCCTCGTTCCAAAATATCAACCAGATGCAAACCAAATACAACAACCAGAAACTAGAGATAGCCTCTATGTACCAAGTTGGTAAGGCTGAAACCTGGTTTGATGGTCATTTGATTGATGCAGAAATTCAGAATTACTTGGCTTGAGTTTGTCAATGACATTTGTCAAAGGTTTAGTGATAGGACTTGGGCTGATGCCTGATATAGTGGAAGAATTCAACAAATTGACCTAAAAGTTCTCCGTTGAAGATTATCAAGAGAAATTTGAGGAGCTTAAACCATACATGCTTCAGACAAACCCCTATCTAGATGAAAGCCACTTCATATCCACCTTCATTAATGGATTAAAGGATGAGCTGAAACATAAAGTTAAGGCTAGTGAGCCTTTATCACTAGCTGCTGTGTATAGGCAAGCTAGGTTGCAAGAATTATCTCTGGAAGTTGAGAACAGAAGATATAGGCAGTTCAACGAACCTCATAACACCTCCATGACCAACACTGCACCCAAAAATCCCTCCAATGCTTGGAACCAGAACACTAAAAACACACCTGCTACCCTCAATGTCAATACCAAACAAACCTTATATGAAGACAGGAAAGCCCAAAACCTATGTTACAAATGTGGAGAGAGATTTAATCCTAGACATGTTTGCAAGTCTAGGCAACTACATGCAATTTCTGGTGAGCCTACAGTGATTCAAACAGTAGGGTTACAGTTGAGACTATGGGTGTGGAGACTAAATAGAAGAGGTTGAAAATGGTGAAGGGTTGGAAATTTCTATTAATGCATTAACAGGCAATGTGGGGCACAATACTTTGAGAATTCAAGGCCATATCAAGGGAAATCCTCTCAACATATTGATTGACAGTGGTAGTACACTTTTTTTTAATCTCTATTAACAAACTAATATCATGCTAATTAAAAGTATTAATCAACATATAGATTTACTTGGTATTTAGCTAAACGATTGCGTTTTTTAACTTTATTACTTTTGATCTATGATAATATTTTTATCTGTTTCATGATTTGAAATTATTTTTATTTGGACATAAAGTAATAAACAATTAAACCCTTTTATCAGTGGAACCAAGACGATTTATAACGAGGCTCTCCATAAAAAGGGGAAGCCAAGCCCTTTCTACCCTTCTGCGAATCCGCATTCAAACCGAGGCGCGAAGAGAATTTTCTCCTAAGGATTTTTGCTTTTCTTGTTCTTGCTATCTCTCTCGCTCTCGTCTGTAATTCCTTTATTCCGAACCCAATTTTCTTCTATTTTCTGTTTCGCATGCCCCTTTAAGTGTTAGGGTTTCGTTTTGTTCTCATTCAACTTCGACTGTTGTTGTTGTTTGACTCTTGTCGTATTGCTCATATTGGAAGTTTAAATAAACTACGAGGGGTAAAAATGGTTCTGTCGGATGATGAAATCAAGAGGCTGTTTCGAATCCGGAAGACGGTGTTGCAGATGTTGAAAGACAGGGGTTATTTCGTCGGAGACTTTGAGATTAACATGTCCAAAGAACAATTTATTTCTAAGTACGGCGAAAACATGAAAAGAGAGGATCTTATTATCAATAAAACCAAGCGAAATGATAACTCTGACCAGGTAACCCTCAACATTTCTCGACTTTCAACTCGAATTTAACAATTAGTTCAACTCATTTCTCTGTCGCTTTTGAATGTGTAGTAATATGTTGTGTTAAGTGATAAAGAGCTTGTTGTTGCTTATGTATTTTGATCTGCATTCGTATTTGTCTATAGCCTCATTAATTTGGGTTTCAATTTGTGTGTACTAGATCTATGTTTTCTTTCCTGATGAAGCAAAGGTTGGTGTCAAGACAATGAAGACGTATACCAATCGCATGAAATCGGAGAATGTATTCAGGGCTATACTGGTTGTGCAACAGAATTTGACTCCATTTGCTCGGACTTGTATTAATGAAATTTCTACAAAATTCCACTTGGAGGTTTTCCAGGTCAAATTGTTTGCTTTTATGATATTTAGTCCTACTTAAGTCATCATCATGCTTATTGATAGTATTCTTAATCAAGGACTTGCATTAACTAATCTCTCTCAATGGGATGCTTGGTTTATGTTATTCTATGGTCGAAAGCTTTGGGGCCAATGATTTTTCTAATTAAGTGTAAATTCTTGAGCTTATGAATGTGACAGACAAACACTATACTACAAGTTGGTCTAATAATGGATAGACTGAATGGTTAAGTTTATTTGATGAATACCATTTTTTTAGAAAATTGCTCTAACATCAGTAAATATTTTAGACCTATTAATCTATTATAAAAATGTGATACTGAAGTGTTGATTTTAAAGGTTGTTTTTATCTTATTTTTTATTGAGTTATTCTGCTTTTTTATTTGAGGACTTTATTTCAATCACATGCAATTAAATGTAATAGGGCGATTTTTTTTTTTAATTCAAGCTGTCTATTTTTCCAATGTAGTTTGATTAACCGTCTAATTTGTATACATGGATAATTGATTGGTGGTCAAACAAATTAGCAGGCCTTGGTTATCCTCTAAGAAGTCCCTTTTATGAAGTCTTTTTGAGGTATCCTAAGGACAGCTGCTAATGCATGTCTTATTTTTGGCACAAAATCAATTCAAATACATGCAAAGATTCACGCTTTCCTGTTTTTGAAATATGCTTCTCTAATAGCATACATGCATTTTTATTTCTCTTCTCATGTTTTTTTATCTTGAACTTCATTACTGCAGGAAGCGGAGCTTCTTGTCAATGTAAAAGACCATTCTCTTGTTCCTGAGCATCAAGTGCTTACTAATGTGGAGAAAAAGACTTTGCTGCAAAGATATACTGTAAAGGAAACACAGGTCAGTATCTAGTAACCTTAATTACTATATATTGGGAGATTCAAGTATTGTAAAGTGATTTGCACAAATCTTTGCTGGCCTATATGATATTAGTTATTTTACAGGTTATAATTCATATAATATGTTCTAGGAGTTGATTGGTTAATTATGTATAGAACTACTGCTGCATGAATCTGGTGTTATAGAATCATTGCAACTTCAACTTGGAACATGAGCAGCCCTAGTAGGAATGCATGATTTGTTTGCATGTATATCAGTTGGGTGGCCAAGGCCCAAGAACTGGTATAAAGCTGGGTTTCCTTTGGGGCCTTCTTTGGTATATGACTGGATCTTAATAATATTAAACCAGCGACCTTGACAAATTCTGAAGAGCTTTGAGCATGTATGTGTGTGTATTTGTCAATTGAGATCACTGACATGCCTTCTGCTATGGTTTCCTTGGATGCAATGCTACATTTCTAGGACTAAAAATTTTTGAATGACAACACTACATTAGGCTAGTTCATGCAATAGTGTCTTGATAATATCAAGCTATAAGAAGTCTGTATAAGGAAAACGTAATTCTTTAGATATTGGTTCATAGCAGATGCTGTTTTATGGCTAGCTTTTGTGTTTACGATGGACATGTCTGGTTGTGGTACATTTTGTTTAATGAAGAAAGGAAAATGAAACTACATCACTATCTGAAAAAGAGAACCATTGTTCTTATGCAAGCTTGGGGTGTCATTTTTGTGCGTGCATTCCTTTCTCTTTTACAAACCCCATCAGTTTCTGATCATAATGTTTTTGGAATGTATTAAATGCAGCTGCCTCGAATCCAGGTAAGTGATCCAATCGCAAGATATTATGGGCTGATGCGTGGACAAGTGGTGAAGATAATTCGGCCTAGTGAGACTGCTGGTCGTTATGTCACCTACCGATATGTTGTTTGAGCATGTCTCCAGTTCAATAATATTTGCCTAATTTATTAGAACTAATAGCAGCATTTTAATCAAAAGCACAACTACTCCTATCAAATTGGCCGGTTAGGGCAAGAAGACAACAATGATGCTCGTTTGAATGCTGTTCTGGGTTTTGTTCTATACTATCTATCAGTTGTCTAATGCCATAGGTGGAGTATTTTGTATCAAATACGAGCAACAATTGATTTTGTATCTATTTGACGTGGTGGTAACAGATTCAGTTCATGCAAATGGTATAGTTGTTAAAAAATGGAACAGGAGCTTCACCATTTTTCAGCATTTTCTTAGGCGTAATAGAGGTGGAGAAGAAGAGCTCTCTAATAATTGTGCCAATCTCTTTTAAAGAAACCTCAAGAGGTACATACACAAGAAACCAAACCGCAATCTAATAGGTACCTCGTAATGTTATAGGTGAGGAGAGACTAAGAAACCAATCTTAGCCTCTTTTGGGGACATGCTTTTTCTAGTATAATTACTTTTATCTTGTAATATAAGTTTCAAACCCTTTCTTTGAGATGATACAAGTAATTAAAATTCGAATGTTGGGGACTAAATATGCAAATTCAAATTTTTACTATCTTTCATCGATAAATAATTTGTAAACACAAAAAATTCGCAAATAAAAATCTAATAATTCTACTAATTCCAATAATGAGTTGGCAATTTGTTCTGAACTTGAAAATAAGTTGACTTCCTTTACTCTTTTAACATTTTGTAGCAAAAAAAATAAAAACCATTTCTCCTGCAAACCCTCCATCCTCCTCGCATGCCAAATTTGATTTCATGGGATCTTAACTTGGTCAAGTTCTATAATTGACAACTTATCACATTAATTGTTATCAGAAAATGTCCTATTGTTTCGATCGAGTGAGAGAGAGAGAGATTAGACAGTCTGCAAACCATTTACATTTGAAACAAAGTAGCCTTAAGCAGAGAACAATCAAATACAAGACAGAAACACGAGGGGAAGAACAACTTATAAGCCTGGAAAATGTCTTCAATAGTATATCTTGCCTACAAGGTGTCTTTTTCTTTATATAAGCCCTTATACAGTACATAAGTCTTCAATGCTTAGAAACATACTCAGCAAGAAACAGAAGAACCGGTTTTGAGAATAGTAAAAGGCATTTGACATTCAGACAGTACTCCATCTTCTGCCTCAGTAGTTACAGCGGCACCAAATCGTCTAGGAACGATTTTTGCACTTCTCCATGGCCCTCGGGGCTGCATAATGCAAAAACATGTGTCAATGAGTTAATGATTGCTTGTTCCAGCATTAATCATGGTCACGTAACCAATAGAACAGGACTTTTGACAACCTATGAGTGGCAAATCCTGCTCAAGGGCTCTCACATTGTATTATCAAAAAATGTCACACTATTTCAAGGTGTCTCTTGCTCAACATTTTTGAACAAACGTTTCATATGTGGATAGAAAAAGTAAAACTTTTGAGAGGATGGCCATTTTGCATTGTATGACTAGGCAACCAGAAACCAACAAGAACATAGTGGAATTTATTGGTTAAACCTCTTGATAACCCCTTAGAAATGTACATCCTAATATAGCATACCTAAGCCAATAGCCTCCGAACTCTTCATGATCCTCAACCTCTTACAAGAGTCAGTAAACATCCTGCAACAAGGCAAGATATTTAAATTAGTTGAAAAATCCGGCATATCTTATAATCTGGAAACATTTACCATTGAAATTGGAACCATTTAGTTAAAACACTATAATGAATGAGAAGATAATCCTCAGATAAAATCAAAGTCCATGCACTTTGCAATCAAAGATTTAAAACTAACTAAAGATGTCCATAATTACGTTCAAAATTCCATCAAAAAATTCCTGTGAAAAATACGATTCAGAATAACTTGATTGATTTTCAATCTGCCAATCAGTTTTCCTTCATTGGCTATTTATGTAAGTTGGGTGGCAAATAACTTACTCCCAGGGAACATCACCGACCAGCATCCAGTCACCATCTTTATCTTCATAGGTGAGTACATACTCAGAGCCATGTAGGAGATCTATTAATCGACTCTCACTCAACCCATCCCCGCTAGAAACTCCATGAGAACCACACTGACCTGAACCACAGATTAAACCCTTTCAGACAGAGGTATTCCAGCAGGTGTGCACATGCAACTTCAATTTAATGCATCATTACAACACATGCAGATCCTTTCAACCATGCGTGCTGATTTTCACATAACTCAGACAGACTGCTTACTAAAAGAGAATTTCTAAATGAAACCCTTTTTTAACTCTTCATACCCCAATTTCTTCAATTAGTTACTGTTCATTACAAAAGAAATGGGTTTGAAGAGTAAAAAAGTGGGTATATTTAAAATTTTTCTTACTAAAAACAATTTCAATAAATAGAAAGCTAAAAGCACTCATTTTTGCCTCAAAAGTGAGAAGTTTAATCTAAAGCTAAACATCATTATGAGTAAGACGGTAACCAACTGATTGCCAGTATCGTTAGGTAGATTGCAAAAGAAATCACAAGCAGTAAAACAGATTGTTCTGTTCTGGTAAAAAAGCAGTTTCACTTTTAGAATCGAAGACCCTCTTTTCAATTTTTTTTTATTTATCAAAATAACCTTAATACCAACTTGTCCACTGTGTAAGACAACAAAGAGAGGGTGTTTGCTTTATATTTATCCACAAGGTAAATTTCCCTCCTGTTTTTTTACGAAAACCATTTCCCATCATTGAAACAACTGACAGAACTATGGCGAGTTGGCAACCAAACAGTTCAGTCTATGTGAATTTGAGTATGCATGAATGAGGCATAAGCACGTTTGTATCTGTGCATAGCCTGAGTAAGGAAGATAGAAATTGACAATTGACAAGCACTGAAAAAACACACTGGATAGTTTAGAAAGGAAAATTACCAATTGTAAAGCAGCTGAACATCTTTTCAAGTGCCAAGGAGAGTTCTTTATAGCTGCCATAGATTTTGAGATCAACTTTCCTCAGGTATGGAGCACCATCCAAACTAACTTTGACATAAAGACATCCTGATCCTAACTTGGCCTCTGCATCATCATCTGCATCCTTTGGATGATGAGAAGCCATTGTATTCTTCCGGAAAGAGCGAATTGGCGGCCATCCAACTACTTGTGCCCTGCTAAATACGAATAGAAAGATAAAGAACTAAATTTCTTATATTGAATGCCAAAGGAGTAAACAATTTGAAACTATGGGACCAAAAAGGCATGGTAGTAACACATATCTTCTTGAATTAGAACTACGGAGGACTGAGGAGACAAGTCAACACTACAACTGTAACAGCAGGTAAAACGCAACTTGAAGAAGTCTAATTTGCATGCAAATCATAAGCAGCAAATGCAAAAGAACTAAATTGTTGATAGAGAAGAAAAAAATATTCCCAAATTATGAAATCAACCTTTACAAAAATTCTTAACCGTTTCAACACCATTTAATTGTACTAAGGATAAAAATTTTAAAAACTTGGTTAAATCATATGGATCATTAAACTACAAGTTCTTCATAATACACATTTTTCTGCCTTTTTCACTGCTTTACCCAGTAAATGTTGTTAGCATTTTTTTTCTTTTAAATAATTTTCTTTAACCAAAATAACGAGAACCCAACATACCCAGCAACCGAAAAATTAAGGGGAGAAGAAAAGTCAAAAATACCAACTGAATTTTATTTTCTCCTCCAAAAATAAAAAATAAGAGGAAATCAAGCAGTCAGTTTACTTTGAAGCAGGAGAATTGTTCCCAGTCCCATGACCACTACCACCAGCAACCTGAGGCTTCTTCTCCTGAACCACCATTGGCTTCGGAGTTGCCCCATCCTTCAAAACCGGACCACCCAAACCCGAATCCGACCCGGATAGACACTTTCCTCCCTTATTACTGCCACTTCTAGGAGAAAACAACCCTTCAGAGTTCCCTCCACTCCCACAAGAAAAAACCCATTTCCCGCCACCATCGAGTGCATCAGAAAAACCCCTTTTTGCGCCCGACATAAAACTCTTCAGTGAAAGAACGTTATGGTCATGATCCTCCCTCTCCGGTGACTCGGACCCTGGTAACCCGAGTCTCAGCTCAGTGGCTTTTAAGTGTAAACCATTCTTTTTATTATTAGTTTCAGAGCTTTTCTCCATTGAACGAAGCTGCTGCTCTGATAAGCCTATGTAATCATGCTCTATGGGCTTAGACATCAGAAAGAGAACATCTAGAAATAAAAGAAGAGATCAACCACAAAATAAACAGGAAAAAAAAAACTCTTTTTTTTGAGTTAACTGAGAGAAAGATGGGAGGTTTGATCATGAAGCAAAGAAGAAGAAGAAGCTTCTCTTAAGCTTTTGATCTTTGAGCACTCTCTTTTGTTACTATATAATAACCAAAAAAAAAGAAAGACTGTACCTTTACTCTCAACACTGTAACAAGCTGAAGTAAAAGACCAGTTAAAATGGAACTGTTTATTGTACTTTGTTTGAAAAGAAGACTTTTTTTAGAGTATTTGCAAAGATATAAACTTTTAAAATTTGTATAAAACGACATTTTTGCGGGGAATTACTTCCGATAAAGGGACAGAATATCTTCTTCCCGGCAAATTAACCGATAATGTTCTTTCTTTTTATTAAAAGAAAATGTAAGCTAATGCAAATGCTCCATGTGTACTAACGTGCACCGTCATTAATCTGACGTGTAAAGAAGTTTAGCTAAAGTGCGCCCCTAATTCAGACAGCTTTCGGACGAGAGAAACGAAAGAGAAAAACCGCACGGAATCAAAGAAAAGGAAAGGTCGAGAGCTGTTTGCTTTCGCTGCGAAGACTTCCTCGACCAGCCAAAACTGCTCAGATTTTTTAGTGAAAAATGAATAAATATAGAGATTTGGGTTGGAAGTTTTTGGCTGATTTGGTGTTTGGATTGCAGGAAAAAAGAAAAAGAGAAAGCTGGGGAAGTGAGAGAGAGGCTGAAATGAAAGGGAAAAACAGCAGTTTGAGGATGTTGATGGTGGGGAAGTGAAAGAGAAGTGACTCTGTCCAAAAATATTTTGTGTTTGTTTTTTGTATGTTATTTTCTGATTTTCCTTTGGTTGTCTGTCTCAAATCAAGTGTTTGAATTTTTTCACTAGAATAAAGAAAAGAAAAAGAATAATAATAATATAAATATAAATAAAACACTATTGTAGAAAATTATCCAGTATTTACATTATGAAAAATTATTACATAAATTTTTTTAATTATTTTTAATAAAAAATAGATTTTTTTATATATTAAAGGTAAAAAAAATTATGAATTTGAATTTAGATTATTATTTCATATACTGAAAATTAAGTTTTTTAATTTCATAAACTGATTAAAAATCTATCACATAATTTATTGACTATTGATATATGTATATAAATTATATAAAATTAACAATTTCTTTTTTTTATCCAATAAAATTAGCAATTTCAAAGATAATAAAAAATTAGTTGACATTAATATAGTGTTCGAATTTTATTGTATCCTTCTTTTTTTATCAATCTGCAATTTGTTTTTTATAATACAATTAATGGCCATAATTAATTACTGTAGCAAAGAGGCGTTCCAACTCTCATGCCATCCCCAATTCCCCACCGCCACTCCTTTTAAAACTTTTCTATTGATAATGATTAATGAATCAAGGAAACCTTGTTGACATGCTTTAAATGATAATGTCTGCCGGCCCTAATGCTTTTCTTATATAAGAAGATAAAATAAAAATTTAAATATATGAAAAGAGGTTGTAAATATTTAAATATATAGGTTTAATATTTAAATATGTCATTCATATTTATCATAAATTAGAATTAACTCTTCAACATTTAATTGCATAGAAATCAATCCCAAACATTTTAAAATAACAAAATTGAGGACATTTCCGTTAACTCTTTCTAACGTCGTCAAGTTTTATTATTGTGTAAAGGAAATGAAAATTAAAGAATTTCATGAAAATGTTTTTAATTATGTTATTTTGAAACGTTTAGAACTTATTTTTATGCAATTAAACATTAAAGACTTAATTTTATTTTGTGACAAATGTGGATAACATCTTTGGGTATTAAACCTAAATTTATACTTTGTGCAAACGTTTAAAATTTCATTTCATTTTATGTTAAACGTTGAGAACTTAATTCTATTTTACCTTCAATTTATTATTAGTTTAATGTTTGCACTCTCCCTGCATATAAATATATATATAAATTATTAAAGCTAGGAAGAGTTTAAAAGAAAGTCCACTCCACCTTATGGGTAGTTGGGGGACAAGAAAGCAACCATCATCATCCCAAGTAACTGCTAATGTTAAAACTTAAAAGCAATGCTTAATTAATTAAGAAAATCAATGTAAGAATTTTTATTTAAATTACTACTATTCAAAATAATATTTTTAACTAATCTACTAATTTTTTTGTAATACTTATATTCATGAGTTGAAATTAAATTGCAATCAAACAATCCTTATCAAATATGGGCATTATTATTATATAAGAAAATATTAATAAATAAATAAAATAAAATAACAAATTAATAAAAAATTAAATTAAATTCGCACATAATAATAAATTCGAACACAAAAGGTTTATGATTTAAGAAATTCAAGATATCCTCGTTACCATTGCAAAAACCTATCAATAAAAAAATATATATTTGTAATTGAATTTCGTATATTAATTTGTCCAAATGCAAGTTTCTGATAGCTTTAGACTTATAAGAGACTAACTAATCCCCACAAACATCATGAAATTAAGTAATTGTTGTCCCCAGAATTTGCTTTAGTTATCTGATACCACCGTGGACTTCCTTGAACCGCACCCAATGTCTCATAATTTGTCAACATCTTGAACTAAAATAAATCAGACACCCAAAGATTTTATGACTGTTGAGAAAGATCTTGAACCGAATCTAGATTTGTTTTTCATGCTGGCACTGTCTTAAAATCTGTACTTGTCTAATTTTTGTATGACAGTTTTAAAAACAAAGAATTTAACCTATTTTTAACAAATATGAAGATGTCCCAAAGCAAGGTCAAGAAAGACGAAAACTTTAGAGCTGTTCAGCAATCTCAAAGTTGAAGATGGTTAGGTCACTGTCTAACAATTAGCTAACGAAGCATAGACAAACCCCAAATTGTGTTGACATAATTCTTTATTAAAATATAATTACTTAAATATACATTAGAAATTTAGTCAAAAATTCATAAGTTGTAATTCAGTTGGTAATGTAAGTTGAATTTGTTAAAAAAATTCTCAGGTTGAATTTTTACTAAATACATCTTTAAAGAATGATGAAAAGTTTTAATTGTGACGAAACGTCGAATAAGATTAATATCAGATCGTTAAAACATATAAAAATATCTGTAATTTACAAAAAAAAAATTGGCCAAAAAAATATTCATTGAAACGGTAAAGTTTTCTGTGTTTTTGTTTCAAGATAGAACTTGTCTAAGGACCTAGTTAACCATTTTAGTTTGTAGAAAGCCAGCAATCTTCAGGCTCATTTCTGCCTTAGAAATCAACAAAAAGAAAAAAGCATGGGCACAGCTTGTTTCTTGCCCAAACCAACTTTCCCGATTCAACCTGTTAGATGAAACTCAATCACTTAATCATCCAAACAAACACAAAAGTGTAATCAAACGATAAATTATTTATGTAAAAAAATTTATTTAACGTGATTCGAGATAACTTATTTACATTTATCGTCGGGAGAAAAGATTCATTAATTACAGGGAATTACAAACATATCAAACAAAAAATTTAACACTCAAAATTATGTATCTTTCTCTTGTACATCATCCCATACATTGAGACTTTCGTTATTTATAGAATCCCGTTAACTTTCCCATCAGTAAATTTTTTTTCTATTAGAATTATTTTCTAAGTCTTCTTGTCATAAAACAATATATATATCCTTAATTAACAATCTCAAAAATGTGTTTCTATTTTCTTCACAATCATACTATGATACAACTATTTTTTTTTATTCATAAAAAGTAAAAAAAAAATTTAAGAGAATCGACTCTTAGATCAATTCCTCTTAAAAAAAAATAACAATCATTAAATTAAATATTGATTGTTACTATCATATAAGCTTTGATACCACAATTATGATATCAAAATCACATCAACCTCGAACAAAACTCTGATATCATATTTACATTTATTTGGAACCATGCTCTAATATCATTATTGTGATATCATATTTACATTTGCCTTTGACCAAGCTCTGATATTATTGTTAAGGGATCCTATTCACATCTATTTTGAGCAAATAGAATCCAAAGTTTTAATGCCACTGTTAAAGTTAATAAATTTTCTGAATTGTTAAAAATATTACTTGATGGATAAAAAAAACCTTGTTAGCCAAAGCACCACAAAAATCCAAAGCTCAAACCAGCCTAACCATGGCCGACTGCAATTTGTCATCTCGCACTTTTAACATTGTTGGAAGTACCCTTCAAGGCTCCACCTTCCACCTTCCGTAATTAGCCAGACTTATCAGCGGTGCACCATGGAAAGAGAGAAAAGAAAAGAGAATCTCCAGCAATAGGTCCACTCATGAGTAAAAAACAAACGTACTCGGCCCCAATGCCAAAAATTCCAACCCTTGCTGGTGGGATTCCAGAAAAAGTAAGCAAGATTGTAGAATTCGTGGTAGTAATGCTATATACAAGTATTTCTAAACAATTTAAAAATGGTTTAAAGAATAAAATTTTAAATATATCGAATCAATACAAAATCATTAAAAATTTAAATTCAAATCAAATTTTCGGAATATTCTGATAAAAAATGTTACAATTCACCTTGAAAGAAAAGAGTGTGGACGCTGCACGGCACCAGCCCTTCGTGTGTCCAGGAAAGATGGGTCCCTCGGCTGGCTCTTAATCCTTCGTGTTTGCTTTGGTCTGTGTTTGGCCAACCTCAACTATCCTTCCTATTTTCCTGATTCGATGTTTGTTTCTGGTGGTTGACATTTTGTGCTTCCTCCGTCTGCCCCACGTGGTTAACATAACAGGATAATAATAAGCTTTTTAACCTCCACTCATATCATGATTCTAGACTCTAGTATACATTTTTTAGATATATATTTTTATTTCCCTTCAATCAATAATACACTGTTGCTAGATGTAAAGGCCAAAGGATCGTCACAGTAAATCACATTAATTTTAAATTAATTAGATCAAAATTTTATATAAAAATTAAAAATTAAATTTCACGTTTCGATGTAAATTTTGAAATGATAATTGTTATGACAGAAAATAAATACAAAACATCAATACAATTTGCCAGCTCTACATTTTGGGGTTTAGTTATTTATTTCATGTTCTTTGATGAACAGGAGAGAAAAGGTTTGAGTTTAAGTCACAAGGCCGTTTGTCCGATAATCTCGCAATTTATACTAATTCTTTTTATCATTATTGTTAATTTTGATTGTGACTGAAGTTAAGTTATGACCTAAATCTTATTAAAACTGCACGTGTGATCTTACCATAAAGCTTATAAGAAGAAAGTGAATTAAATTTGGATTTTAATGATATATTATATGTGAAGTGATTTTTAGATTTGACATCCTCTGTCAAAAGCTATTGACTATTAAGTGCACACGTTCACATTTAAGAACTTTGCTTCATTTAATCATTTTCAGTCTGCAAATTCAAGATTGGTAATTGGCGCAGATGGCATGCAGATTCAAAGTTAGTTGGGGAATTATAGGAGGATTAAGTTGGTAATACTCTAATATATAATGATAATTTAAAAAATTAGTAGAATAGATTATCAAGCTAAAATTTTTTTATATTTAAATTTTAATCAATGGTTTAGATTAATAGTTTTAATCTAAAAATTATTACATGGTCAAAAAAATTTAAAAAAATCATTAGTCACTGACCTTATAATAAACTTACAATAAAAATCCCCTAAAGCAAACACTAGTAAACAATTTTGAACTTTCTTTTCTATTTCATCTAGAAAGACCCTTAGCTGATCAAATTGACATAAGTTTGAGAATGCTCCGAAGAAATTAAGAAACCCTGTGAAAAGCTGATCAGGTTTTCATCAAAAACTTCGTCAGTTAATTTGATTTCAAGCCGAAGAAAATGAAAGTGCAAGAGTTTACTGAAAAAGCAAACCGGACCTTTAACCAATGTTCAACTCCAAAAGTGAAAATGGTTGTCATAATCGTACCAAAAGACTTTTTGGAAAGAGAAAGGAGACAAGATGAATCTTCAAAACAGGACCGTTCGACCCCATGCAGGATTCGATTAAACATTGGGGAGGAATCACAGACATTTTTTAGTCTCGAATAGACCAAATCATACCCTGTATGAACAATAACACATATGAACCATGGAACCCCACCACCATATTGCAGAGCACTACACCTCCTAGATGCTGCCTGCTGAAGGTAATCAAGGTGAGCAAGTTCAATATCGCCACAAGAATCCCAATATTCCCATTATAGAATAGTTAGGCCAACTTCGATTAACATTCATTCTAGCTGAGCAAGTTGTGATTCCAGTAAGAAATGAACAGATCAGAAAGGTCGCAGAAAAGATTTGGAATACAGTACATAGCTAAGGATAAGTAGAATTGGTTCCAATTCCATAAACTGCAAATTTGTCGAGAGTGGAACTTCCCTGGGAAAACGAGGCAGAATTAAGTGCTCTTCTTCATCCAAGAATTGTCACATTCAATGGCCTTCATACCAATTACTGAAAACAGTGGGCGTTTCGAAAACAAGAGCTGGAGCTTGGCATCCCAGAACCGCTAGGTAGTGGGAATGCAACAAAAGCCCGCAGGTTGTTTATCGTATTCCCACAGTCCCACTAGCTTTCTATCAAAGGGCCCCCAGTCTATGCATCATATGAATTATTGATGAGAGTGAAGGGGCTTGAATCCTTCTTTGTGATTGAGAACTTATTGATACCTGTTCTCCAAGAGTACTGCAAAAGTACAAGCATCATCCGAACCATTTTAGCCACATTGTAAGCATCTGCATTGGTTTATTGAAGATTCAAGCAATGGCTAATAGCCTAACAAGTGTCTTAGAGAAGAGGCTCATGGAATTATGGCTTTTTTTACTAATTTAAAAGCGGGAAAAGAAGGGTTTTTGATACTGCTGCCAGAATACAGCTATGCGACCCAAAAGACGTGTCAGTGCCTGCTTTCATGGAGAAATCATGAAATAATAGTTGGTGGTGAGAGTAGAATCATACTGGCTACTGCTAGCTGTGTGACAAAATGGCGGTAAGAATTGAGCACAAAAGTTTTAACTGTGAAGTAAAGTTCATATGCATACAATCAAATTATTAGTAGGAAAAAAAAAAGGAAATAAAGCTTTGCATCTTCTAAATACTGCATTTAATTTGTTGGTTTACTTGTATTAATGTCAGCTGGCTCCTTTTTACGGCACCAGAATCAGAAATTCAAGTAATTTTATGATCAGAATCAAGAAAAATAAAATCTCTTGGTTCAGAAATGGCCAGAGTTAGACATCAAACAAGACCTTCCCTTTGGTATGAAAAAGTTTCCAGTTAACTGATCTTAAAATGTCAACTCATTTCTCTTATTCTCTTTGAGCCTAACAACAGCAGTAGACAAGAACAATGGGTTTCAACTTGCTCATTTAGAAGCTGTAAGTAGGTTGAGGGGAAAAAAAAGAGAGAATAAAAAATACTGATTCAAATGGAAGGGTAGCGATGTGTTTGAATTTGGATAGATAACATCATCAAACCAGAGATATTTGGATCGGCTTGGATATGCATAATAAAGGAATACTTTGTTGTTTAATATTTTATAGTTGCACTAATTGAATAAAAAAACTCAAATTTTATATTTCAATTAAAAATTCAAATTAAAATTGAATTAAAATCCAAAATTATCTAAATTAAAAAATTGAATAATCAATTTAATCGAACTAAATTCAAGTGAAATTGTGGATAGATTCGAATTTGATATTTTTTTTATATGATTCGAATATGAATTGTAAAATATTATTTTTTGAAAAAAAGTATAAATCAGATCGAAAATCCAATTCGGTTTGATAACTTTCCTAATTATAATTTAGGGGTCTAAGATTACATATAAGAACCGTGTTAGATTGATTGTTGTAGTTGATATATTATAAAGTTTTGATTTGGTACAAACAGGAAAATCTGTAATGATCAAAATTAAAATAAAAAAAGAAATTAAGGTCAAAATTGGGTTGACATTTGAACTGAAAAATAATATATGATATGACTCACCAACAATGCTACAATGTCAAAATTCTGAATCAATGAGATATTGGGAGGTGTATACTGTATACGCATGAAAGTATCATGTCACAATTTTGACAGTAATAATACAAAACCCGAGTGCTAGAGGTGCTTGTGAGAGTCAAGTGTGAGGGCAAAAGGAAAACTATAGTTGTTTTCCCAAAAAAGGAATTCTCTTTCAATTTGCAGTTTTAAGACTAAGTTTTGATGATGAACTAATAATCCTTTTAGTGGAAGTTATAGTTGGAATCCTTTTTGGTGAAATAAGTGACAGGGTGATGTGACAGAAGGAGCCATGAGGATTCAGGAAATTTAATCTTCAATCTTCACAATTCTCATGATAAGATCCATAACAGTGTAGAACTCTGCATAATATATTGGTAGACTTGCAGCAGCTAATCGCTATGGAGATGCTGGCTTTTGGCAAGTGGTTGGCATTGAAAAAAATGGTGGGATTTGACTTTGTTCACCCTCTATTTTGCCCGAAAGGAATTGTCATTTGGACTTTCGTTCATTTTAGACAATTTTTGAATAAAAAAGAAGTTTTAGCACCATTTCGTCTAAACCAAATTAGACAGGTAGTTAGTTGGCTAAGAAAATGGGAAAACAAATCATACATACATACATACATATATATATATATATACATATATATATTAAAACGTAAGAATTTACCAAAAATCCATAGAAACATAGAGATAAAGTTGACTCAAAGAGTTAGATCTGTTGAAAAGTAAGTGTCATTTTGTAAGTCAAGTTGAAGTTCAAATCTAGGAGCCAACATTTAAGGAAATTAAGTTCATTGAATACACCAGTTCAATACGAGGGTGCGCCATTACGATCCTCCAAAGAGGGATTCAAAGACACCTGATTGTAAGACAAAAAACATGCAATAACTGCAAAATCTAATATGCAAGCAAGCTCGATATAGACTCCAAGCTACCCTTAGTCAATAGCAAAGAAATGATAAAGATGGTCGATCAACTGCCCTTGAAATTGTCGATTAATGAAAGATACCTGAAGCTTGACAAGGTATAGCAGCACATTAATTATATCCAAGAAAGATAAAAATCTGTCGAGAACGCATAAATAAAACCGTAAAGGTGTCATTAAACAATCCAATAGAGTAGTAAAAGAAGACAAAGCATGCAATAACCGCAATCCAATGCCAGCTCTAGGCTCCTACAACCCTTTCTTTCTCAGTAGCTAAACAATTATCAAAGATGGCATTGCTCAATCTCAGCCAGCAGCCAGCAGGAATGCAGTGCAGATTTTTAATATTATCCCGGATGGTTGTTAGCCATGGATGTCTCACGCTAATCTAATGGTATTTTTGCACAAAAGGGAGGATAACTTTAGCACCGATAAAATCTATAGCCATCAAAACAAAACTTTAATACTGATCTTTGGCAGCCATAGTCTTGTCTCAACCTGAGCAATGCACTACTGGCCTGAGCCCCCTGATGACCAATATCGAGTAGAAAATGGCACGATTGGCACCAAGAAGTTGATTAAATTAACTACTTTATCTTTATAATTTGGCAGAAAAAATAGTTGATTAAAAAAGAGACAATCATGTTCATTCAACAAATTGTATGAGAAAAACCCACGACAAATAATTCAGAATACACTATTAAGTTCAATTTTCATTTAACAATTCAATGTGACGACTGGATTGAAGGATTTCTTTTCCGTGCCCTCTGACCTCTATTTTTTATTTTGCTTCAAAAAGGTTAGAGAAAAATTAAAAAGTAGGTTTCCTTTAAGCCCAACAAATACAAGGGCCATATACAACAGACTTTGTTTGCCATTCCAAAAGAAGGCACGACATTCATTCCGAGGCAGTTTTCAGCATCTCCTCCCATGTCGTCAATTTTTCTCTGGGTTTATTTCTTAAATCCCCTAGTCTCTTCTCTTCCTCGTCAATCCTTTCCCAAGCACTGAATGGCACTACTCTGACATTTCTACCGTCCAAAATCTGGAGGAGTCCATCTCTTCCAGGTTTAGGCAAGCTGGCTGTTGACGCTAAGACTCCTTGCTCAAGATCTTCTGATACGCTTGCAACCTACCATAAGAATGGTGCGGTTGGCAACCATATGCAACTCTTGGTAAGATGCTTAAAAATTACAACCAATGACGTTGGCCATGGTCCTCAGAAAAAATTCAAAATATCTGTTAAGGCAATATGAGAGAACTTACAGTTTCCTCAGCACAGTAAAGGTTCGTAGCAATAATACCTGTTGGTCCTCTTTTCAACCACCCACAGACATACAAGCCATTCTCAAGTAATGTCGGATCTCTTGAACTATCACTTAGAACTCGACCTTTAATATTTGGAACCACACCTGAAGAAATATAGCATGAGATGGGAAGAAAGATTTTTCTTTTTTCTCTTCAGATTTTGTAAGAAAGACTTGATCTGGATAGAGATTCTATACAGAAGTATAATGGCTTATTGCAGAAAAAAGTAGGAAATAATACTAGTTAAGCTATTCTTTTCTTTTACCTTTCTGATCATCAAACGGCAAACCATCCACTGGCACTGATTTATAGCCAATACTCTTTAGCACAATTCTGCAAACGAATATGTTAGTACAATAACAAAGTTACTTGCATTCAAACTTGAGGTTCCCAAAACAGGGGATGAGAAATTCTCAGTAGGTCAAAACTCATTGTTAAATTTCGGTAAGAAAGCAGGTCATATCACTATAAACAAGGGTTATTAACTTATGCCTTTTTGACAAGCAATCTGCAGAGCACCTCTATTCATAAAATTTAACAACAAGAAGACGAACAAAATAATAATAAAAATATTTACAGGCAAGTTCCTCAAAAAGTTGGGAAAACATCAACATTGTGGATGGAATAGATGGGAATGTTTATTAAAAGTTAAAGCCTGATATTTAGGGAGGGAAAAAAAAATGAAAAAGAAAGCAATTACCCACAAGCAAGATCTTCAAATTGTCCAGTACCCAAGGCAATCTGTTTTCCAGGGCCAATACCTATAAAATGAAGTTATAAAGGACCAAGTGACCAAACTATTTAGTGGGATCATTTCACTTGTGTTTCACAGCCTTAAAAAGACCCATGCAGATGATCTCTCAATACTGCTTTGTTCACAAATTTGTATATGTGAGAGATAGTGGATATACTGCAAAAATTTGAAGAGAGGGCCAAAGAGAGCAAACACCTTTTAGAGTTGTCTTCTCAAGGTGCACCCCAGAAACATATCCCTTTTTGTCATAAGATTCTAGAAACATATCAGGTTGACGGAAGAAAACAAAATGAAGTTCACGTTGACCAGAACTCAGTTGGGAAGGTCCAGCACTAGCTGCCTTAGAGAGTAATTCATAAATCCTCCGATGAATACGACTATTTTTCATCTCCTCCTTTATAAAAAGACATGGAGATGGAGAAAACATTAACAGAAAGAACTGGAAGCTGAAAAAGCAAATACCAACAAACTAAAACAATCTTTATCATTAAAATCCTAAAATAGCAAATACCAACAATCTTTATCATTCTTTACATTAAAATGTAAATGGTGTACATTGGTTTCGAAAACCAGCAAGCATTAGAAGTTAAAATGTACCTCATCAGCTGGGGTTATCTTCAAATCTGCTTCCTTTATGTGAATATCCAAATCTTTAATACCTACAAGAGGAGTAAAAACTTCTCTAAATTCCAAACATTTAGGACAATTTTGTACTCCGTTAACAGAAATTTTCTGAAAGTACTGATAATACATAGTCCTAAGAAGGAATGTAGCGCAAAGTAACACTGCAAATTATCAGAAATATCACAAACTCCACAGAATGAAATGTCAATAATGGATCATGGTAACGACAGCAAAATCACACCACTATGCTACAAGTTCAAGAATTCTATGTCCACCTTTGAAATAAAGTTCAGATTGAAAATTATTCCTTACTCTTCATACAAAAGGGTCAAGGCCAAGTTCAAAAAGGAATTATCAGTTTGCCACTTGAATTTCTACAGTAAATTAAGTTTTAGTTCAGCATTAGTGGCATCTCATATTGCAGGCTAACAGCAAATCCTTACTTAAACATTCTAGATGTCATGATTAATAATAAAAAAAAAAAAAAAAAAGAAGCATTCTAATACTCTTAAAATTACCAAGAACTTCCCGGAGTTCTTTTGCGGTACAAGCTGCTTGGACTGGTCCACGTCTACCAACCAGATATACTTTCCTGTAATAACATTGAGTTAATTGAGTATCAAAATCCGACAAATGGCTAACAGATTTAAGCAATTAATTTCAATAAGGTGGATGAGAAACCTTATATTGCTTTGCTCCAAAGCAGTCAATGCATGGCTGGCAATTTCAGTGGTTGCCAATTCAAATGTTGGTCGTAGAAGGATACGAGCAACATCAAGAGCTACATTTCCCTGAAAAGTTCATACATCATAATTACATCTATATATATACTATAGCCATATTAAGAAACACATCAATCCATAATAATGCAAAATGAAAAGCATAAAAGATAATGGACTTGCATTTCTGTGTGAATGGATACAAACCAAGCTGGCATCCCTGTTAAGGACAGGACAATTCAAACTGGAGTGTGCTAATAATGACAAATCTATGACATGGAGGCCACATATGGACAACGTATTATCTAAAAAGAGTCTTCAATTCGCTTATGGAGTTATGGTCAAGGAAAAAATTATAAATTTGACAAACCAATCATTTCCAGTGACCCAAATTACAAAGTTGAATAAATCTGACATATAAATAAAAAGCATATCCTCAACATATACTAAGACATCTACAGCATGCTTGAATAACACTCACTATCGGAGAGGTTTGGATATAACTATCAAAATATTTAATTTCATATCCCAACCCAGGTCCTGATTTTATTCAAATCATTAATAAACATGCATATCATAAGAGTCATAACTTTTGATTATTTTCATTGAATTTATCCAATAAATGCCTATCATAAGAGTCATTAACTTCTGATTTTTTACATTGAATATATCCCATGAATGCCTTCAAAGGCATACCTAAACATGGAATGACTACACAAATCTCAATTATCAAAAACTAGAAATCAATCTGTTTCTGGTATAAGATATTACAGTTTACACTAACCCTTAATCCTAACTAATGCCTCACAGATCCTTTCCACTTGACTTTGGTTTCCCTTGAATTAAAAATATGCTCTATGCAACTCAAACTGGATAACTACTCAACTATTTCCCAATTTTTGTAACTTTAATGAGAATAAAAATCTTACAATACCCAGTCCAAGTACTGCCATAATGTTATCAAGTTGACTTCATAGAAATTGATTAAAGAAAAAAAGTACCTGACCAAGGATAACAGCCGTATCAGTGCTTTTCAAGTCAGGGTCCAGGATTCTTCCATCTGGATGTCCATTATACCACCAAACAAACTCTCTAGCCGAATGTACCCCTCTCAGATCCTATATAACATTAAAAATTTATAAGCAACATCCAATAAAGCTACATTTAGAAAACCAACAGTTCCCAAAGATTCAAAATCATAAAACAATTAGCCATTGAACCGTATAAAAAAAAAATTCAAATTTCCATTGAACATACTTCCCCTGGAATGCCTAGAACTCTGTCACTTTCCGCGCCATAAGCAAGCACAACCTGCTCAATTAAATCAGTATTCATCAAATTTCAGGAAAAAAAGTACAGTCTACAAAACAAAGTTGGACAAAATTCATTACTTTAATATCTTACAACGTGATAAAGCTCCCGAAGCTCTGCGAGAGAAATGGAAGTTCCAAGAGTGATATTCCCCAAAAACAAGCACCTTTCGTTTTGCGCAACCCGAGAGAATTGATTTATCACGTTCTGTTGCAAACATTCTACCGAAACTAAGCTTAATTAAGAACATTATTCAAAAAAAAATAAAGCCACTTAGGAGGAAAAAGGACGGACCTTAGTTTCGGGATGATCAGGTGCGACGCCGGAGCGTACCAATCCAAAGGGCGTAGGTAACCGATCGATGATGTCAACCTGCGATCCTTGATGTGTCTTCAACATCTGGTTATTTAGTTCGAATCAGAAATAGTAAATTAAATTCAAACAAGCTTAATAATAAAGTGTTTAATTCAGTATAAAAGCCAATACCTTTTCGGCGGTGTAGAATCCGGCGGGACCGCTTCCGACGATGCAAACGCGTAATGGATGAGGAGACAGAGTCGTAAAGCATCGTTGTAGAAATTTCCTTGCTCCGAATATTGCCATTTTTGTTTTGTTCTTTTCTTTAAAAAAAAAAAGAAAAATAAAAAAGGTAAGGTTTTTAGGGAGGTTTTGGGAGAGAGACAAGGGCACAAGGCAACGTTAGGTTTCCTATTTTTGTTGAAACAGATTGGGGAAAGGTCTTGGCCCAACTTCAATGGAGCCTCGGGCTTTGGTGGGCTAGGTTTTTCTTTTTTGGTAAAAAAACATTGACTTCGAAGATGAACAAGAAAACGATTACATACAGAAGATGAGCTAGGTTGCCGCCACCAGCACAGGGACGCGTCTCCGCCGCATCTGAGCCGCCGGACATCGAAACTTAGATTCACTACTTCTCAGCTCCTACGGGCAAGATTGAACCGACAATTAGAATCAATAAACTTAATTAAAAGAAGGTTGAAACTGAGTGAGCTTAAGGCTCTGTTGGGTTCAAGAATATTAGGTTGGGTTTAGAGAAGGATGAAGTTGCAGTCTGGCCTAAAAAAGATTTTGACGTTTGGGCTCTTTATATATTTGACTTGGGCCTATTATTTTTTTAGTTAAGTTTTTTATTTTTTTTGTTTAATTTCTAGCTCCAGTTTAATAATTAAAAAAAAATTCAAATATTGAAAATTGTATGTTCATAAATAATTAATTAATATGTAATTTGGAAACAAACTTCCTTGTGAATGCAAATATATATATTGAAACTTGTTTTGTTTACCAAAATTTAAAAAAAAAAAAAAGAGCAGCGTCATCATTATTTGAGGAGTTTAAGATTAATTAATTAGAAATAATAATTGATTCAAAAAAATTAGAAATAATAATTTGTATTAACATAGCTTTAAGATGATTATGAAAGTTGACGAATTGGGACCGTTAATGTTGAAACGAATCTCAACAGCCTTTATTGGAGGTCAACCATAGGCAAACTTTCACACTTAACTGCAGACCAAACCAAATTAGATTAGGTGAGAACAACAATCTCTCTCTCTCTCTCTCTCTCTCTCTCTCTCTCTCAAATGAAATTATAAAGCGAGTGTTTCTCAACCATTTATGCACTTATCTCAGTTATAATTGTGGTTTACAACTTTATCTAATTTAGATTAACTTTGTCGGTTTTACATTAGCAAAGTACCTTTGACAAAAATTAATAATGGAGAACCTATTAGCAATTTCCCGCATAATTTTTCTTCTACCAATTTATTTATACGATATTGGATGCCTTTACTTTGAAAGAAAAAAAATTCAACTATCAATTCAGATTTCAAATTTATAAAATTTTCATATTTTAAAAATAAAAATACAGCTACGTTAATATTTTTAAAGGAAATATATAATTATTTTTACTTTACTTATAAAATAAAAAAATTTAATTGATGGCATATTGAATTTCATAAATAAATCATTCGAAGTTACCCATTTTTTAACATTATCTTCTCAAAAGAGCATATTATAATTTAATTTCCTTGAGGCCCAGAGGCTGCCTAACAAAGTTTTGAAGAACTCATTTTCTACGGAGTGTTGTCCCCAGCCATAGCCCACATTGAGGCTCCATGGTTGAAAAAAAAGGCCAACCGAACCGCACCTATGTTCATGGGTGGGACTCATGGCTTGGGCCACAAATTGACATGGGTTTGACATGTCATTGTTGATGTTAGGCCGACGTCATATTATACACAAATAAAAAAAAACGATTAAAACAAAGAGAAAATGAAATAATTACAGTGTGGGCCCGGTTTTTGATTGTGACGATAAAACAAAAACATAAATAAAAGGAAACGAAGTTGTTAGAGGTCGGCGTCCAGGGACAGTTTTGTCTTTTTCGAGAAAAGGGGGGCAAGGAAGGGCAATTGTGGACCCATGTTTGGGCCCATCCCACAGTACAAAACTTCAAGTCCCTTTCAAGCATGTAGAGACCAAACAGAAAAAATTGGGCCCACAAACCGCCTCTCTGACTTTTTGATTAAAAAAATCAAAAGTCAATCTCTAATTCTCTCCCTCTCAATTCTGTAATTTGCATAATTAACCATCTTAATTTGCCTAATTTTTATAGGGGTCCAATAATCTAATATTAATAAATATCCTCTCGATATGTTGTTTTCATATAATTAAATTCTATTTAATTGTAGAAATTTAGAAATATTTTTTTACAAGTAAAAAAAATTCACATATTATATTAAAATACATTTAAAATTAGTGAAATAAATATGGTAAATAAAAGGATTGTGATAATAACTAGTGAATAACGATATTTTTTGTAGACTCTCGATATTTATTCGGCAGATAATGAAATTATGTAAAATGAATTATAAATTAGTAGAACATGAAAATTTTTATCTTCAATGTTTTGATTCGACTGATAAATAAAACTTATGAAATAAAATAGACTGAAAGGATTATTATCATTATCTTACTTAACATTAGATACTTAAGTTTTGTTTGATAAAAGAGAGATGAGATTGAAAATTTTGTTAACTTAATGATTAGTTTTCACAATTACCACTTGCTTATTTCTAAATTTAAGATTTGAGTAACAAATATTTTACTTTATTTTTTCATCAAACAAAACCTAAATATACGTGGATATACATAAATTATGGCAAAAAAAAAAAAACATAAGCTAGCTAACGTCAATCTAATTAGACTCGTGTGTTAACTTTAACTTGATTATTAGTCTGTTTGTATTATTTTGAATCTTCACCAACAAATCATCAGATTCTGGAAAATAAGAATAAATCAAACTTCCATCTAAACCATTTTTTCTTATTTCCAAACAAAACAACACCGTCCATTACTATTATATTTTGGATCCGTGTTGTGGACAGTAATTCTTCATTATCAATACTAAAATAATACTTGGTAGCAGTCTTTGTTTTTTCATTTTTTCTGGCTATGGTTACAAGAATTTTGTGTATATATTTTCATGCCAAAAGGGACATTGGTCAATATCCGTCCATTCTCTTGAAAAAAGTTGTTGAAATTATTGCTAATACATTGGCTTCTCTTTTATTAATTTAATTAAAGAAAAAAAAACTAACAAGCTTATAATATAATTAGCATACTTATATTTGCAAAATGATGACACAATAAAATAAGGTAACACTTAACAATCATAACACAACCCCTTAACATAATTATGCACTAGAAGAAAACTAAATGAGTATTTGACTAATCCCATTTGTATTTTATTCTAATTTAGTGGACAATCTATCCGGTTGAACTCTGACTATTTATTTTTTTCTAATTCTACATGAATCCACACCTTTTCTTCTAGGTCAAAGCACGAATGAGTTGACATGCTTTACTTACAAGTGATCCAAAAATAAAAGGCAACTCTTGATGATAGTGTCATCTGGTCATTGTTTTATTTTTCTTTTGTTAATCTATTTATTGAAATTCGTATCGTACATTTATATGTTCAATAATGTGTTTTTCATTTTTGTTGTATGAAATTGACAACACTCTATCGATTCTTGTACGGTGTGTTTTATGAAAAAAAATTTTATCATTCACTCCAGTGACGCTTTCATCCTGATTGATCTATTATACCTATCTCAGTTAATATGTTTGGTGTGGAACTGAACAGTCAAATATTGAGTCTAATGTCACTTAATAATTCTATGATCATACACTTACATTTATATGTTTAATGACTTCTCATTATTTTATCTAATATGAGATTGAGTGTATTGTACGCACTTTATTTTAAAATACGTGATACGATTTTAACTTAAAAAAAGTAAATTTATATATATATATATATGCACATACGTGGAGATTTATATAGCAATATTAGAAATATTTTCTCTTACTTCATTTCATTTTTGTTATCTTAAAATTTATTCAATCTTTTAATTTTTAAAATTCAAATTCAAGCTTTTTTTCAGTTAAAGATTAATTAAAATCAAAATGTCCAAAAAAACATTTATTTCATAATCTGACTTTTTACTTTTTCTTCAATAAAACAAATTCCGCATAATAAACTTACTCTACATGTGAGTTGCGACACGAGCTTTTTGAAGAAAGATGCGAGTAACTTTAAAAATAAAAAGTAAGAATATTTAGATTTTACCAGCTCGGTTTACACGTGTGGTGGCATGTGGGCCACTGAACCATCTGAGTTTATGGTTCGTCCTCTAGTGGCTTGGAGTAGAGCGGGGCCATAAAGTTCGGTCTAATTAATGGGCTGTCAGTCACGTGACCTGCCCTGTGAGGTAAATTTCCATCCTTGGCCTTTTTGCGTGCGTACTTCGGTTTGCACTATTTGCTGAAACTTGAGTGATTGTCCACCGTCCGATGTAATCAACAATATTTTGACTTGTCTGTTCCACTTCCACACTCCCAGATTTATCATCAGTCTGTTGATGGGATTCTCGGCAAATGACCTTCTTCGGAAAGATCATCCTTTACCGTTGAGGGGCAGAAACAGCATATTCTTTCCTCCCTTATTTATGCAAGATTTATTGCTGTTGGAACGAGGAATATCATTTTTTTTCTATTATTTTTTTGTGAGATTTTTCTATTATTATTATTATTATTATTATTATTATTATCACTTGCAATGAGACAAGTTTTGAGAGTACAATTTTAATTTTTTTAGATATTTTCATTTTTTTTAGGTTTGAGATTAATTTTATTCAAATCAAAAGTGTTAAATATTAAAGTTTTTCCAATCGTAATGACTTTAGAATTCGAATCATATTTAAATACTTATAAAAAAAAATTCACTTCTATTTTTGCTAACCATTTGTTAGTATTTTAATTTTTTTTCATTAAGTTGAGGCTTCAAATAAATAAAATTCACCTACTTATTTTCTACTTTAGATATTTTCTTTCTTACAAATGATATAATCTAGTAATAGGAAAATAAAATTATTCATGATGCTAGAATTTGAACTTCAAACATGTTAAGAGCTATTTTTTAAGAAGTATTTACATTAACCAATCGAGCTAAATTTTATTTTTCCAATTGTTAACCTCTTCGTGTACATGCAATTGTATACATATTCAAACCGAATTGAAAGTTTATCATATCAAATTTTCACATCCAAACTTCTTTTTGCATATATGATCAAAATCCCAAAGTGTGTGTATATATATACAAATGTGTGTGTGTATATATATATATTAGATGTATTCTCAAGTTGAATTATTAAACTAATTAGATGATACTATAGCTACTTTTTCTTTGGACAGTTGTTTCTTTCTTTCTTTCTTTCTTGTCAATTAGACTTAGAGTTCATCAAATCTATTGCTTTACTACTATTTTTCTAGTGTATGATATTTACTATAACATAGCAAATTTCAACACCATATTCTTATAAAGAAGAGAGTTACAGCTAGAATGCTGATTTTCGACGCATTATCAGTAAAATAATGAAATTGGTATGGTATAGTGAAAACAGAAATCGAAAGCTTTTTCTAAAGCGTATGAAAATGACTTGAAAAACCACTTGTCTCCTAACAAATAGATTGGCTGAAATTAATTAATCTTTTCTTTTTCTTTTTTCTTCTCTTTTTCTCTCTTTATTGCCTCTACCCCCTTTGACTTGTTTTCGACATATGGAATGGAAGCTAGAAAGTAGAAAAAGATAGAGTAAAAATTAATAACCACTTGTTAATTATTTTTATATAGAATAAAATATAATATATTTGTTTATTGTATAAAAAACAATATAATTGAATGAGTGGAAGGAAAAACAGCAAGTGGGAATTATTATTGATATAAATATAAATATATATATATATACACATAAGACAAAAGAATAATTAAGGATTAAAATAGAAAAAAAAAAGCTTGATGTGAGAAATCTGATTAATTATTTCATGCTGAGAATGACTGATCATAGAATTTTTTATTCTCTACTGAGATAACATGCATTGTTCTTCTATTGTCTGCCAAGATTATTTCTTTTTTAAATAATATAATCATACACTTACCCAACTCATTTGTATTCTATGTTGCCATTTTAATTTTTCTTTTATGAAATTTAATACTCATGATTAAAAACTAAAATGCCTTATAGAGAAGGATATGCAATTAAAAACTAGAACTAGATATTATACAAAAAATAGAATTAATTTGGAAGGGGAACCTAAAAAAAAGGTAAGAAAGGGAAAGAAAATTATGGGAATGATTGGTGATTTTAATCAACACCGAAAAAGAAAAGTCCAGATAAGAATCATAAGATTGATAATGCTTTGAAATGCGTGCACGACAAGCCAATAAAACACGAAGATAAATTATCATTTTCAACCTAAAAAATACCTCTTTAATTTTCTTTTTTATATAATGAATATTACTAACTTAAAGAAGAAGAAAATCTGTATGTTTAGAGTTGAAGCTCTGCAAAATTCTCACATTTTAATGGTGAAAAATATATGATCATTTGAATTCAGAGTCCTCTTCAATTTTTTTTGTTAGACACCTGGTGAGAAAATTCTTTATTAATGTAATTTATCTAATGAGAATAAGAAATTAATTTTATCTTTCTCTTGTCATTTATTGGTAATAATTTATATTTAATAAACAATTTAATTAAATATGCAAATTTTAACCATAAAAAAAATTTGCAATTGATGATCAATGCTTTACCATATTTGCTTGGTAAAGTTCTTCAGATTATTAATTAAATTGGGTTTGAAGTTGATATGGGAAATAATAAATGTTTTTTCTTTTTTGGGTAGAAAATGATTTTATGTTCGCAAGAATGCTAGCAATCTTAATAATTCCAAAATATTATAGAGTGAGAGCATGCAGTTGGGCAATCATTTCATCACTTTGTAGTCCATTATTCACAAGCTATAGTCTATAGAAATGAGAAAAAAAAAGGTAATTTTTATGGTATAAATTAGAGTTTTAGTTATCCCTTTTCTTAAAGGCGTAGCCATTTCATACTTTGCACGATAAACAGACAAAACATGAAATGTAAAGAAGATATCGTTTTTCATTATTGCCACCAACTCTAGATTTGCTGATTTTTATACACTAAAATATATCTGTGCCTTGATTTTCAGATGAAAACGAAATGTCTTTTAATTATTATTTTATTTATTTGCGTTCAGAGGAATTGGCTAATGATTAATGTGTTAATAAACGTTATTGTAAATGAATCTTCAAGGAGAATTTCTGGGTTTTTTATGTGTGTAATATATTTCTTTATAATTTTAATTTTTAATGGACAAAAGATAAATTCTCTTTGTTTGTTTCACTAGGTACGGTTAATGACATTCTACAAATAAATTTCAGGCAAAGCCTAGACTAAAGGATGAGATAAAGCCCGTTTACAAATCCTCGTTAGGCTATTGCATTTTTTTTTTAATTTGAAAAAAGGAGAGAATTTGAACTTAATTTTTTAAGTAGATATATAAATAATTGAATTAAATGCTCAAATACAAGCTAAGAAATATAGTTATTAATTATACACTCGACTATTTTATGCCAACTTTAATGAATATTTCTTTAAAATTTTGAAATTGAAATATTTAATCGCAATTGCGCTAGCTAGATTTGCCCACCTAAAGCTCCCTTACCTTTCAAGTACAAATTTTGAGTGCAATTCACACACCGATAAACTTGAAAGGAGGCAAGTGGATTTCATTTCATCTACCATAAGACAAAACAAAAAAGAAGGTGTATCCTTACAAACAATCATACTTCAATATTTTTAGCTATGTTGTTTGTCTTAATTTGTTTTTTAACTTTTAATAATTGAAAAATCCACCTACTAATTGTAGCATTCCCCACCGCCCTTTTGTTTGGTTAAGCCTCTAAAATAAGAAATCAAGGCGAGGGTTTTAGGGTAAAGGGGCAAATATTAAAAAAAAAAGGTCTTGGGATCATAAAGAAGACTTATGGCTTTAATTAATCCAAATTTATATTATTATAAAAGCGTGTGATTAGGAATCCAATGAACAAAGCATGGAGCAAGATGAAACAAAAAAACACAACCTTTGATGGTGTGATATTCGAGTTCTGAGTAAACGACATGGCCAAGGGGTTTGAAACATTAATTGTCGATTTCGTTATTAATGAAGAGTTTGTTGATTTCGATAGTTAGGGGATTACATTAATATTACTGAGGGAACAACAAGCTGCAGCAAGTCATGCCAATTCAAAGGTGTCGGTGTCATTCTTTCAAAGATTGTTGTTTTGGTATGATGCCAATTAGCTGATTTCAAAACTTATCATGCTTAATTTGCCCAACATTATTAATTAGCTTGACTGTGATGATGCATGAATTTTGTTGTTTCTGAAGCAAGAATTTCAAATAAAAAAAGCTGTATTTAAACCCAGGTGCTAATTAATTAATTTACGTATTGCATCCTCAGCCATTCCTTTTTTTATTTTTTTACTATTATTATTATTATTATAAAGAAGGTCGTTAATAGATGATAGAGGAAATAAAAAATCATAGATATTGAGATTTAAATTCTAAATCTATTAAAAGTCATTTTTTAAAAAATTTATATGAATTAACTAAGTTAAATTTTGAATTCATAAATATCGTGATATTATAATTTGGTAATAAAGTTAAAACATAATTAAGCTACTAAAAGAGTGAACAAAATACTAAATTTTATCATACAACCGATTTAATGAATAAAAAAATGAATGTTTAATTAAGTGTCAATTAAAAGTTTTACTTTTAAATGTTATACTTAAGCTTTGTTAAAGTGATAAAAATGAGGTGAGAGTTGATTAGATTTTTTTTTTGAATTGTACATTTTCATTAAAAGTTAGAATTACAATTATAATCAACATATTACACTCAACGAATTGTTAACTATAAAAATCACTTTATTCAAAGTAAATAAACTAATAAACAATTATAATCAACTAAACAAATAAATAATTAGATTAAATTCAAACTCACACTCAGTAAGACTCAGAACATGAGATTTCAAACTTTCAAAATCTCCTTCTTCCTACTAAACTAATACCTCATTGACTTAGAATTGTTAGATCTTAAATTTGAATTGTAATATTATATTTTCTTGTGTATGAAGAAAGTTTTAAGAGGAATGGAGTAATTAATGAATCAAAGTTGCATTAATTTTGATTCCCCTCCTAATATAAAAATGGATGTAGAACGACTGAATGATAAGTGAAAATAGGGAAAGAAGAAGACAAGGGAGAGGTGTTTGCTTCATTCTTTGTTCTTTGTTTGGGGAAGGGGAATTACCGGGAATAGAAAGCACCATAAAATAGGAAAAGGGGAGGGTAAAAAAAAAAAAGTACCAAGTAAAAAGACATGGGCCCCCGACAAAGATTTTTGGCAGTACGGACAAAAACATGGCCATTTCCTTTATCTTATAAAACCCTCTCCCAAAAATAATGTTTAATGTTTCTTAGTAGCTTGTCAGATTAGCTAGCTCGGGATTTAAGGGTTTTTTTGGTTTTTTGTTTGCAACGTTGAAATGCGGTTCAAGGGAATGTTTGTCATGGAATAATTCCTTAAATTATTCCGAGAGAATAACTTTATTTGTTTTATTTTAGAACATATATCATTTTAAATAACAGCTGTTGTAATTTTAGAATCGCAAACAAAGAATGATTTGTGGGCGGTTAGATTTGATGAAATGGGCACTCCTAAGTCAAGAGATTAGTTATATATATGTTAAGTTAATTAAAAGCGTAAACATATGATAAAATAAACAAATGTATATGTTGGTTTTCTGAATAAATTTCACGTATGTTTGTGTAAAACTTAAAAGATAATTTTAAAGTTTTTGAAAGGTTTCAAATTTGTGTAGTTTAAAATGAAAAATTGTGTATACGTACCCAAAAATAATTTCATTTGTTTATCTTAAGATTTCATTAATTTTAAATTAGTTTGAATGTGCGGTACAATTAATTTCGATGAGATTAAAAAAATATATATTAAAAATATATATTTTCTAATAAAATAATAAAAATTGAAAGTAAAGATAAAATAATAATTTTACTCTTTCAAACTTTTTTCTTTTCTAATTTTAACTGTCACTAGTATCCACCCGTGGCAACCAAGGATCCAAACGGATCCTTTGTTTTTTCTTAATTAATAACTAATATTAGTCTTGTTTAATAAAAAAGTTTGAAAGCCTAAAAACTTTTAATGTAAGATCAATTGGGATATTTGAGTGCAATATATAACAATAAGTATTTCCATTAACCTCATGGGTTGTAATTGAATTAGCATTCAAGAAAATTAATTTAATTGAATGCATCATGTCAACAAAGAGATGTGTCGTTAAGATTTTTTAGAAAAACAAAATCGTAAATTGGTTAAAAATACATTTGCGGTAAGATAAATAAAGTATTTTCATTATTTTTATATAATTTTTTTATCGGAAAAAAAATCAATTTTATATAAAAATTGATAAAATAGAATAGGAGCAATATCGTTAGATAAACTATTTTGAAGACCTGAGGTTAGGGGGATTTCCGAACCTTATATTTTGACCTCTTGAAAATTGGGCGTGTCGGGGCTCATCATCCTTTTCAATCACCACACGTTTATTAGCTTTATACTATTTATTGCTTAATCCAAACACGCCCTTAAGCGTTTCCCCTATTTTCCATTTTCCCCCATCATCCTGACGTCAGCACAATTCTATTTTTCTTAATTCTGTTTAATCGACTTTTTTTTTTTGAAAAATGAAATTTGGGTTTTTTATGTTTATGAAAAATGCATAAAATATATTATAAATATATAAATTATTATCTCATTCACTGTTAATGAAAAATTTTCATAAATGAGGTTAATAGAGTAAGATATATCATTAAGGAAACATTAAAAAATAAAAAATTTTAATTAATTAAACAAATTGGACATGTCACTTTTTAACCCACTGACATGTATCAAAATTTTTAATCTAGTTTGTGAAATTGAAAAAAAATTAATTGTCAATACAATAGATAATAATCATATTTACATATTTACAAATATGGTCCGCAAACAAAACCAATAATATTTTCATAGCTAGCTAGCTGGAATTTGGTTTAGTACCACATGCTCTATGTGGAGAATGTTTATAAATATATATTTATGTAACCTCACCACATAATTTGAGGAAACCACTATACTAATACAAGACAAATCCAATCTTAGTGTCAACTGTCAACTTCAACTAAGAAATCATACTTGCTCGTGCTCACCAAAATTAAGGATTGTGATTCCGAGCCATCAAATAATGACCCCTTAAATATATATATATATATATATATATATATATATATATATATGCATGTATGTATGTTGAATAGTGATTTAGCTCATGGTCATTTAGTCAAGTTTTTAATAATTGGGTAAAAATAACAGTAATAATAGAAATTTTCTTAATTAAGTCATCTTATAAAACAGGTAGAGCTTGGTCTAGCCGTTATTATTTTTTCTTAGTAGAAATTAGGTTCAGGGTTCATTTTTTATTCCCTCTTATATCTCCTATGAATAAAAAAAAAGTTGTATGTAATATATCAATTAAGTATATATTTAATTATTTCTTCTTCAAATATTTGTGAAATCTCACTTTTATATATTTAGTGTGTGTTTTTCTGTAATATTTTAAATTACAAAAGTGAAAAAAACATTCGTAAGTTTGAAAGGGAGAATTAATCACACAAAAAAAACAAAAACTCAATTTAATTATGATATAATTAGTAATTAGTATAGTGAAATTAAACATGGGTAGATACTGTGAAAAATGCTTATCCAAAAGTTACAGTAATTAACTAGGTGAAATATTTTATTTTTAATTTTCTTTTTTAATAATTAGAATTTGAGAATTGCTCCTACCTTTTCCGTCCCACTTTGAGATAAAGCAAAAGCAGAGAAAAAGCATGAAAGAAAAGAAAAAAACATAAAAGCAAGGAAGAAAGAAAAAGGCAAAGCAATAACGAAAGACAGGCAAGAGAGAAAAACAAAGGTTCTCAAAACCTCCATGATTCAAATTCTCTCAGGGAATAGGACTTGAGAGTGAGAGAGAGGGTGTCTTCTCTTCCCTCTACTTAAACCAGAGTAGGAAGACCACTCAAAGCTTCTACAAAGACTTGTTTGGGAGCTATAGCTTCAAGGGAAAGAAAGAAAAGGAAAGAGAAAGTGAAAGGAAAACAAGGGAGAAAAAGAGAGAGTTTTAAGTGATCACTATCTTCATCAATTCATCATCAAAGTTGTTGGTGAGAGAAGGCCATGAACCGAGGAGTCTTGCAGAGCTCACCGATGCAGCAGATGATGGCCGGAAACCCTAGCTGGTGGAGCATCAACAGCATGCGCCCACCTACTACTCATCAACAAGCTGTTTCTCCTTTCTTGCCACCTTCTCTTCCTACTGCTTTCTTCCCTCAATTCACACCTACCTCTTCTTCCTCTTCTTCACTTCCTATTCCTTCTTGGCATGATAACCAGGAGCTTCCTGAGTCATGGAATCAACTACTCATGTAACTCTCTCTTCCCTTTTTAGTTCTCTCTTTCTATCTCTTGCTTTGGCTTTTGATTAATAAAGCTTCTACTTTGATTCACTACTTAAGTTTATACGATGCCTGTTTTCAGATTCGATCTTTAAATTGATTTTGATGAGCCGATGAAAGACTGACAGTTATAATTGAGTTAATATATGTTACATGTCTTATTTCTAGGGGTGGATTGGTGGGAGAAGAAGAAAAGGGTGACATAGCCCAGTTTCAAGTTCTACAAAAAAAGTTGGAGAATTGGGAGGAACAAGCATTACATCAAGCCTCAAATGCTAATTCTGTTGTGGATGTGAAGCAAGAAAACTCTGCAAGCAGCTATGTGTATGGACATGCAAATGAAGATATTCACCAGGCAAATAAATCAGCTTGGTCTCATCAGATAATGGCAGCTGCTTCATCCCCCAAGTCCTGTGTAACAAGCATCAGCAGTAACATGTTAGATTTTTCAGGCAACAAAACTGACGGAAGGCAGCCACCGACAGATCGGTCTTCTGAGGTGAGAGGGGATAAAGAAAGAACATTGAAAGAAAAATACACACACACAATCTCTGATAAAAATATTTCTTGACATTTTAGGGTTTGCTGATTCATAATTTGAAGTTAAATAAATCAGATTCATGGTCTATTATAGATGCATGAATTATACATAACATACCCATAATTTTATCGATTCTACTTCTTTGATAGAGTAGTACAAACTGGTGGTCGATATGAATAGCGTTTCTAATAAGGGTAGTTAGCTGAATGTCTAGTTCTAGCTAGGCCATCAAGGTTTTTTTTTTTTAACAAACCTTTTCTGATTTATCAGATTGCTATCCAATCAGAATTCTCATCTTTACTTTCTTCTATTTCCTTCTTTTCTTTTTTCTGCAGTGTAACAGCACTGCCACTGGTGGGGCATTGAAGAAAGCTAGGGTTCAACCTTCTGCAACCCAATCTACCTTCAAGGTAATGCACAGTACAAAACAAAACCCAGTAAAAAATTCACCTAACCCTTTCAGGCTCTCTTTCTCTCTCTTTCCTACTCACCACATAAACACAAATTGCACGCACACTCACACAAGATACCCACAAGCAGAAAAAACGCACACCAGACTCTCATCCGTGAGCTGATAAAAGACTGTTGTCCTTCTTGATTGTCCACTTCTTCAAGGATGACGATTCTTTGGCTTGCTTATATATCTCTCATATTCTATTTATGGAAGATAAGGGATATATAATTTAAGTGAAAAGTAATTAATCATGGAACATATAGCTAGTTAATTCTCATCAACTTCTTTTTTCTGATTTCAACAATTATTTACGTATAAACCAGGTGAGGAAGGAAAAATTAGGAGACAGAATTACAGCACTTCACCAGCTTGTTTCTCCATTTGGGAAGGTAATAGCTTTAAACAAGGCTCAAGGATTTAGACCTTTGCTATCGGAATAAAAACATGGGTTTTGCTAATGAGTGTTTTAAGAACATTTTTTAATATTAATTTATAATAGTAGCCTTTTCGAAGGTCTTTTTAGAAAAAGACGAAAGCTTTCTTTATTCTTTTTTTTTTTTTTACTTTTGCAGACTGACACAGCCTCCGTCCTCTTAGAGGCTATTGGGTACATCAGATTCCTTCAGAGTCAAATTGAGGTGATGTTTCTTCCTTCCGTCCGCTCCCTTTTCTTCTCTTTCTGCAGACAACCATGAACCAGTTATGGCACACACTGTTTAAAGTCTAAGCTAGCCTCACAATCCTCCTTTTAACGTTCCTTTAGTTATTGAAGTCCTAAATATATATATCCCTCTTAAATATAGGCTCTCAGCTTACCGTACTTGGACAGAGGATCAGGAAACATGAGGCAGCAACAGTCTGTAAGAAAACCATATATATGTATATGCATGCATGTGCATGAGAATATATTTAAGAATAATTTGGTAATAACTGATTAATGATTACTGTAATCTTCTTGTTTAGGGTTTAGGGGAGAGAAATTGCATATTTCCTGAAGACCCTGGCCAGGTAATAAGCTTTATTGGATCCATTACCCTGGTCAGCTAAAATCAATGGCAATTAAAGTGCTAATACTTTCGTGGATGCTATCTTTTTGTCTAGCTGTTGAACGATAACTGCAGCCTGATGAAGAGGAAAGATCTTGGTCCAAATCAACAGGTACTTCTTCTTGCTCGCCTTGTAACAGGTCTTCTTGCATGATAAAAAAGGACGAAATTAACAAAATTTTCATTTTCATTTTCTAGGATTATTCTCATGAAGAACCAAAGAAGGACCTGAAGAGCAGAGGACTGTGCTTGGTTCCTGTGTCATGCACACTTCAAGTTGGGAGTGACAACGGTGCAGATTACTGGGCTCCTGCCCTGGGCCGCGGCTTCAGATAGAAAGGTTAATTAGAACAGTTGGAAAGGCTAGCACGAGATCGAAGCTTCATGAAAACGATATAACATCATGAGCAGTCACTCTGCTAAAATGTTCTAAGGCTGATTGCTCATGATGCTATACAAATATTCTTTCCTTGGACTGCTTGTAGACGATGTGTGCTAGGCATCTAGCTGGCCGGGTGATTTGGAGAGCTACCTCTTCTTTAATTTACTACTAAGATCGATTTAAGGCTTATTTCTGTTTTTCTTTCTTTAATTAGTTGCTGCTACACTATTTGCTTAATTTCATGTACATTAGTATTAATCATTTTAATGCTGCATTGATTCAAATCAACTTGAGCAGTATTTTAGTTTCTTAAACGTTATTATTTTATTTGATATTTTAAACACCTATATATATATATATTAATTATAAGCAAAGTTAAGGAATTCTAGCCGAAAGATAATAATATATATGCTTAAATAGGGTTTATTTGATTAGGCTTCGATAATAGATTTTGAAGAAATATATATGGAATAGTATCTCTTACATCGTTGATGAAATTTATATAGAAACTCTATCATTTATTGGGTTAGTGGAGTTGACACATTTTCTCTGCTGAATGTGATAAAACATAACATACGATAATTTTTTATGGATTTATATATGATGCACTGACAGTATATAATTTCTATACACTGTCAATGCACTAGAAGTTGACACCTCATCAATAGACCCTTATATGCAAATATAAATAAATTTTTTAAATTTGCCCATAAGGACCTATTCATAAGGTGTCAATCTCTAATGTATTGACAATGTATAGAAACTATACACTGTCAGTGCATCATATATAAACTCATATTTTAATATAATTGTAAAGTTTAAAAATTCTCTGGAAAGTGTAAGAAATATAGATATATTTTTTAATTTATTTTTAAGACTTTTTCAAGCACTTAATTTTATGAAAAATTTTGCAAATATATGTACAGTGACTATAATCCACGTGTGTATTTTTTATTTTAAGATTCTAGCAAAAAAGAAATTGCATCATCCATACTCCACTAACATATGCAAGATAAAAACATATATATCGTATGTCATCAATTCAACCCACAAATCTTAACTATTTGTGCTTCCAAAAAAGAAATCATAAGTAATTGCTTTTTTAAACTAGCGTGAAACGTGTCATGTGTCAATGATTCTGTCTCATGTGGCGCATGCATTTTATGTCAACACGATGTTAATTGTTGGAATGATTTTGCAAGTCCACCAACCCCACTCTCGTACCGAATGATAATTGAATTGTATAATTTTTTAAAAGAAATTAAAATATATATCATTTTGTTAATTTCGTAAAAAAAATTAAAATTTTTATTGATGATATATGAAATAATTTTTTTACAAATAAATTTTTGTTTTATTTTTCTAAACCCTAAATAATGTCTTCCTTCTCCCTCTATAATTAGACCCAAATACATGAGCAAAAATTGGTGCACCACAACATCCTAAATGTTTAACCATTTTTCGTCCATGTTAGTTCTTTAGATTTGAATCTTCTGCGCATATATACATACATACATATATAAATATATATATATATAAAACTTTTCCATAACTAGAATGAGACACCCTCAGCTTAGGTGGCCGTTGGCCCATTATGCTAAAAGTTCGATGGTCCATTGGAAAATGTTTTCCCGCATCTTCTTTTGGGCCACTGTTTTTCGGTTTGTATATTGTTTTATTTTGTGCCCATAGTTTCAAGTGTCGTACATGAAACACCTGGTTTTTGATTTTGTCAATGAGCCTAAGATAAAAATTCAGAGAAATTTAAATTTTCTCTTTTAAATGAAAAAAAAATTGATGAGAAATAATGAAAGTAAATTATTATATTCTCTACATATCCAAAAGACAAGTCATTGTACAATTTTCTTCTTAAATGGCAAGCCAATATACATTCCATGAGCCAATCTGGACCGACGTGGAGAAATTATCTGCAAACTGAGACGAGGATGAGCCACGGACTACTCTTTTACGTTTCCTTTAAAAAAAAAAAAAACTTCTTTTTTCATTTTTAAATTTTGAGTACTAGTTTAGGGTACGTATAATCAAATCAAATGTTAACGAATAATACCATTACAACATTAATAAGCTTAAGATTAAAATGGATATTATATATATTCGAGAATTTTACTCAATTTTAAATGTGTCTATACAATTTCTTTTACTCTAAGAGTTGAATTTAAGTTCTTTAAATCAAAATGAACAGATATTTAAAAATGGTATACAAAGTTAATTTATTGCTTAGTTTTCCATTCCTATGGTCCTAGCGACAGTAACAGCTTGTTTTTTATTACCTCCAGTTTTCGTTATGCCGTTATGTAGCGATTGTGACGGTCGCTATTGTTGAGAATAAAACTCATGCTTGTTTTTGTTTCTCAATTTAGATTTAGATATAGAAATTGATTTCAAGTTAATTGGGTTTAAGAGTTTTTTTTACTACCGGTTTCAATTCATAGTGTTTCTTTGCTTTTGATTAAGTAATTAGAATTTTTTTATAGCAAGTAATTTGAAGTTAAGTTTTTGTTGTCAATTATTTAAGTTCAACTTAACATCACTTGGTCATGTCATCATGCTATATAATCATTCACGTGGTCATCCAATGTCATGTGACAAATAAGTTAACGGCGTTATATTTTCATTAAAAATAAAGACTTGTATGAGTATAAATTGAATTACAAGAGTCCATTTAAGTACAATTAAAGTATAATAGCTTATTTAGGAAAAGCATAAAAATGCAAGGGCTTTTTTAGTATTTTAGCCTATAAGAAATTGGGTAGAGTCAAATGAGGGATTTTCTTAAGATACTAAATTGATCCAAGATGGTGTCTCTTTAAGAATATCTATTGGTTTTACTTGAATACTTTTGAGGTGAGGAAAAACTTCTAAGTTGTTCAACTAGCTTGATAAAAAATACTTGAAAGCTGTTCGAGTATGTAATCATATCATAGTTAAAGCAAACAAAAAACAAAATTTGGATAACTTTAGACTATTTAATAGTATTTTAGGAAGAATGTTGTGGTATGATAATCTTTCTGCACACGTAATTGTACTCTCGAAATTAGGATTTTTGAACGTAAATCAATTATTATCCATAATTTGAATAATTAACCAATCACACATTAAATTTGAATGGTTGGTGGCCTGAGTTTGTATCAAATGATTTTTTTTGTGTAACCATAGATATTTTAATTCTTTTCATGGTCTGAAATAAATCTTATTCGGACTAAGAGTGGTAAACGGTAAACATTCAAACCATATCAAAATATTTGAAAAAATTCACTTTTATTTTTTCCATTCACTTCTTGATTATCAAATGAATTAAAATCTAAGTCTTAGCACGATATGACAGCTATTTAACAATAAATTAATCTCTTTACTTTAGCAAACATATATATACAAAGAAAGCCCCAATCATCATTTGAATTTAAGTGAGTGGTTCAAAATTTTTAATTGATGTAATTTCACTGTTACATTTTTAATTTTGAATCAATTTTACCTTCGCATTTTAAAATTTTGTAGCAATTTAAGAAAATTCAAAAAATTTATTAGAAATTATTTTACAGTTCAAAAAAAATTTTAAAAATAATACCGCATGGTAAAAATAACTATGAAACTAAAATTTGAACTTGGAATTTTTTTGTTAAATATAATGCCCACATAATCTGAATTTTATTATCTTTTTTCTGATTGATATTTTTACCGCATGTAATTCTTTAACACACATCTTAAGTTCTTGATCTTTTGCCCAGTCATATTTTTTAGACTTTTTTAATCAAAAAATATTTTTAATGTTATTTTTTACTGAAAATTCTTTCAAAATTTGAAATATAATAATAAATTTACTAAAAAATTAAAAGCAATAAACTTAAAACACATAAATATAGAAATAAATTCATCAAGTAAGAAAAACCCAAGCTGTCATTTATAATTTAATTTTGTTAATTGGTTTCGAGTGGTTAAAACCCAAGCTGGCATTTATAATTTAATTTTGTTAATTGGTTTCGAGATTCTTCAAATGGTCAAAACATAAAAAGCTTCTAAACAGCATGAACAGACCACTGGTTTTTCCATGTTCGTGTGTTGTAATGCAAACTTAACTTCCATTGTCGTCTCAAATGATCATGTTTTTTCTTAAATAATTAATATCTTCCTTTCCTTTTGCCATCCCATTTTTCTTAGTACAACTCGAATCCTCAAACTTTACATTGAAGACTGAAGACGAACAATTCTTGCACGGTGAATATTGTGCATTAGAATATAATATTCATGCGTTTAATTTGGCGTGGGACAATGGTATTTTCTGCCGTAAGGACTTAGACTTGATGATTCATTTTTTTGCTGAATAAAATATTATCAGAGTACGACCCAAAACACATATAGATGGGTCTTTACCGTCTTCAAAATCATCAAAAAATTTTGGGACTTAGAAGGCAATCAAGATTTGGGACATGTTTGTTTTCTGAGTTTTTGTGTGGGGAAGTTCTTCTCTCACAAATGATGAGTTTTCAGACCTGGGAGATTATTGAAAAACACGACAAGTCCAGGATTATATAGTTTTAATCTCAAATCCTCTCGTTTCTGCCGTATCTTAATTTTTTTGGTACAAATGGAAGTTTTTTGTCTGAAAAAAAAATACAAATCTTAATATTCGAATTTCAGATTTGCATAATTCTTAAATTTTTAAACTAAAATATGATTTAAATATAATACGCGATATCAAAATCTTTTTAAATTTTGTAAACCTAACATTTAAGCTATGACGCTTTTTATATAAGTTTTTTATCAGCTACTTCAAGTTAGATACTGAAATTCAAATTTTAGATTTGTAGAATTCTTAAGTCTTAAAAATTGAAAAATGATTAATACTCAAAAATTCATGTTGACACCTAATTTTGTCCCACTTTTGTTGTTGTTATTATTATTATTATTTTTTTATTTTTATTATTATTTTCTGTTTTTATTATTATTATTTTTATTTCATATTTTATTATTATTATTATTTGTTTCCAATCAATCACATTTAATGGGATTGACTGGCTGCCTTGGTTTAGGCCGAAACCCTTTGTTCAACCGTCGGTTTCACTGGAAAAATCTGCCGAATCCACCATCGATCCCGTTCCTGACAATGGACCGAAAAATAAGGAGAAGATCCTAAGAATTGAGCCTGAGAATGCTTCTAAATTTGTTTAAAAAGAACCAACAATCGAGAGCAAAAGGGTCAATTTTTCTAATCCCGGCAGACCCCTTCACCATTCTAAAACCTCTTCAACACAGAAGCCAACACTTAAATACCGCCATTTTCAGCCTCACTGTCAAAACAGAACCCTCTCAGCCTCAACCAAAATCCCAACCCCGAGCTCCCTTTGCCACCCCCACTGCCTCCTTCGACCAACACAGAGCCCTTGCAACAACAGAACCCACAAACTGGTAGCCCCATTTGATGACCATCCCTCGGCCACCATTCATAACCCCAGCACACGCATACAGCAACCACAATCGAGCCCCATTCAACAACCTTACCCGAGACCCACTTCACCCACGACCCACCATCACCGCCTTTTGTCCCGAAACCCCCATTCCCTCAAAACTCAGCACCCAAAAAACCACAAAACCCCAATCCGAGACCGATTCCCAATTCACCATCACCGAAACACCACCTTCTCCATTACACACCGACCATCAACCACCCGAGCAACCATACACAGACTCAAGGTTCAAGCTCTCTCCACTCACCCGAGCACTCAGACTCTCTCAACGCCTAACCCAAAAATCACCTAAACCCCGATACCCTCACCGCACAGCCTAGCTACCCGTAACCCTCCTTGCCCATTATCTCAACTTCAACCTCAAAACACACACACCCTAGCAGAAACAAACCAAAAACAATAAACTCATTCTTCACAAAGCCACAAAAAAAAAAACAACAACAAAGAAACAATATCGACAACCACCAGCCACAACCAAATTAGCAGCAACAAAAATAGAAAAAAGGGAAAGAAAGGTTTCGGTTTAGGAATATTAGGAGCCTTTAGACCTCGAGATTTGGTGAGGAAAGGCCAGGAAGGAGGAAGCAAGAGGAACGGCGGTGAAGGGCGTTTTGGAGGTTGGGGAGCTGACGGTTTTGGGCTTAGATCTGGGATTTTTAGGAAGTTTTAGCTAAAACTAAGCTTGAAATCGAGTAGAGGGGACGAAGGAGATTCAGAAGGTAGGAGCTTTTTGGAATTTCGATCACCGGCGACGGAGGTTTCCGGCGATGGGCGGTGGTTCCAGCGGCGGAGCAGTGGACTGGCTGGTTGGAAAAGGGGGAGAGAGCTTTTGGCATTTTTGTTGGAACATTTGAAAAAATGAAGAACAAAAAAAAATTTCTGACTTTTATAGTGTGAAATTAAAAAAAAAAAAGAAGAAGAGGAGGTGACTCGCGCGTGGACCCGACCCGATCCGGGATCCGCGCTCCGACCCGCTCCACCATCCAGCTTTGGGCTTGTTTCAGCCTTGGCCCAATCAGCCTAAACCATGCTTGATCTCTGCTGGGCCCGCATACATTGGGCCAACCTGGTTGGGCTGCTTGCAAGCATTCTCTTGGGTTTTAAGCCCAAACAATTTGGGTATATTACCATCTCCTTGTCTATTTATTTTATTACATGTTTATTTGTTTAATTATTAATTTCTATAATTTCATTTTTAATTTTAATGTTATAAGCTTCAATTAATATAATTTCATGATTTTTGAAAAATGGAAGAAAGGACTTTATTAATTAATGGGATTTCAAGATTATTGGAAAATGTATATAATATTTCTTTTTTATGAAAAGTGCATAATTATTTTTTATTGTTCGATATACGGTAGGGAGATTATAGTTTGAAGCCTTAATGAAAATGAATTAAGTTTTTTTTTTAAAAAAAAACAAAGAAAATTAAATAAATAAATAATAAAATTTAAATTTAATTAAATATTTTCCGATGATGGGATGTCATGAAACTCACAAGTAGTGATTTCTTGACTGATCCCTAGGTGAGAAGAGTCATATTAAATGTTACCAGAGTATTGGGATACTTAGTATGACTTTTCAATAATTTATTTTTTATTAAAAATAAAAATAAATAAGTTTTTTAAGAGAAAATTGAAAAAGGAAATTAATAATAAAAATTAAATTTAATTAAATATTTGTCCGATGATGGGATGTCATGAAACTCACAAATAGTGATTTCTTGACTGATCCTTAGGTGAGAGAAGTTCACTAAGTGTTACAAGAGTATTGGGATACTTAGTGTAATTTTTCAATAATAAGAATTTTTATTTAAAATAAATAAAGAAATATTTATGTAAAAAATCCAAAAAATTCATTTGCATCATTTATTATCTGTTTGCATCATTTGCATTCATAATAATTTTTGAAACGAGTGTGAATCTTCTGATGATGAGATTCTATAGAACTCACAAGTAGTGATTCTTAAGAAATCTCTAGGTGAGGAAATTATCCGAAATGCTACCAGAGTATTGGGGTACTTCGGAATAATTTTCAATACAAAAGATTTTCACTTATTTCAAATAAAAAATAATATTTAAATGTTTCAAAATTAAATAAATAAAATTGATTGCAATAAAAATAGAAATTATTTTTAAATATTAAATTAAGACCATTTTATTAAAACAAAAAAGATAACACATGATTACTATGGTACCGTTTTTTAACGGGCGTCGTGGGGGTGCTAATCCTTCCCCACGCGTAACCGTACTCCCGAACCCGATTTTGTTTTCGCAGACCCAAAAATTGTTTTTTTAATAAAACTTAATTAATTTTGAGATTTTGTTAAAAAGATAAATATTTTAGGTGACCAATCGCACCAAACAAAAAAGATTGGTGACGACTCTCATCTGTTTTTAAATGTTTTTTTCAAATTCGTCGAGCGCGAAGTCGTTACGACAGCTTGGCGACTCCACTGGGGACGCTTTTTGAGGGTCAAGCCATTCATTAATCATGTGTTATCCAAAGTTTTAATTTAATAGTCTTGATCGATATTTAAACTTAATTCACTTGGATTTTGAAAATGATTTTGTTTGCATTTGCATTTTTTTATGTTATTTATTTTATGTTTTATATTTGTATATACTTGTTGTTAATAAATTGTTGAGGCATTTAGGATAGAGGTAATAATTTAATTTGAGTCTGACATGTTCCCTCATGCACACACTTGCACTTGCATCACATGAGCTCTATACCCGAGTTCCGTCCTTCTTAGGAGGGAGTAGAGTACCTTTGCTCTCGTGAGGTAATCACCTCCGCAATGGCAAGCGAAATACTCCCACTCAAATTAAATCTTACTAGTCCAGTGTGGACGACAGTGAGGTATAATTTGAGAACCTTTAGATCTTTACAAGTCCTAACCCAGCATGTAAAAGGCCCTAAGAAGCCAAACCTAGCTAGAGCCATGTCCAATTTTTGTAGAAATCATCCCGAGATTAGGACACAAGAGGGAACATTATTTGACCCTATTTCTCGTATCAATAATAAACGTACTATGGATTTTGGTTTGAATTGGCCATAATTAAAGTCTTAGAAATTTTTCTTGCTTTTCAAAAAAGGATTTTTTTAAAAAAATAATAATAATAATAATAATAAAATTGTGGAAAGAGATTTTGTAAAATAAAAAGAAAGAAATCTAAGTTTTAATGAAAAAGGAAAGTGTGAGAAAAATAATAAAACAAACTTTTCTTTCAAAATAATGGGAATAATTTTTCTAAAAAAAAAAAAAGAAGGGAGAAGAGGGATTTCTTTCAAAAATATGGACATAAAAATGGGAATAAATGGAAAAATACGAAGAGAGTTGACGTTTTTTCTAAATAAAGGTAAAATAGAGTTAACAAAATCTTTCATTGATTTTTCATTTTTCCCTTTCTGAATAATTTTAAAGAATAAGTTGACAAAAAAAAATATATTTTTTTATTTTTGGGTTGTATAGGAGTTTTAATGAAAATATAAAAATAAAAAATTTTCCTTTTCTTGATTATCTCATAAAAAAAAATTTGAACAAAAAGATGTCAACAAAAAATTATCCTTGAATTTGTGTGGAAAAGAATTCAAAAAAAATAGTTTGAAATAAAGTTAATTTTTGAAAAAAAAGAATCGATAGGGGATGTGGAATTTAGGAAAAATAGAAAAGAAAACGAAAATTTTAGTGATAAAAGAAAAAGTTTGATAAAATCAATTTTAGAAAAAAAAGAATAGAATAGGGAATGTGAATTTTATTTCTTAGAAAAAATAGAAAATATAAAAAAAAAATTTTGGTGATCAGAGAAAAATGATTTCTAGAAAAATGAAGAAGAATGCTCAGGTTTAGTTAGGAATTTCATCTTTCTTGCATGATTGGATTAAAGAATAATAAGATTAGTGTCTAGGTATTGTGAATACAAATATTCGTTTTTCTCAAACATGTTAGGGACATGTATCATTTTAATTCATTTCATCATCGTTGTGTATATATATGTTGATATTCATGTCATGTGCATTTTAGAATCATGAAGGTTAGGTGAAATAAAATAGAATTTGATCTTCTTTGTAATTGCAGTTTGCATAAATTGCATTTTGTTTAAACATGTCTTTCAACAATGTCTTGTTATTGTGTCATGTCTTGAACATTTTACATAGCATTTCATGGTTAATAATGTTTCTTCTCACCAAAAATTAAAAAACAAAAAGATGGGAGAGAGTTTTTGAAACAATTTTGATATGGTTTAAGTTTACTCTTCAACTTCTCTTACTTGTTTCAGACTTAACCTCTTAAGTTAATAAGTGAATATGATAAGTAAGGGGCAAATTTCAGTTTGAACTTTGGTATGCATTTTGCATTGTTGCATCACATTTCGTAGATAAGTCTTTGAGAAACTAGACTAAGTCTTTGACAATTTTGAATTTGTTTATTCTTTCAATTTTCTTTTTATCAAATTTGTGTACATGTACTATTGATTGATTATTTTCCTTGAAATTAAGATTTGGTTAAGGTGAAGGCATAAATACCCAACATGTAAAATCAAGAAAGTTATGCAAACTAACAAAATAAAACAAAAAAGAGAGAAAAAAAAGGGAAAAAGAAGAAGAAAAAATTGTTTCATTTCATAGATTTTGTCATACATATCATTTGCATACATATACAAATAACATGATTTTCATAAAATTCACATTGTATACTTGTTATACTTTAGTAAACACGCCAATACTGTTCATTTTTCAAAAAAAAAAAGGGAAAAGAAGCAAAAAATTTGTTTATTCTAAAAATTTTTGAAAGAAATAAGAGAGTTTTTTTAGACAAAGGTAAGATTACAATGTGGAATTCTAATTAGAAAATTATGGTAATAAGGTTCCCAGGCTTCTCGACCACCAAAGATTACAAAGTAATTCAGGACTCTCACAAGCTTAGACCATGGAAGAAGGACAGGTTAGCCGAATGGAGAAAATAGAAAAGGCGCAAGAGGAGATGAAGGGGCAATTGGCTGCAATGATGGAGATGATGACCAAAATGAGTAGAGGAAAGGAGCCAGCACAGGAAGTAACTACTCACGAAAGGTGGGCACAAGAAGGTGAACATTCATATCCACATAGTCCCATTCCACCCCAAGTCCATACTTCACAACATATGTCATTTTTGAGGCACGACATTCCAAACCCCAGCAGGAACCCATCAGACCCAATCAATGTCCATGATTAAGATAATTCTAGAGAACAAGAGAAATTGAAGATGGGTGTATCAACAGCGAAAGAGAATTTAAAGCCGCAAACAAAGTTTGATCTCCTTGAAGAAAGATTACGAGCTATCGAAGGGATGAATTTATATGGTTCTTTGGATGCAAGCGAGCTTTGTTTGGTACCAGGTGTAGTTATCCCACCAAAGTTCAAGGTTCCAGAATTTGAAAGGTATGATGGGACCAAATGCCCGACAGCTCATATCAAGATGTACTGTCAGAAAATGGCTGCCTATGCTCAGAATGATGAATTATTGGTGCATATATTTCAAGACAGTCTTACCGGATCAGCTGCCAGGTGGTACACCCAACTAGACCGAGCCCATATCCGCTCATGGAAAGAATTGGCTCGAGCATTTATTGCTCAATACAAGCACATTGAAGATTTAGCACCAGACCGCCTGTCCTTACAGGGCATGAGGAAGAAACATGAGGAGAGCTTTAAAGACTATGCTCGAAGATGGAGGGATGTAGCTGCCCAGGTTCAACCTCCCATCACAGAGAAAGAAACCGCCATCTTGTTTGTTAATACACTCCCGACACCGTTTTATGAAATGATGGTCGGTAATGCCACCAAGAATTTTGCAGATATGGTAATTTCTGGCGAAATAATAGAGAATGCAATCAATAGTGGCAAGCTTGTAGGGGATGATGCCATGAATACAAGAAGAGGTGATATATCGGGGAATGAAGAAGATGTTCATGCCATGAATTATGAGGGGCAACATGTGGGAGACTTTGCTCCATATCATCCTTATCCAATGTTCCAAACCTATTACCCCACCATAAATAATACCTCTCCAAGCTTGAATGTTCGTCAGCCAATCCCGCAGCCTAGTTGGCAACTGGGTCTCCAAACTCCTATGCCTACCCAAAGTAACGAAAGAGGATCCCGAAACAAACGGAGGAGAATCGACATTGATCCGATTCCTTGGTCCTACACTGAAGTTTTTCAATACCTTCTCGAGAACCAACTTGTTACCCCAGTCCAATTAAAGCCTTTGGAACCTCCGTATCCAGAATGGTATGACCCAAATGCTCGATGTGACTATCATAATGGAAATATGGGTCATTTGATAGAAAGTTGCCCTGCTTTCAAGCACAAGGTGCAAAGTTTGATTAGATCTGGTTTGTTGGATTTTGGGACAAAGGAAGGAACGAGTTAACCATACTGCAGTATGATTGCAAAAGAAGACTCTTTCGTTGGTCATTCATGATGGTGTAAAGTTGTTTCCTCTTGCAATGCTCATGAACTGAAAAGCGCTTTTTGTGTATTGACTTTCATTTATATTTTGTCATTTCAACGGAGTAATCGATGCATTTTCATTACATTTTTCTCTCCATTTCGAAATCCTATATTTTTTGTGCATTCGCCTATATTTTACCTTTTTCTCCTTCTTTTGGCTTATAAATGATTAATTTCCATTCTTCACCAAATTTGGTTGTTAAATGATGAATATGAAGTTGATTATGATAATAATCTGGGATAAAACTTTAAAATTCTATTTGTATTGACAATTTTGTCCCCCTTGATCGATGGGAATGGTGAAGTTAATAGATGGAGTGTACACAAGGAAAGTCAAAATTGATGTGCAATTTAATAGTAGATTTTCCACAAGATTGTGTTGGCTCAATAAATAATTCTTTGATAAGAGTATTTACGTTTGAAATGAGAAATGGCCATCTTTGGTTTACCCTTCACATATGAGAAAAATTATAGATTGTTACCCCTTTTGAGCCTCATAGTTATATATGTTTTTTAAAAAGAAACCTGCCAAGGATCACCCTCCACATTGAGGGGCAAAATTGAGAAAAATGAAATGAGATTTGCCCTCGAAAAATTTCAGGTCATTAGAAACCCTAGGGGCAAGATAAATAAAAAGATAACTTTATACTTGAATTCCTCAAAAAATGAGGAAAAGAGAGAATCAAGACAAAAAAAAAAGAGAAGAAGAAGAAGAGAGATGAATGGAAAAGAACGGAAAGAGAAACAAGAAGAAAAAAGAAGAATAAACAAAGAATAGGGTAGAATGCTAAGATTCTTAATATGATGAAAAATGATCCTATGGCTTGAAACCCTTGAAACACGTATTTTGGGCCTTATTATCCATTCTTTCAAAACCTCAACCTGGCCTACATTACATACCTTAAAAGTCCATTTTGATCAAATTTGAATGCTTGAGTTAAGGAATCATATATTGAGCCTGGACGTGTTACAAGTTCATAATTTGGAGCTTGGCAAGTGTGTTGATTATGGATAAATATGGTCCTTGAAAAAGAATAAATATGTAAAAAGAAAAATGATGAAAAGAAAAAAAGAAGAAAAATGAAAAAGAAAAAGCTAAAAAAAAAAGAGAATAAAAGGGGGCTCAAGTTGAAAACCCGAAAGGGCGATTTGAGTCAAAAGAAGGATGAGAGATTTAGCTAAAATCTCGGGAAGATAGCCTTTCAAAAGGGAAACCAGTACTGTTCGAAGATTTCATGAAGTGGGGGGCAAAGCATTGATGGAACCAAAATGATTAGAATGTCAATCAAATAGAATTTTGGAAAAATCTTAGATTAGTTTATCAAGATTGATTGAATATTCATTGTTTAGATATTGTTACCTTCCCTCGGCCTCTGGAAATTACCTATCATTCTTGGTTAAATTTGTTCTTGTTGACTTCATCATAAATGTCCATCCTTCAACTTTTGATCAATCTGCATACTCATGATTATTGAAAGAAATGTGATGGCATTGCATTCATTATAAAATTGAAATGACGATAAATAAGTGATTGACAATGTTTGAGAAAGCCCAATGCATTACAGAAGAGGAAAGTCGAACATAATATGGGGTGAAGAAAGAACAGATGAGAACCATGGGAAGGTTTACAAGTGCGCCAAAGAAATATGAATGTATGATCAAATGGTGAAAAATGAACAAGAATTAATGGTGTTTCGTAGAATTAGTAGATGGATGGAAGCTTATGATTTGAAAAGATTCAAAAATGGTGAGAATGATGGTCTTGTGAACCTTATTACTGCAACTTTCGATTTCTTTTATTTTTCCTTTTCCTTCCCTTTCCCTTTTCCTTTTTTCCTATTTCTCGACATTTGCATTGCATTCATCACATGCATTCAAAAAAAATCACCTTTAAGGAACAAGATTTGTACATTTTCGATCAAAGAAGGGGCAAAACGCAAGAAAAAGGAAGAAAACGGGATTCTTAAAATTTTAGGATAAGATAATAAGATTTTTAAAGTGAAGATTTTTAAAAAAGGATGATGTATCAAGAAGCTGAATATTTGGATGTGAATCTCCAAATCAAAATTTCGGGTGTGAATCTCCGAATCAAATTTTGGATGTGAATCTCCAAGTCAAAATTTTGGGTGTGAATCCCTAAGTCAAATTTTTGAATGTGAATCTCCAAATCAAATTTTCGGATGTTAATCTCCAAATCAAATTTTCGGATGTGAATCTCCAAGTCAAAATTTCAGGTGTGAATCTCCGAATTAAAATTTTTGGATGTGAATCTCCAAGTTAAAATTTCGGATGTGAATCTCCGAATTTAAATATTGGGTGTGAATCTCCAAGTCAAACATTTTTGGGTGTGAATCTCCAAATCAAATTTCAGGTGTGAATCTCTGAATTCCAAGTTGAAAATTTCGGATGTGAATCTTCGAATCAAAATTTTGGGTGTAAATCCCTATGTCAAATTTTCGGATGTGAATCTCCGAATCTAATATTTGGATGTGAAACTCCAACTCAAAATTTCAGGTGAGAATCTCTGAAATTTGGGATGTGAATCTTTAAAATGGATATTTGGATGTGAAACTCCAACTCAAAATTTTAGATGAGAATTTCTGGATTTAAGATGCGAATCTCTATATTAAAGTTTATGTTTGGAATTTTCAATCCAAATCCTCAAATTGAGTTCCTGAATGTGTCCTTGTCAAGAAAATGTAAGATTAAAATATGAGGTTGGAAGAATAAGATCTTGAAGTTGAAAAAAAAAGAAGGAAGAAGAAGGTAAAAAAAAAAAGGAGAAGAAGAAGGTTCAGGGCTATATTTTAAAGAGGAGGTTCGAGATTAAATGAGATTAAACATAAGATTTAAAGTTGAAATTGAAGAAAAATCAAGATATGGAATTTTAAGATAAGGAAATTCGATTTGAATGTGAATCTTCGAATCAAATCTTCAGGTGTGAATCTTTGAATTCAAAATCAAATTTCGGATGTGAATCTCCGAATCAAATTTTGGATGTGAATCTCCAAGTCAAAATTTTGGGTGTGAATCCCTAAGTCAAATTTTCGGATGTGAATCTCCAAATCAAAATTTCAGGTGTGAATCTCTGAATTCCAAGTCAAAATTTTGGGTGTGAATCCCTATGTCAAATTTTGGGATGTGAATCTCCAAGTTAAAATTTCGGATGTGAATCTCCGAATCAAATTCTTGGGTGTGAATTTCCGAAACCAAATTGAAATTTCGGGTGTAAATCTCTGAATCTAATATTTGGATGTGAAACTCCAAATCAAAATTTCAGGTGAGAATCTCTGAAATTTCGGATGTGAATCTCCAAGTTAAAATCAAATCTTCGGATGTGAATCTCCAAATCAAATTTCAAATTTTGGATGTGAACCTCCAAATTCAATCAAATTTCAAATTTTGGATGTGAACCTCCAAACTAAAAAAATTAAAGTTCTGGATGTGAATCTCCAAATCAAAATTTCAGATGTGAATCTCTGAATTCTAAGTCAAATTTTTGGATGTGAATCTCCAAGTTAAAATTTCGGATGTGAATCTCCGAATTAAAATTTTGGGTGTGAATCCCTAAGTCAAATTTTTGGGTGTGAATCTCCAAATCAAATTTCAGGTGTGAATCTCCAAATCAAAGTTGAAATCTCGGATGTAAATCTCCGAATCAAGTTTTCGGATGTGAATTCCCAAATAAAATATTGGGTGTGAATTGCCAAATCAAGTTAGATTTTCGGATGTGAATCTCCGAATCAAAATTTCAAAATTTTGGATGTGAATCTCCAAACCAAGTCAAATTTTCGGATGTGAATTTCCGAATCTAATATTTGGGTGTGAATCTCCAAATCCAAGTTAAAATTTTGGATGTGAATCTCCAAAACAAAGTTAAAATTCTGGATGTGAATCTCCAAGTTAAAATTTCGGATATGAATCTCCGAATCAAATCTTTAAATGTGAAATCTCTCAATTTCAAAAATAAAATTTTAAGTTTCATTGCCTCTGCTGCAATAGGAGCTTTTTCAAAAAAAAAAGAAGAAGAAAAAAGAAAAAAGAGGAATTTTAAAGTTTCATTGCCTCCGCTGCAAGAGGAGCACATTCCAAAAAAAAAATTAAAATTAAAAAATTAAAGTTTCATTGCCTCTGCTGCAAGAGTAGCACATTCAGAAAAAATTTAAAGTTTCATTGCCTCTGTTGCAAGAGGAGCACATTTCAAAAATAAAAAATAAAAAAAATGAAAAAAGAAAAATAAAAGAGATTAGGTTATAAGCCGGACAAAATTAGTGTGTCTATTGTCTTTGCTCTATTCCTGATCTTCAGCAATGAGCAAAGAGGGGCAACTGTTGACACCTAATTTTGTCCCACTTTTGTTGTTATTATTATTATTATTATTATTATTATTATTTTTATTATTATTTTCTGTTTTTATTATTATTATTATTTTTATTTCTTATTTTATTATTATTATTATTTGTTTCCAATCAATCACATTTAATGGGATTGACTGGCTGCCTTGGTTTAGGCCGAAACCCTTTGTTCAGCCGTTGGTTTCACTGGAAAAATCTGCCGAATCCACCATCGATCCCGTTCCTGACAATGGACCGAAAAATAAGGAGAAGATCCTAAGAATTGAGCCTGAGAATGCTTCTAAATTTGTTTAAAAAGAACCAACAATCGAGAGCAAAAGGGTCAATTTTTCTAATCCCGGCAGACCCCTTCACCATTCTAAAACCTCTTCAACACAGAAGCCGACACCTAGATACCGCCATTTTCAGCCTCACTGTCAAAACAGAACCCTCTCAGCCTCAACCAAAATCCCAACCCCGAGCTCCCTTTGCCACCCCCACTGCCTCCTTCGACCAACACAGAGCCCTTGCAACAACAGAACCCACAAACTGGTAGCCCCATTTGATGACCATCCCTCGGCCACCATTCATAACCCCAGCACACGCATACAGCAACCACAATCGAGCCCCATTCAACAACCTTACCCGAGACCCACTTCACCCACAACCCACCATCACCGCCATTTGTCCCGAAACCCCCATTCCCTCAAAACTCAGCACCCAGAAAACCACAAAACCCCAATCCGAGACCGATTCCCAATTCACCATCACCGAAACACCACCTTCGCCATTACACACCGACCATCAACCACCCGAGCAACCATACACAGACTCAAGGTTCAAGCTCTCTCCACTCACCCGAGCACTCAGACTCTCTCAACGCCTAACCCAAAAATCACCTAAACCCCGATACCCTCACCGCACAACCTAGCTACCCTAACCCTCCTTGCCCATTATCTCAACTTCAACCTCAAAACACACACACCCTAGCAGAAACAAACCAAAAACAATAAACTCATTCTTCACAAAGCCACAAAAAAAAAAACAACAACAAAGAAACAATATCGACAACCACCAGCCACAACCAAATTAGCAGCAACAAAAATAGAAAAAAGGGAAAGAAAGGTTTCGGTTTAGGAATTTTAGGAGCCTTTAGACCTCGAGATTTGGTGAGGAAAGGCCAGGAAGGAGGAAGCAAGAGGAACGGCGGTGAAGGGCGTTTTGGAGGTTGGGGAGCTGACGGTTTTGGGCTCAGATCTGGGATTTTTAGGAAGTTTTAGCTAAAACTAAGCTTGAAATCGAGTAGAGGGGACGAAGGAGATTCAGAAGGTAGGAGCTTTTTGGAATTTCGATCACCGGCGACGGAGGTTTCCGGCGACGGGCGGTGGTTCCAGCGGCGGAGCAATGGACTGGCTGGTTGGAAAAGGGGGAGAGAGCTTTTGGCATTTTTGTTGGAACGTTTGAAAAAATGAAGAACAAAAAAAAATTTCTGACTTTTATAGTGTGAAATTAAAAAAAAAAAAAAGAAGAAGAGGAGGTGACTCGCGCGTGGACCCGACCCGATCCGGGATCCGCGCTCCGACCCGCTCCACCATCCAGCTTTGGGCTTGTTTCAGCCTTGGTCCAATCAGCCTAAACCATGCTTGATCTTTGCTGGGCCCGCATACATTGGGCCAACCTGGTTGGGCTGCTTGCAAGCATTCTCTTGGGTTTTAAGCCCAAACAATTTGGGTATATTACCATCTCCTTGTCTATTTATTTTATTACATGTTTATTTGTTTAATTATTAATTTCTATAATTTCATTTTTAATTTTAATGTTATAAGCTTCAATTAATATAATTTCATGATTTTTGAAAAATGGAAGAAAGGACTTTATTAATTAATGGGATTTCAAGATTATTGGAAAATGTATATAATATTTCTTTTTTATGAAAAGTGCATAATTATTTTTTATTGTTCGATATACGGTAGGGAGATTATAGTTTGAAGCCTTAATGAAAATGAATTAAGTTTTTTTAAAAAAAAAAACAAAGAAAATTAAATAAAAAAATAATAAAATTTAAATTTAATTAAATATTTTCCGATGATGGGATGTCATGAAACTCACAAGTAGTGATTTCTTGACTGATCCCTAGGTGAGAAGAGTCATATTAAATGTTACCAGAGTATTGGGATACTTAGTATGACTTTTCAATAATTTATTTTTTATTAAAAATAAAAATAAATAAGTTTTTTAAGAGAAAATTGAAAAAGGAAATTAATAATAAAAATTAAATTTAATTAAATATTTGTCCGATGATGGGATGTCATGAAACTCACAAATAGTGATTTCTTGACTGATCCTTAGGTGAGAGAAGTTCACTAAGTGTTACAAGAGTATTGGGATACTTAGTGTAATTTTTCAATAATAAGAATTTTTATTTAAAACAAATAAAGAAATATTTATGTAAAAAATCCAAAAAATTCATTTGCATCATTTATTATCTGTTTGCATCATTTGCATTCATAATAATTTTTGAAACGAGTGTGAATCTTCTGATGATGAGATTCTATAGAACTCACAAGTAGTGATTCTTAAGAAATCTCTAGGTGAGGAAATTATCCGAAATGCTACCAGAGTATTGGGGTACTTCGGAATAATTTTCAATACAAAAGATTTTCACTTATTTCAAATAAAAAATAATATTTAAATGTTTCAAAATTAAATAAATAAAATTGATTGCAATAAAAATAGAAATTATTTTTAAATATTAAATTAAGACCATTTTATTAAAACAAAAAAGATAACACATGATTACTATGGTACCGTTTTTTAACGGGCGTCGTGGGGGTGCTAATCCTTCCCCACGCGTAACCGTACTCCCGAGCCCGATTTTGTTTTCGCAGACCAAAAAATTGTTTTTTTAATAAAACTTAATTAATTTTGAGATTTTGTTAAAAAGATAAATATTTTAGGTGACCAATCGCACCTAACAAAAAAGATTGGTGGCGACTCCCATCTGTTTTTAAATGTTTTTTTCAAATTCGTCGAGCGCGAAGTCGTTACAACAATTCAAGTTAATAACTTCTTAAGTTATGACTTTCTATATAAGTTTTTTATTAGCTACTAACCTCTAATAGAATGAATTGGAATCCTTTTCTCTACTACTTGCAAGTTGCAATAAAATGGCCTATAAGTTTTCTATTATCTTATATAAATGTATAAAAGCCAAAATTTTTGCTACAAGGAAAACAGTCTACATAGAATATTCAAATATTTGATTTGTGTAATATCTTAAAATAAAAAAATGATTTTTTTTTTAAAAAACTTTCTGAAGATATGAATTTATATATATTAAAATTACAAAATATATAATGTCGTAACGGCTTCGCGCTCGACGATTTTCGAAAAAAGTTAAAAAAACAAAAATGGGAGTCGCCACCAATCTTTTTTATTAGGTGTGATTGGTCACCTGAAAATGTTTATCTTTTCAACAAAATCTCAAAATTAATTAAGTTTCATTAAAAAGATAATCTTTTGGTCTGCGAAACAAAAATTGGGTTCGGGGGTACGGTTACGCGTGGGGAAGGATTAGCACCCCCACGACGCCCGTTAAAAAACGGTACCATAATAATCATGTGTTATCCTTTAGTTTTAATAAAATGATCTTGAATTGATATTTAAAAATAATTCATATTTTTATTACAATCAATTTTGTTCTTTTTAATTTTGAAACATTTAAATATTATTTTTTTTTATTTGAAATAAGTGAAAATCTTTTGTATTGAAAATTATTCCGACGTACCCCAATACTCTGGTAGCATTTCGGATAATTTACTCACCTAGAGATTTCTTAAGAATCACTACTTGTGAGTTCTATAGAATCTCATCATCGGAAGATTCACACTCGTTTCAAAAATTATTATGAATGCACATGATGCAAGCAGATAAAAATGATGCAAATGAATTTTTTTGATTTTTTTGTATAAATATTTCTTTATTTATTTTAAATAAAAGTTCTTATTATTGAAAAATTGCACTAAGTATCCCAATACTCTGGTAACACTTAGTGAACTTCTCTCACCTAGGGATGAGTCAAGAAATCACTACTTGTGAGTTTCATGACATCCCATCATCGGGCGAATTTCATTTATTTTAAAATTTAATTTTTATTAAATACATTTCGTAATCAATAATAATTAATGAAAATACAAATAAAATCAAAATTTTCAATTTCTTATTTTGCAACATGCACCAATAATAATAATAATAATAATGATAATAATAATAATAATAATAACAATAAAAATAATAATAAAAGCACAATAATGATAATAATAACATAATGACATAATAATAATAACAACAATTTTTTTTTAATTTGAAATTTTTTATTTAAATTTTTTATTTAAATTTTATTAATTTTTTTTTATTTTTTAATTTTTTAATTTTTTAATTTTTTTAATTTTTTAATTAATTTTTTTTAATTAATAAAAAAAATTTTTTAACAAGACAAATAAATAATAAATAAATAAATAAAGGGAAAAGAAAAAAGAAAGAAAAATTTTACCAAAATAGCTTGGGCTTGGACCCAAAGGAAAGCAAGGAGGCCCAAATTAGGTAGCCCAAGGAAAGGCCCAAAGCAGGTGGGCCGGATCGGGTCGGTACGGGTCGGGTCAGCGGATCGGCACGCGGATCTCCTCTGATCCGGGTCGGTGCAGAGCGGGTCACGGACGGGTCCCGCGGGTCGGATCGAATCTGGCGGAGCGGTACGCGAGCGATGATGGAGCCGGGTCGGGCGCGCGGATCCCGGTCCGGATCCGGATCCGCGCGGGTCAGCCAATTTTTTAGCTATAAAAACCTTCTTTTTTTTTTTTACTCTTTCATTTTTTCCTTTTCGCACACAAAAAAAACCCAGAGCTCTCAAAGCTCTCCCGGCCTAGGGCGATTTCCGGCTGCTGCCGGACCGCCGTCGGCCGCCGTCCGCCGCCGCACTCCGGTCGACGGAGACCTTCCCGAAACCTCAAAAATGTTCCCCTCTCCTTCCTCTACCCAGATCTGGCCTTGGTTTCACTCGAAAGTTCCCCTAAGCCCCAGATCTGATGAGAACCGAAGCTACCTTCTCCCCCTTTTTTTTTTGTTTTTCTCTTGTTTTGGTTGATGATGTTTGTTGATGGGATGATGATGGTTGTTGGTTTGTTGCAGTTTTGTTGTTTGTTTTTTTTTTTGCAGATTTAGGGTTGCGATCTGAGTTGGGGTTTCGATTTTGGGACGGTGGTTGGGGGTTTCGACGGTGGTTTCGGTGATGAGAATGGTGCTAGGGGTTTCGGGCCTAGGGTTTTCTAAGGGTCTCGGTTGTCAGAGGCGGTGCGACTGAGTGGGTGGCTTGCGGTGGTGATGATGTCTCGGTGGTGGGGTTGGCGTTGAGGCTGTATGGGATTTCGAGGGGTTTAGGTTGTTGGTGGTTGATGAGGTGGGTCTCGGGTGGTGGTTAGTGAAGGGTTTCTGTTTTGGGGTTGAGGGTGAGGATTGGTTATCGATGGCCGGGATCCGAGGAGCCCTGAAGGCTAGGTTCAGTGGTGATTTTAATCGAATTGGACAGCCTTTCTTTGTCCAATTCTTGGCTTTTGTCCATCAGATTTTTACATTTAAGTTCAGTAATTAGAGTGCTTGATCATGGGAATGGGTGAGTGGCAGTGTGATGTAGCTGGTGGACAGTGAGCAGGGGCACCGGCGGTTATGGAGAAGAAAACCCTATTTAATGTTGATGGGAGATACAAAATAAAAACAAAAAAAACAAAATAAAATAATAATAATAATAATAATAATAATAATAATAATAATAAACAAATATAATAATAATAACAATAATAATAATAATAATAATAATAATAATAATAATAATAAAAGTAATAATAATAATAATAAAAGAAGAAGAAGAGAAAAAAAAAATGCTAATAATAATAAAATAAATAATACAAATAAAACAAATACAAACATATAAAAATATATAAAAATAATAACAAAAGTGGGATAAAATTAGGTGTCAACAGCTGCCCCTCTTTGCTCATTGTTGAGGATCAGGAATAAAGCAAAGACAATAGACACTAATTTTGTCCGGCTTATGACCTAATCTCTTTTTCTTCTTTCTTTCTTTTTTCCTTCTTTCTTTTTTTCTTTTTTCTTTTTTGTATGCGCTCCTCTTGCAGCAGAGGCGATGAAACTTTAAATTTAAATCATTCATTTTTTTGTTTTTGTTTTTGTTTTTGTTTTTGTTTTTGTTTTTGTTTTTGTTTTTTTTTTTTTTTAAAATGTGCCCCTCTTGCAGCAGAGGCGATGAAACTTTAAATTTCTTTTTGTTTTGTTTGTTTTTTCCTTTTTTCGAGAAAACTCCTCTTGCAGCAGAGGCAATGAAACTTAAAATTCTTTTTTTTTTTTTGAAATGTGCTCCTCTTGCAACAGAGGCTATGAAACTTAAAATGTTGTTTTTTTCTCTCTTTTTTTTTTTTTTAAATGCGCTCCTCTTGCAACAGAAGCGATGAAACTTTAAAATTTTTTTTCCTGAAAAGTGCTCCTCTTGCAGCAGAGGCAATGAAACTTAAAATTGAAAGATTTCACATTCAAAAATCTAAGATTCGGAGATTCACATCCGAAATTTTGATTTGGAGATTCACATCCAAAAATTTGATTTGGAGATTCACATCCGAATTTTGATTTTGAATTCAGAGATTCACACCGGAAATGTTTGATTTGGAGATTCACATCCAAAATTTTGATTTTGATTTGGAGATTCACATCCAGATCGAATTTCCCTATCTTAAAATTCCTTATCTTGATTTTTCTTCAATTTCATCTTTAAATCTTATGTTTAGTCTCATTTCAAATTTAATCTCGAATTTCCTCTTTAAAATATAGCCCTGAACTTTCTTCTTCTCCCTTCTTCTTCTTCTCTTTTTTTTTTTTAAAACCTTCTTCTTCCTCTTTTTTTTTTTTTTTTAACTTCAAGATCTTAATCTTCCAACCTCATATTCTAATCTTGCATTTTCTTGACCAGGACACATTCAGGCACTCAATTTGAGGATTTGCATTGAAAATTCCAAACGTAAACTTTAATATAGAGATTCGGATCTTAAATTCAGAGATTCTTATTTGAAATTTTGGGTTGGAGTTTCACATCCAAATATCCATTTTAGATATTCGCATTCGAAATTTCAAAGATTCTCACCTGAAATTTTGAGTTGAAGTTTCACATCCAAATATTAGATTCGGAGATTCACATCCGAAAATTTGACTTAGGGATTCACACCCTGAATTTTAATTCGGAGATTCACACCCGAAATTTTACCTTGGAATTCAGAGATTCACACCTGAAATTTGATTTGGAGATTCACACCCAAAAATTTGACTTAGGGATTCACACCCTGAATTTTAATTCGGAGATTCACACCCGAAATTTTACCTTGGAGATTCACATCCAAAAATTTGACTTAGGGATTCACACCCTGAATTTTAATTCGGAGATTCACACCCGAAATTTTACCTTGGAGATTCACATCCAAAAATTTGATTCGAAGATTCACACCCGAAATTTTCAACTTGGAATTCAGAGATTTACACCTGAAATTTGATTTGGAGATTCACACCCAAAAATTTGACTTAGGGATTCACACCCAAAATTTTGATTCGGAGATTCACATCCAGATATTTGATTCGGAGATTCACACCCGAAATTTCAACCTTGATTTGGAGATTCACACCTAAGGATTTTAACTTGAAATTCAAAGATTCACACCTGAAATTTTGATTTGGAGGATTCACATCCAGATATTTGATTCAGAGATTCACACCCGAAATTTTCTGAATTGGTTTGGAGATTCACACCCAAAGATTTTAACTTCTTGCTTAAAATTTTCTGAATTGGAGATTCACATCCAAAATTTTGATTTGGAGATTCACATCCAAATACTTGACTTCTTGCTTAAAATTTTTTGAATTGGAGATTCACATCCAAAGATTTAGTTTCTTGATGCATCATCCTTTTAAAACTCTTTACTTTAAAAAACTTATCATCTTATCTTAAAATTTTCAGAATCCCGCTTCCTTCCTTTGTCTTGTGTTTTGCCCCTTCTTTGATCGAAAATGTACAAATCTTGTTCCTTAAAGGTGAAATTTTCATTTGTTTTTTTTTTTTTTGAATGTATGTGATGGATGCAATGCAAATGTCGAGAAATAAGAAAAAAGAAAAGGAAAAGAGAAAGAAAAAGATAAGGAAAAATAATCAAAAGTTGCAGTAACAAGGTTCACAAGACCACCATCCTCACCTTTTTTAATCTTTACAAAACATAAGCTTCTGTGCATCCACTAATTCCACGAAACACCATTAGTTCTTGGTTATTCTTCACCATTTGATCATACATTCATATTTCTTAGGTGCACTTGTAAATCTTCCCATGGTTCTCATCTGTTCTTTCTTCACCCCATATCATGTTCGACTTTCCTCTTTTGTAATGCATTGGGCTTTCACAAACATTGTCAATCACTTATTTATCGTCATTTCAATTTTATAATGAATGCAATACCATCACACTTCTTTCAATAATCATAAGTATGTAGATTGGTCAAAAGTTGAAGGATGGACATTTATGAAGCAGTAAGCAAGAACAAATTTAACTAAGAATAATAGGTAATTTCGAGAGGCCGAGGGAAGGTAACAATATCTAAACAATGAATATTCAATCAATCTTGATAAACTAATCTAAGATTTTTCCAAAATTCTATTTGACTGACATTCTAATCATTTTGGTTCCATCAGTGCTTTGCCCCCCACGTCATGGAATCTTCTAACAGTACTGGTTTCTTATAAAAGGCTATCTTCCCAAGATTTTAGCCAAATTTTTCATTCTTCTTTTGACTCAAATCACCCTTTCGGGTTTTCAACTTAAGCCCCTTCTTATTCTCCTTCCTTTCACCTTTTTTCTTTTCTTCTTTTTTTTTTAGCTTTTTCTTTTTCATTTTTTCATTTTTTTTATTTTTTTCATTATTTTTCTTTTTTACATTTTCATTCTTTTTCAAGGACCATACTTATCCATAATCAACACACTTATCAAGCTCCAAACCATGAACTTGTAACATGTCTAGGCTCAATATATGATTCCTTAACTCAAGCATTCAAATTTGATCAAAATGGACTTTTAAGGTACGTAATGTAGGCCATGGTTTAAGGTTTTGAAAGAATGGATAAATAGGCCCAAAATACGTGTTTCAAGGGTTTCAAGCCATAGGATCATTTCTCATCATGTTAAGAATTCTAGCATTCTACCCCATTCTTTGTTTATTCTTCTTTGGTTTCTCATTTCTCTTCCCATTCTTTTCCGTTCATTTCTTTTTTTCTTTTGATTCCTTCTTTTCCTCATTTTCATCATCATTCATTTCATTTTTTTCATTTTTTTGTTTTTTTGTTTTGTTTTTTTTTTGTTTTTTTTTGGAATTCAAGCGTAAAGATATCTCTTTTTTTTTTTTTTTTATCTTGCCCCTAAGGTTTCCATTGACTTGAAATTTCTTCGTGGGCAAATCTCACTTCATTTTTCAATTTTGCCCCCCAATGTGGAGGGTGATCCTTGGCAGGTTTCTTGAAAAAAAAAAAACATATATAACTATAAGGCTCAAAAGGGGTAACAATGGATAATTTTTCTCATATGTGAAGGGTAAACCAAAGATGGCCATTTCTCATTTCAAACGTAAATACTCTTATCAAAGAATTATTTATTGAGCCATCACAACCTTATGAAAAATCTGCTTTCCTTGTGTACACTACATCGACTGATTTCAACATTCCCATCGATCATGGGGACCAAAATTGTCAATACAAATAGAATTTTAAAGTTTTATCCCAGATTATTATCATAATCAACTTCATATTCATCATTTAACAACAAAATTGGGTGAAGAATGGGAATTAATCATTTAGAAGCTGAAAGAAGGAGAAAAAGGTAAAATATAGGTGAATGCACAAAAATATAAGACTTCGAAGGGGAGAGAAGATGTAATGAAAATGCATCGATTACTCTGTTGAAATGACAAAAGATAAATGAAAGTCAATACACAAAAAGCGCTTTGCAGTTTATGAGCACTACAAAAGAAACAACTTTATACCATCATGAATGACCAACCAAAAAGTCTTCTTTTGCAATCATACTGCAGCAGGGTTAACCCGTTCCTTCTTTTGTCCCAAAATCCAACAAACCAGATCTAATCAAACTTTGCACCTTGTGTTTGAAAGCAGGGCAACTTTCTATCGAATGACCCATATTTCCACTATGATAGTCACACCGAGCATTTGGGTCATACCATTCTGGATATGGAGGTTCCAAGGGCTTCAATTGGACTGGGGTAACAAGTTGGTTCTCGAGAAGGTATTGAAATACTTCAGTGTAGGACCAAGGAATCGGATCAATGTCGATTCTCCTCCGTTTGTTTCGAGATCCTCTTTGGTTACTTCGGGTAGGCATAGGTGTTTGGAGACCTATTTGCCAACTAGATCGGGGGATTGGCTGACAGGTGTTCAGGCTTGGAGAGATATTATTTATGGTGGGGTACTGGGTTTGGTACATTGGATAAGGATAATATGGAGCAAAGCCTCCCACATGTTGCCCCTCATAATTCATAGCATGAACATCTCCTCCATTCCCGGATGTATCACCTTTTCTTGCATTCATGGCATCGTCTCCTACCAGCTTGCCACTCTTGATTGCTTTATCTATTATTTCACCAGAGATCACCATATCTGCAAAATTCTTTGTAGCATTTCCAACCATCATTTCATAAAATGGTGCTGGGAGTGTGTTGACAAACAAGATGGCGGTTTCTTTCTCTGTGAGGGGTGGTTGAACTTGGGCAGCTACATCCCTCCACCTTTGAGCATATTCTCTAAAGCTCTCTTCATGTTTCTTCATCATGCCCTGTAAGGATAAGCGATCTGGTGCCAAATCTTCAATGTGCTTGTATTGAGCAATGAATGCCCGAGCCAATTCTTTCCATGAGCGGATATGGGCTCGAACTAGTTGGGTGTACCACCTGGCAGCTGATCCGGTTAGACTGTCTTGAAAAATATGCACCAATAATTCATCATTCTGAGCATAAGCAGCCATTTTCTGACAGTACATCTTGATATGAGTTGCCGGGCATTTGGTCCCATCATACTTTTCAAAATCTGGAACTTTGAACTTTGGTGGGATAACTACACCCGGTACCAAACAGAGCTCGCTCGCCTCCAAAGAACCATATAAATCCATCCCTTCAATAGCTCGTAACCTCTCTTCAAGGAGATCTAACTTCGTCTGAGGCCCTAAATTCTCTTTCATTGTTGATACACCCATCTTCAATTTCTCTTGTTCTTTAGGATCCCCTGAATCATGGACATAGATCGGGTCTGATGGGTTCCTTCTGAGGTTTGGAATGTCGTGCCCCGCAAATTGCATATGCTGTGAAGTACGGACTTGGGGTGGAATGGGACTTTGTGGATATGAACGTTCACCGTCTTGTGCCCACCTTTCTTGAGTAGTTGCTTCCCCTACTGGTTCTTTTCCTTTATTCATTTTAGTCATCATCTCCAGCATTGCAGCCAATTGCCCCTTCATCTCCTCTTGTGCCTTTTCTATTTTCTCCATTCGGCTAACCTGTCCTTCTTCCATGGTCTAAGCTTGTGAGAGTCCTGAATTACTTTGTAATCTTTGGTGGTCGAGAGGCCTTGAACCTTATTACCACAATTTTCTAATTAGAAAAACCTTATCTTATTTCTTTCAAAAAAATTTTTGGAACAAACAAATTTTCTTCTTTTTTTCTAAAAATGAAAAGTATTGACATATTTACTGAAGTATAACAAGTGTATGATGTGAATTTTATGAAAATCATGTTATTTGTATATGTATGCAAATGACATGTATGATAGAAATCTATGAAATGGAACAATTTTTCTTCTTCTTTTTTCTTTTTCTTTTTCTTTTTCTCTAAGTTTCTTGATTTTACATGTTATGTGTTTAGGTCTTCACTTTAACCAAATCTTAGGGAGGAATAATTTCAATGAAAATAATCAATCAATAGCAAATGTACACAAATTTGATAAAAAGAAAATTGAAAGAATAAACAAATTCAAAATTGTAAAAGACTTAGTCTAGTTTCTCAAAGACTTATCTACAAAATGTGATGCAACAATGTAAAATGCATAACAAAGTTCAAACTAAAATTTGCCCCTTACTTAACATATTCACTTATTAACTTGAGATGCCAAGTCTAACACAAGTCAAGGAAATTGAAGAATAATCTTAAACCATACCAAAATTATTTCAAAAAAAACTATTTTTTTTTTCAATTCTTAGTAGGAAAGAACAATTTTTTTTTTCATGAAATGCTATGTAAAATGACACAATAACAAGGCATTGTTGAAGGGCATGTTTATGCAAAATGTATTTTATACACAATGCAATGGTAATGAAAATCAAAATTGGTTTTATTTCACCTAATTTTCATGATTCTAAAATGCAAATGACATGACTATCAACATATATATACACAATGATGATGAAATGAATTAAAATGATACATGTCCCTAACATGTTTGAGAAAAACGAATATTTGTATTCATAATACCTAGACACTAATCTTATTATTCCTTAATCCAATCATGCAAGAAAGATGGAATTCCTAACTAAACCTGAGCATTCTTCTTCATTTTTCTAGAAATCATTTTTCTCTAATCACCAAAATTTTTTTTTTATTTTCTATTTTTTTTCTAAAAAATAAAATTCACATTCCCTATTCTATTCTTTTTTTCAAAAATTGATTTTATTTCATTTTTATTCCAAATCAAACTTTTTTTTTTAATTCTTTTCCACACAAATTCAAGGACAATTTTTTGTTAACATCTTTTGGTTCAAAAATTTTTTTTTTATGAGATAATCAAGAAAAGGAAAAAAACCTTTTTTTTTATTTGTTTTTATATTTTCATTAAAACTCCTATACAACCCAAAAATAAAAAATATTTTCTTTATTTTTTTTTCTTGTCAACTTATTTTTTAAATTATTCAGAAAAGGAAAAAAGAAAAATCAATGAAAGATTTTGTTAACTCCATTTTACCTTTATTAAAAAAAAATGTCAGCTCTCTTCGTATTTTTCCATTTATTCCCATTTTTATGTCCATATTTTTGAAAGAAATCCCTCCTCCCCTTTTTTTTTTTTTTAAGAAAAATTATTCCCATTATTTTGAAAGAAAAGTTTGTTTTATTATTTTTCTCACACTTTCCTTTTTTATTAAAACTTAGATTTCTTTCTTTTTATTCTACAAAATCTCTTTCCACAATTTTATTATTATTATTATTATTTTTTTGAAAAATCCTTTTTGAAAAACAAGAAAAACTTCTAAGACTTTAATTATGGACAATTCAAACCAAAATCCATAGTACCTTTATTATTGATACAAGAAATGGGGTCAAATAATGTTCCCTCTTGTGTCCTAATATTGGGATAATTTCTACAAAAATTGGACATGACTCTACCTAAGGCTGGCCTCTTAGGTTTTTCTATATGCTGAGTTGGGTTTTCAAATCTAAAGGTTCCCAAATTATACCTCACTGTCGTCCACACTGGACTAGTAAGATTTAGTTTGAGTGGGAGTATTTCGATTGCCATTGCGGAGGTGATTACCTCACGAGAGCAAAGGTACTCTACTCCCTCCTAAGAAGGACTGAACCCGGGTATAGAGCTCATGTCATGCAAATGCAAGTGCAAGTGTGTGCATGAGGGAACACGCCAATCATTCATCACACTACGACTCTAATGCTATATGTCCAAACAATTCATTAATAACAATATATACAAATATAAAACATAAAATAAAAAACATAGAATGCAAATGCAAACAAAATTATTTTCAAAATCCAAGTGAATTAAGTTTAAATATTAATCAAGACTATTAAATTAAAACTTTGGATAACACATGATTAATGAATGGCTTGACCCTCAAAAAGCGATCCCCAGCGAAGTCGCCAAGCTGTCGTAACGGCTTCGCGCTCGACGATTTTCGAAAAAAGTTAAAAAAACAAAAATGGGAGTCGCCACCAATCTTTTTTATTAGGTGTGATTGGTCACCTGAAAATGTTTATCTTTTCAACAAAATCTCAAAATTAATTAAGTTTCATTAAAAAGATAATCTTTTGGTCTGCGAAACAAAAATTGGGTTCGGGGGTACGGTTACGCGTAGGGAAGGATTAGCACCCCCACGACGCCCGTTAAAAAACGGTACCATAATAATCATGTGTTATCCTTTAGTTTTAATAAAATGATCTTGAATTGATATTTAAAAATAATTCATATTTTTATTACAATCAATTTTGTTCTTTTTAATTTTGAAACATTTAAATATTATTTTTTTTATTTGAAATAAGTGAAAATCTTTTGTATTGAAAATTATTCCGACGTACCCCAATACTCTGGTAGCATTTCGGATAATTTACTCACCTAGAGATTTCTTAAGAATCACTACTTGTGAGTTCTATAGAATCTCATCATCGGAAGATTCACACTCGTTTCAAAAATTATTATGAATGCACATGATGCAAGCAGATAAAAATGATGCAAATGAATTTTTTTGATTTTTTTGTATAAATATTTCTTTATTTATTTTAAATAAAAGTTCTTATTATTGAAAAATTGCACTAAGTATCCCAATACTCTGGTAACACTTAGTGAACTTCTCTCACCTAGGGATGAGTCAAGAAATCACTACTTGTGAGTTTCATGACATCCCATCATCGGGCGAATTTCATTTATTTTAAAATTTAATTTTTATTAAATACATTTCGTAATCAATAATAATTAATGAAAATACAAATAAAATCAAAATTTTCAATTTCTTATTTTGCAACATGCACCAATAATAATAATAATAATAATGATAATAATAATAATAATAATAATAACAATAAAAATAATAATAAAAGCACAATAATGATAATAATAACATAATGACATAATAATAATAACAACAATTTTTTTTTAATTTGAAATTTTTTATTTAAATTTTTTATTTAAATTTTATTAATTTTTTTTTATTTTTTAATTTTTTAATTTTTTAATTTTTTAATTTTTTTAATTTTTTAATTAATTTTTTTTAATTAATAAAAAAATTTTTTTAACAAGACAAATAAATAATAAATAAATAAATAAAGGGAAAAGAAAAAAGAAAGAAAAATTTTACCAAAATAGCTTGGGCTTGGACCCAAAGGAAAGCAAGGAGGCCCAAATTAGGTAGCCCAAGGAAAGGCCCAAAGCAGGTGGGCCGGATCGGGTCGGTACGGGTCGGGTCAGCGGATCGGCACGCGGATCTCCTCTGATCCGGGTCGGTGCAGAGCGGGTCACGGACGGGTCCCGCGGGTCGGATCGAATCTGGCGGAGCGGTACGCGAGCGATGATGGAGCCGGGTCGGGCGCGCGGATCCCGGTCCGGATCCGGATCCGCGCGGGTCAGCCAATTTTTTAGCTATAAAAACCTTCTTTTTTTTTTTACTCTTTCATTTTTTCCTTTTCGCACACAAAAAAAACCCAGAGCTCTCAAAGCTCTCCCGGCCTAGGGCGATTTCCGGCTGCTGCCGGACCGCCGTCGGCCGCCGTCCGCCGCCGCACTCCGGTCGACGGAGACCTTCCCGAAACCTCAAAAATGTTCCCCTCTCCTTCCTCTACCCAGATCTGGCCTTGGTTTCACTCGAAAGTTCCCCTAAGCCCCAGATCTGATGAGAACCGAAGCTACCTTCTCCCCCTTTTTTTTTTGTTTTTCTCTTGTTTTGGTTGATGATGTTTGTTGATGGGATGATGATGGTTGTTGGTTTGTTGCAGTTTTGTTGTTTGTTTTTTTTTTTGCAGATTTAGGGTTGCGATCTGAGTTGGGGTTTCGATTTTGGGACGGTGGTTGGGGTTTCGACGGTGGTTTCGGTGATGAGAATGGTGCTAGGGGTTTCGGGCCTAGGGTTTTCTAAGGGTCTCGGTTGTCAGAGGCGGTGCGACTGAGTGGGTGGCTTGCGGTGGTGATGATGTCTCGGTGGTGGGGTTGGCGTTGAGGCTGTATGGGATTTCGAGGGGTTTAGGTTGTTGGTGGTTGATGAGGTGGGTCTCGGGTGGTGGTTAGTGAAGGGTTTCTGTTTTGGGGTTGAGGGTGAGGATTGGTTATCGATGGCCGGGATCCGAGGAGCCCTGAAGGCTAGGTTCAGTGGTGATTTTAATCGAATTGGACAGCCTTTCTTTGTCCAATTCTTGGCTTTTGTCCATCAGATTTTTACATTTAAGTTCAGTAATTAGAGTGCTTGATCATGGGAATGGGTGAGTGGCAGTGTGATGTAGCTGGTGGACAGTGAGCAGGGGCACCGGCGGTTATGGAGAAGAAAACCCTATTTAATGTTGATGGGAGATACAAAATAAAAACAAAAAAAAACAAAATAAAATAATAATAATAATAATAATAATAAACAAATATAATAATAATAACAATAATAATAATAATAATAATAATAATAATAATAAAAGTAATAATAATAATAATAAAAGAAGAAGAAGAGAAAAAAAAATGCTAATAATAATAAAATAAATAATACAAATAAAACAAATACAAACATATAAAAATATATAAAAATAATAACAAAAGTGGGATAAAATTAGGTGTCAACATATAAATTACCACTTCAAATCAGTTATCTGTTTTATTTTCTAAAAGACATCTATATATATTAAAATTAAAGACAAATCACATATCATTTATCAATATTATATATATTTACTATTGCTCTTTATATACATTGAAAACATATTTATCGAAATAATTAATTTTCATATAATTTTTTTACTTGGATGCACTTTAAAGAAAATTCATATGAATATGTGGCATGTGTGGTAAGATTATTATTTTTTAATCATTAAACAATAAAATACCTACCAAGAATCACTTGATCATTGATCCAATTTTACACTTCTAATTTTAATTTATAAGATTAAAATTTTGATAATAATCATATATCTCATATACATATAAAAAGGTTAAAACTTTTGGCCAAAAAGAAAACATCGTTAGTAAAAATATCTTAAAGTTTTAAATCTTTTATAAAAAAAAAAACTGGGTTTTTGACTATATATTTTTGCATTAAATTAAACTTCCATTTTTTTTTCAATTTCCATTCTTTTTTTTTTATGTTCAACTATTTTTTTTATTTGTTCAATTATTTTCTTTGGCAAAAGATAAGAAAATATCCGTATGAATTATCTAATCTTTTGAAATGTCTATTATTTTAAATATTATATTTAATTGTTTTGAATTAATTTAAATTTTAAAAATTCAAATAATAAAATTTATTTTTATTTTTATTTACATTTTATGTTTGAGACTATTATAAATAAAGCTTTTTTCAATTCTAATTAATCTCATAAGATTAATTTGGAGTTATTTGAAATCAAATTAAAAAAATAGTTTCATATATGAAACATTAACCAATAATCTATATAGATAAAAATTGCCTTCATTAAAGTTTATCTATTTTATAAATTTATTTAATATTTAAGATTTATTATACTTAATTTTTTTCTATAATTTTTCTAATTGGTATTTGATTCAAATTATTTTTTAATTTGTGTATTCCTTATATGTACATAAAGTTTTTTAATACATTATTTAACATATATTTCAAAATAATTTTTAATTTGTGTATTCCTTATATGCACATACAACTTTTTAATACATTATTTAACATGTATTTCAAAATAATTTTTTAATAATTTAATTATATTTAAAAAATTATTATAAATCAAATTTATCCTCATGCATGGTACAAATTTAAATCTAATTTAAATAATATTTTAAGCTGGATTGAGCCAAACCCTAACTTTTGTACAAAGTGCCTGTTTGGCCTAGCTTTTTCAAGTGCTTATCTACTACATAAGCAGAAGCCAAGTGTTTGGCTCTCAAAAAATTAAAATTTTTAGCTTATGCGGGAAGCAAATTTTAGCTTTTGGATGAAGCTATAAATTGAAGCTTTTTCAAAAAGTTCTAATTTTAATAACATGTACTTTAGTAAAAATTTTAACATTTTCATTTTACTATTCAATAATTCACAAATTTTAAATAAAATTATATTATTTTGCATTAATTTATTTATTTTGTGCAATTTTTATATTTATTTAATTGTTTATTTTAATATGTAAAGTTTATTTTATTTTATTTATTTATTTCACTTAAAAAGTTTGTGATTAAATCTAATAAAGTTTATTATTTTTATTTTAAAAGTTATTAAAAATATACAAAAATTCTATTAAACAGTGTTTAACGTTCTACAGTACTTTTATATTAAGTTAGCCAAACGCTAATTTAACTTTGTTTAACAGTACTTTTAAAAAAGCTCTACTCAAAAAACACTTTTTATAAAAGCTTCAACTAAACCAAACAGACCCAAAGTTTGGCTCAAATAGGTCCCCACGTATTCAAATAAATTTAGATTCATGGAAAAGTTTATCTTTACCCGTTACCCCTCTTGGGCTTCTATCTATCTCCCCTATTCTATGAATCTAAATCTATTTCAATGCGCGGAACCTTATTTTTTTTGCTAGGCAAAATCATTTTATTATGGAGAAAATGTTATACCAGAGTAAGAGTATCACAAGACTAAACCTGATATTCAACTTTTTTTTGTGCAATCATAAATATTTTTATTCATATTTCGATATGAAATTAATATTATTTGAACAAAAAATGATAAATAATAAACTTTTTCCAATAATGTTGACTTTAATATTTGAATCATATCTAAATATAAAAAAAAATCAATTTTTACTTTTTTTTTAACTATTTGTTGGTTGATATTACACCTTTTGCAACCAAGTACTAACACCTTATGCAACCAAGTACTAACACCTTAATTGATAAAAAAATAAAAAAGGAAAAACCATCATTATGCAAAATTCAACTCACCACAAATCCTCCACTTTGTTTTGTCTTTGAGCACCAACATTAGCTAGATAATTAACCATACTATTCCCCACCCTGCAAACGTAAGTGAAACATCGCATTTCTAGCCACTCTGCCTCTACTCTTGTTAACATTTTGAGTCCGAAATCAGATTATAAAGATCTCACCCACCATTCAAAATGAAATTAAGATTTATTTATAATACACTGATACTGTATAGATTCTATATATTATCGATGCACAAGAGATTAATACTTCATCAGTAAATCTTTATTAGCAAATTGAAAAAAAAATATTTATATTTATTTTTAAAAATTTGATATTTTTTTAGTTTACATATTGATGAGATGTCAATCTTTAATGTATTGACAATATATAAAAATTATATATTATTAATACATCATATATATATATATATATATATATAAACCCATAAAATTATTCTCTTAAAAAGATAAAAACCTCCTGCTTAAAAGCCATTCAAGCCACACTTTCTACGTTCTTTTTTTTTTTTTTTTTGCAAATATTCAAGTCAAACTTTGTACGGAAATTAGGATTTGACTCAGTTCTTAAAAGATTTTGCGTCACGGTATGCATAAACACACCAAGCTCCTGTTTTCTTTAAAAAAGGAATCCTACCACACATGAAAAATGAATAAAGTAAGGAGCTATTACTTTTTATTGCAAAAAGTAGTTTATATATATAAAAAGGGGAATTAATATAATACGAAAATAAAAGAGGAAGAAAAAAAAGGATTCTTATAAAAAAATTTATCAACAATATCAGATATTCAGAATAAAAAAAATTACGAGTTCTAAAATTTAAATCTCAAACTACTTAAAATTATCTTTTAAAAAATTATATATTAAATTAAATTATTATGAAAATTTGAATTTGAATGCAACTTAACTGCATTTTCCATGGTGTTATGGACCAGTTTAATACCATTTAGACATGTTCATAAATTAAACTATTCATTCAAGTTTGATTTTTTTTAGTTTTGAAAGAATTTGAATGAAATATCAAATTCATAAATAAATTTAAATAAAAAATTAATAACCAAGCTTGAGTTTTTTTTTGACCTGAAAACCAAGCTTGAATTTTGACTTTTGAAATCAAACCCAAATCCATTTAACCAAATTTTGGCATCCAATGACCAATGGTTTCGTTTGGAATTTGGGAAACATTGGATGGCATTTTTGAGCATTAAAAAAATAGAAAATGTACAAAAGGCATTTCGGCCACACAAACATCAATCACTCTATGTGATTGGACAGATGATGGAGTTTTGAAGAGTAATGAGAGCTGATTCACTTTCACTCTCCCCCCACAATCTTTCATCATGATCATCTATCGTGCGTTTGACAAATCCAATCGTAACTCATCTAGGAAATGGCTTTTATGTTTTAAAAATAAAAATTTTTTTTTTCTTGATAATTTTTCTTTGTAAGCTGGGGCTTTTTTTAAATAAAGTGTAAACGGAGGGGGGTGATCCTATTTTCGAGATAAATCCTAGGATTCCAAGAAATTGGTTTTGTCTAGTCTTGTCTAGGACAAGATTTTTTTTCATATCTCAAGGTTTCTTAGAGGAAATCTGTGCCATTGAGTAGTTAGTAGCAATATTTTTTCAGTCTTATACATGATCGATGGACATTAATCTCGAGAAACTATGGGCAAAATTCAAGTTAACAATCGATGAGAAAGATGAAATTATCATTGAGGGTTTCACCGACAATGAAAAAAAAATTCAACTTGATCATTTATTTAGCTTGTGATCTATATAAATCTTATCATCTAATCAGAGAACACGTGATCAAAGGATTCAAAAGAGAAAATGTTAATAGAATATAATGAAAACCAAAAGATGACTCAACTCTTTGGCAAATAGTGTATGACTTTCTCAAATCATTAGCATCTACTAATATTAATTCTTAACCTGTTCCACACGGAAACCCTTTTTTTTTTCTCACACTATGGAACATGGACATTGTCTTCAGATCTCTTTATTCCACATCTTTTGTTTCACATAGTAAAATTTGTCCATTCTTGACTTTTCCACCAAACACGTGGGAAGTGAGTATTCTGTATAAAGACATGTCAATTAGTCAGTCTCAATATTGATGGTTAAATTTCCATAGTTGGTTTAGAGTTTTAAGTATTTTCGTATTGGGATTTTGTGAAGCATATATAGATTAAGGTGTGCCTGATTGTGAGCCTCTGGGAAACAGAAAACATGGGGGTGTGGTTGAGAATGGCGTTGTCTCTGGTTGTTCTTGTTGCGGGGATTGGTAGCAATGGAGTCCATGGTGCAGTTTCCTCTTCCACTTTGAGAAATATCAGTAGAACAAACATGAAGGGCCCTTACTTAGGTATAATAGTGCCAAATTCCTTTGAGATGAATCCTCTTATGCAATCTGGTAGCTTTGTGGCTGATCAAAAGCTCCCTCACTTGGATTTCTCAGGTGATTCTGACTTCTCCATGAAACTTCTTTGTCATGCCATTTAAACTTCTCCATAAATTTTAATATGTAGATTAAACCCATTTTTTGTGCTCTTTTTTTTTTTTTGTTCAGGGAGAAGGTTTCGAATTGGACGCTTGAAAAATGAGAAGGTTATCATTGTTATGACAGGGTTGGGCATGGTACGTGGATTTTGGATGCTACCTGTAATTTCAATCTTTGCCTGTCGTTTTGGTTGCTCAGTGTTATTGACTCTTCCCCTGGAATTTTTATAGCTAAATGCTGGTATAGCTACACAATTGCTGCTCAGCCTATTCAAGGTGAAAGGAGTTCTGCACTTTGGAATAGCAGGAAATGCAAATCCTCAGCTTCAAATTGGAGATGTAACAATCCCTCAATTTTGGGCTCATTCAGGTCTTTGGAATTGGCAGGTACTATTACTATCTATTATTTGTTTGGTTACAAAAAAGTTTAAGAATAGGAGAGGTGACCGATCTCCAAAACCAACATAAGTTGTTATTACCCAGATTAACAGATCAATTAGACTTTTACCTATTGATTTTTTGAACTTATAGATCACATATCAAAGAAAGATCACGGAATTTCGAATTTGAGTACTTTGCACATAGCATTCAAACCTTAACTATTTACGTTAGCTTTCGTCGCATTGAAACTATTTATTAACCCCAAAATGATTCATGTGACATCGTGATATATTTGGCATTAAAGATAATTGGATTTTCAACTTTGAAAGGTAAGTAATGCCAGATTCCATCATTAAACCTTAATACAGGTTCTTGTATGTCAATGAGATTTTCGGTTAGACAAAATAAAAGGACAGAAACCCAGATGCAAGTTCCATGCCTTAACCGTTGGACAGCTTAGTGTGTAGGCTTCCACCATGCAATACAACTCTAGATTTTATGGAGGCCTGCTGAAGTTCTACTTGTCAAAAAACGCAGCACAAATGTAGAAACCTAGCACAAATGAATAAAGAAGTCAAAACCAAATTAGGAAAAGAGCTAATCGGTTAGAATTGTTGTCAGTCAAAGTATTGAAATCATGCACCGCAATCAAAATTACACCTTATATTTCGCAGTAGAATTTTCAGATTGCTTTGAATATGGATCATGCAGACAAAGAATTTCTTCTTTGTGGTTTGGAAGAGCAAAGACTTCTTTTGCTGAGAAGTAAATACCTTTTATGCGTTTATAGAAGAAAGTAAATTCAAAAAGTTAGGTCAGTAATATAAGGTTTTGCTGAGTTTTTAAGTGAGATCGATTCATGATAAGAAATTTTGTATTTGAATTTTTATCAGATCAAATTTTCTTAGATCAATATCGAGAATTAATCTCATATCTAATGTGGTATGAATACACCTAATGGTTTACACAAGAAAAAACAGAAGGAAGTAATGCGTTTTACTCCAATCTCATACGAAGGATTTCTTTCTATATTATTTAAGAGGCCAGAAATCTATTGTCTTACCCTTTTATCCTTATAATTATGCTGTCAGTTCCTGATAATCTCCATTTTACAATGTTTAAAGAGGTACGGAGATGGACCTGAGGATGAGCTATCTTTAGAATCCAATGGAGACTACACCAGAAAAATTGGTTATACTAAGTTTTCTGATTACAACAATGGCACACAATGCAACAACTGTTCAGAGAACCTCCTCAACAATGTCTGGTATCAGCCTGAAGAGATATTTCCAGTGAACGGAATTCCTGAACAGAGGCAGCACGCTTTCTGGATTCCAGTCAACAAGCATTACTTTGCCACAGCCGGAAGGGTTCAGGTAAAGTAAATGCATCTCAAAAAATCCAATCAATCCTGTGTCTTTGCCCGCATGTTTGGTTAAAAAAACATATTCTTAATTTCAATGCATTCTGAATCCCGGTTTCTCGGAACAGGGTCTGAAGCTCGGGAAATGCGTCAATGCAACTTGCTTACCAAGAACTCCATTAGTGGTGAGAGTGCAAAGAGGGATCAGCTCGAATGTCTTCGTCGACAATAGAGCTTATCGAGAGTTCTTGAACTCCAAGTTCAATGCAACTGCAATCGACATGGAGACAGCTGCAATAGCTCTGGTCTGCCACCAACAAAAGATGCCTTTTATTGCATTCAGATCGTTGTCTGATTTAGCTGGTGGAGGTTCTGCCTTATCAAATGAAGCTTCTGTGTTTGCCACTTTGGCAGCTCAAAATGCAGTCGATGTTCTACTTAGATTCATTTCCCTATTATCTTCTTAAGTATATAAACAGTTTTCTTTTAAGACATCTTTTTGATTTCTGTTGATTTCTGTAAGTTTAATTTGATTACGAACATTGGGTCTTATTTGTATTTCAAAACATTGGTTCAAAAATTATGTATGAACATATCAAGCTGAAGCTTTTCTAGAAAAGATGATAAGTTGTGTTCATCACTTCAATAAAAAATTGCTGCAACTTGTCAAACCAGTACTTCATTTTTTGTATGACCCAAGCTTTAATCCTTCGTATTTAATTGATTAGTAAATGAGGATGTCCAGTATTCAATCGGCCCAGGCGCTGAGGCAAGAACTATGCAAGAAAATGAGTCTAAGAATATATTGTCCCATCCAAGTTTATATAAATATCATAGCAGATAGCTGTGTCCATGTCAATGGCCACAGGTTTGAAAGATAGCATTTCTATGAATCGTTAATAAATTTTTAGGAGGCCAATTAAGCAAATGAGTGGCCCGTTTAGAATTCCGGGCCTCGTGCTTTGATCATACAGGAAACCCAAAAACAAATGGACGGACTTGTGCGACAGCAAGGCCCTCGTGAGATTGGAACTGGAAGGAGTATATAATTATTTTTACATGATGCAAATAATTGGAATTCATACTTGAATGCTAAGCCTAAATTAGCTCTTTTTTGGTCAAAAAAATTTGCCTTTCGCTGCATTTCTTCTTATATTTTGGGAGTTGGCTTAATAGCCAAATAAGCCCTCAACCTTTAGCCCAAAATAGAATTCAGCCCTCAATGTTTTATCGCATGAAATTCAATACATAAACTTTTATTTCAATGGAAATAGACCAAATCTGTTAAATGACCTAACTGCCGTTAGTTTTGCATACGTGGCATGCCACGTGTCAACTAACTAAGCTATCCACGTCAGCTGCCACGTATGCAAAACTAACGGCAGTTAGTGTCATTTAACAGATTTTGACTTAATTGCATAATTGTAAAATGTTGAGGGTTTATTTCTACTAAAATAAAAGTTTATGGATTGAATTTCATGAGATAAAATGTTGAGATCTGAATTCTATTTTGAGTTAAAAGTTGAGGGCTTATTTGGCTATTAAGCCTTTGGGAGTTTCCTTTAGTGAATTTTGGTTGACACTTTCTAGTCCATATTTCATTTGTTCAAACATTAATATATTTTTAGCATATCGGTTTCTTTTCTTGAGATGCTTGATATTCTTCTCCACTGTTTCTGCTTGGACAGTTTGGTGGATTATCTTTTAATCAGTCAAACAAGGAGAATAATATACCGAACAAAAACAAGAATAAGCACCAAAGATCCCATATACCTATATATATTAACGAATATTATTCTTCTTTGGTGTGCCTAAGCTAACATCATCTGGGAGCTGAGCACTGGCAGTGGACCCCTGACAGCACCTTCAATCTCTCGAAGACTGGAACTATTATGGTTGAACTTGATTATGTTTCAGAGCATCATAATTCAGAAAAAATTTCTTCAGAGAAGCAAAGTTAAAAAGAAGTGACAGCTGGTGTGTCAACGTGAAATTAAGTACAGCTTTAACCAATAATTTTTTGATTGAATGATTAAAGATAAATTATAATATCTTATTGAATTCAACCAATCTCATCATATCTTTATTTATTTAATATTTTTCTTGTAATAAAAAAAAAGTGTAACCCTTACAAAATTTTGTAACAACTATGGTGTTTACTACATCTTCAAATTTATAAACTATTTATAAACTAAAGAGAAAGGAAAACACTTTCAATTTATTTTAGTTATCATCAGGCGTCTGATAAAATAAAAAAAACATCCGGACATATCTTTTTGAAAACACTAATTTTTTCATGTTTGCAATCTGTATTTGGGATAATTTTACATGTTTTAGTTTTGTCGTAAAGCTAATTGGACATGTAATTATTGAGGGTTTCTGATCCATCACTGCAACATTTTAAGGAACTCTGTTATTTGTTCTTGCAGCTGCAGTGTTCCTGTAGTCAATTGTGAAGTAACAGGCTTTATGAATAAATGAATTAAAGATTCATCTGGAAAAACAATCAACCATTTCATCTCATGGAAATGAAAATGGCATAACAAGAATATCTCTTCTTCTATTGCCCTGGAGCTGGAGTCGGAACTTGATGAATACAAAAGACTTGCAGGTTGGATGGAGATGAAACAAGCAAATCCAAAACATCTACAATGGGCTGTCAATTTTGCTTCTGTCATTTAACGTTGCCACCGTAGGATTCTGATGGATACACGACTATGTTAAAGGTTAAAAGCTCAACGTAGCGCCGGGGAAAGCAAGGCATAGACATAGTCGTTGATAATATTATAATAATATGGCACGTATTACATGATACTACAATTGCTCGTTTAGCATTTATAGTCCTTTTGTCTAAATTTTTGTCTATTTGACCCTTGTTTGTTGTAGGTATGTTGTGTTTTTCTGCGTTAATAAGTAAACAAGCTTTACTTAATAGCCGAAAACGCAAAATGTTTTTACTGATTCAAGCTGGTTGCTGAAAAAAGATTTTTATAATTTTTCTCCAGCCGCCCTTTAATTTCTTAGTCAGCTTGCATTATCGGAAACCTTGAAATAAACTGAAGGCTTTGATGGCTGAGGGCTTTAGAAGTTAGGGCCATGGAATCTCTACTAGTTAGATCAGTGGAAGAGTTAATTCAAATTTTTGCTTATATGGTCCACTGGTATCATGAGCAGTTGATCACCTTTACCACCAGCCCTCGATTGTTTGATCTTGATATTTAGCAATTACATTTTAAGCAATAAGTTTGCACATATGTAAACAAATCAAATTATTTATGAGTTACTGGAATTCGACTTAATAATTACTTAAGTTCAACTTAATGATTGTTCGAATTGATTCATTTATTTTTAAGTTGAGCTCGAATCACTCGAATAACAAGTTGAGCCAAGTTCCGGTATCTTAATGCTTAGCTTCAGTAACTTGCAAATCTAATCAAACTTTTTTTAATTATATATTTTGAATATTTAATTATTAATTTATCATTTCATCTTCATAATATATAGTTGAAAAATGACAGTTTGTACAAATCACATTAAACTTGTGCCTATCATAATTAAGCTCAAGCGACTGAAGTTTGTTGAGTTGAGTTTAGACTCTAAAAATTAAACTCAAGTCAAGTTTCGAGGTTCGAATGTTTTATATGAATCAAACTTGAGTCTCGTATTGAATGAGTCCGATTCAACTTGATTATAGTTCAATGAAATACTTTCCTTTCGGTTTCAATTACTATATAAGAAGAGAATTTTAATTTGAAGTAGATAGGTTTTATTCAGAAACAAATAATTAAATCACCCTATTTTGAAATTTTTTTTAATACTAAAATATCTTTTTAAAAAAATGACTTTATCTTATACTTAGGGATTTCGATACTCCCAAAAATAAATGGAATAATTGAGCCTTTTAAATATAGCAATAGCTTAGACGGGCGGATGGTAATGGTCCCAAAAAATTTAAACTACCTAATATATATTTACTATTTATTGATAAATAACTTTAAATGGTCATTCTAAATTATTTTGGCCCATCCAAAAATTATAAACTTTAAACCGCAATAAATATTTAATATATATTTTAAAATAAATTTAAATAGTCTTGGAAATTATTATTTTATTTTTTATGAAATCTAATAATTTAATTTTATGCTTTATAGTTTAAGAAGGCTAGAAATCATATGAATGTATATTTATTGTATCAACTAATCATTACTTCCAAATATTTTAAAATAATTAAGAAGTTTGTCACAAGGATTAAATCATAGTCAAGTAAATTTAATACAAAAATAAAACTTTCTAATTTTTTTCATTAAGATTCTAATAGTATCAAATAAAGTACCAAATATGTTTTTTTTTTGAAACGCAAGACTTTATTTCAGAACCCAATTAGCTCAAGGTGAACACTAAACCATTGCACCCAAAAGCAACATGGGATGATACATACATGCTGAAGAGTCAAAGACATTAAAACAAACACCTTATAGTCCAAATCTGAGAATGAAGGGTGCTAATCAAAAGATAGCAAAGATAGCACCCAACTTCACAAAGCAAAACACATCATGACAAAGAAGACAAAATGACTACATCTAAATGGAAAATTGAAAACAACACTTCAAACACAAAATCAATAGCAACCCAACAAACTCCAACGCCAATGGTCGACAATCAGCCTTCCAAACATAGAATTGGAAGTTGAATTGACAAAGAGAGTGCCAAACAGAACCCACCAATGGAATCCCAAAACCATGCGCGAACCAATATAGACCACAAGCACGATATAGAAATCAACCAAAAGGACAAGCACCACACAGGCAAAGACTACCTCGTTACTCCAAAGTTGTAACCCGAATGAAAATAAACCAAAGACAGCATGAAACATATCATTGAAAACAAAAAATAGGCCTAACACCTGCTATGAAACCACTAACATGTGGACAAACATCTGACCACCCACTTGGAGATAGATAAACTCCCTTGAAAAAAGCTTAATGAAGTCGCTGCCCAACTCTCAACCCATTCTTTTAACTGAACACTTGAAACAGATCTTGAGTTCTATGGGCCCCTTGCTTAGCTAAATCATCTGCTAAATTCTCTGGGAATATGGAAAATTTGCCAATTAGGCAGCTTCAACTTCAGGTTCTCAATTTGAGAGACTATTTTCTTCAATCTCCAAGGAGCTAAATTAGGAGAGATCACCCATTTAACTGTATTTGCAGAATCACTTTCGATCACCAAGGAGTAAGAATCCACCTAACTGGAAGCCGTAAAGATTAAACATGCCTCTCTCACAACCAGCAATTCAGCTTCATTTGACTCAATGATACCCATTGCTTTGGAAAATATAACTTTCCTTTCACCACATTCATTCCTGAGGACACCCCCTATACCTGCCGAACCAGGTTTACCAAAAGCAGAACCGTCCACATTGAACTTAAGGAAACCTAGAAAAGGGGCCATCCACATCAAAGATGGTTTATTTTCCTTTAGCTTAATTGGAGCAACAACCAAATTTGTATTATTCATAAAATCCAGCACTGAAGCTTTCTTCTTTGGCCACTTAGCTTTAAACCAAAAAGCGATCCTTAATTTTACATTATCCAAAATCTGGTTAAAGTTAAACACTTTGTCATTAAAAATAGCATCATTCCTGGCCAACCAAATAGACCAAATAATGGCAAAAAAAGCCATTTTCCAAACCTTATCACAATGACTTTTAGGAAGAGCATTTTGCCATGCCAAGAAAAAAAAGAGCAAGTTTACTATGACAAATCTAGGATACACCCCAAAGGTTGCAGTAGTGAGTCCATATTCTCTACACAAGATCACATGTAAAAAAAAGATGTTCCACAAATTCTACCACTTTCAAGCAAACAAGGCAATCTGCAGAACTTCTCTGAATTAACCTCCTTTTCAGCAAAATTTCTCTCACCTTAACCCTTTCTCTCAGTAATTTCCAACAGAAAACTTCAACATTTGGAGGAGCTAACCCTGACCAAACAAACTTCTAGGAATTTGATTCCAATCTATCACTGCTTAGCACCTCCTTACAAGAAAACCTTAACCAAATAGTTCCCACTTGTTGACGATTTCCATATTAGGGAATCCTTCATACTATTACAAACTTGGAACTCTTTCAAAGTACTCCAGAAATCTTGCCATTGTAATAATTCCCAATCAAATAACCTCCTTCTCAAATCATCCTGCCAAGTCCAACAGGTCTCACTCCAAATACCATATTCTTTTATTTTCCCTTTTTTATTAACGCAAGAGCAAAAATTCTTGGGAAAACCTCCTTTAGCCGAACTCCCTCAATCCATTCCTCACTCCAAAAATCAATGCTTCCCCCATCACCAAGAACAAAGCCCATACCTGCAACCATGAACGGATAAAAATAATTGTTAGGGGAAAGGGGTTTGATGATGTTTCTCCATATGCTTGAAATTCCTATATTGACTCAATGCAAAGGAATAAGATCACCTAAAGATCCACCATATTTCCAAATGACTATGGATTTCCACAAAGAATTCTGTTCCCTCCCAAATCTCCAAATCCACTTGTTTAACAAGGCCTTGTTTTTTAATCTTAAATCCACTAACCCCAAACCTCTAAATTCCTTGAAGGTACAGAATGAAGACCAGTCCACTAGACAAAATTTTCTATTTGACTCAGAGCCTCCCTATAGAAATCTTCTTTGCAATTTATCTAAGATATCCTTAATTGCACTAGGGATTTGAAACAATGACATAAAAAACATTGGTAAACTACACAAAAATATGTTTTTCTTTAACGATCAATGTTTTGTCTAACGATTGTTACCATTCTTTAAAAAAAATTAAATCCAATATTCGAATTCCATTATTTTTTTTGTATCTTTCTATGAACAAAAAAACGTTTTTTTTTTAAAGTAGATTACAATTTCTTCTTCTCATATAGTTTTTCAAATTTAATTATGCATTCATAAATCTTTTTCTCTCCTATCATGTAAATTTTTCTCAACATAAAAGGTTAAAAAATCCAATTTCTAATATCAAATTTCAACTTTATCATTTTAACGATAGTTTTTATTTTTTTAGTTTTGATGAAAAGATAATGTTGTAACAACTGATTTATTTATTTTTTTTTCTAAAAGAAAGTTGCTCATAATTATAAGTAAGATTATTTATTTGATGTATTAAATTTCTTTATACAGTAATTTATATATTGATAATATTATAATTTTAAAATTTTATTTTTTTTATTTAGTATAGTCCTTGCATACATATATTATAATTATAAAATAAGATGTTTTAGGAAAAAATTAAAATCAGTATAATATTAATTGACCTCTTCAAAATTAAATGTTAATATCCATCACTGAGCTTAGATCTTTTAAAAAGATTGTTTTAATTAAAATATTATTCGCATCAAAATTTTTTAATAAAAATTTATAACATACTCATCATAAACATTTTTCGATATATATTACCTTAATCCACATTCCATGTCTACGTGAGTGTTCAGTCACTTTAACATTCAACCATTTTGAATAAAAAAATTATTTTGATAGAAGGAATGCTTTCTTGGTTAATTCATTAGTTGACTTTTGATCCACTCAAAAAGCGGCAGGCCCTAAAAATTAAAAAACTGTTATTTCTTTATATTATACTTAGTGTTCTGCCTTTTTTGGCAGAAAAATGATTAGGTATTTTATATTGAGAAAGTGTTTTGTATTATGGATAAAATTTTAATATTATTAATGGAATTAATAAAATGATACATACTTTTAAAAATATATTAAAAATATAATAATTTCTTTTTTTAAAAAAAATATATAATAATTTCTTACCTTGCATGTAAAATTAAAAAAAAATTATTAAAAACGAATTCTTTTATATTAGAGGAGATGGAGTTGGACGAGGCCCAAGTCAACCCACACCAAAAGGCTATTTCAGTAAACTTGAAAAGTAATTTTGACAAAGTCAAAGTAATCGAAAATTTTTTGCGGGTTCATTCATTGATTTTATCTCCCAGATTTTTTGTTTGCGGATCTCAAACGTAATTCAAATCCAGCTAATAAAACATTTTCCAAAATAATAAATTAATTACGATTTCGATTTTTCAAAAGGCCCTAAAAAAATCCTATAAATACTCCTCGCTTTGCCTTTGTCTTTTCCCTTTGTCTTTTCTTCTTTATAACGTTACCGTTCCTTTTCTTCGAGTCTTCATTTATCGCCGTCTGATTAATCACCTGGCTTAACATATTACATATCCAATGGCTCCTATTGCTGTCGGCGACGTTCTCCCGGACGGTACTCTCTCCTACTTCGATGCAGAGGATAAGCTGCAGCAGGTGTCCATACACTCCCTCGCTGCCGGTAAAAAGGTCATCCTTTTTGGCGTTCCCGGTGCCTTTACCCCTACTTGCAGGTAAGAATTCCCTTTTTCCTTCCATGTTTTAACTGTTTGCTGCCAGTCAACGGGGCCAATTATTTTTTTTAGCGGATATTTTTCATGGAGGTTTTGATCTGGTATGACACAGCTTGAAACATGTGCCTGGGTTCATCGAGAAAGCTGGGGAGCTTAAATCTAAGGGTGTTGATGAGATTATTTGCATCAGCGGTAATTTTTCAAATTTTCATTTTTTTTCTCAATAATTTTTGTACGATTTACTTTAATTATATGTTTTTTTCCCATCACTTTAATTATATGTTCAATTAGCATCAAATTAGTCTCTTTTTTTTTTTTCCTCCTTCCAATTTTCAATCTTTCCATTTTCTTTCCACCTACCGAGCAAGCTAGGTGGAAAGATGAAAAATTGGGGGGAGAGAAGAGTTGAAAGATGGAAAACATATTATTTCTTTGCAGTAAGTAAGTGAATGGAAAACATATTTTCTTTTCTTCTATTATTTGGTAGATTTGATAGGTGAGAGAAAGGAAAATAAAATTAATTATGTTCATTTGATTTACTCACATGAATCACATTTTTACTTCTTTTCTCTCCAATTTGGAGAGATTGAATTTTGTGAGTAGGAAAGAAAATACTCATTCCTCCGATTTTCTTTCCTTCCTATTTTTTTATTTGTATCAAGCATTTTTAAAATTCATTTTCCTTCCACTTTTTCTTCCATTCACTTTCTTTCCTTCTGCTTTTCTGTTTTACCAAGCAAAGCCTTAAGGTCTCATCTTCGTTCAAAAAATATATCATTAAAAAGCACTCTTTGAAAAGTGATTGTAATGTGAAATTATAGAAAGCTTGTTGAAAAAAAATTACAAGGAATAGAATGCAAATCCTATGTTTTCCAATACTTGATTTCCAAATTTGGCTTTAGACTGTCGACAGAAATTCGATCTTCCCCTGTTTTTGAAAGGTAGGGAGACTTAGCTCCGGCTTTGAACATTTGTAAAGTCCTGTAATTTGACTTTAGTATTGAATTGAATTTGCAGTGAATGACCCCTTTGTGATGAAGGCATGGGCCAAAACCTACCCTGAGAACAAAGATGTCAAGTTCCTGGCTGATGGTTCAGCAACTTACACCCATGCTCTTGGCCTTGAGCTTGACCTTGGTGAGAAGGGGCTTGGCACTCGTTCTAGGAGGTTTGCTCTGTTGGTTGAGGACCTCAAGGTAAAGGCTGCAAATGTTGAATCTGGAGGAGAATTTACCGTCTCCAGTGCTGATGACATCCTTGAAGCTCTGTAGAGTTGCTTTGTCCACAGAGTTGTCTTATATTGGCCGTGAAATTCCCAGCCATCTTCTTGAACTCTCTTTGGTCTTCATACTACTGGCTACTAAGATGGAGTGTTTTTTTTAGCACTTGATGGTTATGGTAATAACGAATACCTTTCTACTTATTTCAGTTGTGTGGCATGATGAGAATGTTATATGTGATGCTATAGTTTGGAATGGTAAGAGGAATGCTCTTGTAAAATCTATGATCAAACTGTTTGATGATTCTCTTTTGGATGGCAGTCGTTTGCATTGCTAATTAGTAATTAGGGCAAATGTGTAGGATTGTAAATGCAGTTGGATCATTTGCAATTCAACATTTTAGCAGAGCCTCCGACATGATAATTATATTATGGTACAAAAGAGACTGCAGCTTGGGGATAAGAAAGGGGAATTTGAACCTCAGATCCTACGATGATTTTAAAGGGGTTGCATGAACAATTGGATTGAGTTTCAACAAAAGGGAATTTGAATTTATGATTTGTCGATAATGTTTGATAAGTTGCATTAAACAACTGAGTTGAGTTTCAAGTTCGATATGATAATTATTTTATATATTACTATGCTTCTCCAGAAACTAAAAATAAATTGCTCTTCTTGAAGGGGCTCATCTAAACATGGCTATGCAATCAGCCTGAGATTCGTTTGCTCTCGGGTTTCAATCGCTCCCTAAACTCGTAGCGTTGTTACAGTCTCGAAAGTTCATCGAGCACTTGTTTACATCAGTATTTCGAAGTATAATAACTTCGACATCAGGTTTTGGGCTTTTACCTCAACGGCCTTGTTGAGCCCATCTGCGAAATCTCCGCATAACTCCTAGTGCGAGTCCAACTTGTTTTCAACCTCTTGTTGCAATATGATTGAATGCAGTTGTAATCAAATTTAATTTTCTGTGAGCTATTTAAATAGGAGGCAATAATTATTTGAATTTAACATATTTATCTTTGAATTGAGCTCAAACTCGAGTTAATATAATAATGAGTGGAGTTGAATTTGAATATCTTAATTTTTGGCTCAAATGACCTTTGAATTTAATCGAACTTTTTTAATATATATTTCTTATGTTTTATTCTTAATTTATCATATGATTTTCATAATATGTGATTGAAAAAAAATCAAATTTATCAAATTGAGTTAAAGTTGATCAAATTGAGTATGAAAATCTCAAATATTTATCGATTTAAACTAAGATTTTAAAAACCAAATACAATCCAAGTTGGATCAAATTTCAAATTTCAAACTTCAAACTTTTAAATTTGATTCTTTTCAATTACATTTTTATTCTGATATTTATTTGATCAAAACAAGTTCCAAGATACCTGCTCGCTTATATATTGTCTCTGTCGTGACCACACGTGTCTGTAACCCTAGAACACATTTTGGCGTGCTTTTCTTTCCTAGGGATGAAAACTGTCGGCACCAAACTTTGGCAAGATCGAAAATTTAACTTTCACCATGTCATTGTGATTAACAAGCTTTAGGAGCTGTATTTATTTTTGGTGCTATAATTTATAAGAATAGCAGGACTCGAAGGAGAGTTGGAAGACATCTTTTAAGTTCGAACTCATTGTGGAGGATCTACCACGAGATAAGCTTAACCTTCTGGAATTCCAAAGTATCAGATTCAATCCTCAAAGTATGAACTTCCGAAATTTGCAGCTGTCTGCGTTTCACTCTTTTCAATTCCATTGTAATGTAATGTTTTCTTTATCCTTTTCTTTTTCTAATATCACATTATTGTAAGTATGGAATTGATGAATGAATAAAACACAAATATTAAATTAAACTCTGAAATAAAACATATGGGTACGATAGATTTCATTATTTTGAATTTAGCCAAAGAAGAGTAAGAAAACTGAGAAATCAGCATTCCGAGGCAATCTATGACAAAATCTAATCCTCTGGAACGGTGAGCTTTGGAGCTGAGGCGCCTGATGAATAATGAGCAGAGTCCATTTGTGGATTGATTTCAACTGTGACATTTTAAATCTTACTCCCCAATTCCCTAGTTTCCTATTATTAATCAGCAGATAAACTGTGATGTAAACCAGTAGGAAACAGAGAGAAGAGAGATACCAAAGAAAATAGTGTAATATCATCCTTTATCACAGAACCCCTTGTTTAATTTTCATAATTCAATACTTAATTCCAGTTTCTCTTTTGGTTCATTTAGTGGGTCTATAGTTAAATTATCATTGACTCAGTAGACGCAATTGTCCAAACAATGCAAGTGAAATGGGCTAGTGAATTTGCCAGCTTTGTCAGATATCCCCAAATCAATGAAGACTTTGTATGTTTAGGAATTTGGAAATTATCACTACTTAGTGTAGGCTAAAATATTAAAAAAGCTTCTAAACTTTGTTATCTTATTTGAATAAGCACTTATGTTATTATTATATCCAAATAAACTTTTGTACTTTGATATGTACTTAAATAAACCCTTATTTCAAATAAAAAGATTACAAATGTAAAAAATTGTTTTAAATTGATTTAACCAATCAAAATGCATTTAATTCTATTCTATTAAGTTACTTTCGGGTTTAGATTATTTTTTATAGGTCGATTTATTCAATTAAATCGATATTTAAAATCACGAATTAAACCGACTGAATAAATTTAATATTCTTTTTAAAATATACAATAAATAATACATAATATACATAATTAAATATTATATAATATATTTTATCTAACTAGCCTTTTTTACGTAGGAAGTTGGTTTTAACCCAATTGATAAAATCTATTACTCACTCATATAAAAGATTTATTTATGTTAATTGTTCATTTAGATATAAATTAAAAGTTAAGGGTTTATCTAAGTACAAATTAAAGTTTAAAAAAATCATTCGAACTCAAATAAAAAGTTAAAGGTTTTATTTAGATGTAATAAAAATATAATAACTTATTTAAATAAAGTAACAAAGTTTAAAGGCATTTTTAATATTTTAGCCTTTAGTGTAAATTTGGTTCAAGACAGCTAGATCTTATAAAATCCTTTCCCTTTTCTTTGCTTCAAACTTCCCTTTCTCCTCTGAAAGAAACAGATTATTTCAGCAGAACAAAACAACAGTGGGATAATATTTTCACACGTTAGTTAACTTAAAGTTGAATTCTTTGTATTAGAACACCTCATTTTCTTGTTCAGGCTTAACTCTTCTTTCAATCCGTCTTAAGTTCCATTAACATTGAAGTTGTGTCTTGTGAGTGTGACATTTCAAAGGTTGGTGGTGAAAAAACCGAACTCATCAATGCAGAGGAGAACAACCAAACCAAATCAGTTTTGTCATCCCCAAGCAATTAATGCCAACGAACCCAACTAACCTTGCCTTCCAACATAAATACATGAAACACACAACAAATACAGTCCCCCAGAAGGCTAGAATTGGTCATTGTTTTCAAGAGAAGGAGACAAGACAACTGATGCCCGAGAGAGCGAAAACACAAGTTATTTTACACCCACGTTTACTTGTTACAGACGGGTCAAAGAACACCTGAAAAAGAACACAGACTTGGGCCAAGCAGAGAAATAGCCATGGCCTGGACATTGGGGCGATTGCAGAAAAAGTATGGCTAATTTATGTTTTGTCCTTTGCAATAGTTTGCATGTGTAATTGTGTATGATGAATAGCAACAAACAACAAGAGGACATTGCCACATTGAATGAACCTAACGGTCTCATTCATTTCAAAAAAGTGTTTAAAATTGAGAAGTACCAAACAAACCTTGTCATAAACTACCACCTTGTTTGTTTAATGTGAAAAATAAATGCTGAAAAGACATGTGGTAATGGATCTATAAAGTTCAATTTCAGCTTGGATGTAAACAAAAAAAAATTGTGAAAATTTTTTGTAATATATAAATATAAATTTGAATATACTTAAGAGTACGTAGATTAATTGATAAGAGATTGTTTTAATTTAATTAAAGGTTTCGAATTCGAGTTTTTGGATATGCAGTTATGTTAAAACTTTTGAATGAGAGCTTTGCCGTCTTTTGAGTCCTGTCCGACTCGAATTCGGATTAATCCTATACCAAAAATATGAGAATATCGGATGATCTAGACAAAAAAAAATATAAATTTGAATATATTTGTATAAAATATTTTTTTTAAACAAAATCACGAAATCTTTAAATAATGTACTTATATAATGTAATAAGTAATGTGTAAAACAGAAGCTGGAAACCAACAATGAAGAAGGGCCATTGGTGCCGTTTGTCAGAGGGCAGAGGGGCCCATTTTCTGCATTTCAAAAAAATTTTCAGTTTTATTTTTGAAATCTATTAAGGGGGATGAACTCTTTTCTTTATGGCATCTTCTCACTCTTCAACTTATCTAAGGGCACTTCTCTCTCTTTCTTTTTTCTCTTGTTTAACTTCTTCGGTCTCTTTACTCTGAAGCAGCTTGCTTACTTTGCCTGAACTTTTCAAGGAGTTTTAATATAAATATATATTTTGCTGCTGTAGCTAAGCAAGCGGTATTATATCTGTTCAAGTTGGAAGTTAAAGAAGATCATGAATGCTTCTAAGTTCATTAAATGTGTTACGGTTGGAGATGGAGCTGTTGGAAAAACCTGTATGCTTATTTGTTACACCAGCAACAAGTTCCCAACTGTAAGTATTTCAAAGTACCCACTTGCTGAAAACACTTCCTTCACCCTTATTTTTATGTTTTTATTGCATTTGTGTTCTTTGAAGTAATTTCGCTACAAGGGTTTTTGAAACTCAATAAGAGGTCCTCTCACAAATTTATTTGTGCAACTTAATAGTATTAAGTTTGCTATTTTTCTAAAGTTTTATTGATTTTTTTTGTCTGTGTCAGGATTATATACCAACTGTGTTTGACAATTTCAGTGCCAATGTGGCTGTCGATGGAAGCATTGTTAATTTGGGTTTATGGGATACTGCAGGTATTTGAGGTTTTTCTTAAATGTAAACTTGGCTTCTTCTTCTCTACTTGCTTGACTGAAAATTTATTGGGTTTTATTTGATGCTTCATTTCTGATAAATTTTACGTTTTTAATCTCATTTAAAGGTCAGGAAGATTATAGCAGGTTAAGGCCGCTGAGTTATCGAGGCGCAGACATATTTGTCTTAGCTTTTTCGCTAATTAGCAGAGCAAGCTATGAAAATATTCTAAAGAAGGTATATTTTTTTATGCCAATGTCTTCTACGATTAACTTTTCTTCTGTTCTTTCAAAAATTATAAAAAAAATATGGTCTTTGTATTTTTAGATCATGTTTGAAAAGAGTGGTGTTATTCCAATTCAAATTAAAGTCAAATGGGTGGCTTTCTACTCTTTCTTAAAACATTAGATTTTTAATGAAATCTTGATGTTGGAAATTTGGATTAATAGCATCAAGTCATGAGCTGTTTTTAGTTTGTCTTATGCAATATTTCTTAAGCTGTCCGTTTAATCTGCTCGCAGTGGATGCCTGAATTACGTCGATTTGCACCAAATGTTCCAATTGTTCTGGTTGGAACAAAGCTAGGTAGGTAGCTATTTTTAGAAGTTTGTCATATAGCATTGAAGGATTTCATGAATAAGATTGAATTATGTTCTTGCTATATAAATCAGATCTTCGGGAGGATAGAGCATATCTTGCTGATCAAATGGGGTCTAATATTATAACATCTGCTCAGGTATGCTTTTCTGAAGCTCAGCTTCATTGTGAAAATATAGTTGTGGATGGTGTTTGGCTATTGGCATGAATGAAAGTGGCCATTGAAATCATGCTACACAGGGAGAGGAACTGAGGAAACAAATTGGTGCAGCAGCTTATATTGAATGCAGCTCCAAGACTCAGCAGGTGAATTGGATGTCATTGTATCAAGGCCTGTTCTGTTGTCTTTTTCTTCTGTAAATGGTTTAACAAATGCAACTCGATCTTTGTTGACTGCTCAGAATGTCAAAGCTGTTTTTGATACTGCAATCAAGGTTGTTCTTCAACCCCAAAAGAGGAGGGAGGTGGCAAGGAAGAAAAGGCGCCGAAGGTCTGGCTGCTCAATTGCGTAAGTAGTTCACTTCTCTTGTTCCATTATAACATATAATTCCATTATGGTTTACAGAATCCTTATGGTTGTAGGGAGGTTGAGTCCTGTCAGATTACAATTTAGGTTACTGACAGCATAAGTAATTTGGGAAAGGCTTTTGAATGAAACATAGGATTTCTCTAGGAAAAGTTTCATTTGAATTCAATCACTCTACATGATTAGATTCATCTAAGCCATCCCCTAGGGGCTGGTTTGTGTCAATTTGAGAGGATTCCAATCAGAAAACAAAGTAAACACTGGTGAAGAGACTTGACCTGAATAAGGTTGCTATGATCTTTCAACTTGACTGATGTGGAATCTAACACCAGATATCAAATGTTTCACTACCTTGTCGACAAACATATTAATTATTCGCCATCTATTGCAGGAGTTTGGTCTGTGGAGGATGTGATGCTTAGTAGATGCTGGTTGTGGATTGATGGTCCTCAGCCGCTGATGAAGATCATTTTGGTTTTCGACAAGTGCTGCTTCCTGACAGGAAATTTCATAGTATGCTTTAATGTTTTTGGGTACTCAACGACATGTGGTGGACCAAGAAACTGACTGGAAGAAGGAAAGAGGGAACTGTTTATTCTCTCATGTATTATTAGTACTACTTTCTAAACTATCTTTTGTGGTTTCTGCCGTGGTATAACTTGCCAGGAACTCAACATGTTGTTAAAGTCCTCATCCACCGGTCATTTTCTGACCCTTTATTCTGGATCTCATGTTAGTTGTTTGTTGAGTTACTCCCATGATTCCTATTGTGGCTGGCTTGTCAATTGTCATGGTTCATCATCTTCTTGTTTGTGAAAATTGTTTAGTTGAACTAGGTTACTGTTTCTTGTACCCTAAAAAGAATGTATTATTTCAAGTTGCTGCCATAACTATTTAGTTATGTAATTGGTCTGAAGTAGTGGTAAGTAATAGTTAATTTGGAGACACTGATTAAACCATCAACTTATGACTTAAAGATCTGAAAGATATCCTGATACAAGACAAGGAATTTGCAAGCAATAAGCAAGTTTTATTAACAAAATCAGGCATAGATTGTTCCAAGTGATCACCATGGATTGTGCCAGTGTTCATGTCCCAGGACACTTCTGGGAATTCTGTCTCATCTCCCATCTTCCTTTCATTATGTATTTATATTCATTAAAGTCTGAAATTCAGTTGTCCCGCTAATCATCATTTACATGAACTAAGAATCTAACCTTGACCTAATCCTTTCTAAAGAGGAATAACAACTATTAGGCAAATCTTAATTTTCAACATGCTTCTAGTTATTGGAGAATGCTAATAGTAGTTACTTTTACGGATTTATATATGATGCACTGACAATGGATAGTTTCTATACATTGTCAATACATCAGAAGTTTCATCAATAGGCCTTTATATACAAATATAAATAAATTTTTTTAATTTGCTCATAAGAGCCTATTGATGAAGTGTCAACTTCTGATGCATTGATAGTGTATAAAAATCATATACTGTCAGTGCATTATATACAAACTCTACTTTTACAGTTACATTTCAACACTTTCTATTTTAGTGGACCATATCATTTTTTCATTTCACGTGAAAATTGGTTACATATTATTACATATTACTTGTAAAGTATTTTTTAACATCCACATATTTTAGCTTTTCACTTCTCACATAAGTAACCTATTTTCATGTAAAATTAAAAAGTGACATGATCTAATAAAATAATAATTATTAAAATATGACTGTAAAAATAATTGTAGCTAGCATTTCCGCTTATTATTTTGTTTTATTAAATTTTATTATGGTTTTCTACTGCTCAGCCTTCGATGACGGGCAAAAAAATAGAATGGGACCATAGCTGCAGGCCTCGCTAATTATGTGACCCACTTCTTAAACGACGTCGTTCTTTTAACTCTTTATCCTAGCTTCACTTGTCATCGTCGTCAAATTGATTCTTCACAACGCAACGAATACAAAGATAGAAAAACCTCAAAAATCATCAGACATAGAAAAATGGAGCATCCGCTACCGAAGAGCTGGAGCATCCACACCCGACCTGAGATCATAGCCAAGTACGAGATCATGGAGCGCGTGGGCTCAGGCGCCTACTCCGACGTATACAGGGGGCGTCGCCTCTCCGACAACCTCATAGTCGCCCTCAAAGAAGTCCACGATTATCAATCGGCGTTCCGAGAAATCGAGGCTTTACAAATGCTCCAAAACTGCCCCAACATCGTCGTTTTGCACGAGTACTTTTGGCGGGAAGACGAGGACGCCGTGCTTGTTCTGGAGTTCTTGAGGACCGATTTAGCGGCGGTTATTCACGAAGCGAAAAAGACGGAAGGTGGGGTCCGACTCGGTGAAGTTAAAAGGTGGATGCTTCAGATTTTATGTGGGGTTGACGCGTGTCATCGGAATATGATAGTTCATCGGGATTTAAAGCCTGGGAATTTGTTGGTTTCTGATGATGGGGTTCTTAAGTTAGCTGATTTTGGCCAGGTAAGTTCTATTGGATTTTCCTACCTTTATTTTGATTTTTGTTTTTGAGTTAAGGGTAAATGTATGTGCTTTTTTTATTACTTCTTATTTTATACTTGATTGAAATGTCTGGCTTTGGGAAGAAAAATGTGGTGATTTTGAATTGAGTTGGTTTAGATTGGAAAGTTAGCTTTTTGAGCTTCCTCAGTAATTTAATGGCAGGAGTTGCAGGTGTAAGAACTACGAATCTGAAGTTTTAAGTGTTCCAAGATAATAACTCGATAATCATAGTTAACTTATTTAGTTTGATGAACATGTAGCAAGTTTATAAACCTGCTTATTGAGTTCTTAAACTTCACTGCCACTGTCTAGAATAAAAATCTGATTAGGATTGTTTTGAATTTTTTTTTCCTCGAACTATGTTTATTCCTTTGTTCTTTTAGCTGATGCTTCAAATCTATGATCCAATTGATTTGCTAGTGAAGTTTTGAGAAGAACATTTGGAAGCTTTAGGTTTGATAGGATACTTCTAATTACCGCATTCTGGGTTTTTTTTTTTTCATCCAAATGCTGCATTTTTATGGGAGGTGATGATGTTTGCATTAATAAGAGGTGTTGATGCTAAATTCGAAGAGACTATTGCTTTATGATTGAATTGCTACAATATCATTAGGAGGTCCCATTGGTTTCCTGATAATTACAGAAAAACTCAGCACATTGGCCCTATGCTTTATCAGAAAAATGACTTTCTAATTTTGGTGTCAATAAATGGTTAGTGCAGGCACCGGCTGTAAAGATTTGGCATCAATGTCAGTTGTTTTGATTGTGAGTAACATGCTTTCAGTAATTTAAATTTTGGTGTAATTTGTCCCAGTCTGCATTTTGTGCTTCATTCATGTTCTCCTGTTTCAAACTAGATAGATTACCAAGGAATTACAAGAGTGGAAATTTTGTCTCCACTAACTTATCAGCTGTTCCTTGGCGACTGTCTTGACTTGACAACTTGGCTGCTTGAGTTCTCCAACTGCTAGTTTTGAGTAGTTAGTCTTGATTGCAACATTTATATCACAGCCTTGGTAAATATTCTTGTTTGCATGTGATCAGCGTGTTCTTAAGAATTCAGAGTACTATGAGAATTTTAGTCTACAAAGAGCTGTGTAAATTTGTTCTACTTGTCATCTTTCATACATCATATGTCTGTTTGGATCCTTTTTCAGGCAAGGATACTAATGGAGCCTGGATTTGTTGCTGATGATGATAACCAGCAACCATTTGAGCAGAACACAGGATATCAGGAAAACATTTTGCCACCGTTAGATTCTGTCCCCGAAGCACACTGTTCACCAAATCAAGGATTTGATAACCAAGTGCAGGAAGATACAAGTAAAGAGGAATATTTGAGACAGTCAGTTGAGCTCAAGGCTAAACGGCATGCCACAGATGAAATTGACAAAGAAACAAACATTAATGACGGAGATACGTCTTGTCTTGCAACGGGTACCATAAGTGACAGAGAGGATGATCCTCTCAAGAGTTCTTACTCATACGAGGCTGAAGAGGGTGGGGATGACAGACATGGTGCTCTCACATCTTGTGTTGGTACTCGCTGGTTCAGAGCCCCTGAACTGCTCTATGGATCAACAGACTATGGACTCGAGGTAGATTTGTGGTCATTGGGTTGCATTTTTTCAGAGCTTCTAACCCTTGAGCCCCTTTTTCCTGGGATATCTGACATTGATCAGCTTGGCAGAATCATCACTGTTTTGGGAAACTTGACCGAAGAAGTTTGGCCATGCTGTTCTAAACTTCCTGATTACAGAACTATTTCTTTTGCCAAGATTGAAAATCCTACTGGTTTAGAAGCCTGCCTACCCAACCGGTCTCCAGATGAAATCTCTCTGGTCAAACGACTCGTTTGTTATGACCCAGCTAATAGAGCTACTGCAATGGAACTGCTCAATGACAAGTATTTTAGTGAAGAGCCATTTCCACTTCCCATTTCTGAGCTGCATGTACCTCTCACAAAGAATGGCCACGATGAGGATTCTCCCGGTGGGTGGGATGATTACGATGACATGGGTTCCGACTCTGATTTTGATGAGTTTGGCCCTGTTAATGTCAGGACTACTAGCAGTGGGTTTTCCATACAATTCTCTTGAGCTTTGCTTCATTAAGTTACTGTGAATGCTGTAATTATATGTTCCATTTTTACCAAGGTATAGTTAAAATCGGCAATTAGGGACTAGGGAGATGAGAAATCATGAATCTGTCAGACTTGTGTGTCTTTGTGTTAAAGCAACTTGTTGCATGCTCTACGTTCAATTGTAAAATCCAGAAATATATGCTTCCTTTTCTGATTCAAGTTTATATAATTGAAGGCTTAAATAAAAGAAAAAAAAAAGGAATGTTTTATCTCTTAGTTGTCATCCCATTTCTTTTTAAAATCCATCTTTCTAATTAATGCTGTCATGGTTAATGCCATACAAGGGTTGTCCACCGATGAACCAATACTTATTTAGCATCATTATAATCATCAAAATTTTTATCTTAATAGATTTAAGTAGATAACGTAGGTTAAATGAACCAATATATAAACTCAAGTTATAAACTCCAGTCGTCAACGTGAATTTTTCTCTTTTACTAATTTTTATCCAAGACAATGTATTCATCGACACTTATTTAGCAATTGATAAAAATAGTGATGAAAAGATTTAAGAAAATAAATAACGGGATTACGCTAATGAAGACGGGGACAAAGTAGTATTCCCAAAGAAAAAGGGGACAAAGTAGCATGAAGGATGCCGCATGCACAGAAGCAGTTCAGTTATTGAATTTAGGAATATGAAATTTACCAGTTCTATTCTTTGAAATTCTGCCCAGAGCAACTCTTGCCCTGCCCCTAACTTTTCTTCATCTTGGGTTTTTGCCTGCTGTCTTTGTTCCCGGTTGGGTTTCTCAAATGAAACAACTGGTTTCAGCGTTCGAAGCCTTGGGATTTCCGAAGTACTGGCTATATGCATATAATATAAGGTCATCGTTTGCTTTGATTTGATTTCTTAAACTCTAATAAGCTGAAAATCAAAGATTGTCTCGTGATCCTAAGTCAGCTCTCCGTAAGCAAGTGGAAACAATACAGAACGGAAGAAATGCCATTCTGCCTCAGAATGAAGCGAAACAATTTCAACCTTCAAGATTCCATACATATGTTACATAGGCCGAATTAGCATACAGAAAGCACATCTTATATCATTTGTGGCCGGAATACATGGCTCTGACTAAAGTATTATAGAAAAGTAAAATCCTTGGAACGAATGAATCAAGGAGGGATTCATAACTGCTACTACTTCATGTCAAAATCCCCTCTGGGTACCAAAGTTGCTTGCATGAGAATTTATTTTAAATCAAAATTTACGCCGTTCAAATTTAGGTTTGCCCTGCATATAAATTCATTCCACCAAGTCAGAAGGAATCATATGCACGAAACTCATGCTCGCACATGCATGCAAGGCTTGAGATATGCTTGCGCTAGTGTGCACAAACGAATACATTTGTACATGTGGAGCGCTTATTCTTTGGTTGCTCTGTATTAGTAACATCAGCGATTGAATTGCAAAGAAAATTTTTGGAAGAAAATGTACCTCCTATTCCTGTGGGAGAAGAGCGATCTCGATTTCTTGAAGAGATTTCCCTTTGGTCTCCATTACATTCTTTTTAACATAGACCACAGCCATCATGCAAACGCATGCGAATATCGAGTATAAGAGTTGTGGCCCAAGTTGCTCCAGCAAACGCAGGAAGAGCAAGCCAACAAAGAAATTGAATACCTGAAAAGCAATGCAACAGCAAACAAAAAAAACCATCAGAGGATAGCAGTAAGGTTGTGTTTGCACTTTGATTGCAAAAGCTATCACAATCACAAGGATACAAGTTTATGCTTGGAAGAAAAAGAAGAAAACAACCAACAATGAAAATGAAAGGAAAGAGAAGAAAATTACCCAGTGCACTGTCATACAGAATGCCATAGCTTTTGCCCTAATTCGACTAGGGAAAATTTCCGGTAGAAGGAGACTTGGAACAGGACCAACTCCTAGTGCAAACGTTAAGACAAACCTGCATGGTCTTCAAAATTAGAGTCCATATCTTGAAATTATCTCTCTATTTGCCTCCTACATTTTAGGTCATACACAAGTTATGCTTCCGGTTTTCCACAATGAAGAGCATAATCAATTGCTAAAAGTTCTGCCTCATGGTTTATACTGAATAGATGAAAAAAGACCAATATTTTATATTTGATAATCTTTTCATCTTTTACGGGATATCAATTCTACATCTGAGTTGTTGTTTATTCCGTTAGTCAAGGTCAGTCAGGGACTCAAAGTCTGAGGACCCAAACATATTGAACGTAACCAAGGTTTCCAACTATGAATTCCTTAAGTTTTGAATACTTTCTGTCCAGCCATATAAAACCTTGGTGTTTAGAAATTTTAAAAGCAAGTAAATTATAGCAATACTTACATTAGCATGCCACCAACTGATAGGTATATAGATCCAGTGCCTGACACATAAGTATTTGCCGCAGCAACTTGAAGGACCATTGATATAGCCTGAGTAAATCAAATACACAAATAAAATCCAATTTCTAGAATAAATTTTCATTCTTTCACTCAGGAAAAGAGAATTAACATTTGCTCTTAGCAGAGCCATGCATAACATGGTAGCAGCAGTGTAATTTAAAAACATACTTTCAAATTCCTTTCTATGAATGATAGCTTCTTTCACTAAAAAAAAAATCATTTTCTTTTCCTTTCAAACAAGATGGAATAATTTAATTCAGAGGGTTCTAATGCGCATTAAGAGATGTAAACTCTAATGCAAATGGGCAAACCTTTGCCTTTTTTTCCATCATTTCTCTGGATACACATCATATAGCTCTCCTATAATACTAGTTATTAATGAGGGCTTTCCGTGAGAAAGCCAGTGGGACCGTTATTTACCATGCCAAAGAAGCTCCAGAGGAGAAGCACCTTCCTTCCAAGTTTATCCATTAAAAGCATTGCAATGATAGATCCTATCATGTAGGAAAAACCAGCATCATAAGACAAGGCAAAACAGCAGGTTAAATGAGGGGAGGAAAGCTATCAAGGAACAAAGGTATACCTGATAAATTTACAACTCCGATGAATGCATTCGCAACATCAGATGGTACTCCCGCACTTTTAAATACAGATGAAGAGAAATAAAATACAGCATTTATACCAGATAGCTGTTGTAAAGCAAACAGGGTTGACCCAATATAAACAACTGCAAAAGGAGAACATGAATAACGAAGCCCAAAAGGAAAGAAGCAAAGCAGAACAGGACATGACAGTGGCGGCAGCAGCAGCAAAAGCAGCTGTAGACACCAAAAAAGTACTCAAAAAGCCTTTTTACAAGCATAGCAAGAAATGGTAATATCTACCTCTAAAATGGCGGCCATAGAGCAATTCTGAGAGTTTCACAGTATCTGCTTCATCCCCCCTGTCCAATTTGGATAATTCTACCATGGCATATTTGACATGTGACCCACCTAAAAGCCTCTCAAACTCAGCTTCTGCTTCAGCACTTCTTCCTTGCTGCATGACACCACCAAGACAATGTAAACATTTCACTTTAGAATGATCTTTTAATAAAACTGAAAATATGTCTTTATCGAATTGCTCACATGCTACAGGTGGTGAGCACAATTTGGAAAATTTTAGTGGTGAAAGTTGAAAGGGATCTGGTAAAAGTTGATAGTGATTCAAACCAATGAATTGCATCTATAAAAGTGAGGAACCAACACACATACACAGGACACAGAAACGGCTTATATTCAGACATAAAACAGATTATTAGAATATCGCAAAAGGGAAAAAAATGGTAAGAATCAATATCCACGCTTTGATTGAATGGTCATATGTTAATACAAATAAGATTGACAAGGAAAATAATTTTGCAATGGCAGACCATGCAAATCAGAGAGCAAACCTTGTACAACCATTGTGGACTCTCAGCACAGAACATCATGGCAAATGCAAGTAATCCAGCAGGAATTGTGGAGACCCAAAAACAAATGCGCCACCTGAGAAAATTATGCATTAAATTTGAAAAGCATCAAATGATTTACAGATAATACAATACGTAAAAGCATGATTCATACCACCCAGCAATTTCTTTGACAGGGATTCCAATAAATAGAGCCCCCATGAGCCCCAGACATGTAGCAATCTGGATGAAGCTTCCATAAGTTCCCCTTACAGAAGCAGGGGAAACCTACATGCATTTAGCACATAAAATAAGATGACAAAACAGTATATGTTCATGCACAAAAGAGAGATTGCAATATAAGTCAATGATTAATGCAACATAAAATTAACAGTATGAATACCTCTGTCACGTAAAGAGCTACAACAGTTGGACTAAGTCCCATTCCAGTCCCAACTAAGAACCTTCCAACGAGCATACCCGCCAAACTTTTCGCTGTTGCACTAAAATGAATTTTTTGTTTGTCAGAGTCCTAACCCTTATCAACTGAGAACTTATGAAGTGAAAAGAGAGAACAGAATGATGTGGGGAACAGAGCAAGTAAACCAAATTTTCCAAGGACATGTAACCAAAAAAAAGAAGTTTCCAAGGACAAAAAAAAAAACACCATATAACACATCTATTAACTAGTTCAATACATGACCTCTACACAATTAAGAATGTAAGGAAAAAAAAAAGATATTGCAGGTCAAAATAGAAGAAAGGTAAGTGTGTGACATCTATCAATCAAGGTCCTAGCTATGGTTGCTTCATCCAAGATAGTAGAGTTGAAGTCAAACATAAGTTTTCCTCAAGGTTATAAAATGTAATCTAATCCATCTTCCTTGGATATATAAAAGTAAATTTGATTCACCAAAGTTAAACAAATATATTAAAAAAAGGGGGGCCATAAATTTAATCATTCGTTATTATAAGCAGCATTAATAAAATAAAGACCATAGCACGAAAATTATTCATTACAAGCATTTGATTAGCATTGCATGTCACCTTGTAGAAGCACCAATAATCATAGGCAGAGCATACAACTGAAATGCCCTACGACGCCCAACACCATCAGCAATCCAACCACTGAACAAAGATGCAACAAGGGCACCAGCCAAACATGTACTCACCACTAGACCTATTTTTAACATTTTATAATAAAGCCTATCATGTTAGAGGTCCATCCAGACTATAGATGCAAGAGTCAGAAAGAAAAAGGAAGAAAGGATTGGGAAAAATGTCACCTTCAGCCAGAGTATTCCCACTGAAACCTAAGTCTAAAGAGATGCTTTCAAGCGGTTCATTAACAACCCTGTATAAAGCGGCCAACATGCGACCATAAACGTCTAGTCTTGTTTTGAGAATTATCAAAATTAATAACAAGAAAATAAGAAGAATAGAAAGATAATAGCTTAAGATAGCACACAAACCCAAGGTGGTAGCCAAAGAGGAATGAAGATATAGTTGCCACTACTACATGTGGGAAAGAAAGCCACCATGAAGGATTAGTAGTTTCCACAGTCATGCTGTTCTGTGAGGGAGCTAAACAAACATAATAGTTAAGCACAAAATTTTTCTTAAATACTTGAACACTCATAATGATTTTAAAGAATTAATTCAAGCAACAGTTTCCTAATTTTCCCTGAAATTAGTTAGATTTCGTACAAAAGTGCAATTTTTTTGAACTGTTTTGCACATTGTTGATAACCAAATGCAAATTTCTGAAGGTAAAATAAAAGAGAACCAAAGAACACTGCAGCTGAAAAGTGCTAAGAAAAGAAGAAAAACAAATTCCAAAATGATGCCATTGGTTAAAATATTTTGTACACAAAATTCGAAAGACCCGTCTCAGGGGACAATACTGGTGAGGGCTTCAGGCAATTAGAATCTAACTGAAGTTTGTTGGTTCGGGGTCTATCAACTACACAACCATGGCTGCGTAGAAACCCTCAGCTGGTCAATAGATAAATTTACCTGAATTCTCTTCTACGTCCATTACAGCTGAATGATCTCTAGATTGCATCCTCTTGTACATTGAGAATTGACGCCCTCCCATGCCAAACTAGAGCAGCCAGCTCCAGCCTTCAAATCACTCAATCTTGGGCCTTCTTCAAAGGACCGTACTGTCACATTACACGTTGCACCTAAATTAGCATTTAACATCAAAATCCCATTTCCTTCATTCATCAAAAACCACTTAACAGAAAAAGCTTTGTTCATTTGCTTGTATTAGAGCTTATTATAAAAGTCAAACAGATTCAAGTTCAACAGCTTGTAATCCACGTTAATTTCCAAAATTCGAAACAAGTTAAACGAAATCTCCTAAAGAATCCTATAATCTACTGTCATAACAAAGATTAATCTGAAAGGCAAGTGTTTAGATTGCGTATAGCAGTTAGCGACTTAGCTCAAACAGAAGGCAAACAAGTCTCTATTGTCATCATAATAACACAAGAACTATCTTACTCCGATTTTCATTAATTTCACACCAGAAATTTAAATTTACACTGGGAACTTGAAAATTAAGCTAGCTTACAGGTCACAGCCATTCATTTTCCTTTTTTTTTCCTTTATTTTCTTAACAACCAAACAGAAGAAAAGGAAAAACAGAGATCTAAAAAAGTGAACTAAACTAAACCTACGAAATTAAAAGAAATCACGTCCATCCACCAAACCAAAAAACTTGGAATGAAAAATTACCAAATCCCGTTAGAAGCCGTACAACGAAAATGATCATTAAAAAAAACGATGATTAACGCTAAACAATCTAACATTCGATCAAACAAAGCTAAAACTAAATTCACCTTCCTTAAGATGAATTGATTGATCTGCCGCGTGAAATCAGCAGAGGTGACACTTTCACCGTTAAGGCAACAAAATTTCGCGAAAAGGAGAAAGCTCTCGATTTATTTGTAAGTAAATAAAAATGAACAAACAAAAAGGTGCGGCTACGTGCTATCGTACGCCAGGGGAGATATTTGTGAGGAGTACAAGGAAGCAGAGCAAAGCAAAGCCTTTTTTTTTTTTTTACGGAGAACTGGACTGAATTAAAGCACAAAGAAAGTTATAAATTTACTAATATGCTACTTTATAATTCTTTTTTAATTTAATTATAATTAATTGGTTCATTAACATATTTATTAGCAGCTAAAATACAAATTAGCACAGCTGGGAAATTAAATTTGTCTTAAAAAAACCTGATTTACGATCTCGCTGCCGGTCCTGTAAGACGAAAAGCGCGTCTGGTGAACACCTCACCTGTCCATATATTGAAGGTGACAGGTCGGTGGGCGGAGATGAGTGGGGTAATTTAGTCATTTCGCTTAATGGGAAATTAATTTTTATGGTCCTAAGGAGGACAGGTGGCGAGAGTTTAGAAATTTGAAATTATTGCAGCGATCATAGTGACTGTTGGTTAGGGGTGAGCAAAATATTTTGTAACCGAAAAAACCGACCGAACCGTTCGGTTTTCGGTTTGTTCGGTTCGGTTTATTCGGGTTTCGGTTTATTCGGTTTCACAATTCGGTTATATTGGTTAATTCGGTCGGTTTTCGGTTTATGTAAATCTGGAACCGAACCGACCGAAAAACCGATTAAGCCATTTAACTGATCTAGCCCAGGCGACTGAGGCGAGGCGACCCAGCCCTCCCCTCACTCCCGTCTCTTAGTCACCCAGCCCAGGCCCCAGGCGAGTAATCATTCACTCCGTAGTCAGTCCCTCCCGCCCGCCCGATAGAAAAAAACCCTAGCCCTCGCCTTCTGACTTTCATTGACACAATGACATTCAGTCATTCACTCCCTAGTCAGTCCCTCCCGCCCGCCCACCCGATAGAAAAAAACCCTAGCCCTCGCCTCGCCTCGCGGCCTCGCGCCCTCGCCCCCCAATCTCAAACGAAGCCCCTTCACTTCATGCCTTCACCACTGTCGATCAATTAAAAAAACCCTTAGCCCCAATCTCAAACAGAAAGTCGAAAGCCCCTTCCCTTCCTTCATCGTCGGTAAAAAAAAAAAACCCTTAGCAGTTGCCAGTTAGCCCCCGCCCCCCAATCTCAAACGGAAAGCTCATCTCTTTGTGTTTCAACAACAATCAACAGATCCAACTATAATCCACACTTCACGCTTCACAGGTATAATTTACAAACTCTTTGTAATATAGAACCTTAGCTTTGAAGATGATTCTGTAATATCTTGCTTTCAATGTGGTGGTGAGGGTCTGATCTACTACTATAAATTTAGTTGATTTTATATTTGCTCCAACCGACAATTTGCTCTAGTAGTTTTTCTCCTGTTATCTGCATTCCTTTCCAGTGTTCCCTTGCTATCTTTGCCGAGCGCTTCTACTGTATAAACTAAGTTCTTTAATGTGCTCAATTCTGGCTTTCTTTCTTCCTTAGATAACTATATTTGTTTAATTCTAGTTTTTTTGGATATTATTAATATTATTAATATTGTAAACAGAATTGACTTAAGTGATTAAAGTTTGAATTCAGAGTCTCAAGTTGTTATTAGATCTGCATAATGAATTGAAATCTGTTCCTTATATACTAATTTGGTTTTTATTTTTCTGTTTTTTTTGTAGGATGTCTAATGAAATGGATGCCGATTTTGTGCCTGAGAATTTGGGTTCTATCCCAGATACTACTCAACCAAATCAGCAACCCTCTTCACACGATGAAACAACAAGAAGTGCTGGTTCAACTTCTAAATCTATGGTGAAGAAGAAGAGAGCAAATAGGCCACGGTCTGAGGTATGGGAACACTTCACTAAATTTGTGAATGAGAAAGGTGAAAATAAGGCTAGATGTAATTATTGTGGTATAGATTATTATGCTGATAGTAAAAGAAATGGCACCACTGCATTAAAGGGTCATATGAGTTCTTGCGATAAGTTTCCTCGTGTTGTTAATACTGATAATGATACTCAAACAGAAATAGTGTTGTCAACGGGAGGAATAGGCACATGGAAATTTAACCAAGATGTCATTAGGAAAGGTGTAGCTGAGATGATCATTTTAGATGAATTGCCTTTTAAGTTTGTGGAAGGGAAAGGATTTAAACATTGCATGTCACTTGCATGTCCTAGATTTCGCATACCATCACGATGGACTGTTGCTAGGGATTGCTTTCAAATTTATGTTGATAAAAAGGTTGAGTTAAAGCAATTCTTGAAATCATCTTGTACAAGAATATCTCTTACCACTGACACATGGACCTCATTACAAAGAATTAATTATATGTGTCTCACAGCTCACTTTATAGACAATGATTGGAAATTGAACAAAAAGATTTTAAATTTTTGTCCCATTTCTAGTCACAAAGGTGAAGCTATTGGTAAAGCAATTGATAAATGTTTGCGTGATTGGGGGATTGATAAGGTTTTTACAGTTACAGTTGATAATGCTAGTTCTAATGATGTTGCAATTTCATACTTGAAGAGAAAATTTAACAATTCAGGAACTAGCATTCTAGGTGGAAAATATCTTCATTTGAGATGCATGGCACATATTGTTAATCTTATTGTCAGTGATGGATTGAAGGAAATGAATGAATCAATTGCTCGTGTTAGAGGGGCAGTAAGATATGTAAGACAATCACCTGCTAGGTTAAGTAAATTCAAAGAGTGTGTTGCCAATGAACACATTCAAAGTAAGAGTTTATTGTGTCTAGATGTCAGCACTAGATGGAATTCCACCTACTTGATGTTAGATGCAGCCCAAAAGTTTGAAAGGGCCTTTGATGCATATGATGATAGTGATTCTAATTATAGAAGTGAGCTTTTGTCAGGAGATGGTGTTCCTGAACAACATGATTGGGTAAATGTTAGGAGGTTTTGCCTCTTCTTGCAACAGTTTTATAATCTCACTGTTAAAGTTTCAGGTTCTTTGTATGTCACCTCTAATACCTTTCTTGATAATATTTGTGATGTTTATTCTACTTTGAAAGATTGGCAAATAAGTTCTGATATTGAGTTGAATGCAATGGCAAAGAGAATGAAGGATAAATATGATAAATATTGGGGAAATATAGAGAAAATGAATATGTTGATCTATGTTGCTTCTGTTCTTGATCCTTCAAAAAAGCTTGCTTTTGTGGAGTATTGTTTTATGAAAATGTATTCTACTGAAGAAGCTTTATTGCTGATTAAGAAAGTAGAACAAGCATTAGATGAATTGTTCAATGAGTATAAAATGATGTTACGACCTCAATCTGATGTTGTTGGTGAAAATAGTCAAGTGAGCCAAATTACACAAGCCACCGATGGGATTGGTATGCAAAAAAAGAAACTAAGTGTTAAGTCTGAGTATAAGAGGTTTAGGATTGAGCATTGCAAAGAAGAGCATAAGTCAGAATTGGCTAAATATTTGAGTGAGGATCCTGAAGATGATGATGACGATGACTTTGATGTTTTGTCTTGGTGGAAACTCAATAGTCATAGGTTTCCTATCCTTGCTAACATTGCTCGTGATGTTTTTGCCATTCCTATATCCACAGTTGCTTCTGAATCTGCTTTTAGTACTGGTGGTCGTGTGCTTGATGCATATAGGAGTTCTTTAACTCCTAAGATTGTGCAAGCCCTTATTTGTGCTCAAGATTGGCTACGAGGATCTTCTCTTTATGATCACTCTATTGAGGATGACTTAGTAGAGCTTGACAAAATCGATATAGGTAATAATACTTCATTTTCTGTAGTATTATTTTTTATTTCTTTTAGTTCTTTATATGAAGCTTACTTTTATTATTTTTGTTTATACATTTTAGATTTGTCAAAAATTGCATTGGATCCCGTATTAGATTAATGCAAGCAAAGGTGCATGGATGATGGATGGATCATTTGAGGTAATTCTATTATTATAAACATTTGCATTTTGGAGTATATGATATTAATTTATTCTTTTGTAAATTGTGACTAATAATGTTGCTCTCTTTAATGTGTTAGGGCCTTAGGGAAATGACTAATGAAGAATATGCACCAAAGTTATGGGATTGGAGTAAGAGAGGTCTACCATGAAGAATATGGTATATTTGGCTTTGTTTTCTTGTAAAACTTTGTCTTTTTTTATTTGGTTTGGATTATTTGGATTTATTGTTGGTTATTTTCTTTAAGATGGTTGTGCTAATTTGGACCATTATGAACAATTATTGTAGACTTTTATGTTTTTATTTCATTGTGTAATTTGGACCATTATGGATAATGATGTGATTGTGAAACTTTGTGTATTTGGTTGTGTATTTGGACTATTTGTATTGTGTAATGTGTTGGTTGGAGCTTCGTCGTGGAAGGATGTCTGTGGTGGTGGTTGTTGTGGATTTGCTATGGCCATTGCAGGTTAATCTGTTTTCACAGTTTGCTAAAGATTTTTTTTTATTTGGTTAATTTTTCAAGTTAAGATTTTGATTAACCAATTTGGTTGTTCATGGATTTGACAATTTTTTTTTCATTTAATTTATTAATTGAGTTGAGTTGCTGCTGGACTATGGCATACCGTGTGCATAGCTGTTGATGGCCAGGTATATGCCTTCGGTGGAAATCAATTTGGACAACTTGGTACTGGTGCTGAGCAGGCTGAGGTACATTTATATGTTGTTATTTATTTCTCTTTAGTAATACTAATCTACTCCGGCAAGGGATAAGGGAAGCATGAAGTATATATGCCATCATTGCCAAGATGCTAGAGTAAGCAGTCCATTATTGTTATTATTTTTTTGGATGACACAGAAACTAAACCTAGAAGTTGATCACTCACTGCAACTTATGAATTAAGTTATTGACTAGATTGAAATAACCATTCAAGCTGCTTTATCATTTTTCAATTTTATTATCAAAATTAAGCTTGTTACTCCATGTCAATGCCAATACACATGTTAAAGATTCAAGAAAATTTCAAGGTGTCTAGAGAAGTTCCAGAAACTAATAGTTGTTTCCATGTCTGCTTCAGACATCACCAAAGCGATTGGATGCAGCCTGTAGGCTGTATGGAGGGCAAGCATGCAAAGATGGTATCGTGTGGGGCTCGTCATAGTGCTATACTTACAGGTATGCCTATGTCTACACAAGCACTATAGGAATAATCCATAAGAAAGAAGATATAGGCAAGAGAACCAGCTCTTGGTTATAAGGCTTCATTAGCTAAAGAAGATATGTAAATTTGAAGTTCAACAACCAGAAGGATTAAAACAACATATAAGGGGCTTAGAACTTGTCCAAGGGTATCTATGCTTAAGGCACAAAACTAGATACATGCATATTGCTAGTATGCTTGAACCAGCAGAAAAAAGATAAGCATAGAGTTAAGATTTATACAATTTAACTGCTTTTCTCTGGTTTCTGGCCTAAGATTGCTTATGGTTTTTCTTGCAAGATGATGACCAAGTACTTAGCTGGGGTTGGAACAAGTATGGCCAGGTATATGATGTTAATTGCTCACTTAGCTACTGGACAAATCTCATCTGCATGAACTTCAAATTCATTCTCTTGCTTGCCTGCATGCAGCTTGGCCTGGGTGTTCAAGGAATCAAGGTTCTTTGATGGATTCGTCTCTTATTGTACGAAGGTACATGAAGGTTTTTGTTTGCGCATCCTTGCAAGTATGTACTCATTCTTCAGGAGCTAGTTTGTCTTTAACAGCAGATTGCAGTGCCAAGTGCCAACTGCATTAATTTGTACACAAACAATAAAATATTGTACTGATACATTATATTATAAGTAGGTTTGTCAATCCATTGCCTGGTAATGCAAAGTTATGCGGACATATATATATATAGATATATTTCTACAGTTGCCATCAAAATCTTATCAAAGTGTAGAAAGAAGTTTATATTGCAAATTCGGTTTTAACCTTGCAAAACCGAACCGACCGAATCAATTCGGTTCGGTTCGGTTCGGTTTGTGAGTTACGTTCGGTTCGATTTCGGTTTTGTGCTCAACGGAATCGGTTTTTTCGGTTTTCGGTTTTGTGAACCGAAACCGACCGAACCGACCGATTGCTCACTCCTACGTGTTGGTCTGTAAGGAGTCGTCGTTACGTAAGGTAAGGTGCTACTGCTAATGTTTGTCCTTTTATAGCGCCTTGGAGTTTCGTTAAATTACGACGCGTGCCATTCCGTGGAGTGGAGTAAAAAGGTTAAGTTTTCCTATAATTAGCATTAAGTAAATTTGTGGCAAGTTTTACACCTGTTAGTCCTGGTCTTTGTTAGGGATTTTTTTTTTGGTTGCAGTCTTTGTTAGTGAATTATTTTTTTGGGTGAAATAAAGGTGCATAAATAAAACAGATTAGTTCGTCCTAATAGGGGTACAAGCAACTCTCCTGGGCATCGCAAGCCCTTGTTTATCATACAAAAGCTTCAGAGATAGACAACTAGGAGGATTATCCAAAATAACAAAACAAGACTACATTGTGCAGCCCATCTTCGCCAGCTCATCAGCACAAGTATTGGCCTCCCTAAAAATCTGATAGATTTTAACGTTCTCCAATTGTTGCAGCAACATCCTGCAGTCAAAAACAATTGCACTGTAAACATGAGAGCAAGGAATACCTTGAGTAACATACCTTACGGTGTTTAAAGAGTCCAATTCGACAATGATGTTTCTGAATCCTTTGTTCACTGCCAGCAGCAACCCATCTCTTAGTCCCTACAATTCAGCCCATCTCTTAGTCCCTACAGTTCAGCTGCCTGCCATGCTAGATGTAACTCCAAGGTTTCGAAAATATCCATCAAGCCAATTGCCATTTGAATATCTAAAAACTTCACCCGCACATGCCTTACCAAGATTCCCCATAGAGGAACCATCAGAATCAAGTTCGACAAAGTGTTCTGGTGTTGGTGTCCATTTCACGTTGATACACTCTCTGGAACTTCTAAGTTTATCATTGTTAGAGGTGGCCCAAAATTCTTTTACATGCATTTGGAGTCTATGGATCCAGGAATGTTGTTTTTCCTCATCATTTTCAAAAATAAATTTGTTTTTGTCTTTATTAGTGAATTGGTATCATATCTACACTTCTGTACTTATCTATAACTATCATTTAAAGTAATCTTTCAATTTTACTATTCATTTTGAGTCTCCAAATGATGCTAAATGTTGCATAATGATTGACTCTAGAATAAAAAGAACATATATATATATGTATATATCAATTTTTTTTTTTACAAAAAATCATCATTTTAAAACTTTTTTATTTTTTGTCAATACTGTTTTTTCGGCTTTTTGTTTTTTTAATTAGATTTTTAAGTTCTATTCATGCTAAATTGTAATTTTGTCACATGTCACATACTTATTGGTGCAACTTATTTTAAGACTCTTTAACATTTTTTATTAATTTGAGGGTGATAATATTTTTTTATATTGTGGATTTATTTTAGATATAGATCTATTATTGTTGCAATTCTCTTAAGGATAATGCAAAAAATTTATCAGTTATATATAAAAACAACTTCAAAAGATTTTTTTTTGTTACAATTTCAAAAGATTTTTATAAGTTATATATAAAAACAATTTCAAAGGATTTTTTGGCTATCACATAGTAAGTATTTTACTCACCACTTGATATTTTTTAAAATGTTTTTATTAATATTTATTAATCATGATAATAATTTTTAAAAATATTAAAGCAATCTCCAAAAAGATTGTTTAAGTGATAAATAATGAATACTTAATAATTAAGTAACACTTAAAAACAAATGTAAGTTACATATTTTTAAAAAGATCCATATAAATTACACTTACAAATGTGTTTATGTAATTAAATGATTAAATTTCATATATTTAATTTTGATAATTAATAAAATATAAATATTATTAATATTATATTTTTAAAATAAAAATAAATAATTATTTATTATTATTTAAATTATAAAAATGTACAAACAATTTATTTATATGTTCCTGTAGCGAAGTGCAGGCCCAATGTTTGCATATGACTTGAAGTAATCTTCCAAATTTTAGTATTCATTTTGAGTGTCCAATTTGGTGGCAAGTGTTGCATGATTATTGCCAATGGACAAAACATAAAATAAAACAATCCTATTTGATTTTCACTCCACCTTTCTTTTTTTTGGTGGAAACCTTTTTCTTTTTTTTTTCTTTTTTATTTTAAGACCTTCGTTATTTTATGTTTTTAAATTGTTAAAATATTAAGTTTGAGACCATTTTGCTCCTAAGCCATTTGAAATATTTTAAGTACTCAAAATCAAACAAAAAGAAAGAAGGAAATGCTGAAAAGTTATTTAGTTTTTAAAGTATTTGTTTTTTTAACTTTCATTTTATTTTCAGATTATTTATTTGTTTATTATTTATTATATAAATACTTTTTTGAAGAATTCCATGTTAATACTCATCTGTCATATAAAATTTATAAAAAATATTATTTTTTGTTTATTGGATTCCATATTAAATTAGTAACATTTTATAATTGCTTTATACTTTACTCTTTTTGTTACAAGTTGGGTAAAGTACAAAACTTAAAATTGATGTAGCCTCAAAATTCAATCAAATACACCTAAATTAATTTAATAAAATATAAATAATTTAAATTAAAATAACATCCCACAAAAACGTGTGGGTTCAATACTTGTAAATATATAAAAGTAATCAGTTTTTTTTTACAAGTAAAATATTTTAAGTTGATAATTTAAATATTGGACATATTTAATATTTTAATATGAAAGAATAACATTTTTTAATTTTTTAAAATATATGAATTTATATACATTAAATTTAGAAAATAAATCAATCATCTCCTTAAATCACTTATTTTTTATAATTTCTAAAAGATTGACATATATATATTAAAATTTTAAAAAAATAGCACATATCATTTTTAAATTTCTTTTTATTCATATTTATAAAACTCTTTACACATTTTTTATCAATATATATGTAGAGTTGCTCTTTATATACATTGAAATTACAAAATAAATTAATTATCTCTTTAAATTGCTTTAAACCAAAGTTTTTGACATAAAAGATGATACCATATGAACTTTCCACACTTGTATTGTCTTCAACTTACTTATATAAATATAAATTAAATTCTGAAAAAAAAAATCAATTGTTTTTTAAATTTTTTATTCATATAGATTAAAAATAAGAAAATAATTATTTTTTTTCTAATTTCACTAAAAAAATTCAATTATTTTTTTCAATTTCTTTTTTCAATGTATTATTTTAAATTAAAATTACCTACATAGATTATCGTGCCATATAAATAAAAATTAAAAAGAAAATTCAACTATCTGTATCTATAATCTATAACTATATATAAAAAGAATCCCTTAAGGTTTCTTCTTTTGACAGCTGTCCAATGAACATAAAAGTAAATTAATGATTAATAAATCAATTAAGGAAGAGAAGGGATAATTTAATTTATAAGTAAAAAATAATAAAGAAAAGAAAGAATGGTTTAGAGGTGTGAGAGATGTTCTGCTTGAAGGATTTGTACTACCAATGGAAAAAGAAGAAGTCATAGGCTTAGCTGATGATCGTAATATTGTCAAATGGATCAGGCCTAATATGGACCAAGTGAATAGATTTTTTTTTAACTGGGCCTAAAAAATAAGTTCAAATCCAATTTTAAGAACTATCATGCTTAGAATAAATCGAATTGTATTTTAAAAATAAAAAAATAAAATTTATATTAATATCTTATTTTTAATTGAATAAATAATTTAAAATTTTGAAATAAACATTAAATAGACCTCATATAAATTCATATCAAATTCATAATTTCACATTATTTGAACATATTAATAATCTAACAACCATAATATAAATTGTTTTAAAACATAATAAATAGATTTTATGTCACAGCCCGTGACCCTATTTTTCACCTTATTCTATACATCTTATTTGGTTGGGCTGTCTGCGATACTTTACTTTTCTTTTACATATACACAATTTCATATTAAATTATAATATGAATTACATCCCCGTTTTCTACTTCATAAGAAAGTAGTACTGTCGATAAGTTTGAATACAGAAAATAAATGATCATACCTTATTAAATAAATCGACCTGTCGCATCGTCCCCAAATGCGCAGTCGAAAATCCTTTAAGTGCTAGACTCTCAGTCTTCGAAAACCTGAAATGTTAAAATTAAGAGGTGAGCAAACCACGGCTCAATAAGGAAATTATATGCATACTTGATATTCAGCTTCCTATATGCTGAAAATCTTTTTCGATTTTTCCTATGGGCTCTAGGCTCGCATGTAGGAAAGATACTAAAGTCGGCTAGGGATCCGGATGGAGTAAGGTAGGTATTTTGAAATACCTATCTTGTTCCGGAACCTAGAAGCAACTGTAGAGAGTAATATTCTTTCTTGTTTTGAAATTCAAATCCTTTCCTTTTTATTCCGTAACATTTTCATATTCTTTTTCAAAATAATGCTTTTATGAAATAAAGCATTTAAATAAAATAACTAATATTCATATTTTCTTTAAAAGGAATATTAGTTAAATTCTCATCATTCTCATTTAAAACTCATTTCATGTTTTATTGTACAACCATAATTAGTACAGTACTTTAAATAGCAAAATCAGCTATTAAATCATTTTCGTATAACATATATATCATTTAAATTGTTTTAAAACATAATAAATAGATTTTATGTATATGTCCTCCAATTTCATCAAATGTCTATGATATTCAACTCATTTCAAGAAACAAAAACGAAATGGGGAGAGAGAGTAAATTTTATTATTTAATTTTAGATTAGTTTTTATTTTTTTAGTTAAATATGATTTTTTTAATTGTGGATAATTATTAATTTTTATTGGTTAATATTAATAATAAGAAGCAGAAATTAATTAATAATTAGTAGTTTACTAATAATTAAATATTTTTAGTTAATAATTAGTAATAATAATTAATATTTTATTAAATATCTTAACTCAATTACTTTTAACTTTTTAAATAGTATTTAAGCATTACTTTTAACTATTTTTCTTATTAAATTATTTATTTTTTAACTATAATAAATCTAATATTCAAATGGACATACATTAATGATTGAAAAAAGTACAAATAAATTATACAAATAAATATAATACTCTTTTAAAAAGAACAACTAGGTTAAAATTGAAATTTGACAGTATCATGTGGCAACTTTATATATATATATATATATATATATATATATATATATATATATATAGAAATGCACATTTATAGTTGTAGACACCCCATTTTGTCCGGGGTCTTTAATATTATTAGGCATATTAGACTATTTTTATTTTGGGTTTAATTAGACTTTTGGACATGAAAATATGATTTTGGGCTTAAGATTAGGCTTGATGATTAAAAGTCCAATTTTTGTATTTAATTCTAATTCTTAATTTATTTAAAAATAATAAAAAAATCCTCTAGAAGTCTAAACCCAAATCTGGACTTTAATCATCCAAAAAATAAAAAAAAAAGAAATCAATTTAAAAGGTCAATGAAAAAATCAAGAAAATCAAATTTTAGTATTACCAAATTTGGAGATTTAGAGAATATATCATAGCAATTAAATTGAAGAGTGAGATTGGAAAGAAAAATCAACAAAAAATTATTTGCACTAAGTTTTTGGAAACTCAATTAAAGGAGTCAACCATGAGATCGGGTAAAAGAGAAAATCAGTACAAAAATCGTGGAAATTGATACACAACATTAACATCGGAGATGAGGGGATTGGGAATAAAAAGAAAAAGAGAGGATAGCAGAAGAGGGGGAGAAAAGAAAAAAGAGGGGAAACGGAAAGAGGGGGGGAACTTAGAAAACACCTCCTCACCGTGGCCCTTCATCATCACCAAACCTAAGCATCTCTAGTCATCTTCATCGATCGACCCGGACCGCACTTACACCCTAGCCAAAATAACAAGATCTTTTTTCCATCATCATCTCGACTGCACTTTCAACTTCTCTCCACCAGCTGCCACGCGCCCTCACGTTCCACTAGTCCATACGGTGCTGCTGGAATTCTTGGTACTACTCCATTGTAGCCTTAGCTTCACTAGACCAAGCTCGTACCCTGCACGGAATCACGCCAAACCAAGTTATCGTTGCTTCTGCTCTTCGCTGCCCTTGTCGGTGCATCATTGTTTCGGTTCCATCCTACACTGCACCAACGACAACAGCTTCTTTCTCGGGCTACAGCCCATCCTACTCCATCGCAGCGCTTTCTTTCACCGCGTCAAAGTTGCCCAGCCATTGCATCCCGTCTCTTGCTGCTATCCTGCACCACCATCACTGCAGTGGTTTCTGTCTGCGCCATTGCTGTCAAAGACACCTTGCTGCCATACATCTTTGATTCTCTTCCCCACCGCTACTGCCATCACTGAACAGCCCTGCATCGCTAGTCGCTACTGCTGTGGAGAGCCACACCATCGCTGCAACTTTATTCTGAGTCATCATTGACGTTGCTGTCCTGTACATCACCATCATCTTCGCACAACTTGCTGCTTGTAACGTGGGTAAGGCTCGAGGAAGGTAAACAAGAAAAGCAAAACAAAAAAACTGGAAGGTAAGGTTTTTGCCATTAAATGACATGCACTTGTGTAAGAGGTTGTAAAGCCACTAGGATTTTAACTTTAATTACTATTGTTTTATTCATTTAGTATGTTCAAGTATCTTAAAAGTTTAGTTTATATAATTTATTTAATTACATATTTGTGAAAGATAATAAAGTAGATAATCTAATAGGAATTAGAATATAATATTAAGATAATTGATTTGAAAACTTGACTTGGATAATTAGCATAGATAATTAATGTGAATGAAATAATTTTGATTTAGTATTTTTGATATTTATGTATTTTGTATTATTATTTGTTTGCTTGTTTATTTTAGAATTAGGATTGAAATAAATTAAGAATAGATTATTGAAAATTATAAAAATATATAAAAATTTAATTATGAAATTAAACATTAAAACAAACTAATAAAATTATTCCAACAATGGATCTCCAAGAGGATTGCGATTGAGTAATATTCTCGGAGATCTTGAGGTGAGGAGATCCTTTTAAGTCTTACCAGCTTGATGGAAGATTTAAAAGGTTATTTCCGATATTTAAAATTCAAATTTATAAAAAATCGAAATAAGAATTAATTAAGATTAATTACAATTAAAAGAATTAATAATCAAATTAAGAATTAAGAGTCATAGAAATTAATATATTTAAGAAATAAAATAGAATAGAATAATAAAACGACAAATATTCCGATGATGGAACTCTGAGAGGATTGCGATCGAGTAATACTTTCAGAGATCTTGAGGTGAGAAGATTTCTTTTAAGTCTGACCAGCTTGATGGAGGATTTAAAAGGATATTTCCAATATTTAAAATTCATCATAAAAATAAAAATCAAATTAAAATCATAAGTTTGTCAAAGTAATAAATGATAAAATAAAAAATTAAGAATTAATAAAATTAATGCATTTAGAAACTAGATCAAATGAAATAATATCACGCATTCAAACAAACGAAAATTATTCCGACGATGGAACTCCAAGGGGATTGCGATCGAGTAATATTCTCGGAAATCTTGAGGTGAGGAGGTCCTTTTTAAGTCTTACCAGCTTGATGGAAGATTTAAAAAGTTATTTTCGATATTTAAAACTCAAATTTATTAAAAAATTGAAATAAGAATTAATTAAAGTTAATTACGAACAAAAGAATTAGTAATCAAATTAGGAATTAAAAGTCATAAAAATTTTAATGTAGAATAAAATAATACAACTACAAATATTCCGACGATGGAATTCTAAAAGGACTGCGCTTGACTAGTATTTTTAGATATCTTGAGGTGAGGATGTGTCACGACCCGAAGACCGCGACTTTCACTTGATTCTTATACTTTTCTTAGTCAACAAATTTATGGACTAAATTTTTCTTTTTCCTTTTAAGGTTTGTATTCGGTGTCAGTGTAGTTACTATACTATCTAGGTGACCTATAGTCATTCCATTTAAATATTAAACAAACACGGAAACGGTTCTTAGTTACATCCCGACTTGTTAAACAGAATATGTACTGTGCATCAATTTAAGTCTTACATGTAAACAAGTATTTATAAGTAACATATACCTCAGAAGACTAGTACCAAGTCCATACATCGTCTCCGATGCCCACTGAGCAGCTCACATGGCAGATGTTAACTTCAATAATCTGAAAGAGATGAAATTTAGTGGGGTGAGCAAAACCACGGCTCAGTAAGATACTAATATAAATACAAGAGTAGGATTATACTGTCTTAACCGCAAATGCTTAAAACTTGCAAGGATGCAATTACAGTTAATCCTTTCTCATCGATAACATCTCATTATCACTTCTTATATTCACTTTTCATTTCATAATCATACTTTTGTATTCTATCTTCTCATATCAATTCTCATATTTACTTTTCAGTTCATAATCATACTTCTGTATACTATCATCTCTTATCAAGTCTCATATTATGGGTCATGATCACGGTGGTACAAAGTCATAATTCACTTCGTGTGTTTCTATATTCATGTTTCATATCATATCATATCATGACATCATATCGATGAAATATCGCTACCACTGAGTCATGACACCCCTCATATATTCTCCATGTTTACTGCAGATATCCTATCGAATTCACTTTACATTTAATAATCATATTCCCGAATTACATCAATTCATATCACTTATCGTCTGGGAATTTATGATCACGATAGAGTGAGATCAGAATCCTCTTCATATCAATTTCATGTTCATATATCATATCATGTCATGTCATCGTATAGGTGAAACATCATTTACGTCGAGTCACGACATTCCTCATGGAATTCTCATATACTAAGCATATTATCATACAAATTCATGTAATTTTTCTGTCTAAACCGCTATCATTTCAAATCATATCATATATACTTTAGGACATGCTCGACATATAAATTTTCAATTCATTTCAAATTTGCCTTTAAGGCATGATAGAAACATGTTCAATTTCAGTTCATGTATTCGTTTTCAGAGCATGTCTAAAACATGTGCGGTTTTAAAACATTTTTCATATACTATAAGTTATATCAGGTCTAGAGTTCATATCAAATCAATCTATACTCTAGACCGCATATCCTTTTAAATTCGACACAAAATCGTATGTAAATCATGTAAGTGTCGAAATCATTTGTCATTTACTTTTAAAACATATACTGTAAATCATATTAGGTCTAGAGTTCATATCAAATCAAATAATACTCTAGACCGCATATCATGCCATGTTCGACACGGAATCGCATATAAATCATATACGTGTCGAAATCATATCTCATGGACTTTTAAAACATGTTTAAAACATATACCGTTTCAAAACATATTTCATTTCAAATCTGTTTCATGTACAGTATAAATCATGTCAAGTCTAGAGTTCATATCAATAAAATCACACTCTAGACTTCATAGCATATCGGTTAGAGATTAGGCTAGATCCCTATCATCTCTCTATCAATAAAGACTTAAATCACTGTAGCTAGCAGTGAAAATCATGTCATCGTCCCCTGGAAACCAACTAGGGCGCTATCTATGGCCATAGACCTCATCTCTCTCAGCCCCACTGATCAGGCGTGACTGAGACCTGTCCACGACTATTGTCGGACAAGCATATCTGCCTAATGAGCAAAGCTCCAATTAGGCGGTTTCCACTATGCTTTATTGAATTTAATTCTTTTAGGGTGCCTACAGTCTCATAAAACATTTAAATCTTTAGCTTTTCTTTTTAAAATCATGTAAAGCATATGGTGAAGTTCTTTAAGAGGTTTCGTATATAAAAATACGTATAAACCATATACTTTCTTTTAAAGCTAATCTATACTTTATAGCATTTATATAAATGCTATTATAACATCTGAAACTATAGCAAATTATGCATAAAAGCGATGCTATGAAATCATTTCCGTATGTAATTTTGGTAATAGTTTCAAATGTCCATATAAGTAATACCTTCATCTAATGCTTTGAAACAATTCATTTAACTTTATCATCATCAATTATTTGATTTCAAACTATCCTTTTGACACATCAGTAAATCAGTATTCAAATCATTCAGTATTCAATATCCTTTTTCGATAATTATCGACTATAATAATCAATTGTACTTTTATTACCGATACTAGAACCACCTCATCAGTGTGAATCCTCTTAGTATCTATGAGCATCAAATATCATGTTTCCATATAGCCATCAGGATACTGAAATTATGAAATACTAATATCCTCATTCGTTATCTATTCCAGAGTCGACATCGAGGATCGTAGAACCACAAGATCAATAATCGCATATCAAATCCATTTATGGTTTGACCTATTGGTACATATTCAGAATTTTCGACTTGCGGTTCATTTTTCATTCACTATCGTAAAAATCATATCACAATCCTCAATTCACTTTTCATCTGGCCTGTAGAATGTAATATCATGTTAAAATTATCCATAAACGTCCTCAATTCAATTTTTGATTGGCAATTCACCACTTAAAGAATTTGCCAGTTTCCACTATCAACAGTATTTCAATCATTTAAGTCGCCTTGCGACTATCCATGTTATTGCCAAAAATCTCAGTTCATACCACTAAGACGGTCCATTTATTTGAATTTATCAATCCTATAATCATCACTCGATTGATAATTCCGCAATTCTATCATTCGACCATCTAAATCACAACTTCGATTTTTTTCTCTTTTAAGTTGTATCATATAATTATCATCACCTTTATCTGTGATCCGTCAAATAAATAATTTCACCTCAATCTCAACTTGATACCATTTATGATATTAAAATCACTTGATTTATCAATTCTATAAGGTTTAGACCATATAATTCACCACATTATCGTTTTCAATGATCTATCTTCCCATCGATTTCAATATCAAACTCTTCAGTAATACTATATAATCCTTTTAATATTTATTTTCAATAATTATCTCCAAGATTCCATTTATGTGAGAAACTTAATCTTTTTCCTCAATTATTTTCCTAAAAATTTCGGCAGCATAACGGCTTAATTTTCCCTAACCTCCTGCAAGGGAAACACAATTTATACTTGCAGCCGTTGATTCTCACCAATTTTACCTCCTACTAAGACCCCCACCATCAGTTGTGGGTCCTCTTAGCATTTTTAGCAAATCAATTTAAATCGATGCATCATATAAAATAACAATTCCATTTAAAATCAATTAAATAAATGCATCATATATATAAAATCATAATTCCCACATACAATATAAAGCTACTAATGCTTTATAAAAGTATCTTACCTATTTGCCAAGCTTAGCGCACTTTCCGATTTTTCGAGTCTTGCCGAACTCCACCATTCGTCTCATTTCCATTTTTGCTACAATTTCATAAATTAACATATATTTTCATTTAGAAAATAATCCGAAAATTTCCAATAAATCCAATAGACATATGGCGAAAAGACTTAAATTTTCCTTACCACATTTTTTTTTTCTTTTTCCTTTCTTTCTTCTTCTTCTTCCTTCTTTTCTTTCTCCTTTTCTTTTCTTTTCTTTTCTTTCTTTCTTTCTTTTCTTTTCTTTTCCTCTTTTTTTTTCTGAACCGGGTCGGGTCGGGTTCGGGTTGACCGGGTCAAATCGGGTCGGGTTGACCGGGTCAGGCGGGTCGGACCGGGTCGGACCGGTTCAATCTTCTGCTGGCCGGTTTGGTCACCGGCGGCAACCCATTCCGGCGGTTCGGCCACCCAACAGCTTGCCGAGGTTGCAAGGACTCCGGATCTGGCCTCGGTTTCGCCCCATCACCGGCGACGGCGCCGGATCTGGAAGCGACACCGGCGGCTCTTCTCTTCCTCTTTTCTCCTTCCTCCGCCGGTTTCCTCTTCGTCGGTGGCTCCTCTCACCTTCCCCTGGTCCCCGCCGGTCTCGTGGGGGGAGTGGCGGTGCCCGGATCGGTCGGCACCGCCGATCTCCTCTTCTCTTTTCCTCTCTTTTTCCTTCGGTCTTCTCTTCTGTTTTCGCACCGCTTCTTTCTCTTTCCGCCTCGGTCTACCGTCATCGGCTTCTTCCTTTGCCGGCGACGTCGCTCCTCCCGCTTCTTCCTTTCTCCGGTGGCCGGCGTCGTCCGGCTCTTTCCACTTTAGTTTCCTCTTCTGTTTTTGGCTAACAGAAAAGGAAATGTGGGAATCGGGTTCCCCGATTCCCACTTCTCTTTTCTTTTTTCTTTTTTTTTTATATAAAAATTAGATTTTTATATATATATCATATACTATTAAATTTTAATATATATACGTATATACATACTTTATCTTAAATTATATGTATATATATACACTTTGATCTAATTAGTATATATATTTCATATATATATACACTTATTTAAAACGTGTAAAAATATATTATATAATCTATTTATATAATTATATTTTTATTCACATTTTTATTTCTTTAACATTAAAAATATATTTATATAATATAATTTTATAATTATATAAATATATACCTTTTTTATTTCTTTAATTTTGGATTTCCTAATATCCAAATTAATTTCTCCAATTTTATTCTTATTTAATTTGGATTTTAATTTGTCCAAATTAAATTTTTTTCCGGATACCTATATTTATTTAGAAAATTCTCGGTCTTCACAGGATGTTTCTTTTAGGTCTTACTAGCTTGATGGAAGATCTAAGGGGATATTTCCAATATTTAATAAATCAATCTAATTGTAAAATATAAAAATTAAATTAGACTAAAAAAATAGTAAATTATAATTAAGTTCATTATAATAAATAATAAAGATCAAATTAATAAATTAGAATTAAAATTTGAAAAGAATTGAAATAAATAGAAATTAAATTAAATTAAATATTTTAATAAATGTGAATTATTCCGAGGATGGAATTTAAAAAGAATTGCGCTTGAGTAATTTTTTTTAAAATTCCTGAGGTGAGAAAGGTTCTTTAAGGTCTTACCAGCTCGATGGATAGTCTTTAAGAAAATCTTCAATATCAAATAATTCATGTTTATTTAAAGATATAAAAATATATGAAATAATAATTTATATAAGAAAATAACAACAATAGAGTAAAATAAGATAAAATAAGGAATGGAAATTGGATAGGAGTCAAAATAGGGTTTGCATAAAATATCTAAACAAGCCGACGACGGAGCCTCTTCAAGAAAGGCGATTGGTCCTACTTGAATACTCTCGAGGTGAGAAAATTTTTTAAGTTGTCCAACCAGCTTGATGGAGGAGACTTAAAAAATTCTTCAATATTTAATTATATCGAAATTAAAGTAAAAGGTAAAATTAAGATAACCTTAGATTATTTGGTACCATTTTAGGATGGGCGTTGTGAGGGTGCTAATCCTTCCTCACACGTAACCGTACTCCCGAACTTAGAACTCTTAACGTAGATCAAGCCTTGTCCTTAGTTTGAATAGGTGACCAATCACACCTAGGTTAGAATGGTTGGTGACGACTCCATAGTTTTGTGTCTAGCTATTAGGTTTCCCCCGAAACTTAATACGTTATGACAATAGTTGTAGATAAAAAGACGTAATAAATATTTATTTTTATTTTTTAAAATTTTATAAATATTTTAAATAAAAAAATAATATAATTTAGAATGATTTTAAGGAAAAAATATAATATGTACATTTAATAAATGAAATTATTTTTTTAAAATAATTTTGAGCATAATATTTGGAAAAAAAGGAAAAAAATATTACTCATTATTAAAATGAAATATATACATACATATATATATATTTAAAAAACTTATTTTGAGATTAATGTTTATTTTTACAGGTTGATTGAATGATTGAATTTTTTTTTGAAAATATGTTTTTTTAAATGAGTCGTAATTTTGTTTTGATACGTTAAAATAAGTCCCGAAGAGTATTTGAGTATCACATTTTTGCCATTCAGACTTTAACTATAATATATTTTAAGTAAGCTAGTTCAACAAAAAATGTAATTAGTTTAATTTTATTTCCCAATTTTCACAAACATATTCACTTATTAGATGTATATTTTAAACTTTTTATGTTAAATGGTAAAAAAAATTGTTTGAAAAATCTCCAATGATGAAAATTATTTTAGAATTTGTAATGGCAAATTTTAAAATATTTTTTTAGTTTCATATTCAGTAGAACCTTTATAAATTAATTCTCTTTAAATTAACAATCTTTTTAAATTAATAAAAAATATGATCCAGACTTGGACCAATAAAAATTTTTAATAAATCCCTCTATCGTAATAATTAATAATTTTATTTTAAATTTCAATCCCAATTATCACATAAATTTATAATTTGATAAAAAAATACATATATTGTATGATATTCAAGAACTAAAAAGCACATAAAGATGTTAATTTTTAAAAGACTACTATATTCGAAATTTTTTATTTCAAGAATTAAAAAAGTATTAAATATTTTAAAAATATATATTTACAATGAGATTTTTATGAAATTAAAAGTTATAGAGTTATTAGAGGGATTTAAAAAATATGAAAATTAAACTGACATGTTTTTTAAAACAATAACAATTCACAAGGTAAAATTTTTTAAATTAATAACTTCTCTAACTTAATATTAATAATGGCTTTAAAAATATTAATTTACAGGAGTTTTATTGTAGTCAACTTTACTAAAGTGTATGAAAATTCTTAAAATTTACTCCAATAGAAAAATAATTTCAAATGATCATAAAAATAATTAATTTTTATTATTAAAGTTAAGGATTTTATAGTTTATTAGATAAATAAAATATTAATAAAAGTAATAATAGGAATGTAATATATATTTTTTAATGATTACAAAATATAAAAAATCTTATAAAAAAATTCTAATTTTAAATAATTAAAATAATTTGAGAGAAATATAAGATTGCTTTTATAATTTATTTTAAAAATAAATTTATTTTTATTATAAGAATTACATCCAAATCTCAAATTGAATTGGATGTATCCTTATAAAAAAAATTTAAATAATTGAATAATTAAATTTAAAATATATTTTTTTAAAATTTTCCATCCGCAAGGAAGTGCGGGGTGACTCTCTAGTCTATACATACTATAAAAAGAATCTTCAATGATTTTGAGCTTGATAGCAGTCCAAAATGACAAAAAAACAAATGTTGTAATTGTTGAAGGCATTAAAGGTTTTTTTCATGATTCTAAATAAAATAAAATAAAATAAAAGTTTTGAAAAAATGTGGATTATGAGAGAGTGAGAGAGAAAAAGACAATTGAAGAGAGAGGAATGAAGAAAATATCCAAGAACAAAATATGGGAGGTACAAAAAATTAAAAAAAGAAGAAGAAAGTATTCATCGCAGAGAAAACACTAACTTTGAAATTTATTCTCAATAACCATTCTTATAAAACCAAATAGGTCTCCTTTTAACACATCTAATTTTTTATTTTTGCTTTAGGTTTTAAAATTACTAAAAAAGGTTTTTAAGATTTTTTTTTACTTTTTTATTTTCAAATCTATAATCTTATATAAAAAGAATCCCCAAAGAGGTTTTTTAATTGACAAGTCTCTAAAGAAACAAAAATAATATTATATTTTATTTTTTATTTTTATCTATTAAAATCCAAAATATACATAAAAAGAACAAAAAATAATATATTAAATAATATTGTAATGTAACCCAAAAATATAATATATTATATTAATAAAAACAAATATTTGTTAAACTTATTCTTTTTCTATTTTTTTCTTCCTTAATTTTCTATATATATATATATATATTAAATTTATTAAATTATTAATTTAAAAATGATTAGGTTAAAAAAATTGAAGGAATTAAATATTAATTAGGAAATAGAACACAATAATTTTTTTAATAAATCAACAATATAATTAAAAAATTATGAAATGAATGTTGAATTTAAATAATTAAAATAAATTCCAAAATATAAATACATTATTTTTTAATTTTTATGTTTTTATTAATATGATTCAATTTCAAATCATGAAAGATTTATATATATATATATATATATCATATAAAAATAAAATTTAAAAAATTTTAAACTTTTAAAATAAAAAATTATGTAATCCCTAACATAGTGGGTATATATAAAAAGAATCCCTTAGGATTCTCTATTTGACATCTGTTTATTTTTTTTTTGTCTTTATGGTTATAAAATTACTAAAAAGACTCCCTAAGGATTCTCTATTTGACATTTTTTTTTTGGTTTTTATGGTTATAAAATTACTAAAATTATCCCTTAAAATTTAAAAGGTTTTGAATTTTTTTTTTTGCTTTTTGCTTTAAATCTTTTATATTTTTTTATTTTTCATTACTAAATATATATTTTGAATTAAAATAATATAATTTAAAATGAATTTTGATACACTTGACATTTTGGGTTTTTTATTTAATATTTTTCAAATTGTCAAGTTGCCCCTCAAAGATTAAAATAGTTTGAGAAATTTTTATCTTTTTCTTCAGGCCTTTTTTATTTTTTATTTTATTTATTTTTATTTTCAAAATATTTTAAATTAAAAATAATATAATTTAGAATGATTTTTAAGAAAAAAATCAAACATGAATTCAATAAGGCAACTTTGTTTGGATATTTTTCATGTTCCAACAATTATTAAATTGTCTCTTAAGAATTAAGAGGTTTTGAGGATATTTTTGCATTTTGCTTCATATCTCTTCTAACTTTTTTTAAATTATTTTTTTTAAACATTTTAAATTTAAAATAGTATATATTTAGATAATTTTTAAGACACTTGGCACTTTAGTTTTTTATTTAATTTTTTCAAGTTATCACTTAAACATTATTGAGGACAATTTTGTTTTTTGATTTGGACCATTTCTATTTTTTTAATTTTTTAAATAAAAATAATATAATTTAGAATGATTTTTAAGAAAAATATTAAAATGTATATATAGTCAATGAATTTGATTTTTAATTAATTTGAGGAAAATATTCTAAAATATATACTTAATAATTAAAATGAAACCTACACCTATATTTTAAAAGAATATCCTTCCAAGGTAATGTTTACCTTTATGGGTTGGATCAATAATTGTTTTTTTTTTTTTGCTGGGGTTTTGTGGAAATATGGGTTGAAAATTTGTTTGATAGATTTTTGTTTGGTAGAAATAAATGAGTCAAAATTTTGTTTTAATAAATTAAAATTAATCCATAAGGGTCCTTGAGCACCACATTTATGTTACACATACTTTCACTATAAGTAAACAAGTCCAACATGTTTTACAAACATGATCACTATACACAGACATATATAGTGTTTTTATGTTAGAATGTAAAATAGATAGATTTAATAATAAAATGATTATTTGAAATTTTGATGAAAAACTTTATTTAGGAATTTCTTATAATAAATGTTAAAATATTTTTAAGTTGAAGAATTAGAGTGTAACGAAATTCTGACAACTTATTCCAATAAAAAAATAATTTCAAATGGTCATAAAAATAAAATTCATTATTATTATTATCAAAATTAAGAATTTTTTTTAATTTGTTACATAAATGAAATATTAATAAAAATAACAATAGAAATATAATGTGATAATATTTTAAAAAATTACAAGATATATAATTCTAAAAGTAATTAATATAATTTTGAGACAATATAGATATTTTGTCAATCAATTTATTTTTTATCAAAAAATTTAAAACCAACTCTAAAAATAAAATGAATATATCAATTTAAATAAATTTAATAATTAAATTTAGAAATTAATAAAAGATATTTTATTAATTTCTTGAGCTGCAAAGTAGTGTGGGAGGTTATTTACTAGTTTTTTTAAATTCTTTATCCATATAGATTAAATTTTAAACAAAAAAGTTATTTTTTTCAATTTCTTTAAAATTTAAAAAATAAATGATCTTTTTCTAATTTTTTTCAATGTATTATCTTAAATTAAAATTACCTATATATATATTCTCTTTAAAACTTAAAAAAATAATTATATTTTCTGAATTTAGATGGGTAGAGAAATTTTATTATTTTATTATATTAAAATGTGCAAATTATATTCAAATAAAAAAAATTAAAGAGAATATTTTGGCTTGTTCATCAATTTAAAAACTTATATTATAAAGTTTTAAATATAAATTATATTATATACAAAATTACTATTTTGTAAATGTATTTCCATACATTGCACAAGTTAAAAATTAAATTTTAATTTATATCCAACGTTTTTAATTTTTAATTTTTTTAACTCTTTTTCAAAAGATATTAGTATTTAATCTCTCTAGAACTCGTACCATGCAAAAAAAATTACCCCATATAATTTGATAACTAATTAGCTTACAGAAAAGTTTTCCTTTGTTTGATATTTGCAATGCAGCTTGTTAAGTAATACACCGGACCCAACAACTTGGACCGGAAAATTATAGAACAAACTACAAGAGAAGTTATTCAAAAAATGGATGGAATGAGAAATAAATATATTAGCAATTAAGGGTGAAATGGTATTTATCGAAAATAATATGAGTTAAAATTGTTTATTTTAATTTGGACACATATGATGTAAACTGATGGATAATCCAATTAAGAGAGTAAATGCTATAAGTGATAGAAAATATCAAAGTTAGGAAATACCGAAAAAGGCTTGAAAGAAAGCTATTCGAAAATATATGACAACATGATAATTAAAAGTAAGACATTGCTTTGAAAATGAATGAGTGGAAGAAGAGAATTCTTATTGACGAATTAACGTTTGATTATTGTAACTTACTTTGACATATTGAGCTGAAGATTATGATGATGATAAGAAAAATTATTTATCTATCAATAATATAATAGATTTCTATTTGATGCATTAACAATATATAGTTATCAATCAATCACAAAGAGCTACCTAATTAATAAACAAAGTTAAAAAATATACAAATATTTTAAAAATAAATATTAATAAAAAATTTGCAGTATTTTAAGGATTTGTATATTTCTTAAATTTACTCATTAATGATATAATATTTTTGTCATTGATTAACAACGTATAACTGTTATACACGATTAGTGTATCAAATATTAACTCTTATATAATTTAAGAAGATACTAGTAAAGAAAGGCTTATATTTGATGTACAATTTTATGCATTATTAATCAATCACGAAAATGACAACTAATTAGTAAGAAAATTTTAAAAATATAAAAATTTTTAGAATAAATTAAAAGCTTTATTGATATTTATTTTTAATGGTACGTATTTTTTTTATTTTTATTTTTTACAAGAAAAATATTAAATAATAGAATGAAAGTGCTTGGATTCGAACTCAAAATTTATAATATGTCACAATTCATCCTTAATCACTGAGTAAATAAGTTGTTACAAAGGCATTTTTTTTTATTTTATTCGTTAGAGATGTAGTACTTTTTAGTTGATCGATAGTCGGATTATCTGCAATAAGTAGGAAAACTAGGGGAGAAAGTACAAAATTAAAAATCATCGAGTACTATTTTTAAAAACTAAAAGAAATGTCGGGTTCAAAACGAACTTTCCGGTATCTACTGCAAAATCGAAAAAAGCTCTCGCTCCTCACAATTCCGGGGCCGTAAAAAATAAAAATCAAAATACGTGGCGCTAGGGTTTTATACTTCATCCATAACACAGTGTCTAAAATCTCTGCGATCGGGTGTCAGACAAACGTTTCTCTTACACGGGAGGAAATTAGATAGAGAGAGCGAGATATGGGGTCTAGAGACAAGGACCAAACGACCTCACATCACCAGCCACTCCTTAGCAGCCTTGTTGTGCGGCCATCGGCCAGCGACGGAGCGGATGGCGGTGGAGGCGGAGCAGGAGGCCGTGGTGGTGGTAGCGATTACGAGCCGGGAGAGGTCCGCCGTGAGGCGCCTCCTTATTCTCGCTCTGATCGATACAACGATGAACCTGGTTCGTTTTTTCTGTTTTTTTTCGTCTTTTTTAAATTGTTAATCAATTTTTTTTTGTTATTCTTTATTTGCTTCAGTGTTTTATTAAGTTATTGATAATTTCGATTTCAAATTACTTTTGCGGCATTGTTTTAATCATGTGATTTGAAAGTTGAAACCCTAGGTCGAAGTAGGATTTGAAACCAATGGTAATTGGGCGATGTACTTTGTGATTGAGTTTGGAGCTTTAAAGAGGGCATTCGTGAAATTGAATAGCTTTAATTGAAAGCGAATTTGCATTTCCAGTAGATTTGTACTCGATTTGTGCTAATGAGGAGTTAGTGGATGATTAATAAGCTACTAAGTGAATTTAGGGGTGCGTAAGAAGAATATGATTTATCAAGAGAGGAAACTCAGAAGCGAGGCAAAAAGTCTAATTGCGGTGTGTTTTGTAATTTTTATGAGGAGTAGAGGGGCCTTGTTTATGTTTGTTTTGCAATGTCATGTAACCTGTCCTGTTTGTGTTGTTTAAGTTTTCCCCTTGCCATGATTCTATCTGATGTATCTGTATCTGGTATAAGCGTATATAGAGTCTTGTAGCCTTTGTTTAAGTCTTGATTGTTTATTAACAGTATTTGGTGACTATTACAGTTCAATGCTTTTGTTCAATGACTATGTATTAGTTACATAACAGTTGGGTTTTACAACTTGTTATCGCTTCCTTTTGTTGCATGTCGAGCATGTGGATCTAATACCCTTATGGAGTATCGAGTTGCGAATGAATTTTGCTGTTGTGTGTTACAGCTCTGGCTGTTGCCTGCAAGAACTTGGGTCTTGACGAAGGCATGTTGGTGTAAAGTGCAATCTTGGATCATTGTTGGGATTAATTGTTTTTTTGTGTTAAAGGGTTAATGTTTTGTGCCAAATGCCATCTATATGTGTTGGGTATTATGAATGAACTTGTGGTGAAACTGATCACTAAAGACAAGTTATTGCATCTCGGTTTTGAAGCTATTATAACTTTTGTCAGATTGAGCAAGAATTTGAAGATAGTGATCATGGTTGGGTTCGATAGAGTATCATATATAATTTGAAATGCTAATTTTAATGCAAATTAAAGAGGCTTGTGTTTCAAGATAGTTGCAAAGCATGATTTGGGAAATGGAATGCTGACATCACCAAATAGTGTAGAATGGCCAGTTGGGTCTGCTCAATGGTAAGATTGGTCTCTTGGCTGGAAAAACTAGTGTGGTTGAGGGCTTCAGGTTATGTGTTAACAGAAGTTTTTGGGCCATGATTACTAATTTTGTTGGTGGGATGGAGCTTCGTCTCTCCTGGACTTTTGTTGGTTTTGTTAATTTATAGAAGTGCTCAATAATGGAGTATCTGCTAAATGATAATGAAACTCATGGGGTGGAATTTTACGTGGTTTGCTTGTGGGTTTTATTTCCTTTTATTTTGTCTTTTTCCTCTGGGAGGGGTAAATAGGTTTAAGTTAGAGGGCTTTAGAATATTACTTTTTGTGGTTATTGGTATTCTTTTACAGGTGAATGGGATATTCTGGAATAACCTTCATGTGTTATATTCTATCTTTAGGCATCTTGTGTGTTTCTGTATAATTTCATGTTTAATGGGGTAGTTAAGTTGGTGTACAAAGTTACTGGATGTATAAGCATTTAGCAAAAGGGGTCAGTGAATGATGCATTGCTCCTTTGGAGATGGAAGAAGCCCTGTTGGTTTCAACTTTCTACCCACCGAGTTGTGTACAGGGATAGTCAATTCAGGTTTGGGTGGTAATTCGTAGTGCCAAATGGTGGAACCTTTTCAAACAGCATGCTGAGATGAGCCATTCAGAAGAGTGTAAAATCTGGTGGCTGTTGACTTACTGGTTAATTTTCTTTTTCCACATGGGTGGTTACTCTTGGGTGGTTTGCACTTTTTAGTTGTGCTTTGTTCTCAGACTGCTGCTCTTTATCAAGGCAATTTGGATGAAGGTTTTAGGTGTAAATTGTGGTGATTAATGGTTTTTATGTTGGACCATCTTGTATTAGGTATATGTACATTTTATCATCTGCGTTCTGCAGATATGGATGCTGTTCTTTTCCAACTTTCTATCTCTGCTGTATCAAATGTGGTTGCTCCAGATTTATGATTTTGGGGTTGATAGTTCAGATATTAGGTTGAAATTCCATCTTTAAGCCTGTAAGGTTTACAAGATAGACGATTCTGGTGCTTGAGTCTAGGACTCAGCCTCTTTTCTTCCTGAGGACTGTGAGCTGTTGTAATGTATGTTGGGTACTGGTAATACTCTTGGTTTTCACATGCTCGTTGCCCCTGCATTATGTACTGGTAAAATGCTGTGATTGAAAGCGACAAGGACAGTTAACATTTGAAACAAGTATTCCCTTCTATTCTGGAATTTTCTTCCCGTACTCATGATAAGGAGATCTTGACTGGTGGTAACCGTCTTGCAAACATTTTTTTTTTACTGCTCATTTGGACATTTGATTGGCCATAAGTCTTCCGACATCGTAAATACTTCATATTCCATAATATTTCCCTTATTTAGTTGGATTTTGCTTATCTATAGGCATTATTGGCTTTTTTCCAGGATATAGAATTCGTGCAGGTTCTAGTTCTCCTGTACGTCGTAGGGATGCAGATCACCGTTATGGTTCCAATTTTGATCGCTCGGGTGGCCCGCCAAGAAGTCGTGATATTGGTAATGGGAGGGATCCTGGCAGATATCGAGACTCTTCACCTCCTTATAATCGAGGTCCAGGTGGCGGCAGGCAACAGAATAGCAGAGGTTTTGATGGGCCTGGATATGGTCCTGGACCTTTCAGAGGTGAAGGCATGGCTAGAAATAATCCTAATGTGCGTCCTAGGGAAGGAGACTGGATATGTCCTGATCCTTCGTAAGTTTTCCTCTTTTTTTTTTTTAAATGTTTTTATGCTGCTTGCATTGCATTTTTTTGATGCCCTGTCTCCTTGTTTGTTTATTTATATACACACACATAGACATATGTCAAATGGGGCACTCTTTAAAATTTTAAACAAACCTATATTGTGTAAGTTATTTGTATTAATTATTTGTTTTTTAATTAGAAGAAGTTAGAAATCTTTACTGTTTTTAAATTTCATCCTGCTTTCCTAGCATAGATGACAGATTTTTTTAAAAAATTAAAACTAATTCTATTTTCTGTATATTGCCCTTTCACATGCACTTGCAAGTTTGAAGCACCTGATATTATATTTTATTTTATATCCTCACCATGTGTCAGATGTGGAAATTTAAACTTTGCAAGGAGAGAGTATTGTAACAACTGTAGGAGATTTCGCTATGCACCTGTGGGAAGTCCTCGTGGAGGCTACCCTGGTCCTCCTCCTACACATGCTCCTAGGCGCTTTCCTGGCTCTCCCATAGATCTATCACCACCTGGCAGGAATATGAATGGCTTTAGATCTCCTCCTCGTGGTTGGGCTAGGGAGGGCCCCAGAGACTTTGGAGCTGGTGGTCCACCACCTTCCAGGCATGAAGGCAGGTTTTCTGATCATAGCATGCGTAGGGATCGACTGGATTACCTAGACGATGACTACAGGGGGAGGGGTAGATTTGACAGGCCAATGCCAATGGATTGGGGACATAGAGATCGAGGAAGAGATCACTTCTTCAATGAAAGAAAAGGGTATGAGAGGCGACCACCATCTCCACCTCCACCTCCACAGCTTCCTCCTCGAGGCAGATGGCCACGTGATGTGAGAGAGAGGAGCAGATCACCAATCAGGGTTGCTCCACCACCAAAAGAATATCGTCGGGATATGTTCTTGGGACGAGGACGAGAGGATCGACGTGCTGTGGGACGAGACAGAATGGGAAACGCGTATTAGCTATGGTAGAATTTTTATTATTGGTTTACATGGAGCTTGTGTTTTCTGTAAATTGAGGTAAGTGTTGAGAGGACAGCTAGGACTTTATTCTCAATGCTTTGCTTTGCTTTGCTTTGTTTATGATTCCCTTTCCCCCCGAAACATTTGGTAAATTTGTGAGAGTTGACAGTTAAATTCATTCTCTTTTGGGTCTCGTTCATTGAGTATTGACTTTGTGCTTGTTGACATGAAAGAAGTAAATTCGTGTAGTCTAAAAAATGGAAGAGATTGGAGGCTGTGCTTTCCGTCTTACCCAAACCATACGTTGCAATTTGACTTGTTGACTTAAGATCAATGCTTCTTTTTTTTTTTTTGTGTTCCTTTCCTTTTTGTTTGACAATTTCAACGTCCTGAATCCGTACGATGTTTCTCTATTAACCAGCTTTGAAAATCTTAGTTCTGGATCAAAGGCCTCGTGCACAGGGCGGTGCTGTTAAATTTTATGGTTAAAAGTTGAAACGATGACCTGCGCCCATTTTTTTCCCGCTTCAATAGGCAAGTATGCATAATACTATATTATGTTAATTTTTCTGCAAAAATTATTATTTAATACATTATCAATGAATTACTAATTAATTATTTTTTTCTCATATTTTCTAAATCAAATTAACAATTTATTTGGTAAAACTGGATCCTAAAAGCAATTTATTAATAATTTCTAGTTAGCTTTTTTTCCCCCTATTTACTAAATCAAACTAACAATTCCTTTTATGAAGGCAGATACTAACTGACAGTATTGGTACTAGTTATTTATTTTCTCTTATATAAGTAAAGTATTTATTTCACTGACAATTTGGTAATTTTAAATAGGAAAAATGATACAAGTTAAAATTTTGACAAAAATTATATATGAAATTTGATAAAAATTAAGAAATCTATTTTCTATTTAATATGTCAACATATAATATGATAGGAAATACATACACAAATTATTGTGAATGAATTAAATTTTCTACTTTTTCTTTGTTTTACTCTTATAAATCCCTAGAATCAGGGATTTATCTGGCTTTGGTTTTACTAGCTGTTTGTGGTTTTTACCTTCAAATCAGCAAACATCTCTCAGTAGCTTTAGCGCCAATTTATTTTTATTTTTCACGTTTAAGTTTTAACGGAGCCGAATCTAAGAAATGTTACCTCCTTTTTTACCATCCTATACAATACAACCATCCACTGATCATCTTTTTCTTCAGCCAATCCTGTGGCGCCAAGCCTCATTTAGATAATCTCCCCAAACATAGCTCCACGTGTCAAAAATAGAAAGGGGAACCACTTCCATTCCCGAGTTACAATCTTATTTTTAAAATCCCCCCTCACACCCACACAGCTTTGTGGAAATCTTGCGTTTAATCAGATCCGACGGTCACTAACTCACCATGCTCACTCCTATGAATTTCGCCCGTCAGATTAATTCTTTCAACATGAACCGTCGGATGCAAAGCCAACGCGAATCTGACCACTCAATAAACACAAAAAAAATTGAAATTTCAAAACTTAGCAAGAGAGAGGGAGGAGAACCGAAGAAGAAGAGGAAGGAGAAGAAGAACACCTACAAAATAAAAAAGGTCTTCAAACTTTTGCTTCTCTCTCCCTTCTTTCTTTTAGAAAATCACTGCTTTAAAAACCCTAGCGCCCTCACTTTCTATCTCTAGAGGTCTTTAGTTTTTCTCTCTATCTATGCGTCGATCGGGCGCAAAATCTTCTCGGGTTTTTTTGCACTTCTTGTTGGAAATCTCGAGCTTGGGGGAATCGCGGATGTTTTTGTAATTTGAGGTTTTGGTGATTGTAGATTGGGGTTTGGATCTAAAAGTGGGTGAATTTGAGTTGATTTAAGGCAATTCGTGAGATTATTTGGTGGATTTTCAGCTGTGGCTGTGTGGGGAATTGGAAAAAGATTGGAATTTGATTGAATTTTTTTTTGAAATTTAGGGGAGTTGGGGTTGGATGGGGGAAGGAGAAGGAGGTGAATTCCCGCCAAAAAAGGTGCAATCGGATACGGCGGATTTTCCGGCGAAGAAGCTAGCAAGGCAGCTCGATTTCACGGCCGGTTTTGGCGGGGTTTCTCCTGGAGGCGTAGTTTTGCCGGAGCACCCTCAATCCACTCAAGGGATGGGTGTGCCTTCGTCTTCGGCTGCGGCGGCTGCTGTTACTCAGCAACAGCAGCAGCAGCAACAGATAAAGCCACAGGTGGTGGGGACAAACCCTGTGGCCGCTGTGCAGTCTCCTCTTAATACAGCACCGTCGAGGGTTTTGTAAGTTTTGCAATCAAAATTACTGATTTTTTCTTTCAGTTTGTTAATTTTTTTGCTCTGTGGAATTTTTTTTTTGTTTAATGTAAACTAGCTCTTTTTTTTCCTTTTTGGTCTTTTTGAGAGTGTACAAGGTAAAGAAGTCTGGGTTACGGTCTTCTTTGTCCTGATTGACATTTTATTTTTACATGCTTCAAAATTAACTCTTTATTTCAATTATGTTTGAATTAAACTCTTTTAATTTTTCTTTTTCTCTAGAAATAAAATTTTATCAAAGTTGAGTGAGTTCTGCTTCTGATTATGAAACTGAATAGTTGGTTTCTTTTGGGAATTGATCAGTTGGAGGTTAATTGGTGCTTTTGCATCCGCTTTCTCTTTCAAATTAATTTTTTCACTAAACATTGTTTTGGAATGAAGGTATGAATCAATTGCTTTGCTGGGAATTTGGTTTTGTTTTAGCTTTATCAGTCACCTTATATAGCTTCTTAGGTTCTCTCCTGATTTTTTTCCATTCTTTCTGTTTAGAACATAGGCTGTATCCGTAGGATGTGAAAATTGGTCCTTCTTGTAATGGGTGTTTCTAGGACATAACAGTTTTTAGTTATTTTCCCCCTTTCTGACCTGTTAATTGCAATGAAATTTTTCTTGTTTCAATTTGGATGCAAGAAGTTTTTCTTTCTATCGTTCTTGATTTTATTTATTATAGTGCTCATACTTTTTACACCCTTACTGAGGATGTGTTTTGCATTTGTTTCTCTTTCTATCTCTGATGATCATCTTAAAGTGTGGATGAAATACTTATTGTGATTATTAATTATGATCTTGTCAAATATTTGTTGCATTTATGGAAGACATTCTCTCAAAACTTGAAGTTAATGGTTTAAACAATTGTAGGATTACTGTATGTTATGTTGTCGTTTGAAATTCTAAAATGGAATTTAGTTACAAGCACTCTAACTTTATTCATTTTCTTTATTTCTTGCTTGCTTCAGAAAACCAGAATCCCCAAAAGCAAAACCCAGACCAAATGAACTAAAAGATGGTACACCAAAGAAGCAGAAGCAGTGCAACTGTAAACATTCTCGGTGTCTGAAACTGTAAGTAAATTAGTTATATGCTCTTTTAATATGAATGAGCTCCTTTGATGATTCGGTGCTGCTCTAATCTGGATATCTTCTTCAGTTGTTGTTTCTAAGTTTATTTGTTGGCTCTAGTGACATATTTCTTACAAGCTTCTCTACACTGCGTTCCTTGTGCCATGTGATCATAGATTTTGTATACATAAGACATGCAATCAGTTTTATTACTATGTTGTGGCTAGTATCTTCAAGTGTATCATTTTGCTGAAATCAGAAATTTATTCAGGGAAATGATAGATCATACTCATTTGCAGCTTAGTTTCAGAATTTCACATGCATGTGCATAGTGAGGTGCATATCTGTATATGTTGATATGTTAGCTCATTACTTGCATAATGGCTATACAGTTAAAGAAGTTTTAGTTAGCTAGAAATGTTTAGGTTTGGACCGTTTAGATTTGCAATAATAATGTTCAGAAATTTTTTGGTGCCTATCTTTTCTTGCTGCTTTGACGATGCGGTTAATCTGATTATGTCAAACTTCTTTTATTAAAAAAAAATGTCAAATAAAATTGGAGACCATTAAGAGAAAAATACTTGCTAAGTTGAGTTGGATAATAGAAGGAAATATATTGCCATAAATAGGGAATTTCCTATTTGGTGTAGTGTTGCATATATCTATCTTTTAATGGAAAGATACTACAACTAATCAGCACCAATCAAGTACATACTCTTTTGTATATTTTGTTCCAGTATCAGTTAATGCATAGTTCTGAAATATGTCTCAACATTAATTTTTGCATCATTAGCCCCAAGCTCAAGCTGAATTTTATCTCACCTTTGCTCAGGCTGATAAGAGGTACTACCTAGCTTATAAGTTTTTCTGCGTCACCTTTCCAAACCTTTTCCACATTTAGGTTGGTTTGGCCTGAGCGGCCTGAAAACGCAATTAGTGCAAGGAAATGGAATATGTCCTTCTGAACTATTTGCAGAAATAAGAGGAACTGTACTAATTGCAGAAAATGCACTACATTCTTCATCTGTTTGTGCCAAGACTCTTGGCATAAACAAATGCTTCTGTTAAAAAATTTCCTTAAGCTAACCTATCCTTCTTATTTTTAGCCCTCCCACTACATGCATCTAAATCAATTTTATAGCTTAGGATCTCTATGAAACATGTATAGATGTGTTCCAATACACTGATTAGATTCACGGTTCTTTTATGTTCTCTCTGTTGAGAAGTGTGTATGAGAGGGAATAGACGGAAATACGGTTGTGGCTTTTATGGGTAGCATCTAGGCAGCTTGCCTTGGCATTTTAGATAATACTATTTTTTCCCTTGTTCATTCACGCGAATGATTTTTCTGTTCATATAATGTGATTAAGTCATTTTTGTATGTGAATTGTAATCAACATGTTTGACAGTAAAGATATAGAAAATAATGCAATGCCTTGACCAGGTACTGCGAGTGCTTTGCATCTGGCATATATTGTGATGGGTGCAACTGTGTTAATTGTTATAACAATGTTGAGAATGAAGCTGCAAGACGAGATGCTATTGAAGCAACTTTGGAGCGTAATCCAAATGCATTCAGGCCAAAAATTGCTAGCAGCCCGCATGGTGCACGGGATAGCAGGGTATGCCGGTCAAGTCAGATTTTCTTTTTCATTTTAATTCATATTTATGAAATTCAAAGTTACCTTGTGGATTTTGCAAAGTATTGATTCAACAAAAAGTCATAAAATTTTTGAGTTAATTTTTTTATCATTGTAGATACTAATATCTGATTTTCATAGGGCTTCATTAACATTTCTAGCTATGGTCACATTTTTTGTTGCCTTTTCTCATTGATGGGCCTGCTGGAATATATAGAATCCTTTAAAATGATATTCTTCTGTTGAATGTATGACCGCACATTTGATAGCTTGGAAAATTATCTTATGGAAAAAGGGCCTGGGCTGAGTATTTTGTAGCAAAATCTAAAAATCAAAGTATAGCATGAATGCCTTCGTGATTTGATAGAGATTGCTGCAATTGGTGTTCTCATGAGGACTAGTTTTGAATTATTTTTAGGAAGAGGCCGGGGAAGTTTTATTATTGGGAAAGCACAACAAAGGATGTCACTGTAAGAAATCTGGGTGCCTTAAAAAGTACTGTGAGTGTTTCCAAGCCAACATTCTCTGCTCTGAAAACTGCAAATGCATGGACTGCAAAAATTTTGAGGGAAGTGAAGAGAGACAAGCTCTATTTCATGGTGACCATGCCAACAATATGGCATATATTCAGCAAGCTGCAAATGCTGCCATAACTGGAGCTATTGGGTCCTCTGGTTATGCATCCGCTCCAATATCTAAGAAGAGAAAAGGTCAAGAACTGTTCTATGGGTCAACTGCCAAGGATCCATCTATTCACAGGCTTGGACATTTCGCACAGGTAAACATCGTTTGTGCGTATTTATTGACATTTTTCTTTGGAGAAACTTTTTGAATCTTATTTCAATTGCACTTTACTTTTTATTAAGCTAATACTTCTTTTGTTCTAAAAGGCCAAGAATGCGTGCTCAGCTAGTGAATTTAACTTTTCCATTCTCATTCTTCTGCTGCTGCTTAATGTTTGATCTGTGCTTCACTTGCTACTGTAAAAGCTTTCTCATCATTACTTTTAGTTTATGTTCCCAAAATTTACATTTGCTGCTTATTTTATTTGTTAATCAGGGAAATCATATCAGAGCTTCTGCACCCTCCTCTTCCTTGTCTTCTATGCCAGTTTCTCGTGCTGGTACAACTGCTGCAATAGGGCCATCAAAATTCACATATAGGTAAATGGAGTGTCTTGATGGAAAGATATTTGTGGTCAGCTTGTTCAGGAAACTAACTTCTGGATTTTGGTTTAAGGTCTTTGTTAGCAGACATCATTCAAAAGGAGGACTTGAAGGAGCTTTGCTCTGTTTTGGTAGTTCTATCTGGAGAAGCTGCAAAGACACTTGCAGGTAAATGGCAATGCGTGTAAAACAATTCAAGTCACTTGTCTAAACTTGCAGTTTCAAATTCCTGACATACTTTACTGCTTAATTCATTTGTTTGCATGAGTAAACATATGGTCACTTGTGCATATTTATTGGAAAACAGTGTGAATGTTATCATGCATGATAATCAACTTATACTTGCTTTTCAATTGTATTAATCTCTAGCTGTTTCGGTCTAATGATCTTTATTATCTAATAGTAACAAATTTTGTGATGCTGTTTATTTGAACTGCTTGTACATGTATATGGAAAGATTAATGGTACAACCTTTTTTTTTCTTTGTGATGAATTGTTTTAAATGAAGCGTAATATCAGCATTTCAAGTTAGACTTCCTTGGTCAACAAATACTGTATTGAAACTGTTTTGAATAATGGTAATGATGCTTCTATAAATATTTTCTTTTACCTTAGACTATTTTTGTCCTAGTAGGACTTGACAGTTGATGCCAGTAAAAGAATCCGGTGTATGTCAGTTTTGAATTTGTTTTTAGCAATTAACTTTTAAGTCAATCAGAAGAGGTTAATGAATGTGCCACTTTTTCATCTAATGGTCTTCCTTCAATTTCTGTATGCATTCAGATCAGAGAAGTTTGACCGAAAAACAAGCAGAAGATCAGACAGAAACTTCCCTTGCATCATCCACTCAAGACAGGCTGCAAAGCCAGAAGGATTTTGATGCTGAGAAAATCATGGCTGATGATTGTTCAAGTGCAAACCAGGCTGATAAAGCTGCCCCTGAGGATTCCAGCTCAGATGGTGCTGATATGCCAAAGGGAAGGCCTATATCTCCGGGAACTTTGGCATTGATGTGTGATGAACAAGATACAATGTTCATGGCAGCTGCTTCTCCTAATGGGATCATGGGCCATGGCTGCAGCACATCTTCGCAATTGCCTTATGGAAAGGGAATGACAGAGATTTATGCAGAGCAGGAAAGAATTGTTTTGACAAAGTTCCGAGATTGTCTCAATAGGCTTATCACTTTCGGAGAAATAAAGGGCAAGTTTCCCTCTCCCTTCTCTGAAAATTTTATTCACAACTAATTATATTCTGCACATCAAAAAGCAAGAAAGTTTCAAATGATGAAACTCTCAATAACTAGGAAAGGACCAGTTTACCAAAACTTCCAAGACACTGATCATATTAAGTTTATGGATGTCTAAAGAAAAGGGATATGAAAAAAAAATGAAGTTGTTATTTTGGAATTTATAAAGTTGGATCATTTTGTTTCAGAGATATTTGAAATAAGTTAATTTTAGTTTTTTTTAGTTATATGATGACATATGTAAAACATGGTTCATGATTGAGGAGTTCTATAGAATAAGAAAGTTTGCACCAGTGCAATCAACTGGCTTATATTTACATATTCCATGTGGTAACATGCATATAATTGCTATACTTTTTTAGGCTAGGTGCTGACTTGTGATCATCGAGTGCTGAAGTAAATTGCTTTCTGTGGAGTGGCAGGGATTGCACTTGCTAATTTATATATATATTATCGATCTTATGGTTTATTATCTTTTTCGTGCATAAACTATTGGGAATTGACAACGCTGCTCTATTTCACTCACAGAAACGCAATGTTCATCATTAGCTAGAACGGAGGTAGGTTGTCAAAGAGGCCCACTCAGCAATGGAACTGAGTTTGTCAGAACTGAGACTGGGAATCGACAAGGATCCATTACCAATGGAGTTGCGAAAAATGTCAGTCCACCCACTGTCAGGACATCTCAGATAGCTGCTGTGGTGGTCTCCTCCACTAATAGTGATCTCCCTAGAGGTCTGTCCCTTCTTGAAAATGGTGATGCTAAATCAAAAACTGAAAAACAGATGTAAAGATCCTAAGTGCTGACAATTGGCCCAAGGTATGACACCACAGCTCGCTGCGCTACTCCACTGTTCACTCTGCCTTCAGCTTTGATGCAACATCAAGGTGTTTATGAGCATCATTCTTGGAATTGACCTGTAGCTCTGATTAAATCCTCCCATCATTGAAAAAATTATCAGTTTTCTGGCTCAACAATAGCTTGAGCCTTGTACCGGTGTAAATTGCACGGTACCATATGTGCTACATGCCAACGAGCAATGATCATAATAGCTTCTGTTCTTAGATGCTAGGAGTTTCATTAATCTATTCCTATTTTTATCAAAAACAGAGAGCAACATTATAATTCTTCATGGAGTATGTAGCTTAGAGTTCTATCCAAGAGAAAGCTGATTAGTGGTTAATTGGAGAATCATGGCCAAAAACATCCGTGGAAATTAGTTGTCTTGTATTGGCTGCTACTTGCCCTTCCATTTTTTTTCAGGGATTTTTCTATAGCATGGAGTTGCCTTAACCATTAATGTTCTCATTGTTTATATGTATATTATTCTTCTGAAATGAAAATCTTTTCACGCTTCTTGTTATATACTATGGCTTGCATGGTCTTCTTGTTGGTTTGGTGTTCTCTTTTTCCTCTTCAACAGAAGATTGGATTCTACCATTACTTTCACAAGATGAAACAGAAAGGGAAGAAGATGACAAAATAGTTTTTTATTACATTTTCTAGTCGGTATTTAATGTGTAGCAAATGTATAAACTGTGAAAGAAAATTAAAAAGAAATAGGATGCCGCAAACTCTCTTTTCTAAATGATTGTTCAAAAGTCTGCCATGTTATTAGTAATGTTTATCGACAATCTTTGGTAAAATGTTAATAATTTTATTAACATATCACGCAACTGATGATACTATGGTAGCATCCGACGTCCAATTTATCCAGCAATGAAATAATTTTGAAGAGAAAAAGAAATCATATCCAAATTGCTTTTTTGTATAAAAACATAATTTTATTGCTTTCAACCTCTCGGAGTTTTCTTGGACAATAACCAAAGGAAACAGCACGACAGGCACGTTTCATTATCAAACCAAATTTGATTTATAACTACTCTCAACCAACAATGGGCTTAATGACTTGACCGGTGAATTTGAACTTACTTTATTAGCCTAGAGCCTTGACTTCGATGCTTGAGATGATCTTGCTGCTGCACCCTGCAAATACAAAAGATAAAGATAAGAAACTCATAAAATTTTCCTTTCTAAGGTCAATTTTTTTTTGCTACTGTAAGGTTTTATGGGCCAGTTCACTGCCTTCAAAAGGCAGCCAACTGACCGTAACGTTTGATCTAAACTAAACCATAGAGATGTTCTGGAACTTGGCAGCTTGCAACAATGTAAATAGGAACCTGAGCAGCATGAGCTCTATTGCGGCAATAAGTTCAATACATTGGAAACAGATTAAAAAATCGAACAAAAATATGAGGTTCTTACCAATGGAATGTCCTTAATGGCTCTTTCTTCCAAAAACTTTGATGGTTTAAAGAAGCTACCATACATTTCCGACCATTTTTTAAGACTTTTATATACGTGATTTGCACCAACCGTATCTGCCCAAAATACTATACCACCACTGTCAAAAAGGAGAGAATTGCTGTCAGAGGAGGAAGACCCATCGGCCTGAGACCCAAGCAATAACCAGAGAAAAGGACTACAAGAAAACAAAGTGATTTTCTGGACTAATCCGGAATCATAGTACAAATTTTGGATTGTGGGGCATTGCTGCAGAACCTGCACTTATTAATTTTCCAATGAAACTGATCAAAATGACCAGTCATTTGATGAAAAAATATGCAAGTAAATAATTAGGATGAAACTTTGCACTCACTTTAAGAAATGATGAAATTAGCTATAAATATAATGAAAAAAAATAAAAACCATTCCTGAATTTCCTCCCTCCAGCCCCCGAAATACTTACTGATAAGATGGGAAGCTCATTCCAAGAACAGATGCAATATCAAGGTCTGATGCTCGAACCACGACTCCTTCATCGAGAACCCGGCATGCCTCGTTAACTACTGGGAAGAGTATCATTTCCAGAATTTCTTTATCAGTAACTGATATAGGCTGTCAAACAATTGCAAAAACAACACATGAGCTTTTTTTTCATACAAAGGCAACAGAAAAGGTGATGGCAGTTGACAACTGTAATATGGGCCCATAAATCTTAAAGTGGGCATTCAGTTGACAAAAATTCATGCCCATAGATAGAATGATTCAGGAGGCAAGTGTACCTTTCCACCTGGCATAATTTTGGTATGCTGTCTAGACTCCTCAATAATAGGTAACACTGAAGGATCAGGTTTTGGCTTGCTTCCCTTCTCATAAATATAGTATCCTTTTCCGTTGTTTTTCCCTGAAAAATCAAAGTTCATAAAATGCCCCAATAACAAAAGGAACATGCATTGGCAACAAAATTAAAGGAGGAAAAGAATGTCACAGGAATAGAAATATTGTATTTACCATTTCGTCCATTTTTCACCAGAAGCTCAACCAAAGGATATTTGAAAACTCGATCAGGAAATGCCTTTGCAAATTCTTTCCCAACTGCCAAGGCCACCCCGTAGCCAGATAAGTCTTGAAGCCTGCAAGGATTGCAAAAATATAACTTATCACAATCCATCCAGAGTATACTAGGGCATACAAGTTCATAGGTATTGCTTCAAAGCGAATCTCCGCAATCAGATGAATTGCAAGTTGATCAGTACTAGAAATCTGAGCTTAACTGATCACTTCCCTACTCGACAATTGGTGACATCTAGATAATAATATGAATCAACAGTTGTGTGTGTTTGTGGTTGTACAGATGCACCAATATGCGGCAATATTTACTTCTTAGATTTCCTCCTTATAGAAAGACTGATACTCCCAGCTTTTCAGTTGCAGAAGCATATATTAGGCTGAAATCATCATTATACCCAAGCTACAATCAAGTAAGACAGTTCCATGACACAATTTTTTTGATTGATTTCTTCTCTATTATAAGAGATCACCAAAGTTGGAAACATATGTACTCAAATCATGAAAAAGCTAACTAATGCAAAGGAAAGAAGATTACAGGAAAGGACCCATAGGAAGGCCAAAATTGCTGATCACCCGGTCAATCCTGAACAGGTCGACTCCTAAACTGACCAATAAATGTGCACTTTGTGTATAGGGGAAGAATGTCCGATTGACTGCGAAGCCGGTGCAATTACCAACCACAACAGGAACTTTGTTTATTATTTTCCCAACTGTCATAAGATCAAGAATTACTTGCGGGGAAGTTTTTTGTGTTCGTACAATCTCCAAAAGAGGCATCATGTGGGCAGGACTGTTGATGAGAGAGCCAAGTCAAATAAGCAGATAGAAAAAGCCAGTTCACAAGGATCAATATTAGACAAGACATCTATATAGAAAAAATAGACAATACAAACTATAGTGAAACTGTGGTCCAAGAAATTCAACTTCAGATAAAGTATAGAGCATAAGGCAGTTATAAGACCAACATATTTTATGTACATCTATCTGTTCTATTCAAGTACCACCACTTCCTTAAATATTCGTTTCTTTATGCTCTGCAAATAAATCATACATCTTGTGCCATTCATGATTTATCCCAAGGCTTAAATTCATGTTTGTTAAAACAGGTTTTCCTAATACAAGCAAATACCTAGAAATTAATTAATTGTCCACAGTGAGAAAATGAGGGGAAAAAAGACATTGGGAGAGGAAGTAATCAAAGCTTCTGAGGAACAGCATTTATGTTATCAAAATCATTCTAGACTGCAATAAATTTAAAGTGCCATTTATCCCAAAACTGTCCACATAAGAAACACTCAGTATCCATTTATGTCAGGATCCCTAAGAAAGAACCATTCTAGTGCTATGCCAAACACAAAAGTTCAATTTACCAAAAGGAAGAAGAGAAAGGAGGTAAAATCGGAGGGGTAAAAAGGACCTAGTGTTCATCAACAGTGTTAGAGATCCTAGAAAGGATCTATTTTATTTGGATTATCCTTTTAATCATTTTGTGTAACAACTGATTACTCCAATTTGAGTCAAAAATAAAAAATTTACCAAAAGGAAGAAGAGAAAGGAGGTAAAATCGGAAGGATAAAAAGGAACTAGTGTTCATCAACAGTGTTAGAGATCCTAGAAAGGATCTATTTTATTTGGATTATCCTTTTAATTATGAAGTGTAACAACTGATTACTCCATTTTGAATCAAAAATAAAAAATTTTAAGATATGTGACTACTGAAAAGAAAGTTTTGCAGATTACAGCACTTAAAAAATTATGTTAACAAAGCTCTGTAAAATCATTGAATACTCTTGCAGAAATGTTAGCCTCTCCTAATATCCATGAAGGTCACAAGATGCAAGAGGAAGGGCTATAGCCCCAAATGTACCAAAATAATGCCTTTTAAAAAGTAATGGAGGATTGAGATGCTAGATTTCTCCATATACAAGACATATGATAGAGAATTAGAAAAGCAAAATAACGTATCGTCAAAAAAGGAAAATAAGTTTGATGACCTGAAAAAGTGAGCTCCTATAACACGATCTTGTGATTTTATTTTTTCTCCAATTAAATTGAGGTCAATAGTGGATGTGTTTGTTGCCAAAATGCAGTGAGGAGGACAGGCCTTCTCTATCTCAGTAAATATTTTTTGCTTTAAAGGGACATTTTCAATAACAGCCTGCAAAGAGGAACTACATTAGAAATATTTTCATTGCAAATCCTCCAACATCACAAAAATCAACGTCGGTAAGCAGAGCTTGGCAAATAATGAGTAAAGATAGTCATGAAAGTTTATGTTTGGCCAGGCCATTGCAATTGTTAGTTCGGAAATGTTATAAATTTCATAACATCGCTTACCTCTATGACCATGTCTACATCTTTAAATTCAGAGTAGTCCAAAACTCCTTTAAGCATTGAGAGAGCTTTTTCTGCCTTATCCTTCGTCAATTTTCCTCTAGTTACTAAACCTCGAACATTTGCTGCAAAAAAAAAAAAGGGAGAGAGAAGAAAAAGATAGTATTAAATTTCTATAACATGTAAATAGTTCTACCTACAACATATATATATCTTAAAATAATTATGAATGTTATATTTTAAAAAGAAGAATTATAATGTTATGATTCCTTGCCAAGAAAGCACTATAATAATCAGTTTATTGACTATTAAAAGAGCAACCATAACCTATGAATAACTACCTTCTATCATTTTTCTTCCCTTTAGGAGATATTCAGAGTTAACTTCCTTGAGAACAACAAATATGTTGCTGACAATAAGAGCGGTAGCTATGCCAGAACCCATTAGGCCACCACCAATAATAGCAACTTTCTTTGTTTGCCTTGGTTTGAGACCAACATCAGTAACATTTGGCACCTGCAAAAGTAAAATTTCAGAGGTACCACAAAGATCCAATTGGTTGTGAGACTTCAATGTCAACTAAAATTTTGAAATCCTACACTACGTAATAGACAGCCAACTATTTCACATGGCAAGTGTCACCACTGGCTTAGTTACTGCTGGGGGAATTAAAATGAGAAAAAAGGTGCCAAGTGTTCCAGGTATCAGCAAATTACCTTTGATGTAGCACGCTGGGAAAAGAACACATGAACAAGACTTTTTGCAGTGTCTGAAAGGACTAACTCTTTAAAAACTTTGGTCTCCTGCATAGATAAAATCCTATGTGAAAATAAATATGAATGGATAGCAATTCAAATGTTTAATTATGACTGAGTACAGATTCTTATGAGACTAAAGATTATACAGATAAAGATTAAATGTTCACACCCCACAAGTTTATAAGAAACCATTATAAATGCCCCATTACAAATTAAAGAAACCAGCATTTACCATTACAGGTAAATAGCAGAAGCAATTTCTTCAGCAAGGAAGACATATATGCAAGTAAATCCGATAGGTTTCAAAACCAAAAGCTACCTTCAGAACTCCGTTAAATCCCCCATGGACAATGCCCTCCTCAATTACATCTAGACATGCCTGATGCTGAGGCATGTTTGGGGCAGTCCTTTTGGCTTGTTGTCTTGCAATTCTTAGCACCTCCCTTGCTTCAGAGAGGGATCCAATCTTGTCTGTTCTGTGAAGGGAACGCAGCCATGGTTTACATCTCTCTGCGATGTCTAAAGCCCATCTGCGAGAAACTTTCAGCACCTCTTCAGAAGGGACAATAGCATCAATAAGACCTATCTTCTTCCCTTCTTCAGACATGATTGGTTTAGATGACTGCAAAGCATTACAAGTGTATGAATTAGATTTAGTAGGTGAAAAAAGTGGACTCCACAACCATTAACAATGAAAAGGAATTTAAAGTTCAGATGGTCAAGGATACAGCTTTGGTACTTATAACAAAAAACACAGGTAGATTTGCTGATTCATCCAATCGCGCTATTAGAACAATTAAAGCAAAATTAAATCCTTAAGTTGTTTTAACTTGAACTACTATTCAAACATTTTTCATCATAAAAATGTTCTCAGTTGGAAACTAAACTTTTTCAGTTTTTCTTAATCCACTCAATGCGGCCAGCAACTAGTTTATGACAAAGGAATGAAAACCTGATCACAAAGTTTTCTAATTCTAGAAGCAAATGGAATAAGTACCATGAAATTTTTAATGTATTGACAAACTCCTCTCCCCCTTCTCCATCCCTCCCTTTTTGTAGTGATGAATAGGTAAAATGAGAATGAAGAATAAATTACAGGCCAATTAAAATAGGAAAAATAAGTTCACAAGCCATTAGAAATTTCATAAAGCATCAAAGAGAGGGAGGGAGTATTACCAGCATCATTTCAATGGCCTTTGACAACCCTACAAGCCTTGGAAGACGTTGTGTGCCTTTTGAGAGAGCCATAACATAAAAAGTTAGTCAATGCTCTAGTAGTTATCATCCAAACTCAAATTAATTGCACATCTGCACATGTTTTTTTTGGACAAATACTAGTGGCTATACCTCCGAACCCAGAAATCACTCCAAGCGACAATTCTGGCAAGCCAAGTTGAGCTCTAGGAGCAGCAACACGCGCATGGCAACCCTGTATATGAATAACAAGCATTAGACAACTGAGCAAATTTACGGTCATGACAGGCAAAAAAATTTTTTTGCAAAAGAAGCTAACCACGAAAAGTATTCATCAAGAGAGAAAAGAACAAACCATTGCCAATTCTAAACCACCTCCAAGAGCCAATCCTTCAACAGCTGCCACAATAGGCTTCTTGCAATCTGAGAGGATGAAAGGAACCGTATAAGGGAAGCCATAAATAACAGTAAAAAAGAAACACTTAAAATAAGTAAAAGGATGAGGAAAGACCTTCAATGGCGTTAACAACAAGATCAACTGATACATCCGGCACAAGCGATGCATCACCTGTTTAATCACAATTGTAAATTTTCACTTCTCATTAAGTAAGTATATAAGTGACTTGTAAATTAGTAAAATTAACAGCACAAAAAGAACTGCAAAGAGTCCAATCAAGTAATGAACTAATCGATACCGGTTTCATGGACTTTCTGAAAAACATTGATGTCAAAACCACCGGAAAACCTTCCTCCCTTGCCTTCATTCACCAATTCAAAAAAACAATAACAAAATCAGTAAACGAAATTCCTAGAATTAACATGCCAGACCTTATAATAAAAAACATAAAAAGATATTCATTAAATTTGATTCCATGAGAAACTGGAAACTCACCGGTTAAAACAATAGCTTTAACATCGCTTCTCCTCGTCGCCTCACCGAATTTCTCCTTCAGTTCCGCAATTACTGCAATAGTTAAAAACGTAAAAGAAAAGAAAATCACCACATCATATACGAAGAACTAAAAGAGAAAAGAAAATAAAGCTACAGAGTTTGGCTGAGCAGAGCTTTACTGGGAATGGCTAAGGCGTTAACGGGGGGATTAGAAATGGTGATAACTGCAACGCCGTCGTTTCGAACGTCCATCGTCACTTGCGACATCGCTGTTTCCGCTCTTTACTGCCTTTTTCTTCTCTTTTTTCTTCTCTTTACTGCCAAAGAAGAAAGTATGGAGCTCTGAATGCCCACCTTCGCATTCGCTGTATATAAAAGCAGTTGTCTAGTGGAGTGGGAAACGTGGTGCCATGACGTGGAAAATACAATTTGACTGAAAAATGGAAAGAAATCCACTCTTTTGAATTTTTTCCCAAGATGTAAATTGTCACGAATATTCCTAACGAACGGTGTCACTGTCAACCCCGAGTGCCGCGTGGTACTTTAGGCACTTGTCGTTGGCGGTTTAAATCCAATCCCCTGATTTGCCCCGTGAAAATCGTGAATCTTGACGTTGGACGACGTCGTTGAAGAATCTCCACCAACCCAAGTCAACTTTTTTTTTGGCCATTTCCTCGTCAATGGAATTTTTTTTCCGGCGGCTAATGACAAAGTAATTTCGAAGTGCACTGTCGTTGATTTTGCTGGGTGCATTGACATTCACAACTCGTTTTTGACGTACTAATAATATATAATATTTAAATAATTAAAACTAAACTCAGTGATTATTACTCTTTTTTAGAAAGGATTAAATCAATGTTTGATTTTTCACTCTTCTCTTGTACCTCTTATAAATCAAAAAAATAATATATAATATTTATATATTTATGAGTTATGATTCAATTAACAACGTATGTTGAGTCTATGAGAAAAACTTTCGGATTTGACTCCTACTAAGCACACGTTTGGAGAGGAGTGAGAAGCTTTAACTGTGACGAAGTCCCGAAGATGATTAGTCTCAAATTGTTAAAATAGGTGAAGATACATGCGATTTACATTAAAAAATATAATATTTATATATTATTAGTTAATCATAAAATATCATTTTATTAATTAATAAATTAAAAAATGTATAAACCATTAAAAAAACATTAATAAAATTTTTTAAATTTATTTTTAAAAAAATTGTGTTTTTTTCTAAATTTTATTCTTTAATAAAATCGTATTTTGTGTTGTAATTAACTTACATGTATAAAAGTTTATACATAATCTAGACATCAAATATAAACTCAATAAAAAATAATATCATCTTTTTTTAATTAATATAACCATAGTCAAACAAAAAAAAATGAGGATAATACGTATAGTACTTCTTTTGTGGAATAAGTTTAATACTATTGAATTAATTAAAAAGTAAGCAATATCTTAATGGATTATATTATCTACTATAATTTTCAGCAAAAGTTCATTGATATTCTTTTAATAAAACAAGACGTAATTAGATTCCTGGCAAATGCTAAGTAGTCTATCCAAGAAATTAATCTTAATTTTCATGATTCATAGGAGGTACAATATAAAATTTATATATAACCAGTGCATCAAATATAAACCTAATAAAAATAATATTATCGTTTATAATTAACATAACCATATAATTAATATAACCATAGTCAAACAAAAAAAAAAGGATAATACACGTGGTACTTGCTTTGTGGAAAAAGTTTAAGGATTATTTGTTGAGAAAATTATCCCTCAAACCAAATACCTACAAAAACAGAAGAAAGCAAAAATAAATACAATAATTTTTAATGTGGTTTGGCCTAACCAAATTGGCCTATAACCACCCAATCAAACAATTACAACTGTGCAATTTTTAGAAAAAAAAATTGCAAATTCCTTACAAAGCCCAAACCCAACTACCCAAAAAACCCAACTATACCCTTTAAAATAGCTCAAATCCTAACTATTCTATTAGTATTTACAACTCTTTGGTATATTTTGCAAACTAAGCCTGATACATAATTTATAAGGAAAGAGCCCTTATAACTTGTCCTATACTTTCAATGTGGGATTCAAGGCAAACCCCAAGAAATCCTCCATTGACTTGAATCCTCAAACTCCCTAAACTGCTCAACAACATCTAAAAAACTAGCATGCCTATGAATTTTCTTACTCTTGGAAACAATTCTATTCTTCGCATCATCAAGCAAATATAATTGTTTTTCATTTCTCTTTCCTTACAAAGCTAAATCATCATTCTTGTATACTTTGCAACAATCATCATTACCAACATATGTGTACTCACGTGAAGCTAACTCACCCAAAGAAATCAAATTGTAGCTAAAACTAGGCACATACCTCACATTACGAAAAGTCTTGACACCGCCATCATGAAGCTTGAGTTAAAGACTCCCAATACCTTCAATCTTCACTCTATTACCATTCCCAACCATAATATTGCCTATACTTTCAACCTATTTCAACTCATCAAACCGATCTTTATCATTGCAAATATGCATCAACACAACTGAATCCAAAACTCAACCTTTCTCATAAGTATGAGACCCATCTAAACAAGCTGCCAATACCTCATCATCTGTATCAGTCAGAGCAACACATGTCTCATTCTTCTTTCCATCATCACTCTTTTGCTGAGCCTTCTTGAATGCAGCCATATCCTCCCTTAATGTCTTGTAGCGTGTTTGAATATGACCATTCTCTCCATAATAATGACATTCCACCTCACTATAATCTCTGAATCTTGATCTTGATCTTGAACTCCCTCTTGATCCATCATGTCTCTCATTAGTCCCCCCTCGAATTGAACCTTCTACAGCAACTAGTACACCTCCCGTAGATGAAGAATCTTCTTTGCCCATAAATCTTTCATTTTCACGCGACACAGCAATCACATCATCCAACGTCAAAGTAGTTTTATCTACCAATAAAGTTTGAACAAAAGGTCTATAAGACTTAGGCAAAGATGACAACAACAATAATAACAATGCCTTCTCTTCTTTTAACTCTTTAAATCAATAGCAAATAAATGTGAAACTAGTCTATTAAATTCATTTAAGTGATCATGGAGACTCGTACCTTTATCCATCTTCAGAGAATATAAACCAATCTTCAAACACAATATATTTGTTAGCGATTTTGATGCATAGATGTCTCCCAGCTTCTTCCATAATTCGGTTGGTGTCGTCTCAGTAAATACATTATACTTAATCTCTGGAGCAAGTGCCAATCTAATTGTGCTCACAGCCTTCTTCTGAATTCCAACTCAATCATTATCAGACATTCCATTTGATTTATTTTCTTCCAAATCTAGACCTTATTACACTAGAAGATCCTGAATTGTACTTTGCCATAACATAAAATTACTTTTACCATCACATAAACGAATATCAAACTTAGGCATACTTCCAGACATAGCTTCAACTATAGCTTTCCTCCTCTTACAGGATCATAAACCTTCAGTTTTGATACCACTTGTTTGAAAAAATATCTCTCAAATTAAATATCCAGAAAAACGGAAGAAAGCAAAAATAAATATAATAATTTTTAATGTAGTTTGGCCCAACCAAATTGACCTATAACTACCCAATCAAACTAATAACGAATCAAACAATTACAACTGTGCAATTTTTACAAGGGAAAAATTACAAACTCTTTACAAAACCAAACCTAACTACTTAAAGAACCCAACTACACTTTTTAAAATAGACCAAATCCTAACTATTCTATTAGTATTTACAACTCTTTGAGATATTTTACAAACTAAGCCTAACACATCTTTTATAAGGAAAGAGCCCTTATAACTTGTCTTATACTTTCAATGTGGGATTCAAGGCAAACCCCAACATTATTATCATATCCATCGCTAATGGAGTTTTTTAACTTCACAAGCAGAGTTAGTCCTGTTTTATTTATTATTTATTTTTCAATATTTTTAAAGTACATGTGTCATCATCTTAACATCGCTGTTGGAGTAAAAAAAACTCTACTGATGGTATATTGGATATTAATCCTAAGTTTAATACCATTGAATTAATTAAAAATGGCTAAATATTCAATTTAGAATTAATTTTTGGGTCATTATTCAAGTAAGGACTCAATCTTTAATTTTGCTCAATTAATGACTAAATGTTTTCAAATTTATTAAGTTAAGGACTTTTTAATGTCAATGAGCTTTGTCATAACGTTTCCTAAGAATAGGACGCTAGACATTAAACAAATGGAGTCGCCACTAATCTTTTTTTTACCTAGGTGTGATTGGACACCTAAATGACTCTAAGGACTGGTCTACATTTTTATTTTTGGGTTCGGGAGTTCATTTACGTGTAGGGAAGGTTATAGCACCCCTACAACGCCCAATATTGGTACCATTTTAATCTTATGTTATTTTAACTTAGTCTTAATTATGTGGTCTTTTAATTTTTTTGTTTAAATATTGAAAATTCTTTTAAGAATCCTCCATCATTCTGAATGAACTCTTAAAAAAATCTTCTCACCTCAAGAGTATTCAAGGGGTACCATTCGACTCCCCTGAAGAGGCTCCGTCGTCGAAAGTATTTTAGAATTTTTATTATTCCTTAATTTATTTTTTTATTTAATTATTTTATTACCTTTATTTATTTATTCATTTAAATATTATTTTTTTATATATTATTTACTAATATTTTTAGGATTTTGGTATTTAATATTGAGAATATCTCCTAAATTTTCCATCATTCTGGATAAACTTAGAAGAACCCCATCACCTAGGAATTTCTCAAGTGTTACTCATTCGCAATCGCCTTGAGGATTCCATCATCGGAATTATTATTATTTATTAACTTTATTTATTATTTATTATTTTATCTTTATTAGAATATAAATTTTATTATTTATTATGTTTTTTATCTTTATTTATTATTTGTTTATTTTGAAAATGCCTTCTAAGTCTTCCATCGTTCTGGATAAACTTAGAAGGACCTTCTCACCTAAGAATTCTTCAAGTGTTACTCATTCGCAATCGCCTTGAAGATTCCATCATCGGAATTAATTAATAATTTATTTATTATTTATTATTTATTATTATCTTAAAAATTTTACTATTATGTTTATTATATATATTTTATAATTATGATTTTTTACGTGTTATTCTTTTTTAATTATTTGGAGAATACAGTTTAACCTTCATTTTTTGAAAATACCTTTTAAATCTTCCATCATTCTGGATAGACTTAAAAGAATTCTCTTACCTAGGAATTCCTCGAGTGTTACTCATTCGTAATCGCCTCGAAGATTTCATCATCGGAAAGGTCTAGCTCATCCTCAACATTTATTATGCCATTATCTATTAATTAAACATCTATCTTAATAACTTTTATTTATTTATCTTTTTAATTATTTTTTATTTTTTACTTTTACTCATTTATAGTTTGTTGTCTTATTTAATTAAATTTTAACTTTATTTATTTTTCCTATTTTTGTTATTTATTATTCTTGATTTTTTTTAAGTTTTAAACTCCTATATTTTATTATTTTAATTATCTTTATTATGAGAAAAGCAACCCTTTTTTTTTTGAACAATGTGAGAAAAGCAACTTAAAGTATCAAATTCAATGATTAACCATTAATAACAAATACTAGACGTGGCATCATAAAAGTGCAGGAACAATACTTACCTTGTAATTGGATTGGCCAAAGTAAAATAGTTTGAGCTTTGTGGACTAATTACGTGATTTGCTCTTGGAATTGATGGCCGAAAAGCAACCCCTTTAACTCGATCCTAGCACTGCTTCGTCTGCCTTCCTTAGCTTGATTCCTCGTTCTTCCTTGTCATCGCTGGTACTGCTGCCTTGTATATTTTTTGTTATTTTCTCTCAAAATTGTTTTCCCCCCTTTCAGTTATGGGGTTTAACCCCTTTTTATAGTCATAAATTTGTTAGAGTCCTAATACAACTCAACCTATTCTATTAATTATCTTTTATTTTTAATATTTTATCTATTTAATTTTTATGTTAATCCTAATCTAACTCTATCAACTTTAATATTAATCTAAATAATTATCCTAAAAAAATCTAATTATCCTATCCTAAAATTAATTTTATTTTCTTTTCTTATCTTTTCCTTTTTTTTATTATCATTCCTAAATCCTATTTTAATTTTAATTTCCTAATTAATGTTAATTCTAAAATCTAAAAAATTCTCATTTAATTCTAGCCTAATTCTAAATTGTTAAATTAAAATACAATGTCACCCAATCCAATTAATTATTTTTATAAATTGAGACTCCGGACAAAATAAGGTGTCTACAGCTGCCCCTCTTTGCACATTTTCTGAAGATCAGGAATTGTGCAAAAACAATTAGACAACTATTTTGTCCGGATTTTTTTTTGTTTTTTCTTTCCTTTTTTACAAAATATTTACAATTTTTAAGACACATTTAGTTCCTCTCACCAGAGGCTGTAAGACTTTGAAACAAAACCTTGTGCTCCTCTCACCAGAGGCATTGGAACTTTAGAAAAATAACCTTATGCTCCTCTCACCAGAGGCATTGGAACTTCGAGACATAACCTTGTGCTCCTCTCACCAGAGGCATTGAAACTTTGAAAAATAACCTTGTGCTCCTCTCACCAGAGGCATTGAGACTTTTTGCAAATAAAGAGCTCCTCTCAACAGAGGCCTTGAGACTTTTTGAAAATAAAGAGCTCCTCTCAACAGAGGCTTTGAAACTTTTTGAAAAATAAAGAGCTCCTCTCAACAGAGGCTTTGAGACTTTTGAAAATAAAGAGCTCCTCTCAATAGAGGCCTTGAGACTTTTTGAAAATAAAGAGCTCCTCTCAACAGAGGCTTTGAAACTTTTTGAAAAATAAAGAGCTCCTCTCAATAGAGGCTTTGAGACTTTTGAAAATAAAGAGCTCCTCTCAACAAAGGCCTTGAGACTTTTTGAAAATAAAGAGCTCCTCTCAACAGAGGCTTTGAAACTTTTTGAAAAATAAAGAGCTCCTCTCAACGGAGGCTTTGAGACTTTTGAAAATAAAGAGCTCCTCTCAATAGAGGCTTTGAGACTTTTGAAAATAAAGAGCTCCTCTCAACAGAGGCTTTGAGACTTTTGAAAATAAAGATTTCATTTCAGAATGCCAGTTTACATGGGTTTGACTGGGCTTAACTTTCATTTTGATGCCAACAATATTGGGCTTCATCCTTCTTTAAGGTGCCAGCTAAACTGGACTTTGCTCTCATCTAAGGTTTTTTTCAAAAAAGTATTTTTCTCATCATTTTCTCATACCTCATCATTTTTTTCAAATTACCATCTCTTATATTTTCTCTTTTCTTCAAAATTTTAATCATTCAGAGCTTCTTATCCTAATGTCTTAACAAATAGTTCAATGTCAAAATGCAATAGTGAAATGTGATGTATGTTATGAATGTAATGAATATCATGAACATCATAATGCCCTAAGTGCTATGAATGTTACCTGAATTACTCCATGAATGTATGTAAATGCAATCTCCATTGTGGTAACAAGATTCTCAAGCTCATCTCATTTTTCTCAAATTCCACATATCTGCTAGATTCTTCTTATTCAAAACTTCTATCTTCACTTCTTATCCCATCTCCTATTGAGTCTTGGTCCAATTATGCTCGAAGACTTGCCATCATGCTTTCAAGTTTATATTTTCCATCATTTTTTATTGTTGTTTCTTTCTCTCTCTTAGTAATGCAAGATTTCTCAAAAGAATATATTTTTTTCAAAACTTTACCCAAAAAAGGTTACCAACATTTATTTATTTTCCTTCCAATTAGACCACCAATGTAATGCACTTATGCATATTCTCAATTTGTTACAGGGGTGGAATAAATTTAAAATGATCATGAGAGGTATAGGTATTCATTCTTAGAAAAGGAACATGAAATAAAGAAAAATCAATGGGATAGTCTGTTTGGAATAGGGTTTTCAGTATCCATTTAATAAACATTCTGATAATTTCAATCAAGTCAATCTAGAATTCCTTTCCAAAAGCCCACTCTTATTGATATGTTCTTTCATATAGTGTCTGTCAGTCTTGCCCTTGTATCAAAACTTTTTGATGATGATATTTTCCTAAGTCGCCTTTCCAGGTTTTCAACTTAGGTGCCCCTTATTTGATTCAAACTGCCCTTTTTGGGTTTTCAATTTTGAATCCTCCTTTTTCTTTTTATTTTTCTCTTTTTCTTTTTTTTTCATATTTTTATTTTTTCTTTATTTTTTTTCTTTTTTTTCAACTTAATTGGCTTTGACAAACTTCAACCTTCAGTGCTCAATCCAAATTCATGCACCTAATAGGCGTTCTTGATTTCGATCCAAGATATCTTCTAAAGCTCATGGGTTTCTTCATTCAAATTGATCTACTTCCTTCAAAGGATCATTATCTCATTATACAAATATGTCTTCATTCAGTATATGATTCTTCAATTTAAGCATTTACATTTGATCAAAATGGGCTTTTAAAGGTATGTAATGTAGGCTCAGGTGAGGGTTTATGAAAGAAAGGGATAAAGTAGGCCCAAAATGTGTTTCAGGGTTTATAAACCAAAGGATCACTTTTATTTAACAAGTAAAACACTCAAGCATTTAGTACCTTTCTAGTTCACTCATTTCTTTTCTTGCTTCTTCTTCTTCTTCTTCTTTTTGGGTTTTCTTTTGAATTTAAACCCTTTTTTTCTTCTTTTTTTTGTTTCACAAAACTGGGTTTTTTTCTCTTCTTTTTTTTCCCCTCGATTCAGCATGAACACTTTCATTTGTGCCCCCAAAATTTCTTTATTTCATCTTCCTTGCCCCCAGTGTGGAGGGTGATCCTTGGTGGGTTATATTACAAAAAATATAGTAGGCTCAAAAGGGGTAATCAAAGGATAATTTTACTCATGTTTGAAGGATAGTGAAAGAGGGCCATTTATCATTTCAAATGTAAATACTCTCATTAAAAATTGTTTACTGAACAATGACAAACTTGTTAGAAGCTTCTGTAAGAGATTCACCTTTCTTGTACAATCTATCAAGTGCGGATGGTGAAACAACCTTTCCTTCATTTTCTTGCTTTCGCAACATTAGCAGACTAGTAATTCATCAACAGTAGTAGTTCTTTCAAAATTGAATCCCAGATTTATTGACATCATTATCATCATGTTCATTATTTGGATACTTGTGAATGAAAGGTAAGGTGAGTATGTGGGAAATGGCAAATGAACAGAGAAAATGAGAAAATGACAGTGCATCACACTAGTCGCTTTATTGAAAAGGGAATAAATAAAAGTTAGCCCATACATAAAACTTATTTTGTGCTTATGGGCTTAAGCACTTTCAAAAACTATCTTGCATTACTTAAAGAAAAGAAAGCAAAAACAAAACTAGAATTTATAAATCTTCAAAATCGCCAGGCTCGAACTCTTTATGTCCCCACAAAACTCACCCCTCATTGGTATGGTTAGGCAATGGGTTTGCATCTGTAGCCGATTCCCCTTTCGTTTCAAAATTCAACATGCCAGCTTTTATCAGTCCTTGCACTCTATACTTTAGCGCAATGCAATTCTCTAGAGAGTGACCCACGTTCCCGAAGTGATACTCGCATCGAGCATTCTCATCATACCATTTCGGATATGGAGGCTTGAGAGGTTCCGCATAGACGGGTGCGATGAGTTGTCCTTTGATCAATTTTGGATACAACTCAGTGTAGGTCATGGGGATTGGGTCAATGGGAGTCCTTTCTCTTTGCGGCCATGATCCTTTAAGATTGCCCTCATGTTTATTGAACTGCGTAGCTGACTGAGTAACTGGTGCAAGTGTCTGAGGAATAGGTTGAACATTAACCTTGGGGTATGAATGGTAAGGATTCTGAGTAGGATAGTAAGGTTGTGGCATGTGATAAGGGTGTTGTGGGACATAGCCTCCATATTGCTTTCCATATGCAACAGCATGGACTTCTTCTTCCCTCTTTTTGTTAGCTCCTCCTTTCTTCTCAATATTGTTGGGAGCTTCAATCTTTCCACTCTTGATTGCATTCTCAATTATCTCACCAGACAATACCATATCAGCAAAATTCTTAGTAGCATTACCGATCATCCTATCGTAATATGGAGCCTTCAAAGTATTAACGAACATAATGGTAAGCTCCTTCTCTGAAAGTGGAGGTTGCACCTCCGCAGCCATGTCACGCCACCTTTGGGCGTATTGCTTGAAACTCTCATTAGTTCTCTTTTCCATGCTTTGGAGTGATAGACGATCAGGGGCCATATCAGCAACATGTCGATATTGAGCCATAAATGCTCTTGCCAAGTCATTCCAAGTGGTGATTCGAGTTCCATCCAATTGATTATACCACTTCGCTGCAGACCCAGTAAGGCTTTCTTGAAAGATGTGAATAAGAAGTTTATCATCTTGAGCATAGGCAGCCATCTTTCGACAATACATAATGAGATGAGACTTAGGGCAAGAAGTCCCATTGTATTTTTCAAACTCCGGGGCCTTAAATTTGGGTGGGATGATTAAATTAGACACCAAACACAACCCCATAGCATCCATGGGACCATATAGGTCTAAGCCTTCAATAGCTCGAAGTCTTTCCTCCAACATATCGATCTTTTGTTGTGACTTCGCCTCATCTTTCTCTTCTACTTGTTTGACTTTTATCTTTTCAATCTCCCTCGGGTCATCCAAGTTAGGTACTTCAATTGGATCAATAAATTTTGTCCCTTGGGAAGGGAGAGTTTGTCCCTGAGCTGGGCCAAACATTTGAGGTATGGATGTATAAGCAAATGGATATCCTCCTACTTGAGATGTTTGACTTGGATGAGGACCAAATCCAGGAGGGTATATGGGATCTTCCATGCAACGTTGTTGGACCCCTTCTTGGACAATAGCTTCTTCCATTACTCCTTTGCCCTTGCTCAAGTTTTTCAATAATTCAGTTATTTGAGCCAACTGCCCCTTCATTTCCTCTTGAGCCTTTTCCATCTTCTCAATACGGACACTTTGCTCTTCTTCCATGATCCTAGCTTGATAACGAGTGTGATACGAATGGACTTTTGGTCGGGCTATCTTTGAACCTTTATTACCACAATTAGAGTTTATTATTTTTCGTGTGGTAATGCTTGAAAAAGTTTGAAATTGCTTTGTTTGAAAACAATGATTGAAGATGAACAAAATGAGATGATGCTACATGTGTATGAATGGGATGGTATGGTAAAAAGTTGCCATGTAATAATAATGGATGATTGATGCATGAAAATGTTTTGGTGAAGAACACATGGTGCCCTTTTGTGTCTCATGTATAAATCAAAATCAAACAAGCTTGATAAAAAATGTGTCCTAAGTAATGGGTATTTTCTATAGCATGGGTTGATATGGCTCTATCTTACAGTTGGTCTTCCTAATTTCATTATATGCATGGCTTTAGATAAAAAGGCTAAAGGTTCCCAAATTGTTCCTTACTATCATCCACTCTGGACTAGTAAGGCACCCTAATCCTCACCCATGACAGGCTACAAACGGAAAAGGTTCAACTTGAGTGGGAGTATTTTGCTAGCCCATGCGGAGGTTATCACCTCACGAGAGCGGTAGGTACTCTACTCCCTCCTAGAAAGGACTGAGCTCGGGTCGAGAGCTTTATGCATGCAAGTGCAAAGTGTGGTGTGTGAGAAGGAACTTCATCTTATTAATTTCCACAAAACACTCAAGAAGTCAACAAAAGAGCATCAAACAACATCAGAACTTTGCAAATTTAGTCCATCACACTTAGACTTAGTATAACACAAGATTAAATTATGGCTCGACTCTCTTAATTGTCCCCAGTGGAGTCGCCAAGCTGTCATAACGTTTCCTAAGAATAGGACGCTAGACATTAAACAAATGGAGTCGCCACTAATCTTTTTTTTTACCTAGGTGTGATTGGACACCTAAATGACTCTAAGGACTGGTCTACATTTTTATTTTTGGGTTCGGGAGTTCATTTACGTGTAGGGAAGGTTATAGCACCCCTACAACGCCCAATATTGGTACCATTTTAATCTTATGTTATTTTAACTTAGTCTTAATTATGTGGTCTTTTAATTTTTTTGTTTAAATATTGAAAATTCTTTTAAGAATCCTCCATCATTCTGAATGAACTCTTAAAAAAATCTTCTCACCTCAAGAGTATTCAAGGGGTACCATTCGACTCCCCTGAAGAGGCTCCGTCGTCGAAAGTATTTTAGAATTTTTATTATTCCTTAATTTATTTTTTTATTTAATTATTTTATTACCTTTATTTATTTATTCATTTAAATATTATTTTTTTATATATTATTTACTAATATTTTTAGGATTTTGGTATTTAATATTGAGAATATCTCCTAAATTTTCCATCATTCTGGATAAACTTAGAAGAACCCCATCACCTAGGAATTTCTCAAGTGTTACTCATTCGCAATCGCCTTGAGGATTCCATCATCGGAATTATTATTATTTATTAACTTTATTTATTATTTATTATTTTATCTTTATTAGAATATAAATTTTATTATTTATTATGTTTTTTATCTTTATTTATTATTTGTTTATTTTGAAAATGCCTTCTAAGTCTTCCATCGTTCTGGATAAACTTAGAAGGACCTTCTCACCTAAGAATTCTTCAAGTGTTACTCATTCGCAATCGCCTTGAAGATTCCATCATCGGAATTAATTAATAATTTATTTATTATTTATTATTTATTATTATCTTAAAAATTTTACTATTATGTTTATTATATATATTTTATAATTATGATTTTTTACGTGTTATTCTTTTTTAATTATTTGGAGAATACAGTTTAACCTTCATTTTTTGAAAATACCTTTTAAATCTTCCATCATTCTGGATAGACTTAAAAGAATTCTCTTACCTAGGAATTCCTCGAGTGTTACTCATTCGTAATCGCCTCGAAGATTTCATCATCGGAAAGGTCTAGCTCATCCTCAACATTTATTATGCCATTATCTATTAATTAAACATCTATCTTAATAACTTTTATTTATTTATCTTTTTAATTATTTTTTATTTTTTACTTTTACTCATTTATAGTTTGTTGTCTTATTTAATTAAATTTTAACTTTATTTATTTTTCCTATTTTTGTTATTTATTATTCTTGATTTTTTTTAAGTTTTAAACTCCTATATTTTATTATTTTAATTATCTTTATTATGAGAAAAGCAACCCTTTTTTTTTTGAACAATGTGAGAAAAGCAACTTAAAGTATCAAATTCAATGATTAACCATTAATAACAAATACTAGACGTGGCATCATAAAAGTGCAGGAACAATACTTACCTTGTAATTGGATTGGCCAAAGTAAAATAGTTTGAGCTTTGTGGACTAATTACGTGATTTGCTCTTGGAATTGATGGCCGAAAAGCAACCCCTTTAACTCGATCCTAGCACTGCTTCGTCTGCCTTCCTTAGCTTGATTCCTCGTTCTTCCTTGTCATCGCTGGTACTGCTGCCTTGTATATTTTTTGTTATTTTCTCTCAAAATTGTTTTCCCCCCTTTCAGTTATGGGGTTTAACCCCTTTTTATAGTCATAAATTTGTTAGAGTCCTAATACAACTCAACCTATTCTATTAATTATCTTTTATTTTTAATATTTTATCTATTTAATTTTTATGTTAATCCTAATCTAACTCTATCAACTTTAATATTAATCTAAATAATTATCCTAAAAAAATCTAATTATCCTATCCTAAAATTAATTTTATTTTCTTTTCTTATCTTTTCCTTTTTTTTATTATCATTCCTAAATCCTATTTTAATTTTAATTTCCTAATTAATGTTAATTCTAAAATCTAAAAAATTCTCATTTAATTCTAGCCTAATTCTAAATTGTTAAATTAAAATACAATGTCACCCAATCCAATTAATTATTTTTATAAATTGAGACTCCGGACAAAATAAGGTGTCTACAAGCTTCATGCGCCATTTAGGAGAGTGGATGTTACTGAAAGAAGGACAAAAGCATATTTTTATTCTAATATATTAATTTTATATAAATTTTATTTTTTATTTTTTTCTTTTTTCTCTCATTATCTCTTCCTTTTTGTTCTTTCCTTTTCTATTTCATTTTTCTTTCTTTCCTTTTTTTTTACCAATATAATCTTAATTTTTTTCTTTCCATTTTTCTTTCATTTTTTATTTCCTTCTCGTTCTTTCCTTTTTGTTCTTTTTTCTTCCAATAATATCATTATCATTAGAGCCTTTATCTTAATACTGAGATAAGTTATATGAACCAATATATGACCTCATGTTAAGTTATCAGCATCAATTCTCTACCTCCACTTATTCTTGTCTAAAGCAATATGTTTTCCATCTACCATTCTGTCATCTCTTTCCCTTTCGTTCTTTTTTTCCAATAATATAATTTTAAATTTTTTTCTTTCCTTTTCATTCTTTCCCTTTTGTTCTTTTTTTCCCAAAATATAATTTTAATTTTTTTTCTTTCCTTTTCGTTCTTTTCTTTTTGTTCTTTCTTTCCAATAATATAAACTTACCTTTTTTTTCTTACCTTTCATTTTTTTCCTTTTTGTTCTTTCTTACCAGTAATATAATCTTACTTTTTTTCTTTCCTTTTTATTCTTTCTTTCCAGTAATACAATCTTAAATTTTTCTTTTTATCTTCTTTCATTTTATTTATTTCTTTTTTCTTTCTTTCCAATACCATAATCAAATTCTTTTATTTCCTTCAATTTTTAACAACATACCAGCCATGCGAAGAGAAATCACCTTCTCATTTTATCATTGCTTCTCTCTCCTCAATCATAGAGTTTGACCATCGATGCTCTAACGTTTACAATCGTGCTTCGCCTCCTACAATCCCTCCGAAACTTCGTTGGTAGCCATCCAAACCCTAAAGGCAAATTGTTTTGCCTGTCCTAACCTAGAAGAATTATTTTTTGATCTTTGTGTGTTTTCTTGGGCTTTAATTTTGGCTATCGTTTTTGGTCTCGAGTTTATATGAATTGATAGTTTTCTGGCTTCGATAGCTTGTAAGTAGTTGTGAAATTGTGTTTGAGATAGAAAAGGATTCGGTTTTGGGATAGAAAGAGATGTGGTTGCTGAGTTCTCGATTCTATTTTTTTTTTTTGTAATGGATAGTTGAATCTAGTTGATTGTAGAAAATAAAATGGGATCAAGATTGATGGTGGTTTGATTCTTTATTTTAATCTATTGAAATTTATGTTATTGGTGGATTTGATTCTCAGTGTCAATCGATTGGGATTTACACTTGTTGGGTTTCTTTCTTTTTCCTTTCATTTTTTTTAATTTTTTGAAAAAAATCAAATTAAAATTTTTTTACAACTAATAAATCGTTGTCATGTGTCGTGTTAACGCCATTAAGTTATTAACTATACGTGCATATCAGTTCTTTTGAAAAATTGTGAAAAATTCTTAATTGAACAAATTTAAAAACATTTAGTCCTTAATTGAGCATAATTAAAAATTATGTCCTTACTTGAAAAATGACACAAAGATTAGATCTTTAATTGAGCATTTAACAATTAAAAATTGAGCAATATCTTAATGGACTGTAATATCCACTATAAATTTCAACAAAGTTTACTGATTTTTTTTAGCTTAATAGCTAAATATACCCTTCAACTTTTTGCACAAAATGGAAATAAATCTTCAACATTTAATTTTATTGTATAAACCCCTAACATTTAAAAATAATGTAATTAAGTCCAAATCAGTTATAAATTTTTATACTAAAATAAAATGGTTGAGGGCTTATAAAATCTTAACCTCTTATTTATTTACTTAATTGCATTATTTTGAGGCTGAATGCTCAATTCAGGAGTATCGAGAATGATCAATTCAGGATATAAACTTTTATTTTGCTCAATTCAGGATAAAACGTTTTCGATTTTGCTCAATTTAAGATTTTCAGCGTGTGTGAGTTACACGCACCGTTAAAATAATAACGACGTTTAATAAAAGACACGTGGCAGTGTGTGATTGGGACACGTGGCAGCGTGTGATTGGGACACGTGGCAGTGATGGATACTTATTTTTCTTTTAATAGGTAAAAAATACGTGGACACGTGGTAGCATGTGATTGGGACACGTGGCATCAAGTGACATGTGGCAGTAATGGACATGTGGCAACGTGTGATTGGGACACGTGGCATTGACAGATACTTATTTTTCTTTTAATAGGTAAAAAATACGTGGACACGTGGCAACATTTTTAAGTGGGACATGTGGCATCAATTGACACGTGGCAGCATGTGATTGGGACACGTGGCGGTAGTGGACAAGTGGCAGCGTGTGATTGGGACACGTGACAGTGACGGATACTTATTTTTCTTTTAATAGCAAAACATATGTGGACATGTGGCAGCATTTTAAGTGGGACAAGTGATGTCAATTGACACGTGGCAGTGTGTGATTGGGACACGTGGCGGTAGTGGACATGTGGCAGCGTGTGATTGGGACATGTGGCAATGACGGATACTTATTTTTCTTTTAATAGCAAAATATACGTAGACACGTGGCAACATATGAGTCCGACACGTGTCGCAATAGTCCTTTCATCGTTACTCACTCTTTTTAACGGAGAGTGTAACTCACACACGCTGAAAAATCCTAAATTGAGCAAAATCTAAAACGTTTTATCCTGAATTGAGCAAAATAAAAGTTTATGTCCTGAATTGAGCATTCTCGATAACATTAACTCTTGAATTAAGCAAAATAAAAGTTTATGTCCTGAATTGAGCATTCTCGATAATGTTAACTCCTGAATTGAGCATTCAGCCTTATTTTGAAAGGCTGAGATTTTGTTTATAATTAAATAAAAGTTTATGGACTTTTATAATCAAATTAATGGTTGAGAGCTTATATCCATTTTGTGCAAGGGTTGAGAGTATATTTGGCTATTAAGCCTTTTTTTAATAGTACAATTTATTCAAAGTTACAATTATAATCAGTATATTACATTTTATGAACTAATAAGTTGATAAATGGATAAATATAAAAAACAATGACAAACTAAACAATCAAAGTTATAGGGTCTTCTCAATGCCACTAAGTCAATGCCTCGGCCACAGGTATTCTTTCAATGAAAAATATATATAATTAGATTCCTTGCATAGGCCAAATGGTCCATCCAAGCAATTAATCTTGATTTTTATGGTTCATAGGAGATACAATGGGAAATTTATATATAATTAGTGCATCAAATATAAACTTGATAAAAAAATAATATTATCTTTTTTAATTAATATAACCATAGTCAAACCAAAAGAAACGAGGATAATATATGTAATACTTGTTTTGCGGAATAAGTTTAATACTGTTGAATTAATTAAAAATTGAGCAATTATAAAAAAAAACTGAGCAATATCTTAATTGATTGTATTATCCAGTATAATTTTCAGCAAAGTTCAATGATGTTCTTTTAATAAAAAAATATAATTAGATTCATTGCATGGGCCAAGTGGTCTATCCAAGCAATTAAGCTTTGCTTAGTAGGAAGGATGCAAAGAGGTGAGAATGAAAAATTTGTTAATCTAATTATTAGGTTTCATAACTACTTTCCTATTTTGTAGTCTAATCATTAGATTAGCAAATTTTTCATCCTCACCTTTTTCTATCATTCCTAGCAAACAAGGTTTTAGTATTAATAGCTAAATATACCCCTCAACCTTTTGCACAAAATGAAAATAAATCTTCAACATTTAATTTTATTGTATAAACCCTTAACATTTAAAAATAATGTAATTAAGTCCAAATCAGTTATAAATTTTTATACTAAAATAAAATGGTTGAGGACTTATAAAATCTTAACCTCTTATTTATTTACTTAATTGCATTATTTTGAGGTTGAATGCTCAATTTAGGAGTTAAAGTTATCGAGAATGCTCAATTCAGGATATAAACTTTTATTTTGCTCAATTCAGGATAAAACGTTTTCGATTTTGCTCAATTTAAGATTTTTCAGCGTGTGTGAGTTATACGCAATAACGGCGTTTAATAAAAGACACGTGGTAGCGTGTGATTGGGACACGTGGCAGTGATGGATACTTATTTTTCTTTTAATAAGTAAAAAATAAGTGAACACGTAGCATCAAGTGACACGTGGCAGTAATGGACATGTGGCAACGTGTGATTGGGACACGTGGCATTGACAAATACTTATTTTTCTTTTAATAGGCAAAAAATACGTGGACATGTGGCAACATTTTAAGTGGGACATGTGGCAGCGTGTGATTGAGACACGTGACGGTAGTGGACACGTGGCAGCGTGTGATTGGGACACGTGGCGATGGAGGATACTTATTTTTCTTTTAATAGAAAATATACGTGGACACGTGGCAGCATTTTAAGTGGGACACGTGGCGTCAATTGACATGTGGCAGTGTGTGATTGGGACACGTGACGGTAGTGGACACGTGTGATTGGGACACGTGGCAGTGACAGATACTTATTTTTTCTTTTAATAGCAAAATATAAGTAGACACGTGGTAACATATGAGTTCGACACGTGTCGCCACGTGTCGCAATAGTCCTTTCATCGTCACCCACTCTTTTTTAACGGAGAGTGTAACTCACACACGCTGAAAAATCTTAAATTGAGCAAAATCGAAAACGTTTTATCCTGAATTGAGCAAAATAAAAGTTTATGTCCTGGATTGAGCATTTTTGATACTGTTAACTCCTGAATTGAGCATTCAGTCTTATTTTGAAAGGCTGAGATTTTGTTTATAATTAAATAAAAGTTTATGGACTTTTATAATCAAATTAATGGTTGAGAGCTTATATCCATTTTGTGCAAGGGTTGAGAGTATATTTGACTATTAAACATTTTTTTAATAGTACAATTTATTTAAAGTTACAATTATAATCAGTATATTACATTTTATGAACCAATAAGTTGATAAATGGATAAATATAAAAAACAATAACAAACTAAACAATCAAAGTTATAGGGTCTTCTCAATGCCACTAAGTCAATGCCTCGGCCACAGATATTCTTTCAATGAAAACTATATATAATTAGATTCCTTGCATAGGCCAAGTGGTCCATCCAAGCAATTAATCTTGATTTTTATGGTTCATAGGAGATACAATGGGAAATTTATATATAATTAGTGCATCAAATATAAACTTGATAAAAAAATAATATTATCTTTTTTAATTAATATAACCATAGTCAAACCAAAAGAAACGAGGATAATATATGTAATACTTGTTTTGCGGAATAAGTTTAATACTGTTGAATTAATTAAAAACTGAGCAATTATAAAAAAAAAAACTGAGCAATATCTTAATTGATAGTATTATCCACTATAATTTTCAGCAAAGTTCAATGATGTTCTTTTAATAAAAAAATATAATTAGATTCATTGCATGGGCCAAGTGGTCTATCCAGGCAATTAAGCTTTGCTTGGTAGGAAGGATGCAAAGAAGTGAGAATGAAAAATTTGTTAATCTAATTATTAGGTTTCATAACTACTTTTCTATTTTGTAGTTTAATCATTAGATTAGCAAATTTTTCATCTTCACCTTTTTCTATCATTCCTAGCAAACAAGGTTTTAGTATTAATTTTTAATTACCTAATTTTAGTTATACATGCATATCAAAATTAAAGTTTTATGTGAATTAATGAATTAAAGTTTTATGTGAATTAATGTCTTGAATTAATCGATTATCAACTTAATTAAAAAAAATACAAGAAACCAAGTATAATAATAGATATAAATTAAAATTATAAATAAATAAATAAAATTGTGTAAATTTTTATTAATGCATTAATGAAACTTGGATTCATTCACCTTGAGAGTTTTTCCTTTTTCTTTTTTTTTTATAAGATAAAATTATTTGTGTTTGAATTCAAATTTTATATTATATCACAATTCTTTCTTAGTCATTCATTTAAAAGATTATTGACTATCATAATTCTCTCGTGATCATTTATTTAAAAGATTATTGACCAACACAATTCTTTCGTAATCATTCACTCAAAAGATTATTGACCGACCGTCGCGAATCTTTTACTGATGGAGTAACTTACACACTTACCAGTTAGCATTTTCTTCCATGGGCTTTTATCTTAGTCTTGGTCTTGGTATAGGTTTTGATTTGATGGATTGTTACTTAATGAAAGTAGTTGAATTTCATGCACCAAAAACGAAGTTGTTGTTGTCTTGAACAAAAAAAAAAAAACGAAGTTGTTATTAACCACCCATAAAAAAAAAAGTTGTTGAATTCTTGTCCGATTTGTACCATTCATTGGAATTTCGACCGCTTAAATCCACTTTTCTTGTACACACTACATCAACCAACGCATTCATACTTCACCTCCGGCTCTTATCAGCTGTTGAATAGTCAATAGTCAATAGTCAATATACCCTAATTTTAAGTCATCAATGGTTACTTTTGGTCGGCGGTAGAACCCTTCAGCTTAAAGATTTACATGTCTGTAGTAATTACACATCACTGGCTTCCGGACCAATCAAGCTTACTGAGTGTTAAACTGGTTTTAAGGTTTGTGTGCTTTAAGACTCGGGTATAACACTGGCTTTTCTCCGACAACCGCATTATTTATCCTCCTAGAGCTTTGAGTTTGATTTTGGAGATGATGTTGCTGCTGCACTCTGTAAAAGAAGAAGAACGTCAATGTTTTCTTTTTTACTTTTACTAAGGGGAAAGAAAAACTAAGAGCATTCGCCATTGGTAAGACCTTAAAAGTCTATAGATGCGGGTGAGTAATGACCATAATGCATGCAGGCATAAACTAAATCACAGATATATAACTACTAGAGATGATACATACTAGAAACTGAGCACCAGGAGACATAAAATATACCAGGTTCAAACAGAAAGTCAAGTAGAATTGCAGAAAGTCTACTTAAGTTAGCATCATTACGGAACGGATAAACTTTCAATTTTACTAGACTTATAATAGAATAGATAAATTAGGATTTTGTTCTTAGTTCTTCTTACCAGTGGTATGCCTTTAATGGCTCTTTCTTCCAAATATCTTGATGGTTTAAATAAGTTACCATACAGTTCGGACCATCTCTTGAGACTCGTATAAATATGGTTTGACCCAACCGTATCTGCCCAAAACATGATACCACCACTGCCAGAGAAGAGATTTTTTTTGTGAGACAGAGAGGAAATAAGAGCCCAAGTAATCAACCAGAAAAAGGAGTGCATGGAAGCAAGGTGATTTGCTGGCATGAGATAGAATTTAACTGAAATGTATTTGGCATGCAATTCATTAGCAAACAGCGGCTTTTAATAGATACCAGAGACCCCAGCATCTGATAAATAGTTACCGCAATTCCTATAGCAGTTGAAAATGGAACCATAATGCTTTCCAGATTATTCTTTAGGAGTTCAGGTAGCAGAGACTAAAAATTGTCAGTGAAGTACGTACAGGTAAGATGGGAAGCTCATTCCTAGTACAGATGCAACATCAAGATCTGATGCTCGAGCAACTATACCCTCATCCAAAACATGGCATGCCTCATTAATAGTAGGAAACAATACCATCTTTAGAATTTCTTCATCTGTAACTGATATAGGCTGTTGAATAAAATCCAACAAAAATATATTAGAAAGAGTGCTTTTTTGTCAACTCACATAGAATGCGGCCGGCTGAGGAATGGTCCCCTATAATCAATTTAAGGAGGTGTACAAAATTTCATGCCATACAACAGTTTTCTTCAAACAAGAGGATATAATAATACCTTTCCACCAGGCATAATATTCATAAGCTGTCTAGATTCCTCAATAATGGGTAGCACTGAAGGATCAGGTTTTGGCTTGCTTCCCTTTTCATAAATATAAAACCCTTTTCCATTGCTTTTGCCTAACACATAAAACAAAAAAGACTCCAAATGCAGACAATCAAAATGCAATAAAAACATGAATTGAAGGTGAAAGAAGAAGTACTAGGAGCAGAATCAAAATCCTTTTTTACCATTTCGTCCATATTTCAACAGAAGTTCAACCAATGGAGACCTGAATATTCTAACAGAGAATGCATTTTCATATTCTTTCCCAACTTGCATGCCTAGTCTATATCCACCCAAGTCCTTCAGCCTGCAAGCATTGCAATAGAAAAGCATAAATTATCACAATAAGTTCAGAAAACACTTCTATGTGCAAGTCCACATGCATTGCTTCGCAATAGAGCTTCTTAAGAAATCATGCATGGCATAATATATACAATTCAGCAGACAGAAAAACTACCAGACATCTCAGATTTCCAGTTACAAGACTACGTATGTGCTGGTAACTGGATTTGCAGAAGTCAATGTTGCTATTTGTAGGAAATCAAAGTATTGTATTGAAAGACTTAAGATAAAACTGTACATAAGTACCCTATTTATATACAAAGAACTTCTAACTAAATAGGAAAGTATATCACTCATAATCCTAGATATTATTCTAATTAATAGAATCTATAATCGAGTGATTCTCTAACCTTAATGCTAGGGATACACGTATATACTAATTTCCTAAAATAACAAATTAATTAAAACAGCAGTTGACTTTCCAATAATATTCTTGACACTCCCTCTCAAGCTGGTGAATAAACATTGTCCATTCCCAGCTTGGTTACAATCTTGTGGAAGAGTGGATTGTTAAGTCCTTTGGTTAGAACATCTGCTAGCTGTGATTCGCTTGGTACATAGGGTGTGCAAATGAGACCACTGTCAAACTTCTCCTTAATGAAATGTCTGTCAACTTCAATATGTTTTGTCCTGTCATGCTGCACAGGATTGTGTGCGATGCTAATTGCAGATTTGTTGTCACAGTAGAGCTTCATAGGGCCATCCCACTTGAGTCTTAGATCTTCCAAAATGATCTTCAACCATAGTAGCTCACATACACCTTGTGCCATTGCTCGAAATTCTGATTCTGCACTTGATCTTGCCACAACAGTCTGCTTTTTTGCTCCTCCAAGTAACTAAGTTTCCTCCCAAAAAGGTGCAGTAACCCGTGGTTGATCTTCTATCAACTACTGAGCTTGCGTAGTCAGCGTCGGTGTAGGCCTCCAAAGTGAGCTTATCACCTTTTTTGAACAAAATTCCCTTTCTTGGAGTTCCCTTGAGATAGTGCAATATTCTATGAACTGCATGCAAATGGAGTTCCTTAGGGTTGTGCATAAATTGGCTCACCACACTAACTGCATAGGCAATATCAGGCCGTGTGTGGGATAGGTAGATTAGTCTACCAACCAGTCTCTGATATGATTTTTTGTCTGTAGCATTGTCTCCCTCTACTTCCCCAAGTTTATGATTAGGATCAATTGGTGTGCTGGATGGTTTGCACGCCAACTTTCCCGTGTCTTTCAAGAGATCAAGGACATACTTTTGTTGGGATATAAAGATCCCTTGTTTCGACCTTGCCACTTCAATGCCCAGAAAATATTTCAAGTTTCCTAGTTCCTTAATCTCGAACTCCTTTGCCAAACATCTTCCCAAGTTCTGCCTTTCCTTTTCATTATTTCCCGTCACTATGATATCATCAACATAGACAATGAGAGCAGAAACTCCCTCTGAACTTGAGTGTTTTATGAATAGGGTGTGATCCCCTTGGCTCTGCTTGTACCACATGGAATCCATTACCTTGGCAAATCTCCCAAACCAAGCTCTTAGTTTTAGGCCATATAGTGCCTTCTTGAGCTTGCAAACCTTATTTGCAGCCATGTTTCTATTGAATCCAAGGGGTATTTCCATGTAGATTTCCTCTTCAAGATCTCCGTGCAAAAATGCATTTTTTACATCAAACTATTGTAAAGGCCAATCAAAGTTAACTGCTAGAGACAAAAGAATTCTCACCGTATTCATCTTGGCAACCGGAGCAAAGGTTTCTTGGTAATCTATCCCATATGTCTGTGTGTATCCTTTAGCCACCAACCTAGCTTTGTACCTCTCAAGTGTTCCATCTGCTTTATACTTAACTGTAAAGACCCATTTACATCCCACTGCTTTCTTTCCTCTTGGTAGCTCCACAATCTCCCAAGTATTGTTCTTCTCCAGGGCCTGCATTTCAACATTCATAGCATTCTTCCAATTTTCACAATTTAAAGCCTCTGATAATGTTTTGGGAATGGATATTGTGTTTATGTTTGTAAGGAAACTTCGGTGAGATGGAGAGCATTTTTCAAAGGACACAAAATGGGATATTGGGTATAATGGATGTTTTGTGCACTCTCTAGTTCCTTTCCTAAGGGCTATAGGTAAATCAATGTTAGATAAGGAATCACTTTGAGGAGTAGAGCTAGAAGATATTACCTCATTTCCAGGATTTGAGTCTGATGATTGGTCCGGCCTTAGTTCAGGAGCTAGACTTTTCCTTCTTGAGTAAACCTATGAGAATCGATTGTTAGTAGTGGCCTTTCCCCCATCTGCTTGTGAACTAGGTTGTAAGGAGGGCTCATTTTGGGTTTGTGAAGGAGGAGGCTTAGGTTGCTTAATTGTAACTTCAGCGGAGGTCTTGGTCTCGGGTTGGAATTTAGAAGATGATGACGGCAAGTCAAGGAGAAAGAAGTCTTGATCCTTATCTTCCACAAATGTTGTCTCCCTCTGAAGATAGGGTTAAGTGAAATATGGTTCTGTTTCAATGAAGGTAACATTTGCTGAGATTAGGAGTTTTTTAGTAGGTGGGTGATAGCACTTGTATCCTTTCGGTGTTGAAGAGTATCCCACAAAGACACACTTGATAGCTCTAGGGTCTAACTTTCCTCTATTTTGGCTATGGACATGAACAAATGAGACACACCCAAATACTCTAGGAACAAGATGGTTTGTTGTACTGAGACTTGGATAAAAGTGAGACAACACCTCCATGGGACTCTTGAAGTTTAACACTCGGGATGGTAACCTGTTTATGACATGTGTGGCTGTAAGAACTGCTTCCCCCCAAAGGTATTTTGGCACATTTTTCTGAAATAATAATGCTCGGGTAGTGTTTAAGAGATGACCATTTTTCCTTTCTGCAACTCCATTTTGTTGTGGAGTAGAGACACAGGATGACTCATGAATAATACCTTTTTGTTGAAAATATGGGGAAAGTGTTTGGTTGAAATAATCTTTTGCATTATCTGACCTAAACCTTTTGATTTGGACCCCAAATTGGTTTTTTATCATGGAAAAGAAGTTTGGGAGGATATCACTCACATCAGATTTTGATTTAAGCAGAAATATCCAGGTAACTCTTGTACAATCATCAATAAATGAAACAAACCAACGTGCCCCAGAAATATTTGGAATTGTAGTTGGACCCCATATATCACTATCAATCAACTCAAAAGGAAAAAGGCTTCTTTTGTTATTGGTGGGAAAGGTAGCACGTCTGTGTTTTGCAAGTTCACATGCATCACAATGAAACTGCTTATCAACTAGTCCTTTGAACAAAGAAGGGAACATAATTTCAAGGGTTGAAAAAGAAGGATGTCCGAGCCTAAAATGGTGAAGCCAAATTGTGTCTTTATTGGTGACGTTTTGTCCAGAAAGGTAGGTTAGGGGCTGGTTCCACTTACCAACTTTCGATTTCTCTAATTCCTCAAGATAGTATAATCCATCCTTCTCCTTAGCACGTCCAATCATCATTCTCGAGCCCTGGTCTTGAAATAGACAATAAGATGGAAAAAAAGTTACTTTGCAATTCATGTCATGAGAAAGCTTGGATATTGATAAAAGATTGGTGGACAATTTGGGAACATGTAGGACATTTTTCAAAGTATGGTTAGGACTGATTTTTATTTCTCCTACCCCAGCTATCGTGGCCAAGGAGCCATCGGCAGTAGCAATTTTCCTACTACTAGAACAAGGTGAATATGAACTAAAGTTTTGAAATGAATGAGTCATATGATCTGTGGTTCCTGAATCAATAATCCACAAATGTTTAAAGGTTCTATCTGAGGCATTTAAAGCGTGAGAGGTTGGAAGTTTACCTGAATGTATCAATGAATAGGTACTTGAAGATTTTTCGAGGATACTTAGGAGATTTCTCAGCTTTTCAATCTCTTCTTTGTTGAGACTGCCCAACTCCTTTGGTGCTGCAGTGGTTGTTTCTGCAACTTCTGACATCTTTCACAAATCAAAACTTGCTGAAGGATAGGTGAGAATCAGGGATAAATCGGCAATGAAGGCCAAGCAACAAAGAGAAACCACCAATGATGAAGAACAGAGGAAAAATTCAGCTATGGAGGCTGATAAAAAAGAACACATGAAATACTCTGTTTTGTCTTTAGAAAACAGAGCAAAGACAACAGTGATGAAGGCTGGAACAATAGAACCAGAACCGAGCCTATAGAGACGAACAAAAACAAATTTTCGTGATGAAGGCTGGATGAGAAAATGGCTATGAAGGCCTAAGGCAAAAAAATCAGCAATGAAGGCTGAAGAAGAAACTGCAGAAAATCAGCAATGAAGGCTGAAGAAGAAACTGCAGAAAATCAGCAATGAAGGCTGAAAAAGTGACTGATTTCCAAGAAAAAAAAACCTAAAGCTCTTGATACCATGTAGGAAATCAAAGTATTGTATTGAAAGACTTAAGATAAAACTGTACATAAGTACCCTATTTATATACAAAGAACTTCTAACTAAATAGGAAAGTATATCACTCATAATCCTAGATATTATTCTAATTAATAGAATCTATAATCGAGTGATTCTCTAACCTTAATGCTAGGGATACACGTATATACTAATTTCCTAAAATAACAAATTAATTAAAACAGCAGTTGACTTTCCAATAATATTCTTGACACTATTTTACCAAAATCATCATTACCATTTATCCTAGCGTAGCTATATTAAAGTCATACAACATTTTCAAGTGACTTGAATTATCTGGCTGACTTTCTGTTCACCATTTTCTATTTCATGAAAGAGATTATCTATAAAACAATTACACACATCATTACTCAAAAGTCAAATAGAATGCTTGGGAAGAAACGTACTGGGATGGACCCAAGGGAAGGCCAAAATTCCTGATCACCCTGTCAATTCTGAACAAGTCCACACCTAAATGGACCAAAAGATCTGGAACTTGCATATAGGGGAAGAATGTTCGATTAACTGCAAAGCCAGTGCAGTTACCTACCACAATAGGAACTTTCTTTATTATTTTTCCAACAGTCAGGAGATCAAGAATAACTTGCGGGGAAGTTTTCTCTGTTCGCACAATCTCCAGTAGAGGCATTATATGAGCAGGACTGTTCATCAGAGAAACATAAAAAAAAGCCATTTATATAAACAAAGTGGTCAAAAAATTTGTTGTGCATCCAACAAAATATGGTTCATTTATGTAAATAGCAGCATATGCTTTGTCTTAACCAGATGGTGTTGTGGTGATAAAGCAAGCCCCAGAAGTTCATGTTGAAATAAGCAAAGAAGAAGCCAACAACCTTTTTGATTTTTATTTTTCGGTTTAGAGGAGTTGGATACTCCTGTTTTTCATTTAATGTAATACACAAGTAAGGTTACTATGATGCTAATAATAAATAAATTATCATACAACTTAAACAAGTTTAACAACCTGAAAAAATGAGCCCCTATAATACGCTCTTGTGAATTGGTCTTTTCTCCAATTACATTAAGGTCAATGGTGGATGTATTTGTAGCCAAAATGCAGCAAGAAGAGCAGACCTTCTCCAGCTCACTGAATATTTTTTGCTTCAATGGAACATCCTCAATGACTGCCTGCAAAGAGGAATGTAATAAGTAAACAACTTGTACTAAAATAGACAGTTAGGCACACGTGCATCTTATATATTTGAAAATATCGGACATCATAAAAAATCTAAATTACTAAGTAGATATTGATAAGTAAAACTTGCGCAGTGGAGAAACTTAAATTAGTTCCTCTTTATTCCGACGACAATTTATGGCCTGATCATGTCCTTTAAAGATTTATGGTGCAATGTTGATCATGCTACTTGTGAAGCTAAATCCTGTGTTGATTGGTTTGCTCAAAATGCTAGAGAACATCACTTATGTTTGCTTATTCACAATAATCTTCCTGATTGCTTAGGCTCTAATCAAACAATGACTGCTTGGGAGTTCTAACACCTAGTTATGAATTGGCATAAATGAGCTACACCATCTATGGAGTAAGAATAGAAAATTCTGTTTGGTCAACTTGAGATTATCTTCTGATACACCAATTTACCGGTAGAGATAAAACCAAACAAGATTTTCAGAAGGAGCTAAATTTCAACAACTTGATGACAGAGGCCCCCACCTCTATGACCATATCCACCTCCTTAAATTCTGTATAGTTGGATACTCCTTTGAGCATTGAAAGGGCTTTGCTTGCCTGATCCTGCGTCACTTTTCCTCTAATTACTAGGCCTTGAATATTTGCTGCCACAGAGAAAAGGCATGTTAAAAAAAAAAGAGGTCAGATGTCCGAAATAAATCCAAGAAATGATTTTTGGTATCACATTAAAGAAACAAGATAAGTAGACCACATAATTTATCCAGCTCTCAATGTTAAACATTTATACTCCAATTGTCCTTATGTTCAAGTTCAACTACAAGACTTTGTTGCCCCATTGTCACACATTAGCAAACAAGTCGAGCCAAGATGGCTAACGAACTCAGTTCTTCATCGTAAGTTGTTAAGAATACAAATATTTCCAATTTACAAGAATACTAATTGATGTACCTAATATATATTGTTGTTATCCTTGCAATAATATATAAAACTCTAACCCCTCCCACAATTTCAATAACAAAATCATAAAATGCACTTATCTATTCATTGAATAGATAGATTGCCAATAACCTGAACAGACTTTGTAAAAATTCAATTCACAATGAATACACCCATTCTTCGGTAATTCAACCATCCAACAAACCTATTGACAATTTTGGTTTGCAAAGGTTAATATTCAGATATGATCATTTCCTTAAAACAATATTGTTCACAAAAGAGCACACATTGTATCAATGGAATAGCCACCTTCTATTGTTTTCAATGCTTTTAGAAGATATTCAGAGTTGATTTCCTTGAGAAAAATGGATAAGTCGCTTAGGAGAAGAGATGTAGCTATTCCCGTCCCCATTATGCCTCCACCAATAATAGCAACTTTCTTTACATGCCTCGGTTGGAGACCGACATCAGTAACATTTGGCACCTGAACAAATAACCAATATATTTAAGTGCTGAAAAATTGCAATTTCTGAGTTTTAAAAAACCAACCAATCAACTTCCACAAAAAAAATTTGGATGCCCTAATTGCAAAAGGGTGTAGCATCAAGAATACCAGGTTTTAGAATGTCTATATAATTCTCTGCTAATCAACTAAAATATAGGGAGAGAGGACAGGAATTCTAAGAATCATTATTCATTAGTTACCTTTGCTGTACGACGTTGGGCTAAAAAAAGATGAGAAAGAGCTTTTGAAGTGCTTGAATGGACTAACTCCTTGGACACTGCAGCTTCCTGTTACAATTGATTACTCTATAAGAATGTACATGAATAGATTACAGTCCAGCTGGTGCAAGACAAATTAACTAACGGATCTTGTGAGATGAAAAGTCATTTGCTAATGAAAATTAAAATGTAAGACATCTGATAAAAGTTGTCACTGAATGCACTGTAGTGGGAAAAAAAAACTCATGCCAAGAAAGTCAGCTTGATGTTATTAGCATTAGGAAGCATAAGAAATTTCTTCTGTAAGGATGTTGATGTATCAATGTCTAGTAAATGCAAAGGCCCCAGACTGGAATACCTTTAGAAGTCCATTGTATCCTCCATGGAGAATGCCCTCCTCAACTACATCAAGGCATGCAAGGTGCTGAGGCATATTTGGAGCAGTCCGTTTGGCTTGTTCTCTAGCAGATCTTAATAACCCCTGTGCTTCAGCAAGGGATCCAATTTTGTCTGTTCTGTGGAGAGAACACACCCATGGTTTACGTCTCTCTGCTATCTCTAAAGCCCATAGTCGAGACGCTCTCAGTAACTCTTCAGAAGATGCAATGTCGTCAATAAGACCAAGCAACTTTCCTTCTTCAGACATTATTGGTTTTGAAAACTGTAAAGAGAATTTATATTGAATTAGATTTACATACAAAGAAAACTGGCTAGAAAAATCATTTAACCGTGCAAAATAGTTCAAGGAAAGAAGCATGGATGTCAAAGAATATAACCCAGGCTAGGTTCTATTATAATAAGGAAGAGGTGGTAGATTTGTTCTTCCAAAGCTTACTTGCAGCAGTGAGTTTTATGTATCATTCATCGGAACCATTAAAGCCAAATTAAATCCAGTGGGAAATGAATAACAATTTAGAGATTTTATCATTTAAAGAAATTTTGAATTGGAATTAAATATACTTCAAAGTCCAAACCAATCCAATCATCCAGAAACAGGACTACATGATGCCTTGAACCCAAGCAAAAGAAGTCAAAATTAAGGAATGAAGACGATGTTTTTTCAAGATCATATCTCTTCTCTACCCATAAATCTTACCAGCATTATTTCAACAGCCTTTGAGACCCCGACAAGCCTTGGAAGACGTTGTGTACCTTAAAAAAACAACCATATTACAATATCAGTCAATTCACGTAAATCTCACCTGAACAAAACACCATTCTGCAAGATGAAAAATGCTGTTTTTCAAGCAACATAAATAGGAAGCCATACCTCCAAGCCCAGGAATCACCCCAAGTGCCAACTCTGGCAAGCCTAATTGAGTTTTTGGGGCAGCAATACGTGCATGGCAACCCTGTATGAGATTCAGTGGAATGAGACAACTGTGCTACGATGTGACGATCAAAGTTGCTAACAAAAGAATTTAATCACAGCTGCTCCTCAGAAGGAAATACATACCATTGCCAATTCTAAGCCCCCACCAAGAGCCAATCCTTCAACAGCTGCAACAACAGGCTTCTTGCAATCTGGATTAAAGAAGACCAACATTGATAGAGTCACAATTGCTGTAGATCTGGCAGGTATATGGGTTTATTCGATATTCCTGAGATGTTTTCAAGAGTTTTGACATGACGAACTCAAACATGAGTTTAATTAAGAGATAACATTTCTCTGAAACAAAGAGTGTCATCAAACATGTTGTTCTTAGCACATGGCTAATTAATACCCGTCCTACAACAATTTTACACCAAAGGCCAGTTAGCTAGGCCTTTAGTGCAGCAAGCTAACATCATATCTTGATGCACCAAATTCATTTTGTATCTTCCTGTGTGGCATATAAACCTCATTTTGATGAAAAGGGACTTTTCATAGAGAATTTCCCATTCCACACTAGTTTCTTACTTTCTATTTCTGACTCCTATTTCCTAGCTCCAAAGCCGCACTTTCCACTCTCTACTTCCATGTACAATTTACACTTCCACTGCCTTCCAGCTTTCTTCGTTTCTCATAGCACTCTTTATCAGGATTAACCTAAGTCCTCTTCTTTTCCGTCTCTACTTGATTTACTTGATTGCAGCACTACCTTACTTCAAACAGAAGAAGAAAGAAAGAAAGAAAAATAAGAAAACCTTTACACTTACGTAAAGAAGAACACTCAAACCCTAACCAAAATAACTATACAACATTAACAAGTAATAAGGTCTAAAAGGAACATTAAAATTAAAGCCAAGTAAAACACCTTCGATAGTGTTGACAACAAGATCAATCGATTCAAGCGGCCGATCTGACATATCACCTGCCATGCCAACGTTATTGATGTTTATTATTAGTACTTTCAGAAAATATATAACATATAAACAACCACAATCTGAACTGAATAAGGGCCAATCAAGTACAAATACCGCTCAGAGGAACTTTCTGAAAAGCATTGATGTCAAAACCCCCTGAAAAGCGTCCACCCTTACCTTCAATTTACCATGAAAACACACGGAATCAGCTACAGTCTTGAAACAACTTTTAACGTAATCATAATTCCAATGCACCGTCAGAATTTACCATTCAATCAAACTTCAGAACTCACCGGTCAAAACAATAGCTTTAACATCCACTCTCCGCGTTGCCTCACGGAATTTCTCCTTCAGTCCCGCAATCACTGCAGCAGCAGAATTTAACAAATTAATATATTCCCAGACGAATAAAACATCAAAACAAATAAAAATCAAATACCCGGATAAGTAAAAAGATTCTTAAAGCTTACTTGCAGCGTTAAAAACATTCAAAGGAGGATTTGAGATGGCAATGACAGCAACACCATCACTTCCAACCTCCATTGTTACTCCATCCATAGCCATTGCCAAAGCCTTCTTTTCTGTCGTTTACCTCTCTTACTCCCCAACCTCTTGAAAGGAGATAAAATAAGCTAGCAAGAGTAGGCGATTAGAAATTCCTTTTTGGCATGTTGAATTTTTTTTTCTTTTTATAATCTAATTAAAAGCATTTACTGCATTCTCCCCTCATTTATGGTCCTCACCCTCCACTTTAAATATCTAAAACAATATAAAACTATTTAGCTTTGGACGTGGCTAATTGGTTTTTGGTTTTGACTTTTAAATTGCTTTAAGCCAAAAATGTTCGGTTTTCACTGTTCATTCATTAATGACATGCGTGCAGGCACATGGGCTGACAATAATGGTGCAATGTGTAGAATTTAAATATATTTTTAATTATTTTTTTAAATATATTTTTAATTATTTTAATTTCGTGTGTAGAATTTAAAACTTTATAACCATGTGTGTAATAATAATCTATATATAAATTATCAAATCTAGAAAAAAATTGTAATTACTTTTGCATTGACAATTTGGCAATTAACCCATTAAGTTACTAGTATACTTTTGTTTAATAGATGGTTTTTTTAGAATACTATTCTCTTAAAGTCACAAACAGTAAAGTAGTTGATTTCTAACTCATGGCTCATGAGAATAGGTCATTTGATTAAACAAAAGAAACAAGTGACTGGAAAAAAAAAAAAGACACTAGTGGTTGTAGATTTGATTTGTTTTGATTCATTCATACTTATTACTACTATGTTATAATTATTAGTCGCTTTCAGCTCTTTCCACTCTTACTTAGTGGTGTCAAGAAAAATAATTGTTTTTAAAGTATTGGTTGAACAACTTTATATTTGCATTATTTCATTATTTCACCATCATTTTTACATTTAAATGTTTTTGTTTATTATTAAAAATATGAAAATTTGAAATAAGAAACATTAATTAAAGTTAGAGTTTGATTTTATACATAGATAAAGGATGATGAAATATGAAATATTTTAATTTTATTAAATTAAATAACTGTCACATCCTTTATTTTTTAATATATTTTGTCTTATCGATCATGTCAATGTGTTTTATCACAGAATATGAAATAATTCATATTAAAAAAAATCCATTCAAGCCCAAATTTTGTGACAATTAATGGAGCAACGACTATGGGCTATTGGACTTTATCTTTTAGGGCTTGTCACCGGTCTGGCAAAGTGCCGTCAAAACTCAAGAGTCAAGCCGGATTCGGCCCAAGAGCAACTCGTTCCTGCAGTATAAATTACAACCCGTTAACACAGAATTTTCCCAAGTGGAAATCGAGTGGAGACCGGAATCAAACCGAAGTCTAAGCTCTAAAAATGGCGTCCTCTTGGAAGGCAATGTCTAGGTTATCGACTCGGTTACAATCTCCAGCTCTCAGGCTTAACAAGACCTCACTCTCTGCTCTCCAATCCACTTCTCGTTCTTCAACTTCACGCATTTCTCGCGTCTCAAGGTGAGAGATTTAATCTTTAATTTAACATTTTTTTGGCTTGAATCTTTAATTTTCGACTAAAATCTTTACTTAAAAAAAAAGGTTGCCATTGGAGTTGAGTAGTGTGGAGTCGATGATGCCGCTGCACAGCGCTATAGCTTCGGCGCGATTGGTATCGAGCTTGGCTCCCGAGTCTCAGACATGGTGTTTAGTTCCTCAAGGTTATTTATCTTTTATTTCCTTTGATATTCTTTTTTTTTTTATAATCATTCAAAACCTGTAAAAAAAATGTTGCCTATAAAATTACAAGCAAAAGTCCAGAAAATGAGAAAGGAAAATTAGCATTTTGTTTGAAAGTTATAAGGAAAGCCTTTTAATTTAAGAAAGTATCAATGGTAGAGAATCGCCCTTTCAATTTAATATATTGTAGTTGATATAACAATACGTTTTTGCATCCTATGATATATTGAAAGCTCGAATTGAAGGCCTTTGCTGCAGTCTTTGTTACTAAAACTTTTAAATAAGAGGAGGCTCTGAAAATTAAATGTAAGACAGATATGTGGTTTATCTGAATTATGGATTTAGAAACTAAAATGTTCAGAGGGTTTAAGGTTTAGGGTTTCCACCGTCTGCATCGCTTATGTAACTATAGACTGGTACTTGAAGCTGTAACTTGAACCATATTTTTCATATGCCGGCATGAAATTAGTTATCAGTGTTGATCAAAACTTCTTTGAATTGCAGGTCTCTCAATGCCTTTATAACAGCCTCTTTTTGCAGTGAGTTTTTGCAGAGGAACATAGATATGGTTCATGTTGTCGCCTCTTTTCTTTTTGATTTTCATTGATTTCAGAGGCACAGTATTTTATAGTTTACCTGGTATATTTAGGAACACTGGTTGCAATTGACATCAATTTTGTGCTTTGGGTCTGGTTCCTTTTGTTAATACTTCCTCATAATCTTGATGAAGTGTTATTCATCAACTCTAACAAAAGGTGATCTATTTTTCTTTTTGCCCTTTTTTGTTACCTTTAGTAAGCTCCTCATCACATGTTATACAGACAATTTCCTCATGGCATTTTTCAGATGCTTCAATTACCTATTGACAAATGTGATGAAGATGGCTATATTAAGTTATCATACTTGAGTGAAATGGCCTCCTACAAATATGGGGACCAAAGGATAACTAAGCAGCCCATTTGTAGCCATGACATTTCGAATATCATGTATGTCCCATATTAATGTTAGTTTGCTTGGAATTTTAGTTATGGCTTGCACTGCCAACTGCAATTCTTTTTTCATTGAAGTTGATATTGCTGATTGCTGAAATTGATGTTGACAAGTTATTATAGCCTTCTACACTCTTATTTCCTTGTAGTTTCCTTGCTTTTGGTCATTCTACTTTGCAAAAGGACCCTTTTTAATGCACTTCATTGATCATGCTGAAGTGATCGGTTGCTGCATGCGATGAATTTGATTAACTCATGCTTAGTGAAATTGAGTATTGCCAGGTTGAGTAAAGCATGCTTAATGCATTTTCCTGATGCATTATTGCTGCACTGAGTTTTGATTTTTGAATTGTTTATGCCGCTCAGATTAAAGTTAATAGGAGAAAATGATACGGACTAATGCAATTTTTTTTAATTCAAAAAATTTTAACAACTTGAGATTTGAACAAAGCAAATATTCATACGACAACATTGAAAAATATATATTTGATGCATTGTTAGTGTATAAATTTTGTATATTGTTAATGAATTATAATATGTCAATTCATTATTCTATAAATTTAAAATGAAAATATTTAACAAATTATTGAGGTGTCATTATATGATTTAATGACCATGAATGAGATTTATATGTGTGTGTATATATATATTTATATATATATATATATGTATCAAAAGAAATATAAACTCTAAAAATAATGTTAACGAATCTTTTGTAAATTATTAAATATGTAATAACTAGTGAGATTTCAACAAAAGGGTTTGTTTTCCGTGCTAGGAAACGTGAAGAGTATGTATTACAAGACCGTATGATAAAAGTTTAGGAAATTTTTCTATTTTTAATATGATACTAAAAATACAAAAAAGGGTATTTTGTTTATTTAATTAATGCAGGGAAAGAACTTTTTATTTTTTGGTTCGAAGCTTGAACACAAGCCAACCTATTACGAGACCGTATTGAAAAGACAAAGAAGGATGTCCTAACGGCCACGCATGGCCTCCTTTACTTTCAATACTAGCAACAGCAAAAACACTTCCTTTCCATCACTTTCTGTAAGTACCCTTCAATCTTCATCTTTAACTGCTTTCAACTTCCATTGATTTTTACATGACTCCTTGTTCTGTTGTATTTCAGGCCGGTTCCGACTAACTTTAGTAAATAATAAAAGTGCATAAACTGACAGAATAGAGCAATAAGGAATGCTGGATGCTCGTAATGAAAATACATGTCAACAGGAATAGGAGAAAGGCCACTGGCATATTCCCATTGCACCTGAACTCGATTATGGTGCTGAAAGAAAATGATTATGCATTACACGGGCTAACAGTAGCATTCTCATAGTCATAATCTGTGATAAGTAATTGCTGACATTGTGTTCTATTGTTTCTATTTGAACAAAGCTCTTTTACAAAACTCAAATAGCATTCTCATAGTACTGTAGTAACAGTATTTGTGCAATTAATTTTGTTTCTTCATGTGCCAGGATTAATTTTGTTTACATTTGATATGGCAAAAGTCTATCTACAATGAGTCAAGCCCAAAGATCATCGGAGGTCTCACGCGGCAAACGGTCATTGGGACATGTGGCCTATGGTGAGAGAAGCTACGCCTGCGACAGGCTATCTGTCGCAGGCGACAGACTCCTACCGTCACGTAGACGACACGTGGCTCTCTCATGATTCGGCTTAGCGACAGACCCCTGCCGCCCGGAAGGTGTCGCACCTCAGGGTCTCTCGCCGGTGACAGGCTCGTGCTAACTCCGAGATCTACGGAAGATGTGTCCTATTGGGAAACAAATTCTTAGTAAAAGAACGCAAACAACCCAGATGATTAATCTCAAATATTCGCCTATAAATAGGTATCAGGTATAATTCTATTCTCTAATTTTTTTACGACTGGCTTTTATGCTTTCCTATACCTAAGAACTTGAGGCTGACTTAAGCATCGGAGTGTCTACGCAGGGAACCACCCCTGCGTCCCTCTGACTTTTTACTATTTTACAGAAGCTTCTAGCAGACACGTGGAGACAGATTACGACCATTGACGTCAGCATATCTTTATTGTTGTTTTGTGCAACAACAATTGGCGCCGTCTGTGGGAAGCGTATAAAAGCCAATCAAACTTTTTAAGATGGTGAGAACTAGATCTACTAACGTGAGAACAGGCAGTGATGAGAATTCCGTGAGTTCCCTTGAACAGCCAATACGCCATAGAAATCAGGTGAACAGAGAAGATGAGAGAATGACTGTACCTGTAGCCGAATTCGAGGCCCTAAGGCGGCAAAGTGAAGAAACAACTCATGCGTTGAAAGCCATGGTAGACCTATTCAAAGGGGTCCTCCTGGCATTGGGTCTGCCGCCGGTCGTACAGAATTTGGTGGGAGAAACAAGTCGAGGGGGCCCGCTCCATGCTGACGGACGACAGGAGGATGCGGCAACTGCGAATCCCTCTCTGCGACAGGAGGACCTTATCGTAGAAGAGAATGACATGCACCAGGAGGCGGCAAGACTGGGGAGCGGAGTGCCTGTCGCAGGGACCCAGCGGGAAGCTAATGAGGCCGTAAATTTGGAACCTGTGGAAGGGGTCAGGCGACAGGCGCTAGATTTCATGCGGCAGGTGCCGGATGTCAGGCGACAGGTGTCTAGTGTCGGGCGGCAGGCATCATGGCGACAGGGTTTCGACCAAGTGGCAGGGTCTTCCGCCCACCACCATGATTTGACAAATACTACTGGTATTGGACGTTCTGGAAGGAACGGTGGCGATGACCTAAGCATTAGGGGAACCGGATCAGAGTTCGATCCCACTTGGTGTACACAAATGGCGCGAACTAATGCACCTCAAGGATAAGGAAAGGAAATAGTTGCCGAAGACCTGCCCGACTCATCTCACGCTAGGAGTCAAATCACTCCCTCACTTGATATGAAGAAAATGATAGAACAGGTGCTCGAAGAGAAAAAAATTGGTGTCTGCGGAAGAGAGCCAGAGGAGAAGAGTACCATTTTGCACAACCATCTTGCAGAAACCCTTACCGCCAAAATTCAAGATGCCACAAATGACTACATACACGGGAAAGACATACCCCTATGATCATATGCAGAATTATGAAGCATTGATGTTACTACATGGATGGGAAGACGAAATAATGTGCAGGGCCTTTTCTCTAACTCTGATCGGACATGCAATGAAGTGGTTTAATAACCTGACTGAGGGGTCTATTGTCTCTTTTTGACCAACTCCGAAATGAGTTTCTTAAGGCGTTCGCAGTGAATAGTCAGAGAAGGAAAGAACCAACTTATTTACTTACTCTCAAGCAAGGAGTTAAGGAGTCATTGAAGAGTTACGTCGATCGATTCAGAGACGCTACTCTAGAAGTGCGGGACTTACAAGTTGGTATAGCTGTGGCAGCAATGTTACAAGGGACAAGGTCTGAAAAACTGCAAGAATCCCTGTCGCTAGACCAGCCCATTACGATTTCGGACCTACTTTCCCGGGCCAACAAATACGTCACCCAAGAAGAAGTAATGAAAATGGTGGGTAATAGAGAATCTAAGGAAGGAAGGAAACGAGGAAGAGAAGTCCCCAAAGCATCCTTTAGTCAGTCGAGGAGGGTTGACAAAACCTCTACAAAGAAATATACCGCTTATACCCCGCTTACTGAGTCTCGAGCTTCCGTGTTAGCTGCTATTGAGAGATCAGGTCTTATACGGTTCACAAGGAAAACATCCGGGGTTATGGGTCGTGACACAGACTCTTACTGTAACTACCATTCAACACATGGGCATCCGACAGAAAAATGTAGGGATTTAATGAATCAGCTAGAGAAGCTAGCAGGTGATGGAAAGATAAATCGGTTTGTGTGGAAAAGCAATAGGAACACTTATCCTGCACGAGGCAGAGGAAATTACTTTAGAGACGACTCTAGAGACGGAAGAGGTGAAAATAGGGGAACTGCAAGGCGAAATGATGGTAACAGGAGAGAAAATGACAGGAGAACAGATAGAAGGGATAGAGAAGAAGATAATGAACCCACAGGTCCTGCTATTAATGTGATATCCGGGGGAGAATCGTTGGCCGGTTCATCTTCCTCATCTCGAAAGTCTTACGCCCGACAAGCTTATCAAGTTAACTCGGTAATGGAAGAAAAGCATGATGAAGAGTCCATCTCTTTTACGTCAGTCGATAGAGGAGATGTAATGATCCCCCACGATGACCCAATGGTGATTTCGGCAGTGATAGCAAAGCATCCAGTGAGTCGCATCCTGGTTGATAATGGAAGTTCGGTGAATTTGATATACTAGAATTGCTTTGAGAAAATGAACATCTCGAATGATAGACTGAAGCCAGTACCCACATCGTTGTATGGCTTCTCAGGAGAAAAAGTGAAGGTCGAAGGTGCAGTTCAGCTACCTGTGACATTGGGGGAAAGCCCGAAGTGTGTCACTCGACAAGTGTTATTTACGGTAGTGGAGGCAACGTCGGTTGCGTATAACATGATCTTCGGGCCGCCATTGTTGAATGATATGAGAGCGTTAGTACACCCATGTTATCTGTTAATGAAATTCCAAACCCCTCGTGGTGTCGGACAAGTGAGAGGAGATCAAAGGAAGGCTAGGACGTGTAATATCGCGTACACCACATGTAAGGGGATTCAAAGGAAGGAAACCCTTACAATTGAAGAACCGCCTAAGCCAAAACCTGATGAAGAGATGGAGCCAGTTCAAGTAGATATAGAAGATGAAACGAAGGTGGTGTATGTGGGGAGCCATCTGTCTGAAAAAGCAAAAGAAGAAATAGTTCGATGCCTGAAGGAAAACGCTGATGTTTTCGCATGGACCCCCGCAGATATGCCCGGGATTGATCCCAATATTGCTTGTCACCGATTAAACATAGTCTCAGGAGCAAAACCGATCAAGCAAAAGAAGAGAAATTTTGCTCCGGAAAGGGAAACGGATTATAAACGAAGAAATCTCAAAGTTATTGCAGGCAGGATTTATCAGAGAAGTGAATTATCCAGAATGGTTAGCTAATGTTGTGATGGTGAGGAAAGCCAACGGAAAATGGAGGATGTGCGTAGACTTCACAGATTTGAATAAGGCCTGTCCCAAGGATTCGTATCCACTACCTCGAATCAACAAGATGGTAGATGAAACTTGTGGTTATGAAATGCTTAGCTTCTTAGATGCCTTTTCGGGATACCACCAGATCATGATGCATCCAGAAGATGAGGAGAAAACCTCATTCATTACTGATAGTGTAACATATTGCTATCGGGTAATGCCGTTCGGTCTGAAAAACGCAGGGGCAACCTACCAGCGCATGGTGAAAAAGGTATTCAAAAACCTTTTGGGCAACACCATGGAGGCTTATGTTGATGACATGATTATAAAAAGCCGAAGGGAAGAGTCTCACGCCGAGAAAATGACGAAGGTGTTTAATGTGTTGCGGCAGTACGAAATGAAATTGAACCCCAATAAATGCTCATTTGGGGTGAGATTCGAAAAATTCCTGGGATTCATGATCACTAATCGGGGGATAGAAGCTAATCCCGAGAAGGTCCAAGCCATCCTGGATATGAGACCACCCAGTACTGTTAAAGAGGTTCAAAGGTTGACAGGGAGGATAGCTGCTTTGAACTGCTTCTTGTCTAAATCAGCTGAAAGAAGCTTACCATTCTTCAAAGCGATAAGGGCAGGAAAAGACTTCAAATGGACAGAAGAGTGCAATAGTGCTTTTGAGCAGTTGAAGGATTACTTGAAAGAGTTGCCGCTATTGTCTCGGCCACAACACGGAGATCATCTCCTTATGTATCTCGGCATAGGAGAGAAGGCCGTAAGTGCAGTCTTACTGAGAAAAGAAGGAGACAAGGACTGTCCAATCTATTATGTGAGCAAAATCCTGCTAGATGCCGAAGCAAGATACCCCTTAGTCGAAAGAGTAGTTCTATCCTTGGTGATGGCGACTCGGAAGTTACGACCTTACTTCCAAGCTCACTCAGTGAATGTCTTGACAGATCAGCCCTTAAGGCAAATACTACAGAAACCAGAACATTTTGGACGCTTAACGAAATGGGCCATTAAACTAAGTGAATATGAAATACACTTCCAACCTCGTAAAGCAATAAAAGGGCAGGCGCTAGCCGACTTTATTGTAGAATGCACTGGTCGGGAAACTCAAGCAAATATAGAATTAGTTTGGTGGAAGTTATTTGTTAACGGAGCTCGCAACATAGACGGTAGTGGAGCTGGAATTGTGCTAACTTCACCCGAAGGGGAAACTTATGAGTATTCCCTACGTTTCAATTTCCCAAGCTCGAACAATATAGCTGAATATGAAGCCTTAATAGCTGGGATGAAGTTGGCGGAGAAACTAGAAGCTAGCAATCTGATGGCCCATAGCGATTCACAATTAGTGGTCAACCAGTTCTCGGGAGAGTATGAGGCACGAGAACCAACTTTGGTCCCCTATCTACAGAAAGTGCGATTATTGGCACAATCATTTCAGAACTTTCAACTAACCCAGATAAACCGATCCGAGAACAGTCATGCGGATGCCCTCTCAAAGTTGGCTTCTTCAAGAGGACTAAAAGGCGGTATGGTCAAAGCGGAATCACTCGCTAGGCCAAGTATCGAAGAAGAGGATGTCTGCGACGTCGAGGTCGGAGGTGATTGGAGAGGCCCTATCAAAGACTACATATTGGGGGGCACACTCCCGACTGACAAAGATGAAAGCCGAAGGCTGAAATTGCAAAGTGCAAGATTTACTATGGTAAATGGAGAACTTTACAAACGTAGATTTACTATGCCTATGCTAAAGTGTCTAGGACCTCAACAGGCTGAGTATACCCTGGCTGAAGTTCATGAGGGGATATGCGGTGAACACCTAGGGGCTCGAGCCTGGGTCACGAAAATATTGCGTGCGGGGTTTTATTGGCCTACCCTGAAAAAGGACGCCGCTGACAAAGTACGTAAGTGCGAAAAATGCCAAAAATTCGCCCCTATAGTCATTGCACTTGTCTCGACCCTCCAAAGTACTCTTCAACTGACACAATTCGCACAATGGGGGTTAGACATCCTGGGACCTTTTCCCTTGGGCACAGGACAGAGGAAATATTTGCTCGTAGCCACAGACTACTTCACCAAGTGGATAGAGGCGGAACCTTTGGCTACAATTTCTGAAAAAAAAGTGGAAGCAATGGTTTGGAGGGAGATCATTTGCCGTTTTGGGATCCCCCGAGTGCTTAACGCGGACCATGGGAAACAGTTCGATTGTGACGCATTTCGAGCATTCTGTGAAGGACTAGGCATCCAATTAAGAATCTCCTCTGTATCTTATCCTCAAGCTAATGGGCAAGCCGAGGTGAGCAACTGAACTATACTGCATGGTTTGAAGACCAGACTAGATAAGGCGAAGGGAGCATGGGTAGACGAACTCCCTAGTGTCCTATGGGCCTACAGAACGACAAGTAAAGTATCAACAGGGGAAACGCCTTTCAACTTGGTGTATGGGACCGAAGCCCTCATTCCAGTTGAAATTGGAGCCGAGTTACCTAGATTGGTCCCTTACATCGAAGAAGTTAACTCTCAGGGACTAAAGGAGAATCTAGACCTGATCAATGAGTTGCGAGATACGGCAAAAATGAGATTGGCTGCATACCAGCAAAGAATAGCCACCTATTACAACGCACGAGTTAAGAACAGAGAACTGCAAGAAGGAGACCTGGTACTGAGAAAGTCGGCAATTACAAACGCCCATAAGGAGGACGGAAAACTCCGAGCTAATTGGGAAGGACCTTACAGAATCAGGAAGATGATCGGACCTAACACATGCATCTTGGAGACCTTACAGGGAAAGAAGATCTTAAAAACTTGGAATGCCAACCACCTTAAGCCATACTGGCAGTAAAAAGTTGTACACTTTCCATAATTTTTGTATTTATTTCTCATCTATTACTTTATTACTTCGCAAAATACTCTTGTTGTAAGATCATCTAACTCCTGAATAAATTCAATTATTTGCTTCCTATATTTTCTAATTCAATTTGTTAGACAGTCTATGTATTAACAAGAATCTGAACGAAAAGCATAACGCAAAATGGGCATAAATAAGACCGTAAAACCGGCAGAAATAAGTCCCTGAGCGAGAAGCATACGCAAAATAGGCATAAATAAGACCGTAAAACCGGCAGAAATAAGTCCTTGAGCGAGAAGCATACGCAAAATGAGCATAAATAAGACCGTAAAATCAGCAGAAATAAGTCCCTAAGTGAGAAGCCTACGCAAAATGGGCATAAATAAGACCGTAAAACCGGTAGAAATAAGTCCCTGAGCAAGAAGCATAAGCAAAATGGGCATAAATAAGACCGTAAAACCGGCAGAAATAAGTCCCTGAGCAAGAAGCATACGCAAAATGGGTATAAATAAGACCATAAGTGAAAAAACGCGAAATCGGCATAAATAAGTCCTTGAGCGATAAGACACAATGGACACAAAAATATGTTGTTACAAGGGGCACAAAATGCTTGAGAAAAAGTTCATCCTCGGACTATAACACCGTCTCAAAGTAGAACTTGGGGAGTAACATGGTGTAAAATAACGCTTACTACTAACACCTTAATGTTGTTATGTAAAGTTTTGTGATATAGCAGTTTAAAGAACAATGATATAACAGTTACAAGTGCCAAATATTCATTCAAAGAAAAGAAGAAAAACGTTACAAGTGCGAAATATTCATTCAAAGAAAAGAAGAAAAACAACCGAAAGCAACTGTACTTTTCATTGAAGAACGAATCTTTACATCGAGTAAAACAAACAAAAGGAAATACAAAATACCCTAATCTAGGTTGAGGACAAAGTCGTCCAGCTAAGAAGATGCCGCGTTAGCACTAGAATCTTCAACAACTAAAGGATCAGGAGCATGAAGATTCGAAGAATCAGGCTCTTGAGGAACTGAAGAGGCCATCCTGAGAGAAGGAGCACTACTTAAAGGATCAATCACAGCCGCACTATCTGACACGGGATCAACGGCTGCAGAGTCAGAAATTTGGAAATCGTCGCCGTCCAACCCTATCAATGCCTCGATGGACTCAGGCTGGTCGCCCGCCTCGATCGGTTCAAGCTCATCATATGTCACTAAAGGACCGGATCGGTCACGTAGCCCAGTAGGTTCGGGACGGCTACGTGGCCGTCGAGGAGGCCATGGACCCTCAAGATTGTCTACGTTGTCTGTGGCTCCCACCTCTATATAATCGTCCGGACTTAATGAGTCAAGTTCGTATTTGGTCCAGGAAGGAGCTTCATAATACTGTGCCTCTTCAGTGAAAAGAAGTTCGGAAAAAGACTCATTAGGTCGATTCTTTTCTAACCAAGAACGGGCTGAGTAGAAGCCATACTTGATGAATCCCGCCGCAAGCATTTCTTTCTTTTCATAGCAGTGTTGAGACAGGCAGTATTCGCGAACAGCCTCGGCACGGACCTCTTTTTGTCGATCCAACAAATTCTGCAGCTCATCGGCGGTCTCATCTCGCTCCCTCCTCATGGCGTCTCGATCCTCCACCGCCTTGTTATAGGCTTCTTGAAATCCCTGAAGGGAGGCTACCTTCGCCTGTTCCTCCCTCAACCTGAGCTCAAGTTTCGCATTCTTCTTCTCCAATTCCTCAACCTTACCCACATAAGGACGCAGTTGAACAACTTCATTTTGAAGCACCATCTTCGCCTCTCGAAGCTCACCAATGTTTTTGTCAGCTTTCTCCCTGAAGGCCCTATGACGAGCATTAACAGCCGCGGTTTGCTGAGCCGACTGGAAAAACAAGAAAACAAAAATAACTTAAAAAACCCGACAAAAGAAAAAGAAAAATATAACTACCATATAAGCATGACGCTATCACCTTCATCGCGAGATAGTCAGAATTGTTCTTGGCTTCCGTCAAATTAGAAAATAGCCCCGCCTCGTCACGAGGAAGAATAGTGCTTCATGCCAGGCGAGACGTTATCCTAGGCTCCTCAATGCTGTCATTATCATTTACTCCGGGATAGGTCTGGAAGTCCTCGACAACTCCACTATCGACTAAGTAGCGCTTCAAAGTGGGATTAGCTACCTTAGGCAATATCGGTCTTGTGGGCATCGAGGCCTCAATGATCAATTTCTTTCTAAATTTACGCCTAGGCTGACGGGGGGCCGGCCGATCCTCGGTAGCACGAGAAGCACCTTCTCGTTGGGCCGACTCGCTCCTCTGCGACCCAGAGCTCTCTTGATCGTCTGAGCTACGATCACGGATAAGGGGCCTCTTTTGCTTGTTCCTTCCAGCCTCTTGCGCAGTATGGCTAGATCCGCCGGTAGGAAGAGGAAGAGTGGAAGCACGAGGATGTCCAGAAGTAGAGGCCCCGACTTGTAGCTGTTGCCGAGGAGGAGGAGCCGCTCCAGCAGAAGCATTGGCTTCCCTTCTGCGCATAGCATCACGAAAGTTCATATCTGCATAATACAAGGAAAAGCAATTAACAAACCTAAAACCCGAAATACCACACACATAGATGTATAAAGTAAAGAAAAAGGGAAACCGATGAGATCACCAAGATCCTCTAAGTTATCCAAATTAGGATCTGCTGGGAAGTCAACAAAAGGGCTCCCAAAAACATTGCCCTGAGCCCATTCAAGATCCTTCTCGAATGGACCACTGGTACCCTCAACCACAGGTGTTTCGTCTCTTGAATCCGAAGAAGACTCATCCACAAGGCGACCTAAAGGGTTAGAGGTCTCGGCTGTAGGAACACTGGTCGGTTGACTAGGACCGGCATCGGGCACACGCGAGCTAACAGGAAGTCTAGAGGGGATAGTTGAAGTCCCGGAAACAGCTCGGCTTACTCCCCAACCAGCGGCTGTAATGTTCTCTGGGGTTAAAAGGGAAAATAAATTACGTTCCCCAGTATAACAAATTCGTCGTATAGGTTCACTAAACTGGTCTTTTAGGATCTCTACTTTAAACCTTTCTGAGCGCCTCAAGTGGTCGCTAGTATCACGGTCCATGCAGTGCGAATTCGCAGATCATTTGGAATCTCGACGACGACCCACTCACTTTCAAAGTTTCGCAATTTATTAGGAAGGTCCGAAAAGATCTTGTTATTGGGAAATTCATCAACCGTTAACCGCTGGAGGGAAAAGGTTATTAGTCCTTGTAGACCGCGGACTTTGAAAAAAGCACTCAGGAGGGAGACGATAGGAACGATACCTAAGCTGTGACAAACCACCGAAAATCCTACTATCTGAGCCCATGTATGAGGATGAAGTTGACAAGGAACTATGTCTTTGTATCTAAGGAATGCTATACCAAACTCGGGCAACGGAAAACGAAAACCGAAAACCGAAAAGTAAAGACGCTCTATGCACCGCTACTCCGTTTCTAACTAGGTCAGGAGAAAATTCCCCACTGGCTGGAAGTCTGTAACTGTAACCGGGAGGAAGAGGAAAGCGAATATTGAAATCCTCTAAGTCCGCATTCGTCAATGTACATTCAACACCGCCTTTTCTAAGAAATTTACCCGGACGCTGTGAAGACATGGTAAAAGAAAGAATAAAAAATAAAAAATAATAATAAGGGGGCGACAGACCTATTGGCAAAACACCTACGGCAGACTTGTTTTGGCGACAGACCAAACAGCGACAGACCTGTCTGTGAAACACCTGCGGAAGACCTAAAACGGCGACAGACCTATTGGCGAAACACCTACGGCAGACCTGTTTTGGCGACAGACCAAACAGCGACAGACCTGTCGGTGAAACACCTGCGAAAGATCAAACTGCGACAGACCTATTGGCGAAAAACCTGCGAAAGACCTAACATTCACGCGGGAAACTAAGACACCTGCGGAAGACATAAAAACCGCGCGGGAGACGAAGATATCTGCAGAACACCTAAAAAAGCTGGTGGCGGAAGGATACAAGTTAGGCGACAGATGAATACTTACTTCGATGAATGAAAGAATCCTTCTGGCGATAGACTATTTTGGCGAGAGAGTTGGAAACCAGGCGATAGACTGCTGATTCAGAGGTTTCTCTTATCCCTTTTCGGTGGATCCCAGCGGCCTTATATAGTTGCGACAGAGAATGCCAAACGTCTCGTTAGATCACGCCTCCCGCAGAATAGAGCTTTTCACCTACAAAAAAAAAGTACCAAAGAAAAATCACAAAAATCAAAAAAATATTCATAGTTGGTAAAGGCCCAAAGACACATATTTATACTCTCTTGGTTGGAATAATCCAATAAGAGACTGGGGAGCAATTGATATGGCAAAAGTCTATCTACAATGGGCCAAGCCCAAAGATCATCGGAGGTCCCACGCGGCAAACGGTCATTGGGACACGTGGCCTATGGTGAGAGAAGCTACGCCTGCGACAGGCTATCTGTCGCAGGCGACAGACTCCTACCGTCACGTAGACGACATGTGGCTCTCTCACGATTCGGCTTAGCGACAGACCCCTGCCGCCCGGAAGGTGTCGCACCTCAGGGTCTCTCATCGGCGACAGGCTCGTGCTAACTCCGAGATCTACGGAAGATGTTTCCTATTGGAAAACAAACTCTTAGTAAAAGAACGCAAACAACCCAGATAATTAATCTCAAATATTCGCCTATAAATAGGTACCAGGTATAATTCTATTCCCTAATTTTTTGACGACTGGCTTTTATGCTTTCCTATACCTAAGAACTTGAGGCTGACTTAAGCATCGGAGTGTCTACGCAGGAAACCACCCCTGCGTCCCTCTGACTTTTTACTATTTTACAGAAGCTTCTAGGAGACACGTGGAGATAGATTACGACCATTGACGTCAGCATATCTTTATTGTTGTTTTGTGCAACAACAACATTGAAATCCAATTTTGTGAAGAATTCAGTTCATCCAACTCTGCAAACAGTAGATTTGCTGATAATATCTGTTAAAATGTCTTCTAGCTCAGCAATCATTTGTCGGTGAGTCACATGCTAGCTCAGATGTCAGCTACTCAATTTTCTTAATCAACAGCATAATCACTCAGGTGGGGGATATATACTGGCAGGCAGGCCATGAACTCTTTTGCTACAATATAATAATAGGTAACATTTTGTTTTCGTTGGGAATAGTTTCATATTATTCTGATTGATGTTGTTTTCTTTCTCCAAGAAAAGAGAAGGTCGGTAAAGACTAATGTGACTTGATTTGGTTGCTTCTTGTTTTTTTAACATGGATTTAAAAAAACAACCACAGAATTTCTTGAAAAGCCTCCCATGATTGCTATGGAGAAAAGAAAAAGGCAACATTGAGGGTTCTCAAACAAATGAATGCCAGCAAGCGATGGTCGGTCCTACAATTAGCTGTTCAGAGAAAGAGAAGATCTATGGAGAGATGTCTCAGAGAAAAGGCAAACCCAGTGCACAAATCTCCCACATTGTGAAGTTTGAGGAGAATCATATGTATGCAACATTTCTTTTGTATTTACGGAGGGGCTGTTTTTGTAACCTAAACCATTGAACTTCAGATCACAAAGAAACAATTTTTACCATTGCAAAAGTGTAAATATTTTATACTACAGTTATTGAACATTACATTTTAATTCAAAAGCTAATAAACATAAGCATTTGGAGTTGAGTAGTTTTTATGTGATATTAGATCAGCTAAAGTTGCCTTACTGGTTTTTGTATGTTTAACCATCTTGCAGGGGGCTTATGTGATAGAAGGGAAGAAACTTTTCAAACCAGTAAAATAATGCACTTTGATTATTTACTTGGAATTACCTGTACTGCATCCACCTTGTATAATCTCTTTGCAAGTTACACTACTTGCGAGCACTGCCAACGAATGCAGCCACCCAACAAGCTGTGCAGAGTGCCTGCGAATGCAGCCATGAGGATATGGTAGTAGCAAAAAATAAGCATCTACACCATTCTTGCTTTATAAGTATTTATCAGTATTCATTTACATATTAGAAGTGTGTTTAAGTAGTATTATCTTGTATCATTAGTTTATAAGCAAATCTAACTGTTATCTTCCTTTGTATGATCAAAAGAAAAAATAATCTTCATTATATCCAAAGCGTATATCTCAATTTTAACATAGGTTATATAAACTAATATATGAACTCACGTTAAATTGTTAACATGAATTTTTTTTCTTTTTGTATGACTTTATTTCAAGTTTTTTATGACTTTATTTCAAGTTTTTTCAATCTTCCCCAAACCAGAAAATGCATTATAAAATTTGTCGTATAAAATGAAGGGTATGTCTACATCTATTATGCCAATGGCCCAATGCCATAACAAAACTAATTGTGGCAGTGGCACTGCATGGTTTTGTCAGCAAGTGAATGCTCTTTTCCAGATTTTAAAAAAAGCTAACAAACACAAGATCACGAGACTGCAATGCTTTTTTGTCATCTTTCTTCTAATTCCCCTTCGTATCATGGAGATAGAGGCTGAAGAGAATCTCCCTTTAGTTTCTTTTTGAGTTTTTTCACCGCTAGCTCCATGATGAAAACAGGACAAGCCTCTTTCTTCCCTTACTTTCAAAACTGAGAGTTTATACTATATACATTCCAAAAGAAGAGGCAGAGGAAAGATAAGGATTAAGAATCATCTCTAATTCTTCATTCCTCCTTATCCTCACTACTGCTTACCACTTACCATCATCAGTTAGCTGTGATTTTGAAAGACAAGAAATAGAGAATGCATATCACAGAAATATTTTCTCCTCCGAATAAAGAAGATGATTCAGACGAGGGGTTTTGCTTTGACAAGTCTCTCCAGGTTTATCTCTGTCTCTCTCATTCTTCTTTGAACTAAACTTCCATCATTCCATGTTAATGCCTTTTGTTTTTGTGGTTCTAGGAACTCAGAGATTTGCGGTCTCAGCTTCATTACGCTGCAGATTACTGTGAAGCAACGTTCTTGAAATCTGAAGAGAAGAAAGTGTGAGTTTTCTTGATTTCTAAGAAGTCAAACTGCTGTGTCAACTGAAAAATGTCGTTTGCATGTTTACCAGATGTGCCATGTATCCTAAACCTGATCAAACTTTGTTTCTCTACTTATTCTTCCGTTGATGGTGGGTTTTTCGCGTAATTGTCTATAATTTGGAAGTTGGTTTTCACTCCCAACTCCGTGAGCCCCGACAGGCCACGTCGAAGCTTCAAGGCTCCAACTTCCAAGCTCTTTCATGGCTGAGTTAGATTTGCGAGTTAACGAATGGCTTTTCTTCATGGACTGGAGAACCCATGCAGTATCTTCTTGATGACTCATGACTCGTGTAAAGCCCCTTAACTCAGACTCAGGAATGCCTTGATGACCATTTGTGCAGGCTTAGGCTTCCTCTGTCCAAGCTCATTTTGCCTTCACACTCTTTCCGAATTCCAAGATCCAACCCATGATCTGACCATTATAACCAATAGACCCGCCATTGATGGGCTTACCCTCCAGCCCATTTGTTTGTATTCTACCAACAGGATCAGTTGCTGACTTACGCATGTATGTTTGGAATTTACAGTGTGGTGGAAAGCACAAAAGAGTACATACGCAAGGCTGTTGTCACTTTCGTTGATCATCTGGGCAACGTGTCCGCTAATCTAAACTGCTGCATTTCCAAGACTGATGCATTTTCTGAGGCTGAGCTCCGCATCAATTGCTTAAAACAAGTCAGTGTATAGATTCATCTTGCTGATATAATCACAGCCTACTATAGATTATTGCCATTTGCATTTCACTTATGGCTTATTTGATGTTCTATCAGAGGCTTCTCTCATGCGAACAGTTTGCTCACAAGGTTGCTCTAACCAGAGTCAAGTGGAACCCAAATTTGCCAAGACATCACCGGCGTTATTTATCTGCACGTAATGTTCAAACCACCTCTCTTAATTATGTTTACAATCAGTCAGTTTTCTCCATGCATTACAATTCTAATTCTCTGTTAATCCTGATAGCAACAGAAGCAGCTGTTGAGAAATCGAATGAAGACTCAAGGTACCAGAAACTCTTCTCAATCTTCGTAACAAGATATCATTTAGCTCTATGGTTTCCACTTTCCAACCATTCTCTGTAATGCAGGGTTTCCATTGCTCCGATTCCAGCAAAACTCAAAGGCAAGCAAGAAGTTGACACAGAAGGCATGCCGCTTTTCTTCTTCACTTCTACAAACAAGCCTTCATTATCCAAGAGCCCATCACTCAGATCAAATTTCGACGAATCTGACTCTGATTCAGCCCTGGGTAAAAGCATTTTATTAATCAGTACACAATTTTAAGCCTCTGATGGTTTGGTAACTTGTTTTCCTTATGTTGGTCTTTTGCCAGTGCCTGTTCACGATGGCTTCTCGGTACTATCTAAGGGTTCAAATCTTAACTTCCATTTCCAGTTCCAGGTGACTTTAGCTTGAACTACTGTTATCTTAATAACTTCCCATAACGTCATCTGCATCAAATTAGTTTAATTCAACTTGGGTCTGGCTTATGTTTGCAGCAAGAAAATAAGAAACTTAATGAACGGAAAAGCTTCTACAGGAAACCATTGCAGGGTGCCGGTATCTTATCCTTCATTCGGCGGGCAAGAAGATCAGCAGCATGAGAGAAAAAAACTTCGAAGGGGGAATCCATGTGTTTCTTTTGCTACTGCTTGTACTTTTTAAGCTAATCGTTTGGTGTGTTTATGTAACTCATGGCTAGGTTTGGTTTGGGCAGAGAGATGCCGAATATTCCTCAATGTAGAGGCCTAGAGGGCTAGTGTTGTTGAAGATTTCTTATAGTAATATATTATTTCAAGGTTCCAGATCGTGCAGAAATGTCCTGTTTAGTAGAGAAAAAAAGGGTAGAAAATTATTTCTTTTCATTATTTCTTTTAGTAGAATGAAAATAATGAAATAGAAAAATAAGTAATTTTCCTTTTTTTTCTAAATTTAATCATTATAAATTTAGAGAAAAAAATACTCATTGTTAAATTGATAGATTTACTTACAATTTTACATTCAACTTTTTTTTTTCATCTTTCACATAAAAACAACAAATGAAAAATAGCTTTTTTTTTCTTTTTCCATCTTTTTCGATTTCTTTTATATAATTTCTACAAAAAATAGTGTCAAAATGTAAATGTTGATTTCTATGTGGTTATGTGGCAGAATTTATGCATGTACGCTAGCAAATGTTGAACAAAATTGGGTAAGTTTATGATTAGAGAAATAATCAAAATTTGAAAAATCATATATAGTTTTACAAATCTAGCAATAGGTTGAGTGTTTTTATATTTTTTTCATAATAAAAGTTTTTTACCTAGAAAGAAAGTGTCAAGGGATCGGATTTTTTAAATTTATAAAATTCTCGTATCTTAAAAATAAAAATATAATTATTTGAGTTAATATTTTTATTTTTTCTACTAATCTTAAGTGGCATCTCGGATAAATCCAATAAGGATAAGTTAAAAGCGTTAATTGTCCATCAATAAGCTAATTAACCCTTCAATTACAAGGTATGCAAAGGTGAGAGATTAATGTCAAATGAAATTAAAGAAAATCATTATGAAGTTGAACATTAAGGGAACAACAAAAATCAAAATCTTATTCAAAGTTGACAATTAAAGATACCTAAAACAAATTTTATTAAACCGATCTTATCACCTTTGTAGACGATCAGTATAACCTTTTCGTTTCTAGGCGTTGAAAACTATTTTTTATTATCTTTAATCTAAAGTCGCTTTTATACACTTAATATTAATATTTATTTTAAAGATTTATATATGATGCATTGACAGTGTATAATTTTTATACATTGTCAATGCATAAGAGGTTGACACCTCATCAATAGGTCTTTATATGCAAATATAAATAAATTTTTTTAATTTGTCCATAAGGGTCTATTGATGAGGTATCAATCTCTGATGCATTGACAGTGTATAAAAACTATACACTGTCAGTGTATCATATACAAACTCTTATTTTAATCTATATATACGTATTTATTACTTATTAAATGTTTTAATTTTTTAGAAAATAAAAATAATTTTTTTTTTGAAAAAATTCATAGAAAGAACAAAAACCCGTCGGGAAAAGTGCGTCACTGAAGCATGCGCCCATAGTTAGTTCAGGGTCTTGCGCCCGCTGTTAAAAGAAACCAACCATTCAACCAAAGAATCTCAGCTTTATTAGAAACAAAGGTTATAAAACCTCCTCTACTCTTTCTTTCTCTGATTCTAATTCTCAAACTGCCAGTACAACCAAAGGAAAGAGAGAAAAAGGTCTTCGATTATCGAAAGGCAATGGATTCAGTGTTTGCCGCCGTTGTTCAAGCTCCTGAAGATCCCATTCTAGGGGTAACTCATGATCATCTTTACTATCTCTCTCCTCGCTTTGGATTATACATTTCTTTCAAATTATCAATGCCTTGTTGTTTAAGTTTGAACTGATCCTTTTCATTGACTTGATTATAACGTGTTTGATCGCCGGGAATCATGAACTGAATCATCATATATAGCTATGAATTTCTTTCCCCTTTTTTTTTTTTGAGATACGCCATGAATTTATTTTTGTTTTTAATATTTCCATGTTGTTTTAACGTTGAAGTTTTCTTTTTTGTACAGTTTCATTTTAGATTAGCTTTTTTCAAAATTTTTATTTTTTTAAATAAACAGATAGAGGAAGCTTTGTTCGGTTGATTAATGTTATTTTTTTTTTATTAAATAATGATTTGATTGATTTTGATTATTCTAAATATTTTATTTCAAAAATAGGTGACTGTTGCTTACAACAAGGATCCAAGCCCGATTAAGTTGAATTTAGGCGTTGGTGCTTACAGAACAGAGGTATTTTAAATTTTTTTCCTCCAAAAAAAAAATTATCAATTCTTTTTTGAGTGATCTTTTGATCTGTCTATGCCAATAACAGGAAGGAAAGCCTTTGGTTCTTAATGTCGTTCGAAAAGCGGAACAGCTTCTTGTTAATGACCCGTAAGCTACTCAAACCATTCCGTTTTTCATGCCTTAGTAGCTTTTTTCGACTGTTTTCGAAATTTGTTGATCGTGTTTTTTGTATTCAGTTCAAGAGTCAAGGAATATCTTCCTATTCTTGGTTTAGCAGAGTTCAATAAATTGAGTGCTAAGCTTATCCTTGGTGATGACAGGTAAAGAAAAGAATTAAAAATGAAAACTGCTTTTGGTTAAGTTGAAATTATTTTTAATGTTTGATTAGTTCTTTTTCAATATCTGTTATGATTTCTTGATGCATATTGGATGTTTCTTGGTTGTTACTTTTGGGGTAGTCCTGCTATTCAAGAGAACAGAGTTGCTACTGCTCAGTGCTTGTCTGGTACTGGTTCCTTGAGGGTTGGAGCTGAGTTTCTAGCAAAGCATTACCACCAAGTAAAATGCACACTGCTTTTTCTGTTTTTAATTTATTTTTAGTAGGTTATTATTTTTTGAAGAGCAAGTAATGCTTATTTTACCTATCTTTTGTTTGCCAGCGTACTATATACATTCCAATGCCATCATGGGGAAACCATTTGAAAGTTTTCACGATGGCAGGTTTGTCAGTGAAGAATTATCGCTACTATGATCCAACAACTCGTGGGCTCAATTTCCAAGGTCTGAGTTAATGATTCTGTCAATAGGCTATACTGTGAATGAGTTGTTTCTGTTAATAATAAGTTGATATGATTAAGAAGTTCTTGGATAAACAACTGAAATCATTTATCACAGCTTGGCATATGTCATTACACTTTTATTTCCTGTTTTTGGTTTCAATTTCCCTCATAGAAGTTCTCTATAGTTTATGGATCAATATCTTGGTTTTTAATTATCGTGGTATACTAATAAAATGAATAGCAAAACTTTTGGGAAACAGGCTTGCTAGAAGATCTTGGCGCAGCGCCAGCTGGAGCCATAGTGCTTCTTCATGCGTGTGCTCATAACCCAACTGGTGTTGACCCAACTCTTGAGCAATGGGAACAGATTCGGCAATTGATAAGATCTAAAGGGTTTTTGCCTTTCTTTGATAGTGCTTATCAGGTAATTGTTCAATATCGAATAAACTAATGGCTCAAGCTACGTTAATTGATTAATATGGTTAGAATGCTGCATAATGAACTCCATAGATGTTAATCTTATAGTTTTAATAGGTTATACAATGGTTAATTTACAAACACTTGAATTTTGACATTGCAGGGATTTGCAAGCGGTAGCTTAGATGCAGATGCACAGCCCATTCGCATGTTTGTTGCAGATGGTGGGGAATGCCTTATAGCTCAGAGTTATGCAAAAAACATGGGACTTTATGGAGAGCGTGTTGGTGCTCTCAGCATTGTAAGACACTGGACTTATAAATCTTGGGAAATTTTCTTTCATTGTAACTAAGTATATGTTGGAGGCCCAAATCTTATGGCTGAAAATTGTAACTCTGACATTTAAGCAGAATCATCTCTGACATTCACTGAGACTTTTAAAATATAACCTTGTAGGTAAAAATAATTTACCCTCTCCTCTTGATTTGTCTTGCAACAAACACTGTCCGAAGTTAAAAATTTCTCACATCCATCAGTTCAAATATAACCAATATTTTGGAGAAGGCAGCCCCTCTTTTTGATTTATAATCAGCATGATGTCTTTCCGGAAGTCAGGGAAAACTGAGTGCTATGTTTCCTTTTACCAGCTACATTAGCATAGGATTTTTAAATAATAATTGGTCTTCTGTGCATGAAGCTTGGAATTGTTATCTGTCAAAAATCTGCTTTAACAAAGTAAGTGCACATTTATAAGAAGAATTCACACTGTGATGTTTACTGTTGTGTGGAAATTGCCAAGAACTTTCATTTCTTTTTAAATTTTTTGGGCTAAATTGCTATATGAAAATATCATTTCTACAATATCTTGGAAAATTTTGAAGATTATTGATTAGCTAGAAAGCCATTAAAGCGATTCAGAGATAGCAGTTATGTTTTTACATTTTAATCACTGGCATTTGCCCGTTGTTTCGGTTGTTTTATGTGAACTATGGCCTTTTGCATGGAATATAACAATCGTATTTTCACTTCCAGGTCTGTAAGGTGGCTGATGTTGCATGCAGGGTTGAGAGCCAGTTGAAGCTTGTGATTAGGCCTATGTATTCTAATCCACCTATTCATGGTGCATCAATTGCATCCACCATTCTCAAGAATAGGTAAGTCCTTTTTATGGTGTCGCCAAGCCAATCTGTATTTAGATGTTGTTGGATGACAGAGAAACTAGTAGCATTGGTAAAAGTTTTCAGAAAATGGAATGATCGGAACAGTTTGTCTTGGTATTAGAGATTGAAGAAAACTGAATGTTAAGAGTCTTAAGAAATTCTGATTACTGCTGACCAGTTTCCCAAATCATGTAATGACATTTAAAGAATGCCTTGGTATTTGAAATTGAAGAAAAGTGAATGTTAAGGCTTTACTTGGTAAGAAGGAGAGAAAAGGTGAGGATGAAAAGTTTGTTAATCTAATGGTTAAGCTATCAAGTAGGAAAGTGGTTATGAAATCTATTAATTAGATTAACAAATTTTTTATCTTTATCCCTTTCTTTCCTTCCTACCAACCAAGCAATGCCTAAGAGTCTTGAGACATTCTGATTACCGGTGACCATACTGCCCAAATCATGTAATGATGATTAAAGAATAAGAACAGCTGTTCACATTTTCGGGGGTAATATTTCATCTAAGATTTTCTTGTTGAACATTTAGGTAATTACTAAAATCAAGTTAATTCACTTATGAAATGTTTAGTTTTTCTGTTTTAAACTTGTTTATATTTTTCTTTGCAGTGACATGTATAATGAGTGGAAGATTGAACTGAAAGCAATGGCAGACCGAATTATTAGCATGCGCAAACAACTATTTGATGCTTTAAGTGCTAGAGGTTTTACTTAATCCTTTCTTCGTTTGTCTCTAGATTTTTGTGCCTTTTTTTAGTTTTCCTGTTGCAATTTGCATGAAAAGCAAGTTTTATAGGTATGAATCAGTCAAAATTTGTTGTACATATCAGCTTACAAAAGGCTTGTTCAATATCTTAGTCTCTACTCACCTCCTTTATATATAATTGATAAAAATTTTGCATGTTTTCTTTTCTAGTGTTTTCATCACAGTTATATGAAATATTTGGTGTAATCCATCTTAGATCAGAAACTAAACATTTTTCTGTCTCCTTTTATTTGGTGTAATCCATCTTGGATCAGAAACTAAACATTTTTCTGTCTCCTTTTTGGCAGGCACTCCGGGGGACTGGAGTCACATTATCAAGCAGATTGGAATGTTTACTTTCACAGGGTTGAATAGTGATCAAGTTGCCTTCATGATCAAAGAGTACCACATTTACATGACATCTGATGGGTAAAAAGATCTATCTCATTTTATTTTTACCTTTTTTAATGAAATTGTTTAAAATATTCTTTACTGCTATGATAAAGCTGTTACTGTTTTTAGTGTATTGCTAAGAAATTGAGTTATTGTCATACCTCCCTATAAAAAATAAGTACATATCTAGCTATAGTTTGGTATTCTCTTCCTTTCCTGATTCTAGTGACATTCCACCCGCCCTGCTTCCCACATGCCGTGCCAAGGGCTTACATATTGGAAATCTGATGGTCTCTTCTTCTGTTTCATTTACTGTCTGATGGTCTCTTCTTCTGTTTCATTTACGGTATCCCTAAACTTGAACTTCTTTGCTCAGTTGATTTTGTTATTTTGCGAGTCCCATTATAAAAGGTGACTTCTGAACCCTATAACACTTTTATTGTTGCCAATGACTGTCTTGCCTGTTTAGTATCGATCTGTAAGTGTGCCTAATTTAAATGACACTTTGCCAAATATAGATTTAAATTCAATTTTTTTTTTTTACTTCTTTGCAGGAGGATTAGTATGGCAGGTCTTAGTTCCAAGACTGTCCCTCATCTTGCTGATGCTATACATGCTGCAGTCACTCGCGCCTGTTAGAAGCAAATTTGAAATTTATGTACCAAGCACTTTAGGACTTTTGGTTTTTAGTCCATCACTCCATTTATGTGATGAGTGATGACGCTTTCCTCCAATCTTTTCGAGCAAATATGATTTTCAGTATAAACACTTATTTGGAATTCATATTTCAGATCTAAACCCTAATTTGATATTTTGATTTCAATGCTATATCTCATGTTTGCTTCCCTCTTTCACCATAGCCTTCCTAAATGGTTATCGAATATGCAACCTTCTCAAAGATTGCTGTTGTGATGATTAATACTGGAAATTTTTGAAAAATGTGAATCTATCTTACCTGATTCTGAAAACAATACAAACTCAAAATGAAGCAGAAAGGAGGAGAAATTTACAACTAAAACACAGTTGGAGAGCAAAGAAAAAGTTTCATTGCACGTAATTGTTGGCAAAAGCGGCATACACCCAGACCAGATAATTGACAGCAACTAGTAATCAGAGTCAAGGCAGCCAGAAAGCAATTACCAGCTGCTGATATCCTAAGAGTAATGTAATGACTTTCATGTCCGAATTCTGGAGGAAGAACAATGCAAAGTTCTTGAAAGTTACTATCCTGATGGAATTTTTCATGGGGCTGAGGCTGAAAATATACATAAGGTAAGCTTTCTATGTATCTATTTTCGGTTTTCCTCTATTTTGTTTCCCCATCATTCCTTTTCTTCCTCTCTTCTACTGCCTCCTTTTTTCTTCTAAGGTTACAGGTTATCAATCAATCACGAGCTTTCGGACTTCTTAGGCCAGTTAAGTTTTCAATTTTCTCTATGTAGGAAGCTTTTTTTGGGGTGGAACTAAGTGGAGGCTTCAAAGCTTTTATATCATTATCACTCTTAAATTGGATTTCTAGATCACTTGAATTACTTCTTGCGGAAGCAACATCCCAACCCATGAAATCTGAGAGTGTTGGTGTCTCTGAAGCACTCAACCTTGCTGCATCTTCGTCGCTGCTTGAGGACATGTCGGATCTTGCTGGTGATGATGATGTTTGAGTAAGGGAGTCGGTGTAAAGGACATCTTCGATTCTTGACATGACTGCGAAAGCCAAGCTCTCCAGGATCCTAGAATAGCTCTCCAGAATAGCATGTCCTACATCCTGTGAAGTGCAAAAGTAAGTTAACAAACTTGAATACATTGTGGAGAAGATAAAATGCAACTGCAATGCTTTCTGTACCCTATTTTCTTGGATCTTGGAGATTTCAAGGGCAGATTGTGGAAGTCCTGGAAAGCGCCGCTTTATTAGGAGTAAGATGGTCTCTGCCCTCTCTTCAAAGATTTCCCTCTTTTCTATGCTGACACCTGAACTCCAAGGAGACCTTGCATCTTTCTGGTGCATCTTCCTCTTCCAAATAACAATGGAGGCCTCAATCCTGTTCTTAAGGTCAAGAACTTTGTGTTCTGTTGACAAGTCCATGGTTGACAGGAATTGCGCAGGATCAAAGTACTCCACTGTGATGCTTTTATAGATTGAATCACCAAGGCTTGCTCTTCCATTCTACATAGATATGGTGGAGAAGATCAATCAAATTTAAAAAAAAAAAAAAATTCTTTCAAGGTTGGTTCATGGAGAGTTTCATTTCTTTACCTTGGGGAGGGATTCAATGTAGCTTTCAGGGATCTCTATTTCAGATAGGACTTCAGCATTGATGGTCATAGCTGCTTTCAGCACCTGGCTCATAGAGTCCTTCTGGGACTGCAGCCATCGTCGCAATTTTTCTGATAGCCCATTTGCAGGAACCTTAACAGTTGGATGCCACCATTTGTCATCCCTCTGGCTGTTTTCTTTCTCTTGGTCATCATTTTTGGACACATACCAGAATTCTTTTTCTTGTCCGAAGCTGTCAAGAGTCTCCTGTTCATTAAAAATTTCATCAGCAACCATGGTGTTAATCCTGTTGACATTTCGAGTGATTTTATCAGGTTAGAAACTAGATGACAAATATACCCACAATAATCAATTTGTCGAGTCTTCGCAAGCCAGGTATATTCACAAGCAGATCACTCCTTTGTCTTGTGACCATAATCTATCAAGTTGAAACAAATTGTTGGAAGTTATTATGGTGTAAAGGTAATCAGGAAGCAACTTTGAAGTTACAGTTTCAAGAATTCAGACTTCTAATTTCTGAGAAAGGTGTTTACCTCCATGTTTGTTCCATCCTTGGATTTCTGCTGCGAGGGAACAAATTCAACAATGTGATCAGTTACAGACAAAAGCCAATCCATTTCTTTTCTCCATCTTGCTTTCCTTTCTGGAGCCATAGGTTCTAATTTCCCTTTTTCTCCGAAAATGGATGCTGCATTATGATTAGACAACAGGGAGATGTGAATGAGAACCACCATCAATCAGGTGCATTCTTGTACTATAATAAACTGGTGCAGTATATATTAAAATACTAGCTTATATTTCTACATGAAAGCATATGCATTGGGTATTAGAGACAGAAATATTCTACCTGCCAGGTTTGTCACTGCATTTGACAATGCCAAAGCTGAAGAAACACCTTTTCCTCCTCCTGACATATCTTCACCCAAAAGCAACTTGGCAAACCTTTCCTTCATCAGTTCCATATCTGTGTCATGGATAAAATAAATCATTAGAAGAATCATTAGCAGAATCTTCATTTTCGCGTTCATAAGAAAAAGACAGATTCTACCATATGAAGGTTTGGCATTGCTATTTAGTATTTATGTATGCAGATTAGCTTTCTTGTTCATGAATTGCAGGCATGGATTACAACATAGAAAGATGCTGAAGTGCACCTGATTGTGGCCTCTCCTGGGGAGTGCCTGGCCCAGACTCTCCTGCATTCTGGTGCTCCATTGATTGGTCTTCTGCGTTTCTTGTGTCTATACTCCTTGACTGCAGGTTATCATCAATATCTTCCGCATAATTACCATCTGGGATCAGGTTCTGCTGCTGCCTTCCTGAATTCTCCGGCGTTCTCCTAACGTGGAAAGATGAGTTATGAGTGGTGAACCGGCGTGTTAAAGTTCTAACCATCATCGATGCAAGCTAAGCTTCTTCTCTATGTTTCTTCTTTGTTTTTAATGTTTCTTCTTTGTTTTTAAACAAAGAAGAAACGAAAGTGAAAATGATTATAAAAAAAAAAGTCCTTCAGTTTTTAGTTATAACAAAATATTATGCTGCATGAAACAAAAATAGGTAAAAACAGAACTACTCTCTTGAAATGAGAGGCTGGCGATTAAAAATGAAAGGGTTTTTCAGATTCTGCAGGGTTGAAGAGAGAATTCATCGTGTGGTTAATCCTGTTTTCTGTTTTTGCTGCAACAGATTGTGGGCGCAGGTTAATTTGAGGGTTGGTCTAAACAAAGAAACACCAACTATAAACAACAAAGATAGTAATTTTGAAGAGCTTTTGTCTAAAACAAGACAATTGTCGACACAGTTTAACGCTGGCGAAATGCTCGGTAAAAACATACCAGCGTTATTTTTAAGAATGACAATCCGTTGTAGTAAAATTTTGTTCAGTTGCCCGTGACACTTCTTTAGTTGAAGAAGACAAAATAATATTATGGTCCTCAAATCTTATGTTCACAGAATTTAATCTTAATTTAAGGAATTTATTCGGACTGGTCAAACATTAAAAAAAAATTCTAGGTTTTGCTGAATTCATATATATTTTTTTGTCAAAACTTTAATCATTGAACAATTGAATCAAAACAACTAGTAATTTTGAAATGGATAGTGCATTATGTGAAATAAAGGGATTTGAACTACTATCTTTGAAATTCTCAAGTCATGACTCGTGAATCTCAACAATCACTATTTAAGAATAACAACCCCAGCAACTTGCAAGTGATTGTTCAAGGAAATATTAAGAAGAAAAAAAAAAAGGGATATTAGCCTATATATTAGGACCTTGCCCCACCACTCGTATACAAGTCAGCAGTTTCATTTCCATTCTTGAGTTTTGTTTGAAGGAGAAAAACAAATGAAATGCAATCTTATGTTGCTTTAATAATATCAATGGTCAATGGCTAAATTGCTTGAGCCAATGGTAAGTTTGTTAACTATTTTACGACACCGGAGATTGCATGATCTGTTGATAAAATAATAAATTCTTAGCTTCAATGATTAAACTTCAATTCATGATCTTCCTTGTCCTCCACGTTATTTGCTGTGAAATCTGAAAGATAAGAAATATATTATATAGTTCCACTATTTATCAGATTTAACATTTTGCAAACGTTTTCTTTTCTGAAACATTTTCGGTGATGAGGAAGAGATTAAATATCCACCACCGCCTTTATCTTTGATGTCGCTGATTTCTTCTCATTTTGTCATCAATGTTTCTGCCACCAAACATTTTTATTTTTTGACCAAATTCGCGAAGAATTAATGCCCACCTGACGAGATTGTCGATTGAATAATACTAATCTTGAAATCTCGGGTACAATCCACGCTCAACTGCTAACAAATAAAAAGTCAAAATTTCAATGTCAAATTGAGATTGTGTGAAGAATTTTTGAGTTCGATTCTTACAAAATATATTTTTGGAAGGGTGAAGAGTCTTAACTGTAATTAAACTTCGAGTAAAATTAATCTCAGACCGTTAAAAAGAATGAAAATACTTGTAGTTTACATCAAAAAAATAAAAAATCAAAATTTAATGAAGGTGGAATATAATATTTTAAAATGACTTTTTTTTATACTGTTACATTTTTTCACCTTAAAAGTTAATGTTTTCTCTCACACTTATAAGTTATAAATATAGACCCTGCCCATTTCACAATTGACGTAAAAACCCAACATTTTCATTTCGTGTAAATATAATTATTCATGATAAATTCAAAAGAGGTATAAATAAAGCAAAAATCACATAAAAAATCCAAAATTTTTTGCCATGTTGAGCATTTAACTTAAAATTAATGGGTGATAGATGAAAAAGTCTAACTTAAATAATTAAAAAAAACCCTAAAATTTAACCGATGTAACATATCACTACTTTAACAATAATAAATATCATGTCATTTAATTTGTTTGGTATATGTAATCCATAATTTGTTTATTCATTGTTTATCTACCATACAGTATGAGTATATCCCTATGGGCTATGGCCATTGTAACTTTGTCTTCACATTTCACAAGCCCCAACAGCGAGACTGTGAGACATTCCCTTGGGTTTTCTTTTTCTGCAAAGATTTTTGGCCTTATCATACAATATAATGTTGGGAAATCTCTTGTTTTGATTGCACAAAAGAAAGGGTTTTTTTTTTTTTTTATTGAAATGTAGATTGAGCTTTAGCTTAACAACAGTTGGAAACTCATGTGTAAGTGTAATTATCAAAGGTCCTTGTCGTAGTAATCTGATTAAGCACTTCTGTCACAATAATTAGAAGCTTTATTAGCAAAGATACTATGCCTTAATTACATTACAGGAAAAACACAAACACATCAAAATAAATTGCATGTGCTCACTGCCCCCTTAAAGGGGAAAATATGATGTGATTGTGAAGACCATTTTCATCCTTAATTAAAGGATATTTTGTTGTATATGCTTTAAATTATTGGCCATTGGGAATATATGGCTGCAGTGACAACTGACAAATTCCCTTCTCAGAGATTTAAAACTTTGGCTGAGCAAGGAAATTAACGAAGTTCACTAAACTCCTCCCCCCCCCCCCCCCCCCCCCTAACAAGAATCGTAGGGTTCTTAATCTTAATTATCAGTGGTGATCAACAGTTAATGAATCATATAATTACTGAGAAAACATACCATGTATATTAGTTAAGAATGACATGTTTCTTGCAACTATTGACGATGTTTGACCAACAATTTTTTGATCAAGTGATTAAAGTAGTACAATAATATTGTAAAACTTAAATTCGAATTCAAGCAATCTTCAAATAATATATGAAGATCACTGAATATTACCCTTGCCTTGTGACTCAACATGAGTGCATGGGCAAAAGGTTTATGTCAATTTCATTTCAAATTGCTGGTAACTTTCTAGGCTAAACAGTCCAAGTTGAAATTTAAAGATTGGCTTAGCCAATAACATTATTTCTTGTACACCATCCAGAAAAAGGGGCAATAAAAAGAAGAGGTGAGGATTCAATTACATTAATGACAGGCAACAAAAGCAGTAACACTATGCTGATGTATCTGCATATATATACAGACACAGACACATTGCAAGAGTCCTGTGACTGCATTAACTCTTCTATTTTTTCATCTCCGGTGATTTTTACCTGCTCACTGCTAAAACCCAGGTTGAAAAGCTAAATCTTTAAGCAATTAAAGTTCATTCAATTAATAATGTGATGGTGAGGGGTAATTTAGACATGGATGCAAGTGGTTTTTCAACTTTTTCTTAGTGGTTTAGGAAAAACCATTACTGCCTGTTCTTTTTTTTTTCCCGATATTTCTTTGATTCTTTCCCTTATCTTCAAGGCATTGTGAACCCATGATTTCCACTGAGAGGTAGAACTTTAATGTAGTAGTGAACAGTTTTGGTAACTGATGTAAATGAAAAAGAACAATGGAGCCTGTTACTGAAAGAACTCCAACATTCAAAGGCTGGATTCTTTCAGTTGGCAACTGTTTTTAGTAAAATTTAAAGCCTGCATTCTTTAAATTTTCCACTTTCAAAAGAGTTAGGTTAGGTGTATGAATTGACTCTGAACCATTTGAATTTGTTGAAATGAGGATAGTTCCATGTAAAGTAGTGAATCACTTTAGGGTTTTGTGGACAAAAGTACAGCTTCTCTCCTAAATAGTAAAATCTCAATGTCTCAAATTCTTTGAAGCTTAACACTATGGGCTCATTGAACCGGTGGTTAGTTAGGCTCTTTCTTTTTCCCAGCTCAAAATATTTAACACTTGTTTGGTTTCAAGATTGCCAACAAGCAAACGAAAATTGTGGTCACTCAAGTCAGCTGATTGGAAGTAAAGATTCTGAGCTGTAATACTTTCACTTTGTTTTTGTTTTCCAATCGTGAGGTTCATTTTCAATTCTTTTGGTATATTATAGCAGCTTTAGTTGATTTTTCTTTGTCTTTTTTATTTCTTCATCTTTTTATAATTGATTATGAAAGTTGAAATCGATTGAGTTCGATCTGAAATACTGTAACATGTTATAATTTTTTTTTTAATCACATGAAAATATTGACTCTTTTATCTTTTTAAACACTAATAACTAAACTTTTTTTTCCTCCCCAAGCTTCAAGAACCTTGACAATTAAGAAAAATCCCAACTTCCCATCTTTTTGAAAAATACTTTTCAATTAAAAAGAATTTATGGGATACATTTTTTTTTATTTTACAAACAAAATTAAAATGATAATAAATATCATTTAAAGAATATTAAATAAATAAATAAAATAAGATATATATCATTATTTTAATTTTATTTGTGGAGTTTAAGATCTTTACTGGCAGTAAATTGAATAATAATCTTATACAAATAGCAAACTTATGCACACAAATATAAGATCAATAAGTTATATAACAAACTTTCATAGTTGAATGGTTTGTTTGTCAACTTTTTTTTCTCAGAAATAAAGAAAAAAAATACATGCACCTTATACTTTAAAAACGAAAATATGATTATTTAAATTCATTACTCAAAATCACTAATTAGTTTGTATAAGTTACTAATTAGTTTTTGTACCAACTAAATAATACATGTATCTTTTTTTTTTTTGAAAGAATAATACATGTATCTTAGACTGCGTGAATAATAAAATTTTATAATTTTAAGAAGTAATATTTTTTTTGGTTACATTTTAAGATGTAATTTGCTTTGTTTTTGGTAATGTTTGCTTGTGTGTGGGTATATATATAGGATTTATATATGATGCACTGACAGTGTATAATTTCTATACACTGTCAATGCACTAGAAGTTGACACCTCATCAATAGACCCTTATATGCAAATATAAATAAATTTTTTAAATTTGCCCATAAGGGCCTATTCATGAGGTGTCAACCTCTAATGCATTGACAGTGTATAGAAACTATACACTGTCAGTGCATCATATATAAACTCATATATATATATATATATGGATTTATATATGATGCATTGACCGTGTATAGTTTCTATACACTGTCAATGTATCAGAAGTTGACACGTCATCAATAGGTCCTTATATGCAAATATAAATAAATTTTTTTATTTGTCCATAAGGGTCTATTGATGAGGTGTCAACTTCTGATGCATTGACAGTGTATAGAAACTATACTCTATCAGTGCATCATATACAAACTCTATGTATATATATCAATTTAAAAACGAGCATGGTAGTTACTGAAGAAGTTAAAGGGGGAGAGAGTAGTATGAACTCTGAACTGACCTTTCCTTCCACGTCGTGCTTTTGAACAGATTCGTTTGTTTTAGCCTTCTCTCTCTGCAACACGCGCACGATAACTGAACTAAAAGTCCTCTCCCATGAAATCACGCCGCATTATAATCTTTCTAAGCCATCTCATTTTCCCCGTTTTTCCCATTAAACTAAACAAATAAACTGTATTTTTTTTAACTCTTTTTCTTTGCTTTGCAAGAAAACCAAAAGCTCCCTCAACACACTCCTTCACCGCTTCACAAAGTCAATGTACCTCACTGCTTTGTCTTTCTCTTTGGATCTGAGTCTCTGCTAGCTCACCTGCACCAGGTCAGTGATTCCCAGCTGAAATTCTTGGTTCTTGATTGTTTTTCATTTTCACATGAATTTTCTCATCTGGGTCTTCTTCCTTCTGGGATGGTTTTGTTTTCATTCTCGGTTCTGAGTATTGGGTGAAGGTGAAACAGACAGAATCAATGGGGTTGATTGATACATAGGAATTCAGGTTCTTGTGCATTAGTAAGCATTGAGAAAACGAATCCTTTGCCTTAAGATTGTTACTGTTCATGCAAATACGCCCCATTTGCTTTTAGTTTGGTAATCATGTAATGGAATTATACAAGTTCATGTTTATTTATAGTAAATCTTTCAAAACTTATATTCAACACAGGATCTATCTGGATAAGAAATCTGTAGTACATAATTCAATTATTCAATAGCTAAAGTTTTGAAACATTCCAAAGGGAAATATATTTTTCTTCTTTCCATTTTTTTAATGACATTGATTTTGTCTATTAGGACGGCAACAGATTGGTTGTTGCTTATGTTGTTGTCACTGGAGCAGAGCCAAACAAGTGTTGCTTTTGTCTGTTTCAGATCACCATTGAAAAGATAGATTAGAATATCAAGAGAATGCAAGCATCATCTCATGAGAAATATTTTGTATTGGTGGATTTGGTCTTTTGAGTATTAAGTTTTTGTAAGCATCTGAGTTTTATAAATATTTTTGCTTGCAGAATATGCCTCAAGACAGTCTGCGATCGGTTGTGTACAGATCATTCATTACGTGTGATGATCCAAAGGGAGTCGTAGAGTGCGGAACAATTAGAAGGTCCAAAAGTGGTTCTGAGAAGATGGAGCATAAGAATGCAGGCCGAAAAGCACAGAACAGATCAGACCAATATGCGTCGCGAAAGGCAGAAAGAGAAGACATGGCGTCTAAAGGGGCTATGGAAGAACCACATAGCTCATCTTCCTGTCAGCTCTTGGAGGTCTCGAAAGGTGCACACAAGCTGAATCGGGTAATTGACTCGTGGTCCAAAACGCTTTGGTATGATGGCCATTCGAAAGATATTGCAAAAGATTTGTTGAAAGGGGCTCTTGATTTGCAAGACTCTTTACACATGCTTGGGAAGTTGCAAGAGACATCTCATTACATGGCTAGGATGAAGAAGAAAGAGAAGGAAAAATGTGATATGGTGAGAAATGATCAAGTGATTCAGAGAACGAATTCAAGTCCAGTTGGAGAGCGAAGTAACCAAATGGGAATCCAGAATCCACGCCATTCTGCTGATGGTTCTTCAAGAGATTGCATTGAGGAGCTTAGGAAAGCGATTAGAGATGGCCTAGCTAAGCAAAATCTATTGCTAAATAGAAATGCTGAAGAAAAGAGATGCTTCACTAGTAGATATCCGGACTCAGCTTCAGATATCCCATCCACAAGCTCGAGCCAATCTTCAACTGTCCAAACCGACAATTTTTCTTCCATTGATATATCTATCTCGTCAGCAGCTCCAGAGAAGAAGGCAAGAGGCCCGAGTTTGATCGCAAAGCTTATGGGCCTAGAAGAAATGCCTTCAAAACCATTGCAGACAAATTCCCAGAAAGAGCAGGAGAATAAGAAGATTTTCAGTCAACAAAGACCTATCTTTGAAATTGATACGCCAAAAGTAAGGAAGTCTCAATTTGTTTTTCAGAAGGAAGATCCAGAGAGGACACTGAAGGACATCCTTGAGACCATGCATTTTAAAGGACTTGTGAGAAGCAACTCCATCAAAGAGATTATTTCTGATTCTCATCAATCAAGTGACTTCTTTTCTGAGCAGAGATTGATTAATGATAGCCCACCCATTGTTCTCATAAAACCTCGATATGATCCACACTTGCAACCGCAACAGAAGTTTGAGCCAGTGTTTCAGGAGGGGGGAGTCTTAAACACAGAAGCTATGCTCAAAAATGTGAAAGTAAAAAAGGAGCCTCCTTCCAAAATAATTGACTCCAACACTAGAGATTTGAACTTCAATGAAATGAGGAGAAGAGTGGAGGCAGGAGAAACGCCGGTCAAGAGACTTAGCCAGCAGGAAGGTGCTAAAGACGGCAAAGAGAAAGATGCCAGACAAGTGAAAAAAGAAGTAGAAACTAAAGAGGGCCTTTCTATTAAGATGAAAAGTCTGGGTCCTGAAACTCAGCCATCGTTGAAGAAGGCAATTGAAAAGAAACCAAAATCTGCGACAAACAGCAGGAAACCTGTTGAGAAGGAGGTTGCAAAAGCAAAGAATTTATCAAGGTCTAAAGATCAAGCCAAGTTTACCCCTCCGAAGCCCAGTAAGACTGAAAATGGATCAAATGTTACAAGAAATATAATGGCCCACCAGCGAAACACTACTGCAAACTCCGACTGTAATCGCACACCAGAAACTACAGTCCGTGGTCCCAATGTTCGGAGAAAGAGTCCAACAAAAACGGAAAAGGCAGTGAGCAAGGCTACAGCTGCTAAACTAATTGTGAGTCCTTTTAAGTTTACATTCTGCGGTTATATCCTAAATTTCATTAAACAGGTTGTTGACATCTGAGATTTGAAATGCCTCTGCTAAATGTATTAAGCTATGAAAAGAGGATTGAAAATTAAATGCAGTTTATCTTCTGTGCAGACTGAGAAATTAGATTGGAAAGGAGATGATATTGTTTTGAAAGGAAAGAGGAGTGATCTTGCATCCGAAAATGATAATGTTCTGAAAGAAAAGAGGATTGATCTTGCATCAGACAATGGTACTGTTTTGGAAGGATATAGCACTGAAACTGCAGATAAACTTCCTGTAAAAGAGGGAACAGAACACACTGATATTCAGATTGGAGGTAACACCCGATTAACAGAAACTTTAGTCAAGCACAATGCTGTAGGTGACATTGGTCAGCTGCCATGTGCTCTCATTAGGGAAGAAAATACATGCAGACATGCATTTTCTGATTTTGTTGCCTGTAGTTGCATGCATTGAATGGTGTTCAATCAAAATATTGAACATATACATATGGATCAGTGCCATTACTTCTTTGCCTTTTTCCCCCATTTTGATGAGATATGTTTGGAGTGACTGCCTCTAAGTTAACCATATAATGGTATTAGAAAAATACGTTACAATATTTCAGTTTTGAAGATTGTACTCCTGAACTTTTATGTGCAGAACATAGATGCTTACCTAATAATTTCTTTTCTTTTCCCTTTATTTTTTGTAGAACTCGATAACAGCGAGAGTTCTGTTTTTGATGTTACCCTCATGACTAATGACGATCAAAACAACATAAAATCTATCGAAGACATTCATGATGACCCCATAATTCCAACAGGAACCAACAGTGAAAGCTTCATGAGAGGGACCAGTCTAAAAGCTTTGCTATTGGGCAGTCCAGCTTTTCTCAATCATGCTAAGGAGCTTTTTTATCTTCATGTAAATGTTCCTACAACTTCACAAAAATTTGGCACAGGTGATTTCACAGATGCCAACACGCGACTCTCCTTGGACTGTGCAAATGAAATTCTTCAACGAAGAAGCTTCCATGATTCTCAAATGGTCCAACCTCCGTTATTAACCCTCTTTGGAAATGTCAAAAGCCATATCTATCTGGATCATTTGTTAATGAAAACTTGTGATAGTATTGAGGCTCTGAGAAGCTATAGTGAACTTGCTGGTGAAAACTATTCTGCTGATAGTCTTTGCGCAATGATGGAAAGAGATATAAATTGCAGTGAAGTTTTAAGTGGAATATGGGACTTGGGTTGGAGGAAAGGATTTTCTCTGGATGACACTATGCAAGTAGTGGATGATATAGAAGAGCAACTGTTGAGCAGGTTAATTGAGGAGATTTATGCCTAAGTTCTGCCTTGCCAACTTTGTTAAAGGGTTCAACAGATGCACAGGTTCAAGAGGTCAGCATTGCAGCATCATAAATAAGCTTATACTTTGGTTGACAAAAGGAGGCAGAGTTGGAAGTGTTGGCCACATTCTCGGATTCAGCTTTATATTTCAGCTGTTAAATTTTCATTGCTTTTAGTGACAAATGTATATTTAGATTTCAGCCACGGTAAGGTTTATTGAAATATGTACATAACCCAAGTTTCTTTTTTCTAAATACGAATTAGATACATCATATTCCTTGAAATGCATCATATGACCAGAAACTCTTCAATATTCACAAGTGGAGGGTAAACAAAGGAACTCAGTTTTGTCCCAAGACAAAAACAAAGAAAACTCATTCAGACCCAATATTTACTCAATCAACCATTACACTCCATGTGTCAAGCTTAAACTTTCAAAAGGTCAGGGCAACAACCACTGTTCTATTCCATGCTTGACTGACTCGATTCCTTTGGGTAATGGCAGGGCAGGTATTCAAGCCTCAATCATACATTTTTCTTCATCATTTACTGGGCCTACTGCCAAATCTATGACAAAGCAGGTTGCCCATTGAAAGAGACAACCACCATATCACAAACAATGGATTTCTTACTTACAATAATTGCATTATATTCTAATTCCCTTATATTTATTTTCATCACATGCAGCAAACAAGCAAATTTGGAATTACTGTACCCTCTCTACCTATTCAGCATAGCAAGATAAGGACATTTTAACTACTAGTCTACCATTTTGAACAGAACTCTTTGAGACTTTGGCAGCAGCATCTTACTCTTTACACACTTCTGCTTGTATACAGAATCCATAACCCCTGATGACCAATAAAGCTGCTCGTTGATACAGCTGGCTTGGCTGGCTGCCCTTTGGCCTCCTCTCAGCTTTTCTTATAATGCTCCCTTGAAGATGAGGAAATTGAGGGTCCCCAGAGCAAAATAAACAAAAGTCCCTTTTGTATGAGTGAAGAAACACCCAAAGTCTGCACCCACTACACATTGCCATCCGCCTCCATATTTCTCATCAAATTCCTGCAAAAATCCCAAACCCCACCAATCTAAAAGTTTGTACTTTGTAATACCAACTTCTTTTATGCTATAAAACAAGCTTACAGCATAGATATAATGGAAAGAAAAAAGGGTATATGGTAAACACCTTCTTGATGTGGGCAGCGATTGAGATGAAATCAGAAACATCATAGAGATCCAGAGCCTGAGAAGCAGAAGCCATGGCCTGGCTTTGCATCTTCTCCGGCATATCTGTTTCTTTTATCTTAGCTTTGCCTTCCAACATCTCCTTTCTCTCTGCTGATCTGCCCTGTCTCCCTCTGTTTCTGTTCCTTTACTTTTGTTCAATGGATATATATCATTTGACGTCCTGCAGCTACAAATATGAGCAAAAAGTGAAAACAACCTTAAACCCAGAAGCTTCTATGCTCCACAGTTACAAATAGAAAGTAAATGAGATCATCATTGCCGTATGAATTAGAAGACCTTTTGAAATGGCGGCACGTAGTCCAACCTTTTTTCTACACTTGTTATGTCAGCTTCTCACCTCTTTCCAATCCCTTCCATCGCCCGTCTCATCTCTTTGTCACCAATGGAGAACGAAGCTTATCAATAATAAGAATGACTCAAAACAATTAAAATCTCTTTTACCCTAAACTCACCATGAAAACGATTTACCTGCAGTTGTCGCTGAAAGATAATTGAACAGTTTTCTTGCAGTTGATTTGGAGGATCGGCAGAATTGATCAGGATATGAATGCATGGAAAATACATGGAAGAATAACAATTGAAACCGGTATTGACCGCGACGACGGCGGCTGACACTGGATTGAACGGTCACGCGATGCGTGTCCAATGGGCGGTTGACAAACAATTGTTCAAAAATCGGCGACCACTACCATTTTACATCTTCTTGACTTCAGAATATATTCAGCGGTGTGAAAATTGAAATTATAGATTTTCTGGGCCGCACGCTATCTCTTCGCCGTTTTTTCTTAAAGTTCCCATATGACAAATCAAAAAGTGAAGAAGAAAACGTTTGCAATTATGGATTATTTATTCTTTTTTGCATATGTTTTCTTAAAATCTCCTGAAATTTAGATATGTTATGGTTCGAGTTTACGACAAAAAAAATTACAATGGTTAATTTTTGATAAAAATTATATATATATGAATTTTACAAAAATTTAAAAAAATATTAAAAAAGTTCTTGAACTTTATTATTTTATTTAAATAAATCATTATAGTTTTATTGCATTTAAATAAATCCTTAAATTTTAATTTGATTTTTTAATAAAAAATTTATTTTATATTCAAGTAAACTTTTATTTCAAATAAAAAATTAGATCTGAATAAAAATCGATTCAAATCAATTTAATTAATTAATTTTGATTAATCCAATTCAATTAAGTCAATTTCAAGTTCAAGTCAGTATTTTAGGTTGATCTATTTAATTAAGTTGATATTTAAAATTATGAATTAAACTAAATGAATTAATCGATATTTTTGAAATATATTATATATAATATATATAATTAAATATTATATAATATATTATATAATCGATTTTTTTCTACAAAAATTTGGGTTCCAAAATTCATTCGAAAAATCAATCAATTGCTTACTCTATAGAAAAATTGATTTATGTTAAAGATCCATTCATGTACAAAGTAAAGGTTAATGACTTATTTAAATACTCAAACTAAAATTTAGGGGCTTACTTAAATAAAATTAAAGTTTGTTTAAATAAAGTGATAATAGTATAAGAGTTTGTTTAAATAAAGTGATAAAGTTCAAATATTTTTTTAATATTTTAGGAAAATATTATTTATTATTAATGTATTGACATTAAGTATGACGTAATAATTTGTGTTTTATAGTATTTGGAATGAAACAAATATAACAAATATACATGAATTATTATATTTATTTATCACAGTTGTTGTCAATTTTGTGTTTTTATTTTTTATTCTGATCAGAATATATTTGAACTTCTTAAACGATTTTAAAGACTGGATTAGCATGATTATTGTTGAGAAGTTTTAATAATAAAAATACCAAGATTGGTAGTGGTTAAAGCATGGGTTATATCATCAGTTCAAGAGGCTCTTTTGTTAAGCCACTTTGTTCATGGCCAAGCATTATCTTGAATTATATAAATTAATTGAATTAAATCTTAATGCAATTTAAAAGGTTTTTTCTACATTAAAGCCTTTGGTACAAGAAATAAAAAATGCAACTACTACTGACTCAAGTCTTTACTCTTAGGATTATTGTCCTGTCCATCATTAGCGGAATGTTTTAATTCTACAAACGATGTTATTTTTATAATTTTCATATATATTTTAGAATAGGAGGCATAATATTTTGAATTAATGATCAAAGTCAACTTAAAAGTTTTCGAATTATGAATAATAATAGTGTTTACGTGCATGCTTCAGTTTCAAGACAACCTTTTACACAATAACAATTGAAATTATAATTAATCAAAGATCATGCTATTGAAAAATTTAAAAATATAAACTCATTAGAAAAACCATCTTTAAAATTTTTTGTTACGTAAATAATGGATTTAAATTAAACAATTATTTTATTTCTGGATTACAGTGGTGGGCATTGAGGCAAAATGCTGGCACCCAATAATAATCATCGACAGCTCATCCACAAGACTACAACAGCAACAAAACAGAGTTTAAAATGTTAACCCAAAAAAACCCCTCCCAAAACAAAACAAAACAAAAAAGTACTTAAGCCCTTAATCCTTATTAAACTTCGCTAAAATATTAAATGGACCCTTAGACTTTCTCAAATATTTAAATATATCCTTCTATTTTTAATAAATCATTAACTTTTAATTTATACTTAAATAAAATTTTATTTTAAATGGAAAATTGACTTTTATTAGAATTAAAACCATTTGAATTTTTTTTGTCAACATAAAAATTGCTGTAACCCAAAATTGGAAAAAAATATTTCTTGAAAATTTTTATTCATTTTTTTTAACAAAATTTCAATTTTATCTAATCAAATAATGACAAAAATAAAATTTATTTTTTATTTAAAGTTTTTGTCCACATCACCAAACCATGCCATTATTCAAGTAAATAAAAAATCGCATAACATTAATTATAACAGAAATCAACATTTCATTTGAAGTAAGAGTTTTTTTCTATATAAATAAGAGATTAAAGATTTATTTGAATGATATAAAAATATAAAGGTTTATTTAAAAAAAATAACAATATTGAGGGCCTTTTTATTATTTTACCCATGACACATTGATAAATCCGCCCCTTGAACTTAGGAATGATCTCCTTGAAAAATCCTCACGCGCCTGCAGCTTTGACCTGACCCGCTCCATGACCGGTACCTTCCCATTGTTTTACTACTTAATCCTTTATTAATAAATATAAAAATAGTTAGATTCAAATAAAATAAGAAGAAATACAAAAGCCAGCCAAATTGAGGGAGCAGATTTCAAAGAGTCTTCCCACATCTCAATCGCCAAAATTGAACCTCTTCTTTTCTTCTTCGACTGATAAACACTGACTTGAGAGAGAGGTCGAAGCGAGCTAGGGTTTTGAGGATTCTTGAGAAGGAGATTAGTAGCGTGGTGTTCGGGTGATGGGAGATGAGAAATCGACGATCGTGATGGCGAGTAGAGACAGAGAGAGTAGAGATCGAGAGCTTCTAATCCCGGTCGCTGATTCCGTCCATGATGATTCCTCCAAACCTTCTTCTTCTTCTTCCTCTTCCTCGCATCATGCCGGTCGCGAGGTCTCTTTTTCTCTAATTTTTTTAAAACTATTTTGAAACAGCTATTTGGTTGTTAATGGGTGTTACGTTTGTGACTGAATTCGATTGACTTGGTCTGCAGCTGTTTTTGTTGTTAATTGTAAGATTGTAATTACAGTTTGTAATTTAATACTTATTATAATAGAGCTTAATGTGATTTTGTTTGAATAAATTGGTTGTTAATAGAGAGTAATTGGATGTTTCAAATTGATTTTTAATTGAGAAATATTAAAAGCGTTATGGCAATTGAAATTTTTTATTGTGTTTGACTTAGTATGATGATGTAGGATTATCCGTAATTTACTGGAGCTATTAAAAATGAAGAAATGATTTTTCCTTTTCTTTTACTTTTTTCGAAAGTTGTTATCAGAAAATCAGACCATTTGGGGATATAATTAAACTGATGTTGATATGGTCTTTATCCAACATTTGGGATAGTGATTGTCTTTTCTTCGAGAGGCTTCTTATGTATCTGGGATTTTTTTTAAGCTTAAAATGCAGTGTAAAGCATGTTAAAGCCCAGAATGGAGAGCATACGGTTACTTGTGTTTTTGTATTCAATCCGTGTTGTAAGTTCCCTCGAAGAGATTTAGGGTACAGAATTATAGGCTTGAATTTGAAGACACCTTTCTGCTTATGAGACTTGCTGTCATTATTTTTCCTGGTTGATGGGTGGGTTAAGAAAATTGTTATGGTTCCTAATGAAATCTTTCAAAACAATGTTTTTAGCTTGTTGTATGCTTATGCTTCTCCATGCACTCATGTAATGATGTGCATATTTTTTTTTAATATGCCTGACAAGCATTGTTTTATGCAGACCTTTTACAAAGTTGTTAGGAGCTGGGCTTCTAAGAAGTTCATGACAGGATGGTAAGTGTCATTCTTTCATCCTCCTTGCTTTAGATTTATGAACTCATGATGGATATTAGTGCAATTATTATCTGTATGATATATCCTTATAGAAAAATGATCTGTTCCAATTTAACTTCTTGTCTTATATCCTTGATCCTGTGTTTTTGGAAAAAGAGATAAATTTGAATGCGCTGAAAATTTTCAAAAATTATTTAGCTATTTCATACACAATCTTCTTGGTGGAAAATAACTGTTCCATCAGATCTAATGGGTTGAATTCTGCTCTCCTTTCCTTGCATTATTCATCCATTATTCAAGATAATAAGTTTCTTTCTTTGCAATGCTTTCATGGAGTTATGTTGGCATCTTGATCTGAGAAGTGAAATGTAGGCGACAGATTTAATTTTGTTACCACTCTGATACCTTCTTTCGTTTTCTTCTTTCCACTTTTAGTCTTCTCATAAAGTTGTCATAAATTACTCTGCTATTTCTCAATCATCTTACAAAATGGTATTTCTTGTCATCATGAATTTGAGCTAGCCTTTTATTTAATTAACTCAGAAATTTAGTAGCTGTGGTTCTAATAGCTAATATGTATGTCTGTGGAATCTTATCTTATAGAATTTCTATTGTCATTTACAATGCTGTTATAACAGTTGCTGATTCATAGTTGTTTTGCAGTGTCATTCTGTTTCCCATAGCAATCACTTTCTACATAACATGGTGGTTTATTCACTTTGTGGATGGCTTTTTCTCACCAATTTATACTCAACTTGGAATTGATATATTTGGTAAGTGCCTCGTTAGCAGCTAAAAAACTTTTCTTTGCCCTTCCCACCTATATTTGTTAAATCTTTTTACTCTTTCCCCCCATAACTGGATCTTTGAGTTTTTAAACATTTTTCTCTTTCCTTGAGGCTTTTGAATTTTGAGGATTGTAGTGCCTGAAATTTTTTCTTTCGAGAGATTGTGGACGGTAGCAGTGATTATTGGTAGGGCATGGATGATATTCTATAAGACTGGAGGAATCTTCTTTTATCATCAATCATCTTTGCAGAAACTTTTCATATGCTTGCAGCCTGGACAATACTTTTGCCATTCTTCACATGAAATTTCCATAGAATCAGAATTTGATACTGTGGAAATAAATACATATATTTGTTTTTATTTTTCAGGACATCTAGCCTAGGACAAAGTGCTTATTAGATTGTAGTTTTACGTGTCTAATACCTTTATCAGGTTGCCTTGTTAAACATGTGATGCACAGCAAGAAAGCTAAAATGGAGTTTCCAGAGTGGCTTTTGCATATTGTTTACCTATATTACTGATGTATCTTAATATCAATCTGTCATTTTTATTAAAGATGTCTCCTTTGAGAGTATATACCATTCGGCTAACTAACAGGTCTCTTGATGTCTGCTTCTTGGACAGGTCTTGGATTTATAACTTCTATAACATTCATCTTCTTGGTTGGAGTATTCATGTCATCTTGGTTGGGAGCATCTGTCCTGAGCCTTGGTGAGTGGTTTATCAAGCGGATGCCATTTGTTCGTCATATCTACAATGCATCTAAGCAGATTAGTTCTGCCATATCACCAGGTGTGCACTCTGCTGGTTTTTTTCCACATGAAGTAAATTTTTTAGCTGGTCATATTATTAAAATTGGTTCAGGTAGTGACAATCCATTGCTATCTCACTTTTGATGTTTTGCAAATTGTGTTTCAGATCAGAACACACAGGCCTTTAAGGAAGTAGCGATCATAAGGCATCCACGTATTGGTGAATATGCATTTGGGTTCATCACTTCATCTGTTACTCTGCAGGTCGGTAAATGAAAGTTTTTGTTTCAAAACTATCATTTTGGCATAGGTTCTCCTGTTTTTGTTATCTTCCTGATTCATAATCATCATGCTTCACATGATCTTATTGACATGCATGTTCTGCTTGACTTTTTCTTCCCGCCAAACTCTTGGGATGGCTTGCTGCTCAGTGGTTTAGTTCTTTCTTTCATGGCATTCTTGTTGGAAACAACGGTGCCCACCTCTGTTTTTGTCCCAACCTTTTTGAGTACGTTTCATGTTCTGGTGTCCCAACTGAATCTCAGCAGGATTTTGCACGCAGCGGCAATATTTGTCATTAATTATCTACTTTTAGTCCTATAAACAATTAACATTGAAATTTGGTTGCTTGACTACCATTTTAGAAAATGAGCGGTGGAAGAGTAAAATTTTAAGACATATCAGGCAATATGATATCAAGAGTGCTGTTTTTATTATTTTAATTTTTAATCGCAGAGCTACTCTGGTGAAGAAGAGCTATGTTGCGTATATGTTCCCACGAATCATCTTTACATTGGAGATATATTCCTCATCAATACCAAGGATGTTATTAGACCGAATCTATCAGTCCGTGAAGGAATTGGTGAGGCATCAACTTCTTTTGCTGTCATTATTTACAAATGCAAGGAAAAAAGCAATGTCAAAAAAAAAAAACCTCCGCTTCAGTTTAAGCTTATATCTCATTTGGTCTTCCATTGCAGAAATTGTTGTGTCCGGGGGTATGTCCATGCCCCAGATCCTGTCAACCCTAGATACACGTTTGCCTCTGGAAAGAAGTAGATCAGACAGAAGCTGAGGTTTAAGGTGACAGTTGTAGAGTTTATTTATTGTATTTTCTCTAATTTCAGATTTGAGTCACCGGGGCACCCACATAATCAATGTGTTGGAATTAGATTTTAAATTTGGTTGGTTGTGTCTGATTCTGGTGGCATATGTAACGTTGCTTGTTTAAATAGAATGTAACACTGTTTGCTTTCAGATATAGTTTGGTTCTATATCATGGGGCAAGTGCTTGCTAGGCAGTTTGGTGTTGGATTTTGTTTCTTCCAACTATTAGAACAGCAATGTTATTGCACTGAACATGTTCAAGTCTCTCTTACCCACGTTTCCATCTCCCTCCAAAGTTCCTGGCCTTTGATTCTGTTTAGTTTTTCAGCCTGGAATTGCTAATTCAATTTATTGTTTCTTCCGGTTCCAACTATTAGAACAGCAATGTTATTGTCTGATGGATCCCCATGTGTGGATGTGAAAAGCAAATAGTACTCATACTGGCTATTTTGAGTCATGGCATTAAGATTTTGAAAGCAAACAATATAATTAAAAATGAATTTTTATTCAGAGAAATTCATTTAAATATTTCAATATTCTAGGAGAAGATATACGAAAAGTCATACATGTACACGCACGAGGATTCACTCTAAAATCTAGATCAAGTCCCTAGGTTTTTCTTCTTTTTGACATGGGACATTTAAGTGTTTAAAACAAGTAGTTTAAGGTAATATTCATTTCTTCATTGTTCGACTGTCAAGAATTTTTTTTACAAAGAAAGTTGAAGCTTGGGAACAATAAAGAAATTGCAGTTGTTATTATTTGAATTTTAAATCTCTTAAATGTCATCATTTAATAGTAATTGTATGAACTTTGAGTTCAATTTTATTTTTAATTGTCATGATTAAAGAAATAATCGAGTTGAGTTAAGATAATCTTATATTAAATTTACGCTCGATTGAATTTAATTTTTAAAATTCAAGTTTTATTTGATAAATTATTCGAATTGTTCAAGTTTGATTCAACAAGTATAATTTATTTTTATAATAATATATTATAATAAAATATAAAAAATACAGGTTAAAATTTTTTGATTAAACTCGTGAACTATTTAAGTAGGTTAACATATTTAAAGTTAATTTGATTTTTTGCCCAATAAGTTGATTTGTTTACACCCATCCTTAAATGCTTTGAAAAGTCGGGGAATGATAACAGGCACAAGAAGGAATGCTCCTCGCACACGCGCGTATTAAGTGAAATCCCAAACCCTAAACCCGCGAAACCCTAGCTCGCATTCAATTCCCTATATAAGCTGCGCTTTTATGGATCATAAGGCACATATCTATGTCTTCGATCGACTGTTACTGTGAGCCGCTCTCTCTTCTTCTCATCCGTTTTCCCAACTCTCTTCCTCTGTTCTACTTTGAAATTTGTTTTCTTGTTTTGTTTTTTAATAAAAGGAAAAGATTATAGGGTGACGGTGACGATTGTATCTGATAGGTCTCGTTCGTCGTAAATGGCTGTTTTTAACAGCCTTGCCGACCATCCTGATATATCACCACCCATATTCTGAGTCCCCCTCCTTTTTTAAAAAAAAAATATTTTAGTAGTTTTTTTTTTATTCATTTGATAATAATACTACTAATTTCGATTGAAAATCGGTCGATGATTAAATATTTTAATGACAAGCATATGTCTGAAATATTTCATGTTGAAATGCCTAATCTTCTCTATGAGGCCGATTATCCCTTTCTTTCTCCCTTCTTCTGATGAAGAAGAAAATGTTACCCTTTTTTAATAACTAAAAACTTCTAATTAAGTTATTGAAAGAGTGGGTCAAGTGATGATTAAAAAAGCATAGTTCAGCTGATAATCTCTGTGATTATTATACTTATAAGTCTTTCGCTCCTATCTGATGATTGCTTCTTTCATCACTACTATCTATAATCTTTGCTGCTGATATATCTTTTCAAGTGTTTGTTTGATTTTATATGATATAAACACGAATGATTACTTTTTATATATTGTGTCAGCAGCTATTACATACAATGACATATCCTTAGCTATAGAGGCTTTGTTATTGCTCTTTGATGCGTGGCCATTTTGTAACCCTGGTGAAGGATTGAGTTGAAAGAAAAGATTTAAGCATTTCTAAACAAAATCAGAAACATGGGGAACTGAGTAGATTACATGGAATCTGGGAACCCTTCTCCTCAAAACCATGGAAGCAGAAGCACCGCTTTAATCAAGAATTGATTCAATTAATCAAGTGTCAGTCAACTAGAAATGAAACGAAAGAAAAGAGAAAATTATTGCATTCATCATTAACAAGGTCAATGTACAGTATGCAGGAAGATTGTATGAGAGACCAAAATGTGTCTCGTCTTTACAAGAATAGCCTTTCTACTGAAAAATGATGGTATTGCGGAAATTTTGTTAAAAAAGTAAATAAAATGTTACAATTAGTGAGCAAAGAAAACAGATATGTTATCAGGAGAAATGGGTATACAGCTAGAGGATTACTTTGATGATCAAATAAAGTCAGTAAGGACGAATATCTATTCAGATGCTTTGACACTCTCCTGCCTGTCAACTGCACATCCACGCTCAAGTACTGTGCTGCCTATCCTCTTTGGAGGCCAATAACGTAATACTGATCTTCCTATGATATTCTTGGCAGGTAGGGGACCCCTAAACAAGACAAGCTCAAGAAATAAGCAGAAAGATAACGGGGGAAAATCAACTCAGTGGAAGGACCATGGATATGCACCATTATCAATCTCTGAAACCATAATGTCTTACCAAACATGGGAATCGTAGCTATTATTACGATTGTCACCCACCCATCACGAAGACGGAGTTCTCTGGTACTTGCTGTAACAAGAATAGCATATATACAATCAGAAACATATGATGCAAACTTGGAAATAAGGGAAGCGAACAAGCTTGCACAGCTAGTGAAATACTTGTGCCTGAACTCAAGACCATGCTTCAACCTCTCCTTCACTGGAAAGGTTTTTGTAAGCACGATTTTCTCCAAATCCCTTCCAATCTTCCCCTCTCTTCCTCCCATTCTTTATACTATTTCTGCTTTTTCCCTCTCATGCAGGCAAATCTTGTCTTCATAAGAAAGCCCAAACACTTGTAGTACATGAATTTAATTTTCTACTCAAATAGCTAACCCACTCATTTGGGCTTAGGCCGATGGAAATAAAAGTAAAAGCTATGGGATTCTAAAGATTAGAAATGAATACTTACAATAGGTGTCATTTCATAAGAAGGTGATTCATTGACGAACTCTTCATCTCGTACAACCCCATTAACAATAAGTTTCCCATTATGGACCTGCATTGGAATTAATTTTCATATTTCATTCCAATGAAACCAAATTATAGTTAATAATACATCAAGACAAAAAATAAAACAAAATGGGAAATAACTGTAAAAAACTAACACCTTACACGTAACTCAGATTGGTGATAAAATGTTTCTAGGACTGATAGGTGGGATGAAAAGAGAAACAAAGTGAATAATTTGCAAAAATCCTTTCTCCATCATATTCCTTGGTTCTCATGATTCCATATCACAATATGTAACATCAAAATACCAGAATAGTTTTACAATATAGCGAGAGAAAAAAAGGCAATCAGCTTATCAAAAGGAAAAATACAGATGATAAGAAATTGTCAGAAAAACCTCACCTCCACAGTATCACCTTCCTTAGCTACTACTCGTTTAATGAATACATCTTCATCAGTGTATCCTACTTTCTTAAGAGCTGGTGGACTTTTGAAAATAACAATATCATCAGCACATGGCTTCCTGAAGTAGTATGAGACCTGACAATATCAATTCAAAAAACTATCATGTGGTTTATGCAAGACTCAAGCCACTCGTTGACTTATTGATGCATGTTTAAAGCAAAATAAGAAGATTTGATCTTCATGTCACATCCCTTCTTCGTTAGAGTAGAGCTCTTGGTAAATCCTAACACACACATATAAACACGTTTCCCTCAGCAGTACGATATAAGGCCAATATTAACTGACATCATAGTTTTTTATGTTTAGGTTTTTGAGGCTTAAGATATCTTTTCACTTTCAGATTTTAGCATTACCATGAAAATCATTAAAACAAAGTTGATAATCATGTCCCAGTTATAACAATCTAAAAATAAAATACTACAACAAAAGCCAACTCTGTAGACTATTTAAACACCCAAAGCACAAACTCTGCTTCACGTGAATCCTATACAAATTACAATATATGCCTCCTACTAATTATCAATTTCAGGAATGTCAGTAAATGAAATCGAATATGTTTAACTTTAATCTTTCCAGTCAAAGTTAATGAGGCCTTTCACTTATCTTTAATTACTTAAGAAGTCCTCTCATTCTTAATTTGACAAGCATACATAAGACTCCATTAAACTTGAATTATTCACCTTCACCAAAAGTTAAGAATGTTGTAAACCTTAACACTAACGTTTCATACAATTCAACCAAAGATGAAGCGTTTACCAGAGAACTTAAAAAAATAAAGGCCAATCATAATAAGTTAGGATTAATATCCTATACACTATCAGTGAAATTTTTTTACTTTACGAGTGGAATTAGAATGATTATACATGTCTCATTTTAAAGGCCAATCATAATAAGTTAGGATTAATATCCTATACACTATCAGTAAAATTTTTTTACTTTACGAATGGAATTAGAATGATTACACATATTTCATTTTATTTATTTTTTATTTTCTTAATTTATTTAAAGGACATATGTAATCATCCTAACTTTACTTGTAATGTAAAAGAAAACTCCACTGACAAACGGTATATAGGATAATTATCCGAAAAGTTATTACACACAAAACATGAACACAAACATCAAACAATCAATGGTATATGTGATCAATGCTTCCAATAGAAACCTTATGCCAATAAACTAACTATCAAACAAATAATAACTACCTTCTCAGCAACAATTCGATCCCCAACATCAAACGTAGGATACATCGACAACGAAGGAATGTACCTCGGCTCAGCCACGAATAACCGCAAAGCAAGCGATATTGCAACAGCAGCAAGAACCGCTTTTGCATCATCTGAAGTAACAGTCGTCCATTTTGGCAATGACCCACTTATGTTCTCTATGTCCCCATCATCTCCATTTCCATCGCCGCCACCATCACCACCTCCACCGCCACCAGAGTCCACCACTACATTGGTCTCCTCACCGCAGTCTTTAACCCCATAACAGCTAAGTTTTTGAAATTGGTTTCTGGGTCCTAAATTTGTTGCATTTTTTATCTTAAACCCCAAAAGAATTGGAATATTGGAGGGAAATGTGGAATAGATATGGCTTAAAACGTGGGGTTTTGAAGCTTGGGGCAGATTGGGTGTTCTGAGGGGTTTGAAGAAGGGAATTATGGTGGAATTTGGGTTTTCGAAGGGCTTGGAGAATTGGGTTGAACGGTTTTGAAAGGAAAGCGATGGAGGCAAGCAGCGTAGAGATATCACCATCTCCGATCAAAGAAGTCAGAATCTTACTTCAGGAAGATTGAAATCCAAGCTTATAAATAGGGTAGGAGTGATAATTCCATGCATTGAATACTAAGTTTATTTTCTGCAATCAGTTATGACATTGGTTAATAGACTGGGTTTTATGCCTACTTGTTATTATGTTATGAATTGCTCAATTGGCTCTTTACAATTATTTGTATCTGTTTTTAAAACAGATATTTCTTAAATCAAATTTGTTTTTTTGGTATAAATCATACATATTCTCATCCGTTTAACGGTCTGAGACTAATTTTGCTCAGAGTTTATCACAGTTAAGACTTTTCACCACTCTTTAAAAGTGTGTTTAGTGGAGATCGAACTCGAGAGCTCTTCTCACAAATTCAGTTCATGTTACTAACTGGGCCACAATCCATGGGTTTCGTAAATCAAATTTTATTATTAAAAAATAGTTAATTACTACATGTCACGGGTCATATGTCAAAGAGTTAGATGAAATTTATCTTATTTTTAATTATATATAATGCTATATGATTTTGATCAAAAAAATATATTATTGTAAAATAATTATTTATACTACTTTTTTATATGCAAAATATTAACATGTCAAAATTTTGCATCAAAAACATCAAGTAATACTTGAATATATCATTTATAAGGTTCTATTGTGAAATAATTAATTAAAATTCCAAAAGATTGATTGTCTTAACAAATTTAAACAAAGCTTGTTTTAAGTCTCTAGAATTCAAATATTGATTTGGAATGTGAAAGAAAATGTTTTGCAAACTTAGACCTCAGAGGCTCAGACATGCTATGCCAATGCCAAACATAGTTTACTTGGAGTTTTGGAGCCACAGGGCTTAACAAGAAGCCCTTCAGTTTGAGTAATAATGTTTGTTTTCGCTTTCTTTTGACTTGTTTTGATTCAGATTATGATAGAAAGAAGAAACAAAACATGGAAAAGAAGAGTACATGACTGCTGAAGCAAGTTCTAAACAAAAGAGATACAAGGAAGAGAGCAAAGATGTCATACATACATATATATATATATATATATATATATTGAAAATTGATACAAATAATTGTGTATAGCAGTAGCACTATAGGCAGCCAGTTAATTACTTACACAAAATGATTGTATAATCAATGATCCAATAAATGACAGTATGAGTTGAAGAATAGCTTCAGTATCTACAGCTTTGCCTCTGAGTCATCAGCATTTCCAAATGTCCAATGGTGCTGAAAAATCAAACCACATGACCCATGGACAACCATCCCAAAATTCTCATCACTTTACAAATACCAATTTAAATGAATTTACAAACTGCGCATGCATCCTACCCCTTGTTATTAACTGCTTCCGGCATATGTTCGCTGGTTGCACCCCAAAAACTCTTGCTTGAGCAAGAAACATAGATGAAGAATCGTATTTCTTCAACACCATTTGGATTCTCGTGTTAGCAGTGGATGATCCATTTTGATTAGACATGGCTACTCCAGGTATCTGCAAAACATTGGAATTAGAAGCAGTAAGGTTTTGTTTCTTATAAACCTTCTCCAATCCATCTGCTGGTATCTCATCTGTATTATTCAATGCAACTCCTCGATCTACATCTTTCACAATTTTACTAGCTTCATTTAGTAAACCAATGGCACGCCAAGCATCCGCAACAAGCTGCATGGTGCTCCTCTCAGCAGAGATGCCCTTCTCTTCCATAAGCTGAAGGAGTTCTTCAGCTTTCCAAGGTTGTTTTGCTTCCCCATATCCCCATATCAAGGTCTCATAAGTAGTCAAATTGGGGGAAATACCGATTTCACACATTTTCTCGTAAACTCTGGCTGCATGCTCCATTTTTCCAGCAGTGCACCACCCACTGATGATGGTTGTGAAGATTACAACATTTGGATGCACACCAAATTCTTTCATGGAATCAAGGAGTGACTCAGCCTCCACTGGCTCCCCGGCACGAACATAACCTTTTGCCAGGATGCTAAATGCATGAGCGTCAGGTTCTATACCAGCCTTCACCATATCATCAAATATCTCCTGGCATTTGTCCATCAGCCCTGCTGAGCTCCAAGCATTCATGATTGTGCTAAATGTTATGACGTCTGGTTTGACCCCAAATTCTTCCATCAGTGTTAGTACCTGTCAAATTAAGGTTATTGTAAGCAAATGCTTAACAAGGAATATGATGAAAGTGGTGCTTTCAAATGCTATACAACCGGCTAGTTGACCATGTGCAACCTGTGTAACCCGTGTTTACATTTTCTCAAAACTGGAATAGAACAAAATATTCTGTTCTACCCAATCCAACTCTTATCACTATGGAAAGCATCAAATGGAACATGATAGTAAAGCAAAAAATGCAGCACCTTGAGCTAATGAAAGCAGATTAAAGATTCTATTCTTCATTTTCCTTTTATTATACAATATCAGCACAGAAACAACTCAAAATCATCTGCTTTAAAAAGACTAAAATGTGGTTGTTTAAAGAAAAAGCTTCACAAATCGAATCTCTCTAGTGAAGGGAAAAGTTCAAACCCTGAACTAATAGTTCTCTGTCTTCATTACACAAACTTTGCCACTTTGTTTTCAGAGAAAAAATATAGAGGCATCAAAGTTTGAACTTTTCATGGGCTTTCCAGAAGCCCTTTCCAGCAGCATTTTAGCTCTTTTGAACATGTTACAATCTACGAGATGAGACCAAGAATTTTCAGAGAAAAAATATACAGGCATCAAGGTTGAAACTCACCTCATCAACTCCATCGGTATCTGTAACATCTAGAAAACCTTTTATCAGAGAATTGAAAACGACAAGATTTGGCTGCACTCCTAGCTCCTTCATCCTGTACACAAGCCTCAAAGCTTCTGCCATATTACCTTCTTTGCAATATCCAGTCACAATAATACCACAAGTACGCTCATTGGGAGCCACTTTGTTGTTTTGCATCTCAAGTATCATCTGTTCTGCCCTATAAGTCTCCCCAGTCTGAGCATAGGCTCTTGCTATTGTATTGTAAGTGACAACATCAGGATGCATACCAGATGCCACCATTCTATACACCACGTTCCATGCTTCTTTTATGTTCTTTGTGTTGCACCAGGCTCTCATTAGAATATTATATGTCCTGTCATTTGGTTGCACATTTTCATCCTGCAGCATTAACTCTAGTAATTTTGAAGATTCATCAGCCTTGCCAATATTTCCATATCCTTTCATAAGGGTATTAAATGTACTGGTTGTGGGCTTGCATCCACTCTTCTTCATGTTCTCAAAGATTTTCATGGCTTCTTTCATATTTCCAGACTCAGAAAAGGCATTGATCATAGCATTGAAGAGAATTGAATCAGGCTTCAAACCATTCTCTTCCACTTTGGAGATGAGTGCAGTAATGGACTTGTATCGTTTCTGCTGGGTTAATGCAGACACAAGAGTTGTGTAGGTCACAAGAGTTGGTTTGTGTCCTTCTTCTGTTAAGCTGTTGAAAATAGAATGAGCTTCTTGAGGCTTTCCTTTCTCAATCAGAATATTCATCAGTTTTGTTCTTGCATGAACAGTCCGGCAACCATTGTTTCCCAAGCAAACAACGCATTTGGATTTAACATCAGAGTCTGTAGAAGCTGTAACAGAATGCGACTGGTCCTTCTCACGTACATGCAACATCTGTGACATTCAGACAAATCATAATTTGATCATTACCATTCATATGACAAGCATTTTCTCATTTATATAGGTAGACATACAAGGTGAAAGAACTGAGCTATAGAAAATCTTTTATCGAGTTGAGCAACATCATTCTGAAGTTAAGTATGATGAACTTGAATGCATATTAAAGAAATGTATATGCTGCCGGTTCTAATACAGTGAAACTAGTCAAATTCTAAATTACCAGATGTCACAATGTACGATAAATGAGTTAATCAATCTGCAGTTATGAACTTATTGTTAAGCAGTTGGAGAACCATCTTACATGCTCAGAGTTTAGTAGTCAGCTCAGAGAAGAGAGAACAGAGTTGCTTAGGTAACTCTTGAGTATCACTGACTTCTATAACATAAAATATTAGATGCATTCAGAACAGATCAAGTTACTTGCCTGAGAAGCTAATCCATAACAAGGATAGAAACTTTGCTTTCCGATTTTGAAGCAGGCATGGAAGCATTAGTTTTAACTTTCCATGGAACTCATTAAAAAAGGAACGATTCTTTAAAAGTATAACTTATTAAAACATAAAACTAATGATCCATAAAAAGGAATAATTCTTTAAAGCATAATTTATCAAAATGTAAAACTAATGATCTATTAGTTTGTAGACTAGGACCAAGTTCTTCAGCAAATACCATTTCCTTAGGCTGAAATACAACATTGTTAATGCCTCATAATATTAAACTGTAGAAGGTCCAAATTTTATAACTTAACCAATTAGAAATAAAGAATAAACCAGTATCGGAAACAATACCGCAACTGCTGAAGCTTTAACCGGTTTCTTAACCATGATCGTTCTCTCCTGATGTTTGCCCATGGCAACGGATCTTCTGTTCTTTATATTTTCTACTTAAAGCAGTTTCCTGTATCTGCACGCCATTAAACTAAGTTTAGTTTCCTTGTAATGCCACAAGTACTGAAGATTTTGGCAATTGTTTACCATCTTACACAACCTACATGCACGTCATAAATCTGCCGAGCCAAACCAATTAAGTTATATCCTTTAATTCCAATAAAAAAACAATAACAGCAGCAAATCACAACTTAGTAGAGAACACCCAATTCCACATTCTACTCTACAGGAATTCATGTTCTAGGCATGAAATGGCAGCATAAACCAGTCCACTAACTACCATTTCAACTCCCTAAAAATCCCAATCAACAAATTTCAATAATCCTGTATGCATTCAAGTCTACATGAACAGAACAGATTTCAAATGCAATTCCCATGTAGCCTTCAATTTTTTTTCCATGTTCAAGCAAATGTCACACATAACAAGAATCCAGATTAATATTAAAAAAAAAACCCAGAACATTGGAAGAAGTGTTGGTCGTACCGGTGGAGACAAGAAGGAGGGAGAAATGGGCTTTGCATGGTTAAATAGTGGAGGGTTTGAATGTAAACATGCAGATGCAAATGGCGTTGAAGCAGGGCAGAAGTGTGCTGGAGTGTAGCGGGGATTGTGCTTGTGTTTTGACATCCAATAGAGATTCTTATCCACAAAATATTATCACAAATAGATTCTGTGGATAATTTTCTGAGGCTGTCAAAATTTTGTTGCCTCACAGCACTTGTTCATTATTTGTGGAAGCACCGACTGCCACGCCACCTTTTTCTCCTAAGTTTAACATTTTAGAACATGTAAATATTGTAATATATATATATATATATGAAAGGTTTTTTTGCCCTTTTCTGTACCACAATGAGAGCTCACGTGGACAAAAGTAATGCCTCTATTTAATTTAATACATTTAATATGAAAAATTATTATTATAAATAGTTCTTTCAATTCGTTAGCCAAAAAAAAATTCCTTTGATGTTTGTTAAATTGTCAGAATTTCTTTTTATTAAATCGGAATTGATTTTTATGCAAAATATTTGAGAAGTAAAATGACAAAACTCGAAGATATATATGCTATTGTTGTTTGTGTCAAGAGTGGCTTCGAGAATGAGTCAGAAGAAGTGGGAAGTGATTTTGGCGATTAATTTTCGACGTTCATGACAAATGATAAAAATAAAAAGAATGTAAGAGAAGAATTCAAAAAAAAAATAAAAAAGTAAGCAAAAATGATTATACAACGTTTGAACATAACTCAATAGGAAGAAGAAGTGAAAATGAAGACCTTATATTCTTTCAAGGATATTTAATTTACTAGGTTTCAAGATTAATTTTTGATTAAATTAAAAAGAATAGGTTATATGACTTTAATCATTGAAAAATTAAAAAGATAATTTGGATAGAGATGTAAACAAATAGACATTGGACGAATAATTCATAATTATGTTTGATTTTTATTTGTTTATTAACATTAACAAATGATCATAAATAGAAATATGATTCATTCGTATATTTTAACAAACAAATTCTTTTAAAATTTATTTAAAATTTATTCGTTTAATGAATCATTTAATGTTTGTCTACAGTTCAATAATAATAAATTTTTAAATTACATATATACTTGTAGGTCATTTTTAATATGTAATTATTAAAATTATATATTTATGTAAATTTTTTAATTTTTAATTTTTTTGTTACAAGAAAAATATTTAATAACTGAATATGAGATGTGTTACTTAGTTTAGAACCAAAGCATCATATATGTTAGAATTTACTCATAAATCATCCTTAGAAATAAATTTCTTTTCAAATTAATACTTTTTTTAGTAATTAATTCCCTTTTAATTTATTTTAGACAAATAAACTATGAATTAACAGAGCTATGACCATAAGCACCCACCCAAACCACTTTATCAAAAAAGAATCTTTAATTACTTTGTTAATCATAAATCATCTTTTTGTTCAATTTGTAAGTCAGCCAAAACACCCAAACTTCATAAAATCAATGAGATGATGAGTCTTGGAGATAGGCATGGTCTGGCCTCCTCGGCTCCTCCTGGCTAGGTGGTTATCTGTAGGAAATGGGTTCCAAATTTCCCTTATAGCCTTATCTTATCTCTCTTTAGTTTTCTTTTTTTTTTTTCTTCTTCACCTCTTTTTTCTCATAAAATGTTGAGGGTATGGAAATGGTACCAGAGCTGCTTATCTTTTCATCCTGTGAAAACGCAAGTTATCAGCTCAGGTTTCCTTTGGGGCATTGGGGATGTTGCTGCTCAATACATCACCCATTCCACCGCAAAGAAACGCCTTCAATATAAAGTAAAGACCTTTTCCCATTCCCCGGGAAACCCTTCTATTCTCCATCTCCTTTTCATGTTGTTTTTCGCCTATCTGAGCTAGTATGTGTTTTGTTATATCGTTTGAAAAGTTCCTTCATTATTATAAACTTTTCTTTGAATTGGGTATCTAAATGTAATATTTTTATGTTGATTGCTTGTGTGTTCTTGAAATCTTCAGTGATGGTTTTGTTTGGAATATTTTCCCATTTTATTCACAGGGCCAGAATTATTGCCCCTAGAGAACCTTGATTGTTCTATTTGTTCCTGCTTGATGTTCATAAATCATTTTTGATTGATTGCTATTGGTTGGTAATGTTCAGGGAATAATTTAAAGGTTTCATTTTCAAGTAGTAATGTAAATTGAATCTGATAATGGCAATGTTCCATGAGGCATTTGTTGAAAACATATGGCATTACCAGAACAGCTTATAAAGTTTCATATTCGGCTTGGATTCAGTAATGCAAACTAATATTTGCATCTTGTGATGATGGCTCCAATGTTTTGTGGAATAAATTCCGAAACACCAGTTGGTGTGCAATTCAAGTCCGTAAGACATCCTAATGTGCTAGAAGGGTTCATTTGAGATAGAAAAAGCTGTTAAGAAAAGTGTGCCCACTGTTTTCTACCCTCTTTTTTGTCTTGGTTTCAACTATTTCCTGCTGATCTAATGGTGATAAAACTGAAACTGGGTAATGGTTAGCAATTAGCATTACTGCATACACATAGTGTATGGTCACAATGGATTTAATGATGGTATGAGTTGCAGTTCTTAGTAGTCAATATAAGTTTGAGTTGTTCCTTATTCATTTTTTGTTTATTCCGTCATTTGTAAAATGATTGGCAAAATGAATTATACTGCTAGCAAGAGAAGTCAAAAAACTTGTGTGTGTGTGTAATCAGATAATTTGTTACTAAATTTTTTTTATAAGAATTGATTGAGCTTTGTGTTTCATGTGTGTAAGATATTCAAGTGCGTCAGAGGTGAATCACTTGGAAGGCAATAGAATTTAGTACATGCATTTTTAAAAAAAATTATATTTCTTACGTTTTGAGCAACCAATTTCTTCTGTATGGTGGTTCTTGTGTCTTGATATCAATGAATAGAATTATTCATAGCTACTTGTACTGATTGACATATGCATTAGTATATTCTGTTCTTTTACCCGCTGCCTAATGACTTGTTGGTTGGAACCATGATTGGCTTTTTAGAAATTACAGTTTCTATTTATCAGTTTGAATGTCTGCTGAAGCTGGATTCTGAATAAACCAGCACCTGTTACACTAATACGACAATAATTGGTGTTTCATTTGGCAGAAGGCAGAGCAAGAATTCAAAATCAACTGGAAAAGGGTAGCTATCACAAGTGTGTTTGGATTTGGCTTTGTTGGACCTGTTGGACACTTCTGGTTCGTTGTTTATTTTGGCTCCTTTCTTTTGATTTATTTAGCCCAATTTTTTTCCCTGATTATACTGGCTTCTTATACAGCAGTGTCTTAAATTAGATAGAGTTTGTGATAAGAAAGAAAATAATTTCAAAGGTAGTTCTTGGGGAGCATATGATAGTTAATAAAAAATTATGTATTGATATGTAATAATGAATAAAATTATGTGATTTTCTGATAATCGTGATTTAACATTCTACATTGCTAAGTATTTCCAAGAAAATGATATATCTTGGAGATTCCAAACTTGTTGCCCTGATTGCATCTGAGAAGAGCTTGCAGAATTCTTTCAATTTCTTACAGATTAGTAGAATTAATATGTAGAAGACTGTAAAACAAATTGTAAATGAGACTTAGAGCCAGCTTTGAAGTGAAACTAAAGAAACACTATTATTTCTAAGATTGGCAATGACAAGTATCTGTTGAATTGATATGCTGGGTGCAATTCATAGTGTGAGCTGGCAGCTGCTTACAGCCTGTCCTTTCTCCATGTAGGTATGAAGGCTTGGACAGATTTATAAAGTCAAGGCTTCAACTTAGGCCAAACTCCGCGAGGTTTGTCGCTACCAAAGTTGCAATGGATAGCCTTATATTTGGCCCCTTCAACTTGTTTGTATTTTTCACTTACATGGGGTTTTCCACTGGCAAAAGCGTTGCTCAAGTGAAGGAAGATATCAAGAGGGATTTCCTGCCGGCCTTGATTTTGGAGGGTGGTGTATGGCCAATTGTTCAGGTTGCAAATTTTCGATATGTTCCGGTGAGATACCAACTCCTTTATGTTAATATCTTCTGCTTGCTAGACAGCGCATTTTTGTCATGGATTGAGCAACAGAAGGATGCTTCCTGGAAGCAGAGGCTTACATCTTTTACCGCATTGAAGGACCGAGGAAGGCAAGGCAGATTGTGATATTGCTCCTCACTTGTAATTTTTCTCCCTTACTCATCATATTTCCAAGTGTACAACAGAATATTCATGTACTGTTGAAAGAATTAAAGAACAGCCCAAAATGCCAACTGGGGTTTTAGATGTGATTTGGGGAGTGATTGAACTCTTTTAAGCTTTCATTAATGTCCAATCAATGGAATGAACTACAGAACCCTAGCTGGAGAGCTATTGTGCAATTCTTCTCGAACCAATGAAAGAAAATTTTTGACATAAACAAAAAACTTACACTTCGGTAATGTTATACACAAAAGAATTGTTCTGCTACAAATGAGTCATAAAGATAAAAATGTAAATGCAAGGCCTGGGCAGAGCTTTGAATTTAAAATTTCAAACCTAGTTTACAACATCAAAAGTTATGTATTCAGCATTTTTTTTCAAGCTTTTTTCCTATGAAAAATTGTATTCCTCCAGGAATAGTGACCTAGTGAACTGAAATTACGATGACTAAAGAAAGGAACTGTGTCCTCCCCCAAGTGGGACTCTTGGCTTGAATACAGCAGATGCTATCAAGAAAGGGCAATGATTAAAGCCAACGCTCTGAATGAAAACAAATAAAAAGAATGTTAGGTAGAAGAAATAATCCAACAAAGACCACATCCATCTAAAGGAAATGAAGGAACCACACACTTGATGAAGCTGTTTACCATCTAGATTGGCATGAATGTCTTCCATAATAATATAGCAGAAAGAGAAGGAAAAAGAATGCATGAGCTGATTGCTTTAATAAGAGCTTCAAAGAGAATTTAAGTGTCTGGATAGAATTATTTGTATAAGATATCAAAGAAATCAGAGTGGTTTGATGAGATGCTACACTTATATTATTCTTAAACAGGAAGAGTTTAACATACTGGGATGCTTAGTAGCTGTCCATGATGATTGACCAAAACTGGAATGCTTCTTCTTGTTGCAACAGGGAGAGACTTCAATGATTTAAGAGCTCCTATTGCTGATAACCTTGAATAATCTGAGCATATTGTTCTCTTCTTGGTTAATAGATTCGCTTCAATTGATAATGGAAGTCTTGTCACTTCAAAATTATATGAACTTGACCACTTAGACAACTCAGCAACATATAGCCAATCAGCATCAACCATGGTACGCACCTTGACTACCATGTCATGCCTGTTTATGCAACAGCAATCACAGTGCTGTCTTTCCCTTCCCTCCCCTGAAAACAAGTTGCTTGAGATATCTTTGCTCAGTTTCCATGAGATAATGAACCGGTTCATGAAGGAGTATGTTTGCCCATGGAGAAGTGGTTCACTCAGAAATGCAGAAACATATTCAGTTTCCTGCTTTGACTCACATTCAGTCACAACTTCATCAGTTTTAGACTTAAAATGGTTGACTTCCTTCCTTTGCAATAAAATAATGTTTCTATATGTTGACTCACTGATAATATCTAGTCTCTTGGCTTCATCTAAAACTAATGCAGACCCTATGTCCAAAAACTGCATTTGGGATGCATCCGGGACCCAGTTATTGGAATATGATTTTCCGTTCACTATAATATGTTCCAACTCATTCGAAAAACCATGTTTCTCTTCTTCGCTAGAGTGAATCTGAAATAATTCTGCCTTTGATGGCAGAGGACAATCGACAGAGCAGCAGACCACAGCTTTGGAACCCTTGGACCCAGGAGCGGGACAAATGTAACAACCAGCAGCAGTAAGGGAGGTCTGCAAAACTTGTCAACCGTATCAATCAAGAAATACGCACTCGCAAAAGAGAACAAAGTAAATAATTGCAGAAAAATGCAACTGCAAGTTTAGTGAAAGTAATGTACCCTGCATGGGATGGTACGTATGTATTGCAACAGCAATTTTGAAGTACTACCTCTAATTGGCCTCTGCCTTTGAGAAATAAACTGACAGGTAACAAGAAAATACAATTAACTGAAATATTCAAGATTCCTGCATAAGAATTAGAGATACCATAAATGGTTTAGTACCCGTAAAACCAATGCAATATATTTAGACAGGCATATGTCCTCAATTCTTGATGGATCAAGTGCCTTTAAATTGATAACTGCATAGCCTTGCTGCAAAAGTGACCATCATGACCGAATTCGCTTGCAGTATTATACGGAAGCTAAATTAAAGTAGGGTGTAACAGACAACAAAAAGCTTCTAAACATCAAAAGAATGCTTACATCCATTATTGTAACAGTCTGATTTATCAATTTGTTACAAATTTGATCAACATAGGTGCGTGTTTTTTGACAGGCAGAAATAACTGCTTGTAGTTCAGACTTAAAGATACCTGAAAAGGAGAGTTATTACTTCAGAACATGAAGTCTATCGTATAATTGCTCTCCAGTAATGGTATGATATGAATAAACAATGTATTAATATATACGGTTTGCAATACACATCTCATATGACCTGCAAGGTCAGTATGGAAAACCATCATGTATATAACAGTTAGTTAAAAGTTTATGCAACAAGAATATAATTCATGATATGATCAAAACTGTCATATCGATCACTACTCACCTGATGACAAATTTCCTAATGAAATCCGAATCCTATTCCGAGCAAATAATGGACTTCGATTTGTGGGGTCCTCAACCCAATCCAAGTTACTCCGTAGACATATCTTTCAAAGAGAAAAGAAACGGATCCATTTAGTGCTTATCAGAATACTAGTAAAAGAGAACATCAAAAACAAAAAAATTATAGCTGAAATTGAGGCAACAGCAAGAATCAATCACATTTATTGCTATATTCTTTGCACTAACCTTGTACAAGTCTTCTTTTGATAAATCTAGAAGTGGTCTCACTAGAAGAACACTATGACTTTTCCAATCTTCATTATAAAAATATGTATGTGAAGAGAACAATTGAGATGTGAATGCCATGCCAGCAAGTCCAAGGACCCCACTATCACGAGATGATCTAAGAATGAATAATTCAGCCTGCATTTTGGATAAAAAAATTACTACATCCAGTATCCTGCCGTGTTTTAATCAATTCAATGAGAAACTTCACCAAGAACACTTAATTTTTTCATATCAGTAAACTAATTGAATATGGAACCTTTACTAGCTAAGCATACTAATGTTGGTAAAAACCTGGTCATCTGCATGATGAGCGACTAGTAAAACACTGATCTGGTTTTGCATACAGACGTCCTGAAATATTTTATACCTGAAATTCGAGCACAACTAATGTAAAGACAGGAGATTCTAATCAAATGATTATCATTGTCAAACCGAACCGCAACGCAAATATAAAGCATCTTTACTTAAAAAGAATGAAACAAAAAAGAAGTGCCTAACAGCACCAATAGCAGACTAGCAAGCATTTTCAACAAACTTCAAAAGGGGAAACTACCAACCTCATGTCACGAGCAGCTTCTTGCAAATGGCCTTGTTTTGGCTTGCCATTCAACCAATCACAACGGGCAATCTCACATCTGATTCCTACACAAAACTCATGTTAGCCATCCAAATACAAGGCGGAAATTCAACATTCACTGATAAACTAAAATATACCCATTTCTGACACCCGATGTCCCACTATACTTGCTTCATCTTTGCTTTCTGGACGTAGCCCATGATCAACAATTATTGCCAAAAGACCATCAATAAATTTGCCACTGTTGTCACTCTCATATAGGCCTTCAGTTTTCCAATTAGCTGCTAGAACACACAAAGCCATGCTATCCGGTCCTCCAGATACTCCTAAAGCTAAAAAATCAAAAAGAAAAAAAAAACAGAATAAACCATATACTATTTTGCATAACGAAGTTTTTTTCCTTTTCATCCTAAAAATAAGATGAAAAATAGCTTTATTTGGTAAAGGCCATATTTTCTGGCTTCCTAAAATCTTTTCTCGAGAAACAAACGGAAAGCCAACAAAGAGGAGCAAAAAGAAGCTAACCAATACAATTGTGGGGTTTGAGTCCGGCCATGACCATTCGCCTAGAGAAAGCTTCATTGTACTTGGCCACATCTACTACGGTTGGCGCTTGGGAGCCAACGCCATGGCAAAAGATGCGCGTTGAAGGAAGATTTTGACGTTCAAAGCAGAGGTGATGGTGGTGGTGAGGCTTGAACCAGGTTTTGCGTTTTGGGAGAGATAGGGAAAGCCTGGCTATGGTTCCGGTTTGTGAACAGAGTAGGCCTCGCGCCATCTACTGGGCTCGTGTGCTGGCTTGCACCGGTGGTATTTTGCCTATATGAATTTTCTGGTAAGCCCCTGCTTAGAAAGCCTCCAGTACTTGAGAATGAACCCAAGTGGCCACATGTCATGTCACAAAACCAAACCAAACCAAACCAAACCACTATCCACTATGGCATACTGAATTGACATAAGATTCAAGTTTGAACACCTTGACGTGAGTGATGCGTTTTAATAATGGACTATGGCTTAGGCTTACTCCAAAGAAATTTACAATTTTTATCACTTAAGTTCTTGAACACTTTCAAATTCTATTACTCAGGTGAATACCCAAACTTGATTAATACTTCTTTGGTGTTTTTCCTTAATATTTGAAAAAAATAATAATCAACTACAAAACCATGGAAACGCCCTTGGCAATTCTTGCATGATAATTAGGCCACGAGGCACTTCACTCTGACGAGTAATTAACTATTTGTTGTTGAGGAGATCGAAAAGTTCGTTATCATATGCCTGCTTGTTAGTATCATTCCTGAGAACAAACGAAAGGAGATTCTAAATCCTGCAAGCATGAAACAAGCACTGTCGAGGGTGCTGCTAAGCTTGCTGGTCCTAACATGTATGAGCAGGGTGAAGGGAGAGTAGATTTTACTCCTGTACTGTTCTTATACATTTGAAAGTTTTGACAGCTTGCGGCACCACACAGATTCACTTTGAATTCATAGAAGGAGACTAGTAGCAATTTTCTTCGTTCAGTATAGCTACAAATGGTTTGTCTGTGTCAAAATAAAATTAACCGTGTACTACTAAGCAATGCTATTTTAGCCATAACAGTTTTCTTATCTACAATGAAAAAGAATGATCAAACAAACAAAACGCAAGTAACATCGAAAACTAAACAATTGGATACCAGAGTGGCATAGGCATACAATAAACACTGAAACAACACATGAAAAGAAAAATGAAAACATCCTACTACAAATAATAAATGAATAAAGTATCATCCGATAATATTCCTTGAGCAAATGTAGTTCACAAAGCACTTGAAATAACCTTCCCTTTTAGGATCATTGCTAAAAAAACATCTGTTAAGTTGTTTGCTTAGCATTCGCAGCCTGAAGATCTTTGCTGCTGTCCGCCAGCCACATCAATGGTGTCTGGGAGATAACTTCATCAACAAAAGTTAATTGAATTAGCTAATTGGGTTGGTATGAGTGAAATCAAACACAAAAACTTGTCCTTGCAAGAATAAAAACCAGCAAATCTTAATGAATAAAAATGTAGAGTACTTCAAATACAATAAACCCAACTCTCCCGCAAATAGAAAATGGAAACTGATCTCCAAAATGCATCAGCATGCAACATTAAAACCGCCTAACCATCCTTGAAAACTGAATAAAGCAAAGAAGCATATTGTAGCTTTTGGTCTTCTTTTCTTCCGGCGCTTTTGGTAGCCTTTGTACCCAAGATCTTGATAAAGATGACAAGTGCATCCAGCCATCAAGATCAAGGAAAAGCCAGCATATAGTAGCTTTAAGTCTAAATAATTGGAGTAATTCAATCATTGGAGGATGTTCAGACAAGATCAAATAAGTCTTAAACCAATCAATATGACAGGGGCAGCATTCATGCTGAAATAATGAATAGACGACAAGAAATATAGGGGAGGAAAGTCTAATGATGATAATATGTCACCCACAACAACTTAATCCAAGTTTTAAATAACACAGCAGATACTTATCAATGGCAAATTTCAATAATGAATGTCATGCTAGGTTTATAGCAGGTGAATAACTGTCAACCCAGAAAGTGATTTTTAAGAATATACTCACATTTCTTCTTCAGGTTCATTTTTCAGAGCATTCTTGGCTATACACTGGAAGGCAGCTTCCACGTTGAAACCTTCTTTTGCAGATGTTTCAAAATAAGGGATGTTTCCTTTGGAGGCACACCATGCCTTTGCTTTCTTCTCAGACACCTGAAAATGGTAATGAGCAGCCAATGTTATACATTGACAATTACAAGGGAAGAAAGTTTACAGAAAATTGTCTAATAATATCTCCATTTTGGGTATACCACTATCATGTACAAAAATAGCAAATTATAATTTTATTTTATAAAGAAACGATAGGCAAGCATAGCACTAGACCAAAAACAGACTGAAAAATATGCACTTATTGATTTTCGGATCAATAGATATACAAAAACCAAGAATAATAATACAATCTATTGTGTAAAATACCTTCTCCTATATAGGTAATTGCTAATGATAAGCCATAACATCTTGTTTTAGCTTAAAGAGATGAAAACATAGAGTAAAGAGCAACATTTAACATACCACTCGACTATTACCACCATCAACATCCACCTTGTTACCCAATACGACAAACGGAAAATTCTCAGGATCAGAAGGGCTAGCCTGGATAAGATCCCATTAGGAAAAGAATGAGTAAGTGATACAAAGGAACCAGGAATCAAAGAATGCTAAAGGGTCAAAAGTTTTACCTGGATCAGGAACTCCTCCCTCCAATTGTTGAGGTGATCAAATGACTTCATAACATTCACATCGTAGACTAGCACACAACAGTCCGCACCACGGTAAAATGCCACACCTAGACTTTGAAATCTTTCCTGTCCTGCCGTATCCCATATCTAACAAAGTAGTTCAAAATCCACATTCAATATAGTCTTAAGGGTTGAGTTCAGGCAAAACAAGACTGTTGCAAACTGGTTAAAATGACATTATTTTGACTGAAACATTCCAGTTCTTCCAAAGGTTAGGATAATCATAACCTACTTCGAATTTCTTTTACACTAGTGCATTGAAACTCATCAACAACACTTAAAATTCATGGAAGATTTGCAGATTATTTAAGACGTTTATAATTAATTAAAATAAATGCTACCAAATGATAAATGAGAAAAATTAATTTCCAACCTGCAATGTGAAAACCCTATCTTCAAATTGGACCTCTTTCGTCAAAAAATCAGCTCCAATGGTCGCTTTGTACTGATTACTAAACTTGCGATTAACGTATCTAAAAAATCAGAGGGTAAGGCTAATTAAACCATTGCAATACTAAAATTTATTTATCAAAATGAAAAGAATTAAATCAAAAAATTTAGGTTACTGATTCATCAAAGATGTCTTCCCAACCCTATCAAAAAAAAAAAGAGGAGAAATTAGTGACAAATTCACGACAATTAAAGTTAATTAAAAACATTAAAAGAAAAAGAAAGGAAAAGCTACCCGCTATCACCAAGGATTATGACCTTCAGAAGCATGCGTCTTCGAGAAGCCATTTTTAATTCAAAACTTCTGAAGATTTTGAGAAAATTAGGGTTTTGTTTAGGATCTTATTCAGCAAAAATGAGATCGAACTTTGTGTTTCTTTTTTCTCCCTTGTGTTTAAAAAATGAATAAAATTAATTAATAAAAAAATATTTCAAAATGACTGACAGAAAAGAACGGAAGAGAACCGTCCGGAAAAACAACTAACTACCAGTCTTTAAACAACCTGAGTTTTTTATTAAAAGGGATAGTTTAAAATCTTTATTATCAAAATAGGACACTTTTAAATTTATTTCTATAATCATGGTATTTTATTTTGGATAATTATTTTATTTATTGTCAGTGAAATTTTTTAAAAAATAAAAAATAACATATTAGATTTTTGAAAAAATAAAAATTCTTAACAATAGTTTTTCTTTTTTGATAAACATTAAAAGTTAAACACAATCTTATCATTTCTCTTTCTAAATTCTAAATATTTATGAAAACCCAAATATTCTGAAAACAAAGAAATAAAAAAACAATAGCAATGAACTAACTTTTGAGTAGAATATAGAAAAAATGTTAAAATCTATGTCCAGCACAAGTTAAAGTTTTTTTTTTAGTTTCATCGTTATTCTTCTTTAATTTGTTTCTTTTTTTTGTTTGAATTTGTATTCTAAAAACAAAACTACTCTTCATTATTTTCAAATGATTGATTTACCAAACAATCATTTTTTGATCATCAAATTTGGAGGAAAGCATCAACTAAATGACAAAAATTACAACATGTAAATTACAAAATTTTAGATATTCAACATGTAGAAAATTTATAAAACTGTAAACTAAGGATACAAAGAGGAAAAGATATCTAGATCTAGAACCAAAAAATAAAAAAAAATAAAAAGAATTGAATCAAGAAATATAGAATGAAAATTGAACAATATTTTTTCTATGAACGGTGAATAGACACAAAAATATGTGATTATATCCAAATTATGGTATTAAGTGTTAAAGAAAAATTTTATCAATATTTTTTTTATTTTTAACAAATCTATTAATATGTTTAACAAATTTTAAGTTTATAAATAAAATATTTAAAATAAATCAAAAGAACAAGTATGAAATGTTTCTTAATAAATTGTTGAGATAAAATTGCAAGAATTATTGTCTTTAACAATAAGTGATGATAATTAAATCCATATGATAACGATTTCGAGAAAAAAAAAGAGTTTAGGAAATTTATATGTAATCATAGGAAAGAGAAAAAAATAAAGAGAATAATATTTTAATATGCTAATTTATAGTTTCATAAAAGAAAAATTGACATGAAATTTAATTTTTTAAAAGAGTATCTTACTTTTGGAATAATGTTTAAAAGCACTCCAGTTTAGCAAATAAGATTATAAACGACATTGGTGGAAAAAACTGTCTTAACAACCTTGTCTGTCATGTTCTTGTGTCCCGAACGTACCGCTACTGTTTCCTCAAATTACAACTATCCGAACTGAATTGGGTTACGTTTGGTAATGGGCTTGGTCTCAGGGAATCCAAACTTATACTTTCTGGCTTAACAATGACGAGTAGGCATGGTAATGGTTGCATACGTACACACACATATATATATATATATATATATTTCGTATTTATATTATATTTATATTATATAAAATATGAAAATAATTGTGTTATTTATGCCAATACATCAAACACAATAATTTTTAAGAGTACTCATATTTTGGTTTTAACTAAATTAACCGGCCAAATTAAAATTTAATTATGTTAATTAGTCGTTTAATAATTATTTTAAAAGTATTGTGTTAAAATTATTTCAGTTGGTTAAATAAAATAATTTAAAAGAATAATTTAAAAAAATTGATTTTCGGTTAATTTAATTTTTTAATAAATTTTTTAATCGAAATATAAACAAATCCAAAAATTAAACTAAAATATATGAAATATAAAGATGTATTTAATATTTGCAATTTCGATGATGTTTTAAGTTTAATTTTGTTAGAGTTTTTAACTTAATGCCTTGGTATTTGAATACTTTGTTGTATGATATTATTTAGTTTCTTCAAATATGAGAAACTAAAAATATAATTTAACTTAAAGTATTTATTATTTCAATTAATTTGATTGATTTTGAAATTAAAAATTTCAATTCAGTTAACGAAATAAAAATAAACTAACTTAAATTTTGATCAATTCGATTTGAAATTAATCGAATCGTCCGAATAAACTCCTAATAATTTTTAGTTCTTCTCAAATTCATATATATTTTTTATCAAATTTTAATTAATTTCATCTTTTTTATTTTTGTATAATATATATTGTTATTTGGATAATTATCCTATCCATCATTAGTAAAAATTTTTAACTCCACAAACGAAATTAGAATAATGACACATATCTTTTAAAAATATTTACAAAATAAATAATATGTAATACATATTATTTCAATTTCGTTTATGAATTTAAAAAACTACACTAACTATGGATAAAAAAATAATCATTGTTATTTTGGTATAATATTTAGTTGAACTCTCTTCCTCTTGGAATCTTGACTCGGTATGGCCGGAGGAGTAGGGCTAGTCGGTAGGCACTCAACAGTCTGAAGTGGGGCAGGACCACAGCCCACAATGAGCTGGCTTCTGTCATTTATAATGATTTTGTAATGCTGTTTGACAGCATGGAATATTTTGCTTTGGCACGTATGTGATCAAAATTTGAAAGTTGGAAGAATGTTCCAGCTGGTAGCCAGAGTGAAGATCTTTATCTCAAACTTCCTTCACGTTCAATGCTAACACAAGCTGGACAAGAACGTGACAAAATCAGCGAATCTAACCCATTTCCACCAATGAACCTTTGATCGTCATCGATCAAAGATGGATGGTCTGAGTTGGTGAGTCTTAGGTTAGGTGGAAACTTGATTCAAATGCAAACAGTAAACAAATTATTTCGTGGATTGGATTTCACCCACACCACATAACAGGGGAATCCAACCTAACTACTAAAATTCCAATCCAAGCAAACTCATGGGAAAGAACAAACAGCAAATCAATGGAGGAAGTCTGGTTTAGGCAAACCAAATTGATATCAACATTTAAGCTACAAATAAATCAAAGAATCAACCAAAGTGTATCCATTATTTACTTTGCGTGAATCACTAATAAATACAAATCAATGAAAATCTGTTAATTTCAAAAATTAGAGGGATAAAAATTAGTGTTATATCATGAAAACATGCCACTCTTAGCAATCAATGTGACATCCAAGTCATAGTAAGAAAAGAAGGTGGATGGAATTTTTACAAAGAAATGAGGTAAAATACCATCAAGAGGTTGAAGTTTGGCTAAAAACCTTGGCTACTCTTCTTCAACCTTCCCATCTCCATTTCCCGGGTAGTCTGGCCTTCGTTGCTTGATCCAGAAGGGTATAAACCGTATTCGCTGGTGGGCTCACTGTAATCGCTACTAGCACCATATTCCTGTGTGCCTAATGCCATCCTCCTGAACTTTTTCTTGTCTTCTTTGTACTGGCTTGTCTCGTAGTCTGTGCTTCCAAAAGAGCTGTAGACATTGCTTAGTCCAGGTCTTATTCCTTCATTGAGATCGGACAACGATGCATCTCCTTCTAGAGCACGGACTATCTGCTTGGTTGCAAGTTTAGGGTGAGAATCTAATTACAAGCAGACCATAAAAGTAACTACTTGGCCCAATAGAAAGTATGGTAATGCAATCATGAACCATCGACCACCAGTAAACCAACTTGTTGATCAAAAGTACAGAATGTCCAAGTCTCTCACAACAAAATTTCCATTAACAAATATGGATTACTGTCACAATTATCTGACCAGACCTAGAATTGGATCTCAGTATCAAAAAAGGAATTTGAAAGAAATTTCGCTACACCAATTACCTGGCTCATTCGTGGTCGATGTCGAGCTGAATGTCGCACACATGCAGCAGCACAAGCAACCATGCGACCCATCTCATTGTGGTTATATTCCTTCTGTAACTTTGGATCAACCAGACTGTCAAAGTCCCCATCCTCCGTAGCTCTTGTGAGCAAAGGCCTAGCCTACAATGCCAAATCAAATTTACTTAAAAAAAAATACTAAGAAAATTAAATCTCAAATTTCGTAGCTGCAATCGATCCAGAGAGAGAAAGAAAATAATGCAGATGAAATTATGTGTATCATAGACCAAAATAATAACTTACCCAGTCCACTAAACTATCCTCCATGTAAGAAGAGCCAACTGGTCTGTGTCCAGTAATCAACTCCGAAAGCATGACCCCAAAAGAGAATACGTCTGATTTGTCTGTGAGTTTTCCACTGGAAGCATACTCAGGAGCCATATACCTGGAAAGAGTGAGAATTATGTGAACAAAAAACTAATAAAAAATTTTAATCACATATCCGATGTATCAAGCAATAAGAATGCAAGTCTTCTTACCCAAAAGTACCCATCACCCTGGTGGAGACATGAGTGTTAAGATCTGAAGAAAACTTTGCTAGTCCAAAATCAGCGACCTGAAAGCAAAATTTTATCTATTATCTCAATAAAAAAATACATATAGGTTGACACAAGCAAATCCGTCAATTAAATAAACAGGATTTTACGCAAGCAGCTCGAGGCCTGCGTTTTGGTTGTATTTGTTTGGAATTTGTTCATGGTTCAAATGTTCAGAAATGTCAAGAAATTAAAATGAAATCAATACCTTTGCCTCAAACTTGAAATCCAAAAGAATATTAGCCGCCTTAATATCACGATGAATGATCTTAGGATGACCTGAAGTGAAGACATTGATGTTGGTTACCGTTAAGTGAGAGATTAAAACCTAAATCCAAAGCAAGTAAGCAAGAGAGAAAGAGAGAGTCAGAGAGCATACAATCCTCATGAAGATATGCCAGTCCTTTTGCAGATCCTAAAGCAATTTTCATCCTAGTTGGCCAATCCATCGTAGGTCGCCCCTTCCCTGCAATTAGCATTCTCCATTAGGTATTTTACCAGATGAATCAAACATCAACTAAAATTCACAATAATAGAAGGAAGCATTATGATCTGCAAACCAAAGACAATCTTACCATGCAAGTGAAACTCCAAAGTGTTATTTGGAACAAACTCATAAACAAGCATTCTTATTGTCCCAGAGATGCAATATCCAACCAATGAGACAAGATGTTTGTGATGCACGCGGCTGATGATCTCAACTTCTGCCTGAAACTCTCTCTCCCCCTGCCCACTTCCGGCCTTCATTTGCTTGACTGCTACTTCCTTCCCATTCGGGAGAACTCCTCTGTGCACATACCCAAAACCACCTTGTCCAAGAAGGTTTGCATCTGAGAAGCCATCTGTTGCCCTTGCTAATTCCTCGTAGGTAAATGTGCTCTTCGAGAAGCCTAACGCAATACCAGGCCTGGGTGATGGCAGTGGGTTTTCAGAACCTGAATAATTATAGCCAGAGCCTCCACTGCTGCTCATGAAAGGTGGGGGTGGTGGAGTTGGCGGCAATGGAGGAGTAGGAGAACGTCCCGGCGATGGAGGCCGCCATGCTGTAACTGGTGGAGGAGTGGGCTTTGGAGACGCTGCACCAAATTGATTCGCTCGGTGAGGAGGATTTTGTTGCAACCTATACTGCTGGCCACCGTATGGAGCATCTGGAAAAAAAACCGACAAACTCTATGAATTATGAAAAAAAAAAATGAAAATAACATGAGAAGTTTTTCCAGTTTAACTAAACAAAATCAACAAATACCCATAAATTCAATTAACATTCTAATTCGGAAAATGGGAAAAAAATCTGACCTTTAGGCCCAGGAGGCGGAGGAGGCACGTAGTAACTTTCCTCATCTCTTCTTCTCCGCTTCTTCTTACAACATATAAACAACAAACTCAAAACCAACAATATTGCCACTCCCCCGATTGCTATCCCCACTACCAGCCCCGTCGACAGCCCGCTGCTCGAATCAGACGAAGACGGCGTAGGAGGAGATGGAGTCCCCGAACTTCTCGGAGGTGGTGGTGGCGATGTAGTCTCCGGGCTTCTCGGGGCAGGAGGCGGAGGGGAAGGATTGGACGAAGAAGGGGGCGGAGATGTGGTGTCTGGAGGCGGTGGTGAGGTAGAGGATGATGGCGAAGGTGATGATGCGGAAGGAGGAGGGGGGGATGGGGTGGTGGTTGAAGGCGGAGGAGCTGATGGGGTGGCTTGTGGTGGGGAGGGAGTGCTAGTTGGCGGCGGAGTTCCGGCGGCGGGTGCTGGTGGCGACGCTGGGGCTGGAGTAGCCCCAGGTGATGGTGTTGACATTGTAGTTTATAAAAAAGGAAAGACAAAAGAAAATGGCTCAAAAAACTAAAAACTTTTCTGGGTTTGGTTCAGAGAAAAAGAGAAATGATTGGAGGGATTAATTGGGTTTCGGGAGATTGAAGGATTTGATAGTAGCGTAGCGTTTCAAGTTTGAAAGCAGTTAGTATTTCTGCACATACCAGTGGCCCCGCCCTGCCCCGCCCTGCTCGGTGGGACTGGACCGCAAGCTTTTAGTAAAGGGGTGGGAAGTTAAATTGCCTGCTATTGCCGCTGTTGTTGGTTACTGAAGTCTGAAGGCTTGTTCTCTCTGCTATGCTGTCTAGTTTAGGACACAGATGTTTAGTGGGTTCCATTCACACGACTGGCCCACGGTTTCTGTACTCTTTGTGGATGTTTTTCCATGCGTAACTGGCTCGCTTTTTCCTTTTTTTTTTTTATTTTGATCGTGACTGGCTCGTTTGTTGTTTACTTGTTATCCGGAAAGATTCCGGCTAGGCTATTTACAAATTTTTTATTTTACGTTGTATAATATTTTATAGCCAGATAAAAAAAAGGAATATCGAACTTTACATTTAATAATGAATAAATCAAATCTTAATTGTTATATGGTATAAAATTCACTTATGTTATTTTGTATGAAGTTTACTTATATTGAAATTACCTGGACTTAGAGGGATAAACATAAATGAGAAGTAAAAATTTACCTATATTGAAAATGGTAGGAAAAAGTGGAGAAGTTGAAAAAATGAAAATACTATTTAGATAAATGTAAGAAACGTAATATTCAGTTTTTGTTAATTTTTTAAAAATTGTTGAGTTAATAATGTTTAGATAATTTTTTTTTGAAATAGATTAGATATTTGATAATGTTTCTTATTTTAATTAATGCTTTAGATAATATTTCTAAATAATGTTTAGCTAAGTTTTATTTTTTAAATGGATAATTTTCTTTGTTTTAAATAACGTTTAGATCATTTTTATTTTTTAAATTTGATTAAATATTAGATAATTTTCTTTGTTTTAAATAACGTTTAGATAATTTTTATTTGATTAAATATTAGATAATTTTCTTTGTTTCAATTAACACTTTAGATTTATTTTTAAAATTATGCTTAGGTAACTTTTATGGTTTTCAATGGATTAGATAATATTTTAATTATTTTTAAGATTGGTTTTTGAATATATTAATACAGTTAGTAGTATTTTCAATGTATAGATATTAATATTTTTTTGGATTACAAAGGATATATATATATATATATATATATATATATGATAATGGAGGTTAGAAGTTGAATTATTTAAATTCGAATCCAGTTTTATTATAATTCCCGTAAGTTTGTAATTAGGATTCTGCCTTGTTTCAGGCTTTGACCAGAACTCTGGCAGCATCTTCCACCGCCACCGTCGAATTTGGATTTGCACTTTTCTTTTATTTTTTTAACAATTTAATAGGAGCAATAATAATTATAGAACAAGTTTTTAATTTTATTAAATTTAACACAATTTTTTTTAATTTTAACATTTATGTCGAAACTTTAACTTTTTCATTTTCAGATTTTTTTATTTTTTATATCGCGATACCGTTTCATATTTAAAATAAAATAGAGTTATTTTTACATATGAACTTTCAGTTGTTAATATTATTAATTCGACCTGTAATCAAGGTTGGCAGCCCAAGTACGGCTGATCATAAATCCAATTCTATAAAAATTCAAGTTAAAAGAAATCTCAAGTTTTTTCAATTTTATCTATAAATTGATCCGAATAAGTCTTAATTGGAATTTGGCTGAATCAAATAGGTTATTGATTTTAAAATTCACATTTTTATAATTTCTTTACTTTTTTTCCCTTCCTCTCAAACGATTGCAGAGTTATAATTGCTTTAAAATTAACATTTTTTTAACTTTTTCCTTTCTCTCATATTGTGCTTAATATCAAAATCTACTAGAATCAATCATGGCAGGTTGTTTGGGATTAAATGTCTATCTAGTCACCATCACCCCAACCGAGTTGGCAAGAAATCGGCTTCAATTCGATACTAAAGTCAAGCAATCGAAAACCCTCTACCCTCAAATTCAATGTTTCTTTTTTCTATTTTCCTTTTACAATTTAGATCTTTTTCCGAAAATAAGAGCAAAATTTGTAAATATTAAAATTTAAATCTAAATTGAAGAGTTTTCGAATTTGAATTCCACTAAACACATTTTTAAAGATGAGTGAAGAGCCTTAACTGTAACAAAATTCTGAGCAGGATTAATTTCAAACTGTTAAAACGAATGAGAATATTTGTGATTTATACAAAAAAAAATTGAGCCTAAATTTAAAATTTATTTAATGTCATCTTTTAAAAATAATTAAATAATTCATTTGAATTAAACATTACGATGCAACACTTGAATTCCATTTTTCTTGTTGAACAATTCCAATGTCCTTTTATAGAGTCATGGTAACCCAAAAGGAAGATTAACTTGATGTAGATTGAAGAATCTTAAACACGATATGGTAATACGATATGAAGATGACATAAAAAAAAGACACAAAAGGAAAACAAATTAAAATTTGATAAAAATTATATATGAATTTGATAAAACTTTAAAAAACTATTTTGTATTTGATATATAAACATAAATTTTGATACGAAATTTTTATATTTTACATAAAACAAATATGATTTTATATAACACAATCATAAAATACAAACTCAAATAGCGAGATCTACCTCAATATGACCCTAGTGTGGTTTTCAGCCTCCCAAACTGGCATTCATTGCAAACTGACAATAGGTTAAACAAATTAACCCCCAATCAATGTTAGCAGCGTTGAAACTTCCAACGGGGAAAGGACAAAAATTGTAGCCAAAATTAATCATATTTTCGTCACACGGCTTAATGCCGAAATTACGGTCTCAAGCATCTTTCTCATTCTGTTGTATTATTTTTCATAAGAGCCTCTCTTTCCCATTGTACTTCGACGTTTTGGATATCATTTCTAGAGTAGCCAATTGGCATCAATCCATGCAGCTAGCCTAAGTGAATGTTGATTAATTAAGAGGATGACATTTACAAACTATTCTACCTTCGCTTAGCCATTAATGGTTTGCAGTAGCTTTAAGGAATGGGTTTCTAAGAGAAAGATTGAAATGTTAAATATTCCAAAGATTATGATGATCTGATTGAAAATTTTTTCTGCCATTACTTGCAGATGTCAAGCTAATGTCACAAAACTTATCAAATTTCGAGTATGGATATAAATAATTATATTTAAAATTCGAATCTCAAATTTTTTTTATTTTTAAAATTAAAGATTCTTATTGTACCCAAAAAAAAAAGGTTAAACGGCTAATAAACAATGAGATTAGAGAAGTTTACTTTAGATGAATAAATGTTTGGTAAGTGAAGGATTAGGTAAAGCCTAACTAGCAGTACATAAAATTTACACATTTGAAGCATATTTTTAAGGTAATAGCTGTTACCCCAAGTAAAGGGAAACCAGATGGAAACCAACAGCTAATCCCAACATTAAGATGGATGGGTATATGTTTCCTAATATATTATAAAAAAATGCTATTAGTCAAAATATTATAAAAAAACAAAGAGTTCGTATTTGATTCATTGACACTTAAAAATTTAAATTTTACATATAAAAAAGATTGTTTCATATTTCAATTTTTTAATAATTTATATATAATGTATTGATAGATATAGTCTCTAGAAGTTAACACATCGTCAATAAATCTTTATGAGCAAATTAAAAAAAATTATTTGTATTAATTTTTAAGGGTTTAACATTTTTTAGTTAATTTATTGATAAGATATTAATCTCTAATGTATCGACAATATATAATTAGTTTATCATATGTAAATTTTTTTAATTAGTGTTTTTTTGTTTCTTGCAATTCTTAAAAGATATTTGTTATCATGTTAATATTTGCCACCAAATCTAATGCATGGCCCATGGGGTCTAATGTTAGTACAAAGCTGAACTTCTCTCGCGGGGTAACATTGAGATGAATTTTGATTAATTGTGTCACAATTGGTGAATTAAAAGGTCAATTTTCTGATGTCCATGAATATTCTTCTTCATCTACATGATTGACATGGAGTTTTGTAATGGAAAATCGGGGTCCTCTTTGTGTTCTTTTTTCAGGGAGGGGTGATGTTGGGAGGTCGCAAATGGGCCATTCCATCATAAATCACATGCCCAAGCTATTATTATAGTCTTTTCATAATTAGTTATTTTATTCTTTTCATAATTAGCGGCGTGACATTCGCTGCTCTGACAAAAAATTACAGAATTATATTGAAAAAGAAAAATAAGGCACAGTCAGTTCATTCTAACTTTATTTCATATCACAAGATTAAAGAATATTATTTAATACATTATTAATAGAAGAATATTTTTGATTCTACAATCGTTTGATACGAAGGTACATAATTTTTTAAAGTTACTTTAACATTAAATAATAATTTGAGCATATGTCATCATTTTAATTATTTTTTATGAAATAAAAAATTTTAATGACAATTTACTGAATAATAAACCAAGGTTTAATAAGAAAAATAAAAGAGTTTATATTTAACACATTGGTAATCTTATTCATAAGTAAAATTTGAAAATGTGCAAATTTTTAAAAATAAATGTTAATGAGTTGGTATTTTGCGATTGAGTAGAGTGTATAATTATTAAAAAGAAGATCGAAAAGAAAAGAAAAGCAGCTCCTCAACAAAAGGCTAACATGAGGAAACTACGTTATGTTGGTGGTTAGAGGTTGGAACTTTTTTTCGATGAACCACCAACGCATGCAAAGTTGGCGTCAAAGCCATCTAGCTAGCTAATCAAATGGACTCAGGTTTGAACGCGGATTTTAATTGTTAAACGCAGATGATTCCATGGAACATCCATTTGTCCTAACATGAAAGCATATCTTTTATCTTCTGCTATCATTGTCTTCCAATTGGTTTCTTAAGATGTTGTAAATTGCAAAAACAGTTGTTTCTCTTTGGTCTTTGCATTATTGTATTTGGAGCATACAGCTAATAGATAGAACTCAAAGAAGTGAGGTGTTCATAGCCGGGATAGGCTGAATTTAGGAAAAGTACTGAATTTTTGGGCTTGCCTATTTTTTTTGTTTAAATCTATTTTTACACATAATAATTATGTTCAAATCCGTCTAAATTAACTCAAATATTATTATTTTTAAATAAATTTATAATAAAATATAAAAACATTAACATATGTTAAAAAGTATAACATAATAAATTTAAAAAATTCTTTAAAAAATATAATAAACATGAAAATCTGAATTAAAGTCTCAAAAAATAATATAAGTTCAATTAAATTTAAAAAAAGGAATAAAAAGTTCATTAGTATAGAAAATTATAAAAAAAGTTCTAATCAAACTACGTCGAACTGAATTGAGATTGGACTTAAAATGATAAACCCAAGCCTGAACAATGTTTTTATTTTCTATTCATTTTCACGGCCAAATTCATTTAATGGGTTTATATTTTTATCTAAACTCATCAAAAAATTAGATGAACTTTTGGCTTCAGACGGATAATCATAACCTTGAATATGTCTCAGCAAAAATGACAAGCTGGGATGTCATTTCCAGGCATCATGGGGAAAATTTGATTGGGGTTGGGAATCATTGACTCCTGGTTTCAAAAAGCTGCCCAGGCCTGAGATCGGGAGTAAGATATCCAGCCTTAGAGTTCTTAATACAAGTAAGAATTGTAACATCTCATACTAGCAAATATAAATAGAAGATCTAAATTTCATTACAATTCAGTCATTACACGAATCCATGTTACAAGTTTAGGATAAAGAATGCTTCAATAAAAATCTAAGTCTGTGTCTGCAACTGTATTCAGAACCCATAAATCTTGTCCCAGCTAATACTCGTATGCAGACCTGATAGAAGTCGAAAGGTATGCGCTCAGGAGTCTGAGACCAGCAATGAATTCTCCAACTGTTAGATATACGCAAATTCTGAGAGGTTGCAGGTGAAAAAACCAACCATACAACGGCTGTTTAGACTTTAGAATCGTATCTTATGTCACTTCTACAATCACAGGCATCATACTTGGCTCCTAGGCCGAAAGCATTGCTATAAGGTAGTCTTGATGCTTTGAGATTATGACTGTGAAGTCTCAGGTACCGGGAAATGTGCTTCCAGTGCTGGAAAGGATAATGAAGGCACAAACAACTGAGAGTGAGAATACAGACACCCAAGTGTTTTCCGTGTACATATCCATCGCATCTGTAATTGAGAACCGAGTGCGGTTTTCAGCCCAGTTTCGAATTCGATCTGCCTCTGCTGCATACAATGCCCTACCCTGCATGTACAAATTGTTGCATTAAAAATGGAAATAGGACAACAGACATGCAGAATACAGAAATTGAAGTCGCAGTTGAGTGGAGACATTCCCTAACACAAGGTTCATTTGAAGCAGGATATGATTTTCTTGTAATGATTGCAACTATGTGATAAATGTTTTTCCCAGAGAATCAAGATACCTGTTCATCAAACCAGCGCCCTTGTCGCAGCCAGGCGGTGACTAAAGCCAGTAATATCCGAGGTGGGGTCAAATAGTTGATAGCCTTCCCTGTCCCTTTTACAACCCGCATTCGTGGAACTAGGCTTCTAGCAACAGTCTCAGGAAGCTCACAGATGATATTAAACATTTGTTTATTCTTTATGGTTGAGCCACTGCAAAAGGGAAAGCCAAATACTGAATGGCAATAGCACATTTATCAAGTAGTAAGTATTTGTATCATGCAAAACAAAATGACAATTAGGGACTATTGGACTAGTCACTAAATGCAAATTGGACCCAGCATGTCTCTCGAGTTTACATTGTCAAATTGCATGTTCGAAAGAGGTATATAAATAGTTGCAACCTCCTAAAATGATAGATGAGCCAGCCAACGGATGCATCGAAAAGAGACTCCCTGGCTAAAATCAGGATATTTCCAACATACCTTAAGAGCAGATCTGTAAGGACCATGCCTGGAGATGCTGTATGGATTCCTACTTTAGAACGTTTGCACTCCTTCAGAAGTGATGTATGAAGCTGTCTAAGACCACACTTCGTTGACCCGTATCTAGAAGTTTGAAAGATTAAAGAGAGTAATCATCATCACTAACTATTAAAAACTTCAGAAACATCACAAATTTTTGAGATCTGTTGAATGAAAATTTATAAAATATTACTGGTGCAAGATTTTAGTGGCTGAAAAAGGAACTAACTTGAACAGTGACAGATAATGACAACTTACACAGCAGTCAAAGGAGTGCTAGATCCCCCAGAGCCTGCACCATCCATGTTAAATATGTGCCCCCCCTTTGGCTGATCTTTCATGACATGCATGGCTTCCCGAGTGCATAGAATGGAACCAACAAGATTTGTTGATACAATCTACCACATAATCGGCTGGTCAGAGATGAGCTATTGGCATCTTGTTAATCATATACATTGTACTAAAAAGCCATGTCAGCCACTAGATATCAGCGTGCATGCATCTGACTTCAATATTTGTGTTACACAAATTAATTATAGTGAGAGAAAATTAATCACTAGTTGGCTATTGGCTATTAGATAGTTGTGTTACGCATGCTAAATACAGGTGGAAGCAATTGAGACAATCATAAATGAGGTAATTGGTGATTTATTATTCTAGCTCCTACACTCCTACACTTTCAACAAAACTTACAAGTTCTTGAGAGAATTCTACATTATTGAAATGCAAAAAGGTGGAATTGTTCAAGTAACATATCTAACAATCAAAATTACCTGTCTAATATCTTCATCGCTGAACTGTAGCAATGGTCTAAAACCTTTATTAGTGCCAGCATTATTTATCTGTCAATAAAAAATAATCAGAATCACAGCAAGCATCATATTTTGCACGCAAATAAATGTTCTTTGTCCAAACCCAACAAACACGAATTAATCTTGCAGATAAGCATTACAGTAACCTTAGTCATCATTAGTAGTCATGCAAAATTATAATAACCTCAGCGTCTACAACGATGTAATATGCTACTATACCAAAATCTCCAAAATAGAATAGAATTTCCCGTTTCTGAGGAGCTCTTTGCTTGAACATCCAAGATATCAGTTTAAAATATCACCATGCATGATTTTTTATGTTTTTTAAGGTCAAGAGTCTAGAATAATTCATAATTAACATAAGATCATTCTACTTGCTTTAGAGTTTTAGCTGACACCATTTCCCCAAAGCAACAACATGTTAACATGACATCACAATGCATCTTGTGTGGATATGTTTGCATGCGCATGCAAGAGAGAGACAGGGTAAAGTACAAACATCAAGCCATATAACTCACCCAAATGTTAATAGATCCAAGTTCATTGATGGCAAAGTTGGCCAATTTTTCGACATCATTGGCATCACAAACATCACATGCTATGCCAACCACTTTTGCTTGTTCTAGATTCTTACTAGATGGGCCACCTGCAGCCATAACTTCTTTGAGGTTTTCCTCTAGTTCTTTGACAGTCATTTGAACAGACTCAGGACTGTTTTCACAAGATCCAATAAGGTTAGGGTGTTGTAAGAACTTTACTGATAAAAATTGTATATAAAATATCATAAGGTGGTGTTAATTATGATTTTGTACTCCACCTGCGAGAAGCAACAACCACACGATCTCCAGAAAGAAGAAATTCTCGAGCAAGTGCTTTTCCCAGTCCTCTTGTGCTACATCAGGCCAGTCAAAAACACGTAACCACAACAGAAAATCGTAAGTTCTCTGTATCAACAATCCGTTAGCAACATATCTGTGTAAAATTTTGTTTCTACCAAACTAAATATGAATTCAGGTCTTATGCGAAACCGATAGTGAAGCTCACCAAAGAAACTTAAAATCAAATATCACGGCAAACCATAATATTATACCTTCCAGTTATAACAACATTTCTAGGACCAGCTCTACAGTGTTCATCGAGAACCATATTAGCTCCAATCATGGTTCCAATGATAATCCCTCCAACCCAGCTATACCAAATTAATGCATTCATCTGACTATCTCCACCTACAAAATAGAACTATTCAGAGATGGGTCGTTCTTTTAAAGGCGTCTAAATCAGTTCAATTATTCATAAGTCCAAAGATGTACATTGGCTAACCTGACAACTGAAAACCAGTCAAGAGTATCACTCCAGTGCCCATCATGGTCACAATATATCTTCCTATTTGCATAGCAATCTGGTTCATAAAAGAAACCCAAAGGTTAAATCCAAGTTGTAGTGATGCTTATAAAGATCAATATTAGAAAACAAGCTGATAGCCATATCAACTAGTAATAAAAACCCAGCAAAGAATATATTTTCATAAATTACTTCATAATTAAAAAACATAGAAATATCTTTTCAACCATTTGTACAACTTCTAATATGGGAATTGATTTAAACATGAATTTACAAAACTAATCATAAGGTTAATAAAAAATAATTGAAACTTGAATTATACAGAATAATTTCCAGAAGAGAACCAAAAAGAGAGAAATTCAATTAGTGAAACACAGACTACAATTACATATAACTCACCGAAGAGAAAACTTTCTCAACTTTAGCCACAGCTTTTTCATATTCATCTTGCGATTGAGAACCCAAGTTACTAACCCCAAAAACAGTAGATTTCAAAGATTTCCAAAACCCATCTTCCTTTTCAAACTTCACTTCATTTTCCATCAAAATCCCACACTTTCTCTCACTTTCCATCTCTTTCTCTTCCACTTCCCCTCCATTTTCTCCCCTGAACGACCGACACCTTTGCACGTACACCCCATAACGGTTTCTAGATATAACGGGCAACCGGACACCACAACCCCGTCTAAGCCAATTCCGTTGTTGTTTCTTGAAACAAAACTGTGGGTCTTTCCGGAAAGTACATAAGTGAAGCTTTGTCACTGCCGCCATTTTTGTAAGAGATTGGAACTAAAAATTGAATGTATCAGCTCCGCGTTCCAACCTTATTGGATTTGGCACGGAAAAAGATATCTTTTCCTTCCAGTTTTCTCCTAATTATCCAATTTATTTATGTTACTTATATAGTAATAACAACTGTGTGATAAAAAATTAAAAATATCGGAGATATAGATTTGAAGCGGATCTTAGAGGAGGAGTGTGATGACCACACGTTAAAGAAACCCAATCTGCTGCTCTTTTGGGCGACGCGTGGCGCTGTGGGTCGCCATTTTCCTGTCGTTTTGCTTGGCGTTAAGAAGCCGAAGGAAGTTGATGCTTTTGGGTTTTGGCCTTTGGGCGGTTGGGTTTTTGGGTACTCAACTTCACTGGTTGGACACGCAATCTAAACAGTAACCATTAACGACCAGCAGCGAGTTTGGACTTTGGAACTCATTTCGATTAGTTGACTGTAGAGATCACGATTAGGCCAGTCCAATTTTCTCAGCAAAAAGATGCGTATGTCTATCATTTAAAACCAAATTATTTGATTCTAACTTGGACTTATTTATCAGAAATACTTACTAAATTATGAGCAAAACAAAAGCTTAATTCGTGATCAACGAACTGCTGCATATAGTCATAGCGACCGTCCACGCAGCTTTATCCCAAGAGAAGAATCAAATTCCGAATTCTGCATTTTAACTAATAGAAAAAGGCAAATTTGATAGAGGATTTTATCAAACATAAACAATCTCTTTGTTTCAATGTAATCACATAGAAGGTTTTAAACCGATAAATATAAGGGAATGTAAAATGATCCTTTTTTTGGATGTAATGATGCCAAAAACGTTGCGGCTTAGTGATGGTGATTCAATTTCTTCTTTTTTTGGATCAGTTTGTTAAACAGAACGTTTATTGGATTATTCTAGTGAGATCTGCTCCATTGCCTAAACCATTAAGAGTGTTTAAGGGAGTTTGTTGTCTTGTGTTTTTATTTATTTATTTATTTGTTTATTGAGGTGGACTTTAACGTAAGTTAGGTTTCTGAGTTGGTTTGGCTTCTAAGGAAAAAAAAGTTAAAGAGTATTGGAATATGGGTTTTCAAAGTGTTATTTGACATTCATGTTAATGTTTAAAAAAACAAAAAAGAAGAAGCTAAATTCAGAGATAAGAGAAAACATGAGAGACTTGAAGAAGAGGGTGATTGGGCGCTAACCAAAGAAGCGAAGAATGATAGTGTATCTTCTTCTTCAAGACTCCTATGCAAAATGCAGATGATAAAGGACTATGGAATGGAGGCCTTTGAAGAGATCATGCCAGTAATGGACCGCAGAAAAATTGTAGTCATATTTGCTGGGTATAGCGAACCAATGAAGCATGTGATTGCTTCTAATGAAGGGTTCTGCGGAAGAGTGTCAAATTTTTTTCGTTTCAGTGACTACAACTCGGAAGGACTAGCCAAGATCCTCCCTATCAAGATGAATACTCAAACAGAGGAGAATTCCAATGCTTGCAGTTTAGATAAATAGCAAGACTAATAGAGAGAGAAACAACAGAAAAGCTGCGCAAGGAGATCATGAATGGAGGTTTAGCCGATCCAATGCTAGCTAACGCTAGGGAGAACCTTGATCTTAGGCTCAATTTTTATAACAAAAATGAAATAGAGTAATGAAATTCTGTTATTCTGCCTTGTGACTGTGATATACAGATTACATATTGAATTAGTATATATAGACTCCATACCAGAACTAACCAGCCACAAAAGATGACTCCCCAAAGGATTTGTAATGCCTAGCAAAAAACTCCACACATCTTGTGTTCCATCTTCCTCTTTTCCTTTTTGGGGTTAGATTTTGGATTTGTAATGCCTAACAAAACCCTTGTTCAGGTTTATCCATTAACTAGAAAATGATGATTTGCCTAGCAAAAAACTCAGGATGCGGGCACCAATTTTTCACTATAACATCCATAATTCTTTATATCTCTGCCTCCATGTATTTGTAAAGAAGACAAGCAAAGATGAGTGTTCTACTTTTACACTTTATTACTGTTTGGCGGTTGCCAAAAATGGTAAGCTGACACTCGACATCTGAGGTGTTAAGACAAGACATAAACACGTCTACCCTTGATGCATAAGCGACAATAAATATATGCTTTTCTTGTTTAGGAAATAAAAGTGTGTTTAGTTAATGAAAATAAAGCTGTTTTCTATTTTCATTTTTATAGAAAATAGAAAACATGAGAGAAAATATGTTTGGTTAAAAAAATGAAAAATAAAATTTTAGAAATGAAAATGAAAGTAGGCTAAATTTACAAAACAAAAAGAATTATGTTTTCCTCATTTTCAATGAAAATGACTTGAGAGAAATGGAAAAGGGGAAAACACAAGCCTTTTAAAAATTTTTAAACTTTTACTTAAAGGTCCTAGGTCCGAAATGTCATAGATGCAAAATTATCTCTTTTATTAGGTTGATATATAAGGGTTGTTCTATTTATTTTTCTTTTGTCGTTCCTGCTTATTCCTGCTCACTCTGTTTAATTTCTTCTGCCGTTGGCTACTCATTCCTCCTCTCTTGCTCACTTTGTTTGATTTTTTGGAAATAAAAAGTCAGCCACCATTGTCCATCAAACAGGTTCTTTTCTGATAACTTTTCTCATTCTTTTTTTGTTTGCTTTATAATTGAAGATTTTATTTATGTTGTCTGTGTATGTGTTGATTGCTTTTCCCTTTAAACTCAACTACTCTTGCTTTATCTTCTCAACCTTGTCCCTTGCGATGCCACTGCCCTTTGCTACTTTTGAATCCTAGTTTTATATTTGAATCTTTTTGACATTATGCTTTAATGATTCCACACAGAATTAGTAATACCATAAGCATGTTTCCAATTTTCAACTATTCTTAATCTGTATTCCACATGAATTGGTAATATAAACTCGAAAGTGGCATGGTAATGCCTGGAATGCTGAAAAAGGAAAATGGCCAAGAAATAATATACTTACTACACGTAACCTTTGACTTGTTGGACTGTGGAAACAAATCTGGAATAGTAGTTTAGGACTTTTAGGCCCTTAACTATGCAGAAAAGAACAACGTCTTTTCTTTTTGCTTTTTCTTTCTCTTTCTCATTTTATGTTTATATTTGTTCCTCGACCAATAAGACTTCAGGAGATCATAGGTTCAACAAAAACTTGGCTGGTTTTCATAACTAGAAAGGAACTTTGTTTTTTGATCTCTTGTATCAGCTTGCTATTAATTCTCCTCATTCAAAGCCACATCCCAGGAACGTCTTTTATTCCAAAATGTTTTTATATTTAGGGGAAATCCCCATAATATGACATGAAAAACTCAAGAACACTGGTATAACAAATAGAGAAAATGAAAGAGCAGGTGCTTACTCTAAGAAAGTGATCGTTATTTAAATATGAATAAATAATAATTAAATAAATAAAATAACACAATGTAAATTCTCACATCATACCTCCCCTGCAGTAACTTTCTTAACCTAAGGGTACACATGTTCACCCTTTCTGCAGTTAAATAACATCGTCTTTTCTTTTCTTTTATTTTCATAAGCGGCTCGTTAATGGATAAGCGACTCGTTCTTGCCCATAAGATGTTTATGGTTTTGTCTTTTTGGGATTTTGGTTGGTTCTGGTGATTACTTACTCATTGCTTGTCAGTGCCCGAAGCAGACATGGGTTTGCTTTTTCCTTGTCTGTTCTTTTTCCTTCAAAAAAAAAGTTATCTGTCGGAAGGCTTCCTTGTGTATTTTAGAAGTGCTTTCCTTTAAATTAGTAAATACTACTGTTAGTACAAGTTATGAATTAACTTAGAAATAACATAATATTATATGCTTTAGCTTTGTAATTAGTAATAATCTAATATTATAATTAGTAAATAAGAGTTAGTAAAAGTTACTTACTAATTAACTTGTAATAATGTAATATTATATGCTTTAGCTTAGTAATTAGTAATAATTTAATATTATAATTAGCAAACAAGACTTAGTAAAAGTTACTAATTAACTTTTTTATATTAAATATTTACGTATATATAAAATCTCTTGCATCACACTAGTAAATAACTAGTTCTAATGAACATTAAGCTAAAAGCCTAGTTCTATTGTATAATACTAGTTTGATCAAACAATACAAATGAAGGAAAAATATCAAAAGCAAAAAACTGAATTACTACAAAATGCACTAATTTTGATGTTACTAGTTAACTTAGTAAAAAAAATATTAGATACTTGTTACAGAAAATCAAAAAAAGAAAATCAAATCTGCGGCACTTGGAACAATAGGAAAGAAAGAGTCAGCAATGCAGTGTAAATTACCAGGAAGGCATACGATCGTTTGCATTGATCTTGTGGAACTTTTTCAGGAGATTTTACATATTGTCACATGTTCTAAATTGGGATGTTAAAAAAAATATTAGATACTTTCATGGATTTAGTGGTCAGTACTTTTCTCCTCTCATTGACTTCTATATTACTATTAGTTACTACTTTTAGCTTCAATGAAAATGGACATAAGATACAATTTAATACTTGGAAATTTGAGTTTTAATTACTCTAAATTTGTATTGTTTCTATTATGCTCGTGTGGACTTGTAATAGCATGACAGATTTTATTATTGATATATGGTATTGATTGCTTTATTAGTGATTGACTTGTCCTCTAAATAGTAGTTTAGATGGGAGGGAAAGGTAAAGAAGTTGATGTGAAAGATTGGCCAAAAGAAAAAGAGGCAACATTTATTCATCTCTTAATTAGAAAAGTAAGAGAAGGAACGTTGCAATCGTCTACATTTAAAAAAGAAGTGTGATTAGAAATCAACAATGAGTTGCATGATATTATTGGAGTTGATTATGGTGTTGAAAGATTGAAGGGTAAGTTCAATCAATTGCGTACCACTTATCATCATTTTTCTGAATTAATTGGATATACTGGAGTTAAATGAGATGTGACATCCAATATTGTGAATGCGACACAAACAATTTGGGAAGACTTTTTTAAGGTAAAATTAATTTATATTTCTTTTTTGTCGTATAGATTATTAATATATGTTTATTAATCTTATGCGTTTGTTGTTTTGTTATGCAGAAACATAAAGATTTCAAAAACTTCAAAAAACAAGGCTGTCCAGATTATGAGTTGCTTGGTGAAATATTCAACACTACAACTGCAATAGGAAAACTTCAACAATTATCTATCGAAGATCCATTATCTCCCACCAAAGAAAGGCAATGGGAAGAAGAATTTTTATCAGGTTCTATGCACGTTGATTTTGGTAGTAATGGTTCAGAAGGTGAAGAGAATGGAAAAGATAAAAAGCGTAAGATGCATTCGATTCCAAGTGAGCATCGATCTAGCAAAGTGAATAAAATGGAGAAGTTGGATTTAGTTTTGGAGAAATGGGTGGCTACATTAAGTGCAAAAGAAGAAGCTGCTAAAGCAAAAGCTGAGAGATATAGATCATCTATTGCTAGTGGAAGTACAGCTTCTGATTTTAATTTTGACTCTTATTCTATAGGAAAATGCATGAGTCTTTTAGAAAAAATGGAAGGCATTTCTTCATGTTCTTATAATAAAGCAATAGAGAAATTCACATCAGCAGAATGGAGGCAAATTTTTGTTGGAATGTCTGATGCAAGGCGAAAGGATTGGGTGGATAGCCTTATTTAATCCTAGTGTTTTAGTCTTATTTAATCCTAGTGTTTGTTATTTTGTTTGGTGAAATATTTGACTTATATTTTTATGCGATGTAATAATATTCTAACATTATAATGTGGAATTCATGAAATTATTTATTATTATTGAGTGATTGATAAATTCTTTTTCAACTTTGTTATATTAACTGAAATTATTATAGCAGGTATAATGTGTTAATATAACATTGATATTTGTTATTTGTGTAGGTAATTATAATGAGTGTTAGCTCTAGTTCAGAAAGTTCGTTTGATTTAGGTGATGAGATGGGTTAATTTAGACTTATAAAATATGCCTATGAGTATTACAAGACCTACTTGCCTAAGATGTCATGTAGGACTTCTATATTGAGTGAAAAGGCATATGTTATGGAGATTTTAGACGGAAATCCAATGGTATGTTATGAAATGTTTCGCATGAGAAAACATGTTTTCTTAAATTTTTGTGATAGGTAGAAAGCAGAACATCTTTTACATGATGAAAAAATGGTTTCTGTGGAAGAAGTAGTTGCAATGTTTTTATATATAATTGGTCAAAATGAAAGACAAAGAGTTACAAGTGATCGATTTCAACATTCGACTGAAACTGTTTCTGCATGGTTTCAAAAAGTTTTGCTTGCTGTTTGTAAATTGAGAACTAAAATCATATGTCCAAGAGATCAAGGTGATGTTCAACCAGAAATTGCTAGAAATCCTAAATGATTTTCGTATTTCAAGGTATGTTATATAATATATCTTTTTATAAATATTTTTTGTTTTTTTCTTTTAATAGAGAATCACATAATTTATATATATTTGTTGTTAATTAAGGATTGTATTGGAGCTATTGATGGAACTGAAATAGCGTCTTGGATTCCTGCATCAAAGCAAGTTCCATTTCGAAATAGAAAGCAAAATATGTCGTAGAATGTAATGGTAGCTTGCTCTCATGACATGCTTTTTACATTTGTATGTGCTGGATGGGAGGGAATAGCTCATGACACAAGATTTTTTGTTAATGCGGTACTAAATAATTCTGGTGCACAAAATTCTTTACCAATGCCAAGTGTTGGTATGTTTTTAATTAATTTAATTTTTTTCTAATAACTACTTAATTTGTAAATATTGTTCATCTAGTTTTCATACTTCTTAATATTGATATTACAGTTAAATATTACGTGGTGGATGTTGGATACCCAAACATACCTAGATTTTTAGCACCATTTTGTGGACAAGGATACCATGCACGAGACTTTATGAGTAGGCACTAACCTAGAGGGAAGGAGGAATTATTTAATACGAGGCATTCTTCTGTTCGTAATGTGATTGAATGAAGCATCGGAGTGTTGGATACCCAAACATACCTAGATTTTTAGCACCATTTCGTGGACAAAGATACCATGCACGAGACTTTATAAGTAGGCACCAACCTAGAGGGAAAGAGGAATTATTTAATATGAGGCATTCTTCTGTTCGTAATGTGATTGAACGAAGCATCGAAGTGCTTAATAAAAGATTTGCCATATTGAGAGATATGCCTAACTATCATCTTAGAAAACAACGTTATATACCGAAAGTGTGTTGTACTGTGCATAATTTCATTAGGTTGGAAGGTGAAAAAGATGAATTATTTGAAGAGGGTGAAGAGAATACGTGCAGGAATTTGATGACACAGAAGCAACTTCTGCCATTTCGAGCAATGAGCAAATTATATTTGATATGTCACAAACAGTTGAAATGGCTCAAGTTAGAGAAGAGATTGCAACATCTTTATGGAATAATTATAGACAAAATTGAATTTCAAAAACCCATAACTATTGGTTTGGAGGTGTTATTAGTTGTTTGGTACTAAAATACATTTTAATAATTTGAATTATTGTGTTTATTTCATTTATAATTTATTTTTATTACTTAGTTTCATTTTACTTTGTTTTCAAAAGTTGTAATTTAATTTAATTTCTTTAGTTATTGTTTTTCATATTTATTGTTTTGAAAATGTAGATACCAAACACATTTTCTATATTTTCATTTTCAAAAACACGTTTTCATTTTCATGTACCAAATAAGTTTTCCAAAATTCAGAAAACAGAAAATGAAAACTTGTTTTCAGAAAATGAAAATAGAAAATATTTTCATGAACGAAACGAAGTCTAAGATTATGATTTTCTTATCAAAGGTCTGGTTCTTTAGCATGGACGATGTTCCAAAAACAGGATTCCAGGCTTTTGGCCGCCAGCAAAATCTGCAAGAGTTAAATTAACTATGGAAAAGCATTGATTCTCAATTTGTCAACTCAGCTTCTATTTTCCTGTATTTCTTCTCTTATCATCTAAGTGTTAGATGTGTGGGGTCCAGCCGACATTAGTTATTAGAGTCCTACTTAGAGTCAGTTAGGGATTTGTTTTTTCTCTATATAAAATGTTGCATAAATAATTTGAAAAAGAAGAGTGAGAGAAGTTTCTTTTTTTTGTGAGGGGCGTCACAAGGGAGAAAAAGTAAGCTTTAGGCTTTGTGATATTTTTCTTGTTCCATAGAGAGAATAAGGGGAGAGATAAGCTTGTATAACAATTGGGTATTCTTTAGGTAGATTATCTTGGTGAATCCAAAGAGGTAAACTTTATTGTTTTTAGGCCAATTGTTAGAACCCTAAGCTTTGGGCAAAAAGCCTAGGATATTGAAACTTTATAATTTGCTTATTTCTCATAGTGGATTTTTATTCGGTTTGCTTCGTGGTTTTTCTATCTACACTAGAGAGTTTTCTATGTTAAATTTTGGTGTCGTTTTATTTACGTTTTATTATCTGCATATTATTTGTGGTTTGATAACTTGATTTATTATTACTATTGGCTTGGGATATTGCTGTTGATTGTTGTAGGTATTGTTATTGTGACAATGCTTCCGGGTTTTTGTCGTTCGAGGCTCAACAACTGGTATCAGAGCTCGGGTTAGTGCTTTGGGATCATGGAGGGAGATAAAGGATCCATGATAAAATTGACAGCTTCAAATTATTCAATTTGGAAGCCAATAATAGAAGATCATCTATACTGCAAAGATATGTATGAGCTAGTATTAAATGATTCTACTAAACAAACAGATATGAAAGATGATGAATGAAAAAAGTTAGATAGGAAGACTTTAGGAACCATTAGAAGATGGGTAGACATTAGTGTTTTTCATCATGTTACGCAGGAGACAAGTGCTTCCCGTGTTTGGGAAAAATTAACATCATTATATGAGAGAAAGACTGCCTTGAATAAAGTTATGCTTGTTAAGAAGCTTGCTACTCTACAGTATAAGGAGGGAAGATCTATCTCTGAGCATTTGAGTGACTTTCAAGATCTGTTTAATCGGATGACCACATGAAATTGCAAATGGATGATGAGATGAAAGCATTGTTTCTTTTAGGCTCATTACCAGATAGTTAGGAGACATTAGTTGTGACTATTCTTAATTCAGCTCCTAACGACATGGTGACCTTAGAGATGGTAAAAGACAGTATGTTTAATGAAGAAGCAAGGTGTAAGGAGACAAACTCTGGGAATAAATGTTAAGGCCCAGCCCGTTTATCTACCGTCTGCTGGCATCCCCTAGGCGCCCTCGCCCTAGGTTTGCCTTAACCTGTGAGGTAGGTGGTCGCCCACTTACTCACGTATTGTCCGCTTTGGGTGGTTGCCCCCCCTCACGGCTTTGTCTCAAGGTGCCCGGAGTACCTCCTAAGACATTTAACACCTTGAGCGCGTTCCGCGTGTTTCAATCCCTTAACCACTTGAGAATTTTGAAACATGCTAACCATTCCCAAGCACCTTAAGACAATGCGTTTTTATGTCAAGGCCCCGCCCATTTATCTGCCGTCGGGGCAAAACTACAACAAATTTGGCATTTTATGACGCATGAAATAATGTCACGAAATAGTATTGTTTTGTCACTAATAGCTTTTAGTGACGTAAACTTAATTGTCACGACAAACGTCACCTTTGTGCCGTCGCTAAAGGTCAAACGTGACAAACCTATAATTTCGTCACTGATGCGTGACTCTAACATGACGATAACATAAAGCATCACCTAATGGTTACTCTTTTGTGACGTCTTATTACGTCATAAATTAGTACAAAAATTTGTCACTAAATATTAAAATCGTCACAAAAAATATGATAGAATTTTATATATTAGTGACGAAACATCATATCGTCACACTATAGGTGACATAAAATTTCATCACATATAGTAATACGATAACGTCATAAAAAACTCCTAAACGTCACTAAAAATAATTAAAATTTGAGGTTTTGTGTGACGAAAATATGAATTCGTCACACTATAAGTGACATAAATTTTCATCACATATGGTAATAGGATAACATCATAAAAGCTCTTAAACGTCACTAAAAATAATTAAAATTTTATGATTTTTGTGACAAAAAAACAATTCGTTACATTATAGGTGACATTAATTTTCGTCACTTATAATATTATGATAATGTCATAAAAAATGCCAAAATGTCACTATAAATAGATATAAATTTCATTTTAGGTGACAAAATATAAAATCGCCACGCTATTGTGACATAAATTATTGTCACCTATGCTAGTATAATAATGTCTCGAATTCCACTAAATATAATTAAAACTTTAATTTTAGGTGACGAAACATAAAATTGTTACATGATAAATGACAAAAATTAACATCACCAATACTAGTAAAATATTGTCATAATAAAATCTCAAATATCACGATATTTTGATTTTACAAAAATGACTAAATATTTAATGTCACAATACTACGCGTCACATTTCTTTAATTATAAATAATATTTATATTTTTCTCAAATAATTAAATAAAAATAGTATTATTCATGCAAGATCTCGCTTAAATAAAATTGCAAAATAAATAACTGTTTAAACATTTGCAATGGTTCTCAAATGTAATTAATACATTCAAGAAAGTTAATATAAATCACATAGAAATAATATTGTTTAAAATAAAGTAAAATTAATACAATCCAAATTGTCTAATATTCAGAAATTTAAATAAACATGAATACCACCTAATAAGTTTAAAAGTTTGGAACGAAATATACCAAACCTAAAAAATAACTAGAACAAACTTGAATTGTAGCTCTCAATCCAATTCTTGAGTCGAGGGTGATTGCATTGATTGTGAATTTGTGTCACTTGAAACTACAATAAACAATTATTAACAAGCTATCAATACAAGATATTACATAATTTGATAAGCAAAATAATAAATTATTATTAAAAGAGAATAAGAACAATAATCTACGACTTATCGCAAGACTGTCAAAAAGACAACAATTAAAAGCACTACACATATATTTCCATCATGAATTTTGTAAATACAAAAACCAATGTAACACAACAAGCAAGCTCATGTTCCAAAGAGTAATACAACAAGCAATTTGTAGCAGTAATTGTAATACAATAATTGTAAATCTAGCAACCAATGTTATGCAACAAGCAAGCTCAAATTCCAAAGTATAGTACAACAAGTAATTTATTGCAGCAATTTTAATACAGCAATTGTAAATACTACAAACAATTCAACACAACAAACAATCTCAAGTTTCAAGTGTAATACTTCAAGCAATTTGTAACAATAATTATAATACAACAATTGTAAATACAACAACCAATGTAATGCGACAAGCAAGCTCGAGTTCATAAGTATATTACAGCAAGCAATTTGTAGGAGTAATTATAATACAACAATGTAAATACAACAAACAATGTAGCATAATAAGCCCAAGTTCCAATGCAATAGTTTAATTGCCTATAACAAACTAAGAGAAAATATAGCAAACAGTTTATATGCCAAATAGTTTGTAGCAGACTTGCTTTTCTCACTTTTAAGATCATGTGTGTTTATCATATTGTTGAAGTTCATCTCAAATTTAAACCACATGTAAATCTCAAATTTAAACAAAGTCCATTCTTTTACTATGTAATAATGCCAAATGGTTAGATCATTTGTCTTAAATTCCAAATGCCTAGATTTATACAATGGCATTTAGTGTGCTTCATGATAAAAAATTATGAAAAGGAAATGAAATACCTGAAGATTGGGAGATAGGGACTTGAATTCCAGCAGCTATCAAAGCATTTTTCATTGCTTCAATTTGACTTTCAAAATGTCCAAATTTTGATTTATAGTCTTGAAGTTCATCTTGTGTTTTTTTTAGAGTTTCTTTCAACTCTGAAGAATTTTCTTTTGAGTTGTTCTTAGTTGGCTTAGGTCCGTAACCCAGTCCCTTGATGTATCCAGATCGAGTACCAAGGACCTCATCCACTATAGCATCAATGGTCTTAGGTTCTGTTCCTTCCTCAGTAGGGGTTGATTCTAACTCCACCATTTTCTCCTAACAATTAAGAAAAATAATATTAACTAAAATAATCATACTAAAACAAAAATAAAATTACAATTCTTAATTTAAAAATTCTTACATAAGCTGCTTGAGCCTCTGGTGTTGACCATCCTTTTTCCTCATAATAATGAGTCGCTTTAAAAAATTCCATTCTATTAGGTTCTTGGTCATCATTGCGCTACATAAATACAATAAATTTTTTTAAAAAATAAAAGTAATAAAATAAAAATATATATAATGTTTAAGAACTTCTAGAATATAAAATTTACCATGGAGTAGCGGCTAGCTACAAAGGCCCTCGATCTTTGGTTATGAGTCAACTTGACTTTGCTCCGACTTTTAGCATTTGTCTCACACCTCCTCTTCGTTTACATAAGAATGCAAAATAAAATATAAAAAATAGTCATGGCATATAAATATTATGTGCATAAATAGGAAAAATAAATCCTACAAATACAACATTTATGTGAGTAAGAAACGAACCTTGTATGCTGGATCACTGAACAAATCACAAAGTTTTTCCCAATTTTCTTGAGACAAGTTATACTTTGGAGGATTATTTTGGCGTGCCACTTCAGCGTTGGGAAACTTTTTATAATGCAAGTGTAACTTATATCGTTCATTTCTTGACAATTTGGACAAAATTGACAAGATAGATTTTTTAACAGCTTCATCATCCAATTTCATCTCAAACTTTGTCTAAAAAAAATCAAATTAATTGATACATTTAAAAACATAAATAGAAAAATAATCAACATTGAATATATGTAATAAATTTTTTACACTTACATTAAGTCTCTCAAAGGCATGCAACTTGTCTGTATTCTTCATATCTCTCCATTTTGTTGGGACTGGCATGAATTGTCGAGTAATGATTCCAATTTCAGAAGATAATTTAGCTGATTGAACTTCACAAATAGGTCTACCCTTATTTGGTGGTATATCTATTACCATCTTATTTTTTCCTTTGATGAATTTTTCTAATCCAATCCCTCGCGTTGGGCCTCGTACCTTTGTAGAGGGGATAGAATCTACAGCTATAAAAAAACCATTAATGGTATGCAAAACAATTGTAGATTTCAAGAAAATAGCAGTGAGTTTTCTTTTTCTGTGGGGAGTAAAAAACTGTTCATAAACCTTGTAACATCCTTGACTTCTATTAATAAGAGTGTGGAAAAACGTGGATAACTGTGCAACCACTTTACTAGTGCAAATTAGGTGAGCAAGACTAAGTTAAAATTGAGTGATCGTAGTCCTAGACGTAGTAGTTGAAATGAACAAGTGATGATATTAATATTGAGATGGTTTCACCATTGAACAAAAGTCTGGCTGCATTATAGAAGCCTAGGAGAGCAACTTTATCAAAAAATAAAAAGTTCATGCTAAAAAACAAAGGAAATTTCTTTTTAGCAAGTATGAACAGCAAGAATCTGAAACTAATCGTTGTTATAAATTCAAGTTTTGGGTTCATGTTGTTTCTTTATCGACTCATTTCAGTCTCCAAATTCAAACATTAAGTTAAGTAGTTTTTCTAAATTCAAACTATAAGTTCAGTGGCTTCCTCAATAGGCTTGAAGTTTGTTAGACTTAAATTCCTAACAATTCTGCCCCAGCTAAAATACTGTTATCGAATCTTATCTAAAATTTATTAGCAATCACATAATCAAAGACACTTTGCAAAGCATAAGTGCCCAACTTGTTGACTCTAAATCCCCATGGCTGTAGCACAATAAGCAGTTCATAACAGGACATAAAATCCAGCAAGTCCTTAGTTAACATAAACTACATGAAATAGATTAAAGCAACTATCTTTTAAACTTAGCATGTTACAAGGGAAACAATCAAACATAATATAAAACAACTATTATTATAAACAAAATTACTTCATAACAACCAAAGTTAAACAATTAATTATCTATGATCATGACAATAACAAAAATATTTAGAACTTAGGATCTATATCACTATCATATTCATCATAATCATTTTCCTCTTTTTCAATGTCATCTTCAGTCCCTTCCTGATAATCTTGATCGGATTCCTCCATGTAAGCATCATCAATTATTGCTTGAGTATTTTTCACAACCTCAGGAGCAATGACAGCTGCAGCAATATCATCCCTATGCAGTGGTCCATCATTTTCTTCATTTTGCATAGTTTGTTCACTTTCAAACATTTCAGTCTCTTGATTTATTTGATCTTCGTCCACATCAAACATTTCACTACTTTCCACATGTTGCATATCTGGAACATCATATAAGTTCCTATGATGAAACTTTTGTACCACCCACCAATCTTTCCCCAACTTGGTGTCATTCAAGTAAAAAATTTGATTCGCTTGAATTGATAAAATAAACGGGTCATCCACATACCAATATTTGTCAACTTTGATACTTAGTAAATGACCATCCTTATGAATTCTTTTCCTCTTACTATCAAGGTCAAACCACTCGCACCTAAACAAAATAACTTGACAATCTTTTATGTAATCTAGCTGAATAATATCTTTTACAATACCGTAAAAGTCAATTTGCTCATCTTCATGATTGCCTTCAACCATCACACCACTATTTTGAGTTTTCAAATTAAAATCACGCTCTTTCGTGTGGAACCTAACCCCATTAACTATGCAACTTGTGTACATTCGTACACGTTTATCAGGACCATAAGCTAAAGAAAATAACCCATCAGAAATTTCTTGTGAATCTTGATCTCGCAACAATGAAACCTATCATTTAAGGAAAAAAGAAATCAAATATAATGATTTTAAAATGTATAGTATCATTGATTTTACTAAATTTAGCATCATTGATTTCAAAACATTTACTTACTTGTCTTTTAAACCATAAGGGAAATTGCGCCTTATGTCTTTATTCAATAGATAAACTACTCTGCAACTCAAGCTCTGTTTTATGTTTTCTATAACGTAAAAAAATAAATAAAATAAAAGTTAGCTTAGTTGAGAAAAATAGCTTACTTTGATAATTTATTATTAAAATCAAAAGACTTACTCCAAATATGGCTCGACTTCATCACAATTGTTCAATATATACCATTGAATCATTTCGAACTCTTCTTGTGACAAGACATCATATTTTTATACTCCAAAGGGGCGAACACTCTTTGAAAAAACAACTAACTCTTTCTCATCCACTTCCTTATCTCCATCATAGTTTCTATCTTCTCGATTAAATTTAGTCTCTATCCCATAGAGGTACATAGAACAGAATGTTAAGCATTCACTAGCAGTATATGCCTCTGCTATACTTCCTTCAGGACGAGCTTTATTTCTTGCATATTTCTTGAGTTTACCTAAAAACCTATTAGTAAACAAATAAAACTTTTTTAGTAAAAGTTGTTTCGATTCAACACTTTTAAATTTAAATTAGTAAAAAAATATACAACCTTTCAATGGGATACATCCAACGATAATGCACAGGTCCTCCAAGCATGACCTCATGTGGCAAGTGTATAGCCAAATGTACCATCACATCAAAAAAAGCTGGAGGAAAAATTTTTTCCAGTTTACATAAAATAACGACAATATCTACTTTTAAATCCTTCACATCCTTCTTCTTCAATGTCTTGCAACATAATCTTAAAAAGAAATTGCCCAAGTCATCCAATGCTCCAAAGACATCTTTTGGTACAAACTTCCTAATAGCAACCGAAAGTATTCTCTGTAAAAGAATATGGCAATCATGAGTCTTCAATCCCTATATCTTACCGTCAATTACATTAGCACATCGTGAGATGTTAGATGCACATCCATCTGGAAACTTCACTGATTTTAAAAATTCACAAAATTCCCTCCTTTCCTCCTTTGACAAAGTGTAACATGCATGAGCCATCAAGTAAGAACCATCTGAGAGTTTTTTCAAGTGCAGTTCTTTCTTTATTCTCATATCCTCTAAATCTAACCTCGCATTCATTGTATCCTTTGTCTTCCCTTCAATGTTCAACAATGTTCCTAAAACATTATCACAAATGTTTTTCTCAATGTGCATGACATCAAGATTGTGTCTTAACTTCAATGTTTGCCAGTAAGGCAACTAAAAGAAAATGCTCTTTTTAGTCCAATTCAATTCATAAGGTGTGCGCTTTCTCTTCCTTTTGTTTGGATGCTTTCCAAAACCAACATCTTTCACGGCATCTAATTGTTGTAACAACTCACTCCCAGATAACTCCTTAGGCTTTGGCCTATTTTCTGCATTACCATCAAACACTTTGCTTTTTCGCCAAACATGGTCAGGAGCCAAATAACGGCGGTGATACATATAACAGATTTTATTTCTCAACTTTCGTGAAGGAGCATCCTCGTTACAAATAGGACATGCCAAATATCCTTTAGTGCTCCAACCTGATAAATCCCCATATGCCGGAAAGTCATTTATAGTTCATAGAACTACAGCATGCATTTGAAAATATTCTTTCTTGTAGGCATCATAAGTCCAAGCCCCACTCTCCCATAGATCTTTCAACTCATCTATCAATGGTCTCAAATAGACATCAATATCTTTTCCTGGAGAGTTTCGTCCAGGAATAAGTAATGACATCATCATGAAAGGCTCCTTCATAGATTTCCAAGGGGGGGAGATTGTAAGGCATAACCACAACGGGCCACATGCTATAGGTAGAGCTCATGATCTCAAAAGGGTTAAAGCCATCAGTTGCTAGGCCAAGTCTAACATTTCGTGGATCATGTGCAAACCAATCATTCACATTGTTAAATTCTTTCCAAGCATCCCCATCTGCTGGGTGTCTTAGTGTATCATCATCAACACGCTTTTCTTCATGCCACCTCATATCCTCCGCTGTTTTCTTAGACATAAACAATCTTTGGAGTCTTGGTTTCACAGGAAAATAAAGCAAGACTTTCCACGGAATTTGCTTCTCAACAACCTTCCACCTTGGCGTCCCACATGTAGGACAACTTTGTCTATCTTTAAACTCCCCCCAAAATAGAGCACAATCATATTTGCATGCATGAATCGGCATATAATTCAGTCCTAGGTCCCTCAAAGTTCTTGTTGCCTCATAATACGATGAAGGAATTGTACTAGTGGGGAAAGCCTCCCTCAGTGGTCCCAATATCATATTTACCGCCTTGTTGCTCATTTGGCAGTAAACCTTTATATGCAACAATTTTACGACAAATGACAACTTAGACATGCTAGTGTACTCAGGTAATAATCCACTTTGTGCCTCATTCAAAAGTTTGTTGAATTTTTCAGCTTCTTCCTCACCCAAATTAGTACTCTCATTAAGACCATCTTCACCCACTCGAGGAAAAACATCATCTAATAGATCATACACTCCATCATCCAAAACTTCATCATTAACTATCGTTGCATTTCTAGAACTACTACTCTCATTAGCCAGATTTCCAGAAGTTGGCATCCTGAATTCAGATTGCTCACCATGATAAATCCAATTGGTGTATCTCTCTGATATACCTTTCAAAAGTAAATGATCTTCTACCTCACCTTGACTTCTACTAAACACATTTAAGCAATCTCGATAAGGACAACGAATTTTACATTGTTCTCCCATTTTGATACGTACAAAATTCATGAATTGTGAGACTCCTAAAACATACTTGTCAGAATATTTGGACTCCATCATCCAACTTTTATCCATGTTAATAGTTGCTCCTAAAATAATTTAAGCATAAAAAGAATTACCTTGTGAAAAATAATAAACATTTTATGTAACAGAAATTTTGACATCATTTGAGCTTGACAAAATCCAGATTTCATGTTTAAATAAATTAATTTAAATTAGGTTAATGTTTGAGATACAATTAGCTCATAAATGTTAAGTTTAGAGTTAGTTTTGTGCATTCAAGGTCTACCCTATATGAATTGATAGAATAGCTAGACAGAATTGATTTGTCAGCCTTGTAATTCATGCTTCAAGTTAAGAATAGGTCAATTAACCAATCTCCTACACATATTCATCATATAACATCTTAAATTAAATTAACAGAATATATAGACAAAATCAATAACAATTTATTAGAACTCTAAAATAGACATTCGCCACAAAAAAAAATTGCAATCAATCAGTAAAAAAAAAGGAGATAGCCAAAAGATATAAAACATTTATTGAACTGGTTGCCAAGAATAGGGATATAATACACACCTTGATGAAGAAAAGCAACCACCTTTGATTAAATCTGCTTCTTACACCTTTTGGAGGGAGAAACAAGACAGCCTCTATACTTTGAATTCACAACAGCACTAACATATCAAGGGCAACCAAGATTAAAAGAGAAATTACGAAAGATGATAATAAACTTTAAACTAACTATCCTTTAAACATAAAATAATTAGTGCAATCAAATTACATTTTCAAAAAATCCAAAATCCATTAGCATATTTACTCTACGCAAGAACAGTCTGCTCTGCACTCTGCAGCATCAAGACAATATATGATTAAACTCCATACAACATAATAATTTCTAATTATAATGTGGTGTTTTAAGCGATATACTAATTACCTAAAAGGTATTTCTATACGCCAGAGTGCAGCTACCTAATGTATTTTATTTGTATTTGTTTGTATTTCTTACTTTAATTTTATTTGTATTTTCCCCCTTTCTTCGTGTATTAGTAGTTATGAAAACAGAGGCTTTTGATTTGTATTTGTTTGTATTTCTTACTTTAATTGTATTCCCCCTTTCTTCTCGTGTTAGTAGTAGTTAATAAAAAAGCAGTTTTCGATGAGGTAGCTTTGAGAGTCAAACTTTGAATCTAACTTTTTTTTAAAAAGAATAATAATCATTAAGTTGAGTTTTTTTTAATTTTTCAATGTCTTGCTCTAGCTAATGAATGGCATGACACAATGGATAAAAAGGTACAACTTATGCAGACCTTTCAATTCTGGTTGGCGATATAATCATAATTTATTACCATATAAAACTATAATTTTTTTTGTTTGACTAAAATCTGTTGCTTGCAGCTTGCCCACTTTTTTATCTTCTTTATTTCAATTATTGATTTATTATTATATTCATAAAGAAATATTTAAGGACTTTCATTGAAAAGGATTTCATTGAAAAGGATTTTGGCTCTACCTATGCTATTCCTTTCACACCACTGGCAAATGCAAAGTATAGCATTAATCCAGAAGGACATGCAATCCCATCTCTAATTAAGAGAACAAGACTTGAGCTCAGGACTTATATTTTTATCTCGGCAGAAAGAAAGATCGTTAATTCACCATGGTGTGATTATAATACACTCAAAAAAATAAAAAGCAGAAATAAAGAAAGCCACATCGCCTGTATTATCATCCTAATGCATAACAATCTTTAATCCAAATTAAAAAGATATCAATATAAAAATGCAGGCTTTAATATTACCAAGTTTCTTTTGAAACATATAAGTAACTTATTAAAAAAAAGGCTAAAAAACCATATCTTCAATTCTTAAAGAATTGTAGAACCTCAAGACCGAGAAAAATCCAGTATCATTAAATAAACAAGAAGTCAATAAATATAGGAACTTCAACAAAAAAAAAACAGGTCAAAACAATAAGAAAGTAAAAAAAATTCTTACTAGACAATACCATAATCAATCAAATTAAAAAAAGGGAGATAGCCAATTGCAAAAGATAGGGATATAATACAAACCTTGAGCAATGGTGGCTGCTAAAAAAACAATGTTCTTCTCTCATTGCAGAGGATGGAAGAGACGAGGCAAAGAAGGGGAATAATTGTCGGTAAAAAAAAACCCAACATTAAAAACCTTTAATTTCTATAAAAAGGGATGAAAACAAAAAGCATAAAAAATTGAGACTTACCATTACTCTTCTGATTGCAGAGGATGGAAGACAAGCGGAAGAAAGGGAAGTGGAATGCGTAAAAGAGTTCCACAGCTATGTAACAGTAAAGTGTTTTGGAGAGAGAAGGAAAGCAAAACACAAAAATGTGGTATTAAGAGTTTTGGTTTAATCATATTTTTTGAAATATTTTCTAAAATAAAATTTATGATTAATTAAATGATTTGCACTAATTAAATCAGATAAACAAATGACAAAAACATGTGATAAAACATAAGATAATTATGTATATATTGAAAATTATTTTAGCAATACAAGAATTTCAATTTTGGATAAAAAAAATTAAGAAATTTAATAGCTACAAAGGACAAAAAAAAACTACAGATTGTAACTAAAAAAACTTATATAGGTAATACAATAAGGAATCGAAGAATTGGCTAAGTAGTAAAAGAGGACAAATCCATACCGTTGATTACTCTGCCGCTGACTTCGCCGCCGCATCAATTTTTTCTGCCTTCTAGTTGTCGTATGTTTCAATCCCATGGCTTGGATTGTTGTCGACAACAACTGATTCCTTAGAACCTTTTTCTTTGGGTAAGATCATGTGACGCCCTACCTGGCGGTGATAAAGGCTGATGTAGTTGGGATATTTTGAAAAATGGATGGATCTTGGCCGCTAGGATGCTTCCTGGGTATTCGGTTTTTGCTTAACACCCATTTTTAACGTCCCTCCTTCCTTGCTAATCTGATTGCTCTCCCTTCTTAACAGATTGGAAACTTATTTTTTAATCACAACTCTGATTAGACCCCTTTATCTTAGGGATTATGACCAACTTTGCAGCTGATTTGCTACTGTCGTGGTGGCTGTAGCTCAGGCACAGGGGAGGGGCTGGTCTGCCTAGGGCGACTGCAGTTAAAAATTAGCCGCTAGCCTTCTCATTTGTGCAGCCAATGTTGTAGCTGGTGTCGTGCAAGGCACCAGCTCGCAGACTCATAGTCTTTGCTTAATCGAGATTGGGATAACAGTAAGGATTTGCATTTTTAATCGAGAACAAATCGGAAAAGAAAGTGAGTGTCACGAGGCGATCTTCAGCTTTTACTTCTGAGGCTACGGTACATAGCAGTGCAGGGGCCATACTTGACATACAAGGACACGTATTTGGCTATTACTGGTGGGTCAGAGATTTTTGAAGCTGTGAGTGGTCAGGTTAAGCTTCCGCATATCGTTTTTCCCTTCAAAATTTTCTACTCATTTTATTTGAAGGGCATTGGTGAACTCCCAAAAGACCTGGTTTGTACCCCTGTTGCACCGAACCAAGTTGTTAAAGCCACCCCAGCTTCACAAACAAGCTTGCGAGTCACGTGCCACCATTGAAAATTTCAGTAAATAAATTTCACAATCGAACAACCCTGTCTTTATCTTATTTGGTAATGTTGTAGTCAAATTCATCTATCTTGATCAAACATAGCTTCAATTGCAATGTCAAATGGCATCTTAGCAGTATTAATTATTTTTCTCTCTTTGTTTTTGGTATTTGGTTGTGATAGTGAGTAAGATTATTAGACCTAATTAAAGAAATAAATTTGTTGTTCTTTATAAAGCTTTTGTTTGATGGGATTATTTTTGGAGTACATTTTATAAGAGAGTTTTGTATTTTTTTGGTTTTAAACGTATATGGGTTAAATTAGCAAATGTAAAGCAACTTCTGTGGCCTACATGTGGCCTAGTCATCAGTGAGTAACTCAAATGCATTAAATAATGACTAGCATTATACATGTGTGTTGTGGGTTTTTTTTTTTAATATGTGGCATGGCATTCATGACTAACTTGAATTAAACAATTGAAGTATCAATGGTAGGTCTTATTCTTCAGCCCAACAAGCAAAGACTATGGGTCTCCACAAGCATTGGAAATATTATATTGGCAAGTATTCTTCGGAGGTAGTATTATAAATATATTAATTGTACATAAATTAAAATTTTTAATATGATAATTTTCAGAAAATATGTCACAATAATTTTCGCATGAACTGATCTTTTAATTTTATTTAAAATTTTAATTTAATTAAAAATAAAATATTTTCTTCTAACAAATTTAAATAATTTTAAAATAATTTTCTAATTGACCTGAATAAATAATTTTATTTAAAATTTATTTTTAATTAAAAAATTTTATACTAACAAATTTAAATATTTTTTCAAAATTACTAACGTTATTACACGTTACTAATTATGTTACATATACATGACAAATAAATTATCATCACTTATTAATTACACACTAATTTGTTTATGTTAGCGACAAATAAAAAACGTCATCAAATTAGTAAAAAATTTGTGAATTTACTTATGTCATCATACATTACCATACATTTATGTGACGATATTATATCATCATTAATAATTGTCTTTTGGTGACGAATGTGTTTGTCTCTATGTTCGTGTAAAATCAATGAAAGACAAATTTCGTCATTAAATCAGTAAAAAATTTGTGACATTACTTATATCGTCATATATTACCGTATATTTATATGACGAAATTATATTATTATTAATAATTGTCTTTTGGTGACGCATGTTTATGTCACCATATTTGTTTAAAATAAATGAAAAAAATACAAACGTCCCCAAAAGTAAAAGAAAGCGTCACAAAATGTTTTCCACCATTTGTATTTTGTGTTAAAATTTAATGCTAAATATTTAGTGATGCTATTATAAAATAAGACGTGATATAATTCGTCACGTATAAAATGCTCATTTTATGACAAATAAACAAATGTCACAAAAAAAATTAGAAATAGTCACAAAAAAAGTTTCCCACCAATATATTTGGTGGTAAAACTTGGCGCCAAATATTTCGTGACGTTATATGTGACGTTTTTATATATTGTAATATAATATATTAAAACTGTAGAGAAGCGTGACGAATTATAAGTGCTATGTTTATGTCACCATATTTGTTTAAAATAAATGACAAAAACACAAACGTCCCCAAAAGTAAAAGAAAATGTCACAAAAATTTTCCCACCATTTATATTTTGTGTTAAAATTTAGTGCTAAATATTTAGTGACGCTATTATAAAATGAGACGTGATATAATTCGTCACGTATAAAGTGCTCATTTTATGACAAATAACAAATGTCACAAAAAAATTAGAAATCGTCACAAAAAAGTTTCCTACCAATATATTTGACAGTAAAACTTGGCGCCAAATATTTTGTGACGCTTTAATGTGACGTTTTTATAAATCGTCATATAAAATATTAAAACCGAAGAGAAGCGTGACGAATTATAGTGTTCGTCACGTATGATATACTTTGCGTGACAAAAAATTATACGTCACTTAGAAAAATTGTCACAAATTGTAAAATTTGTTGTAGTAGAGGTAAGGATTCCAGAGGTCGCAGCAAGTCTAAGAACATACATAAGTCCAGAGATAGGGTGAAGTGCTTTCATTGTGGCAAACTTGGTCACATAAAGCAGAATTGCAGGATCTTGAAGCAAGAGCGGAAAGATGATAAAAGTAAGAATAACTCAGATGATGAAAATGTTACAACGGTGAATTCTAATAGTTAAACGGTTTCTTTGATTTGTACACATTGTAAGTGTAACCATGTAAGGGATTCTGGCATTGAGTGGATAGTTAACACCGGAGCGTCATATCATTGTGTTTCTAATAAAGAGTTGTTTACAACCTACAGAGTAGGTGATTTTGGTTATACCAAGATGGGAAACAAGAGTATGTTGCAGATTGCTGGGATTGGTGATATAATGGTAGAAACAAGCACCGGATGTAAATTGACTTTGAGGGATGTCAGACACATTCCAGATCTGAGGATGAACTTGCTTACAGTGAATGTCCTTGATAAGGAAGGATATGATAGTCAGCAAAAAAATGGGCGGTGGAAGCTTCTCAAAGGGTTTTTGATAGTTGCAAGAGGAAAGTTGTGTTGTACTATGTACAAGACTTGGATGAAGTTAACCGATAATCAGATAAATGCCGTTGAGGATGATGCTACAGCAAATTTGTAGCACAAAAGGTTGGCATAAGAGGTTGGCACACATATTTGAGAAAGGGTTAAAGGTTTTGGCCAGGCAGTCCCTCATTCCCTCAACTATTTCTCTTAACTCATGTGATTATTGTTTATTTGGTAAGCATCGTAGAGTTTCTTTTAGGAAGATTTCTAAAAGAAAGAAAAATATACTTGAGTTGATTCATTTTGATATATGTGGTCCTATAGAGGTAAAGTCATGGGGTGGTAATAGATATTTTGTTACTTTCATTGATTATGCTTTACAAAAAACTTGGGTATATACGTTCAGAAACAAAAGCCAGGTACTGCAGTATTTTCAAAAATTTCATGCCATGGTGGAAAAGATGACAAGATTGTCCTTAAAGTGTATTCGTACAGATAATAGAGGTGAATACACATCAAAAGACTTTGAAGCTTACTGTTCAAAGCACGGGATCAGGCAAGAGAGGATAGAACTTGGGACACCACAACATATTGGTGTAGTTGAAAGGATGAATCGCACCATTATAGAAAGAGTCAGATGCATGTCGAGGATGATGAAATTGCCTAAAGCATACTAGGGTGAAGCATTTAACACAACTTGCTATTTATTAAATAGATCACCATCAGTGCCATTAGGTTTCGACATTCCAGATATTGTATAGACAGGAAAAAGTTTCATACTCACATTTGAAGGTCTTTGGCTGTGTAGCATTCGTGCATGTGTCAAAGGAGCAGAGGTCAAAATTAGATAGCAAGGCTACTCCATGTATATTTATTAGGTATGATGATGAGAAATATGGTTACAGGCTATGTGATCCAAAGAAGAAAAAGACAATTAGAAGTAAGGATGTGGTTTTTTATGAAAATGAGTTCATCACAGTCTTTGAGAAAAATGGAAAGACTGCACGGGTTACGATTGAGTATAATGACTTAACACTTGCAAGGATTTTATCTAAAGGTGCCACAGATGGTGGAAATGCATATAGAACTTGGGGATACAGATGAGCCAGCCACAGTTGGTGATGGGATAGATGCCGATAATGACATTGCACAGCTAGATGCAGTAGATTTTAAGCAGAGGGAGCAACCTTCTCAACTAGGAAGTGTTGAGCGGGAGGAGCCAGCCTTGATATAAAGGAGTGTAAAGTCTCATATTAGAATATCTACTATGGAGCACCGACCATATACCAGGTATCTTAGTTCAGAATATATTTTGGTCACAAGTGAAGGGGAGCTAGAGAGCTTCCAAGATGTGCATGATACTCCAGATAGGGAGTGTTGGTTAAAAGCAATGGAAGAGGAAATGGATTCATTGCAAAAAAATGGCACTTATGACCTTGTTGAGCTTCCGAAAGGGAGAAGACCATTGAAGAACAGATAGGTGTTCAAGTTGAAAAAGGATGGTGACAAGCTAGTGAGATACAAAGCTCGATTGGTAGTAAAAGGCTTTGGTCAAAAACTAGGCATTGATTTTGATGAGATTTTTTCTCTTGTTGTGAAGATGAGTTTCATTCGAGTGGTATTGAGATTAGTAGCTAGTTTGAATCTTGAACTCGAGTAACTTGATGTGAAGACTATATTCTTACGTGGTGATTTGTAAGGAGAGATTTATATGGATCAACCCCAGGGTTTTGAAGTGAAAGGGAAGGAGCACATGGTTTACAAATTGAAGAAGACTTTGTATGGCTTGAAGCAAGCTCCCAGGCAATGGTATAAGAAGTTTAATTCTTTTATGGTAAGCCAAAACTATAAAAGAACAGAAGTAGACCTTTGTGTGTATGTGAGAAAATTCACAGATGGTGACTTCATTATTCTCTTGATATATGTTGATGATATGCTGAGTATAGGACAAAATGCTCGTATGATTTGTAGGTTGAAAGAGGCATTGTTTAAGTCCTTTGACATGAAGGATTTAGGTCCAGCAAAACAGATTTTGGGTATGGATATTATTCGTGATAGGAAAGCTGGAAAGCTATGGTTGTCACAGGAAAAGTATGTTGAATAGGTGCTAGTGAGATTCAACATGCAGAATGCAAAGTCAATTAGCACACCTCTTGCTAATCATTTTCACTTGAGTAAGAAATCTTGTCCTGTGACTAAGGAAGAAAAAGATGCCATGTCTACTATTCCTTACTACTCTGCAATTGGTTCTTTGATGTATCTTATGGTTTGCACAGAGCCTGATATTGCTTATGCAGTTGGTGTAGTGAGCAGATTTCTTTCCAATCCAGGAAAGGCTTATTGGGAAGCGGTGAAGTGGATCTTCAGATATTTGAGGGGAACTTCTAAGATGTGTTTGAGTTTTGGGACTATAGAACCAGTTCTTGAAGGGTTTACTAATGCAGACATGGCAGGTGATCTTGATGGTAAGAAATCTACTTCAGGGTACATATTTACTTTTGTAGGGGAGCTGTATCTTAGCAGTCCAAACTGCAAAAGTGTGTTGCCTTGTCTACTACAGAGGCTGAGTATATTGCAGCAACCGAAGCAGGCAAAGAAATGCTTTGGATGAAAAGATTTCTTCTTGAATTGGGGTTAAGTTAGAAAGAGTATGTGGTATTTTGTGACAACCATAGTGCTTTGAATTTGAGTAGGAACACCATGTACCATGCCAGGACGAAGCATATTGATGTTCAGTACTATTGCTTGCGCTCAGTGATTGACGAGCAATAGATGCAGTTGAAGAAGATTCACACAGATAAAAATATAGCTGATATGTTGACGAAAACACTTCCCAGAGATAAACTTGAGTTATGTAGTGACTTGGTCGGGATGAACACTTTGGCCAAGGTAAACTCTAAGTGACAGGTTGTGGTGATGGATCTCCTCCTAATGGGGCTGGAGGCGGAGATTGTTAGATGTGTAGGGTCCAACCCATATTAGTTATTAGAGTCCTACTTGGAATCAGTTAGGGATTTGTTTTTTTCTATATAAAGTGTTGCATAAATAATTTGAAAAAGAAGGGTGAGAGAAGTTTCTTTTTTTTTTTGAGAGGCGACACAAGAGAGAAAAAATAAGCTTTAGGCTTTGTGATATTTTTCTTGTTCCATAAAGAGAGCAATGAGAGAGATAAGCTTGTATAACAATTGGGTATTCTTTGGGTAGATTATCTTAGTGAATCCAAAAAGGTAAACTTTATTATGTTTAGGCCAATTGTTGGAACCCTAAGCTTTGGGCAAAAAGCTTAAGGTATTGAAATTTGTAATTTGCTTATTTCTCATAGTTGATTGCCTTGTGGTTTTTCTCTCTACACTGGAGAGTTTTCCTCGTTAAATTTTGATGTATTTTATTTACGTTTTATTGTTTGCGCATTATTTATGGCTTCGTAATTTGATTTATTATTACTATTGGTTTGGGATATTGCTGTTGATTGTTGTGGATATTTTTATTGTAACATTACTTCCGTGTATTTGTCGTTTGAGGCCTAACACTAAGATAGATTAATGGCGGCAGCAGCTTCCTTTATTTATGTTGTTCTTTTCACAAATCACAAAAAAGTTTCCTTGTTTCATTTATGGAAATCTGTTCTACTTTTTTGCTGGCAACCCAATTAGTTCATCTTTCGTCTGTTAGCAGTTTGTGTATGTAAAGTGCAACAGGTCAGATTGAACGCCAACTAAGTTTCTAATTCTAGTTCCAAGCCATATCAATTCATTTTCCCCATAACTAGCAACCTTTACATGAATCGAGCTGTCACTGCCTCAAATTACTCAATGTCTGGAATGATCTGCAGCTTTAATGGGCCTCCGGAATGCCATTTTCCTGACATTAAAGCAAATTTGAAGAAACCAAGATCGGTTTTTATGCCATCTCCTTAACTTAAGCAGCATTTCATAGGAACCTTTAAAGTTTAACCCCGAAAGCTTTTCCTAGCTAGTTTCGGGAACAAAACAGTATATGCTTCTGGGATCACCTTCTTGCATTGTTTCTCTCAGATTGCTTGATTGATTTTTCTCGGAAAAGAGGATTGACGGGTTTTGGCTAGCAGAACTGGAATCTGAAGACCCCCGAGGAGCATTACATTGTTTCTGCAATCCATCAAGCTCTTTCATGGTATGATTTTTTATCTTCTCAACCCTGCTTCCGATCGTTGCCTTGATGTTTTAGCCGGTCTCTTCTGTTCTTTCTGATCATTTTTTCTTGTCTGTCTGGTGGTGGTGGGTGGGTGGTGTTGCTACCCTGTATTTTCAGTGCTTACCAACTCAACATTGTTGATCATTGGCATTGTTTCGATTATGATTCAAGATCTTTGCCATAATCATATTTGATAAAAGAAAGTTAATAAAACAACAACTATACATACCCATTCTCGATTATGTTTGCTGTTTTCAATGACAATGATTGGATTCTGTTGAGGCTACTACCTCATAAAGTATTTTAGAAGAAAATATTCCTTCTGAGATATATTTTAAGTTTCTCCTTTGGTTCTTAAAAGCTAGCACGTTCTTAGAATTAGGTATATTTTAAAATGAATGACCTAAAATTAAATTGATTGAATTATATCATTTTATTTTTATTAATCAAATTAAATTTATTAATTCTAAAAAATTAATTAATTTAATTCGATTAAAATTTGAATTAATGGAATAATAAAATATATCAAAGTTAAATTATATTTTAAATTTAATTTTTTAATTTAAAATAGATTAAATTAAATCATCCAACAAAATATTCAAATACTAAAATATTAAGTTAAAAACTCTAACAATATTGAACTTAAAATATCATCCAAACTTCAAACATTAAACTTATCATGTATTTTTGGTTTTTTTACATTTTGATTAAATTTTCGGTTAATTAAAGTAACATGATTTATCGCAATGAACTAATCAAAAATCAAAATTTTTCAAAATTATATTCAATAATTGATTGAAATTACTTTGAAGGTCAACCAATTAACAAGTTAAGTGGATTTGATTGATTAAATCGATTAAAACCAAAAATATGAATAATTAACCTACTAATTAGAAGACATGCATGAGAATTTCTACGGTTTCGAGCCCTCTTCATCTATATGTTTTAGCTGGTCTGAGTTCTTCCTGATCATTTTTTCTTGTCTGTCTAGTGGCTGGTGTTGCTAGCCTGTATTTTCACTGATTACAGACTCAACGTTGTTGATCATTGGCATTGTTTTGATTATGATTCAGGATCTAAGCCATAATCATATTTGATAAAAGAAAGTTAAGTAAAACAGCAACTATATATACCCATTCTCGATTATGTTTGCTGTTTTCAATGACAATGATTGGATTCTGTTGGGGCTACTTCCTGATATAATATTTTAGAAGAAAATATTCCTTCTGAGATATATTTTAAGTTTCTGCTTTGGTAAATGTAGCACGTTTTTAGAATTAGGTATGTTTTAAAATGAATAACCTACAATTAAATTGATTGATTTATATTATTTTAATTTTATTAATCAAATTAAATTTAGTAATTCTAAAAATTTAATCAATTGAATTTAATTAATTTTATTCGATTAAATTTTGAATTAATAGAATAATCAATATATTAAAGTTGATATATATTTTAAATTTTAAATTTTCATATTTAAAATCAATTAAATAAAATCATTTTTAAAAAATTTAAATACCGAAATATTAAGTTAAAAAGTTTTAACAATATTAAACTTAAAATAATATTAAACTCATCATGTTTAGGTTTTTTATATTTCGGTTAATTGGAGTAATATGACTTATTATACTGAATTAATCAAAAATCACAATTACTTCAAATTTATTTTCGATAATTGGTGAAAATTAATTTGATGGCCAACCAATTAACGAATTAAATCGATTTAATTGATTAATTCAATTAAAATCAAAATATGAATAATTAACCTACTAATTGGAAGACATGCATGTAGAGCCCTCGTTTAGATTTAGTTCTGACCCGAAGCAAGCATGGCTGCACCTTTTCTGATCTGATTTATTAAGAAAAAGTTGAAGTTTAAAAAAAATTGCTTATAGCAGCGGCTTATCTCTACCTTCTTAAGTTGTACCACGTTCAAAATGAGTAAGACAAATCCAGAAGATAACTTACCCAAAAGGTTAGCTAAATCAAATTTTTTAAGCATCTGATCCTAACTGCTCTGATAAAATAAGACGAGTCCAGAAGATAACTTACACGTAAGGTTAGCTAAATCAAATTTTATAGCATTGATCCTAGCTGTACTGTTAATATGTAATCCTATATTTGTCCATTGATCAATACATAACAAATCAATTTTGCTAGTAATTAACTACAAAGTCTACTATCCATGTGAAAGTTGATCCTCCATTAGCGATATCACATGGGGTGTGGTGTTTTGTTAAAATTTCTACATTGATTGTGGAAAGAACTGGATACGTATTTATAAGTATAAGAGAAAACTTCACTCATTAAACTAGTTTTTAGTAGCAAAAAGCCTAATAACATCAAACATTATTACGAGAGCATAAGTTATCAATTTTTCACTATATTTCAATATCGAGTAAAAAAAAGTGCTACCCAAAACTCAAAATGTGAATGAAGAAATTATTGAGATTTTCACATCAATTATAAAATGAAAAATTGTTAAGATACTTAAATCGGTCCTGAAAAAAATTGAATGTTCATTTATAAGTGAGAGAAAATCATACCCTTCTAAATTAGCTTTTCCGATGAAAAAACTCAATAATAGCAGCCATCAGTTCTGATGCGTAGATATTCTGGTCTAGTAGTATTTTAGTAGTCTATTAATTAGATACTTTTATACCCCACCACATCCTGAAATCTTCAAACCCAGATCAGCAAAAAAGCAACATCGTTTTCGTGATGGCTGTGATGACTTTGTTTTATTAAAGAAAAGAAGCTAAAAACAGGGAGACAAGCAAGGGTTCGGTGGTTCCATTAATTTCTTGTTGGATAGTCATTAATTACATATATCTTTTTCTTGGCCAAAAGAGCAGCAGGAGTCGCGTACCTGGCTCAAGCCACTGTGAGAAAAGTTCTGCTTTATGATAAACTTGTGCTGATGTGATACTGATAAAGCTGTTCTGAATTATGATCAGCCGGGTTTTGTGGTGTAAAGCAGCGAGCACATGTCTTAAAATTTTCCTAGGTTTTGTTGGCAGTTAATTTTCCAGTCATGCAATTCAGTTCTTCTCAGGAATCGGACAAACAGCATTACTACCATCTGCTTCCTGACCAGTCGCATCAGCAAAATGAGAGAATAGAAAGAAAGTGGCGGAAGGAGGTCACTAAATCTGAAACCCCAAAGAATAAGTCCGATCATAGGAGGGATCGTTTCAACAAATATGCTCTTGCTGCTGCTATTCTTGCCTCCGCAAATTCAGTTCTACTTGGCTATGGTGAGCTGTTTTATATTAGGTCAATTGAAATTTCAAGAAATGCAAGGTAAAATCCGAGCACTAATCTAGCCAAGTTTCTGGTTTTTGTTAAATTTTGTTGCTTGCAGATATTGGGGTGATGAGTGGAGCAGTGTTATATATCAGGGATTATCTCAAGATCAGTTCAACCCAAGTGGAGATCTTGGTGGGTAGCTTGAATGTTTGTTCTCTGATTGGTTCACTTGCCTCAGGCAAAACTTCTGACAGTATAGGCAGGCGTCATACAATAGTATTGGCAGCAGCCACGTTCTTGGTGGGAGCAATATTAATGGGATTAGCGCCATCTTTCACTTTCCTCATGGCTGGAAGAGTTGTAGCTGGAATTGGTGTTGGCTACTCTCTTATGATAGGCCCAGTCTACACTGCAGAGATCTCCCCGGCCATGACTCGGGGCTTTCTCTCTTCACTCCCTGAAGTCTTCATTAACTTTGGAATTCTTCTTGGTTATATCTCAAATTATGCATTGTCAAGCCTTCCGGAGTGCTTGAATTGGAGAGTGATGCTTGGACTCGCAGCATTGCCAGCCCTTGCTGTTGCGCTTGGGGTCATAGTGATGCCAGAGTCCCCTCGTTGGCTTGTCATGAAAGGCCGATTGGTGGAAGCGAAACAAGTTTTGGTTAAAACATCGGATTCTGAAGAGGAAGCTGATATGAGACTCGCTGAAATGGCGAAGGCTGCTAAAACTTTGGAACAAGAACCATCTTCGAGTACCTGGCATGGCCAAGGGGTTTGGAGGGAGTTATTAAGGCCATCCAGGCCTATTCGACGAATCATAATAGCTGCCATTGGTGTTAACTTCTTCATGCAAGCTTCTGGAAACGATGCTGTCGTATATTACAGCCCTGAAGTTTTCAAGGGCGCTGGGATTCACGATAGGAAACAGCAAGTCGGTGTTACAATCATCATGGGAATTGTCAAAACATGCTTCGTTTTCATATCGGCTCTTTTCTTGGACCATTTTGGGCGGCGGCCACTCTTGTTGTTGGGCTCAACAGGGATGGCTATTTCATTAGCTGCGTTGGGGCTTGGCTCCAAATACCTTCAGCAATCCTACGATAAGCCAGCGTGGGCCATTGCCTTGTGCATAGTGGCTGTGTGTGCCGACGTTTCCTTCTTTTCCATCGGGCTTGGACCAATCACATGGGTCTATTCGTCGGAGATATTTCCAATGAGATTACGAGCCCAAGGTTCAAGCATGGCGATATCCGTCAACAGGCTGGTTAGCGGGATTGTGTCAATGTCATTCCTAAGCGTTTCGGACAAGATTACATTCGGGGGAATGTTCTTTGCACTTGCAGGAATCATGGCGGTTGGTACAGTTTTCTTTTACTTCTTTTTGCCTGAAACCAGAGGTAAAAGTTTAGAAGAGATTGAAATTCTTTTTGACGATGACCCTCTTGATGGAAAGTGGAAACAATAAGATAGGCTTTGGTTTCTAAAAAAATTTTCAATTTTTTTTTTTGGATTGTATATGTTTGTGGGCTTTTACTCTGAGAATCACGGCTGTCTGCACTGATGCTCCCTTATTTTCTTTTAGGCTCGGTCTAATCAACGGGTTTATACATTAGAAATATTTCCATGTCTATAGGTCCAGGGCACAGGCCTGACTTTATCATTTGAATATTAACACGAATGATTATGATTCTACATTCAAAATATGAAAGTTTTGCATATGTAAATTTCAAAACTCCTCTTCTGGCTGGAATTTTTATTTTGTTGTTTATCATACACTTGATGACCTCTAGGAATATACATCTTTCTATTTTAAAATTGTGTATACAAAAGGAATAAAATGTTACAAAAATATTGTCAAGTAGCAAAGTTTACAATTCTTTAAGTTTAGGGAGATTTTATAATTATATTGTCATTATAGGGGTTAATTTATTTTTCACCGGGGTACTTGAAAATAATATTTCCACTTGAACCAGATCAATTGCAATGTAAAATGCCTCAATATTATTCTTTGATCCATTTCAATTATTGAATTGAAATTTGAAGCAACAGATACTTGCATCTAATAAGGAGTTAATTTCTTGTAGTTATCTTGATTAATGGTCAAATTTTGCTAAACCTTAAACCCTTCTATATTATGCGACTAGAAATTCTATAAAACAAACTTTATAGGACGTGTATGATTAACAACTGCTAAAATCATGGATTTCTGGCTTGGAATTTGAAGTCAAATTGTTTATTATTATACATAGAATTGGTTATTTATTAATGATGACACAATTTTAAAGGATGCATTGATGAGGAAAAAAAGACTAATTTTAGTATCTCACAAACTTTGCTTATATGTTTTTTTTTTTTGAGTAGTGCATTCTAATTCAAAGTTACAATCACAATCTAGTAATTTGATAAATTGGTAAATACAAATGATAATAACAAACTAAATAAATAACAAATAAATTAATTTGAATTTACATTCCGTGAGATTCGAACCTGAAACTTCAAAATCCCATGACCTTTTTGCCACTAAGCCAAAGCCTTATTAGCAACTTTGCTTATATGTTTGATCTAACGCTAGTTCTTCTATCTTGTAATGTACGATATCTATGTACTGTATAAAAAATTATAAAAAAAATCAATTACTAGGGTTTTTTTCTTGACATTGAAGCTAATAAAGACTTGATCGATTATGCCAATCCAGTAAGCAGCTCGATGAAGCCAAATGTAAAAGACCTCCCCACATGAAAATTTGACATAAACCCACAAAAATAATGTTACAAAAAGTCATAAATATAATCCACATGGCAAATGCAAGCTGCTAACGCCCCTACTGGTGGTCAAGCTTCTGTTGGGAAATCAAATGGGATTTTGCTTTCAATTTGAATTTTTTCAGAGCCTTCGTCATGATGACCTTAGACTTAGAGGTTTCAAAAGCTATAAAAAAATAACAAATGGGGTCAGGAAATCTATGTCAAATCAGAAACGTTTTTACTTGTTACTGAGCTTAACCTCACACTCCAAAAAGCTGAACGCAACCACTCAAAACTGTCTGTTAGCTCTTTGGCATTTCAAAGGCTAAGAACTGCACCTCTTTGGCATGGTTTTTTCTTGTTTGGAAGCTTCCTGCACGGTGAGATGCTCTTCGATAGTCTTGAGGCCTTGACATTGTGTGTGTTTTAAGAGTTTTAAGACCCTTATTTCTGGGAAATAGAAATGTATAGTCTGATATTATTATTAAGACTTTCTAAGATTCAATTTCTTGGTGTAGCCAAAGCCTTGGACTTGTTTATTTGTCCTCTAACGAACATGTTCAAGCCAGACGCTGGCATATCGACAAGCTTTTGAATAAAAATATATTATACTAGTTCCAAAGGTGGAAATTAGGGGGAGAAAATATATAAAAATAATTGTTGCTTCTAGTATCAAACATGGAAAAGGTGACAATATAACCTTTGTCCTTCACTTTCATTACTCTTAGGTTTGTCAAGTACGCTTGCACTGTAAGCTTGGCTTTTTTTTCGGGTTTTGAAGAGTAAAAGCTTCAAGGCTTTTGATCTGACTCAAACTTCAATGGTGTTTCATTGGAGTTCATGGCTATTGTAATTGATCAGGCAAGGCAAGGACATTTCAGTTTGTGTAAATGTGAATATTGAGCTAGATTGTGATAATTTCATAATGACTTTGGTACATTTGATGTGAGGTAATTCAAAACAAGAGTAGGCATTTCAATTTCTGGTTGTTATCATACAATAATAATAACAACATAATTTAGTTCAAATTGAAATTATTGTCTTTTAATTCATCTAGGACCAACAATATTGATGATATTCCAAACAGTCGGACTCGGATGATTTAATAATAAAGCAGTAGATTTAACGATCAAAGATTTAATATCCAACAATTTCAAATATATACTGATGATATTGTGAAGGTGTTTGCTAATGCTAGGACTAGGAGTAGGTAGGTATTAGGTGTGACATTTAAAATGTATAGCTTAGGGCCAACATATATCCCAATTTCCATGCTTCATTCATGAACCCTTGTGTATAAAGTCTCGAAGCATATTCCTTTTGGTGGTTAACCCGCAAAGGCAGCCCCATTGGGCATGGCTGGAGAATAAAGGGAAGTTCTTATGGCAGCAAGCCAATTTATAGGTCAAAGAAAAGGCAAACAAACGATGTCATTCTTCATTGTCCATAATAGGAATTTGTCTATAATAGGAATTAGGATGGGAATGTCACGGTACTTATGTTCTTTATGATCGCTGCCCCACTCCCTCACTATATATCCTGTTTTTTTTATTATTAATTTTATTATTAATTTTTTATATTCAACAATTTTACATTTTAGAATATATTAAATTGCGTAAAAAAAAGAATATACATGATAATTAACGAATGAACTAAATTCAAATAAAATTAAATCAAAAACTTATAACATGATGTAATATGATCTCAAGATTTTAAAGCTCAGTCAAAACTTTGTTGATAAAATACTTAAAATTTTCATATTACGTGAAAATGGATCATATTGAGAAAAAATTAGTTTGTAGGGTTATGAACAAAATCCAAGAAAACTATAAAATCTGATAATTTTGCCATGATTTATTATATATATTCAATCTGGAAAGTATTATTTTTTATCGACAAAAGTTCAATTTGTAAGCATCCTAAAAATAAAAAATTTAAATATAATAAATCAATGTGAAAAAAGTGTAAAGTTATTAAATTAATATAGCTCTAAAAAAGATACTAGGGTCTAAAAATTCCCATGACCTCAAGTACTTCAATTTAAATTTGGTTAAAAATCTTTAAAAAAAGGTCGAGTACGTGCATCCAAATTGAAATAGAGGATTTCACCAAAAAAAAAAAATTGAAATAGAGGATAGAGATACCTTTTTTTTTTTTTTGGGTTACAGGATAGAGATTACTTTACAATCATACTTTCACACACATTTACATTCAATAAGTCTATTTTGTAATTATTAGTCCAAACCTACAAGTAAAGTTAAGACCATGAAACATGTTCTATTTTATTTTTTTATTTTTTAAATATTTTTATAGAATATGTGTCATGATCTTAATCTCACTTGTGAAATAAAAAAAAACTTTATTAAGGGTGTATGGAATAATTATCTTATATATATAGGATTATTATCCTATCCATCGCCGATAGAGTTTTTTATCTTTATAAGCAGAGTTAGGATGATGACAAATGTCCTATTTTAATTTATTTTGTATTTTCTTAATATTTTAAAAATATATATGTCATTATTTTAACTTTACTTGCAGAATTAAAAAATTTTACTGACAGTAAGTGGAATAATAATCTATATATATGTGTGTAATGTAAGTAGCAACATAGAATTTCAGAAAGTAGAAGCAATTATTTATTTACAATTATACACTTTTTTCAAAATATTTTATGCCACTTTTCAAATTCCTTTACACCCAAAATTTTGTTGCCAATTATAGCAGTATTATTTTTTTTTGGTTAACAATTATAGCAGTTTTATTTAAGATTTTAAGTGGTAACCACATACAATTAAAAGCTACTAATAATGAGTTGGTGATGCTCTCTTTTTGAGACCAAACTGCTGTGGATTTTACCAGATCCTTTCTTTAACAGTCATTTGAATATCCCTATTGCCCAAAATCAAACAAAATAATGCAAGATTTACTCAATGTTTCAATAATTGTCAATTACTCAAATGACAGGGGGCTTTTCTATGTCATTATCCTCAAAAGGGTTAAATTCTTTGTTTCTGATTTACCTGTTGGGATACAGAGTTTGAATTTCAAATACAACCCAAATCCCTCAACAGTTGATTAATTTTGTTTAATTGTTTTGGTCCCCCTACTCTTCCAAATCTCTCCTCCATTAATAAAACATGTGGTTGGCTTGGTATTTATAAGTTTGTACTTGATAAATTGATTATGAAAATTTTTAATTTCTTACTAGTTTTTAAAATACATATATTTATCATTTTTATTAGTTTTATTTGTAAAATCTTAGAGCTCCAAAAATTAATTTTCGGAGTAGGATTGACCTGCCCGACCTAATTAGATTACCTATATGTTCTAACCTAAAAAATTCTCCATTTTTCAAATGGCCTTTTCAAAATGAGTAATTAAACTTTAGGTTGGAACAATTTCTACTTGCAAATTTGAAATTTAAAGCACATAAAAAGTAATACTGTATGTAACTCCAAAAAAAGTCTTCAATTAACCCAAAATTTCCAAGTTAAGGACAAAGAAATGGACGATTTCGCCATACAAGTCATTAAATATTCATTATAAAAACCACTTCCGCTTTCGGTTTCTCATGTATTTATACAAGTTTTCTTTCTCCCTATACCGAAAACCCAGACTCTCTTTCTCTGGAAATGGAAAAACGATTCAAGCTAAGAATCTCTCGCATGTTTCGGTCGTCGTTTGGCTCATGCCGAACCCGGAGCAACTCGGATGTTATTGAAAAAGCCGTTTTCTCAGCTCAAAACCACACGAGCTTCCAGTTGATCAAGCCCTTGTCGTCGCCACCTAAAGCTCGACCATTCCCTTCTATTTGTAAACCCAGATGCCCTGAATCAACCCAAGGCGCCATCGATCATGATTGTATCGTGAGAGAAACTCTCCGAAGACGTAAAGTCTCGGCTCGTTACCCTCCTTTTCGTGTCTCGGCGGCTGGTTTTGATGGCCGAAGCTGCCCTCCGGCTTCCCCTATATCGCCTTTGAACCTCTTCTCCGACTGTAAAGATTTTGGTTTCTATGAGAGAAAGAAGAGCTTAGCCAGACAGAAGAAGAAGAAGAAGAAGAAAAAGAATAAGAAAAGGGTTCATCTTAAAACCAAAAATATTGCTTCTACTACAACATTTTTCAGCTCATCTTCTCAGGAAAGTGCTTCTTATAACAATTATGGTGGGTGGTGGTTTAGCAGTGAAGATGAAACCGAGACTCTTTTCTCTTCAAGGACTCTCTCGTCGGATTCATCGGAGTCTCTCCGGCAACATTCTAGTCACCGGAAAAGAGGCAACACTCGTCGGAGAAGAGCCAAGAACAGGAGCTGTGACATGGGGGTTTTACCTTTGGAAGGAACCAGTAAAGTCAAAGACAGCTTCGCTGTGGTGAAAAGTTCTAGTGATCCCTATAATGATTTCATGACATCAATGGTGGAGATGATCGTTGAGAGACAGATATTTGCAGCTAAGGATCTCAAGCAACTGTTGCAGTGTTTCCTGTCACTGAACTCTCATCATCATCATAGGATTATTATCGAGGTTTTTACAGAGATTTGGGAGACCTTGTTCTCTAACAGGTCTTAAAATGTAAAAGAACAAGAAGAAAACTGTTAACTCCTCTTGTTTTCTCTTTGTTCATTTTACTGCATATGTTCTTAAGAAATGTGGTAGTAGTTTAATCAGATTTAAGGGTTCTAATTAACGTTGCTAATGGGATAAGCAATTAGATCCATATTATCAAAACTTTCTGTATTTATATTTGTTTGCTCTGTCTCTTGTACTAGCAGCTACCTGTAGCTGGCTTACAGCACTGATCAAATGACTTTTTAATTCTGTTTTTTTTTTGGTAAAATGGATAATGACTTTTTAATTCTTTAACAGTGAATTTGATTGCTTCGATGAAAACCCTGAAGTGGAAATTTTTCTTCAAATTAAGCAGAGATTTGGTTTGTTTGTTTTAGTGTTTGTTTGCATTCCACTGGCGGAATACAGCAGGGGAGAGCTGATATTGAAAAGATAGGCCAGAAGGATGAGGAGCGGAAAAGAAAGAGCAATGGAAAAATGAGAGAAATGTTTTGTTTGTTTTGTTGCTTTGAAAAGACGGGATTTTGGATTGCTCATGCTTTCTGAGCAATGAAGCATAGACTTTGATTGGGTTAAACCGAGAAAATGAGATGGCATGGCATATGCTGCAGCAAGCGTTTGATTGATTTGAAAGCAGATATGTTAGCATTATGACACCAAAAAAGGTGTAAATCTCAGTCTTCTCTCTGGGACTTCTGAAAAAACTTCTTTTCGCGCAGATTACCAAGTGCATAATAAAAAAAGTTTTTTTTTTTTAATTCTCAACTTTTCTGATTTATTTTTGGAATAAAATTTTATTATCCATAAAAATACAGTAATAATAGTTTAAAAGACTATTACCTTACTCTAGCACTAACATTTTTCATTTTGGAAAGTTCTATTAAAAATTAAACACCGACATATCCAAATTCAAATAGATGATTATATTATTTTGACTGTTAATGTCTTTTCTGGTCGGATCAATGAGAAAGAATACGATTGATGAGGGGAGTTTGTCTGGAGAATAGATGGTTAATAAGACACATTTCGATATTTAAATTAATTATGACAAAAAAAATTAAAAAAAAAAAAAACAAAGTGTCGGAGACAGTGGTTGTGTTAGTGGAATTTCCTTAATCAAAATGATTAATTTCTTTAGGATATGGACACCTGCAATAAAATTTAGAGTTGCAAACATTTATGACTTGCGCTAAAAATGATTAAACCTTCAAGAAAATTGGGTGAAAGCTAACTTTCTTAATACAGGAAATCATAGACACTTGTAATAAAAAACTAAAATTAAAGGGTAAAACATTTATGGCTTATACAAAAGTAATTAAATCGTTTGTTTTAAATTTTTAATTTGTTCATCTACCATTTTTCGCCAAATAAAGAAATCGTACAGGGACAGGTTCACGAGTTTTAAATACGACGTAATTAATTTTAACCAAAAATGCGACGTAATTAATTAAACAATATATGGCATCTTTATATATAATTAATTAAATTAATATCATGTTGTTTTGTGTATTTTGGATCATAGATATAATTAATTAAAATTTTAAATTCAGATACAACTATAACTTTTTGCCACCAAAAAATTAAACTTTTTTTAATAAACAATGGTAAATATATGTTAAGCATCCAACATAAAAATATAAGCTAAATACTTAAATTAAGATCATTGTGAACCCTTAATTCCCAGCTTTAGAATAACTTGACCATCACATATCAAAAACATGACATTTACCATTTTAAAACATCTAATATTTTATGGTTGGCATGATGCCTAGAGACAAAAATATTCAAATTGATGATTTGAAAATTATTGGTTTGCAGAAAAGACAAAAATATTGAACCAAAAAAAACAAGTAAAAAATATTACCATTAAATTGTAAGGTAGATCTCTTGACAGTTCGTTGCGTTCTTGATAAATTAATTAATAAATTAATTTTAATTTTATTTTGTGCTATAGATTTTTGTTTCCATTGTGTACATAAAGAGGCAAGAAAAAGCAACACATCTTCAACACCATAACATATTAACATAAAACAAATAGTATTTGTTCTTTTTCAGACTTTTCAAACCTAAAGAAGATTTGTCCCAATTTAAACCTCCGACACATAATCACAAAAAACCCAAGGAACTTTTATAAAGTCAAGCACATTAATGATGATGCTTTTTAAAAAAATCTTTTCGGATTATATTATTATTTTTTTATAAAAGAGATAATATTCAAAGAACAAAAATTGAGGTTGGAGGTGTTAAAATTTAATTGTCCAACATTTTTTTTATTAATATTTGAATTATTTATGATTGCATAATAAGAAAAATATTCGGTGTCTAAAATCTCAATAAAGAAAAGAAACAAATCAGGTAAATCAAGATAAAAGAAAATTTGATTTAATTGATTAATTTATTGGACTTGATTATTAAGTATTTGTTTTTTGTGAACAAGACTAATATAGAACTATACATTATTCTGACAATTCGCATATAAAATTTGTATTGTGTCATGAAAAATCATGTTTATATCATGTAAATAATGAAATTAAAACTCAAACACGTCAAAAATAAAATTTAATTTTTAACATGTTAAACATAAAATTTATATTAACTTTTAGCCTATACCTTGTGTATTTTAGTTATTTTCGTCTACATGTAACTTGAATTGTCAAAATCAATCTAAGAGGGTCGGAGTAGACTACATACTTGACTTTTTTTTTACTCTAAAAATGCAGAAGGAATAAGGTAGGAGTAATTAAAGCTAGAGAAGAGAAGAAATGCAATATGTGCTAGAGAAGTTTTCCATGATCAAGGAAATGTCGGTGTCAAAGGATGTGCGTGGGCTTAAAGATTATAAACGACACGATGGAATGAGAGAGAAAGTGAAAGACAGAAAGGCGGAAGAAAAACCTGTCGAGGTTTCAATAAAGACAATCTCGAGAGAATGTGAGCCTGCGGATTTCTGTTTTCCATATGTGGGGAACTATTGGTTGTCCCTCGGGCTTGAAAGCTATGGAACATTGCATAAGAGAAAAGAAATAGGGAAGCAGGGGAAGGAGAGCAGTTGGTTGCGTTGCTTTCTCTTCTCTTTCTCCTATTATCATGCATTTATGAGCCCTGGATTCTTGTAAAACAATTCTCTAGGACATCCCAAAGCACTTGGTATTTTGAATTTCTCAACAGATTTGGCAGCGCAAATTGCCAAAGCCATTTCCCGAATTGGAATACAGATTAAAGAGTGTCTGCAATTGGCAGAAGTGGGTGTATAAATGTGCTGGAATGGTTACTTCTTGCCTTTCTTCTTTTTTTTTGTTCATTACTTGCCTTTCTTCATCGCTTTAGCAACCCAGCATTCTTATTAATGGTCCCATTTTTTGGGTTCTTGAGCCCCTCTCTGTCATTTGCAACATGTGATTTGTAGTCCGAAGGCATTTTGAATTGAATCTGATAAGCAATATGTAATCTGGGCTGGCACGGCTTTCAAGCATGTAGCTGTCATAAAAGCTTTAGGCCAGCCAGCCTTTTGGTGTACTTGGGAGTTTGGACCCATGGACAAATTAGTGTAGCCCTCTAACATTAGCTAAGCCCATCCTATGTTTTTGGCTATGTTTCTATAATCTTGGGTCTTTTCTCTTTGACTTTATATGTGGATGGAACAATTCAGATTCAGGGCAAACCATGTCATTGAAATTTTTTGAATGTTTTGAGTGTTGAGAAGCACATTAATGTGAATAGAATCATTTGTGAAATTGCATTGCTATTTTTGGCTTTATGTATACCAAGTTATGGAATAGGAATGGAATTTAAGCTTCATTTGAGTGAGCCAGCAATCCCATGGAACTAGACTTGACAATTCGTGTTTATAATTCGTTTTCGTGTCATGTAAAATTGTATTTGTATCGTGTAAAACATGAAAATTTCGTATCAAAATTTGTGTCAACACAAAAAATTCAAAATGTTATTTTTAACTTTTACTATATTCATATATTAGTTTTACATAATTTTTAGCCTGTGTCATCCCGTGTCATTTATTCGTATCGTGTTTGTGTCGTGTAATCCTATCGTGTCTAAGATTGTCAGGTCTACATGGAACCTAGGCAGCAGAACAGTACAAGACCCTTAGGTTGTGTTTGGATGAGGAATTTCAAAGGAGAATTATTCAATTCATTATTTCAAAAGATATTCAAAAGTCCAAAATGTAAATTTTTTGTTTGGCAAAAAATTTTGAAGAATTTAAAAATTTAGAAAGGATTTTAAAAGGGAATTTGAAATGCTCAAATTCCCTTTTGAAAATCCACCTAAAGAGATGATTTTTCAAAATTCCTTCCACTCTTTCCTACTTTATTAAACATGACTTACTATTAAATATAAAGTTAAAAACAAAAAAAATATATTATTTTATTTAAATTTAATATATATCTTTATTTTTTATATTATTAATAATATTTATACATTTTTATAATTTTACTAATACCCGTATTGCATATTTTATTTGATATTTTCTTTTTCTACTATATAATATTATTATTTTTCTTTTATAATTATTTTTTATTTAATCAAATTCTAGTATTCAAAAATTATTTCTAAAAATGTTTTATCCAAACAAGTCAATTATAAATGCTAGCATTTTAAAATGATGAATTTTGAAATGTCCTCATTTTAAAATACCTCAAAATTTCAAAATTTTTCTTCCAAACACACTCTTAGAGGTTAAGCATGCTTTGGCAGTGTTGGTCAAAAAGCAAGAAGAATTCACAAAACTAATTTTGAAATTAATGAACCCTAAAGATAACGTGGCCAATTCCGAGTGGTCTAACCATCTTTAGTACAACTCAGCTGTCTACATTAGACCTCTCCTTACCAATTCACTAAGGGCTAGTTTGGCATACCGATTGGTTTCGGTGTGGTGCGGTGCGATAAGATGAAAATTTTCACATAAAACAAAACAAAAAATCACAAAAAGACAAAAAAAACTTGTAAAATTATTTTCTTATTCCTTCTTTTAAATATTTTATTAATAAAACTTATACTTACGATGGTCATTTCTCTCATTTTAATCTCATCGGAGCCAATCGCACCGTCTATCCAAATTAGTCCTAAGTCGTTCCCCAATCTCTGTCACATTCTCTTTTTCTGCTCCTTTTTAACCTTAATTAACCTATGCATTCGATTACGGTGACATCTATTGTATGACTTAGGACGATTATGCTGCAGCCTACATACAATAGTTGTATAGAATTTTGATGTGTCTGCTGCTAACAGGCTTGAGAGCTTTGAGTAATGCTTAGGAAGTTTAACTTCGAGGGAGTTTATTCTTTATATGAGAGTTGAGACTGCAGCTAAGCTAGCAGGCCTGACAGCCTTGATTAATGCTTGGTAAGTTGAAGTTGGTAAGTTGAAGTTAAAGGAGCCTCCAATTGAACGGCTTTAAACTTGGGCCTGGTTACTAGCTACTCGGCTTATTTAGTTCTTGCCGGTAATAAGACTCGAAATTCCCAGGCATGGAATCTTACTTTGGTTGTGCAAATAATCCATAATCCCAACCAATGTACAATGCCTCTCTAATCTCTATGAGACTCAAGTGTTTGTTTGTTTAACTTTAAATCTATTTTATTCTAATTTTGACGCTTTTCAGGAAATACTATTATTAGTTATGATAAAAGTAAGATGGTCTTCATGAAATCTCTCCTATTTTTTCGTCACTCTTGTTTGTTTATAATACTCTCATTTACTTATTTATCCATCAAACATTCATTTAGGCATCAAGTACATTTGGAACTACCAATTCCAACGTCTCTAATTGTCTTTGTCTTAATTTTTTTTTTATCATTGAGCAACCGCAACACATTTAAATCTCCGCTAATTAGGTTAACTTAATTTGTTGTTCTTGTTCAAATATGATATCTTTGAATTCTTTTAGGATTTTCACAAGAACAACAAGATTCCTAAGGGTATCAACAGTTCTTTTATAGCCCTTATTATAAAGAAGCAATGTGTAGAATCTCTTAGGGATTTTCGTCCTATTTCTCTCATTGACAGTATCTACAAAATCCTAGCAAAGGTGCTCGCCAATAGATTGAAGAAAATCATTGGTTCTTTGATTAACCACACCCAGTCTACTTTTGTAGAGGGAAGGCAACTCATGGATAGCAACCTCATTGCTAACGAAGTTATCGACTCAATGAAGAAATCAAGAGATGGTGGTCTGGCTCTCAAATTAGGTTTTGAAAAAACATTTGATAAGGTGAATTGGTCTTTCCTCTTGGAAGTTTTAAGATTAATGGGTTTCGGTCAGAGATGGATATCTTGGATCTCTTGTTGCATCACTACAGCCTCATTCTCGGTTTTAATTAATGGCTCTCCATCAAGTCCAATCAAGATGCATAAGGGTCTTCGACAAGGAGATCCTCTCTCCCCTTTCCTGTTTATCATAGTTGCAGAATGTTTGAGCCTATTGTTAACCAAAGCCTCTTCACTTGGTTTATTTAAAGGAATCTCTATTGGTCCAAGGAATCTTCAGATCTCCCATCTCCAATTTGCGGATGACACTATGATTTTTTGTCAACTTGATGAGAATCAATTGCAGGTGATTAAAAGAGTTCTAAGATGCTTCCAAGCCATGTCGGGTTTGAAGGTAAATTTTGCAAAAACATCTCTTTTTGGGATTAAAGTGGAGCAAAACAGAATTGTTGATTGGGCAGCAAAAATCAATTGTAAAGTTGGCTCTTTTCCTTGCAAATATCTCGGACTTCCTTTGGGAGCAAATCCTAGATCTCTTTCTACATGGCAACCGGTAATAAATTCTTTTAAGAGTAAGCTTTGTCTTTGGAAGAGCAAACTCCTTTCTATTGCTGGCAGATTAACTCTCATTAAGTACACTTTGTCCAACCTCCTAATCTTTTATATGTCTCTATTTAAAATGCCTATTGGAGTTAGGACTCAATTGGAGAAAATTCAAAGACAATTTTTGTGGGGGGATACGTATGAAAAACAAAAAATGAGACTTGTCGATTGGAACACCATCTACAAAAGCAAAAAGAATGGAGGCTGGGGCATTATCAACCTCAAAACATGCAATCAAGCTCTCCTTCTAAAGTGGCCATGGAGATTTAGTAGAGATAGCCATGCTTTGTGGAAAAAAGTTGTATGTGAGAAATACCTTATATTTGCAACTGATTTGTGGCCTCATCCCTGATTATCAGGTTCTCTCTCTCCAGTGTGGAGTGACATACAATACAATTGGTCTTTGAGCTAGAGCACTTACCTTATTATGTCTAGTTTTTTTCCATGTGCAGGTAATGGCTCTAGGATTATATTTTGGAGAGACAAGTGTGTCCAAGGAATCTCACTAAAAAATGCTTTTGGGAGAATCTTTGCACTTGCTGAAAATAAAGATGGTGTTAATAGTGACTTTGGCAATTGGAATGGATCAACTTGGGAGTGGAATATTGCTTTAAGGAGGAACCTATTTGACTGGGAATGTGAATCATGGAATAACCTCCTGAAGCTTCTGAACTCGGTTACTATCTCCCCATTGGCTGCTGATAGATTGATCTGGGCTCACTCAACAAATGAAGAATATAGTGCTAAGTCTTTTAGAATTGAAGTGGAGAAAAATTCAAGCTCTGAATTTGTGATTGAAAGCTTGATTTGGAAAGGATATGCACCACCCAAAGCTAAACTCTTTTGTTGGAATGCCATAAGAGGATCCATACCTATCATAGATGTTCTTCATAGAAGAGGATGTTTGAATTACCAAGAAAACAAGTCTGCTTTCTACAATGATCGAGAAACAGCGGACCATCTCTTCATCTACTGCGAAACTTCTTGGAAGATTTGGTGCAAGCGTAGTAGTTGGTGGAAGATCACATGGGTCATGCTGAGCAACATGAAGTCTCTGTATTTGGTCTGGAACAACCTTCACATCAACAATAATCAGAAGATTTTGGAATACCCTGTTCTACGCCATCATTTGGTAAATCTGGCTCATGAGAAATGATAAGGTTTTCAACAAAAAAGACCTTTCCTTGGAGCAGGTTTGTCACTTAATCAATATTAGAACTTGTTGGTGGCTAAAAGCTAAATACTCAAGTTTGGATATGCTGAATCTCACTACCAATCTACAAAACATATCATTTCCATCACGCAAAAAAGAGGCACGACAAGGTATTCTCTGGTCACCACCCCCGTCATGTGCTTGGAAAGTCAATGTAGATGGCTCGGCAATAGGAAAATCGGGACCAGCAGGCATTGGAGGCGTGATCTGCAACAAAAAAGGCCACATTCTCCTCATTTTCTCAAACAACATTGGAATCGCAGACTCAAACTTAGCTGAACTTTTGGCAGTTGTTGAGGCTTTGTCTATCATCATTAATTCAAAGGTTTATCCTCTTCCAACTAGTATCATTTTAGAAAGTGACTCTCAAGGATCTCATGGCTTAACAATGTTAAGGATTGCCCTTGGAGATATAATAATTTGTTCAACAAACTGTTCAATTTTTGTTCTGTTTTTGAGGATATCTCCTTTGTTCATGTGTATAGGGAAGTGAATCATTTCGCAGACTATCTTGCTAAACTAGGAGTTTACCGAAACTTTGATTTGATAGCTTGGATGTAACTCTCTTTTATAATAATAAATTTTAAATTTTCAAAAAAAAATTTTTGTTGTACTTGTTCTCTATTTGTATACATTGATTAAGTTTTCAATTTCTTTGAGGTAGCATGTGATTAATTAGAATTTAGGAGAGTTCTTTATTGAGTTATTGTATTGAAAACATCAGGAATCTTTCTAAGTATGGTACTACTGTGTTAAAAGAAAAATTAATTCTAGGGAGACAATTATGTATATATAGGTAGGACCATAGAAAAGGTAAAATGTTCGTGTCCGAAGAGTGATTGTCAAAGTTTCAACCATAATCGTATCTGTTTGATAGGTAGGTTAAAAATCAATTCCGTAAATAAGTATCTTATGATATTAGCTAAGTGACCTGCAAATTTCCTAGTTCATACACCATTCATTCAGTAGGATTCCCTATCTATCTTTCTTTTGTATGGATTTGCGTACGCTTTTAAGAGAATAAAAGTTTTGAATAATCAAAAAAGAACAAGATTAAAAGAAGATTAAAAAACATATAATGAAATCATTCGAAAAAAAAGATATGATAGCACAAGTATTGAAAGAACATAGCGTTTTGGATAAGAATAGAGTAGAGAATTCACTCTCATAACTTAACGAGAAATTATAATTAATTCATATAACTTATTTCACTATTAAAATAAAAATTTTGGATACCATGAATTGATGATGATGAAAGCAAAAGGTAGATGCTCTAAATTTTTTCCTTTTAAAGCTTTAACCCGTTACTGTAACCTTTTACGATTATACCATATAAAAAACTTCCATGTTCCATCAAACTTGACAAATGTATACATAGAATCCAAATTCCCAGCCAAAAACTGCAGGACTCTTAAATTTTCTTCATATCCTAACAGTCCTTGAACTCTCTATTTCCCTCGCACGAAGTCCAAAAAGAATCTCCTAACCAACCAGGTTAGAAAGCTCAAGTTTGAACATCAAAAGAACCCAGTACCTGTACGTTGGCTACTGTTAAGTCAAAATTGCAAGCTATATATCCAGCATTATACTATATCTTACGTATTGCATGCGTTGTCACCTTTCACCAGTAGTTACCAATCATAATTTTTACTTAGAAGGAAACCCCAGATTGTCAGTTGCTCCCCTCCTACATATATGATTCTTAAACTTCAAATTGAAGAAATTGTAGCCATGTTTCACAAAGTATGTGTTACTATTTTTGTATTTAATTATCAATTTATAATCATACATCAGTAACATTGAGTAGAATTAAGTATATCAATTAATTAATATTTGAATTTGTGAAGACAAAAAAAAATTAAGAAAGATAATTGAGGATTGAAATTGAAATTGTTTGGATTTTAATCCAAACCATGAAGTATTTTATAATTTTTTTTAATCACTCGATTAAAATATTGATTTCTTTTTGTAGTTATTTGCTCAGCAAAATGAGAAAAGCTATATCTTCACTAGACAGAATATTGAAAGAAAGAAAACAAACATATAAAAGTCTGCAATACACCTTTTTGTTGTAATTTATGCAGGGAATTGAAGTTTGTAGGAGTAAAAATCGCGGAAGTCCAGCTAGCACCGTGATTCACGGCATGTCCTTGGTTCTTTAAAAATATTGTATATTCATCCCGCAATCATCATATCAAAAAAAGCAAAAGTGAAGAAATTGTCTCATAAAACTATAATAACTTGATAATAAACAATAATGAAAAAGAAGAGGAAGAAGATGAAGAAACCGTCGCCAAAGCTTCCATAAAAACTTTATTGATGTGCTTGATGATCAGCTAGGCCAAGTGGGGACTCTTTGCTGAGCAAGGAACAAAACACAGACAAGATTGGAGCGTGTGAATACAAAGAAAAAACAGTAAAGTGGAAAGGACCCTCTCTTTAATTTCCACTTGTTTCAAGTTTCTTGGCAACCTTGAATGCATGGCTCCTTCTTTACCCTTGTTTGTATAAAGAAAACTTCACTGATCAATTCACCACCATCACCAGACAAAATCTGTTACCAATGATGCTTAGAAATTCCATTTCCAACACCAAGAAGTTCTTCCGAAAAACCTTTCTGAGTTTCAAGTCTTTCTTCTCTGGTGCTGAGCCTTACCAGAAACTAAACCAAAACCCTCCTTACAATCCCTCTTCATTCACAACTGCCGGCGTTGGCATGAATCCACAAACAAGATATGAAGACCTTGAAAAGTTCTATGCTGACTTCACTGACTGGTGGGACTCGGGTAATGGCAAGGCAAAGAGTAGAAGCAAAAAGAAGAAAGTGTCAACTTCGACAGGAGAACAAGAAGGAAACAAGGCAAGTTTCACGCAGTTTACAGCACAAACAAGGGAGGATATTGATCAAAAGCAAGAAAATTATTTAGATTCAAAGAGCAAGAGAGAAGCAAGGAGTTTTTCAGTGGCACGAAAGCTGAAGGAGCTGGAAATGATGGAGATGAGCAATGTGGATCATGTTCTTGACATTGAAGAGGTTCTCCATTACTATTCTCGCCTCAAATGCCCGGCCTATCTTGACATCGTCGACAAGTTCTTCATGGACTTGTACGCAGAATTTTTGGGACCCCTTGATTCTCCAAGAAGTGTCAAATCAAGACCAAAATTTCGATCAGTGAGAGCCTGATCAACTTTTTTTTTTTTTTTTTTCCCCCACTGTTTAGACAATTTGGCACAGATCATGAATTGAAGTTGCTTTGTGTTTCTTTCTTTTATAGTGGTAATTCGCTTTGTTTATATTTGTCTCCACTACAGTCCCATTAATTCTTCAAGTCTTTCTGTAAATGTCTGGGTTCACTTTCGTTGGTTTCCTTGATTGATGCCATCTGACGCTTGATAGCTAAACAAGATTTCCTTTGACATATTCGATTCCCGGTCAGGTTTAGCTTTGATGATCGATCAGTTTGATTGAGCAAAATGGAAAAATTATTGCTTCCTTAAGACATAAAATGGGCCCATACAAGTATTTTTCCATGGCAATTGTGGCCTTTCCGAACGAATTTTGTCAAACATCTTGTGGGCTTCTTTCAGACCCATGACCAACAAAAACCTGGGATCGAGGCCAGGGCCGGGGTGGTTTTCAATTTTCATAGCTATTTTTCATTTCTTGAAACTTCATAGCCCATTTACTTGTGAGGTTGTTTTCGGACTCTAAAGCCTTTAGGAAAATTATTTTATATATTATTGATCAATTGTCCATGATCATTATTCTATAATAAAATATTTTAATTTAAAATAATTATAACTTAAGCATATGTTAATTATATAAATCTGTTTATGAAATTTAAAAACTTTTCATTGTTAAAATATCAGGATGTTTATATAGTTTTATATTTTGAATCGAAAATATTAGTAAGAAGATATTTTTTGCGAGAAAAGGAGAGAAAACAACAAAAAGGATAATAATAGTGAGATAATGTGGAAAATTAAAAAATATATGTATAATCTTGCAAAACTTATGGGGAAGAGCTTTAACCGTAATCAATGTAGGAAAATTAATATAGATAAATACAACCAGGATTTCATGTTCAATTATCAAGAAAAGATTACTACAGAAGTGTACCTGAATCCATTGGAATTGATATCTTGATGTTAGAGTCTTTCACGTCTAAACCTTTTGAGAGAATCTGTATCTCATTCAACGATGAGATTTGTTGTGAGAATTATGTTATGTTTAGACTGGGGACCATAACCTATTTATACTTGAAGTATATTTTATTTTATTTTGGCCCATCATGAAAATAAAATAAAATATTAGATCTCTACACATTGCAAAGCCCATACTAATTGAGATGTCCTAAAGTCCAATAACTTAAACTTTATTTGATCACTTTTAAATGGACTAAATAGATAGCCTGCAATGTATAATTAATTGATATATGTAGGCCTACTAAATAATTTCCCAACAATCAAATCTCGAACAAAATTAATTTCGAACTGTTAAAACAGATGAACATACTTATGATTTATAAAAAAAAAAAGAATTATTCATTCCATTGCAAAACAAAACAAGGCAATCACAACTGTATGAAGAATTCTTTAGATTGTTTTGTCCATGCGAAATAAGCTTGAAATGGAATGTGACGTTTGCTAGTAAGGACCTGTTTCCTATAGTCAATAATTAAGAAAGCAAATATCTATATTTAGCGATGGATTTGACATTTAATTTTAAAGGATCAACTAAAATTTTAAAATTATATATTTAAATATATGTGAAAAATCAGTTGATTTTAAATGTTTGTGAATAATAATTGATAAGTAAAATAAATAAATAGATATTAATATAATTTTAGTTCAATTTAATTTAAAGATGTGAATCTAAATTTATTTAATGTAAAAAATATATAATTATATAATAAGATTTTTGAAAGTTTTGAGATGGTTAGGCTTTCCGTACCTATACTGATGGGCCGCCTCTGGCTAATATTGACTTTTTCTTTTTTTCTTTTTTGTTGTTTTCATATGATTGATCAGGTGAAGTGAAAGGTTAGAATACGACTTTCAGACCATGCCGTTGAACTTGAAGAGGAATTTTTTTTTTTGGTTTACAACTTGAAGAGGAATTGAAATCATCGTCGTGTGATTAAAATTGAAGCAGTACTTTTGTCTCTAGCGCTATTGATTTTAACATTTCGTCAAAGTGTACTTGAAAGTTGTTTCATTTGGTATATGTAATTATCATTGAGTAAATAATATATTCGTCATTGATGTGGACTAAGTCAATTATTATTAGACTTTTTTATAAGTCAAGTTGAATACCATTGAACAAAATGATAATCTAAGCCCAAGAGGAAAGAGGATTCAAAAGGCCCATAAATGATCCATTGGGTTATTATTTAAGCTGTGGGACTTAAAGGTAATTATGTGCAAAACAACTCCTATAAATAGGTCACAAGTATCATCTTTAAACCCTAAGCTTTATTTGCCTATTAAAATCCTGCCAAAACCCTATCTGACTTAAGCATCGGAGTGCGCGCGCAGGGGAAAACCCCTACGCCCTCTAATGGTTTTCTTTCTTGCAGAGTTCTTGGAGACAATCTATCGCGAAAATTGAGAATTATACGTCAGCAACGAATAATTGTTGTTTCGTGCAACAACAATTAGCGCCGTCTGTGGGAAACAAACAGAAAAGCCATAAAAAATGGTGAAAAACGATATGCGAAAGACAAGGTACATAGGCTGCGGCAGGGTGCACGAGTTACGCGACAAAATAGTCTATCGCACGCAAAGTTTCACGCGACAGAATAGTCTGTCGCGCGCGAGGTGCATGCGACAGAGTCATTCGTGCGCCACAAACATGCAACAAACCTTGGCATGACGAGAGAATAGCTCTCGCATTCGACAGCATTGGGCAAGAGGCTGCACTGGGCGAGATGCTAGCTCTCGTGCAAACAGGCCTTGGCGAGAGACCTCTTCCTGCTAGCACTGGGCGATAGCTATCTCTCGCTCAAATAGACCCCTGGCGACAGGCCTTGGACGATATGTGCGACAGATCCTTTGGCGAGAGACATCCTGCTGTTAGTTCAGGCGAGAGCCTTCTCTCCTGTTAGCATTGGGCGAGAGACCGCACTGGGCGAGAAGCTAACTCACGTGCAAGCAGCCATTGGCGAGAGACCTTCTCTTGTTAGTTCAGGCGAGAGCCTTTTCTCCTGTTACCATTGGGCGAGAGACCGCACTGGGCGAGAGGCTAACTCACGTGCAGGCAGCCCTTGGCGAGAGACCTTCTCTTGTTAGTACTGGGCGAGAGCTTCTCTCTTGTTAGCATTGGGCGAGAGACCGCACTGGGTGAGAGGCTAACTCACATGCAGGCAGCCCTTGGCGAGAGACCTTCTCTTGTTAGTACTGGGCGAGAGACTGCATGGGTGATAGCTAGCTATCGCACCCAACAGCAAGGGCGAGAACTGCATGGGCGATAGGCTAGCTCTCACACTTGACAGCGTGGGCGAGAACTCCATGGCGATAGACTAGCTCCTTCACCTGATTGCATTGGTGATAGACTAGCTCTCGCACTTGACAGCGTAAGCGAGAACTCCATGGCGATAGACTAGCTCCTTCACCTGATTGCATTGGCGATAGGATAGCTCTCGCACTTGACAGCGTAGGCGAGAACTCCATGGCGATAAACTAGCTCCTTCACCTGATTGCATTGGCGATAGGCTAGCTCTCGCACTTGACAGCGTGGGCGAGAACTCCATGGCAATAGACTAGCTCCTTCACCTGATTGCATTGGCGATAGGCTAGCTCTCGCACTTGACAGCGTAGGCGAGAACTCCATGGCGATAGACTAGCTCCTTCACCTGATTGCATTGGTGATAGGCTAGCTCTCGCAGTTGACAGCGTGGGCGAGAACTCCATGGCAATAGACTAGCTCCTTCACCTGATTGCATTGGCGACAGGCATAAGCGAGAGAATGAAAAATATCAAAGGCAATTATGGTTGGCGAAATGGCTTATGCATTTAAGCTATCAACAAGGTTTTGGTTGGGAATGCAATTAATGAAGTCTGCAATAAATATCACAAAAAGACAAACTTGAAGATTCTAGGTCCCTTGTTTCTACCATGCGTGAGGATCATGCAGAAACGAACAATTTTGTCAAGTCTAATTCTCTGGTTGGCATGAATATCAGTTGAAGCATGATGGTGATTTCAGATGGAAAACGCACTTTTCTAGTGCTATTATTATTTCAAAATGGACATTGTGATATGTTTGTTAATCAAGAACTGACTTATGGATAGGTAAAACGTGGGAGTTCTACGTCGACAATGTGATGCAGAAAACGAGAGATGGATGCTAGCTATTGCTATGGCATATAATTTGGCTATCTTTTGATGTAGAATTACAGATGAATTAGTAGTTAAACTACCTCCATTTAACCATAAAACGAGAGGTTTTGCGAAAAAATTTTCTGGTGACTCCACAAAATAATAAAACAATGCTCGATCAGCCACCGGGTCTACTGTTACATAGCCTGCATATGCAAAATATAAAGATAATAATAGACAGAACTTGTTTGTTTTCTCACCTTCATTGAAAATTCTAAGAGTGCACACCTACGGCGAAACACGTTTCACTGGTTTTTGCTATTATGTTGTTGAAGCACCAAAACTTGAAATACCTAGATTATCGAATATTTTTTGGATAAAGGAACGGTGTTGAAAAAGATGGCTATCGCCACCTCATTTTCGAAGAAGAAAGATCTTGGCAACAGATTGATGGGGCTCCAAAGGGCTTCGGTCGAAGGCCAGATCGTGGTTTCCATACTTCCCGACGCGATAAGGCCTGGACGAGAAAGGGATCTTGCACGCCATAGCCTTGGGCGAAAGGGCAATCTTGGCGATAAGACACGGTGAGCATGTGCCACACGACAAACAACTTTGGCGATAGAATGCATTGATTAGCAACTGCCCAGCCTGCCACACTCAGGGTTCGAGGCTATAGAGTAGCACGCCTATGAGACAGTATAGCCTCTAACACGTGAAGCCAACTTTCAAGCACGACAAGCTTATCCACCGCACCCAAGCTCGCCTGGTATAGTGACGGGCGAGCACAGTACTCATGTGGTAGGACCTTGACGAGGTGGAACAATAGGCAAACATAGATCGCACGTGGCAGGCTCCCTCGACGAGAGAGTGGCTCGCCTAATAGAGCAAAGTTGGCGAACACAGGGTGCCCGCATCAAGAATCTTTAGCAATAGATTCGCTTGCCCACACGACAGAAACTTTGGCGATAGAGTGGCTCGCCCATGCATCAGCCAATGCAGGCAAGCACAAGACCACTGCAGCAGACACTTTCGGCCAAGGCGCGAGAAGCGATCTAGATGGGCAAGCATGGAACAAGCTGAAGGGTTTAGCTGAGATACGCCCACAATGTTATATAAGCTTGCCCAGGAAAGGAAAAAGCTGGATGGAGAGCTCAAAACGAGCGAGCGTAAGTCCAATGGAGCTTTATTGGGCAAGCCCCAATCAAAGACCTCAGGGAACACACCAAAACGTCAAAGGCCAACTCGCGTTCGCCTAGGTGCGTATGAACATAGATAAGCAACGGAAACCAGGCAATACACAAAAGGTCAGACGAGTTAGTGGCCACCACGCGAGTACGGATGTAAATAATGAGTATGAATACAGCCATCCTAAGACCCGGGCAAGCAAGCCCTTGTCAACTGATATAGGAACTCGCCTAGGAGAGAGAACTCTATGGGCAAGCCATTTTGGGTGGCCAAAGCAAAAAAGGATTAGGCAACTCTGTACATCATCAAACACAACGCTCGAGAAAAAGTTCATCTTTGAACAGGAATGACAACACTGTTTCAAAGAAGAACTCGGGGAGCTATATAGTGTAAAGGTACGCTAAATACTGTAAAAGTAAAAGGTACTGTGCCGCAAAAAAAAAGGAAAAACAAATGGAAAAACAAAAGAAGAGAAAGAAAAGCTGAGGCTATGACCAGTTACATATTTGGCAGCAGGCAGTGATCTCTGGCGGCAGAATACATACGGCCCTGCCTATCGCCCAAAAGTTCCCTGGTGATTGAGTACACGGAATGGGTAGAGCCCAACTTGTTGCCTGAAAGATCTTTGGCGATAGGATACAAGGAATGGGCGACAGCAGTGTCCTCAATTCGGCGAGCACAGGCACGCACATGACAAATTTTGGCGACAAGGTTCCATATGGCAGACTCTTTCTGCGAGAGGTGGCTCACGCGTGTGATAGCCAAAATGGCTAGAAAGGGGGACCACTATTGAAGATCTCACAAAGATGCCACTCTTTTGAATAGTTAGTTGCATGCAAGACGTTATGCGACAGAACAATCTATCGCTCGAAAGGCGCTTGCTGCACTGCAAATTTGCGCGACTACAAGCATGCAACAGGCACTCTGTCCCGAGCTAGCTCAAGGCCACGCGACAGAGCAGTTCGCACAACTATAGGCATGCGACACGGCTCAAACATGGACCACCTTATCTTCTTCGTTGTCGAATTGAACTTCGAAGCCAAAAGCACGCGACAGGCTTTGAGGGAGACAAGGGCTCCCGTACGCGACAGACCTTGGGCGACTGGAGAGCTCCCACACGTGACAGGCCTTGGATGAGATAGGGGCTCTCGCACGCGACAAGCTCCCCACTTTGATAAAATGACAGCGAAGAAAACTAGGTGAACACAGGGCCCATAGGCAAGATTCTCCCGTTAGCACAATGCAAGTGAGCAAAGAACACCCGAGTCATGCCTTTCGGCAATGGCTATTAATGATGGCAAAGCATAGAATCCAAACTACTGGTTCGCCCATTAGAAAAAACTTTGGCGAGCACATCCAAGCGCACGCCCAAGTGCGGGATCTGAGCTGAACAATCTAGAATCTTCTAGACCTGGTGCGCGCACTTATCCGACAGAATGTCAAAAAGCTTCCTTCGACCCTTATGTCGATCGTCTGACATAGAAGCTTTCAAGAACTGCTCTAGCAACCATTTAGAAATGGCTTAGGAGCCACACACTTGGCCTATTGACAACCACACATGTGAAAGAGGGTTTGTCTATATAAAGGGTGTGTCAGCTTCATGAGTCCTTTAAGCGAGAAAAAGATATGCCAGATTAGGGTGTTGAGATCAAGGCTGTGCCTCCATTGTAGGTGTCCGAGGTAGGCACTAGCCACTGTCGTGAAAGGCAGCAAGCCAGGGAGAGCTTGGTTCAATCGAAAACAACTTATGGTAAGCTCGTAAAGATAGATTGCTGGTACAGAGGCACGACTTAGTGCACAACCCATGGTTGACAGCAGAATATCTTAGCACTCGTACTTTACAGATTTTTTAAAGACAAAGACTTGGAATGGTACTGGTGGTAAACTTTTGCTATTATTTTAACATTTGCTGCAATTATATTGTTACTTACTCCATTTAATTGAAATTACTACATTATGAAACGAAAGGCCAGTTATTTTTATCTGTACTATGATAATCCTCCATGTTTGATAGACATGTTGCAGGAATAGGAGAAGAAAAAATGGAAGCCAGCCAAAGAGAAGCGAGACGGGCACAAATAAGTCCTTAAGCGAAAAATGCGCGAGACGGGCACAAATAAGACCCTAAGCGAGAAGAAGACGCGAGACGGGCACAAATAAGTCCCTAAGCGAAAAATGCGTGAGACGGGCACAAATAAGACCCTAAGCGAGAAGAAGACGCGAGACGGGCACAGATAAGACCCTAAGCGAGAAGAAGACGCGAGACGGGCACAAATAAGTCCCTAAGCGAAAAATGCGCGAGACGGGCACAGATAAGACCCTAAGCGAGAAGAAGACACGAGACGGGCACAAATAAGTCCCTAAGCGAAAAATGCGCGAGACGGGCACAAATAAGACCCTAAGCGAGAAGAAGACGTGAGACGGGCACAAATAAGTCCCTAAGCGAAAAATGCACGAGACGGGCAAAAATAAGACCCTAAGCGAAAAATGCGCAAGACGGGCACAAATAAGACCCTAAGCGAGAAGAAGACGCGAGACGGGCACAAATAAGTCCCTAAGCGAAAAATGCGCGAGACGGGCACAGATAAGACCCTAAGCAAGAAGAAGACGCGAGACGGGCACAAATAAGTCCCTAAGCGAAAAATGCACGAGACGGGCACAGATAAGACCCTAAGCGAGAAGAGGACGCGAGACGGGCACAAATAAGTCTCTAAGCGAAAAATGCGTGTGACGGGCACAAATAAGACCCTAAGCGAGAAGAAGACGTGAGACGGGCACAAATAAATCCCTAAGCAAAAAATGCGCTAGACGGGCAAAAATAAGTCCCTAAGCGAGCAAAACAAAAAATCCCTAAGCACAAAAGCGTGCGAGACAGGCAAACCAAAAGCCTGAAGCGAAAAATGAGCGATGTAGGCTACGCATGCACTTAAAGCGAAAAGTGTGTGATGTAAGTCATGCATGAAGTGCTTGAGCTTGAAGCAGTAATTGAGTGACATAAGCCCCATATGTAAAAGAACTTGAAGCAAAAAAGTGCACGAGGAAAGCCTGATTATTACGGAGACTAATACAAGGCAAATGTGTAGTTGCTTCTGTAGATGAGTTTAAAAATGGGCTGATCGGTTTGTAAAAGACTAAGCTCTTTCACCAAAAACTGGGGAGCACTCTAGATTAACTTCTGCCTCAAAAGGAGCATCGATACTAATAGGCACCCAAGCACGTACGCCCTGAGGTGCTATAATTATCTAAATCATCTTCGTCCAAGCCTGTGAGAACCCCGACCATCTCGAGTCAATGAAAAGGCTCTTAAGGGTTGGTAAGATCAGATAGATCTTTATAAATGCCTATCCTCAGAAAAGGTTCCAAAACCTCAGCATCTGGATCAAGCTTCAACCAATCAGGAGTATGCCGAGCATAAATCGCCTTTGATGAAACCAATTAAGAACATATGCATCCTCTTGTGGCATTTCTTGACGATGCGTCCCCATGGCCTTAACCCAGATTTGGTTTTCTTCCTCTTGGCTAATAGATGACACGAAGTTGTTTCTGCTACAAATAATAATGAAGTTCACTAATTAAGCCCTCAAGTGAAGATGAAAAGATTTTTGTGATAATCCCTGGAAGAGGGCAGCAAAAGAATTTGAAAAGCACATTTTTTATATACTCTTTCACAAGGTAAACCTTGTAAAAGAGTGGGGAGCAATTGATGTGGACTAGGTCAATTATTACTGGGCTTTTTTATAAGTCAAGTTGAAGACCATTGAACAAAATGATAATCTAAGCCCAAGAGGAAAGAGGACTCAGAAGGCCCATAAATGATCCATTGGGTTATTATTTAAGCTGTGGGCTTAAAGGTAATTACGCGCAAAACAACTCCTATAAATAGGTCACAGGTATCATCTTTAAACCCTAAGCTCTATTTGCCTACTAAAACCCTGCCAAAACCCTATCTGACTTAAGCATCAGAGTGCCCTGCGCCCTCTGATGGTTTTCTTTCTTGCAGAGTTCTTGGAGACAATCTATCGCGAAAATCGAGAATTATACGTCAGCAACGAATCATTGTTGTTTCGTGCAACAACAGTCATAATATAAAGATGAAAAATATCCAACAGAGAACACCAATATATATGAAATATAAATAATTTTAAAGCTTAATTAAGATTAAAAAAGAAACAAGATATTATTTTGGAACATCTCAATTCGAAACAAAAATAACTATATATCATATGATATATGCATATTGAATCTTAAGGTTCAAATGTTGGCAACTCTCAATTCATTTATTTTCCTAATTTTTCTGGTGAATTAAAGTTTGAATTTCAAGTTTTATCCATATATAATTTGGATAATTATCTAATACACTGCTATTAGAGTTTTTGAATTTCATAATTGAGATTAGAACGATAACATATATTTTATTTTATTTATGTTTTTAATATTTCTTTAAAAAAAATCCATCGTCATCTTGATTTTACTCATGGATTTTAAAAACTTCAATAGCAGTATATTAGATAATTATCCATATAATTTTAGTTTATTTATGTTAATTTTTTATTAAATTAGTTGGGGAAGATTGAAAGTGAATGGATGTAAGAAAAGTCCAAATTTTAGGAAGGAAATTGGAGGTAGAGAGAATCTGTTTGGTGGATCCCATTCCCAACTCTCGACTTTCTCGTGAAAAAACTGAAACCCTAAATTAAAGTTGGAAATGGAAATCCTTTAAAACATGGAATCCGAAATGTTACAAGGATTTTATTCTTTATTAGTATGTTTTTGCCATTTTCTGCCAAGCAAGAGAACATTCCACCGGTAATGGTCTATGAGATTCCAACAATAAGGGAAGAAGAATACCAAGTTTCTGATAGGAACTTGAATATGTCCTCTAGAAAGTATATATTTTTTTAATTAATTTTGAATAAAATTAAAAAATTAAAAATAAGATAGATAATATTTAAATAATAGATAAAGCAAATAAAGTTTTCAAACCAAATTTTATTTTGTCTTATGCTTGTACTCTTTTTATGTAATTTGAATTTGATCCGATCAAAATAGGATTTTAGAAATAGAGATAAGGATAGGATTTTTTTTAGAAATAAGGAATAAAGAAATCATGCATGGTTAAATCCAAGCGACTCTTTCTTAAATCCAAGCGATCTTTTCGTAGGCGTTTGCCCGCATCCAATCGGGGGATCGAATTGATTATAGAAACATGAGGTTTTTTTTTTTTGGTCATGAATGGAAACATGAGTTTAATTAGTCGATTTATTAGTGAACAAGGAAAAATATTATCTAGGCGAGTAAATAGATTGACCTTGGAACAACAACGATGAATTGGATTTAAATTTTTTTAGAGTTTGTTAATAAAATGAACTTCATTTAGAGTTTGATTTTTGTACTGAAAAAGAGAATTCATTTTTGAATTTGATTTATGTATTAAAAAGAAAAAAATTAAGAGGGTAAAAAAAAACTTATGTTCTGAAAATATCAAAAAATTAAAAAAATCCAAAAAATAAACGTGATAAAAAGAGTACTCTAATTTCACGTATTTAAAACTAATCCCCTTCAACATTATCACATAAATTATTAGTTTTTGGCATTTAATTTCTGCTATTTGAAAAAAGAGTTGAAAGAAAAAAAAAAGAACTCAAATGTCACGTATTTAAAAGTATTCCCCTTCATATCATCACATAAATTATAAGTTTTTGGCATTTAATTTCTGCCATCCGAAAAAAGAGTTGAAAAAAAAAACTTAATTTTTTTTTGCAAATTAAGATTAGAGAATAATGTGTAAAGTCTTTCTTGGTGGATATTGGATGGTTAGGTTTGTACACAAAATATCGAAAAGAATAATCTTATTGATTCGATGATTTTTTTTTTATGTAAGTACAAGTATTTTTATCTATTTTAAGTCAAAGATTAAATATATTTAGATCGAGAGTGATAAATAATAAAATTCTCTCAACAATAAAAACTCTAAAACTTTATTGATTCGATGATTTTTTTTTTTTACAATTCGATGATTTCTTTATTATCACACAAGTGATATTATTTAGTATTCTAATATTTTTGCAACCACATGTATTACTTTATTTAAATTAAACATCATCACAAAACAATAAAAAAAAAAGAAGGATTAGGTGAAGATATATCATAAATACAATTTTCAAACCAAATATTTTCAAACAATATTTACATTAAAAAATAAAAAAGGTAAAGATATATCATAAATGATCTCCCCCAGATACGTTCGCCTGCAATAGAAAGCGAAGAATAAGGGAACCATCTTTTCTCTCACTCGTCTCTCTCAAAACACTTACAGCTGGTTGGCAGATAGAACACTAGGGATGAAGGAGTTGAATTGTTTTGCGGGGCTGCTTCTCTGATACCCTACCCTAGCTAGATCATGCGTGCTATTCAACAGTTCAAGTACTATAAATACTCACTACGAATCAAGTACATATAATAAATTAATATTGTAAAGCGATATTTCTTTTTTTTTTTTTTTACAAAAACGCGATATTTCTTGTGTTGTTATTTTTAAATTTTTTTTGTTTAATTATAAATATCTTAATTTATTTTATGATTTGAAATTAATTTAATTTTTTTAATTTTGAATAATGAGTTTTTAGTGCAATAACATATGAGTTTGGGAAATCAATTGTTAAATATGAAAAATTAATATACAAAAAATCATATCAATATTTTTTATTTAAGTATGATTGACAACCTAGAATTAACTTGTGTTATAAAGATTTAAGTTCAAATTACTGTTACATATTAGAAAAAATTAGCATTTCTACGACGTTGTTTAAAAGACGATATCATTTAATTGTATGTTTTATTAAAAGCTTATTTTATTTTATTTTTTTATTTTTGTTCTCTTATTAAATTATTTTTTAATTAATTAATAATGATATAAAAATGTAAGAAGTAAATAAAAACAAAAACAAAAAAAAGGGCTAATTGGACTTTGAATATAAAATTATAAAAATCTAGCAAGGCCCACAAATCGAACTGCGCATGACCTATGTAAGCGGGTCAAAAAAATTGAATCCAAACAAAATTGTCTTCAATTTGTATTAAATCATGTCTTAGTCCACATTGTGTAACAAAATAAAAAATTAATCAAAACTTTTTTTAATTATAATAATTTTATTTTCAGATGTGATTTGAATTTCAATAAAAATATCACTTGTCACAGTTAAATTAATCAATGAAATTCTTATCTAAAAAAAGCGTTCCATTTGAATTGAATAAATAAACTTGCACATAAAAATGGGATTTACCCTTTTATTTTTATCATTAATTGATCATAATATTCTTTTTTTTAAAATTGTGGTCCAAGCACAAAGCATGACCAATTCATTGATGATATATATCTGCTACTGCTAACCTTAAGGGCGGCGTAAACTCAATATATAGAATCTTAAGTAGTGCAATTCCTTTGAAAAAAATCTTTGTAACCAATGACTGATCTAAATGTTTTCATTTTGGTTTTTGCTTGTTAAAGCAATGAAAAGGATTGGTAACTTTCTCAGCTTTTCAGATAGCTTATATTATGTTTGATACATAAAATTATGATTGAATATGATAAAATAAGATTATGAATAGATAGGATTAAATTAGACAATATCATATTGTATTATGCGTGACGTGAGCAAAGGTTAAAAACAAGATAACATGATTTTTTATCATTTACTCTATTTGTTATGTGTAAATTTAAAATTAAGATAAGATGATATTTTTATTGGTCAAACTTACGGTTATTTATATATTAACTCAAAACTTCACTTTTTTTCTCTTTCTAGTCACTGCCAAGAGAAAGAATTCTTGTTTGGCTACCGAGAAAATTAATAAAAAAAAGTGAAAGAGTAAAAAACAAACAAAGACAAAATATACAAGACGACTATCTCCTCTCCTAACTCTTAAAGTCCTACCTAAGGCTAGATTAGGTCGTCATATTTTTATAGGAGCGGAAGGAAGAAAGAAAGTTTGGCAAAAAACCTTGTTGAATTAATAAAAAGTTAAAGGTGAAGTGAACATGATAGATGTCGTAACGGTTTCGCGCTTGACGATTTTGAAAACAATTAAAAACAAAGGGAGTCGCCACTAGGGGTGTAAACGATACACTGGTGCTCGCAAGATACTCGGGCTCGACTCGAAAAAAACTCGAATTCGACTTGATTTTTATCGAGCCGAGCTCGAGCTCGAGCTACTCGAGCTACCGAGAGAGCCGAGTTCGAGTAGTAAGATACTCAGCTCGAGTAGCTCGCGAACCTTATCGAGCATTTAATATTTTATTATATATTTTATTATATTACCATAAAATTACATATCTGCCCAAATTAAACCCTAACCTATTTTCATTTTGTTTCCATTCCAGTTCCACTAGCAGACCGCGCCACATCCACCCATGCCTCTGATTCTCCGTCTCTCCTATTCTCCCATAGGCCATAACCATGCAATAGCCCATAGCTCCACAGCTGTCCAGAGCACCATACACCGGCGAGACCCTCAGCTCTAGTCCCCCGCCACTAGCAAGTGCAATCGATTGTTCGAAACTCAGATTTGGAGCCGTGAGTCACTTAGCCCTCAGATCTTGAGCCGCAAGTCACTTGGCCTTCAAATCTGGCTCCGATGAGCCCCTCGACTCTCAGATCTAGCGCCGACGAGCCCCTCGCGAGTCACTTGGCCTTCAAATCTGGCTCCGATGAGCCCCTCGACGCTCAGATCTAGCGCCGACGAGCCCCCCGCGAGTCACTTGGCCCTCAGATCTGGTGCCATGAGTCACTTGACCCTCAGATCTGTCGCTACGAGTCACTTGGCCTTCAGATCTGGCTTCGACGAGCCCCTCGACTCTCGGATCTGACGCAACTCTCGGATCTAGCGCCGACGAGCCCCTTGCGCTCAGATCTAGCACTCTCTTGGCCATCTTCCTCGACCATCCCCTTCCCTTACGCAGTCAGCACTCACGCCTCTCCTTCCTCACGCAAGCAACAAGCAACCAAGCCCCTCTCCGGCACCACTTCAGCCACGCACCCTTCCAGCCTTCCCATTGCGAGCTGGTAAAAAAAATTATCTTTTTCAAATTCGTTTAACTGTCATGTTGCTCTCTCTTTAGTGTTGATTTTCATCTGTTATTGATTTAAAAAAATTGATGATGGCTTAAAATTTAAATCGATTTTAAATTGATGATGGCTTAAATCGATTTTAAATATGGATTCAGTAATCTTATTTGTAATATAGCCTAAATAATGTGATTAGGAAAAGGGTTAAAGGTTTAATTGATATTCTGATTTACAACATATTTATTTTTTCTGTTATTGCTTGATTTTTTTTTGTCTTGTTTTAAACTGAGATTTCAATTTGTGACGTGCTATGCTGATTAAGATCAAAAAGGCATGTTTTGATTTGTGTATTCAGAATAATTGAACAGAGACAAGAGAAAGTTAAGTAGAGTAGTAGCTTTTGCAAACTTTGTTCTTAAAAAAAAAAACAGTTCTTTGAACTTGTAGAATGATGAGTTGGTGGTTTTGCATTTGTAGGTAAAAGGTCTAACTTTTGGTTTGCACTGAAGAAGATTTGATGATGAATCAGCCGGTGGAGCTAACCAGCAAAGGATGTGATGATATTATTATTTTTTATTAATATTGTATTTTTATTATTATTAAAAAATGTTATATTTTATCTTATTTAATTGATAATATTTATATATATATAAAATAGAATCGAGCTCAAATTCGAGCATAAGAATCGAGCTCTGATAAACGAGCCTAATCGAGCGAGCTCGAGTAGCTCGGTTTCGATCTCGAGTCGAGCTCGAGCTCAAAATTTAAGGTTCGATCGAGCTCGAGCCGAGTACCGAGCATCGAGTTTGGGAGTCGAGCTCGAGCTCGAGCACTCCACTGTATCGGCTCGGCTTGGCTCGATTACACCCCTAGTCGCCACCAATCTTTTTTGTTAGGTGTGATTGGTCACCTAAAATATTTATCTTTTTAACAAAATCTCAAAATTAATTAAGTTTTATTAAAAAGATAATTTTTTTGGTCTACGAAAAAAAATTTGGGTCCAAGAGTACGGTTACACGTGAGGAAGTATTAGCACCCCCGCGATGCTCGTTAAAAAACGGTACCATAGTAATCATGTGTTATCCTTTGATTTTAATAAAATGGTCTTGAATTAATATTTAAAAATAATTTTTATTTTTATTACAATCAATTTTATTCTTTTTATTCAAAGTCATTTTTTTACAATATTTGTAAAAAAAAGCATTTTGTTTTATTTTAAAAAGTTAAATTTTATTTTTCAAAAGTGAATGTTAACCTTTTTGTATTGAAAAAATTAAATCAAATATCCCAATACTCTGGTAACATTTGAAATAATTTTCCTCACCTAGAGATTTCTTAAGAATCACTACTTGTGAGTTCTATAGAATCTTATCCTCGGTAAATTCACACTTGCTTCGAAAATTATTATGAATGCACATGATGCAAACAGGTAAAAAATGATGCATATGAAACTTAAAAAAAATTTCATTTATTTTGATTTTATTAATGAAACTCTTGATATTGAAAAATTTAGCTAAATATCCCAATACTCTGGTAACATTTAGTTAATTCCTCTCACCTAGGGATCAGTTAAGAAATCACTACTTGTGAGTTTCATAACATCCCATAATCAGAAGAATTTCATTTAATTATTAAAGTTCATTATTTATTTTTCTTTGTTTTTTTATAAAAATAAATTATTTATTTTCATTTTTAATAAAAATTTAAATTATTGAAAAATCATACTAAATATCCTAATACTCTAGTAACATTTAGTAGACTCTTCTCACCTAGGGATCAGTCAAGAAATCACTACTTGTGAGTTTCATGACATCCCATCATCGGAAGAATTTCATTTATTTTGGAACTAAAATTTATACATGTGATGCAAACATGTAGTACATGATGCACATGGAATTATAAAAAGAACTTTATATTTTGATTTTTTTAATGAAACTCTTAATATTGAAAAATTTAGCTAAATATCCCAATACTCTGGTAACATTTAGCTAATTCCTCTCACCTAGGGATCAGTCAAGAAATCACTACTTGTGAGTTTTATGACATCTCATCATCGGATGAATTTCATTTAATTAAACTTAATTTTTATATGTATATTCTTTAACAATGAAATTACATATTTTCACATTTTCAAATTATATTAACTAATATTTAATTTTATTTTTTTAGAAAACAAATTATTAAAATATATTAATTAACAATAAAATAAAAAATGAAAACAAAGTAATTAAATAAATGAGTGGCATAATAAAATAAATAGGAAAAGGAAGGGATTGTACCCAAATAATTTGGGTATAAAACCCAAAAACAAGGAGGCCCAATTAAAGGCCCAAGTTGGAGAGCCCAAAAGCTTTCCAAGTTGGCCAAAGTAGGTGGGCCAGATCGGGTCACACGCGGGTTGAGGGGCCAGGTCACGGGTTGTGGAGCCGGGTCGGCTAGCTGGCGTGTGGATTTTCCTCAACTGGGTCAAGCGCGCAGATCTCATGTCGGATCCGGGTCCACGCGCGGGTCGGCAGCAACTCTTTTCTTTTTTTTTTACTATAAAAGATCCCTTTTTTTTTCTAATTCATTTTCTTCATTTTTCCCTAAAAAAAATTTTCAGAGCTCTCAAGGCTCTGCCCTGGTGATTTTCGGCTGTCGCTGGGGTCGCCTTCGGTCGCTGCCGGCCACCGTTGCCAGTGGCCAAACCCCGAAAAGATTGCTACTTTCCGAAGCTTCTCCCCCTCCTCTTTTTGATTCCGACCTCCGATTCACCAAAAGAACTTCCTAGCCCCACCAATTTGACCAAAACCGAAAAGATTTCCTCCCCTTTTTTTATTTTTTGTCTTCATTTTTTGGTTGTTTGATGGTTGATGATGTTTGGATGTTCTGGGTTTTGTGTTATGGTTTTTTGGTTTTGTTTGCAGGTTTCAATATGGGTTTAGGTTTCAAATATGAGATTTGAGGTTCTCAGATCTGGGGTTTTTCGGGTGGTTGTGGTTCGTGTGTCTCTCGCGGGGGGAGGGGGGGTCTCTGGTGGTGAGGATTTTCTGGTGTTTGAGAAACAGAGGGGTCGAATGGTAGTTTATAAGGCGGGTTGTGGTGATGGTGATGCTAGCGATAATGGTGGCTTCAGCTGGGTTTTGGTGAGTGAAGATGATGCTCCCCCCTTTTGGCCGAAAATGGGAGGGTCTTTAAAAAACGTGAGCTTGGCCTGGGGGTTGGCAGAGATGGGATGTGTTGCCAGAGTAGCTGGTCGACGAATATGGGATGGGGGCTGGTGTGGCAGTGGCTGATGGACAGTTGATGAAAAATAATACAGATAATAATAATAATAATAATAATAATAATAATAATAATAATAATAATAATAATAATAATAATAATAATAATTTAGATAATAATAATAATATAAATAATAACAAATAATAAAATAAAAATAAATACAAATATATATAAAAATAAAAATAAATACAAATATATATAAAAATAAAAATAAAATGATAATAATAATGATAGGATAAAATTAGGTGTCAACAGCTACCCCTCTTTGCTCATTTCTGAGAATTAGGAATAGAGCAAAGACAAAAGACAATAATTTTGTCCGGCTTATGACCCACTTCTCTCCTTTTCTTCTCTTTTTTTTTTATTTTTAAAGGTGCTTCTCTTACAACAGAGGTAATGAAACTCTAGAATCTTTCTTGAAATGTGCTCCTCTTGTAACAGAGGCGATGAAACTTTAAATTTTTTTTTGAAATGTGCTTCTCTTGCAGCAGAGGCGATAAGACTTTAAATTCTTTTTTGGAATGTGCTCCTCTTGCAGCAGAGGCAATGAAACTTTAAATTCTTTTTTGGAATGTGCTCCTCTTGCAACAGAGGCAATGAAACTTTAAATTTCTTTACTGGAATGTGCTCCTCTTGCAGCAGAGGCAATGAAACTTTAAATTCATTTTTTCTTTTTTCTTTTTTTTTGAAATGTGCTCCTCTTGCAGCAGAGGCGATGAAATTTTAAATTTTTCTTCTAAAATGTGCTATGCTTGCAACAGAGGCAATGAAACTTTAATTTTAAAAATTTTGCCCAGAGGACTTAGAATTTATGCCCGGAGGACTTGGAATGTTGCCCGGAGGTCTTAAATTTGTGCCCAGAGGACTTAGAATTGTGCTTGGAGGACTTATTTTTTTTGCGCAGAGATCTTAAATTTGTGCCCGGAGGTCTTAGAATTATGCCTGGAGGACTTGTAATTGTGCCCGAAAGACTTATATTTTGTGCCCGGAGGACTTATATTTTGTGCCCGGAGGACTTAAATTTGTGCCTGGAGGACTTATATTTTGTGCCCGGAGGACTTAAATTTGTGCCCAGAAGACTTATATTTTGTGCCCGGATGACTTAGAATTGTGCCCGGAGGTCTTAAATTTGTGCCCGGATGTCTTAGAATTATGCCCGGAGGACTTAAAATTGGTGCCCAGAGGACTTGAACTTTATGCCAGGAGGTCTTAAAATTGTGCCCGGAGGTCTTTAATATGTGCTCGGCGGACTTGAGATTTATGCCCGGAGGACTTACAATTTGTGCCCGGAAGTCTTAGAATTATGCCCTGAGGACTTGAGATTTGTGCCCGGAGGTCTTAAATTTGTGCCCAGAGGACTTAGAATTGTGCCCAGAGGACTTATATTTTGTGTCCGGAGGTCTTAGAATTATGCCCGAAGGACTTATATTTTGTGCCTGGAGGACTTAGAATTGTGCTTGAAGTATTTGAAATCTGTGCTCGGAGGACTTGAAATTGGATTTGGAATTTTGCCCGGAGGACTTCGAATTTTACTTGAAAGGTTTGAAATTTATGCCTGGAGGACTTTGAAATTTTGCCCGGAGGACTTATAATTTGTGCCCGGAGGTCTTAGAATTATGCCTGGAGGACTTGAGATTCGTGCCCGGAGGTCTTAGAATTGTGCGGAGGACTTAAGATTTGCAATTTGTGCCCGGAGGCCTTTGAAATTTTGCTCGGAGGACTTATAATTTGAAATTGGATTTGGAATTTTTCTTATCTTCTGAAAATCAATCTTCAATCTTAATTAAACATGGCACTGGTCAAACTGGATTTGAAATTTTCTTTATTATAAGCAAGCTTGACCCTTTTGTTTTGAAAAAAAGTTTCATAACCTTCAAAATCTTGATTGGATGGTGTCGAGCCTTCAACTCGAAAACATGTTTTAATCTCAAAATTTTACAAAAACTTTCAATGCTGATGATATATGATACTGTGTATGTATGCATGAATGCATGGCATTCATTCCTGTACATTTTCTAACTTTAAATCTCTTTCCTATCTTGCTAAAGAGGTACATCATTTGCCTTTTTTATCTTCTTTGCCCCCAACATGACCATGAAAGCTCCTTTTTATTTTCCATTTCTGCAGAGTTCTTGCACTCTCATCATAGCCTTTTGACTAATAGCACTAAATTTTCCTCATAACTATTTTCCAGGAGAAATGAATCTAAATTTCACAAGTGATGCTTGATCCTTTCAAAAAATTAGTGATTACTTTTCAAGATGAGTGACATAAATCCTATTTGGATCTTTTCAATTGGACAATTGAAAGTCTGATGCACCAAGATGTTTTGTTCGGGGAATACTTTGCCACTTATCCAAAAAACCAAAGATTCATCTCTTGATTTAAAATGGTTTTCTTAAAATACCATCGCTTTTCTTCCCTTCTTGTTTTTTGGTAACAAAATTTTGAATAAGAAAAGAAGCAAAATATTCACAACTTGATTTGACAATCTCTTAAATTCCCGAATAATGGCGTTCTTCAAATGCCAAGATCAGGCATGAATGACTGAGGTTTTTTTTTTTGTTTAGGAAGAGTATGTACAAGAAGAATGGTTCAAAATTTTTAGAAAAATGTCGAGCAATCGAGTAACATCAAAATCTTTGGATATCCCAAGAGTTTCTCAAGGCTTGTTGACTCTTTTTCCATATTTTCAATTCATGTCACTGCATGACTTGGTTGCATGAAAAGTTCATTATTTGCTATAGACTGTCCTTTTCGGGTTTTCACCCTAAAGCTGCACTCTTTCTTTTGTTTTCTTTTCTCTATTTTTTTGATTGATTGTTCCACCATGCATTCAAGAATTCAAATTTCATTCAAACCAAAGAATGGCTTGAATCTTCGAAAGAAGAGCTCTTCGATACAAGCATCCATACTTGATCGAAATGGATTTTTTAAGGTATGTAATGTAGGCCAGGTTTCGGGGTTTTGAAAGAATGGATAAAAAGGCCCAAAAATGTGTTTGAAGGTGATCAAACCAAGGATCGTTTAATATCATTTGAAGGCTTAACTCAACATTTGTCCTCATCCTTTTTTATTTCACCACACTTTCATTTTATTTTCTCTTCTTTTTTCTTTTTTTTTCTTTTGTTTTTTTTACTTCAAATGGAGTGAGGTCAAAATTTTGTAAAGCTAATTCATCTCACTTTTGCCCCTCAACATGATAGACCATTTTGACTTAGAATTGGGGCTGGTCATTCATACTCTTGGAGAAGGTTTTTGTATATGTGCCCCCAATGTGGAGGGTGATCCTTGGTTAAGGTTTATTTAGAAAGAATTTATAAGGCTCGAAGAGGGTAGCAAATGGATAAATTTCAAATTAGTGAAAAGGATGATGAAAGATAGCCATTTGTCATTTCAAACATGGTCACTTAAATTGACGAAAATTTCCTTAAGCCAAAAGGGTCAAACATTTTGTCTTTCTGGCTTTTTTGTTTTTCTGAGTTGAATTTCTTGGATATTTTCAAATTTTGGTTCCTTCTTCTTCTTCTTCTTCTTCTTCTTCTTCTTCTTCTCTTTCTTTCCCTCTCTCTCTCTCTCTCTCTTTTTTGTGTTGTTTGGAATCGTTCGAATATCCTGAGTGCATGATGTCACAATCGATTTTTCTTTTTCATTTTTTGTTTCATTTTTTTCCTTTTTTTTGTTTTTTTTGTTTTTTTTTTGTTTTTTTTTCTACAACTCATATGGCAACAAAACATTGCTACAAAATGCCCACAAACTAGTGAAAACTGTTGGAATTGGCATATTTAACTTTGGGTTGCTCATGGTGTTTTTATCGAGAGATGAAAAAGGTATTGCAAAATTTGGGCAATTAAAGGGTGTGGTACTTCGTCTTCTTCAATTTGGTTTCTGTCACAAGAAGCGGCTCAAGAAATTTCATGGTTTGTGGTTTCTCAAACAAATTTGGGTAATTTTGACAAATATGAATCTCTAGCATAGTTTTTACACATATCAAATTACCAAAATTCAAATTTAAAAGAGTGTCATGCTTGATTATTCAAGGAATCCAAAAATGAATTTTATCAAATTGATTGTTTCATTGTTCATTGCCTAGGTAAAGGTCATTACACTTTGATGGCATATTATGATCTGGTGAACATGGATCATGAAATTTGCACTTGTCCTCCTCAAATGCATGAAGGCTTTATAAGAGATTTAGGGCATGGAAACAACTGGAGAAGATAGTTGATGGGATGAATTTTTCTGATAATGATTACCAATTTTTCAAAACTCTCTTCAATCTTTCTTTATTTTGTCATTTTGTTCAACTTCTTTGATCATTTGATTTTGTCATCTGAGGCTTTTATTTGAATCATTATATATATATATGTATTTGATTTCTTTACAAAAAGAATCAATCAATGTCATTTATATATATCAAATACAATGACAAATCAAAATAAAAAATGTATATGAAAAATTTTCTACTATATTTCCAAAAAATCTATTTACAACAATTAATGGCATAGCAAAGTAAAATACACAAAAAATTTTGGTTGAAAATTCCTTCATGTTTGACAACTTTACATATCAACTTGAAAAATCAAATTTGAAACATGTAGAAATGACAAGTTAAAAAATCAAAGAATCATTTTATGCCCCACAAAATGTTCCAAAAAAATTTTTTTTTTCATAAAAATCAGAAAGAATTTCTTTCACTTTGAAATGTGGTGTAAAATGCATGAGATATGATACAACAATGATGCACTGGTGAAAGACATGTATATATGAAATGCGATCTATGCAAAATCCAATTATAAATGAAAATCAAATTCTATTTTATTTCACTTGTATGATCCTAAAATGCACCTAACATGATCTTCAATGTATGTAGACACGATAATGTCGAAATGATATGAAATTAAAATAATATATGATGCTAACATGCTTAAAAAATGAATGCTTGCATACACAATACCTAGACACAAATTCTATTATTGCTAAGCCCAACATGCAAGGAGGAAAGAAGAAAAACATAATTTTCAACTAAAACTAAACACTCTTCACACATTTTTTCATCTTTTTTTTCTCTTTTTCTTTTTTCTTCTTTTTTGTGTACCAGACAAAGTTTTTTTATTCTTAAAAAAAATCATATTTTCTAGTAGATTTTTTCCAAGAATTATTTTTATTTCATTTTTATTCCCAATCAAATTATTCTTTAAATTCTTTACCAAATAAATTCAAAGACAATTTTTGTTGACATCTTTTTATTCAAGAAAAACCCAAATGTTTTTATATTTTCATTAAATTTCCTATACAACCCAAAAATAAAATAAAAAATATTTTTTTCTTTATTTTTTTTTCTTGTCAACTTATTCTTTAAATTATTCAGAAAAAGAGAAAAAAATCAAGGAAAGATTTTGTTGACTCTATTTTACCTTTATTTAGAAAAATGTCAACTCTCTTTTTTATTGCTTTATAAAGCGCATTTTTCTATTTATTCCCATGTCTATATCTTTGAAAGAAATCCCTCTTCTCGTTTTTTCCAAGAAAATTATTCCCATTGTTTTGAAAGAAAAGTTTGTTTTATTGTTTTTCTCACACTTTTTTTGTTAAAAAAACTTAGATTTCTTTTTTTTTATTTTACAAAATTTCTTTCCACAATTTTATTATTTAAAAAAAAAAATCCTTTTTTAAAAAACAAGAAAAATTTCAAAGACTTAAATCATGGACAATTCAAACCAAAATCCATAGTACCTTTATTATTGATACGAGAAATGAGGTAAAATAATGTTCCCTCTTGTGTCCTAATTTCAAAAATCGGATATGGTTCTACCTAAGATTGGACTTAAGATTCTCTATATGCTGATTTAGGTCTCTAAAAGGTCAAAAGGTTCCCAAATTATACCTTACTGTCATCCACACTGGACTAGTAAGATTTAATTTGAGTGTGAGTATTTCGATTGCCATTGCGGAGGTGATTACCTTACGAGAGCAAAGGTATTCTACTCCCTCCGAAGAAGGACTGAACCCGGGTATAGAGCTCATGTTATGCAGATGCAAGTGCAAGTGTGTGTATGAGGAAACATTTATCAAACTGTAACCCTTATCCTACAATGGCCGAACAATTTACTAAGAATAATATATACAAAACAAAGAATGACATAAAATAAACATAATAGCTAAAACACAAATGCAACAAATTATTTAAAATTAAAGAAATTAAAGTTAAATATTAATTAAGACCTTTAAATTAAAACTTAGGATAACACATGATTAATAAATGGCTTGACCCTAAAAAAAGTCCCCAGTGGAGTCGCCAAGCTGTCGTAACGGCTTCGCGCTCGACGATTTTGAAAACAATTAAAAACAAAGGGAGTCGCCACCAATCTTTTTGTTAGGTGTGATTGGTCACCTAAAATATTTATCTTGTTAACAAAATCTCAAAATTAATTATGTTTTATTAAAAAGACAATTTTTTTGGTCTGCGAAAACAAAATTGGGTCCGGGAGTACAGTTACGAGTGGGGAAGGATTAGCACCCCCACGACGCCTGTTAAAAAACGGTTCCATAGTAATCATGTGTTATCCTTTGATTTTAATAAAATGGTCTTGAATTAATATTTAAAAATAATTTTTATTTTTATTACAATCAATTTTATTCTTTTTATTCAAAGTCATTTTTTTACAATATTTGTAAAAAAAATCATTTTGTTTTATTTTAAAAAGTTAAATTCTATTTTTCAAAAGTGAATGTGAACCTTTTTGTATTGAAAAAATTAAATCAAATATCCCAATACTCTGGTAACATTTGAAATAATTTTCCTCACCTAGAGATTTCTTAAGAATTACTACTTGTGAGTTCTATAGAATCTCATCCTCAGTAAATTCACACTTGCTTTGAAAATTATTATGAATGCACATGATGCAAACAGGTAAAAAATGATGCATATGAAACTTAAAAGAAATTTCATTTATTTTGATTTTATTAATGAAACTCTTGATATTGAAAAATTTAGCTAAATATCCCAATACTCTGGTAACATTTAGTTAATTCCTCTCACCTAGGGATCAGTTAAGAAATCACTACTTGTGAGTTTCATAACATCCCTTCATCGGAAGAATTTCATTTAATTATTAAAGTTCATTATTTATTTTTCTTTGTTTTTTATAAAAATAAATTATTTATTTTCATTTTTAATAAAAATTTAAATTATTGAAAAATCATACTAAATATCCTAATACTCTGGTAACATTTAGTAGACTCTTCTCACCTAGGGATCAGTCAAGAAATCGCCACTTGTGAGTTTCATGACATCCCATCATCGGAAGAATTTCATTTATTTTGGAACTAAAATTTATACATGTGATGCAAACATGTAGTACATGATGCACATGGAATTATAAAAAGAACTTTATATTTTGATTTTTTTTAATGAAACTCTTAATATTGAAAAATTTAGCTAAATATCCCAATACTCTGGTAACATTTAGCTAATTCCTCTCACCTAGGGATCAGTCAAGAAATCACTACTTGTGAGTTTTATGACATCTCATCATCGGACGAATTTCATTTAATTAAACTTATTTTTTATATGTATATTCTTTAACAATGAAATTACATATTTTCACATTTTCAAATTATATTAACTAATATTTAATTTTATTTTTTTTAGAAAACAAATTATTAAAATATATTAATTAACAATAATATAAAAAATGAAAACAAAGTAATTAAATAAATGAGTGGCATAATAAAATAAATAGGAAAAGGAAGGGATTGTACCCAAATAATTTGGGTATAAAACCCAAAAACAAGGAGACCAAACTAAAGGCCCAAGTTGGAGGGCCCAAAAGCTTTCCAAGTGGCCCAAAGTAGGTGTGCCAGATCGGGTCACACGCAAGTTGAGGGGCCGGGTCACGGGTCGTGGAGCCGGGTCGGCTAGCTGGTGTGCGGATCTTCTTCAGCTGGGTGGGGCACGCAGATCTCGGGTCGGATCCGGGTCCACGCACGGGTCGGCAGCAACTCTTTTCTTTTTTTTTTTACTATAAAATCCCCTTTTTTTTCTAATTCATTTTCTTCCTTTTTCCCTAAAAAAAAAATTTTCAGAGCTCTCAAGGCTCTGCCCTGGCGATTTTCGACTGTCGTTGGGGTAGGCGGCCGGCCGGCCGCCGTCGCCAGTGGCCAAACCCCGAAAAGATTGCTACTTTCCGAAGCTTCTCCCCCTCCTCTTTTCGATTCTGACCTTCGATTCACCAAAAAAACTTCCTAGCCCCACCAATCTGACCAAAACCGAAAAGATTTCCTCCCCCTTTTTTTTTATTTTTTGTTTTCGTTTTTTGGTTGTTTGATGGTTGATGATGTTTGGATGTTTTGGGTTTTGTGTTATGGTTTTTTGGTTTTGTTTGCAGGTTTCAATATGGGTTTAGGTTTGAGATCTGAGATTTGGGATTCTCAGATCTGAGGTTTTTCAGGTGGTTTTGGTTTGTGTGTCTCTCACGCGGGGGGGGGGGGTCTCTGGTGGTGAGGGTTTTCTGGTGTTTGAGAAACAGAGTGGTCGAATGGTGGTTTATAAGGCGGGTTGTGGTGATGGTGATGCTAGCGATAATGGTGGCTTCAGCTGGGTTTTGGTGAGTGAAGATGATGCTTCCCCCTTTTGGTCGAAAATGGGAGGGTCTTTAAAAAACGTGAGCTTGGCCTGAGGGTTGGTAGAGATGGGATGTGTTGCACAGTAGCTGGCTGGCGAAGATGGGATGGGGGCTGGTGGTGGCAGTGGCTGATGGACAGTTGATGGAAAATAATACAGATAAAAATAATAATAATAATAATAAACAGATAATAATAATAATATAAATAATAACAAATAATAAAATAAAAATAAATACAAATATATATGAAAATAAAAATAAATACAAGTATATATAAATTAAAATAAATACAAGTATATATAAATTAAAATAAAATGATAATAATAATGATAGGACAAAATTAGGTGTCAACAGTAAAAGTTGGGGAAAGTGGACATGAGATTCGTTGTTTCCCCCAACAGCAGCAGGCAATTAACAGTGAACGTATCCTCATCACTATCTGCAATTTTGGAATAATAGGTCACAACTTTAATGAACAAGACGTACGGATAAACCCAAATTGTCCCGTTCCAAATGCACCCAAAGATTTGTCAACACTACAATTTTGCATTAAATTAAAACAAACAGGAAATTTTCAGATGGAATCATGCTTTTCCTTAGATGAATGGATAACAAAACTTGTTGGTCTCCGAAAAACTTGAAAGAAAATTGGGAAGAGCTATTAATGGAAAAAAAATGAAAAGAGTTTTGGTTAGAGATGTTCGAAAACCTGTGAATTGAGAAAATTTGATTATTTTTTACACAGTTTCAACAATTTATAAATTTAAATTTTATCTTTTAAATTAAGGGTCAAATAGAAAATTTATTAATTAAATATTTTGATAAATTATTCAATTTCTAGGATTAAAAATAATTTTTCACTTTTTCAACGAACAAAATCATCCGTTTTGATAGGATGACCATCTTCTCAATAATCAAATTCTTTTATTTAAGTATATAACAAACGTGAAATAAGATGATTACCATCCTATTCTTTAAAGAATCCTATAAACTAAACACGATTTTAATATCCAAACTTAAGTCAAGAGGTGTGGCGACGAAATGGATGATCCCAAAGATAGCAAGCATCTATATTTGTATGACTAACTTATCGTTGATGTGTACTCTGATTTTGAAGTCTTTCAATATTTCTGCTCTTATCATAATCAAACTAGCTGGAACTGCTGGGCCTCAAACGACAAATACGCGGAAGCAATGTCATAATAATAATACTCACAAAAATTAACAGTAATATCTCAAGCCAATAATAATAATAATAAATCAAGCTACCAAGCCACAAATAATATGCAGGCAATAAAACGTAAATAAAACGACACCAAAGTTTAACGTGAAAAACTCTCCAGTGTAGAGAGAAAAACCACGTGACAAATCGAATAAAAATCCACTATGAGAAATAAGCAAATTACAAAGTTTCAATATCCTAGGCTTTTTGCCCAAAGCTCAGGGTTCCAACAATTGACCTAAAAACAATAAAGTTTACCTCTTTGGATTCACCAAGATAATCTACCCAAAGAATATCCAATTGTTGTACAAGCTTATCTCTCCCCTTGCTCTCTCTATGGAACAAGAAAAAAATATCACAAAGCCTAAAGCTTACTTTTTCTCCTTTGTGTTGCCTCTCACCAAAATAGATTTCTCACTCTCACTCACAACTTGTTTATGCAACACTTTATATAGAGAAAAAACAAATCCCTAATTGACTCCAAGTAGGACTCTAATAATTAATGTAGATTGGACCCCACACATCTAACAGGAACTACACTTGAAAAACTATTGAATCATTCATGATAATATTAAGTTCAAAGTCATTGATTAATTTTAGCTTCGTACGAGCAAGAAATGCAAGATCAATGCATATACAGGTGGAGTAAGAGATGGTCCCAAAAAAATCTTAATTTATATTCGAATTTTTGTTTTGGTAAAACATTTGGTCAATGGAGTTCAATTATATGTATTCTATCATTAAAGATTTTTAAGGTTGAAAAGGATTAATGATTTTATTACAAGAATGATTGAGTTTAAAAAGCATAAAATATATCTATTAATTTATTTGGTGTTAACATTTGATTCTATCCATTGTCACTGTTACAATAAATAATGTATTTTTAACAATGAATATGTTAAAAATTTGTTTGTGTAATTAAATAGGAGACTAATGCTTGAATGATAAATTAGTTATAGGCTTTGAAAAATATGTGTTCCAAAGTATTGTTGACAAAATTATTGTACATTGTTTTTCAATATATAAAATCGTATTGAAGGCAATTAAAAATATTCTTTTAAAATTATGACTAGATAAAAAAGTTTTATTTTTTTTATTATTACTATCACTGTTCTTGTTGTTATTATTTTTTTATAGTTTAATAAATTTGTATGAAGCTCCCATCAAATAAATTTTTTGCTCAGTCACCGGATCCTTAAGTTGTGCTTGATAGAGCTAAAAAATGGAAGAATTGAAAGTAATTGATTAAAAGTGAAAGAAAAATAGATTTTTAAATGCCTGATACAACAGAAAAAAAAAGAAAAAAAAATGAAGGGATAAATGTTTTCCTTTTCTACCCACAAAATACAATCTTTCCAAATTAGATAGAAAAAGAAAAAAAAGTGTAAATCAGATGAAAATATTAAATTATCTCTATTCGTTTTATTTTTATTTTTTCTTTCACTTTTCAACTTTATCAAAAAAAAATAAAAAATATGTTTTATATTTTTTTATTATATTTCTAGCTAAATACATTTATAGGTGTAAATGTTGGTGATCAAAAGACTGAAAGTGAGAGTCGTCCATCACAAAATTCCTTCACTCGCTCTAACCACTCATCAGCCCACAGAGTTACCTAATAATGCTTCTGAGGAGTCATAATCTGGTATAAGTCGCCAGCAATCTCGCGCGCCTGCATGTCTTGGCCCTTTCATCTACGTAATAAAGTGTTTGCAATGCAGACTGCAGAAGCAAATGAGAAAATTTTATATATTTCTTAACAAGATCATGTCAGCCTACAGTATATATGTACAACAATACTATTTACACGTGGAAATCTATTTGCTGGGATCCGGCCAGCGCAGGATAAGGCTATGGAGATTGTAATTATATATATCGCTTTAGTTTTTTTTTTTAAATCATAAGATGTCTTATATCAAATAATTAATCTATCATTTAATAATTAACCTTTTATTTGATTACACAAACGAATTTTTAAAATATTGTTGTTGAAAATATATTATCTATTTTGACAATGACAACAATAGAATCAATGTTAATATTAACAACAAATACACTAATTAATAAACTTTATGATTTTCAATTTCAGCCATTTTTATAATAAAATTATTAATTATTTTCAACATTGAAAACTCAATGATAAAGCGCATATAATTGAACTCCATCTACCAAATGTTTCACCAAAACAAAGATTTGAATATAAATTTAGATTTTTTTTTTAAAAATCAATGGGGGCTCAAACCCCTATTGGGTCTCCTGGGGCTTCGCTCCTGGTTGTCAAGATAAAATACTCTAAGTTGATAGGGATTGCAGATTCAATGAAAGCCGAATTGATGGAATAAAAGAGACTTTTTTTTTGCTCGTGACTTTTTCAAGGACCGATACTCATGCTTTGATTTTTGAAAGTGATTTTTTAAACATAAAGGTTCAAATCACCTCAAAACACTCATTGGCTATTGAAAAAGCGCATTTTGCATTTGAAAACTTTGAAACTTCAACTCAAAATTTCAGAGTGTTTTAATTGATTTCATAAAAAAAAAAGAGTGTTTTAATTGATGTGTGATTTTTGTAAGAGTGATACTTTCAATCCATCTCTCTTTTTGTTTTCACTTAACAGATTGCTGTTAACCATCTTTTGTTCTTGCACCCTTATTTTATCTCTCTTAAAAAACTTTGCTTAATTAAAAAAGAAAAATTAACCTTTACACTATGTTTGGATAAATATTAGTAAAGGAAAAGAATGGAAAGGAAAGGAATGTAAACCAGAGGAAAGAAGAGAAAAGGAAAGGGTACATGTACCCCTTGTTTGGATAGCTAAAATTAATAAAGGAAAGGAAAGTAATCCTAACAATCCTTGTTTGGTTAAACAATGGAAAGGAAAGGAAATGATTTATTGTAATGTTCTTTTTCCAATTATAACCCTTTTTGTTTTAAATTTTATAAGATAATAAAGTTAAATTTGATATTCTACATGTTAAAATTTTTTTCAAGTTTCCTTTCCTTCTCCTTTACCCCAAATTGGGGTTTTAAAAAAACTAAGTAACTTAAGGGAAAGCAAGGGGTGCTCACTCCCCCTCTCTTTCCTTTCCCTCGCTAAAAAATCTTCCCAAACAAAGGAAAGGTTTACAACCTTCCTTTGTTTTACTTTCCTTTCCTTTCCTTTCCCTTCTCCACCCTCAATCCAAACATAGGCTTACACTATGTTTGGATAAACATTAGTAAAGGAAAGGAATGGAAAGGAAAGGAATGTAAACTAGAAGAAAGGAGAGGAAAGGAAAGGGTACATGTACCCCTTGTTTGGATAGCTAAAATTAATAAAGGAAAGGAAAGGAAAGTAATCCTAACAATCCTTGTTTGGTTAAACAATGGAAAGGAAATGAAATGATTTATTGTAATGCTTTTTTTCCAATTATAACCCTTTTTGTTTTAAATTTTATAAGATAATAAGGTTAAATTTGATATTCTACATGTTAAAATTTTTTTCAAGTTTCCTTTTCTTCCACTTTACCCCAAATTGGGGTTTTAAAAAAATTGAGTAACTCAAGGGAAAGCAAGGGGTGCTCACTCCCCCTCTCTTTCCTTTCCCTTGCTAAAAAATCTTCCCAAACAAAGGAAAGGTTTACAACCTTCCTTTGTTTTACTTTCCTTTCCTTTCCCTTCCCCACCCTCAATCCAAACATAGGCTTAAGGATTCTACACATGCGTTGACACCAACTTGCCATCTTGTGAAAGATTAGTGTGACCTTTGTTAAGGGTTTAACTAGGATTTAGGGTTTAGGCTAAAAACAAATGTAGAATTACTAGTATTTAATCATTACAAATGCAAGGATACGTCAGCTATGAGATTGTGCATTTAATCATAATAATTGGAAATGGTCCATCGCGTGGAAACAACAGAAATAAAATGTTTATTATCCAATGACTGTGGCTCAGTTGACAACGCAGATTGAGTTTGTGAGAAGAGCTCTCGGATTCGACTTCCACTAAACACATCTTTAGGAAGGGATGAATAGCTTTAACTATAACTAAACCCAAAAAAAAATTAATTTCAGATCGTTAAAACGGATGAAGATATCTGTAATCTATAAAAAAAAGAAATAAAACGTTTACTACAGCCATTAATTTTAGGACCACGAATAATAAAAGCAGTAAATTCCATCATTATAGTATTAGTTTTAGATGGTCCAAATCCACGGACCTGCATGTGCACCATATGTTACCTTTGGCTCGGGATAGGTGCGCCTGGTCGCTACTCTTGTACGGCCGCATGGCTATCACATGCCTATCGGGACCATGCAAGCTGCAAGCTACTTCTGCCGTAGCATCTTAATTTGGAACAAGGCACGCAGCTGCGATCTCTACCAGGTCACTGTTTTTCGTCTTCAAAGTCCAAACAGCTACAGTTAGCTGGAATAATAGAGTTGCCCTTTAACTGGAAAAGTCTTATCACTTCAACAATCTGATATAATATTTATTCCTCTGTGTTCTTTCTTTTTCTTTTTCTTTTTTCAGTAAAAAATGAAAAAAGAAAATCCCAATGAGAAAGAAAAAGGTGAAAACGTGTGATGATATTTATGATGATGTTAGTGGGAGAGGAAGCAATTGGCAATGGAGGAAGCCATGAAAGCAGGCAAAACTATTGGGTTTTCAAAAGTTTTATAAGGCATTATCATCATTGATTTAGATTATATGAACTTATGCTAAATAATATGAATTCTTTTCTCCCACTTATTTTTATTTAATGCAATGTATTCTTTTATGTTCATGCCGTCATATATTTTCAAATTTTTTTTAAGTTTTTCTTGATCTTCTTTTAATCTTAATATTTTTTATGAGGTATATTAAAAAAAAAACTAAACAGTCGGTAGGGAGATTGGAATAAGATGGATGCAAGGATGGAATTAAGGAAAGTATTTCCTTAGGCCAGGCAATAATTAGTAGGCCAATCATGCTGGTCCTAAGCCGAATTTTTCAAGTATAAGCCATTGATGTTGATACTAGAATCTTGATCATGCTCTCTCTCTCTCTACTCTTTGAGTTTTAAAGTGGTTTTCGCGATTTGTAAGTGCCCATCAAGTCCACTCGGTCGGAATAAAACCCGCCAACAACATATCTTTAAACCCTAAGTAACATCTTCATGCTAACATTATGATCCTGTCCATATCCACACACTATATATTATTGATTATTACAACATTTCCTCTCTTTTTAGGAAAATCATCACTTTCTTTTATATATAATAACATTAATAATAAATACACGATATTCATGCCATATCTGATCAGATATCGCGGCTTTCTTTTGGCGGGCGCCTTTAATTATCCCACCTTTTTTTCCAAAATCTAATCAAATAGATACCTATTGTAAAACAAAAATCTAATAGTAATCTACTTCTAAAAATGAAAGATTAAATTCGCACCACTATGCTTAATATATATCTATAAATTATTGTTGACACTTAATTTTGTCTTAATATTTATTATATATTATTATTATATATGTTTGTATTTATTTTTATTATTTGGTTTGTTATTGTTTATATTATTATTATCTGTTCTTATTATTATATTATTACTACTATTATTGTTTCTATTTTATTTTTATTTTTATTTTATTATTATTATTATTTCCCATCACATTAAATGCTACATATCTATCAGATCTGCCGGTTCCATGCCTTAGCCGCCGGCGCCTCAACCCCCAACTAAATCCCACCCTCCATGCTGTGAATCCCGCTCCAACAGGGACCTATGGATTTTGTGACTCTGAAAGGCTAGAGGGGGAGGCTCCAAAATCGTTTTAAGGAGACCCCCATGCAAAGAACGAAGACTTTTTTTTGGGGAGAAAAAGGAGAGAATAGAGACCCCAAACACCATCACCGATCCTCAACCATTCGACAACCACCAACCCCAAACGCCCCCGCCTTGAGCATCCCTCTCCATCACCACTACCAACATCACACAACCCTAAAGCCACCAATCACCAACCCCAAACACCATCACCGATCCTCAACCATTCGACAACCACCAACCCCAAACGCCCCCGCCGTGAGCATCCATCTCCATCACCACTACCAACATCACACAACCCTAAAGCCACTAATCACCAACCCCAAACACCATCATCATCATCACCGTATACCTCCCCCAGCAGCACCACAACCATCACAGAAAAAGAAAAACCCCAACGCCACCGTCCTAAAACCGAGGGCCTCAAGACTTAGGTCTAAGATCTAAGCACACCTGCAAAAAAAGGAAACCCACAAACCACCCGAGACCTAAATCAAATCCAAAATCAGTGTGTTAAACCAGATCTGAAACTGAAAACCCAAATCTCCATCAACTTGCAAAAAAGGAGAGAAAGCAAACCAAACAACACAACCACAAAGAGATCCACAACCAGATCCAACCAAATTTGAAAACAAAAAAAAGGGGGAAAAAGCTTTCGGGATAGTCAGATCTGTGAAGTTGAGAGTGTTTTTGAGCTAAACAAGGCTCGGATCGGAGAAAAGGAGGGACAGTAGGGTGTTTTAAAGCTGTCGGGAAGACCACCAGAGAACGACGTACGGTGGTGCACGGTTGCTGGCAGTAGTCTGGCGAAGGAGAGGTAGAGAGGATTTTGGGGATTTTGAGGTTTTTTAGGAAGAAAGAAGAGGAAAACGAGTTTAAAAAGAAAAGGGGTTACCCTTTATAGCTAAGGAAAAAAGAGAAGAGTAAAGGAGGCGACCTGCGTGTGGACTTGACCCAACCGAGATCAGCGTGTTCGCCCGCCAGAGGAAAGATAAGTGAGATCCGCGTGTTTCCCCTACTCAATGTGACCGAGGTCCGTGTGCTCGCCCGCCCAAGGAGAAGTAGGTTCCGCGTGATCGCCCACCCGAGAAGAAGCAGACTCGACCCAACCGAAATCCACGAGTTCGCCCGCCCGAGGAAAGAGAAGCAGGACCCACGTGTTGTTCCCGCTCGACTAGATCGAGATCTACGCGCTCGCACACTCAAGGAGCTCGCCCTAGAAGAAAGAATCCTCACGTTCGCCTGTTCGAGGAGCTCGCCCGCCCGAGGAGGGTATATTTCCTTTTTCGTTTGTTTTGTAGAAATATTTGTTTAGGTATTTTTAATGTATTATCATGGTAAAAATAATAAGTAAATAAATAAATAGAATAATATAATCAATAAAAATAAGAAAATAAAATGGAATTCTTCCGAGGATGAGATGTCATGAGACTCACAAGTAGTGATTTCTTGACTGATCCCTAGGTGAGAGGAATTAGCTAAATGTTACCAGAGTATTGGGATATTTAGTTAAAATTTTCAATAATTAGAGTTTCAATATAAAGTTCTTTTTATAAATTCCATATACATAAATATTAATTGAAAATAAAATGAAATTCTTCAGATGATGGGATGTCATGAGACTCACAAGTAGTGATTTCTTGACTGATCCCTAGGTGAGAGGAATTAGCTAAATATTACCAGAGTATTGGGATATTTAGCCAAATTTCTCAATATCAAGAGTTTCATTAATAAAATCAAAATAAATAAAATTTCTTTTAAGTTTCATATGCACCATACATTTTTATCCATACTACATGTATACGATCAATTATAAAATAGCGTGAGCACTACCGAGGATGGGATGTCATGAGGCTCACAAGTAGTGATTTCTTGATTGATCCCTAGGTGAGAGGGATTATTTCAAATGTTACCAAAGTATTGGGATATTTGATTTAATTTTTCAATAAATGGTGTTCATGTTGATTTTCACAATGAAATTTTTTTAAAAAAACATTTAAGTAAATGCACAAATTTTTTGTCATATATAATAAACGAATTAAGCTTAAACCAAGACTTTTTTGTTAAAACTAAAGGATAACACATGATTACTATGGTACCATTTTTTTAACGGGCGTTTTGGGGGTGCTAATCCTTCCCCACGCGTAACCGTACTCCTGAACTCAATTTTTGTTTTCGCAGACCAAAAATTATCTTTTTAATAAAACTTAATTAATTTTGAGATTTTGTTAAAAAGATAAATATTTTTAGGTGACCAATCACACCTAGTAAAAAAAAGATTGATGGTGACTCTCTTTGTTTTTAAATGTTTTTCAAAATCGTCGAACGCGAAACCGTTACGACAATTATAAAAAGTTTATTTTTATACATTGTCAATGTAATTTAGTGAATTTAATAATATTTATTTTTTAAAAAAATTATTTTGAAATTTATGAATTAATAAGTAAGTATACTATGATTTACTGACAGTATATATAATTTGATATATTAATAATATATCAAATATAAATTCATATATAAAATTATTAAAAAACAAATTAACATCATTATTCATCAGTGCCCAATGACAACGTGTCTCGGTTCACTAGGTAGATCATGATGTGTAAGTACCCAAGATTTATCTATAAGGATTTTTATCATGAAAAATAATTAATATATCACCATCTTTGGTCAATAGATTGATTTTTTCTCCTTCTCATAATAGTACTATATTTTTTCAAGAACTCGATAATTATATAATTTCTTTTATTTCAATTAATGGCTACTATAGTTAATATCCAATTTTAATATTGTTTTTTGGCTTTTCAAATCGTGTTGCCATTGATATATATATATATATATATATATATATATATATATATATAAAACACCCAAAACCTAATCTCTCATGTATAAGCTTTAGTTTCATGAGTTGTATGGATAAATGTATGCATCGCAACCTTCTACCGGTTTCAGTGCAAATCTTTCCTTCCCCACCGCGCCCACGTAGAATCAAAGCTCTAGGCTCTTATTCTTACATCTTCTCAAAATTTCAGGTACGACAACGACAGGCCTTGAAGCTTTCTTTTCCCTGACAAATAATTGTTTTAAATACCGCAGCCCAGCCAAAGCGTTGATAGGGAACAAGCTGTGGTGGAGATTGCATGGACCGTGCATAGATATTGGGCGGTCCAATGCTTTCTTATTATATACCAAAGTTAAGATTTAAGAAAATATATTATTCAACCTATATAATTAGCTGTAAAACTAATGAAAAAGAAAAAAGAAGGCTTAAGATCTGCTCAAGATATATAACAGCAAGACCTGAAGCTCCTCCACTTCCTTCCTCATGGCACCTTTACATCATCTTAAAAGGGATTTTTTTTTTCTTTTTGTTTTCAATAAAAGTAGATATTTTATATATATATATATATATATATATAAATATATGTAAATATCGTGGTCCCTTTTTGAGCTGAAAATTCCGGAATCATTAAAGGACAACTATTCGTTCTATGATTCATTTAGTGCAAATCATTTGTGGTACCCTAATTTATGATCAGTGTGGAATTTTCAGTCACTATTTTAAAGGTACACAAACCCTTTCATTGGAAACTATTTTGCTTTTTTAAAGGCAGAAGATTGAATTAATTAGAATAAGGGTAAACAATGTAAGCCTCCGTAGAATTAGAGTCACAAAAAGATCTGAGCGAAAAATCTCAACTTAGCCAAATCTTCGGCTATAAAATTTGCCTCACACAAAAAATGTGATTAAATTGGAAAACTAATTAATACTTTGAATAATTATATTCAAGAGAATACACATTATTATTTTAATTTCTATACATGAATGACTCCATCCAATGGAAATATAGGAAAATGCCAATTTATACAAGACATTCACACAGCTTTGCTTTACCATGGAAAAATGCCAAATTCTTATTTTATTATGGAAAAATTCATATTTACAAGATGAGAATATTTACACAAAGCTGAGAATATTTCTCCTCTGAATCCTTGCAAAGCCTAGCTACGTACTTCCAATATCTATCTAGTTGACAAATACTTCCTATAAACACATATATAATATGTCGATTATTTGGTGGTGCAGATGAGAAGAGAGCTAGAATTCCATTAATCTTTTGTCTTAGATCAGTTATCGTCCAACAAATCATGGTTGCAGCGACGGTGAGCGGCTGAAGGCCATGAAATTGCCGGCCTCGGCTTTCCAGTGGTGCTCAATGTCTTCAGCTATCTTTTTTGCATCGAGGGAGGAGCCAAGCAAACCACGCTTTGTAAACCCTACAGCATACAAGCCACGTTCACCTTTCCATCCGCCTTGGAATGACTTCCGAGGCATACCATCTTTCTCTGAAAACAAGTCTGCCTCCTGATCAGTGCAAAATGCCCAAGTGAACACTTCTTTCAATTTCTTGAGTCTCAGGAAACAGAATATACACATAATGAAAGGGTACTTAAATTTAATTACCTTCAACCATTGTGGTACATTGCTTTTGTAGCCAGTGGCAAGGATTATGGCATCGAAACTCTCCTTTTTTCCATTTACAAACTCCGCGGCATGGCAAGTTATTTTCTTTACTCCAGGACAAACCTAAAAACAATACATAGAGAAATTTACTTGAAATGCAAGATTTGTCTAGGGTTGAATGAATCAGTTAAGAGAACACTAGTACTTAATGCATTCGAACCTTAATGTTTCCACTCTTGATCTTTGCTAGTGTACCAACATCCAAAACAGGGGTCTTGCCGGATCTGCTCTTGAGCTCGAGAGGACCGAGTTGGGGACGATGGAGGCCAAACTTTTTAGTGTCTCCGAGAAAGAAATGCGACACCAGAAGCAAGAATCGATCCACGAGGCGCACGGGAAACCACTTGAGCAGCCACATGGACAATCCAAATGTCGACCTGCCTAGCATCTCTTGAGGCAAGACGTGCACCTGCAACAGATGAATAAAGGCTTAAAAAGGCCTTTTAAAAAAGAAAGATTTGCTAAGATGAGATGACAAGCGACCCTCCCACACTCACATTTTGAATTTGCTTCTTCTAGTGCATTGCCGTATATTTTTAGAATCTGGTAGGTAATGGTGCTTTCTACAGAAGAATTTGTACAAGAAAAAAAAAGAAAAAATAAATAAAAGCTGGACTGGACGGCATAAAATTTTGGGCTACCGACCAGTATTACGCATGCAACCAAATTCCAAGAAAGTGAGAAGAAACTTACTCTTTTAACTGATGTTCTTTACTTTAATGGCAGGCTCTTAAATAAACAAGGTCGCGTACTTACTAAATCCTAAGTCAAATATTTGTGCATGCGGAAGCTGGTGACAAGGAATGTATGGCAGTTTTTCTGCCATTTTTGGCTTGGAATCATTTTCTCAAGGAGACTTTTGTAATGTAGCAGTAAAGTGAATCCTTGCTAATGAAACCTAAGAAGAGACCAAAAGAACAAGGCATTTTTCTGAAGAGATAAAATGATTGCTTCGACGTTGCTTTATGATGTATTAAGAGGATAGAAGCATTGCTCACCGAGTCTCTAACGACGAGGGATGGGCGAGCATCGTAGTCGCAGAGATCCAAACAGACCTCCATGCCAGAATTCCCACAGCCAATCACCAAAACATCCTTTCCTCGAAACATTCGGCCGCATTTGTATGAGCTTGTGTGAACTACAGGCCCACTAAAATCATCCATTCCCTCAATCTGCGGCACCACTTCCTCAGCATTCTCCCCAGTGGCTACAATTAGCCACCGAGACACATACTCAGTTTCCTCTTGTTTCGCCCCCAATGTCTTGACTCGCCAAACTCCACATTGATGATCAAATTCTGCACTCACTACAGTTTTGCTGAAAACTGGGTTTATATCAAAATGGTTTTTGTAGGACTCCAAGTAAGACACAAACTGCTTTTTGGTTGGATAAGTTGGGAAATTTTCTGGGAATGGCATGAAGGGTAGCTCGCAGAATTGCTTTGGAAGATGAAGGCGAAGACGGTCATAGGTTTTTAGCTTCCACAACGAAGCTATGCAGTTTTCCCTTTCAATGATCAAGCTCGGGATACCTCTTTCTTTGAGACAAGCAGCTGTGGCAAGACCAGAAGGGCCTGCACCTATTATAACAGGACATGGCAGCCATGTGCATCTTGCTAACGTAGCCATATTCTTGTTAAAACGGTCATGGACTCTTTTTCCTTCAATTTCCTCGGAGAAATCCATGAAAAGCTAGCAGAACAACCAATAAAGCAACAGTTTCAAGAACCAAGGATAAGAGATGCGTGATTTCGGGTTTTTGACCCAAACTAAAACTCATAGTCCTTCACACAGTTAAACCACCCCTTTGTCTCCCCTTCCCTTTATAAGGATTAGGCTGATGAGAAAAAGGTGACGTGGTTTTATCCTATCTACACCAGATATAATGGAGAGATAAATATTCTGCGAATTCCTGGGTTTTTGGAAGTATGAATTGAAAGGGTCTTATCCACATCGTGAAATAAGGATTCAGATAGAATTTCGGTTTCCTTTTGCTCAATGGAGATTGAATGGAAAAGAATGGAAAAATAAGCAAGGCAACAAACAAACAAACAATCAAATCTTAACGGTACTGCCAAAGGCATAGTACAGAAATGTGGTTCATGATTGAATTGGAACAGGACTCATTCTCTATATGTATGAGTTGGTGAGTGTGCTACGAAATGTAAATAAAGAAGAAAAAAAATTCCGTATTATAATAGTAACTAACATCAACCATCAACAAACTCGTTCGCCCACCAAGAGTTGATGACAGTACTGCAGGGTCAACTAGTGCCCAGGATTGTGAAGCTTGCTCTGAATGGACCTAGCAGGCTTCGGTTCCTGTCGAAGAGAAACTGTAAAGAGCAAAATTGTTGGTAAAATGCATTAAAAGGAAAGGGAATTAGAATGTGAGAAAGAAAGAAAACGCTACTGAAAGTACTTCCTAACCATCCGATCGCTTTTCAGCATAAAGATCCTTGAAACCAGTCCTGCTAAGTAATGGTTAACGATAGAGATCGAAAACCAATCTACTGATCAGCATGGGTTTTGAAAGAGATATCAAATGCAAGAAAGTGTGCATATTTCTATGATCAAATAAATGTGACAACCTATTCAAAATGAAGATTGGAGAGATGGGTTGTATTCTTTAGGTGGTCTTTTGTGCTTTTGTATTGCTTGTTGTGTTTCAATTATTAATTAAAGAGCTAATATCAGCTTTCCTTCAACTTGATCATGACATTCCTAAACTTGATGATTTTGAGTTTCGTGTGTTTGTCTAGAAAGATTTTTAGCAGCAATAGTTAACATCTCAAATCCACAAAATACAGAATATTCATTTATTAATTACATTCATTTACCGGTTGGGCTGTCTGTGATGCTTATCAACTCCTATCACTTTTATAAGAATTATTAAATTATTACCTTAAGAGGTATATACATTCCCTTTAATTTAGAGTAGTACTGTACCATATTACTGAATATACAAAAGAATACAACATACTTTCGATATCAGATCTCTGTAAGGTAATTCTCTTAGCCTGAACCCAATAATCTGTGGAGTGGAAAATAGGGAGTGAGCGATAATGTGCTCAGTAAGGAAGGTGTATGCTACTTTATAAAATAACAGCTATCTTCCCAAAAACAAATTAATTATCTTAACCATCAACCCATAAAAAAAACAAGAAGTTGAGACTACGCAATAAATAAATCATACTCTGTTCCTTCAGGAACATAAGTCGTCCGCTTTTGGGGTGCACCCGTAGGCCATCGCCCCTCACGGCTATCTCAGCTAGATCTATGGCCATAATCTATAGGTGGTCATCGGGTCCACTTGCCAAGTGACCTCGAGTCCGCTGATGACTTGGCGGGTCTATCAGCCTTGTGACGCCCTGAGGTGCACTCGTCGGTCCATTGGCTCGAGCCACCGCCCCAAGTGGGTCACGCAATTACATGAATGATAAAGCATAAACTCAGGGCCTAAAGTCTCAAAAATCACTTTTATCATTTCCACAAAATGATTTGATTTCCAAAAGGGTTTTATTGAATAGTAAAATAGCCCGTAATCTCAACATTTTCCTTATGAGAAAGGCACGGGTTAAACTGGCTCGCCCATGGCTAATTTGCCCATGGTCAGCTCGCCAATAGTCAACTCGCCAATTGGTTAACTCGCCAAAAAAAAAGGTTTCATATTTCTATTTTCAAAATATTAAAAATAATTCATTTAGTTGAGAAAATATTCATAAATCAGTTCGCCCATGAGCAGTTCGCCAGGTACGGTGAACTAGTGTTCGCTCGCCAGCCTTGCTTTTAACACAAAACATAAAACTGGCTCGCCACCGTTATGGCCTTGCATGGCCAACTCGCCCATATCATAAAAATGGGGATCGCCTGACCCAAAACAACATAAAAAGGGGTTCGCCAAGTTGGCTTGCTCGGATTTATATTGAACACAAGGTTACTCGCCCACGATATCCAATACAATAAAAGGAGTTCGCCCAAATGGCTCGCCCGCCATTATCCGTTCGCCCAAGCACACGATTATTCATAACAATGTAGGTCGAAAACAAAACAATTTCTCAATAATTTCATAAATTTTAACTCTACAGGACATGCGTTTACTTCACACACATCTCCCTTACCTAGTCTGATGCAGTCTTGCCTCTCGCTCACCTTTTCAATTCTCGCCTCCCAGCTGCAAGGTAAAATAGAAATACCTTTAATATTTTCTTTTTGAATTATTTCCTAAAATATTTACTATTTTTTTTCTTTCCATAATTTGCAACTCTTAGGCGAGACTTAAGACAATTTACAGCTTGCCATTCGCCCAAGACAGCTCGCCATTAGGGAATGGCTTATTTATTCAAGTTCGCCCAACAATTGGAGCTCGCCCGACAACCCAACTCGCCATGCTCATAAATTTTCAGTGCGCCCACTCGTGGCTTTTATTCGAAGATGAGCTCGCCCATCAATTAAATTAACAGTTGGCGACCTCTTTATATCCTACTTGCCTCATTGGCGACCACTAATATTCCACCCGGGCGATCACACCATTCTCGCCTTTTTGGCAATCCTCAATTCGATACATTTTGGGCGATCATAGCCCTCGCCATTCTCGTCTTTTTTTGGGCGATCATTTATCCTCGCCCATCCTTTGGGCGAGTACCTACTTTTGCTTGCCTATTTGGCGAGCTGTTGAACAATTACTTCGCCTATTATGTTTCTTATACATTTTAACAGGATTTAACAACAACCAGACTATATCTATGTTTATTACGTTGTAAAACATAGAATTCCAGCATTAAATATTAAGAGAACCATAGAAATATGGAACTCACCTTAACTAAGTTGCTCTTCTAACAACAGAGTGTTTTCCTTGCCTTACTTAGCTTTACTTTGCTTATTCCTCAGCTCTTCAACAATTAGAAAAAGGTTTGGCTAATTAAGAATGGAGTTTTCATGGCTCATGTACGTAAGGAAATGGAAGAAACGTTAAACTTGCAGAAAACAAAGGATTGGGCGAGAAGGTTGTAAGACCCGAATTTTATTATACTATATACTATATTTGTACATGATTGATGGTGGAAATTAATTCTTCTAGTGAAATTAAAGAATCATTGGATGTGAATTTCCACTTTGCATTTTAAGTCATGATGTATAGTATGGTTGATAAAAGAAAGAAAAACAAATATTAAGAGAACCATAGAAATATGGAACTCACCTTAACTAAGTTGCTCTTCCAACAACAGAGTGTTTTCCTTGCCTTACTTAGCTTTACTTTGCTTATTCCTCAGCTCTTCAACAATTAGAAAAAGGTTTGGCTAATTAAGAATGGAGTTTTCATGGCTCATGTACGTAAGGAAATGGAAGAAACGTTAAACTTGCAGAAAACAAAGGATTGGGCGAGAAGGTTGTAAGACCCGAATTTTATTATACTATATACTATATTTGTACATGATTGATGGTGGAAATTAATTCTTCTAGTGAAATTAAAGAATCATTGGATGTGAATTTTCACTTTGCATTTTAAGTCATGATGTATAGTATGGTTGATAAAAGAAAGAAAAACAAATATCAATTGTAACAAGGAATATATGGGATTTAATCTTGATAAAAGGTCAAGATAGTATATATGAGGTATGAAAGCATTAAATGAGATGAGATAAAATTAATAAATATAGCTAACGTTGGCGTGGAGAAGAAGAAGAAGAAGAATGAAAGAGAATTAAGGGCTAGAAGACAAAACAAAGAAAAGGATGGGGAGTTAGCCAATCAACGTTGGCTGGAAGAGACATGGGTGAAGAAAAGAGCAAAAAAGGAAATAGAAAAAGTCCAGGAAAGAGGCGGCAGTGGACTTCTCGCCGGTTGCTTCATTTGACAAAGGAGACTAAGCATTTAATAGCAAGAGGAGCAAGCCAATAAGAGTGACTGGCAGTGGCGTGGACTGGGGGAAAAAGAGGAAAAAGGAAAGAAAATTTTCAGAACATGCAGAGGAATTTCTTCTTGCCACCGTCCACTAGCTGCAGTTTTTCCACAAATTTTAATGCATGTAATGATGAAAGAAACGTGATAAGAAAACAGTCGATAGTTTCTAACAGGATCAAATGGCTATATAAAGGAATACGTGAAGGAAGATGATGTCGTCAACTTCATCCTCTCAAATAACCTCCTCGCCCAATTCTGTTTTCTGCATATCCATCTTTCATTCCTCCGTTTTCATCATAAATGAGCCATGCAATTTCATCTGTTAGCTAGCCAAACCCTTCTGCAATGTTGAAAAGCCAAGGAACAAGAGAAACAAAGCTAAGGGAGGCAAGAAATATTCTGTTTTTAGAAGAGCAATTGGGTTAAGGTGAGTTCCATAATTTCTATGGTTTCCTTGATATTAAATACTGGATTTCTATGTTTTATAACGTAATAAACATAGATATAGCCTTGTGTTAGCTAAACCTTACTAGAATATATAAGAACTAGAATAAGGTGTAGTCTGAATCAGAATAAACAATGAAGATACTGGAAAAAAATAAGGATGGGCGAGCTAAAATCTGGAATGAGGAAGTGGCGAGACTACCACATGCAAATTTAATACATAGGTCAGCCGCCAATGAACAAAACAGTAGTGTCGGGCGAACTCACATGCAGGGCATGGCGAGTTGAATGGTCGGGCGAGCTCCCATGTTGGGCGAACTCCAACAAATAAGCCATAGGAATGGCGAGAATGATTGGGCGAGCTCCCAAGAGTAGATCAATTATGGATGGGCAAGCTCTATGGGCGAATGGCGAACTCAGTCTCGCCAAAGTGTCCCAAATATTAGGAAAATATAAATAGTTTAGAAAATATTCGAAAAAGGAATATTAATAGTTTTAATGTAATTGTGCAGACGGGAATTGAGAAAGGCGAACGAGATGCAAGGCTTCTTCAGACGAGGTAAGGGATTTGTGTGTTAAAAGAATGCATGTCCTGTGGAGTTAAATTTATGAAAGTACTGAGAATTTGTTTTGGTTTAAGACATGCATACTATTTTGATAAATTTCCTTGTTATTGGGCTAACTGGTAAGGGCGGGTGAATTGACCCTTCGTTATGTTTTGGGCGAAGAGCCCCTCTTATGATATTTTGGCGGGCGAGTGATCTTGTTTTATGTAAAATTTGGGCGAGTCCTTTTATTTTCTTTTGGGCGAACTACCCTGTTTTAAATAGAAAATCCGAGCGAGCCATTGTGGGCGAGCCAATTTCACTTTGTTTTAATCGCTGAGGATTGGCGGGCGAATACTAATTCCCCCACCTTAGAGTTCACCATGGGCGAGCCGTCATGGGCGAGCTGACCATGGCGAAGAGGTATAAAGTACATTTTCTTAAACGAAAAATGAGACAAAATAATATTTTGAAAATAGAAAATACGAAACCTTTTGGGCGAGTTGATCCAATGGCGAGTTGACTATTGGGCGAGTTGACCATGTGCGAGCCAGTAAGGGCGAGCCGGTTTTCCTTGTTTTCAATTGGCGGGCGAACATAAGTTCACCCTACTGGACTGTCGACCATGGGCGAGCCAGACGGGGCGAGCTGACCATGGGCGACTAGATTTCAGTTTATATTCTCTATGCGAATGAGAAATGATTAACTATTTAAATGAATTAAATGGGTTTCTTTAAAGGTATTTTTAGCTATGATTTTGAGACTTTAGGCCCCTAATTTCATGCCTTGTTACGAGTTATAAGGCTGATGGACCCGCCAAGTCATCAGCGGTATCGAGGTCACTTGGCAAGTGGACCCGAGGACCACCCATAGATTGTGGCCATAGATCTACTTTATCCCTACTGGGATGATTATGCCGTTCTCACAAGGGGGAGGGGGAACGATGATAGCATGATTTATTTATAGGGTGATGCCTAGTCTCAACTTGTTAACTTTTGTTACAAAAAGGATTTGTTAAATCCTATTCACTGTTTATTACATGATATTGTAAATTGTTTTCTATATCCACTGGGTTTACTACTAAGAAAGATAAAAGTTTTGGGGAATAAGATTAGATTTGTGTACATCTTCCTTACTGAGCATGTTATCGCTCACCCCTTATTTTCCACTCCACAGATTACTGATCTTGGATTAAGAGAATTACATTCCAGAGATTTTCGACTGCTAGTGGATATCTGATATCAAAGGTATATTATTTCTTTTATATATTCAGAAAAAAATTGTACAGTACTACTTTAAATAGAAGGGAATGTACATACATCTTAGAGTATAAAAAAGAGATTTAATGGTTATTTAAAATGTTAGGAGTTGTTAAGCATCACAGACAGCCCAACCAGTAAGTGGAGTTTTTAAGTAAATATTAGTTATATAGTGTATTTGGGATGTTACAAAGGTTGTTTAAGGAGGAGAACTTTGCTTCCATCATTTTTTTCCTCTTGAAGCCTCCTTATATAGCCATGTTAGTCCAACCAGGACTCACCATCTGCTCCTTATCCCTTCCTTCATCATTACCTTGTCTTGTAGTGCATTAATTCATGAAGAAAATTGCACCAAAAGAACATCTGAAACGGCATTAAAACGGGTAGAAAAGTGCAGCAAAAAGGCGACAATAGCTCATTTTTTTCATACACCGTTTTGACTTAGTTTACTCTTCTTTTCTCCTTCCTTTCCACGCCACCTTATTTTCTTGCTGCAATTTTGACTAAACTTTCTTTCATTCTTCTCCTTTCTCTCTAGTCCACGCCACTTCCAGCCACTATTCTTAACTTTGTTTTATCTCATTTATCCTTCATTTGTCTAACACCATTTATTCCCTTCCACACTTCAACCAACAAGATTTCCTTTGCATTCTTTTCAATTTAATATTTTTTACACCATATTATAAATCATAATTTCCATTAATTAAAATGAAGAGTGAAAATTCATATTTAATTTTTCTCTTTAATTTCACTAAAAGGATTTATTTCCACTATCAATCATGTACAATTATAGTGTACATTATAAAATAATCAGATCTTACATTTCTCCCCACCTTAAGAAATTTGGTCCTCCAAATTTAACTTGGACCTATCTCTGGAAGAGCTCTGGATATCTCTCATGCATAAGACTCTCCAACTCCCAAGTAGCCTCCTCCTCATTATGATACTGCCAGAGCACTTTAACCAAAGGAATCGTCTTAGATCGCAACACCTTATCCTTCCTATCTAGGATTCGTACTGGTTTCTCGACGTAACTCATGTCCTCTTTGATCTCCAGTGGTTCATGTCGAATCACGTGAGAAGGATCTAGATGGTACTTTCTCAACATCGAGACATGGAATACTTTATGCACACCTGACAAGTCTGGTGGTAGTGCTAACCGATATGCCACATCTCTCACGCGATCTAAGATCTCATAAGGCCCAATGTACCGAGGACTCAACTTTCCTCTTTTCCCGAATCTCATTATACCTTTGGACGGTGAGATCTTTAAAAACACATTATCACCCACTACAAACTCTAATGGTCAGCGTCTAGTATCTGCATAACTCTTTTGCCGACTCTGAGCCGTTCTGAGCCTCTCACAAATCATCCGTACATCACGGAAGCCTGCTCGACCAAATCGGGAGCTAGTAATTTATGGTCTCCCACTTCTTCCCATGCTATCGGGGATCTGCATCTTCTACCATACAAGGCCTCATACGGTGCCATGCCGATACTCGTATGAAAACTATTGTTATAAGCAAACTCTGCCAGGGGTAAGTGATCGTCCCATGAGCCTCTAAAATCCAATGCACATGCTCTCAACATATCCTCGAGCGTCTGTATCGTACGCTCGGACTGCCCATCAGTCTGTGGATGAAAAGCGGTGCTAAAACTCAGCTGGGATCCCATAGTCTCCTGAAATCTCTCCCAAAAATGAGAGGTGAAACGAGAATCCCTATCAGAGGTAATACTCACTGGAACACCATGTAACCTCACTATCTCCCCGACATACAAATCGGCCAAGGCACTAACTGAATCTGTAGATCTCATGGCCAAGAAATGAGTAGACTTAGTCAATCTATCTACTATCACCCAAATAGCATCATACCCCTTCCGGGTCCGTGGTAATCCCATAATAAAATCCATAGTAACATGCTCCCATTTCCACATAGGAATTGATAATTGTCGAAGCATACCTGCCGGCTTTTGGTGCTCAGTTTTAATCTGCTGGCATATTAGACATCTAGTAACAAACTCAACGATGTCTTTCTTCATCTTAGGCCACCAATACACTCTTCGGAGATTCTGGTACATCTTAGTACTACCCGGATGTAACGTATATTTAGAGGTATGGGCCTCTGATAAAATCAAATCTCGAATCTGCCGATCACCGGGAACACATATCCGATCTCTAAACCTCAGTATCCCATCGGTGCCAATCTCAAAATCTGACACAACTCCCATCTGAATCTGACTGGCCACCCCAATGCAATAATCATCCCTCCTCTGAACTTCCCTGATTCGGTCTATCAAATCCGGCTCTATACGAAAACTAGCCGTAAATCCATACTGGTCAGAGGAAACAACTATCAGACTGAGGTTAGAGAACTGCTCTATAAATCATGCTCCCTGATCATCATGTAAGATACCATGCCAACATGTTTACGGCTCAGTGCATCTGCTACTACATTAGCTTTACCTGGGTGATATAAAATCTCACAATCATAATCTTTTAATAGTTCCATCCACCGTCGCTGCCTCAAATTCAACTCTCGCTGTGAGAATATATATTTTAGACTCTTATGGTCTGTAAATATCTGAAATTTCTCTCCGTACAAGTAATGCCGCCATATCTTTAGTGGAAACACTACTGCGGCTAGCTTTAAATCATGTGTCGGGTAATTCTTCTCATGATCCTTCAGCTGTTGAGAACCATAGGCTATAACCCGACCATGCTGCATAAGTACACACCCTAAACCTTGAGCGGATGCATCAGTATATACCATAAATCCACCTGATCCGTTAGGAAGGGTTAAGACGGGGGCACTAGTCAACTTCTTCTTAAGCTCGAGAAAACTACGCTCACACGCATCATTCCACTCAAACTTCACATCCTTACGTGTGAGTCGTGTCAATGGAGCAGCAAGTCTAGAAAATCCCTCTACAAACCTGCGATAATATCCGACAAAACCTAAGAAACTCTGTATCTCGGTAACCGTGTTAGGCCTTTCCCACTGAACAATGGCCTCTATCTTGGACGGATCAACTGACACCCCGTCCTTGGACACTATATGTTCGAGGAATATAATATGGTCAAGCCAGAACTCGCATTTACTAAGCTTAGCATACAATTTCCGCTCTCTGAGGGTCTGTAAAACAATCTGTAAATGCTGCTCGTGCTCTCTCGGAGTCTTAGAATAAATCAAGATGTCATCTATAAATACTATGACAAACTTATCCAAAAATGGATGAAACACCTCATTCATCAAACTCATAAAAGCTGCAGGGGCATTCGTCAATCCAAAAGGCATTACTAAGAACTCATAATGACCATAACGAGTCCGAAATGGCCTTTTTATGCACATCCGACTCCTTAATCTTCAACTGATGATAGCCTGATCGTAGGTCTATCTTGGAAAATACCTGTGCACCCCTGAGTTGATCAAACAGATCATCAATTCGAGGTAGTGGATACTTATTCTTAACGGTAGCCCGATCAACATCCGATAATCTATACATAACAAGAGACTACCATCTTTCTTCCGAACAAATAGTACTGGAGCTCCCCACGGTGACACACTGGGACGTATAAATCCCTTATCTAATAACTCCTGGAGCTGCTTCTTGAGCTCATCCAACTCTGTCAGTGCCATCCGATATAGAGGTCTAGAAATCGGCTCCGTAACAGGTACCAACTCAATCATAAACTCTGTTTCTCGATCCGGTGGTAACCCTGGTAAATCTTCTAAAAATACATCCAAGAAGTCCCTAACCACAGGAATCTCTTGGATCTCTGGATGTTTCCTCTCTACATCCTCCACACTAGCAATATATCCTTCATAAACATTCATACACAACCACAATTTCAGTACACATAACATTTCACAAACATACTTTTTATTAATTTACAATAACTTTACAATATACTTTTCGGGATGAGAGAAGGTAATAAACTTAGTATTACAATCCAAACTAACATGGTTTGCAGCTAACCAATCCATACCTAGAATGATATCAAAATCATATATATCCAACAAAATTAGGTTAGCTGTCATAACCTTCTCTCCTATAGTCAATTTACAATTCCTATATACAATATCCGTCCTCTCGAAATCTTTAAAAGGGGTATTCACTTGTAAAGTATACCCTAACAACTCCGGCTCTACTGGGGTCTTGTTAGCACATGTATGCGATAAGAATGAATGCGTAAAACCTGGATCAAATAAGGCAATTACGAGAATATCAAAGAGATAAATTTTACCTTTAATCACATCGATAGAGGCGTCGGCAGTCTCCTGATCCAACGCGTACACCCGACCCTGAGTCACAACCTTTTTACCCTTCTCTGCAACTGTCGCCCGCCTAGGCTGTGAGGGTGTCGCTTTCTCTGGCTCACGTTGAGCTGCCGGGGCCGCTATCTGAGGTGCTGAAGGAGGAATAGTAGAAGCAGTCGATTCTCTGAGCATCGGGCAATTCTTGATAAAGTGCCCCGTCTGTCCACATCTAAAACATGCCCCAGACATTAAAGGACAAGGGTGTGACCCATGTGACCTTCCACAATGTCTACATAAGAGCGCAACACTTCTCTGAGTAGTGGTGGGGCCACTGGTAGGAGTAGAAACTGCTGGTCTATCCAATCTGCCCTCTGAAATCTGTATGCCCGTAGATCTGGTTTTCTTAGACTGCTCTCTACCTGGTCTGTCCTCCATAAACCTCTTAGCCTTTCCCTTTACTTTCCCTTTACTCTTACTACTAAAATCAAGCTGGAACTGCTCATAATCTCTCTCACATAGTTGCGCCCACTTAACTATCTCATCATAAGTCTGTATATCAAATGGGGCTAGCTTCACTCTGATAGATGGAAACCAGCTCTAAACCTTGAAATCTTATACCGGGTATTCGCACTAGTTTGTGGATCAAAACGGCTCAATGTAGTAAATTTGGCCTCATTCTCGGCCACTAACATGCTACTCTGCACTAAATCCATAAATTCCTGCTGTAATTTTTCTTGAGCAGTGTCAGGAATATACTGTCTCCGAAAAGCATCCACAAAGATATCCCATGACAAATCCTGATGCTGAGCAAATAATATGGTCTGAGTGGCATTCCACCAATGTCTCGCATCATCTGCCAACTGAAATACTGCTAGGCCTACCTTTTCCGTCTCTGAACATCTCATGATCTGAAGTAATCTATCGATCTCAATGACCCACTGCTCTGCCACCAATGGATCCCTAGTACCTTTAAACTTAGGTGGATCCAACTTCTTAAATGATTTCACTAATACCACATTACAATGGATGTGGTGGAGCCACTGGTGGCTGAGGTGCTAGTGGTGGAATAAGCTGAGGCTCAGGTACAACTGGTACCGGCTGTGGCAGTACTGGCACCTCTACTGGGGCTGTGGGAGCTGTGGCTCTCTCCCTCTCCGCCCTATCAGCGGCTCTGTCCGCCTGATACATAGTTATAAAATCTGCTACTAGCCTCTCCACTCGGCTCACACGAGTATCAATACTCTCCGGCTGTATAGGAAGTGGAGGTCTTGGAGCAGGTTTCGGTGTCTGCAGCTCCGGAATCTGTGCCGTCCTACCTCGGCCTATGTTTCTAACTAAGCGTGTTGCCCTCCTTCTTCCACTCATATCTGTACCACAGAGATCATTTATCACTTATCATCAATTATATATTCAGACAGTACAGTACTATAGGAAATGTATACCATTTACTTTAAGCATCACTAAACATCCGACCAACCCTGCTCTAATACCATTGAATCTGTAACATCCCAAATTCACAAAATACAGAATATTTATTTATTAATTACACTCACTTACCGGTTGGGCTGTCTGTGATGCTTATCAACTCCTATCACTTTTATAAGAATTATTAAATTATTACCTTAAGAGGTATATACATTCCCTTTAATTTAGAGTAGTACTGTACCATATTACTGAATATACAAAAGAATACAACATACCTTCGATATCAGATCTCTGTAAGGTAATTCTCTTAGCCTGAACCCAATAATCTGTGGAGTGGAAAATAGGGAGTGAGCGATAATGTGCTCAGTAAGGAAGGTGTATGCTACTTTATAAAATAACAGCTATCTTCCCAAAAACAAATTAATTATCTTAACCATCAACCCATAAAAAAACAAGAAGTTGAGACTATGCAATAAATAAATCATGCTCTGTTCCTTCAGGAACATAAGTCATCCACTTTTGGGGTGCACCCGTAGGCCACCGCCCCTCACGGCTATCTCAGCTAGATCTATGGCCATAATCTATAGGTGGTCCTCGGGTCCACTTGCCAAGTGACCTCGAGTCCGCTGATGACTTGGCGGGTCTATCAGCCTTGTGACGCCCTGAGGTGCACTCGTTGGTCCATTAGCTCGAGCCACCGCCCCAGGTGGGTCACGCAATTACATGAATGATAAAGCATAAACTCAGGGCCTAAAGTCTCAAAAATCACTTTTATCATTTCCACAAAATGATTTGATTTCCAAAAGGGTTTTATTGAATAGTAAAATAGCCCGTAATCTCAACATTTTCCTTATGAGAAAGGCACGGGTTAAACTGGCTCGCCCATGGCTAATTCGCCCATGGTCAGCTCGCCAATAGTCAACTCGCCAATAGGTCAACTCGCCCAAAAAAAAGGTTTCATATTTCTATTTTCAAAATATTAAAAATAATTCATTTTAGTTGAGAAAATATTCATAAATCAGTTCGCCCATGAGCAGTTCGCCAGGTACGGTGAACTAGTGTTCGCCCGCCAGCCTTGCTTTTAACACAAAATGTAAAATTGGCTTGCCCGGTGGCTCGCCCATTATGGCCTTGCATGGCCAACTCGCCCATATCATAAAAATGGGGATCGCCCGACCCAAAACAACATAAAAAGGGGTTCGCCAAGTTGGCTTGCCTGGATTTATATTGAACATAAGGCTGCTCACCCACGATATCCAATACAATAAAAGGAGTTCGCCCAAATGGCTCGCCCGCCATTATCCGTTCGCCCAAGCACACGATTATTCAAAACAATGCAGGTCGAAAACAAAACAATTTCTCAATAATTTCATAAATTTTAACTCCACAGGACATGCGTTTACTTCACACACATCTCCCTTACCTAGTCTGATGCAGTCTTGCCTCTTGCTCACCTTTTCAATTCTCGCCTCCCAGCTGCAAGGTAAAATAGAAATACCTTTAATATTTTCTTTTTGAATTATTTCTAAAATATTTACTATTTTTTTTCTTTCCATAATTTGCAACTCTTAGGCGAGACTTAAGACAATTTACAGCTTGCCATTCGCCCAAGACAGCTCGCCATTAGGGAATGGCTTATTTATCCGAGTTCGCCCAACAATTGGAGCTCGCCCGACAACCTAACTCGCCATGCTCATAAATTTTCAGTGCGCCACTCGTGGCTTTTATTCGAAGATGAGCTCGCCCATCAATTAAATTAACACTTGGCGACCTCTTTATATCCTACTTGCCTCATTGGCGACCACTAATATTCCACTCGGGCGATCACACCATTCTCGCCTTTTTGGCAATCCTCAATTCGATACATTTTGGGCGATCATAGCCCTCGCCATTCTCGTCTTTTTTTGGGCGATCATTTATCCTCGCCCATCCTTTGGGCGAGTACCTACTTTTGCTTGCCTATTTGGTGAGCTGTTGAACAATTACTTCGCCTATTATGTTTCTTATACATTTTAACAGGATTTAGCAATAACCAGACTATATCTATGTTTATTATGTTGTAAAACATAGAATTCCAGCATTAAATATTAAGAGAACCATAGAAATATGGAACTCACCTTAACTAAGTTGCTCTTCCAACAACAGAGTGTTTTCCTTGCCTTACTTAGCTTTACTTTGCTTATTCCTCAGCTATTCAACAATTAGAAAAAGGTTTGGCTAATTAAGAATGGAGTTTTCATGGATCATGTACGTAAGGAAATGGAAGAAACGTTAAACTTGCAGAAAACAAAGGATTGGATGAGAAGGTTGTTTAAGGAGGAGAACTTTGCTTCCATCGTTTTTTTCCTCTTGAAGCCTCCTTATATAGCCATGTTAGTCCAACCAGGACTCACCATCTGCTCCTTATCCCTTCCTTCATCATTACCTCGTCTTGTAGTGCATTAATTCATGAAGAAAATTGCACCAAAAGAACATCTGAAACGGCATTAAAACGGGTAGAAAAGTGCAGCAAAAAGGCGACAATAGCTCATTTTTTTCACACACGTTTTTGACTTAGTTTACTCTTCTTTTCTCCTTCCTTTCCACGCCACCTTATTTTCTTGCTGCAGTTTTGACTAAACTTTCTTTCATTCTTCTCCTTTCTCTCTAGTCCACGCCACTTCCAGCCACTATTCTTGACTTTGTTTTATCTCATTTATCCTTCATTTGTCTAACACCATTTATTCCCTTCCACACTTCAACCAACAAGATTTCCTTTGCATTCTTTTCAATTTAATATTTTTTTACACCATATTATAAATCATAATTTCCATTAATTAAAATGAAGAGTGGAAATTCATATTTAATTTTTCTCTTTAATTTCACTAAAAGGATTTATTTCCACTATCAATCATGTACAATTATAGTGTACATTATAAAATAATCGGATCTTACAAATAGTTTCTCATTTTGACTGGATTTTTAAATCTTTTATATCAACTAACTGTTCGAATCAAACCTGATAATTTGTGTTTTTATTATATTGACTTGTGTTTGTATTATATAAGATACGAAAATTTTGTATAAAAGTTTGTGCTAACATGCCAAACACAACCATTTTTTAGCTTTGTCATAATTAAATAGAATTTTTTACAAATTTTAGTTTGTATCTCTTTATAGTTTTTATTTATATCACATTGCATGTCTAATATTATTAAGTCTAGCTCGCATTGTGAAATGGTCCAAAAAGAGAAAGGCTCCTTTTTTTTTTTCAAATTAAATGGTACATACATATGTTCTTGTTAACATCAGGAGAGAAAATAAAAAGGGAAACCTATTTGCTATTAGCAATATGTAACAATCTAAAATTCATTTCAGTTTGATAAGTTTGATTATTGTTTGCTACCCATCTAAGACTCATTTTAATAAGGTACAATTCATTCCATTAGAATTAGATGCTTGTCGATATATATATATATATATATATATATATATATTATATGATGCACTGACAGTGTATAATTTCTATACACTGTCACTGTACCAGAGATTGACAACTCATCAATAGACCCTTATATACAAATATAAATTTTTTTTAAATTTGCTCATAAAGACCTATTGATGAGGTGTCAACCTCTGATGCATTGACAGTGTATAGAAACTATACACTGTCAGTGCATCATATATAAACTATATATATATATATATATATACACACACGTGTGTGTGTATTACATGGTATCAATAAATCATACGATGTCTTCTCTTAAAAACAATATTTGATTGATTCCCTTATTAATTAAGCAAAATACTGTTTGAGATACTTAAGCTAAGTTCAAATCAATGATGTAAACTAATTAATCAATTAATTTTATACAAAGATGATGGCTTTACTGATCTTTACAAAATTAATATATTCGATCTATTTTTTTAATTTATAATTAATTAATTAATCATCTTTGTTAGTGTCATGGTGCTGGAAATTGGGGATGCTTTAGGCAAGGCTGATGCTTTAGAAAAGGCAAGAGTCTCCAAGGATGACTCCTTTCTAGCATGGCGGTTGTTTTTTGATTCTATTTGGCCAGCTTTCTGTTTAGGTTATGTTCTATTATTTTCCCACGTTGGCTTTTTCTGCTGTTAAGGCTTCCAAGAAGATCTTTGTCTTCGTACAACCATTCTTATATCATCAATAAAATCTCTTGATTATAAAAAAATAATTAATTAATAATCCAATGATCATACATCTTTGTAAAATTATGTCAGCTAATAAAGATGGCGCTAATAGTAATCATTTTCCTTACTACACAATTACAATATATGGATCCTGCCTGGCCTTGAAAGTAAAGTCTTGACCATTTGTTTTCCAGCTTTCATGTACAAAGAATGTTCACAACAGCGTGTAAACTACTCTATACATCCCCAATCATTTTGTAATCCAGCAAAACATTTTTTGCAGCGCATAGTGGGATGGTAAATGAGATTCAAAGTACACTATTTCAAGTCTCCATTTCCTTGTCGCAGAGGTCCACCATTGTTTGTCGTTTTCTTTTATTTTTGAAAGCCAAAAGGAAGATATTTTATTTTCAATATTATTAAAAAGAGTCAATTCAAAAAAAATCACAACAATAAGCAAAAGCGTTAATCCAACAAGAACAACTTTGTGCAATATAAAGGTTTACAAATTTTAAGTAAAAATGCAGAAATTCAAAAAGAATTAAAGATGTACCAATATGTTGAAGTCAGAGAACCTACCAATTACTCCCCACCACAATGATGCCTTACAATTTTGGAGTATCTCTTTTCATCCACACCTTTCATTCTTGTTTCTGACATAATATGAGATATAAACATATATATATATATATATATATATATATACACACACACTAAAAAGTTACCCGCACTACGTTGCGGTAAAAAAATTAAAAATTAATTTTTATGTTTATAATTTTTTAGTGGATAGATTAAAAAAGTAAAAAATAATTTTTATGTTTACATTTTTTTGCCAAGTGATTAAAAATTGTTGTGTATTTACTGTATTTTATATTATTAATATTTATTTTACAAAATATCCATATTCTCATTTTTTTATTAATGTTCATTTATCTAACAAACCAAAAAAACTTCTTAATTTTAATAATAATTAATTATTAGTTTTTTAAGATAATTCAATTTTTTTTTATTGAAATAAATTGTATGAACTTCCTTACATTTTAGTAAACTTGATTTTATGAGTCTTCAACTTAAAAAATATCTTCAATTTGTTATTATAAATTCTAAAATAATTTTCACCATAAGAGATTTTTCAAATGATGATTTTTGTTATTAACTTTAAAAATCAAAATATATATCTAAAAAGTGAATATATTTGTAAAAAAAATAGATAAAATTAAACTACTTGTCTTTTTTATTGACTCAAACAAATTAGAGAGTTTAACTAAAAAAAAGTTAAAGAGTTAAAAATAAATTAAAGAGTATAATTGGAAAAATTAAATAAAAACAAAATAAAAGGTTTAATAAGAAAAAAGTTTAAAATAAATAAAAAATATAATCGGGGAAAATTAAAATATATTTGTAAAAAAAAGTTAAATAAAATTAAACTACTTATCTTTTTTATTGACTAAAACAAATTAGAGAGTTTAACTAAAAAAATTGAAGAGTTAAATAAAAATTAAAGAGTATAATTGAAAAAAATTAAATAAAAAAATAAAAGGTTTAATAAGAAAAAGGTTTAAAATATATTAAAAAACATAACTGGGAAATAAACTAAAAATAATAGTTGATTAAAGGATTTAACTAAAAAAATTGGAAAATTAAAAAATAGGTTAAAAGTATGACAAAAAAAACAAAAAAAAAGTTGAGGAACCAAAAAGCAGGAAAAATGAAAAAAAAAACCAAAAACGTGACACGTGGATACTGAGGAGACAAATATATATATATATATATATATATATATTATTATATTATATATATATATATTTATAGATGTACCAAATAAAAAAAGAGAGAGGTATATATATACATATACATATACATATATATATATATTGCTAAGCCAGTAATTTTATTAAAAGGTAACTGGAAATCAGTTACTAGGAAAAGGGTACAAGCAACAAAACAGATTGAAATAGAACAGCTAAAAGGGAAACCTTAAATGGCATCTTGGAAATACAACAGAGATAGCGAGATAGAGCAAGAAAAACTAGAAAAGCATCAGAGATTGAAAGAATCGGGATTGAGGGATGCAAAGGAGGTTGCACCAACTACCAAGACGCAAAGAAGAATTCCTTGCGAGAAATGCCAGCCTTGGCAAGTGCATCAGCCAAACCATTAGCTTCTCTGAAAACATTACAGAATGAGACTTCAGGAATTTCATGAGTAAATTTGTCAATATCCCCAAAGATTAACCAGAATTTCCACGGACGTTTTAAAGGATATAAACACCAAGAGATAGCAACAGTAGAGTCTGATTCAATAAGGATTTCGCTAGCATCATAGATGTTGGCCTTGAGAAAGAATTCCAGCCCAAATTTAATGGCAAAAAGTTCAGCTTCGTTAGAATCTTTCAATCCTAATGGTCCAGAAAAAATTGCACGTATAAAGCCATTTGAGTCCCTAAGGACTCCACCACAACTCGCAAGGCCTGGCTTACCTAATGCGCTGCCGTTGACATTAAACTTAAAGAATCCAGCAGCAGTTGGAAGCCAGCAAGCATAGGGCCTAGATGTTTTCCTCGAAACCTGTAGAGGGGCACAAGCAGGGGGATCTCAGCAGTCCACTTTTTGTTGTCAAAAACAACTTCATTGCGGGCAAGCCACAAAGACCAAAGGGCTACAGAAAAGGTAGAAATCCACCATGCCAGAAGATCACCTTTAAAGAAATGATCAAAGCCGAACAAGATAAAAGTTTCCAAAGAATAAGGAAGGCAACAGTGAAGTTGCCACCATTAGAAGAAAACCAAAATGAAGACAGCCAAGGGCAGAGAAATAAAACATGTTGTTGATCTTCAATAACAGAGCAGCACTAAGGGCAAAGGCTGTTAGCTTCAGTTAAAAGAATACCTTTATCGAGCAGGAAAGATTTTGCAAAGAGCCTGCCATATGCGATGAGCCATAGGAAGCAATGAACTTTGGGAGGAATTTTAAAATTCCAAAGTTTACAAAGATCAATAGAAATTGTAGCCTCATTAGATGAGATTAAAAAAATCAGATTCAAGCAATTTAAACACCCATAATAAGGAGAAACAAGACTAGCAAAAGTCTTTATTTTCCAATTCCATGAGCTTGTCGATAATGTGCTTCTCATCACAATTAGGATGGAAACCCATTGCTTTATCTATCTCCCAGGTGTCAAGAGCCGATTTTCTAAGACTCTGCGTCTATTCACAAAATCACCATCTGATAAGGATTCGTTGGCCACCTTTTCGTCCTTGCTCAAAGCCTTCTTACCATGCCCTCTCTTTAATTTTTTACTTCCTTTCTTCCCTTTTCTGTTTGAAACAAGAGTTGGGTCAACATATTCTAGGTATTTAAATTTTCGAATACTTGGAATGGACTTGGCTGGGATCAAATCATAGTCAGGAGCGTGCTCATGAAGCGCAGCATCGTTATCATCCGGCCTGAAGTTTAGGATAGTGGGCTCAATAGAGTTTAGCCCGAAGTCATAGGAGTGAGCTAATTCCTTTTGTGAGAAAGGTTTAGCATCAACAAAAGGACAATTAGAAATTCCAACATTGGTGGGTCCTACACTAGCATCGCGGTTTGCTTCAGAGAAGAGTGCCAAGTCAGCTCGAACCGGTCTGGAATCAGCTGCCCAAGATGAGTTGTCCTTCGATAATGATTGGGAGGGAATTAAATCCGCACCATGTTCCAAAGGCGGCTGAGGAGCTTTGCATGCCGAAACAGGTTCCAAAGGTTGGGAATTTTTTGTTTCCAAAGCTACATTTGCTGAAGAGACGGAATCATTCACATGAGCAGACTGTTCAACTTTCTCGTCGGAATCCTCGCCGAAGTTAGATGCAAGAGGGCCGAAATCACCTAAGCCTCGAGTCAGGTCTTTGGAAACTCCATTGTTAAGCTTGTAAGAATTGCAACAACAGTGGAAGAGAGAAATCACATCAAAGCCCACCTCTGTAACCCGAACATGGAAGGAAAGATAGCCAGAGACTAGATTAATGATTTCATCGATCCTTTCAACTTTGTTGGTCATAATCATCATAGCACCCCTGCTAAAGTCATTGTACTTCAATGTTTTCCCGTCCATTGAAATAAACTCACCCCAGCATTTAGCTATATTTTCAAATGTGGTTAAGTTCCATGCATGTAATGGGACACCAAAAACAGTCAGCCATGTAACTCGGAATTGAAAGCTCATATTAGGAGACCACTGTTGAATTTCGATGAACCATTCTCTCAACCAAGACCAATTTAGCTGCTTCATAATGTTATAAGTTTCTTCATCATCAAAGATAACAAGAAACTGTTTACTAGAAATTTTGTTGACAAAGACATCATAGACACCTTGCATTTTGAAATTTTCTAGGAGGGTGGTCGCTTCGTAGTAACTCTAGTAACTCCTACCAAACATTTCTCAAGGAAATGGAGTGACTCATCTCCAATATGACCAACACATTGTCTATGAAGAGGTTCAGAGAGCGAAGGAGAGTCAACGTCACCCTCTAAAGTATTCATGAAAGCTTGCTTAAAAGACTTTTTATTATGATCATTTCCAAACTCAATCTTGTCTTTTTGTTTGGAGGTTTCTCCTTCCTCATAAACTCTATGAGATGGATCTTTTGATGGATTTTCTGTCAATGAGTTGATTTTACGCCAATAAGTAGACCTGGCATTAAATTTTGCATGGTTCACACCAAGGCGATAGTCCAGAAGCCAGGAATTGTTGAGTCGATCCACCGCTCTTTTCGCTTCAGAGAAACGAGAAAACATCCACGACATTCCCTTGATTTACTTCTCTTTCTCGAAATTAAAACATCCATGACATTCCCTTGATTTTGGAAGATATTCCTAAACCATTTCCAATTAACCCTCGGCGGAATGTTGTTCACGAAAACGGAGAAAACTTTCTGACCACCTATTCTCTTCGCCATATATATATATATATATATATATAAGTAAAGGATCAGTATCTTTTTTTTTTTGGGAATTAAAGATTATTTTATTAGATGAAAATAAAGCAAGAGAGTTCAAAGCTCAGTATAGCTAAATACAAAGCCACAAAAAAGGAGCACCGACAACCCAAGCGGTGAGGAACAAAGAAAAAAGCAAGTTAGAAAAGAAATCCTGCAGCAAAGAACTTTCGAAGGGATTACCACCATGCTTTCAGCCAAACAGAGCGGTCCACCCCAACTTTGGCTAAGGAGTCAGTGATACCATTTGCTTTTCTAAAGATCTTACTCCATGAGACTTCAACATCTATCAATAAGATTATCAATCTCCAGGAGAAGATACCAGAGCTTCCAAGGACGACAATCACGGTTCTTACAAAAGGATTAGTATCTTGCTAATGCCAAAGATTCGTTTCTCCAAAACTTTAAAGTTGTTGTGCTTTCCTCTTTGCTTTCTATCCAGTTTTGGTATTCTCATCAACTCTCAGACAAAGTCATGCCAACTAGTTGAGTTTCAAGTTTGTTTTATGACCATCTGTTTCACATGTAATTCATTCTTCTATCAGATGTAATGCATGTTGTTGCTCTCCTAACTAGACGAGACAAGATACATGGCATCCTTTTGTGACACAACCATTTGGGCATTAGAGAAAAAATGATGACGACAAAGAAGAATGGAGAAAAATAAAGTCACATGTTGAGTTTAGAGGTGGCAAAAACTGGCCCGACTCGAAAACTCGCCCGAATCCGCTAGAGACTGAATCGGAACCAATCCGAATTGAGAAAAAAAGTCAAAGACCCTTAATCGAAAAAGCCCAAAACGAAAAAAACTCGAAACCAAAAAAGCCTGAAACCAAAAAACTCAAACCCAACACAATCCGAACCCGACATAACCTGAGCCCAATACGATTCGAAATCGAGACCGATCCGATCCGAAACATGTAAAAAACCAAATTTATAACCCGAAAAAACCTTAATTATAATTATATGATTATTATTTAAAAATAAATAAATAATTTGATACACTTTTTAATTAAAAAGTTTAAATTTTTTAAAACAATTATTATTTATTATACAATTATATCAATTATGTATTACAAGCAAAATAAATATTGAATCTTTCTAATTCAATTATTAAATTAAATTAATTTAAAACATCATAATATATGATATCAAATAATCTTTAATATTATACTTATTGTATTTATATTAATAAATATATTATTAATTTAATATTTGATTTCATTATAAAAATCATTTTAATATTTTTATTTTATAATAAAATTTTAATTTTAATACAATAATAAATCAAATATATAAAAAAATTATATAATTTCAATATTTGTTTGAAACTTTGAATTTGATATTTTGTGTAACGCATTAAAAATATTTTTAATAAAATTAAATTTAAACTATATTTCTTAAAGTTTCAAGTAAATAAAGATATTAAATTTACATTTAAAAAAACCTAATCTTAAAATTAAAATTCAAAATTCAAAATTTTAAGATTAGAAAAAGTTAAATAATTAAATTAAACAATACAAATACAAATTTTTTTATAAGCTTGGACATCATTGAAAGAGAAAATTATAAATCAAGCTAGAGGTAATTTTATTTTTAGCTTTAAAACAAAAGACATTAATAAATCAAGCTAGTAGTAATTAATTATTTATTATATTACAATAACCTTATGCATGAGTAAACCAATTTGGTATCTTATAATAATGATTTGTATATTATATTATAATAATCTTTTAAGAATAAATTATGTAATCTCTTAGTGTGTAAGTATTATTTTGCAAGAATTAAGTATTTATTAAAAATAATTTATTTACTATCTATTAAATGTAAAATTAAAGTGTAGATAAAAATAATAATTCTAATAGTAAATTAAAATGTAATTTGAGAATATATTAGAGTAGTATTACTATGTAAATGGTAATTTTAATAAAATTTATTTTTTATACTTTATTAATACTATTATTAATTATATTTAAATAACTAGCATTATATTAATTAATTTAGTAATATCTACTATTTAACATTTTAATTAGATATTCGATCAATTGGTGTATATATAATATTATTATGTTAATGTGAACATGAAAAAATTAGTGCTCAATTGATTTATAACTATATATGATATGATTATATCAAATGTTATTATTTATAATATAATATCAATTGGTTTATATAACTTGTTTAATTTAACATTCTTAATTTTTAATGAGATATTTGATTAATTAATGTGTACAAGTACGATTATATTTAATATAATAATGTTATATTATGATTTATGTACAAACCAAAAACAAAATAAATATAAAATTGAGGTAATTAGTTGACTAATTATTTATAATATTAAGTATTCCTTTTAATGTATACTATAATTTTATTCAACATTATAATTGAACAATTAGTTAACTACTTATACGGTTAGATTTAATTTAATTACTAATTATGTTGTTATTTAAAAGACAAAGTAAATGTAAAAAAATTCTTAAAAATTTAAAATTTTATTAAACATATAATAAAATTATTAAAAAAGCTAATAAAACAAAGTAAAAAAAAATATTGAACTAAGAGTGTCTAAATTCCAATAGCCCAATGTTGACCCAAAAAAGTACAATAACCCAATAAGTTATTGTTAAAGGTATAAAGTCATTTATATAAATGTTTAATTGTTTAGTGTGATTTATTTATAATTTATTAGTTATTTATTTGTATAGCTAATACTTTTGGATTTTCACTTTCTTTTAGTTTTACTATATATATTTGGCTCACTTAAAAAATAAATTTTTATCTAATTATTAATATCTAATTATATATTTTATAACAAATGTGAATATCATAGGAAATTAAAAAAATAAATAATAATTGTCAAGTAATAAAAACATTAAAATGTAAAAATTTATATTTATATAAATATTTATTAAATTTTAACTTTAATTTAGCATTTTTATTATATTTTTATTTAACTATATAAAATTAAATTAATTATTACATTCAAAATTATAAAAATATTTATAATTTATAAAATTTTAAAATAATTTGACTAAGCCCGCTAAGTTTGCCCGATTAAAACCAAACTGAACCCGAAATTGGACCGAAATCGAAAATAACCGAACCCGAAAACACAAAATCGAAAAAAATCAAGATCAAAAAAATTCGAAATCGAAAAAATCTGAGACCGAAAAAATTTGAAACCGAAATAACCCAAACTCGAATATAACTCGGACCAAACCTGCCCGAACCGGCTCGTTTCCCACCTTTAGTTGAGTTGACATGGACGCTGACCCTATCTTTTCCAAATCAACATTTTAAAGTATTGGCTTAATAGTCAAATGTGTCCTTCACATTTGTCACAAAATAAAATTAAGTCCTCCATGTTTAAATGCATGGAAATCAGTCCTAAACTTTATAAAATAATTGAATTAAAGACATTTCTATTAAATGCTTTAATTTCCATTACCCCAACCAGTAATAAAACTTAACCGAAATTAAATGATTTAATGAAAATGTCCTTAATTCAATTATTTTTTAACATTTAGGATTGATTTTCATGCATTTAAATATTGAGAATTTTATTTTATTTTGTGATAAATGTAAAGAACATATTTAACTATTAAGCTTAAAATATTCCTTTTTGTTGTTTTCACCGGAAAACCTGAGGAAAAAGGAAATGATGAATGAATTTACAAAAAGAAAAGGTAAAGTAATGATATGAGAAGGAGCATTCATACAAGATATACTTGCTACTTGTCAAGGGATGGCAATAGGTACCTTATAAACGGGTACCCGATGCTACTCGACCCGTTTAAGTAGGATTAGGGTAGTGTATGATCGGGTTCGGGTAGTGAAATTACTACCCGTCACGGGTTAGGGTAGGGTTCGGATAGTTATCTTAGGGTACTCGCTATCCGAACCCGATTATAAATAATAATTAATTAATACAATACTTATATTTTTTATATATCAATTATTTATTATTAATGTTTTATTTAATTAAATTAAATCATTATATATTATAATTATGATTTTTAACTTTAATTTATTGTTATGAGTTAAATTAAATTTATTAATATAATGTTTTAATTAAGTTATTCTAAAATTAATTTTAATTTTAAATTTAAAAATCAAACTTTGACTTAATAAACAGGTAGTTAAACGGATTCTGGTAGTTAAACAGATATTTATATTTTATAGGGTTAGGATTCGGGTAGCATAAATAAAAATAATCAAGTATTTAATCGAGTTAAGATATTATTAAAGTTAATCGAATTCGAGTTCGAATATCCCAAATCTAACGGATATTCGACCCGTTAACATTCCTATACTTGTGTGACGAGCTCAAGACTAAGTCGAGCTACTCGTGCCTGCAATATTCCTGACACTCCGATCCCATCAATCCTTTCAATCATAAAAATAATTCTTATATGAAAAATCAAATCTTCTCCAAGTGACACTAAAATTTCTTTTTCGTTCTTTTGAGATTATTTAGTAGACGACCCTTGCCCTAGCGAAGGGATTTGGCTATAAAGGGCTCATGCACTTGATTTGCTGATCACATATCCTCTACCTAGGTGATTGGATGTGTCACAGGGGGTCTGTTACGCAGTCAACTTTCGGACACCTCAGCACATTTCATAGTTCCCAATGATTCAGGGTTTGTTCCGTCGGGGGAGTTTTCGGACCATCGTTAGTGGCACTGGCGCCCATTTTAAGGACCTGGCATGACCCATGCGCGGCAGATTGATTTAGAATCCTTCTCCGAATATTCATGACTCCACTTTCTATGCATACAACTTGTAGTTTCCAGGTGCAGATTGCTAAGCTTTGATTCCAACAGCTGGGAGGATTTTTCATTATCCAAATCATACTATTGGTGAATCAAAGGAGGCATAATTTGATTGCATAAATAATCAGGGTTTATACTAAATTGAAGAATCAAAAGGAGGCATAATTTGATACTGTGCAAAGAACTGCAAAATATTTTCACTCAGGTAGGTAGAAAGGCTATACACACAGCCTAGTAGAGGTATTTATACTTTGACATGAAAAGCAAGCAGCCAATCTTTTGGAAAGAGTAAAGGAATGAAAGCATCCGTGGCCGCACTTTTGAATAGAGATTTTCTTGAAAAAAGTAAGTTCAGCTATTATTAGTTATTACTGCATAATTTGTCTACATTTCCCCATAAAAGGAAATTAAAAGTATGGGGTATTCCTACTCAAAAAAAAAAAGTATGGGGCTAGCTGGATGGCACGCACTATTCATTTGAGCATCCCTAGCCTTTATGACTTACCTATGAGCTATTGCTGCTTTAACTTAAAGTATTACTTGTATGCTTCGAAACTCATGCTTACGTATTCCACCAAAAAAAAAAAGAAACTCATGCTTACGTAATTATGATTACAAAAAAGTAACAAAAAGTGGAGCTTGTTTGAAGTTCTAACTATATTAGCCCTCCTCTTTACACTTTAGGGCTTCGGGTGCTCCATCCCACCCCCAAAATTGTTAATTTATATGAAGCTTGTCTAGGGATGGTAATACATATTACAAAGGAATAGTTGCATTACTCGATCCGATAAATAGAGTTGGAATATCTTATAATCAAATTCAAGTAATATTTGGATTGTAAAATTATTATTTATCACGTGGTTGAATAATGATCTTATATCTATTACTTGAACTTAATTGTAAATAATAAGTTTTAAATATTATATATATTTTTATAAATTGTTTATTTTTAATATAATTTTAATTAAATTAATTCATTAAGTATTTTAATTATAATTTTTAATTTTATTTTTTAGTTAATTTAAAATAATTAATTTATTTATTTTTAATAATATACATTATTTTTGAATTTGAATGTCAATTTTTGAACTAATAAAGGAGTATACTTAGAAACTTTAAATATTTAAAAAGTATTAATATTATATGAGTAGGATTTGGATAATAACAAAAATATTGAAATAGTTAAATTGAATTTGACATCATGAGATAAAATCAGGTTCGGATATAGATATCTCAAAAAGATATATATTGTCATCTTTAACTATAATGATCAAATCTAAAGACATTTCATTTGATAATTAAGATGGATGGAAAAGTACAAGAGAATAGAAAATTTTCTATTTATCTAATAAGTACATATACTATATATAGGGCTATACTGCCTCTAATCTTATGGTTTACCTCTGCTACTATTAGATAAAAACAACTATATCATTGGGAATATTAGGGGATTGGGAAATAAATTTTCCGAGCCGACTTGATTGATATAGAATTCTCTTTTCTTTATGCTTCTTTCTTTGGGTTTTTTTTTTAATTTCTTGAGGGTGGTGACACCGTGTGGGAATATTGTTTTTTAATTGTATTGGACCTAACTTTGGCACATTCTTGTCTTGCATTTCCATAAATAGCACATAGCCATTACTTGTGTGTTCCTTTTTTAACATTATAAGTATGGAATTGAACCTCCATCACAAATTTTTTGAATTTGATTATTCACTTCTAAAGGAATCTCAACAATTGTAGGAATGTCAACAATGGTGTTAAACGTCAATTCTTCTTGGGGAGAATCATATGCCATTCTCTCTATACATATACAATTATACACCCTTTTTTCTTTCTTTTGAAGTGCTAAGTATAAATCATTAATTAGTGGTAGTGCGAAATGAGGATAAAGCAGAAATTAAAAAGTGGCTTAATTAGGTGAGGAAACTCGAAAGAATAGTAAAGCTGTTATATAATTAAATTTGAGGATGAAAATACAAAATTTTCAGCCGTAGAAATATTTTAAGTATGAAAAAATTGAGTTCGTTAATTCGATTCTCTACTAGAAGACAAAATTAAAAGCATTAATCAAACGGAATCCCGACATTTTTCTAAGTCATTTTCCTCCGAGGGTATCTTGTGCCGCACATTTCCTTGACTAAAAAATATTTCATTTTCCAAAAAGGTTCAAACGTTTGATCTAATAATATATTGGAAAAGACAATCACCTGATTATTTGCAATTCATCATTAGGTTTGGTTACGTGTATCTCATACCTGCATTATGTTTTTTTTTGAAAGGCAATGAGAATATTGTTAATAAGCCAAGAGGCAAAAAAGGACTGTCAAAACGATACAAAATTTGGTTCTCAAGAAATGAATAGAACTGAAAAAGATTTGCAGATGGACACATACAAAGATTTGCAGATGGACAGATACAGCGTTATGTTTGTTAACCCCAGCCTTTGTCAAGCCACCCGCAATGATAATTTTTTTTTTGTAATCGCAGGTAATATTATTTATTTTATGGTCTAAGATTAGTCTTGTTCAAGTAGGGGTAGTAAACCATAAAACCCTTCTAATAATAACAACTTTAGAATTCGAAACATATTCAAATATTTTGAGAAAAAGTACACTTCTACTTCTTCTAACCATTTGTTGAAAATCTCACCATCTACAGCTTTTGGGAAAGTTGAGTAAGATGAATTAAAAAGTTCCTCAAGTTCCATTGAACAGAATTTGGATTATTGGCCGAACCAATTGCATTTTTTGAGTCACTTTCAATCAATAAAAAACTGGATTCAGAGTACCTTGAAGAAGCAAAGAAGAGCACAACTTCTCTAATTGCAAGAAATTTAGCCTTGTTTGAGTCAGCAATATTAATGGATTTTGAGAAGACACGTTTTACAACTCTCTGATGATCCCTGAGAATTCCTCCAATCCCAGCAGGTCCCAACTTCCCAAGTGAAGAACCATCCACATTGAATTTCATATAGCCAACAGGAGGTCGAGTCCAGGAACAATTTGACCTTAGTGCTTTGGTTTGAGGAGGATCTAAAACAATGCTAAGGTCAGAAAGGAAAACAGCAACAGAGAACTTGTTTTTAGGCCACCTAGCATTAAACTAATAACCAAGTCTCATACCAATCATGTAAAAGAGTTGATTTTCACCTAAATATTTGTTTTTAAAAACAATGTCATTTCTACCCATCATGTAAAAGGGTTGATTTTCATCTAAATATTTGTTTTTAAAAACAATGTCATATCTAGCAATTTAGATAGACCAAATCATTGCAAAGAAAGCCATTAACCAGATTTTTGAAGAATTGGCTGATGGAGTGGACTTTTGCCATGGAATAAGAATCAATCCAAGGATCAACCCAAAATTTTGTGGATTCCCCATTGCCAACTAAAAAACCTGCATTATTTATTCTTCATCACTGCTCTACAAGGCTTTTTAATGATTGAAGGTTAATTTTCATTTTATTTTATAAAAAAAAAAGCAGATTATTAGGATTCGAAATTAAGATTTTATCCAACTCCAAGATAACTATAATAGAAATAACAATATCAAGTACTACTGCTTATATCTAATTAAAATTAAAGGAGGTTAATTTGATTAATATAATTACTAATCTGTTCATCATTTAATTTTTAAAACATCAAATAAGACAAAAGAATTTAGGGGGACCCTTAATTTGGAAAGAAGCTTAATCTTACTAGAAGATTTAGCTTTTAAATCAAAGCTTGATTAGACACTCATAGTGTTGGATCACCTTTCTAATTATATTACTACTACTCGAACATCATCTTCATTATTAATTAACAAAGGGGTTGGAGCTTGACGAATTCTAAATTAGAGGTATACAATTAGTGACAAAATATATGGTGTTTAACGTCAACAATGACGCATGAAAAAAAAAGCATATTTTCGTCATTAAAATTAATTAAATCATGAAAAAAATTGATAAAAACGTACAAATAACGTAATGTTCTTACTTCTTATGTATATACAAGTACATGCTTGAAATTTATATTCTTATACTTGTCCAAATGTCGCATGAATTACTTGACACTCCTAATATTTAATTTTCGCTTACCTAACCCGAAAATATAAACTAATGTCTACTCCATGGCCTTTAATTAAGATTAGGCACAAAATTAATTAAACTAGCTAGGAAAGAATATATACATACATACATATATATATATATATATAAATTGCAAGAATGAACCATCAGAAACCCTAGCTGGTATTAATATATGCATTAAACTTGGCCAAATATATTAATAAATGTTTATCTTTTGATGTGGTGGGAGACAATGGATGTCCCAGAGAAGATTTGAGGGAAAGATTAGCAAACACTTAAGTCGCATTATCGAAGAAAAGGGAATTTTTAGATGAACATTGGGGCAAAGGGGATTGGGATTCCCGTGAAAATTGAAATGACACAATGGAAAGTGGGCTCTGGCAAAAGCGACACAAAAGTATTCCACAAGAGGAGACTTTCCTTTCCCAGACATTTTCTGTTATCATGGTAAAGTTTGCATAAAATTAAAACAATGAAAAGGGGGTTTTAAATTTTATTGGTAGTTTTAAACTTATTTCCTTTAATAAGGTAGTTTGATTTAGGTTTAGAATACGTCAGCACTCAGCACTCGATTCTTTTTTCTTTTTCTCTTTCTTCCTTTATTTCAGCTCAAGGAAAAAAAAATCAATTACTTGGATCCAGAAATTGATCGATTATATTCTCTAAGCGAAAGCCTTCTCTCCGATCTAACAATGTTTGAGATTTACGTAAAAATCTTCATGGGTTTGCATCAAAACTATTTTTAAAAAATCATTAAATCAGCTCAATGTAGAACTAAAAAAACACCACCCAGATTTTCGAAACAAAATATTTAATTTAAATGAGAGTTAAAAGTTTGAAGTTCAGAACTTGAAATTTTAAATATCAAAATTTTTGGGTTATAGAACATATATACTCTTATTATAATTTGAATTTAATGCTTGTATTTTAAAAAATAACAAGTTTTGTTTGGCACGAGCATTAGAAAAACCTTTTGCAACTTAACAATGTAAAAGTAAACTATAAACATCCATATAAAAAATTATTTGGATTGTTTCATTGAAACAAAAAATGGGGAATAAATAAAAAAAATATTTTGAAAAGTTCAAATTTTTAGATTTTTTAAGCCTTATGATATTTTTTTATGCAAACCATTCTAATTGAAAGAAAAATGTCTAAAATTTAAATTTTCTCTTTTTTGCAAGCCATTTAATTAAATTATAAAAAAAATTGAGTCAATTTCTTTAAATTAGAGACGGTGTTTCATAGGAAGGAAAAAAAGTTGAAGCAAAGAAAAAAAAAGGTTAATTTAATTATTTTCTTTGAAGATTTTTTACTTGTTTAAATAAATCCCAAACAATGTTAAATCAGAAAGAGGCTTTGGCCCGCAGAATATAAAAAACCAGGTTATTTATTCAAATATTGGTTTTCTTTTGTACTGAAATCAGGAAAGGACAACAAAAATGAATGCTGACATGGCATTTATCTAGTTCAGAGTACTTTATAAGAGAAATAAATTTAAAACTACCCTTATTAAAGACTAAAAATTTTAAATTACTCTAGTGTAGAAAAGACCTCAATGAAATGGAAAGAAAACTCATAGCGCCCAAGTCGATGTTTAAAAGAGATGGGCTCAGTTTTTAGAACTTGGGTAATACCAGATTTTTCTGGGAAATCAAATTACCTTTCGAATTTTCAACCCAACAATTAATTTGTTTGCTGCTGAAATTGGGCTTTAGGGTTCCTAAGAATTAAGATGGGCTTCAAAGGATAATGAAGAAAGCCGTAGAATGGTATTAATGGATCTCCACTAAATTATCATGGACAAAGTTTGCAAGGTCGGCTAAACTCTTCATTGGGTCTCAGTCATAATCATAACCAGGAGAGAAATGGCAAGTTTCCAAGTATCTTTGAAAAAAAAATTGGTTAAAATAATAAAAAATTTTCAAATTTTTTTATTGCATTTAAACTATTAACTTTAATTTGTACTTAAATAAACTCTTAACATAAATTAATTTTTTGTTTGAAATAAAATTTATTTGGGTAAAATAAAATATAAGAACAAACTTTTAAAAAGTGAAAAAAATCAGAAACTTTTTTTTAGTATTTTAGTCAAAATTATTCAAGTGCTCAACAAATTTCCAAGATTTTGTTAAGGAAAAAAATGTCCATGCAATGATTTTTTTTTGAGAGTGTTAGCTAGTGATGAACTATAAAACTAATTTGAGTTTTATCGAATTTCTATAGTACTCATATGCAAAAATAATTCAATTTAATGATAAACTATAAGTAACTGATTATTAAAATATGAATAATTGAATATCTAAAGAGTTATACGATTGATAAAATAAATAATATTGTTTGTACATGTATTTATAAATCCATTGCGCGTTATTTCTATAAATTGAAAAACAAACATTGTTACCCATTTCAATTATTTCAAACTTCAATATAGGTTATAGCACTTTCCACGCTAACTCAAAGCAATCAGTTTTGGAGTTAGTGGAATATTCCGTCCTTGAACAAAAAAAATCAATGAATCCCACATCGGTGAGAAAAGTGTTTGTTGTTTATATGGGGTTCCACGCTAGCCCAAAGCAATCGGTTTTGGAATTAGTGGTGTGTCTTGTCCCTAAAAAAAAAAAACCAATGAATCCCACATTGGTGGAGCAAGTTTATGTGTGTTGTTTATATGGGGATCCACGCTAACCCAAAACAACCGGTTTTAAAGTTAGTGATGTGTCCCATCCCTAAACAAAAAAAACCAATGAATCTCACATCGGTGGAAAAGTGTGTGTATTATTTATATGGGGTTCCACGCTAATCCAAAGCAACTAATTTCGTAGTTAGTACTTTGTCTCGTCCTGAACAAAAAAACCAATGAATCTCACATTGGTAGGAAAAAGTGTGTGTGTGTTTTTTATATAGAGTTTCACGCTAACCTAAAAACAATCGATTTTGAAGTTAGTGGTGTGTTTCGTCTCTGAACAAAAAAAAACAATAAATCTCACATTGGTGAAAAAAGTGTGTATTGTTTATATGAGATTCCTCTCTAACTTAAAACAATCAATTTTGAAATTCATAGCGTATTCTATCTCTGAATAAGTAAAATATGGGTTATAGCACTTAACCTCTAAGCGATCATGATGAGATTTGAGAACATAATTACAAGTGCACCATCAATCATAATAGACATCGCATGCACAAGTTAGTTCTTAGTCTAATCCAAATAGGCAGATGCCTTCCTAATTTTTATTATATTTTTTCATAATCTGGCAACCTAAGTAAACACGTGGGCTTTCTCCAACCACAACCTTCAGTCATGAAGTATTTTGTATGAAACAACAATTAAACCCAAATGCATGGTCCTTATTTTTTTCCTTCCAACTACCCAATGACCTTTTTAAGGTTGCCAAAATGCCAAGAAAATAGTTCACCCCTCACCTTTTTTTTAATTTATGTTTAGATTTATACATTGACATTAATAAAAATTAACTCCACAAATAAATTTTTTCGTTCATTAAAAATTATAACCATAATAAACATATTATATTTTTTAAACTGATAATTATAAAAATCACTTTACTCAAAGTAAATAAACAAATAAACAATTAAAACTAATTATAAACTAGTAAATAATTAGATTAAATTCAAGCTCACATATGATGAGACTTAAACTTAGAACCTCAAAGTTTCAAGAATTTTTTTGTTGCCACTAAATTAAGGTTTTTTTTTTATTCCTAGGAAGTAATAGGGAGAAGGAAGATTCAAACATTTAACTTTACTTATCAAAAAGAAATATAATAACAATTAAATCAAATTTTAATTGTTTAAACTAAAATTTTATTGATAACTCCACGAATAAACTTTAGAGGATGCTACATGTTTTTTTTAAATTAGATATTTTATTTTATTGTATTCTAAGGAATAAATCATCTTAATGATATCTATTGTGATTTTCAAAAAAATGACAATAATTAAATTTTCTATTTTTCCCACTAAATATTTAGAGTATGTTCTCTTCTCCCAAGCACAAAATAAAAGAGGAGATTGGGAGAAAAAATTAGGAAAATTAGAAGGGTATATTCTTCTAAATTTTGGATTCTTTTGACTAAATATGGCAATTGG